>CAWUFW010001962.1:0-2492890 GCA_963921515.1 Calotriton arnoldi
ATTTTAACCGTACTTACCAGTAACTTGAATTTCCTTCCATAGGCTAACATTGACTGGTTTCACTTGGAAATTCTTCTAAGTGTGGAGTTTTGGAACTTTAAAATATTCCTCTAAAATCAGCCGAACTACGAATTCCGATTTACTCACCTGTTATCAGGAGAGAACCCAGTGCTGCATCTTTTAGCCCAGTACTGATCCTCAAAAGTAATTTTAACCGTACTTACCAGTAACTTGAATTTCCTTCCATAGGATATCATTGCCTGCTTTTTGCTGAAAAAGTTTCTAAGTGTTGATTTTTGAAACATACAAATATTCCTCTAAAATCAGCCGAAATCCGAATTCTGATTTACTCACCTGTTATCAGGAGAGACCTCAGTGCTGCATCTTTCAGCCCAGTACTGGTCCTGAAAAGTAATTTTAACCGTACTTACCGGTAACTTGAATTTCCTTCATAGGCTAACATTGACTGGTTTCACTTGGAAATTCTTCTAAGTGTGGAGTTTTGGAACTTTAAAATATTCCTCTAAAATCAGCCGAAATACGAATTCCGATTTACTCACCTGTTATCAGGAGAGACCTCAGTGCTGCATCTTTCAGCCCAGTACTGATCCTCAAAAGTAATTTTAACCGTACTTACCGGTAACTTGAATTTCCTTCATAGGCTAACATTGACTGGTTTCACTTGGAAATTCTTCTAAGTGTGGAGTTTTGGAACTTTAAAATATTCCTCTAAAATCAGCCGAAATACGAATTCCGATTTACTCACCTGTTATCAGGAGAGACCTCAGTGCTGCATCTTTCAGCCCAGTACTGATCCTCAAAAGTAATTTTAACCGTACTTACCAGTAACTTGAATTTCCTTCCATAGGATATCATTGCCTGCTTTTTGCTGAAAAAGTTTCTAAGTGTTGATTTTTGAAACATACAAATATTCCTCTAAAATCAGCCGAAATCCGAATTCTGATTTACTCACCTGTTATCAGGAGAGACCTCAGTGCTGCATCTTTCAGCCCAGTACTGGTCCTGAAAAGTAATTTTAACCGTACTTACCGGTAACTTGAATTTCCTTCATAGGCTAACATTGACTGGTTTCACTTGGAAATTCTTCTAAGTGTGGAGTTTTGGAACTTTAAAATATTCCTCTAAAATCAGCCGAAATACGAATTCCGATTTACTCACCTGTTATCAGGAGAGACCTCAGTGCTGCATCTTTCAGCCCAGTACTGATCCTCAAAAGTAATTTTAACCGTACTTACCGGTAACTTGAATTTCCTTCATAGGCTAACATTGACTGGTTTCACCTGGAAATTCTTCTAAGTGTGGAGTTTTGGAACTTTAAAATATTCCTCTAAAATCAGCCGAAATACGAATTCCGATTTACTCACCTGTTATCAGGAGAGAACCCAGTGCTGCATCTTTTAGCCAAGTACTGATCCTCAAAAGTAATTTTAACCGTACTTACCAGTAACTTGAATTTCCTTCCATAGGATATCATTGCCTGCTTTTTGCTGAAAAGTTTCTAAGTGTTGATTTTTGAAACATACAAATATTCCTCTAAAATCAGCCGAAATCCGAATTCTGGTTTACTCACCTGTTATCAGGAGAGACCTCAGTGCTGCATCTTTCAGCCCAGTACTGGTCCTGAAAAGTAATTTTAACCGTACTTACCAGTAACTTGAATTTCCTTCCATAGGCTAACATTGACTGGTTTCACTTGGAAATTCTTCTAAGTGTGGAGTTTTGGAACTTTAAAATATTCCTCTAAAATCAGCCGAACTACGAATTCCGATTTACTCACCTGTTATCAGGAGAGAACCTCAGTGCTGCATCTTTTAGCCCAGTACTGATCCTCAAAAGTAATTTTAACCGTACTTACCAGTAACTTGAATTTCCTTCCATAGGCTAACATTGACTGGTTTCACTTTTGAAATTCTTCTAAGTGTGGAGTTTTGGAACTTTAAAATATTCCTCTAAAATCAGCCGAACTACGAATTCCGCTTTACTCACCTGTTATCAGGAGAGAACCCAGTGCTGCATCTTTTAGCCCAGTACTGATCCTCAAAAGTAATTTTAACCGTACTTACCAGTAACTTGAATTTCCTTCCATAGGATATCATTGCCTGCTTTTTGCTGAAAAAGTTTCTAAGTGTTGATTTTTGAAACATACAAATATTCCTCTAAAATCAGCCGAAATCCGAATTCTGATTTACTCACCTGTTATCAGGAGAGACCTCAGTGCTGCATCTTTCAGCCCAGTACTGGTCCTGAAAAGTAATTTTAACCGTACTTACCGGTAACTTGAATTTCCTTCATAGGCTAACATTGACTGGTTTCACTTGGAAATTCTTCTAAGTGTGGAGTTTTGGAACTTTAAAATATTCCTCTAAAATCAGCCGAAATACGAATTCCGATTTACTCACCTGTTATCAGGAGAGACCTCAGTGCTGCATCTTTCAGCCCAGTACTGATCCTCAAAAGTAATTTTAACCGTACTTACTGGTAACTTGAATTTCCTTCATAGGCTAACATTGACTGGTTTCACTTGGAAATTCTTCTAAGTGTGGAGTTTTGGAACTTTAAAATATTCCTCTAAAATCAGCCGAAATACGAATTCCGATTTACTCACCTGTTATCAGGAGAGAACCCAGTGCTGCATCTTTTAGCCCAGTACTGATCCTCAAAAGTAATTTTAACCGTACTTATCAGTAACTTGAATTTCCTTCCATAGGATATCATTGCCTGCTTTTTGCTGAAAAAGTTTCTAAGTGTTGATTTTTGAAACATACAAATATTCCTCTAAAATCAGCCGAAATCCGAATTCTGGTTTACTCACCTGTTATCAGGAGAGACCTCAGTGCTGCATCTTTCAGCCCAGTACTGGTCCTGAAAAGTAATTTTAACCGTACTTACCAGTAACTTGAATTTCCTTCCATAGGCTAACATTGACTGGTTTCACTTGGAAATTCTTCTAAGTGTGGAGTTTTGGAACTTTAAAATATTCCTCTAAAATCAGCCGAACTACGAATTCCGATTTACTCACCTGTTATCAGGAGAGAACCCAGTGCTGCATCTTTTAGCCCAGTACTGATCCTCAAAAGTAATTTTAACCGTACTTACCAGTAACTTGAATTTCCTTCCATAGGATATCATTGCCTGCTTTTTGCTGAAAAAGTTTCTAAGTGTTGATTTTTGAAACATACAAATATTCCTCTAAAATCAGCCGAAATCCGAATTCTGATTTACTCACCTGTTATCAGGAGAGACCTCAGTGCTGCATCTTTCAGCCCAGTACTGGTCCTGAAAAGTAATTTTAACCGTACTTACCGGTAACTTGAATTTCCTTCATAGGCTAACATTGACTGGTTTCACTTGGAAATTCTTCTAAGTGTGGAGTTTTGGAACTTTAAAATATTCCTCTAAAATCAGCCGAAATACGAATTCCGATTTACTCACCTGTTATCAGGAGAGACCTCAGTGCTGCATCTTTCAGCCCAGTACTGATCCTCAAAAGTAATTTTAACCGTACTTACCGGTAACTTGAATTTCCTTCATAGGCTAACATTGACTGGTTTCACTTGGAAATTCTTCTAAGTGTGGAGTTTTGGAACTTTAAAATATTCCTCTAAAATCAGCCGAAATACGAATTCCGATTTACTCACCTGTTATCAGGAGAGAACCCAGTGCTGCATCTTTTAGCCCAGTACTGATCCTCAAAAGTAATTTTAACCGTACTTACCAGTAACTTGAATTTCCTTCCATAGGATATCATTGCCTGCTTTTTGCTGAAAAGTTTCTAAGTGTTGATTTTTGAAACATACAAATATTCCTCTAAAATCAGCCGAAATCCGAATTCTGGTTTACTCACCTGTTATCAGGAGAGACCTCAGTGCTGCATCTTTCAGCCCAGTACTGGTCCTGAAAAGTAATTTTAACCGTACTTACCAGTAACTTGAATTTCCTTCCATAGGCTAACATTGACTGGTTTCACTTGGAAATTCTTCTAAGTGTGGAGTTTTGGAACTTTAAAATATTCCTCTAAAATCAGCCGAAATACGAATTCCGATTTACTCACCTGTTATCAGGAGAGACCTCAGTGCTGCATCTTTCAGCCCAGTACTGATCCTCAAAAGTAATTTTAACCGTACTTACCAGTAACTTGAATTTCCTTCCATAGGATATCATTGCCTGCTTTTTGCTGAAAAAGTTTCTAAGTGTTGATTTTTGAAACATACAAATATTCCTCTAAAATCAGCCGAAATCCGAATTCTGATTTACTCACCTGTTATCAGGAGAGACCTCAGTGCTGCATCTTTCAGCCCAGTACTGGTCCTGAAAAGTAATTTTAACCGTACTTACCGGTAACTTGAATTTCCTTCATAGGCTAACATTGACTGGTTTCACTTGGAAATTCTTCTAAGTGTGGAGTTTTGGAACTTTAAAATATTCCTCTAAAATCAGCCGAAATACGAATTCCGATTTACTCACCTGTTATCGTGAGAGACCTCAGTGCTGCATCTTTCAGCCCAGTACTGATCCTCAAAAGTAATTTTAACCGTACTTACCGGTAACTTGAATTTCCTTCATAGGCTAACATTGACTGGTTTCACTTGGAAATTCTTCTAAGTGTGGAGTTTTGGAACTTTAAAATATTCCTCTAAAATCAGCCGAAATACGAATTCCGATTTACTCACCTGTTATCAGTGAGAGACCTCAGTGCTGCATCTTTCAGCCCAGTACTGATCCTCAAAAGTAATTTTAACCGTACTTACCGGTAACTTGAATTTCCTTCATAGGCTAACATTGACTGGTTTCACTTGGAAATTCTTCTAAGTGTGGAGTTTTGGAACTTTAAAATATTCCTCTAAAATCAGCCGAAATACGAATTCCGATTTACTCACCTGTTATCAGGAGAGAACCCAGTGCTGCATCTTTTAGCCAAGTACTGATCCTCAAAAGTAATTTTAACCGTACTTACCAGTAACTTGAATTTCCTTCCATAGGATATCATTGCCTGCTTTTTGCTGAAAAAGTTTCTAAGTGTTGATTTTTGAAACATACAAATATTCCTCTAAAATCAGCCGAAATCCGAATTCTGGTTTACTCACCTGTTATCAGGAGAGACCTCAGTGCTGCATCTTTCAGCCCAGTACTGGTCCTGAAAAGTAATTTTAACCGTACTTACCAGTAACTTGAATTTCCTTCCATAGGCTAACATTGACTGGTTTCACTTGGAAATTCTTCTAAGTGTGGAGTTTTGGAACTTTAAAATATTCCTCTAAAATCAGCCGAACTACGAATTCCGCTTTACTCACCTGTTATCAGGAGAGAACCCAGTGCTGCATCTTTTAGCCCAGTACTGATCCTCAAAAGTAATTTTAACCGTACTTACCAGTAACTTGAATTTCCTTCCATAGGCTAACATTGACTGGTTTCACTTTTGAAATTCTTCTAAGTGTGGAGTTTTGGAACTTTAAAATATTCCTCTAAAATCAGCCGAACTACGAATTCCGCTTTACTCACCTGTTATCAGGAGAGAACCCAGTGCTGCATCTTTTAGCCCAGTACTGATCCTCAAAAGTAATTTTAACCGTACTTACCAGTAACTTGAATTTCCTTCCATAGGATATCATTGCCTGCTTTTTGCTGAAAAAGTTTCTAAGTGTTGATTTTTGAAACATACAAATATTCCTCTAAAATCAGCCGAAATCCGAATTCTGATTTACTCACCTGTTATCAGGAGAGACCTCAGTGCTGCATCTTTCAGCCCAGTACTGGTCCTGAAAAGTAATTTTAACCGTACTTACCGGTAACTTGAATTTCCTTCATAGGCTAACATTGACTGGTTTCACTTGGAAATTCTTCTAAGTGTGGAGTTTTGGAACTTTAAAATATTCCTCTAAAATCAGCCGAAATACGAATTCCGATTTACTCACCTGTTATCAGGAGAGACCTCAGTGCTGCATCTTTCAGCCCAGTACTGATCCTCAAAAGTAATTTTAACCGTACTTACCGGTAACTTGAATTTCCTTCATAGGCTAACATTGACTGGTTTCACTTGGAAATTCTTCTAAGTGTGGAGTTTTGGAACTTTAAAATATTCCTCTAAAATCAGCCGAAATACGAATTCCGATTTACTCACCTGTTATCAGGAGAGAACCCAGTGCTGCATCTTTTAGCCCAGTACTGATCCTCAAAAGTAATTTTAACCGTACTTATCAGTAACTTGAATTTCCTTCCATAGGATATCATTGCCTGCTTTTTGCTGAAAAAGTTTCTAAGTGTTGATTTTTGAAACATACAAATATTCCTCTAAAATCAGCCGAAATCCGAATTCTGGTTTACTCACCTGTTATCAGGAGAGACCTCAGTGCTGCATCTTTCAGCCCAGTACTGGTCCTGAAAAGTAATTTTAACCGTACTTACCAGTAACTTGAATTTCCTTCCATAGGCTAACATTGACTGGTTTCACTTGGAAATTCTTCTAAGTGTGGAGTTTTGGAACTTTAAAATATTCCTCTAAAATCAGCCGAACTACGAATTCCGATTTACTCACCTGTTATCAGGAGAGAACCCAGTGCTGCATCTTTTAGCCCAGTACTGATCCTCAAAAGTAATTTTAACCGTACTTACCAGTAACTTGAATTTCCTTCCATAGGATATCATTGCCTGCTTTTTGCTGAAAAAGTTTCTAAGTGTTGATTTTTGAAACATACAAATATTCCTCTAAAATCAGCCGAAATCCGAATTCTGATTTACTCACCTGTTATCAGGAGAGACCTCAGTGCTGCATCTTTCAGCCCAGTACTGGTCCTGAAAAGTAATTTTAACCGTACTTACCGGTAACTTGAATTTCCTTCATAGGCTAACATTGACTGGTTTCACTTGGAAATTCTTCTAAGTGTGGAGTTTTGGAACTTTAAAATATTCCTCTAAAATCAGCCGAAATACGAATTCCGATTTACTCACCTGTTATCAGGAGAGACCTCAGTGCTGCATCTTTCAGCCCAGTACTGATCCTCAAAAGTAATTTTAACCGTACTTACCGGTAACTTGAATTTCCTTCATAGGCTAACATTGACTGGTTTCACTTGGAAATTCTTCTAAGTGTGGAGTTTTGGAACTTTAAAATATTCCTCTAAAATCAGCCGAAATACGAATTCCGATTTACTCACCTGTTATCAGGAGAGACCTCAGTGCTGCATCTTTCAGCCCAGTACTGATCCTCAAAAGTAATTTTAACCGTACTTACCAGTAACTTGAATTTCCTTCCATAGGATATCATTGCCTGCTTTTTGCTGAAAAAGTTTCTAAGTGTTGATTTTTGAAACATACAAATATTCCTCTAAAATCAGCCGAAATCCGAATTCTGATTTACTCACCTGTTATCAGGAGAGACCTCAGTGCTGCATCTTTCAGCCCAGTACTGGTCCTGAAAAGTAATTTTAACCGTACTTACCGGTAACTTGAATTTCCTTCATAGGCTAACATTGACTGGTTTCACTTGGAAATTCTTCTAAGTGTGGAGTTTTGGAACTTTAAAATATTCCTCTAAAATCAGCCGAAATACGAATTCCGATTTACTCACCTGTTATCAGGAGAGACCTCAGTGCTGCATCTTTCAGCCCAGTACTGATCCTCAAAAGTAATTTTAACCGTACTTACCTGTAACTTGAATTTCCTTCATATGCTAACATTGACTGGTTTCACTTGGAAATTCTTCTAAGTGTGGAGTTTTGGAACTTTAAAATATTCCTCTAAAATCAGCCGAAATACGAATTCCGATTTACTCACCTGTTATCAGGAGAGAACCCAGTGCTGCATCTTTTAGCCCAGTACTGATCCTCAAAAGTAATTTTAACCGTACTTACCAGTAACTTGAATTTCCTTCCATAGGATATCATTGCCTGCTTTTTGCTGAAAAAGTTTCTAAGTGTTGATTTTTGAAACATACAAATATTCCTCTAAAATCAGCCGAAATCCGAATTCTGGTTTACTCACCTGTTATCAGGAGAGACCTCAGTGCTGCATCTTTCAGCCCAGTACTGGTCCTGAAAAGTAATTTTAACCATACTTACCAGTAACTTGAATTTCCTTCCATAGGCTAACATTGACTGGTTTCACTTGGAAATTCTTCTAAGTGTGGAGTTTTGGAACTTTAAAATATTCCTCTAAAATCAGCCGAAATACGAATTCCGATTTACTCACCTGTTATCAGGAGAGAACCCAGTGCTGCATCTTTTAGCCCAGTACTGATCCTCAAAAGTAATTTTAACCGTACTTACCAGTAACTTGAATTTCCTTCCATAGGATATCATTGGCTGCTTTTTGCTGAAAAAGTTTCTAAGTGTTGATTTTTGAAACATACAAATATTCCTCTAAAATCAGCCGAAATCCGAATTCTGATTTACTCACCTGTTATCAGGAGAGACCTCAGTGCTGCATCTTTCAGCCCAGTACTGGTCCTGAAAAGTAATTTTGACCGTACTTACCAGTAACTTGAATTTCCTTCCATAGGCTAACATTGACTGGTTTCACTTGGAAATTCTTCTAAGTGTGGAGTTTTGGAACTTTAAAATAGTCCTCTAAAATCAGCCGAAATACGAATTCCGATTTACTCACCTGTTATCAGGAGAGACCTCAGTGCTGCATCTTTCAGCCCAGTACTGATCCTCAAAAGTAATTTTAACCGTACTTACCAGTAACTTGAATTTCCTTCCATAGGAATCCATTGTCTGGTTTTCAGCAGAAAAGTTTCAAAGTGTCGATTTTCACAAACTACAAATATTCCTAAAAATCGCCTGTATGACTTAAACGCATTCTTTTAACTGTTTACAGGAGATGCACCAGTGCTGGATCCAGGATCCAACACTGAGTAAGAAAAATT
The DNA here is from genome assembly GCA_963921515.1 of Calotriton arnoldi. Classification (NCBI taxonomy): domain Eukaryota; kingdom Metazoa; phylum Chordata; class Amphibia; order Caudata; family Salamandridae; genus Calotriton; species Calotriton arnoldi. Next base: position 8,885 of record CAWUFW010001962.1, read on the forward strand.
AACGATAACAGTTTTTAACTTCTAAGTGAATTTCCTTCCATAGGATAACATTGGTGATTCTATGAGAAAAAGTTTCTAAGTGTGAACTTTTAAAGTACAATAATATTCCTTAAAAATCACGACTGTAACCAAAACGCTTTTACTCAACTGTTTACAGGAGATGTCCCAGGACTGAATCTAGGATCCAGTAATGTGGTTAGAAAAGTAATCCATAAAGTAACTAATTGCATTTAACTAGAAATTCACATTGAGCTGAATGTTGCATTGTGTTTGAAAATGTGTTGCCCATTGCAACAACTGTAACTACTGTACTTAAAAGTCTATTGCCTATGTGCAAAGTAATTAAAATAAAGTAATTCATTCAGAGAAAGTATTTTTTGTAATGTAATGTATAATGTAATTACAATGTAATTTAAAAAATAAAATATGTAAAAAAAAATTGTTTCTAAAAATTTGGAAATCAGTATGAAAAAAATGTATATAACAATTAATACATTTAAAAATTGTCATTTACAAAACCTTTGAAATTCACTGAAAAAACTGTAGGTTTCAGACATGTTATAGTTACAAATTAGCATTTAAAAAACCTTTGAAATTCACTGAAAAAACCATAGGTTTCAGGGACGTTATAGTTACAAATTAGCATTTAAAAAACCTTTGAAATTCACTGAAAAAACCATAGGTTTTAGGGACAGTTATAGTTAGTTGGACATTGCACTCGTACAAAACCCGTGAAATTCCCCTGCTATAGTTAGTCCAGCTAACTATAACTCGCGCCCCGCAATGCACTGCTGATGACGTCACATATTACATCACTCATGACATGGTCAGTGACATCACTGATGACATCACTGATGACATCTCAAATGACATCACTGATGACATCATCCACGTGATAATCTGATGCACCTCCTCACACTCTAATATAACCTTTGATACACCCACTCTAAATTACAGACTGCCATTCGCAAAACCATAGACACTCCAACACCAATAACTACATACCCACTCACTGATTCTTAGGTCTACGCACACATCCACTCACTCACCCGTACAGTCACTCATACTTACGGTCACTCAGTACAGGACTATCATATGCACTCATACTCCTATATAGACACTCAAACACCGCCACTCATCCATAGAGGTACTCACACACCTAGTCAGTCATGCAAATAATTAAACACACTACCATTTACTCACCTATACAGTTATACACACACCAGCTCACTTACTCATACAAATAGTAGCACATTCTTACGCTCTTATACAATCACTGATACAAGCACACACTCATCCATACAGCCACTATCACAATCACTCACTCTCGCTTATAGCTATTTATATACTCCAACACACATATATACTGCCTTTCACATATGTAGTTACTCACACATGTACCACTGGGACATACATTCACTCACTAACACACTCTTACACACACTTACCCACCCATACAGTCTATCACAGTTGCACTCTTGAAACCATCCACCCAGTGAATCACCCACTCACACATCTATGCACAGAGTTGCACACACCCCTCCCACACAAACACTCAGGCACCCATACAGATACTCAGACAAGCATTCAATAACTCATATAGACACTCATGTAGCTATTCACAAACACATGCAGCCACTTACACAGCAACAGACAGACGGATACAGACATTCACCCAGTTTAGTCACTAACCCGTGCATTCAGTAAGATACGTTAAATCACTCACTTATAGAGTCAGTCACGCACCTACTAAATCATCCATACAGACACTTACACACCCACTCATTCTTCAATACGTCTTTTCCTATATATAGTAAAAATATTTAAACTTTACAGATACACACAGTCACTGGATGATGTCATCAGTGATGTCATCAGTGATGTCATTTGAGATGTCATCAGTGATGTCATCAGTGATGTCACTGACCATGTCATGAGTGATGTAATATGTGACGTCATCAGCAGTGCATTGTGGGCGCGAGTTATAGTTAGCTGGACTAACTATAACGGGGGAATTTCACGGGTTTTGTACGAGTGCAATGTCCAACTAACTATAACTGTCCCTAAAACCTATGGTTTTTTCAGTGAATTTCAAAGGTTTTTTAAATGCTAATTTGTAACTATAACGTCCCTGAAACCTATGGTTTTTTCAGTGAATATATATATATATATATCCAATCAATCCTTTCGATGAGAAAAGATGGCGGCACACCAATATCACACCAGGGAGGTTTTAATGTGCAAGAAAAGAACAACGCGTTTCAGCCTGTTCCTCAAGTTCAAAGGTCATAGCTCAGCATCACATTTAAATGCACTCTACGTCAACGATAGACATTGAAGACATACTATTCCGATTACCACATATTACAATTGTAATTCAGTCAATCATTAGTGATTTCCATAATATTAATTACACTAGCATGTGTATTATTTAAAATTGCATAACTATTAAACATATGTGTATATATATATATATTCACTGAAAAAACCATAGGTTTTAGGGACAGTTTTAGTTACTTGGACATTGCACTCGTACAAAACCCGTGAAATTCCCCCGTTATAGTTAGTTCAGCTAACTATAACTCGCGCCCCCGCAATGCACTGCTGATGACGTCACATATTACATCACTCATGACATGGTCAGTGACATCACTGATGACATCACTGATGACATCTCAAATGACATCACTGATGACATCCCTGATGACATCATCCAGTGACTGTGTGTTTCTGTAAAGTTTAAATATGTTTAATATATATAGGGAAAGGCATATTGAAGAATGAGTGGGTGTATAAGTGTCTGAATGGATGATTTAGTAGGTGCGTGACTGACTCTATGAGTGAGTGATTAAACGTATCTTACTGAATGCATGGGTTAATTACTAAACTGTGTGAATGTCTGTATCTGTCTGTCTGTTGGTGTGTAAGCGGCTGCATGGGTTTGCGAATAGCTACATGAGTGTCTATATGGGTTATTGATTTGTTGTTTGAGTATCTGTATGGGTGCCTGAGTGTTTGTGTGGGTGGGGTGTGTGTGACTCTGTGCATAGATGTGTGAGTGGGTGATTCACTGGGTGCATGTTTTCAAGAGTGCATCTGTGATGGACTGTATGGGTGGGTGAGTGTGTGTATGGCTGTGTTAGTGAGTAAATGTATATCTCAGTGGTACATGTGTGAGTAACTACATATGTGAAAGGCAGTATATATGTGTGTTGGAGTATATAAATGGCTATAAGTGAGAGTGTGTGATTGTGAGAGTGGCTGTATGGATGAGTGTGTGCTTGTATCAGTGATTGTGTAAGAGCGTAAGAATGTGCTAGTATTTGTATGAGTAAGTGAGCTGGTGTGTGTATAACTGTATAGGTAAGTAAATGGGAGTGTGATTAATTATTTGCATGACTGACTAGGTGTGTGAGTACCTCTATGGATGAGTGGAGGTGTGTGAGTGTGTATATAGGTGTATGAGTGCATATGATAGTCCTGTACTGAGTGACCATAAGTATGAGTGATTGTACTGGTGAGAGAGTAAATGTGTGTGTAGACCTAATAATCAGTGAGTGGGTATGTAGTTTTTGGTGTTGGAGTGTCTATGGTTTTGAGAATGGCAGTCTGTAATTTAGAGTGGGTATATCAAAGGTTATATTAGGGTGTGAGAAGATGCATGAAATTATCACATGGATGATGTCATCAGTGATGTCATCAGTGATGTCATTTGAGATGTCATCAGTGATGTCATCAGTGATGTCACTGACCATGTCATGAGTGATGTAATATGTGACGTCATCAGCAGTGCATTGCAGGGCGCGAGTTATAGTTAGCTGAACTAACTATAACGGGGAATTTCACGGGTTTTGTACGAGTGCAATGTCCAAGTAACTAAAACTGTCCCTAAAACCTATGGTTTTTTCAGTGAATTTCAAAGGTTTTTTAAATGCTAATTTGTAACTATAACGTGTGTGAAACCTATGGTTTTTTCAGTGAATTTCAAAGGTTTTTTAAATGCTAATTTCTAACTATAACGTGCCTGAAACCTACGGTTTTTTCAGTGAATTTCAAAGGTTTTGTAAATGACAATTTTTAAATGTATTAATTGTTATATTAATTTTTTTCATACTGATTTACTACATTTTTAGAAACAATTTTTTTTTACATATTTTATTTTTTAAATTACATTGTAATTACATTATACATTACATTACAAAAAATACTTTCTCAGAATGAATTACTTTAGTTTAAATACTTTGCAGATAGGCAATAGACTTTTAAGTACAGTAGTTACAGTTGTTGCAATGGGCAACACATTTTCAAACACAATGCAACATTCAGCTCAATGTGAATTTCTAGTTAAATGCAATTAGTTACTTTATGGATTACTTTTGTAACCACAGGACTGGATCCTAGATTCAGTCCTGGTACATCTCCTGTAAACAGTTGAGTAAAAGCGTTTTGGTTACAGTCGTGATTTTTAAGGAATATTATTGTATTTTAAAAGTTGACACTTAGAAACTTTTTCTCATAGAATCACCAATGTTATCCTATGGAAGGAAATTCACTTAGCAGGTAAAAACTGTTATCGTTACTTTTTCTTACTCAGTGTTGGATCCTGGATCCAGCACTGGTGCATCTCCTTTAAACAGTTGAAAAAATGCTTTTAAGTCATACAGGCGATTTTTAAGGAATATTTGTAGTTTGTGAAAATCAACACTTTGAAACTTTTTGCTGAAAACCAGTCAATCTTAGCCTATGAAGGAAATTCAAGTTACCGGTAAGTACGGTTAAAATTACTTTTGAGGATCAGTACTGGGCTGAAAGATGCAGCACTGAGGTCTCTCCTGATAACAGGTGAGTAAATCGGAATTCGTATTTCGGCTGATTTTAGAGGAATATTTTAAAGTTCCAAAACTCCACACTTAGAAGAATTTCCAAGTGAAACCAGTCAATGTTAGCCTATGGAAGGAAATTCAAGTTACTGGTAAGTACGGTTAAAATTACTTTTCAGGACCAGTACTGGGCTGAAAGATGCAGCACTGAGGTCTCTCCTGATAACAGGTGAGTAAATCAGAATTTGGATTTCGGCTGATTTTAGAGGAATATTTGTATGTTTCAAAATCAACACTTAGAAACTTTTTCAGCAAAAAGCAGGCAATGATATCCTATGGAAGGAAATTCAAGTTACTGGTAAGTACGGTTAAAATTACTTTTGAGGATCAGTACTGGGCTGAAAGATGCAGCACTGAGGTCTCTCCTGATAACAGGTGAGTAAATCAAAATTCGTATTTCGGCTGATTTTAGAGGAATATTTTAAAGTTCCAAAACTCCACACTTAGAAGAATTTCCAAGTGAAACCAGTCAATGTTAGCCTATGAAGGAAATTCAAGTTACCGGTAAGTACGGTTAAAATTACTTTTCAAGATCAGTACTGGGCTGAAAGATGCAGCACTGAGGTCTCTCCTGATAACAGGTGAGTAAATCGGAATTCGTATTTCGGCTGATTTTAGAGGAATATTTTAAAGTTCCAAAACTCCACACTTAGAAGAATTTCCAAGTGAAACCAGTCAATGTTAGCCTATGAAGGAAATTCAAGTTACCGGTAAGTACGGTTAAAATTACTTTTCAGGACCAGTACTGGGCTGAAAGATGCAGCACTGAGGTCTCTCCTGATAACAGGTGAGTAAATCGGAATGCGTATTTCGGCTGATTTTAGAGGAATATTTTAAAGTTCCAAAACTCCACACTTAGAAGAATTTCCAAGTGAAACCAGTCAATGTTAGCCTATGGAAGGAAATTCAAGTTACTGGTAAGTACGGTTAAAATTACTTTTCAGGACCAGTACTGGGCTGAAAGATACAGCACTGAGGTCTCTCCTTATAACAGGTGAGTAAATCGAAATTCCTATTTCGGCTGATTTTAGAGGAATATTTTAAAGTTCCAAAACTCCACACTTAGAAGAATTTCCAAGTGAAACCAGTCAATGTTAGCCTATGAAGGAAATTCAAGTTACTGGTAAGTACGGCTAAAATTACTTTTCAGGACCAGTACTGGGCTGAAAGATGCAGCACTGAGGTCTCTCCTGATAACAGGTGAGTAAATCGGAATTCGTATTTCGGCTGATTTTAGAGGAATATTTTAAAGTTCCAAAACTCCACACTTAGAAGAATTTCCAAGTGAAACCAGTCAATGTTAGCCTATGGAAGGAAATTCAAGTTACTGGTAAGTATGGTTAGAATTACTTTTCAGGACCAGTACTGGGCTGAAAGATACAGCACTGAGGTCTCTCCTGATAACAGGTGAGTAAATCGGAATTCGTATTTCGGCTGATTTTAGAGGAATATTTGCACAATGGTGAAGGGAGGGGGCGGGGCCTGAGGTTACATCTGTGTAAACGCGCCCCGTGGCGCGTTTTAAGTTGGGGAATTAAGTCCCCTTGAATCCTGAGGGTCCCTAGGGGCCAACTAGCCCACCAGGAACCTCCAATATGCGCTAGGGGCTGCGTTGCAGAGACGTGTAGAGAGGCCACACCCTTTTACACCTCTCTGCAACGCAGCTCTGTGGCGCTTTCTGGATGTACCTGTTGGGCTAGTTGGCCCCGAGGGACCCTCAGGATTGAAGGGGATTTAATTCCCCATCTTAAAACGCGCCACGGGGCCTGTTTGCACACATGTCACCTGAAGCCCCACCCCCTCCCTTCACCACTGTGCAAACGCGCCCCGTGGCGCGTTTTAAGTTGGGGGATTAAGTCCCCTTGAATCCTGAGGGTCCCCGGAGTCCAACTAGCCCACCATATACCTCCAAAAGCGCCACAGAGCTGCGTTGCAGAGAGGTGTAAAAGGGGCGTGGCCTCTGTACACCTCTCTGCAAGGCAGCTCCCTGGCGCATACTGGAGGTTCCTGGTGGGCTAGTTGGCCCCCAGGGACCCCCAGTATTCAAGGGGAATTGTCCTTTCTGCAAACGCGCCAGGGGCGCGTTTGCAGAGTGGTGAAGGAAGGGGGCGGGGCCTGCGGGCCCGATCGTTTTTTTTTTTTTGTTCCCTGAAGGGGGCTGTGTGGCCCCCTTCCTTTTTTCTGTTTTTGGGCCCTGGGGACCCCATCCCCCAGGGCCTTACCCCTTTTTTTAAATTTAAAAAAAAAAAAACGGGAAGGGGGCCGCGTGGCCCCCTTCCCCGGGCTCTGTATTGGCCCCGGGGACCCCATCTCCCGGGGCATGGCCTCTATTTTTATTTTTAATATTTTGAGGGGGCTGCGTGGCCCCCTCCTCTGGCCATTTTAAGGCCCGGGGACCCCATCCCTCGGGCCGGCCATACCCTTTTTTTATTTTTTATAATTTTTCAAAACTTTGGGGAGGGGGGCCGCTGAGATGTCATCAGTGATGTCATCAGTGATGTCACTGACCATGTCATGAGTGATGTAATATGTGATGTCATCAGCAGTGCATTGTGGGGCGCGAGTTATAGTTACCTGAACTAACTATAACGGGGGAATTTCACGGGTTTTGTACGAGTGCAATGTCCAACTAACTATAACTGTCCCTAAAACCTATGGTTTTTTCAGTGAATTTCTAAGGTTTTTTAAATGCTAATTTCTAACTATAACGTGCCTGAAACCTATGGTTTTTTCAGTGAATATATATATATATCCAAACAATCCTTTCGATGAGAAAAGAAGGCGGCACACCAATATCACACCAGGGAGGTTTTAATGTGCAAGAAAAGAACAACGCGTTTCAGCCTGTCTGCCTTCGTCAAGTTCAAAGGTCATAGCTCAGCATCACGTTTAAATGCACTCTACGTCAACAATAGACATTGAAGACATACTATTCCGATTACCACATATTACAATTGTAATTTATTCAATTATTAGTGAAATACAAGCATTTCATTGTTATTTTCATTAATAACAAAATGAAAACATTTTTAAGAAAATCCGAATTTCGAAAAAATCGGCATATCACGTGACCATTATCGTACTCGTAAACATCATCAGAGTTACGTAATTTGATAGACATAATCAAAGACAATATATACAAAATATATACAAAAATCGCTTGATCATGGTAATGTACCTGAAAGAACATCTAACCCCCGGCCGATGCCTTAAATATCGGGTTTTGTGTGCACAATATCTGTCAATAAAGCAAATTGAAACCTTTCAAAATAAACCAAATATTCAGAACAGCGCACACTTGCATGTATATATTTTTGCGTGAACTATCAATACGTAGTCCACCTGACATTACATGTGCCATCATTTAGATAAGATCACGTATTAGTGTAGAGCAGGGGTCTTCAAACTGTGGGGCGCGACCCCCAGGGGGTCGTGGAGACATACAAAGGGGGTCGCGCATTCCCAGTCGCACTCCTGTATTGAACTGCCTGGATCCGGAATCCAAAACATTTGCTCTTTGTTTTGGATTCCGAAGAGTGCATCTCAATCTGCTCTCTGATTGGAGGACATCGTAAAAGAATACAACGTCATCCACGACTGTCCTCCAATCAGACAGACTGCAGGATGCACACCAGGAAATGCCGGGAACTGGGGCCATAAACAGGCACCTGTGGAAAGAACAAGAGTGCATCAATATTTTTTTTGTCGCTACCTTGCACCCTGTTGCCTTTCCTGGACTTCTTCGTTGTTGCTGCTGCTGTGTAGTTCCAGCTGGTGCCCTTTCCGTGCCTCTTCCTCGTGGCTGCTCCTGGAATCTGATCGCCTTGCTGTTTCCTGGTTCCCAAGGCAACGGAAGCTTCGAAGAACTGGTGAGTGAGCAGCCTCTTCCCCCCTCCTTCCTCCCATCCACCATGCCCTGCTTTTCACCCCTCAGACATACACACCCACACCCCTCACCTTTTTTCTTTCAAACTATGCTATTTCCGAAACCTGGCTACATTACAAAAATAACGTTTATTTATGTTCACTTTCACACTGACTGCATAAGCCTTTTCTTCTTATTCTGCATGGTCCCTAGATTACTTTTACATCTATTTTTAACAGCATCATTCCGCTGCTACTAGGTGACATCAAACTACAGCAAAGCACTGAAATGATGTATGGGCTAAGAATACATATGTGGGTCTATTTTCCAAAATCATGCATTAGGAATGGATTATGAGATCGTAGTGATCTGGGTCTGGTGGCTCAATGAACTTTTGTTCATGCTCCAGGAGTTTCTCTTTGACCACATGGTCACAGGTTCGAATTCCGGTGAGTCCACTCTGCCTTCCATCCTTACGAGGTCGATAAAATAATTACTGTTGAGTTGGGTAAAAATCAACATCCATTATCTGTCAGTGGCACCAAGGGGCCTTCTTGGGGTGAGCTGGATACCAAGTGAATGAGCATTCAGGCATCAGAGGTAAAACTGAAGAAAGCGGCAGTGTGCCATTGTTTCTACTTTGCACTGAAATGTCTTGGCCTGAATAGTATTTATTGGCTTGAATGTATATCGTGGGGAAGGTATTTTAAGTTTTTAAATAAAAATCTGCCCAATGTTTTGTTCAAGTACTCTTAGCCAAAAGGTGGATGGAAGACACACTGATAAAGTTAACATGTTGATGGACCCTCCTGTGGCTCAGAACATACCTCCACTGCACTCATATTTTGATCTTCATTATTATCACAATATATTCCGGCTACATTATGAACAGTCTTTTACCAGTTACATTGACCACGAAGGAGGAATCACTTCTCAAATTGGGGTTGTCATTTTGTCCCGTGGTCGATTGGAATTATGTAGATGTGAGAATCGATCTCTTTTCTACATTAGAAAACTCAAACTCATGAAATTACACCTGGTGCCTAAACGCCAAATACAAGAGACTGGATCTGTAACAGCACAATCTCCTTTCAACATCTCGAATAGATTCATGTTGGATGAGGTGGATGCCATAATGGATATAAATGAATTGGACACTAACTCAGATAGCTCCACAGAGAGAAACGTGGGGGATATACTCAATACTCTGGGTTTTACAAGTGATTCATGCGGCAAAAGTGGATTTAAAAACAAATCCAAATATAACCCTAACGTCCCGTATGACAATGTGGAAGCCTTCCACTCAGTAATGATGCATGAACTGAGAACAATGAAGAATGATGAAAAATATTGCATCAAAGACAATTTAACTCAAGACCAAAGGAAAGCACTGGAGGATCTATTAACTGATTCGACGCTAGTGATCAAACCCTCTGACAAAGGGGGGAATGTCGTAGTGATGGATACTATTTCCTACAAGGCAGAAGCGATGCGGCAACTCAATGACTCTACCTGCTATGAGGAAATCTCCTGGGGCATGTATGAGAACACTATCAAGAGATATTATGAAATGCTACAGAATTGGTGGCAAGCTGGCCTTATTGATGACGATGAACTGAAATTCCTCAAAAACGTAACCCTCATATTCCCAGTTTGTACTTATTACCTAAGGTACATAAGCATGCCACCCGAGCACCAGGGAGGTCCATCATTTCCTCGAATGGTGGACTCTTGGAAAATACATCAATCTATCTGGATCATTTTTGGGCCCCATTTGTCAAGGATTTGAGGTCGTACTGTAAGGATAGCACTGACTTTCTAAAGAGAATACATGATATCAAATGGGACAAGGGTTTCCTACTTATCTCTTTAGACGTATGCTCACTATACACTTGTATCAATCAGGACAAAGGGGTGGAAGCATGTCTGTATTATTTACAATGCAGGTCCATCGACCTATATGAGCATACTGTGATGCTAAAACTTATGATGTTATATTGCCTCAATGAGAATATTTTTCTCTTTGATAAGAAATTGTATCGCCAGAAGTCTGGTACAGCGATGGGAACCTGCTTCGCCCCCAGCCTAGCGAACTTGTTCCTGGGCTGGTGGGAGGAGCACGTGGTTGGGTCTGACATCAATGAAGTATTCACAAGTCATGTGCCATTATGGCTACGCTATATTGACGACCTTTTTATCATCTGGGACTGTGGCACGGAGCTAGCCAAAAGATTTATAGAAAGCTTATCATGCAATGATCTAAATCTAACTTTTACTCATGTGATTAGTGAAACTGAATGTGATTTTCTTGATGTGCACATAGCTGTCCAGAATAACAGGCTGGTCACAAATCGTTTCAGAAAAGAAACAGCGGGCAATAGTACTGTACATGCCCGTAGTTATCATCCCAAGTCCCTGTTAAATAGCATACCATATGGGGAGTTATTGCGGGCACGCAGAAACTGCAGCACAGATATTAGTTTTGAGAACGAACAAAATCTAATGCTACGCAGATTTAAGGCCAGAGGTATCCAGATAAGGTTTTGACACAGGCAGCTTCAAAATGAAAAGATACTAAACAGGAAGACGTCCTATTCAAATCTAATGTTGTCATGGATAAGGGGAAATCTTCCAGTATTCTGAGAATGATCACAATGTACAATGCTAGATCCAACAAATTAAAATCTATCATGAGAAAACATTGGGGTCTAATACAATTGGATCCCATAATTGGTCATGCAGTTGGTCATTCTCCTACGATAACATACAAGAGAGCACCCTCCCTTAGGGATAAATTGGTCAACAGTTATTACCAAACTGATTTTCCACTTACCTGGCTTGAAAGCAGTAAAGAATTTTTTAAGAGTAATGCCTGTAAGGCTTGCACTAATAGCCGGAGTTGCAAAACCTTCAAGACATCCAATGGTAAGGAGAGATCTATATCCAAGTTCATCACCTGCACGACCGATTTTGCCGTTTACTGCCTGGAGTGCCCATGTGGCCTTCGCTACATAGGCAGCCCGAAGTTACCTGTAAAAAGACGTATTTTAGAGCATACAAGAGCTATAACTAATCGTGATTTTAATTATACAGTTGCTAGACATTTTTATAATGTCCATAATAGCAACAGTCAGCTCTTGAGCTTCCTGGGACTTGATCGAATTTTGAAGAATATCAGAGGTGGTGACCGAGAAAAACAACTGCGCATCCTAGAATCCAGGTATATTATAGACTTGAATACTAGGGCACCCTTTGGTATGAATAGGGAAGAAGAATTGGCCACACACATAGGAGTATAATACTCACTGCCTCTATTTTCAGCAAACAGTAAGCTGTATTCCAGTCTCCACAGCAGCATCTCTGTATATACATTAGTTAGTTGGTTGATTATTTAATTTGGTATCTTGGGATTTAGGTAAGGTGGCTCACATACACTTTCCAGACTAGTATAATCCTGAGCAATTGTCTGGAATTGGGGCATTTGCCCATTATGGATTAGGATATGGTCCCCATTGGGGGTTTGATGGGAGTAATTTCCATGCCATTTGCAATATTATACAGGAGGGGGGCCGGCTGGTCATCCCCCAATACTGGAATTGGTTACAATTGTATTCTTAAATTGGGCACTAGCACACTTTACACTCCACTTATGCACTAAATTGTGTTTTTTAAATATGTACTTCAATGATATGTACATGAAATATCCGGTCATGCTCGCTGTTGCAATCACTGTTTTTAATGAAATCATTCTACACTAATACGTGACCTTATCTAAATGATGACACATGTAATGTCAGGTGGACTACGTATTGATAGTTCACGCAAAATATATACATGCAATTGTGCGCTGTCCTGAATATTTGGCTTATTTTGAAAGGTTTCAATTTACTTTATTGACAGATATTGTGCACACAAAACCCGATATTTAAGCCATCGGCCTGGGGTTAGATGTTCTTTCAGGTACACTACCGTGATCGAGCGATTTTTGTATATATTTTGTATATATTGTCTTTGATTATGTCTATCAAACTACGTAACTCTGATGACGTTTACGAGTACGATAATGGTCACGTGACATGCCGATTTTTTAGAAATTCGAATTTTTTTATAAATGTTTTCATTTTGTTATTAATGAAAATAATAATGAAATGTTTGTTTTTCACCAATGATTGATTGAATTATAATTGTAATATGTGGTAATCGGAATAGTATGTCTTCAATGTCTATTGTTGACGTAGAGTGCATTTAAACGTGATGCTGAGCTATGACCTTTGAACTTGAGGAAGGCCGACAGGCTGAAACGCGTTGTTCTTTTCTTGCACATTAAAACCTCCCTGGTGTGATATTGGTGTGCCACCATCTTTTGTCATCGAAAGGATTGTTTGGATATATATATATATATATTCAAACTACAGCCGCTCCTTCCGGACCGCTGGGACCCATGGAGAGTGGTGCGCACACCGGCGGAGCACACCGATAATCCAGTATCCTACAGTAACAAAGTCAGCGCGCTCTCAGTAACACACACGACTCCGTATAAATGTCCAAACACCGTTTAATCCACAACGCGTTTCGGTTCCAAAGAACCTTGATCACGTGAATTTTACACCAAATCAGAGGGACTCAAATAGTTCATAGTATAAACAGTGAAAAAGGACAAGTGAGCAATAATAGTAGCGGACATGTTGGAATGGCACAGAAGTCCTGAGAAGTATACAAAGTTTAATACAATCAAAACACATGTTGAGTTTAAACATATGTGCATATATGTATCACATGTTAAATACTAATGCATCTTACATAGTGTATGAAAAACCAAAAGTCATTGTGCCAGCACGAGCCCTAGGTATCAGTACCTGTTATCAGCGCCACGTAATAATAGGCGTGTAAACAAAACTTTATTGCTGCCCTAATTGCAGACAAAAAGTAAAAATCAGTACAAATAATGTTACTACATATTGAATGAATGCTGATCCAAGTGGACAAAATTCTCCTTCTGACACAACAGCCCCATCAAAACAATCTGTGCCATGTAACAGTGCTAACTCGTGAATGCCAAGATTCATAGGCACAATATGATGGACAAGTGTCCTAGACAGAGACACCACGTCTGATCACATAACGGGCAAGTGCCCGAAAACTCCAGTTTAAATGTGCAAAACATATCAAACACTCCAAACAAAAGTCCTACTGTACTTGACGGTGGAGACAGAGCCCTGTCTCCATCTTTCCACTGCTCTTATGCCCATTAAAAGTCTCTCTTAAGTGCAGAAGTGCCTCGATAAAATGAGGGAAGAAAGGGTAGGCGGCCCGTGCAGGTGAATACGGGTGAGTGGGCCCCTTCCTTCTTCCTATCTGAAAACAAGAACAAGAAACACTGAATTAAAAAGAGCGTGGATACACAATTCCACCTCAACATCATCATCTTACACAACAATAACTACAAATTACAAAATAGAATTACAGTTACATTGTTCATGGAGAAAAACTCTGAGGTAGAACTGTAAGGAAAAACATATATATTAGGGCGAACTATCATAAGCAGAGTTCAGGCGCAGTCCCCATACCCCCAAGAAAAATGATAAACAGCTCTACGAAAAGTTAAACGAAAGGTGGGTGAGAAAAGGGAGTACAAAAGAAGGAAGGGGAGGAAGGGAGAAGAGAGGAAAAAGAGAGAGGGGGGGTGAGGAGGGAGAAAAATAGGACAGAAAGGGGGGAAAAGGGCGGGGGGGGTAAGGTGGGTAAGGGACGTGAAGAGGAGGGGAAAGAGAGGGGGAAATAAGGGGGGAAAGGGGGGAAGGTGAAAGGAAGGGGTAAGGGAAAAGGGAACAAAGAGACGGGGTATACTGTGGAGAATATAGTATGGTGGGGTTACTATCGGATCTCATGGAGTGTGGAGGACCTTGTATGCACACTGAAAAAACATTAATCCTTCAAGTGTATAGCTAATTCTTCGTCTTGGTTAAGTCCTCCAGGGTTCTTTGTTTGAAAATGAATAATCTGTTTGGACTCAATCTGCCTAAGTTTCAAAACCCTATTCCCTCCCCGGGGTCCTTTGCTCACCTGTTCTAGGATAAGAAAACTGAGACTATTGGCATTGGAAAAGTGTCTGTCCTGAAAGTGACGTGCTACGGGATATTTCTGATCGCAATGTATGATGGCTCTATAATGCTCCAATACACGTTTTTTGTCCATCAAAGTAGTAGACCCAATATACCACAATTTACAGGGACATTCGATGGCATAGGTGACAAAAGTAGTACTGCATGTGAGGAATTGTGTTATTTCCTTCCTCACCCCGTTGTATTCCACATGATTACAGAATTTACTATTCCTGCAGGCCTTACAGTGCCCGCAAGGAAAAAACCCTGCAGGCCATGCAGATTCCTTTCGGGATAGATGGTGATGTCACTGTGCACTAATTGATCTCTCATGCTTTTGCCTCTCCTATAGGTTATATTGGGTCTATTCGGCAGAGTATGGCCAATGATGTTGTCAGTTTTGAGTATATTCCAATTCTGTGTCAAAATGCGTGTAACATCTTTCGAATCAGAACTGTAAGTCAAGATCATTCTTGTGTTGTCATCTGCGCCCCTGGTGTCAGAATCCGATGTATCAGCAATCGTCAATGATCTGTCCATGGCATCAGCCCTCTCTTTGGCTTTTTTGAGAACCCACCTAGGATAGCCTCTCTCCCTGAAGCGTTCGAACATCAGATCACACTCGAGTTGGTATCCTGCATTGGTATTGCAGTTCCTTTTCGCCCTCAGCAACTCCCCATAGGGGATACTCCATTTGAGTGCCTCTGGGTGGCTGCTGAGGGCATGAAGCACACTATTCCCTGCTGTCAATTTTCTAAACAGTGATGTGTGTACTTTGTTGTGTACAATTTCTACCTTGACATCTAAGTATTCTGTTGTACTGTTGCTGATGTTGCCACTCAGTTTGATGTTCCGGTTATTGGCATTGAGTTTGTCAATAAAACACTGGGCTTCGTGTCGATGTCCCACCCAGATAATGAATAAGTCATCGATGTAGCGAAGCCACATCGAGATATGGGTGAGATCATCTTGCAAATCAGGGTCAGAAAAGATGTCCTCCTCCCATCTTCCCATAAACAGATTCGCGAAGCTGGGAGCAAAGCAAGATCCCATCGCGGTCCCAGGGATACTAAAGATTTCCTTAAGAGGATTGACAACATGGAGTGGGGCTGACCATTGGTTTGTCACCCTAGATGTACACAGTCTATATACTATCATAGACCACCAGCAAGGACTCATGGCATGTGCACACTATCTTGAGACTAGACCACTCAGATTTCGGGAGCACAGCAAAATGATTTTGGAGATGACTGAGTATTGTCTCAAAACAATATCTTTATGTTTAACGGTATACTTTACCGTCAAACCACTGGGACCGCGATGGGATCTTGCTTTGCTCCCAGCTTCGCGAATCTGTTTATGGGAAGATGGGAGGAGGACATCTTTTCTGACCCTGATTTGCAAGATGATCTCACTCCATATCTCGATGTGGCTTCGCTACATCGATGACTTATTCATTATCTGGGTGGGACATCGACACGAAGCCCAGTGTTTTATTGACAAACTCAATGCCAATAACCGGAACATCAAACTGAGTGGCAACATCAGCAACAGTACAACAGAATACTTAGATGTCAAGGTAGAAATTGTACACAACAAAGTACACACATCACTGTTTAGAAAATTGACAGCAGGGAATAGTGTAGCTTCATGCCCTCAGCAGCCACCCAGAGGCACTCAAATGGAGTATCCCCTATGGGGAGTTGCTGAGGGCGAAAAGGAACTGCAATACCAATGCAGGATACCAACTCGAGTGTGATCTGATGTTCGAACGCTTCAGGGAGAGAGGCTATCCTAGGTGGGTTCTCAAAAAAGCCAAAGAGAGGGCTGATGCCATGGACAGATCATTGACGATTGCTGATACATCGGATTCTGACACCAGGGGCGCAGATGACAACACAAGAATGATCTTGACTTACAGTTCTGATTCGAAAGATGTTACACGCATTTTGACACAGAATTGGAATATACTCAAAACTGACAACATCATTGGCCATACTCTGCCGAATAGACCCAATATAACCTATAGGAGAGGCAAAAGCATGAGAGATCAATTAGTGCACAGTGACATCACCATCTATCCCGAAAGGAATCTGCATGGCCTGCAGGGTTTTTTTCCTTGCGGGCACTGTAAGGCCTGCAGGAATAGTAAATTCTGTAATCATGTGGAATACAACGGGGTGAGGAAGGAAATAACACAATTCCTCACATGCAGTACTACTTTTGTCACCTATGCCATCGAATGTCCCTGTAAATTGTGGTATATTGGGTCTACTACTTTGATGGACAAAAAACGTGTATTGGAGCATTATAGAGCCATCATACATTGCGATCAGAAATATCCCGTAGCACGTCACTTTCAGGACAGACACTTTTCCAATGCCAATAGTCTCAGTTTTCTTATCCTAGAACAGGTGAGCAAAGGACCCCGGGGAGGGAATAGGGTTTTGAAACTTAGGCAGATTGAGTCCAAACAGATTATTCATTTTCAAACAAAGAACCCTGGAGGACTTAACCAAGATGAAGAATTAGCTATACACTTGAAGGATTAATGATTTTTCAGTGTGCATACAAGGTCCTCCACACTCCATGAGATCCGATAGTAACCCCACCATACTATATTCTCCACAGTATACCCCGTCTCTTTGTTCCCTTTTCCCTTACCCCTTCCTTTCACCTTCCCCCCTTCCCCCCCTTATTTCCGCCCTCTCTTTCCCCTCCTCTTCACGTCCCTTACCCACCCTACCCCCCCCCGCCCTTTTCCCCCCTTTCTGTCCTATTTTTCTCCCTCCTCACCCCCCCCCTCTCTCTTTTTTCCTCTCTTCTCCCTTCCTCCCCTTCCTTCTTTTGTACTCCCTTTTCTCACCCACCTTTCGTTTAACTTTTCGTAGAGCTGTTTATCATTTTTTCTTGGGGGTATGGGGACTGCGCCTGAACTCTGCTTATGATAGTTCGCCCTAATATATATGTTTTTCCTTATAGTTCTACCTCAGAGTCTTTCTCCATGAACAATGTAACTGTAATTCTATTTTGTAATTTGTAGTTATTGTTGTGTAAGATGATGATGTTGAGGTGGAATTGTGTATCCACGCTCTTTTTAATTCAGTGTTTCTTGTTCTTGTTTTCAGATAGGAAGAAGGAAGGGGCCCACTCACCCGTATTCACCTGCACGGGCCGCCTACCCTTTCTTCCCTCATTTTATCGAGGCACTTCTGCACTTAAGAGAGACTTTTAATGGGCATAAGAGCAGTGGAAAGATGGAGACAGGGCTCTGTCTCCACCGTCAAGTACAGTAGGACTTTTGTTTGGAGTGTTTGATATGTTTTGCACATTTAAACTGGAGTTTTCGGGCACTTGCCCGTTATGTGATCAGACGTGTTGTCTCTGTCTAGGACACTTGTCCATCATAATGTGCCTATGAATCTTGGCATTCACGAGTTAGCACTGTTACATGGCACAGATTGTTTTGATGGGGCTGTTGTGTCAGAAGGAGAATTTTGTCCACTTGGATCAGCATTCATTCAATATGTAGTAACATTATTTGTACTGATTTTTACTTTGTGTCTGCAATTAGGGCAGCAATAAAGTTTTGTTTACACGCCTATTATTACGTGGCGCTGATAACAGGTACTGATACCTAGGGCTCGTGCTGGCACAATGACTTTTGGTTTTCTCATACACTATGTAAGATGCATTAGTATTTAACATGTGATACATATATGCACATATGTTTAAACTCAACATGTGTTTTGATTGTATTAAGCTTTGTATACTTCTCAGGACTTCTGTGCCATTCCAACATGTCCGCTACTATTATTGCTCACTTGTCCTTTTTCACTGTTTATACTATGAACTATTTGAGTCCCTCTGATTTGGTGTAAAATTCACGTGATCAAGGTTCTTTGGAACCGAAACGCGTTGTGGATTAAACGGTGTTTGGACATCTATACGGAGTCGTGTGTGTTACTGAGAGCGCGCTGACTTTGTTACTGTAGGATATATATATATATATATATATATATATATATATATATATATATACAAGACGAATCGATCCTCCGCAGGCACGTAGTACGTTCAGCACTAACCCTCGCTGCCAAAGAATCACGAACCACCGGAATGAGGCAAAAATCTTCAATTTATTGTTTTCCCCAAGTGATGCGTTTCGGGCACCACTTGCCCTTGATCACTATATATATACATGTAGTTGTTACATTTTTATTTCATTTTTAAATTATAAAATACATAACATTAATAAGTTTACTAACTGTTTTAAAGTAAATATATGTATATATATTAATTATTATATATGTGTGTTTAACTTTTTTAATTAAGTTTATTTGTTATTTTTGTTAAGATTTTTTAGAGTGTTTTATAAAGTGCGCACATGACCCATGGGTATCAGAGCGCTGTACATAGGGTTGAAAGAGCAAGATGAAAGGTATTGACAGATAAATCAAAGTAAAGAGTCACAATGGGCTGTTGCAACATATAGCACAATTATACAACAGTCGGTCCATTAATATTCCATTAGTCTTCTTTGTTCTAGCAACTTCTGGTGGATATTTGCTGCTGCTCTGAAACTCTTCGATCCAGGTACCCCCGAGGAGCAGAGCTTTCGAGGGTTCTCCTGTAAATGACGTGTCTCTGATCCATCTAAAAGTTGCTGACCTTGATACCATCCTTGTGTCCTAGGACTTCGAAGACTGTGATATTGCTGTGCCGCCTTCTTTTCTCATCGAAAGGATTGTTTGGATTTTCGTGGTTTTTGCCACCAGCAGAGGCCCATCTGAGGGCTTGAAACTCACCTGCAGTTCACAGCGCATCCATCTGTGGATATGGGAACTCCTGGCACTACAACTCCCATAATTCGTGCATAGTCTCAACCGAGCAGCCCATGAGGGGCGTGCAATTAAGGATATTAAAAGAGAAGGAGTGACCAGGGCACGCTTACCTTATCGCCGGAGCCTCTGAGGAAGAAGTCAAGAGACTTTGAAACGCGTCAGGCATTGATGGCGGGACGGCTGTTAATGGATTCTGCTTGCAGGCGGCGCCCATACCTAATAAAAGCCTTTTAGCTGAGCACTGGGGCTCGAGTGCGTTCTTGTCCGGAGGGCACTTTGGAGCGTTAATAGTTGAGCGGCAGCCCAGCCGCTAAGGATGCACCACCCCGTGAACAGGGGGCCACGGGGGTCGGTATTTACCTATCCCTTTGTGTGGAGCCACAGTGAAGGATTGAGGGCGTGCCTACCAACAGAGGCCCATCTGATGGCTTGAAACTCACCTGCAGTTCACAGCGCATCCATCTGTGGATATGAGAACTCCTGGCACTACAACTCCCATAATTCGTGCATAGTCTCAACCGAGCAGCCCATGAGGGGCGTGCAATTAAGGATATTAAAAGAGAAGGAGTGACCAGGGCACGCTTACCTTATCGCCGGAGCCTCTGAGGAAGAAGTCAAGAGACTTTCAAACGCGTCAGGCATTGACGGCGGGAGGGCTGTTAATGGATTCTGCTTGCAGGCGGCGCCCATACCTAATAAAAGGCTTTTAGCTGACGGCGTTTCCTGCACCATTTTATTTCAAAAGTTCCTGCCCATGTGGGCGTGGCCACTCCCCTGGCCTTCTGGATCTTGTGGTGCCTGATATGATAAAACTCGTGTGAGTCCGTCTGAAAATAACAATAAAATAAAATGGGTGCAGGAAACGCCGTCTGTTTCTAACAAGCTGCCACAGAAGAAGGGGATTCTATTTCCAGAAACGCGTCTGGTGAAGCCATGGATTGATGAGGCAGGCTTTCGCACTGATGCCTGCGTGCAAGGTTGTCGTCAAATAAAGGGGTTTATTTATCTGCCGGCTGGCTTCTCTCATTTGGGGCTACCCTTGTGTCTGGATTTTGTAGCGGCTGAGCCCAGCCACGAGAGAAGCCCACCACTTGTCTTTGGGCCTGGGACAGCGGCACGATGATGTTGTCCATGCGACAGGAGGCAGTTTCCCTAGACGACTGCTATAAAGCGGAACAGGCATGTGTTGCGAGACTATGACTCTGCCCACAGGGGCAATACTGATATTTTATTTTATTGTTATTTTCAGACTGACTCACATGAGTTTTATCATATCAGGCACCACAAGATCCAGAAGGCCAGGGGAGTGGCCACGCCCACATGGGCAGGAACTTTTGAAATAAAATGGTGCAGGAAATGCAGTCTGTTTCTAACAAGCTGCCACAGAAGAAGGGGATTCTATTTCCAGAAACGCGTCTGGTGAAGCCAAGGATTGATGAGGCAGGCTTTCGCACTGATGCCTGCGTGCAAGTTTGTCGTCAAATAAAGGGGTTTACTTATCTGCCGGCTGGCTTCTCTCATTTGGGGCTACCCTTGTGTCTGGATATATATATATATATATGTTCCAACAAAAGAGCCCTTGCGCTCTGACAGGGCACACGATGCTCTCCCCCACCATCCGGTTGTAATGCCTTGCTGACGCTCGCATTCCTGACCTTCATTCCATATCCACCATTTCCAACGCGTTTTAAGGCTGTTCCGCCCCTTATTCATGGACTCTGCACAGAGGGAAATGAAAACTCACCGTTACTTTCTTTCCAACCCTTTATTGATGGAAAGACCGCCCATAGTGGGCGTGGCACATTTCAAGGTAACCAGCAGCATGCTGGTAATTACAGTCCATAAGAGGTGAGTACAATAATAACCTTAAGTAGGCTCAGTCCCCCTGTTAGTTGCAGCTTTTAATCATCCTTTAGTAGGAGAGAAAGTCAGGTTAGCGTGCTATTGTTCACCTTAGGAGAGCGTGCTTCAAAGAAAGGAAACAGTTTCCCTTCTTAAGCCTTTCCAGTCTTCAACTTCACCTATAGTCGAAGGCGAAAATGGTGCTCCTCTCCACGGCCAAGGGTAGCCGTGCAATTATGTGTTCCAACAAAAGAGCCCTTGCGCTCTGACAGGGCACACGACGCTCTCCCCCACCATCTGGTTGAAATGCCTTGCTGACGCCCGCATTCCTGACCTTCATTCAATATCCACCATGTCCGACGCGTTTCAAGGCTCTTCCGCCCCTTATTCATGGACTCTGCACAGAGGGAAATGAAAACTCACTGGTACTTTCTTTCCGACCCTTTATTGATGGAAAGACCGCCCATAGTGGGCGTGGCACATTTCAAGGTAACCAGCAGCATGATGGTAATTACAGTCCATAAGAGGTGAGTACAATAATAACCTTAAGTAGGCTCAGTCCCCCTGTTAGTTGCAGCTTTTAATCATCCTTTAGTAGGAGAGAAAGTCAGGTTAGCATGCTATTGTTCACCTTAGGAGAGCGTGCTTCAAAGAAAGGAAACAGTATCCCTTCTTAAGCCTTTCCAGTCTTCAACTTCACCTATAGTCGAAGGCGAAAATGGTGCTCCTCTCCACGGCCAAAGGTAGCCGTGCAATTATGTGTTCCAACAAAAGAGCCCTTGCGCTCTGACAGGGCACACAACGCTCTCCCCCACCATCCGGTTGTAATGCCTTGCTGACGCTCGAATTCCTGACCTTCATTCAATATCCACCATGTCCGACGCGTTTCAAGGCTGTTCCGCCCCTTATTCATGGACTCTGCACAGAGGTAAATGAAAACTCACCGTTACTTTCTTTCCGACCCTTTATTGATGGAAAGACCGCCCATAGTGGGCGTGGCACATTTCAAGGTAACCAGCAGCATGCTGGTAATTACAGTCCATAAGAGGTGAGTACAATAATAACCTTAAGTAGGCTCAGTCCCCCTGTTAGTTGCAGCTTTTAATCATCCTTTAGTAGGAGAGAAAGTCAGGTTAGCGTGCTATTGTTCACCTTAGGAGAGCGTGCTTCAAAGAAAGGAAACAGTTTCCCTTCTTAAGCCTTTCCAGTCTTCAACTTCACCTATAGTCGAAGGCGAAAATGGTGCTCCTCTCCACGGCCAAGGGTAGCCGTGCAATTATGTGTTCCAACAAAAGAGCCCTTGCGCTCTGACAGGGCACACGACGCTCTCCCCCACCATCCGGTTGAAATGCCTTGCTGACGCCCGCATTCCTGACCTTCATTCAATATCCACCATGTCCGACGCGTTTCAA
This sequence comes from Calotriton arnoldi, assembly GCA_963921515.1. NCBI lineage: Eukaryota > Metazoa > Chordata > Amphibia > Caudata > Salamandridae > Calotriton > Calotriton arnoldi. The sequence continues at coordinate 31,829 of CAWUFW010001962.1, forward strand.
GGCTCTTCCGCCCCTTATTCATGGACTCTGCACAGAGGGAAATGAAAACTCACTGTTACTTTCTTTCCGACCCTTTATTGATGGAAAGACCGCCCATAGTGGGCGTGGCACATTTCAAGGTAACCAGCAGCATGCTGGTAATTACAGTCCATAAGAGGTGAGTACAATAATAACCTTAAGTAGGCTCAGTCCCCCTGTTAGTTGCAGCTTTTAATCATCCTTTAGTAGGAGAGAAAGTCAGGTTAGCGTGCTATTGTTCACCTTAGGAGAGCGTGCTTCAAAGAAAGGAAACAGTTTCCCTTCTTAAGCCTTTCCAGTCTTCAACTTCACCTATAGTCGAAGTCGAAAATGGTGCTCCTCTCCACGGCCAAGGGTAGCCGTTCAATTATGTGTTCCAACAAAAGAGCCCTTACGCTCTGACAGGGCACACAACGCTCTCCCCCACCATCCGGTTGTAATGCCTTGCTGACGCTCGCATTCCTGACCTTCATTCAATATCCACCATGTCCGACACGTTTCAAGGCTGTTCCGCCCCTTATTCATGGACTCTGCACAGAGGGAAATGAAAACTCACCGTTACTTTATTTCCGACCCTTTATTGATGGAAAGACCGCCCATAGTGGGCGTGGCACATTTCAAGGTAACCAGCAGCATGCTGGTAATTACAGTCCATAAGAGGTGAGTACAATAATAACCTTAAGTAGGCTCAGTCCCCCTGTTAGTTGCAGCTTTTAATCATCCTTTAGTAGGAGAGAAAGTCAGGTTAGCGTGCTATTGTTCACCTTAGGAGAGCGTGCTTCAAAGAAAGGAAACAGTTTCCCTTCTTAAGCCTTTCCAGTCTTCAACTTCACCTATAGTCGAAGTCGAAAATGGTGCTCTTCTCCACGGCCAAGGGTAGCCGTGCAATTATGTGTTCCAACAAAAGAGCCCTTGCGCTCTGACAGGGCACACAACGCTCTCCCCCACCATCCGGTTGTAATGCCTTGCTGACGCTCGCATTCCTGACCTTCATTCAATATCCACCATGTCCGACGCGTTTCAAGGCTGTTCCGCCCCTTATTCATGGACTCTGCACAGAGGGAAATGAAAACTCACCGTTACTTTCTTTCCGACCCTTTATTGATGGAAAGACCGCCCATAGTGGGCGTGGCACATTTCAAGGTAACCAGCAGCATGCTGGTAATTTCAGTACATAAGAGGTGAGTACAATAATAACCTTAAGTAGGCTCAGTCCCCCTGTTAAATGCAGCTTTTAATCATCCTTTAGTAGGAGAGAAAGTCAGGTTAGCGTGCTATTGTTCTCCTTAGGAGAGCGTGCTTCAAAGAAAGGAAACAGTTTCCCTTCTTAAGCCTTTCCAGTCTTCAACTTCACCTATAGTCGAAGTCGAAAATGGTGCTCTTCTCCACGGCCAAGGGTAGCCGTGCAATTATGTGTTCCAACAAAAGAGCCCTTGTGCTCTGACAGGGCACACGACGCTCTCCCCCACCATCCGGTTGTAATGCCTTGCTGACGCTCGCATTCCTGACCTTCATTCAATATCCACCATGTCCGACGCGTTTCAAGGCTGTTCCGCCCCTTATTCATGGACTCTGCACAGAGGAAATGAAAACTCACCGTTACTTTCTTTCCAACCCTTTATTGATGGAAAGACCGCCCATAGTGGGCGTGGCACATTTCAAGGTAACCAGCAGCATGCTGGTAATTACAGTCCATAAGAGGTGAGTACAATAATAACCTTAAGTAGGCTCAGTCCCCCTGTTAGTTGCAGCTTTTAATCATCCTTTAGTAGGAGAGAAAGTCAGGTTAGCGTGCTATTGTTCACCTTAGGAGAGCGTGCTTCAAAGAAAGGAAACAGTTTCCCTTCTTAAGCCTTTCCAGTCTTCAACTTCACCTATAGTCGAAGGCGAAAATGGTGCTCCTCTCCACGGCCAAGGATAGCCGTGCAATTATGTGTTCCAACAAAAGAGCCATTGCGCTCTGACAGGGCACACGACACTCTCCCCCACCATCCGGTTGAAATGCCTTGCTGACGCCCGCATTCCTGACCTTCATTCAATATCCACCATGTCCGACGCGTTTCAAGGCTCTTCCGCCCCTTATTCATGGACTCTGCACAGAGGGAAATGAAAACTCACTGTTACTTTCTTTCCGACCCTTTATTGATGGAAAGACCGCCCATAGTGGGCGTGGCACATTTCAAGGTAACCAGCAGCATGCTGGTAATTACAGTCCATAAGAGGTGAGTACAATAATAACCTTAAGTAGGCTCAGTCCCCCTGTTAGTTGCAGCTTTTAATCATCCTTTAGTAGGAGAGAAAGTCAGGTTAGCATGCTATTGTTCACCTTAGGAGAGCGTGCTTCAAAGAAAGGAAACAGTATCCCTTCTTAAGCCTTTCCAGTCTTCAACTTCACCTATAGTCGAAGGCGAAAATGGTGCTCCTCTCCACGGCCAATGGTAGCCGTGCAATTATGTGTTCCAACAAAAGAGCCCTTGCGCTCTGACAGGGCACACAACGCTCTCCCCCAACATCCGGTTGTAATGCCTTGCTGACGCTCGCATTCCTGACCTTCATTCAATATCCACCATGTCCGACGCGTTTCAAGGCTGTTCCGCCCCTTATTCATGGACTCTGCACAGAGGTAAATGAAAACTCACCGTTACTTTCTTTCCGACCCTTTATTGATGGAAAGACCGCCCATAGTGGGCGTGGCACATTTCAAGGTAACCAGCAGCATGCTGGTAATTACAGTCCATAAGAGGTGAGTACAATAATAACCTTAAGTAGGCTCAGTCCCCCTGTTAGTTGCAGCTTTTAATCATCCTTTAGTAGGAGAGAAAGTCAGGTTAGCGTGCTATTGTTCACCTTAGGAGAGCGTGCTTCAAAGAAAGGAAACAGTTTCCCTTCTTAAGCCTTTCCAGTCTTCAACTTCACCTATAGTCGAAGGCGAAAATGGTGCTCCTCTCCACGGCCAAGGGTAGCCGTGCAATTATGTGTTCCAACAAAAGAGCCCTTGCGCTCTGACAGGGCACACGACGCTCTCCCCCACCATCCGGTTGAAATGCCTTGCTGACGCCCGCATTCCTGACCTTCATTCAATATCCACCATGTCCGACGCGTTTCAAGGCTCTTCCGCCCCTTATTCATGGACTCTGCACAGAGGGAAATGAAAACTCACTGTTACTTTCTTTCCGACCCTTTATTGATGGAAAGACCGCCCATAGTGGGCGTGGCACATTTCAAGGTAACCAGCAGCATGCTGGTAATTACAGTCCATAAGAGGTGAGTACAATAATAACCTTAAGTAGGCTCAGTCCCCCTGTTAGTTGCAGCTTTTAATCATCCTTTAGTAGGAGAGAAAGTCAGGTTAGCGTGCTATTGTTCACCTTAGGAGAGCGTGCTTCAAAGAAAGGAAACAGTTTCCCTTCTTAAGCCTTTCCAGTCTTCAACTTCACCTATAGTCGAAGTCGAAAATGGTGCTCCTCTCCACGGCCAAGGGTAGCCGTTCAATTATGTGTTCCAACAAAAGAGCCCTTACGCTCTGACAGGGCACACGACGCTCTCCCCCACAATCCGGTTGTAATGCCTTGCTGACGCTCGCATTCCTGACCTTCATTCAATATCCACCATGTCCGACACGTTTCAAGGCTGTTCCGCCCCTTATTCATGGACTCTGCACAGAGGGAAATGAAAACTCACCGTTACTTTCTTTCCGACCCTTTATTGATGGAAAGACCGCCCATAGTGGGCGTGGCACATTTCAAGGTAACCAGCAGCATGCTGGTAATTACAGTCCATAAGAGGTGAGTACAATAATAACCTTAAGTAGGCTCAGTCCCCCTGTTAGTTGCAGCTTTTAATCATCCTTTAGTAGGAGAGAAAGTCAGGTTAGCGTGCTATTGTTCACCTTAGGAGAGCGTGCTTCAAAGAAAGGAAACAGTTTCCCTTCTTAAGCCTTTCCAGTCTTCAACTTCACCTATAGTCGAAGTCGAAAATGGTGCTCTTCTCCACGGCCAAGGGTAGCCGTGCAATTATGTGTTCCAACAAAAGAGCCCTTGCGCTCTGACAGGGCACACAACGCTCTCCCCCACCATCCGGTTGTAATGCCTTGCTGACGCTCGCATTCCTGACCTTCATTCAATATCCACCATGTCCGACGCGTTTCAAGGCTGTTCCGCCCCTTATTCATGGACTCTGCATAGAGGGAATTGAAAACTCACCGTTACTTTCTTTCCGACCCTTTATTGATGGAAAGACCGCCCATAGTGGGCGTGGCACATTTCAAGGTAACCAGCAGCATGCTGGTAATTTCAGTCCATAAGAGGTGAGTACAATAATAACCTTAAGTAGGCTCAGTCCCCCTGTTAAATGCAGCTTTTAATCATCCTTTAGTAGGAGAGAAAGTCAGGTTAGCGTGCTATTGTTCTCCTTAGGAGAGCGTGCTTCAAAGAAAGGAAACAGTTTCCCTTCTTAAGCCTTTCCAGTCTTCAACTTCACCTATAGTCGAAGTCGAAAATGGTGCTCTTCTCCACGGCCAAGGGTAGCCGTGCAATTATGTGTTCCAACAAAAGAGCCCTTGTGCTCTGACAGGGCACACAACGCTCTCCCCCACCATCCGGTTGTAATGCCTTGCTGACGCTCGCATTCCTGACCTTCATTCAATATCCACCATGTCCGACGCGTTTCAAGGCTGTTCCGCCCCTTATTCATGGACTCTGCACAGAGGGAAATGAAAACTCACCGTTACTTTCTTTCCGACCCTTTATTGATGGAAAGACCGCCCATAGTGGGCGTGGCACATTTCAAGGTAACCAGCAGCATGCTGGTAATTACAGTCCATAAGAGGTGAGTACAATAATAACCTTAAGTAGGCTCAGTCCCCCTGTTAGTTGCAGCTTTTAATCATCCTTTAGTAGGAGAGAAAGTCAGGTTAGCGTGCTATTGTTCACCTTAGGAGAGCGTGCTTCAAAGAAAGGAAACAGTTTCCCTTCTTAAGCCTTTCCAGTCTTCAACTTCACCTATAGTCGAAGGCGAAAATGGTGCTCCTCTCCACGGCCAAGGGTAGCCGTGCAATTATGTGTTCCAACAAAAGAGCCCTTGCGCTCTGACAGGGCACACAACGCTCTCCCCCAACATCCGGTTGTAATGCCTTGCTGACGCTCGCATTCCTGACCTTCATTCAATATCCACCATGTCCCGACGCGTTTCAAGGCGGTTCCACCCCTTATTCATGGACTCTGCACAGAGGGAAATGAAAACTCACTGTTACTTTCTTTCCGACCCTTTATTGATGGAAAGACCGCCCATAGTGGGCGTGGCACATTTCAAGGTAACCAGCAGCATGCTGGTAATTACAGTCCATAAGAGGTGAGTACAATAATAACCTTAAGTAGGCTCAGTCCCCCTGTTAGTTGCAGCTTTTAATCATCCTTTAGTAGGAGAGAAAGTCAGGTTAGCGTGCTATTGTTCACCTTAGGAGAGCGTGCTTCAAAGAAAGGAAACAGTTTCCCTTCTTAAGCCTTTCCAGTCTTCAACTTCACCTATAGTCGAAGGCGAAAATGGTGCTCCTCTCCACGGCCAAGGGTAGCCGTGCAATTATGTGTTCCAACAAAAGAGCCCTTGCGCTCTGACAGGGCACACGACGCTCTCCCCCACCATCCGGTTGTAAATGCCTTGCTGACGCTCGCATTCCTGACCTTCATTCAATATCCACCATGTCCGACGCGTTTCAAGGCTGTTCCGCCCCTTATTCATGGACTCTGCACAGAGGGAAATGAAAACTCACCGTTACTTTCTTTCCGACCCTTTATTGATGGAAAGACCGCCCATAGTGGGCGTGGCACATTTCAAGGTAACCAGCAGCATGCTGGTAATTACAGTCCATAAGAGGTGAGTACAATAATAACCTTAAGTAGGCTCAGTCCCCCTGTTAGTTGCAGCTTTTAATCATCCTTTAGTAGGAGAGAAAGTCAGGTTAGCGTGCTATTGTTCACCTTAGGAGAGCGTGCTTCAAAGAAAGGAAACAGTTTCCCTTCTTAAGCCTTTCCAGTCTTCAACTTCACCTATAGTCGAAGGCGAAAATGGTGCTCCTCTCCACGGCCAAGGGTAGCCGTGCAATTATGTGTTCCAACAAAAGAGCCCTTGCGCTCTGACAGGGCACACGACGCTCTCCCCCACCATCCGGTTGTAATGCCTTGCTGACGCTCGCATTCCTGACCTTCATTCAATATCCACCATGTCCGACGCGTTTCAAGGCTGTTCCGCCCCTTATTCATGGACTCTGCACAGAGGGAAATGAAAACTCACCGTTACTTTCTTTCCGACCCTTTATTGATGGAAAGACCGCCCATAGTGGGCGTGGCACATTTCAAGGTAACCAGCAGCATGCTGGTAATTACAGTCCATAAGAGGTGAGTACAATAATAACCTTAAGTAGGCTCAGTCCCCCTGTTAGTTGCAGCTTTTAATCATCCTTTAGTAGGAGAGAAAGTCAGGTTAGCGTGCTATTGTTCACCTTAGGAGAGCGTGCTTCAAAGAAAGGAAACAGTTTCCCTTCTTAAGCCTTTCCAGTCTTCAACTTCACCTATAGTCGAAGGCGAAAATGGTGCTCCTCTCCACGGCCAAGGGTAGCCGTGCAATTATGTGTTCCAACAAAAGAGCCCTTGCGCTCTGACAGGGCACACAACGCTCTCCCCCACCATCCGGTTGTAATGCCTTGCTGACGCTCGCATTCCTGACCTTCATTCAATATCCACCATGTCCGACGCGTTTCAAGGCTGTTCCGCCCCTTATTCATGGACTCTGCACAGAGGGAAATGAAAACTCACCGTTACTTTCTTTCCGACCCTTTATTGATGGAAAGACCGCCCATAGTGGGCGTGGCACATTTCAAGGTAACCAGCAGCATGCTGGTAATTACAGTCCATAAGAGGTGAGTACAATAATAACCTTAAGTAGGCTCAGTCCCCCTGTTAGTTGCAGCTTTTAATCATCCTTTAGTAGGAGAGAAAGTCAGGTTAGCGTGCTATTGTTCACCTTAGGAGAGCGTGCTTCAAAGAAAGGAAACAGTTTCCCTTCTTAAGCCTTTCCAGTCTTCAACTTCACCTATAGTCGAAGTCGAAAATGGTGCTCCTCTCCACGGCCAAGGGTAGCCGTGCAATTATGTGTTCCAACAAAAGAGCCCTTGCGCTCTGACAGGGCACACAACGCTCTCCCCCACCATCCGGTTGTAATGCCTTGCTGACGCTCGCATTCCTGACCTTCATTCAATATCCACCATGTCCGACGCGTTTCAAGGCTGTTCCGCCCCTTATTCATGGACTCTGCACAGAGGGAAATGAAAACTCACCGTTACTTTCTTTCCGACCCTTTATTGATGGAAAGACCGCCCATAGTGGGCGTGGCACATTTCAAGGTAACCAGCAGCATGCTGGTAATTACAGTCCATAAGAGGTGAGTACAATAATAACCTTAAGTAGGCTCAGTCCCCCTGTTAGTTGCAGCTTTTAATCATCCTTTAGTAGGAGAGAAAGTCAGGTTAGCGTGCTATTGTTCACCTTAGGAGAGCGTGCTTCAAAGAAAGGAAACAGTTTCCCTTCTTAAGCCTTTCCAGTCTTCAACTTCACCTATAGTCGAAGGCGAAAATGGTGCTCCTCTCCACGGCCAAGGGTAGCCGTGCAATTATGTGTTCCAACAAAAGAGCCCTTGCGCTCTGACAGGGCACACGACGCTCTCCCCCACCATCCGGTTGTAATGCCTTGCTGACGCTCGCATTCCTGACCTTCATTCAATATCCACCATGTCCGACGCGTTTCAAGGCTGTTCCGCCCCTTATTCATGGACTCTGCACAGAGGTAAATGAAAACTCACCGTTACTTTCTTTCCGACCCTTTATTGATGGAAAGACCGCCCATAGTGGGCGTGGCACATTTCAAGGTAACCAGCAGCATGCTGGTAATTACAGTCCATAAGAGGTGAGTACAATAATAACCTTAAGTAGGCTCAGTCCCCCTGTTAGTTGCAGCTTTTAATCATCCTTTAGTAGGAGAGAAAGTCAGGTTAGCGTGCTATTGTTCACCTTAGGAGAGCGTGCTTCAAAGAAAGGAAACAGTTTCCCTTCTTAAGCCTTTCCAGTCTTCAACTTCACCTATAGTCGAAGGCGAAAATGGTGCTCCTCTCCACGGCCAAGGGTAGCCGTGCAATTATGTGTTCCAACAAAAGAGCCCTTGCGCTCTGACAGGGCACACGACGCTCTCCCCCACCATCCGGTTGTAATGCCTTGCTGACGCTCGCATTCCTGACCTTCATTCAATATCCACCATGTCCGACGCGTTTCAAGGCTGTTCCGCCCCTTATTCATGGACTCTGCACAGAGGGAAATGAAAACTCACCGTTACTTTCTTTCCGACCCTTTATTGATGGAAAGACCGCCCATAGTGGGCGTGGCACATTTCAAGGTAACCAGCAGCATGCTGGTAATTACAGTCCATAAGAGGTGAGTACAATAATAACCTTAAGTAGGCTCAGTCCCCCTGTTAGTTGCAGCTTTTAATCATCCTTTAGTAGGAGAGAAAGTCAGGTTAGCGTGCTATTGTTCACCTTAGGAGAGCGTGCTTCAAAGAAAGGAAACAGTTTCCCTTCTTAAGCCTTTCCAGTCTTCAACTTCACCTATAGTCGAAGGCGAAAATGGTGCTCCTCTCCACGGCCAAGGGTAGCCGTGCAATTATGTGTTCCAACAAAAGAGCCCTTGCGCTCTGACAGGGCACACGACGCTCTCCCCCACCATCCGGTTGTAATGCCTTGCTGACGCTCGCATTCCTGACCTTCATTCAATATCCACCATGTCCGACGCGTTTCAAGGCTGTTCCGCCCCTTATTCATGGACTCTGCACAGAGGGAAATGAAAACTCACCGTTACTTTCTTTCCGACCCTTTATTGATGGAAAGACCGCCCATAGTGGGCGTGGCACATTTCAAGGTAACCAGCAGCATGCTGGTAATTACAGTCCATAAGAGGTGAGTACAATAATAACCTTAAGTAGGCTCAGTCCCCCTGTTAGTTGCAGCTTTTAATCATCCTTTAGTAGGAGAGAAAGTCAGGTTAGCGTGCTATTGTTCACCTTAGGAGAGCGTGCTTCAAAGAAAGGAAACAGTTTCCCTTCTTAAGCCTTTCCAGTCTTCAACTTCACCTATAGTCGAAGGCGAAAATGGTGCTCCTCTCCACGGCCAAGGGTAGCCGTGCAATTATGTGTTCCAACAAAAGAGCCCTTGCGCTCTGACAGGGCACACGACGCTCTCCCCCACCATCCGGTTGTAATGCCTTGCTGACGCTCGCATTCCTGACCTTCATTCAATATCCACCATGTCCGACGCGTTTCAAGGCTGTTCCGCCCCTTATTCATGGACTCTGCACAGAGGGAAATGAAAACTCACCGTTACTTTCTTTCCGACCCTTTATTGATGGAAAGACCGCCCATAGTGGGCGTGGCACATTTCAAGGTAACCAGCAGCATGCTGGTAATTACAGTCCATAAGAGGTGAGTACAATAATAACCTTAAGTAGGCTCAGTCCCCCTGTTAGTTGCAGCTTTTAATCATCCTTTAGTAGGAGAGAAAGTCAGGTTAGCGTGCTATTGTTCACCTTAGGAGAGCGTGCTTCAAAGAAAGGAAACAGTTTCCCTTCTTAAGCCTTTCCAGTCTTCAACTTCACCTATAGTCGAAGTCGAAAATGGTGCTCCTCTCCACGGCCAAGGGTAGCCGTGCAATTATGTGTTCCAACAAAAGAGCCCTTGCGCTCTGACAGGGCACACAACGCTCTCCCCCACCATCCGGTTGTAATGCCTTGCTGACGCTCGCATTCCTGACCTTCATTCAATATCCACCATGTCCGACGCGTTTCAAGGCTGTTCCGCCCCTTATTCATGGACTCTGCACAGAGGGAAATGAAAACTCACCGTTACTTTCTTTCCGACCCTTTATTGATGGAAAGACCGCCCATAGTGGGCGTGGCACATTTCAAGGTAACCAGCAGCATGCTGGTAATTACAGTCCATAAGAGGTGAGTACAATAATAACCTTAAGTAGGCTCAGTCCCCCTGTTAGTTGCAGCTTTTAATCATCCTTTAGTAGGAGAGAAAGTCAGGTTAGCGTGCTATTGTTCACCTTAGGAGAGCGTGCTTCAAAGAAAGGAAACAGTTTCCCTTCTTAAGCCTTTCCAGTCTTCAACTTCACCTATAGTCGAAGGCGAAAATGGTGCTCCTCTCCACGGCCAAGGGTAGCCGTGCAATTATGTGTTCCAACAAAAGAGCCCTTGCGCTCTGACAGGGCACACGACGCTCTCCCCCACCATCCGGTTGTAATGCCTTGCTGACGCTCGCATTCCTGACCTTCATTCAATATCCACCATGTCCGACGCGTTTCAAGGCTGTTCCGCCCCTTATTCATGGACTCTGCACAGAGGGAAATGAAAACTCACCGTTACTTTCTTTCCGACCCTTTATTGATGGAAAGACCGCCCATAGTGGGCGTGGCACATTTCAAGGTAACCAGCAGCATGCTGGTAATTACAGTCCATAAGAGGTGAGTACAATAATAACCTTAAGTAGGCTCAGTCCCCCTGTTAGTTGCAGCTTTTAATCATCCTTTAGTAGGAGAGAAAGTCAGGTTAGCGTGCTATTGTTCACCTTAGGAGAGCGTGCTTCAAAGAAAGGAAACAGTTTCCCTTCTTAAGCCTTTCCAGTCTTCAACTTCACCTATAGTCGAAGGCGAAAATGGTGCTCCTCTCCACGGCCAAGGGTAGCCGTGCAATTATGTGTTCCAACAAAAGAGCCCTTGCGCTCTGACAGGGCACACGACGCTCTCCCCCACCATCCGGTTGTAATGCCTTGCTGACGCTCGCATTCCTGACCTTCATTCAATATCCACCATGTCCGACGCGTTTCAAGGCTGTTCCGCCCCTTATTCATGGACTCTGCACAGAGGGAAATGAAAACTCACCGTTACTTTCTTTCCGACCCTTTATTGATGGAAAGACCGCCCATAGTGGGCGTGGCACATTTCAAGGTAACCAGCAGCATGCTGGTAATTACAGTCCATAAGAGGTGAGTACAATAATAACCTTAAGTAGGCTCAGTCCCCCTGTTAGTTGCAGCTTTTAATCATCCTTTAGTAGGAGAGAAAGTCAGGTTAGCGTGCTATTGTTCACCTTAGGAGAGCGTGCTTCAAAGAAAGGAAACAGTTTCCCTTCTTAAGCCTTTCCAGTCTTCAACTTCACCTATAGTCGAAGTCGAAAATGGTGCTCCTCTCCACGGCCAAGGGTAGCCGTGCAATTATGTGTTCCAACAAAAGAGCCCTTGCGCTCTGACAGGGCACACGACGCTCTCCCCCACCATCCGGTTGTAATGCCTTGCTGACGCTCGCATTCCTGACCTTCATTCAATATCCACCATGTCCGACGCGTTTCAAGGCTGTTCCGCCCCTTATTCATGGACTCTGCACAGAGGGAAATGAAAACTCACCGTTACTTTCTTTCCGACCCTTTATTGATGGAAAGACCGCCCATAGTGGGCGTGGCACATTTCAAGGTAACCAGCAGCATGCTGGTAATTACAGTCCATAAGAGGTGAGTACAATAATAACCTTAAGTAGGCTCAGTCCCCCTGTTAGTTGCAGCTTTTAATCATCCTTTAGTAGGAGAGAAAGTCAGGTTAGCGTGCTATTGTTCACCTTAGGAGAGCGTGCTTCAAAGAAAGGAAACAGTTTCCCTTCTTAAGCCTTTCCAGTCTTCAACTTCACCTATAGTCGAAGGCGAAAATGGTGCTCTTCTCCACGGCCAAGGGTAGCCGTGCAATTATGTGTTCCAACAAAAGAGCCCTTGCGCTCTGACAGGGCACACAACGCTCTCCCCCACCATCCGGTTGTAATGCCTTGCTGACGCTCGCATTCCTGACCTTCATTCAATATCCACCATGTCCGACGCGTTTCAAGGCTGTTCCGCCCCTTATTCATGGACTCTGCACAGAGGGAAATGAAAACTCACCGTTACTTTCTTTCCGACCCTTTATTGATGGAAAGACCGCCCATAGTGGGCGTGGCACATTTCAAGGTAACCAGCAGCATGCTGGTAATTACAGTCCATAAGAGGTGAGTACAATAATAACCTTAAGTAGGCTCAGTCCCCCTGTTAGTTGCAGCTTTTAATCATCCTTTAGTAGGAGAGAAAGTCAGGTTAGCGTGCTATTGTTCACCTTAGGAGAGCGTGCTTCAAAGAAAGGAAACAGTTTCCCTTCTTAAGCCTTTCCAGTCTTCAACTTCACCTATAGTCGAAGGCGAAAATGGTGCTCCTCTCCACGGCCAAGGGTAGCCGTGCAATTATGTGTTCCAACAAAAGAGCCCTTGCGCTCTGACAGGGCACACGACGCTCTCCCCCACCATCCGGTTGTAATGCCTTGCTGACGCTCGCATTCCTGACCTTCATTCAATATCCACCATGTCCGACGCGTTTCAAGGCTGTTCCGCCCCTTATTCATGGACTCTGCACAGAGGGAAATGAAAACTCACCGTTACTTTCTTTCCGACCCTTTATTGATGGAAAGACCGCCCATAGTGGGCGTGGCACATTTCAAGGTAACCAGCAGCATGCTGGTAATTACAGTCCATAAGAGGTGAGTACAATAATAACCTTAAGTAGGCTCAGTCCCCCTGTTAGTTGCAGCTTTTAATCATCCTTTAGTAGGAGAGAAAGTCAGGTTAGCGTGCTATTGTTCACCTTAGGAGAGCGTGCTTCAAAGAAAGGAAACAGTTTCCCTTCTTAAGCCTTTCCAGTCTTCAACTTCACCTATAGTCGAAGGCGAAAATGGTGCTCCTCTCCACGGCCAAGGGTAGCCGTGCAATTATGTGTTCCAACAAAAGAGCCCTTGCGCTCTGACAGGGCACACGACGCTCTCCCCCACCATCCGGTTGTAATGCCTTGCTGACGCTCGCATTCCTGACCTTCATTCAATATCCACCATGTCCGACGCGTTTCAAGGCTGTTCCGCCCCTTATTCATGGACTCTGCACAGAGGGAAATGAAAACTCACCGTTACTTTCTTTCCGACCCTTTATTGATGGAAAGACCGCCCATAGTGGGCGTGGCACATTTCAAGGTAACCAGCAGCATGCTGGTAATTACAGTCCATAAGAGGTGAGTACAATAATAACCTTAAGTAGGCTCAGTCCCCCTGTTAGTTGCAGCTTTTAATCATCCTTTAGTAGGAGAGAAAGTCAGGTTAGCGTGCTATTGTTCACCTTAGGAGAGCGTGCTTCAAAGAAAGGAAACAGTTTCCCTTCTTAAGCCTTTCCAGTCTTCAACTTCACCTATAGTCGAAGGCGAAAATGGTGCTCCTCTCCACGGCCAAGGGTAGCCGTGCAATTATGTGTTCCAACAAAAGAGCCCTTGCGCTCTGACAGGGCACACGACGCTCTCCCCCACCATCCGGTTGTAATGCCTTGCTGACGCTCGCATTCCTGACCTTCATTCAATATCCACCATGTCCGACGCGTTTCAAGGCTGTTCCGCCCCTTATTCATGGACTCTGCACAGAGGGAAATGAAAACTCACCGTTACTTTCTTTCCGACCCTTTATTGATGGAAAGACCGCCCATAGTGGGCGTGGCACATTTCAAGGTAACCAGCAGCATGCTGGTAATTACAGTCCATAAGAGGTGAGTACAATAATAACCTTAAGTAGGCTCAGTCCCCCTGTTAGTTGCAGCTTTTAATCATCCTTTAGTAGGAGAGAAAGTCAGGTTAGCGTGCTATTGTTCACCTTAGGAGAGCGTGCTTCAAAGAAAGGAAACAGTTTCCCTTCTTAAGCATTTCCAGTCTTCAACTTCACCTATAGTCGAAGGCGAAAATGGTGCTCCTCTCCACGGCCAAGGTTAGCCGTGCAATTATGTGTTCCAACAAAAGCGCCCTTGCGCTCTGACAGGGCACACGATGCTCTCCCCCACCATCCGGTTGTAATGCCTTGCTGACGCTCGCATTCCTGACCTTCATTCAATATCCACCATGTCCGACGCGTTTCAAGGCTATTCCGCCCCTTATTCATGGACTCTGCACAGAGGGAAATGAAAACTCACTGTTACTTTCTTTCCGACCCTTTATTGATGGAAAGACCGCCCATAGTGGGCGTGGCACATTTCAAGGTAACCAGCAGCATGCTGGTAATTACAGTCCATAAGAGGTGAGTACAATAATAACCTTAAGTAGGCTCAGTCCCCCTGTTAGTTGCAGCTTTTAATCATCCTTTAGTAGGAGAGAAAGTCAGGTTAGCGTGCTATTGTTCACCTTAGGAGAGCGTGCTTCAAAGAAAGGAAACAGTTTCCCTTCTTAAGCCTTTCCAGTCTTCAACTTCACCTATAGTCGAAGGCGAAAATGGTGCTCCTCTCCACGGCCAAGGGTAGCCGTGCAATTATGTGTTCCAACAAAAGAGCCCTTGCGCTCTGACAGGGCACACGACGCTCTCCCCCACCATCCGGTTGTAATGCCTTGCTGACGCTCGCATTCCTGACCTTCATTCAATATCCACCATGTCCGACGCGTTTCAAGGCTGTTCCGCCCCTTATTCATGGACTCTGCACAGAGGGAAATGAAAACTCACCGTTACTTTCTTTCCGACCCTTTATTGATGGAAAGACCGCCCATAGTGGGCGTGGCACATTTCAAGGTAACCAGCAGCATGCTGGTAATTACAGTCCATAAGAGGTGAGTACAATAATAACCTTAAGTAGGCTCAGTCCCCCTGTTAGTTGCAGCTTTTAATCATCCTTTAGTAGGAGAGAAAGTCAGGTTAGCATGCTATTGTTCACCTTAGGAGAGCGTGCTTCAAAGAAAGGAAACAGTATCCCTTCTTAAGCCTTTCCAGTCTTCAACTTCACCTATAGTCGAAGGCGAAAATGGTGCTCCTCTCCACGGCCAAAGCTAGCCGTGCAATTATGTGTTCCAACAAAAGAGCCCTTGCGCTCTGACAGGGCACACGACGCTCTCCCCCACCATCCGGTTGTAATGCCTTGCTGACGCTCGCATTCCTGACCTTCATTCAATATCCACCATGTCCGACGCGTTTCAAGGCTGTTCCGCCCCTTATTCATGGACTCTGCACAGAGGTAAATGAAAACTCACCGTTACTTTCTTTCCGACCCTTTATTGATGGAAAGACCGCCCATAGTGGGCGTGGCACATTTCAAGGTATCCAGCAGCATGCTGGTAATTACAGTCCATAAGAGGTGAGTACAATAATAACCTTAAGTAGGCTCAGTCCCCCTGTTAGTTGCAGCTTTTAATCATCCTTTAGTAGGAGAGAAAGTCAGGTTAGCGTGCTATTGTTCACCTTAGGAGAGCGTGCTTCAAAGAAAGGAAACAGTTTCCCTTCTTAAGCCTTTCCAGTCTTCAACTTCACCTATAGTCGAAGGCGAAAATGGTGCTCCTCTCCACGGCCAAGGGTAGCCGTGCAATTATGTGTTCCAACAAAAGAGCCCTTGCGCTCTGACAGGGCACACGACGCTCTCCCCCACCATCCGGTTGTAATGCCTTGCTGACGCTCGCATTCCTGACCTTCATTCAATATCCACCATGTCCGACGCGTTTCAAGGCTGTTCCGCCCCTTATTCATGGACTCTGCACAGAGGGAAATGAAAACTCACTGTTACTTTCTTTCCGACCCTTTATTGATGGAAAGACCGCCCATAGTGGGCGTGGCACATTTCAAGGTAACCAGCAGCATGCTGGTAATTACAGTCCATAAGAGGTGAGTACAATAATAACCTTAAGTAGGCTCAGTCCCCCTGTTAGTTGCAGCTTTTAATCATCCTTTAGTAGGAGAGAAAGTCAGGTTAGCGTGCTATTGTTCACCTTAGGAGAGCGTGCTTCAAAGAAAGGAAACAGTTTCCCTTCTTAAGCCTTTCCAGTCTTCAACTTCACCTATAGTCGAAGGCGAAAATGGTGCTCCTCTCCACGGCCAAGGGTAGCCGTGCAATTATGTGTTCCAACAAAAGAGCCCTTGCGCTCTGACAGGGCACACGACGCTCTCCCCCACCATCCGGTTGTAATGCCTTGCTGACGCTCGCATTCCTGACCTTCATTCAATATCCACCATGTCCGACGCGTTTCAAGGCTGTTCCGCCCCTTATTCATGGACTCTGCACAGAGGGAAATGAAAACTCACCGTTACTTTCTTTCCGACCCTTTATTGATGGAAAGACCGCCCATAGTGGGCGTGGCACATTTCAAGGTAACCAGCAGCATGCTGGTAATTACAGTCCATAAGAGGTGAGTACAATAATAACCTTAAGTAGGCTCAGTCCCCCTGTTAGTTGCAGCTTTTAATCATCCTTTAGTAGGAGAGAAAGTCAGGTTAGCGTGCTATTGTTCACCTTAGGAGAGCGTGCTTCAAAGAAAGGAAACAGTTTCCCTTCTTAAGCCTTTCCAGTCTTCAACTTCACCTATAGTCGAAGGCGAAAATGGTGCTCCTCTCCACGGCCAAGGGTAGCCGTGCAATTATGTGTTCCAACAAAAGAGCCCTTGCGCTCTGACAGGGCACACGACGCTCTCCCCCACCATCCGGTTGTAATGCCTTGCTGACGCTCGCATTCCTGACCTTCATTCAATATCCACCATGTCCGACGCGTTTCAAGGCTGTTCCGCCCCTTATTCATGGACTCTGCACAGAGGGAAATGAAAACTCACCGTTACTTTCTTTCCGACCCTTTATTGATGGAAAGACCGCCCATAGTGGGCGTGGCACATTTCAAGGTAACCAGCAGCATGCTGGTAATTACAGTCCATAAGAGGTGAGTACAATAATAACCTTAAGTAGGCTCAGTCCCCCTGTTAGTTGCAGCTTTTAATCATCCTTTAGTAGGAGAGAAAGTCAGGTTAGCGTGCTATTGTTCACCTTAGGAGAGCGTGCTTCAAAGAAAGGAAACAGTTTCCCTTCTTAAGCCTTTCCAGTCTTCAACTTCACCTATAGTCGAAGGCGAAAATGGTGCTCCTCTCCACGGCCAAGGGTAGCCGTGCAATTATGTGTTCCAACAAAAGAGCCCTTGCGCTCTGACAGGGCACACGACGCTCTCCCCCACCATCCGGTTGTAATGCCTTGCTGACGCTCGCATTCCTGACCTTCATTCAATATCCACCATGTCCGACGCGTTTCAAGGCTGTTCCGCCCCTTATTCATGGACTCTGCACAGAGGGAAATGAAAACTCACCGTTACTTTCTTTCCGACCCTTTATTGATGGAAAGACCGCCCATAGTGGGCGTGGCACATTTCAAGGTAACCAGCAGCATGCTGGTAATTACAGTCCATAAGAGGTGAGTACAATAATAACCTTAAGTAGGCTCAGTCCCCCTGTTAGTTGCAGCTTTTAATCATCCTTTAGTAGGAGAGAAAGTCAGGTTAGCGTGCTATTGTTCACCTTAGGAGAGCGTGCTTCAAAGAAAGGAAACAGTTTCCCTTCTTAAGCCTTTCCAGTCTTCAACTTCACCTATAGTCGAAGGCGAAAATGGTGCTCCTCTCCACGGCCAAGGGTAGCCGTGCAATTATGTGTTCCAACAAAAGAGCCCTTGCGCTCTGACAGGGCACACAACGCTCTCCCCCACCATCCGGTTGTAATGCCTTGCTGACGCTCGCATTCCTGACCTTCATTCAATATCCACCATGTCCGACGCGTTTCAAGGCTATTCCGCCCCTTATTCATGGACTCTGCACAGAGGGAAATGAAAACTCACCGTTACTTTCTTTCCGACCCTTTATTGATGGAAAGACCGCCCATAGTGGGCGTGGCACATTTCAAGGTAACCAGCAGCATGCTGGTAATTACAGTCCATAAGAGGTGAGTACAATAATAACCTTAAGTAGGCTCAGTCCCCCTGTTAGTTGCAGCTTTTAATCATCCTTTAGTAGGAGAGAAAGTCAGGTTAGCGTGCTATTGTTCACCTTAGGAGAGCGTGCTTCAAAGAAAGGAAACAGTTTCCCTTCTTAAGCCTTTCCAGTCTTCAACTTCACCTATAGTCGAAGGCGAAAATGGTGCTCCTCTCCACGGCCAAGGGTAGCCGTGCAATTATGTGTTCCAACAAAAGAGCCCTTGCGCTCTGACAGGGCACACGACGCTCTCCCCCACCATCCGGTTGTAATGCCTTGCTGACGCTCGCATTCCTGACCTTCATTCAATATCCACCATGTCCGACGCGTTTCAAGGCTGTTCCGCCCCTTATTCATGGACTCTGCACAGAGGGAAATGAAAACTCACCGTTACTTTCTTTCCGACCCTTTATTGATGGAAAGACCGCCCATAGTGGGCGTGGCACATTTCAAGGTAACCAGCAGCATGCTGGTAATTACAGTCCATAAGAGGTGAGTACAATAATAACCTTAAGTAGGCTCAGTCCCCCTGTTAGTTGCAGCTTTTAATCATCCTTTAGTAGGAGAGAAAGTCAGGTTAGCGTGCTATTGTTCACCTTAGGAGAGCGTGCTTCAAAGAAAGGAAACAGTTTCCCTTCTTAAGCCTTTCCAGTCTTCAACTTCACCTATAGTCGAAGGCGAAAATGGTGCTCCTCTCCACGGCCAAGGGTAGCCGTGCAATTATGTGTTCCAACAAAAGAGCCCTTGCGCTCTGACAGGGCACACGACGCTCTCCCCCACCATCCGGTTGTAATGCCTTGCTGACGCTCGCATTCCTGACCTTCATTCAATATCCACCATGTCCGACGCGTTTCAAGGCTGTTCCGCCCCTTATTCATGGACTCTGCACAGAGGGAAATGAAAACTCACCGTTACTTTCTTTCCGACCCTTTATTGATGGAAAGACCGCCCATAGTGGGCGTGGCACATTTCAAGGTAACCAGCAGCATGCTGGTAATTACAGTCCATAAGAGGTGAGTACAATAATAACCTTAAGTAGGCTCAGTCCCCCTGTTAGTTGCAGCTTTTAATCATCCTTTAGTAGGAGAGAAAGTCAGGTTAGCGTGCTATTGTTCACCTTAGGAGAGCGTGCTTCAAAGAAAGGAAACAGTTTCCCTTCTTAAGCCTTTCCAGTCTTCAACTTCACCTATAGTCGAAGGCGAAAATGGTGCTCCTCTCCACGGCCAAGGGTAGCCGTGCAATTATGTGTTCCAACAAAAGAGCCCTTGCGCTCTGACAGGGCACACGACGCTCTCCCCCACCATCCGGTTGTAATGCCTTGCTGACGCTCGCATTCCTGACCTTCATTCAATATCCACCATGTCCGACGCGTTTCAAGGCTGTTCCGCCCCTTATTCATGGACTCTGCACAGAGGTAAATGAAAACTCACCGTTACTTTCTTTCCGACCCTTTATTGATGGAAAGACCGCCCATAGTGGGCGTGGCACATTTCAAGGTAACCAGCAGCATGCTGGTAATTACAGTCCATAAGAGGTGAGTACAATAATAACCTTAAGTAGGCTCAGTCCCCCTGTTAGTTGCAGCTTTTAATCATCCTTTAGTAGGAGAGAAAGTCAGGTTAGCGTGCTATTGTTCACCTTAGGAGAGCGTGCTTCAAAGAAAGGAAACAGTTTCCCTTCTTAAGCCTTTCCAGTCTTCAACTTCACCTATAGTCGAAGGCGAAAATGGTGCTCCTCTCCACGGCCAAGGGTAGCCGTGCAATTATGTGTTCCAACAAAAGAGCCCTTGCGCTCTGACAGGGCACACGACGCTCTCCCCCACCATCCGGTTGTAATGCCTTGCTGACGCTCGCATTCCTGACCTTCATTCAATATCCACCATGTCCGACGCGTTTCAAGGCTGTTCCGCCCCTTATTCATGGACTCTGCACAGAGGGAAATGAAAACTCACCGTTACTTTCTTTCCGACCCTTTATTGATGGAAAGACCGCCCATAGTGGGCGTGGCACATTTCAAGGTAACCAGCAGCATGCTGGTAATTACAGTCCATAAGAGGTGAGTACAATAATAACCTTAAGTAGGCTCAGTCCCCCTGTTAGTTGCAGCTTTTAATCATCCTTTAGTAGGAGAGAAAGTCAGGTTAGCGTGCTATTGTTCACCTTAGGAGAGCGTGCTTCAAAGAAAGGAAACAGTTTCCCTTCTTAAGCCTTTCCAGTCTTCAACTTCACCTATAGTCGAAGTCGAAAATGGTGCTCCTCTCCACGGCCAAGGGTAGCCGTGCAATTATGTGTTCCAACAAAAGAGCCCTTGCGCTCTGACAGGGCACACGACGCTCTCCCCCACCATCCGGTTGTAATGCCTTGCTGACGCTCGCATTCCTGACCTTCATTCAATATCCACCATGTCCGACGCGTTTCAAGGCTGTTCCGCCCCTTATTCATGGACTCTGCACAGAGGGAAATGAAAACTCACCGTTACTTTCTTTCCGACCCTTTATTGATGGAAAGACCGCCCATAGTGGGCGTGGCACATTTCAAGGTAACCAGCAGCATGCTGGTAATTACAGTCCATAAGAGGTGAGTACAATAATAACCTTAAGTAGGCTCAGTCCCCCTGTTAGTTGCAGCTTTTAATCATCCTTTAGTAGGAGAGAAAGTCAGGTTAGCGTGCTATTGTTCACCTTAGGAGAGCGTGCTTCAAAGAAAGGAAACAGTTTCCCTTCTTAAGCCTTTCCAGTCTTCAACTTCACCTATAGTCGAAGTCGAAAATGGTGCTCCTCTCCACGGCCAAGGGTAGCCGTGCAATTATGTGTTCCAACAAAAGAGCCCTTGCGCTCTGACAGGGCACACGACGCTCTCCCCCACCATCCGGTTGTAATGCCTTGCTGACGCTCGCATTCCTGACCTTCATTCAATATCCACCATGTCCGACGCGTTTCAAGGCTGTTCCGCCCCTTATTCATGGACTCTGCACAGAGGGAAATGAAAACTCACCGTTACTTTCTTTCCGACCCTTTATTGATGGAAAGACCGCCCATAGTGGGCGTGGCACATTTCAAGGTAACCAGCAGCATGCTGGTAATTACAGTCCATAAGAGGTGAGTACAATAATAACCTTAAGTAGGCTCAGTCCCCCTGTTAGTTGCAGCTTTTAATCATCCTTTAGTAGGAGAGAAAGTCAGGTTAGCGTGCTATTGTTCACCTTAGGAGAGCGTGCTTCAAAGAAAGGAAACAGTTTCCCTTCTTAAGCCTTTCCAGTCTTCAACTTCACCTATAGTCGAAGGCGAAAATGGTGCTCCTCTCCACGGCCAAGGGTAGCCGTGCAATTATGTGTTCCAACAAAAGAGCCCTTGCGCTCTGACAGGGCACACGACGCTCTCCCCCACCATCCGGTTGTAATGCCTTGCTGACGCTCGCATTCCTGACCTTCATTCAATATCCACCATGTCCGACGCGTTTCAAGGCTGTTCCGCCCTTATTCATGGACTCTGCACAGAGGGAAATGAAAACTCACCGTTACTTTCTTTCCGACCCTTTATTGATGGAAAGACCGCCCATAGTGGGCGTGGCACATTTCAAGGTAACCAGCAGCATGCTGGTAATTACAGTCCATAAGAGGTGAGTACAATAATAACCTTAAGTAGGCTCAGTCCCCCTGTTAGTTGCAGCTTTTAATCATCCTTTAGTAGGAGAGAAAGTCAGGTTAGCGTGCTATTGTTCACCTTAGGAGAGCGTGCTTCAAAGAAAGGAAACAGTTTCCCTTCTTAAGCCTTTCCAGTCTTCAACTTCACCTATAGTCGAAGGCGAAAATGGTGCTCCTCTCCACGGCCAAGGGTAGCCGTGCAATTATGTGTTCCAACAAAAGAGCCCTTGCGCTCTGACAGGGCACACGACGCTCTCCCCCACCATCCGGTTGTAATGCCTTGCTGACGCTCGCATTCCTGACCTTCATTCAATATCCACCATGTCCGACGCGTTTCAAGGCTGTTCCGCCCCTTATTCATGGACTCTGCACAGAGGGAAATGAAAACTCACCGTTACTTTCTTTCCGACCCTTTATTGATGGAAAGACCGCCCATAGTGGGCGTGGCACATTTCAAGGTAACCAGCAGCATGCTGGTAATTACAGTCCATAAGAGGTGAGTACAATAATAACCTTAAGTAGGCTCAGTCCCCCTGTTAGTTGCAGCTTTTAATCATCCTTTAGTAGGAGAGAAAGTCAGGTTAGCGTGCTATTGTTCACCTTAGGAGAGCGTGCTTCAAAGAAAGGAAACAGTATCCCTTCTTAAGCCTTTCCAGTCTTCAACTTCACCTATAGTCGAAGGCGAAAATGGTGCTCCTCTCCACGGCCAAAGGTAGCCGTGCAATTATGTGTTCCAACAAAAGAGCCCTTGCGCTCTGACAGGGCACACGACGCTCTCCCCCACCATCCGGTTGTAATGCCTTGCTGACGCTCGCATTCCTGACCTTCATTCAATATCCACCATGTCCGACGCGTTTCAAGGCTGTTCCGCCCCTTATTCATGGACTCTGCACAGAGGTAAATGAAAACTCACCGTTACTTTCTTTCCGACCCTTTATTGATGGAAAGACCGCCCATAGTGGGCGTGGCACATTTCAAGGTATCCAGCAGCATGCTGGTAATTACAGTCCATAAGAGGTGAGTACAATAATAACCTTAAGTAGGCTCAGTCCCCCTGTTAGTTGCAGCTTTTAATCATCCTTTAGTAGGAGAGAAAGTCAGGTTAGCGTGCTATTGTTCACCTTAGGAGAGCGTGCTTCAAAGAAAGGAAACAGTTTCCCTTCTTAAGCCTTTCCAGTCTTCAACTTCACCTATAGTCGAAGGCGAAAATGGTGCTCCTCTCCACGGCCAAGGGTAGCCGTGCAATTATGTGTTCCAACAAAAGAGCCCTTGCGCTCTGACAGGGCACACGACGCTCTCCCCCACCATCCGGTTGTAATGCCTTGCTGACGCTCGCATTCCTGACCTTCATTCAATATCCACCATGTCCGACGCGTTTCAAGGCTGTTCCGCCCCTTATTCATGGACTCTGCACAGAGGGAAATGAAAACTCACTGTTACTTTCTTTCCGACCCTTTATTGATGGAAAGACCGCCCATAGTGGGCGTGGCACATTTCAAGGTAACCAGCAGCATGCTGGTAATTACAGTCCATAAGAGGTGAGTACAATAATAACCTTAAGTAGGCTCAGTCCCCCTGTTAGTTGCAGCTTTTAATCATCCTTTAGTAGGAGAGAAAGTCAGGTTAGCGTGCTATTGTTCACCTTAGGAGAGCGTGCTTCAAAGAAAGGAAACAGTTTCCCTTCTTAAGCCTTTCCAGTCTTCAACTTCACCTATAGTCGAAGGCGAAAATGGTGCTCCTCTCCACGGCCAAGGGTAGCCGTGCAATTATGTGTTCCAACAAAAGAGCCCTTGCGCTCTGACAGGGCACACGACGCTCTCCCCCACCATCCGGTTCAAATGCCTTGCTGACGCTCGCATTCCTGACCTTCATTCAATATCCACCATGTCCGACGCGTTTCAAGGCTCTTCCGCCCCTTATTCATGGACTCTGCACAGAGGGAAATGAAAACTCACCGTTACTTTCTTTCCGACCCTTTATTGATGGAAAGACCGCCCATAGTGGGCGTGGCACATTTCAAGGTAACCAGCAGCATGCTGGTAATTACAGTCCATAAGAGGTGAGTACAATAATAACCTTAAGTAGGCTCAGTCCCCCTGTTAGTTGCAGCTTTTAATCATCCTTTAGTAGGAGAGAAAGTCAGGTTAGCGTGCTATTGTTCACCTTAGGAGAGCGTGCTTCAAAGAAAGGAAACAGTTTCCCTTCTTAAGCCTTTCCAGTCTTCAACTTCACCTATAGTCGAAGTCGAAAATGGTGCTCCTCTCCACGGCCAAGGGTAGCCGTGCAATTATGTGTTCCAACAAAAGAGCCCTTGCGCTCTGACAGGGCACACGACGCTCTCCCCCACCATCCGGTTGTAATGCCTTGCTGACGCTCGCATTCCTGACCTTCATTCAATATCCACCATGTCCGACGCGTTTCAAGGCTGTTCCGCCCCTTATTCATGGACTCTGCACAGAGGGAAATGAAAACTCACCGTTACTTTCTTTCCGACCCTTTATTGATGGAAAGACCGCCCATAGTGGGCGTGGCACATTTCAAGGTAACCAGCAGCATGCTGGTAATTACAGTCCATAAGAGGTGAGTACAATAATAACCTTAAGTAGGCTCAGTCCCCCTGTTAGTTGCAGCTTTTAATCATCCTTTAGTAGGAGAGAAAGTCAGGTTAGCGTGCTATTGTTCACCTTAGGAGAGCGTGCTTCAAAGAAAGGAAACAGTTTCCCTTCTTAAGCCTTTCCAGTCTTCAACTTCACCTATAGTCGAAGTCGAAAATGGTGCTCCTCTCCACGGCCAAGGGTAGCCGTGCAATTATGTGTTCCAACAAAAGAGCCCTTGCGCTCTGACAGGGCACACGACGCTCTCCCCCACCATCCGGTTGTAATGCCTTGCTGACGCTCGCATTCCTGACCTTCATTCAATATCCACCATGTCCGACGCGTTTCAAGGCTGTTCCGCCCCTTATTCATGGACTCTGCACAGAGGGAAATGAAAACTCACCGTTACTTTCTTTCCGACCCTTTATTGATGGAAAGACCGCCCATAGTGGGCGTGGCACATTTCAAGGTAACCAGCAGCATGCTGGTAATTACAGTCCATAAGAGGTGAGTACAATAATAACCTTAAGTAGGCTCAGTCCCCCTGTTAGTTGCAGCTTTTAATCATCCTTTAGTAGGAGAGAAAGTCAGGTTAGCGTGCTATTGTTCACCTTAGGAGAGCGTGCTTCAAAGAAAGGAAACAGTTTCCCTTCTTAAGCCTTTCCAGTCTTCAACTTCACCTATAGTCGAAGGCGAAAATGGTGCTCCTCTCCACGGCCAAGGGTAGCCGTGCAATTATGTGTTCCAACAAAAGAGCCCTTGCGCTCTGACAGGGCACACAACGCTCTCCCCCACCATCCGGTTGTAATGCCTTGCTGACGCTCGCATTCCTGACCTTCATTCAATATCCACCATGTCCGACGCGTTTCAAGGCTATTCCGCCCCTTATTCATGGACTCTGCACAGAGGGAAATGAAAACTCACCGTTACTTTCTTTCCGACCCTTTATTGATGGAAAGACCGCCCATAGTGGGCGTGGCACATTTCAAGGTAACCAGCAGCATGCTGGTAATTACAGTCCATAAGAGGTGAGTACAATAATAACCTTAAGTAGGCTCAGTCCCCCTGTTAGTTGCAGCTTTTAATCATCCTTTAGTAGGAGAGAAAGTCAGGTTAGCGTGCTATTGTTCACCTTAGGAGAGCGTGCTTCAAAGAAAGGAAACAGTTTCCCTTCTTAAGCCTTTCCAGTCTTCAACTTCACCTATAGTCGAAGGCGAAAATGGTGCTCCTCTCCACGGCCAAGGGTAGCCGTGCAATTATGTGTTCCAACAAAAGAGCCCTTGCGCTCTGACAGGGCACACGACGCTCTCCCCCACCATCCGGTTGTAATGCCTTGCTGACGCTCGCATTCCTGACCTTCATTCAATATCCACCATGTCCGACGCGTTTCAAGGCTGTTCCGCCCCTTATTCATGGACTCTGCACAGAGGGAAATGAAAACTCACCGTTACTTTCTTTCCGACCCTTTATTGATGGAAAGACCGCCCATAGTGGGCGTGGCACATTTCAAGGTAACCAGCAGCATGCTGGTAATTACAGTCCATAAGAGGTGAGTACAATAATAACCTTAAGTAGGCTCAGTCCCCCTGTTAGTTGCAGCTTTTAATCATCCTTTAGTAGGAGAGAAAGTCAGGTTAGCGTGCTATTGTTCACCTTAGGAGAGCGTGCTTCAAAGAAAGGAAACAGTTTCCCTTCTTAAGCCTTTCCAGTCTTCAACTTCACCTATAGTCGAAGGCGAAAATGGTGCTCCTCTCCACGGCCAAGGGTAGCCGTGCAATTATGTGTTCCAACAAAAGAGCCCTTGCGCTCTGACAGGGCACACGACGCTCTCCCCCACCATCCGGTTGTAATGCCTTGCTGACGCTCGCATTCCTGACCTTCATTCAATATCCACCATGTCCGACGCGTTTCAAGGCTGTTCCGCCCCTTATTCATGGACTCTGCACAGAGGGAAATGAAAACTCACCGTTACTTTCTTTCCGACCCTTTATTGATGGAAAGACCGCCCATAGTGGGCGTGGCACATTTCAAGGTAACCAGCAGCATGCTGGTAATTACAGTCCATAAGAGGTGAGTACAATAATAACCTTAAGTAGGCTCAGTCCCCCTGTTAGTTGCAGCTTTTAATCATCCTTTAGTAGGAGAGAAAGTCAGGTTAGCGTGCTATTGTTCACCTTAGGAGAGCGTGCTTCAAAGAAAGGAAACAGTTTCCCTTCTTAAGCCTTTCCAGTCTTCAACTTCACCTATAGTCGAAGGCGAAAATGGTGCTCCTCTCCACGGCCAAGGGTAGCCGTGCAATTATGTGTTCCAACAAAAGAGCCCTTGCGCTCTGACAGGGCACACGACGCTCTCCCCCACCATCCGGTTGTAATGCCTTGCTGACGCTCGCATTCCTGACCTTCATTCAATATCCACCATGTCCGACGCGTTTCAAGGCTGTTCCGCCCCTTATTCATGGACTCTGCACAGAGGTAAATGAAAACTCACCGTTACTTTCTTTCCGACCCTTTATTGATGGAAAGACCGCCCATAGTGGGCGTGGCACATTTCAAGGTATCCAGCAGCATGCTGGTAATTACAGTCCATAAGAGGTGAGTACAATAATAACCTTAAGTAGGCTCAGTCCCCCTGTTAGTTGCAGCTTTTAATCATCCTTTAGTAGGAGAGAAAGTCAGGTTAGCGTGCTATTGTTCACCTTAGGAGAGCGTGCTTCAAAGAAAGGAAACAGTTTCCCTTCTTAAGCCTTTCCAGTCTTCAACTTCACCTATAGTCGAAGGCGAAAATGGTGCTCCTCTCCACGGCCAAGGGTAGCCGTGCAATTATGTGTTCCAACAAAAGAGCCCTTGCGCTCTGACAGGGCACACGACGCTCTCCCCCACCATCCGGTTGTAATGCCTTGCTGACGCTCGCATTCCTGACCTTCATTCAATATCCACCATGTCCGACGCGTTTCAAGGCTGTTCCGCCCCTTATTCATGGACTCTGCACAGAGGGAAATGAAAACTCACCGTTACTTTCTTTCCGACCCTTTATTGATGGAAAGACCGCCCATAGTGGGCGTGGCACATTTCAAGGTAACCAGCAGCATGCTGGTAATTACAGTCCATAAGAGGTGAGTACAATAATAACCTTAAGTAGGCTCAGTCCCCCTGTTAGTTGCAGCTTTTAATCATCCTTTAGTAGGAGAGAAAGTCAGGTTAGCGTGCTATTGTTCACCTTAGGAGAGCGTGCTTCAAAGAAAGGAAACAGTTTCCCTTCTTAAGCCTTTCCAGTCTTCAACTTCACCTATAGTCGAAGGCGAAAATGGTGCTCCTCTCCACGGCCAAGGGTAGCCGTGCAATTATGTGTTCCAACAAAAGAGCCCTTGCGCTCTGACAGGGCACACGACGCTCTCCCCCACCATCCGGTTGTAATGCCTTGCTGACGCTCGCATTCCTGACCTTCATTCAATATCCACCATGTCCGACGCGTTTCAAGGCTGTTCCGCCCCTTATTCATGGACTCTGCACAGAGGGAAATGAAAACTCACCGTTACTTTCTTTCCGACCCTTTATTGATGGAAAGACCGCCCATAGTGGGCGTGGCACATTTCAAGGTAACCAGCAGCATGCTGGTAATTACAGTCCATAAGAGGTGAGTACAATAATAACCTTAAGTAGGCTCAGTCCCCCTGTTAGTTGCAGCTTTTAATCATCCTTTAGTAGGAGAGAAAGTCAGGTTAGCGTGCTATTGTTCACCTTAGGAGAGCGTGCTTCAAAGAAAGGAAACAGTTTCCCTTCTTAAGCCTTTCCAGTCTTCAACTTCACCTATAGTCGAAGGCGAAAATGGTGCTCCTCTCCACGGCCAAGGGTAGCCGTGCAATTATGTGTTCCAACAAAAGAGCCCTTGCGCTCTGACAGGGCACACGACGCTCTCCCCCACCATCCGGTTGTAATGCCTTGCTGACGCTCGCATTCCTGACCTTCATTCAATATCCACCATGTCCGACGCGTTTCAAGGCTGTTCCGCCCCTTATTCATGGACTCTGCACAGAGGGAAATGAAAACTCACCGTTACTTTCTTTCCGACCCTTTATTGATGGAAAGACCGCCCATAGTGGGCGTGGCACATTTCAAGGTAACCAGCAGCATGCTGGTAATTACAGTCCATAAGAGGTGAGTACAATAATAACCTTAAGTAGGCTCAGTCCCCCTGTTAGTTGCAGCTTTTAATCATCCTTTAGTAGGAGAGAAAGTCAGGTTAGCGTGCTATTGTTCACCTTAGGAGAGCGTGCTTCAAAGAAAGGAAACAGTTTCCCTTCTTAAGCCTTTCCAGTCTTCAACTTCACCTATAGTCGAAGGCGAAAATGGTGCTCCTCTCCACGGCCAAGGGTAGCCGTGCAATTATGTGTTCCAACAAAAGAGCCCTTGCGCTCTGACAGGGCACACGACGCTCTCCCCCACCATCCGGTTGTAATGCCTTGCTGACGCTCGCATTCCTGACCTTCATTCAATATCCACCATGTCCGACGCGTTTCAAGGCTGTTCCGCCCCTTATTCATGGACTCTGCACAGAGGGAAATGAAAACTCACCGTTACTTTCTTTCCGACCCTTTATTGATGGAAAGACCGCCCATAGTGGGCGTGGCACATTTCAAGGTAACCAGCAGCATGCTGGTAATTACAGTCCATAAGAGGTGAGTACAATAATAACCTTAAGTAGGCTCAGTCCCCCTGTTAGTTGCAGCTTTTAATCATCCTTTAGTAGGAGAGAAAGTCAGGTTAGCGTGCTATTGTTCACCTTAGGAGAGCGTGCTTCAAAGAAAGGAAACAGTTTCCCTTCTTAAGCCTTTCCAGTCTTCAACTTCACCTATAGTCGAAGGCGAAAATGGTGCTCCTCTCCACGGCCAAGGGTAGCCGTGCAATTATGTGTTCCAACAAAAGAGCCCTTGCGCTCTGACAGGGCACACAACGCTCTCCCCCACCATCCGGTTGTAATGCCTTGCTGACGCTCGCATTCCTGACCTTCATTCAATATCCACCATGTCCGACGCGTTTCAAGGCTGTTCCGCCCCTTATTCATGGACTCTGCACAGAGGGAAATGAAAACTCACTGTTACTTTCTTTCCGACCCTTTATTGATGGAAAGACCGCCCATAGTGGGCGTGGCACATTTCAAGGTAACCAGCAGCATGCTGGTAATTACAGTCCATAAGAGGTGAGTACAATAATAACCTTAAGTAGGCTCAGTCCCCCTGTTAGTTGCAGCTTTTAATCATCCTTTAGTAGGAGAGAAAGTCAGGTTAGCGTGCTATTGTTCACCTTAGGAGAGCGTGCTTCAAAGAAAGGAAACAGTTTCCCTTCTTAAGCCTTTCCAGTCTTCAACTTCACCTATAGTCGAAGGCGAAAATGGTGCTCCTCTCCACGGCCAAGGGTAGCCGTGCAATTATGTGTTCCAACAAAAGAGCCCTTGCGCTCTGACAGGGCACACGACGCTCTCCCCCACCATCCGGTTGAAATGCCTTGCTGACGCTCGCATTCCTGACCTTCATTCAATATCCACCATGTCCGACGCGTTTCAAGGCTGTTCCGCCCCTTATTCATGGACTCTGCACAGAGGGAAATGAAAACTCACCGTTACTTTCTTTCCGACCCTTTATTGATGGAAAGACCGCCCATAGTGGGCGTGGCACATTTCAAGGTAACCAGCAGCATGCTGGTAATTACAGTCCATAAGAGGTGAGTACAATAATAACCTTAAGTAGGCTCAGTCCCCCTGTTAGTTGCAGCTTTTAATCATCCTTTAGTAGGAGAGAAAGTCAGGTTAGCGTGCTATTGTTCACCTTAGGAGAGCGTGCTTCAAAGAAAGGAAACAGTTTCCCTTCTTAAGCCTTTCCAGTCTTCAACTTCACCTATAGTCGAAGGCGAAAATGGTGCTCCTCTCCACGGCCAAGGGTAGCCGTGCAATTATGTGTTCCAACAAAAGAGCCCTTGCGCTCTGACAGGGCACACGACGCTCTCCCCCACCATCCGGTTGTAATGCCTTGCTGACGCTCGCATTCCTGACCTTCATTCAATATCCACCATGTCCGACGCGTTTCAAGGCTGTTCCGCCCCTTATTCATGGACTCTGCACAGAGGGAAATGAAAACTCACCGTTACTTTCTTTCCGACCCTTTATTGATGGAAAGACCGCCCATAGTGGGCGTGGCACATTTCAAGGTATCCAGCAGCATGCTGGTAATTACAGTCCATAAGAGGTGAGTACAATAATAACCTTAAGTAGGCTCAGTCCCCCTGTTAGTTGCAGCTTTTAATCATCCTTTAGTAGGAGAGAAAGTCAGGTTAGCGTGCTATTGTTCACCTTAGGAGAGCGTGCTTCAAAGAAAGGAAACAGTTTCCCTTCTTAAGCCTTTCCAGTCTTCAACTTCACCTATAGTCGAAGGCGAAAATGGTGCTCCTCTCCACGGCCAAGGGTAGCCGTGCAATTATGTGTTCCAACAAAAGAGCCCTTGCGCTCTGACAGGGCACACGACGCTCTCCCCCAACATCCGGTTGTAATGCCTTGCTGACGCTCGCATTCCTGACCTTCATTCAATATCCACCATGTCCGACGCGTTTCAAGGCTGTTCCGCCCCTTATTCATGGACTCTGCACAGAGGGAAATGAAAACTCACTGTTACTTTCTTTCCGACCCTTTATTGATGGAAAGACCGCCCATAGTGGGCGTGGCACATTTCAAGGTAACCAGCAGCATGCTGGTAATTACAGTCCATAAGAGGTGAGTACAATAATAACCTTAAGTAGGCTCAGTCCCCCTGTTAGTTGCAGCTTTTAATCATCCTTTAGTAGGAGAGAAAGTCAGGTTAGCGTGCTATTGTTCACCTTAGGAGAGCGTGCTTCAAAGAAAGGAAACAGTTTCCCTTCTTAAGCCTTTCCAGTCTTCAACTTCACCTATAGTCGAAGGCGAAAATGGTGCTCCTCTCCACGGCCAAGGGTAGCCGTGCAATTATGTGTTCCAACAAAAGAGCCCTTGCGCTCTGACAGGGCACACGACGCTCTCCCCCACCATCCGGTTGAAATGCCTTGCTGACGCTCGCATTCCTGACCTTCATTCAATATCCACCATGTCCGACGCGTTTCAAGGCTGTTCCGCCCCTTATTCATGGACTCTGCACAGAGGGAAATGAAAACTCACCGTTACTTTCTTTCCGACCCTTTATTGATGGAAAGACCGCCCATAGTGGGCGTGGCACATTTCAAGGTAACCAGCAGCATGCTGGTAATTACAGTCCATAAGAGGTGAGTACAATAATAACCTTAAGTAGGCTCAGTCCCCCTGTTAGTTGCAGCTTTTAATCATCCTTTAGTAGGAGAGAAAGTCAGGTTAGCGTGCTATTGTTCACCTTAGGAGAGCGTGCTTCAAAGAAAGGAAACAGTTTCCCTTCTTAAGCCTTTCCAGTCTTCAACTTCACCTATAGTCGAAGGCGAAAATGGTGCTCCTCTCCACGGCCAAGGGTAGCCGTGCAATTATGTGTTCCAACAAAAGAGCCCTTGCGCTCTGACAGGGCACACGACGCTCTCCCCCACCATCCGGTTGTAATGCCTTGCTGACGCTCGCATTCCTGACCTTCATTCAATATCCACCATGTCCGACGCGTTTCAAGGCTGTTCCGCCCCTTATTCATGGACTCTGCACAGAGGGAAATGAAAACTCACCGTTACTTTCTTTCCGACCCTTTATTGATGGAAAGACCGCCCATAGTGGGCGTGGCACATTTCAAGGTAACCAGCAGCATGCTGGTAATTACAGTCCATAAGAGGTGAGTACAATAATAACCTTAAGTAGGCTCAGTCCCCCTGTTAGTTGCAGCTTTTAATCATCCTTTAGTAGGAGAGAAAGTCAGGTTAGCGTGCTATTGTTCACCTTAGGAGAGCGTGCTTCAAAGAAAGGAAACAGTTTCCCTTCTTAAGCCTTTCCAGTCTTCAACTTCACCTATAGTCGAAGGCGAAAATGGTGCTCCTCTCCACGGCCAAGGGTAGCCGTGCAATTATGTGTTCCAACAAAAGAGCCCTTGCGCTCTGACAGGGCACACGACGCTCTCCCCCACCATCCGGTTGTAATGCCTTGCTGACGCTCGCATTCCTGACCTTCATTCAATATCCACCATGTCCGACGCGTTTCAAGGCTGTTCCGCCCCTTATTCATGGACTCTGCACAGAGGGAAATGAAAACTCACCGTTACTTTCTTTCCGACCCTTTATTGATGGAAAGACCGCCCATAGTGGGCGTGGCACATTTCAAGGTAACCAGCAGCATGCTGGTAATTACAGTCCATAAGAGGTGAGTACAATAATAACCTTAAGTAGGCTCAGTCCCCCTGTTAGTTGCAGCTTTTAATCATCCTTTAGTAGGAGAGAAAGTCAGGTTAGCGTGCTATTGTTCACCTTAGGAGAGCGTGCTTCAAAGAAAGGAAACAGTTTCCCTTCTTAAGCCTTTCCAGTCTTCAACTTCACCTATAGTCGAAGGCGAAAATGGTGCTCCTCTCCACGGCCAAGGGTAGCCGTGCAATTATGTGTTCCAACAAAAGAGCCCTTGCGCTCTGACAGGGCACACGACGCTCTCCCCCACCATCCGGTTGTAATGCCTTGCTGACGCTCGCATTCCTGACCTTCATTCAATATCCACCATGTCCGACGCGTTTCAAGGCTGTTCCGCCCCTTATTCATGGACTCTGCACAGAGGGAAATGAAAACTCACCGTTACTTTCTTTCCGACCCTTTATTGATGGAAAGACCGCCCATAGTGGGCGTGGCACATTTCAAGGTAACCAGCAGCATGCTGGTAATTACAGTCCATAAGAGGTGAGTACAATAATAACCTTAAGTAGGCTCAGTCCCCCTGTTAGTTGCAGCTTTTAATCATCCTTTAGTAGGAGAGAAAGTCAGGTTAGCGTGCTATTGTTCACCTTAGGAGAGCGTGCTTCAAAGAAAGGAAACAGTTTCCCTTCTTAAGCCTTTCCAGTCTTCAACTTCACCTATAGTCGAAGGCGAAAATGGTGCTCCTCTCCACGGCCAAGGGTAGCCGTGCAATTATGTGTTCCAACAAAAGAGCCCTTGCGCTCTGACAGGGCACACGACGCTCTCCCCCACCATCCGGTTGTAATGCCTTGCTGACGCTCGCATTCCTGACCTTCATTCAATATCCACCATGTCCGACGCGTTTCAAGGCTGTTCCGCCCCTTATTCATGGACTCTGCACAGAGGGAAATGAAAACTCACCGTTACTTTCTTTCCGACCCTTTATTGATGGAAAGACCGCCCATAGTGGGCGTGGCACATTTCAAGGTAACCAGCAGCATGCTGGTAATTACAGTCCATAAGAGGTGAGTACAATAATAACCTTAAGTAGGCTCAGTCCCCCTGTTAGTTGCAGCTTTTAATCATCCTTTAGTAGGAGAGAAAGTCAGGTTAGCGTGCTATTGTTCACCTTAGGAGAGCGTGCTTCAAAGAAAGGAAACAGTTTCCCTTCTTAAGCCTTTCCAGTCTTCAACTTCACCTATAGTCGAAGGCGAAAATGGTGCTCCTCTCCACGGCCAAGGGTAGCCGTGCAATTATGTGTTCCAACAAAAGAGCCCTTGCGCTCTGACAGGGCACACGACGCTCTCCCCCACCATCCGGTTGTAATGCCTTGCTGACGCTCGCATTCCTGACCTTCATTCAATATCCACCATGTCCGACGCGTTTCAAGGCTGTTCCGCCCCTTATTCATGGACTCTGCACAGAGGGAAATGAAAACTCACCGTTACTTTCTTTCCGACCCTTTATTGATGGAAAGACCGCCCATAGTGGGCGTGGCACATTTCAAGGTAACCAGCAGCATGCTGGTAATTACAGTCCATAAGAGGTGAGTACAATAATAACCTTAAGTAGGCTCAGTCCCCCTGTTAGTTGCAGCTTTTAATCATCCTTTAGTAGGAGAGAAAGTCAGGTTAGCGTGCTATTGTTCACCTTAGGAGAGCGTGCTTCAAAGAAAGGAAACAGTTTCCCTTCTTAAGCCTTTCCAGTCTTCAACTTCACCTATAGTCGAAGGCGAAAATGGTGCTCCTCTCCACGGCCAAGGGTAGCCGTGCAATTATGTGTTCCAACAAAAGAGCCCTTGCGCTCTGACAGGGCACACGACGCTCTCCCCCACCATCCGGTTGTAATGCCTTGCTGACGCTCGCATTCCTGACCTTCATTCAATATCCACCATGTCCGACGCGTTTCAAGGCTGTTCCGCCCCTTATTCATGGACTCTGCACAGAGGGAAATGAAAACTCACCGTTACTTTCTTTCCGACCCTTTATTGATGGAAAGACCGCCCATAGTGGGCGTGGCACATTTCAAGGTAACCAGCAGCATGCTGGTAATTACAGTCCATAAGAGGTGAGTACAATAATAACCTTAAGTAGGCTCAGTCCCCCTGTTAGTTGCAGCTTTTAATCATCCTTTAGTAGGAGAGAAAGTCAGGTTAGCGTGCTATTGTTCACCTTAGGAGAGCGTGCTTCAAAGAAAGGAAACAGTTTCCCTTCTTAAGCCTTTCCAGTCTTCAACTTCACCTATAGTCGAAGGCGAAAATGGTGCTCCTCTCCACGGCCAAGGGTAGCCGTGCAATTATGTGTTCCAACAAAAGAGCCCTTGCGCTCTGACAGGGCACACGACGCTCTCCCCCACCATCCGGTTGAAATGCCTTGCTGACGCTCGCATTCCTGACCTTCATTCAATATCCACCATGTCCGACGCGTTTCAAGGCTGTTCCGCCCCTTATTCATGGACTCTGCACAGAGGGAAATGAAAACTCACCGTTACTTTCTTTCCGACCCTTTATTGATGGAAAGACCGCCCATAGTGGGCGTGGCACATTTCAAGGTAACCAGCAGCATGCTGGTAATTACAGTCCATAAGAGGTGAGTACAATAATAACCTTAAGTAGGCTCAGTCCCCCTGTTAGTTGCAGCTTTTAATCATCCTTTAGTAGGAGAGAAAGTCAGGTTAGCGTGCTATTGTTCACCTTAGGAGAGCGTGCTTCAAAGAAAGGAAACAGTTTCCCTTCTTAAGCCTTTCCAGTCTTCAACTTCACCTATAGTCGAAGGCGAAAATGGTGCTCCTCTCCACGGCCAAGGGTAGCCGTGCAATTATGTGTTCCAACAAAAGAGCCCTTGCGCTCTGACAGGGCACACGACGCTCTCCCCCACCATCCGGTTGTAATGCCTTGCTGACGCTCGCATTCCTGACCTTCATTCAATATCCACCATGTCCGACGCGTTTCAAGGCTGTTCCGCCCCTTATTCATGGACTCTGCACAGAGGGAAATGAAAACTCACCGTTACTTTCTTTCCGACCCTTTATTGATGGAAAGACCGCCCATAGTGGGCGTGGCACATTTCAAGGTAACCAGCAGCATGCTGGTAATTACAGTCCATAAGAGGTGAGTACAATAATAACCTTAAGTAGGCTCAGTCCCCCTGTTAGTTGCAGCTTTTAATCATCCTTTAGTAGGAGAGAAAGTCAGGTTAGCGTGCTATTGTTCACCTTAGGAGAGCGTGCTTCAAAGAAAGGAAACAGTTTCCCTTCTTAAGCCTTTCCAGTCTTCAACTTCACCTATAGTCGAAGGCGAAAATGGTGCTCCTCTCCACGGCCAAGGGTAGCCGTGCAATTATGTGTTCCAACAAAAGAGCCCTTGCGCTCTGACAGGGCACACGACGCTCTCCCCCACCATCCGGTTGTAATGCCTTGCTGACGCTCGCATTCCTGACCTTCATTCAATATCCACCATGTCCGACGCGTTTCAAGGCTGTTCCGCCCCTTATTCATGGACTCTGCACAGAGGGAAATGAAAACTCACTGTTACTTTCTTTCCGACCCTTTATTGATGGAAAGACCGCCCATAGTGGGCGTGGCACATTTCAAGGTAACCAGCAGCATGCTGGTAATTACAGTCCATAAGAGGTGAGTACAATAATAACCTTAAGTAGGCTCAGTCCCCCTGTTAGTTGCAGCTTTTAATCATCCTTTAGTAGGAGAGAAAGTCAGGTTAGCGTGCTATTGTTCACCTTAGGAGAGCGTGCTTCAAAGAAAGGAAACAGTTTCCCTTCTTAAGCCTTTCCAGTCTTCAACTTCACCTATAGTCGAAGGCGAAAATGGTGCTCCTCTCCACGGCCAAGGGTAGCCGTGCAATTATGTGTTCCAACAAAAGAGCCCTTGCGCTCTGACAGGGCACACGACGCTCTCCCCCACCATCCGGTTGCAAATGCCTTGCTGACGCTCGCATTCCTGACCTTCATTCAATATCCACCATGTCCGACGCGTTTCAAGGCTGTTCCGCCCCTTATTCATGGACTCTGCACAGAGGGAAATGAAAACTCACCGTTACTTTCTTTCCGAACCTTTATTGATGGAAAGACCGCCCATAGTGGGCGTGGCACATTTCAAGGTAACCAGCAGCATGCTGGTAATTACAGTCCATAAGAGGTGAGTACAATAATAACCTTAAGTAGGCTCAGTCCCCCTGTTAGTTGCAGCTTTTAATCATCCTTTAGTAGGAGAGAAAGTCAGGTTAGCGTGCTATTGTTCACCTTAGGAGAGCGTGTTTCAAAGAAAGGAAACAGTTTACCTTCTTAAGCCTTTCCAGTCTTCAACTTCACCTATAGTCGAAGGCGAAAATGGTGCTCCTCTCCACGGCCAAGGGTAGCCGTGCAATTATGTGTTCCAACAAAAGAGCCCTTGCGCTCTGACAGGGCACACGACGCTCTCCCCCACCATCCGGTTGTAATGCCTTGCTGACGCTCGCATTCCTGACCTTCATTCAATATCCACCATGTCCGACGCGTTTCAAGGCTGTTCCGCCCCTTATTCATGGACTCTGCACAGAGGGAAATGAAAACTCACCGTTACTTTCTTTCCGACCCTTTATTGATGGAAAGACCGCCCATAGTGGGCGTGGCACATTTCAAGGTATCCAGCAGCATGCTGGTAATTACAGTCCATAAGAGGTGAGTACAATAATAACCTTAAGTAGGCTCAGTCCCCCTGTTAGTTGCAGCTTTTAATCATCCTTTAGTAGGAGAGAAAGTCAGGTTAGCGTGCTATTGTTCACCTTAGGAGAGCGTGCTTCAAAGAAAGGAAACAGTTTCCCTTCTTAAGCCTTTCCAGTCTTCAACTTCACCTATAGTCGAAGGCGAAAATGGTGCTCCTCTCCACGGCCAAGGGTAGCCGTGCAATTATGTGTTCCAACAAAAGAGCCCTTGCGCTCTGACAGGGCACACAACGCTCTCCCCCACCATCCGGTTGTAATGCCTTGCTGACGCTCGCATTCCTGACCTTCATTCAATATCCACCATGTCCGACGCGTTTCAAGGCTGTTCCGCCCCTTATTCATGGACTCTGCACAGAGGGAAATGAAAACTCACTGTTACTTTCTTTCCGACCCTTTATTGATGGAAAGACCGCCCATAGTGGGCGTGGCACATTTCAAGGTAACCAGCAGCATGCTGGTAATTACAGTCCATAAGAGGTGAGTACAATAATAACCTTAAGTAGGCTCAGTCCCCCTGTTAGTTGCAGCTTTTAATCATCCTTTAGTAGGAGAGAAAGTCAGGTTAGCGTGCTATTGTTCACCTTAGGAGAGCGTGCTTCAAAGAAAGGAAACAGTTTCCCTTCTTAAGCCTTTCCAGTCTTCAACTTCACCTATAGTCGAAGGCGAAAATGGTGCTCCTCTCCACGGCCAAGGGTAGCCGTGCAATCATGTGTTCCAACAAAAGAGCCCTTGCGCTCTGACAGGGCACACGACGCTCTCCCCCACCATCCGGTTGTAATGCCTTGCTGACGCTCGCATTCCTGACCTTCATTCAATATCCACCATGTCCGACGCGTTTCAAGGCTGTTCCGCCCCTTATTCATGGACTCTGCACAGAGGGAAATGAAAACTCACCGTTACTTTCTTTCCGACCCTTTATTGATGGAAAGACCGCCCATAGTGGGCGTGGCACATTTCAAGGTAACCAGCAGCATGCTGGTAATTACAGTCCATAAGAGGTGAGTACAATAATAACCTTAAGTAGGCTCAGTCCCCCTGTTAGTTGCAGCTTTTAATCATCCTTTAGTAGGAGAGAAAGTCAGGTTAGCGTGCTATTGTTCACCTTAGGAGAGCGTGCTTCAAAGAAAGGAAACAGTTTCCCTTCTTAAGCCTTTCCAGTCTTCAACTTCACCTATAGTCGAAGGCGAAAATGGTGCTCCTCTCCACGGCCAAGGGTAGCCGTGCAATTATGTGTTCCAACAAAAGAGCCCTTGCGCTCTGACAGGGCACACGACGCTCTCCCCCACCATCCGGTTGTAATGCCTTGCTGACGCTCGCATTCCTGACCTTCATTCAATATCCACCATGTCCGACGCGTTTCAAGGCTGTTCCGCCCCTTATTCATGGACTCTGCACAGAGGGAAATGAAAACTCACCGTTACTTTCTTTCCGACCCTTTATTGATGGAAAGACCGCCCATAGTGGGCGTGGCACATTTCAAGGTAACCAGCAGCATGCTGGTAATTACAGTCCATAAGAGGTGAGTACAATAATAACCTTAAGTAGGCTCAGTCCCCCTGTTAGTTGCAGCTTTTAATCATCCTTTAGTAGGAGAGAAAGTCAGGTTAGCGTGCTATTGTTCACCTTAGGAGAGCGTGCTTCAAAGAAAGGAAACAGTTTCCCTTCTTAAGCCTTTCCAGTCTTCAACTTCACCTATAGTCGAAGGCGAAAATGGTGCTCCTCTCCACGGCCAAGGGTAGCCGTGCAATTATGTGTTCCAACAAAAGAGCCCTTGCGCTCTGACAGGGCACACGACGCTCTCCCCCACCATCCTGTTGTAATGCCTTGCTGACGCTCGCATTCCTGACCTTCATTCAATATCCACCATGTCCGACGCGTTTCAAGGCTGTTCCGCCCCTTATTCATGGACTCTGCACAGAGGGAAATGAAAACTCACCGTTACTTTCTTTCCGACCCTTTATTGATGGAAATATATAGGTGAAGTTGAAGACTGGAAAGGCTCAAGAAGGGAAACCGTTTCCTTTCGTTGAAGCACGCTCTCCTAAGGTGAACGATAGCACGCAAACCTGACTTTCTCTCCTACTAAAGGATGATTAAAAGCTGCAACTAACAGTGGGACCGAGCCTACTTAAGGTTATTATTGTACTCACCTCTTATGGACTGTAATTACCAGCATGCTGCTGATTACCTTGAAATGTGCCACGCCCACTATGGGCGGTCTTTCCATCAATAAAGGGTCGGAAAGAAATAAGTGAGTTTTCATTTCCCTCTGTGCAGAGTCCATGAATAAGGGGCGGAACAGCTTGAA
The DNA here is from genome assembly GCA_963921515.1 of Calotriton arnoldi. Classification (NCBI taxonomy): domain Eukaryota; kingdom Metazoa; phylum Chordata; class Amphibia; order Caudata; family Salamandridae; genus Calotriton; species Calotriton arnoldi. The sequence goes on from CAWUFW010001962.1 coordinate 71,330, forward strand.
AGCGCGTCGGACATGGTGGATGTCGAATGAAGGTCAGGAATACGAGCGTCAGCAAGGCATTACAACCGGATGGTGGGGAGAGCGTCGTGTGCCCTGTCAGAGCGCAAGGGCTCTTTTGTTGGAACACATATTTGCACGCTACCCTTGGCCGTGGAGAGGAGCACCATTTTCGCCTTCGACTATATGTGAAGTTGAAGACTGGAAAGGATCAAGAAGGAAACCGTTTCACTTTCGTTGAAGCACGCTCTCCTAAGGTGAACAATAGCACGCAAACCTGACTTTCTCTCTACTAAAGGATGATTAAAAGCTGCAACTAACAGGGGACTGAGCCTACTTAAGGTTATTATTGTACTCACCTCTTATGGACTGTAATTACCAGCATGCTGCTGATTACCTTGAAATCTGCCACGCCAACTATGGCGGTCTTTCCATCAATAAAGGGTCGGAAAGAAAGTAATGGTGAGTTTTCATTTCCTCTGTGCAGAGTCCATGAATAAGGCGGAACAGCGCTGAAGCGTGTCGGACATGGTGGATATCGAATGAAGGTCAGGAATACGAGCGTCAGCAAGGCATTACAACCGGATGGTGGGAGAGCGTTGTGTGCCCTGTCAGAGCGCAAGGGCTCTTTTGTTGGAGACACATATTTGCACGCTGCCCTTGGCCGTGGAGAAGAGCACCATTTTCGCCTTCGACTATAGGTGGTTGAAGATTGGAAAGGCTGAAGAAGGAAACCGTTTCCTTTCGTTGAAGCACGCTCTCCTAAGGTGAACAATAGCACGCAAACCTGACTTCTCTCCTACTAAGGATGATTAAAGCTGCAACTAACAGGGGACTGAGCCTACTTAAGGTTATTATTGTACTCACCTCTTATGGACTGTAGTTACCAGCATGCTGCTGGTTACCTTGAAATGTGCCACGCCCACTATGGGCGGTCTTTCCATCAATAAGGGTCGGAGAAAGTAATGGTGAGTTTTCATTTCCCTCTGTGCAGAAGTCCATGAATAAGGGCAGAACAGCCTTGAAGCGCGTCGGACATGGTGGATATCGAATGAAGGTCAGGAATACGAGCGTCAGCAAGGCATTACAACCGGATGGTGGGGAGAGCATCGTGTGCCCTGTCAGAGCGCAAGGAGCTCTTTTGTTGGAACACATATTTGCACGGCTACCACTTAGCCGTGGAAGGAGCACCATTTTAGCCTTCGACTATAGGTGAAGTTGAAGACTGGAAAGGCTCAAGAAGGAAGCCGTTTCCTTTCGTTGAAGCACGCTCTCCTAAGGTGAACAATAGCACGCAAACCTGACTTTCTCTCCTGCAAAGGATGATTAAAAGCTGCAACTAACAGGGGACTGAGCCTACTTAAGGTTATTATTGTACTCACCTCTTATGGACTGTAAATACCAGCATGCTGCTGATTACCTTGAAATGTGCCACGCCCATATGGAGCGATCTTTCCATCAATAAAGGGTCGGAAAGAAAGTAATGGTGAGTTCTCATTTCCCTCTGTGCAGAGTCCATGAATAAGTGGGCGGAACAGCCTTAAACGCGTCGGACACGGTGGATATCGAATGAAGGTCAGGAATACGAGCGTCAGCAAGGCATTACAACCGGATGGTGGGGAGAGCGTCGTGTGCCCTGTCAGAGCGCAAGGGCTCTTTGTTGGAACACATATTTGCACGGCTACCCTTGGCCGTGGAGAGAGCACCATTTTCAGCCGACTATAGGTGAAGTTGAAGACTGGAAAAGCTCAAGAAGAGAAACCGTTTCCTTTCGTTGAAGCACGCTCTCCTAAGGTGAACAATAGCACGCAAACCTGACTTTCTCTCCTACTAAAGGATGATTAAAAGCTGCACTAGCAGGGGGACTGAGCCTACTTAAGGTTATTATTGTACTCACCTCTTATGGACTGTAATTACCAGCATGCTGCTGGTTACCTTGAAATGTGCCACGGCCACTATGGGCGGTCTTTCCATCAATAAAGGGTCATAAAGAAAGTAATGGTGAGCTTTCATTTCCCTCTGTGCAGAGTCCATGAATAAGGGGCGGAACAGCCTTGAAACGCGTCGGACATGGTGGATATCGAATGAAGGTCAGAATACGAGAGTCAGCAAGGCATTACAACCGGATGGTGTGGGAGAGCGTTGTGTGCCCTGTCAGAGCGCAAGGGCTCTTTTGTTGGAACACATATTTGCACGGCTACCCTTGGCCGTGGAGAGGAGCACCATTTTCGCCTTCGACTATAGGTGAAGTTGAAGACTGGAAAGGCTCAAGAAGGGAAACCGTTTCCTTTCGTTGAAGCACGCTCTCCTAAGGTGAACAATAGCACGCAAACCTGACTTTCTCTCCTACTAAAGGATGATTAAAAGCTGCAACTAACAGGGGACTGAGCCTAATTGAGGTTATTATTGTACTCACCTCTTATGGACTGTAATTACCAGCATGCTGCTGGTTACCTTAGAAATGTGCCACGCCCACTATGGGCGGTCTTTCCATCAATAAAGGGTCGGAAAGAAAGTAATGGTGAGTTTTCATTTCCCTCTGTGCAGAGTCCATGAATAAGGGGCGGAACAGCCTTGAAACGCGTCGGACATGGTGGATATCGAATGAAGGTCAGGAATACGAGCGTCAGCAAGGCATTACAACCGGATGGTGGGGAGAGCGTCGTGTGCCCTGTCAGAGCGCAAGGGCTCTTTTGTTGGAACACATATTTGCACGGCTACCCTTGGCCGTGGAGAGGAGGCACCATTTTCGCCTTCGACTATAGGTGAAGTTGAAGACTGGAAAGGCTCAAGAAGGGAAACCGTTTCCTTTCGTTGAAGCACGCTCTCTAAGGTGAACAATAGCACGCAAACCTGACTTTCTCTCCTACTAAAGGATGATTAAAAGCTGCAACTAACAGGGGACTGAGCCTACTTAAGGTTATTATTGTACTCACCTCTTATGGACTGTAATTACCAGCATGCTGCTGGTTACCTTGAAATGTGCCACGCCCACTATGGGCGGACTTTCCATCAATAAGGGGTTGGAAAGAAAGTAATGGTGAGTTTTCATTTCCCTCTGTGCAGAGTCCATGAATAAGGGCGGAACAGCCTTGAAGCGCGTCGGACATGGTGGATATCGAATGAAGGTCAGGAATACGAGCGTCAGCAAGGCATTACAACCGGATGGTGGGGAGAGCGTCGTGTGCCCTGTCAGAGCGCAAGGGCTCTTTTGTTGGAACACATATTTGCACGTGCTACCCTTGGCCGTGGAGAGGAGCACCATTTTCGCTTCGACTATAGGTGAAGTTGAAGACTGGAAAGGCTCAAGAAGGGGAACCGTTTCCTTTCGTTGAAGCACGCTCTCCTAAGGTGAACAATAGCACGCAAACCTGACTTTCTCTCCTACTAAAGGATGATTAAAAGCTGCAACTAACAGGGGACTGAGCCTACTTAAGGTTATTATTGTACTCACCTCTTATGGACTGTAATTACCAGCATGCTGCTGGTTACCTTGAAATGTGCCACGCCCACTATGGGCGTTCTTCCATCAATAAAGGGTCGGAAAGAAAGTAATGGTGAGTTTTCATTCCCTCTGTGCAGAGTCCATGAATCAAGAGCGGAACAGCCTTGAATAACGTCGGGACATGGTGGATATCGAATGAAGGTCAGGAATACGAGCGTCAGCAAGGCATTACAACCGGATGGTGGGGTAGAGCGTCGTGTGCCCTGTCAGAGCGCAAGGGCTCTTTTGTTGGAACATATATATATGTATATATATATATAGATATATACCAATAACTTAAAATCTATACAAAACAAACAATTCTAATTAAATTAAAACATTAAACTATTTAAAAATCTTTAAATTTAGTAAAAATTATTTTTCAAACACAAATATTAATAATTAACAATATTATAACTTAAATTAAACAAAACATAATTGTATTGTATTGTAATTGCATTTATATAGCGCTTACTACCCCTGACGAGGCGTCGAAGCGCTTTTTTGGAGAGTAGCACGCTACTCCAGAACCCATAAAGGGTTTGTGGTGAATTAGTATATTGAAAATATGAAAGTAATTTGAGTGGTGGATGTGTTAGTCAGTTATTTGGATTAAGAAGGATAATGGAGAGATAGAAGTGGGGAAAAGGTTTGCATTTATATAGGGCTTCCTACCCTTGATGGGGTGTTAAAGCGCTTTTTTTGCGAGTAGCACGCTACTTCGGCACCCAAAAAAGATTAGTGGTGAATTAATATAGTGAAGATATGAAAGTAATTTAAGTGGTGGATATGTTAGTCAGTTATTTGGATTGAGAAGGATACTGGAGGGATAAAGAAGGGAAGAAGGTTTGAATTCGTATAGTGCTTGCTACCCCTGATGGGTGTTGAAGCACTTTTTTGGTGAGTAGCACGCTATTTCGGAACCCATAAAGGATTAGTGGTGAATTAGTATAGTGAAAATATGAAAGTAATTTGAGTGGTGGATATGTTAGTCAGTTATTTGGATTAAGAAAGATAGCAAAAGGTTAGAAGCTGTAAAAAGGTTTGCATTTGTATAGTGCTTGCCCCCTGATGAGGTGTTGAAGTGCTTTTTCAGCGAGTAGCACACTACTCCGGAACCCATAAAGGATTAGTGGTGAATTAGTATAGTGAAATATGAAATTAATTTGAGTGGTGGACATGTTAGTCTGTTATTTGGATTGAAAAGGATAGTGGAGCGCTAGAAGGAAGGAATTCGATTTTTAGTTTTGTTTGTTGTTTTGGAGCTCATAGCAGTAGAAGGAGGTTTGGGATGAGTGAAAGGAAGATGGAGGGGGATGAGTAAAAGGGAGGTGGAGGGGGAAGAGTCAGAAGGAGGGTTTAGAAAGGCTTGTTTTGGGGAACTGGAATAGTAAAAAGAGGTATGAGATGATGCAAGGAGGGCGGGAGTGGGTAAGAGTCTTGAAAGGGTTATTTTGGGGATCATAGTAGTGGTATGGGAGTTGGGATGAATGAGAGATTGGAGGTAATGGATATATTGATAGAGGTATAGGGTGAGAAATATGCTAGTGCATTTGAAAGAGTAGTAGTAAGAGGTTTGAGATGAGTCAGAGAGTTGAGCTAGAGGATATATTGAGAGCGGTATAGGGTGACAAATAGCGTAGTGCACTGGAGATGCTGAATTAGAGAAATGTAATAAATAAGTAAAAGTAATAAAATTATAGATCCAAAAGTAATAAAGATATAGATCCATAAGTACATGGAAGGTATATAGATGCATGAAGGACGGTAGCAAATGTAGATTAAAGATGCATTAAATAAACTCTGGCTTTCAAGTGTTGTTGTACTTTAAATTAGCTTTATTTATTTATATATATATTTTTGTAGATCAATAGTGAAGCAATTGTAGATAGTTATGATAAAAAGATTTACTTATTTATGCAATCACTTATATACATGTTAAAACATAGAATAATGTAACTATCAGTAATATGTGCATCTGTTAAGCAGAACTAATGAATATCTATATAATAATTCTTTATTAAACAGAAGTATTCTACACGTTTATACGAAACAATACACATATATAGGTGCATATCTATAGTACAAAAAATGCTTATATACAGAGAGAGATGCTGCATATTTCTATCTGTTTGCTTATGGTGGTTATGAGGGGAAGAGCCAATTCTTGAGTAGTATTCTGAAGATAAGGTGGTTATCCGTGGATCTTATGTTGGGGGGTAAAGAGTTCCATAGTTTGGCTGCTTGAACAGAGAATGATGTGCCACCCATTGTTTTTTTCTTTTATCTTGGGATTTTGAGGTGAGGTGATACTCTAGAGCGGAGGTTCCTTTGTTGAATGTGTTTGGTGATTTTCTTCCTGATGAAGAGCGGTCCTGTTCCATGTATTGCTTTGTGGTGATAAAAAACAGCTGGAAAGTGGATCTTCTGGCAACCGGTCACCCATGCAGGGCTTTCAAGGCAGGGAAGATGTGGTCTCGCGGTTTTATATGTAAGAGTAGTCTGGCAGGCGAGTTCTGAATCCGTTGTAGTCTTTTCATGGTCGTTAAAGGTGATCCATGGTAGAGGGTATTGGCGTAATTGAGTTTGGACAAAAAAAGGGAGATGGTAGCCTGGACTTTGTGTGGAAATCCCAAATAGGGGAATATTCATCGCAGAGTTTTTATAGTAACAAAGCTTGATCTTGCTAGCTTGTCCACCTGGGCATTCATCGATAACTTGGAGTCCATGGTCATTCTGAGGTTTCTTACTTCCTTCGATATTTTAGGCAGTGTACCCAGATAATCAGGCCACATGGCGAGTGGGTCATAATGTTTCCAATTGCCAAACGTGAGTATTTCCATTTTGGAAGCATTCAATTTGAGATGGCTCCATGTCATCCTTTGATCCAAAGCTCTGGGACAACTGAAAATTGACGAGTTTCCAATGTCTTTGGGGCATTGCAGTTGAAGGAGTGTTTGAGTGTCATCTGCAGTTATATCACATGAGGTGAAATTGATTGATCAGTGCCAGTAATGACTTCATGTAGATGTTGAAAAGCATGGGTTAGATAAAAGAGCCTTGAGGGACCCCTTCTTTTGTGAAGTACAGATTGGATGAGAAAGGTGGGGTATGGATGACATTAGTTCTGTTGTAAAGGTAGGAGGCGGTCCAGTCTAGAGCTGTCATCTCTATTCTTGCTTCGTGGAGTCTTTGTATCAGAGTGTCATGGTCAACCGTGTCAAAGGCAGCCAAGAGGTCCAGGAGAAGTAGTGCAGCAACCCCGTTGTAGTCAACTGTGTTCTTCAGGTCATCCCAGATGGCAAGGAAGGCAGATTCTGTGCCTCGTCCTGGACGGAATCCCGTTTGGAAGTCCTAAATTATGGCATTCTCTTCAATGAATTGTGTCATCTGGATAAAAGCTGCTCTTTTTATCAGATTGCCCAGGAAAGGTCCATTTGAAATTGGTCTGTAGTTATGACGGGCGAGATCAGACTCCAAGAGCAAGATGGCAGCTACCTAGAATGCTGCTTCACCCGCCCGCGTCTTGCACCGGTGATATGGTTCTCTTTATTGTGATGGCGGAGAGGAGCAACTAGTTATGTCATGGACCCCCTGGGGAAGACTTCGCTTGCTATTGGGACTCCTAGCTCATATGAGGGGAGAGCGGAGAGCTATTGCTTTTCTACGCACCCAGCTGACAGGGCTCCCGTCCTGAAACAGTGCTGCCCCTCGGGACTTCACGATGGCTCCTCGCACCAAGCAGGTCAAGGAAAAGGAGCAAAAGGAGCAAAAGGAGGGGCCCCCACCTCCTCTATCTACAGCTCGCCGAACCATGGATATCAAGAAGAAGGGGGACGAGATTGAAACCGAAGGCAAAGGGAAATCGAATGCCAGCTCCCTCACAGCTAATGCGTCAGAATCCTCCAGGGCAGCAAAGGACTTCCAGGTCACCGAGGGCAGTCTCACACAGGTCAAGCGGAAACAGGCAGTTATTCCCTCGAACTTCCGCTCATGTACACGGCGCCCCGCCCACGCTGAGTAACATGTTGGTGCAGAAGCAGGAGAAGGAGAAAGTCTACAGGCTACCGCGGCTGCCCATTCGTGAGTACCGGGGCAAGTGACTGTTCTATTGTTGCTGGTCATTGGGAGGGGGCCATTCTCAATCCTATAGCAATGGGGAGGAATTGCGAAAAGTTGGGGGGCATCTGATAAAAGGGGCCTTAGGAGCTGAGGGTGGACCGCTAGCTAAGACTCAATTAACTATTGACTCTGCGACTACCCCCACCCCAACCCCACCTGCCCAGACGGTATACCCAGTAGACAGCAACCTTATATTGAGGGAGCTGCCCTCCCCAGATCAGGGGGATACGTTTTTCTCACTCACGGATGACTCGGATGGCTCTGCTATCACGGAGGATCTCTCTGAGAATGGGGTCGACCCTGGGGGCTCTAACAGCAGCACACCTGATGGACTTTCCTCCCCGAATACCCAAAAATGTCTTATAAAAAGGAGGAAGACCAAGAGTAATCTTCCCGGAAAATGTCCTTCACTTACGGATACTAATTATGGTGCCACAACCGCTCCTTCCCAATTGACCTGGGATTATTCGGCGACCCAACAGTTCTATGAAGACACAGGTGCGCAAGCTGCTCTGGCTCCTGTATCTCCCGAAGCCCCCACTATGAGCTTGATTTACTCCACGCTAAAACAGCTACAAAGGGAAGTCCGAGCGGAGACCTGTAAGGCCCACCTGGCTGCCAAAAAATGCAGGGGGCTATCCGGAAGGTTAATAAATGCTGTTCAGATATGACAGAGAGGCTGGTGGCGCTGGAAAATCGTACTGTGGCTGTCAAGGAGAGCACCTGCATGCTTAAAATGCAGGTGGAGAGCCAGGACTCACAGCTGGTGGATGTGCTCTGGAAGTTGGAGGACTTCAAGAACAGCCAGCGGCGGAATAACTTACGCTTCCTGGGCATATCGAAAAATGTTGAGGGTAACGATGCCAGGGCATTCATCATCATGTTACTTAAAGGTGCATTCCCTGATTTGTATGGCTGGAACTGCAAAACTGATATCCAAAGGGCACACACATTCCCTCTTACCATACGGAACGGACAGAGGGGCCAATCGGATAAGCCAAGAGCAATTCTGTGTTTTTTGGGGGAATTTTTTGCTGCGCCAAGCCATCTTTAAAAAAGACTCAAGATGCTCATTCGAGGGTTATTCCTTTTTTGTGAGGCCTGATTTTTGCCACGCAAGTGTAGAAAGGAGATGGCGCCTCCGGCAACAGTTTACCCCCCTGCAGAATCTTGGATGTCAGGTGTTTCTTCTTAATCCAGCCAGATTGAAGCTCATCTTTAAAGGCCGGACACGCTCCTTTAAGTCTGAGATAAAAGCACAAGAATTCCTGGATGAAATCCATGCTGGCCGTGATCACCCAAGGGACTCTGAAGGGGGACACATTGGCTAGAAAAAAAAAAAATCCGCTGAAAAGAGAGGGCTGCTCTTACCATAGCTGTTGCTGTCCTCTCTGTTTTTCTCTTCATTGCTATTTTTCATCCTCCGAGCTATGGGTTTTCTATAGGGAATATACCCGTCAAGATTCCCTTTTTGTCTTTTTTTCTCATTTTGCCCCCGATGGGGTGCTGGTTTTTTGTTTTTCTTGCTCGGTCCTTCTCTCCCTCTCTTTGGGTCTGGTTTCTTTTCTTCGGTGCCTGACGGGGTGGGTTGGGCCTTTTTTGCAGTAGCCATCATTGGGGTCCTTGGTGACCCGCTGCTCCAGTTGGGGGTTCAGGGTTGGGGTGGGGGCTGGGCTTTGCAGTGAGGGGAGGGGGACAGGGAGGGATGGGGGTATGGGTGGAATGGGGAACCAAACAGACTTTGTTGTATTTGTGAAATCAGTAAAAATTTTAATTGTATTGCAGGATCTAAATCCTATTCATTAGCAATAGATTTTGGTCGAACCTATAATTTACAGTTTGCTTTTTTTAGTCCTCTTTTTCGTCTTTTTTAAATGACTTAGGGGGTCATTACGATGGCGGGCGGACAAAGTCCACCTGCCACCGTAACGGAATGCGGGACCGTCCGCCAGGGGTGCGGCGGTCCCACACCTGTTATTAGGATGCCACCGCCACTGTGGCGGTGGCATCCCCCATTCCCAGCATTGTGGCAGGCGGTGCTCACAGCACCGCCCGCCACAATGCTGGAAATGCACGTTGTGCATTTGCATGCACAAGGTGACAGGCACTGCGCGGTGCCTGCCACCTTGTGCATGCAAATGGGTACATGTGCACCCCCCACCCCCTCAACACCCTGGGGGCCCGCAACGGGCCCCCGAAAGCAAACACCGTATGCCTTTCCATGGCGGCAACGCCGCCATGGAAAGGCTGCTCTCCGCATGTATCGTAATATGGATGGCGGTGTCTTGCAGACACCGCCACCATATTAATGGTGTTTTCCGCCCGGTCGACGTGTCGACCGGCGGAAATGCGGTGGACGGTCTTTCCGTCCGCCGCGGACCCCCCAGCCATCCTAATATGGCGGGGGGTCTTTCTGGTGTGGTGTCGGGCGGTTCGCCCCCGCCGGGCCGGTGGTGGCTACCGCCGGCGGGGGCGAACTGCCCAACATCGTAATGACCCCCTAAGTTCGCATTGCTTCTGTGAATGCCTGTGGCATCAATGACTTTCGGAAGCGGCAAAGGATTGCCATTGATTTAAAGATCTTGAAGCTGATATAATATGTCTACAAGAGACCCATAACGTGAGCTCTCGTCGTTATGTTCTTGAGGGCCTTGGGTATCAGTTGGTCTGTTCTACAACGCAGGGAACTCGCACCAAGGGGGTAGCCATTATGGCCAGAAAGGGAGTTGGTGAGTTCCCCTGGTTTCGCTCAGATAATCTTGGGCGCTGGGCCATTACGGAGTTTAGATCTAGCTCTAGCTGCTGTATGCTCTGTTTGGTATATCGCCCGGTGCTGGACAACCCTGCATTGTTCCAATGGCTAAATCGCGAGCTGGTCTCTTGGCCCCTACCTTTGATAATGTGCGGTGACTTTAATATTAACCTGCCTCGCACTGCCTCAACACAAGGGGATAGGACATATTCTGGGAGGAAACCTAAAGTGTTTGGAGCTGTTGGTGATCTTCGATATACCCATGGATTGGTTGATGTCTTGGGAGAAACTATGAAATCAGACCCTGGTTTCACTTTTTTCTCTGCACCTCATAAGGTCCATGTGCGATTAGATTATCTTTTTGTCTCCAAGGGGTTACTGAGAGACTGCAATATTTCTACATTTCCAAGGGTTATCTTTGACCATAATCTGCTTGTGTTGGAAATGAGAATGTCACATCCCCCGAAAACGAATCACACTTGGTCTTTTGAAACGCCTTACTTCTAGATCCTCCGTATGTGAGTCGGATTCAGGCTTGGATTCCTCAGTTCTTGCTTGATAATCTCGGCAGTGCGTTTGGGATATGTTTAAGGCTTGCTTACGAGGGGAAACAGCAAAGTATAGTTTGAGCGTCAAATAAATGAAATGCACTAACTGAGCGATTACATACAGGCCTTACCAATGCAGAACTAAAACTGAGTGAAGCGATCTCCTTAGGGAACAGCTCTGCTGTTGCTCTGTTAGAAGTAGTGACAGCCAGGGCAAGGATCATTGAGATCTCCTCAAGGAAGGCGGCGGACAAGTACCTGGTATGGTGGGTAAAGGCATATGAATTTAATGAAAAGATAGGGCAACAGCTAGCATTTAGAACTAGGCAGTCCATCGCCAGAGGCCAGATAATGGAGATTAGGGATCCCCTCTCTGGTATCAGATCCGATCAGGCTGGGATTAGGACGGCCTTCCAGCAATTTTATCAACACCTTTACTCTAAGGAGGCTAACGAGGACCTTGCAGACATGGGCATTTATCTTTTTGAACTTGGGGAGGAAACTCTCTTAGTAGAGGATAGAGAGGCCCTAGATATGCCTATTATGACTGATGAGATATGCATAGCTATTGATAGCTTAAAAGCTGGGAAGGCTACAGGCCTGGACTTTATTCCTGCTGAATTTTATAAGGTCTTTTCAGGGGCTTTGAAAGGGTTCTTGACTGAACTGTTGCAGGAGATCCAGGATGGACTTACCCCGCCTGATAGGTGGTCATTGGCTAAAATAGTGGTGTTTCTAAAGAAAAACAAACCCCTTACGGAGCTAGGCTCACACTGTCCAATCACGCTTATTAACAACTATTCAAAGATCTACGCTAAGATCCTGGCCACCCGTCTATCTACAGTTATCAGCCGGCTTACATCTCCAGTGCAGCATGGTTTAATCCCTGGCAGGGGCACCACCGATCACATCCAACGGGTAATCACCCTCTTTGATGCAGCGGGTATTTCTCAAGACCCAACTGCTCTTATCCAGTTGTACGCCGAAAAGGCATTTGATAGTGTCTCCTGGCCCTTTCTTTGGGCAGTAATGTCCTATAAGGGAATCGGCCAGGTGTTTATCAATGCAGTGAAAGCCCTCTACCATCTGCCTCGAGCCAGGATCGCTCTCATGGGAGGTAACTCCGATGAGGTGATTATTGAACGGGGTACCAAGCAAGGGTGTCCCTGCTCCCCCCTGTTATTTGCACTCTATATCGACCCCCTGATCAGGCAAATCAAACGCAATAGTGCAATCCAGCTGATCAAACTACATGGGGGGGGAGACGAAGATCTTAGCATACGCCGACAATCTGACTATCGCTACTTCTGCACCTTATGGAGCTCTCATAGAGATCGAAAAGGAGGCTAAGAGATTCGGTCAGTTTTCAGGATATCTATTGAACAGGGACAAAACCCAAGTTATTATCACCAAAGAGGAACTCCTTCGGGATGAAAGGGTCACGAAAGAGGCAACCTACCTCGGAATTATCATTAACTCCGATGTCGGAAATATTGTGGCGGCCAATCTTACTCCTTTGATTCAGAAGGCCAAACTGGATTTTGGAAGATGGAATAATTTAAAGCTTTCTCCAATTGGAAGGAGTAATTTAATCAAAATGATCTTCCTCTCCAAGATTCTTTATCTCTTTCGTGCCATCCCGCTGGAGTTCCGTAATAACTGGTTTCAAATCCTCGATGGGATACTGATGAGATTCCTTTGGGCGTATGCGAATCCTCGGCGTGCGCTTAGATTCATGACATAACCAAAAGATCACAGAGGTTTAGCAGTCCCTAACCTCAAATTGTATTATTGGGCCGTAGGACTGCAGCAGCTGGCAGCCCTCATAGGGAAAGTGGGTGTCTCTCCTGGACAAGATGAGTTGACTCCCTCCATATATGAGCTTCTTATAGGGGATAAGGCGAGAGACTGTCTTTTCCTTCAAACCAATTTGTGTTATTACAAAAAAGTCCACTTTAAAGTTCTTACGGCGGCCTTTCGTATTTGGGGTAAAATTAGTAAAAAAGTCGGTCTCGGGAGACTTAACTTCTACACCCCTATACTGGATAACTTACTGTTACCTGATATCTTTCATGATATTTATATGAGAAGATGGGGTTCACATGGAATTTGTACTCTTGGAGATTTTCTTGCGTTTAAATCTTTTAAGTCTTTCAAGATGATGTGTCAAGAAATCAAGCTTCCTCATAGGGACTTTTTCAAGTATCTGCAAATTAGAGACTTTCTGTAGAAAAAAGGGGTGGGATGGGGGCTTTAATAAGGTAGACTTGGTTGAATTGATTCTGGCTGATGAAACCCGGCTAGGGGCCCTCTATAGCTTTTAAATAATACAATGAAGGATGATATGGCCAAACATTCCCAGAATTGGGTGGATAAGATCAATGCCCAACCCAGTGACCTGGCAAGGTCACTGACGGGTGCCCAGATGTTTTTAATTTCTGCTAGACTACAGGCCCAACATTTCAAGACCTGTTTCAACCTTTATATCACACCTTGGAAGATAGTTAGATGGGGGTACCTCTGGGACAAGCTGCCCCAGATGTAGGGAATATGGTGCAAACCTTGTCCACCTGTTGGCAAAATGTCCAGTGCTAGATGGTCTTAAACCCAGGATTAATGATTTTCTGGTCAATAAGTTAGGGATAAATGTCACTTTGTCACCTAGGTGGATTCTTTTAGGGGTCCATGGTGAATTAGTTTTATCCAATGTTGAGCCCTTCATGTTTATAGCTATGGCTGTCTACCAGATCTGTTTGACTTCTGCCTGGCTTGACACTTCCCCCCCTGTGTTCCATCAATGGTTTGCACGCCTAATTTCTATTTATCATCTCGAAAGGGCTATCTATTTATGCAAGAACTTTTAAGTTCAGGAAAAGATGTCGAGAGCTTGGCTTCTATTCAGCAATTGGGAACTACAAAACATCACTGGGCCTGGGGAGGATACCTAGGCGAGCTGATATAGGTGGAGCTACCTATTGTGGATTCGACCACAATGAAAGATATTTGTTATCTCTTTTCTTTTTCTTTCTCTGCTCTCATTTTTTCTATAATTAAGAATTGTATGAATTTGATATCCTAAGGTAAAATGTCTGTTTGGAGGGTTGGGGAGGGTTGGTTATGTATATTATCTCGCTATGAAATCAAATAAAGAATTTAAAATAAAAAAAAATTAATTGAGCTGGTAGTTGTCAGGGTTCAGCTGGTCCAAGTTTGTTTGCTTCAGTAAAGGGCGTATGTATGACTATTTGAGTTCTTCTCGAAATATTCCGGTAGTTAAGGAGTTGTTTATGATTCTCCTCACTAGAGTGCCAGCAGAGGTTGTTAGAAGAATTGCTTTGAAGATTTGCGGTGGACACGGATCAGAAGGGCTGCCGGCAGGCCTGCTTGCTTTGACCAGGTCCATAAATTCATCGTGTGAAATATGCTGGAAGGAACGGAGAGGCTGGGTTAGAGTATTCTTGGATTGTAGATTTGTTAAAGGGTTAGTGCTGATGCTTTGTCTCTGTTATAAGTACGAGTCCAATGTGTCTGCTTTGTCCGTGTAATGATTTGCCAGTTTGTCTGTGAACTCTTGAGTAACGGGATGAGCTGCTTCTAGGCAATTTGGTTTATGAAATTTCTTGAGAATTTTATAGAATTCTTTATTTGCACACTTAGGGGCCGATTCCGATCTCGGCCGGTAGGGCTCCGAATCGGATTCGGCTTAACCGGATCCGATTCAAAGCCCTATTTCCCGACCGATCCGTACGCGCGTCCGGCCGAGCGAGTACGATGCGAAATCGCCGACCGACTCGTTCGGGCGTCCCAACCGCTCCGACCGACTCGTTCCCGGGTCGAACCGCACCGACCGACTCGCTCGGACACGACTCGCACCGCGCAATGGAGACGTTCCCCGGCCGGGTAAGTACGATGCGCGCCGCGAGCAGTCTGACCGACACGTGCCGTCCGGCTCGAAAGAACAGTCAGAGCCGTACTTCGGGGGTCCGTGTCGGACCCCCCTGTATGCGTAGCCGCGCGAGTCACACACAGGGGGGACCCATGGGTCCCCCCTTCCTGTGCATGTACGGCACGAGTCGCTTCGCCGCGTACCCGCTGTAGGGGCCGCCCCTGTTCGCCTCGCACACATTGAGGCAATGGGAGCCCGCGTACGCGTTGTTCGACCGGCTCCCATTGACTTCAATGGGAGTCCGACCGACTCGAGTACGATAGCATACGGACACATCGTACTCGTTCGGTCGGGCTGCACGGGTCCGATTCGGTCAGAAATCTCTCCGGGTCCGGCTCGGTCGGGGAGATTTCCGGCCCGAATCGGAATCGGCCCCTTAGCATTTTGAATTCCGTCTGAATAATATTTTTTCTTCGCTTTATTGATAGCTGACTTGTACAATTTGTTAATTTTCTGTAGGCGTGGTTTGTCTTGGTTGGCGCTTGTTTTGAGCCAGACTCGTTGCTGTTTTCTAATTTGTTGTTTTATCTCTTTTATCTCTGCATTTCTCCAAGGTGCTTCTTTTCTTTTGTTCTGTTGTGTGGTTGTTAGTGGTATCAGGATATTAAGAGCTTCATGTAGCCACTTATATCGTTTTTTAACAGAATTTATTGTTTCTAGATCTCTACTGGATGTTAGTTGTGTTTCTAAGTGTTCCAAATTGAGTTTGTTCCATGGTTGATAGGTGGATGCATGTAAGGTGGTTTTAGGTGTGTCGCTTAGTTTTGTTTTATGTTGGAAAGGAGGAAGATGGTGGTCTGACCATGTGACTGGAGTCATCGTTTGAAAGGTAACTAATTCTGTATTAGCAAAAATGGCATCTAGGATGTATCCAGCGATGTATATGGGTTTGTGGATGATCTGATGCAGGTTCAGGGATTCTAGGCCAGCAATGATTGTTTTGGGATGGGGCATATTTGGTGTGTCAAACCAAATGTTGAGGTCACCCAGAACGCATAGGTTGGAGTGTAGTGTTATCAGGTTTAAAACCGTGTCTAGAAGTGCAACTGGGGAAGTTGTCTTGCTAGGTGGAGGTCTGTAAAGGAGCAGGAAGTTACAGTAGGAAGATGGTGTAAGATTGCATCTGGTGAAAAGGGCCTCACAATTTTTTATGGAGACATCGTCAACTTTAGTGATATGCGTTGTTTGCCTGAATACAACAGCTAGCATACTTCTTTTTTTGCCCAGGCAATTTTTGGTGATTGTTTGATAGCCCAGAGGAACGGCTTCATGCAGGGCTGGAGCCATATCATCTCCCAACCATGATTCAGTAATGAATAGTACGTCTGGTTTTGTGTCAGTGAGAAGGTCGTGGATGTGATGTTTGTTCTTAGAGAGTGATCGAGCATTTATTAGTAGACAGTTTAGGGAATGTGCTTTAGAGATAGTGTGACTTTGTTTTGTAGAGAAGTGAGCAGTATTTTGTGGGCTTGCAGCTGGTGGGTCTTTAGTGTTGGTATTAGGTAATAGGGATAGCAATCCTATAGCTTTTCTGTATTGTGTTCTTCGTTCAGTAGGCTACAAAGGCATTTTGATGGGTCTGCGTGCGTAGGTGGTGGAGACAGTGTTTGAGAGTGAGTTTGTGTGCTGTGTAGTAGATATGGAGAAGCAAAGTTGTGAGGAGTGGCACATTGCTTATTTTGTTTGTGTCTGTTTAGGGTGGAAGGTGTATGAGTTACATGTGGCGGTACAGCATGTGGGTCATGTAGTAAGGTTCTAAATTGTCCAATGGATGAGAGGCGGTTAAAAGAGAGTTGCTGTGATGCTGTTTATGTGTTGGGTGTGGTAAAAGAGCGAAAGTTTGGTATTGGAGTTTGTTCATTTGTGTAATTTTAAAGGTGGGTGTTTGTTTGTAGTTTGTGATGGTAAGTATTATGAAGTGTTGCGCTTGAGAGATTTTGTTGTGCTGGTGTCCTTGATATGTTTAATTTTTGAGGAGTAGTGAAAGGGGATGCTGATGTATTTTTTCTATGAGAGGGATTTGTTAGTATAGTATTGTTTGTGAGTGAAAGTTGTATAGTAACTGGGTGGTGATGTGTTTGTGAGTAGAGTGTATGTTGTGTGCAAGAGGGGATGAAGTAGAGTTGTGAGTGTCTTAGACTTGTTTGCTGCAAGAGGTAATATGTGTTGTGTAGTAGGGTGTAGATGCTGTGTGTTTGTCTTATTGTGGTTGAAAGAAGAGGAGGGTGTTGGTTGGAGAAATAATGGAAGGCTGAGTATAGGTTTGTTAGTGACAAAAAGGGGTCTGTTAGGAGTAGTTAGAGCAGGGAGTATTTGTCTGGTTGGATTATAGTTAACTATGGTGTGGAATTTGGTTTTGTTAGTCATGAGTGCATTGCCCAGTCTTATAGGATAGAGTTGTGTACTGTTTGTAGATGATGGTGCAAATGTGTGCTAGCTGGGATAGAAGGTTGTAAAGGTGTAGTTTGTAGGGTTTTGTAGTGGGTGCCTAGGCATTGAACTTTGTCTTGGGTTAGTTTGTATTAAATAAGTGCCGTGCATTTGATGTGAGTGTGTTACTCTGGTAGTGGATGTGGGTGGTGTTGGGTGGGTGCTGGTAAATAAGAAAATGGGCAGCATTCCTGGCCCTAGTCCCGACCAGTCTTGAACAGGCTCAAACAGGCACTCACCCTTGTCCTCTCTACCCTTAGACTCGACACCAGGGCTGAGACGCCCTAAGCCCTGGCCTTAAATAGTCCTAGTAGTCAGTAGACCCCTTTGGCCAATGGGAACCCTAGCCCCAACCCTAACCAATCACAACACTTGCTCTAAACCCTAGAACCAATAGGTCACCAAGCCCTTCCACAATCATAGCCCTAGTCCAAGCACTCAATCAGGCACAAAACCCTAAGCCCTATTTCCAATAGAAAGCCTAATAATAATAATGTCAATTATAACAATAAAAAAAAATTATAACATTTAATGCACATACTATTCCCACTACAATTTAAACAAAACTACACAAACTATTAAAGTAAATATATTTAAAAAAATTACCACTCCCACTTAGCGCAACACATAAATAATAAAACTTGATAAAAAACAAAATTGTCAAATCTCTCTCCAATAAATGCCACAGTACTAAAAGTGATAGATTGCACATAGGTAATATTTACTCCACCCATTCCAGCTGATACAACACCAGGGAAACTGATAAAGAGCAGAGGGATAAATGTACTTTTCCCACTCCACTCAGTGCAACAGTAGGGACAGTGTTGGTTTGCGGAGGCGTAAAATTACTAATCCCACTCCAATGAGTGCAACAGTAGGGAAAGTGTTGGATAGCAGAGGGGTAAAAATTACTATTCCAACTTCAGTGAGTGCAACAGTAGGGAAAGTGTCGGATTGCGGAAAGATAAAATGCACTATTCCCAATCCAGTCAGTACAACTGTAGGGAAAGTGTTGGATTGCGGAGGGGTAAAAATCACTATTCCCTCTCCAGTCAGTTAAAAATTAAAAACAGACAAAATATCATCAACAAAATAAAAATATTTTAAAAACATAGCAAATAAAAAATTATATAAATATGTTGAAAATTAAAATAAAAATATATTTAATATTGAAAATGAAAAAAATAAAAACATATAATGTTAAATTCATATCACAAATACCTACAAATATTTTATTAAATACAACTTTTAAAAAATTCATACAAATATTTTTAATTTGAAATTCTTTATTAACAAAAATATTAATTATTACATATATTTAGTTCTTTTACTTCCTGCTCTATAACACCACAAAACTCACAACCCACGTCTAAACTCTAAACAAAATAAAATGTATTTACACAATTAACATAATTCATTATCAAGTAAACAAATATTATTAATTACAAAAACAAATTAAAATTCATAAAAATTAATCAACTTCCCACCCTTTACCCCATAAACCCAAAACCCCACACAAAAATGGTAATTAAACAATTAACATAATTAATGATCAATTAATTAATTAGAATGTATATCGAATTATTAATTAATTAAAAATAAACTACTTCCCACATTTTACCCTATAAATTTAAAACCCGCACCCCAAAAAAATGTAATTAAACAATTAACAAAATTAATGATCAATTATTATTTTCTATTTTCAACTAATTATTAATTAATTAAAAATAAATTACTTCTCACCTTTTACCCCTATAAACCCCACAACCCGCACCTAAAACGAATTACACAATTACCATAATTAATTATCAATTCATTAATTATTAGTCATTCACAACTAATCATTAATTTAATATAATTAAATTACTTCCCACCCTAATCCCCTATAAATCCACAACCCGCTATGGAATTAAATAACGTAAAATTGATTTAAAATAAAATTTATAGCTACTAAAAATTTAAGCAAACACAAGGAGATGATGGACGGAGACGCTGAAACTTTTCAGACACTCACCCCCAGTCACAGATCTGGGTTGAATCTATCATCATTCTTTAGCTCACTTCGCCACCTCAGTTCAGACCCAGCTATATGCAAATCGGTCTTGACCCTGTGCCTCATGGGAACAGTCCAGCCCGAACTGCCAAGCCAGGTCTTCCCTAAACCGGAAAAAAGCATCCTGGGACCGGTTTCTGGGAAACACCCTTCATCAACCAGGCTAGCTTGAATCAAGTGGCAAAGTGAGCAAGAGACCCACGTCTGGGCATACCCTGCCAACTTAGGGCGAACAAAGCAAACACAAGGAGATGATGGACGGAGCGCAGAAACCTTTCAGACACTCACCCCAGTCACAGATCTGGGTTGAATCCATCATCATTCTTTGTCTCACTTCGACACCTCAGTTCAGACCCAGCTATATGCAAATCAGTCTTGACCCTGTGCCTCATGGAAACAGTCCAGCCCGAACTACCAAGCCAGGTCTTCCCTGAACGGGAAAAAAGCATCCTGGGACCGGTTTCTGGGTAACACCCTTAATCAGACAGGCTAGCTTGAATCCAGTGGCAAAGTGAGCAAGGGATCCATGTCTGGGCATACCCTGCCAACTTAGGGCAAACTAAGTTAACACAAGGAGATGTTGGATGGAGCGCTGAAACTTTTCAGACACTCATCCCCAGTCACAGATCTGGGTTGAATCCATCATCATTCTTTAGCTCACTTCGCCACCTCAGTTCAGACCCAGCTATATGCAAATCAGTCTTGACCCTGTCCCACATGGGAAGAGTCAAGCCCGAACTGCCAAACCAGGTCTTTCCTGAACCGGAAACAAGCATCCTGGGACCGGTTTCTGGGTAACACCCTTCATCAGCCAGGCTAGCTTGAATCCAGTGGCAAAGTGAGCAAGGGGCCCACGTCTGGGCATACCCTGCCAACTTAGGGCGAACAAAGCAAACACAAGGAGATGATGGACGGAGCACTGAAACTTTTCAGACACTCACCTCCAGTCACAGATCTGGGTTGAATCCATCAGCATTCTTTAGCTCACTTCGCCACCTCAGTTCAGACCTAGCTATATGCAAATCAATCTTGACCCTGTGCCTCATGTGAACAGTCCAGCCCGAACTGCCAAGCCAGGTCTTCCCTGAACCGGAAACAAGCATCCTGGGACCGGTTTCTGGGTAACACCCTTCATCAGCCAGGCTAGCTTGAATCCAGTGGCAAAGTGAGCAAGGGATCCACGTCTGGGCATACCCTGCCAACTTAGGGCGAACAAAGTTAACACAAGGAGATGTTGGATGGAGCGCTGAAACTTTTCCAGAAACTCACCCACAGTCACAGATCTGGGTTGAATCCATCATCATTCTTTAGCTCACTTCGCCACCTCAGTTCAGACCCAGCTATATGCAAATCAGTCTTGACCCTGTGCCACATGGGAACAGTCCAGCCCGAACTGCCAAGCCAGGTCTTTCCTGAACCGGAAACAAGCATCCTGGGACCGTTTTCTGGGTAACACCCTTCATCAGCCAGGCTAGCTTGAATCCAGTGGCAAAGTGAGCAAGGGACCCACGTCTGGGCATACCCTGCCAACTTAGTGCAAACAAAGCAAACACAAGGAGATGACGGACGGAGCGCTGAAACTTTTCAGACACTCACCCCCAGTCACAGATCTGGGTTGAATCCATCATCATTCTTTAGCTCACTTCGCCACCTCAGTTCAGACCCAGCGATATGGAAATCAGTCTTGACCCTCTTCCTCATGGGAACAGTCCAGCAGAACTGCCAAGCCAGGTCTTCCCTGAGTCAGAAACAAGCATCCTGGGACCGGTTTCTAGGTAACACCCTTGATCAGCCAGGCTAGCTTGAATCCAGTGGCAAAGTGAGCAAGGGACCCATGTCTGGGCATACCCTGCCAACTTAGGGTGAACAAAGCAAACACAAGGAGATGATGGACGGAGCGCTAACTTTTCAGACACTCAACCCCAGTCACAGATCTGAGTTGAATCCATCATCATTCTTTAGCTCACTTCGCCACCTCAGTTCAGATCCAGCTATATGCAAATCAGTCTTGACCCTGTCCTTCATGGGAACAGTTCAGCCCGAACTGCCAAGCCAGGTCTTCCCTTAACCGGAAACAAGCATCCTGGGACCAGTTTCTGGGTAACACCCTTCATCAACCAGGTTAGCTTGAATCCAGTGGCAAAGTGAGCAAGGGACCCACATCTGGGCATACCCTGCCAACTTAGGGCGAACAAAACAAACACAAGGAGATGATGTACGGAGCGCAGAAACTTTTCAGACACTCCGCAGCCAAAGATCTGGGTTGAATCCATCATCATTCTATAGCTCACTTCGCCAAGGAGATGATGGACGGAGCACTGAAACTTTTCAGACACTCACTCCCAGTCACAGATCTGGGTTGAATCCATCATCATTCTTTAGCTCACTTGGCCACCTCAGTTCAGACCCAGCTATATGCAAATCAGTCTTGACCCAGTGCCTCATGGAAACAGTCCAGCCCGAACTGTGCCAAGCCAGGTCATCCCTGAACCGGAAACAAGCATTCTGGGACCGGTTTCTGGGTAACACCCTTCATCAGCCAGGCTACCTTGAATCCAGTGGCAAAGTGAGCAAGAGACCCACGTATGGGCATACCCTGCCAACTTAGGGCGAACAAAGCAAACACAAGGAGATGATGGATGGAGCGCTGAAACTTTTCAGACACTCACCCCCAGTCACAGATCTGGGTTGAATCTATCATCATTCTTTAGCTCACTTCGCCACCTCAGTTCAGACCCAGCTATATGCAAATCAGTCTTGACCCTGTGCCTCATGGGAACAGTCCAGCCCGAACTGCCAAGCCAGGTCTTCCCTGAACCGGAAACAAGCATCCTGAGACCGGTTTCTGGGTAACACCCTTCATCAGCCAGGCTCGCTTGAATCCAGTGGCAAAGTGAGCAAGGGACCCACGTCTGGGCATACCATGCCAACTTAGGGCGAACAAAGCAAACACAAGGAGATGATGGACTGAGCACCAAAACTTTTCAGACACTCACCCCCAGTCACAGATCTGTGTTGAATCCATCATGATTCTTTAGCTCACTTCACCACCTCAATTCAGACCCAGCTATATGCAAATCAGTCTTGACCTTGTGCCTCATGGAAACAGTCCAGCCCGAACTGCCAAGCCAGGTCTTCCCTGAACCGGAAACAAGCCTCCTGGGACCGGTTTCTGGGTAATGCCCTTCCTCAGCCAGGCTAGCTTGAATCCAGTGGCAAAGTGAGCAAGGGACCCACGTCTGGGCATACCCTGCCAACTTAGGGCGAACAAAGCAAACACAAGGAGATGATGGACGGAGCATTGAAACTTTTCAGACACTCACTCCCAGTCACAGATCTGGGTTGAATCCATCATCATTCTTTAGCTCACTTGGCCACCTCAGTTCACACCCAGCGATATGGAAATCAGTCTTGACCCTCTGCCTCATGGGAACAGTCCAGCAGAACTGCTAAGCCAGGTCTTCCCTGAGTCGGAAACAAGCATCCTGGGACCGGTTTCTGGGTAACACCCTTGATCAGCCAGGCTAGCTTGAATCCAGTGGCAAAGTGAGCAAGTGACTCTGTCCTTCATGGGAACAGTTCAGCCCGAACTGCCAAGCCAGGTCTTCCCTTAACCGGAAACAAGCATCCTGGGACCAGTTTCTGGGTAACACCCTTCATCAACCAGGCTAGCTTGAATCCAGTGGCAAAGTGAGCAAGGGACCCTCGTCTGGGCAAACCCTGCCAACTTAGGGCGAACAAAGCAAACACAATGAGATGATGGATGGAGCGCTGAAACATTTCAGACACTCACGCCCAGTCACAGATCTGGGTTGAATCCATCATGATTCTTTAGCTCACTTTGCCACCTCAGTTCAGACCCAGCTATATGCAAATCAGTCTTGACCCTGTGCCTCATGGGAACAGTCCAGCCCGAACTGCCAATCCAGGTCTTCCCTGAACCGGAAACAAGCATCCTGGGACCGGTTTCTGGGTAACACCCTTAATTAGCCAGGCTAGCTTGAATCCAGTGGCAAAGTGAGCAAGTGACCCGCGTCTGTGCATACCCTGCCAACTTAGGGCGAACAAAGCAAACACAAGGAGATGACGGACGGAGCGCTGAAACTTTTCAGACACTAATCCCCAGTCACAGATCTGGGTTGAATCCATCATCATTCTTTAGCTCACTTCGCCTCCTCAGTTCAGACCCAGCTATATGCAAATCAGTCTTGACCCTGTGCCTCATGGGAACAGCCCAGCCCGAACTGCCTAGCCAGGTCTTCCCTGAACCAGAAACAAGCTTCCTGGGACCGGTTTCTGGGTAACACCCTTCATCAACCAGGCTAGCTTGAATCCAGTGGCAAAGTGAGCAAGGGACCCTTGTCTGGGCATACCCTGCCAACTTAGGGTGAACAAAGCATACACAAGGAGATGATGGATGGAGCGCTGAAGCTTTTCAGACACTCACCCCCAGTCACAGATCTGGGTTGAATCCATCATCATTCTTTAGCTCACTTCGCCCCCTCAGTTCAGACCCAGCTATATGAAAATCAGTCTTGACACTGTGCCTCATGGGAACAGTCCAGCCCGAACTGCCTAGTCAGGTCTTCCCTGAACCCGAAACAAGCAGCCTGGGAAAGGTTTCTGGGTAACACCCTTCATCAGCCAGGCTAGCTTGAATCCAGTGGCAAAGTGAGCAAGGGACCCACATCTGGGCATACCATGCCAACTTAGGGCGAACAAAGCAAACACAAGGAGATGATGGACGGATCACTGAAACTTTTGAGACACTCACTCCCAGTCACAGATCTGGGTTGAATCCGTCATCATTCTTTAGCTCACTTCGCCCCCTCAGTTCAGACCCAGCTATATGCAAATCAGTCTTGACCCTGTGCCTCATGGGAACAGCCCAGCCCGAACTGCCTAGCCAGGTCTTCCCTGAACCAGAAACAAGCTTCCTGGGACCGGTTTCTGGGTAACACCCTTCATCAACCAGGCTAGCTTGACTCCAGTGGCAAAGTGAGCAAGGGACCCACGTCTGGGCATACCATGCCAACTTAGGGCGAACAAAGCAAACACAAGGAGATGATGGACAGAGTGCAGAAACATTTCAGACACTGATCCCCAGTCACAGATCTGAGTTGAATCCATCATCATTCTTTAGCTCACTTCGCCACCTCAGTTCAGACCCAGGGATATGCAAATCAGTCTTGACCCTGTGCCTCATGGGAACAGTGCAGCCAAACTGACAAGCCAGGTCTTCCCTGAAGCGGAAACAAGCATCCTGAGACCGGTTTCTGGGTAACACCCTTCATCAGCCAGGCTAGCTTGAATGCAGTGGCAAAGTGAGCAAGGGACCCATGTCTGGTCATACCCTGCCAACTTAGGGTGAACAAAGCAAACACAAGGAGATGATGGACGCAGCACTGAATCTTTTCAGACACTCACCCCCAGTCACAGATCTGGGTTGAATCCATCATCATTCTTTAGCTCACTTCGCCACCTCAGTTCAGATCCAGCTATATGCAAATCAGTCTTGACCCTGTCCTTCATGGGAACAGTCAAGCCCGAACTGCCAAGCCAGGTCTTCCCTTAACCGGAAACAAGCATCCTGGGACCAGTTTGTGGGTAACACCCTTCATCAACCAGGTTAGCTTGAATCCAGCGGCAAAGTGAGCAAGGGACCCACGTCTGGGCATACCCTGCCAACTTAGGGCGAACAAAGCAAACACAAGGAGATGATGGATGGAGCACAGAAACTTTTCAGACACTCACCCCCAGTCACAGAACTGGGTTGAATCCATCATGATTCTTTAGTTCACTTCGCCACCTCAGTTCAGTCCCAGCTATATGCAAATCAGTCTTGACCCTGTGCCTCATGGAAACAGTCCAGCCCGAACTGCCAAGCCAGGTCTTACCTGAACCGGAAACAAGCATCCTGGGACCGGTTTCTGGGTAACACCCTTCATCAGCCAGGCTAGCTTGAATCCAGTGGCAAAGTGAGCAAGGGACCCATGTCTGGGCATACCCTGCCAACTTAGGGCGAACAAAGCAAACACAAGGAGATGATGGATGGAGCGCTGAAACATTTCAGACACTCACCCCCAGTCACAGATCTGGGTTGAATCCATCATCATTCTTTAGCTCACTTTGCTACCTCAGTTCAGACCCAGCTATATGCAAATCTGTCTTGACCCTGTGCCTCATGGGAACAGTCCAGCCGAAACTGCCAATCCAGGTCTTCCCTGATCCGGAAACAAGCATCCTAGGACCGGTTTCTGGGTAACACCCTTCATCAGCCAGGCTAGCTTGAATCCAGTGGCAAAGTGAGCAAGGGACCCATGTCTGGGCATACCCTGCCAACTTAGGGCGAACAAAGAAAACACAAGGAGATGATGGACGGAGCACTGAAACTTTTCAGACACTCACCCCCAGTCACATATCTGGGTTGAATCCATCATCATTCTTTAGCTCACTTTGCCACCTCAGTTCAGACCCAGCTATATGCAAATCAGTCTTGACCCAGTGCCTCATGGGAACAGTCCAGCCCGAACTGCCAAGCCAGGTCTTCCCTAACCCGGAAACAAGCATCCTGGGACCGTTTTCTGGGTAACACCCTTCATCAGCCAGGCTAGCTTGAATCCAGTGGCAAAGTGACCAAGGGACCCACGTCTGGGCATACCCTGCCAACTTAGGGCGAACAAAGCAAACACAAGGAGATGATGAACGGAGCGCTAACTTTTCAGACACTCACCCCCAGTCACAGATCTGGGTTGAATCCATCATCATTCTTTAGCTCTCTTCGCCACCTCAGTTCAGACCCAGCGATATGGAAATCAGTCTTGACCCTCTGCCTCATGGGAACAGTCCAGCAGATCTGCCAAGCCAGGTCTTCCCTGAGTCAGAAACAAGTATCCCGGGACCGGTTTCTGGGTAACACCCTTGATCAGCCAGGCTAGCTTGAATCCAGTGGCAAAGTGAGCAAGGGACCCATGTCTGGGCATACCCTGCCAACTTAGGGCGAACAAAGCAAACACAAGGAGATGATGAACGGAGCGCTAACTTTTCAGACACTCACCCCCAGTCACAGATCTGAGTTGAATCCATCATCATTCTTTAGCTCACTTCGCCACCTCAGTTCAGATCCAGCTATATGCAAATCAGTCTTGACCCTGTCCTTCATGGGAACAGTTCAGCCCGAACTGCAAAGCCAGGTCTTCCCTTAACCGGAAACAAGCATCCTGGGACCAGTTTCTGGGTAACACCCTTGATCAGCCAGGCTAGCTTGAATCCAGTGGCAAAGTGAGCAAGGGACCCATGTCTGGGCATACCCTGCCAACTTAGGGCGAACAAAGCAAACACAAGGAGATGATGGACGGAGCGCTAACTTTTCAGACACTCACCCCCAGTCACAGATCTGGGTTGAATCTATCATCATTCTTTAGCTCACTTCGCCACCTCAGTTCAGACCCAGCTATATGCAAATCAGTCTTGACCCTGTGCCTCATGGAAACAGTCCAGCCCGAACTGCCAAGCCAGGTCTTCCCTGAACCAGAAACAAGCATCCTGGGACCGGTTTCTGGGTAACACCCTTCATCAGCCAGGCTCGCTTGAATCCAGTGGCAAAGTGAGCAAGGGACCCACGTCTGGGCATACCATGCCAACTTAGGGCGAACAAAGCAAACACAAGGAGATGATGGACTGAGCACCGAAACTTTTCAGACACTCACCCCCAGTCACAGATCTGGGTTGAATCCATCATCATTCTTTAGCTCACTTGGCCAACTCAGTTCAGACCCAGCTATATGCAAATCAGTCTTGACCCTGTTCCTCATGGGAACAGTCCAGCCCAAACAGCCAAGCCAGGTCTTCCCTGAACCGGAAACAAGCATCCTGGGACCGGTTTCTGGGTAACACCCTTCATTAGTCAGGCTAGCTTGAATCCAGTGGCAAAGAGAGCAAGGGACCCGCGTCTGGGCATACCCTGCCAACTTAGGGCGAACAAAGCAAACACAAGGAGATGATGGACGGAGCGCTGAAACTTTTCAGACACTCACCCCCAGTCACAGATCTGGGTTGAATCCATCATCATTCTTTAGCTCACTTCGCCCCCTCAGTTCAGGCCCAGCTATATGCAAATCAGTCTTGACACTCTGCCTCATGGGAACAGCCCAGCCCGAACTGCCTAGCCAGGTCTTCCCTGAACCAGAAACAAGCACCCTGGGACCGGTTTCTGGGTAACACCCTTCATCAGCCAGGCTAGCTTGAATCCAGTGGCAAAGTGAGCAAGGGACCCATGTCTGGGCATACCCTGCCAACTTAGGGTGAACAAAGCAAACACAAGGAGATGATGGACGGAGCGCTGAATCTTTTCAGACACTCACCCCTAGGCACAGATCTGGGTTGAATCCATCATCATTCTTTAGCTCACTTCGCCACCTCAGTTCAGATCCAGCTATATGCAAATCAGTCTTGACCCTGTCCTTCATGGGAACAGTTCATCCCGAACTGCCAAGCCAGGTCTTCCCTTAACCGGAAACAAGCATCCTGGGACCAGTTTGTGGGTAACAACCTCCATCAACCAGGTTAGCTTGAATCCAGCGGCAAAGTGAGCAAGGGACCCATGCCTGGGCATACCCTGCCAACTTAGGGCGAACAAAGCAAACACAAGGAGATGATGGACGGAGCGCTGAAACTTTTCAGACACTCACCCCCAGTCACATATCTGGGTTGAATCCATCATCATTCTTTAGCTCACTTTGCCACCTCAGTTCA
Source organism: Calotriton arnoldi (assembly GCA_963921515.1). Taxonomy (NCBI): domain Eukaryota; kingdom Metazoa; phylum Chordata; class Amphibia; order Caudata; family Salamandridae; genus Calotriton; species Calotriton arnoldi. The sequence continues at coordinate 99,416 of CAWUFW010001962.1, forward strand.
GACCCAGCTATATGCAAATCAGTCTTGACCCTGTGCCTCATGGGAACAGTCCAGCCCGAACTGCCAATTCAGCTCTTCCCTGAACCGGAAACAAGCATCCTAGGACCGGTTTCTGGGTAACACCCTTCATCAGCCAGGTTAGCTTGAATCCAGTGGCAACGTGAGCAAGGGACCCATGTCTGGGCATACCCTGCCAACTTAGGGCGAACAAAGCAAACACAAGGAGATGATGGACGGAGCGCTGAAACTTTTCAGACACTTACCCCCAGTCACATATCTGGGTTGAATCCATCATCATTCTTTAGCTCACTTTGCCACCTCAGTTCAGACCCAGCTATATGCAAATCAGTCTTGACTCTGTGCCTCATGGGAACAGTCCAGCCCGAACTGTCAAGCCAGGTCTTCCCTGAACCGGAAACAAGCATCCTGGGACCGTTTTCTGGGTATCACCCTTCATCAGCCAGGCTAGCTTGAATCCAGTGGCAAAGTGAGCAAGGGACCCACGTCTGGGCATTCCCTGCCAACTTAGGGCAAACAAAGCAAACACAAGGAGATGACGGACGGAGCGCTGAAACTTTTCAGACACTCACCCCCAGTCACAGATCTGGGTTGAATCCATCATCATTCTTTAGCTCACTTCGCCACCTCAGTTCACACCCAGCGATATGGAAATCATTCTTGACCCTCTGCCTCATGTGAACAGTCCAGCAGAACTGCTAAGCCAGGTCTTCCCTTAGTCGGAAACAAGCATCCTGGGACCGGTTTCTGGGTAACACCCTTGATCAGCCAGGCTAGCTTGAATCCAGTGGCAAAGTGAGCAAGTGACTCTGTCCTTCATGGGAACAGTTCAGCCCGAACTGCCAAGCCAGGTCTTCCCTTAACCGGAAACAAGCATCCTGGGACCAGTTTCTGGGTAACACCCTTCATCAACCAGGCTAGCTTGAATCCAGTGGCAAAGTGAGCAAGGGACCCACGTCTGGGCATACCCTGCCAACTTAGGGCGAACAAAACAAACACAAGGAGATGATGGACGGAGCGCAGAAACTTTTCAGACACTCCCCAGTCAAAGATCTGGGTTGAATCCATCATCATTCTTTAGCTCACTTCGCCACCTCAGTTCAGACCCAGCTATATGCAAATCAGTCTTGACCCTGTGCCTCATGGAAACAGTCCAGCCCGAACTGCCAAGCCAGGTCTTCCCTGAACCAGAAACAAACATCCTGGGACCGGTTTCTGGGTAACACCCTTCATCAGCCAGGCTAGCTTGAATCCAGTGGCAAAGTGAGCAAGGGACCCACGTATGGGCATACCCTGCCATCTTAGAGGCGAACAAAGCAAACACAAGGAGATGATAGACTGAGCACCGAAACTTTTCAGACACTCACCCCCAGTCACAGATCTGAGTTGAATCCATCATCATTCTTTAGCTCACTTCGCCACCTCAATTCAGACCCAGCTATTTGCAAATCAGTTTGACCCTGTGCCTCATGGAAACAGTCCAGCCCGAACTGCCAAGCCAGGTCTTCCCTGAACAGGAAACAAGCACCCTGGGACCGGTTTCTGGGTAACACCCTTCATCAGCCAGGCTAGCTTGAATCCAGTGGCAAAGTGAGCAAGGGACCCACGTCTGGGCATACCCTGCCAACTTAGGGCGAACAAAGCAAACACAAGGAGATGATGGACGGAGCGCTGAATCTTTTCAGACACTCACCCCCAGTCACAGATCTGTGTTGAATCCATCATCATTCTTTAGCTCACTTTGCCACCTCAGTTCAGACCCAGCTATATGCAAATCAGTCTTGACCCTGTGCCTCATGGGAACAGTCCAGCCCGAACTGCCAATCCAGGTCTTCCCTGAACCGGAAACAAGCATCTAGGACCGGTTTCTGGGTAACACCCTTCATCAGCCAGGTTAGCTTGAATCCAGTGGCAAAGTGAGCAAGGGACCCATGTCTGGGCATACCCTGCCAACTTAGGGCGAACAAAGCAAACACAAGGAGATGATGGACGGAGCGCTGAAACTTTTCAGACACTCACCCCCAGTCACATATCTGGGTTGAATCCATCATCATTCTTTAGCTCACTTTGCCACCTCAGTTCAGACCCAGCTATATGCAAATCAGTCTTGACCCTGTGCCTCATGGGAACAGTCCAGCCCGAACTGCCAATCCAGGTCTTCCCTGAACCGGAAACAAGCATCTAGGACCGGTTTCTGGGTAACACCCTTCATCAGCCAGGTTAGCTTGAATCCAGTGGCAAAGTGAGCAAGGGACCCATGTCTGGGCATACCCTGCCAACTTAGGGCGAACAAAGCAAACACAAGGAGATGATGGACGGAGCGCTGAAACTTTTCAGACACTCACCCCCAGTCACATATCTGGGTTGAATCCATCATCATTCTTTAGCTCACTTTGCCACCTCAGTTCAGACCCAGCTATATGCAAATCAGTCTTGACCCTGTGCCTCATGGGAACAGTCCAGCCGAACTGCCGAGCCAGGGCTTCCTGAAACGGAAATAAGCATCGTGGGACCAGTTTCTGGGTAACACCCTTCATCAGCCAGGCTAGCTTGAATCCAGTGGCAAAGTGAGCAAGGGACCCATGTCTGGTCATACCCTGCCAACTTAGGCGAACAAAGCAAACACAAGGAGATGATGGACGGAGCGCTGAATCTTTTCAGACACTCACCCCAGTCACAGATCTGTGTTGAATCCATCATCATTCTTTAGCTCACTTTGCCACCTCAGTTCAGACCCAGCTATATGCAAATCAGTCTTGACCCTGTGCCTCATGGGAACAGTCCAGCCCGAACTGCCAATCCAGGTCTTCCCTGAACCGGAAACAAGCATCTAGGACCGGTTTCTGGGTAACACCCTTCATCAGCCAGGTTAGCTTGAATCCAGTGGCAAAGTGAGCAAGGGACCCATGTCTGGGCATACCCTGCCAACTTAGGGCGAACAAAGCAAACACAAGGAGATGATGGACGGAGCGCTGAAACTTTTCAGACACTCACCCCCAGTCACATATCTGGGTTGAATCCATCATCATTCTGTAGCTCACTTTGCCACCTCAGTTCAGACCCAGCTATATGCACATCAGTATTGACCCTGTGCCTCATGGGAACAGTCCAGCCCGAACTGCCAAGCCAGGTCTCCCCTGAACCGTAAACAAGCATCCTGGGACCGTTTTCTGGGTAACACCCTTCATCAGCCAGGCTCGCTTGAATCCAGTGGCAAAGTGAGCAAGGGACCCACGTCTGGGCATACCATGCCAACTTAGGGCGAACAAAGCAAACACAAGGAGATGATGGACTGAGCACCGAAACTTTTCAGACACTCACCCCCAGTCACAGATCTGGGTTGAATCCATCATCATTCTTTAGCTCACTTCGCCTCCTCAATTCAGACCCAGCTATATGCAAATCAGTCTTGACCCTGTGCCTCATGGAAACAGTCCAGCCCAAACTGCCAAGCCAGGTCTTCCCTGAACCGGAAACAAGCATCCTGGGACCGGTTTCTGGGTAACACCCTTCATCAGCCAGGCTAGTTTGAATCCAGTGGCAAAGTGAGCAAGCGACCCACGTCTGGGCATACCCTGCCAACTTAGGGCGAACAAAGCAAACACAAGGAGATGATGGACGGATCACTGAAACTTTTCAGACACTCACTCCCAGTCACAGATCTGGGTTGAATCCATCATCATTCTTTAGCTCACTTGGCCAACTCAGTTCAGACCCAGCTATATGCAAATCAGTCTTGACCCTGTTCCTCATGGGAACAGTCCAGCCCAAACAGCCAAGCCAGGTCTTCCCTGAACCGGAAACAAGCATCCTGGGACCGGTTTCTGGGTAACACCCTTCATTAGTCAAGCTAGCTTGAATCCAGTGGCAAAGAGAGCAAGGGACCCGCGTCTGGGCATACCCTGCCAACTTAGGGCGAACAAAGCAAACACAAGGAGATGATGGACGGAGCGCTGAAACTTTTCAGACACTAATCCCCAGTCACAGATCTAGGTTGAATCCATCATCATTCTTTAGCTCACTTCGCCCCCTCAGTTCAGGCCCAGCTATATGCAAATCAGTCTTGACACTGTGCCTCATGGGAACAGCCCAGCCCGAACTGCCTAGCCAGGTCTTCCCTGAACCAGAAACAAGCACCCTGGGACCGGTTTCTGGGTAACACCCTTCATCAGCCAGGCTAGCTTGAATCCAGTGGCAAAGTGAGCAAGGGACCCATGTCTGGGCATACCCTGCCAACTTAGGGTGAACAAAGCAAACACAAGGAGATGATGGACGGAGCGCTGAATCTTTTCAGACACTCACCCCTAGGCACAGATCTGGGTTGAATCCATCATCATTCTTTAGCTCACTTCGCCACCTCAGTTCAGATCCAGCTATATGCAAATCAGTCTTGACCCTGTCCTTCATGGGAACAGTTCATCCCGAACTGCCAAGCCAGGTCTTCCCTTAACCGGAAACAAGCATCCTGGGACCAGTTTGTGGGTAACAACCTTCATCAACCAGGTTAGCTTGAATCCAGCGGCAAAGTGAGCAAGGGACCCATGCCTGGGCATACCCTGCCAACTTAGGGCGAACAAAGCAAACACAAGGAGATGATGGACGGAGCGCTGAAACTTTTCAGACACTCACCCCCAGTCACATATCTGGGTTGAATCCATCATCATTCTTTAGCTCACTTTGCCACCTCAGTTCAGACCCAGCTATATGCAAATCAGTCTTGACCCTGTGCCTCATGGGAACAGTCCAGCCCTAACTGCCAATTCAGCTCTTCCCTGAACCGGAAACAAGCATCCTAGGACCGGTTTCTGGGTAACACCCTTCATCAGCCAGGTTAGCTTGAATCCAGTGGCAACGTGAGCAAGGGACCCATGTCTGGGCATACCCTGCCAACTTAGGGCGAACAAAGCAAACACAAGGAGATGATGGACGGAGCGCTGAAACTTTTCAGACACTTACCCCCAGTCACATATCTGGGTTGAATCCATCATCATTCTTTAGCTCACTTTGCCACCTCAGTTCAGACCCAGCTATATGCAAATCAGTCTTGACTCTGTGCCTCATGGGAACAGTCCAGCCCGAACTGTCAAGCCAGGTCTTCCCTGAACCGGAAACAAGCATCCTGGGACCGTTTTCTGGGTATCACCCTTCATCAGCCAGGCTAGCTTGAATCCAGTGGCAAAGTGAGCAAGGGACCCACGTCTGGGCATACCCTGCCAACTTAGGGCAAACAAAGCAAACACAAGGAGATGACGGACGGAGCGCTGAAACTTTTCAGACACTCACCCCCAGTCACAGATCTGGGTTGAATCCATCATCATTCTTTAGCTCACTTCGCCACCTCAGTTCACACCCAGCGATATGGAAATCATTCTAGACCCTCTGACTCATGTGAACAGTCCAGCAGAACTGCTAAGCCAGGTCTTCCCTGAGTCGGAAACAAGCATCCTGGGACCGGTTTCTGGGTAACACCCTTGATCAGCCAGGCTAGCTTGAATCCAGTGGCAAAGTGAGCAAGTGACTCTGTCCTTCATGGGAACAGTTCAGCCCGAACTGCCAAGCCAGGTCTTCCCTTAACCGGAAACAAGCATCCTGGGACCAGTTTCTGGGTAACACCCTTCATCAACCAGGCTAGCTTGAATCCAGTGGCAAAGTGAGCAAGGGACCCACGTCTGGGCATACCCTGCCAACTTAGGGTGAACAAAACAAAAACAAGGAGATGATGGACGGAGCGCAGAAACTTTTCAGACACTCCCCAGTCAAAGATCTGGGTTGAATCCATCATCATTCTTTAGCTCACTTCGCCACCTCAGTTCAGACCCAGCTATATGCAAATCAGTCTTGACCCTGTGCCTCATGGAAACAGTCCAGCCCGAACTGCCAAGCCAGGTCTTCCCTGAACCAGAAACAAACATCCTGGGACCGGTTTCTGGGTAACACCCTTCATCAGCCAGGCTAGCTTGAATCCAGTGGCAAAGTGAGCAAGGGACCCACGTATGGGCATACCCTGCCATCTTAGGGCGAACAAAGCAAACACAAGGAGATGATAGACTGAGCACCAAAACTTTTCAGACACTCACCCCCAGTCACAGATCTGAGTTGAATCCATCATCATTCTTTAGCTCACTTCGCCACCTCAATTCAGACCCACCTATTTGCAAATCAGTTTGACCCTGTGCCTCATGGAAACAGTCCAGCCCGAACTGCCAAGCCAGGTCTTCCCTGAACAGGAAACAAGCACCCTGGGACCGGTTTCTGGGTAACACCCTTCATCAGCCAGGCTAGCTTGAATCCAGTGGCAAAGTGAGCAAGGGACCCACGTCTGGGCATACCCTGCCAACTTAGGGCGAACAAAGCAAACACAAGGAGATGATGGATGGAGCGCTGAAGCTTTTCAGACACTCACTCCCAGTCACAGATCTGGGTTGAATCCATCATCATTCTTTAGCTCACTTCGCCCCCTCAGATCAGACCCAGCTATATGCAAATCAGTCTTGACCCTGTGCCTCATGGGAATAGTCCAGCCCGAACTGCCTAGCCAGGTCTTCCCTGAACCGGAAACAAGCAGCCTGGGACCGGTTTCTGGGTAACACCCTTCATCAGCCAGGCTAGCTTGAATCCAGTGGCAAAGTGAGCAAGGGACCCACGTCTGGGCATACCCTGCCAACTTAGGGCGAACAAAGCAAACACAAGGAGATGACGGACGGAGCGCTGAATCTTTTCAGACACTAATCCCCAGTCACAGATCTGGGTTGAATCCATCATCATTCTTTAGCTCACTTCGACCCCTCAGTTCAGACCCAGCTATATGCAAATCAGTCTTGACCCTGTGACTCATGAGAACAGCCCAGCCCGAACTGCCTAGCCAGGTCTTCCCTGAACCAGAAACAAGCTTCCTGGGACCGGTTTCTGGGTAACACCCTTCATCAATCAGGCTAGCTTGAATCCAGTGGCAAAGTGAGCAAGGGACCCACGTCTGGGAATACCATGCCAACTTAGGGCGAACAAAGCAAACACAAGGAGATGATGGACGGAGCGCAGAAACATTTCAGACACTGACCCCCAGTCACAGATCTGGGTTGAATCCATCATCATTCTTTAGCTCACTTCGCCACCTCAGTTCAGACCTAGGGATATGCAAATCAGTCTTGACCCTGTGCCTCATGGGAACAGTCCAGCCGAACTGCCGAGCCAGGGCTTCCCTGAAACGGAAATAAGCATCGTGGGACCAGTTTCTGGGTAACACCCTTCATCAGCCAGGCTAGCTTGAATCCAGTGGCAAAGTGAGCCAGGGACCCATGTCTGGTCATACCCTGCCAACTTAGGGCGAACAAAGCAAACACAAGGAGATGATGGACGGAGCGCTGAATCTTTTCAGACACTCACCCCCAGTCACAGATCTGTGTTGAATCCATCATCATTCTTTAGCTCACTTTGCCACCTCAGTTCAGACCCAGCTATATGCAAATCAGTCTTGACCCTGTGCCTCATGGGAACAGTCCAGCCCGAACTGCCAATCCAGGTCTTCCCTGAACCGGAAACAAGCATCTAGGACCGGTTTCTGGGTAACACCCTTCATCAGCCAGGTTAGCTTGAATCCAGTGGCAAAGTGAGCAAGGGACCCATGTCTGGGCATACCCTGCCAACTTAGGGCGAACAAAGCAAACACAAGGAGATGATGGACGGAGCGCTGAAACTTTTCAGACACTCACCCCCAGTCACATATCTGGGTTGAATCCATCATCATTCTGTAGCTCACTTTGCCACCTCAGTTCAGACCCAGCTATATGCACATCAGTATTGACCCTGTGCCTCATGGGAACAGTCCAGCCCGAACTGCCAAGCCAGGTCTCCCCTGAACCGTAAACAAGCATCCTGGGACCATTTTCTGGGTAACACCCTTCATCAGCCAGGCTAGCTTGAATCCAGTGGCAAAGTGAGCAAGGGACCCACGTCTGGGCATACCCTGCCAACTTAGGGCAAACAAAGCAAACACAAGGAGATGACGGACGGAGCGCTGAAACTTTTCAGACACTCACCCCCAGTCACAGATCTGGATTGAATCCATCATCATTCTTTAGCTCACTTCGCCCCCTCAGTTCAGACCCAGCTATATGCAAATCAGTCTTGACCCTCTGCCTCATGGGAACAGTCCAGCCCGAAATGCCAATCCAGGTCTTCCCTGAACCGGAAACAAACATTCTGGGACCGGTTTCTGGGTCACACCCTTCATCAGCCAGGCTACCTTGAATCCAGTGGCAAAGTGAGCAAGAGACCCACGTGTGGGCATACCCTGCCAACTTAGGGCGAACAAAGCAAACACAAGGAGATAATGGATGGAGCGCTGAAACTTCTCAGACACTCACCCCCAGTCACAGATCTGGGTTGAATCTATCATCATTCTTTAGCTCACTTCGGCACCTCAGTTCAGACCCAGCTATATGCAAATCAGTCTTGACCTTGTGCCTCATGGAAACAGTCCAGCCCGAACTGCCAAGCCAGGTCTTCCCTGAACCGGAAACAAGCATCCTGGGACCGGTTTCTGGGTAACACCCTTCATCAGCCAGACTACCTTGAATCCAGTGGCAAAGTGAGCAAGAGACCCACGTATGGGCATACCCTGCCAACTTAGGGCGAACAAAGCAAACACAAGGAGATGATGGATGGAGCGCTGAAACTTTTCAGACACTCACCCCCAGTCACAGATCTGGGTTGAATCTATCATCATTCTTTAGCTCACTTCGCCACCTCAGTTCAGACCCAGCTATATGCAAATCAGTCTTGACCCTGTGCCTCATGGAAACAGTCCAGCCCGAACTGCCAAGCCAGGTCATCCCTGAACCGGAAACAAACATTTTGGGACCGGTTTCTGGGTAACACCCTTCATCAGCCAGGCTACCTTGAATCCAGTGGCAAAGTGAGCAAGAGACCCACGTATGGGCATACCCTGCCAACTTAGGGCGAACAAAGCAAACACAAGGAGATGATGGATGGAGCGCTGAAACTTTTCAGACACTCACCCCCAGTCACAGATCTGGGTTGAATCCATCATCATTCTATAGCTCACTTCGCCAAGGAGATGATGGACGGAGCACTGAAACTTTTCAGACACTCACTCCCAGTCACAGATCTGGGTTGAATCCATCATCATTCTTTAGCTCACTTGGCCACCTCAGTTCAGACCCAGCTATAAGCAAATCAGTCTTGACCCTGTGCCTCATGGAAACAGTCCAGCCCGAACTGCCAAGCCAGGTCATCCCTGAACCGGAAACAAACATTCTGGGACCGGTTTCTGGGTAACACCCTTCATCAGCCAGGCTACCTTGAATCCAGTGGCAAAGTGAGCAAGAGACCCACGTATGGGCATACCCTGCCAACTTAGGGCGAACAAAGCAAACACAAGGAGATGATGGATGGAGCGCTGAAACTTTTCAGACACTCACCCCAGTCACAGATCTGGGTTGAATCTATCATCATTCTTTAGCTCACTTCGCCACCTCAGTTCAGACCCAGCTATATGCAAATCAGTCTTGACCCTGTGCCTCATGGGAACAGTCCAGCCCGAACTGCCAAGCCAGGTCTTCCCTGAACCGGAAACAAGCATCCTGGGACCGGTTTCTGGGTAACACCCTTCATCAGCCAGGCTCGCTTGAATCCAGTGGCAAAGTGAGCAAGGGACCCATGTCTGGGCATACCATGCCAACTTAGGGCGAACAAAGCAAACACAAGGAGATGATGGACTGAGCACCAAAACTTTTCAGACACTCACCCCCAGTCACAGATCTGTGTTGAATCCATCATGATTCTTTAGCTCACTTCACCACCTCAATTCAGACACAGCTATATGGAAATCAGTCTTGACCTTGTGCCTCATGGAAACAGTCAAGCCCGAACTGCCAAGCCAGGTCTTCCCTGAACCGGAAACAAGCATCCTGGGACCGGTTTCTGGGTAATACCCTTCCTCAGCCAGGCTAGCTTGAATCCAGTGGCAAAGTGAGCAAGGGACCCATGTCTGGGCATACCCTGCCAACTTAGGGCGAACAAGGCAAACACAAGGAGATGATGGACGGAGCATTGAAACTTTTCAGACACTCGCTCCCAGTCACAGATCTGGGTTGAATCCATCATCATTCTTTAGCTCACTTGGCCACCTCAGTTCAGACCCAGCTATATGTAAATCAGTCTTGACCCTGTTCCTCATGGGAACAGTCCAGCCCGAACTGCCAAGCCAGGTCTTCCCTGAACCGGAAACAAGCATCCTGGGACCGTTTTCTGGGTAACACCCTTAATTAGCCAGGCTAGCTTGAATCCAGTGGCAAAGTGATCAAGTGACCCGCGTCTGTGCATACCCTGCCAACTTAGGGCGAACAAAGCAAACATAAGGAGATGACGGACGGAGCGCTGAAACTTTTCAGACACTAATCCCCAGTCACAGATCTGGGTTGAATCCATCATCATTCTTTAGCTCACTTCGCCCCCTCAGTTCAGACCCAGCTATATGCAAATCAGTCTTGACCCTGTGCCTCATGGGAACAGCCCAGCCTGAACTGCCTAGCCAGGTCTTCCCTGAACCAGAAACGAGCTTCCTGGGACCGGTTTCTGGGTAACACCCTTCATCAACCAGGCTAGCTTGAATCCAGTGGCATAGTGAGCAAGGGACCCTTGTCTGGGCATACCCTGCCAACTTAGGGCGAACAAAGCATGCACAAGGAGATGATGGACGGAGCACTGAAACTTTTCAGACACTCACCCCCAGTCACAGATCTGGGTTGAATCCATCATCATTCTTTAGCTAACTTCGCACCTCAGTTCACATCCAGCTATATGCAAATCAGTTTTGACCCTGTGCCTCATGGAAACAGTCCAGCCCGAACTGCCAAGCCAGGTCTTCCCTGAACCAGAAACAAACATCCTGGGACCGGTTTCTGGGTAACACCCTTCATCAGCCAGGCTCGCTTGAATCCAGTGGCAAAGTGAGCAAGGGACCAACGTCTGGGCATACCCTGCCAACTGAGGGCGAACAAAGCAAACACAAGGAGATGATGGATGGAGCGCTGAAGCTTTTCAGACACTCACCCCCAGTCACAGATCTGGGTTGAATCCATCATCATTCTTTAGCTCACTTCGCCCCCTCAGTTCAGACCCAGCTATATGCAAATCAGTCTTGACACTGTGCCTCATGGGAACAGTCCAGCCCGAACTGCCTAGTCAGGTCTTCCCTGAACCCGAAACAAGCAGCCTGGGAAAGGTTTCTGGGTAACACCCTTCATCAGCCAGGCTAGCTTGAATCCAGTGGCAAAGTGAGCAAGGGACCCACATCTGGGCATACCATGCCAACTTAGGGCGAACAAAGCAAACACAAGGAGATGATGGACGGAGCACTGAAGCTTTTCAGACACTCACTCCCAGTCACAGATCTGGGTTGAATCCGTCATCATCCTTTAGCTCACTTGGCCACCTCAGTTCAGACCCAGCTATATGCAAATCAGTCTTGACCCTGTTCCTCATGGGAACAGTCCAGCCCGAACTGCCAAGCCAGGTCTTCCCTGAACCGGAAACAAGCATCCTGGGACCGGTTTCTGGTTAACACCCTTCATTAGCCAGGCTAGCTTGAATCCAGTGGCAAAGTGAGCAAGGGACCCGCGTCTGGGCATACGCTGCCAACTTAGGGCGAACAAAGCAAACACAAGGAGATGACGGTCGGAGTGCTGTAACCTTTCAGACACTAATCCACAGTCACAGATCTGGGTTGAATCCATCATCATTCTTTAGCTCACTTCGCCCCTCAGTTCAGACCCAGCCATATGCAAATCAGTCTTGACCCTGTGCCTCATGGGAACAGCCCAGCCCGAACTGCATGGCCAGGTCTTCCCTGAACCAGAAACAAGCTTCCTGGGACCGGTTTCTGGGTAACACCCTTCATCAACCAGGCTAGCTTGACTCCAGTGGCAAAGTGAGCAAGGGACCCACGTCTGGGCATACCATGCCAACTTAGGGCGAACAAAGCAAACACAAGGAGTTGATGGACAGAGTGCAGAAACATTTCAGACACTGATCCCCAGTCACAGATCTGAGTTGAATCCATCATCATTCTTTAGCTCACTTCGCCACCTCAGTTCAGACCCAGGATATGCAAATCAGTCTTGACCCTGTGCCTCATGGGAACAGTGCAGCCAAACTGCCAAGCCAGGTCTTCCCTGAACCGGAAACAAGCATCGTGGGACCGGTTTCTGGGTAACACCCTTCATCAGCCAGGCTAGCTTGAATCCAGTGGCAAAGTGAGCAAGGGACCCATGTCTGGTCATACCCTGCCAACTTAGGGCGAACAAAGCAAACACAAGGAGATGATGGACGGAGCGCTGAATCTTTTCAGACACTCACCCCCAGTCACAGATCTGGGTTGAATCCATCATCATTCTTTAGCTCACTTCGCCACCTCAGTTCAGATCCAGCTATATGCAAATCAGTCTTGACCCTGTCCTTCATGGGAACAGTCAAGCCCGAACTGCCAAGCCAGGTCTTCCCTTAACCGGAAACAAGCATCCTGGGACCAGTTTGTGGGTAACACCCTTCATCAACCAGGTTAGCTTGAATCCAGCAGCAAAGTGAGCAAGGGACCCACGTCTGGGCATACCCTGCCAACTTAGGGCGAACAAAGCAAACACAAGGAGATGATGGATGGAGCGCAGAAACTTTTCAGACACTCACCCCCAGTCACAGAACTGGGTTGAATCCATCATGATTCTTTAGCTCACTTTGCCACCTCAGTTCAGACCCAGCTATATGCAAATCAGTCTTGACCCTGTGCCTCATGGAAACAGTCCAGCCCGAACTGCCAAGCCAGGTCTTACCTGAACCGGAAACAAGCATCCTGGGACCGGTTTCTGGGTAACACCCTTCATCAGCCAGGCTAGCTTGAATCCAGTGGCAAAGTGAGCAAGGGACCCACGTCTGGGCATACGCTGCCAACTTAGGGCGAACAAAGCAAACACAAGGAGATGATGGATGGAGCGCTGAAACTTTACAGACACTCACCCCCAGTCACAGATCTGGGTTGAATCCATCATCATTCTTTAGCTCACTTTGCTACCTCAGTTCAGACCCAGCTATATGCAAATCTGTCTTGACCCTGTGCCTCATGGGAACAGTCCAGCCGAAACTGCCAATCCAGGTCTTCCCTGAACCGGAAACAAGCATCCTAGGACCGGTTTCTGGGCAACACCCTTCATCAGCCAGGCTAGCTTGAATCCAGTGGCAAAGTGAGCAAGGGACCCATGTCTGGGCATACCCTGCCAACTTAGGGCGAACAAAGCAAACACAAGGAGATGACGGACGGAGCGCTGAAACTTTTCAGACACTCACCCCCAGTCACAGATCTGGGTTGAATCCATCATCATTCTTTAGCTCTCTTCGCCACCTCAGTTCAGACCCAGCGATATGGAAATCAGTCTTGACCCTCTGCCTCATGGGAACAGTCCAGCAGATCTGCCAAGCCAGGTCTTCCCTGAGTCAGAAACAAGTATCCCGGGACCGGTTTCTGGGTAACACCCTTGATCAGCCAGGCTAGCTTGAATCCAGTGGCAAAGTGAGCAAGGGACCCATGTCTGGGCATACCCTGCCAACTTAGGGCAAACAAAGCAAACACAAGGAGATGATGGACGGAGCGCTAACTTTTCAGACACTCACCCCCAGTCACAGATCTGAGTTGAATCCATCATCATTCTTTAGCTCACTTCGCCACCTCAGTTCAGATCCAGCTATATGCAAATCAGTCTTGACCCTGTCCTTCATGGGAACAGTTCAGCCCGAACTGCCAAGCCAGGTCTTCCCTTAACCGGAAACAAGCATCCTGGGACCAGCTTCTGGGTAACACCCTTGATCAGCCAGGCTAGCTTGAATCCAGTGGCAAAGTGAGCAAGGGACCCATGTCTGGGCATACCCTGCCAACTTAGGGCGAACAAAGCAAACACAAGGAGATGATGGACGGAGCGCTAACTTTTCAGACACTCACCCCCAGTCACAGATCTGGGTTGAATCTATCATCATTCTTTAGCTCACTTCGCCACCTCAGTTCAGACCCAGCTATATGCATATCAGTCTTGACCCTGTGCCTCATGGGAACAGTCCAGCTCGAACTGCCTAGCCAGGTCTTCCCTGAACCGGAAACAAGCAGCCTGGGACCGGTTTCTGGGTAATACCCTTCATCAGCCAGGCTAGCTTGAATCCAGTGGCAAAGTGAGCAAGGCACCCACGTCTGGGCATACCCTGCCAACTTAGGGCGAACAAAGCAAACACAAGGAGATGACGGACGGAGCGCTGAAACATTTCACACACTCACTCCCAGTCACAGATCGGGGTTGAATCCATCATCATTCTTTAGCTCACTTCGCCACCTCAGTTCATACCCAGCTATATGCAAATCAGTCTTGACCCTGATCCTCATGGGAACAGTCCAGCCTGAACTGCCAAGCCAGGTCTTCCCTGAACCGTAAACAAGCATCCTGGGACAGGTTTCTGGGTAACACCCTTCATTAGCCAGGCTAGCTTGAATCCAGTGGCAAAGTGAGCAAAGGACCCGCGTCTGGGCATACCCTGCCAACTTAGGGCGAACAAAGCAAACACAAGGAGATGACGGATGGAGCGCTGAAACATTTCAGACACTAATCCCCAGTCACAGATCTGGGTTGAATTCATCATCATTCTTAAGCTCACTTCGCCCCCTCAGTTCAGACCCAGCTATATGCAAATCAGTCTTGACCCTGTGCCTCATGGGAACAGTCCAGACCGAACTGCCTAGCCAGGTCTTCCCTGAACCGGAAACAAGCATCCTGGGACCGCTTTCTGGGTAACACCCTTCATCAACCAGGCTAGCTTGAATCCAGTGGCAAAGTGAGCAAGGGACCCACGTCTGGGCATACCATGCCAACTTAGGGAGAACAAAGCAAACACAAGGAGATGATGGACGGAGCGCAGAAACTTTTCAGACACTGACCCCCAGTCACAGATCTGGGTTGAATCCATCATCATTCTTTAGCTCACTTCGCCACCTCAGTTCAGACCCAGCTATATGCAAATCAGTCTTGACCCTGTGCCTCATGGGAACAGTCCAGCCCGAACTGCCAAGCCAGGTCTTCCCTGAACCTGGAAACAAGCATCCTGGGACCTTGTTTCTGGGTAACACCCTTCATCAGCCAGGCTAGCTTGAATCCAGTAGCAAAATGAGCAAGGGACTCACGTCTGGGCATACCCTGCCAACTTAGGGCGAACAAAGTGAACACAAGGAGATGACGGACGGAGCGCTGAAACTTTTCAGACACTCACCCCCAATCACAGATCTGGGTTGAATCCATCATCATTCTTTATCTCACTACGCCACCTCAGTTCAGACCCAGCTATATGCAAATCAGTCTTGACCCTGTGCTTCATGGGAACAGTCCAGTCCGAACTGCCAAGCCAAGTCTTCCATGAACCGGAAACAAGCATCCTGGGACTGGTTTCTGGGTAACACCCTTCATCAGCCAGGCTAGCCTGAATCCAGTGGCAAAGTGAGCAAGGGACCCACATCTGGGCATACCCTGCCAAATTAAGGCGAACAAAGCAAACACAAGGAGATGATGGACGGAGCGCTGAAACTTTTCAGACACTCACCCCCACTCATAGATCTGGGTTGAGTCTATCATCATTCTTTAGCTCACTTCGCCACCTCAGTTCACACCCAGCTATATGCAAATCAGTCTTGACCCTGTGCCTCATGGGTACAGTCCAGCCCAAATTTCCAAGCCAGTTCTTCCCTGAGCTGGATACAAGCATACTGGGACCGGTTTCTGGGTAACACCATTCATCAGCCAGGCTAGCTTGAATCCAGTGGGAAAGTGAGCAAAGGACTCACGTCGGGGCATACCCTGCCAACTTAGGGTGAACAAAGCAAACACAAGGAGATGATGGACGGAGCGATGAAACTTTTCAGACACTCACCCCCAGTCACAGATCTGGGTTAAATCCATCATCATTCTTTAGCTCACTTCGCCAACTCAGTTCAGACCCAGCAATATGCAAATCAGTCTTGATCCTGTGCCTTATGGGAACAGTCCAGCCTGAAATGCCAAGCCAGGTCTGCCCTGAACCGGAAACAAGCATCCTGGGACCGGTTTCTGGGTAACACCCTTCATCAGCCAGGCTAACTTGAATCCAGTGTCAAAATGAGCAAGGGACTCATGTGTGGGCATACCCTGGCAACTTAGGGCAAACAAAGCAAACATTAGGAGATGATGGACAGAGCGCTGACATTTTTCGGACACTCACCCCCAGTCACAGATCTGCATTGAATCCATCATCATTCTTTAGCTCACTTCTCCACCTCAGTTCAGACCCAGCTATGTGCAAATCAGTCTTGGCCATGTGCCTTATGGGAACAGTCCAGCCCGAAATGCCAAGCCAGGTCTGCCCTGAACCGGAAACAAGCATCCTGGGACCGATTTCTGGGTAACACCCTTCATCAGCCACGCTAGCTTGAATCCAGTGGCAAAGTGAGCAAGGGACCCACGTCTGGGCATACCCTGCCAACTTAGGGCGAACAAAGCAAACACAAGGAGATGATGGACGGAGCGCTGAAACTTTTCAGACACTCACCCCCAGTCACAGATTTGGGTTGAATCCATCATCATTCTTTAGCTCACTTCGACACCTCAGTTCAGACCCAGCTATATGCAAATCAGTCTTGACCCTGTGCCTCATGGGAACAGTCCAGCCGGATCTGCCAAGCCAGGTCTTCCCTGAACCGGAAACAAGCATCCTGGTGCAGGTTTCTGGCTAACACCCTTCATCAGCCAGGCTAGCTTCAATGCAGTGGCAAAGTGAGCAAGCGACCCACGTCTGGGCATACCCTGCCAACTTAGGGCGAACAAAGCAAACACAAGGAGATTATGGACGCAGTGCAGCAACTTTTCAGACACTCACCCCCAGTCACAGATCTGGGTTGAATCCATCATCATTCTTTAGCCCACTTTGCCCCCTCAGTTCAGACCCAGCTATATGCAAATCAGTCTTGACCCTGTGCCTCATAGGAACAGTCCAGCCCGAACTGCCTAGCCAGGTCTTCCCTGAACCGGAAACAAGCAGCCTGGGACCGGTTTCTGGGTAACACCCTTCATCAGCCAGGCTAGCTTGAATCCAGTGGCAAAGTGAGCAAGGGACCCACGTCTGGGCATACCATGCCAACTTAGGGCGAACAAAGCAAACACAAGGAGATGATGGACGGAGCACTGAAACTTTTCAGACACTCACTCCCAGTCACAGATCTGGGTTGAATCCATCATCATTCTTTAGCTCACTTGGCCACCTCAGTTCAGACCCAGCTATATGCACATCAGTCTTGACCCTGTTCCTCATGGGAACAGTCCAGCCCGAACTGCCAAGCCAGGTCTTCCCTGAACCAGAAACAAGCATCCTCGGACAGGTTTCTGGGTAACACCCTTCATTAGCCAGGCTAGCTTGAATCCAGTGGCAAAGTGAGCAAGGGACCCGCGTCTGGGCATACCCTGCCAACTTAGGGCGAACAAAGCAAACACAAGGAGATGACGGACGCAGCGCTGAAACTTTTCAGACACTAATCCCCAGTCACAGATCTGGGTTGAATCCATCATCATTCTTTAGCTCACTTCGCCCCCTCAGTTCAGACCCCGCTATATGCAAATCAGTCTTGACCCTGTGCCTCATGGGAACAGTCCAGCCTGAACTGCCTAGCCAGGTCTTCCCTGAACCGGAAACAAGCATCCTGGGACTGCTTTCTGGGTAACACCCTTCATCAACCAGGCTAGCTTGAATCCAGTGGCAAAGTGAGCAAGGGACCCAAGTCTGGGCATACCATGCCAACTTAGGGCGAACAAAGCAAACACAAGGAGATGATGGACGTAGCGCAGAAACTTTTCAGACACTGACCCCCAGTCACAGATCTGGGTTGAACCCATCATCATTCTTTAGCTCACTTCGCCACCTCAGTTCAGACCCAGCTATATGCAAATCAGTCTTGACCCTGTGCCTCATGGGAACAGTCCAGCCCGAACTGAGAAGCCAGGTCTTCCCTGAACCTGGAAACAAGCATCCTGGGACCTTGTTTCTGGGTAACACCCTTCATCAGCCAGGCTAGCTTGAATCCAGTAGCAAAATGAGCAAGGGACCCACGTCTGTGCATACCCTGCCAACTTAGGGCGAACAAAGTGAACACAAGAAGATGACGGACGGAGCGCTGAAACTTTTCAGACACTCACCCCCAATCACAGATCTGGGTTGAATCCATCATCATTCTTTAGCTCACTTCGCCACTTCAGTTCAGACCCAGCTATATGCAAATCAGTCTTGACCCTGTGCTTCATGGGAACAGTCCAGCCCGAACTGCCAAGCCAAGTCTTCCATGAACCGGAAACAAGCATCCTGGGACTGGTTTCTGGGTAACACCCTTCATCAGCCAGGCTAGCCTGAATCCAGTGGCAAAGTGAGCAAGGGACCCACATCTGGGTATACCCTGCCAAATTAAGGCGAACAAAGCAAACACAAGGAGATGATGGACGGAGCGCTGAAACTTTTCAGACACTCACCCCCAGTCATAGATCTGGGTTGAGTCTATCATCATTCTTTAGCTCACTTCGCCACCTCAGTTCACACCCAGCTATATGCAAATCAGTCTTGACCCTGTGCCTCATGGATACAGTCCAGCCCAAATTTCAAAGCCAGTTCTTCCCTGAACTGGATACAAGCATCCTGGGACCGGTTTCTGGGTAACACCCTTCATCAGCCAGGCTAGCTTGAATCCAGTGGGAAAGTGAGCAAAGGACTCACGTCGGGGCATACCCTGCCAACTTAGGGTGAACAAAGCAAACACAAGGAGATGATGGACGGAGCGATGAAACTTTTCAGACACTCACCCCCAGTCACAGATCTGGGTTAAATCCATCATCATTCTTTAGCTCACTTCGCCACCTCAGTTCAGACCCAGCAATATGCAAATCAGTCTTGACCCTGTGCCTTATGGGAACAGTCCAGCCCGAAATGCCAAGCCAGGTCTGCCCTGAACAGGAAACAAGCATCCTGGGACCGGTTTCTGGGTAACACCCTTCATCAGCCAGGCTAACTTGAATCCAGTGTCAAAATGAGCAAGGGACTCATGTGTGGGCATACCCTGGCAACTTAGGGCAAACAAAGCAAACATAAGGAGATGATGGACAGAGCGCTGACATTTTTCGGACACTCACCCCCAGTCACAGATCTGGATTGAATCCATCATCATTCTTTAGCTCACTTCTCCACCTCAGTTCAGACCCAGCTATGTGCAAATCAGTCTTGGCCATGTGCCTCATGGGAACAGTACAGCCAGAACTGCCAAGCCAGGTCTTCCCTGAACTGAAAACAAGTATCCTGGGACCGATTTCTGGGTAACACCCTTCATCAGCCACGCTAGCTTGAATCCAGGGGCAAAGTGAGCAAGGGACCCACGTCTGGGCATACCCTGCTAACTTAGGGCGAACAAAGCAAACACAAGGAGATGATGGACGGAGCGCTGAAACTTTTCAGACACTCACCCCCAGTCACAGATTTGGGTTGAATCCATCATCATTCTTTAGCTCACTTCGACACCTCAGTTCAGACCCAGCTATATGCAAATCAGTCTTGACCCTGTGCCTCATGGGAACAGTCCAGCCGGATCTGCCAAGCCAGGTCTTCCCTGAACCGGAAACAAGCATCCTGGTGCAGGTTTCTGGCTAACACCCTTCATCAGCCAGGCTAGCTTCAATCCAGTGGCAAAGTGAGGAAGCGACCCACGTCTGGGCATACCCTGCCAACTTAGGGCGAACAAAGCAAACACAAGGAGATTATGGACGCAGTGCAGCAACTTTTCAGACACTCACCCCCAGTCACAGATCTGGGTTGAATCCATCATCATTATTTAGCCCACTTTGCCCCCTCAGTTCAGACCCAGCTATATGCAAATCAGTCTTGACCCTGTGCCTCATAGGAACAGTCCAGCCCGAACTGCCTAGCCAGGTCTTCCCTGAACCGGAAACAAGCAGCCTGGGACCGGTTTCTGGGTAACACCCTTCATCAGCCAGACTAGCTTGAATCCAGTGGCAAAGTGAGCAAGGGACCCACGTCTGGGCATACCATTCCAACTTAGGGCGAACAAAGCAAACACAAGGAGATGATGGACGGAGCACTGAAACTTTTCAGACACTCACTCCCAGTCACAGATCTGGGTTGAATCCATCATCATTCTTTAGCTCACTTGACCACCTCAGTTCAGACCCAGCTATATGCACATCAGTCTTGACCCTGTTCCTCATGGGAACAGTCCAGCCCGAACTGCCTAGTCAGGTCTTCCCTGAACCCGAAACAAGCAGCCTGGGAAAGGTTTCTGGGTAACACCCTTCATCAGCCAGGCTAGCTTGAATCCAGTGGCAAAGTGAGCAAGGGATCCACATCTGGGCATACCATGCCAACTTAGGGCGAACAAAGCAAACACAAGGAGATGATGGACGGAGCACTGAAACTTTTCAGACACTCACTCCCAGTCACAGATCTGGGTTGAATCCGTCATCATTCTTTAGCTCACTTGGCCACCTCAGTTCAGACCCAGCTATATGCAAATCAGTCTTGACCCTGTTCCTCATGGGAACAGTCCAGCCCGAACTGCCAAGCCAGGTCTTCCCTGAACCGGAAACAAGCATCCTGGGACCGGTTTCTGGTTAACACCCTTCATTAGCCAGGCTAGCTTGAATCCAGTGGCAAAGTGAGCAAGGGACCCGCGTCTGGGCATACGCTGCCAACTTAGGGCGAACAAAGCAAACACAAGGAGATGACGGTCGGAGTGCTGTAACCTTTCAGACACTAATCCACAGTCACAGATCTGGGTTGAATCCATCATCATTCTTTAGCTCACTTCGCCCCCTCAGTTCAGACCCAGCCATATGCAAATCAGTCTTGACCCTGTGCCTCATGGGAACAGCCCAGCCTGAACTGCCTGGCCAGGTCTTCCCTGAACCAGAAACAAGCTTCCTGGGACCGGTTTCTGGGTAACACCCTTCATCAACCAGGCTAGCTTGACTCCAGTGGCAAAGTGAGCAAGGGACCCACGTCTGGGCATACCATGCCAACTTAGGGCGAACAAAGCAAACACAAGGAGTTGATGGACAGAGTGCAGAAACATTTCAGACACTGATCCCCAGTCACAGATCTGAGTTGAATCCATCATCATTCTTTAGCTCACTTCGCCACCTCAGTTCAGACCCAGGGATATGCAAATCAGTCTTGACCCTGTGCCTCATGGGAACAGTGCAGCCAAACTGCCAAGCCAGGTCTTCCCTGAACCGGAAACAAGCATCGTGGGACCGGTTTCTGGGTAACACCCTTCATCAGCCAGGCTAGCTTGAATCCAGTGGCAAAGTGAGCAAGGGACCCATGTCTGGTCATACCCTGCCAACTTAGGGCGAACAAAGCAAACACAAGGAGATGATGGACGGAGCGCTGAATCTTTTCAGACACTCACCCCCAGTCACAGATCTGGGTTGAATCCATCATCATTCTTTAGCTCACTTCGCCACCTCAGTTCAGATCCAGCTATATGCAAATCAGTCTTGACCCTGTCCTTCATGGGAACAGTCAAGCCCGAACTGCCAAGCCAGGTCTTCCCTTAACCGGAAACAAGCATCCTGGGACCAGTTTGTGGGTAACACCCTTCATCAACCAGGTTAGCTTGAATCCAGCAGCAAAGTGAGCAAGGGACCCACGTCTGGGCATACCCTGCCAACT
Organism: Calotriton arnoldi; assembly: GCA_963921515.1. Lineage (NCBI taxonomy): Eukaryota > Metazoa > Chordata > Amphibia > Caudata > Salamandridae > Calotriton > Calotriton arnoldi. Next base: position 121,229 of record CAWUFW010001962.1, read on the forward strand.
TAGGGCGAACAAAGCAAACACAAGGAGATGATGGATGGAGCGCAGAAACTTTTCAGACACTCACCCCCAGTCACAGAACTGGGTTGAATCCATCATGATTCTTTAGCTCACTTTGCCACCTCAGTTCAGACCCAGCTATATGCAAATCAGTCTTGACCCTGTGCCTCATGGAAACAGTCCAGCCCGAACTGCCAAGCCAGGTCTTACCTGAACCAGAAACAAGCATCCTGGGACCGGTTTCTGGGTAACACCCTTCATCAGCCAGGCTAGCTTGAATCCAGTGGCAAAGTGAGCAAGGGACCCACGTCTGGGCATACGCTGCCAACTTAGGGCGAACAAAGCAAACACAAGGAGATGATGGATGGAGCGCTGAAACTTTACAGACACTCACCCCCAGTCACAGATCTGGGTTGAATCCATCATCATTCTTTAGCTCACTTTGCTACCTCAGTTCAGACCCAGCTATATGCAAATCTGTCTTGACCCTGTGCCTCATGGGAACAGTCCAGCCGAAACTGCCAATCCAGGTCTTCCCTGAACCGGAAACAAGCATCCTAGGACCGGTTTCTGGGCAACACCTTCATCAGCCAGGCTAGCTTGAATCCAGTGGCAAAGTGAGCAAGGGACCCATGTCTGGGCATACCCTGCCAACTTAGGGCGAACAAAGCAAACACAAGGAGATGACGGACGGAGCGCTGAAACTTTTCAGACACTCACCCCCAGTCACAGATCTGGGTTGAATCCATCATCATTCTTTAGCTCTCTTCGCCACCTCAGTTCAGACCCAGCGATATGGAAATCAGTCTTGACCCTCTGCCTCATGGGAACAGTCCAGCAGATCTGCCAAGCCAGGTCTTCCCTGAGTCAGAAACAAGTATCCCGGGACCGGTTTCTGGGTAACACCCTTGATCAGCCAGGCTAGCTTGAATCCAGTGGCAAAGTGAGCAAGGGACCCATGTCTGGGCATACCCTGCCAACTTAGGGCAAACAAAGCAAACACAAGGAGATGATGGACGGAGCGCTAACTTTTCAGACACTCACCCCCAGTCACAGATCTGAGTTGAATCCATCATCATTCTTTAGCTCACTTCGCCACCTCAGTTCAGATCCAGCTATATGCAAATCAGTCTTGACCCTGTCCTTCATGGGAACAGTTCAGCCCGATCTGCCAAGCCAGGTCTTCCCTTAACCGGAAACAAGCATCCTGGGACCAGCTTCTGGGTAACACCCTTGATCAGCCAGGCTAGCTTGAATCCAGTGGCAAAGTGAGCAAGGGACCCATGTCTGGGCATACCCTGCCAACTTAGGGCGAACAAAGCAAACACAAGGAGATGATGGACGGAGCGCTACCTTTTCAGACACTCACCCCCAGTCACAGATCTGGGTTGAATCTATCATCATTCTTTAGCTCACTTCGCCACCTAAGTTCAGACCCAGCTATATGCAAATCAGTCTTGACCCTGTGCCTCATGGGAACAGTCCAGCTCGAACTGCCTAGCCAGGTCTTCCCTGAACCGGAAACAAGCAGCCTGGGACCGGTTTCTGGGTAATACCCTTCATCAGCCAGGCTAGCTTGAATCCAAAGCGATACAAAAAGGGATGATGGACGGAACGTTTGAGCCAATCAAACACTCACCCCCAGTCAACTGATCTGGGTTTAATCCATCATCATTCTTTAGCTCACTCCACCACCCCAGTTCAGACATGGCCATATGCAAATCAGTCTGACCCTGTGCCTCATGGGAACAGTCCAGCCCGAACTGCCAAGCCATGTCTTCCCTGGACCGGAAACAAGCATCCTAGGACCGGTTTCTGGCATTTCAGCCGTCATCAGCCAGGCTTGCTTGAATCCAGTGGCAAAGTGAGCAAGGGACCCACGTCTGGGCATACCCCCGCCAACTTTGGGCGACCAAAGCGATACAAAAGGGATGATGGACGGAACGTTTGAGCCAATCAAACACTCACCCCCAGTCAACTGATCTGGGTTTAATCCATCATCATTCTTTAGCTCACTCCACCACCCCAGTTCAGACATGGCCATATGCAAATCAGTCTGACCCTGTGCCTCATGGGAACAGTCCAGCCCGAACTGCCAAGCCATGTCTTCCCTGGACCGGAAACAAGCATCCTAGGACCGGTTTCTGGCATTTCAGCCGTCATCAGCCAGGCTTGCTTGAATCCAGTGGCAAAGTGAGCAAGGGACCCACGTCTGGGCATACCCCCGCCAACTTAGGGCGACCAAAGCGATACAAAAGGGATGATGGACGGAACGTTTGAGCCAATCAAACACTCACCCCCAGTCAACTGATCTGGGATTAATCCATCATCATTCTTTAGCTCACTCCACCACCCCAGTTCAGACATGGCCATATGCAAATCAGTCTGACCCTGTGCCTCATGGGAACAGTCCAGCCCGAACTGCCAAGCCATGTCTTCCCTGGACCGGAAACAAGCATCCTAGGACCGGTTTCTGGCATTTCAGCCGTCATCAGCCAGGCTTGCTTGCATCCAGTGGCAAAGTGAGCAAGGGACCCACGTCTGGGCATACCCCCGCCAACTTAGGGCTACCAAAGCGATACAAAAAGGGATGATGGACGGAACGTTTGAGCCAATCAAACACTCACCCCCAGTCAACTGATCTGGGTTTAATCCATCATCATTCTTTAGCTCACTCCACCACCCCAGTTCAGACATGGCCATATGCAAATCAGTCTGACCCTGTGCCTCATGGGAACAGTCCAGCCCGAACTGCCAAGCCATGTCTTCCCTGGACCGGAAACAAGCATCCTAGGACCGGTTTCTGGCATTTCAGCCGTCATCAGCCAGGCTTGCTTGAATCCAGTGGCAAAGTGAGCAAGGGACCCACGTCTGGGCATACCCCCGCCAACTTAGGGCGACCAAAGCGATACAAAAAGGGATGATGGACGGAACGTTTGAGCCAATCAAACACTCACCCCCAGTCAACTGATCTGGGTTTAATCCATCATCATTCTTTAGCTCACTCCACCACCCCAGTTCAGACATGGCCATATGCAAATCAGTCTGACCCTGTGCCTCATGGGAACAGTCCAGCCCGAACTGCCAAGCCATGTCTTCCCTGGACCGGAAACAAGCATCCTAGGACCGGTTTCTGGCATTTCAGCCGTCATCAGCCAGGCTTGCTTGAATCCAGTGGCAAAGTGAGCAAGGGACCCACGTCTGGGCATACCCCGCCAACTTAGGGCGACCAAAGCGATACAAAAGGGATGATGGACGGAACGTTTGAGCCAATCAAACACTCACCCCCAGTCAACTGATCTGGGTTTAATCCATCATCATTCTTTAGCTCACTCCACCACCCCAGTTCAGACATGGCCATATGCAAATCAGTCTGACCCTGTGCCTCATGGGAACAGTCCAGCCCGAACTGCCAAGCCATGTCTTCCCTGGACCGGAAACAAGCATCCTAGGACCGGTTTCTGGCATTTCAGCCGTCATCAGCCAGGCTTGCTTGAATCCAGTGGCAAAGTGAGCAAGGGACCCACGTCTGGGCATACCCCCGCCAACTTAGGGCGACCAAAGCGATACAAAAAGGGATGATGGACCGGAACGTTTGAGCCAATCAAACACTCACCCCCAGTCAACTGATCTGGGTTTAATCCATCATCATTCTTTAGCTCACTCCACCACCCCAGTTCAGACATGGCCATATGCAAATCAGTCTGACCCTGTGCCTCATGGGAACAGTCCAGCCCGAACTGCCAAGCCATGTCTTCCCTGGACCGGAAACAAGCATCCTAGGACCGGTTTCTGGCATTTCAGCCGTCATCAGCCAGGCTTGCTTGAATCCAGTGGCAAAGTGAGCAAGGGACCCACGTCTGGGCATACCCCCGCCAACTTAGGGCGACCAAAGCGATACAAAAGGGATGATGGACGGAACGTTTGAGCCAATCAAACACTCACCCCCAGTCAACTGATCTGGGTTTAATCCATCATCATTCTTTAGCTCACTCCACCACCCCAGTTCAGACATGGCCATATGCAAATCAGTCTGACCCTGTGCCTCATGGGAACAGTCCAGCCCGAACTGCCAAGCCATGTCTTCCCTGAACCGGAAACAAGCATCCTAGGACCGGTTTCTGGCATTTCAGCCGTCATCAGCCAGGCTTGCTTGAATCCAGTGGCAAAGTGAGCAAGGCACCCACGTCTGGGCATACCCTGCCAACTTAGGGCGAACAAAGCAAACACAAGGAGATGACGGACGGAGCGCTGAAACATTTCACACACTCACTCCCAGTCACAGATCGGGGTTGAATCCATCATCATTCTTTAGCTCACTTCGCCACCTCAGTTCATACCCAGCTATATGCAAATCAGTCTTGATCCTGATCCTCATGGGAACAGTCCAGCCTGAACTGCCAAGCCAGGTCTTCCCTGAACCGTAAACAAGCATCCTGGGACAGGTTTCTGGGTAACACCCTTCATTAGCCAGGCTAGCTTGAATCCAGTGGCAAAGTGAGCAAAGGACCCGCGTCTGGGCATACCCTGCCAACTTAGGGCGAACAAAGCAAACACAAGGAGATGACGGATGGAGCGCTGAAACATTTCAGACACTAATCCCCAGTCACAGATCTGGGTTGAATTCATCATCATTCTTAAGCTCACTTCGCCCCCTCAGTTCAGACCCAGCTATATGCAAATCAGTCTTGACCCTGTGACTCATGGGAACAGTCCAGACCGAACTGCCTAGCCAGGTCTTCCCTGAACCGGAAACAAGCATCCTGGGACCGCTTTCTGGGTAACACCCTTCATCAACCAGGCTAGCTTGAATCCAGTGGCAAAGTGAGCAAGGGACCCACGTCTGGGCATACCATGCCAACTTAGGGAGAACAAAGCAAACACAAGGAGATGATGGACGGAGCGCAGAAACTTTTCAGACACTGACCCCCAGTTACAGATCTGGGTTGAATCCATCATCATTCTTTAGCTCACTTCGCCACCTCAGTTCAGACCCAGCTATATGCAAATCAGTCTTGACCCTGTGCCTCATGGGAACAGTCCAGCCCGAACTGCCAAGCCAGGTCTTCCTGAACCTGGAAACAAGCATCCTGGGACCTTGTTTCTGGGTAACACCCTTCATCAGCCAGGCTAGCTTGAATCCAGTAGCAAAATGAGCAAGGGACCCACGTCTGGGCATACCCTGCCAACTTAGGGCGAACAAAGTGAACACAAGGAGATGACGGACGGAGCGCTGAAACTTTTCAGACACTCACCCCCAATCACAGATCTGGGTTGAATCCATCATCATTCTTTATCTCACTATGCCACCTCAGTTCAGACCCAGCTATATGCAAATCAGTCTTGACCCTGTGCTTCATGGGAACAGTCCAGTCCGAACTGCCAAGCCAAGTCTTCCATGAACCGGAAACAAGCATCCTGGGACTGGTTTCTGGGTAACACCCTTCATCAGCCAGGCTAGCCTGAATCCAGTGGCAAAGTGAGCAAGGGACCCACATCTGGGCATACCCTGCCAAATTAAGGCAAACAAAGCAAACACAAGGAGATGATGGACGGAGCGCTGAAACTTTTCAGACACTCACCCCCACTCATAGATCTGGGTTGAGTCTATCATCATTCTTTAGCTCACTTCGCCACCTCAGTTCACACCCAGCTATATGCAAATCAGTCTTGACCCTGTGCCTCATGGGTACAGTCCAGCCCAAATTTCCAAGCCAGTTCTTCCCTGAGCTGGATACAAGCATCCTGGGACCGGTTTCTGGGTAACACCATTCATCAGCCAGGCTAGCTTGAATCCAGTGGGAAAGTGAGCAAAGGACTCACGTCGGGGCATACCCTGCCAACTTAGGGTGAACAAAGCAAACACAAGGAGATGATGGATGGAGCGATGAAACTTTTCAGACACTCACCCCCAGTCACAGATCTGGGTTAAATCCATCATCATTCTTTAGCTCACTTCGCCACCTCAGTTCAGACCCAGCAATATGCAAATCAGTCTTGATCCTGTGCCTTATGGGAACAGTCCAGCCCGAAATGCCAAGCCAGGTCTGCCCTGAACCGGAAACAAGCATCCTGGGACCGGTTTCTGGGTAACACCCTTCATCAGCCAGGCTAACTTGAATCCAGTGTCAAAATGAGCAAGGGACTCATGTGTGGGCATACCCTGGCAACTTAGGGCAAACGAAGCAAACATTAGGAGATGATGGACAGAGCGCTGACATTTTTCGGACACTCACCCCCAGTCACAGATCTGCATTGAATCCATCATCATTCTTTAGCTCACTTCTCCACCTCAGTTCAGACCCAGCTATGTGCAAATCAGTCTTGGCCATGTGCCTTATGGGAACAGTCCAGCCCGAAATGCCAAGCCAGGTCTGCCCTGAACCGGAAACAAGCATCCTGGGACCGATTTCTGGGTAACACCCTTCATCAGCCACGCTAGCTTGAATCCAGTGGCAAAGTGAGCAAGGGACCCACGTCTGGGCATACCCTGCCAACTTAGGGCGAACAAAGCAAACACAAGGAGATGATGGACGGAGCGCTGAAACTTTTCAGACACTCACCCCCAGTCACAGATTTGGGTTGAATCCATCATCATTCTTTAGCTCACTTCGACACCTCAGTTCAGACCCAGCTATATGCAAATCAGTCTTGACCCTGTGCCTCATGGGAACAGTCCAGCCGGATCTGCCAAGCCAGGTCTTCCCTGAACCGGAAACAAGCATCCTGGTGCAGGTTTCTGGCTAACACCCTTCATCAGCCAGGCTAGCTTCAATCCAGTGGCAAAGTGAGCAAGCGACCCACGTCTGGGCATACCCTGCCAACTTAGGGCGAACAAAGCAAACACAAGGAGATTATGGACGCAGTGCAGCAACTTCTCAGACACTCACCCCGAGTCACAGATCTGGGTTGAATCCATCATCATTCTTTAGCCCACTTTGCCCCCTCAGTTCAGACCCAGCTATATGCAAATCAGTCTTGACCCTGTGCCTCATAGGAACAGTCCAGCCCGAACTGCCTAGCCAGGTCTTCCCTGAACCGGAAACAAGCAGCCTGGGACCGGTTTCTGGGTAACACCCTTCATCAGCCAGGCTAGCTTGAATCCAGTGGCAAAGTGAGCAAGGGACCCACGTCTGGGCATACCATGCCAACTTAGGGCGAACAAAGCAAACACAAGGAGATGATGGACGGAGCACTGAAACTTTTCAGACACTCACTCCCAGTCACAGATCTGGGTTGAATCCATCATCATTCTTTAGCTCACTTGGCCACCTCAGTTCAGACCCAGCTATATGCACATCAGTCTTGACCCTGTTCCTCATGGGAACAGTCCAGCCCGAACTGCCAAGCCAGGTCTTCCCTGAACCAGAAACAAGCATCCTCGGACAGGTTTCTGGGTAACACCCTTCATTAGCCAGGCTAGCTTGAATCCAGTGGCAAAGTGAGCAAGGGACCCGCGTCTGGGCATACCCTGCCAACTTAGGGCGAACAAAGCAAACACAAGGAGATGACGGACGGAGCGCTGAAACTTTTCAGACACTAATCCCCAGTCACAGATCTGGGTTGAATCCATCATCATTCTTTAGCTCACTTCGCCCCTCAGTTCAGACCCAGCTATATGCAAATCAGTCTTGACCCTGTGCCTCATGGGAACAGTCCAGCCTGAACTGCCTAGCCAGGTCTTCCCTGAACCGGAAACAAGCATCCTGGGACTGCTTTCTGGGTAACACCCTTCATCAACCAGGCTAGCTTGAATCCAGTGGCAAAGTGAGCAAGGGACCCACGTCTGGGCATACCATGCCAACTTAGGGCGAACAAAGCAAACACAAGGAGATGATGGACGTAGCGCAGAAACTTTTCAGACACTGACCCCCAGTCACAGATCTGGGTTGAATCCATCATCATTCTTTAGCTCACTTCGCCACCTCAGTTCAGACCCAGCTATATGCAAATCAGTCTTGACCCTGTGCCTCATGGGAACAGTCCAGCCCGAACTGAGAAGCCAGGTCTTCCCTGAACCTGGAAACAAGCATCCTGGGACCTTGTTTCTGGGTAACACCCTTCATCAGCCAGGCTAGCTTGAATCCAGTAGCAAAATGAGCAAGGGACCCACGTCTGTGCATACGCTGCCAACTTAGGGCGAACAAAGTGAACACAAGAAGATGACGGACGGAGCGCTGAAACTTTTCAGACACTCACCCCCAATCACAGATCTGGGTTGAATCCATCATCATTCTTTAGCTCACTTCGCCACTTCAGTTCAGACCCAGCTATATGCAAATCAGTCTTGACCCTGTGCTTCATGGGAACAGTCCAGCCCGAACTGCCAAGCCAAGTCTTCCATGAACCGGAAACAAGCATCCTGGGACTGGTTTCTGGGTAACACCCTTCATCAGCCAGGCTAGCCTGAATCCAGTGGCAAAGTGAGCAAGGGACCCACATCTGGGCATACCCTGCCAAATTAAGGCGAACAAAGCAAACACAAGGAGATGATGGACGGAGCGCTGAAACTTTTCAGACACTCACCCCCAGTCATAGATCTGGGTTGAGTCTATCATCATTCTTTAGCTCACTTCGCCACCTCAGTTCACACCCAGCTATATGCAAATCAGTCTTGACCCTGTGCCTCATGGATACAGTCCAGCCCAAATTTCAAAGCCAGTTCTTCCCTGAACTGGATACAAGCATCCTGGGACCGGTTTCTGGGTAACACCCTTCATCAGCCAGGCTAGCTTGAATCCAGTGGGAAAGTGAGCAAAGGACTCACGTCGGGGCATACCCTGCCAACTTAGGGTGAACAAAGCAAACACAAGGAGATGATGGACGGAGCGATGAAACTTTTCAGACACTCACCCCCAGTCACAGATCTGGGTTAAATCCATCATCATTCTTTAGCTCACTTCGCCACCTCAGTTCAGACCCAGCAATATGCAAATCAGTCTTGACCCTGTGCCTTATGGGAACAGTCCAGCCCGAAATGCCAAGCCAGGTCTGCCCTGAACAGGAAACAAGCATCCTGGGACCGGTTTCTGGGTAACACCCTTCATCAGCCAGGCTAACTTGAATCCAGTGTCAAAATGAGCAAGGGACTCATGTGTGGGCATACCCTGGCAACTTAGGGCAAACAAAGCAAACATAAGGAGATGATGGACAGAGCGCTGACATTTTTCGGACACTCACCCCCAGTCACAGATCTGGATTGAATCCATCATCATTCTTTAGCTCACTTCTCCACCTCAGTTCAGACCCAGCTATGTGCAAATCAGTCTTGGCCATGTGCCTCATGGGAACAGTACAGCCAGAACTGCCAAGCCAGGTCTTCCCTGAACTGAAAACAAGTATCCTGGGACCGATTTCTGGGTAACACCCTTCATCAGCCACGCTAGCTTGAATCCAGGGGCAAAGTGAGCAAGGGACCCACGTCTGGGCATACCCTGCTAACTTAGGGCGAACAAAGCAAACACAAGGAGATGATGGACGGAGCGCTGAAACTTTTCAGACACTCACCCCCAGTCACAGATTTGGGTTGAATCCATCATCATTCTTTAGCTCACTTCGACACCTCAGTTCAGACCCAGCTATATGCAAATCAGTCTTGACCCTGTGCCTCATGGGAACAGTCCAGCCGGATCTGCCAAGCCAGGTCTTCCCTGAACCGGAAACAAGCATCCTGGTGCAGGTTTCTGGCTAACACCCTTCATCAGCCAGGCTAGCTTCAATCCAGTGGCAAAGTGAGGAAGCGACCCACGTCTGGGCATACCCTGCCAACTTAGGGCGAACAAAGCAAACACAAGGAGATTATGGACGCAGTGCAGCAACTTTTCAGACACTCACCCCCAGTCACAGATCTGGGTTGAATCCATCATCATTATTTAGCCCACTTTGCCCCCTCAGTTCAGACCCAGCTATATGCAAATCAGTCTTGACCCTGTGCCTCATAGGAACAGTCCAGCCCGAACTGCCTAGCCAGGTCTTCCCTGAACCGGAAACAAGCAGCCTGGGACCGGTTTCTGGCTAACACCCTTCATCAGCCAGGCTAGCTTCAATCCAGTGGCAAAGTGAGCAAGGGACCCACGTCTGGGCATACCATTCCAACTTAGGGCGAACAAAGCAAACACAAGGAGATGATGGACGGAGCACTGAAACTTTTCAGACACTCACTCCCAGTCACAGATCTGGGTTTAATCCATCATCATTCTTTAGCTCACTTGACCACCTCAGTTCAGACCCAGCTATATGCACATCAGTCTTGACCCTGTTCCTCATGGGAACAGTCCAGCCCGAACTGCCAAGCCAGGTCTTCCCTGAACCAGAAACAAGCATCCTCGGACAGGTTTCTGGGTAACACCCTTCATTAGCCAGGCTAGCTTGAATCCAGTGGCAAAGTGAGCAAGGGACCCGCGTCTGGGCATACCCTGCCAACTTAGGGCGAACAAAGCAAACACAAGGAGATGACGGACGGAGCGCTGAAACTTTTCAGACACTAATCCCCAGTCACAGATCTGGGTTGAATCCATCATCATTCTTTAGCTCACTTCGCCCCCTCAGTTCAGACCCAGCTATATGCAAATCAGTCTTGACCCTGTGCCTCATGGGAACAGTCCAGCCCGAACTGCCTTGCCAGGTCTTCCCTGAACCGGAAACAAGCATCCTTGGACTGCTTTCTGGGTAACACCCTTCATCAACCAGGCTAGCTTGAATCCAGTGGCAAAGTGAGCAAGGGACCCACGTCTGGGCATACCATGCCAACTTAGGGCGAACAAAGCAAACACAAGGAGATGATGGCCGGAGCGCAGAAACTTTTCAGACACTGACCCCCAGTCACAGATTTGGGTTGAATCCATCATCATTCTTTAGCTCACTTCGCCACCTCGGTTCAGACCCAGCTATATGCAAATCAGTCTTGACCCTGTGCCTCATGGGAACAGTCCTGCCCGAACTGACAAGCCAGGTCTTCCCTGAACCTGGAAACAAGCATCCTGGGACCTTGTTTCTGGGTTACACCCTTCATCAGCCAGGCTAGCTTGAATCCAGTAGCAAAATGAGCAAGGGACCCACGTCTGTGCATACCCTGCCAACTTAGGGCGAACAAAGTGAACACAAGGAGATGACGGACGGAGCGCTGAAACTTTTCAGACACTCACCCCCAATCACAGATCTGGGTTGAATCCATCATCATTCTTTAGCTCACTTCGCCACCTCAGTTCAGACCCAGCTATATGCAAATCAGTCTTGACCCTGTGCCTCATGGGAACAGTCCAGCCCGAACTGACAAGCCAGGTCTTCCCTGAACCTGGAAACAAGCATCCTGGGACTGGTTTCTGGGTAACACCCTTCATCAGCCAGGCTAGCCTGAATCCAGTGGCAAAGTGAGCAAGGGACCCACATCTGGGCATACCCTGCCAAATTAAGGCGAACAAAGCAAACACAAGGAGATGATGGACGGAGCGCTGAAACTTTTCAGACACTCACCCCCAGTCATAGATCTGGGTTGAGTCTATCATCATTCTTTAGCTCACTTCGCCACCTCAGTTCACACCCAGCTATATGCAAATCACTCTTGACCCTGTGCCTCATGGGTACAGTCCAGCCCAAATTTCCAAGCCAGTTCTTCCCTGAACTGGATACAAGCATCCTGGGACCGGTTTCTGGGTAACACCCTTCATCAGCCAGGCTAGCTTGAATCCAGTGGGAAAATGAGCAAAGGACTCATGTCGGGGCATACCCTGTCAACTTAGGGTGAACAAAGCAAACACAAGGAGATGATGGACGGAGCGATGAAACTTTTCAGACACTCACCCCCAGTCACAGATCTGGGTTAAATCCATCATCATTCTTTAGCTCACTTCGCCACCTCAGTTCAGACCCAGCAATATGCAAATCAGTCTTGACCCTGTCCCTTATGGGAACAGTCCAGCCCGAAATGCCAAGCCAGGTCTGCCCTGAACCGGAAACAAGCATCCTGGGACCGGTTTCTGGGTATCACCCTTCATCAGCCAGGCTAACTTGAATCCAGTGTCAAAATGAGCAAGGGACTCATGTGTGGGCATACCCTGGCAACTTAGGGCAAACAAAGCAAACATAAGGAGATGATGGACAGAGCGCTGACATTTTTCGGACACTCACCCCCAGTCACAGATCTGGATTGAATCCATCATCATTCTTTAGCTCACTTCTCCACCTCAGTTCAGACCCAGCTATGTGCAAATCAGTCTTGGCCATGTGCCTAATGGGAACAGTACAGCCAGAACTGCCAAGCCAGGTCTTCCCTGAACTGAAAACAAGTATCCTGGGACCGATTTCTGGGTAACACCCTTCATCAGCCACGCTAGCTTGAATCCAGTGGCAAAGTGAGCAAGGGACCCACGTCTGGGCATACCCTGCCAACTTAGGGCGAACAAAGCAAACACAAGGAGATGATGGACGGAGCGCTGAAACTTTTCAGACACTCACCCCCAGTCACAGATTTGGGTTGAGTCCATCATCATTCTTTAGCTCACTTCGACACCTCAGTTCAGACCCAGCTATATGCAAATCAGTCTTGACCCTGTGCCTCATGGGAACAGTCCAGCCGGATCTGTCAAGCCAGGTCTTCCCTGAACCGGAAACAAGCATCCTGGTGCAGGTTTCTGGCTAACACCCTTCATCAGCCAGGCTAGCTTCAATCCAGTGGCAAAGTGAGCAAGCGACCCACGTCTGGGCATACCCTGCCAACTTAGGGCAAACAAAGCAAACACAAGGAGATTATGGATGCAGTGCAGCAACTTTTCAGACACTCACCCCCAGTCACAGATCTGGGTTGAATCCATCATCATTCTTTAGCCCACTTTGCCCCCTCAGTTCAGACCCAGCTATATGCAAATCAGTCTTGACCCTGTGCCTCATAGGAACAGTCCAGCCCGAACTGCCTAGCCAGGTCTTCCCTGAACCGGAAACAAGCAGCCTGGGACCGGTTTCTGGGTAACACCCTTCATCAGCCAGGCTAGCTTGAATCCAGTGGCAAAGTGAGCAAGGGACCCACGTCTGGGCATACCATGCCAACTTAGGGCGAACAAAGCAAACACAAGGAGATGATGGACGGAGCACTGAAACTTTTCAGACACTCACTCCCAGTCACAGATCTGGGTTGAATCCATCATCATTCTTTAGCTCACTTGTCCACCTCAGTTCAGACCCAGCTATATGCACATCAGTCTTGACCCTGTTCCTCATGGGAACAGTCCAGCCCGAACTGCCAAGCCAGGTCTTCCCTGAACCAGAAACAAGCATCCTCGGACAGGTTTCTGGGTAACACCCTTCATTAGCCAGGCTAGCTTGAATCCAGTGGCAAAGTGAGCAAGGGACCCGCGTCTGGGCATACCCTGCCAACTTAGGGCGAACAAAGCAAACACAAGGAGATGACGGACGGAGCGCTGAAACTTTTCAGACACTAATCCCCAGTCACAGATCTGGGTTGAATCCATCATCATTCTTTAGCTCACTTCGCCCCCTCAGTTCAGACCCAGCTATATGCAAATCAGTCTTGACCCTGTGCCTCATGGGAACAGTCCAGCCCGAACTGCCTAGCCAGGTCTTCCCTGAACCGGAAACAAGCACCCTGGGACTGCTTTCTGGGTAACACCCTTCATCAACCAGGCTAGCTTGAATCCAGTGGCAAAGTGAGCAAGGGACCCACGTCTGGGCATACCATGCCATATTAGGGCGAACAAAGCAAACACAAGGAGATGATTGACGGAGCGCAGAAACTTTTCAGACACTGACCCCCAGTCACAGATCTGGGTTGAATCCATCATCATTCTTTAGCTCACTTCGCCACCTCAGTTCAGACCCAGCTATATGCAAATCAGTCTTGACCCTGTGCCTCATGGGAACAGTCCAGCCCGAACTAACAAGCCAGGTCTTCCCTGAACCTGGAAACAAGCATCCTGGGACCTTGTTTCTGGGTAACACCCTTCATCAGCCAGGCTAGCTTGAATCCAGTAGCAAAATGAGCAAGGGACCCACGTCTGTGCATACCCTGCCAACTTAGGGCGAACAAAGTTAACACAAGGAGATGACGGACGGAGCGCTGAATCTTTTCAGACACTCACCCCCAATCACAGATCTGGGTTGAATTCATCATCATTATTTAGCTCACTTCGCCACCTCAGTTCAGACCCAGCTATATGCAAATCAGTCTTGACCCTGTGCTTCATGGGAACAGTCCAGCCCGAACTGCCAAGCCAAGTCTTCCATGAACCGGAAACAAGCATCCTGGGACTGGTTTCTGGGTAACACCCTTCATCAGCCGGGCTAGCCTGAATCCAGTGGCAAAGTAAGCAAGGGACCCACATCTGGGCATACCCTGCCAAATTAAGGCGAACAAAGCAAACACAAGGTGATGATGGACGGAGCTCTGAAACTTTTCAGACACTCACCCCCAGTCATAGATCTGGGTTGAGTCTATCATCATTCTTTAGCTCACTTCGCCACCTCAGTTCAGACCCAGCAATATGCAAATCAGTCTTGACCCTGTGCCTCATGGGTACAGTCCAGCACAAATTTCCAAGCCAGTTCTTCCCTGAACTGGATACAAGCATCCTGGGACCGGTTTCTGGGTAACACCCTTCATCAGCCAGGCTAGCTTGAATCCAGTGGGAAAGTGAGCAAAGGACTCACGTCGGGGCATACCCTGCCAACTTAGGGTGAACAAAGCAAACACAAGGAGATGATGGACGGAGCGATGAAACTTTTCAGAAACTCACCCCCAGTCACAGATCTGGGTTAAATCCATCATCATTCTTTAGCTCACTTCGCCACCTCAGTTCAGACCCAGCAATATGCAAATCAGTCTTGACCCTGTGCCTTATGGGAACAGTCCAGCCCGAAATGCCAAGCCAGGTCTGCCCTGAACCGAAAACAAGCATTCTGGGACCGGTTTCTGGGTAACACCCTTCATCAGCCAGGCTAACTTGAATCCAGTGTCAAAATGAGCAAGGGACTCATGTGTGGGTATACCCTGCCAACTTGGGGCAAACAAAGCAAACATAAGGAGATGATGGACAGAGCGCTGACATTTTTCGGACACTCACCCCCAGTCACAGATCTGGATTGAATCCATCATCATTCTTTAGCTCACTTCTCCACCTCAGTTCAGACCCAGCTATGTGCAAATCAGTCTTGGCCATGTGCCTCATGGGAACAGTACAGCCAGAACTGCCAAGCCAGGTCTTCCCTGAACTGAAAACAAGTATCCTGGGACCGATTTCTGGGTAACACCCTTCATCAGCCACGCTAGCTTGAATCCAGTGGCAAAGTGAGCAAGGGACCCACGTCTGGAGATACCCTGCCAACTTAGGGTGAACAAAGTAAACACAAGGAGATGATGGACGGAGCGCTGAAACTTTTCAGACACTCACCCCCAGTCACAGATTTGGGTTGAATCCATCATCATTCTTTAGCTCACTTCGACACCTCAGTTCAGACCCAGCTATATGCAAATCAGTCAAGACCCTGTGCCTCATGGGAACAGTCCAGCTGGATCTGCCAAGCCAGGTCTTCCCTGAACCGGAAACAAGCATCCTGGTACAGGTTTCTGGCTAACACCCTTCATCAGCCAGGCTAGCTTCTATCCAGTGGCAAAGTGAGCAAGCGACCCACGTCTGGGCATACCCTGCCAACTTAGGGCGAACAAAGCAAACACAAGGAGATTATGGACGCAGTGCAGCAACTTTTCAGACACTCACCCCCAGTCACAGATCTGGGTTGAATCCATCATCATTCTTTAGCCCACTTTGCCCCCTCAGTTCAGACCCAGCTATATGCAAATCAGTCTTGACCCTGTGCCTCATGGGAACAGTCCAGCCTGAACTGCCTAGCCAGGTCTTCCCTGAACCGGAAACAAGCAGCCTGGGACCGGTTTCTGGGTAACACCCTTCATCAGCCAGGCTAGCTTGAATCCAGTGGCAAAGTGAGCAAGGGACCCACGTCTGGGCATACCATGCCAACTTAGGGCGAACAAAGCAAACACAAGGAGATGATGGACGGAGCACTGAAACTTTTCAGACACTCACTCCCAGTCACAGATCTGGGTTGAATCCATCATCATTCTTTAGCTCACTTGGCCACCTCAGTTCAGACCCAGCTATATGCACATCAGTCTTGACCCTGTTCCTCATGGGAACAGTCCAGCCCGAACTGCCAAGCCAGGTCTTCCCTGAACCGGAAACAAGCATCCTGGGACCGGTTTCTGGGTAACACCCTTCATCAACCAGGCTAGCTTGAATCCAGTGGCAAAGTGAGCAAGGGACCCACGTCTGGGCATACCATTCCAACTTAGGGCGAACAAAGCAAACACAAGGGGATGATGGACGGAGCGCAGAAACTTTTCAGACACTGACCCCCAGTCACAGATCTGGGTTGAATCCATCATCATTCTTTAGCTCACTTCGCCACCTCAGTTCAGACCCAGCTATATGCAAATCAGTCTTGACCCTGTGCCTCATGGGAACAGTCCAGCCCGAACTGCCAAGCCAGGTCTTCCCTGAACCTGGAAACAAGCATCCTGGGACCTTGTTTCTGGGTAACACCCTTCATTAGCCAGGCTAGCTTGAATCCAGTAGCAAAGTGAGCAAGGGACCCACGTCTGGGCATACCATGCCAACTTAGGGCGAAGAAAGCAAACACAAGGAGATGATGGACGGAGCGCAGAAACTTTTCAGACACTGACCCCCGGTCACAGATCTGGGTTGAATCCATCATCATTCTTTAGCTCACTTCGCCACCTCAGTTCACACCCAGCTATATGCAAATCAGTCTTGACCCTGTGCCTCATGGGAACAGTCCAGCCCAAATTACCAAGCCAGTTCTTCCCTGATCTGGAAACAAGCATCCTGGGACCGGTTTCTGGGTAACACCCTTCATCAGCCAGGCTAGCTTGAATCCAGTGGGAAAGTGAGCAAAGGACTCACGTCGGGGCATACCCTGCCAACTTAGGGCGAACAAAGCAAACACAAGGAGATGATGGACGGAGTGCTGAAACTTTTCAGACACTCACCCCCTGTCACAGATCTGGGTTAAATCCATCATCATTCTTTAGCTCACTTTGCCACCTCAGTTCAGACCCAGCTATATGCAAATCAGTCTTGACCCTGTGCCTCATGGGAACAGTCCAGCCGGATCTGCCAAGCCAGGTCTTCCCTGATCCGGAAACAAGCATCCTGATACAGGTTTCTGGCTAACACCCTTCATCAGCCAGGCTAGCTTCAATCCAGTGGCAAAGTGAGCAAGGGACCCACGTCTCGGCATACCCTGCCAACTTAGGGCAAACAAAGCAAACACAAGGAGATTATGGACGCAGTGCAGCAACTTTTCAGACACTCACTCCTAGTCACAGATCTGGGTTGAATCCATCATCATTCTTTAGCTCACTTGGCCACCTCAGTTCAGACCCAGCTATATGCACATCAGTCTTGACCCTGTTCCTCATGGGAACAGTCCAGCCCGAACTGCCAAGCCAGGTCTTCCCTGAACCGGAAACAAGCATCCTCAGACAAGTTTCTGGGTAACACCCTTCATTAGCCAGGCTAGCTTGAATCCAGTGGCAAAGTGAGCAAGGGACCCGCGTCTGGGCATACCCTGCCAACTTAGGGCAAACAAAGCAAACACAAGAAGATGATGGACGGAGCGCTGAAACTTTTCAGACACTGACCCCCAGTCACAGATCTGGGTTGAATCCATCATCATTCTTTAGCTCACTTCGCCACCTCAGTTCAGACCCAGCTATATGCAAATCAGTCTTGACCCTGTGCCTCATGGGAACAGTCCAGCCCGAACTGCCAAGCCAGGTCTTCCCTGAACCTGGAAACAAGCATCCTGGGACCTTGTTTCTGGGTAACACCCTTCATCAGCCAGGCTAGCTTGAATCCAGTAGCAAAGTGAGCAAGGGACCCACGTCTGGGCATACCATGCCAACTTAGGGCGAACAAAGCAAACACAAGGAGATGATGGACGGAGCGCAGAAACTTTTCAGACACTGACCCCCGGTCACAGATCTGGGTTGAATACATCATCATTCTTTAGCTCACTTCGCCACCTCAGTTCACACCCAGCTATATGCAAATCAGTCTTGACCCTGTGCCTCATGGTAACAGTCCAGCCCAAATTACCAAGCCAGTTCTTCCCTGAACTGGAAACAAGCATCCTGGGACCGGTTTCTGGGTAACACCCTTCATCAGCCAGGCTAGCTTGAATCCAGTGGGAAAGTGAGCAAAGGACTCACGTCGGGGCATACCCTGCCAACTTAGGGTGAACAAAGGAAACACAAGGAGATGATGGACGGAGCGCTGAAACTTTTCAGACGCTCACCCCCAGTCACAGATCTGGGTTAAATCCATCATCATTCTTTAGCTCACTTTGCCACCTCAGGTCAGACCCAGCTATATGCAAATCAGTCTTGACCCTGTGCCTTATGGGAACAGTCCAGCCTGAAATGCCAAGCCAGGTCTTCCCTGAACCGGAAACAAGCATCCTGGGAACGGTTTCTGGGTAACACCCTTTATCAGCCA
Organism: Calotriton arnoldi; assembly: GCA_963921515.1. Taxonomy (NCBI): domain Eukaryota; kingdom Metazoa; phylum Chordata; class Amphibia; order Caudata; family Salamandridae; genus Calotriton; species Calotriton arnoldi. Next base: position 139,771 of record CAWUFW010001962.1, read on the forward strand.
GGCTACCTTGAATCCAGTGGCAAAATGAGCAAGGGACCCATGTCTGGGCATACCCTGCCAACTTAGGGCGAACAAAGCAAACATAAGGAAATGATGGACTGAGCGCTGAAATTTTTCAGACACTCACCCCCAGTCACAGATTTGGATTGAATCCATCATCATTCTTTAGCTCACTTCTCCACCTCAGTTCAGACCCAGCTATATGCAAATCAGTCTTGACCCTGTGCCTCATGGGAACAGTCCAGCCGGATCTGCCAAACCAGGTCTTCCCTGAACCGGAAACAAGCATCCTGATACAGGTTTCTGGCTAACACCCTTCATCAGCCAGGCTAGCTTCAATCCAGTGGCAAAGTGAGCAAGGGACCCACGTCTGGGCATACCCTGCCAACTTAGGGCAAACAAAGCAAACACAAGGAGATTATGGACGCAGTGCAGCAACTTTTCAGACACTCACCCCCAGTCACAGATCTGGGTTGAATCCATCATCATTCTTTAGCTCACTTCGCCACCTCAGTTCAGACCCAGCGATATGCAAATCAGTCTTGAACCTGTGCCTCATGGGAACAGTCCAGCCCGAACTGCCCAGCCAGGTCTTCCCTGAACCGGAAACAAGCATCCTGGGACCGGTTTCTGGGTAATACCCTTCATCAGCCAGGCTAGCCTGAATCCAGTGGCAAAGTGAGAAAGGGACCCACGTCTGGGCATACCCTGCCAACTTAGGGCGAACAAAGTAAACACAAGGAGATGATGGACGGAACACTGAAACTTTTCAGACACTCACCCCCAGTCTGGCTGGACTGGTCCCAGTGGGCACAGGGTCAAGACTGATTTGCATATGGCTGGATTCAAACTGGAATGGCATGGTGAGCAATAAAATGATGGATTTAGGCCCAGATCTCTGTACTAGGGTGAATGTATGACATTGTTCTGCATTATGTCCATCAATTGTTTTTTTTTGCATTTGTCCCCCCGAGTGGGACTGGTATGCCCAGACTTGGGTCCTGTGCTCTCCATGCCACTGGAATCAAGCTATCCTGGCTGATGAGGGGTGAAACCCCGAAACCGGTCCTAGGATGCTTGGTTCCAGTCCAGGGAGGACCTGGCCTGGCAGTTCGGGCTGGACTGTTCCCATTGTTCACAGGGTCAAGACTGATTTGCATATGGCTTGGTTCAAACTGGAATGGCATGGTGAGTAAAAAAACGATGGATTTAGGCCCAGATCTCTGTACTGGGGTGAATGTATGGCATTGTTCTGCATTCTGTCCATCAATTGTTCTTTTTACGAAAAATTTAACACATACGTTAAAAAACAAAAACAATACTTATACAAAAAATACATTACATACATTTAAAATATACACTACAATACATAACACTAATTAAAAAATCAATATTTTAAACACCTATATTTTTGCAAACGATATTAATGACTTCTATATTTTAAAAATCGATATTATTTACCTTAAAATCGATATTCTTGTCGATGATATTCTTGCTGTCGATATTTCTGTGTCACGATATTTACAATTTGATAATTGTGTCACTCGATATTGCAAACTCTTTATTTTGTCTAATTACCATTGCAATGGCCATCTCTCCCATAGGGTATCATAAGGGTTGCCTTGAAATATAATTTAAGTTTAATTTCCCATTGGGAGCAGATGGAGTTTTGGAGTTTGGTGTCGCTGAACTCACAATGTAAAAATAAATTTTTGGGTAAAGTTGGTTTTTAAAATGCTTGTTTGAAAATATCACTTTTAGAAAGTGGGCATTTTCTTGCTTATCCGTTCTGTGCCTCAGTTGGGCTCTTGCGCATTCAATCTAGACATTCACACAAAGGGAGCTGAGGTGTGCCTTGCATATTTTGATGGGTCATCACCCTGCTGAAGGGCCTTCTTGAGCTAGAGTGGTGGGAGGAGTTGTCACTGACACCTGAATAGGGCTGTGCATGTCCTCACACCGAGCTGTCTCCACCCCCTGTAGTGTGTCTGGAGCAGGTCAGGAAAAGGCATGGTCTTTCTACACTACAAAGACTTCCCTTTGAAATTTGCCTACTTCAAAGGCAGCAACTTGTATAAGTACTGGGGCTGTGACAATATAACTTTAGAAAACCTCTGCACTAAAGAGCTGTATGCTGTAGGAGGAACTGACACTCTGCCTGTTGCTTAGTTGTACTGGCCTGCTGCTTGCTGCTTCTGTCCAGCAAGTAAAAGGACTGGACTTTGCTTTCTGTATCCTGCTTTTAAGGTTCTCCAAGAGCTTGGGTGTGTTTGCCTCCTGTTAAAAAGACTCAGGGCCAATCAAAGACTTCTACCAGTGCCTGGGCTCTTCTGCTGCATGTCCTGACTTGTGAAGTAGTGCCAAATCCAATCCCTGGGCCCTTATATGTGGAATCTTGTGAAATGAAGGAGGAAATTCTCTCATTGACTCCCAGCATCAGTTTTTATTGACCCATCACTACAAACTTTGATGCATCGCTGCTGCCAGCACCAGAGCATGGTTACCGATCAGCAAATCATCCACGGCTTTCACCACAGGCCCCAGATTTCTGTTGCAGTGCATCAGAAGAACCACCACAGCCTGAGCTTCTTGCACCACATCACCGAAGTCCGTGACTCACTGCTCCAACTCCGATGCAGCGCCTGCTTCGTGGCTGTGGAATCGATGCAGCACATCTGTATTTTTAACGCATCATCCCTGGGCACCGATTTCTATATCGACGTTGCCCAGCAGTAAGGAACTGAGGCCACATGTCCAGAGATCGACGCATCACCTCCCCTTCCAAAAAGGAATCGAAACATCACCTCCCCTGACAGCAAGGAACTGACGCCTCACCTTCTCTGCACAGCAGTAAGGAACTGATGAATCACCTTCCCTTGCATTAAGGAACCAATGCATCACCTCCCCTGGGAGTAAGGAACCAACGCATCACTTTGTTTTTCAGGCTCCTCACCTCCCCTGCGCCATCATTGAATTTTAATACATCCAAGGTACTTTGAGCTAAAAGTGACATATCCATAAATTCCTACGGACTTCATTTGCTTAACCTTTGAAAAGTGATATCTTTGCTTGTGTATTTGGATTTTTATTGTTTTGGTCTTGTTTTATTCAGATAAATATGCATTATTACTGGTGTGGACTCCTTTTGTAGTGTTTTCACTGTGTTACTGTGTGTGTTATGTACAAATGCTAGACACATTGCCTCTGAGATAAGACTGACTGCAAGTGCCAAGCTACAAAGGAGGTGAGCAAGGGTTATCTTAGCTGTGTGATCCCCTTACCCTGACTAGAGTGAGGGGCCCTACTGGGACAAGATGCATACCAAATGCCAACTAGAGACCCCATTTCTAACAAGGAGGTAATCCTAAGTGGAACACTGAAAGAGAGCCCTTTTACATTTGACAACTTCTTCTATCATATTTGTTCAGACATCAGCAGGATCAGTGCGCAAAGGCAATGTGAGCTAGGGAGAAAAATTGAAGACCTGAAAAAACTGGAGGTGAAGTTACAGGATAATTTCCTGGTACTTCTGAAAGGTATGCGTAAAAATGAAACGTATAAATTTAAGGGAGTGTTACACATGGCATCTTTTGGCGTGTTGCCCCTGTATTTTTGCTTTTGGCCTCCTGGTTTTTATGGTACTCTGGAACTTGTTTATGCTGGATTCGTGTTTCTGCACACTTTAATACTGCTGATCAGTGCTAAATTGCAAGTGCTCCTACTGTAAATTGTGTTCATGGATTGGTGTTTCTATGATTGGCTTATTTGATTTACTCCTTGGTCCCTAGTACAGCGCACTGTGTGTGCCCAGGGCATGTAAACCAAATGCTGCTACTGGGCCTGCGGAAAAACAATTTTTTATTCGGTGGTGACTTTTATTTTCAGATCAAAGGAGTGGCTATGGGCTGCCCCTTCGCCCCAGAGCTAGCCGTTCTTTTCATGGCCAAATTTGAGGAGAAATTAATTTACACCAATAACCCCTTTGTCCAATTCATCTCAGAGTGGGTCCGCTATATCGACGATATTTTTATGGTGTGGACAGGTGATGAAGAACAATTGTCTCGATTCCATGGATGGCTGAACGACAGGACATCAGATATAAAATTTAGCCTGAACCATTCTAAGCTAAAAATGCCGTTCCTAGATGTTGAAGTGTACACCTCAGAAGGTGGGCTAGTCACTACCCTTTTTAAAAAACCAACAGATAGGAATAAATCTCTCCTTTTCACCAGCAATCATCCAAGAAGCTTACGGGAAAATTTACCCTATGGGCAATTTTTGAGAATTAAAAGAAACTGCACTTTTAAAGATGAATACATGTTTCATGCCAACAATCTACTAGACAGATTACTCGACCGTGGTTACCCAAGAAAACTTCTGAAAAATGCGAGGAAGAGAGCGTGGTGGACCCCACGAGACTCTTTGCTACAAAAGAAAGAAAAATCAGCTATTGATCGGACAGTTTGTGTCACAACTTTCTGTCCCAACTCAAATCTTTTGAAAAACGTTATTCATCAGAACTGGCACCTAATTCAACATCTCAATCCTTCATTCACAACACCACCCCTATTTGCTTTCAAAAAAGAAACCAGCATTGCAAATCAGGTTGTACGAGCAGCATTACCAACTACACCAAAAAGGACGTTACGTGACTAACTTGGAGTGCCACCCATTGTTGGACATCACAAATGCGGTACATGTGCCAACTGCGATCAGACTATTGAAGGATCATTGTTCACACACAATAATGTCAACTGGAAGCATGAAACCTTTTCCAACTGTAAAACCAAAAATGTCATTTATGCCATATTATGCCCGTGCTCCAAGTTATATATTGGCAAGACCAATCAAGAAGTCCGTCAGAGGATCATACAGCATAAATCAAGGATTAGGAAGAATGTGCAAACAGCACCATTGGTAAATCATTGGAAATTGTACAATCACCTAGAGAGAGATCTTAGATGGACAGTTATTTCCAAACTTGAGCAAGATCCCCGTGGAGGCGACTTAGGGCCATATGTATCAAGCCAAATTGCATTCGCAAACGCCGAAATTCGCAGAATTTCAGGCGTTTGCGAATGCAATTTGCTTAGAAGTATGTATGAAGTCAAAACTGCCTCGCAAAATAAGGAATCGCAAAATTTGCGATTCCCTATTTTGCGATTGCATTTAAGGAATCGCAAATTGCGATTCCTTAAATGCAATTTAGAAGCACCAAAAAAGTGCAATTTGACCTTAAGGAATCGCAAATTACCACCAACTTCAGGTTGGTGGTAATTTGCGATTCCTTTGAAAAATGCACTTTTTGCATTTTCAAAGTGCCATGTGGCGCACATACATGCCCTTAGGGCATGTATGTGCGCCACATCTGCACCCATGCTCATTTCAGGGGTGCAACAGGGTGTCCTTTAGACACCTGGCACCCTGAAATTGCATTCTCAATTTGCGATTCTCTAATTGGGAATCGCAAATTGCAGAATGTCTTCCCATTCATTCCTATGGGCCTCTAGGCCCATAGGAATGAATGGGGAGGTATTCCTTAATTGCGAATCGCAATTTGCGATTCGCAAATAAGGAATATGTAGGATTCGCAAAATTTATTGCAAATCCTACATACATCTCGTTTTGCGATTCTCAAATAGCGATTCTCTAAAATTCGCTATTTGAGAATCGCAAAACCAAACTTTCATACATATGGCCCTTAGATCGCAAATTGATTCAGCGAGAAGCGATGCTGATAGTTAAATTCAACACAGCAGTGGACGGCCTGAACGAAATCTCAGAGATTTACAATCTTTAAATTCACCTAAATGTTATTATTAACTTCAACTCCCACAATGCCCTGTGCAGATTCCCAGTGCACACAGCTAACCCAGAAGGTTAAATGCACGTAACCGGAAACAGAATGTTGACACCAATTCCGTGACCTGTGAGGCACGCGTCCGAAGATGAGAGAACGCTTTCAGTTGTCACCAGCAACTTTGTCAGGTAACACCCGTTCTATTGAGACCCTGAAGATAACACCTTCGTGTCACGCGACCATTTTGGACTGTACACATAAAGGGCGCGATTAGATTATAGTAAAAGCCTTCTTTTAGGTTAGCGAATTTCACGAACGCATTGCGTTTAGGTGAGAAAACTTTATTCCCTTGTAAACTAAACAGCCACTAGGTGGCATGATCTTTTCAATTTAAAGGTGAACCTCAAAGTTGAGAAATTATGAGGCAAACTTACTGAATTGTCTCCTTTTTTGCATTCTGTCTTGCTGCAGGTCGCACACAGTCTGCATAACATCAACCAGTGCTGCGCATTTTCCAATTGACTTCACCACGGACTATCCAGTAGGAGAGAATTGAAACACTTCTCCTTATCGGAACTTAAATGTTTTCATTCGAAGCTAGGACTAAAAATGTCCTTCGTATTTTATTTCTCCAGAGTCCGTCCACTGACTACATAAATTAGGAGAAGCTAACCAACAGTGTTGTTGTTCACTTATACTCCATGTGAGTACACAGCAAATTTACCACGTCGACAGTGTTAACTAGATTGACCAGACATACTGCATATTGCAATTTAGATTTGTTTCCTGAGTATCTTTTTTTGTCTTCTTTTCCTGTCCTTTCTACAGGATGCCCTAGAAGAGAAAGCGTGATTTTTTCCTTATAGAGAGGATTAGATCCCTGTATGAAAGGTAAGCAGGCGCCATAGAGATACACGCACTGGATGGTGCATTATTAATTAAACTTTCATGCCGAACATAGATATAGAAGAGAACTACTCTCTTTTCTTTTACAGCTCTATGGTCCTGAAGAGAACCCCTTAAATACGGGTTTGAAGCACGTCGACCTTTTCTGTTCACCAAACAAGTGTATCAAAGAGTCTTTTTCTGCTTCCCTGTTTGAATTATTTTTTGAATTTGTATATACTTTCACATCGTTGAAGGGATAGCAGTAAAAGTGTTGTTACCTTTTCACTGTTTGGGCTTGCCCATAAATATTCTTGTTGATATTAGCCCAAATTCATTTTGGCATCATTGACTTGGGAAAGATCTAATATTCATTGTTTGTATATGTTTGTCTTTGTCTTTGTTTCACATGGTACGCATGAGTTGCAGTGTGTGTAAGTATGTGTGGTAGTATGGCAATGAAAGTTTTACACTGATGTTGAGTTAACCCCCTTTGTCTTGTAACAATCCTGGTGACATTTTGTTATTACATGTGTTTGTAATTATTGAGTCATTTGCTATGGAAAAATAGATTAAATAAATATCCAATTCAAAATGGTTGAAATAATTCACTGAGGGTCTTATCGATTTGTTTTCATATGTCCCCTTTTTGTAGTTTCTAGTTGAATGAGCTATCAGTATTGGCAACTGTTGTTGTTTGTTGGGCTACTGGGCCTGCAGCACTGATTGTGCCACCCACACCAGCAGCCTTTCAAAGGGTTCTCAGACCTGCCACTGTAGTGTCTGCATGCAGTTTCTACTGCCATGTCGACCTGGCAAGTGCACCCACTTTCCACGCCTTAACCTTCCCTTATCTTACATGTAAGACACCCCTCAGGTAAGCCCAAGGTATCCCCATGGGCAGGGATAAGTGTGTGTGTAAGGTAGTACATGTACTGGTGTGTGTGACATGTCCTGATAGTGAAATACTGCCAATTTTGTTTTCACAATTGAAAGGCTATCTGCCCGTAGTCTTAACATGGGAGCTGCCTTGTAACATTTCACAAGCATAACTCCCCATTGGGATAAGATAGAGATATGGAGTTTAGTATGCCTGAACTCAGAATTTAAAAATACATCTTTTAGTGAAGATGATTTTTATGTTATGTGTTTGAAAATTCCACTTTTAGATGGTGGGCATTTTCTTGCTTACCAATCCGGTGTGCCTCTGCCTTTCGTGTATTCCCTGTCTGGGTTCAGAGTGACAGGAGCAGGGGATGCGTATTCACACTACACAGACAGACACAGGAGGGGTTGAGGTGTGTCCTGCCTTTCCTGGGTGACTCACAGCCGGCTAAATAGAACTAGCTGCATTTACAGCAATGGGAGGAGTTGTTGCTGGCACCTGAATGGACTGTGGCTGCCTCTCACAAAGCTGTCTCTACCTCCAGTGGTAAACCTGGCCTGAACCAGGCTGAAATGGTTTATGTGTGCCAGAGGAACTTTGTTTGTACCAACTTCAAAGGAAAATGTGGTATGAATATTGGGGCCATGATATCAGAACTTTAGAACTCTTTTGGATCAAGCATCCTGCCAAGAAGAAGGGCTGTAGAAGCTGTGAGGAAAGACTACATCTTTGCTGTGTGCTTTGCTGTGTTGGCCTGCAGTGTCTGCTTCTGTCTTGGGCAGTAAAAGGACTGGACTGGACTGGACTGGACTTTCTGCATCTTTTTTCCCTGAGTTTCTCAAAGGGCTTGAGGTAGAGCTTTCCCCCTGTTCAAGAAGTCTCAGAAACAACAAAGACTTCAAGTTCATCTGCTGCCAGCATTAGGAACTGTGTTTTGTACTGCAACAGAAGAAAAAGCAACCCAACGCCGTCAATGATGCCGATGCCGGCTCACTGACCTGAAGGCACCGCAGAGGGCACTGCTGCACTTTGCACAGCAACCCTGGTCTCACCGATGCCACCGTTCGATGCTGCCACCGAGCCACTGCGTACACCATGAGCGGTGGGCACCGCTCTCTGCACTGCCTCGCTTCACACTGTCACCCTGGTATCACCGACGACACTGTACTGCTGCCACCGACACCACTGCCTGCATCGGGATCTTTGGACACCACTCACGGAGAACAAAGAGCACCGTCCCGCTTCGCACTGAAGCCCTGGTCTCACCGACGATGCTGCTCCAAGCTGACATCGATGCCGCTGCCTGCACAGTGGTTTGGGGGCACAGCTTGTAAGTTACACGATGCACCTCCCCATCCCACACCAGAGTTTTGGGGCCCACTGACATTGGTGCTATCAACTCTGGTTCGTCAGCTGACAACAGCACTTCAACGATGACGCTGCCTGCACCGTGACCTGCTAGCACAGCAACGGTCACAGCCTCACTCCACTTTGCAGCCCTGGTCACACCGATGACGCTGGAGGCCGTCAACGAGCTGAAGCCTGCACCACGACCTGAGGGCAACACACGCTGCACCGCTGCACTTTACACTGCAGCCTCGACCCCCACCAATGCCGGCGTGCCGGACTTCAACCACACAGAGTTCTACTTGCAAAGCGTCTGACTTCAACAGCCCGACGACTCCTGAACCGACCTCCAGGACCAATGCCTGCTGATGCCGGCTCATCAGAGCTCAGTGCAGGGTCCCTGATGCCTTGCATTTCTAAAGGTACTGTTTTGCGGGTCTTCCCAAAACCGTAGCTGGCCCACGACGCTTCGGTCAGACAGAACTGTTGGATTTGTTTGTTCACGATGTCGTGATAGCCCCAGACTGAGCTATCAATTTCGAGGAACTTTTTTTAAGTCTATTTTTGCTTTATGAGTATTTTTAATAACTGTATGTTGGATTCTTATTGTTTTGGTCTTGATTTACCCAGATAAATATTGGCTCATTTTTTAAAACTGGTGTGGTGTCCTTTTGTAGTGTTTTCACTGTATTAGTGTTTGTTATGTACAAATGCTTTACACACTGCCTCTGCTCATGCCAAGCTACCTAGAGGGGGAGAAGGGGTTATTTCAGAAGTGTAACTCCCTTATCCTGACTAGGAAGAAGGGTCCCTACTTGGACAGGGTAACAACCTGCCAACTAGAGACCCCATTTCTAACAGAGGGTTAGGAGGCAGATGAATTAATTAAGAAAAATTAAGCTATACCCCTGATAGATATTTAATGTAGCAGAACATGCTGTATAATATTTTTACTATGATCTTGTTCACCAAACTAAGATAGAGTTTTTTTTAATAAAGCACCAACGCATGTAGACACATTTATGCATATTATCCTCCCCAATTTTTTTTTTTACACAAATTCAGGAATGGCAAACATTACTGTAGTTTGAGACACATAGAAAGATACATCAGTGGGGTAATTTTGAGGCCCTTCTATGAATGAAATATGAAGAGGCAAACAGAAGAGGGAAAATTGTTGAAAGAAATAGCCAAGAAAAAACATGAAATCCAGAAATACTCAGTAGAAGCCCCTTGAGATCCCCCCATTTGAGATCTGAGTAGTTAGAAGAGTTTTTGGACCAATGCAGAATGAGTCTGGAAAAGAGGGATCAGGATAGATAGACAGCCAGTGTTGGACTTGGCCCTTTTTGCAGGGTCATCCCTGAACTTTTTGCCTTCCTCCTGTATTTTTTCTGACCTGTTGTTGGTGGTTTTATGACTCTGGGCACTTTACCACTGCTGATCAGTGCTAAAGTGCATATGCTCTCCCTATTGTAAATTGATGTATGGATTAGTAACTCCATGATTGGCTTATTTGGTTTACTTGTCAGACCCTAGTACAGTGCACTGCATGTGCCCAGGGCGTGTAAATCAAATGCTGCTGGTGGGCTTGCAGCACTGATTGTGCCACCCACCGGAGCAGCTTGTAAAGTGTGTCTCAGGCCTGCCATTGCAGAGCCTGTGTGCAGTCTGGTACTGCCATGTTGACTGGGCAAGTGCACCCACTTGCCAGTCCCTAAACGTTCCCTTTTTTACATATTAGTCACCCCTAAGGTAGGCCCAAGGGCAGGGTGCATTGTAGGTAAAAGGTAGGACATGCCCTGATGTATGTGGCATGTCCTGCTAGTGAATTACAGCCATTTTCGTTTTTCACTATTGCAAGGCTACCTGTTCCCCATAGGCCAGAATGGGCAGTTTGATTATAACCTCTTATAATCCTAACTGATTCAGGGAACTAGGTAGAAATTCGAGTTTAGTATGCCTGAGCTCAGAATGATAAAATACATCTTTTAGTGAAGTTGGTTTTAACATTCTGTGTTTGAAAATACCACTTTTAGAAAGTAGGTATTTTCTTGCCTAACTGTCCAAGCCTGCCTCTGCTAGGTTGTGTATTCCTTGTCTGGTTTGTGAGTGACAGGGGCTGGGGGATTCCAGGAGGCAGGGTGAGTCAGCACAGGGCTGAATAGACCAATCTGCAGGAAGAGTGGTGGGAGGGGAGCACCTGGGACCTGAATAGGGCTGGGCCTGCCTTCCACAATGCTGGCTCCACCTCCTGTGGTGCGTCTGATGTCCCTGGCCTACACTGTCAAAGGAAGAGAAGGAGTCCTGTAAACAAAGTGCTCCAGGACTGCACAGAATTGGTTTGGACTAGGCACAGACACTCTCTGCCTTCAGAGACAAAGGATTTTGGTGTATAAAAGAGGGGACCCAGACCCCAGAACTTTAGATCACTTCTGGGAATCAAGACGAACCTTTGCTGAGGAGAAGAACCGGAAAACTGAAGGAGGAGACTACCCCTATGCTGCGTGTTGTTGGGGTTGGCCTGCAGTGGTTGCTTCATTGCCAAAGAAAGGAGAAAAAGGACAGAGTGTGCTTTCATCATCTTGAGGAAGATCTCCAAGGGCTTGAACTTGAGCATGCCTCCTGCCTGAAGTCTCAGGGATACAAGACTTCACCCCTTCTGCTTGCCTGCATTTAGAACTGCGGTTTTAGCTGCTGCAGAAGGAAATTGCAACCCCGACGCCGGCGAGCGATGCCGTCTTCTGCACCGAAGCCGTGAGCGCTGCTCCGGCTTGCACCATAGACCCGACGCCGGCCGCCGTGCCACATCGACGCCAGCGAGCGACGCTGTAACCTGCCCAAAGCCGTGAGCGCTGCTCCGACTTGTGTTGTGGTCCCGACGCCGGCTGCTGGGCCGCATCAACTCCAAAGCTGACATCGACATCGCGGAGCCGATCGTCCACGTGGGTGACGAGAATCCATCGACAGCGTAAGGAACTGTGGTTTCGGCGCCATCGTGACGTCACCTCCCCCACGCAGTAAGGAACCGTCGTCTCACCTCTCCTGCGCTGCAGTAAGGAACCGAGTCTACACCTCCCCTGGGGTCGTAAGGAACCGACGCCGCACAGCGCCAACGAAGCCGCACCTCCCCAACGCCGTGAGCTGTCTTTGTTCTTCATCGCTTTTCCAAGGTACTGTTCTTTGGGGGTCTGTTTGACTCCGGGCCCGACGCCGCGCACCTCTCGGTCGGCGCCGTACTTTGGGATTTCTCCTGTCACGATTTTAAGTGAACAACCTATTTTTAAGTATATCTTGAGTACAGTATTGTGGATTTTTGTAGTTTGGTCTTGTGTTAAGTCTATATAAAATACTTATTTTTATAATACAACCTAAGTGGTGTCCATCTGTAGTGTTTTCACTGTATTACTGTATGTGTTCACAAATGCTTTACACACTGCCTCTGAGATAAGCCTGCCTGCTCGTGCCAAGCTACCAAGGGGGTGAGCAGGGGTTATTCTAGGAGTGTAGCCCCTTACCCTGACTAGACGCAAGGGTCCCTATTTGGTCAAAGGTACCTACCTCTGCCAACTAGAGACCCCCAAATCTAACAGCCAGTAAGTTAGAAACATTTTAATATGGGGAAAGGCCAATTACAGCCTGCAACATTTAAATATGGTGGGGCCCGATGCCCAAAAACTCACCATATACATGTTGTGTTTGCTGGAGGGTCTAGTTGTCATCTCTCTGTTCTGTCCTTGGCACAAACTCAGGTGGGAAAGGAAGGATTTACTCCCTTGTACAACCCGAAACGTAACAATCCAGGATTGGTTTAAGCAGGCTAACCCAGCACTTATTTTGAGGCTGGGGACCTGCAGCTGCAATCCCTCGGCTGTTTCTCAGCCATGGGATTGCAGGTCAGATTGGCCGGCTGTAGGCAGCTGCCCAATCTGACATGCTCCCTGGTAGAGGGCTGAAGTAATAGTGCAATTGCACTAATCATCCCCGCCCCCTGCCCTCATGCTGTAACAGCGCGAGCCTGCGACACACAGTAAAATTGAATTTATTACCATTTTATTAATGTGTGTGCCTGCTGCGCTTGCGGAAGGCGGGGCGATGCTCCTCTGCCATAATGGAGGAGCCTCCCTGGGAAAGACAGGAGCACTGTCGAGCTGGAAAACAATATCAGATCTGTCCAGAAATCATGGTGATCTGCTGATGGATTTAAGAAGTGGGGAAATGGTCCAAACACTGCAAGAGATACAAGAAGTGATGTTAAGCCATCTAACCTCTATTTACACCAAGGACATAAAACCTAAAATTAGGAGATGGATGTCAGATAAGAACATACCAGCACTTGGAAAGCAAGAAGCCATAAGTCTTGATAAAGAAATCACAGATGATGAATTATTGCAATAGGTGAGAAGTCTGAAAAATGGAAAAGCAGAAGGCTATCAATTTGAACGGTATTTGGACAAAATATCGGATTAAAAATATTGGGAGGAAGAAATATAGTAAAAATAAGTATTGTGATTCACAAAAATCATGATGCACAAATATCGTTGACAAAAATATTGTTTGCTTAGGTAAGTAGTATCGTTTTCAACAATATCGATGCTTTTTAGGTCATTTTCAATAATATAGTGGTAAAAACTATAGTTTTTGATGATTTCAATATGTTTTAGTTGATATATTACATTTATGTGTTATTATTGTTTATATAAAGTTTATTTTGTTTAATATAGCTTGCAATTTTAAGTGATTTAGGGACATATGCATCAACATTGAAATTTGTGATTCCCAAATTGCGATTTTTACCGAATCGCACTTTGCAGATCGCAAATTGGAATACATAAAAAAAAAATCCCTATTCTTTTGCGAGTCGGTATTTCAGAACTTCAAATAGCGATTGCGAATATTACCGACTCGCAAAAGAATAGGGATTTTTTCTTATGTATTCCAATTTGCGAGTCGCAAATAGCTACTCCCATAATACCATTCAGCATGATGATGTCAGAATCAGGAAGTGACCACACCCATGCTGTTACCTGTGTGCTGAGAGTGAGGAGGAGGAAGCAGACTGTTGGAGAACATCATTTAGGAAAACTTTGGAACTTTAAAACCGGTGCAGTTACCCGCATGGCTTCAGAAACACCACAGAAGGAGCGCAAAAGGAAAATGAAATTTAGTGAAAAGGAGTTGGATATACTGATAGAAGAAGTGGTGAGGAGCCATGAAAAACTGTTTGGGAAAAAGTCACTGCGGGTCCCAGAGTCTGAAAAACGAAAATTGTGGCTGGGAATGCAAAGAAAAATAAATGCAGTGGGAGTTTCTCAGCGCAGCATCTTGGATTTGCACAAAAGGTGGTATGACCTGCAGAGTCTTGCCAAAGAAAGGGTTGCAGAAAGGCTTGCTGAAGCCAAAAAAATAGGAGGCGGGCCATCCAACCAAAGATCACCCACAGCCATGAAGGACCTTGTGGAGTCCACCCAGCAGCCAGAGGCAGTTGTTGGTGTGACTACAATAGATTCCTCAGCACCACCCAGTACCTCCCAAGGTAAGATGCATGCAAATCAACATCCAAATTTTAGTTTTAACAAACAAACTGCATAAGTCTGATCTGGCTTAGTGTAGAACATAGTATTCCAGACCATGTTTTACTTGTAACACACAAATGCATTATGGGAATTGAAGTCAGCAATACCACAATGGAAGGCTGGTGGGTAGCAAAACAGAATAGTTTCAATCAATTGTGACAGGCAAGTCAGTCTCCACACACAGCGTGTGTCAAAAAAACTTTATTCATCAATACAATGGACAAAAGTGAAAACATGTCCAAATATGCTAACTAGTTCTGCACTGTTCAATTTCACAGATGCACGTGAGCAGGAGTCAGAGGACAGTGAATGACATGCACCCCCAGAGAGTGAGTCCCAGTCAGGAGAAGACATAGCAGTCTCAACAGCACCCACAACACCAGCTCCAAAAAGACGCAGGATCACAGTGGCCCCATTGCCTGCACTTGAAACAGGGGATGAGGGACAACCTGAGCCTAGAACTGCACAGCCTGTGAATACACAGCAAGACCACATGTACAGCTGCAACCTAGGAACATGAGAATCAGGAGCCGCAGGGCAGCTGCAATGATGAGAGCTGATGAAGGCGAGAGTTCCACATCCTACGCTGGTCTAGAGAAGCCATGTTAAGGGTACAGCGCCTGCAAGTATAGCACATGCGGTTTATGCAGGCAAACATTTCCACTCTTGCAAGCAACATGGGGGAGATGAGTGACAGTATCAAGCATCTCACAACAGCTGTGCAGGAAGGTCACAGGGAAAGCAATGAACAATTTGGTGAGATGACTGTTGCACTCAGGGACCTATGCAAAGTGTTGAAATATGATCAGGTGTCCCATCGCAAAAGACACCACCAAATTTCTTGGACGCTTGGATGGGTACACTAGGGCCATCAACTGGCTTAGCACAACAACTGCACAACTATCCCGACATGCAATAGGCATGCAGTTGGAAATGAGCCATTGCTGCGGAGATGTCCCCAGGGGACTGATCCAAGTCACAAATGCTGTGGAGCAGATGCAAACCAATTCTGTTGCTGCCAGTAGTGTCATGGGGGGGATAGTGAGGATGCCTCCAGCCGCAGTAGCACCTTGGCACCAGTGACGGAAAGCAGGAGGCACAGCACACATAATTCGCCAGTATCAGAGAGCCCTCAAAGGGATGTGTCTGAGCACCCAGAATAGGCAATGGGAGTGTGAGGATGCAGGAAATAGTGTGGACATGTCCCCAGGATTCGTTTTTGGTGAAGCAACCAGAAACTATATTTGTCTGGACTGATGTAAAGTACAATGACAAACAGTTATGTCTACCCATCATAATTTTATGTATAAAACAATGGGGTAACCCAGCGTCCCTCAGAACCTGGGCCTATGCAATCTAAACAACAATTGGTTCTGTCGGGTCAGACAATTACTTTGTAGTATTTAAACATTTAAGTACATATAACCATTGAACACACACCAAAAACAAACAAAATTCGTTATTCATGAAAAAGATGATAGTTTACTTTGTATTTTCAATATTGTTCAGAAAAAGGTCAAGAATTACCACGACAAACAGAAAAAGGGGAGGGCTGTCCAATAATTGAATTAATAACGTGGCGCATGTGAGGGTGATTAAAGTGACATGGTGAGTGTAGTGACAAAGTGATGAAAAAGTGACAAAATACTGTACATATATCTACAATAAAAACTTTTTGAAAAGCATTCTGAGAAACATTTTGAAAAACAGCTCCAATTTTCAATTTGGAAAACACTAGCGCTAGCTTAATAATTGAATTATATGAGTTTGCGTGCTAGCGGGCCTGTTGGAGCATGAAAGGACAAACAACCGTCGACGTTTCGACCCTGACAAACAGCATGACTTAAGGATGTCAAAGACGGGTCTTCTTCAGGACAAGATGGTAAATAGGACAGCCTGTATAAGAAATTCTGGATGAGTGTGTGCTCAAAAAGTGAATGGAAACATGCCATAATATGGACTATGTATAATCCACTCACCAGATCTTCGAAAATTGAAGAAAGCAAATGGGGCAAGCCCATGGAACCTTGGGATTGAATCCAACTAAACATCTAGAGTAGACTGTATCAGTAATCTAAAACAGTGAAGGGGGATGATGTTAATAGTGTTAAATCCTCCTTTAGTGCATTTAAACATAACTGGATTGGCGAGTCCAACATACCTGAAACGGGGATGGATCCAGTCATTCAGTGCATCTATGATAACTTCAATTATTAGATTGGCAATCTTGACAGTTGTAGAGCATCCAACTGTACAGGACTTCAAACTATGAAAGGACAGAACGAATCCTCAGTTTGCGATTTCAATAATTGCCAAAAAGCAAGTCAAACTACAATCGAGGTGTACCTGGATGGCCATTCTAGGTTTGAAAAGAAACGTTAGGAAGTGGCAATCAATGCCATACGAGGCGTGTCTCTTGGGATTTCAGGGCATCATTTTTGCTCTACATTGTGGGACAAGAAAAAAGAAAAAACCCAAATCTAAGTTCAAAAGTCGGAAGAGACAAAAAAGACATGAAAACGCGGCCGAGGAAATGTACTCGTGCGCGCATACCTGTTGAAATCTTGTCCACCGGCAAAGAACAGTGATCTGTGCCAAAAGAACGCGGGGACGCTCGTGCCTAAAATAGAGCGCTGCATGGGCGATCAGACGTGCACGCTGGCGTGCAGCAGCTCAATCCGACAGGCGTCAGGCTGAACATAGTAAAAAGACTTCCCGGTTGAGAAGTAAATGTTGTGGTATTCTATGAGGATATATATTCCATTATTAGGATATCGTAATGGATATAAATTCCAGTTATGGAATAATATAGTACATAGAATTAGCAACTGTCTCTAATTTATGCGTCAATTGTATCACAGACCTTAATGACTGCATCAGCGCATTGTCGGTAAATGCAAACCCATATTGATACAATTTATGCAAACATGGAGTGGTCCTGTGAAGATGTAAAATCCACAATTGGTTAAAGCCTTCTATAATTGCGACACCTACAATTGGCAACCAAATCTGATTTTTGTAACGGACCTTAATGGCTGTATCCGCACATTGTTGGTGAATAAAACAACATATTGGTACAGTGTATGCGAACAACAACACTACATAAGAAGGGTATGCAATTACACAAACTAATGAATAAAAGACAATGTCAAATAAAAATTGTTGTTTTGAATGAAATTGATTATGCAGCATTGATTCTGTCGTGGCACATATTTGCAGACATAATAAATCGCCTAAATAACCTACATAACATTGAAAAGAGACTGTTTACCATTTTTGTGCATGCAAGAATGACATTTCACATAAGTGAATGGAAACATGCCATAATATGGACTATGTATAATCCACTCACCATCTACAGCTACACCATTCAAACCACCCTCTACATTTACTCCACCGACTTATTTAATGAGTCAAAAAATCATCTCATACGAGCAAATAGTGTTGAAAGAAACAATGGAGATTCTAGAAAAACGGAAGTATATACAATACAACACCTCCCTTGAAGAAAAACGAGCCCTAGAATCTCTTAAATGCAATTCTAACATCGTCATTAAATCGGCAGATAAAGGTGGTGCTGTAGTAGTACAGAACAAGGATGACTACATTAAGGAGATCTTACAACAACTAAGTGACCATAACAGTTATCTACGCATTCCTAAGGACCCTACATCAGACATTAGGAAACTGATACAAGATCTCACTAGAAGAGGATTGGAAGAAGGTTTCCTTCGAGAGCCTGAATTTGATTTCCTAAACCAAAAAAATCCCAGGATCCCGACCATCTATACCTTGCCTAAGGTACACAAAAACCTGGAGAGGCCACCAGGAAGGCCAATAGTTTCAGGATGTGGTTCCATCCTGGAACCCTTGAACCAATATATTGATTACTTCCTCCAGCCATTGGTCGAACAAACAAAATCCTATATAAGGGACACTATGCACATGATACAAACTGTGGAAAATCAACCATTCGATACATTGACGCAAGTGCTGGTTACACTTGATGTGTCCTCTCTATACACAAGTATCCCGCAATCCAAGGCCTTGGAGGTTGCGAGATCTGGATTGGACAAACGTGATGCACCACATTGGGTTCCTACTGAATTCTTGATAAATCTGCTTGAAATAGCAATGTCTAAAAATTATTTACTGTTCCAAAACCCGCACTACCTACAGTGTAAGGGCGTGGCTATGGGGGCTAGCTATGCTCCCAGTCTAGCCAACTTGTTTATGGACGCCTATGAGGAGGAGCACCTTTATAGCATCGATAATCCCTACATAGAAAACATCAGTATGTGGAAGAGATATATCGATGACGTCTTTATGATTTGGTCAGGCAATGAAGCCACTTTGAACGACTTCTTCTTTTGGCTTAATGACAGATCTGGAGACATTCAGTACACTATGTCGTCCAGCAGGGACAGTATCGACTTCCTGGACCTCACTTTACAAATTGAAGATGGTTTAGTTTTCACCAGTTTATACAGAAAGCCCTCTGAGAGGAATACCTTGCTCAAGTACAATTCCAACCATCCTAGGAGTCTCCGTGATAATCTCCCATATGGGCAATTTTTACGCCTGCGCCGGAACTGCTCACACAGATCCGATTATTTCAAAGAATCTGAGATATTGACACAACGGCTCAGGGACAGGGGTTATCCATTGGGCCTTCTGAAACGTGCCAAGAAAAGGGCTTGGTATTGCCCTCGTGAGGCATTGCTTGAAGTCAAACCCAAAAACAACCAGATGGATAAGATAGTCTGTGTCACAACTTACAATACAAAGAGCCACAAAATCAAAAGGATAATCAAAAAATATTGTAATTTGGTGGCAACAGAAATTGGGATTACAGAGGATCCACTATTTGCTTTTAAACGTGGAAGAAACATCAGAGACTCTGTGGTCAGTGCATATCTCGACACTCCCAAGCAACCTGACCTACGTATGCAACTCAGTCTACCCCCAGTGACAGGCCACCCCAAATGTGACCATTGTAAGTCTTGCCCCCTTACTATTGAAGGGAACAGTTTCACACATGACAACCGCACATATACCATGCCACATTTCACCAATTGTAATACAACTAATTTGATCTATGTCATCAAATGTCCCTGTGACAAGCTATATGTGGGACAAACGATACAAAAGATAAAGTGCAGGATCCTACAACATATTAGTAGGATCAGATGTCGCACGCCAGGGGCACTCTTAGTTGACCATTTTGTTAACTACGCACATCACCCGGAAAGTCTTAAATGGACCGTCCTTGAGAAAGTACAAATGCATCCTAGGGGAGGGGATTTGACAGCTTCCCTTAATCTCAAGGAATGTAAGTGGATCCATTTATTAAACACTGTGTCTCTTGGCCTGAACGAAATTGAGGAGATGTACAAACAGATGGATCAACTCAGAACTAGATGACACTGTTCTCACTTGTTTTTCAGGTTAGAGAGGCCTCAGCAGTAATACAATTTGGTTTTTTATTTCCAACTACCCAAATATTACACCACAGTTCTATGAAGTGGCATATTACATCGACATGAGTTAGTCCACAACATAGACAGGTTCTTGAAGTTTATTATTGAGAGCTTGTCTCGCATTTAGAGATATTCCTGAGAGACATGTAGCACAAGCTCTGTAGGTTTGTACTCGTGTGAACATGAGTCTTATGTGAAATGTCATTCTTGCATGCACAAAAATGGTAAACAGTCTCTTTTGAATGTTATGTAGGTTATTTAGGCGATTTATTATGTCTGCAAATATGTGCCACGACAGAATCAATGCTGCATAATCAATTTCATTCAAAACAACAATTTTTATTTGACATTGTCTTTTATTCATTAGTTTGTGTAATTGCATACCCTTCTTATGTAGTGTTGTTGTTCGCATACACTGTACCAATATGTTGTTTTATTCACCAACAATGTGCGGATACAGCCATTAAGGTCCGTTACAAAAATCAGATTTGGTTGCCAATTGTAGGTGTCGCAATTATAGAAGGCTTTAACCAACTGTGGATTTTACATCTTCACAGGACCACTCCATGTTTGCATAAATTGTATCAATATGGGTTTGCATTTACCGACAATGCGCTGATGCAGTCATTAAGGTCTGTGATACAATTGACGTATAAATTAGAGACAGTTGCTAATTCTATGTACTATATTATTCCATAACTGGAATTTATATCCATTACGATATCCTAATAATGGAATATATATCCTCATAGAATACCACAACATTTACTTCTCAACCGGGAAGTCTTTTTACTATGTTCAGCCTGACGCCTGTCGGATTGAGCTGCTTGCTGTCAGCGTGCACATCTGATCGCCCGTGCAGCGCTCTACTTTTAGGCACTAGCGTCCCCGCGTTCTTTTGGCACAGATCACTGTTCTTTGCCGGTGGACAAGATTTCAACAGGTATGCGCGAACGAGTACATTTCCTCGGCCGCGTTTTCATGTCTTTTTTGTCTCTTCCGACTTTTGAACTTAGACTTGGGTTTTTTCTTTTTTCTTGTCCCACAATGTAGAGCAAAAATGATGCCCTGAAATCCCAGGAGACACGCCTCGTATGGCATTGATTGCCACTTCCTAACGTGTTTTTTCAAACCTCGAATGGCCATCCAGGTACACCTCGATTGTAGTTTGACTTGTTTTTTGGCAATTATTGAAATCGCAAACTGAGGATTCGTTCTGTCCTTTCATAGTTTGAAGTCCTGTACAGTTGAATGCTCTACAACTGTCAAGATTGCCAATCTAATAATTGAAGTTATCATAGATGCACTGAATGACTGGATCCATCCCTGTTTCAGGTATGTTGGAGTCGCCAATCCAGTTATGTTTAAAGGCACTAAAGGAGGATTTGACACTATAAACATCATCCCCCTTTGCTGTTTTAGATATCGGATACAGTCTACTCTAGACGTTTAGTTGGATTAAATCCCAAGGTTCCATGGGCTTGCCCCATTTGCTTTCTTCAATTTTCGAAGATCTGGTGAGTGGATCATACATAGTCCATATTATGGCATGTTTCCATTCACTTTTTGAGCACACACTCATCCAGAATTTCTTCTACAGGCTGTCCTATTTACCATCTTGTCCTGAAGAAGACCCGTCTTTGACATCCTTAATTCATGCTGTTTGTCAGGGTCGAAACGTCGACGGTTGTTTGTCCTTTCATGCTCCAACAGGCCCGCTAGCACGCAAACTCATATAATTCAATTATTAAGCTAGCGCTAGTGTTTTCCAAATTGAAAATTGGAGCTGTTTTTCAAAATGTTTCTCAGAATGCTTTTCAAAAAGTTTTTATTGTAGATATATGTACAGAATTTTGTCACTTTTTCATCACTTTGTCACTACACTTACCATGTCACTTTAATCACGCTCACATGCGCCGCGTTATTAATTCAATTATTGGACAGCCCTCCCCTCCCCTTTTTCTGTTTGTCGTGGTAATTCTTGACCTTTTTCTGAACAATATTGAAAATACAGAGTAAAGTATCATCTTTTTCATGAATAACGAATTTTGTTTGTTTTTGGTGTGTGTTCAATGGTTATGTGTACTTAAATGTTCATCATAATTTTTAGGCCTCCCATGTGTGCAATAACACTACTGTTTGATTTTGGGTTTAATAAATCTAGTTGTCAAAGCAACAATGTTGTGTTTGATTTGATAAATACCCACCTCAAAAATAATTCTGTGTTATTTCTGCACGTCGCTGTCTTCCTTCAGCTGCCCTCAATGCACTTCCTGCTTGTTGTGGTTTTAATGTCTCCTCGTCCTCGTTGGGATCACTATCTGATAGTTCAAGTGGTACGCCTCTGGCAGTTTCTATGTTATGCAACATTGCACAAGTGGCGACTATTTTACAGCAGGTGTCTGGCCTGTACTGCAATACACCACTTGTTTTATATAGGCAGCGAAATCGACTTTTCAGCAGTCCAAAGGTCCTCTCAATCACATTGCGTGTTGTCCTTTGTGCTGCATTGAACCGTTGTTCACTTGGTGTGCTTGGATTCAGGTATGGTGTTAAGATGAATGGGCGCACAGCATATGCGCTGTCACCTATGGAGAAACAGCCAATAGATTAGTCACTGCTATGTCTCACATGGAAATGATTATCTGCGTAAGAGAGTGACATGTGTTTACCAAGCAGGAATTCTTCACCAAATTCACCCCCAAGGAGACGTCTATGTATGCCGCTGTGCCTCAAGATGTAGGAATCATGCGTGCTCCCTGGGTATCTTGCCACTATGTCTGTGATGATGTTCTTAGCGTTGCATATCACTTGTATGTTCAGTGAATGATAACACTTCCTATTCCTGAAAATGTACTCATTCAATGAGGGGGGGCATATAGCTACATGTGTCCCATCTATGCAACCAATTACATGGGGGATGTTGGCTATCTGGTAAAAGTCCATTTTAGTTTCAAGCAATTCCTGTGGGGTATTTAGGAATCTTATGTGGTGGTGCATCCTCAGCAACATAGCGTCCAGGAACGCATTAAAGAAACGCAATAATGAACTTTGGGATACACCTCCAGCTGCAGCTATTACCCCCCTGGAAGCTACCTGATGCTAGGAGGTGCAGGGAACACAGGGCCTGCACATGGGTGGGCATGGCATGTGTCCTGCGAGTCTGACACCACAGTAGTGGGTCTAATTCAGCAATTAGATCTTGCATTATTGCTGCATTTAATCTATACTTGTCATAGATTTCCTCCTCTGTCTGCCCCAACAGAGTAACGCGCACTCTGAAAATGCACTCCTGTATCCTCCTTCTCCTCTGTGCTGCTGCTCTGAGCCTCATCCTCTTCGCCATGACGTAGAGCGCTGCCATTGTGAAACATTCTGAAGCCTTCTGGGCCTGTTTAAATACTTTTCCAAATGTTTCCCACCTGATTTGATTGTTTCCACCTGGTTACCACCTAGTTTGATTTGGTGGTATTTTGCGATTGCAAAATTGCGATTTCTTACATATTCGCAATTTGCGATTTTTCATGCATAGCTTTGCGACTTCGAAATTGCGACTCGCATATAAGGATTCGCAGATTTGGAAATCGCAAA
Organism: Calotriton arnoldi; assembly: GCA_963921515.1. NCBI lineage: Eukaryota > Metazoa > Chordata > Amphibia > Caudata > Salamandridae > Calotriton > Calotriton arnoldi. The sequence continues at coordinate 163,336 of CAWUFW010001962.1, forward strand.
ATAGGTAATCACAATAAATTGCGAATTCCAGGGAGATTCTGCGAATTTTGCTTGATGCATTGCTTATTGCTATTTTGCGATCGCAAACGCCCATTTTTTGCGAATCGCACTGTTTGCGATCGCAAAATAGCTTGATGCATTTTTTTTTTTTTTTTTTATAGTAGGTGATTGTGTTGTAGCGAGTTGTTGAGTTTTAGGGGAATAGTGTGGGAAGTAAATTAAGTAATAACTAATTAACAATTAATTATTATTTGTTAATTATTTATTTTGTTAATTAATGTATTTTTAAGAAACTGTGTTTACACTGGTTGGTCATATAAAGAATTTAATAATTTTGTTAAAACAAGTGTTATTGTGGTCCGTTTTAAGATGGCGGTCATGGCTGCTCTGGTTTTTGTACACACATGTGTATAAGTCCTTTTTCACTTTTGTATTTCTATTTTAGCAAGGAAGTGCTTGGTTTTTGTAATTTGACTGTGAACAAGGCGTAATGCCGAAATGCGTCGGAGGAGCCATTAAAATGAATTGCTTGGCTCACTTGGGCATCTCAGCATTCTTCAAATATAAGTGGAGGATTGTCATTAATATATATATGTGTGTGTGTGTGTTCATATCTATGGATCTATCTCTATATATATATATATATATATATATATATATATATATATATATGAATATTGAACCCATTGGAGTGCTCTGATTCTGCTGCTGGTGGAGGGACTTTGGTGTGTAATTAATTTGTGCAGGCCACATGCACGTCAGAGGACCCCATCAGCAAAGAGGTTCGGCAGGTCTAGTGGCAAGTTGTTGGACTTTTACATTTAAAACCTATCATAACCACCACAGCCGTGGAAATAAATGATGTACCTGCTGACAGTGAGTTGGGGCATGACGACATGATAAGGTGAAGGTCACCGAGACCGAGCACCTTCAGGTGCAAAACTTTGATTTGGCAGTGAGCGGCAGACGAAGGGCTCATTGTGCTATGTTAATGCTTCCCAAAAAAATGTGCTGTGGTACAATGCAAGCACTGTCAGTGCGTGATAAGGATATGGAGGAACTGTTCCTATTATGAGAAAGGAAGTTTATTAAAAAGATATTGTCAACAGTGAGATGTAAAAACGTCACTATAATTGAAAAACAATTTTATAAAACACACGCAATGATGTGGCTATATTGGTGAATGAGTGGGTATGTGAGTAGCTCTATGGGTGAATGAGTGGCTGTGTAAGTGAGTGTATGGGTGAGTGAGTTGGTGTCTGAGTGACTGTATGACTGAGTGAGTGGGTATGTGAGTGGCTGTATGAGTAAGTAAGTGAGTGTGTGAGTGCTTGTATGAGTGAGTGAGTAGATGCATGAATGTCTGTATGTGTGATCGAGTGGGTGTGTGAGTGGCTGTATGGGTTAGTGAGTGGGTGTGTGACTGGTTGTATGAATGAGTGACAGCATGTGAATGGGTGTATGGATGTGTGAGTGAGTGCACGAGTGACTATATGGGTGAGTGAGAGGGTGCATGAGTGGCTGCATGGGTGAATGAGAGGGTGTGTGAGTAGCTCCAAGTGTGAGTGTGTGGCTATGTGAGTGGCTATATCAGTGAGTGAGTGATTGAGTGGGTATGTGAATGACTGTATGGGTGAGTGAGTGGATGTCTTACTGACTGTGTGACTGAGTGGGCGTGTTAGTAGTTGTATGAGTGAGTGACAGGGTGTGTGAGTGGCTGCATGAGTGAGTGAGTATTACATGTATCAGTGAACTAGCACGTCTGGAAGAGGCTGTATAGGTGAGTGAGTGGTTGCAAGAGTGGTATATGAGTGAGTAAAAGGGTGCGATAATGGCTGTTTGGGTGAGTGAGTTGGTGTGTGAGTGGCTGTGTGAGTGAGTGAGAGGTTATGTAAGTGGCTGTATGGGTATGTGAGTGGGTGTCTGAGTGGCTGTATGAATGGGAAAGGACACATGAATGGCTGTATTAGTGAGTCAGTGGGTTAGTGGCTGAATGGGTGAGTTAGTGGCTGTGAAAGTTGTATATGGGTAAGTGAGTGGATGTATAAGTAGTGTTTGGGTGAGTGAGTGGGTGTGTGAGTGGCTATATGGATTCATGAGTGAATGTGTGAGTTAGGATCAGTTCCCAGAGCTCAGGAAAGTGACAATGAATTACATGAGAGTTTTCTAGCATCCCCTCCTGGTAAAGGATACTGGTGGGAAAGGATATCAAGTGCTCTTTATACACAAACAGTATGCTAAAGAAATATTTCTGAGGCACTAGATGTATCTTGTACATCTAAACATGTATCACTCCAAAACCTGTTGTAAAAGAAAAAGAATAGAACTTTAAATTAGTATTTGATTTATAAAACTCGAGAAACATAACAGTGCACATTGCTCATGCTGTAACAGTGTATCACAATATAGTAAAACAATTCATTTTCCCTTTTTACTGTTCTCAACTTCCATACTTTTACACCATAAATGATGTACTATATGAAATTTCATCCTTGAACAGTGGGGAAAAAAACCCTTACACTAGCTACAATTTGTTATATAGTTGTTTTGCCTACACTTACTACACTAATGTAAACAAACCTACTTTAAAATGTTTCCATTCATTATTGTACCTGGTACAGTGCTACAAATAAATGTAAACCACACTTGTATTTTGGAGATCCTTTTGAAAACATTACCCATAGAAGGCCGAATGATGTATAAAATACAGATGATCCACGTAGATGAAATACAATACATTGCTCTTTCCCTAAAAATAGTACATAGAAGTTTGGTTGAAGAAACAAAAGCTGACACTTTTGTAGTTTGAAAGCTAGTTTTGGTTCCAATTGAAAGTTGCTTTGATTCCATTGTGTCTATCCAGCTTTAGGGCCAGATGTACGACCATGACAATTTGCGACTCGCAAATTGCGCTCGATTGCGAGTCGCAATTTGCAAGTCATAAAATGCCATTTACAACAGTGTCTGAGACACTGTTTGCGATTCCCAATGGGGTCGCAAATTGCATGTCTCATGAATATTCATGAGGCACTCGCAATTTGCGACCCCATTGGGAATGACTGGCCCTACCAGGGATGTTGGCCTGCTGGGCTCAGCAAACCTCCATGTCTGGGACTGCCCAAGCAGTTTTAAAAAAAAAATGCAGCCCGTTTTCCTTAAAGGAAAACGGGATGCATTTAAAAAAATGAAAAATGAAACGTTTCCGTTTCATTTTTTAAGGGCAGGTAGAGGTCCCCAGGACAACTGCCTGCCCCTAAAACATATTTTCCACTGCATTCACAAATGGGAAGGGGTCCGCTGGGAACCCCTTCCCTTTTGCGAGTGCTTTACAACCCTTTTGAGAAGGGTGGTAAACTGCGACTGTTTTGCGACCTCAATTGCGGTCGCAAAACAGTCATACATAGGGCTCAGACTCGCTATTAGTAAGGAACGCCCTCGGGATGCCCCTTCCTAATAGCGAGTCCCTAATCCTATTTAGCGAGTCACAAATAAATTGCGAGTCGCTAAATAGGGTTAATACATGACCCTTCTGTATTTTGCATGCGCAAACGGGTCGCAAACCTGTTTGCGCATGCAAAATAGGGTCGTACATCTGGCCCTTAGTGTTTAATTAGAGAGTGTAGCATCCACATGCTATATTAACTACTTTGAGGAAGAGAAAAGGACTGTTGAATTTTGTAGAACTTTTTCAAGACATCACCCCTGAAAGGCCGAGTGATGTCTAAAAAATTGACGATCTATGTACAAGAAACACTGTACATTACTTTTTACCAAAAATACTCCTTAGAACTTTGGTTGGAGACAAAGAGGTAAGAATTTGGTAGTTTGAAAGGCAGTTTTTCTTTAAATTTAAGGGTGCTGTCATTGCATTCTGTCCATCCAATTTCACTCTTTGAATATACAGTGTAGAGTACAAATGTTACATTAACTCCTTTATGAAAAATATTAGCTATAGTAGTATACATTCTTCCAGAAATGTATATTTGTCCAGCTTTGAAGTTTGTAATTTCAATTTGCAGATTAGAACCATCTGCTCTGCATTGTTGTAACATTAATATAGAGTATTTCTCAGTTCTTTGTAAATGCAACATAAACATAACATCTGATCTACAATTTGGCCAGTACATATTTTGATTTGCATTTTTAATCAATATGTCAAAAGCCACATGTTGGAAATGGCCCTTTTTGCAGGGTCACCCATAAACTTTTTGCCTGCCTCCTGTATTTTTGCTGACCTGTTTCTGTTGGTTTTATGACTCTGGGCACTTTACCACTGCTGTTCAGTGCTAAAGTGCATATGCTCTCCCTTTGTAAATATGACTATGTGAATTGGTATATCCCTGATTGGCTTATTTGGTTTACCTGTTAGTCCCTAGTAGTGTGGCCTGTGTGTGCCCAGGGCTGGTAAACCAAATGCTGCTGGTGGGCCTGCAGCACTGATGTGTGCCACCCACAGAAGCAGCTTGTAAAGTGTGTCTCAGACCTGCCACTGCAGTGTCTGTGTGCAGTCCATAACTGCCATCTTGGCTGTGAAGTGCACCCACTTCCCAGCCCCTGAACCTTCCCTTGGCATCTTGTAAGTCACCCCTATGGTAGGGTGCATTGTATGTGTAAGGTAGGACACGCCTTGCTGTGTGTAGCATGTCCTGGTAGTGAATTATGCCCCATTTCGTTTTTCACAACTGTAAGGCTACCTGTTCCTCATAGGCTAGAATGGGCAGTTTGACTATTACATTCTATAGTCCTAACTGACCCCAGGAACATGGTAGAAAAACGAATTTAGTATGCCTGAGCTCAGAATATTAAAATACATCTTTTAGTGAAGTTTATTTTTATATTCTGTGTTTGAAAATAAAACTTTTAGAAAGTAGGTATTTTCTTGCCTAAGCCTTCCAGTGTGCTCTGCTGTTATGTGTATTGGCTGTCTGGTTTTAGAGGGGCAGGGCAGGCTGAGTCAGACCTGGGTTGAATAGAGAGATCTGCATTTAGAGTGTGGGGAGGGGTGGCTCCTTGACCTGAATAGGGCTGTGCCTGGCAAGGTGAATGCTGGCTCCACCTCCTACTGTGTGTCTGCTAGCAGACCCCCTCTTTCTGAAAGGAAGAATGCAGCCTGGTAAACAAAGTGCTCCAGGCCTGAGCAGAACTGGTTCTGGCTAGGTTCAGTGACTTGTAGCTTCTGAGAACAAAGACTTTTGGGGTATAAATATCTGTGCTCAAACCCCTACAATTTGTATTGCTTTTGGATCTGGAGAGGAAACTCTGTCCGTGCCACTGGAGGAATCTGCAGGAAGTGACTGTCCTTGTGCTTGTGTGTTGTTTCTTGCACTGGCCTGCAGCAGTGACCACTGGACCTTGAAGAAGAGGAAAAGGAACTTTTGAGAGAACTTTTATTTTTGTTACAGCAATTACCCAAGGGCTAGGAAGAGAGCTAGCCTCCTCCTGGAGTCTCAGGCACATCAGACTCCACCACCAACCTCCTGCTTCCTCCCTGCGAGGATTGCTATCTGCTGATGAGGCTCCTGTGAGTTCCAGGGCCTCTAGTTTTGCTTCAGAGAAAAGAGTGCTGGAAATCGTCGCTAACGCACGTTTGCGAGCCGCTGCAGCCGAGAGCGCTGGAAAAATCATTGCGCTGCTGCCGCTGGGTGCTCGCAACACGAAACCATCGATAACGCCCCTTTGCGAGCCGCTGCAGCTGAGACGTGCTGGAAAAATCATCGCGCTGCTGTCGCCGAGCGCTCGCAACCCCTAAAGAAATCATCGCTTCAAGACATCGCTTTGCGGACGCCGTGCGTCCGCCATTTTCATCGCATCGCACCGGATTTCGTCGCTGCCTCGCGGAGCGTCATCTCTTCGCATCGCAACACAATCGCTCAGCGCAACAGGATCGTCGCATCGACTTCTCCCTCGCGGCAAGAAAGTCATCGCATCGGCGGCCTAGCGTGCAGAAGTTGGTCGCAGTGTCTCCGCACGCATCACGCAGATCAGCGCATCATCCTCCCTTGCGGCAAGGATTTCAACGCATCGCCGGCCTCGCGTGCCGAGAATCATCGCTACCACTTCTTTGCGACATTTTGTTGGTTTTGCTACTAAACCCAGGTACTTTGTGAGAGAAAGGGTCGCAGAGACCACTGCTTTGAATTTGAACTTTATTTTTGCAACCTTTGAACTATTTTTTGACAGTCCTTCAACAGCCATCCTATTTTTTGACAGTCTTATGAGAGAAAGGGTCGCAGAGACCACTGCCTTGAATTTGAACCTTATTCTTGCAACCTTTGAACTATCTTTGACAGCCCTTCAACAGCTATCCTATTTTTGACAGTATTGTGGCTTTTACAGTTATTGGTCTTGTGATAAATCTGCCTTTATATAAAGATACTTATTTTTTATAACTACTTGTGTGGTGTCCCTCTGTAGTGTTCCTCACTGTGTTACTGTGTATGGTCATAAATGCTTCACACCCTGCCTCTGAGATAAGCCTACCTGCTCGTGCTACGTTACCACAGGGTTGAGCAGGGGTATTAAAGAGGGTAGCCCTCTCACTCTGACTTAGGAAGAAGGGTCCCTACTTGGACAGTGGCCAGCCATTGCCAACTAGAGACCCCCATTTCTAACATTGGTGGTCAGCGGTGAGGATCTGGACTTGCATTTATGATCGCATACAATAATTATAGTGTACACTACTAGTGAGTGCAGACCATAACGTACCGCATACATTTTTTGAGAGTTTTTTTGGATCCTATATTGTAATTGATATTGCCGGTGATTTTTCACCCGCACACATTTCCTGAGAGTTTTGGGATCCTATATTGTGATTGATATTGCCGGTGATTTTTCACCCGCGCCCATTTTTGAGAGTTTTTGGATCCCATATTGTAATTGATAATGCCGGTGATTTTTCACCTGCGCACATTTTTTGAGAGTTTTTGGATCCCATATTGTAATTGATATTGCCGGTGATTTTTCACCCGCACACATTTCTGAGAGTTTTTTGGATCCTATATTGTGATTGATATTGCCGGTGATTTTTCACCCGCATACATTTTTTTGAGAAGTTTTCTTCTATCTTTTATTGATATTGCCCGTGATTGTTACAATGGGCAAGCCTATGTTTTATTGATATTGCCGGTGATAGTACCCGCATACATTTTTGTGAATTGTTGGATCCTATATTGTGATTGATATTGCCGGTGATTTTTTACCCGCATACATTTTCTTGAGAAGTTTTCTTCTATCTTTTATTGATATTGTCCGTGATTGTTACAATGGGCAAGCCTATTGTTTATTGATATTGCCGGTGATAGTACCCGCATACATTTTTGAAAGTTTTTGGATCCTATATTGTGATTGATATTGCCGGTGATTTTTACCCGCATACATTTTCTTGAGAAGTTTTCTTCTATCTGTTATTGATATTGCCCGTGATTGTTACAACGGGCAAGCCTATTTGTTTTATTAGTGATATTGCCAGATATTGCTACAATGGGTCTTGCTGAAATGAGACCTACCTTTTATATAGATGATCTGTTAACCTACAGTCTAGAGGAGCGAAGGGGGTTCTGTGAGGAGAAGGGCTTAGCAGTGAGTAGGAAGGAGACTCAGCTATCCCTGCAGACATCCCTGAGACTTTGGCAACAAGACAGATGGAGATTCTTGGAGTCCCAGTACACCTACCAAGAGGGTAGTTGGTCTGAGGGTGGCTCTAGAGAGTCTGAAGAGGAGGAAGAAAGTGTTATGGAATATCTCATAGGTGGGGAGTTCCTTGATGAGCCTAGTGCCTATGGTAGTGCCAGATTCCCCTCATGGTCCCCAGAGGAGTTGGGGGACAGGCGGGAAGGTCCCATAGGTAGGGAGTCCCTTGCTGGATCTAGTGCACATGGTAGTGCCCAATCCCCTTCATGGTCCCCAGAGGAGTTGGACAGACAGAGGGAGAGGGAGTACCAGCTGGAATTGGAGAGGCTCCAAATAGAGATTGCCCAGCTGGAGGCGCACCTAGCGCAGATAGCAGAAAAGGAGAAGTTAGCTCCAGAGGGGAGGTTACCCCTGGAGCGCAGTTTTAATTGTCTGGATTCCCCAGAGAGGGTGGGGTCCAGTGGTGGCAGCAAAATTGAAGTATATAGTGATGACAGTGTAGTACACCCACCCAGGGATGTGGCACCTGACTTGAAGGAGGGGGTTGATCTACACCAGGGGATTCAAGGACCTGAGATAGCTCCATTGGTGTGCAGTGTCCCTGAGGTGGATTGGGGAACTAGCGCAGGGGCCCATAGTCCTAGTGAAAGGAGGGATACTCTACCGACTCTGGATGAGAGGTGCAGGGAGAGGGGTTCCCCCGTGGTTGAAGTCCTGGTGTATGAGTGTGAGGACCGCCCAGAAGAGTGTGGGTTGAGTGATAGAGACAGTCAGTTAATGTCTCGCCCATTTCAAGAGAGTGGTGTGGGGTACGTGTGTGAGGCACTGGATTGTGAGGTAAAGGTTAGCACCTGTGTGGAGCTGTGTAATCCAATTGTGGGAGAGCATATTGTGAGTTCCTGTTTTCCAGAGCTAGGCCAACACCTGTCAGATTGCGAGTTCTCTGATCCTAGGGAACTTGCACAGGAGGCAGACCTCTGGGTGAGTACCAGAGGCTCTGTAGAGGCATTAGGGAATGACCCTAAGAGAAGTGGTTCAGAAGTTTTCCAACCCAGAGTGCTAGGAAAGGTTAGGAGTGTTACAGCTGGGTCCCCTTGTTGTGAGGGGGTTGTAGGGCCTCACATCCTGTCTCGTGGGAGCAGGAGTGAGACTGGGATAGGTCCCGAAGTGCCCCAGCCTCAGTCCCCAGGACTGGATGGTTCCATGAGGGAACACCAGGTGGGGAGCCTAGTCTGTCTGGATGGACCGTCCATTGTGGGGGGTACCCCAGTGTTAGGTGAGCTGGGAGTGCCTGTAGTCAGGCCTCCATCAGTTCTTGTGCCTGGCAGTGCCACTCCTAGGGGAGGGTACAGAAGTCCAGTCTGAGGGATGAAAGGGGGAAAGAGTCCCCAGTGGAAGAACCAGTGGGTCAGGGGCCAGCCAGAAGGGCTGAGCCTCATAGGATTGGCCATGGTGACGCCACTTCTGTCCTGGGGCATCTTCACGCACTGTCAGAGGGACAGGAGGTCGTGAGCTCTGTGCCAGGCAGACTGTCACGCAACACGCTAGGTATGTGTCACCCTCAGGAAGTCCTGGTTGGCCAGGCAGTTGTTCAGCCACAGGGGTTGGTCCCTGGGTTGGTAAGTCAGGTCCAGGAGTTGTCTGACCTGGAGGGAGGGACAACTGTAAGCAGTGTCCCGACCATTTTTTCCAAGAGCACCACTCCAGGTGGGAGGGTGCAGTATGCTGGAAGGGGGTGCAGAGGGAGGGAGTCCTCGCCTCTGACCCCGGTGCACCCTGAGGGTTTTTTCAGGTTGGTAGGTCAGTTGCAGGGTCCAGGCCCTGAACTGGTGGAGGGGTGTGTTTCCCTTGAGGGGAGCCTGTGTGCTCCCCAGGAAGTCCTGGGTGGCCAGGCGGTTGTTCAACCCCAGGGGTTGGTCCCTGGGATGGTAAGTCAGGTCCAGGTGTTGTCTGACCTGGAGGAAGGGACAACTGTAAGCAGTGTCCCGACCATTTTTTTCCTAAAAGCACCACTCCAGGTGGGAGGGTGCAGTATGCTGGAAGGGGATGCAGAGGGAGGGAGTCCTCGCCTCTGACCCCAGTACCACCTGAGGGTTTTTCCAGGTTGATGGATCAGTGGCAGGGACAAGGCCCTGAACTAGTGGAAGAGTGTATTTTCCTTGGGGGGAATTGGTGTACTCCCCAGAAGTCCTGGGTTGCCAGGCACAGGCCCAGCCTAAGGGTACAGACCCTAGGTTGGGGGCCAGGTTCAGGGTGTCCCCCTGATCTGGAGGAAGGGGCAACTGCTAACAGTGCCCCTCCCGGTTTGTGTTATGGAGGCACCTCTCCAGGTGGGAGGGTGCCGGGCCCCAGTAAAGGGGGCGGGGAGAGGGCAGCCTCACCCCTGACCTCCGCCCAGTCTAAGGGTACAGACCCTATGCTGGGATACCAGTTGCAGGATAGAACCCCTGAACTGGTGGGCGAATTATGCAGGACACCTGCCTCAGGTGCCCTGACAATTCTGGAGGGGGTACCGCTCCAAGTGGGAGGGTACCGAGCCCCAAAGAGAAGGACCGGGTGTGGGGGAGCCCACCCCAGTCGCTGGCCCCGGGGTTGGGTACAGGCCCAGGGCTGGTGGGTCAGTGTCAGGACGCATTGCCTGACCTGACAGGAGGGAGAGTGGACAAAAGGTGCCAGACACCTGGGGTTACTGCCCCGCACTCTCTGATGCCACAAATGTTTGAGAGCCCTGAGAGGTATAGGGCTTGGATTTTAACACTGACTACTGTCAGTGACTACTGGGGCTTGTTGTTTATCTGTTGGGACACACCTGGGGGCCAGTTAAGGTTAGATGCTGCACAGGTGGTATCCACAAGTGAGGGGAAGAGTTCCCCATTGGTTATCTTAGTGGGCCCTAGGAGTGTGGACAGAGGGATCCACCAGGGTTCAGATTGGAGTAGAGCTGCCATATGCCCCTGCAGTTGCGGGCCAGTTCCGTGTTCTATCGCCCGAAGGAGGGAAGCCCATCAAAGTAGTGATTGGTCTACCCTGCGTTTTGGCTGGAAGGGGGTTGTGTTGGAAATGGCCCTTTTTGCAGGGTCACCCATAAACTTTTTGCCTGCCTCCTGTATTTTTGCTGACCTGTTTCTGTTGGTTTTATGACTCTGGGCACTTTACCACTGCTGTTCAGTGCTAAAGTGCATATGCTCTCCCTTTGTAAATATGACTATGTGAATTGGTATATCCCTGATTGGCTTATTTGGTTTACCTGTTAGTCCCTAGTAGTGTGGCCTGTGTGTGCCCAGGGCTGGTAAACCAAATGCTGCTGGTGGGCCTGCAGCACTGATGTGTGCCACCCACAGAAGCAGCTTGTAAAGTGTGTCTCAGACCTGCCACTGCAGTGTCTGTGTGCAGTCCATAACTGCCATCTTGGCTGTGAAGTGCACCCACTTCCCAGCCCCTGAACCTTCCCTTGGCATCTTGTAAGTCACCCCTATGGTAGGGTGCATTGTATGTGTAAGGTAGGACACGCCTTACTGTGTGTAGCATGTCCTGGTAGTGAATTATGCCCCATTTCGTTTTTCACAACTGTAAGGCTACCTGTTCCTCATAGGCTAGAATGGGCAGTTTGACTATTACATTCTATAGTCCTAACTGACCCCAGGAACATGGTAGAAAAACGAATTTAGTATGCCTGAGCTCAGAATATTAAAATACATCTTTTAGTGAAGTTTATTTTTATAATCTGTGTTTGAAAATACCACTTTTAGAAAGTAGGTATTTTCTTGCCTAAGCCTTCCAGTGTGCTCTGCTGTTATGTGTATTGGCTGTCTGGTTTTAGAGGGGCAGGGCAGGCTGAGTCAGACCTGGGTTGAATAGAGAGATCTGCATTTAGAGTGTGGGGAGGGGTGGCTCCTTGACCTGAATAGGGCTGTGCCTGGCAAGGTGAATGCTGGCTCCACCTCCTACTGTGTGTCTGCTAGCAGACCCCTCTTTCTGAAAGGAAGAATGCAGCCTGGTAAACAAAGTGCTCCAGGCCTGAGCAGAACTGGTTCTGGCTAGGTTCAGTGACTTGTAGCTTCTGAGAACAAAGACTTTTGGGGTATAAATATCTGTGCTCAAACCCCTACAATTTGTATTGCTTTTGGATCTGGAGAGGAAACTCTGTCCGTGCCACTGGAGGAATCTGCAGGAAGTGACTGTCCTTGTGCTTGTGTGTTGTTTCTTGCACTGGCCTGCAGCAGTGACCACTGGACCTTGAAGAAGAGGAAAAGGAACTTTTGAGAGAACTTTTATTTTTGTTACAGCAATTACCCAAGGGCTAGGAAGAGAGCTAGCCTCCTGCTGGAGTCTCAGGCACATCAGACTCCACCACCAACCTCCTGCTTCCTCCCTGCGAGTATTGCTATCTGCTGATGAGGCTCCTGTGAGTTCCAGGGCCTCTAGTTTTGCTTCAGAGAAAAGAGTGCTGGAAATCGTCGCTAACGCACGTTTGCGAGCCGCTGCAGCCGAGAACGCTGGAAAAATCATTGCGCTGCTGCCGCTGGATGCTCGCAACACGAAACCATCGATAACGCCCCTTTGCGAGCCGCTGCAGCTGAGACGCGCTGAAAAAATCATCGCGCTGCTGTCGCCGAGCGCTCGCAACCCCTAAAGAAATCATCGCTTCAAGACATCGCTTTGCGGACGCCGGGCGTCCGCCATTTTCATCGCATCGCACCGGATTTCGTCGCTCCCTCGCGGAGCGTCATCTCTTCGCATCGCAACACAATCGCACAGCGCAACAGGATCGTCGCATCGACTTCTCCCTCGCGGCAAGAAAGTCATCGCATCAGCGGCCTAGTGTGCAGAAGTTGGTCGCAGTGTCTCCGCACGCATCACGCAGATCAGCGCATCATCCTCCCTTGCGGCAAGGATTTCAACGCATCGCCGGCCTCGCGTGCCGAGAATCATCGCTACCACTTCTTTGCGACATTTTGTTGGTTTTGCTACTAAACCCAGGTACTTTGTGAGAGAAAGGGTCGCAGAGACCACTGGTTTGAATTTGAACTTTATTTTTGCAACCTTTGAACTATTTTTTGACAGTCCTTCAACAGCCATCCTATTTTTTGACAGTCTTATGAGAGAAAGGGTCGCAGAGACCACTGCCTTGAATTTGAACCTTAGTCTTGCAACCTTTGAACTATCTTTGACAGCCCTTCAACAGCTATCCTATTTTTGACAGTATTGTGGCTTTTACAGTTATTGGTCTTGTGATAAATCTGCCTTTATATAAAGATACTTATTTTTTATAACTACTTGTGTGGTGTCCCTCTGTAGTGTTCCTCACTGTGTTACTGTGTATGGTCATAAATGCTTCACACCCTGCCTCTGAGATAAGCCTACCTGCTCGTGCTACGTTACCACAGGGTTGAGCAGGGGTATTAAAGAGGGTAGCCCTCTCACTCTGACTTAGGAAGAAGGGTCCCTACTTGGACAGTGGCCAGCCATTGCCAACTAGAGACCCCCATTTCTAACATTGGTGGTCAGCGGTGAGGATCTGGACTTGCATTTATGATCGCATACAATAATTATAGTGTACACTACTAGTGAGTGCAGACCATAACGTACCGCATACATTTTTTGAGAGTTTTTTTGGATCCTATATTGTAATTGATATTGCCGGTGATTTTTCACCCGCACACATTTCCTGAGAGTTTTTGGGATCCTATATTGTGATTGATATTGCCGGTGATTTTTCACCCGCGCCCATTTTTGAGAGTTTTTGGATCCCATATTGTAATTGATAATGCCGGTGATTTTTCACCTGCGCACATTTTTTGAGAGTTTTTGGATCCCATATTGTAATTGATATTGCCGGTGATTTTTCACCCGCACACATTTCTGAGAGTTTTTGGGATCCTATATTGTGATTGATATTGCCGGTGATTTTTCACCCGCATACATTTTTTTGAGAAGTTTTCTTCTATCTTTTATTGATATTGCCCGTGATTGTTACAATGGGCAAGCCTATGTTTTATTGATATTGCCGGTGATAGTACCCGCATACATTTTTGTGAATTGTTGGATCCTATATTGTGATTGATATTGCCGGTGATTTTTTACCCGCATACATTTTCTTGAGAAGTTTTCTTCTATCTTTTATTGATATTGTCCGTGATTGTTACAATGGGCAAGCCTATTGTTTATTGATATTGCCGGTGATAGTACCCGCATACATTTTTGAAAGTTTTTGGATCCTATATTGTGATTGATATTGCCGGTGATTTTTTACCCGCATACATTTTCTTGAGAAGTTTTCTTCTATCTGTTATTGATATTGCCCGTGATTGTTACAACGGGCAAGCCTATTTGTTTTATTAGTGATATTGCCAGATATTGCTACAATGGGTCTTGCTGAAATGAGACCTACCTTTTATATAGATGATCTGTTAACCTACAGTCTAGAGGAGCGAAGGGGGTTCTGTGAGGAGAAGGGCTTAGCAGTGAGTAGGAAGGAGACTCAGCTATCCCTGCAGACATCCCTGAGACTTTGGCAACAAGACAGATGGAGATTCTTGGAGTCCCAGTACACCTACCAAGAGGGTAGTTGGTCTGAGGGTGGCTCTAGAGAGTCTGAAGAGGAGGAAGAAAGTGTTATGGAATATCTCATAGGTGGGGAGTTCCTTGATGAGCCTAGTGCCTATGGTAGTGCCAGATTCCCCTCATGGTCCCCAGAGGAGTTGGGGGACAGGCGGGAAGGTCCCATAGGTAGGGAGTCCCTTGCTGGATCTAGTGCACAGGGTAGTGCCCAATCCCCTTCATGGTCCCCAGAGGAGTTGGACAGACAGAGGGAGAGGGAGTACCAGCTGGAATTGGAGAGGCTCCAAATAGAGATTGCCCAGCTGGAGGCGCACCTAGCGCAGATAGCAGAAAAGGAGAAGTTAGCTCCAGAGGGAGGTTACCCCTGGAGCGCAGTTTTAATTGTCTGGATTCCCCAGAGAGGGTGGGGTCCAGTGGTGGCAGCAAAATTGAAGTATATAGTGATGACAGTGTAGTACACCCACCCAGGGATGTGGCACCTGACTTGAAGGAGGGGGTTGATCTACACCAGGGGATTCAAGGACCTGAGATAGCTCCATTGGTGTGCAGTGTCCCTGAGGTGGATTGGGGAACTAGCGCAGGGGCCCATAGTCCTAGTGAAAGGAGGGATACTCTACCGACTCTGGATGAGAGGTGCAGGGAGAGGGGTTCCCCCGTGGTTGAAGTCCTGGTGTATGAGTGTGAGGACCGCCCAGAAGAGTGTGGGTTGAGTGATAGAGACAGTCAGTTAATGTCTCGCCCATTTCAAGAGAGTGGTGTGGGGTACGTGTGTGAGGCACTGGATTGTGAGGTAAAGGTTAGCACCTGTGTGGAGCTGTGTAATCCAATTGTGGGAGAGCATATTGTGAGTTCCTGTTTTCCAGAGCTAGGCCAACACCTGTCAGATTGCGAGTTCTCTGATCCTAGGGAACTTGCACAGGAGGCAGACCTCTGGGTGAGTACCAGAGGCTCTGTAGAGGCATTAGGGAATGACCCTAAGAGAAGTGGTTCAGAAGTTTTCCAACCCAGAGTGCTGGGAAAGGTTAGGAGTGTTACAGCTGGGTCCCCTTGTTGTGAGGGGGTTGTAGGGCCTCACATCCTGTCTCGTGGGAGCAGGAGTGAGACTGGGATAGGTCCCGAAGTGCCCCAGCCTCAGTCCCCAGGACTGGATGGTTCCATGAGGGAACACCAGGTGGGGAGCCTAGTCTGTCTGGATGGACCGTCCATTGTGGGGGTACCCCAGTGTTAGGTGAGCTGGGAGTGCCTGTAGTCAGGCCTCCATCAGTTCTTGTGCCTGGCAGTGCCACTCCTAGGGGGAGGGTACAGAAGTCCAGTCTGAGGGATGAAAGGGGAAAGAGTCCCCAGTGGAAGAACCAGTGGGTCAGGGGCCAGCCAGAAGGGCTGAGCCTCATAGGATTGGCCATGGTGACGCCACTTCTGTCCTGGGGCATCTTCACGCACTGTCAGAGGGACAGGAGGTCGTGAGCTCTGTGCCAGGCAGACTGTCACGCAACACGCTAGGTATGTGTCACCCTCAGGAAGTCCTGGTTGGCCAGGCAGTTGTTCAGCCACAGGGGTTGGTCCCTGGGTTGGTAAGTCAGGTCCAGGAGTTGTCTGACCTGGAGGGAGGGACAACTGTAAGCAGTGTCCCGACCATTTTTTCCAAGAGCACCACTCCAGGTGGGAGGGTGCAGTATGCTGGAAGGGGGTGCAGAGGGAGGGAGTCCTCGCCTCTGACCCCGGTGCACCCTGAGGGTTTTTCAGGTTGGTAGGTCAGTTGCAGGGTCCAGGCCCTGAACTGGTGGAGGGGTGTGTTTCCCTTGAGGGGAGCCTGTGTGCTCCCCAGGAAGTCCTGGGTGGCCAGGCGGTTGTTCAACCCCAGGGGTTGGTCCCTGGGATGGTAAGTCAGGTCCAGGTGTTGTCTGACCTGGAGGAAGGGACAACTGTAAGCAGTGTCCCGACCATTTTTTTCCTAAAAGCACCACTCCAGGTGGGAGGGTGCAGTATGCTGGAAGGGGGTGCAGAGGGAGGGAGTCCTCGCCTCTGACCCCAGTACCACCTGAGGGTTTTTCCAGGTTGATGGATCAGTGGCAGGGACAAGGCCCTGAACTAGTGGAAGAGTGTATTTTCCTTGGGGGAATTGGTGTACTCCCCCAGAAGTCCTGGGTTGCCAGGCACAGGCCCAGCCTAAGGGTACAGACCCTAGGTTGGGGGCCAGGTTCAGGGTGTCCCCCTGATCTGGAGGAAGGGGCAACTGCTAACAGTGCCCCTCCCGGTTTGTGTTATGGAGGCACCTCTCCAGGTGGGAGGGTGCCGGGCCCCAGTAAAGGGGGCGGGGAGAGGGCAGCCTCACCCCTGACCTCCGCCCAGTCTAAGGGTACAGACCCTATGCTGGGATACCAGTTGCAGGATAGAACCCCTGAACTGGTGGGCGAATTATGCAGGACACCTGCCTCAGGTGCCCTGACAATTCTGGAGGGGGTACCGCTCCAAGTGGGAGGGTACCGAGCCCCAAAGAGAAGGACCGGGTGTGGGGGAGCCCACCCCAGTCGCTGGCCCCGGGGTTGGGTACAGGCCCAGGGCTGGTGGGTCAGTGTCAGGACGCGTTGCCTGACCTGACAGGAGGGAGAGTGGACAAAGGTGCCAGACACCTGGGGTTACTGCCCGCACTCTCTGATGCCACAAATGTTTGAGAGCCCTGAGAGGTATAGGGCTTGGATTTTAACACTGACTACTGTCAGTGACTACTGGGAGCTTGTTGTTTATCTGTTGGGACACACCTGGGGGCCAGTTAAGGTTAGATGCTGCACAGGTGGTATCCACAAGTGAGGGGAAGAGTTCCCCATTGGTTATCTTAGTGGGCCCTAGGAGTGTGGACAGAGGGATCCACCAGGGTTCAGATTGGAGTAGAGCTGCCATATGCCCCTGCAGTTGCGGGCCAGTTCCGTGTTCTATCGCCCGAAGGAGGAAGCCCATCAAAGTAGTGATTGGTCTACCCTGCGTTTTGGCTGGAAGGGGGTTGTGTTGGAAATGGCCCTTTTGCAGGGTCACCCATAAACTTTTTGCCTGCCTCCTGTATTTTTGCTGACCTGTTTCTGTTGGTTTTATGACTCTGGGCACTTTACCACTGCTGTTCAGTGCTAAAGTGCATATGCTCTCCCTTTGTAAATATGACTATGTGAATTGGTATATCCCTGATTGGCTTATTTGGTTTACCTGTTAGTCCCTAGTAGTGTGGCCTGTGTGTGCCCAGGGCTGGTAAACCAAATGCTGCTGGTGGGCCTGCAGCACTGATGTGTGCCACCCACAGAAGCAGCTTGTAAAGTGTGTCTCAGACCTGCCACTGCAGTGTCTGTGTGCAGTCCATAACTGCCATCTTGGCTGTGAAGTGCACCCACTTCCCAGCCCCTGAACCTTCCCTTGGCATCTTGTAAGTCACCCCTATGGTAGGGTGCATTGTATGTGTAAGGTAGGACACGCCTTACTGTGTGTAGCATGTCCTGGTAGTGAATTATGCCCCATTTCGTTTTTCACAACTGTAAGGCTACCTGTTCCTCATAGGCTAGAATGGGCAGTTTGACTATTACATTCTATAGTCCTAACTGACCCCAGGAACATGGTAGAAAAACGAATTTAGTATGCCTGAGCTCAGAATATTAAAATACATCTTTTAGTGAAGTTTATTTTTATAATCTGTGTTTGAAAATACCACTTTTAGAAAGTAGGTATTTTCTTGCCTAAGCCTTCCAGTGTGCTCTGCTGTTATGTGTATTGGCTGTCTGGTTTTAGAGGGGCAGGGCAGGCTGAGTCAGACCTGGGTTGAATAGAGAGATCTGCATTTAGAGTGTGGGGAGGGGTGGCTCCTTGACCTGAATAGGGCTGTGCCTGGCAAGGTGAATGCTGGCTCCACCTCCTACTGTGTGTCTGCTAGCAGACCCCCTCTTTCTGAAAGGAAGAATGCAGCCTGGTAAACAAAGTGCTCCAGGCCTGAGCAGAACTGGTTCTGGCTAGGTTCAGTGACTTGTAGCTTCTGAGAACAAAGACTTTTGGGGTATAAATATCTGTGCTCAAACCCCTACAATTTGTATTGCTTTTGGATCTGGAGAGGAAACTCTGTCCGTGCCACTGGAGGAATCTGCAGGAAGTGACTGTCCTTGTGCTTGTGTGTTGTTTCTTGCACTGGCCTGCAGCAGTGACCACTGGACCTTGAAGAAGAGGAAAAGGAACTTTTGAGAGAACTTTTATTTTTGTTACAGCAATTACCCAAGGGCTAGGAAGAGAGCTAGCCTCCTGCTGGAGTCTCAGGCACATCAGACTCCACCACCAACCTCCTGCTTCCTCCCTGCGAGTATTGCTATCTGCTGATGAGGCTCCTGTGAGTTCCAGAGCCTCTAGTTTTGCTTCAGAGAAAAGAGTGCTGGAAATCGTCGCTAACGCACGTTTGCGAGCCGCTGCAGCCGAGAACGCTGGAAAAATCATCGCGCTGCTGCCGCTGGATGCTCGCAACACGAAACCATCGATAACGCCCCTTTGCGAGCCGCTGCAGCTGAGACGCGCTGAAAAAATCATCGCGCTGCTGTCGCCGAGCGCTCGCAACCCCTAAAGAAATCATCGCTTCAAGACATCGCTTTGCGGACGCCGGGCGTCCGCCATTTTCATCGCATTGCACCGGATTTCGTCGCTCCCTCGCGGAGCGTCATCTCTTCGCATCGCAACACAATCGCACAGCGCAACAGGATCGTCGCATCGACTTCTCCCTCGCGGCAAGAAAGTCATCGCATCAGCGGCCTAGTGTGCAGAAGTTGGTCGCAGTGTCTCCGCACGCATCACGCAGATCAGCGCATCATCCTCCCTTGCGGCAAGGATTTCAACGCATCGCCGGCCTCGCGTGCCGAGAATCATCGCTACCACTTCTTTGCGACATTTTGTTGGTTTTGCTACTAAACCCAGGTACTTTGTGAGAGAAAGGGTCGCAGAGACCACTGGTTTGAATTTGAACTTTATTTTTGCAACCTTTGAACTATTTTTTGACAGTCCTTCAACAGCCATCCTATTTTTTGACAGTCTTATGAGAGAAAGGGTCGCAGAGACCACTGCCTTGAATTTGAACCTTAGTCTTGCAACCTTTGAACTATCTTTGACAGCCCTTCAACAGCTATCCTATTTTTGACAGTATTGTGGCTTTTACAGTTATTGGTCTTGTGATAAATCTGCCTTTATATAAAGATACTTATTTTTTATAACTACTTGTGTGGTGTCCCTCTGTAGTGTTCCTCACTGTGTTACTGTGTATGGTCATAAATGCTTCACACCCTGCCTCTGAGATAAGCCTACCTGCTCGTGCTACGTTACCACAGGGTTGAGCAGGGGTATTAAAGAGGGTAGCCCTCTCACTCTGACTTAGGAAGAAGGGTCCCTACTTGGACAGTGGCCAGCCATTGCCAACTAGAGACCCCCATTTCTAACACCACAGTTTTGCAATCTGGTAGTGTTCAGAATTTATTTGAGTGGTGGATGTAAATAAGCACTCTTCACAGTCATGGTTACATTTGTAAGTTAGTTCAAGTAATCAATATCTACTTCTTCTTCTTCTAAAACTCCAAGCATTATCATTATAAATTCTTGTGCGTCTTAATATCTAAAAGGTCTCAAATGCCTAAAGAATAATGTACTATAGAACTGTCACTGAGTAAACATAGGAGCAAATGTTTACGGTGCAGAACACAATCTCTTATCTGGTTTTTGTACAATTTGGTTTAAAAGATGTGTTAAATGAAACAGTATATGCTAAAGACACTGGTAACTGTTGCTGCTGCACATATATGA
Source organism: Calotriton arnoldi (assembly GCA_963921515.1). Taxonomy (NCBI): domain Eukaryota; kingdom Metazoa; phylum Chordata; class Amphibia; order Caudata; family Salamandridae; genus Calotriton; species Calotriton arnoldi. Next base: position 183,331 of record CAWUFW010001962.1, read on the forward strand.
CCTTCACAAGCAAAAATCATACAATACATCGGCTAATCTGATTCATACCATCAATCTGATCAAATTTTATGACTAAGTACTCAACTTTATCCCTATTTGGAAAATGCATGAAATCAATAACTTTGCCCATAGCACCGTTTACTAACTCTTCCTTGTATTCAAAGTTTAACCAAATATTTACATTGCCAATACTTCCCAAATAATTTCTTGTTTCACTATGGAGAAGTGTCTTGAAAACAGGCTGTCGTTTCACGGGGTAAGTTGCAGTAGGTCAACAAAAACAATGAAATGCTTTCCTCCAAACAGCACGTCGTACTCTGTTCATAAAATCTGCTGTATTCGTAAGTGTATGAAGGCAAGTATTAAGTTCCAAACCTTGCTCACCTCATAAATGATTAAAAGCTTCAGTTTCTTCAGTACTCTTCACACCTCATGGCAAGCTTCACCAGATAACTTCTGGTATTCCAGGTTATTGTCATGTTCAACAAGTAGCCTAAGCATTCTGTGTAAAATAATCCTTTTAATGTTGTGTGCAGCTATTCCAGATGGTGGTGTTACTACACATGATACATTTGATTCTGTTGTCCTTTGTAGGTAAGCAGTGAGAACTTTAATTAGGAAGATTGGCTTAAATGAAGAGCATTCACATTCTCGTGCAGAAACCCATGCCCTATTTCATCTTTTACTTTACATTTCTTTTTGTTTGTCATTTAGTTGTGCTACTAAGGGGCTGATTACGATGGTGGGAGGAGGCACATCCGCCGTGCTGGCGGTGGCGGAAAATGCCCTTTTCCGCACTCCACCGGCGGTCTTGGCGTCCGCCGTATTATGATGGGCATAGATAGCCCATTTCCCATCCACTGCGGAGTTCCGGGTTCCGCCAAAATTCTCCGTCCCCACCGGTAGCGGACGGAGCCACAAGAGTGGTACCGCCGTGCGGAATGTGGTCAGGACTGCCGGTCAAATCACGATGCCTCACACAGCCCACCACACCGCTGCAGAGAATCCGGCCATTCGAGGATGGCAGTGGCAATACTGCGGATAGCTCCATGTGTTCCAGACCGCTGGGGAAACGGCGGTCTTTGGCCTTTCCGCAGCAAATCCGACCGCTGCGGACGGATTTTCAGCTTTTCCGGCGCTGAATCCTGGAATCCGACCGCCGTGGTAGGGAGTTTCTGGCAGTGCATTCTAATCTGGCCGGCGGTTTTGCTGCGGTACCTGCGGGCGGAAGTTTCCCGCTAGCACGGCGGTTGGAATGCTTTTCCACCCGCCATTGTAATCAGCCGCTAAGTGTTTGAATCAAAACTTTCCTCTCTTGCTTGTTGTATTGCAGGCTCCACCTCACTCATGGCTATGGCTGCTTCATTTTGAATAACTGGTTGTCCAAGTCGATTTTGACTCGGTGGTCCAGAACTTTTGATTCTTGGTGAACTCTCCTTAGCTACCTCAGCAGCAATGGTTTCTTCCTGTTCAATCTCATCTTTCTACATTTCCAAGTAGTTTGAAAAGACGGGGCACTGAATGCTATTGTTTACAGCATTGAAAGAGTCTTTGTAGCAGTTGTAGTCTCCAAGTAGTTCTGATTCAGCAAGCCATGGCTTGAACAGTTTCAGAAGAGCCAAATAAAAAAACTCTCTTTGGTCTGCATTTTGGCCAGTCAGATTTCTGTGGTTAATTAGATTTCCTTTGTTGCGTCTCACCTAACAACCATCACATCCAAGTATTGCATATTTCCCTTCTTCTATGTTTTATGTTACATTACTGTTATCTGTAGTGTTGAAGTACTTCATATAGGTACATGTTCTCTAGGTGTTGACTCCTTCTGGGATAATACGTATCAACCATACTTGACTTCACAATATCTCTGCTAGATACTGAATTTCTGGGAAAGACTTCAGCACTCCATTTCGCGTGCTTGCAAGGCCTAGACTTACCGAAACAATACCCCTTGACTTTGAGTACAAACTGGCAGCTCAATCTATTATAGCATTCATAAGAGCTTCTCTATCAGAAAGCATTTTCAAGCTGAAGCTGTACAATTTCTTAGTCAGAGCATTTTCTGCAGAAATCTCCTTCATCTCTGTCTTCTCTGATTTTGTATTATACAAAAGTGAGCAACAGCGATGGAGTTGTCTTCAACAAAATGTATATCCATATTAGTATTCCACATTTTGAGAATCACAAGGTTATAGCCATTAATATACTTGGAGGCCTCTGTTCTTCTCAGGTTTTATGTGTTTTTTGGTGATTTTTGTGTAAGTGCATGTCTGACTGCAAATAAAAAGCTGTTCACTCTTCCTTGGGAAATGCCAGGTCTTGGAAATCCAAAATGACATCTTGTGTAAAATTTTCCTTTACATCTGTATTTTGGACAACAGTATTTGCCACATCTACTGTTTTAAAGAGCAATATTTGGTGTCTGAGACCTTTTTCACCACTGTCTTTCTGGATGTCACATACTGTTCTATGAAAGATAGTACAGACTCATCACTGTCTGTTCCTATTTTCGTTGCATCTTTATCATAACAGCATGTGAATATGAGGAGCAACTCTTGCTTTGTACTCTACGCCAAAATAAATTAGTTGCTTCACCAAGAGGAGGATGTGCTTTGTTGCACATGTTAAAAAAAAGGTTTCTAAAGCGCTCGAATACCCATAGGTGCCTTGGCGCTATTTGAATGGCAGTAAAGTGATGGTAGTTAGGTGATGAGAAATGACTAAACACCTAACCATTAAAAAGCCAAGTTTTTATTAGCTTCCTGAAACCCAGCAATGTTGGTGCTGCCTTGATGTTTATAGGTAGACTGTTCCACAGGGCAGGGGCTTCGGTGGTAAAACAACTGCCTCCCCATTTTAATCTCTTGTACCTGGGGCAGTGCACTGTCAAGGTATTTTTAGAACGAAGTTCTCTATTTGGGACATACCATGAAAGAGAATTTTTAAATAACAAGGACCTACATTGTGCAGGGCTTTGAAAATAAGGCATAATGCCTTGAATTTAATTCGGTTAGATACCGTCAGCCAATGTAGTTCCTTGATAGCCGATGAAACTGGATGGAATTTGGGCAGGTTGAAAACCAGCCTGGCTGCCGCATTTTGCACACTCTGAAGTTTCTTTATATGTTGTTTTTGAAGCTTAGAAAAAGGCCATTACAGTAGTCCAATTTTGATAAAATTAATAAAGAGACAACTGTTTTTCTGGTGGTTAAAGGAATAAAAGAAAGAATCTTTCTGATAATCCTTAGGGTATTAAAACTGGCCGAGACAACCGAGCTGATATGTTTATTAAAACTTAATTGGTCGTCTACTATTACGCCCAGATTTCTAGCTTTTTGTACAGGAATTGGGAGAGTTCCCATCTCTGTTGGCCAACAAACCGGGTTCCAAAAAGAGGGGTTATTGCCAAAGAGTATAACCTCGGTTTTCTCAGCATTTAGCTTAAGACAGTGCGTTTCCATCCAGCCACTGACTGCTCTCATACAGTTGTAGAACTGAGAGGTAGTTGTTTCTATGTTATTCGAGGCTGCCACCACAATTTGGGTGTCGTCTGCATAAGACGTAGGGGAAAAACCGAAAGATCTAATCAGAGGGGCTAGTTCTGAAACGTAAACATTAAAAAGCAGCGGACTCAATGAAGATCCCTGTGGGACACCACAAGGGAGTAAAAAGGAATCAGAGGAAAAATTCTCTAGCCCAACTGAATGGTTTCTGTTAGTCAGAAATGATTGGAGTAAAGCCAAGGCTTTGTCGGCAATGCCCAGTTTACTGAGACGGTTGACAAGGGTGACATGGTCAACCGTATCAAAGGCCGCCGACAAATCCAGAAGAATGAGTGCTGCAGAGCCCCCTTATCCAGGATGGTTCTTAACTCATCCGTTGTTTTTATTAGAGCCGTCTCAGTACTATGTTCGGCCCTAAAGCCGAACTGAGAAGGATCCAACAGATGGTTATCCTGAATAAACTTTGATAGTTGAATGTTTAACAGTTTTTCCACCAGTTTGGCTGGAAAAGGTAGCCTGGAGATAGGACGGTAATTGGCTGGGTTGTCCGGGTCTAGATTAGATTTCTTTAAAAGTGGTAGAATTGAAGCCATTTTCCAAAGATCAGGAAAGATACCTGTGCTGAACATCCCATTAAAGATGTCTGCTAAAGGTGTTGCAATGGGAGCTGAAATTTGTTTTAATACAGAAGGAGGGCATGGGTCAAATGGTGATCCTGACTTAGTAGAATCGATTAACTTTAAAACTTAATCCGAAGTGGTAACTGTAAATTGTTTAAGGTTAGCAAAACAACTAGTATTATCTACATCCAGGGCCTTTATGGAACCTATGCTGGTTGGACGGTCATTGACGGTGGAAAATGTATTATATATAAGTTCCACTTTGTGACGAAAATGTGAGGCAATTTCCTCACAATAGGATTGACTGATGTTATTACTTTTCGTCTCGGGGAGTTTAGTCAGTTTGTTTATGACTAAAAAAAGTTCCTTAGACGAGTTTTTAGAAGCTTCTATTTGCTGAGTGAAAAAAGATGATTTATTTCGGATGATAGCTGCTTTATAGTTTGCCAGGGCCATTTTATATGTTATTTTATCCGCGGGACTCTATTTTAGTCTCCAGGTTCTTTCCAGTTTCCTGCAATTTTGTTTTTGGAGCCGGAGAGCATCCGAGTACCAAGGTGCAGATTTTTTTGTTTATTTTTATTGGTACCTTTTTTGGAACCGCTTTTGAAATGGCCACTTTAAGCCAGTTGGTGTACGCCTCTGTGGCTTCATTTGGGTCAGGCCACTGAGTAAACGTGGCTTGTCCAAGATGATGTTCTAAACAATCAAAATTGGTTTTAGACCACTGATAGGAAGGTAACTGACTGGTGTCATGGCCCCTGTTTTGAAAGGGAAGAGGGACTGCCAGTTGGAAAAGTACCACTTTATGGTCAGACCATGTGAAAGGAAGGATATCTTTAACTGAAATAAAATTATTGTTTGAAAAAATCGCATCCAACGTGTGTCCTCTATTATGAGTGGGCTGATGAACAAGTTGAGGGAGATTAAAAGCATTCATAATCTCCAAAATAGCCTCTGTATCTTTATCCTCATTACAGTCTAAATGGAAATTAAAATCTCCAAGTACTGTATAGTCGTTCTTACATGCTCCACCCTCTACTAGTGAATAAACTGATTGGAGAAAATTATGTCTAGTACCTGGAGGACGGTAGATAAGCAGGCCGTTCAGGGAATAATTATTAGTTATATCGATCTTAAAGGATAATAGTTCACAATCTGCATTTGGTAAAAGATCAATTTTAATTTTGAACTCATTTCTATAGATTATCCCCAAACCGCCACCCCTATTCCCCTCTCTGTCTGCTCTCATTATTGAGTACCCTTGAGGAGTGGCTATCAATAAATCGGGACTAGAATGTTCATTAGCCCAAGTTTCAGTGATAAAAAGAACATCAAGATGTTCATTCACAATAAGCTCTGCTACTTCAAAGGCATGCTTTACCAAAGACCGTGCGTTGACTAAAGCCAATTGATAATTACAGGTGAGAGGATGTTTAATATGTTTACTCTCAGCCATTTGACAGATGGAGGATGATTCAGGATTGGTAGTCTTGAAACCACACTTATGGCATAGTAAACTGGGAGAATCCTGGGTCAAATCCATTAAAGGGCACCCTCCATTAGGTTTATTAAAGGACATAAGAGACCCACCTGACCACTTTATCCTCTTTACAATAGTCTGTGCAAAACAGACAGCATCTCCGGAGCACGGCGCGATCTCGGCGCGGACGGGCGCAGACAGGCTTGCCTTTGGCGCGCCTTCGGTGCGCCTGCGGCGTGCCCGCTGCGCGCGTCCGCTGCGCGTCCGTTCCAGCTTTAGTTTTTATAGCTGGCCGACACGATGCAGGCTTCAATCCAAGCGTTTCCACCGGAAGTCAGGCGGTCAGGCCGGAAAAGAAGGTGTGTTCGCTTCCCTCCGCACAATCGGCTCTGCCGTGGCGGACCGGGAAGCGAAGACAAGAGCAGACAGCTATTGAGCACAAGCTCGGTAAGTGAAGCCTTCCCTAAAACAGCAGTATAAACAAACAACTTTGCTTTTAACCCCTTCGGTGCTTATGACGAGCTGGACTAGTCATGGCACACAGTGCTCGTGTGCTCATGACGAGTCCAGCTCGTCATAAGACCACCCACGGGGAGCGCTGGCGCTCCCCCGTGGGAATCCGATCGTCGGGTTTTTGGGGAAGGCAGGGGAAGGACTTCCCTGCCTCCCCCGCCCCCCGCCCTCCCTATCAATGACGTCAGCGCGCGAGCGCGCTGACATCGTTGAGGGTTTCCCTTCCTTCCCCGACGCGCTGGAAGCCATTTGCTCCCAGCGCGTCGGGGAAATCAGGTGAGTTTTGGCTCGGGGAGGGGGTTTGATTCGAAAAGAGACATCGAGGGAAAGGAAAGGGTTTTCCTTTCCCCGATGCCTCTTTTGTGCATTCCTGCTGCACGATCATGTGATCGTGCAGCAGGAATGCCTACGAAGGAGGGAGGGCGCAATTCTCCTGTAGAATTCGTGAGCGTGGAGATGTGCCTTCTCTCCATTTACACCCTGAAATGTTAGCTGTAATCCTTGATGGAGGTCTTTGCATCCTTGAATTTCTCGAGCGCAATGCTCGTGTAGTTCCTGTGACCAGGAGGTTCCTTCTCCTCGTCTGCCGCTGAGATCCTGCTCTGACCCTTTATAAACAAGAGGCATGTGAACGGGCCTAGAAGCCCTGCTCGTTTGGCCCCGCCACACATACACTAGCGGTATGCAACGTATGCCCGCCCTTGCCCCACTATGATGGACAGCTTACTCAAAGGACCCCGGCGCTTTCGGCGCGGTGGCAAAGTTACAGACACACAGGTCACTGGAGACAATTGTTCTGGTCCTTTACGCAGCTGTAGTGTAGGAAAGGCACTATACATTACCCAACGAGGTAGCACTTACTGATTAGCCAGTAGAAAGTACTCCAGTTGAGTAGAGGTATTGCACAAAACGGTGGCATCTTCGTGGATAAATATGCAGGGCAGATGTGCCTTCTCTCCATTTCCAACGTGAAAAGTTAGCTGTAATCCTTGATGGAGGTCTTTGCATCCTTCATTTTCTCAAGCGCAATTCTCGTGTAGAATTCGTGAGCGTGGAGATGTGCCTTCTCTCCATTTACACCCTGAAAAGTTAGCTGTAATCCTTGATGGAGGTCTTTGCATCCTAGAATTTCTCGAGCGCAATGCTCGTGTAGTTCCTGTGACCAGGAGGTTCCTTCTCCTCATCTGCCGCTGAGATCCTGCTCTGACCCTTTATAAACAAGAGGCATGTGAACGGGCCTAGAAGCCCCGCTCGTTTGGCCCCGCCACACATACACTAGCGGTATGCAACGTATGCCCGCCCTTTCCCCACTATGATGGACAGCTTACTCAAAGGACCCCGGCGCTTTCGGCGCGGTGGCAAAGTTACAGACACACAGGTCACTGGAGACAATTCTTCTGGTCCTTTACGCAGCTGTAGTGTAGGAAAGGCACTATACATTTACCCAACGAGGTAGCACTTACTGATTAGCCAGTAGAAAGTACTCCAGTTGAGTAGAGGTATTGCACAAAACGGTGGCATCTTCGTGGATAAATATGCAGGGCAGATGTGCCTTCTCTCCATTTCCAACGTGAAAAGTTAGCTGTAATCCTTGATGGAGGTCTTTGCATCCTTCATTTTCTCAAGCGCAATTCTCGTGTAGAATTCGTGAGCATGGAGATGTGCCTTCTCTCCATTTACACCCTGAAAAGTTAGCTGTAATCCTTGATGGAGGTCTTTGCATCCTTGAATTTCTCGAGCGCAATGCTCGTGTAGTTCCTGTGACCAGGAGGTTCCTTCTCCTCGTCTGGCGCTGAGATCCTGCTCTGACCCTTTATCCCCTTCGGTGCTTATGACGAGCTGGACTCGTCATGGCACACAGTGCTCGTGTGCTCATGACGAGTCCAGCTCGTCATAAGACCACCCACGGGAAGCGCTGGCGCTCCCCGTGGGAATCCGATCGTTAAGTTTTTTTTTTGGGGAGGCAGGGGAAGGGCTTCCCTGCCTCCCCCCGCCCCATCAATGACGTCAGCGCGCGAGGTGCGCTGACATCATTGAGGGTTTCCCTTTCTTCCCCGACGGGCTGGAAGCCATTTGCTTCCAGCGCGTCGGGGAAATCAGGTGAGGTTTGGCTCGGGGAGGGGGGGGGTTTGTATCAAAAGAGGCATCGAGGGAAAGGAAAGGGTTTTCCTTTCCCCCAATGCCTCTTTTGTGCATTCCTGCTGCACGATCATGTGATCGTGCAGCAGGAATGCCCACTAGGCACCAGGGTTTTTTTAAATTTTTGTGTTGGGGAGTGGCCAAAAGGGCAAGGGTTGCTCCCCTTTTACGGGTGTGAATATTTTATTTATACTGTTAGGCCCACCTACCCCTTAGCTTGGCTGGTGGATTGTGTGTGGACTGGTGCATTATTTGCATATGTGATTGTAATGTTTTTTTTTCTCCTTTTTATTCTAGTGTAAAGCTCTTGATTCCTGTTTGCGGTTTCGGCAGTTGTGGTTCTGCAGTTTTGCGTAATTGCATTTATTTGGTAAGAAAAATATTTTTGTTGTGTGTACTCCAAATGAGTATTATTGTCATGCATGAATGAATTTTTTTGTAAGTGGTGCCATAATGGCAGCATATTTGTTAGTGTTCAGAGCATGAAATTCTTTGCGATGTTTTGCATTGTCTTATGTGTAATTTTTTTTCTTCTTCTTTTTTAGTGGGATATTGTTGATCCTTACTGTGTCTTTGCAGAGTAGGTGGTGGTGAGTCTAGCTGCTTCTGTCACGTGAGTCACGTGAGTGGTATAGTGTTGGAGTATATAGGTCTTTGTGATAAAGCTACATTTTGTTTATTTCTTTTTTTACAAAGGGTTTGTTGTTGTTGACTTGTTTGACAAGTAACCTTTATTAGTAAGCATTATGGCTAGCCGTAGAATTACTGCTCAGCAGGTGGTTGGTTTGCTTCTTGAATCTTCCTCTGAGCAGGATTATGAGACTGACAAGTACAGTTATTAAACATCAGATAACTCTTGTATGTCCCACCATTCAACCTTATTTGGAATGGTGTTTAGGAAGATATGATAGGTTTGTCCTCACTAGATTAAGATTTGACAGCTTTCATCGTTTAGTCAGCTTCCCTATACAAAATGATTGGAACAGCGAGCTTTGTATGTGCCCCTGTGATGAAATGTCCCCCAGACGACAATACATGTGATTTTATTCTGCAAATTTTATAGAGTAGAAAGATCTAGATGGATTTTGCCAATGCTGAAGGGTGGGGGATGGAGACAATGTCGACCTGCCTACCTTTATTTACAAAGATTGGACAATGTTTATTGTGTGGGAGCTATGTCTGGTCTCTTGAAGGCCATATTGAAAAAAAGGAAAAGTATTATATGGGAAACATAGCATGAGGCAGACTGATCTTCAGAACAAACGGGGTATTGATTAATTGAAGATGTGATTTTTAAGATCTTAGCGATATTTAAAGATGTAAATATGTAAGGTATTAGTCTTTTTAAACACTAGGGGCATATTAGCAAGACCCACGTTAAAATTATCGCCGTTTTAGCGGCAGGAAACTGCCGCTAAAACGGCGATAATGGGCTTGATAATATGAGTTATAGAATTCCAATAGAAGCCCAGGTTAGATGTCCTGCACATCTAACCTGGGCTTCTATTGGAATTCCATAACGCATATTAGCAAGCCCATTATCGCCGTTTTAGCGGCAATTTCCTGCCGCTAAAACGGCGATAATTTTTACGTGGGTCTTGCTAATATGCCCCTCGATTGTATATTTTTTAATGTGCAACTTCTATGATTTTTTTCTACTAAAAATCGAATAAAGTTTATTTGATTTGATTTGAGACTGACAGTGCGTCTGAGGGAGAGGAGGGAGGGGAAGATTCAGGCAGTGAGTTTTCTCTCCACATGGAATCATCGGATGATGAAGGTACTCTCAGTGCAGATGAAGTGCCTGATTTAGAGGAGGATACTACTGTGCCGATGGTGCAAGAGGCATCTGGATTGCAGCCTGGGGCTGCTAGGCTTCCTACTGGAAGTGCTGGACTCTGGGTTGATCCAAACATGGTGCAGCCGGTGTTGCCTGCCTTTAGTGGTTATGCAGGGTGTAGAGTGGATTGTGAACATTATTTGCCTATACAGTATTTTCAGTTGTTTATGGATGATGTATTTTTGGGTGAGATTGTTGAGCAGACTAATTTGTATGCTGAACAGTTTTTGAGGGACAACAGTGCCAGACTTAGGCCCCATTCTAGAGCTACCCGGTGGAGTCCCACAAATCTGGAAGAGATGAAGAAGTTTTTGGGTTTGACTTTTTGATGGGTTTGATAAGGAAGCCGTCCATGGGTTCATATTGGTCTACCAGTCCCTTGATGGCAACGGCCATATTTCCTGCAGTTATGACTCGTGATCGGTATTTACTTTTGCTTCGGATGCTGCATTTTGTTGATAATGGTTTGGCGTTGCCACGAGATCACCCTGAATGTGACCGTCTTTTTAAGATTCGGCCTGTTCTTGATCATTTTGTAGATCGATTTTCAGAGATCTATACTCCAGGGAAAGAAATATCTATTGATGAGTCTTTGGTCCTGTTCAAGGGCCGTTTGGTTTTAGGCAGTACATTCCTAGCAAGAGGGCACGCTATGGAATTAAGCTGTATATGTTGTCTGAGAGTAGGACAGGATATGTTTTTAATTTGTGTGTGTACACTGGTAGGGATTCCACTATTGACCCCCCTGGTTGTCCGTCCACTTTTGGAGTAGAGAAAATTGTGTGGGATCTTGCTAGAGGACTGTTTAACAGAGGCCACCATTTGTACCTTGATAACTTCTACACTGCTGTGCAATTGTTTAAGGAATTGTTCAAAGTGGACACTTTTGCTTGTGGCACAATCCGCTCTAACCGTAAAGGTTATCCAAAAGAGCTTGTTTGCAAAAAACTTCAGAGGGGACAGTGCAGTGCCTTGCGTAGTGAGGAACTGCTAGCTGTGAAATTTGTGGACAGGAGGGATGTGTACATGCTGACTACCATCCATGATGAGAGTACTTCACCTGTGGCTGTTTGGGGTCAGATTGCTGAAGTGCGCAAACCTGTGTGCATTTTAGACTACAATAAGCACATGGGTGGTGTTGATAGAGTAGATCAGAGGTTGGAACCTTACACTGCTATTCGTAAGTCTTACATTTGGTATAAGAAGTTGGCCATCCATCTCTTCAATTTAGCAACTTTCAATGCTTTTGTTGTGTTTAAGGAGTGTTCTCCTGCGTCAAAGTTGACTTTTGTTCAGTTTCAGGAGTCTGTCATAGGCAGCCTTGTTGTTGTGGAACAGGCAAGTGTTCCTAGAGTTGGAGTGGTGGAGGATGTGGCTCGATTGAAAGATCGCCACTTTCCTGATCACATTCCTCCTACACTCTCAAAAGACTTTCCCACTAGGAGATGTAGAGTCTGTTGGCGAAGAGGTACGCGGAAGGAGACTCGTATGTACTGCCCTGAGTGTCCTTCTAACCCTGGGCTGTGTGTGCCTGCTTGTTATAGAGCGTACCACAAGCAAAAGAATTATTGGGAGCAACCATGAGTGGTAAAGTGAACTGCCTGGTCTGTAATGTTTAAGAATTGTTGTTCTGTTTCAAGGTTGGCATTAGTGCAATGTATTTAGTTTCTGATTTTGTGTTAGTAGATGTGTATCTATTTGCAATTTGTTTGTGTTTTCTTTTTTGTATAAAAAAATCCTAAATGTGATGGTGGTGTGTGTAGGCTGGTGCTTGGCTGGCGGTGTGCGTGGAGTGGCGCTTGGCTGGCGGTGTGCGGGGAGTGGCTCTTGGCTGGCGGTGTGTGTGGAGTGGTGCTTGGCTGGCGGTGTGCGTGGAGTGGCGCTAGGCTGGCGGTGTGCGTGGAGTGGCGCTAGGCTGGCGGTGTGCGTGGAGTGGCGCTAGGCTGGCGGTGTGCGTGGAGTGGCGCTAGGCTGGCGGTATGCGTGGAGTGGCGCTTGGCTGGCGGTGTGCGTGGAGTGGCGCTTGGCTGGCGGTGTGCGTGGAGTGGCGCTTGGCTGGCGGTGTGCGTGGACTGGCGCTCGGCTGGCAGTGTGTGAGTAGTGACTTGCTGCTGGTCACTACACACACTGCTAGCCGAGCGACACTCCACGCAATCCATCAGCTTGTGTGGTTGCTGTGTTAGGAATGTGGGCGTGTGAAAGTGATGGGCCCTTGAATGGCGCTGTCTGCTGGTGTGAGTGTTGTAATGTGATGGGCCCGCAGCTGGTGGTGTGAATGGTTTTGTATTTGTCACACGTATGAAAGGTGTATGAATGGCCTGTAAAGAGGTTGGTGCCTTGTCGTGGCTTTACAGCTCACGAGCTGTGAGTCAATGGTTCAGTTTCTCGTCCTTTCAATTATTAACAGTGCATTTAATTTTTGTGAAATCACTTGTTAATACAATTGTATATACTGAACCATCACTCACCCTCGTGCCAAATCCAACCAGTATGTGTGTGTGTGCTTGAGGATTAGATGGCTGTGCAGTAATATTTTTTTTGTCTTTCTCAAGCAGGGTGTACCTTGTCCCTTTTTGTGAATGTTGTAATGTGTTTGTTTCGTGCCTGGGGGTGTGAATGGTCTTGTGTGTATCACATATGAAAGGTGTGTGAATGGCCTGTAAAGCGGTTGGGGCCTTGACGTGGCTTTACAGCTCACGAGCTGCGAGTCACTGGTTCCGTTTTTGTCCTTTCAATTATTGACAGTGCATTTCATTTTTGTGAAATCTCTTGTTAATAAAATTGTATATACTGAACCATCACTTGCCCTCATGCCAAATCCAACCAGTATGTGTGTGTGCTTGAGGAATAGATGGCTGTGCAGTAATCTTTGTCTTTTTAGTCTGTCTGCCAAGGTGTACATTCCGTCTAAGAATAACCTACCAACTGTAGATATTGTCGTAAACGAAACACCCATGGGAGTACATGGTGATATCTCTCTTGTGGATCCCAACAAGTTATGGTACCCACAATGTCCTGCAAATCTCAAAATGTCTGTCACATTTTCCCTGCAATATTGTGCCAAAATTTTCACGCTGCAGAAATAAACAACACATTATCTCAAAATGACCTGGTTTTGCAAGGGGTCACCTGGGTTTTGGCCCGGGGCTCGGCGGCCACATAGGGAAACCTACCAAACCCACACATTTCTGAAAAGTAGACACCCGGGGGCTTCCAGGGAGGTATGGCTTGCGTGGATCCCCCAACGTTTCCTTACCCAGAATCCCCTGCAAACCTCACTTTTAGCTGAAAAAAATCACTTTTTTCACACATTTTTGTGTGGGAAAGTGTGGCATCACTGGCCTCACACAAATTTCCTACCACCCAGCGTTCCCCCAGGTCTCCCGATAAAAATGGTGCCTCACTTGTGTGGGAGGCCCAAGTACCCGCGACAGGCAAGGGCCCACAACGTATTGAGGCGACCTCAAAATGGCCTTTCACAAAACCACCTGGTTTTGCAAGGGAGTCACCTGGGTCTTTGGCCCAGTGCTCGGCGGCCATCTAGGAAACCTACCAAACCCACACATTTCTGAAAAGTAGACACCTGGGGGCTTCCAGGGAGGTATGGCTTGCATGGATCCCCCAACGTTTCCTTACCCAGAATCCCCTGCAAACCTCACTTTTAGCTGAAAAAATCACTTTTTCACACATTTTTGTGTGGGAAAGTGTGGCATCACTGGCCTCACACAAATTTCCTACCACCCAGCGTTCCCCCAGGTCTCCCGATAAAAATGGTGCCTCACTTGTGTGGGAGGCCCAAGTACCCGCGACAGGCAAGGGCCCACAACGTATTGAGGCGACCTCAAAATGGCCTTTCACAAAACCACCTGGTTTTGCAAGGGAGTCACCTGGGTTTTGGCCCAGTGCTCGGCGGCCATCTAGGAAACCTACCAAACCCACACATTTCTGAAAAGTAGACACCCGGGGGCTTCCAGGGAGGTATGGCTTGCGTGGATCCCCCAACGTTTCCTTACCCAGAATCCCTGCAAACCTCACTTTTAGCTGAAAAAATCACTTTTTCACACATTTTTGTGTGGGAAAGTGTGGCATCACTGGCCTCACACAAATTTCCTACCACCCAGCATTCCCCCAGGTCTCCCAATAAAAATGGTGCCTCACTTGTGTGGGAGGCCCAAGTACCAGCGACAGGCAGGGCCCACAACGTATTGAGGCGACCTCAAAATGGCCTTTCACAAAACCACCTGGTTTTGCAAGGAAGTCACCTGGGTTTTGGCCCAGTGCTCGGCGGCCATCTAGGAAACCTACCAAACCCACACATTTCTGAAAAGTAGACACCCGGGGGCTTCCAGGGAGGTATGGCTTGCGTGGATCCCCCAAAGTTTCCTTACCCAGAATTCCCTGCAAACCTCACTTTTAGCTGAAAAAATCACTTTTTCACACATTTTTGTGTGGGAAAGTGTGGCATCACTGGCCTCACACACATTTCCTACCACCCAGCGTGCCCCAGGTCTCCCGATAAAAATGGTGCCTCACTTGTGTGGGAGGCCCAAGTACCCGCGACAGGCAAGGGCCCACAACATATTGAGGCGACCTCAAAATGGCCTTTCACAAAACCACCTGGTTTTGCAAGGAGTCACCTGGGTTTTGGCCCAGTGCTCGGCGGCCATCTAGGAAACCTACCAAACCCACACATTTCTGAAAAGTAGACACCCGGGGGCTTCCAGGGAGGTATGGCTTGCGTGGATCCCCCAACGTTTCCTTACCCAGAATTCCCTGCAAACCTCAATTTTAGATGAAAAAATCACTTTTTCACACATTTTTGTGTGGGAAAGTGTGGCATCACTGGCCTCACACAAATTTCCTACCACCCAGCGTTCCCCCAGGTCTCCCAATAAAAATGGTGCTTCACTTGTGTGGGAGGCCCAAGTACCAGCGACAGGCAAGGGCCCAAAACATTTTTGATAGGCAATGTTGATGTTGCCTCAAAGCGTTTTGTGTCCTTGCATGTCGCGGGTACTTGGGCCTCCCACACAAGTGAGGCACCAGTTTTATCGGGAGACCTGGGAGAACGCTAGGTGGCAGGAAATGTATGTGAGGCCAGTGATGCCACACTTTCCCACACAAAAATGTGTGAAAAAGTGATTTTTCAGCTAAAATTGAGGTTTGCAGGGATTCTGGGTAAGACGTTGGGGGATCCACGCAAGCCTACCTCCCTGAAACCCCGGGTGTCTACTTTTCAGAAATGTGTGGGTTTGGTAGGTTTCCTAGATGGCCTCCGAGCTACAGGGCCAAAAACCCAGGTGACTCCCTGCAAAACCAGGTGGTTTTGAGATAGGCAATTTTGAGGTCGCCTCACTATGTTGTGGGCCCTGCCTGTCACGAGTACTTGGGCCTCCCACACAAGTGAGGCACCATTTTTATCGGGAGACCTGGGGAACGCTGGGTGGTAAGAAATTTGTGTGAGGCCAGTGATGCCACACTTTCCCACACAAAATGTGTGAAAAAGTGATTTTTCAGCTAAAATTGAGGTTTGCAGAGGATTCTGGGTAAGGAAACGTTGGGGGATCCATGCAAGCCATACTACCTGGAAGCCCCGGGTGTCTACTTTTCAGAAATGTGTGGTTTGGTAGGTTTCCTAGATGGCCGCGAGCACGTGGCCAAAAACCAGTTGACTCCCTTGCAAAACCAGGTGGTTTTGAGATAGGCAATTTTGAGGTCGCCTCACTACGTTGTGGACCCTTGCCTGTCAGCGGTACTTGGGCCTCCCACACAAGTGAGGCACCATTTTATCGGGAGACCTGGAGAATGCTGGGTGGTAGGAAATTTGTGTGAGGCCAGTGATGCCACACTTTCCCACACAAAAATGTGTGAAAAAAGTGATTTTTCAGCTAAAATTGAGGTTTGCATGGGATTCTGGGTAAGGAAACGTCTGGGATCCACGCAAGCCATGCCTCCCTGGAAGCCCCGAGTGTCTACTTTTCAGAAATGTGTGGGTTTGGTAGGTTTCCTAGATGGCCGCTGAGCACGGGCCAAAACCCAGGTGACCCCTTGCAAAACCAGGTGGTTTTGTGAAAGGCCATTTTGAGGTCGCCTCACTACGTTGTGGGCCCTTGCCTGTCGCGGGTACTGGGCTTCCCACACAAGTGAGGCACCATTTATCGGGAGATCTGGGGGAACGCTGGGTGGTAGAAATTTGTGTGAGGCCAGTGATGCCACACTTCCCACACACAAATGTGTGAAAAAGTGATTTTTCAGCTAAAATTGAGGTTTGCAGGGGATTCTGGCAAGGAAACGTTGGAGATCCACGCAAGCCATTCCTCCCTGG
Source organism: Calotriton arnoldi (assembly GCA_963921515.1). Lineage (NCBI taxonomy): Eukaryota > Metazoa > Chordata > Amphibia > Caudata > Salamandridae > Calotriton > Calotriton arnoldi. The sequence goes on from CAWUFW010001962.1 coordinate 199,751, forward strand.
AAGCCCCGGTGTCTACTTTTCACAAATGTGTGTGTTTGGTAGGTTTCCCTAGGTGCCGGTAGAGCTAGGGTTCACAAACTACAGCTAGGCACTTTGCCAAAAAAGGGTCATTTTTCACTGCGAAATTGAGGTGTGACCACGTTGCGTTTTGCGCCGTTTCCTGTCGCAGGCACTAGGCCTACCCACACAAGTGAGGTACCATTTTTCTCGTAAGACTTTGGGGAACGCGGGGTGGGTGGAAATTTGTGGATCCATGCAGATTCCAGAACTTTCCACCACAGAAATGTGGGGAAAATGTGGTTTTTTTGACAATTTTTTATGTTTGCAAGGGATTCTGGGTAACAGAACCTGGTGAGAGGCAGTCAAGTCACCCCATCCTGGATTCCCCTGGGTGTCTAGTTTTCAAAAATGTATAGGTTTGCTAGGTTTCCCTAGGTGCCGGCAGAGGTAGGGTTCAAAAACTACAGCTAGGCACTTTGCCAAAAAAGTGTCATTTTTCACTGAGAAATTGAGGTGTGACCACGTTGCGTTTTGCGCCGTTTCCTGTCGCAGGCAATAGGCCGACCCACACAAGTGAGGTACCATTTTCTCATAAGACTTTGGGGAACGTGGGGTGGGTGGAAATTTGTGGATCCACACAGATTCCAGAACTTTCCACCACAGAAATGTGGGGAAAATGTGTTTTTTGACAATTTTTTATGTTTGCAAGGGATTCTGGGTAACAGAACCTGGTGGGAGGCAGTCAAGTCACCCCATCCTGGATTCCCCTGGGTGTCTAGTTTTCAAAAATGTATAGGTTTGCTAGGTTTCCCTAGGTGCCGGCAGAGGTAGGGTTCAAAAACTACAGCTAGGCACTTTGCCAAAAAGGGTCATTTTTCACTGCAAAATTGAGGTGTGACCACGTTGCGTTTTGCGCCGTTTCCTGTCGCAGGCACTAGGCCGACCCACACAAGTGAGGTACCGTTTTTCTCGTAAGACTTTGGGAACGCGGGGTGGGTAGAAATTTGTGGATCCACGCAGATTCCAGAACTTTCCACCACAGAAATGTGGGGAAAATGTGTTTTTTTGACAATTTTTTATGTTTGCAAGGGATTCTGGGTAACAGAACCTGGTGGGAGGCAGTCAAGTCACCCCATCCTGGATTCCCCTGGGTGTCTAGTTTTCAAAAATGTATAGGTTTGCTAGGTTTCCCTAGGTGCCGGCAGAGGTAGGGTTCAAAAACTACAGCTAGGCACTTTGCCAAAAAAGGGTCATTTTTCACTGCGAAATTGAGGTGTGACCACGTTGCGTTTTGCGCCGTTTCCTGTCGCAGGCACTAGGCCGACCCACACAAGTGAGCTACCATTTTTCTCATAAGACTTTGGGGAACGCGGGGTGGGTGGAAATTTGTGGATCCTCGCAGATTCCAGAACTTTCCACCACAGAAATGTGGGGAAAATGTGTTTTTAAAAAAAAAAAATTATGTTTGCAAGGGATTCTGGGTAACAGAACCTGGTGGGAGGCAGTCAAGTCACCCCATCCTGAATTCCCCTGGGTGTCTAGTTTTCAAAAATGTATAGGTTTGCTAGGTTTCCCTAGGTGCCGGCAGAGGTAGGGTTCAAAAACTACAGCTAGGCACTTTGCCAAAAAAGGGTCATTTTTCACTGCAAAATTGAGGTGTGACCACGTTGCGTTTTGCGCCGTTTCCTGTCGCAGGCACTAGGCCTACCCACACAAGTGAGGTACCATTTTTCTCGTAAGACTTTGGGGAACGCGGGGTGGGTGGAAATTTGTGGATCCATGCAGATTCCAGAACTTTCCACCACAGAAATGTGGGGAAAATGTGGTTTTTTTGACAATTTTTTATGTTTGCAAGGGATTCTGGGTAACAGAACCTGGTGAGAGGCAGTCAAGTCACCCCATCCTGGATTCCCCTGGGTGTCTAGTTTTCAAAAATGTATAGGTTTGCTAGGTTTCCCTAGGTGCCGGCAGAGGTAGGGTTCAAAAACTACAGCTAGGCACTTTGCCAAAAAAGTGTCATTTTTCACTGCGAAATTGAGGTGTGACCACGTTGCGTTTTGCGCCATTTCCTGTCGCAGGCACTAGGCCGACCCACACAAGTGAGGTACCATTTTTCTCATAAGACTTTGGGGAACGTGGGGTGGGTGGAAATTTGTGGATCCACACAGATTCCAGAACTTTCCACCACAGAAATGTGGGGAAAATGTGTTTTTTTTGACAATTTTTTATGTTTGCAAGGGATTCTGGGTAACAGAACCTGGTGGGAGGCAGTCAAGTCACCCCATCCTGGATACCCCTGGGTGTCTAGTTTTCAAAAATGTATAGGTTTGCTAGGTTTCCCTAGGTGCCGGCAGAGGTAGGGTTCAAAAACTACAGCTAGGCACTTTGCCAAAAAAGGGTCATTTTTCACTGCAAAATTGAGGTGTGACCACGTTGCGTTTTGCGCCGTTTCCTGTCGCAGGCACTAGGCCGACCCACACAAGTGAGGTACCGTTTTCTCGTAAGACTTTGGGGAACGCGGGGTGGGTAGAAATTTGTGGATCCACGCAGATTCCAGAACTTTCCACCACAGAAATGTGGGGAAAATGTGTTTTTTTGACAATTTTTTATGTTTGCAAGGGATTCTGGGTAACAGAACCTGGTGGGAGGCAGTCAAGTCACCCCATCCTGGATTCCCCTGGGTGTCTAGTTTTCAAAAATGTATAGGTTTGCTAGGTTTCCCTAGGTGCCGGCAGAGGTAGGGTTCAAAAACTACAGCTAGGCACTTTGCCAAAAAGGGTCATTTTTCACTGCGAAATTGAGGTGTGACCACGTTGCGTTTTGCGCCGTTTCCTGTCGCAGGCACTAGGCCGACCCACACAAGTGAGCTACCATTTTTCTCATAAGACTTTGGGAACGCGGGGTGGGTGGAAATTTGTGGATCCTCGCAGATTCCAGAACTTTCCACCACAGAAATGTGGGGAAAATGTGTTTTTAAAAAAAAAAATTATGTTTGCAAGGGATTCTGGGTAACAGAACCTGGTGGGAGGCAGTCAAGTCACCCCATCCTGAATTCCCCTGGGTGTCTAGTTTTCAAAAATGTATAGGTTTGCTAGGTTTCCCTAGGTGCCGGCAGAGGTAGGGTTCAAAAACTACAGCTAGGCACTTTGCCAAAAAGGGTCATTTTTCACTGCAAAATTGAGGTGTGACCACGTTGCGTTTTGCGCCGTTTCCTGTTGCAGGCACTAGGCCGACCCACACAAGTGAGGTACCATTTTTCTCGTAAGACTTTGGGGAACGCGGGGTGGGTGGAAATTTGTGGATCCACGCAGATTCCAGAACTTTCCACCACAGAAATGTGGGGAAAATGTGTTTTTTTGACAATGTTTTATGTTTGCAAGGGATTCTGGGTAACAGAACCTGGTGGGAGGCAGTCAAGTCACCCCATCCTGGATTCCCCTGGGTGTCTAGTTTTCAAAAATGTATAGGTTTGCTAGGTTTCCCTAGGTGCCGGCGGAGGTAGGGTTCAAAAACTACAGCTAGGCACTTTGCCAAAAAAGGGTCATTTTTCACTGCAAAATTGAGGTGTGACCACGTTGCGTTTTGCGCCGTTTCCTTTCGCAGGCACTAGGCCGACCCACACAAGTGAGGTACCATTTTTCTCGTAAGACTTTGGGGAACGCGGGGTGGGTAGAAATTTGTGGATCCACGCAGATTCCAGAACTTTCCACCACAGAAATGTGGGGAAAATGTGGTTTTTTGACAATTTTTTATGTTTGCAAGGGATTCTGGGTAACAGAACCTGGTGGGAGGCAGTCAAGTCACCCCATCCTGGATTCCCCTGGGTGTCTAGTTTTCAAAAATGTATAGGTTTGCTAGGTTTCCCTAGGTGCCGGCAGAGCTAGGGTTCAAAAACTACAGCTAGGCACTTTGCCAAAAAGGGTCATTTTTCACTGCGAAATTGAGGTGTGACCACGTTGCGTTTTGCGCCGTTTCCTGTCGCAGGCACTAGGCCGACCCACACAAGTGAGGTACCATTTTTCTCGTAAGACTTTGGGGAACGCGGGGTGGGTGGAAATTTGTGGATCCACGCAGATTCCAGAACTTTCCACCACAGAAATGTGGGGAAAATGTGTTTTTTTGACAATTTTTTATGTTTGCAAGGGATTCTGGGTAACAGAACCTGGTGGGAGGCAGTCAAGTCACCCCATCCTGGATTCCCCTGGGTGTATAGTTTTCAAAAATGTATAGGTTTGCTAGGTTTCCCTAGGTGCCGGCAGAGGTAGGGTTCAAAAACTACAGCTAGGCACTTTGCAAAAAAAGGTCATTTTTCACTGCGAAATTGAGGTGTGACCACGTTGCGTTTTGCGCCGTTTCCTGTCGCAGGCACTAGGCCGACCCACACAAGTGAGGTACCATTTTTCTCGTAAGACTTTGGGGAACGCGGGGTGGGTGGAAATTTGTGGATCCACGCAGATTCCAGAACTTTCCACCACAGAAATGTGGGGAAAATGTGTTTTTTTGGACAATTTTTTATGTTTGCAAGGGATTCTGGGTAACAGAACCTGGTGGGAGGCAGTCAAGTCACCCCATCCTGGATTCCCCTGGTTGTCTAGTTTTCAAAAATGTATAGGTTTGCTAGGTTTCCCTAGGTGCCGGCAGAGGTAGGGTTAAAAAACTACAGCTAGGCACTTTGCCAAAAAGGGTCATTTTTCACTGCGAAATTGAGGTGTGACCACGTTGCGTTTTGCGCCGTTTCCTGTCGCGGGCACTAGGCCGACCCACACTAGTGAGGTACCATTTTTCTCAGAAGACTTTGGGGAACGCGGGGTGGGTGGAAATTTGTGGATCCACGCAGATTCCAGAACTTTCCACCACATAAATGTGGGGAAAATGTGTTTTTTTGATAATTTTTTAGGTTTGCAAGGGATTCTGGGTAACAGAACCTGGTGGGAGGCAGTCCAGTCACCCCATCCTCGATTCCCCTGGGTGTCTAGTTTTCAAAAATGTATAGGTTTGCTAGGTTTCCCTAGGTGCCGGCAGAGCTAGGGTTCAAAAACTACAGCTAGGCACTTTGCCAAAAAAGGGTCATTTTTCACTGCGAAATTGAGGTGTGACCACGTTGCGTTTTGCGCCGTTTCCTGTCGCAGGCACTAGGCCGACCCACACAAGTGAGGTACCATTTTTCTCGTAAGACTTTGGGGAACGCGGGGTGGGTGGAAATTTGTGGATCCACGCAGATTCCAGAACTTTCCACTACAGAAATGTGGGGAAAATGTGGGTTTTTTGACAATTTTTTATGTTTGCAAGGGATTCTGGGTAACAGAACCTGGTGGGAGGCAGTCAAGTCACCCCATCCTGGATTCCCCTGGGTGTCTAGTTTTCAAAAATGTATAGGTTTGCTAGGTTTCCCTAGGTGCCGGCAGAGCTAGGGTTCAAAAACTACAGCTAGGCACTTTGCCAAAAAGGGTCATTTTTCACTGCGAAATTGAGGTGTGACCACGTTGCGTTTTGCACCGTTTCCTGTCGCAGGCACTAGGCCGACCCACACAAGTGAGGTACCATTTTTCTCGTAATACTTTGGGGAACGCGGGGTGGGTGGAAATTCGTGGATCCACGCAGATTCCAGAACTTTCCACCACAGAAATGTGGTGAAAATGTGGTTTTTTTGACAATTTTTATGTTTGCAAGGGATTCTGGGTAACAGAACCTGGTGGGAGGCAGTCAAGTCACCCCATCCTGGATTCCCCTGGGTGTCTAGTTTTCAAAAATGTATAGGTTTGCTAGGTTTCCCTAGGTGCCGGCAGAGCTAGGGTTCAAAAACTACACCCTTGGCACTTTGCAAAAAAAGGGTAATTTTTCATTGTGAAAATGTTGTACGTCCACGTTGCATTTTGAGCCATTTCCTGTTGTGGGCACAAGGGCTACCCACACAAGTGAGGTACCATTTTTATCGGGAGACTTAGGGTAACACAGAATTGTAGAGCAACTGTTATTACCTATTGACTTTCGATGCATTTCTGCCTTCCAAATGAAAGACAATGTGTAAAAAATAAGTCATTTTGAAAAATGACCTATAATTCTCATGCTAGTATGGGTACTCCCAATTTCGGAAATGTGCAAATATCTACTGTTTCTAAAATCTACATTTTGTTTCCATTTCAGAAATACATAGGTGTCTTTCATAACAATTTTTCCATGTATACATTTTCCCAAAATAATTGCTATATACCCTGTACTTAAAAAAAAATCATTGCAAGATGTTGCTCAATTATTGGCTCTGGGTTCGTCGGGTTCTTGGTGAACCTACAAGTCCTATATATCCCCACAACCAGAAAGGTCCAGCGGATATAACGGTATATTGCCTTCAAATAGCTGTCATAATTAGAAGAAGTTACAGGTGAAAACGTTGACACAAATGGCTGTTTTTTTCAACTAATTTTCAATTTTTCCTTTATTTAACTGTTAGTTTCTATAAGGAAAACTTTAAGGATCTACACAAATGACCCCTTGCTGAATTCAGAATTTTGTCTACTTTTCATAAATGTATGGCTTTCCAGGATCCATTATTGGTTTCATACCCATTTCTACTATTAACTGGAAGGAGGTTGAAAGCACAAAAAATAGCAAAAATAGGCTATGTCCCAGAAAAATGCCAAAACTGTGTAAAAAAAGTTGGTTTTCTGACAAAAGTCTGCTTGTCCCTGAAAGCTGGGAAGATGGTGATTTCATCCCCACAACCCCTTTTTTGATGCCATTTGCAGGGAAAAATTAAGACGCTTTCATCTGTAGCCCTTTTTTCGCATTTTTCCCCAAAAAAAAAAAAATTTAGCTGTATTTTGACTAATTTCTGGGTCCCCTCCAGGGGAATCCACAAACCCTGGATACCTTTACAATCCCCATGATGTTAGAAAAAAAGGACGCAAATTTGGCATGGATACCTTATGTGGTCAAAAAGTTACAGGGGCCTAAGCGCGCACTACCCCAAATAGCCAAAAAAAGGCTTAGCACAGGAGGGGAAAAGGCCTAGCAGCGAAGGGGTTAAAAAGGATAAAACAGCAATATGCAATATGCCTGGGCAAATTTAAAACAGCTAAAAATACCCACAGTTACACTAAGAGGAGCCACAGTGAGCCTCAATGCGCTCAACCGGCAGCAGATTTAAAGGTTCCCCTCACTTTATGCCAGGCTGCGCGTCCGTTCCAGCTTTAGTTTTTATAGCTGGCCGACACGATGCAGGCTTCAATCCAAGCGTTTCCGCCAGAAGTCAGGTGGTCAGGCCGGAAAAGAAGGTGTGTTCGCTTCCCTCCGCACAATCGGCTCTGCCGTGGCAGACCGGGGAAGCGAAGACAAGAGCAGACAGCTATTGAGCACAAGCTCGGTAAGTGAAGTGAAAGACAGCAGGGCTTGAAACCTGTAGTTAAAATATCTACAAACATTAGCAGCATCCAAAGAGCAAAGTTCTCCTGCTGTCTTCACATTGATATCCTTAATGTTTGAGTTTGCTTCTCTCAAAAATTCAAGCAAGTCATCCCATGCATACTCTGCACAGCTTAGTGTCACCAACCAAGTAGGTGCACCTAGGTTTCGCAACATACATTTCAGTTCTCCATTATAACTATACCAATACTCATTGGCCCCGCGTTGGCACACTATCTAATTAATCAAGTTGTATTCCAACATCTCATCCTTCCCATGAACTTTGTCAACAAATTTCTTTGCAGGGAGGTTTTGTAGGTTAACTCCTGTCCTCAGTATGTGGATTACAGCATATGATAGTACAGACAAGTCGCTCTCAAATAGAAGATGGAATATACATAGAATACACTGGTGAAATCAAGGATCCTCTGAATATAATCTGGTTGACCGGTATTCAGCCTCTGATATTTGTATGTGGCGGTCATCATGACGGCCACCTGCTTCAGTGGCAAAAAGTTGTTGAAAACAGTGAGCCTCTAAATCTTTCTACCACTCACTCATGAGAGCTCCTTTTGCTTATTTCATTTGAGAGAGATCAATAGTATAACCAATAACTTCTTTAGAATGTGGAGGGTGAATGCTATAGTGTTCGTAAATCTCTTCTGATCTGGATCTATCCACTTTTTCAATCTGTCCACTTGATGGTGATGTTTTATCCTCTTCATATGTGACATCTTGAACAACATCAGCATTTTTATAGTAACCATTATTTTGTACCAGTTATAACATCACTGTTTTCCCTTTACTAACATCCACTAACTCCTGCCAGATTTTTGTATTCTTTGGAGGCACACCATTTACTAGAATCACAATTGGTTCATGATCCTCTCTGTGTACACTAAGAGTTTCAATATTCAGTTTAGAATCTAAAGGTAAGCAGATAACTCTTCCTTTAAGGCCTTTCTGAAGGTCAGGTGGTGGCAGCTTCCCTGTCCTTTGCTTCATATGAACTATACCTGAAATTGGTGTACACATTCTATAGGAATGGATTAATAAACAAATAACTCTTAAAGGTCTTGTGAAATTGAAACTAATTCTAACTTGTTATGTACTGCTCTAGCTGGCATTTTATTATTCTCTAACTTATCATAGCAGTACTTACATATAATTTGTCGTATTGAGAATTCAAAGCATTTTTCTACAAATAAATATACAGCAAATTGTTGCCACTCATCATTGTTCTCTTGTTCAGTTTTTGAGTACAGCGCAACATTACGAGTTTGGCTTTTGTAGTGTGTGTTGAAAAGAAATACAAACACAGTTTAGTTTCTCTGCAAAAGAAACTGATGTTAAATTTTGTAATCTTTTGTATAAAGTTATCAGTATTAATCCCTGTCTTCTGGTCCTCTACAGCTCCAGGAACCAACACCTCATTTTCCCTAGACTCCTGTTCAGGACCAAAGAAACGAAACTGAACATCTTCTCAAACCTTTTCTATGCCTGCTACTCTACCATGCAAAAGCGCTTTATTAATTTCTCCTAAACATAGGGCAGGAGTTATGACATAATAAATCCTCATAACAAAATTTTGCATTTTAGAATGAGGAACAGCCAACATTCTAAAGTGATAAAAAGTGTTTGTATACACTTTCTTTGAAAGACATGCTAGTGCATGCCCTTGTAAAATACTATACTTCCTTACTTTGAATGGATCTAATCCTTGCAAAGCCGCAACTTTCAGTTTCAGACTTTTGCTTTGATTTGTACATAGGAAAGTTCCCAGTGTATCGATTGATTCCTGCTGAACACTGCAAATACTGCTACAGTTCAATTTGTATACAGGGGCCTCTCTACGTCTTCCCTGTACCTCTTCAGCCTTCAGTTCCTCAACATTCCTAGGAACCATCTCCTCATTTGGAATGGGAGTACTATACTTCTTCTCATAATATTGACCAGTTGTTTCAACTGCATCCAATAATGTGTTTTCCTGAAAGTAGCTTTCTTGATTAAAGAAAGGCTCAATACTGGAAGTACGCTCCCATTTGCCACTGACAACTTTGCAAAAATTACTTTTATTCTCAAATCTTTTCTTCTAGCTTGTTTTCCTCAAACACAACACTATTTTGTTCAGTGTTCTCATTCTGCTCAGTATAAAAAAAAATAGCTTCCTCTTCAGGGCAAATGCCTTATCAATTATGGCCTCAACACGTTTCTTTTGCTTGACTGCTTCTCTTCTCCTTATATACGGTTTCATAGTTCGTATGAGATTTTGTGTTTCCCTAGTATGGAACGTTCTGACTTTAATTGCTTTAAACTGCCTCTGTCTCCTTGTTAAAGTATCTCCTTCCTTATTACTTTTGCTGTCATTTCCTTTTTTTCCTTTCTAAGCTGATTTAAGAGTTCCCAATTTATTAACTTGATTTTATTTACTTTGCAATTTTCTACAAACTATTTTAAGAAACTTCTTTTCTCTTTCACCACATTGTCTGCATTTTGCCCCTTTTGATTCTCTGTTGTAAGGAGATATATCCTTTCTTCTGTTTCTTTCTTATTTCAGTTTTTTGGGCATTGTAAAAACAAATCAATACATTTAGCTTTTCATAGTGTACTATTAAATTACATATGTTAAGGATTTATGCCTTTATAAACAGCTTAGTCACTATTTTATAGCCACTCTAAGGGGCCAACTACGATGTCGTTAGGAAGGGCTCCGGATGGGGTTGGGTATTGTCAAATCCGATTCGGAACCCTTGCTTCCCACTGAATCGGTCACCTTTCCGGACAACCGAGTATGATGCAAGTAAGCTGTCTGGGCTGTCCGAATCGGTTCCGAACGGGATTCAGGCAGCCTGAGTCCTTCAGAGCCGAATCGTAAAGCCCAGTAGAGACGGTTTCTGAATGAGCAAGTACGATGACGGATTCAGTCAGCCGTTCCGAATTGGTTAGTCTGAGACGAAACGGCTTTTAGAAACGGTCTTTGGGGACCCATTGCGGGCCCCGCTTCACCCAGAGTGTCCAAATGTGACCCTTGGGGGTACCGAAGGGACCCCTCTTCCCAACCATGCACAATGTTGCAGGCACCATGGGGTGTCCGCTCCAGGGTGCAAGGTTTTCCTCACCCCTTTTTCCAATGGGAGCCTGTGTTCTCGTTCGGCACACAGGCTCCCATTGAAGTCAATGGGAGTCCGACCGAACCGAGTCTGTAAACATCCGGACACATCGTAATCGGTCAGTAGGACTCACAGAATACGAATCGTTCGGAAAGCATTCCTAACCCAATTCATAGGAATGCTTTCCTAACGAGATCGTAATCGGCACCTTAGTCTTTTACTTTTAATGCTTAAATAAGTTTGTACCTGCCTATGTCAGCGTATGTGTTAGAAATGGGATCTCTAGTTGGCAAGGGTTTACACCTTTGTCCAAGTAGGGACCCTTCTTCCTAGTCAGGGTAAGGGAGTTACACTCCTAAAATAACCCCTGCTCACCCCCTTGGTAGCTTGGCACGAGCAGTCAGGCTTATTCTAGAGGCAGTGTGTAAAGCATTTGCACATAACCAACAGTAATACAGTGTAAGCACTACAAACTGACACCACACCACTTTAGAAAAATATCCAATATTTTTATATACTTTAAAACAAGACCAAATACGATAAAAATCCACAGTACAGTACTTTAAAAAGGATTACGTTGCAAGATAACTTCTTCTTTGCAGGAATAGTTCAAAAACAAAGTTCAGATGCGAGTCGGTAGCTCCGTCCGAGTCTACCGTGATGCTGAAAACCACAGAGTCTAACAGTTCCAGCCGACCGCGTCGATACGGGCCAGCAGAGTCGTGAACAGACTCGGTCACAGTACCTTTCTCGTTGTGGCTGACACGGAGTGTGCGAGCCGGTCGGCGTTCGTCGCGGTTGCGATGCAAGATGGAAGCGGTGCAGGGCGCGGTGTCCTCTCGATGCGGTGCAGGCAGCGGCTCGGTGACAATCGTGCAGACGGAGTCGGTGAGTCCAAGGCGTGCGGTGCAGGGTGAGACGGTGCTCGATGCGGTGCTGGCAGGTTGCGATGCAGGCGACCAAGCCGGAGTGCGGGAGCTGGCGTGGGAAATCGGTTCGAGTCGGAGCGGTGCGTCGCAAGCGTGCGAGCGGTGCCCCAACTTCGATGCGGCCCCGAGTGTTGAGCCAGTTGCAGCGACAGCGTCGGTCTGGTCCGGCTGGCACAGTGAAGCGATGCGATGCGAACTGCGGTGCCCACAGGTCACGGTGCAAGCAGTGGCTCAGTGGCGATGGCGTCGGACGTCGTCGTCGGTGAGACCAGGGTTGCGGTGCGAGATGCGGACGGTGCGGTCTGCGGTGCAAACAGGACACCGGCCCAGCGATGGAGTCAGTTGACGGAGTCGATTGCGGTTCCCTTCCTCTGTGGCAACTGAAACAGCGGTTCCAGAAGCGGTACCCAGAGGGTTGTGAAGTCTTTGCAGTCCCTGAGACTTCTTAACAGGAGGCCAGCTCGGTTTCAGGCCCTTGGAGATTCTCAGCACAAGTAGTAGAAAGTTCAGTCCAGTCCTTTCACTGCCCAAGGCAGAAGCAGCAGCTGCAGGCCAACCCAACAAAGCAACAACACAGCAAAGGGGCAGTACTCCTCCTGGCAGCTCTTCCAGCTCTTCGTCTTGGCAGGTTCCTTGATTCCAGCGAGATCTAACTTCATGGGGTCAGGGCCCCAATATTTATATCCCAATTTCCTTTGTTCTCTGAAGGCAGAGAGGCCTTTGCCTAGTCCAAACCAGTTCTGGAGCACTTTGTTGACAAGTCTCCGTCCCTTCTTTGAGAGAGTAGGCCAGGGACATCAGACGCACCACAGGAGGTGGAGCCAGCATTGTGGAGGGAAGGCCCAGCCCTATTCAGGTCCCAGGTGCATCTCCTCCCACCCATCTACATGTAGATCTTGCTATTCAGCCCTGTGCTGACTCACCCTGTCTCCTGGCATCCCCCAGCCCCTGTCACTTACACTCCAGACAAGGAATACACAACCTCGCAGAGGCAGGCTTGGATGGTTAGACAAGAAAATACCGACTTTCTAAAAGTGGTATTTTCAAACACAGAATGTTAAAACCAACTTCACTAAAAGATGCATTTTATCATTCTGAGTCCAGGCATACTAAACTCGAATTTCTACCATGTTCCCTGGGTCAGTTGGGATTATAAGCTGTAATAATCGAAACTGCCCATTCTGGCCTATGGGGAACAGGTAGCCTTGCAATAGTGAAAAACGAAATAGGCTGTAATTCACTATCAGGACATGCCACACACACCAGGGCATGTCCTACCTTTCACACACAATGCACCCTGCCCACAGGGGTACCTTGGGCCTCCCTTAAGGGTGACTAACATGTAGAAAAGGGAAGGTTTAGGGACTTGCAAGTGTGTGCACTTGCCAAGTCGACATGGCAGCCCCAGGCTGCGCGCAGGCTCTGCAATGGCAGGCCCAAGTTACACTTTACGGGCTGTTTGCGTGGGTGGCACAATCCAGTGCTGCAGCCCACCAACAGCATTTGATCTATAGGCCCTGGCACTCTCAGTGCACTTTACAAGGGACTGACACATAAATCAAATAGGCCAATCATGGAAACACCAATCCATAACACATTTTATACAGGAGCACTTGCACTTTCCCACTGGACAGCAGTGAGGAAAGTGCGCAGAATCATTACACCAGCAAAAACATAGTCAAAACCGGGAGGTCAGAAAGCAAAAAGTCAGGGGAAACACGCCAAAAGATGCCAAGTCTAACACATGTCCCCTCCAGCTGAAAGTAGGGAGAACTACCCAACCCCATTGGAGTTCTCTTCACTAAGGCGGAAGAACCTGGACAGAGCATCTGCGTTGGCGTGTTCTGTACCAGGACGGTGTTCCACCGTAAAGTCCATTCCCTGTAGGGAGATGGACCACCTCAGCAGTTTTGGATTCTCACCCCTCATTTGCATCAACCATCTGAGGGGCCTGTGGTCTGTCTGAACCCGAAAGTGAGTCCCAAACAGGTATGGTCTCAGCTTCTTCAGTGCCCAGACCACAGCAAAAGCTTCCCTTTCTATGGCACTCCACCTCTGTTCCCTGGGGAGTAGTCTCCTGCTAAGTAAGACTACAGGCTGATCCAGGCCCTCTTCGTTCAGTTGTGAGAGCACCGCTCCCACACCATGCTCTGAAGCGTCAGTCTGCACGACGAATTCCTTGGAGAAGTCAGGTGCCTTGAGCACGGGCGCCGTGCACATGGCTGCCTTCAGGGCATCAAAAGCTTTCTGGCAGGACTCAGTCCAGATCACTTTCCTGTGCTGCTTCTTAGAAGTCAGCTCTGTTAAGGGGGCAACGATGGTGCCATATCCCTTAACAAATCTCCTATAGTAGCCGGTGAGACCTAAGAAGGCTCTTACCTCTGTCTGGGTCTTGGGGGGCTCCCAAGCCAGAATGGTGTCAATCTTGGGTTGTAGGGGCGCCACCTGGCCGCTTCCTACCTGGTGTCCCAAGTACACCACAGAACCCTGCCCGATCTGGCACTTACTTAATGGCCTTGATCGTGAGGCCTGCACCTTGCAGAGCCCTCAACACTTTCTCAAGGTGCTGTAAATGTTCTTCCCAGCTGGAACTGAACACAGCAATGTCATCCAGGTAGGCGGCACTGAAATCCTCCAGCCCAGCCAACACCTGATTGACCAACCTCTGAAAGGTGGCAGGGGCATTCTTCAACCCAAAGGGCATCACCCGGAATTGGTAATGACCTTCTGGGGTTGAGAATGTTGATCTCTCCTTGGCCCCATCGGTTAAGGCAATCTGCCAGTACCCAGACGTTAAATCAAACGTGCTGAGGAACCGGGCAGCTCCCAACCGATCAATGAGCTCATCAGCTCTGGGGATGGGGTGTGCGTCAGTCCTGGTGACGGCATTGAGCCCAAGGTAGTCCACACAAAACCGGAGTTCTGGAGTGGCACCGGGCGCAGCAGCCTTTGGGACAAAGACCACTGGGCTGGCCCAAGGACTGTTGGAGGGCTCAATCACCCCTAACGCCGACATCTTAGAGACCTCCTCCTTGATGCTGGCCCTGACCCGGTCAGTCAACCTGTAAATCTTGTGCTTCACAGGAGGGCTGTCACCCGTGTCCACGTCATGGGTACACCAGTGATTAACACCGGGGGTCAGAGAGAACAGTGGGGCGAACTGTCCCAACAACTGGTGACAGTCCCCCTGATGCTCCTGAGTCAGAGTAGGGGAGAGGATCACACCTTCTACTGACCCATCATGCTCCTTGGTAGACAGGAGGTCAGGGAGAGGCTCACTCTCCTCTTCCACCCCATCATCTGTCGCCAAGAGCATACTCACTTCGGACCTCTCGAAGTGGGGCTTGAGGCGGTTCACGTGAAGGACCCTCAAAGGGTTCCTTGGAGCCTGCAAATCCACCAGGTAGGTGACGTCACTTTTGCGCTCCACCACCTCATATGGCCCAGTCCACTTGTCCTGCAAGGCACAAGGTGCCACTGGGGCCATGACCCACACTTTTTGGAAGGTTGAAATTCGACCAGAGTGGCATTCTGGTCATACCACCTCTTCATTTCTTCCTGGCTTGCTTCTAGGTTCGCCTGAGCGAGTTTCCTGAAGCGGGAAGTTTGGTTTCTAAAGGCCAGCATGTAACTAAACACATCCTGGGGAGTTTTCCTAGGAGCCGCCTCCCAACCTTCCTTTACCAAACTCAGAGGTCCTCTGACAGGGTGGCCATACAGGAGCTCAAAGGGGCTGTACCCAAGAGACTTCTGAGGCACCTCCCTGTATGCAAAGAGTAGGCATGGCAAGAGGACGTCCGACTTACGCCTCATGGGTTCTGTTAGACCCTTGATCATGCCTTTCAAGGTCTGGTTGAATCTCTCCACCAGACCGTTTCCTTGTGGGTGGTAAGGAGTGGTGAACTTGTAGGTTATACCACACTCCTTCCACAGGGATGTCATATACTTGGATATGAAATTGGTCCCACTATCAGAAAACACCTCTCTGGGGAATCCCACACGGGAAAAGATCCCCATTAACGCCCGGCCCACCACTGGCGCCGTCGTTGTCCTGAGAGGGATTGCCTCCGGGTACCGGGTGGCATGGTCCACCAAGACCAGGATGTACCTGTTGCCCATGGCTGTCTTGGGATCCAGTGGCCCCACAATATCCATCCCTACCCTTTCAAAGGGTGTTCCAACAACAGGAAAAGGTTGGAGAGGAGCTTTGACCTTCCTCCCACTCTTACCACTTGCCTGGCAAGTTTGGCAAGACCTACAGTGTGCATCTGACTGCCTTCACATTTGGGGCCAAAAGAAGTGGGTGACAAGCCTGTCAAAGGTCTTGTCCTGCCCCAAATGTCCTGCCAAAGGCACGTCATGAGCCAGACCCAGTAGGAAGGTCCTGAAGCGCTGGGGTACCACCAGCACACGGGCTGACCCAGGCACAGCAACCTTAGGCTCACTGTATAGGAGACCATTCTCCCAGTAGATCAGATGTGACCCGGACTGATTACCAGCTGCCTGGTCTGCAGCCTGCCGCTGCAGACCCTCCAGAGTAGGGCACTCGTTCTGCTCCCTGCAGAACTCCTCCCTGGTGGGACCCCCTTCTTGCTGCCAATGGGTCAACTCAGAGATGTCTCCCAGTTCGGCTACCTGCTCCCCTGTAGGCACCGGGCGTCCCCTCGAGGTCCGCCTCCTCCCGTTCCGTGGGAACTTCGGGGGCCGGTTTCCCGCGCCCCCTGCCCTTCCTCTTGGCAGGGACTTGGGCCACTGTTCCAGGCTCCAAGTCCTCTTGATCACCCTTTCTGGCTGCCATTGACCGAGTAGACACGCATGCCCACTCTGGCAACCCAAGCATCTCCAAGTGAGACCTGAGCTCAACATCCTTCCATAAGGACTGCTCCAGGTCGTTACCTAGCAGACAATCTACAGGCATGGTAGGGCTCACAACCACCCTCAAGGGACCTGAGACCCCCCCATTCAAAGGGAACCTGTGCCACCATACACTGGCACTCAGAGTTGTCTACAGCAACTACTTGGTGGAATGCCCCTGGGACTACCTGCTTCTCAGAGACCAGGTGACACCGGACTGAGGTCACACTGGCTCCAGTATCTCTGAGAGCCTCTACCCTGTTCCCATTAATGGTCACCCAGGTGCTATATTTCTTTGTGTTAGGGGGCACCTGGTTTCCTGGGACCATCTCACTGTCCCCGAGTGAGACAAGGGTCATTTCTGTGGGATCCCCACCCTCCTGTGGGCACCCCTCCTGCCCAAGCGCTACACTAGCCAACACTTTGGACTGTCCACCGGTGGGTGGCTGTGTCCCCTTTGGGCACTTGGGGTCCCCCTTAAAGTGTCCTACCTGGTCACATGCATAACACTTGCAGGGGCCGGTCTCAACAGGCTTCCCTGTAGAGACCCCTTTCTTCTTATCACCGGGGGGCTGGGAACCTTTACCCTGGGTACTAGTTTGGGGCCCTTTAGAGAACTCCTGTGTTTTACCCTTGTCCCCCCCACTCTTCTGCTGGGGACCCTGCCCACCTTTGGCTGAGTCTCCCCCAAACGCTTTCTTGTGGACCCTGGTACTCACCCAGCGGTCCGCTTCTATAGCAAGCTTCCTGGGGTCAGTTAGCTTACTATCAACTAGGTGCTAGCGCAGATCTGAAAAACATAGACTAGACAAGTGCTCCCATGCAATCAAATTGTAGAGCCCCTGAAAATCTGTTACATTACTGCCCTTCACCCAACCATCCAGCGACCTACAGAACATATCCACACATTCCAACCAAGTGTTGGCCTCAGACTTTTTACTGGACCTGAACTGGTCCCTGTACTTCTCAGGTGTGAGCCCATATCTAGTGAGGAGAGCGTCTTTCATGTCAGCATAGGTGAGGTCCTGCCCCTTACCCAAAGCTATCAGAGTATCCCTAGCTTCCTCTGGAAAGAGAGGCCACAACCCCGCTCACCAGTTTCTCTCAGGGACCCCATTCATATGAATAGACGACTCGTATCCTTAAAACCACCTTTGTATGTCATCACCCTTTTTGTACTCTTTACCTACATTCTTGGGGATGTGTACAATCCTGTCTGTGTGTGCTGAAGAATTGCTGCCACCATCTGAACCGGATCTACTCTTTAGCTCCAGCTCCTTGATCATTCTCTCATGATCTAGTATCATTTTCCTTTCCTCCATGGCTATTATTTTCTCTTCCCTCTCACTTTCTATTCTGAGTTTCTCCAATTCAAACCTCCTTACTTCCCGCCTGTCCTCCAGCTCCTCTGGGGACAAACTACTGCTGACTGGCCTGGAGGGTTCCCCCCCTCCCAAAAGCACATCCACCCTAGGAACAGGCTCCTCCACTTCTCCATTGAGATCACCAGATTGCCCACTGGCACCTCTGGCTGCTACCCAGGCCCTCAGCGCCTTTTGTAGCTCATCCTTCCTGGTGAGGCCTCTGACCTGGACTTTCAGGTTCTTGCAAATCGATTTTAACTCCTTGACATTGTAGGCTTCCAATCGATCCTCCTCAAAGGCAATTTCTACTGATGCAATTGATGATACTATAGATTCAGGCATGTTGAAGTAGCAAGTTCAAACTGGCAAGATCAAAAATAGGCCAAAAAGAAAAAGAACCTGTAAGTGGTACGTAATGGTCTGCGATATGGTAGTAGTGCACACCAATCACTGTAAGTCAAGTGCAAACACAAGTCCTATCCTCACCGCTGACAACCAATGTTAGAAATGGGATCTCTAGTTGGCAAGGGTTTGCACCTTTGTCCAAGTAGGGACCCTTCTTCCTAGTCAGGGTAAGGGAGTTACACTCCTAAAATAACCCCTGCTCACCCCCTTGGTAGCTTGGCACGAGCAGTCAGGCTTATTCTAGAGGCAGTGTGTAAAGCATTTGCACATAACCAACAGTAATACAGTGTAAGCACTACAAACTGACACCACACCAGTTTAGATTAATATCCAATATTTTTATATACTTTAAGACAAGACCAAATACGATAAAAATCCACAGTACAGTACTTTAAAAAGGATTACGTTGCAAGATAACTTCTTCTTTGCAGGAATAGTTCAAAAACAAAGTTTGTACGAGTCAGTAGCTCCGTCCGAGTCTACCGCGATGCTGAAAACCACAGAGTCTAACAGTTCCAGCCGACCGTGTCTATACGGGCCAGCAGAGTCGTGAACAGACTCGGTCACAGTACCTTTCCCGTTGTGGCTGACACGGAGTGTGCGAGCCGGTCGGCGTTCGTCGCGGTTGCGATGCAAGATGGAAGCGGTGCAGGGCGCGGTGTCCTCTCGATGCGGTGCAGGCAGCGGCTCGGTGACAATCGTGCAGACGGAGTCGGTGAGTCCAAGGCGTGCAGTGCAGGGTGAGACGGTGCTCGATGCGGTGCTGGCAGGTTGCGATGCAGGCGACCAAGCCGGAGTGCGGGAGCTGGCGTCGGACAGCGGTTCGAGTCGGAGCGGTGCGTCGCAAGCGTGCCAGCGGTGCCCCAACTTCGATGCGGCCCCGAGTGTTGAGCCAGTTGCAGCGACAGCGTCGGTCTGGTCCGGCTGGCACAGTGAAGAGATGCGATGCGAACTGCGGTGCCCACAGGTCACGGTGCAAGCAGCGGCTCGGTGGCAATGGCGTCAGACGTCGTCGTCGGTGAGACCAGGGTTGCGGTGCGAGATGCGGACGGTGCGGTCTGCAGTGCAAACAGGACACCGGGCCAGCGATGGAGTCAGTTGACGGAGTCGATTGCGGTTCCCTTCCTCTGTGGCAACTGAAACAGCGGTTCCAGAAGCGGTACCCAGAGGGTTGTGAAGTCTTTGCAGTCCCTGAGACTTCTTAACAGGAGGCCAGCTCGGTTTCAGGCCCTTGGAGATTCTCAGCACAAGTAGTAGAAAGTTCAGTCCAGTCCTTTCACTGCCCAAGGCAGAAGCAGCAGCTGCAGGCCAACCCAACAAAGCAACAACACAGCAAAGGGGCAGTACTCCTCCTGGCAGCTCTTCCAGCTCTTCGTCTTGGCAGGTTCCTTGATTCCAGCGAGATCTAACTTCATGGGGTCAGGGCTCCAATATTTATATCCCAATTTCCTTTGTTCTCTGAAGGCAGAGAGGCCTTTGCCTAGTCCAAACCAGTTCTGGAGCACTTTGTTGACAAGTCTCCGTCCCTTCTTTCAGAGAGTAGGCCAGGGACATCAGATGCACCACAGGAGGTGGAGCCAGCATTGTGGAGGGAAGGCCCAGCCCTATTCAGGTCCCAGGTGCATCTCCTCCCACCCATCTACATGTAGATCTTGCTATTCAGCCCTGTGCTGACTCACCCTGTCTCCTGGCATCCCCCAGCCCCTGTCACTCACACTCCAGACAAGGAATACACAACCTCCCAGAGGCAGGCTTGGATGGTTAGACAAGAAAATACCGACTTTCTAAAAGTGGTATTTTCAAACACAGAATGTTAAAACCAACTTCACTAAAAGATGCATTTTATCATTCTGAGTCCAGGCATACTAAACTCGAATTTCTACCATGTTCCCTGGGTCAGTTGGGATTATAAGCTGTAATAATCGAAACTGCCCATTCTGGCCTATGGGGAACAGGTAACCTTGCAATAGTGAAAAACGAAATAGGCTGTAATTCACTATCAGGACATGCCACACACACCAGGGCATGTCCTACCTTTCACACACAATGCACCCTGCCCACAGGGGTACCTTGGGCCTACCTTAGGGGTGACTAGCATGTAGAAAAGGGAAGGTTTAGGGACTTGCAAGTGTGTGCACTTGCCAAGTCGACATGGCAGCACCAGGCTGCGCGCAGGCTCTGCAATGGCAGGCCCAAGTTACACTTTACGGGCTGTTTGCGTGGGTGGCACAATCCAGTGCTGCAGCCCACCAACAGCATTTGATCTATAGGCCCTGGCACTCTCAGTGCACTTTACAAGGGACTGACACATAAATCAAATAGGCCAATCATGGAAACACCAATCCATAACACATTTTATACAGGAGCACTTGCACTTTCCCACTGGACAGCAGTGAGGAAAGTGCGCAGAATCATTACACCAGCAAAAACAGAGTCAAAACCGGGAGGTCAGAAAGCAAAAAGTCAGGGGAAACACGCCAAAAGATGCCAAGTCTAACACATGTCCCCTCCAGCTGAAAGTAGGGAGAACTACCCAACCCCATTGGAGTTCTCTTCACTAAGGCGGAAGAACCTGGACAGACCATCTGCGTTGGCGTGTTCTGTACCAGGACGGTGTTCCACCGTAAAGTCCATTCCCTGTAGGGAGATGGACCACCTCAGCAGTTTTGGATTCTCACCCCTCATTTGCATCAACCATCTGAGGGGCCTGTGGTCTGTCTGAACCCGGAAGTGAGTCCCAAACAGATATGGTCTCAGCTTCTTCAGTGCCCAGACCACAGCAAAAGCTTCCCTTTCTATGGCACTCCACCTCTGTTCCCTGGGGAGTAGTCTCCTGCTAAGTAAGACTACAGGCTGATCCAGGCCCTCTTCGTTCAGTTGTGAGAGCACCGCTCCCACACCATGCTCTGAAGCGTCAGTCTGCACGACGAATTCCTTGGAGAAGTCAGGTGCCTTGAGCACGGGCGCCGTGCACATGGCTGCCTTCAGGGCATCAAAAGCTTTCTGGCAGGACTCAGTCCAGATCACTTTCCTGTGCTGCTTCTTAGAAGTCAGCTCTGTTAAGGGGGCAACGATGGTGCCATATCCCTTAACAAATCTCCTATAGTAGCCGGTGAGATCTAAGAAGGCTCTCACCTCTGTCTGGGTCTTGGGGGCTCCCCAGCCAGAATGGTGTCAATCTTGGGTTGTAGGGGCGCCACCTGGCCGCTTCCTACCTGGTGTCCCAAGTACACCACAGAACCCTGCCCGATCTGGCACTTACTGGCCTTGATCGTGAGGCCTGCACCTTGCAGAGCCCTCAACACTTTCTCAAGGTGCTGTAAATGTTCTTCCCAGCTGGAACTGAACACAGCAATGTCATCCAGGTAGGCGGCACTGAAATCCTCCAGCCCAGCCAACACCTGATTGACCAACCTCTGAAAGGTGGCAGGGGCATTCTTCAACCCAAAGGGCATCACCCGGAATTGGTAATGACCTTCTGGGGTTGAGAATGCTGATCTCTCCTTGGCCCCATCGGTTAAGGCAATCTGCCAGTACCCAGACGTTAAATCAAACGTGCTGAGGAACCGGGCAGCTCCCAACCGATCAATGAGCTCATTAGCTCTGGGGATGGGGTGCGCGTCAGTCCTGGTGACGGCATTGAGCCCACGGTAGTCCACACAAAACTGGAGTTCTGGAGTGGCACCGGGCGCAGCAGCCTTTGGGACCAAGACCACTGGGCTGGCCCAAGGACTGTTGGAGGGCTCAATCACCCCTAACGCCGACATCTTAGAGACCTCCTCCTTGATGCTGGCCCTGACCCGGTCAGTCAACCTGTAAATCTTGTGCTTCACAGGAGGGCTGTCACCCGTGTCCACGTCATGGGTACACCAGTGAGTAACACCGGGGGTCAGAGAGAACAGTGGGGCGAACTGTCCCAACAACTGGTGACAGTCCCCCTGCTGCTCCTGAGTCAGAGTAGGGGAGAGGATCACACCTTCTACTGACCCATCATGCTCCTTGGTAGACAGGAGGTCAGGGAGAGGCTCACTCTCCTCTTCCACCCCATCATCTGTCGCCAAGAGCATACTCACTTCGGACCTCTCGAAGTGGGGCTTGAGGCGGTTCACGTGAAGGACCCTCAAAGGGTTCCTTGGAGCCTGCAAATCCACCAGGTAGGTGACGTCACTTTTGCACTCCACCACCTCATATGGCCCAGTCCACTTGTCCTGCAAGGCACAAGGTGCCACTGGGGCCATGACCCACACTTTTTGCCCAGGTTGAAATTCGACCAGAGTGGCATTCTGGTCATACCACCTCTTCATTTCTTCCTGGCTTGCTTCTAGGTTCGCCTGAGCGAGTTTCCTGAAGTGGGCAGTTTGGTTTCTAAAGGCCAGCATGTAACTAAACACATCCTGGGGAGTTTTCCTGGGAGCCGCCTCCCAGCCTTCCTTTACCAAACTCAGAGGTCCTCTGACAGGGTGGCCATACAGGAGCTCAAAGGGGCTGTACCCAAGAGACTTCTGAGGCACCTCCCTGTATGCAAAGAGTAGGCATGGCAAGAGGACGTCCCACTTACGCCTCATGGGTTCTGTTAGACCCTTGATCATGCCTTTCAAGGTCTGGTTGAATCTCTCCACCAGACCGTTTCCTTGTGGGTGGTAAGGAGTGGTGAACTTGTAGGTTACACCACACTCCTTCCACAGGGATGTCATATACTTGGATATGAAATTGGTCCCCCTATCAGAAACCACCTCTCTGGGGAATCCCACACGGGAAAAGATCCCCATTAACGCCCGGCCACCACTGGCGCCGTCGTTGTCCTGAGAGGGATTGCCTCTGGGTACCGGGTGGCATGGTCCACCAAGACCAGGATGTACCTGTTGCCCATGGCTGTCTTGGGATCCAGTGGCCCCACAATATCCATCCCTACCCTTTCAAAGGGTGTTCCAACAACAGGAAAAGGTTGGAGAGGAGCTTTGACCTTCCTCCCACTCTTACCACTTGCCTGGCAAGTTTGGCAAGACCTACAGTGTGCATCTGACTGCCTTCGCATTTGGGGCCAAAAGAAGTGGGTGACAAGCCTGTCAAAGGTCTTGTCCTGCCCCAAATGTCCTGCCAAAGGCACGTCATGAGCCAGACCCAGTAGGAAGGTCCTGAAGTGCTGGGGTACCACCAGCACACGGGCTGACCCAGGCTCAGCAACCTTAGGCTCACTGTATAGGAGACCATTCTCCCAGTAGATCAGATGTGACCCGAACTGATTACCAGCTGCCTGGTCTGCAGCCTGCCGCCCCAGACCCTTCAGAGTAGGGCACTCGTTCTGCTCCCTGCAGAACTCCTCCCTGGTGGGACCCCCTTCTTGCTGCCAATGGGTCAACTCTGAGATGTCTCCCAGTTTGGCTACCTGCTCCCCTGTAGGCACCGGGGCGTCCCCCTCGAGGTCCGCCTCCTCCCGGTCCGTGGGAACTTCGGGGGCCGGTTTCCTGCGCCCCCTGCCCTTCCTCTTGGCAGGGACTTGGGCCACTGTTCCAGGCTCCAAGTCCTCTTGATCACCCTTTTTGGCTGCCATTGACCGAGTAGACACGCATGGCCACTCTGGCAACCCAAGCATCTCCAAGTGAGACCTGAGCTCAACATCCTTCCATAAGGACTGCTCCAGGTCGTTACCTAGCAGACAATCTACAGGCATGGTAGGGCTCACAACCACCCTCAAGGGACCTGAGACCCCCCCATTCAAAGGGAACCTGCGCCACCATACACTGGCGCTCAGAGTTGTCTACAGCAACTACTTGGTGGAATGCCCCTGGGACTACCTGCTTCTCAGAGACCAGGTGACACCGGACTGAGGTCACACTGGCTCCAGTATCTCTGAGAGCCTCTACCCTGTTCCCATTAATGGTCACCCAGGTGCTATATTTCTTTGTGTTACTGGGCACCTGGTTTCCTGGGACCATCTCACTGTCCCCGAGTGAGACAAGGGTCATTTCTGCAGGATCCCCACCCTCTTGTGGGCACCCCTCCTCCCCAAGCGCTACACTAGCCAACACTTTGGACTGTCCACCGGTGGGTGGCTGTGTCCCCTTTGGGCACTTGGGGTCCCCCTTAAAGTGACCTACCTGGTCACATGCATAACACTTGCGGGGGCCGGTCTCAACAGGCTTCCCTGTAGAGACCCCTTTCTTCTTATCACCGGGGGGCTGGGAACCTTTACCCTGGGTACTAGTTTGGGGCCCTTTAGAGAACTCCTGTGTTTTACCCTTGTCCCCCCACTCTTCTGCCGGGGACCCTGCCCACCTTTGGCTGAGTCTCCCCCAAACGCTTTCTTGTGGACCCTGGTACTCACCCAGCTGTCCGCTTCTATAGCAAGCTTCCTGGGGTCAGTTAGCTTACTATCAACTAGGTGCTGGCACAGATCTGAAAAACATAGACTAGACAAGTGCTCCCATGCAATCAAATTGTAGAGCCCCTGAAAATCTGTTATATTACTGCCCTTCACCCAACCATCCAGCGACCTACAGAACATATCCACACATTCCAACCAAGTGTTGGCCTCAGACTTTTACTGGACCTGAACTGATCCCTGTACTTCTCAGGTGTGAGCCCATATCTAGTGAGGAGAGCGTCTTTCATGTCAGCATAGGTGAGGTCCTGCCCCTTACCCAAAGCTATCAGAGTATCCCTAGCTTCCTCTGGAAAGAGAGGCCACAACCCCGCTCCCCAGTTCCTCTCAGGGACCCCATTCATATGAATAGACGACTCGTATCCTTGAAACCACCTTTGTATGTCATCACCCTTTTTGTACTCTTTACCTACATTCTTGGGGATGTGTACAATCCTGTCTGTGTGTGCTGAAGAATTGCTGCCACCATCTGAACCGGAACTACTCTTTAGCTCCAGCTCCTTGATCATTCTCTCATGATCTAGTATCATTTTCCTTTCCTCCATGGCTATTATTTTCTCTTCCCTCTCACTTTCTATTCTGAGTTTCTCCAATTCAAACCTCCTTACTTCCCGCCTGTCCTCCAGCTCCTCTGGGGACAAACTACTGCTGCCTGGCCTGGAGGGTTTCCCCCCTCCCAAAAGCACATCCACCCTAGGAACAGGCTCCTCCACTTCTCCATTGAGATCACCAGATTGCCCACTGACACCTCTGGCTGCTACCCAGGCCCTCAGCGCCTTTTGTAGCTCATCCTTCCTGGTGAGGCCTCTGACCTGGACTTTCAGGTTCTTGCAAATCGATTTTAACTCCTTGACATTGTAGGCTTCCAATCGATCCTCCTCAAAGGCAATTTCTACTGATGCAATTGATGATACTATAGATTCAGGCATGTTGAAGTAGCAAGTTCAAACTAGCAAGATCAAAAATAGGCCAAAAGAAAAAGAACCTGTAAGTGGTACGTAATGGTCTGCGATATGGTAGTAGTGCACACCAATCACTGTAAGTCAAGTGCAAACACAAGTCCTATCCTCACCGCTGACAACCAATGTTAGAAATGGGATCTCTAGTTGGCAAGGGTTTGCACCTTTGTCCAAGTAGGGACCCTTCTTCCTAGTCAGGGTAAGGGAGTTACACTCCTAAAATAACCCCTGCTCACCCCCTTGGTAGCTTGGCACGAGCAGTCAGGCTTATTCTAGAGGCAGTGTGTAAAGCATTTGCACACAACCAACAGTAATACAGTGTAAGCACTACAAACTGACACCACACCAGTTTAGAAAAATATCCAATATTTTTATATACTTTAAAACAAGACCAAATACGATAAAAATCCACAGTACAGTACTTTAAAAGGATTACGTTGCAAGATACCTTCTTCTTTGCAGGAATAGTTCAAAAACAAAGTTCGTACGAGTCGGTAGCTCCGTCCGAGTCTACCGCGATGCTGAAAACCACAGAGTCTAACAGTTCCAGCCGACCGCGTCGATACGGGCCAGCAGAGTCGTGAACAGACTCGGTCACAGTACCTTTCTCGTTGTGGCTGACACGGAGTGTGCGAGCCGGTCGGCGTTCGTCGCGGTTGCGATGCAAGATGGAAGCGGTGCAGGGCGCGGTGTCCTCTCGATGCGGTGCAGGCAGCGGCTCGGTGACAATCGTGCAGACGGAGTCGGTGAGTCCAAGGAGTACGGTGCAGGGTGAGACGGTGCTCGATGCGGTGCTGGCAGGTTGCGATGCAGGCGACCAAGCCGGAGTGCGGGAGCTGGTGTCGGACAGCGGTTCAAGTCGGAGTGGTGCGTCGCAAGCGTGCGAGCGGTGCCCCAACTTCGATGCGGCCCCGAGTGTTGAGCCAGTTGCAGCGACAGAGTCGGTCTGGTCCGGCTGGCACAGTGAAGCGATGCGATGCGAACTGCGGTGCCCACAGGTCACGGTGCAAGCAGCGGCTCGGTGGCGATGGCGTCGGACTTCGTCATCGGTGAGACCAGGGTTGCAGTGCGAGATGCGGATGGTGCGGTCTGCGGTGCAAACAGGACACCGGGCCAGCGATGGAGTCGGTTGACGGAGTCGATTGCGGTTCCCTTCCTCTGTGGCAACTGAAACAGCGGTTCCAGAAGCGGTATCCAGAGGGTTGTGAAGTCTTTGCAGTCCCTGAGACTTCTTAACAGGAGGCCAGCTCGGTTTCAGGCCCTTGGAGATTCTCAGCACAAGTAGTAGAAAGTTCAGTCCAGTCCTTTCACTGCCCAAGGCAGAAGCAGCAGCTGCAGGCCAACCCAACAAAGCAACAACACAGCAAAGGGGCAGTACTCCTCCTGGCAGCTCTTCCAGCTCTTCGTCTTGGCAGGTTCCTTGATTCCAGCGAGATCTAACTTCATGGGGTCAGGGCCCCAATATTTATATCCCAATTTCCTTTGTTCTCTGAAGGCAGAGAGGCCTTTGCCTAGTCCAAACCAGTTCTGGAGCACTTTGTTGACAAGTCTCCGTCCCTTCTTTCAGAGAGTAGGCCAGGGACATCAGACGCACCACAGGAGGTGGAGCCAGCATTGTGGAGGGAAGGCCCAGCCCTATTCAGGTCCCAGGTGCATCTCCTCCCACCCATCTACATGTAGATCTTGCTATTCAGCCCTGTGCTGACTCACCCTGTCTCCTGGCATCCCCCAGCCCCTGTCACTCACACTGCAGACAAGGAATACACAACCTCGCAGAGGCAGGCTTGGATGGTTAGACAAGAAAATACTGACTTTCTAAAAGTGGTATTTTCAAACACAGAATGTTAAAACCAACTTCACTAAAAGATGCATTTTATCATTCTGAGTCCAGGCATACTAAACTCGAATTTCTACCATGTTCCCTGGGTCAGTTGGGATTATAAGCTGTAATAATCGAAACTGCCCATTCTGGCCTATGGGGAACAGGTAGCCTTGCAATAGTGAAAAACGAAATAGGCTGTAATTCACTATCAGGACATGCCACACACACCAGGGCATGTCCTACCTTTCACACACAATGCACCCTGCCCACAGGGGTACCTTGGGCCTACCTTAGGGGTGACTAACATGTAGAAAAGGGAAGGTTTAGGGACTTGCAAGTGTGTGCACTTGCCAAGTCGACATGGCAGCCTCAGGCTGCGCGCAGGCTCTGCAATGGCAGGCCCAAGTTACACTTTACGGGCTGTTTGCGTGGGTGGCACAATCCAGTGCTGCAGCCCACCAACAGCATTTGATCTATAGGCCCTGGCACTCTCAGTGCACTTTACAAGGGACTGACACATAAATCAAATAGGCCAATCATATAAACACCAATCCATAACACATTTTATACAGGAGCACTTGCACTTTCCCACTGGACAGCAGTGAGGAAAGTGCGCAGAATCATTACACCAGCAAAAACAGAGTCAAAACCGGGAGGTCAGAAAGCAAAAAGTCAGGGGAAGCACACCAAAAGATGCCAAGTCTAACAGTATGCATCTGTATGTGACTGGGTATATCACTGTATGCCTCAGTGTGTGCTTGGGTGTATCACCGTATGGATCAATGTGCACCTGGGCATCTCAGTATATGTGTCACTGTGTGCCTGGGTGTGTCAGTGTATGCGTAATTGTGTGCCTGGGTGTGATGGTGTAAGGATGAGTTTGTGAGTGGTTGTGTCAGTGTATGCATAAGTATGTTATTTGGTGTGTTAGTGTATGCATAAAAGTTTCCCTGGATGTGTCACTGTATACATCATTTTGTGCTTGGGTATGTATGTTTATATATCAGTGTCTGTCTGGGTATACTACTATACCCATCAGAGTGTATCTGGGTGAGTCAAGATCTCAATCACTGTCTACCTAGGTGTGTCAATATATCGATCAGTGTGTGACTGAGTGTCTTAGACCCAGATTCTGAAAACTGTCACAGAACGCATCACAGGCCCCAAAGAGGCTGTGGTGCATTGCGTGACAGGGAGAGAGCAGGAGAGCGCCATATTCACAGAGATATGGCACTCTCGTCCCCTCTCCCTAGCACCTGCACTGATTTCAGCTGCCGTGCACAAGGCACACACCTTAGCACCATAGTGCTCGGGTTTGTGCCTGAGTCTAGCATAGGTTTTGTACAGGAATGGCATCCTTCCTGTACAAATACTATGCCTAGACACACTTCAAAGCTTTTCCTGCTTTGTATGCGTGCTACACAGTGCAGCATACATTCAAAGTGAGAAACTAAAGGAGCAATTAAAATATTTCTCCTTTTAACGCCTGCTTTAGTGTGTGCCTGGGTGTGCCAGTCTATGCATTAGTGTATATGTGGCTGTGCCACTATATGCATCAGAAGCACATACGTCCCTGTACTATGACCTTCCTACTGCCTACCTTAGGGATGACTTATGTGCAGTAGAAGAGGAGTTTAAGGCTTATCAATTTGTTCTGAATGTCAATTCTGCCTAGCAGGAAAAACTGCATATAGTCACTCTACTGTAGCAGGCCTGAGACAGCTTATTGGCCTACTTGTCTTGATGGATGACTTGCTAGTGCCAGGTCTTCAGTATATACCTAACTGAGTATCTCAGTGCCTATGTGGGTGTGATTGGATATGTAAGTAATATGTTGAGATAAATGTCTGGGTGTCTTAGTTAGTCAATGGGACTCTCAATCTGTATGTAAGGAGCTGCATGGATTAGTTGCTGGCTGTGTTAGTGAGTATCGGGGCATTTAACTGAATGTGCAGCTGCCTCCATTACAGCTGTATGTCTTGAGTGAATGTTTAGGTGTCTCTGTCACTGTTTGACTTGGGAGCATATTTACAGGCCCCTAGCGCCACAGGAACGTCACTTTTGTGACGTTCCTGTGCCGATAGAGGCTTTGCCTACTTACAAGGCGGTGTTAAGCTACTTAAGGTGGACCCCGGATTTGAGAACGGACCAGGCGGAGGGGCCACATGGCCCCCTCCCATTTTAGAGTTTGGCCCCGGGAAGGTGGTGGTCTCTGTGGCCAGGGTGGTCCGTGAAGCCCCCCCAAGCCAAATATAAAAAGCCCCAGGGAGGTGGTGGTCCCCAAGGCAGGGGGGTACACGAGGCCCCCATAATATTGTAATTAGCCCCAGGGAGGTGGCGATCTCCGGGGCAGGGGAGTCTGCTAGGGCCCCCTATATTTTTGTAATTAGCCCCAGGGAGGTGGCTGTCCCTGAGGCTGCGGGCGGGCCCAGTGGGCTCACTCGCATACATACTAATGTGCCCCTCTCCTATATTTATGATATGCCCCCGGAGCATGGCCCATCCAGAGGTTATTTTAAAGCAAGTGCAGGAGCCCGTGTTTGTTTTTTATTTTTATTTTTGCTGCAAATTTGGGAATATTTCAATTTTGCTGCAATTTAAAAAGAAAATACTTAAATGTCATAGCGGAGTTCCAGGGGGACCCCAAGATCATGGCTTGAGGGTCAGGGCATTCCTACCTTGCCCCTTTTTTCTTTATTTTCACTTTTTCCTTTCAACTCTGAGAATTCCATTCCCAAGATGGCTGCAAACACTTCCTGGTTGAAGTGTTGGCAGCCAATCAGAGCTGTGCATTTCCCTGCATGAGCTCGTCTTTTTTCACGAAGTCTCTGCGGCCACTATAATTTCCTTGTTACATTTCTCAACAACTACTGAACGAATTTACACCAAATAAGAAAAAGGCACCTCCTTGAACCAACATCTACCCCCTGTCAAATTTGGTGTAAGTCCGTTCATCGGTTCGGACTGTAGGTGTGGCCAAAAGTTCCTATGGGAATTAACATTACAAATGCACCCTTATTTCATGCCGAGAATTCTCGGTCCCCACTGCACGGATCAGATTCAACCTTTCCATGACACACAGAACCTACCTTGACACTTTGTTTGGAAAATGTCATGAAGATTGGACAAACAATGCGAAAGTTATTGCCAAGTCCAAAAATACTTTTCCTATGGAAATATGGTCCTAACTATAACTACCTACTGGCGACTGCCAGTAAGTCATATCTATCTATCTATCTATCTATCTATCTATCTATCTATCTATCTATCTATCTATCTATCTATCTATCTATCTATCTATATTAATATATATACACACACACACACACACACTGAAAGAAAACAAAGGTTACAGGGACACTATAGTTTGCCTCAGATTTCAGTCATACAAAACCAGTGAAATTTAGCATCTGGTGACATCGTCCCATGACTGTAATTGTTTTGTAAACATTTCTGAGATTTAAAGATAGATACTAAGCTACAGCATAAGTTAAATTACTATTCTTTCTGTACTAATAATTAGTCATACTATTTGTAACATATCTCATCTGAGTGGCTGTCTGTGTGAGTACCTGTGTGAGTGACTGTATGGGTGAAGGAGTGGGCATTTCAGTGCCTTTATGGATGAGTGAGCAGCTGTTTTAGTGTGTGTATAGGTGAGTGAGTGGGAGTGTGTGTTTTGGAGAATGAATGTCTGTGTGCGTATCTGTAAGTGTCAGAGAGTGGGTGTGTGGGTGGTTGTATAGATGCGTGACTGGGTATGTAAGTGGTTCTGTAGGTTTGTGAGTGGGTGTGTGAGTGGTTGTGTGTGAGTGGTTGCATGGGTGAGTGAGTGGCTGTGTCAGTGGCTGCATGAGTACATGAGTGGATGTGTCAGTAGTTGTATTGGTGAGTGAGTAGCAGTATGAGGGGCTATATAGGTGAGTGTGTGGGTGTGTGAGTACCTGTATGGGTGAGTGAGTGGCTGTGGGAGTTTCTGTATGGGTGATTGAGTGGGTGTGTGGGTGGCTGTAATGGTATATGAGTGGGTGTGTAAGTGTCTACATGTCTGTATGACTGAATGTGTGAGTGACTGTATTGGTGAGTGAGTGGGTGCATGAGTGGCTTTATGGGTAAATTAATGGGTGTGTGATTGCCAGTATGAGTGAGTGGTTGTATGAGTGGCTCTATGGTTGAGTGATTTGTTGTGTGAGTATTGCTATGGGTCTGTGAATTAGTATGTGAGGGGTTGTGTGAGAGTGGGAGTGGGTGTGTGAGCGGTTCTATGGAGGTGTGAGTGGGTGTATGAGTGGATCTGTAGATGATGTCATCAGTGATGTCATTTGAGATGCCATCAGTGATTTCACTGACCATGTCATGAGTGATGTAATATGTGAGGACATAAGCAGTGCATTGCAGGTCCATATGTTATAGTTAGCTCAGGTAACTATAACTGCTGAATTTCATTGCTTTTTTATGAGTGAAATCTGAGCCTAACTATAACATCCCTGTAACATTTGTTTTTTTCAGCGAATTTCACATGCTTTCAAGTATATTTCCAAACTATAACTTCCCTGTTACGTTTTTCAATTACATTTTTATGTTTTTTAAAAATTCAATTTTCTAACTATAGAGTCCCTGTAACCTTTGTTTCTATAAGTGAATTGCACTGGTTTTGTAAATGTTATTTCCTAACTGTAACTTGTAACCTTTGAGAAGGTGTGCCTGAGTGGCTGTATGGATCTCTGAGTGAGTGTGCAAGTGGGTTTGTGGGTGTGGGACTGCCTGTTTGGGTCTCTGAGCGGATGTATGAGTGACTTTATGGGTGTGTACATGGCTGTGTAAGTGGGTGTAGGAGTGCCTGTGTGGATCTTTAAATGAGTGTGTGAGTGTCTGAGTGAGACTGCGACTAGATGAGTGAATATGTGACTGGGTCTGTGAGTGGGTACATGAGTGTCTGAGTGGCTCTGTGAGTGGGTGAATGAGTGCTTGAAATGGATCTGTGAGTGGGTTTAGGAGTGTCTAAGAGTGTTTGTCAGTGGGTGCGTCAGTCTCTGAGTGGGTCTCTGAGTAGATGCATGAGTGGGTCTGTGGGTAGGTGTGCAGTAAAAGGTAGGGGCACATGGGAGCAGGTCTTTGTGCCAGCTCCCCTGTGACAGTCCTCCTGTGCAGCATGCCTGCAATCTGCTACCCTCTTCTGCCTTTTGTTTTGTGACTCCTCCACTCATTTTATGCTTATCTGCCTCTTCTCTCCTCACTCCTGCACTCTATCTGCCTCTTTCTGCTCGTTCTGCCTGCTATTTTACCTCTTTCTGCTTGCTCCTGACCTTTGTTCTGCTTGTTGCTTATTGTTTCTGACCTCTGTTTTGCCTCTAGGTGCTCGTTTCTCACCTTTATCTTGCCTCGTTCTGCTTGTTGCTGACCTTTAGTGTTTCTCTTTCTGCTTGTTTCTGTCCTTCATCATGCCTCTTTCTGTTCGTTCCTGACATTTATCCTACCTTTTCTGCTTGTTTCTCAGCTTTGTTTTGTCTCTTTTTGTTTGTTTTTCACATGTATTTTGTCTCTTTCTGCTCATTTCTGAACTTTAATTTGGCTCTGTCTACTTGTTTCTGATCTCTATTTTGCTTCTTCCTGCACATTTCTCACCTTTATTCTGCTTATTTTTGCTCATTTTTTACCTTTATTCTGCTGCTTTCTACTCATTTCTGGCCTGTATTCTGCCTGTTTCTGCTCATTTCTCACCATTATTCTGCCTCTTTCTGTTTTTTTCTTATCTTTATCTTGTCTCTTTCTGCTCATTGCTGACTTTTATTCTGTCTGTTTCTGCTCATTGCCGAACGATTATTCTATCTCCTTCTGCTCACTTCTCAGCTTTACTTTGCATCCTTCTGCTAGTTTTTCAACTTTATTTTGCCTCTTGCGGCTAGTTTCTGACCTCAATTTGCCTCTTTCTGCTTGATTTTGACCTTTATTCTGCTTCTTTTGCTCGTTTCTCACCTTTATTTTTCCTCTTGCTTTTGGTTTCTCACCTCTATTTTGGCACTCCTTTATTCAGCCTCCTTGTGTTTGTTTCTCACAATTATTCTTTCTCTTTCTGCTTGTTTCTGAAATGTATTCTCTCTCTTGCTGCTCATTTCGGAGCTCTATCTTGCCTCTTTGTGATTATTTCCTACCTTTATTCTGCCTCTTTCTGCTTTTTTTTCTCACTTTTATCTTGTCTCTTTCAGCTCATTTCTTATATTTCTTGCTGGTCATTTCTGACCTCTATTTTGCCTCTTTCTGATTGTTGCTGACTTTTATTTTGCCTCTTTCTGCTCATTTCTTACAATATTTTGCCTCTTACAAGAGGTTTCTGACATCTATTTCATTTCTTTTTGCTTTTTCTCATCATTATTCTGCCTTTTTCTGCTTTTTTTTGTTGCAACATTCTTCGGAAAGCACAGGACCACAAACTTAGAGACGCGAAACTCCATAGTTTTCACTGCAATCACATGATCGGAATGACCCCACAGTTCCGATCGGTGCGTTCATCTAATTTTTTACATTATTTAAAGTATATAGGAGTCACTGCTTGTGAACATAGGCTAAGGGTGGACATATTAAGAACCTGGGAAATGAGACTCCGTATTTAGGAGTTTTGTAAATAAGCGTTTTCACAGTTTATGTTCACCCTTGAATTCATGTCTCAGGACCCGCTGTGCTGCTCGATATAAAAAAAAATTATGTCATTTGATTGGTTAATGTTGGCCCACACCTATTTTTGAGTGGGGCGCTCCCTAAAACAGTTATTAATTCTCTAGCTGTTGTGGGAGAAACATCTTCTTTGGAAATATTCCAGAAATACTGCTGTTTTGAATGGCTGAGGAAGTACTTCACCACCACCTGCCGAACCTGTCATAATTGAACATGGAGGAGAATATGAACAGTTGCCATCATCTCAGCGAAAGGAGGGTGAGGTATGGCAGTTTTTAACCATACACAGTGCTGAGAAAAAGTCTCAGGACGGTTTATTAAATTCAAATTTTGTGGCAAAGAACTATTTTGTGACACTGCAAAAAAATACTTATTGAACATCAAGTATGTGGAAACATGTATGCACC
Source organism: Calotriton arnoldi (assembly GCA_963921515.1). NCBI lineage: Eukaryota > Metazoa > Chordata > Amphibia > Caudata > Salamandridae > Calotriton > Calotriton arnoldi. The sequence continues at coordinate 234,053 of CAWUFW010001962.1, forward strand.
ATCCATGAGTATGCATATGTGCATTTGTTTAGAGAGATAGAAAAGACAAACTCGGACACTGCTGCTGGGTCATGGTCATCTTCCCATGCCACCCCTACTGAGATCAGAATGCCAGGCATCTGCACCGAATTGGGAGTAATGGTGACTCACTATGCCACTTGCTACAAGCTGTGTGAAGAAGCACTGTTGTTAGCTTTTTTCATACTTTTTTCAAATAATTGTTGTACAGCACCGTTGTGCTTCTGAAATGCAAAGCTCCTGCATTTAGTTTTTTTCATTTTTTAAAGGAAGGATAAGTACAATAAAAAATAAAAAACATACAAAAAATGATTCTTGTTAGAACCATCACTGAATCAAAGAAAGAGCTGTGTCTGACTGTTTATTATTCTTGTGTATTTTTGTCTATGGTAGGTGTATGGATAACTCTGTCTATGGGTGTGCTACTATATGTATGAGTGACTCTCAGGGTGGTAGATTGTATTTATGAGTGAGTGTGTGAGTGAGTGAGTCAATAAGTGCATCAGAGCATCGATGCGTGGCTCAGGGTATGAAATAGTGTGTTTCGGGGATTCTAAATGTGTGTATAGGTGAGTGAGTGTATCAGTGAATGGATCAATGTGTGCTTGAGTGTGTCAGTGTATGTATCAGTGTGTCACAGAGTGTTTTTGTATGAGTATATGTGTGATTGTGCCAGTAAATGCATTAGGGTTTCCATGGGTCTTGGTGTATGTATCAGTGAGTCCCAAGGTGTGTATGAATGAGTGTGTCTGTCAATGTATTGATCTCTGAATCGGTGTGTCAGTGTATGTATCAGTGTGTGCCTGGCTGTCTTAATATTTGCATCAGTGTTTGACTGAGTGTGTTAGTTTGTGCATCTGTGTCTAGCTGAGAATATCAGTGTACTATTGGGTGTGTCAGTGTATGTATAGGTGTGTCCTTGGGTGTGTTAGTGTATGCATCAGTGTGTCTCTAGATGTGTTGCTCCCTCCAACAGTGTCTGCCAGAAGGGGAATTTAAGGCTGGTTGGTGTATCAGTGAGTGGTTGTGTCAGTAACAGTATGGGTGAGTGAGTGCATGCATATGTTAGTAGGTATATCAGTGAATGAATGGCTGTGTCAGTGACTGTATGGGTGAGTGAGAGGATGCTTGAGCGGCTGTATAGGTGAATAAGTAGCTGTGTGAGGGCATGTAGCAGTGTGTGAGTGGATGTGTGAATGGCTGTATTGGTATGTATCTGGATATGTGAGTGGCTGTATCACACTCTTCCTCTGTGTGTTTATTGCTTATGAGTTTCTTGAACAACACAGAAAGAACTCTTTAGGTGATGACATTATTCCAGTAGATGTTGCCATTCATCTCTATAAAAAGAATATAAATATAAGTTAGTATTACATTTGACATAATTACACAATAAGCTTTACAATTCTACAATGAAAACTTTCATATTATATACAAAACAATAGACATTTATTATGCTGTGATAGTATCTCATATTACATTAAACTATTTTAATTTCTCTTTTTATTGTTCTCAGCTTTCTTACTTCTCTACCTTAAACAGTGGTCTGTAAGAAATATCAACATTGAACAGTCAGGAAATAACAATCAATGGATTGTGAAAACCCCCAAACCCGCACAGTATTTCACTATAAATAAGTGACAGTATGCATTATACTAACTACAATTCATGAATCAGTTGTTTTATCTGGAGTTTGTACACTATTGTAAACAAACCTATGTATACAATACTACTTAAATTAATATTAGAAAGAAGATACTGGACAGAGGATCCCCATAGGCCTCAGCACCTGACCCACTATCCCCAATATATATATATATATAATCTGGAACTATCCAGAAATGTGTGTGCACACTGACAAAACACCCACTGTCACTGTGTGATTCAACATGTTATACTAGACTACCTGATAACCCCATAAAAGCACTCAGTATTTTCATCAATATGAGGCTGGTGGAATGGCGGGAGAGTGGGCTCTTAAGTGAGGCTGAATGCAATTACTTATTGGTTAATAAACCAACTTCACCCTGTATATATGTACTTCCAAAAATCCACAAAGGGGGACCTTTCCCCCGGGACGTCCCATCATCTCAGGGGTCAATTCTCCAACAGAAAGGCTCTCTGAATATGTGGATCAATTCTTACAACCTCTGGTACAAAACTTACCTGCCTACATTAAGGACAGCAGGGATATTCTTGTTAAGTTTGATGGGTTAACTTGGTCAGAGAACCTTTATCTTGTAACTATGGATGTCGCTAGCCTATATACTTGCATAAAAAGGAATTCGGAGTTAAAGCTTTGGAGTTTTTTTGGGTCAGAGATCAGCAGATCATTATATGCATAATCAAGTATTGATGGATATGACCGACATTATTTTGTCAAAAAACTTCTTTTTACATGACTCAAAGTGGTACCATCAAATACAGGGCACCGCGATGGGTTCTAGGTTTGCTCCCGCTTATGCCGGGCTCTTTATGGGCTGGTATGAGCGGGAGCATGCCTGGGGCCGCGCGCGGCCCGTTGGATGGAACACATCATTTTCTGGGGCAGGTACATCGATGATGTCATCATGCTCTGGGATGGACCTGCCCCAGATCTTTTAGATTACCATGCTTACTTAAATGAGAACCCTTATAATGTAAAGCTTACCATCGAATACAGTAAGGAACAGATTAATTTCTTGGACATAAATTTTTATGTGGAAAACAATTGCGTGCAGAGTAAGATCCATCGCAAAAGTACTGCATGCAATGGTACTCTACATTTTGAGAGCGCCCACCCCCATCATGTGATCAATAACATCCCGTATGGCGAAATGGTTCGTACACGGAGAAATTGCAGTACTGATGTGACCTTTAATAAGTACATCGAGGAGACCAAACATCGCTTTCTTGCTAGGGGTTACAATAAAAACATTGTGGAGAAGGCACACAAAAGGATAAATAAAACATCTAGGCAAAATACTCTTAAGCCTAACTACCAAAAAAGAACAAAACACCGTATGTGGCCTTCAACACACAGTATAATGATCGTAGCAGTAAAGTATATAATGTGCTACGTAAACATTGGCACTTATTGCGGGAAATTCCTGCTCTCAAAGAACTTGTGACCTCTAAGCCCAGGATCACATACAGAAGAGGACAAAACTTGAGGAATATTCTATGCCCAAGTCACATAACCACGCCAAAGATAGTTTCCTGGTTGCCCCACAACACTAAAGGATTTTTTACGTGTGGTGATTGCAATATGTGTAAACTTGGGAAAAATAAAATGAAAACCTTTTGTTTTAATACTAATCGTACATATACCATCAATCATATGATCAATTGTAAGACTCAGTACGTCACGTATATTTTGGGCTGCCCATGTAATAGAATTTATGTGGGCAGTACCATAAGGCCACTTAAACGCGGATTCAGGAGCATGTGAGGGCCATACGTAACGGTGACCATAGGTACCCACTTACATATCACATGCAAGAAAATCATGGAACTGACGAAGAATGCTGGTTTATAGGTATTGATCATGTCCCACCCCATCCAAGGGGAGGGAATAGGGAATTAATGTTGAGAAAAAATGAGGCAGGTTGGATATGTAAACTTCGATGTATTGAAATGGGTCACAACAATGATGATGAAATGCACTATTTTCTGTAGAGGGTGCTTATCATCTTAATGCCCCAGATAAGAACCTGTAATTATGATGTATTGACCTACTTCTACTGTAATCTTATATGTTATGACTTTTGTATATTGGTCATAATTAATGAACTGGGAGATTGACTTATGTGGAACCCTAACAAAAGACATGGTACTGTAAATATTAGATTGTAATTTATATGAATAATATCATGCATTTGCTTTGGTTCCATCTTAATGGAATCCTACCTTCACACGTTGGATGTGCTTGCCTTTCTAATTATTTGTCACTGTCTCCCTTTATTTCTTCCCCACTTTAACACTTCGCTTTTTGATTTTTTCATTGTTTATGTTGCTTTAACTAGGGTTGAAATTCATTACTTATGCAATGTTGCTTGGGAGCCAATGCTCATACTCCTGTCCCTACCATTTGGGTTGGAGTTGGATTTTGGTAGGTGTTATTGACACCATAACATCATTATGGTTTCAATTTATTAGTTTATTATCTTTTGGTATAATTAGTTGTATTCTACTTAAATTCTGTATCTGCCCTTTTGGCTTATCAATTGCCCCTAAGGACCCGTATTTTGTTCGATACTCTCCTCGTTTTTACTAAAGGAATCGTCTTTAACATTTAGATTATTAGTTAAGAAATATCAATATAAAATGACGGCCGCCAAAGTTTTTGAACTTTGGCTGCATCTATGTAGGATTGGATGGTCACCCTAGACATACCAGCACAAGATGGCGGTTATATTAGATCCTGTAAACTCGAATGAAACCAGGTCTTCTCTCTGCTGCTACACCCGTCATGGCTTTCATTTATTCATTTACCGATCGTCAATTAATTAATACGGAACTTATAACATTCTGCCTTTAATAAACATATATGCCTCTCGTGAATTATGAGTTGCGAAATAAGACGTTGAATTACAATTCATCATCTAGTGTATTTGTTGATTACATCAATGTTTGGATATTAAACAATATTCGACTGATACAAAGTGTTGTTGGTTTTATGTCTTACGTTTTCCTTTTTTATGCTTGAGACATTGACTTGTCAGCATTCATGTAAATTAACACACAGGACATTCCATTACAAGATGGCGGCCGTTATGGATTACGGAATTATGTTAGTCCTACATCTCTCACAGCTGTTTCCGATGTATGCGAATGAGCGCAGGTATATTAAGTCGTCTCCTAACTCAGCCACATATGCGTCTATTCCCCAACTGGGAGAGGATTGCCCCGACTGATTCTGGTAAGATATCTAACGCCGATGTCTGACGTGATTTGATTCGAAGTTTGGCTTGTGAGTGTTGCGCACTAGACGGGTGCTGACTGTGTAAATAGCGTTGTTTGTCCGGGGTATAGCTTATTATCGCAGATGAATATGGGGCACATTATTTGTTCCCATCTTGGATTAGTTATATTTAGTGTTGCTTTGCTAAACAGGGGTATGACATACCCGAGTCTTCATAATATCTGGATCGGTCATTATATTAAACTATATGTTGATTCTGATTCGGTTTCGGTTTCTGTTGTGAGTCCTTTGGATTTGGTAGTTGCTGGTCTTTGATTAGGTAGACCACTTTATTATTGTGCACTCTTGTTATACTTATTTCTTACGATTATATTGATATCCCACACGACATTGTCATTGATGCCGTTACGTAACAGCAGGGCATTATCAAGATTATTCTAATCTTGTATATTCTTTTTTCTTAAAATACTTGACTACGCCCATGCACAATATGTGTTCGCCAAGAACTGCACATTGAAATTAATATCGCAAATCTCTTTTTTGCATACAGGTTGGTCATCGTAAATGATGTCATTACTTTTGCATATTTCCTAAATCCCTGACCTGGGAAAGAGAACTAACAAAACTGGGAGTTATCATACACCTACATATCTTATTTATACTAAGGCATCGGTTATTACTTTTGTTATATAGTAAGTATTGGGCATTATATCTATGTTTATAATATCAGCCGCTTGCCCAATCATTGGGGAATTTTAACTTATTTATATTTCTTTGAATATAGATACATTGAAGGACGGAAGTCTTTTGTGTCCCATACTCGGCATACTAGGTGACTTAAACCCTTCAAACAAACAAAAATAGTATTAAATAATAACTTGGTAGGTATTACATGCATGGTCTGACTGTATGAGTGGGATTATGGCTCCCTTTACGGCTCCTTAAAATGAAATAAATAAAATAAAATAAAATAAATAACATACTCTTCTTCTATTGATAGCTCACAACCCTGGGTATCCTTAATATTGAGTCACGTGATTTTTCGTTTACTCTATTTCTGATTTTCTATTTTTTTTGATCTTTTAATTCTCATCACTTGATTATTCTTATTTCCCTTTTCTTTCTCTTCTGCACGCATCTGTTAGGTATTAGAACTTGTACTTAAACAGGCTGAAATTATTAGTTAGTACATTTTAAATGAGATGAAATAATAACAGTCAATAGGTACTTCTCAAAGAACGTTTGTAAATAGTGTGTGATGTCTAAAGTTTTGTCGTCCTATGTGTATGTACATATATTTATGAGTGTATTGTGTTTATTGAATCAACAGCCCTGAGGAAGTCCTTTTGATAAGGACGAAACGCGTCGGCTGTATCTTAAATCACTTTTGATTGGGTTTTAAAGACCTCATTGAAAATAAAGGAAGAAACTGTGAAGAAAATTTGTGGACATGAATTTTATACATCTTTTTGTCTAACTTGTTATGTGGTGCACCTGTGCTATTATGTTTAAATACTTAAATTAATATATCTGGTACAGTTTAAATGATCTATCTTGTCAAATTCCCACACAGTAGTATTTTTTCACAAGTAGTACATAGATGTTTGGTTGAGGAAAGACAAAGGGGTGAATTTTGTACTTTCAAATGCAGTTTTTATTTCAATTTAATGCTGCTGTCATTTAAATATGTTCATCCAGTTGGAGATTTTAATTAGGGAGTGGACTGTTTAGATATTGTAATAAATCCTTTCTGGAACATAACAGGACTCTTGAATTTTGACAAACGTTTTGAAGACATTACCCCAATAGGCTGAATTAAGTCTAAAACACAGATGAACCACATACAAGAAGCACTGTACACCACTTTTATGAAGAATTCCACCTTAGAACTTTGGTTGAAGAAAGAAAAGACATGAGTTTGGTAATTTGAAATGACGTTTTGCTTTGAATTTAAAGATTGATGCCATTGCATTCCGCCCAACCAGCTTCACTTTTTAAATACACAGTATAGTGTCCAGATGTTGTATTAAGTCCTACATGAAGGATAATAGCTAAAGTAGTAAATGTTCTTCCAGAAACTTATATTGTTCCAGCTTTTAAATTTGTAATTTGAGTTTCCAATTTGGAGCCATGTGGTCTGCATCATTGTAGCATTACTATAAGGGGTCGATTCCGATTCGGGCCGGAAATTTCTCCGACCGAGCCGGACCCGGAGAGATTTCCGACCGAATCGGACCCGTGCAGTCCGACCGAACGAGTACGATGCGTCCGTATGTTATCGGACTCGAGTCGGTCGGACTCCCATTGATGTCAATGGGAGCCGGTCGTACAACGCGTACGCGGGCTCCCATTGACTCAATGGGTGCGAGTCGGACAAGGGCGCCCCCTACAGCGGGTACGCGGCGAGCGACTCGCGGCGTACATGCACAGGGAGGGGGACCCATGGGTCCCCCTGTGTGCGACTCGCACGGCTACGCGTACAGGGGGGTCCGACACGGACCCCCAAAGTACGGCTCCGACAGCTCTTACGAGCCGGAGTGCGCGGCTCGGTCGGACTGCTTGCGGCGCGCATCGTACTTACCCGGCCGGGAAACGTCTCCATTGCGCGGTGCGAGTCGAGTCCGAGCGAGTCGGTCGGAGCGGTCGGGACGCCCGGACGAGTCGGTCGGCGATTTCGCATCGTACTCGCTCGGCCGGACCCGCGTACGGTTCGGTCGGGAAACAGGGCTCCGAATCGGATCCGGTAAAGCCGAATCCGATTCGGAGCCCTACCGGCCGAGATCGGAATCGGCCCCAAGGTGTTTTTCAGTTGTTCCTAGAATTAACATAGACATAACTTCTGATCTGCAGTTTGGACAGGTCATATTTTGGTTCCCCTTAATCAACAATTTGTCAAAAGACACAGTCTTACAATCTGGTAATGTTAAATAGAGAAAACACTCAGAATGCATTTCAGTACTAGATAAATAATCACAGGCTTCACAGTCATGCTTCCATGTGAACTCAGTTCAAATAAATCATCAACATTTACTTCTTCTTGTTCCAAAACTCCAAGAATAACCATAATAAATTCCTGTGCGTCTTCTTAAATATTGAGAGTAAACATTATTGATCCACTATATATATCTAAAACATCTGAAATACCTGAGGCAGAATATGATTCAGTTCCTATCAGTCAGTAAACATTGCAGCAAGTGATGCACTACAGAAGCCAATCTCTTCTCTGGGTTTTGTTCAATTTGGTTTACTACATGTGATAAATGGAACAGTACATTCAGAACAACATTTGCATAGCTGTAGACACCTGATCTATTGTCTAACTAATAACCTACAATGTCACCACTATTTTCGACTTTTCTTTTCTTAAGAGATTCTGGTTTGTCCTTGTTTTCTTAAGCATCTGTAGATTGCTTTGTAATCTTCCACTTTGGACAGAGTATCTGTTTGTCATAACAGGATACTGCGATGAATGAGGAGCATAGGGACTTCTTAACCAATCGTACTCTCTTATGCAACTTTCTTCTCATCAAAGTCATTCAAAGATAAACCAGACAATGTTCTAATTCTTGACACTGCTACATATGACATTCCTTCTTTGAATACAGAACTTCCAACATTAACGAAAGCTGCATCTACACTTAAACATAGTGATTTATGGATAGTTACAGCATACGCTACAGAGAGTGGAATCTGCTTCCGTTGCACATATAAGTCTTTACTAACAAAAAACGTACAATGCATAGCCCAATTTGCTTTACATCATCAATGTGATCAAATGTTATGGTCAAGTATTCAATCTCATCTCTATTTCGGAATTTAATTAAATTATTAACCTTACCCATTGCACCATTTACTAACCCTTCATTTAAATTACGGTGCAAAATTAACTGACAGTTTTTGATAACACATAAACGCTTCTCTAATCCTGCAGTTTTGGATACAAACTTCTCCAAAGAATCCAACTTTGCTTGCAGTTTATCTGTCAGGAGTATTGTGACTCCCTGATGTTCCATTTTATAAATAGCTGTAATGTCCAAAATATCTTCGTTGTCCAGTTGTAGTAATTCTTCATTAAAGTTGGAGCACTCTTGAACTGTTGGCCTTGAAAAAACTATAGATTTATGTTCTTTAATGAAATTGTACATTAGTTGTTCTGCAGTAAAAGTAGATGGGAATAGACTCTTGATGAAGCGGCTTTCCAAAGCATGTTTCCCCTCTTTTGTCAGCAGTCCCACTCTGATGTCCTTCAGAATATCTCCATATTCCACATCTGATCCTTGGCACATATTTTTCACTAATCCTTTGTATTTAAAATTTTACCAAATATTCATGTTGCCAATACTTCACAGAGAATTTCTTGTTTCATTATTGTTGGACTTGGCCCTTTTTGAAGGGTCATCCCTGAACTTTTGCCTTCCTCCTGTATTTTTTCTGACCTGTTGTTGGCTGTTTTATGACTCTGGGCACTTTACCACTGCTGATCAGTGCTAAAGTGCATATGCTCTCCCTATGGTAAAATTGATGTATGGATTAGTGACTCCATGATTGGTTGGTTTGGTTTACTTGTCAGACCCTAGTACAGTGCACTGAGTGTGCCCAGGGCTTGTAAACCAAATGCTGCTGGTGGGCTTGCAGCACTGGTTGTGCCACCCACAGAAGTAGCCTGTAAAAGTGTGTCTCAGGTCTGCCATTGCAGAGCCTGTGTGCAGTCTGGTATTGCCATGTTGACTGGGCAAGTGCACCCACTTGCCAGTCCCTAAACCTTCCCTTTTCTGCATATTAGTCACCCCTATGGTAGGCCCAAGGGCAGGGTGCATTGTAAGTATAAGGTAGGACATGCCCTGGTGTGTGTGGCATGTCCTAATAGTGATTTACAGCCATTTTCATGTTTCACTATTGCAAGGTTACCTGTTCCCCATAGGCCAGAATGGGCAGTTTGATTATTACATCTTATAATCCTAACTGACCCAGGGAACATGGTAGAAAAACGAATTTAGTATTCCTGAACTCAGAATGATAAAATACATCTTTTAGTGAAGTTGGTTTTAACATTCTATGTTTGAAAATACCACTTTTAGAAAGTAGGTATTTTCTTGCCTAACTATCCAAGCCTGCCTCTGTAAGGTTGTGTATTCCTTGTCTGGAGTTTGAGTGACAGGGGCTGGGGGATTCCAGGAGACAGGGTGAGTCAGCACACGGCTGAATAGAGAGATCTGCATGGAGATGGGTGGGAGGAGTTACACCTGGGGCCTGAATAGGGCTGTGCCTTCCCTCCACAACGCTGGCTCCACCTCCTGTGGTGTGTCTGATGTCCCTGGCCTACACTGTGAAAGGAAAGAAGGAGTCTTGTGAACAAAGTGCTCCAGGACTGACCAGAACTGGTTTGGACTAGGCAAAGGCCTCTCTGCCTTCAGAGAACAAAGAGAAAATGAGTATAAAAGAGGGGACCCAAACCCCAGACTTTTAGATCACTTTGGGAAACAAGAAGAACCTTTGCTGAGGAGAGGAACCAGAGAGAGAGACTGCAGGAGAAGACTATCCCTATGCTGAGTGCTGTTTGGGGGATTGGCCTGCAGTGGTTGCCTGACTGCCAAAGAAAGGAGAAAGGAACTTTGTGTGTACTTTCATCAACTTGTAAAGGATCTCCAAGGGCTTGAGAGAGAGCTTGCCTCCTGCTGAAGTCTCAGGGACAACAGACTTCACCCACCAGCTCCCCAAGAGTTCTTTTGAAGTGCCTGCTGTTGTGTTGGGCCTTCTGAGGAACTGCGTGTCACAAGGAGCTGGAAGCGCGACTCACGAAGAAGAAGCGTGTCGCCGCCGCAGCCGCTGGCGTCGCATCGCTGTAGAAGGGTGTCGCCGCTGCCGCTCGCAACACAGAAGTGCCTCGCATCGCCAGAGAAGAGGATCGACGTCGCATCAGATGCCGCCGCATCATCGGAGAAGCGTGTCGCCGCCGCAGCCGCTGTCGTCGCATCGCTGAAGAAGGGTGTCGCCGCTGCAGCTGTCGCATTGCATCGCCGAAGCGCCTCGCATCGCCGGAGAAGAGGATCGACGTCGCATCAGACGCCGCCGCATCACCGGGAAGCGTGTCGCAGGGCCTGTCGCGGCTCAGAAGAATCGTTGAGTCACCGCACGGCCGTCGGGCGTGCAGGTATCGTGTTGCATCAAGAAGAAGACGCCATCTTTGTTTAATTGCACCGGATCTTCATCGCATCACGGCGCTGCTGGTCGCATCGCCACGGAAGCGCAGTAAGAAACCGATGCATCACCTCCCCACGCGGAGAAGAACCGACGCATCCCCTACGCAGCAGTAGGGACCCCACGCATCACCGTTCTTGCGTGTAAGGAACCGACGCATCACCTTCCCTGCAACACTTTCGTTGTATAGCGTTACGCATCCAAAGGTACATTGAACTCAAAGTGTCGCATTTACCATCTTAAAGAGGACTGAGCTAATTCTACCATTTTCTGAAGTACATTTTTGTGGATTTTTGTCGTTTGTGGTCTTGTGTTAAATCTATACAAAAGATACTTATTTTTAATATACAACTGGTGTGGTGTCCATCTGTAGTGTTGTCACTTGATTACTGTATGTGTTCACAAATGCTTTACACACTGCCTCTGAGATAAGCCTGTCTGCTCGTGCCAAGCTACCAAGGGGGTGAGCAGGGGTCATTTTAGGAGTGTATCCCCCTTACCCTGACTAGACGCAAGGGTCCCTATTTGGACAAAGGTACCTACCTCTGCCAACTAGAGACCCCCAAATCTAACATTGGTGGTCAGCGGTGAGGATTCTGGACTTGCATTTGTGACTCATGTACAGTAATTGGTGTACACTACTAGTGAGTGCAAACCAAACACAACCACATACTATTTTTCCCTGTTTCCCTTTGGACTTTGGTTTTTGAAACTCTGGTTAGTTGCTGCACCTGTTGGGCCTTGTCAAAATGGAAGTCAAATTTTGGCACCTAGATATCTACAAGATAAGGGAACTAAAAGTATTTTGCAAGGAGAGGGGGCTACCTGTGAAGAGGAGATCCACAAGGCAGGATCTTGAGGCAGCCCTGCAAAGCTATGAGGTGCTACGATGGGAAGCAACACTAGCAGATGACTCTGAGGAGGAATCGGACCGGGAGGATCCCCAGCCAGAATACCAAGAGGGCAGTGGCCCTGAGGAGGAAACATTTTGGGAAAGATTGGCTCGTGAAGAGAGTAATCGGATTTGTGCTCGTGACCGGAGGCTGAGGGAGCTAGACCGGGAGTGCGAGGAGATAGAGCGAGCCTTAGCTGAAAAGAAATATGTGAAGCTCAAGAAGTGAGCTTGGCTGAGTTGGAGGTGGAATCCAGCTCAGATGGTGGCAGCAATATTGATTTATCTAGTGCTGAGGGAGTAGTACACACAACCAGAGATGTGGCGCCTGACTTGAAGGAGGGGTTAATATACACCAGGAGGTTCAAGGATATGAGGTAGCTCCAGTGGTGCGCAGTGTCCCTGACGTGGATTGGGGAACTGGTAGAGGGGTTCATAGTCCTAGTGGTGGGAGGGACACTCTACTGACTCTAGATGAGAGGTGCAGGGAGAGGGGTTCCCCCATGGGTGAAGTCCTGGTGTGTGAGTGTGAAGACCGCCCAGAAGAGTGTGGGTTGAGTGACGGACACAGTCAGACACTGTCTTGCCAATCTCAGGAGAGTGGTGTGGGGCACGTGTGTGAGGCACTGGATGGTGAGGTGAAGGATAGTTTGGTTAACACCTGTGAGGGGTTATGTGACCCAATTGTGGGAGAGCATATTGTAAGTCCCTGTTTTCCAGAGCTATGCCAACATCTGTTGGAGGGTGAGTTCTCTGACCCCAGGGAGCTCACCAGGGAGGAAGACCTTTTGGTGGATTCCAGAGGGTCTGAAGAGGCATTGGGCAGTGACCCTAAGGGGAGGGGCTCAGGTATCTTTCAACCCGGAGTGGTGGAAGTGGTTCAGAGTAGCCCAGCTAGGTCCCGGTGTAGTGGGAGGGTGTAGGGGCTCACGTCCTGTCTCGGTGGAGGCGGAGTGAGTGTGGGGCTGCGTGTCCCAAGGTGCCCGAACCCCAGTCTCGTGTCCTGGTTGGTTCCATGAGGGAACACAAGGACAGGAACCTAGTCTGTCCTGATGGGCCGCCCGTTGAGAGGGATCCCCTAGTATCTGGGGTACTAGGAGCATCTGTAAACAGAGCTCCAGTGGTTCTGGTGTCTGGCAGTGCTGCTCCAGTTGGGAGGGTACAGAAGTCCAGGTTGAGGGGTGAAAGGGGGAAAGAGTCCCCAGTGGAAGAACCAGTGGGTCAGGGGCCAGCCAGAAGGGCGGAGTCTCCAAGGAGTGACCATGGTGATGCCACTTCTGTCCTGGGGAGTCTTCACACGCTGTCAGATGGACAGGGGTCGGGAGACCTGCGCCAGGCAGACTGTCACAAGACACATGGGGTATTTGTTACCCTCGGGTGGGCATGCGTGCTCCCCAGGAAGTCCTGGTGCGCCAGGCAGATTCTTACACAACTCTAGAGGAGTGTGTTGTCCTTGGGGGAGGTTGGTGTACCCCCCGGAAGTCCTGGGTTGCCAGGCACAGGTCCAGCCTAAGGGTGCAGACCCTGGGTTGGAGGGCCAGGTTCAGGGTGTCCCCCTGACCTGGAGGAAGGGGCAGCTGCTAACAGTGCCCCTACCAGTTTGTCTTCTGGGGGCACCACTCCAGGTGGGAGGGTGCAGGGCCCCACTGAGGGAGGCAGGGAGAGGGCAGCCTCACCCCTGACCTCTGCCCAGTCTAAGGGTACAGACCCTAAGCTGGGATCCCAGTTGCAGGATAGAACCCCTGAACTGGGGGCGGATTGTGCAGGACCCCTGCCACAGGTGCCCTGACAATTCTGGAAGGGAGTACCACTCCGGGTGGGAGGGTACAGAGCCCCGAGGAGGAGGACCGGGTATGGGAGAGCCCACCCCAGTCTCCTGTCCAGCCGCAGGGTACAGGCCCGGGGCTGGTAGGTCAGTGTCAGGATGTCATACCTGACCTGACTGGAGGAGAGTGGACAAAGGGTGCCAAGCACCTGGGGCTACTGCCCCCGCTCTCTGATGCCACAGAGGTTTGAGAGCCCTGAGAGGCATAAGGCCTGGGTCTCATCCCTGACCACTGTCAGTGGCCACTGTGGCTTGCTGTCTGTCTGTTGGGACACACCTGTGAGCAAGTTAAGGTTAGGTGCTGCACAGGTGGTGTCCACAGGTGAGGAGAAGGGTTCCCCATGGATTAGCTTGGTGGGCCCTGAGAGTATGGACAGAGGGATTCCAATAGGTTCAGATTGGCGTAGAACTGGAGTATGCCCCTGCAGTTGCGGGCCAGGTCCAGGTTCTATCGCCCAAAGCAGGGAAGCACATCAAGGTAGTGATTGGTCTACCCTGCGTTTTGGCTGGAAGGGGGTTGTGTTGGACTTGGCCCTTTTTGAAGTGTGCCATGGGCTTGTAAACCAAATGCTGCTGGTGGGCTTGCAGCACTGGTTGTGCCACCCACAGAAGCAGCCTGTAAAAGTGTGTCTCAGGTCTGCCATTGCAGAGCCTGTGTGCAGTCTGGTACTGCCATGTTGACTGGGCAAGTGCACCCACTTGCCAGTCCCTAAACCTTCCCTTTTCTGCATATTAGTCACCCCTATGGTAGGCCTAAGGGCAGGGTGCATTGTAAGTATAAGGTAGGACATGCCCTGGTGTGTGTGGCATGTCCTAATAGTGAATTACAGCCATTTTCGTTTTCTCTTCTCCGTTTTATTTTATTTTGTCCATATAGTGTGTATTTGTAACAATGTGGTTTGAATGAGTGTGAATTTTGGTAATGAATGAATAGACATAGTTCTTTTTTGTTTCGGGGTGTCTGATTTTACATATATTGTTTGATATTCAAAAGAAATGATCTCTGGAAAATGTAGTAACACAATTTGATACAAATATATGTATTTCTGTAATAATTTTTATTGAAATGTATGTATATAAAAAATATATAAAAATATTTACATGTATAATAAAGTTTTTAAATATTTAAAGAATATCTTGACTGATATAATAAAATGTTCTGAAGTTTGTCAAGTTTGCTGATCATATCTGGGGTACTCTGGCATGTTAGAACCTGAACAGGTCTTTTGAAAATGAAATAGGTCGGCACAGAGGTTTCCTTATCCTTCGAGTAATTCCGTTATTTCTATGAGCAGCTAATCCTGATGGTGCTGTTACTACACATGACAAAGTTCAATATGTAGTCTTCTGCAGATAACTAGTGAGAATTTTCATTAAGAAGCTGTTTCCAGTGCCTGCTTGTCCAGTGAAGTAGAATAATATTAGTTATTGTGAAGAACATTCACATTGTTTCCTCTCATGAAGAAATGCATGCTCTATTTTATCTTTAACTTCATTGTAAATTTCTTTTTGTTCATTTATTCAATTGTTCTACTAACTGTTCAAAATCCACAATTTCCTCTCTTGCTTGCTGCATTGCATTCTCCACCTTATTCATAGCAATAGGTGTTTCATTTTAAATTATTGGTTGCCTGTACAGAACTTTGGTTGCTTTGTGAACTTTCCCTGGCATCTCAGCATCAATGCTTTCCTCCTGTTCAATCTCATCTTTCAACAATTTTTTAAGTCTGTTGGAAAGACTAAACACTGAAATTCTTCTGTTTTCAACATTAAAAGAATCTTCATAGCAGTCATAGTCTCCGAGTAATTCTGATTCAGCACGCCATGGCTTGAACAACTGCAACAGTGCTAAGTAGAAAACCTCTCTTTTCTCTGGGGTTTGCCTACTAAGCTTTCAGTCGTTAATTAGATTCCCTTTGTTGCATCTCACCAAACAGCTGTCACATCCATGTACTCCATATCTTTCTTCTTCTATGTTTTCAGTTACATTACTACTATATGTGTAGTGTTGAAGTACTTCAAAGAGACACATGTTTTGAAGATGAGAACTCCTTCTTGGGTAATATGTATTTAACATGGTCGATTTCACAATATCTCTACTTTGTGGATCACATTCTGTGAGATACTGTATTTCTGGGAAATACTTTAGTGCTCTATTTCGACTGCTTGTATTCATCTTGACTTGCTGAGCAAACCAGCTGAGGACTACCTATCCGAGCATTCATAAGAACCTATTTCTCTGTGAGAAAGCATTTTCAAGCTGAATCTGTATTATTTCTTTGTAAGACTCTTTCTGCAGAAATCTCCTCCCATATCTATTTCATCTCTGTCTTTTCTGATTTTGATAAATATGAAGTTATGTAGCGAGCAACAGCAATGAAGTTGTCTGCAACAAATTGTAGATACATATTTGCATTCCACATCTTCACAATTACTGAGTTGTAGTCATTTACACACTTGGAAGCATCAGTTCGTCTCAGATTGTGTGTATTTTTGGGTGGTTTCCATGTCAGGGTATGTCTGACTGCAGACAAAAAGCTGTTCACTCTTCCTTCTGAGATGACAGGTTGTGGGAATCAAAAACATCTTGTGAAAATGTTTCCTTTGCATCTGTATTTGTGACAACAGTATTCCCACATCTATGAGGTTGAAATTGTAGAACCTGTTGTCTCACGCCCTTGTCAGCACTTCTTTTGGAATGACGCATGTCACATACTGTTGCATAAAAGACAATACAGACTTATCACTGTCTGTTCCAAATTTCAGAGCATCTTTTCCCCTTAACAGCATGTAAAAATGTGGAGCACCTCTAGCTTGGTACTCTTTACGCCAAAAGAAATCAGTTACTTCAACAAGAGGAGGATTCATTTTGCTGCAGATGAAAGACATCATGGCTTGAAACCTAAGGTTAAAATATCAGCAAATGTTTGCTGTGTCCAACAAACAGAGTTCCCCTGGTGTCTTCAGGTGGATGTCATTTATGTTGGAGTTTGCTTCTCACAAAAATCAAGCAGGTCATCCCCCACATACTCAGCACAACTAAGTGTTAGAAACAAAGTATGTGATCCTAGGTTTCTCAACATATATTTCAGCACACCATCGACGATAATACTAATATTCATTGATGCCCCGTTGACACACCATCAAATTAATCAAGATGCATTCCAGGTTTTCATCTTTTCCTTGAAATTTGTCAATGAGTTCCCTTGGAGAGATATTTTGCAGATTGACTCCTGTCTTGAGAATATGACTTACTGCATAAGGTAGACCTGACAAGTTGCTCTCAAACAAAAGGTGAAATAGATAGGGAATACTCTGGTGAAATCTAGGATCCTCTGAGTATAGTCTAATTGATCTGTACTGAGCTGCTGGTATCTGTGCAGGCCGGTCATCATATCTACCACCCATTCCTGTGGCGAAAAGACACAGAAAACATTGAGCTTCTAAACCTTTCTTCCACACACTCAAGGGAGCTCCTCTTGCTTCTTTCATTTGAAAGAGATCAATTGCATCACCAATAATCTCTTTAGAATGCAGAGGGTGGATAAGGTAGTGTTCCTAAATTTCTTTTGATCGGGATTGATCCACCTTTTCAATCTGACCTCTCGATGATGATGTGTCATCTTCCATATGTGCTATGTCTTGAAAAGTATCTACATTTCTATAATAAATATTGTTCTGTACCAGATATTGCTTTCTTTACTTTACTCACAGCTACTAATTCCTACCATATTATTTTACCCTTGGTAGGGTCAACATTTACTAAAATAATAAGTGCTTCTTCCAAATCTCTCTGCACCCCTACAGTTTCAATATTCTGCTTGAGATCTAATGGGAAGTATACAACTCTACCTTTAAGACTTTTGTGTAACTCTGTTGAAGGTACATTTCCTGTCTTTGTCTCCTTATGAACTATAGCTTGGAATGCATGAATACACTCAATTAAAATTGATTCATAAACATTTAAATCTTGTAGTCCTTGAGGGATTTGAACAAATTCTAACTTGTTGTGGACTTCTCTAGCTGGCATTTTATTGTCCTCCAACTTATTATAACAGTACTTACATATAATTTTTCGTGTGGAACAATGATACCGTTCTTCTACAAATAAATAAGCTGCAAATTCTCGCCACTTATCTCTGTTGTCTTCTTCAGTTTTTGAAGACACAACAACGTAACGAGTTTGACTTTTGTAGTGAGTGTATCAACAACATATACAAACATAGTCTGGCTTCTCTGAACACACTGTGTTAAACTTTCTAATGTCTTCTTGAAAGTTATCAATAGTGATAACTGGGTCCTGTTCCACTACGGCTGAAGATTCAGAGTCCTAATTTTTCCTACACTCCTCTTCAGGACCAAAGAAACAAAACTGAACATCATCACAAACTTTTTCTACCTCTGCTACTGTACCATACAAAAGAGTTCTAGTCATTTTGTCCTAAATATAAGGTAGGAGTTTTAACGTTGTAATGCCTCCTTACTACTTTTAAGGAATTGTGAGATACGGTCGAACTCCTGAGTTAAATGCAGTATTCGAATTAATGTGGTAATCTTCTTAGGTGCTAGTGAGTATCACCTGCTGATCATGAAGGTGTGAGAATAAATGCAATTGTACTTTCATAAAGTCAACTGAATTTGTTTTAATTAAATGAACATTGATACGCGACAACCGTTGCTATTTGAGTGCTGAGTGAGGCCGTTCTTTCCTTGTAGGAGGACGTACAATTGCATTTGTCCTTACTACTTTTCACATTTCAGAGTGGTGAGCAGCTAACATTCTAAAGTGATGAAAGGTGCCTCTGCACACTTTCTTCGACAGATTAGCTAGTAAATGACTTTATAAATGACTATACTTCCTCACCTTGCATGGATCTAATCCTTGCAAAATTTTAATTTTCTGCTTCAGACTTTTGCATGGAAAATCACGTATAAAACTCCTTAATAAACCAATTGATTGCTGACAAACACTACAAATACTACTACAGTTCCATTTGTATACTGTGGCCTGTCTACGCCTTCCTTGTATCTCTTCAGCTATTACGTGTTCGACATTCCTAGGGATCATAACCTCTTTTGCAACAGGAGTACCATCTTTTATATCATAACAACGACCAGTTAAATCAACTGCATGCACTAGTGTGTTCTCTTGGCAATAGCTTTCCTCATTAAAATAAGGTACTGTACTGGAGGTGTGCTTCCATTCCCCTTTAAAAATCTTACAAAAAATTACTTCTATTAATGACCCTTTTTCTAAGGGTTTTTTCTTCCTACACAGTACTATTTTGTCTAGTGTCCTCATTCTATTCAATATTAAGATAAATTGTTTCCTCCTCAATGCAGATGTTTTGTCAACAATATTCTCAATATGATGCTTTTGCTCAAATAAAGCACTTCTCTTATATTTCTTCATGTTTTGTAGCACATTTTGTACATTCTAGTCTGAAACATTTTAGCTCATAACTCCTCAAACTGTTTCTGTCTCTTTGACAAACTCTCTCTTTTCTTAGACCTTTTCATACTATCAGAAATATGTTGTTCTTGCCTTTTTACTGTTAAAGAGAAATTTCCATTTCTACATAATACTTTACCCTCATTATGTTTTTTCTGGCATATGTTTTTCAGAAAAGGCTTAGTACGCTTACCAGTTTCTCATCTCTCCTTCTGAACATTCTATACCTTGTTTTCTTTTTGTCTGCCAGTTTGAAGTTGCTAATAAAGTTTCCTCTGTTTTTTTATTCTTCCACATTTTTGCCAGTCATTGTAAATCTTCTTTTTCAAATACAAGAGGATTTCTGAAAAGCAAAAAACTATACATTTACCTTTACAGAACATAGTATTAACTTAGCTACTATAACCAAGCAACTATGTGCATAAGTGGTTATTTGTTTCTAACGGTTGTATACGTCACTCAAGTTCAAGTTTAATTTATTATTTGATTTAGTTCTCTACTGAGAACAACAAATTTCGAATAAAACATTTGTTATAAAACAATACAGAAAACTTTCAATTCAAGTTTAGAAAAGTTTTTAAAAATGTAAACAAGTTATGACACACAAATTCATCTGGTGGAAATTTAAAAAGCGAGATCAAACTCTGCACAGATGCACTATTATATCTAAATTGAACAACTTTTAAATAGCGCCTTCTGGCCTCAACCAATATCGAGTTCGGGCATACCAACAAGACAAGCTTAAAATCTTGCACTCCTCCATTGCAAAGATCGCATATACTGGTAGCATTTTCTTTATGGGTCCATTTAAAAGTCAATGATTTAAAAGGGAGTATCCCAAGCCATAATAAAATTATACATCGCCGGATTCCATGCCTTAAGGAAAAACGGATATAATGTTGTACCTGTTTATATTCAATTGATTCTGCGTAGGGTTCATAATGGTGCAATTTGAGCATCACTCAAAATAGATCACTGTGTGAGTGAGAGTGTCAGTGCATGAATGAGTGTGTTCCTGTCTCTGTTAGTGTATGCATGAGTGTGTGCTTGAGTGTGATCCTGTATGCATCAGTGGATGTTTGAGTGTGCTACGGTATAATTATGAATGTATGGGTGATTCAGTGTATGCATCGGAGTCACTTATAAGTAAGAAAAAGGAGTTTTAAGAGTTGGCAAGAAATTTTAAATGCGTACATAACCTGGCAGTAAGACAGTGCACACTAACTATCAAGTAGCAGGCCCAAGACCTTTTGAAAGGGCTACTTGTGTCACTAGGATGACTTAGAGTGTTACTACTTCAGTATATACCGAAATAGGTGTATCACTGCTTCTCTAGGTGTGCTACTAAATGTGCAAATAACTATGTAGGTATGTCACTGCCACTCTTAGTACCTGTATAGGTGTGCATATATGTATGGCTGACTTGGTTGTATCAGTACTTGAGTATATTTCTAAGGAGCTGTGGGGGATATGTACAATGAAGTGGCAGAGTGAGGCGTTAGCTGTCATGGCTTAATGCCTCACTCTGCCACTTCTGAAACGTAAGGATGCACCATATTTACAACGATATGGTGCAGCCTTGCGTTTTCCCTGTGATGGCTCTACCCTTAGCAGTGTAGCACCAGCGCAGGCACCCTTGCACCATAGTGCAAGGGTGTCTGCATACAGGGTAGGATTGTTTATGTGTAGGAAGGTGTCCCTTCCTGCACATAAACAGTCCTGAAATGCCATTTTGTGACTTTCATGTGTGCTGCTTAATGCAGCACACATGAAAGTCACAAAATGGCATTTTTAGAGATTGTTTATGTACAGGAAAGGGGACCTTCCTGTACATAAACAATCCATGGCATTTGCTTTTTCCATGTGTGCTGCACAAGGCAGCACACATGGAAAAGCAAAAACGTGGAGAAATAATGCATTTCTCCTCGTTTCGCCAACTTAAGACCAGGTTTTTCCTGGTCTTACTTTTGGCGCTGCCTCCTATGTATGCTGCCCTTGTACATAGGGGGCAGCATCAAAATCAATGGGTGTTGTTGTGGAACGCCCACCGCAACACCCACTGCCCACCCCTTTCACGCTAACCATAGCGTGAAAGAGGGCCTTATTTACAAGGCAGCGTTAAGCCACGTTAAGTGGCTTAACGCTGCCTTGTAAATAAGGCTAAGCCCCTATCGCCAGCACAACGTCAATAAAAGTGAAGTTGTGGTGGCGATAGGGACTTGTACATCTGTCCTTGGTTTCTTCCTCTGTGTGTGTGTGTCACTGAATGTGTAAATAACTATGTTGGCATATAACTGGTGCTCTTAATTATTTTTTAGGTTTCTAAATCTGTTTTAAATACTGTAGTAGTGAGTGTTGTAGTATATAACTGTGTGTGCAAATAGGTCAGTTCCTCCTGGATACATAAGTGCTGCATGGGTGTGTGAATAAATGTGTACATGCCTCTGTTGCTGTCTGCCTGGGTGTGAGTGGTATATGGTATTGAAAACAAATGTATAAGTTGCAGTATGGGTGACAGACAGGATATATAACTCAGCATATGGGTTTGTAAGCGCGCATGGAACTCACCAACACTCAGTAGTACATTTGTTACATTTTGAGCACATAGAATCCTCCCTATGGCATGCCCTAGGAGTGAATTATATATAATAAAAGGAGATTCTACATCTTGGCAAAGCGGTTTTAAATGCCAACTTAGCAGCACACATAGGGTCTGTAGTAGCAGCCTGAGTCTTCAGTAAACTACAACTTCTCTGGATGACTATCTTCGATGTGTTAGAATTTGATTACATATCTGAGTCGCTGTACCATTTCCAACTGTGCTTGTGCCAAACATATGTAAGTCAGTATGTTAGTATATGACTAGCTATCTTAGAAAGTGGATGGGTCTCTCAATGTAAATGTATGTACCTCTGTGGATTACTTACTAGCTGCATTAGTCACTGTTGGGGTGTGTAACTGTCTGTACAAGTGACTCTGTTAGTAATATATACATAACTGCTGTATGAAAGAATGAGTGGGTGTCTAAGTGTCACTGAATAAGTGAATCTGTGAGTGCCTCTATAATTTACAAATAGCTTTGAGAGTTGGAGTACAGTTGGGAGAAGAGATGATGGACGGAGCGCTGAAACCTTTCAGAAACTCAACCCCAGTCACAGATCTGGGTTGAATCCATCATCACTCTTCAGCTCACTTCGCCACCTCAGTTCAGACCTAGCTATATGCAAATCAGTCTTGACCCTGTGCCTCTTCGTAACAGTCCAGCCCGAACTGCCAAGTCAGGTCTTCCCTGAACGAGAAGCAAGCATCCTGGGACCTGTTTCGGGATAACACCCCTCATCAAGCAGGCAAGCTTGAATCCAGTGGCAAAGTGAGCAAGGGACCCATGTCTGGGCATACCCTGCCAACTTAGGCCGAACAAAGCAAACACAAGGAGATGATGGACGGAGCACTGAAACTGTTCAGACACTCACCCCCAGTCACAGATCTGGGTTGAATCCATCATCATTCCTTAGCTCACTTTGCCAACTCAGTTCAGATCCAGCTATATGCAAATCAGTCTTAACCCTGTGCCTCATGGGAACAGTCCAGCCCAAACTCCTAAGCCAGGTCTTCCATGGACCGGAAACAAGCATCCTGGGATGGGTTTCAGGGTAACACCCCTCATCAGCTAGGCTAGTTTGAATCCAGTAGCAAAGTGAGCAAGGGACCCATGTCTGGGCATACCCTGCCAACTTAGGGCGAACAAAGCAAACACAAGGAGATGCCCGCCAGGTGCATTGTGATGCGACCGCCACCACGGCGGTCGCAATGCCCATATTATTTATTGCGGTGGGTGCTGCGGGCTGCAGCACATGCCTCAGTACAAAATATGGACATTACACATATCCCTGCACTACGTGGCAAGCACCATGCGGTGCCTGCCACATGGTGCAGGGATATGTAGGAGAGCACCATAGGTGCCCCCAAGATCCACAGCTGAGGCCCAGTGTCCCTTTCTGCCTGCTTTTTCATGGCGGGTTCACCTCCATAAAAGGGCCGGGGGAAAGGAAAATTGTAATGCATACGGTGGTGCCTGGCAGGCACCGCCACCATTGAAGGCATTACTCCGCCGGATTGACGGGCTCCTTGAGCCCGTCGGATCTGTGGCAGTCGGTCTCTCCATCCGCCACCCATCTGCCCACCATCATAATGAGGCGGCGGAAAACATTATTATGATGGCCGTGGGACCACCACCGACGGGCTTTCCGTGGCGGTCCCACCGTCATCATTATCAGGCCCCTGGTTCCCTGCATCAAGGACAACCGCTCTAGCCATTAGGCAACATGCTCTTCCCTTGCTTCTTCCGCTTTTATTCACCGATCACAGCTTTAAGCAGCATTATGATGGTATAGGTGGAGAGCAGCAAGCAAGTAACATGAGGACACTGGCAAACGTACTGTGTATGGGGACACTGAGCTGAGAGTGTTGACTTTGGAATGTAAACATTGACGATGGGGCATGAACAGTGAGATGAGGGCACTGATCGTGTCACTGACGTACAGACCCTGAAAAATGGAACCATCAATGACATGGGCATGGGGATACTTCAGCACTGATATTGATATAAGAGCATTAGGTTCTTTACACAGGGACACTGATATGGAGACAATGGGACACACATGAGAACACAGATTTTGGGACAACTGAACTTGATTCACCGATCATAGGGCATGCATAGGGAATGCATGTTAAAGAACACTGACAGTGGGACATTAACAAAAGGACAATGACTCGGGGACAATTTATGTTGATATTGCAAAATTAGCACAGGAGCACTGACGCAGAGACACTTATACTGGGACATTAACATTGATAAATTAACCATGGGAACTGGCTTACGGTTAGTAGCTTGTGGAGAATGACAGTGGGACAGCCACAGTGAGACATGGTGAAACAAACAGAGGAGCATGGCGTGGTGACGCCGATACAGACATTGACTGAGACATTGGTGTGGTTATATGGACTTGGTGACATAAAAACAGGGCACTGATGCTAACTTTGTCACAGGGACAGTAACACAGTGACTCAAACACAGTAACATTGATTCAGGGACACACACTGAGGGGGGTACTGAGACTGGAAACATATAGGTACTGTCATAGGGGCAACAACATTAGGTTAATGGTATAAGGACACTAATACAGGGGTGTGGGGATCAAAGAGAAATGGGTATAATGACATGCAATCCAAAACTGGCACACAATGACAGTGGGATGCTGACTTAGGGACACTGACTTTGGGATATGTGACATGGGCTTGACCAAGAATACCCGGTCATGGACAGTACAAGACTAGGGACATGGTGACATTAAATCGGTACATGCAAAGATATGGTCCCAGGTAAATAAAATAATCCTACAACAGTTATCCGCATCAAGAGGCAGCAACAATGGCAAATGTTGCCCTCTACAAATTGTACTCTTTTTTCCTGTGGGAATATAAGCAGAAATGACCAACTGTGCAAAGGACTGAGGGTAAGCAGATTTTACATTCTCCATTTCTGTTTGTATAGCCGTTGTCTACCCCATTCTCCCTGGACACTTTCTCACAGAGCTTTTCAGCGGAGGCTAATACAAAAATGCAGCTCTGTCTTTGTAAAGCACACTTTCACCCAAGGAGGTCTTTTTGACAATATTGGCTGACTTTCATATCTACCCTACTCCATGTACTTATTTGATCAATCTGTAGAGGAGCAAAGGCTACCTGAACCGGCTGTGCTTCAAACCTGAACAATTGATAAAAACAGATCCCTACCATAGATGCATTATTGTACTTAATAGCCGTGTCCGACATTTAAGTAAATTGCTTTCACATAATTAAATGAAATATTGGGAAAATTGCACGAAATAACTCTTAATGACATGAAATGCAGATAAATCTTTTGAAGCTAATATTTTAGAGGGAAAAGCGTCCTTGTTTCAATTTTTGCCACGAGAATACATTTAGTGCTAACAAAGCATGAAAAACACAATTACCACGATACAACAGTTGCTCGCGTTCTGGTGGTTAATGCTGTTTCCACACAATCATTTTGCCCTTATGGTGGTGCAATTATGCAACATTGTTTAATTCAGTAATTTTGGGAATTTCGAGTTGCAAGTGTAAATTGAAATTCTCCAAATTATGCAAATTATGCTTCTGCAATTTACATTTCGTTCAAGCCCAGTAATGAACCACCGGTCTGATTTTGCTGCTGTCCATCAATCTTATAACATACCTATTCAGGGGCAGATTTACAAGAAAGTGACGCATCTGTAGAGATGCGTCACTTTCCCTGCGCCACCCTGAGAAACCCTTGCGCCACCATGGATGCGTCATATTTACAATACGGCGCACCATGGCGCAGGATTTACAGATGCTTCAGAAATTCTAACGCATCTGTTGGAGCAAAAGTCACGCATTGCTGGAGTCGTGTCGCAAGCACGATGCAACTCCAGCAATGCATTTTGCGGCCTATTCCCACTACACTGCGTCACTCCTTACGCCTGCTTCAAGCAGGAGTAAGGTTCTGACACAGTGGCGTCCTAGAAGTGACGCAGTGAAATCTTGTAGATTTCACTGCGTCACTTTTACGAGGCTTTCCTGCGTGGGAACGCCCACCCTGCATACATTATACCTGACGCAGGTATAATGTGACGCAGAGCTTTACAACGTGACGCATCTCCCTAGATGCGTCACGTTGTAAATTGGCCGCATTTTTACACCGCCGCTGCGCAGACGGCGGCGCAAAAGTGTCGCAAGGGGCTTGTAAATCTGCCCCTACGTGCGGATAGTTTCCCGTAAATGTATGGTAGGCAGATCTGTTGAGATGGTGTAGGCCAATAAAATATTGATCCTGCATAAGTAAGGTATAGCAGCTCTGCTGTGAAGTGTTGGTATTGTTCTTAAAAATATACCAATGCTGATAGTTGTTGATCCTATCCCATTGAAGATTAGGTAGCGCTGTTAAGAAGTGCTCTTAGTCATATGGTGTTGACAGGAGGGGTTACCAAGATAGATTTCACCTGCACAGTCTAACAGCTGCCGAATACCAACAAGTCTTAACCTCCTCCCCACAAACATGAGTCCCAAGCACCAGCAGAAATGTAACGTCATTATAAATGTTCTATTTAGCATACATTTTTAATGCTTCCTTGCGGAGAGAACCCATAAATACTCGACAAAGTTGTATTAAATTGTGACTTATTTGCCAATGTTCCTGTCCCTAAAAAATGTATGTCACATTTATTTTCCCAAAAATTCCTTGACGGAGACTCCTAGTTATCGCCTTATTCACCTAATAAATTTCTTTGAATCTCTCAAAAGTGTTACTGGCCACAATAATTAGCCACAAACTTTCAATAAATTATACGTTGATCCCCATTACATTTCTCTCATAATTTGTCTTATGTTCCTAGTATGCTGTGCCTGATAATAATCAATATTCTGCTTGTCCAAATATTTTTGGATTTGGATAATAATTGCAAACCAGCATAACATTTACTGTATCCATGAAAGCATCACAACACTGCTCAATTTCTTTAACAAACTTCCTGAAGAAAACTCACTTCACCAGGCTTCAACATTCCTTTCAAATTGTTGTCATTAACTGGGGTCGGGTATTCCTGGGTTAAAGGCTCAATAAGAAAGAGAGGCAATAACTATTTTGCCGAGTTTGCACTGGCACAGAAGGAACATATTCCTCAGAGGTGCCTAGGAGCTATAGAGTACTACAAGAGACACCCTTGAGTCAAAGATTGGAGTATATTCTAGTCCTCCTTGACCTGACACTATTCAATTAGCTCTCAAATTCATTCAAACTTTATGCCTAAGGTAAATTTATTCCAAACCAGCAACACCGAGACTCAGGGGATATTCACAAGAACGTGCGATAAACATCGCGAAAATAGGCTAACGCAATTTTCCATATTGCCGTCTATCGTGGGAAAATAACTCCGTGTCAACGTCGTATTCCCAACACGGCGGTAACATGCGATAATTTCCCGAGAATGCCTCAAATGTCTGCGATACAACTACCGCAACGGCGATAAAAAAGGAAACTCGAATGTGAAAAAAGCTGCGATGGGCCCAACTGCGATAAAAATCCAGCGAAAAGCAGCGCCAGGCCCGCAAGACCCACAAGTAAGGCGGGAACAATCACTATAAAAGCGGCAAAAATTAAATACAAATTAAACACAAACAACTGCGAAGCACCATGGAGGGAGCCGGAGCAAGTACAGAGGACAACCCGAACCCCACAAGCCCCACGGAGGACCAGCCTGGGACATCGGGGACAGGGAAGGGCAAGGAGAAGAATAAGAGGAACCCGCGTTTCAGTACGCAGGAAAACCAGATTCTCATTACGGAGGTGACAGAACACCACCACCTACTGTTCATCACCTCCACCGTGACATTGGCAACTAAAAATACAATATGGCAGTCCATCTTGGCCAAGGTGAATGCAGTCGGAGTGAAGAGAAGGGAAGTGGACGACTGCAAGAAGTGCTGGACTGGACTGATGTGAAGCGCAAAACCAAGCTGAAAATCGCTGCCAACCTGAGAGCAGCAATGCAGACTGGAGGTGGGAGCCCAGCAACACACCAGGAGCTGGATGAGATGGAGGATATGGTGACCCGTGTCATCATTGGGGAAACGGTGGCAGGAGTTGGTGGACTGGACACTGCACAACATGACCTGAGCCAACAGCAACAGGGTGAGTAACGACCAGGGACCGGGGGACGGGGGAGATGAGCACAATGGCACACATGCACAATTAAGTAGAGCACATCTGCGGACAAACCATGCCCAAGAGTCACAACTCCGACCAAGAGCCCAATTCACCCAAGTCTGCAACATCTCAGCACTGCATAAGCACAGAAGTGAAAGGCACACCACTTGAAAGGGAGAAGGGCCAGCCAAATCAGAGCTGAAGGGGCAACACACCCACAATGCAGCACACACACATAGGAATCAGAGCACCCCAACATTGACAACAATGTGGTACAAACTGCAACACTCCCACAACAGAACAGAGGACACAACTGCTGCCGCTTGTGTGTAGAAAATGGCCAATCGCATTTGGCATAGCAGGAACCTGTGAGATGACAATGGACAAGTACAACCTCACATCTCTGATGGTGTAGAAATGTCAACTGTCCCGCATCAAATAGGCATCTCTTCACAAACAGTCACAATGTACATTGTCATGCAGTCCGTTAGTAAACTTGTACAATGTGTGAACATACATGTGAACACAGTGTCAATCTGCATCTCCCTTCACATTGCAGAGGGAGAATCAACACCTCCTGCAGAGCAGACTCAACAACTCAGCACTGATGATGAAGAGGACCTCCCCAACATCGACATCGACGCCCTCCAGCAGCTCATGGACAGCTTCGGCACCCCACCTCCAGGAGCAGGGCAGCCCAGCTGCATTGATGAGACCCAACCCCCTGCACAGACCACACAGCAGGAAGCACCCACCACCACGGCTGTCTCCCAGGACCCCCACGACCAACACATGGCATTCCAATGCCGTGTGTTAGGGTGCCAGGAGAAGATGGCTGATCAGCTGCGGGTGGGGTTCGACCTCATAACAGCCAAACTAGATGCCATACGTGGGTGTCTAAGTCCCATCAGGGTCCACTTACAGTCCCTAACGGACACCCACTGTCCACTCCATGCTCTCCAACAATGCATGGCTGGCATCGCTGGAGTCATGACTCGGAGACAAGAACAAGTGTCTAGTCAGAGTGGCTCCAGCGATGTCAGCCGGGAGTTGGGGCACATGCGGAGGATCATGGAGAACATGGAGCGGATGCATGCAGAACGATTGGCTGCCACGGCTGCACACCAGCGAGATGTAGCTGGGATCTCCCATGACCTGCAGAGCCTCATCATGGCATTGCCGCCACACGGCCTGTCGCGGATGACTGCTGCTGCTACTACTCCATCCACATCTCCGCCCCCTGAAGTGTCAGTGCCACACAATGCGGCAGACCAAACACCACCACCCACATGTGAGGCACCTGACACATCAGAGGACGGAGATGATGATGAACCTGGCTTGATGATAAGATTGAAGTGGTAGCATACATCACTGCCATATGGCCTGTTTCAGCTTGGTTCTGCCCTCTGCATCATGCCCTGGAATAACATCTTCCACTGTCCCCCGTCACACTCAGCGACACTCACCTTGGACCATGGCATGGACTGCCATATTTGGAATGGTTACCAATGACACAGCAATCACACTGCGGACTGAAGTCTTCCCCTTCCGATGAACCTGTCAATCCCTAAAGGACTCTGGCTGGCCCTCCACGGGGCGATAATGTAAAGTGGGGTTTGCATGGCCCTGTACTGGTCCAGTTACAGACCCCACTGAATGCGAATAAAACATTCAAATTCACACTGATGTGTCATGGCCCTGATCAATTATGCATGAAAGTATTGATGAATGTAGGGACAGTGATTCCACATAAATGGTACTCCCTGGGTAATGCTATCAATGCGCATCTATGGCCGTGACCCAGATAGGCAGAGAGACACACATCGTCATTCAAAACAACTCACATCACAGTTGAATACAAGTGAATGTGCGTAGACTTTATTAGCATATGCGTGTCAGTACGGGCAAGAGAAGTGCCACAACATGCGGACCAATGCAGCAGCATGTCAGAATGAGGAACGTTGCCAAGCGCCGCTGTCCACTCCGGGGGAGTGCCTCACCTTTCACAGGTGTGTGTTACCCCGCGTGGTTGTCTGCCCATGTATTCGGGGTCCAGGCGAATGCAGCCATGTCCACTGTTGTCGTGGGATATGTGACCAGAACCCCAAGATGCAATAAAGTGTCAGGACATGTGCAATGGGCTCCAAACTGTTGTGGCTGCAGGTACGTAGTTACACGTCCATGAAAGCGATTGCAGCTTCGTAGGCAATCATCTCCAACATGAGGTCGTTGTCGACTCCATCGAACAGGACGGCAAGGCTATCCATTAGCAGGTCAGGACAGATATGCTGCGTTCACCCCCTGTCACCAATTAGCACTACAGCCCAATAGCGGAGCGGCTCAATGTGGTCACTGCACACGAGGAGTTCTGCAATATCCCAGGTCCAGCTGCCAGCATGTATGCCAAGTATCCAGGCATCCCATAGACGGGTATCACGGTGACACTCCTGGTCGTGGGCCAACAGGGGGCGCACACACATGTCGAAATCCAGTTCGCCTACCGTCCCGTTGGATAGGCAGACATCCATGGACCACTCGAATATGCACGATCGACAATGCAACACAGGCTGAACGCAGATGACGTTGGCAAGGCGGAAGCTTAGCCGGTACCTGACCCGCAGCACTACCAATGGCAGTGCCCCCAGTAAATGCAGCATACGTGCACGGTACAGTTCCACGTGACAGGGGTTGTGCATGTGTCCGGGATGTTCTGCCATTGCGTTACTGGCCCTGGTTGAAGCGGCACTGTTCTGAACTGCGCCAGTTCTCTGGATGAAATGCCACAGCTCGGATCAATGCGTTGTTTAAGTGTGCAACGGTTGTACACCTGGGATGGTGTGGGAGTAAGTGTGAAGGCCATTCCATGCATGATAACTCCGAGCAAGGACTTCTGTGTGTGGGGTGTGTATACGTTGGTCTGTCGTCGGGCTGTGCGTAGTGTGGGAGTCGTTCTCAACTGCTATCATATCTGTCAAGGGGTGCGGGGCACATGCAATTCCGTGGTCGGATGTGCAGATGTGCTTCCGCCTTATAGTTCAGACAAAGGAGCTTTCATCCCTAATGTCAGTTTGTCATCTGCTTGCATTCAGGAATTGTGATGTGGCTTGTTGGGTGTGGGGTGGGATGTGTGCGACTTTGGGATTCATGTTTGACATGACTTGCATGTGGCAAATGAGCGGCATCACTGTGTGTTACGTTGCCTCACAGCTGCTCCTCCCTCCCCCGGGCCTATTCACTTGTGTACGCTGCGCGGTTGCATCACTTGCACTCCAACGGCACACCATTGTCATGTCTGTCTGCGCATGTCCACAAACCTGACAACGACACTGTGATGTTGGCCGTTGAAGGTGGGCAGCCATGTGAGTGTAGGCCTATGGTAAGGATAGTGCGGACACAGATGTAGAGTTCATGCCTGGCTGAACTCGCGCTGCGATTAAGGCTAGGCATTTGGCTCATGCTGCGGCAATGCAGATACACACAACACTTGGCATGTATGAGCCAAGACCCTGAGCGGTCTTGCGCTCCTTCATTTCACAGTTCGTGCGAGACCGCCCTCCGGGTGCATGCTTGTTAGAAATGGGATCTCTAGTTGGCAAGGGTTTGCACCTTTGTCCAAGTAGGGACCCTTCTTCCTAGTCAGGGTAAGGGTGTTACACTCGTGAAGTAACCCCTGCTCACCCTCGTGGTAGCTTGGCACGAGCAGTCGGGCTTAATTCAGAGGCAGTGTGTAAAGCATTTGCACATAACCAACAGTAATACAGTGTAAGCACTACAAACGGACACCACACCAGTTTAGAAAAATAACCAATATTTTATATACTCAAGACAAGACCAATTACGACGAAAATCCACAATACTATACTTTAAAAACGAATACTTGATAAGGTAACTTCTTCTTTGCAGGAATAGTCCAAAAACAAAGTTCGTACGAGTCGGTAGCTCCGTCCGAGCCTACCGCGATGCTGAAAACCACAGAGTCTAACAGTTCCAGCCGGCCGCGTCGATACGGGCCAGCAGAGTCGTGAACAGACTCGGTCACAGTACCTTTCTCGTTGTGGCTGGTACGGAGTGTACGAGCCGGTCGGCGTTCGTCGCGGTTGCGGTGCAAGACGGAGCGATGCAAGGTGCGGTGTCCCTCGATGCGGTGCAGGCAGCGGCTCGGTGAGCGTCGTGCAGACGGAGTCGGTGAGTCCAAGGCGTGCGATGCAGGGTGAGACGATGCTCGATGCGGTGCTGACAGGTTGCGATGCAGGCGACCAAGCCGGAATGCGGGAGCTGGCGTCGGACAGCGGTGCGAGTCGGAGCGGTGCGTCGCATACGTGCGAGCGGTGCCCCAAATGCGGTGCGGTCACGACTCTTGAGCCAGTTGCAGCGACTGCGTCGGTCAGGTCCGGCTGGTTCAGTGAAGCGATGCGATGCGAACTGCGGTGCCCACAGGTCACGGTGCAAGCAGCGGCTCGATGTGGACGGCGTCGGACGTCGCCTACGGTGAGACCAGGGTTGCGATGCGAAGCGGGGCGATGCGGTCTGCGGTGCAAACAGGTCACCGGCCAGGGATGGATTCGGTTGACGGAGTCGGTTGCAGTTCCCTTCCTCTGTGGCAACTGAAACAGCGTTCCAGAAGCGGTACCCAGAGGCTTGTGAAGTCTTTGTAGTCCCTGAGACTTCTTAACAGGAGGCCAGCTCGGTTTCAGGCCCTTGGAGATACTCAGCACAAGTTTGTAGAAAGTTCAGTCCAGATCTTTCACTGCCCAAGGCAGAAGCAGCAGCTGCAGGCCAACCCAACAAAGCAACAACACAGCAAAGGGGCAGTACTCCTCCTGGCAGCTCTTCCAGCTCTTCGTCTTGGCAGGTTCCTTGATTCCAGCGAGATCTAAATTCATGGGGTCAGGGCCCCAATATTTATATCCCAAATTCCTTTGTTCTCTGAAGGCAGAGAGGCCTTTGCCTAGTCCAAAACAGTTCTGGAGCACTTTGTTGACAAGTCTCCGTCCCTTCTTTCAGTGAGTAGGCCAGGGACATCAGACGCACCACAGGAGGTGGAGCCAGCATTGTGGAGGGAAGGCACTGTCCTATTCAGGGCCCAGGTGCGACCCCTCCCACCCATCTACCTGTAGATCTTGCTATTCAGCCCTGTGCTGACTCACCCTGTCTCCTGGCATCCCCCAGCCCCTGTCACTCACACTCCAGACAAGGAATACACAACCTCGCAGAGGCAGGCTTGGATGGTTAGACAAGAAAATACCCACTTTCTAAAAGTGGTATTTTCAAACACAGAATGTTAAAACCAACTTCACTAAAAGCTGCATTTTATCATTTTGAGTCCAGGCATACTAAACTCGAATTTCTACCATGTTCCCGGGGTCAGTTAGGATTATAAGCTGTAATAATCAAAACTGCCCGTTCTGGCCTAGGGGAACAGGTAGCCTTGCAATAGTGAAAACCGAACTAGGCCGTAATTCACTATCAGGACATGCCACACACACCAGGGCATGTCCTACCTTTCGCATACAACGCACCCTGCCCACAGGGGTACCTTGGGCCTACCTTAGGGGTGACTAGCATGTAGCAAAGGGAAGGTTTAGGGACTTGCAAGTGTGTGCACTTGCCAAGTCGACATGGCAGCCCCAGGCTGCGCACAGGCTCTGCGATGGCAGGCCCGAGTTACACTTTACGGGCTGTTTGCGTGGGTGGCACAATCCAGTGCTGCAGCCCACCAACAGCATTTGGTCTTTAGGCCCTGGCACTCGCAGTGCACTTTACAAGGGACTGACACATAAACCAAATAGGTCAATCATGGAAACACCAATCCAGAACACATTTTATACAGGAGCACTTGCACTTTCCCACTGGACCGCAGTGAGGAAAGTGCGCAGAATCATTACACCAGCAAAAACAGAGTCAAAACCGGGAGGTCAGAAAGCAAAAAGTCAGGGGAAACACGCCAAAAGATGCCAAGTCTAACACATGTCCCCTCAAGCTGAAAGTAGGGAGAACTACCCAACCCCATTGGAGTTCTCTTCACTAAGGCGGAAGAACCTGGACAGACCATCTGCGTTGGCGTGTTCTGTACCAGGACGGTGTTCCACCATAAAGTCCATTCCCTGTAGGGAGATGGACCACCTCAGCAGTTTTGGATTCTCACCCCTCATTTGCATCAACCATCTGAGGGGCCTGTGGTCTGTCTGAACCCGGAAGTGAGTCCCAAACAGGTATGGTCTCAACTTCTTCAGGGCCCAGACCACAGCAAAAGCTTCCCTTTCTATGGCACTCCACCTCTGTTCCCTGGGAAGTAGTCTCCTGCTAAGGAAGACTACAGGCTGATCCAGGCCCTCTTCGTTAAGTTGTGAGAGCACCGCTCCCACACCATGCTCTGAAGCGTCAGTCTGCACGACGAATTCCTTGGAGAAGTCAGGTGCCTTGAGCACGGGCGCCGTGCACATGGCTGCCTTCAGGGCATCAAAAGCTTTCTGGCAGGACTCAGTCCAGATCACTTTCCTGGGCTGCCTCTTAGAGGTCAGCTCTGTTAAGGGGGCAACGATGGTGCCATAGCCCTTAACAAATCTCCTATAGTAACCGGTGAGACCTAAGAAGGCTCTCACCTCTGTCTGGGTCTTGGGGGTTCCCAAGCCAGAATGGTGTCAATCTTGGGTTGTAGGGGCGCCACCTGGCCGCTTCCTACCTGGTGTCCCAAGTACACCACAGAACCCTGCCCGATCTGGCACTTACTGGCCTTGATCGTGAGGCCTGCACCTTGCAGAGCCCTCAACACTTTCTCAAGGTGCTGTAAATGTTCTTCCCAGCTGGAACTGAACACAGCAATGTCATCCAGGTAGGCGGCACTGAAATCCTCCAGCCCAGCCAACACCTGATTGACCAACCTCTGAAAGGTGGCAGGGGCATTCTTCAACCCAAAGGGCATCACCCGGAATTGGTAATGACCTTCTGGGGTTGAGAACGCTGATCTCTCCTTGGCCCCATCGGTTAAGGCAATCTGCCAGTACCCAGACGCTAAATCAAACGTGCTGAGGAACCGGGCAGCTCCCAACCGATCAATGAGCTCATCAGCTCTGGGGATGGGGTGCGCGTCAGTCCTGGTGACGGCATTGAGCCCACGGTAGTCCACACAAAACCGGAGTTCTGGGGTGGCACCGGGCGCAGCAGCCTTTGGGACCAAGACCACTGGGCTGGCCCAAGGACTGTGGGAGGGCTCAATCACCCCTAACGCCAACATCTTAGAGACCTCCTCCTTGATGCTGGCTCTGACCCGGTCAGTCAACCTGTAAATCTTGTGCTTCACAGGAGGGCTGTCACCAGTGTCCACGTCATGGGTACACCAGTGAGTAACACCGGGGGTCAGAGAGAACAGTGGGGCGAACTGTCCCAACAACTGGCGACAGTCCCCCTGCTGCTCCTGAGTCAGAGTAGGGGAGAGGATCACACCCTCTACTGACCCATCATGCTCCTTGGTAGACAGGAGGTCAGGGAGAGGCTCACTCTCCTCTTCCACCCCATCATCTGTCGCCAAGAGCATACTCACTTCGGACCTCTCGAAGTGGGGCTTGAGGCGGTTCACGTGAAGGACCCTCAAAGGGTTCCTTGGAGCCTGCAAATCCACCAGGTAGGTGACGTCACTTTTGCGCTCCTTTACCTCATATGGCCCAGTCCACTTGTCCTGCAAGGCACAAGGTGCCACTGGGGCCATGACCCACACTTTTTGCCCAGGTTGAAATTCGACCAGAGTGGCATTCTGGTCATACCATCTCTTCATTTCTTCCTGGCTTGCTTCTAGGTTCGCCTGAGCGAGTTTCCTGAAGCGGGCAGTTTGGTTTCTAAAGGCCAGCATGTAGCTAAATACATCCTGGGGAGTTTTCCTGGGAGCTGCCTCCCAGCCTTCCTTTACCAAACTCAGAGGTCCTCTGACAGGGTGGCCATACAGGAGCTCAAAGGGGCTGTACCCAAGAGACTTCTGAGGCACCTCCCTGTATGCAAAGAGTAGGCATGGCAAGAGGACGTCCCACTTACACCTCATGGGTTCTGTTAGACCCTTGATCATGCCTTTCAAGGTCTGGTTGAATCTCTCCACCAGACTGTTTCCTTGTGGGTGGTAAGGAGTGGTGAACTTGTAGGTTACACCACACTCCTTCCACAGGGATGTCATATACTTGGATATGAAATTGGTCCCCCTATCAGAAACCACCTCTCTGGGGAATCCCACACGGGAAAAGATCCCCATTAACGCCCGGCCCACCACTGGCGCCGTCGTTGTCCTGAGAGGGATTGCCTCCGGGTACCGGGTGGCATGGTCCACCAAGACCAGGATGTACCTGTTGCCCATGGCTGTCTTGGGATCCAGTGGCCCCACAATATCCATCCCTACCCTTTCAAAGGGTGTTCCAACAACAGGAAAAGGTTGGAGAGGAGCTTTGACCTTCCTCCCACTCTTACCACTTGCCTGGCAAGTTTGGCAAGACCTACAGTGTGCATCTGACTGCCTTCGCATTTGGGGCCAAAAGAAGTGGGTGACAAGCCTGTCAAAGGTCTTGTCCTGCCCCAAATGTCCTGCCAAAGGCACATCATGAGCCAGACCCAGTAGGAAGGTCCTGAAGCGCTGGGGTACCACCAGCACACGGGCTGACCCAGGCTCAGCAACCTTAGGCTCACTGTATAGGAGACCACTCTCCCAGTAGATCAGATGTGACCCGGACTGATTACCAGCTGCCTGGTCTGCAGCCTGCCGCCGCAGACCCTCCAGAGTAGGGCACTCGTTCTGCTCCCTGCAGAACTCCTCCCTGGTGGGACCCCCTTCTTGCTGCCAATGGGTCAGCTCAGAGATATCTCCCAGTTCGGCTACCTGCTCCCCTGTAGGCACCGGGGCGTCCCCCTCGAGGTCCGCCTCCTCCCGGTCCGTGGGAACTTCGGGGGCCGGTTTCCCGCGCCCCCTGCCCTTTCTCTTGGCAGGGACTTGGGCCACTGTTTCAGGCTCCAAGTCCTCTTGATCACCCTTTTTGGCTGCCATTGACCGAGTAGACACGCATGCCCACTCTGGCAACCCAAGCATCTCCAAGTGAGACCTGAGCTCAACCTCCTTCCATAAGGACTGCTCCAGGTCGTTTCCTAGCAGACAATCTACAGGCATGGTAGGGCTCACAACCACCCTCAAGGGACCTGAGACCCCCCATTCAAAGGGAACCTGTGCCACCATACATTGGCGCTCTGAGTTGTCTACAGCAACTACTTGGTGGAATGCTCCTGGGACTACTTGCTTCTCAGACACCAGGTGACACCGGACTGAGGTCACACTGGCTCCAGTGTCTCTGAGAGCCTCTACCCTGTTCCCATTAATGGTCACCCAGGTGCTATATTTCTTTGTGTGAGGGGGCACCTGGTTTCCTGGGACCATCTCACTGTCCCCTAGTGAGACAAGGGTCATTTCTGCGGGATCCCCACCCTCCTGTGGGCACCCCTCCTCCCCAAACGCTACACTAGCCAACACTTTGGACTGTCCACCGGTGGGCGGCTGTGTCCCCTTCGGGCACTTGGGGTCCCCTTAAAGTGACCTACCTGGTCACATGCATAACACTTGCGGGGGCCGGTCTCAACAGGCTTCCCTGTGGAGACCCCTTTCTTCTTATCACCGGGGGCTGGGAACCTTTACCCTGGGTACTAGTTTGGGGCCCTTTAGAGAACTCCTGTGCTTTACCCTTGTCCCCCCACCTTTCTGCTGGGGACCTTGCCCACCTTTGGCTGAGTCTCCCCCAAACGCTTTCTTGTGGACCCTGGTACTCACCCAGCGGTCCGCTTCCATAGCAAGCTTCCTGGGGTCAGTTAGCTTACTATCAACTAGGTGCTGGCGCAGATCTGCAAAACATAGACTAGACAAGTGCTCCCATGCAATCAAGTTGTAGAGCCCCTGAAAATCTGTTACACTACTGCCCTTCACCCAACCATCCAGAGACCTGCAGAACACATCCACACATTCCAACCAAGTGTTGGCATCAGACTTCTTACTGGACCTGAACTGATCCCTGTACTTTTCAGGAGTAAGACCATACTTCGTGAGAAGGGCATCCTTCATGTCAGCATAGGTGAGGTGATACCCCTTACCCAAAGCTATCAGAGCATCCCTTGCTTCTTCAGGGAAAAGTGGCCACAATCCTGCTCCCCAATTCTCCTCAGGGACCCCATTCATGTGTATGGCTGCCTCATAACCCTGAAACCACCTTTGTATGTCATCCCCCTTCTTGAACTCTTTGCCTACGTTCTTGGGAATGTGCACAATCCTGTCTGCCTTTCTGGACGAATTGCTGCCACCATCTGAGCCTGACTTACTCTTAAGTTCTAGCTCCTTCAGTTCTCTCTCATGCTCTAAGAGCATCTTCCTCTCCTCTATGGCCAATCTCTTCTCCTCCCGCTCACTCTCCAGCCTGAGCTTCTGCAGCTCAAACTGCCTTGCCTCCCGCCTGTCCTCCAGCTCCTCTGGGGACAGACTGCTGCTGCCTTATCTGGCGGGTTCCCCCTACCCAAAAGCACATCCATCCTGGAAATAGGCTCCTCCACCTCCTCACTGAGATTACCAGGCTGCCCATTGGCATGTCTGGCTGCTACCCAGGCCCTCAGCGCCTTCTGTAGCTCCTCCTTCCTTGTGAGGCCTTTAATATGGACTTTCAGGTTTTTACAAATCGCTCGTAGCTCCTTTACGGCGTAGGATTCCAACCTATCCTCCTCAAAGATAACTTCCAGAGATGCAACGGATGATGCAATTGATTCAGGCATGACAAAAGTAGTGAGTTGAGAACTGGCAAGATCAAAAATAGGCCAAAAGAAAAAGAACCAGTATGTGGTACGTAATGGTCTGCGATATGGTAGTAGTGCACACCAATCACTGTAAGTCAAGTGCAAACACAAGTCCTATCCTCACCGCTGACAACCAATGTTAGAAATGGGATCTCTAGTTGGCAAGGGTTTGCACCTTTGTCCATGTAGGGACCCTTCTTCCTAGTCAGGGTAAGGGTGTTACACTCGTGAAGTAACCCCTGCTCACCCTCGTGGTAGCTTGGCACGAGCAGTCGGGCTTAATTCAGAGGCAGTGTGTAAAGCATTTGCACATAACCAACAGTAATACAGTGTAAGCACTACAAACGGACACCACACCAGTTTAGAAAAATAACCAATATTTTATATACTCAAGACAAGACCAATTATGACGAAAATCCACAATACTATACTTTAAAAACGAATACTTGATAAGGTAACTTCTTCTTTGCAGGAATAGTCCAAAAACAAAGTTCGTACGAGTCGGTAGCTCCGTCCGAGCCTACCGCGATGCTGAAAACCACAGAGTCTAACAGTTCCAGCCGGCCGCGTCGATACGGGCCAGCAGAGTCGTGAACAGACTCGGTCACAGTACCTTTCTCGTTGTGGCTGGTACGGAGTGTACGAGCCGGTCGGCGTTCATCGCGGTTGCGGTGCAAGACGGAGCGATGCAAGGTGCAGTGTCCCTCGATGCGGTGCAGGCAGCGGCTCGGTGAGCGTCGTGCAGACGGAGTCGGTGAGTCCAAGGCGTGC
Source organism: Calotriton arnoldi (assembly GCA_963921515.1). Lineage (NCBI taxonomy): Eukaryota > Metazoa > Chordata > Amphibia > Caudata > Salamandridae > Calotriton > Calotriton arnoldi. The sequence goes on from CAWUFW010001962.1 coordinate 273,658, forward strand.
GATGCAGGGTGAGACGATGCTCGATGCGGTGCTGACAGGTTGCGATGCAGGCGACCAAGCCGGAATGCGGGAGCTGGCGTCGGACAGCGGTGCGAGTCGGAGCGGTGCGTCGCAGACGTGCGAGCGGTGCCCCAAATGCGGTGCGGTCACAACTCTTGAGCCAGTTGCAGCGACCGCGTCGGTCGGGTCCGGCTGGTTCAGTGAAGCGATGCGATGCGAACTGCGGTGCCCACAGGTCACGGTGCAAGCAGCGGCTCGATGTGGACGGCGTCGGACGTCGCCTACGGTGAGACCAGGGTTGCGATGCGAAGCGGGGCGATGCGGTCTGCGGTGCAAACAGGTCACCGGCCAGGGATGGATTCGGTTGACGGAGTCGGTTGCAGTTCCCTTCCTCTGTGGCAACTGAAACAGTGTTCCAGAAGCGGTACCCAGAGGCTTGTGAAGTCTTTGTAGTCCCTGAGACTTCTTAACAGGAGGCCAGCTCGGTTTCAGGCCCTTGGAGATACTCAGCACAAGTTTGTAGAAAGTTCAGTCCAGTTCTTTCACTGCCCAAGGCAGAAGCAGCAACTGCAGGCCAACCCAACAAAGCAACAACACAGCAAAGGGGCAGTACTCCTCCTGGCAGCTCTTCCAGCTCTTCGTCTTGGCAGGTTCCTTGATTCCAGCGAGATCTAAATTCATGGGGTCAGGGCCCCAATATTTATATCCCAAATTCCTTTGTTCTCTGAAGGCAGAGAGGCCTTTGCCTAGTCCAAAACAGTTCTGGAGCACTTTGTTGACAAGTCTCCGTCCCTTCTTTCAGTGAGTAGGCCAGGGACATCAGACGCACCACAGGAGGTGGAGCCAGCATTGTGGAGGAAGACACTGTCCTATTCAAGGCCCAGGTGCGACCCCTCCCACCCATCTACCTGTAGATCTTGCTATTCAGCCCTGTGCTGACTCACCCTGTCTCCTGGCATCCCCCAGCCCCTGTCACTCACACTCCAGACAAGGAATACACAACCTCGCAGAGGCAGGCTTGGATGGTTAGACAAGAAAATATCCACTTTCTAAAAGTGGTATTTTCAAACACAGAATGTTAAAACCAACTTCACTAAAAGCTGCATTTTATCATTCTGAGTCCAGGCATACTAAACTCGAATTTCTACCATGTTCCCGGGGTCAGTTAGGATTATAAGCTGTAATAATCAAAACTGCCCGTTCTGGCCTAGGGGGAACAGGTAGCCTTGCAATAGTGAAAACCGAACTAGGCCGTAATTCACTATCAGGACATGCCACACACACCAGGGCATGTCCTACCTTTCGCATACAACGCACCCTGCCCACAGGGGTACCTTGGGCCTACCTTAGGGGTGACTAACATGTAGCAAAGGGAAGGTTTAGGGACTTGCAAGTGTGTGCACTTGCCAAGTCGACATGGCAGCCCCAGGCTGCGCACAGGCTCTGCGATGACAGGCCCGAGTTACACTTTACGGGCTGTTTGCGTGGGTGGCACAATCCAGTGCTGCAGCCCACCAACAGCATTTGGTCTATAGGCCCTGGCACTCGCAGTGCACTTTACAAGGGACTGACACATAAACCAAATAGGTCAATCATGGAAACACCAATCCAGAACACATTTTATACAGGAGCACTTGCACTTTCCCACTGGACCGCATTGAGGAAAGTGCGCAGAATCATTACACCAGCAAAAACAGAGTCAAAACCGGGAGGTCAGAAAGCAAAAAGTCAGGGGAAACACGCCAAAAGATGCCAAGTCTAACAATGCTACATTGTCAATTGCGACGAGAAAAACAACAAGGGAACCCTACTCACTTGGAACCAGGGTACTGAAATGATTATCAAAAACAATGGCTCCTGTGGACTAATGGCAAGAAAATCTCAATAAAATAACGCACTATGGCAATGTAATGGGTTATTGTGATGTCAAAAAGAGAAGGAGTCGAACACACCTTAGATTAGTATTTCATTCATAATTCTTGTTTATATAGTTCTTTGAAGCAAAATTACATTCATGACATTTAACAATCAATTGATTGTAGTGCGTGGTGTCCCAGTGAAAAAAAGGAACCTAAACAAATAATCCTAAATAATTTGTGACATATTCGTGACATATATACAAGGTTTCCTATATTTCATGAAAGCGACCATTGAAAGATATATATTATATAAACCACGCTTTTATACAATGATAAGTGCTGGCTTGTAATGATTCGCTTTGAAAAAACTGTCGACGGCGTTTTCACCCTGTGTGCAATGTAGGGTCTCTTCAGGACCTAAGATACTAGGGACACCTGCGAGAAGGATACTCACATGGACCCGGCCCATTGCCATAGTGCGTTATTTTATTGAGATTTTCTTGTCATTAGTCCACAGGAGCCATTGTTTTTGATAATCACATTGTCAATTGCGGGCCGGGTGGCGCCCACACTACAACAGAGACACATGCATTGGTGACTTCCTTGTCCAGACCGGAACTGAACCACGCCCTGAGCCCCGGGCTAATTCTACACACCCCTGCACTGGACTGACGTACGCCGGCCCAGCCCACTCCGCTTACGCTTATAGGGTGGGGGGGACAGAGCTACATGAGCGTGGTCTTCCCCACTGCCTGAGGTAAGATGGTTGCGTCCACTGTCCACAACACTGCACACACCAGCAGTATATGTCCACAGGGACATGTCTGTGCTCTGCATACTGGAGTCTGTCCAGCACATCACTGCCACACTTGGCATTGTGTACATTCTTATTCATGGGTGACTTGCCTCCTTCACACATACTTGGTTCCCACCTCTCCCCACATTCTGCAGTTGTGTGGCTGAGGGGCCATGCCGTTTTCAGAAGGTCAGCTGTCTTGTTCTGCGCTGCCTCAGTGGTAGTCCGGGGGGGGGGGCCTGGGTGTGGTGGCGGTGGGTGTTGTGGACCTCTTGGGTCTCCGAGCTGCATGATCATTAGATCCATGACACGTGTTGGTCTTCAGATGTGGCTCTGGGCTGGGCTCCCTTTCATGCTGCAGGTTGTCGTCCTGCTTAACACCAGTGGAAGGCAGGTGTTAAATCCCTGCTGCTACCGCGCCTTATCGCCTGTTTTCGGGTCGCATCGCAGATCTGGCTGCTCGTTGTGAATATCGCGAAGTGGTGTTTTCGTGTGTTTTTACGCGGGTACACCTACTCTGCATATCATTAGCGTTAATTGTCGCTCTCATCCGTGGCGATGTGTTTTGCGGCAGCTATCACGGGAAAACTGGCGAGGTCGGCAGTTTGCACCAGCTTGTGAATAGTGCGATGAGTCTGTCGCCACTTTTGCGGCGCTAAAGTGCCGATAAATCGGCGATGGCTCCTTGAGAATATACCCTCAGTCAGCTACTGCTGATCTCGGAACCGTCAAATACATTCCAATGCTTCCATTCCAATTGCCAAGGAGACATCCCCTTTCCTTCACAATAAAAACAGAAGAACAATAGAGCAGTAAATTACACAATAATCCTCAACTTCAAAACTGATCAAGGAAAGATAAATAAAAGGAACAGAAGAATGCTTCAAGAATTTGTGCCATTCTAATACCACATTCTTTTTGGGATTAACCCTTTTGTTTAGAATACATATGATGGAGGAATATTCATCAACCACCTCACCATCTCCAACCTCCCCAGTGCCAAGGAGTATCATTACGGTTTCCATAGGAAGTGTTTAGAGAATAATTCTACCTTCACGCCCAAGTTATATATCAGAAAGGCTTTCTTTTTTTTAAAGAAATGTATCCCCATCAATGGCTTTCAGGTAAGCCTTGAATTCTATATGTCACTGTTCCCAAATCATTGGTGACATGACTGGAACTGATAAAAACAATGGAGGAGGAGAAATGTTCTCCATGATACCAGGTAAAGCTGAGTTGCTGCTTGGACAATGCGGCTATATGCTTTTGGTTAATGTACAACCAATTTGTAATAAAATTAACCTTAAAAGGGTCAAGGTGTGCCACTGACTTGTCAACCAGCACACTGCTTGTTATATAAACTATGGTGTGCCTGTCACCATTTATTTTAACATCTGACAGGCTGATTTCTCACTTCACACTGTATGAAATACAATCTTTGGTGTGCCTGTTACCGTTTGTTTCCCCATTTGACAGCCACCGCCTGGAGATTTATATGCGACACACTATGGTGCGTAATTACCGTATTTTCAGTGAAATTGATATAGTAGGTTCCTAACATACTATGATAGCCACTAAAGTTGACGCAATGACAGGATGCGCCTGTTGCCGCTGCCTGACACAGTGCCGACTGCTATGGAGACAGACACGCTTGAGCTGAATGCTGCTCGTGCCAACACTGCACGTGTAGCAGCAGGATAGCACTAGTCTGCCAAATCTCAGTCGAACTACACGCTGCACCCACTGGCCTGGACAAATCTCAATGATTCCGCAATCCTTCGGGACAGCACACACATGTTTTTCTGGTGACGCAATTGCCCAGGCAGTCTCCATTCTGTTCGGATGTCCTGCACGAATCTTTGGATGGCCTTGACGACCCATGGGTGGCCTTGAAGATCCAAACACACACCTGCTCCCTCAATGTTGCCACTCGTCACCACTGAAAAGGAAGACAACACTTTAGGCCTAAGGTAAGTTTATTCCAAACCAGCAACACCGAGACTCAGGCAGCAACTGCTGATCACGGAACTGTCAAATACAATCCAATGCTTACATTCCAATTGCCAAGGGCTCAAAGGCCCTGGAATGCAAACACAACAATCCCAATACCTAGTTGCAAGTGGATACTCTGAGTAACCCCCTCCATGACCACATTATTGTCATTATCTCCCTGAAGAATTCCCTTAAGCCTGTTCTCCTGTTGCCCAAACTCATCTGCAAATGCTTAACCAAACTACTTGTCAGTGTCTTGTTAGAGTGTGAGTTGCTCAGGTAATGTCACTTCGATCCAAATTCAAGGCGCTGACCCACTGCTATAAGTCAACCAATATATGATTTTCACATTTGTAAAATAACAATGTGCAGCTTCCTTGTCTCTCCCAGGTGGCCTAGCTGTATTGCAATGACCCTCAACATCCTTCTGTGTCCCTGTATGTTGTGAGAGAGGTTTCCTAATTGATCATACATTAACGAACTGAGCAAGCCAGTGATGGAAACGCATAAGCCTGCATGCATGCATTATATGGCTGCATATCTCATACATCATACGACATATCAGAGCCATTCCTTCGTTGACAATGGCACCTCATGGTCATTGTTTGGAATCTTGTGTTACTGGTGATGGAGAAAGATGTTGTTGGGCAGAACAATACTTGTTTCTAATGAACCCTGATGTCATCATGCGCTTTGCCAGTAATTGCGATGAATTTCATCCTGATTGCCATATTAGGCTTTTTTCACTTTCTATTTTTATGGCTCTTCATTGTTGCCATAATGTGTTTGATCTGCTGTGGTTACATACCTCAATCAATCAGTCAAAGGCTTTTATTACTGTGGGAAGTAGTACTATAGGAGTCCTCTTTTACATACTCTTTTTTTTAACAGAGTGGGAAAAAACACAACTCCACAGATAATATATATGTACACCTTCTTGACCAATACGGTATGGAGTCAGAATATCGAGTTGGAAATCCCGACTTGCACTAATATCGACTTTGAAATATCGAGACACAAAAATATCCACAGCAAGAATATCGTGGTCAAGAATATCAAGTTTAAGGTAAGAAATATCGTTTTTTATAATATCGGTCATTAATATCGTTTGAAAAAATGTAGTTGCTAAAAATATCGTTTTTTTAAATTAGTGTTATGTATTTTAGTATGTATTTTAAATGTATGTGCTCTATTTTTTTGTCTAAGTATTGCTTTTGTTTATTAATATATGTGTGAATTATTTAGTAGTTATTAATTTTATTTTAAATTAAATTTGCATTTTAGTTCCGTAGTGGGTTGTGGGTTTATAGGGGAATAGGCTGGGAAGTAATTTAATTATAATGAATTAAATATTAATTTATATTGATTAGTATTTATTTAATTTAGATTTTAGAGTGTTAATTGTGGGAATTAATTTATTATTAATTAATTAATAATTGGCTGTTAATTTTTATTAATTAATTAATTGGTAAATATGTTAATTGTGCCATTTTTTAGGAGCTGGTTTTGGGTTTATAGGGGAATAGGGTGGGAAGTAATTTAATTATAATTACATTATTAATATTTTTGTATTAATTAATATGTATTTAATATTTTTTACTGTTAATTATGAGAATTAATGTTGTATTAATTATTTATTAATTGGTTGTTTATTATTAATTAATTGTTAATGATGTTAATTGTGTCAGTTTTTTTAGGAGTGGGTTGTGAGTTGATAGGGGAGTAGGGTGGGAAGTAATTTAATTTTAATATATTTATTAATATTTTTTATAAAATATGTATTTAATTTTAGTTTATGGTGTTAATTGTGGGAATTAATTTATTAATGATTATTTATAATTTGCTTGTTAATTGTAATTAATTAATTATTTGTTAATTAATTATGTTAATTGTGTCATGTTTTTAGAAATGGGTGGTAGGGTTTATAGGGGAATAGGGTGAGAGGTAATTTATTTTTAAATAATTAATTGTTTGTTAATTAATGCTAATTAATTAATTACATTTTAAATATGGAAATTGTGTAATTAATTTGATGTGTGAGTTGTGGGGTTTATAGTGATAAATGGTGGGAAGTAAAGTTTTGTAAATTAATTAATGATTTGTGGTTAATTGATATTAATTTATTAATGTAAAATAATTTATGGAAATTGTGTAATTATTTTTAGTTGTGTGTTGTGGTGTTTATTGGGGTAGATGGTAGAAAGTAATTTAGTTTAAATTAATTAATCATTACTTGATCATTGTTTGTTTTTAAATTTAAATTTTCTTCAGTGGGAATAGTAATTTTTACCCCTTCGCTATCCAACACTTTCCCTACTGTTGCATTCGCAGGAGTGGGAATAGTAATTTATACCCCTCCGCTATTCCAACACTTTCCCTACTGTTGCAGTCACAGAAGTGGGAATAGTAATTTTTCCCCTCCGCTATCCAACACTTTCCCTACTGTTGCACTCGCTGGAGTGGGAATAGTAATTGTATCCCCTCCGCTATCCAACACTTTTCCTACTGTTGCACTAGCTGTAGTGGGAATAGTAAGTTTTACTCCTCCGCTATCCAACATATTCCCTACTGTTGCACTCGTTGGAGTGGGAATAGTAATTTTTTCCCCTACGCTATGCAACACTTTCTCTACTGTTGCTCTCGCAGGAGTGGGAATATTAATTTTTTCCCCTCCGCTATCCAACACTTTCCCTACTGTTGCACTCGCTGGAGTGGGAATAGTAATTTTACCCGTACGCTATCTAACACTTTCCCTACTGTTGCACTCCCTGGAGTGGGAATAGTAATTTTATCCCCTCCGCTAAACAAAACTTTCCCTACTGTTGCATTAGCTGGAGTGGGAATAGTAATTTTTACTCCTCCACTATCCAACACATTCCCTACTGTTGCACTTGTTGGAGTGGGAATAGTAATTTTTACCCCTCCGCTATCCAACACTTTCCCTACTGTTGCACTCGCTGGAGTGGGAATAGTAATTTTTACCCCTCCGCTATCCAACACTTTCCCTACTGTTGCACTCATTGGAGTGGAAATAGTAAATTATTCCCCTCCGCTATCCAATACTTTTCCCTACTATTGTATTCACTGGAGTGGGAATACTAATTTTTACATCTCCCCTATCCAACACTTTCCCTACTGTTGCACTTGCTGGAGTTGGAATAGTAAATTTTTATCCTTCTCTATCCAACACTTTCCCTACTGTTGCATTAGCTGGAGTGGGAATAGTAATTTTTACCTATCCGCCATCCAACACATCCCCTACTGTTGCACTCGTTGGAGTGGGAATAGTAATTTTTTCCCCTTCCGCTATCCAACACTTTCCCTACTGTTGGACTCCCTGGAGTGGGAATAGCAATTTTTACCCCTCTGCTATCCAACATTTTCCCTACTGTTGCACTCATTGGAGTGGGAATAGTAAATTATTCCTCTCCGCTATACAACACTTTCCCTACTATTGTATTCACTGGAGTGGGAATACTAATTTTTACCTCTCCACTATCCAACACTTTCCCTACTGTTGCACTTGCTGGAGTTGGAATAGTAAATTTTTATCCTTCGCCATCCAACATTTTCCCTACTGTTGCACTCGCTGGAGTGGGAATAGTAATTTTTACCTATTCGCTATCCAACACTTTCCCTACTGTTGCACTCTCTGGAGTGGGAATAGTGATTTTTACCCCTACGCTATCCAACACTTTCCCTACTGTTGCCCTCTCTGGAGTGGGAATAGCAATTTTTACCCTCAATGTAGTGCAGAATGTAGGTTTAAAAAATATTTAATATTTTAATATTTTAATTTATAATATAATTTTTTTATTTTATTAATTTATATGTTACAGGTGTATCTATATATATGTATTTATATGTATAAGTTATTTATAACATTTAAAAATTAATTACAATTATTATTTATTAATTGTTTTTAAGTAAATATATATATATATATATATATTTATATATATATACATCATCTTATATATGTGTTTACTTTTTTTTAAATTAACTTTATTACTTTTAATTGTTAACATTTACAAATAAATCTACATTTTTTAAAGTTTTATTTATTATTTAATTTGTTTTACATTATTTTTAATACATATAAAAAACGATATTTTATACAACAATATTTTTTTCTCGATATTTTTGTACTTGTATATGTCTCACTGTTCATCTATAGCAGATTAGCTGCCAGAAAGACGGATATCTGCATAAACCTAAATAAGAGCGGCCAAATCTCTACCCCATGCTGCAATATCATCTCAGCCCAAGTTTTCCACCTTTGGCTGGTAATGAAATTGCCAACTTTTAAAAAACCCTTAACACTCCAGCTTTCCAAAATAGGCTTAGATGTGGCCAGTCCCAAAAATGTACAAGTCTGCAATAATGCAAAAACATGGCGCAGCTGAACACACCAAGAACTAAATAAAATGTTTAATATGACTTTCCATTACATATAGCACCTTATATCTAGTCTTTTTCGGAGATTTTGCAGTTTTTAGAAAGGCTGGTAGGTCAAATTCTGATTCATTTGACATCTGAATCACAAGAAAATTACCGAAGACTTCTAACAACATTTTCCAAGAATGATGCCTGATAGTAATTCTGCAAGTGAAGTTGTGCCAGTCCTATCTGATCCATATTTAGCTTTAAAAATTAAAACTGGACAGACCCTGGAATGTTTGTTGTCTCATGTAAACTTCCTCAAAAGAGAGTCCAGCTCTATAAACTATAAACTATTGATTTTATAGAGACATTATATAAAAAGAAAAAGAAACAATTGCAAAATAGACATTTTGATTAAATTAATACGGCCAATCAGTCCATCTATTCAACAAGCCTTTGACTTTTTTAATCATTGCAGTATATCTAAGCTGAAATAGCTCTGTACAAATAGACTTTACAAAAATTCCCAAGTACTAAACTGAATGCTGGGAAACAAACATTTGGTGGATACCTTGAGGCAGATCCGTAACTGTCACATTAAATTATAAAAGCTCTGTTTTTGATTGATTGATTTTATAGCTCCTCACAGACGTATATTCTTGGATTTCATATAAAACTCATTGAATATTGTCCTTCTTCGCTTTTAAATACAAAATAATACCATTGAGGAAAAGTTTCATTTTTGCTATCCCCTTTGCTGGCGGGGCAACTAAAGCTTTATTCCGAAGCTTTACTGCCAGGGGGTCAATAAAACCCGTTAAAAGAATTGGGGATATTGGGCAACCCTGATGGTTGCCTCTTTTAATTGTCACAGAGATTATCTCTTTTGAATTAATTATTATTCTCTCTTTGGCATCTTGATATATATTTTTGAGCAGTCTTACAAATTGGCCAGAGAATCCAAGTTTTCCCAAAATAATAACTAAGGCCTTCCAATTCCCTAATCAAAACCTTTCTCGGCATCAATTATCTATACAGCCACTTTCAAATGATTGCTAGAGAAACAATCAATAGCTTGAATCAGGAAATTAGTATTAGCAGCCATTGATCTATTCAGTAGAAAGTCATTTTGATCTTGCGGCTGCCAATATTTCTGTGAACAATTTATAATCTGAATTTTGAAAAGGAATATGTCTGCAGAATTTGACATTCATACTTGGTTTATCCGTCCTTAGAAACGACTATCAATTCTTTAAAAGACTTTGGAATGTCAGCTTCTTCCATGATTTCCTGATTTAAATACACAGTAGCGGCTCCTCGAGGGAGTGCTGCGGGGCGGTGGGGCGGGGGAGGGGTAGGGTGGGGGGTAGTAAACTCCGGAATTGGGCCGAACAAAGTTGAGTAAAGAAATAAATAAACAAAACGAATTACATTGCGCACGCTGCAACGCCAAATCGGCGTAAATATATAGATCTGTTAAAAAGGGGAGCAGTTCAATTGCAAACTCCTTATATACTTCAGTTGGAATGCCATGATTCCCTCAGGCTTTTAGACATCTCTTTAAATGACTTCTCTACTTCTGAGATGATTATGTTTTCTAAGAGGGTATCCTTTTGCATCTCCATCAGATTGGGTAGTGTAAGTGCACTAAAGTATTAGTCAAGCGTTGAGAAAGGGGCATAATCTGTGTTCTCATAGAGATCCTTGTAATGTTGCAAAAAATCTCTGCAATTTAATTGTTCTTGGCTGTTTGAACATTAGTCACTGGATTAAGAATCTTGCTAATAGTATTATCGCTCTTCCTAGTCTTAGTAGGCCAGGCATCTTTTACGTACTCTTACATGCCTTTGTGAAGTGACCCAGAAATGTCTAACTCACTATTAGTAAAAGTGCAAAGAAAGCACAGTCCTTTCTAAGGTTAATTGTTCATGAATATTCCCTGAATATTCAATTTGTATTCCCATTTTACATATTTTGGGCATATTTCACATAAGCGAACATAAAAGAGTACGCTGGAGTACTACCTTAGGGACTCCAAAATGCCTTTGTAAAAATGCCCAATATGTTTTCACACTTAATTAAAATTGTTGCCTACATGCTCCCCATACAAGCAAAACGTAGGCATCTTTAGTTTAGCACTTTATGTTTGTTTCGTATTTGAGTATGTAGATTTTTCAAGTACTAAAATATGGCATTCAAGTGTCCATTGGATCGCTTCCTATCAGCATCTAGAGCAGTGTTTTCCAAACTGTGGGTCGTGTTCCACCGAATGAAAGGAAAGGCTGTAGGATATCATTTTTTGTAAACACACAACAGCATTTAAATACCTGCAAATTAACTTTACATATGCAGCAGTTCAGAAAGCAAAAAATAAGCACTTTTTGTATTTATAAAGTGTGATGGAAACAAAGATTTTAGTAGGATTAAAACATATCCAGACAGTTTTTCTTGGTGATGCGCAAATGATAAATATTCACACAAACCCGATTTCCACACATTATAATTTGTGTGCCACATAGTTTTGTTAGTAAAACTGTATGTCTTTGCAAATATAGTGCCCATTTCAATGGAAAATGTGCTCACTGTAAACGAAAGTGTGCTACAACATGATGCTTTAATTACATTAAAAAATAGGCCATCTCATGTCTATTAAAGACAAAGCGAGGTGTGTTGCTAAAGTGTGTCATGCTATAAGGTGGGTCGTGGCCCTAAAAGGTTTGGGGAACACTGATCCATAGTATTAAACATAACTGGTGGAGATGTTGCGTTTGAATAAAAAGAAATAGAGAATGATAGAGTATTTTTATTTCGCCAGGAAGATAAGAACTTAGACAAAATAAAAGGGTGCATATTTATTTTGATAGTACATTATTTAGAGAAAGAAGTCTGTGAGCATCTACATATCTAAATATGGACAATCTCCTCAAGTACCAAAAGCTTGAGCCCTAGCAACGAGTGGCAGAAATCATGAAATGATTGAATCTGCTTTTGTAGGGGGTTGATTTTTTTTTGCAGTCCTGTGTTTTACATTCAATTCTTTCCCCCTAATTACTGCATTCATGACTGTGTGGGAGACTAAAAGCCTCATCCATAATTACAGGGTTCTTCTTGAATCACTTCCGAGAGTGCATCAATCGACAATGCAAATTGCACTTTCTTCACTTAAACGCCATTAGTTGTCGACTGATGGCGGAGACTACCAACTGTTACTTAAAGCGGTGTGCGCACAGAGACAACGACGGCAGAACTCTGTCAACTAGCAGACAAAGTCGGACGATTATTTTTTAAACATTTTCATCAGACCTACCCTTGCAGACCCGGAAAATGCATTTATTTGCACAAGAAAAGGAATATTCAAGCTCAAGAATAATGGAAAAGACACTTTCAGAAAAAAGCTCTTGTACGCTCCCTTTGTAAAAATATGCCCAATGACATGGAATGGAATAACGAGGTTGTGGGATTCAACGCGAGTATGAATAAAGTACCGGACACACATCACAGAAGTTGTCTGAATCGTCTTTCAGTGACGTCCTATTAAATATTGCTAAAAATGCCATTTCGCCAACTCGAGAACGGAAAAGGAGCAATAGTTCTGCGATAATGACAGGCTTTAATACTCTGTTTATAGTAACTGTGATAAAAGAGATAGGGACTTTATCCATTACATAAAATAAAACATTTTCTTAAATTATGTTAACGTTCTTTAAGAAAAAAATCACAATTTCGATCATTTAGAAGTTAGACGGATTACAATTTTTTTTATGGTGGTGCAAATTTGTACCAATGTCTTATTGAGCAGCATGCACCCTTATAGTAAGGGTTTACTATTTTCTCCATTCCTTTTTGTGGTCATCATGGCTGTTTTGTGGCTGTAAAAATGAGTAAACCCTATTAAAACAAAATCATAAATCTGCACTCCCAGGAGCATATTCACTTAGGTAAATTCTGCCTTAAACTTCAGTTTCTGACAAAATTTAATTCACAAAGGTATACCTGGGATGTGTAAGCCGTATATCTGGTGCAGTGATCTCTTCTAAAAGTGAAGAGATTTCTGCACCTGTAAATCCATCTCGAGGGGTGGGATTTAGGATGTTATTGTTCTTTCTAGGGCATGGTTAGGTTTGGAAGTTTCTGAACGTCCTCAAGCAAGTATATTTATGGGCATTCACAGGCTACTACCATTCCAGCCTTGAAGGGTCATATATTTACTTTAGCCAAGTGCTGGCATAAATACACTTCCCAAGGAGCGAAGGAAAAAAGATCATCCAGAAATGAGGTGGGATTTCTTCACAGTGAAAAATATTTTCCTTCTGGGGAAAAAAAAAAAGGAAATGCGTATTTGCATGAGAGAATCCATACTCCCTGTACTGAGTTCTTCGCCACAGAGAAATGCCATATGGAAAGAATGCTTTCCCAAATTGGAAATCATGTGAATTATCAAGGAATCTGCATGGAAACCTGTGCCAGGCTCAGCTTTCCGCTTTCCGGGCCTGATTCACAGAACTAACTTACGTCAAAAACGTAAAGTTAGTACTTTTTGGTATTCACAGAATACACTTACTCATTTTGGTATTCACAGAATGAACTTACTCATTTCGGTATTCACAGAAGTTAGTAGTCCTAACTTTAGGACTCCTAAATGCCTTCTGTGAATACCGAAAGTCTTAAAGTTAGGATTTTTCTCAGTTTAGGAGTAGTAAAGTTAGGAGTCCTAACTTTACTACTTCTAAACTGAGAAAATCCTAACTTTAAGACTTTCGGTATTCACAGAAGGCATTTAGGAGTCCTAAAGTTAGGACTACTAACTTCTGTGAATACCGAAATGAGTAAGTTCATTCTGTGAATACCAAAATGAGTAAGTGTATTCTGTGAATACCAAAAAGTACTAACTTTACGCTTTTGACGTAAGTTAGTTCTGTGAACCAGGCCCTCCGTGTGGATTGCTTGATGCGAGCATGAATTCCGAGGCGTAGGAAATGTACTGTTAGAAATAGGGGTCTCTAGTTGGCAGTGGCTTGCACCCTGTCCAAGTAGGGACCCTTGCTTCTAATTAGGATAAGGGAGTTCCACACCCAGGTAACTCCTGCTCACCCTCTTGTTAGCTTGGCACGAGCAGTCAGGCTTATCTCAGAGGCATTTGTAAAGTATTTGTAAATAACATAAACAGTAACCCAGTGAAAGCACTACTAAAGGACACCACACCCGTTTAGTAAAACAAAGTATCTTTATCTAAACCCAACAAGACCAAAACGACAAAAATCCAACATACACAACTCAAAATATGACTTTTAAAAGGTTTCAAGCAATTTTGTCAATAGAACTCTATGGATGCGATGATTTTACACAAAGTACATCAGATGCGTCAAAATCCACAAGGCAAACAGCTGCAGAGGAGGGAAGCGTTGGAAAACACAGCGATGTGTCGGTTCCTGAGCCCTTGGGGAAGTGATGCATCTATTCTGCTTCACGCAGGAGAAGTGTTGTGTCGAATCCGGAATGTAGGGGGAAGCGAGGCATCGAAATCCAAGATGGTTCTGGTCTGCGGGTGAGGCGTCGGAGAAGCGTGGCGCACAGGTGCAATGCGTGGAAATCCAGAAGCACTGGAGATCGATACAGTGGGGGCAAACAGGCGCTGAGTCGATTTCTTCAGCCGCGATCCCACGATGCGTTGATTTTGTCAGCCGCACAGCAGGGCCTGCATCGGAGTCAGTACGGTGGTCTCAGGCCTCGGAGACATGGTGCGCTGAACTCAGGCTCCAGCGGTGTCTTCAGCCGTGGGCAGGTGTTGCATCGATTTCTTCAGCTGCACAGCAGCGGTGCATGGAAATTTCTCCAGCACTGCGTTGTTCCATCAGAAAAACAGGTGCTGGAAGGGCGATGCTTCAATTTTGATTCTTTCAAGTAGATCTTTGCAACAGGAACAACCTCCAAGTGCCCAGAACTGGAATTGACACCACTTGGCAGTCAGAACTCCTAGCAGTGGAGTTCAGGGATGCTGCAGGTGACGTTTTTGCTGCCTCTGAGACATCTTAACAGGAGGCAAGCACACACAAGCCCTTGAAGAAACTTCACAAGCAGGATACACAACAAAGGTCCAGTCCTTTTCCTCTCCAAAGCAGAAGCAGCTACTGCAACCAACCCAGCAAAGCAGCACACAGAAATGGGGCAGTACTCCTCCTTATAGCTTTTCAGCTTTTCTTCTTGGCAGAGGTTCCTCTTGATCCAGAAGTGTTCTACAGTCTAGGGTTTTAGGTCCAATACTTATACCCCTTTTGACCTTTGAAGTAGGTGTTCTTCAAAGGATTGTCTTTGTAGTGCACAGGTTCTTGTTCTGCCTGGTCTTGGCTCCAGACACACTCCAGTGGGGGGTGGGGTGGAGGGGGTACGACAGCATTGTGAAAGGCCATGTACATTGCTCTTCAGGTGCAGGTGGCAGCTCCTCCTACCACTCCAGCTCAGGAAGGCCCATCAGCCTGGTGATTGGCAATCAGGATATGCAGGGCACACCTCAACTCCCTTTGTGTGACTGTATTGCGTGAATGCACAAACAGGCCCCTGTCAGTTTAAACCAGATGTTGATTCCACAGGCAGACAAAGGTATAGGATGGTTAAACAGGGCAATGCTCACTTTCTAAAATGGCATTTTCAAACACACAATTTAAAAAACACCTTTACTAAAAGATGCGTTTTTAAATCCTCAGCTAAGAGAGCCCAAACTCCAAATCTCTAGCTATTCTCAATTGAAACTTACAATTCTAAAATGTTACAAGGCAGCTCCAAGGATGGCCTATGGGAGAGCTAGTCCTTGAAACAGTGAAGAAATGAAATTAGCAGTATTTCACTATCAGGACATGTAAAACACACATGTACACGTCCTACCTTTTACATAGACTGCACCCTGCCCATAGGGGTACCTTAGGGGTGCCTTACATGTAATAAAAGGGAAGGTTAGAGCCTGGCAAGTGGATGCACTTGCCAGGTTGACATGACAGTTTAAAACTGCACTCACAGACACTGCAATGTCAGGCCTGGAAAAAGTTTACAGGGCTACTCGTATGGGTGGCACAACCAGTGCCGCAGGCCCACTAGTAGCATTTGATTTACAGGCCCTGGGCACACACAAAGCACTTTACTAGGGATTTATCAGTAATTCAAATAATCCAATCACGGAGAACCAGTAAGAATTGCAATTTATTCTGAGTGTATGCACTTTAGCACTGGTTAGCAGTGGTAAAGTGCCCAGAGCCCTCAAGCCAACAAAAAGAGGGTCAGAAAAATAGGGGTCAAAAGGTCAGGGGATAAACCTGCAAAAAGGGCCAGGTCCAACATGTATACTTTGTTCCATGTGGAAAAAGTCTCCCCTAGCATCTCTCAACATTTGGGGGTGAGCTATTTCCATACCACCCTAGAACTCTTCCAGGAAGGGAAAAGGTTTGGATTAGAGTTTGTTAACAGCCACAAATTCACAAGTTTGTGAGCATTCACAATGTCAAAGGAAAACCACACCTTGAACTGCCTTCACTGCACCCCTGTAGTGGAGTTCACTATTGCATAATTTTCAACACTTGTGGTAAAGAATTACATCTGATAATTATCCATTTTGTCAGGCGTACATAGTGCAAATTTACAACTTCAAAGGTAGACCCAAATGGCTTGGTTAATCGGGCTAAATATTTGAATTGTTAGTATGTGAAAAAAATATGGCCTGGCCTATTCCCTTGGATGAGCATATGTGCATTCAGGGGAGGGATATGTTCTTGAACCGGAGCTAGTCTTAGCTGATTAAGTATGAATCTGTGAAGAAAAACCTAGTTTGCAAATTCTATCTCACCCCTGAAAACTACTGACTGAAGTTTTGGGATATTGAAAAGCAGTCACATTAGTCATGGGAAGATTTTATGGATCTGTAATTAAATTCAATGGAAGGTTGTGCAAAGGGCAACAAAGTAAATGATTAGATTAAGCCAAATATTTTGTTTATTTGTTTTACAGAATTGTGCCAGGACCTGGTTGATTCTACATTTATTGATCTCAGGACAGAGGGTACCCTAGGTACTATGGGTGAGGGGGAAGTTGAACCCATTGCCTGCATACCTGGTAACCTCAAAAACATCATAGGCAATGTCTGTTCATCCCAGAATGTGGATGGAGGACATAGAGACAAAGGAGCCAGCATTACTGCTCTCATGTGTCGGCTAGTTTCTCCAGAGCAGATCATTCCTAATGAGTGCCACCAAGTCCAGAGTAACTCTTCACATGAGTTGTGGGGGGTGGGGATGGCCTGGAGCCTGAAAAGCTGATCAGGTTCCCATGTGAAACACAAGGGGTACGAAGTGTGGGAAGCCAACCATAGGAATTTGCACAGTCTGGAAGGACTACAGGGGAAGAGGCAACTGGCTTGGGTGACCTGTCTGAGCCAGAGAGTTGGTAAGCTAAAGAAGGACCCCCTCAGGTTGACTTCTGCTAAGTGTACAAAGAGTGACCCACTCTCAAATGCCTTCAGCGACAGGCACAGAAGAATGGGGACACCACTGAGAATTACCTGATCTGCTGGGAGAATGGTGTCTACTATAGTGAGCCTATGATTTTAGGTCCAGGGTCTGCTGGAGTTCTGGTGGTCCCCCAGTGCTACAAGGCCTGTCTACTGGAGGTGGCTCATGATATCTCTTTGACAGGACACCTGAGTCTTTATTACAGACAGTGCCTTGTCATCGCAATGGGCATGTGCACCTATTTTCTATGCCCCTGGGGCACTGTTGTATTACATAAGGGTCTGCAGACACTTCTGCAGCCCCTTGGGTAATAATAAGGGTGACAGTGTACATGAAACACCAGTGGTATGTTAAGAGGGCATTCCTTCATTTGCATGGGGACATGACCCCATGCAAATGAGGGAAACTCTTTTCCTCTGTGCCTGAGTCATATTATGGACATTGGCCCAGTGACAAATAGGCCACCAGAAGGCCACTGATGGTGAGCTGCAGAAAGGTGGCATACAATCAATGTGTCCCCTGAGGCCAATCCTCTGGAGAGGGTACATGGTGTTCCATGGACCCCAGACATGTTGCTGTAGTCAAACACAACATGGGACACCAGCGGGATCTCTGCTTTGAAGTGCAGGCAGATTCTGCATGCACTGTGAAAGACAGCCTCTCCGCCTTTACCTAATGCACTTCCCACTAGGGCAGCTGCAAGGTTGTGGGTGCCCTGGAACAGTGCATTATCATTAATAGGTTGCACTGCCCCTGTTTTCACCAGGTAAACCAATTTGAAGGTGCACTACAGTGCAAACATGGACAGTGCACCCTATCTGTAAAATGGCCCCTGGGGTAGGCCATAATGTTTGACAGGTTGCTCAACCACTTTTTCTGCTCCCAGATGAGGATGAAAATACCTTCATTCTGCTACACATGCATGACTAATTAAGTCAGTGGCAACTCAGCATAGAACTTCTCTTAAGATTGTTCTCTGAGGGTCGGAGGTAAGACCTCCGACCCTCAGTCTAGGTCCACTCTCTCCCCGCAGCTCTGCTGTGCCGTCTCTTGCCTCCAGACCCCGACCTCCTCCTTGGGAGGTTCGAGGCTGCTGCCCGCTCCTGCGACTGCTGCCCGCTCCTGCGCCTGCTGCCCGCTCCAACTGGGACCAGACTGCCTGCAACCACCGTAACCTTTCTCAGCCGTTTTTTTCTTCTTAATTTTTCCCTGTTGTGCCACTGTTATTGTGCCCATCTGTGTCTTGCTCTAATTCCACCACTGTTTTTATTTTCTCGTGCCTGCCTGTTCCTTTCGCCTATCGCCGCTGCTGCCCCTGCGCCCCCCCCCCCGGAATTCCCCCCCGGAATTCCCCCACTCCCGCCTCTCCTCCCTCCCACCTCCCCTACTTAATGGAGGCCGCTGCTAACCGAACGCGGCCAGCGCCAGGAACCCTGGACCTCCCACTACCCATCGCTACGACACCATCACCCTCCTCGCACTCAACCCTGGAAGACTTAGAGAATGCCAACAGGCCTCACCGAACATGACCCATGGCCAGCTCTCCTGCCTCCACTGCCGCCAGACCCTCACCGCCACCCCGGCCTCCAACACCGCCGACGTCAGCACCGGCGACACCCTAAAATGCATCCTCCTCAACGTACGCTCCGTACACAAACACGCCATGGAAATCTGGAACCTACTCGACTCTCTCTCGCCCGACATTGCCTTCTTCACAGAGACCTGGACCAACGCATTCTCTGCCCCCGACATCAGCACCGCCATCCCAGACGTATACAAGATCCAGAGGAAAGACCGCCCCAACCACCCAGGAGGGGGCCTCGCCATCGCCCACAAGAGCACCCTCTGCCTCACCACCTCCAGCGAAACCTTCCCCTCCGCCGAACACCTGCACTTCCAGATCCAGACTACCCCCAAAGCCACACTCCAAGGAACCCTCATCTACAGACCCCCCTGCCCCCGAACACCCTTCGCCACCACCATCACCGACTTCATCGCACCCCACGCCATCGCCTCAACAAACTACATACTCATTGGAGACCTAAACTTCCACCTCGACAACCCCAGCGACCCCAACTCCACTATCCTTCATGACAACCTCGCCAGCATTGGACTTAAACAACTCGTCAATACACCGACCCACAGAGCAGGACACACCCTCGACCCCATCTTCGCGGCAGGAAACAACGTCCAATTCAGCCACACAACGCAGCCGCCATGGACCGACCACCACTGCATACACTTCGCCATCAACAAACCCAAGGCACCCAAACCAGCCCCACGCCCACCTCGAAGGAACTGGAGCAAAGTTACCGACGAGCAACTTAACTACAACCTCACCCGAGACAACCACACCTGGGCACCCAAGGCAAATACGCAGCCAGAGAACTACACACCTGGATCTCCAACTGCGCAGACAAGCTTGCCCCGCTACGCAACCACGACAGACAACGCCCCAGGAAAGCCGCCTGGTTCACCACCGCTCTCCAAGAAGCCAGACGCAACTGCAGACGCCTGGAGAAGAACTGGAGCAACACCAAGACAACCGAAAACCACACCACCTACAAGGACGCCATGACGGACTACCACAACCAGATCAGAGCCACCAAGAGGAACTTCATCCACAACAAAATCCTGGCCAACTCCACCAACTCCAAGGAACTTTTCAGTGTCATTCAAGAATTCACCAACCCACGCAGCGAAGCCACAGACATCACCCCATCCCAAGACCTCTGCGACAAGCTTGGAACCTATTTCCACCTCAAGATCAAAAACCTCTACGACAACTTCATCGACCATCCACCAGGTGCCACAGATGGCCCCCCGCCCCCCAGAAACACGAGCCAGCCCACCATCTCCAACTGGACACCGATCACGGCCGAAGAAACTGCCTGGACCATGAAAAGCATCCACTCGGGGTCCCCCACCGACCCCTGCCCCCTCACATCTACCACAGAGCCGCGGCCGCCATCGCACCCGAACTACAACGCACCATCAACACCACCTTCAAAACAGGCACCTTCCCAGATGACTGGAAGCGCGCAGAAGTCAGACCCCTGCTCAAAAAGCCCACAGCTGACCCCACCGACCTCAAGAACTATCGGCCCATCTCGCTCCTCCCCTTCGCAGCCAAAGTTGCAGAGAAAACAGTTAACAGGAAACTGACACGATTCATTGAAGAGAACGCCGTCCTCGACCCATCCCAATCCGGATTCCGAAGCAACCACAGCACAGAGACCACCCTACTCACCACCACAGATGACATCCGCACCCTCCTGGACCAAGGCCACTCCACAGCCCTCATCCTACTCAACCTATCAGCGGCCTTCGACACCGTCTCCCACCGCACACTAGTCGCCAGACTACATGACGCAGGCATACAAGAAACAGCCCTGGACTGGATCCGATCATTGCTCACCGGAAGAAGCCAAAGGATCAGACTCCCACCCTTCATCTCCAACCCAACGAAAATCACCTTTCAGAGTCCCACAGGGTTCATCACTGAGCCCCACCCTCTTCAACATCTACATGGCCCCCCTCGCAGCCATCGTCTGACAACACGGCCTCAACATCGTATCCTATGCCAACGACACCCAGCTCATCCTCTCCCTCACCAAAGACCCCACCACTGCCAAACTCAACTTCCAGAAAGGAATGCAAGACGTCGCAGTCTGGATGGCCAACAGCTGCCTGAAGCTCAACGCCGAGAAGACAGAAGTCCTCGTCCTCGGTACCACCCCTTCTGCATGGGACAGCACCTGGTGGCTGACCACCCTCGGAAGCCCACCTACCCCCTCAGACCACGCCAAGAACCTCGGCATCGTACTCGACTCATCACTCACCATGAACCATGAACCGACAGGTCAACGCCGTCACCTCCAGCTGCTTCAACACCCTCCGCAGCCTCCGCAAGACCTTCAAGTGGATTCCCCCTGAGTCAAGGAAGACAGTCACCCACGCACTCATCACCAGCAGACTGGACTATGGAAACGCACTCTACGCCGGCCTCAACAAGTCCCTACTCCACAAACTCCAGACAATACAGAACACCGCCGCCAGACTCGTCCTCGGCATCCCCCGACACGAACACATCAGCCAACACCTACGAAGTCTTCCACTGGCTTCCCGTGGAGAAAAGAGTCACTTTCAAAATCCTCACTTACGCCTACAAATGCCTACACAACAACGAACCCAAATACCTCAACGACAGAATCAACTTTCACGTACCCAAAAGAATCCTCTGATCTTCCAACCCTCGCACTGGCCGAAACACCGCGCATCCACAGAGCCAGAGCAGGCGGTCAATCCTTCTCTCACATTGCAGCCAAGACCTGGAACGAGTTACCGGCAGACATCAGACGCGCCCCCTCCCTGAACACCTTCAGGAAGACCCTCAAGACCTGGCTCTTCGGCTAAACAGATCTGCGGACCCCCCCCCTCAGCGCCTTGAGACCCTCACGGGTGAGTAGCACGCTTACAATTCCCTGATTGATTGATTGATTGATTCCCTTAGTAGATACACCATTTGAGAAGGTAGGGGTGGACTTTGTCAGCCCCTTGGACACACACGAATGGTGACTAGGCCCTCCTGGGTAACTTTACATGAGTGAGGTTCATCAAGAAGGCTGTTTCTGACAGAAAGATCAACTTTATGTCAGTTTACATGAGGTCCATGTGAGATAGGTATCAAGTTACCTACAGGTTTCTCATGCATTATCACCCCCAGGCCAATTTGAAAGATTCAACAAGACTCTGAGAGGCATGATGATGTGCCTCAGGAAGCCTCTTACGCATATGTGGTGCATCATGCTACCATGCCTACGCTTTGACTACAGGAAGGCCATACTAATCCAAAGGTACCCCCCTGTAGGTTGCTTTCAGGTCTGGGAGAAGGGGGGAGCCAAAAATAAATCTAAACAAGAAACTCCCACCGGACGTATATTGCTTTTATGTAGGCTGACTACAGCTCTATAGGGCTATCCGCAGTTGTAGCATAACAAGCTCACAGTTTTTATATCTTGTATTTTTCTATTTGATTATTCATAATCATTTTTTATAATTTGTGTCAACATACAAAGAGTAACAAAACACTTTTTTAAAACAATTTTTTTGTATCCACATATATTTAAATATCCACAATTTCATCTATTATAAAAAGTCAACATATGTGTTATTCTTCTTTATAAACAACAATGCCTGTATCATTTCATTAAAATTGTATATCCTCCAGATTATTGACCACACTTGCATACTAACCTGTCACACCATCATACATTCCCACTCTCTCGTCAAGACATACCATACCCTACCGAGATCACACAGACTACAAAGGTCACGGTAAAGACAGATACAAAGCAGTCTCCATGACAGTGTTGTAGGTTGGGTATCAAACATCCAGGTCAACACACGTTTCAGTGGCTATTATCACTTTGGGACCACCTTCTTCAGGCCCACCTATTTAGACTATAGAGGTGAGTGGTTGGGGAATCTGTAAATGTCAAAGCACAAAGTTACCTTGGACGGCCCCATTATCAAATATACTTTTCTTCTAAGTTTCTTTATTGAACAATGCTCCAATGGTTTGTTAAGACAAAGAAAATTCATGAAGTGATTAACTTGCCATGAGTAGAATAGTTGTCTGCCACCAACACCACTCTAAAAGTGCATGACTAATATAGTCAAAACAGAAAAGGTGCAACAGAATATAAAAATGACCCCATAGTTAAGTACTTCTGCATGAACCCATTACTAATGGTCATGCCTTAAATGATTGTCTGTATCTTAGAAAAGGAGGGAGGAACCCTGAGAAGCCGGGTTATGCACCAAAGTGCCACTTATATCTCTCTGTGGAACCAAAAAAGATTTTAGAGGCAATGAAGAAAGTCAAGGGAACTTAAAGCACGGATATATGAGATTGATTTCTTCTAAATTCAAGTGAATACCATGCAGCGGTTTCACTTTTGTAAATTTCCCATATCGTTCTGACAATAAAAATATTTGCGCCTGCTCGATCCGTTCTGTTGGTTACAAAAAAGGCACTCAGAGAAGGTACATTCATTTAAGAGGATTTCTTTATATTAGTCGTAGGCCATAAAGGCATTAGGTCATAGTTTTAATACCTCGCAATTCACTTTTCCGTAAATGCCAAGCCAGGCTACTAATGATGTTATACTAGAACAGCATAATGGAGAGTCCTTAGTAGTAAGTAATCAAAATATTCAGTGCATCTCATGAGCCTATGGGAGCATGAAGAGAACATAAGTGACATGTTGTTTAAATCATGATTTGAAAAGATCAATATGGATAGAGGGTGGTTATTAGATTATTGTGGTATGCAGATTAGCTAATTAAGAATGGGATCTAAGAGGCCTGCCATGAGATAGGGACTCTGAACCAAGACAAGGTATACATCCTTGTGTAGCTGCCAAGTCAATAACTAAACCATTATATGGTATAGATCCTCATATGACATTCAAATCCATATCCAAAGTTTAAGTATGTTCCAAAACTTATCCCACCCTTCGTGTAGTGCTAGACTTCACTCGCTCATAGTGAAACTACTGTGAGCTGTGTTATCATAACATGTACATAGTAAAGCAACTCTGAGCTATTTTTGTAGTGACATGCTCCAAAGTAGCACCAACCTGGGGGAATTGTTTATTACAGAGCTCCTTGTTATCTAAAATTCAAAAGTTGAGTGGTGGGCCCTTTTAGGTATCAATACTTCCAATTGGTTTAGATGATACGAAGGCTTCACTATAAATGTAATAAAGGAGTAACCAAAATACGAGTATTAGCCATTTGCAGCCTCATCTTAGAAAAATACATGATGATCAAAACTATGACTGCTGCAATAAATTATTTGGAGCATTAAAGATTTAGTGAGGTGGTCTTAATATAGCAGAAAATATATGTCACAATGGACATGGAATGAAGTAGAATGAATCCCAGTCAATAAATTGTAAATAGAGTACAAATATAAATCCTTGGAGATAGCCTTACTTGTATTATCAAGGCAACTCCCGGGATTGCAGTTCACCCAGATCCTGCCCAAAGGAGAAACCACTTTGATTTAAAAACCATAGTCTACATCTTCATTACATTCGTAAAGTATTTAAGTCTGTATATGCCTTATGTGTACCGAATGGTCACACCTGGTCGCGAGATACACATGTGAGGCAAACGATATCTCATATGTTAGGGCGATTTCACAGTTGTTGCACAGTCTGAGGATGGAAAAGTATTAAAAAATATTTCAGGCCTCCATATATCTGTAATGGAGTAACCGCTTATCCAACTAAATATAGTTGTATCCGAGACGTGAAAGACAACGTCTCAGTGTTTCCACCGGTGGTTTACGAATTCCCGATCATTATGTCGCTTACTCACAAACAGTACCTCTGCGGTCCAGCCACTGCCTGGTGCATTTACACTTGTTTAGGACAGCCAAATCTATTGCATGCGTGCCTACCTTGATTTTGAAGTCCAGACACATTTAGAAGCTGGCTGCAAGTCCTTAACGCAGAGAGGAGTGAAAAAAGAATACAATACTGCTTGAAAATGTTGGAAATATTTCGCGCCATATTGAAGTGTGATTCTGCTAGTGAAATCGCTCTCTTTGACAACTGTCTCTATAGATAATCATATTCCTCATTTTTATGTGCTATGCGAAGTTATATGTAGATGTATTACATAACATAATTAGATGTTATTTGTTAAAAACGCGTCGTTAATATCTAGTTGGTTACTAAGAGAAGGATTTGTGAGTGATATTGAGCGCCATATTGGAGTGTTTTGCTACTAGTCATATCACTTCCATTGGTGACTGATGGGATCAATAAATAGCATCCTCTCTTGCACGCACTACAAGGACGAGTGCAAAATGTGAGCAAATGTAACACTATAGAATGCCGCCTATTAGAAAATCACCATAGATACTAGTGGGATATCAGGTGAGAATTCACCTAATAATTCAATTTCAATGTAACGAAGGAAGAAGAATTACTGATGTCATAATATCCTATGATTTTGGAGAGTCTTAATATTCTCGCTACAGTTCTTTGTCAGAATTGGTTAGGTCGGCAGTATTACCGGGCTAACCTCTTCGACTGGAACCATTTATGACTCCATTACAACAGGGTATAGTGAAGGCTTTATAATGTTGGATCTTGTGCCTATATAATAGTTCTGCCAAGTCATATGCGGTTAGAAGAGATATATGATGTCCAATAGAGGTAGTTTGAATTTAGGTAACCTTCCATATAATCTTTTCATTAAGCCCTTCTTTAATTGTATTGAATAAAAAGATCCAGTAAGTTTCACTCAGTTTTCGGGTCTTTTCTACTGATTGGCGTTGTTTGGGCCTAACCTTTTTTTTAAATGAGCCATCTAAGGTCATTTTACGTATGGTTTTTCACTTGGCAGTGTTGAACTATGGGAGCTGTTAATTTCCCAGTTCGTACTGCTGATTTGTGCTCACTGAACCTGGTTCTAAATTCCATGCCTGTCTCCCCAATATAACCTAGATTACATGGGCAAAAAATGATGTATATTATATTTTGATTTCTGTAGATGGTCATATCTTTTAATTGGCCTTTTCTGCCTTTATATTCC
This sequence comes from Calotriton arnoldi, assembly GCA_963921515.1. Taxonomy (NCBI): domain Eukaryota; kingdom Metazoa; phylum Chordata; class Amphibia; order Caudata; family Salamandridae; genus Calotriton; species Calotriton arnoldi. The sequence goes on from CAWUFW010001962.1 coordinate 299,793, forward strand.
CAGCAATCTGTAATTATGGCTCTATCACATGCTTAACATGTGACACATCTGTGATTACCCTTGATAGGCGAAAGACCAGTGATAGATCTTTGTGCTGTATCTGTTTTTGGCCTGCTTCTAGTGTGTACTAGCTTCTCTTTCAGGCTGTGGTTTCTTCTATTTGCTACTCTAGGTTTCTGTAGTCTGTCTCCCTCTTCGTTAACATTTAATATCTTCCAGTTTTTGTCGAGAATCTTTCTTACTTTGAAATTTAGTTGAGAGTGATTGATGACACACTATTTGGTCTTCATTTTTCCGTATTGTTCCCTGTAATAGTGTGTCACGATTGTAATATTTCGCTCTCTTAAAAGATGTTTTTTATCAGGCGCTTGGGGTATCTTCACTTTAAGAGCCGTTTTTTGAGTCATTCTCCATGTATTGTGAAGTCTTGTATATTGGAGTAATTGTGCTGGATTTTCAGGATCTCCCCAAAGGGTATGGAGTCCTTTTGACTGGAAAGGTGTAAGCTGTTATGTTGCAAGATAGTGTTTTTTGCTGTTGGTTTCCTTTAGAAACGTATCTGCAATGCACCTGTGTCACCTGAGTTGAGTATATCTAAAAACTCTACGTCTATATTACTGAACTCAGCTGTCAACTTCAGATTTGTGTCACTGGCATTAAGCCATTCCATATACTCTTGGAGTGTAATGGTATCGCCTGCCCATATGAAAAAGATGTCATCTATGAATCGTCTCCATGTTTTTACATCTTCAAAGAATGGTGCCGCCTCATTAAAAATGTGTTTCTGTTCGTATTCACCCATGTAGATATTTGCTATGCTGGGAGCACAAAAGGCTCCCACGCTGGTCCCTTTGAATTGTTGGTATGTGTGTCCATTGAATTAAAAATAATTGTTATAAAGTACAAATTCCAAGCATTCCAGGAAAAAATCATCTGGTCTTTTGTCTGGTGTTCTACTGAGGAGTGAGGCCACTGATTCTATAGCTTGACGCTGAGGAATGTTTGTATAAATAGCCTTAATGTCAAGTGTGACTAATAACTCTCGCTCAGGATCGAAAGGCATGTTTTCGATCTTTGCTATCATATCACCAGTGTCTCTGATGAATGATTGGTAAGTCTTGGTCAGTGGGCCCAGAAAAATATCTACATATTTTGAAAGGGGTTCTGTGCTAGCATTGATGGTGGAGATGATAGGTCGTAAATGTGGGTTTTTTACATTCTTGTGGGTTTTAGGAACCCCATAAAGGGCTGGTATGACAGGATTTTGTTTATTGAGGTAGGCATATCCTTGTTGGCACATATATCCATCATCTAGGGACTTTTTTGTCACCTCAACTTTGAGTGCACTTAGTTTCATGAGCATTGATGGATTAGCTCTTTTGTAGTGCTCAGGAACTGCGAACATAATGTCTATCTTGTTTATATAGTCATATGAGTTCCTAATGACTATCCCTCCACCTTTGTCACAAGGCTTGATAATGATGTCCTTGTTTTCTTGTAGCTGTTTTAAAGCCATAGTTTCCTGCTTTGACAGATTGAACATATTTTTCTGAACGTATTTGATGACACGTTGCAGGTCATTAAGAACGGTTCTCTCAAAGATTGCTATCTCTGGTCCTACCATTTCAAGTGTTCATGTAAATGTAGATTTTGACCCACATTTAGAAAGATTCTGTTCATTTTCCTCCATGGGGTGGTGCATCAAATACTTCTTTAGTCTGATTTTCCAAAGGAAGGCAAAAATATCTTGATTCAGTTTTTATATTTCACATTTTGTATTGGGTACAAAATACAACCCTCTACTAAGAACTGAAAGCTCTTCTTCATTGAGTGCATAGGATGACAAATTAAAAATAGGGATGGTGTCTTCATTGATGGCTTTGGTTTGTTTCTTTATTAGGACCTCCAATATTGTTGGTTCTTGGTTTTCAAGTACTGCTGATGTTGTGGGTTCATTTGCTGATACTCGCTTCTGTCTTGCCCCCACTGTCTGTTCCTCCCCCTGTTGAGACCTCTCTGTAAAAACGGAAACTGTGTCCAATGATAATGCTGATCCCCTTGTCTGTCTCTGTTGGGTCTATAATTCTGATGAGCTCCTTCTGATGTGTTGAAGCTATCTCCATCTGAGTCAGTGGAATATCTGTCCAAGAAAGTTAGGACTTTTCTTCTGCCACTTCTGCTTTGATTATACTGGCTAGCGCCTCAGCTGCAGTCCTGATAGTAAATGGTACCCAGAGAAGGATATGCTCTCTCTTGCGTGTACCACCTGACATCATTTTTTAATTTATCATTTTTTTTCCTCATCAGCTACTCCTCAAAATCCTTCAATTCATTGGTCATACTTTCTAATCTCGCCTTTGCTTCTTCTAGTGCAATCATACTCTTTAGTTTTTCTTCTCGTTCCTTGATTTCCTGATTGAGGAGAGCTACCATTTCTCTCGCTTTCTCTACAATCAAAATCATTCAGTCCCTGGAACAACGGTTCGCTATCTGAGACTATTTTTCCAGGAACTTGCGTATTTCAACGAATAGGGCAGGGACATTACGTACTCTTAATCCAGAGGGAATCACCCCAGAACGTAACTATTCTAACATGAACTGTGCATGTGATTCCATCCTTTTAATTTTCTTTCTTAAGTTGAGCAACTTATTCCACTCACCATTATCTGCATTGGACACAGTTGCTATTTTGTCCTTTGTGATCACTTGCCGTATAAGGGCAGAGAAGACCTCATCTGTAAAACCGAAGGTTTTCAGCTCTTCCATATTCTTGACCCACTGAAGGAACCCACAACGCCCAAACTTACTATAATTACTATGCTCAGTAATGATGCTTATTTAGAAAGTATTACTATTGTACACCACCCATTGGATGGATCCTATTAAATTACGGAGTGCTGTATCTCTAAAGTGTCGATATAGAAATGATCTCTGATTAAAAAAGTGAGGCAAACAGAAAAAAAGAATAGAAGAAAAAGTAAAAACACAAAACGAAAAGGAGCTATTATTCAATCAAACTCTCATATCATTGAGAGGGTATAGCCATACCAATGATTAAAAAACCGCAGAAACACCATACTAATCCAAAGGTACCCCCTGTAGGTTGCTTTCAGGTATGGGAGAGGGGGGAAGCCAAAACTAAATCTACACAAGAAACTCCCAATGGACCTATATTGTTTTTATGTAGGCTGACTACAGCTATATGGGGCTATCCGTGGTTATAACATAACAAGCTCACAATTTTTAAATCTTTTATTTTTCTATTTAATTATTCATAATCATTTTCTATCATTTGTAACAACATACAAAGAGTAGCAAAACACTTTAAAAAAAATTGTATCCGCATATATTTTAATATCCAACAATTTCATCTATTATAAAAAATCAACATACATGTTATTCTTCTTTATAAACAATAATGCCTGTATCATTTCATTATAATTGTATATCTCCCAGATTATTGACCACACTTGCATACTAACCTGTCACACCATCATACATTCCCACTCTCTCGTCAAGACATACCATACCCTACCTAGATCACATACACTACAAAGGTCACGGTAAAGACAGATACAAAGCAGTCACCATGACTGTGTTGTACGTTGGGTATCAAACATCTAGGTCAACGCATGTTTTGGTGGCTATTATCACTTTGGGACTACCTTCTTCAGGACCACCAATATAGAATATAGAGGTGAGTGGTTGGGGAATCTGTAAATGTCAAAGCACAAAGTTACCTGGGACTGCCCCGTTATCAAGTATACTTTTCCTCTAAGTTTCTTTATTGAACAACAGGGAGGCCTCAAAGAAGGGAGTGAGCTTCACCCCCTTCAAACGTTTGTGTGGGTGCCTATTATGGGAACCGCTGAGTCTTGTGAGAGACAGGTGGCAGAAAACATCCAAGAAAACTGCACACATTCTGGTGGATTACCTGTTGGCTTTGAGATCCAAGATGGTCCAGTATGAAGAAAGTAAACACAAATCTGGGAAAGACCTGATTAATCAGAAGGTGACTCTGGTAAAGTACCAGCCTGACCAGAAAGTTTGGGTGAGGGAACCAATGGAGCCCTGGGCACTCAAAAGTACAAAGAGAAAGAAAAGTGAGGTGACCTACCTTGTATAACTTGTGACCCCAGGAATCTTTTGAGGGTCATGCATGTCAACAGGATGAAACCACAGGAGTGCTATTATGCAAAGGGCACACTTTTCAAAGTTACTTTGCACTGCATTTTCTATTAGTGATTGTTTTACTGTTAAGTAATGCCTGCATGTGGTTGTCATGTTGTGATATGTGATAGCAAAATGCCTTATGCTGCTTGAATAAATATTGTCTTTTCACTATTTATTATCAATTATCTTGTTATTCATTTGAGTTTTCTTTAATTACCTCTCTTTCAGTGGCAATCACTTTCCACCCTCACCAAGATGATACACTCAAATGGCTCTGTTAAGATTAAATCTCAAGACCTTGCAGATTACCACCGTTCTCAGTAGCTGTTTTAAAAGTTCTTTAGCCTTCTATTTTCATTTACTTAGTGGTATACCTTTTCTAGCGACTCATCCCCTTGTGAGAATTTGAACTTATGCATTGGCAGATGGAGTGGTGTTCCTTGGGATGGCAGAGGACATAGCCTCACCCATACCAACAATACCTTCTCAGTCAAATTTAGAGAAGACCCCCCAGCCAAGTGATCATCTCTATATTTTAAAAGGACTACTTCCATTGCAGTTCTCTTCAAGTTACAAAATATTTAGTGGACTACTGCATAGGTTTTACCAGCTGTTCACCAAACGTTTACATTTTTCTAATTGATTTTCAGAAACAAACTCCCAAATCTGAGTTTTCAAAATAACGAAAAAAACTTTCTGTCAGGATGTGGGAGTCAATATTATTTTTTTCTGTCCCTCACTGCCAGGTTTTACCTGATGGTGATGGACAGAAAAAAGGACATTACACCATCCACCCCAAACAGGTTGGGTGGTGTTATGCCCTTCCTCTGACGGCTCCTACTTCATTGGGCCATTGGTGGAAGTTTCCCATCGATGGAGCCAGTGGGGGCTCCATTGACAGAAACCTCATGGCTTGCCCTTCACAAAATGAGTTGGGTAGACCAAAAGTACTGTGGACAGGATACCCTGTTACAAACACAACACAACAGAGTACTCTGTTCACCAAATTCTGAACCGACTCTTTGTTCTGTAGCAGAGATATTGGTCAAATGTCTTTGATGGAACTGTTTGCATGAACTCCACACCACTCTTTTAGAAAGAGCATCTTCCACTTGCAGTTTACCTGGCACCGTGCAGCTGTTCTCTGCTGTGTTCACTTGCCTGATTTTAGTGTTTAATTTCTTGGAGAACCAGATCTGCTGTTGTTTGAACTCATTTCATATCATGTATTCTTTCCATGTGCTCTCAATGTTATGACACAAGCATTTTTCTATTACTGGCCTCTGCAGGCCATTATTCTGTCTACTGACCTTTGTATAATTGTTTTTTTATTTATTTGAAATTTCTTGCTTTCCTGGAACTATGATCAGCGGCAGAACTAAAGTTAGGCCAGTGCTAGTTCATATAGCCCAATGTAGATTATTACAAACTTACTTTTCCTTGTAAAAATATGATTTCTCCATTAGGTAGATTTTGAGAATTAAGAGGAAGATAATTTTGAATTATTTTCTAGCATTTTCCTGAGCACAGATGTAAAATAAATATTGCAATGAAACCTTCATCTACTTTTTGGCAATGTGGCTGAACCCACACTGAGGATTCTGACAATATACGCACTAGGTTTTGTTACATGGTCAAGGCTCTTTTCTTGTCATCTGTTACTGTTGTACCAATGACCTGCATACCAGCCAGAGCACAGTGTTATTATTAGTAGCCATATATTTGTGTCACATATGTGGGTCATGAAAGTAAGCACTGCAGCCCACCTTCACAGTTGACTTCCATGCCATAGATGCTTTTACTGCACTATTTACTCTAGGAAAGTTAAATTAACCAGATAGGGTAATTGTTAGACCTAGCTTTTCCAGCAGGTTTATCCCCAGACTTTTTGCTTTTTGGCCTCCTGTTTCGGACCCTGTGTTTGTTGGTTTTATGACTCTGGGCACTTTACCACTGCTGATCAGTGCTAAAGTGCATATGCTCTCTCTGTAAATTGTATTTATGGATTGGTGATTCCATGATTGGCATATTTGATTTACTGGTAAGTCCCTGGTACAGTGCACTGTGTGTGCCAAGGGCCTGTAAATCAAATGCTGCTAGTGGGCCTGCAGCACTGATTGTGCCACCCGCATGAGCAACCTTTAACTCAGACCTGCCACTACAGTGTCTGTGCTCAGTTTGGTACTGCCATGTCGACCTGGCAAGTGCACCCTTCCCTTTTCTTACATGTAAGACACCCCTCAGATAAGCCCAGTTTAGCTCCATGGGCAAGGTGCAGTGTATGTGAAAGGTAGGACATGTACTGAGGTGTGTGGCATGTCCTGATAGTGAAATACAGTGATTTCGTTTTTCACTATTGAAAGACTATCTGTCCCATAGGATAGAATGGGAGTTTATTTATAACATCTTATAAATATAACTTCCCATTGGGACAAGATAGGAAGATGGAGTTTAGTATGCCTGAACTCAGAATATAAAAATGCATCTTTTAGTAAAGATGATTTTTATAGTGTGTTTTAAAATAATACCACTTTTAGAAAGTGGGCATTTTATTGCTTAGCCATCCTGTGTGGCTCTGCTGGTTTGTGGATTGACTGTCTGGCTTTGGAGTCACAGAGGCTGGGGATGTGCATTCTCTCAGACAGCCACTGGGAGGGTTGATGTGTGTCCTGCCTTTCCTGAATGAGTCAGGGCTGGGCTGAATAGACCTGGGCTGCATTTAGAGTAGGGGGAGGAGATTTCCGTCACACCAGAATGGGCCTGGTCTGCCTTGGACAAAGCTGTCTCCACCTCCTGCCAGGCAGCTGCACCAGAGAGGACAGAACTGGTTTTGGCTGGGCAAAGAGCTTCTCTGCCACCAGAGAACAAAGGAGTTTGTGCTATTAAAAGTGGGGCCCAGACCTCAGACTTGCATATCTCTTCTGGGATTCAAGAGGAACCTTTGCCAAGGAGAAGAGCTGGAGAAACTGAAGGAGAAGTACTGACCCTTTTCTGTGTGCTGTCTGGGGTTGGCCTGCAGTGGCTCTTTCTGCCAAAGAAAGGACAAGGACTTTGCTGTGTACTGTGTCCCCTGCTTGAGGAAAATCTCCAAGGGCTTGAAGTAGAGCCTGTTTTGAAGTCTCAGGGATACAAAGACTTCACCCCCAGCTCCCCTGAACTTCCTTGCTGGGAGTTCTGACCTGCCAAGAGGTGCCTGTGGCTGTTCTGGGCCTCTGGAGGTTGTTCCTGCTGTTGGGAGCTGGAAAAGTAACGCAACGATGAGAAGCGTGACGCATCCGCACCTGTTTCCGATGCATCGCCGAAGAAACCGACGCAGCGCTTGCCCACAGCAGTAGAAATCACCGCACGGTGCATCGAATGCACCAATCTGCGAAGTCCGAGATCACTGCACCGATTCCGACGCAGGCCGTGCTGGGTGGCTGCAAGAACCAACGCATTGTGGGACTGCGGCTGGAGAAACCAACGCAGCGCCGTTGCCCCTGCTGCATCGAGAACCGATGCATCCCCGATCCTCTCGCATTGCACTGCAGTGCCAAGTCTACATCAACGCTGGGGCCGCAGTAAGAAACTGACGCATCACCTCCCCACACAGTAAGAAACCGACGCATCATCTCCCCTTCAGTAAGGAACCAACGCATCACCTCCCCTGCGTGGCAGTAAGGAACCAACGCATCTCCTCCCCTGGAGTATGGAACCACTGCATCACCTTCCCTGCGCGTAAGGAACAGACGCATCACCTTTCCTGCAGCTGTTTTTGTTTATGATTTTGACGCATCCAAGGTACTTTGTGTTGAAAGTGTTGCATCTATAGTTTGCTATGGACAGAACTGTTTCTGCCTTTTAAAAGTCATATTTTGATTACTGTATTGTGGATTGTTGTCATTTTGGTCTTGTGTGGTTTAGATAAAGATTACGTGTTTTTCTAAACTGGTGTGGTGTCCATTTGTAGTGTTTTCACTGTATTACTTTATGTGTGCACAAATGTATTACACACTGCCTCTGAGATAAGCCTGTCTGCTCATGCCAAGCTACCAAGGGGGTGAGCAAGGGTTATTTTAGAAGTGTATCCCCCTTACCCTGACTAGGAAGAAGGGTCTCCACTTGGACAACGGTGCAAACCATTTTCAACTAGAGACCCCTATTTCTAACAGTAATCCAATGCAAAGTCCACGTTTTAGGAAAAAGGTACTTGGCCAATAATATTGTTTAGTCATAATGTAGCACACAGTTTCCTTCAGCCAGCAAAACCTGACAGAAACAAATGGTGGAACTATGACAAAATGGTGTACTTTCATTTTCTATGCAGAAATATACATAAAAAATAATAATCCAATCTTCAGCAAAACTATAACAAAAGACTGCAAGCATATATTTTTGTGGATATACTTATTGAAGTGTTTCTAGGCTAACTTTTTATTTTGTTCCTCAGGTGACTATTGCAGTGTAATTTGATGTCTCTCTTGATTTCTCATCTGATGCCATTTCTAAATGTCTCTTAATTCTAAAACACTAGGTGAAGGAATACATGATATCTCTTGAAGTAATTCATAAACTGCATGGATGATTCTAATTTGTACCAACTGCTATATAGCATTTTGTATGAATTGTAAGTGTGCTTCTGTGCTTGATTCTTTTTTAAGCATCAGACCTATTTTTCTGCAGTGAAAAATCAATATTCATTTTCTGGGAGAAGCTAGTTCACTTCCTCATCTCTCTGAGCTGATAATTTCTGATTTGCCATACTGGGGCCTTTGAGGTGCCCTGGGGGGCGCAACGGTTCACTGACAGAATATCGAAAACAAAATATCGTGTGGACAGAATATCGTGTCCAAAATATCGAGGACAAGAATATCGAGTAGGTAAGTGCAAATAGATGGGTATCAATTTACTATTCTTAACTCCAGATCTACGTACCTTGAAGATATATATATCGTCAAAGTACATATATGTGGAGTTATATATAGTAAAACTTTACTTACCCATAGAAAATGACCTTCACGATATTCTTGTCCTCAATATTTTTGACACGATATTGTGTCCGACGATATTTGTGTTTTCGATATTTTGTCCACCCACCGGGCGCAACGGGTGTTTGGGCCTGCTTTGGGCAGCCCCGGGCACTTTGGTATTACATAAGGGGCCATAGACGCTTGTGCATCCCCTTCTGTAATACCGATAGTGCTGGCGCACATAAAGCGTCAGCGCTATCATCTGAGGGTGTTCCCTCATTTGCATGGGGGCATGGCCACAGGCAAATGATGGCATCCCTTTTCCTCTGTGCCTATGCTTTATTATAGGCATGGGCACAGAGGCAAAGAAGCTGTCAGAAGGCGCACTGACAGTGTGCCACCCAATAGGTGGCGCACTGTCAGTGCACCCCCTGATTGCAACCTTCTGGAGGGGGGAAAGGGGGTCCCATGGATCCCCGACATCCCCTTGCAGGCGGGTGCAGTCAGTCACTGCACCTGCCTCTTAGGGGATCTCTAATCCCCTTTAAAAGTGCAGCTGGCTTGCCGACTGCACAATAAAACACAGAGTGGATTCAAAGCAGCGGCTCCATTTCTCACCTGACTGCGCTGCACCCTATGTGCAGTGCATTTCATGTAATAGGGCACACTTTCCCTGTTTGCACCAGGCACACCTGTTTTAAGGTGCGCCAGGCGCAAACAGAAAAAGTGCGCCCTTTGCATAATAGCAGTAAATCTTCCCAACACCACATTACCATGCCTGAAGACAGGGGCTCAAAAAACTTGAATCTCTAACTCGAGGTTCCGCTCTCAGTCATAGAGGACAATAAATGGAGTCTAAGCCCAATAATTACTTGAAGTCACTGAATAACTTTCCCAAAGTGGTCAGAAAACTGCAAGACAAAACAATCTGCAGCTTTTAATTGATCTAGTAGACCATGATGATGAGGCACCCGATCAGGACATTTCCAGCAACAAAGATTGAGAGATATATATACTCAAAGAAGTACTGCAGGCACACTCTAACCCTAACAAAAATGTTTACCAAAAATGCCACATTTTCAACTCAAACAAACAAATCACAATGCCAATACTGATACTTATTTAACTTTTTCAACTGGAACATAGAATTGAATCAATGTCAGCCTAAGCAGTTAATTCCAATAGACTTTAATCCAAATTAATTCAAATTTTCACATATTTTAATCAAGTGAGAAGAATTTGACCAATTTAAAATCTTTGAGCAAAAACACAAACAATAAAAAACCTACTTTTCATAACAACAATACACTTCATATTTACAACTTTTTTACACCCAGACTTCAACCTATCTTTCAATCTCATTCAAACGTGTCACATCTACCATTCATCCAGACCACTAACACTCCGAAATGCCAACACACAAACACTTCTCAAGGTATTACACTTATTTGTGCCATACAATTACAACAAAAGCCAAACAGGAAAATATTTATGATGTACTCCCTAGTGCAACCTTAACAAAATATCCAATTCATCTCTAAACACCACCAATTAGAGGTGCACCATCAAGGGACTGATTTTTACACTTGTTTGGCTGACAAAAGAAGGTCGACGCGTTTCGAACCCCGAATTTGCTGCCTTGGGGTTCTCCTCAGGACCAAAAAGGCTTGTTTTATACTGCGAGATCAGCCGATCCCTGCTTGTCTTTAATTGAATTTCATTGATGCAGAGGCTGGTCTGCGACCTAAGTTCGTATTTCTCATGAATTGTGGCACGTATCCTACTCTTTATGTGAAATCCACACGGGGCCTCTCACCCTTACATTTTCAACTCGGCATGCAGGTAGGCACACTATACCTTAACAGTGTTTGTTGTAAAGCAAAAAATCCCTGGCAAAACTTTGTGCTTGAGTACATTCCAGCAAGGACACAATTCAACTGTGGATCAGCTGTGACTCAGACAAAACATCACACCTCAATGCAAGTGAGAGCAAGATATAAAGAAGGTCTCATTCACCATCAAAACAGATGCAAGAAAATAAGAGAGAAGCAAAGGAGAGTGAGGACAGAGAAATGTTGCAGGAGAGTAAAGATCAGCCAGTGAAGAGAAGAAGATATTGCACCCAATGTTGCTATCCAACACACTATGGGGTCGATTCCGATTCGGGCCGGAAAAAGCACGACCGACTCGGATCCGGAAAAAATACCGACCGACAGCGTACCGCGTGGCGCACGACACGCCAAGTACGATGCAAGGCGCGAAAAATCCGACCGACACGTACCGAAACCAAGTCGACCGACCGAGCCGCACGGAAAACAGCAATCCGGCCGGAAAAACACACGAATCCAACCGACCGACACGCACCCGGAACAAATCCGACCGAAACGTACACGCGAACTCCAAAAGCGCAAAGTACGATGCAAGGCGCGAAAACCACGACCGAGTCGGACGGAGGACAAGCCGTACGACCGACACGCACACAAAACCGAGCCGAAGCAACACAATACATCGCGACCGACGCGTACGCAGCATAGAAAACTGCACAAACACAGCGTGAACGAAACGGAGAACACCGTACGAGACCAATGCAGGGTCCGACTCGGTCACAAGAACGTTTCCAACATACACAAACAGCACAAAGGAAAAATCACCCAAAAAAAGGCCAAACAAGCAATTACCAAGCCAATAAATACTGGGGGGTGGGGACAGAGAACAAAGACACACCCACAACTCCACCTATATAAAGGACACAAATCACTACCATGAGCCTTTGCAAATGCCATTCCACTGCCAGCACCCAAGAGAAAGCAACCACACACCCACAGCTCATCCCTCACACAAGCCACACACCATCAGCACACCAACAAATACCTACCTCACATACACCCAGCAAAACACACACTCACACACCCTCACCTGCACACCAACACACACATCACCCACCATCACCACCCATCACCATGCCCCCCAAGAAGAATCCCAAGTTCCTAGATAGTGAATTGGAAGTCATGGTAGACGAGATCCTCAGGGTGGAGCCACAGCTGTTTGGCACACTGGTCCAACAGACCCCCATGTCGCAGAAAACCAAGATGTGGGAGAGGATCATCAACAGGGTGAACGCCCAATCACCACGTCGGCGCACAAAGACCGACATCCAGAACAGGTGGTATGACGTGCGCAGGAGGGTACGGAAAATGCTGACGAAAGACTACATCAACAGCCCTCCTGCCAAGCCAATATACCTCAGGCCCTGGGAGGAGAAGGTGCGGGCCATCCTTCCGCCAGTGAGCGTATATGGACTAGAGGACATCCCAGAGCCTGGTGAGTACACAACAAATGTACACAATATACTGCCACAAAACACACACATCACTGTCAAGGGAGAGTCAAACCATGCACTCATAGCAATTACACAGCAACCAGAACAGAATCATCCCAAAATGTGTATGTCAGTCAGATAAACACAACACATGCCATCAAAAAAGTCACATCCAACTGTGCCAACACATGTACAAACACAACTACAACTACAGCTAGGCAGTGGCACAAATAGAACTAACAAACACATCCACACATGTAGCCACCACAACAACACCAACACACAGTGAAGACCACTCAAAGGAAGGAATTCTGTGTATGCTGGCCAAGTCAGTGTAGCCAATAGCATCATGGGAGTCGCAGTCACACATATTGCCCCCCACAACTGTCCCATCAACACCACCATGAACCATGCGCACATCACAGGGAGTGGAGAAGGACTCACAAAATGGCTGACACTGGCTACTGCTGTGGGGAGCACAAGGCCCTGCTGGCAACTGTGCACTAACAAACAGCAGGACACCACTGACTGACATCCTGAGAGACAACTTACACTCCCTGCAATGCAAGCACGTTCCATGGTGGGATATCTGGCTAGCTGGGTGGGAAGGGGGACTTGCAGCACTGACCATAGTCACAAGCACCTCCCCTCACACCCCCAACACAAACTCCACAGAACCCACCTGGTAGAATGCAATGCCCCCATCCTAACACAAGATCCCACAAAGAACCACCACCCTGGGTTATGTTGTGTGAAGCACAGGGCCACTCTTGGGACTCTTAGCCAAACAACTGCCAGGACAACACTCCCAGCCATCCTGTCAGCACAGCCAGCCCACCCCTCAGGGAAGCAGAGTCAAAAGGAAGGAAGCATGGGCATGCTGGGAAGGGGGGAGGAGGCAATAGCATGATGGGAGTCGTAGTCACAGCTCTACATCCCCACCACATGGCCCAGCAAGCTCACACTCACGCATGCACATCCCACAGAGAGTGGAAAGGCCCATCAAAGATGTCTGACACTGTTGCTGTGTCGTGGGGAGCACAAGGGCATGCTGGGTACTGCACACCAACCAACAGCAGGACACCACTGTCAGCCATCTTGCCATTGCTCTCACACCCACACACACTGAACTCCACACAAATGCAAGTAAGTATGGGAATGCTGGGAAGTGGGGTGGAGGCAATGGCATGATGGGAGTCGTAGTCACAGACATAGCTCACCCCCACAACTGTCCCATCAACACCACCCTGAACCATGCTCACATCACAGGGAGTGGAGAAGGACTCACAAGATGGCTGACACTGGCTACTGCTGTGGGGAGCACAAGGCCCTGCTGGCAAATGTGCACCAACAAACAGCAGGACACCACTGACTGACATCCTGAGAGACAACTTACACTCCCTGCAATGCAAGCACAGTCCATGGTGGGATATCTGGCTAGCTGGGTGGGAAGGGGGACTTGCAGCACTGACCATAGTCACAAGCACCTCCCCTCACACCCCCCAACACAAACTCCACAGAACCCACCTGGTAGAATGCAATGCCCCCCATCCTAACACAAGATCCCACAAAGAACCACCACCCTGGGTTATGTTGTGTGAAGCACAGGGACACTCTTGGGACCTCTAGCCAAACAACTGCCAGGACAACACTCCCAGCCATCCTGTCAGCACAGCCAGCCCACCCCACAGGGAAGCAGAGTCAAAAGGAAGGAAGCATGGGCATGCTGGGAAGGGGGGAGGAGGCAATAGCATGATGGAAGTCGTAGTCACAGCTCTACATCCCCCACCACATGGCCCAGCAAGCTCACACTCACGCATGCACATCCCACAGAGAGTGGAAAGGCCCATCAAAGATGTCTGACACTGTTGCTGTGTCGTGGGGAGCACAAGGGCATGCTGGGTACTGCACACCAACAAACAGCAGGACACCACTGACTGACATCCTGAGAGACAACTTACACTCCCTGCAACGCAAGCACGTTCCATGGTGGGATAACTGACTGGCTGGGAGGGTGGGAAGGAGGGCCGGCTGTCAACCAAACACAACCAATGCAGACCATGTTCACACCCCAGAAAATACATAGAAATGCCCAAATAATGCAGGACAATGTGCCACACCAATATCAACCCCTGACTGTGACGACTTAGGACAATGCAATGTACAGGCCCGCACCCAGAGGCACAGTCACAACTGTCATGTGTGTCAACCATTGATGCCTGCAGAAACATAACATACATTGTTTGTGTCTCCCAAAAACAGGTGATGATGGGGACACAGCAGCAGACGCTGAGGAGTCCCAGTCCCAGGCTCAAGAGGATGCCGAGCTCACTGGCGTCGTACAGCCTCTGTCCTCCTCGGACGATGAAGAACAACCTGGCACATCCGGTGCAAGTCAACATGCAGCACCAGCAGGACCACCAGCTGCACCCCCTGCACCCACCCCTCCAACGACTGTCACCACGAATACCATCCCTGCCGACATGGACAGAACAAGGAGCAACACCAGCACAGTGACCCTGGACCAACCTGGGGCCATGGACACCACCACCACCACCAACCCCCAAGGTGGACCAGGGTTATCTGTGCGTGCCACTGCACACACTGCACATGTCAGCAGGGGTGGTGGGAGGAGTGGGAGACAGAGGTCGCTGCTTGCAGACGTTGCTGGTGTGCATGATGACCCACAACTGGTATGCATAGCTGATGCGTACCAGTCCAGCACCGGAGAGCTCAGCCAGGTAGTGGGGCTCCTCAGAGACATTAAACAGCAGCAGGCTGCCCATCATGCCCGCTTGGACTCCCACATGTCCCACGTGGAGTCACACATGTCCCGTGTGGACTCACACATGTCCCGCGTGGAGTCCAAGTGGGATGCACTGCATGAGATGACGGCGGTGCACAGGGACATTTTACAATGCCTCCGCCAGATGAACAGCAACCAGTCCACACCTCCCTGTGTGCCAACAACATCTGGTGCCGAACAAACTGCAACTGCCACAGGGAGGGAGGAGGACTCTGGCGGAGAGTCCCCTGCACCGCAGCAGCCTGTACTTGAGGGGCCCCCCCCAAGAAGAGGGGTCGTCCGAGGAGGGAAAAGTGAGAGGCCGATGGCCAAGCGCAACTCCCAGGAAGCCTGAACCTGTTCTGGATGTTCGCCTTTGTGCACAGACTGTTCACCCTGTTGACGGCAACACTACTCCCACACATTGCATGGGGAGTACAAGTTGGACCAATGTGTCAGACAACTGTGGCCCCGATACTGGGGATCCTGTCTACCAGGACTTTCAATTCACCTAGGAACTTGGGATTGCAAGATTTATGTACAGCACAACCCATCCTATGCACTATTAACACAAATGTATCACAATAAACACACTAATACACCATACTTGCCTCTGTCGTGATTCCAACGTGGGTGCTGTTATGGGGATGATGAACTGCAAAATTACACTGTGTATGCGAACTGCAACAGCAAGGGCAACACAGGCATGTGAGTACAGGCAACGTGACACACATGAGGGAGTCACACCACCAGGGCTACACAACACATACACACCCAGGCCATCTGACTCATTGCCTACACTGATGTTGCCAGGGAAGACGGTGCAATGCACAGACACCACACCCATTCCCAGTTGTAGTCAAGTAGCCCACAGGTGCAGTAAGCAAATGGCAGTCAAATGTGTGACCACAGACAACGCACATCACAAAGTGAAGCACAGGTTTATTACACAGTTGCAACATGCCGTAACCACTACAGATGCAAGGTAACCCCACCTGGCAGCGGGCACACAGTCAACAACTGTAGACGGAAGGAAGTCCATGGGTGTGGCGCACATCATCTGTAGGGACACAACAGCTACCAGCCTGGATGTGCAATCACGTCGTCGGTGGACACAGTTGACCAAACGAATCTGAAAGTACCCTGTGAAGGACAGAAATGACACACAGTCAAAAGCAATGGAGTACAGGACAGAACAGCAAAACTCATGCACAATACATGTTACAAGATACCCACCCAGAACCAAGTTAGCATGTCAACACTGTTGGGGAGTACAGCCCACCAGTCACCACACATCGCAACACACATCCAGTCAAGTAGCCCATGGACACACTCCAACAGCACCAGAGCACCACCCACACATCATGCCAACTCACATCATTGACATGACACCTCAGGATACTCACATTCAGCTAAAGAAGTTGGTGATGAGCTGTGTGCGGACATCACCATCACCATCATCATCATCATCATCGTCACTGGCATCGTGGTCCAGGCCAGGATCCTCCACAGGTGGCGGATGTTGGTCATTGTCATCCTGGATGAGAGGCAACTCCTTCCGCACTGCCAGGTTGTGGAGCATGCAGTAGACGATGATAATCTTGCACACTTTCGCAGGGGCATATGGGAGGGACCCTCCGGTCTTGTCCAGGCAGTGGAAGCGGCTCTTCAGGAGACCAAAGGTCTGCTCAATCACTCTCCTGGTCCGACCATGTGCCTCATTGTAGCGCATCTGGGCTGGTGTCACAGGGTTCCTGAGGGGTGTCAGCAACCACGGCATGTTGGGGTATCCAGAGTCACCTACGGACAGACAAGTGCACATTAGCTGACTTGGAAAAGTGGGCGGAATACTACAGATCAGATCACACACAATGGCACAAAGTCAGTACACACCGACAAGCCAGGCACGCTGGTTCTGCATCTGTGCCATCATCCTGGGGATGCGACTACTCCTCATCACAAAGGCATCGTGTGCTGAACCAGGGAAACGGGCACACACGTGTGTGATGGTCATGTCTGCAAGACACACCACCAGTGCATTGACCGAGTGGTAGTGCTTGCGGTTCCTGTAGGCCTGCTCCTGGGCCTGTGGTGGTACCAAAGCCACATGTGTCCCATCAATGGAGCCAATTACATGCGGCATCCTCCCCAGGGCATAAAAGTCACTCTTCACGTCAGTGAGTACGTCGCAGTCTAGGGAAATAGATGTACCGGTTCAAGAAGAGCAACATTGCCGCCAAAACATCGCGGAGCACACGGCTGAACATGGTCTGTGACATCCCACCAGCAGTCGCCACAGTATGTTGGAAGGTACCAGTGGCAAAGAAGTGTAGGGCTGCCATCACCTTCACCTTGGGGGTCAGCGCTGTAGGATACGGCCGGCCAGGCTGCAAATGTGGGGACAACTGCACTGCCAAATCCTCAATCAGCTGCCTGGTGAAGCGGTACCGTCGGATGCTGTCCCGTTCCACCATCGTTGCCAGGTCTGGGAATGGCCGATGGACAGCAGGAGCCATGCAGTGCAGAGGAGAAGTAAGCAAGATTGTCAGTCACCCCACATATGCGGCATTGAACACACTCAAGATCCCAACATACATCATTATGAGGCACAACTACATGAAGTGTGCAGTACCGGAAGGACATGTATGGTACATACATGGCCAACATCTGTCAACACGGTCCAACAGGTGGCATCAATTAGTCCCAGGTTGGCCCATTGGATATCATGAGGCCGTGTCACAGTTCCCATCTCCTGCTGCCGTGTCACAATAACCCCCACAGTGACATGTGAGGACAGATGTGCCCCAGGCACCACAGCTCAACGACAGGTACATTCCCAGGGACCCTGTAATGCCTGCTTGCGTTGTGTGTGCCAAACACATATTTGTGTGGCACATGTGCTAGGGGGTCACATTGTATGTTCGAAGTCATGTTCGGTGTTGTAGGCATTTGACACAGTCTACACACGCTTGTCATGGTGTTGGGGGGATGTCTTCTTCTTGCATTCCCTAGGTTGTGGTGTGCTGGTTGTGTCATGCATTGTCCATCCTATGGGTGGGGGTGGTAGTGGTGGTAGGCATCCTGCCCCCCTGGGTGAGGGTGGTAGTAGTGGTAGGCATCCTGCCCCCCTGGGTGAGGGTGGTAGTAGTGGTAGGCATCCTGCCCCCCTGGCTAAGGGTGGTAGTAGTGGTAGGCATCCTGCCCCCCTGGGTGAGGGTGGTAGTAGTGGTAGGCATCCTGCCCCCCTGGCTAAGGGTGGTAGTAGTGGTAGGCATCCTGCCCCCCTGGGTGAGGGTGGTAGTAGTGGTAGGCATCCTGCCCCCTCTGGCTAAGGGTGGTAGTAGTGGTAGGCATCCTGCCCCCCCTGGGTGAGGGTGGTACTAGTGGTAGGCATCCAGCCCACCCTGGGTGAGGGTGGTAGTAGTGGTAGGCATCCTGCCCCCCTGGGTGAGGGTGGTAGTAGTGGTAGGCATCCTGCCCCCCTGGGTGAGGGTGGTAGTAGTGGTAGGCATCCTGCCCCCCTTGGTGAGGGTGGTAGTAGTGGTAGGCATCCTGCCCCCCTGGGTGAGGGTGGTACTAGTGGTAGGCATCCAGCCCACCCTGGGTGAGGGTGGTAGTAGTGGTAGGCAGCCAGCCCCCCCTGGCTAAGGGTGGTGGTAGTGGTAGGCATTCTGCCCCCCCTGGGTGAGGGTGGTAGTAGTGGTAGGCATCCTGCCCCCCCTGGGTGAGGGTGGTAGTAGTGGTAGGCATCCTGCCCCCCCTGGCTAAGGGTGGTAGTAGTGGTAGGCATCCTGCCCCCCCTGGGTGAGGGTGGTAGTAGTGGTAGGCATCCTGCCCCCCTGGGTGAGGGTGGTACTAGTGGTAGGCATCCAGCCCACCCTGGGTGAGGTGGTAGTAGTGGTAGGCATCCAGCCCACCCTGGGTGAGGGTGATAGTAGTGGTAGGCATCCTGCCCCCTGGGTGAGGGTGGTAGTAGTGGTAGGCATCCTGCCCCCTGGCTAAGGGTGGTAGTAGTGGTAGGCATCCTGCCCCCCTGGGTGAGGGTGGTAGTAGTGGTAGGCATCCTGCCCCCCCTGGGTGAGGGTGGTAGTAGTGGTAGGCATCCTGCCCCCCCTGGGTGAGGGTGGTAGTGGTGGTAGGCATCCTGCCCCCCTGGGTAGGGGTGGTGGTGCGCATTCAGGCCCCTGTGTGCATATGTGGCATTGGTGATGGGCATCCCGCCCCTATGGTGCTGCTGTTGCTGGTGTAAGTATATTCTGCATCCGTGTGTGTGTGTGTGATGTGTCGTGTACGTGTTGTATGTGTTTTGTGGTTGGTGTCTGGCTTACCTTCTGCGCCGTACGCGTCCGTGCCTGTTCCGGTAGTATATGTAGAATATTGGTATGATCGGGACGAAGGGATTCATGGTTGGTTCGTGTCGTTCGTCCTTCTCGTTGCTTCGCGTCGTCCTCGTCGCTTCGCCTCGTCTTCGTCGCTTCGCCTCGTCCTCGTCGCTTCGCCTCGTCCTCGTCGCTGCCGTGTTCGTCTCGGAGCCGTGGATCGTGTTGTGGCGCGAATCGGAGCTTATGTACGCCTCTCCCGGATGCTTTGACGTGCCGTGCGTAGCGACGGGTTCGGCGCGTACGGAAAGCGCATCGTACTTGTCCGGCCGGACGGGGCTGCATTTTTCCTTCCGTGCGACTCGATTCGGCGTTTCCGGATTCGCCTCGGTCGGAGAACAGGACCTGGTTTGGGTGAGTACGGCTCGGCTGGATTCTTTGCTGTTGTGCGCATCGTACTTACTCGTTCGGTGTGCTGTACGGATCGGTCGGGAAACAGGCTTTCGCATGGCTTTTTTCCCGACCGAATGGTATTGGGTGCGCCTCCGACCGAGATCGGAATCGGCCCCTATGTGGAAGAGGAGAATGGGACTGACTCGTGGTTGTCTAGAAATCAGAACACTAAAGTTGAAGGAAAACACCAAGGAGACTAGGCCCACATGAGACATCAAGCCTCACAGAAACGTCTGCAGAAGAGACCAGCAGTGATACATTCCATGCTAGGGACGCCAATAACAGGGGACTTCAGTGAAGGGAGTAGAATTGAAACTGCATAAAATTGGTTAACAGAATGACAAACTGGAAATCAGAATACACATATACCTGAGAAAGACAACACCAGAGACAGAACTGTGAGGCATGAATCTCACAAGGGAGCGGAAGGGACAAGACCCACATACACATAAAAGAGAGAGCAAAAAACTATTGATGACATCAGCAGCAATCATCAATCAAGGATGACGAAAAATGTGAGCATACCAGATCTGACTGATGGTCGGTGGTTAGAAAACCAACTACTCACTTGAGCACCTTATCACACTCTATTGAATCAATGCAATAGCTTATTACATCACAATCAAGAGAACATTGTCATAGGAACCCACTGAGAGACACGACTGATTTACAGTATATGTCACAATAATCTCTTGGGCCAACTGAATGAATAGTCATACCAAGGCCAAAATAACACCCCTACAGACAACCACCAAAATAGCTATTGGTTTCAGAAGGGATGGTTTTTTTGAGACATGTGCCTCATACTCTCATTATTCAAAACAGGTTTACAATTCAACATTTCATGTCAGCTAGACATACACAAGACCATGAGCATCACACCTTTTCCAGCAACAGAAGCAAAGTGTCATTTTTTCTTAAAAAGGTGGGAGATGTTGTACTGTATGGGCACTAGGACTATGGGGGTGCCACGTCACCAGTGGAACAATGCACACTACTTCCTAAAGTAGGGTAACTGAACAAGTGGGGCATTTCAGAATATCTGCATGGAAGGATTGTTGAATGAGGGGAGAACTGTTCCATTGTTATTATGGGTGCAGTATCCAATTCAAGTCATGATTTAAAAGGACCATCTATACACAGAGAATGCATTATCACTCATTTCTATGTCTTGATAAACCAAAGGTAATATCAAGGCCAGATCATGGTGAATTCACAGAACTTCATGGATTTATTTTTATGTGCATTGCTTGAAATCCTCCAATGTTTATGACTAGTAAAGCATAATGCAGTTTTGATAATGTTGCCCTCCTAATTCTTGTCAAGCAGTCTGTAACATTACAGTTTGCATGAATTCAAATCATATCATTATTTTTGGTTCCCCCTCATTGATTTGGTTATTGCCCTGTTGGCTGTTCGAATTTGGTGCCAACCCCACTCCAGTTCCCTCAGACAATTATTTTTTAAACTCATCTTTGACACTTCTCTTTCCTTTGCCAATCAAATCAATATAATATCATCCGTGTGCTTCTTACTGTTGTAAATGCTCAGCAGAATCATTCTCCTACAACCCCTTTTTAATTTTTCTCCCAGGTAAACCTCATTATGAACACACTTTTACCCCAACAAGACAATGGCAACACACTTTACCTTGGTCTTCCAGGGTTTTTATTAATCATCTTCAGTGAATGCAGAATGCTGCTGCACAGCTTAGTCTGAATGCTCACCCTTGCACTTCTACCTCCGGACATTTCAAATCTTTGCATTGTCTACCCATAACCAAACACGCTGTATTCAAGGATCTCTGCATTTGCTATCAGGTTTCACACAATATCAGATCAGCATCTATCAAAGAACAAAACCACCCTCCCGTACCCTTCTGCATGTTGAGCTTCTTCTCGGCCAAACTTCCTATCATTCTTCACTACAACTGCACCAGGCTAGGAGGCCACTCTTTATGTATTTGATTAGCCAAGCACTGGATCTCTCTGGCCACCCCATGCTTTGATAAATGAACTCCTTTGTGACTTTCAGAAAGTATCTTAAATCATGGTTGTTTAATCTTTAACAATCTCTCTTTTTTGTGTATCTCCCCCTTTGGTTATTGAATTCCCCAGCACCAGGATGCCTCTAAGGATAACAGCTGCACTTTACAAATCTTCTTATTCATTCATTCTTTTACACCATCAGTGTTTTGAAACTTTGGACAAACAGTTGCTTTCTAATATTTTTCAAATTTTGTTTTCCTGGGTTTCCATCAACAGTAGTGGGTGTATCAGGTCGGGATGGGATATCCCACTGCAGATCAAAGACCAGATTGTATTTTTTTTTATTTATCTTGCTTTGTATTTTTCTTTATTTTCTTATCACACATCGTCACATACACTAGAATGGTTTATTGTGGGAAGTCCACCTTTTTTGCGTGGTTACCCTGGATTTTTCATGTTTTGCTGGACCTTATATTTTGTTGCTGTAGAACTCTGTGTACTTTACACCTGCTAACCAGTGATAACGTGCTTATGCTCCTCCTTTCAACATGGTAAAAGTGGGATATTCTAATTGGCATATTTAACTTACCCATGAGTTCCTAGTATATGGTACATTGGGCCATACGTACGAAACAAAGGCTTCGTGATTTCCAAATAGCAAATTACGTAGAAATCGCTATTAGGGAATAACAAAATTAGATGTATGTAGGAGTGTATTCCACTAATAGCAATTTCTACCAAATCACAATTGCAATTAGGAAATTGCTATTTTGGAAATTGCAAAATTGTGATTTCCTAATAAGAAATCTCGAATTAGGAAAAGTCGCATTCTGGATGCAGAATGATGATGTCAGACCAGAAAATTAAGAAATACAGAGTGTGACCATAACCCAGAAGCCTAGGAAGGTGCTAGAAGAAAGAAGTGCATCTGTCTCACCACTGGCAGTGGAATACCTATACCTGGAGAACACCATGTCCAATGAAGATGGGGGCAAGGATTCTGGGAGCACGAAGCACAAAGTCAAGTACTCAAAAAAGAGCTGGTAACCCAAGAATATATAGCACATATGGATCAGCTCTTTGGGAAAGCTTCACTTACTGTTCCTGAGAGACAGAAGAACAACATGTGGAACAGCATCCTGGAGAAAGTGAACTCCCCTGGTGTCACCCAGAGGACCATACCAGAGATCAGAAAACGCTGGTATGACTTGAGATCCTGCACCAAAGAGAAGGTGGCCAGCAGGATGGCTGAGGATCATGGCACAGATTGTGGACCCTCCAAACACCCTCCTCCCACTCCCATGGAATCAATGATCGAGGAGACACTGGAACCAAAAAGTGTTATAGGAGTGTCCGATATTGACCCCTCCAATTCTGCAGGCTCCAGCCAGGGTAAGTCAACTCCCCTTTACTTACATAACATAAGATAATGTTTGCAATTCCTCAAGTACAACATCTCAGCAAACAAAATTCCATTGAGATGCTTGCTGTACCTTGGTAATGCATCATGGGAGTTGTAGCACACTAAAGTTACATGCTGTACTGTGTGCTGATGACTATACTACACATATCGGTAAATTATAAACATGTCCCAAACACATTTAGCACAGTTACAACAATATTCTGAACAAACATTAAGCCTTTATTTACACTAAATATATACATGCATTTCCAAAATCACACCCAGGACATGTCAGAAACAATTGAGGCTGAAGAGGTGGAGAAGTGGAGAGGTGTGGTGCAGCGGCCAGGGCAGCTGACTTCGGAGCACAAGGTTCACGGTTCGATCCCCGGCTCCGGCGGCAGCTCAGCTCAGCACCATGTGACTCTGGGCAATAGCTCACTTAATTTCCACGACGGCCCCCAGCGCCTTGAGACCCGTAAGGGTGAGTAGTTCGCGCTTTACAAATACGGATTTATTATTATTAAGAAGCTACTAACATACACGCAAAAATGGGGGACAGAACAATTGCAACTTCTATGCGCATTACTTCAATTCCAAATACTAGGAGAGCAACTGTTGTACCACTACCAGACTTTGTGGAAGGTGATGAGGGACAATCCCAAAGCAGGAACACAACTACATCTGTGGGCAGGACACATCGTATAGTCCAACCAGCAACAGTCCACAATGACAATGTTTCAGATGACATTGCAGACAGTTCGCCTGTGTTTGGTGGTCTGGAGAAATCCATCATCTCAGTACAGCTCCTGCAAGCCAAACAAACTAAGACTGTTAATAGGCATCTGTAAAGCATGTCAAAGTCAGTGCTGCAATTGCAGAAAGAGCAAAACCATTGGATTGCTGCCATGGAGAAGGAGCAACGTCTGCAAAGACGCAGGCACAGGCAGCACATTGTCACGTGGTCCATGTGGCAATTGTCGTTTTCCCTATTTTAGCATGAGCACTTAGCAGCCTGTCTTCTGCTTTGCACGTTACTACACAAACGTATTTTGCTTTGTGCCACACTGCAACTTTCACACAGAACATGCTGTTGTTTTTGCGTTCTGTTCTTTCCTGGGATTTAGTCTGAACACTGCAGACAAGATCGAACAACAATGCCCCTTGTTATTCTGTTCTGGTCTAGCCCTAGCACCTAGACAAAACATGCAGATGCAGCTGTTGTTTGGGAACATGTACTTTGGTCATATAGGTATACACGAGTGGGTAACACATACTTGGAGAGGGATCTTTCCAGAGAAGGGAGAGTGACATCACCTGTGATGTAGATCTTCCATCTATAGACTCAGGTACGGGGTCTGCTGCTAACAGCCAGAGAAATTCTGATCTATAATCTTTTTGTTTCTGTAGAAGGGGAGGGAGGTTAGGCTACACTGTCATATATAATGACTGCACCTTTTATGATTCACGGACTACTTGCTATGCTAATCGTATTTGTGTTAGGCATTTTCCTACTTGTTGTGGCACATATACTTCATACTAGAGCACAATAGTTAAAATAAACATTTTAAACTTTTCTCGTGTCTATTTTCGATCTTATTGTGGATTGGTACGAGAGTGAGAGCGAAAGGGTGTGTCCTGCGACTGTGATTCCTGAGAAGGTCGGGAGTGTTGTGTTCTGGGATGTCTAATCACTTGTTCCACTGTGAGTGAGTAGGAGGGCAAGTGAGACACTATAGCTGGTCAGTCCCTGGGTTCATTGGTACTCAGGTGGTAGGATGACTCAGCCCCTGCCTACTAAGGTTCTATGATCCCAAGCATAGTTCTGTGACTCCGCAGAATCCCTGCAACAACATGGCACGCTTTGATGAATAAATCTATTGGCAGTTCAATGATTGACTGTGTTGTCTATTATGTGCGCTGTTGTACTGCCTTTTGCTTTTGGTACTTGCAGTCAAGTATGTTGTCAGTATCCAAGGACGCAAGGCATATACACTGTATCCTTTAAGTGCAAGAGAAGGCTAAACCATTAGGTCGTAGTACACAAACAGTTCTTGCCACTATATGAATTGAGTCAGCAATTCTCTAACCATGTAAAAAGCCATCGCCAAATTCACCCTGAGACCCTCAGTATCTGGCTACAAGGTCTGTTATAATGCATGAGGCATTACACACTACTTTTACATTGAGTTAGTGTGAGCTTTTGCTATTTCTGTAGATACATTCATTTGCTGAGGGGGAACATAAAGGCAACATGTGTGCCATCAACACAGCCAAATACATTGGGGAACTGTGCTACCCAGTAAAACATTATATTGGTCTGTTGCAAATATTGGGGATATTTGGAAAAGATGTGTATTGGTTAACTTTGCTAACCATGATGTCCAGAAACCTGTGAAAGAACCTGGAAAATGCAATTTCTGACACTCCCTGTGCCACTGCTATGACCCCCTGGTAACTGCCAGAAGCTAAATGGTGTAGACAGCACAATACCTGCATATGTAGTCCAATTGCATTGCTTCTGAGTGTTGGGGTCTGTAGCTGAGGTCGTAACTCAGCAATTAATTGCAGGATTACCTCACTACTGAGTCTCTACTTCTCATATATCTCCTCCTCACTCTGTTCAAACAGGGTGACCCTCATCCTAAATATCATCTCCTGTCACCTCCTCCTTCTCTGCCTACCAGCCAAAATCCTCTTCCTACACTCCAAGACATACAGAGCCGCCATTCTGAAAGAGCCTGATGCATTTTGGATGCCTATTTATAGTTTGCACCTGGTTGCCACTTCATGCAGATTGATGGTAATCGTATTTCCAAAATGGCCATTTTACGTCAATTCACAATTAAGAAATCCTTTGTACATGGTGTCAGTGCATCACTATTTCGAAATCCCTATTTGTGATTTCCTGTTTAACGATTTCCAAACTGAAATTTCTACTGGATATAAATCGTATATTGCACCACAGAAAATGCCTTTCATACATTCTAAAATGGCATTTTGCATTTCCTAACGGCCTGAAACTGCGAATCGCACCTTGAGGAAATGCAAAATGCCTTTGTACATATGGCTCAAAGTGTACTTAGGGCCTTTAAGATAAATGCCACTAGTGAACTGCAGCATTGTGCCATCCACTACAGTGACAGTGCAGACATGACTGCAGTCCAACCATTTTAGCCTGGTTTGTGCAGTTTTGAACTTCAAATTCAATCAGTCAAAATAACCCCTTTTATCAGGTCAAATTCCTCCTTTAAAATACGTGTAAGTTGCACCTAATTAAGCCTTATTGCCCATAAGGCAGGGTGTTTAGGATTTAAAAGTAGGCCATGTAAAAGTATAATGTTACATGTTCTTACAGTGAAAAGCTTCCTATTCAACAGGACTAGCCTGTTGCTGTTTGGCTTACGTCTGACACACACTGAGACTCTAAAATCCTCCAGTGGCTTTAGAAGTGTACTCCCATTGGTGAATTGGGACTTAAATAACTCAGTCAGAAGGTAAAATATTTTGCCCAGGAACTAGTTGGAGTATCCGACCTGCACTTCATCAAGGCCAGTATCAAATTGTTCTTCGGTCCTGTTCTAGCGTGACCATTTAGTGTCATTGACACTTTGAGCTTCTTGGCTCTATTTTCTACTTAAAAATTAACAAATTCATATCTCCTATGCCCCTCGTTAGGTTTTTGTCATTTAGGTGTAATTCTCTTTATTAAATGTTTATTTATTAATCTAGTTCATTTTGGGATTTTATTGATTTGTATTTCAACTTTATTACAGTTTTAGTACCGCACAAATACTTTACACATTTCCTCTAAATTAGGCCTGTGTGCTCCGTGCCATAGCTGCTAGGGGGTTGAGCTCAGGTTTCTTTAATGACTTTAGTGGTTCACCCTGAAAAGCATTGTGATTATTACTTGAGGTGGGTACTTACTAGGGGTGGGTGTAACTCATTTAATTCTGTGTAGCGTAATCATGTGGAATTACCTAAGAATTCCGTGAGATTATGTGGAATTACACGAGAAGAGTAATTCTGCATTTAGCGCTATTTCTTAATGCAAAAATGCACCCTTGCATCTAAAATTGACACAAGGATACATTTTTGTGCTAAAAAATAGTGCTAAATACAACAGAGCACGAGCAGCCAGCACAAGCAGCAGGCAATGCAAATTAAACGAGCAGGTTGCATAGTTATCATAATTCCGCATCAAAGAGTAATGCAGAATTACCGAAATTACTGACATTTTAATTTTGCATGGTCATATTTTTATTTCCTCACGTTTAAAGGACAGAGGGCCAGATGTACGACCATAGCATTTTGTGACTCGCAAATTGCGACAAATTGCGAGTAGCAATTTGCGAGTCGCAAAATGCTATGTACAACAGTGTCTGAGACACTGTTTGCGAATCCCAATGGGGTCACAAATTGCAGGCCTCATAAATATTAATGAGCCGTCGCAATTTGCGACGCAAACACAAGGAGATGATGGACGAAGTGCTGAAACTTTTCAAACACTCAACCCCAGTTAAGGATCTGGGTTGAATCCATCATCATTCCTTAGCTCACTTTTCCACCCCAGTTCAGACATAGCTATATGCAAATCAGTCTTGACCCTGTGCCTCATGGGAACAGTCCAGACCGAACTGCCAAGCCATGTCTTCCCTG
The DNA here is from genome assembly GCA_963921515.1 of Calotriton arnoldi. Taxonomy (NCBI): domain Eukaryota; kingdom Metazoa; phylum Chordata; class Amphibia; order Caudata; family Salamandridae; genus Calotriton; species Calotriton arnoldi. The sequence goes on from CAWUFW010001962.1 coordinate 327,843, forward strand.
GACCGGAATCAATTGTTCTTTTTGCATTTGTCACCCCGAGTGGGACGGGTATGCCCAGACATGGGTCCCGTGCTCTCCATGCCACTGGAGTCAAGCTATCCTGGCTGATGAGGGCTGAAAGCCCGAAACTGGTCCTAGGATGCTTGTTTCCAGTCCAGGGAGGACCTGGCCAGGCAGTTCGGGCTGGACTGTTCCCATTGGGCGCAGGGTCAAGACTGATTTGCATATGGCTGGGTCCAAACTGGAATGGCATGGTGAGCAAAAAAACGATGGATTTAGGCCCAGATCTCTGTACTGGGGTGAATGTATGAGATTGTTCTGCATGCTGTCCATTAATTGTTCTTTTTGCATTTGTCACCCCGAGTGGGACGGGTATGCCCAGACGTGGGTCCCGTGCTCTCCATGCCACTGGAGTCAAGCTATCCTGGCTGATGAGGACTGAAAGCCGAAACTGGTCCTAGGATGCTTGTTTCCAGTCCAGGGAGGACCTGGCCAGGCAGTTCGGGCTGGACTGTTCCCATTGGGCGCAGGGTCAAGACTGATTTGCATATGGCTGGGTCCAAACTGGAATGGCATGGTGAGCAGAAAGCGATGGATTTAGGCCCAGATCTCTGTACTGGGGTGAATGTATGACATTGTTCTGCATTCTGTCCATGAATTGTTCTTTTTGCATTTGTCACCCCGAGTGGGACGGAAGTGTGCCCAGACGTGGGTCCCGTGCTCTCCATGCCACTGGAGTCAAGCTATCCTGGCTGATGAGGGCTGAAAGGCCGAAACTGGTTCTAGGATGCTTGTTTCCAGTCCAGGGAGGACCTGGCCAGGCATTTCGGGCTGGACTGTTCCCATTGGGCGCAGGGTCAAGACTGATTTGCATATTGCTGGGTCCAAACTGGAATGGCATGGTGAGCAAAAAAACAATGGATTTAGGCCCAGATCTCTGTACTGGGGTGAATGTATGACATTGTTCTGCATTCTGTCCATTAATTGTTCTTTTTGCAATTTGCGACCCCATTGGGAATGGCTAGCACTCCCAGGGATGGTGGCCTGCTGGGGTAAGTAGACCACCATGTCTGGAACTGCTTTTAAATAAAGCAGTTTTTTTTAAAAAATGCAGCCTCTTTTCTTTAAAGGAAAACAGGATGCATTTAAAAAATACAAATTAAACTTTTCAGTTTCATTTGTTAAGGGCAGGCAGTGGTCCCTGGGACTACTGCCTGCCCTTAAAAAATAATTGCGCATGCATTCCCAAAGGGGAAGGGGTCCCCTTCTCGTTTGCGAGTGCTTTACCACCCTTCTGAGAAAGGTGGTAAACTGCGAGTGTTTTGCGACCACAATTGCGGTCGCAAAACATTCATACAAAGGTTTTGGAGTCGCTATTAGGAAGGGACGCCCCTTCCTAATAGCGAGTCGCTAACCCTATTTTGTGAGTCGCTAATTGATTAGCGACTCGCAAAATAGGTTTGGGTCATGGGCCACATGTTTTTTGCGGTCGCAAACAGGCCTAAAATCCCTTTGCGACCGCAAAAAACGGTCGTACATCTGGCCCAGAATTTCTCAGCATTACTCGACTTGTGGCCTGCAAAATTTTGAGATGCAGGACTTAAGGGCTTGAATCCGAGCCGTGGGGGGAGGATACCAATCATTTCATAGAGTACATATTTGAAAACAAATCCTTTGGGGTGATTATGGAATAGGATAGTACTTTTCCCTTTAATAAAGCAACAGTTTTGTTGTATCATAATGAGAATAATATTGATTTCTAAAAGACATTTCTGTAAATACCAACATTAGACAATTGTAAATGAAGAGCTATTTCTCATATTGGCATGTTTGGTACGCCTATAAGTTTTTTTAAGCCTGTGTCCTCATTTGCAGTAAGCATTTGAAAAGTTAAACAGCGTACTAACAAAGAGCCTACATTGCTTTACAATTTAGAGGTTAATATATATGACTTTGCTGATCAAAGGAGAAGTGTCAGTTTACTTATACATCTGCTGAAGGTAGAGCCAGAGTTGCTGTTTCTCCTAGCTTTAGACAGGAGCAGGATAATTATTGGTCAACAAATAATACTTGTTATCTTAGAACAAACATTGGGAAGGTTTTCCCCACTTGTTTGTGATCTCTGGGAAGGAAACCTACACTGCTTCTCTTGAATTTGTGGACGACAAGTGCTGTACATGGAGAGAATCTATGAGAAAAGCTTAGACTGCTGCTGTCTCTTTGTGTGGCATTATTCAGTTCTGTCCATGGTGTACCTGTTTTATGCTCACATGAAACATGCACCACTACTACCTGTGCAGAAATAATATGATAAGGAAAGATTGAAAGCAGAAAGAAAAATAGTGAAATAAGAGAAGGCAAGAAGAATGGAAGAAAATTAAGAGAGAGATAAAGGATGGGTTGGGAACAAATAGAAGAAGAAAGAAACAGATTAGGAGCAGATGATAGCAAAGTAAAAGGAAAGGCAGACAACATAATGAGGGAGGAGAAACTAATGAGGGAAAGACGAAAGGTTGAAAGGAAGAAAAACAGAGGAAAGAATGAATAAAGAAATGAAAATATGAAAAGGGAAATGAAAGAACCATGAAAATAAATAGAAAGGAATTTACAAAAACACAGACGAAAGACATGGGAAAAAGGGAGCAATCATGATTGAGAAACTGCTAGGAAAAACATTGAAGAAGGCAAGAAAGAAAGAAAAGGAGTTTTGGGAAGGACATGCACCACCCACAGGGCCAGATGCATGAAGAAACCGTTTTGCGATTTCCTAATTGCGAATCCTTGCGATTCGCAATTAGGAAATCGCAAAACGGCATGCATGAAAGTGCGATGAACATTTTTGGAGATTCCTAGGGGATCGCAAATGACCTACGTCATGAATATTAATGAAGTAGGTCGCAATTTGCGACCCCCTAGGAATCGCAAAAATCACAAGGATGATGGCCTGCTGGGTCAGCAGACCACCATGTCTGTGAATGCTTTTAAATAAAGCAAATTATTTTTGAAATGCAGCCCGTTTTCCTTAAAGTTTTCTTTTCATTTTTTAAGAGTAGGCAGTGGTTGTTGGGACCACTGTCTTCTCTTAAAAAACGCTGTAATAAACATTCCCAAAGGGGAAGGGGTTCCTTGCGGACCCCTTCCCATTTGCGAATGGGTTACCACCTACTTAAAGCAGGTGGTAAAATGTGAATGTTTTGCGACCGCATTTCGGTCACAAAACATTCCTACATACCGATGCAATTTGGTATTCGGAAGGGACACCCTAAACACGCCCATTCCTAATAGCAAATCTCAAACCCATTTTGCGATTCGGTAACAGGTTACCGAATCGCAAAATAGGGTTTGCTATCTGAAAAGCATTTTGTTGCGTTCGCAAACGGGCCGACTCTGCGAATCAGCCCGTTTGCGAAGACAGAAATGCTTGATGCATGTGCCCCTAAGCCCCTTGCTATTCACAAACTACGCTTCAAAAGTTAGTACAGGCCAAAAGGATCCAGATTTGTAAGAAAACTCAGCTCTTCATTTCAAATAAATATATACAATTAGATCCCACAGCCGGGGTGAAGATCCCTCAGTGGTAAAGTATAAGGAACATTTTTAAAAAATTGTATTGAACTTTATAATAAATTAGCAGAAACTATTTATATTACATATTAATGCAAATTAAGTTTATGTATTTATTTTAATCATAGAACCACATAAACGATGCAATACAATTAACCTAATTTTGAAATAAATCTTTAATTAATTTAAATATATTACATAAATCTGTTTTACATGTAAATTAAAAAATAAATTCCCACCTGAAGTAAAACAAAAATTATTATGCATTAAAAAGTATTAAAAGTGGTTCACAGAATTAATTAAAAGCAAAGTAACTATATTTAAGCAAAAGTTAATGTTACATTAATTAATGAATTCAAGAACAGTTTTAAAAATATTTTATAAATAAATAATAAATATCTTTTATTTTGAGATCTTTTTTAACCTTAAATTATATTTATTTTTAGCTATTGTAAATATTTAATTGTATTTAACATTATTTCCTAGGGGATTTTATTTTAAATCCCAACTCCATTATTTGCTTTGGGAAGGTAATGCAGTACCAATAGTTTTTTTTGCATTAGTAACTTATTCTTGTAACTTTGGATGCACTTCCTATTTCAGAAGGTGGATATATGTGCAACATACGTGCAAGTGGAAGTTACCTTTGTGAATAGCCCGATAGTCTGATATCAGGATAGCAAGCGGGAGGAAGGAAGGAGGACAAGGAGACAGGGAGCAGGGCTAGAAGCAAATGTCAGGCATACTTTGATTAGTGGGATAATGGAAAGGGACACTGAGAGGGGTAGGAGAAGGAGAGATGGGGTTACAGACATGCAGTGGCCGGGCCAAAGGCTGGAAGTGACATGATAATGGGAAGGAAGGATTGCATATTCAGGAACAGGAAAGCAGTATGGAATGGGACACAGAGATAAGAGAGCATATGGTAACAAAGGATCTGGAGAAAAGGATATATCAGGGAGGGATAGGGAATGGAAAGACTTAAATCTGGCTTGGAAATTGAAGAGGTGTTTTGGAGGGGGTAAGTGATAGGTTGTAGCATAGCTGAATTAATATTTATATTATTGGTACTGTGGGTCTCTGTAAGGAAAATTAAGGGGTTTGAGCTTACCCCTCCAAAAGATTTAAGGCAGTTATCTTCAGTGCAGACCTGAGCAAAAGATGTGGGAGGATTTAAATTGGAGCTGGAAAAAGGGGAATTAATATATTTTAATGTGACAAAAGAGTTTGACTGTGCCTTATATTGATGCCATTTTAAATCATGCATTGTAAAGATAGCAACATATATATGTGAAGCCTCCACAAATTAGAGGTAGCTATAATAATATTTGGTGCCTGACCTGTGTGAGCCAGACCCTCTCAGGTTCCAAGTCCTTGCTTCAGCGGCAGCCCATTCACCCGGTAAAGAGCTGTGGCTTTCCCACCTGCATACTAAAATGCAGGAGAGCATGGGGGACTTTATTTTTAAGTGCATCTCTATGACTGGGGATGTGTCCCAACTGAGTAAAACAACTCATACCAGAACTTATCATTATTTCTGCAAGCATATCATGGGTTGCAGATTCGCAGCGAGGAAGGGGTGAAAAAAGAGAGAGCTACGGGAGGTTAAAAGCCTGGTTTTCAGTGTTCTTCTAAAGGTCGGTTCTGACTCCATCATGCGGAGGTGGAGAGGCATAACATTCCAGGCATAACATTCCAGAGTGACGCAGCTCTCACCGAGAATGCTCTGCCGCCTATCCTGGCCTTAAAAAATCGAGGGCAGTTTCAGGTGATTCGATCTCAGAACCCGGTGTTGATGGTAGTTTTACAGTCTATGTCTCAAGTAACTGGGGCCCGATCTCTGGTGGCTCTGTAGGCAAAGGTGAGCGCCTTAAACTCGATCCTTCTATTGACGTGTAGCCAATGGAGGCTCCGCAAGTGCAGGGAGATATTATGGCGGAACGGCACCTTTCTAATTAATCTGGCTGCAGCATTTTGAATTATTTTTTTAGGTAAGTCGCGGTTGCAATTTTAAAGAAGAAGGACCCTTCCCAGCGGACCCTGAAGACACCCTGTGGAAGATTGGAGAGTCACCCCACCCGAGGATACCACAGGAACCAGGATACCTACACCAGGGAAGCCGGGTGCAAAGGTGTGAAGTGGCGTCGCAAACCGCCATAGACCACAATGGAGGACTATGGAAAGGATGCCGCTGGCAAAGAAGGGGAAAGTGTCCGGTGGAACCCAAACGTGGATTCAAGTTGAGAGGTACCTGCAAGCAGAGGGGACAGAGTCTATGCCACTCAGGAGTGACCAGGAGGCACTGAAGACGAATGCCCACCGATGTCGGAGATGCAGGAGAGTTGAATGTGCCCTTTAGTTTGCAGCTGTACGGACCAGGCGATGCTGAGGAGGACTAGGAGCCGTGCACGAGCTGTCCCACATCGGATGTCAAGAGCCAAAGGGTCAGTGTCCGGCAGGGACACCAACAAGCCTTGACAACAGCAACCAACGTAGATGAAGAAAAAGGTGAGGTGTCGGGACCAGCGAGGCCCAAGTGACTCACCACGAGCAGGTAAGTCGGAGTAGGCCTCAAGCCTTCGGGGGAGCCCACTGGAGCCAAAGAAGACCCATGGGCCAAAGGCACAGGAGTCGCAAGAGGACCTCGAGCAGCTCACCAAAGGATTCAGGCCCACGGTGCAACGGATGCGATGCAGGAGAAGATCTTGGCTGCAGAAGATGCTTGAGGTTGGAGCTTCTTGGAGCCCAAAGATCTCTGGAGGAGAGAGTCAATAAGGCTGGGACCCTCACACTTAGAACTGAGCGCCCTGCCTTCAGGATTGAAAGGGCTGCCTTAGGGGTGACTTATAGGTTTAAGGGCAGTGACTGCAGATATAAGGCAACTTATATCTGTCATAAGTGGTGCTAGCACTAGCTTACACAGGCTGGAATGTCAGGCCTGTAGTCACAATTTGAGTAGTCTCTCATGGGTAGCATAATAAATGCTTCAGCCCATGGGAGACCCCAGGTGTACCTATGCCATGCGTACCTTAGTGCCATACACTAGGGACTTATCAGGGTACAGCAGTAGCCAATCTGGAGTGTACCTAAGTACTCACCATGTCCGATTTAGGGAAGATATTTAAAAAACACAAGAGAAACCCATATATCCCTGTGAACTGGGTATTAACTATATAGCTTGCAACAATTGTTCACAAGGAACTTATTCTAAGGTAATTAAACTTGAGCAAGTTTATACTTTTGCAAAAGATTCAATCATAGACCGAAGAGATAAGTATAGAATATCTAAATCAATTAGATGCCTGTAGTATCATTCAGTATGCACAGAAACAAATAATTAGGTAGCCCGAGGGGTTTAACTGGTTTTACTCACTTCAGCCGAAATGAGTAACATATTTATTCCTTAAAAAAATGATTTTATGAAGAATTTTAAAACATTAAGTATATATACAGTACATACAAAATATATTTGTGACGTATGTGACCCCAGTGAAGTGACCATAACCAACTTGTATTCAAACAAGGTGACTTTATTTACAAAAGGTTATTGGAGAAAAAGGGATGTCTTTAGATTCTGATTCAATTTCCCAGATCAAGGACCAGATTCTTCTCTAGTGCTTTAAGACTATCCATATTTATTGACGACGACGGTTCAACCCAGCTGAGAGTATTAGGGTCTCTTCAGGACAAGGGATTCCTGGGTACTGTAAGGAATTATAGATATTAGTAAGAGGAATGTCTGGTGTGTGGGGGCTACGAAGGAACTTAATTCACAGAGGTGCTTACCTCGGGACGATCAGTAACAGTGTCTGGCATTGAAACAATATTCAAGGTCTTTCTAAATAGCAAGGCAAAGGCCCTGTCATCCAATAATATCAGGGTAGATGTCCAAGAAGGGCCAGTCCTCTTGTGGCACCCTGTAATCCTTTTATTTATAGGATGGAAATTGTTAGACTTGGCACCATTGGCGTGGGTCTCCCTTCCATTTTTTTTGCTGTTGCCTCTTATGTTTTGCTGGTTTTAGATGCTTTTGGGCACTGTGCCACTGCTGTTCAGTGCCACAGTGCAAGTGCTCCCTACTGTAAAGTGATGTATGGATTAGTGACTCCATGATTGGATGATTGGTTTACTTGTCAGTCCCTAGTACAGTGCACGGAGTGTGCCCAGGGCTTGTAAATCCAATGCCGCTGGTGGGATTGCAGCACTGGTTGTGCCACCCACAGAAGCGGCTTGTAAAATGTGTCTCAGGCCTGCCATTGCAGAGCCTGTGTGCAGTCTGTGACTGCCATGTCGACTTGGCAAGTGCACCCACTTGCCAGTCCCTAAACCTTCCCTTATCTTCATATCAGACACCCCTAAGGTAGGCCCAAGGGCAGGGTGCATTGTAAGTATAAGGTAGGACATGCCCTGGTGTGTGTGGCATGTCCTAATAGTGAATTACAGCCATTTTCGTTTTTCACTATTGCAAGGCTACCTGTTCTCCATAGGCCAGAATGGGCAGTTTGATTATTACACCTTATAATCCTAACTGACCCAGAGAACATGGTAGAAAAACGAATTTAGTATGCCTGAACTCAGGATGATAAAATACATCTTTTAGTGAAGTTGGTTTTAACATTCTTTGTTTGAAAATACCACTTTTAGAAAGTAGGTATTTTCTTGCCTAAACCATCCAGCTGCCTCTGCTCAGGTTGTGTATTGTGTGTCTGGGTTTGTGAGTGACAGGGGCTGGGGGATTCCAGGAGGCAGGGTGAGTCAGCACTAGGCTGAATAGGTCTGCCTGAAGGAGGATGGGTGGGAGGAGTTGCACCTGGGTCTGAATAGGGCTGTGCCTGCCTTCCACAATGCTGGCTCCACCTCCTGCCGGGCGTCTGATGGCTCTGCCCCTCACTCTCAAAGGAAAGAAGGAGTCAGAAAAACAAAGTGCTCCAGGACTGACCAGAACTGGTTTGGACTAGGCAAAGGCCTCTCTGCCTTCAGAGAACAAAGGGAAAAGGTGTATAAAAAGGGGACCCAGACCCCTAGGAAATTAGATCACTTCTGGGAAATCAAGAAACCTGTTGCCAAGGAGAAGAACCGGAGAAGCTGAAGGAGGAGTACTGCCCCTGTGCTGTTTTGCTGATTGGGGTTGGCCTGCAGTGGTTGCTTTCTGCCAAGGACAGGAGAAAAGACTTTGCTGTGCTTTGTCATCTTGAAGAAGGGAATCTCCAAGGGCTTGAACTGAGCTTGCCTCCTGCCTGAAGTCACAGGGACACAAAGACTTCACCCCTTCTGTTTGCCTGCATCTGGAACTGCTGTTTTAGCTGCTAACAGAGGAAATTGCAACACCGACGCCGGCGAGCGACGCCGTAACCTGCACCGAAGCCGTGGGCACCGCTCGTGAAGAGCACGACGCACCGCCCGACTTGCACCGTAGGCCCGACGCCTGCCGACGCCGTGCGACATCGACTCCGAAGCCGTCATCGAGGCCGCTGCCTGCACCGGAGCCGAGGACACCGCTCGTGACGCTCACGACGCACCGTCCCGACTCGCACCGCAGCCCCGACTTCACCGACGCCAGGGCTTCATCATCGCGGAGCCGATCCTCGACGTGGGTGACCCCCGAATCCATCGACGCCGCACCATCGTAAGGAACCGACGCCTCGCCGCCATCCGTGACGTCACCTCCCCGACACAGTAAGGAACCGACGCCTCACCTCCCCTGCGCTGCAGTAAGGAACCGAGACATCACCTCCCCTGGGGTCGTAAGGAACCGACGCCGCCGGCGCCAACGAAGCATCACCTCCCCGACGCCGTGCACCGTCTTTGTTTTCATCGAATTCCAGGTACTGTTCTTTGTGGGTCTGCTCGACTCCAGGCCCGACGCCGCGCACCTCGCGGTCGGCGCCGTACTTTGGGATTTCCACCGGTCACGACGTCGTGATAACTCCAAGTGGAGTTATTTGTTGCTACAAGCTTTATTTGATTGACTATCCTATTTTTGAAGATAACGTGAACTGTCTCTATCATTTTAAGTCTATTTTTGATTACAGTATTGTGGATTTTTGCTATTGGGTCTTGTGATAAGTCTATATAAAGATTACTTATTTTTACATAAACAACCTGTGTGGTGTCCATCTGTAGTGTTTTCACTGTATTACTGTATGTGGTCACAAATGCTTTACACACTGCCTCTGAGATAAGCCTGTCTGCTCGTGCCAAGCTACCAGGGGGTGAGCAGGGGTTATTTTAGGAGTGTTTCCCCCTTATCCTGACTAGAAGCAAGGGTCCCTATTTGGACAAAGGTGCAAACCATTGCCAACTAGAGACCCCCAGTTCTAACATTGGTGGTCAGCGGTGAGGATTTGGACTTGCATTTGTGATTCATATACAGTGATTGGTGTACACTACTAGTGAGTGCAGACCAATACGCGACCACATACCTTTTTGATAGGACTTTTTTTCCTTGGAACCTTTATTTTTGTTGAGAACTGCCAATTTTCACCATGAGCAAAAAAGGATCCATTGCACCTGCAGATATTGAATTTGAAGAAGATAGGGTTGATACCTACACTGTGCCAGAACTCAAAGCTGTTTGCAAAAAGTTTAAAATCTCTATGAGAGGCCTCACCAGGAAGGAGGAGTTTCACAAGGCACTGAGAGCCTGGTTGGAAGCACGGAATGCCAGTGGGCAGTCCGAGGAGCCTGTGGAGGAGGCAGAGAATTTAGATGGGCAGCTTGAGGGGCCATTGGGCTTAACTGGGAGGAGAGCGCCTTCCAGGGAGGGCAGCAGTGTTTCTCAAAGGGCCTGTCTCCAGAGGAGCTGGAGGACAGGGACAAAAGCAGGATGCATGAAATGGAGATGGCCAAACTGAAACAGGGAAGCCATGATAGCCTTGAGCATAAGAAATTGGAGTTAGAAAGTAAGAGGTTGGCTATGGAAGAAAAGAAGATGCTTTTAGAGCATGAGAGAGTGGTGAGGGAGCTAGAGCTAAAGGCTAGGAGCCTAGAAATCACTCCCTCTGGTGGCAGCACACCTCCAGTACCTGTAGAAAGTAGAGTGTACATCCCCAAGGAGGTTATTAAGGATTTCATGAAGGGGGAGGACATTGGGCAATGGTTTAAAGCATATGAGATCGCCATGACATCACACCGGGTCCCTGAGAAGGATTGGGGAGCGGGGTTGTGGGGCCGCTTTGCAGGTGAGGGAAGGGAAACCTTGCTAGCCTTGCCCACAGTGGATCAGATGTCCTATGCCCACCTGAAGGAAGCTTTAGTGGCAAGGTATGGGTTAACTCCAGAGCTTTATAGGCAGAAGTTTAGGAACTGCAAAAAGCTGGAGTCTAGTACCTGGGTGGAGTATGTGTCTTATTTTTGCAGAGCATTGGATGGATGGGTGAAGGGTAGCAAAGTAAATGACTTGCAGGAGTTCTATGATTTAATTGCATGGGAGCACTTGTCCAGTAGTTGTTTTCCAGAGCTACGCCAGCACCTAGTTGACAGTAAGCTGACTAATCCTAGGAAGCTTGCTGAGGAGGCGGACCGCTGGGTCAGTACCCGGGTCCACAAGGGTCTTGTGGGAGACTCCGCCAAAGGTGGGCAGGGTCCCCAGCAGAAGAGTGGGGGGACAAGGGTAAACAGAAGGAGTTCCAAAAGGGCCCCAAAGTAAACCCCCAGGGAACCAAGGTAAGGGTTCCCAGCCTCCCACTGAGAAAAGACCATGGGTCCCAACAGATAAGTCTGTTCAGAAGGGGCCCAAAGCATGTTTTAGTTGTGGTCAGGTGGGTCACTTTGTAGGAAGTCCCAAGTGCCCCAATACCGTGACCACTGCACCCACTGGTGCACCACCCCGGCAGATGGCTAGTGTAGCCCTGGGGGAGGAGTTGGGTGCCCAAGGTGGGTGGGGTCCCGCAGAGATGTCCCTGGTCTCTTTAGGAGACAGTGAGATGGTCCCTAGGACCCAGCTGCCTGATAACACTAAAAAATACAGGCAGTGGGTGACCATCAATGGCCATAGGGTGGAGGCTCTGAGAGACACCGGGGCCAGTGTGACAGCTGTCAGTTGTCGGCTGGTGTCTGAGGAGCAGGTGGTCCCCAATGTATTCTACCCTGTAGTTGCCGCTGACAACTCAGAGAGCCACTGCAAGGTGGCCCAGGTTCCCTTTGAGTGGGGGGGTCTCAGGTATCCTTCAAGTAGCTGTGAGGCCAGCCATGCCTGTTGACTGTCTGCTAGGCAATGATTTGGAGAGCTCCCCTTGGGCGAAGGTGGAGCGGAGGTCTCATTTGGAGATGTTGGGTCTGCCAGAGTGGGCGTGTGTGACCACTCGGTCAATGGCAGCCGGTAAGGGTATTCAAGAGGACCTGGAGCCTGGAAGAAGGGCCCAGGTGCCTGCCTTAAAGAGAGGAGGCAGGGGCGCGGGAAACCGGCCCCCGAAGTTCCCACGGTCCAGGAGGAGGCAGACCTTGAGGGGGATGCCCTGGAACCTACAGGGGAACAAGTGGCTGAACTGGGGGACCTGCCTGAGCTGACCCATTGGCAGCAGGAAGGAGGCCCCTCCAGGGAAGAATTCTGCGAGGAGCAGAAGAAGTGCCCTTCTCTTGAGGGCTTGCGGCAACAGGCTGTAAGCCAGGCAGCAGGTGATCAGTCTGGATCACACTGGATCTACTGGGAGAATGGTCTCCTGTATAGTGAGCCTAAGGTTGCTGAGCCTGGGTCAGCCCGTGTGCTGGTGGTACCCCAGCGCTTCAGAGCCTTCCTACTGGGTCTGGCTCATGATGTGCCTTTAGCAGGACATTTGGGGCAAGACAAGACCTTTCAAAGGCTTGTCACCCACTTTCATTGGCCCCAAATGCGCAAGAGTTCAGATACTCATTGCAGGACCTGTCAGACTTGCCAGGCAAGTGGTAAGAGTGGGAGGAAGCACAAGGCTCCTCTCCAACCTTTCCCTGTTGTCAGTACCCCCTTTGAGAGGGTGGGTATTGACATTGTGGGGCCTCTGGATCCCAAGACAGCCATGGGCAACAGGTTCATCCTGGTCTTGGTGGACCATGCCACCCGGTACCCGGAAGCCATCCCTCTTCGGACAGTGACGGCCCCCGTGGTGGGACGTGCACTGATGGGGATTTTCTCCCGTGTGGGGTTCCCCAAGGAGGTGGTGTCTGACCGTGGTACCAACTTCATTTCCAAGTATATGAAGTCCCTGTGGCAGGAGTGTGGTGTAACCTATAAGTTCACCACTCCTTACCACCCCCAAGGTAATGGGCTGGTTGAGAGATTCAACCGGACCCTTAAGGGCATGATTATGGGTCTTGAAGAACCCATGAGGCGTAAGTGGGACGTCCTCTTGCCATGCCTGCTCTTTGCTTACAGAGAGGTGCCCCAGAAGTCCTTAGGGTTCAGTCCCTTTGAACTGCTGTACGGCCATCCTGTAAGAGGACCTCTGAGTCTGGTCAAGGAAGGCTGGGAGAAAGCTCCCAGGAAAACTCCCCAGGATGTATTTAGTTACATGCTGGCCTTCAGAAACCAGACTCGGCGTTTCAGACAACTCGCTGAGGCGAATCTGGAAGCCAGCCAGGAAGAGATGAAACGTTGGCATGATCAGAATGCCACTCTGATCGAGTTTCAGCCTGGACAAAAGGTTTGGGTCATGGCCCCAGTGGAGCCCTGTGCGCTCCAGGATAAGTGGACCGGACCATTTGAGGTGGTGGAGCGCAAGAGTGATGTCACCTACTTGGTGGACTTGCAGTCTCCCAGGAACCCCTTGCGGGTCCTACATGTGAACCGCCTGAAGCCCCACTTTGAGAGGTCTGAAGTGGGCATGCTCTTAGCAACAGATGCTGGGATGGAAGAGGAGACTGAACCTCTTCCTGATCTCCTGTATGCAAAAGAGCAAGATGGGTCAGTGGATGGTGTGAACCTCTCTCCCACCCTGACCCCGGAGCAGCAGAATGACTGTCGCCAACTGTTGGGACAGTTTTCTGATCTGTTCTCCCTGACTCCCAGTATCACTGAATGGTGCATCCATGATGTGGACACTGGGGACAGTCCTCCTGTAAAGCACAAAACTTACAGAGTGACTGACAGGGTGAGAGCTTGCATCAAGGAGGAGGTCTCCAAGATGTTTGCCTTAGGGGTGATTGAGTCCTCTAACAGTCCTTGGGCCAGCCCAGTGGTCTTGGTCCCAAAGGCTGCCGCGCCTGGTGCCACACCTGAACTCCGGTTCTGTGTGGACTACCGAGGACTCAATTCAGTCACCAGGACTGACGCGCACCCCATCCCCAGAGCTGATGAGCTCATTGATCGGTTAGGGGCTGCCCAGTACCTCAGCACGTTTGATCTAACGTCTGGATACTGGCAGATCGCCTTAACTGATGGGGCCAAAGAGAGGTCAGCATTCTCCACACCAGATGGGCACTACCAATTCCGGGTGATGCCCTTTGGGATGAAGAATGCCCCTGCCACCTTTCAGAGGTTGGTCAACCAGGTGTTGGCTGGGCTGGAGGATTTCAGTGCCGCCTACCTGGATGACATTGCAGTGTTCAGCGCCACTTGGGAGGAACATCTGCACCACCTCTGGGAAGTGTTGAAGGCGCTGCGGAGGGCAGGCCTCACGATCAAGGCGAGTAAGTGCCAGATCGGGCAGGGTTCTGTGGTGTACTTGGGACACCAGGTAGGGAGCGGCCAGGTGGCGCCCCTACAGCCCAAGATAGATACCATCCTGGCTTGGGAACCCCCAAAACCCAGACAGAGGTGAGGGCCTTCTTAGGACTCACCGGGTATTACAGGAGGTTTGTCAAGGGGTATGGCAACATTGTTGCACCCTTGACTGAGCTGACTTCCAGGAAGCAGCCCAGGAAAGTGAACTGGACTGAGGCCTGCCAAAAGGCTTTTGATGCCCTGAAATCTGCCATGTGCACGGCGCCCGTGCTTCAGGCGCCCAACTTCTCAAGGGAATTCATTGTGCAGACAGATGCTTCAGAGCATGGTGTTGGGGCTGTGCTTTCACAGATGAATGAGGAGGGCCTAGACCAACCTGTAGCCTTTATTAGTAGGAGGTTACTCCCACGGGAACAGAGGTGGAGTGCGATTGAACGTGAAGCATTTGCTGTGGTCTGGGCACTGAAGAAGTTGAGACCATACTTGTTTGGGACTCACTTCCGGGTTCAGACAGACCACAGGCCCCTCAGATGGTTAATGCAGATGAGGGGTGAGAATCCAAAACTGTTGAGGTGGTCCATTTCCCTACAGGGGATGGACTTTACGGTGGAACACCGCCCTGGTACAGAACACGCCAATGCTGATGGTCTGTCCAGATTTTTCCGCCTTAGTGATGAGAACTCCCAGGAGGAAGGGTAGTTCTCCCCACATTTCAGCTGGAGGGGACACGTGTTAGACTTGGCACCATTGGCGTGGGTCTCCCTTCCATTTTTTTTGCTGTTGCCTCTTATGTTTTGCTGGTTTTAGATGCTTTTGGGCACTGTGCCACTGCTGTTCAGTGCCACAGTGCAAGTGCTCCCTACTGTAAAGTGATGTATGGATTAGTGACTCCATGATTGGATGATTGGTTTACTTGTCAGTCCCTAGTACAGTGCACGGAGTGTGCCCAGGGCTTGTAAATCCAATGCCGCTGGTGGGATTGCAGCACTGGTTGTGCCACCCACAGAAGCGGCTTGTAAAATGTGTCTCAGGCCTGCCATTGCAGAGCCTGTGTGCAGTCTGTGACTGCCATGTCGACTTGGCAAGTGCACCCACTTGCCAGTCCCTAAACCTTCCCTTATCTTCATATCAGACACCCCTAAGGTAGGCCCAAGGGCAGGGTGCATTGTAAGTATAAGGTAGGACATGCCCTGGTGTGTGTGGCATGTCCTAATAGTGAATTACAGCCATTTTCGTTTTTCACTATTGCAAGGCTACCTGTTCTCCATAGGCCAGAATGGGCAGTTTGATTATTACACCTTATAATCCTAACTGACCCAGAGAACATGGTAGAAAAACGAATTTAGTATGCCTGAACTCAGGATGATAAAATACATCTTTTAGTGAAGTTGGTTTTAACATTCTTTGTTTGAAAATACCACTTTTAGAAAGTAGGTATTTTCTTGCCTAAACCATCCAGCTGCCTCTGCTCAGGTTGTGTATTGTGTGTCTGGGTTTGTGAGTGACAGGGGCTGGGGGATTCCAGGAGGCAGGGTGAGTCAGCACTAGGCTGAATAGGTCTGCCTGAAGGAGGATGGGTGGGAGGAGTTGCACCTGGGTCTGAATAGGGCTGTGCCTGCCTTCCACAATGCTGGCTCCACCTCCTGCCGGGCGTCTGATGGCTCTGCCCCTCACTCTCAAAGGAAAGAAGGAGTCAGAAAAACAAAGTGCTCCAGGACTGACCAGAACTGGTTTGGACTAGGCAAAGGCCTCTCTGCCTTCAGAGAACAAAGGGAAAAGGTGTATAAAAGGGGACCCAGACCCCTAGGAAATTAGATCACTTCTGGGAAATCAAGAAACCTGTTGCCAAGGAGAAGAACCGGAGAAGCTGAAGGAGGAGTACTGCCCCTGTGCTGTTTTGCTGATTGGGGTTGGCCTGCAGTGGTTGCTTTCTGCCAAGGACAGGAGAAAAGACTTTGCTGTGCTTTGTCATCTTGAAGAAGGGAATCTCCAAGGGCTTGAACTGAGCTTGCCTCCTGCCTGAAGTCACAGGGACACAAAGACTTCACCCCTTCTGTTTGCCTGCATCTGGAACTGCTGTTTTAGCTGCTAACAGAGGGAAATTGCAACACCGACGCCGGCGAGCGACGCCGTAACCTGCACCGAAGCCGTGGGCACCGCTCGTGAAGAGCACGACGCACCGCCCCGACTTGCACCGTAGGCCCGACGCCTGCCGACGCCGTGCGACATCGACTCCGAAGCCGTCATCGAGGCCGCTGCCTGCACCGGAGCCGAGGACACCGCTCGTGGCGCTCACGACGCACCGTCCCGACTCGCACCGCAGCCCCGACTTCACCGACGCCAGGGCTTCATCATCGCGGAGCCGATCCTCGACGTGGGTGACCCCGAATCCATCGACGCCGCACCATCGTAAGGAACCGACGCCTCGCCGCCATCCGTGGCGTCACCTCCCCGACACAGTAAGGAACCGACGCCTCACGCTCCCCTGCGCTGCAGTAAGGAACCGAGACATCACCTCCCCTGGGGTCGTAAGGAACCGACGCCGCCGGCGCCAACGAAGCATCACCTCCCCGACGCCGTGCACCGTCTTTGTTTTCATCGAATTCCAGGTACTGTTCTTTGTGGGTCTGCTCGACTCCAGGCCCGACGCCGCGCACCTCGCGGTCGGCGCCGTACTTTGGGATTTCCACCGGTCACGACGTCGTGATAACTCCAAGTGGAGTTATTTGTTGCTACAAGCTTTATTTGATTGACTATCCTATTTTTGAAGATAACGTGAACTGTCTCTATCATTTTAAGTCTATTTTTGATTACAGTATTGTGGATTTTTGCTATTGGGTCTTGTGATAAGTCTATATAAAGATTACTTATTTTTACATAAACAACCTGTGTGGTGTCCATCTGTAGTGTTTTCACTGTATTACTGTATGTGGTCACAAATGCTTTACACACTGCCTCTGAGATAAGCCTGTCTGCTCGTGCCAAGCTACCAGGGGGTGAGCAGGGGTTATTTTAGGAGTGTTTCCCCCTTATCCTGACTAGAAGCAAGGGTCCCTATTTGGACAAAGGTGCAAACCATTGCCAACTAGAGACCCCCAGTTCTAACAGAAATGATACCTGAGGATTTAAAGGGAATGCTTTCAATAATCGTACTCCCACTAGAGGAGTATATTGGTAATGGAGGGTGTTGGAACACACACCTAGTGGGCTACTTGTGATTGTGACTCAAAAATGACAATAATTTCAGAGATCCCTCTCTGCTCTGAGTGAAGGAGTCCAAGGTGAATATAACTTAATGTCCAGAGGGTGTGGGGTACTTAATTATGAACTCACCCCAGGTCTGGCAGGGCGAGGCCTCATGACCGGAGAATCTGGGACTGCATAATGACAATCGTTAATAATGTTAAAGGTGCGGACTCAATCCGTACGAAACTCAAGGTCTCTACTTACTTGGTCAGAGAGCCGATAGAGAATTACCATCAGAGATGCAACGGAGAATTCACTGCTACGTGCAGACCATCTGGCTGTAGCGAACTGTGATTAATAAAGTGAATGTGATGCCTCGTATAACCAGGAAGTATTTAACTAAGCAACTGGGTCTATACCCGGGGTCACCAGATCCCCACGGTGGCCATCTTTAAGGGAAGTGTGAGGACAAGAAGTCTCTCTTTGTGTATAAGGATACATAAATTCCAAATCCATATTAGAGCACCTTGAGCCGAAAAAGGACTCTAAATGCGATCGGTTAAGTGAATACTTGATGCACTATGAGAGTGGGCGATGATGCGAAGTATTAGTATAGTTTGCCTAATTATGGCTCTTATATTCTATTGTAACAGTAAGTAATATGGGGTGACAATTATCAAGGGTAAAAGGACACACATATATCACCCGACCATATTAAGTATAGTGCCACTCTTAATTATATTGCATACTTTAAATTCCAAGATGAAAATACATGATCCTGCGATTCGTTTAAACATGTTCTGACAAAACAATTGACAGTAATTCTTTACATATATCTTCAATGGTGAATTGTGTGGAAGTGAGATTCAATCAGAATATCTGACACTAGTGGATAAGGATCGCAGATATCAATTGTGTAATAGTTGTAACTTGGGGCAAGGATAATGCAGAAAATTATCAGGGGTAAAAACATATATCACCCAACCGTATTAATTATAGTACCAATCTTAATTATATCGCATACTTCAAATTCTAGGATGACAAAACATGATCGTGTGGTTTGATTTAAACATGCACTGAAAAAACTATTGACAGTAATTCTTTACAGCTATCTTCACCGGTGACTTATGTGAGATTTAATCAGAATATCTGCCACTAGTGGATAAGGATCTCAGATATCAGCTGTGTAATGGTTCTAGCACGGGGCAAGGTTAACTATGTCATTCCTCAAGGCTATTCAAGCCCTGTCCATACATAATCGTGTGATCTAATATCCATGGACTAAAACGGAAAGGACAGTTGTCAGTGATTCGTTTTACCTACATCTTCACTGGTGACAAATTTAAAAGTGAGATTTACCTAGAATGCCTGCCAATCATGGATCAGCATCTCAGACATCAGCTTTGTAATAGTTTCTCTAAGGGCACGGTTAGCTCAAACATATGAACGTATGCCATTCCTCAAGGCTATTCAAACCCTGTCGAACTGAGTTACATTTATCAATCCATTCACATTCAAGTCTTTGTAAAATCAAGGAAACATCGCCACCCTTCTGTGAAATTTTGGCCTTCTCAATGACTTGACAACGTAATTCGGCAGCTGTGTGTGTCTTTTCTTGATAATCCTGTACTAGTGGGGCATTCACTGTTAGACATTGTATCCTACTTCTATGCTGTCCTATGCGGGCCTTCACAGACCTCGCCCTGCCAGACCTGCGGTGAGTCCATAATTAAGTACCCCGCACCCTCTCGACATTAAGTTATATTCTACTTGGACTCCCTCACTGTGAGCAAATAGGGATCTCTGCAATTATTGTCATTTTTGAGTTAAAATAACAAGTAGCCCACTAGGTGAGTGTATCAACACCCTCCATTACCAATATACTCCTCTAGTAGGAGTACAATTATTGAAAGCATTCCCTTTAAGTCCTCAGGTATCATTTACATCCTGGAAATAAAAGAACTACAGGGAGCCACAAGAGGACTGGCCCTTTTTAGACACCTACCCTGAAATTATTGGATGACAGGGCCTTTGCCTTGCTATTTAGCAAGACCTTGAATATTGTTTCAACGCCAGACACTGTTACTGATCATCCCGAGGTAAGCACCTCTGTGAATTAAGTGCCTTAGTAGCACCCACACACCAGACATTCCTCTTACTAATATCTATAAATCCTTACAGTCCCCAGGAATCCCTTGTCCTGAAGAGACTCTAATACTCTCAGCTGGGTTGAAATGTCATCGACAATAAATATGGATAGTCTTAAAGCACTAGAAAAGAATCTGGTCCTTGATCTGGGAAATTGAATCAGAATCTAAAGACATCCCTTTTTCTCCAGTAACCTTTTGTAAATAAAGTCACCTTGTTTGAATACAAGTTGGTTATGGTCACTTCACTGGGGTCACATACTTCACAAATATATTTTTTTGTACTGTATATATACTTGGTGTGTCAACATGTTTTAAAATTCTTCATAAAAACATTTTTTGTATTGAATAAATGTGTTACTCATTTCGGCTGAAGTGAGTAACACAAGTTAAACCCCTCGGGCTACCTAATGTTTTGTTTCTATGCATACTGAATGAAACTACACGCATCTAATTGATTTAGATATTCTATACATATCTCTTCTGTCTATAGATTGAATCTTTGCAAAAGTATAAACTTGCTCAAGTTAAATTTTCTTAGAATAATTTTGGGAAGAAGCACAGAGACTGGAGTCCTGATTAGCAGGATCCCAGTCAGACGAGTCAGTAAAACATAATGACAGCAGCAAAAAGTGGGGGTGACCATTGTGAGAAGTTGGCCTGGTATATGCTGTCCACTAATTAAAATGGGCACCTTGCACCAGTCCAGACGATCCTTATTGATGATTAGGTTAAAGACAACCTTTATAGAAAGCTATCCTAGTGGTAGCTGTGGAGAGCAGCCTTCAGGCTAAGTCTTGAAGGAATGTAAAGCAGCTTGTTTTACCAGTATATAACCTCTTGAATGACCAAATGAAAGGAGAACCACAGAAGGTATATATATAAAATATATGTATTTATTACTAAACACTCTCTTCTAACCTCTTTATGAGATTAGAGAACAAGGCACACAATATTACAGTACTAGACCGACAGTAAATAGCACAATACACAGTGGGCTCCAGGGGGAGACCAAACCATATATTAAGAAAGTGGTATAACAACCACGACTTGACTAGACACAGTGCCTAGAGCATGTAGAATCGCTGGGACCCCAAGGAACCACCCAAGGTAGTGACACAGGGGACCCACGGAGGACGGGTGCAGTGTGGGAACACAGACGCGAGCTCCGTACAACTCTATGGGAAAGTCACGGTTGGATAATTAGAGTTTAAGGACACTTAGGAGAGGACTTTGAGTAAACCCTTTCAGACTTAGAAGGTTCTAAGGCCAGCACCCACGGGAGCACCAGTGTACTCGTGTTACCTCACCCAGGGAAGCCGGGTGCATAGGTGTCAAAGGGTGCTGGAATCGTCGTGGTTTTCAATGGCGAGACGCTGCAAAGTACTGCTGCCCTGAAGAAGAAAAGTGTCCGGTGTGATCCAAGCCTGGATCGAAGATGTGAAGAACCTGAAAGCAGAGGGGGCAGAGTCTGGGTCACTTGCCAGTGACCAGGGGCACGATAGACGAATGCCCACTGATGTCGGGTGCTTCAGGTGCGAAGAGGAGAAGCTTGACTCTGAAGCCACGGGGACCAGGAGATGTCGACAACAGCCAGAGTCCGCAGATGCGCTGTCCCACAAAGGATGTTGAGTGCTGGGGGGTCAGTGCTCGGATTGAACACCAACAAGCCTTGGCAACGGCAACCCATGCGGTCAGAGTAATTATGCTTCTGTGAGGACCAGCAAGGTCCTGGGGACTCCCCACGCAATGGAGAGTCAGGGCATGCCTGGAGCAACCAGGGAAGCCCACTGAAAGTTATAGTACCCTTCTCAGGGACCGACAGGTCGACGGAACAGGGATCACAAAGGGACCTCGAGAGTAATCACAAAATTCCGGCCCACGGAACACTTGTTGAGTGTAGGCCCGCAATCTTTAGTGGAATTACTGCTCGGGGTCAGGGCTACAAGTAACCCAAAGCTCAGCCTCAGGGGTTGCTGGAAAGCTGATGCTTCTGAAAATCGACGCGTTGTCCAGGGGTTCGGGTTGCATGGTCACCACGAGGGATACGGGGCTCAGACTTGCTGTGGGCACAGATCAACCTCAGAGACCTTGGGAACCCACCTCCTGTGTTGCAATATTCTTCGGAGTCCTCGGGAGCTTTGGAGATGCAAACTGGTCAGATGCATTTAAGGTGCCTGCCTTGCAGGGGAGTAACTCCTTTACTCCAAGGGAGATTCTTCAGTCATCCAGCATAGTGTAGATCATCGAAGTACTTGGTTTCTGTAGCAGAGTTTAGTCCAGGTGTAATCTAAAGTCCTGTAGTCAGGGTTCCTACTTTATACCCAAGGAAGGGGTGGGACAAACTCTGGGGACCCACCTATGGGAGGGTCAGGACAGAGGGGTGGCTACACCCATGTCCTTTGTCCAGTTTTGCGCCAGAGCAGGGGCTGAGTGCCCCCGCAACCGGTTTGAGCTGGACTATGCACAGGGACACCAAATGTGCCCCCAGTGCAGACATCAAAGCACTCTTGGAGTGCACCCACCCAGCCCCAATACACTAAAGCCTGTCTGGGAGGTGGTCACACCTCCCTGTGACAGGAAACCTATTGTCAAGCCTCCCCCTGCCGGAGTTTCCTCCAGCAGCAGGAGGGCAGACTCGTGTCTGTGGCTGACAGCATCCATTTTGTGATGCCAGGGCTCTGTGAAGCTGGTACCGGGTGTACCGGTGCTGTCATATTTCTCCCTCTAGGAGGGAGGAATCATACCTCCCACACCAGATACTGGTGTGGAGGTATGATTCCAAGGTGTTTGACACCAAACACGACATAATTCCTTGCATCCATTCTAAAGTTAGCATTTACCGCGAGGTTATAATGCACTTAAGAGTATATGGTTGGCTGGATCACAGACAACCCCGGAATAGTGGTTCCGAAGGCTACAGAGGGGCTCTGCTCATGCATGGGCACCCTCTCACATAAAACCCAGCACCCTGCCTTCAGGATTGATAAGGCCTGGCATAGGGGTGACTGATAGGCTTGTATGTGCAGTGATCAGGATAGATATACTGAACCTATATCTAAGTAAGGGGTGCATGCACCACCTTACACAGGCTGCAGTAGCAGACCTGTTGTGTCATTTTGGATGGCCTCCCAGGGGTGGCATAATACATGCTGCAGCCCTAGGAGGCCTCTGGGGTACCTATGCCCTGGGTACATAGTATACCATATACTAGGGACTCATAAGCGTACCCCAGAATCCAATCTGGAGTGTACCTAAAGTACATGCATTCAATTTAGAGGAGAAAGCAGATAGACTGGGGTCCTGAATAGCAGGATCCCAGCCAAACTAAGTCGAAAACAGTGAAACATCAGCAAAAAGTGGGGGTAACTATAAGAAGCAGATCCTACTCTCCTACACAACCCCCCCAAACGTCAGGACATTAAACTAACCTTGACCAGTTGAGTCTTCATGTTCTAAGTGGAAATATCTTGAGAGTCCATCTGCATTGGCATGGTTACTCCCAGGTCTATGTTCCACTGTATAGTCCATCCCCTGTAGGGAAATGGACCACCTCAAAAGTTTGGGGTTTTCACCCTTCATCTGTTTTAGCCATAAGAGGGGCTTATGGTCTGTCTGAACAATGAAGTGAGTGCCAAACAAGTATGGCCTCAGCTTCTTCAGAGCCCAAACCACAGCAAAGGCTTCCCTCTCAATGGCTGGCCAACGTTTCTCTCTGGGGGTCAGCCTCCTGCTAATAAAAGCTACTGGCTGATCCTGACCTTCATCATTCAATTGTGATAACACAGCCCCTACCCCCAACTCAGATGCATCTGTTTGGACAATGAATTGTTTGGAGTAGTCAGGACTTTGCAGAATGGGAGCAGTGCACATGTCCTGCTTCAGGTCATCAAATGCCTTTTGACAGCTGACTGTCCACTGAACTTTCTTTGGCATGCTCTTGGAAGTTAAGCCATTCAAAGGGGTCACTATGGATCCATACCCTTTGACAAACCTCCTATAGTACCCAGTCAGGCCCAAGAAAGCTCTGACCAGAGTCTGGGTGGTTGGAGCAACCCAGTCCATGATGGTCTGGATTTTGCTCTGCAATGGTTGAGCCTGGCCTCCACCCACAAGGTGGCCCAGGTATACAACTTGGCTCTGCCCTATCTGGCACTTGGTGGCCTTGATAGTGAGGCCTGCTTTCTGCAGGGCCTCCAAAACATTTCTCAGGTGGACCAGGTGATCCTCCCAGGTGGAGCTAAAGACAGCAATATCATCTAGATATGCTGCACTATAGGCTTCCAGACCTGTAAGGACTTTGTTCACCAGCCTTTGAAAAGTGGCAGGGGCATTCTTCAAACCAAAGGGCATCACCACAAATTGGTAGTGCCCACTAGGGGTTGAGAAAGCTGTTTTGGCTTTTGCATCCTCATCCTCATCCACTGATTTGCCAGTAGCCAGCTGTCAGGTCAAATGTGCTGAGAAACTTGGATGAGGCCAAAGTGTCTATAAGCTCATGTGCCCTAGGGATTGGATGGGCATCAGTCCGAGTGACTGCATGTAGACCTCTGTAGTCAACACAAAACCTCATCTCTCTCTCTTGCCACCCTGGGTGTGAGGTTTAGGTACCAAGACTACTGGACTAGCCCAAGGGCTATCTGAGGGTTCAATCACACCCAAATCCAACATCTTCTGAACTTCAGTCCTGATGCAGTCCCTGACATGGTCAGGTTGCCTGTAAATCTTATTTTTAACAGGCAGACTGTCCCCAGTGTCCACTTCATGAGTGCACCAAGTAGTCTGACTTGGAGTCAGTGAGAACATATGTCTAAACTGGTTGAGAACTTTTCTGCAATCAGTTTGCTGCTGGCCAGTGAGGCTGCCTGCCAAGGCTACACCATCCACTGACCCATCATCAGGGTTCTGTGAGAGCAGGTCAGGGAGTGGATCACTCTCTTCCTCCTGTCCCTCATCAGTAGCCATGAGCAAGCCCATGTCTTCCCTGTCAACATATGGTTTGAGCCTGTTGACATGGAGCACCCTATGGGGGCTCCTGGGAGTTCCAAGGTTCACCAGGTAGGTAACCTCTCCCTTTTGCTCAACAATTATATGAGGGCCCCTCCACTTGTCTTGTCAGGCTCCAACACCTATACTTTCTGTCCTGGCTGATAAACAGTCAACACAGCCTTTTGGTCATGCCAGGCCTTTTGCAATTGCTGGCTAGCCTCAAGGTTTTTAGTTGCCTTCTTCATGTACTCAGCCATCCTGGAGCGGAGACCAAGTACATGGTGCACAATATCCTGTTTAGGGGGTTTGAGAGGTAACTCCCATCTTTCCTTCACTAGACACAATGGACCCCTAACTGGATGTCCAAACAGAAGCTCAAATGGGCTGTAACCAACCCCCTTCTGTGGAACCTCTCTGTAGGCAAAGAGAAGGCAGGGCCAAAGTATGTTCCAGCTGCGCCTAAGCTTTTCTGGGAGACCTTTAATCATGCCCTTCAAGGTTTTGTTGAACCTTTCAACTAAACCATTGAATTGTGGGTGATAAGGGGTGGTAAATTTATAATTTACACCACACTCCTTCCACATAGCAGTTAAGTAACTAGACATGAAGTTTGCACCTCTGTCTGATACTGCCGCCTTAAGAAAACCCACCCTGGAAAAGATTCACAGGAGGGCCCTTGCCACCACAGGAGCTGCGGTGGTCCTGAGGGGAATTGCCTCTGGGTACCTAGTGGCATGGTCCACCACCACCAGTATAAATCTGTGCCCAGATGCAGTTTGAGGATCTATTGGACCAACAATGTCAATCCCTACCCTCTCAAAGGGAACCCCCACCACAGGTAGTGGTATCAGGGGGGCCGTTATAGTGCTACCTGCCTTACCACTGGCTTGACAGGTGACACAGGAGCGACAAAACTCCTTGGTGTCTTCAGACATATGAGGCCAATGAAAGTGAGGGACAATTCTGTCCCAAGTCTTGTTTTGGCCTAGGTGACCTGCCAATGGGATATCATGTGCTAGGGTCAAGAGGAAACTCCTAAACTTCAGAGGTATAACCAACCTCCTGGTGGCTCCAGGCTTGTGGTCTCTATTCTCTGAGTAAAGGAGTCCATCATCCCAGTAGATCCTATGGGACCCACTAGCACTCCCAGCAGCCTCAGCAGCAGCTTGCTGTCTGAGGGGTTCAAGAGAGGGGCAGCTCAGTTGCTCCTGGCTCAGATTTGCCCTGGAAGGGCCCCTGTCCCCAAGAACTCCAACCTGATCAGGTTCAAGCTCATCTGGGACAGTTCCTTCTTCAGGACTAAGATCAGCTCCCTCAAGAGACTGATCTGTATTCTGAGGCAGGGGGAAGACACTGCCTTAACCCTACTGCTCCTTCTCTTGGAAGGTGCCTGGTCCATTTTTCCAGGATCCAGGACCTGTTCAGTGTTAGACATTTTTGCCTGTGACCTGGTCATAGCAAACACATCTGCAGGGATACCCAACATTTCTGCATGAGTCCTGAGTTCCACTTCAGCCCAAGCTGAAGTTTCTAAATCATTGCCCAACAAGGATTCAACAGGGAGGTCTGCACTTACCGCAACCTTCTTAGGGCCAGTTACCCCTCCCCAGAAGAAATTAACAACTGTCAAGGAATGGTCTGTCCTGACATTGCTAGCATTGGTCACTTGGTACATCTCACCAACTATGATTTGCTCAGGAGCCACAAGATCTTTTGTCACCATTGTGACACTTGCTCCTGTGTCCCTGAATGTCAAGGCCTCTTTTTCATTTATTATAGGCTGTTGTCTGTATTTGCCCAGATTACTGGGGCTTACAAATAAGGAGGCCATATCCATGCCCCCATCACAGATCAACATAGCCTGAGTTCGAACTCTGACTAGGCCAGAGTCCATCTCAGATCCCAGGGTTAACCCTACTACACCCTTATTTGGAACACTACCACCTGGAGCTGAACTAGGGGGAACAGTTGCCTTAGGGGCATTGGTGGTTGGAGTTGAATCCTTGGACTTGGTACAATCACTTGTCCAATGGGTTTTCTGTTTACAGATTTTACACCATGGTTTCTTCTTGCCTTTTCCCTTGTTGGATTGTGACTCCCCCTCAGATGCAGATTTTTGGGGCCCTTGAGAAGACTTCTGGTCTTTACCCTTCTCCCCACCCTTATCAGAGCTTTTAGAATCTTGCTTCTTAGAGTCACCATCTTGGTTCTGAACCTTCTGCCTCACCCTGGTTCTGACCCACTTGTCTGCCTTCTGGCCCAATTCTTGGGGAGAGGTCAGATCAGAGTCCACCAGGTACTGATGCAACAGTTGATTTTGACAGTTATTAAGGATCTGCTCTCTCATGATTAAATTATACAATCCTTTGAAATCACACACCTTACTGCCAAGTAACCAGCCTTCCAGAGCCTTAGTAGCACAATCAACAAAGTCAACCCAGTCCTGAGTCTGTGCCTTTTGGGTATCTCTGAACTTTAACCTGTATTGCTCAGTGGTTAGGCCAAACCCATCAATCAGAGCACTCTTCAGGACTTTGTAATTATCAGCATCCTCTTCTCTAACAGTGAGGAGCTTGCCTCTACCTTTGTCTGCAAAGGAGAGCCACAAGATTGCTGCCCACAGGCCCTCTCAAGTGCAGTTATCCATTTGTGGATGTCATCCCTACTCTGGTAGGGAGGGACAATCTTGTTCAGGTTCCTATGGTCATGAGTATGATCTCTACCTCTAGGGACACTGTGGCTGCCATCATGGGGCTCTAGCCCCAGCTTCTGAGAAGCTCTCTGAAGCTCCAGGGATTCCCTATCTAAGGCCAATTGCTCTCTCTTGATTCTGAGCTTAGCTCTCTCAAACTCAAGCAGTTGGCATTTCTTCTCATAAGAGCAGTCCCTTTTATGAGAAGCAGAGGTCCCTACCGAAGTACCAGGATGATCAGATTCCTGAGAAGGAGATCTGGATCTTCTTGGTAAACTGTTAACCCTTCCAGGTGGGGTAAAGAGAGGCCCACTGGGGCCTCCTTCCTCACCTTCAGGAAGAATTGGATTTTCCAGGTTAGAATCATTTTGATCCTCCTGGCCAGCATCAGAGTCCTGGTCATTGAGGTTTTCACTCCCTGTCCTTTCCTCTTCTGCTGTCCCACCCTCTTTGCCTGCCTCATCAGACCCTGGGGTCTTTCTGAGGTCATCTAAAAGCAAAGTCGCTATGGGGCATATTATCAATAAATGGCGTTACAATTATCGCCGCTTTAGCGGCAGAAAACCGCCGCTAAAGCGGCGATAATGGGCTTGATAATATGCCCTGGAGAATTCCAATAGAAGCCCATGTTCTGGTGTCAACATGGGCTTCTATTGAATTCTCAGGCATATTATCAAGCCCATTATCGCTCGCTTTAGCGGCAGTTTTCTGCCGCTAAACCGGCGATAATGTTAACGCCGTTCTTGATAATATGCCCCTTAGAGTCTTTGGGTGTTTGGATTTTTCCCTGTCTTCAGTTTTCTTGAGGTACACATGGTTCTCAATTCCTGGAATGTGAGATGGTCGTACTTAGTTGTCAAGGAGTCACTGACTTCAGGCCTTGAAGACATTCTAGTGTGGTGTGGTGTATGCACCTACCTACTCTAGTGGGAACTACTAAACTCTCTTGAGTTGGAGAAAGGGTGTGCTAGGCCCTTGACACCCAACTCTAAGTTCAGTAGAACTTACTTTATTCTAGACTTAATTTATATGTACCTAAGTGCCTTTAGTGGTTTTCAGTTAGTCACTTACTGAGATTATCTGGTAAAACAATAGCAAGCTTGAATCCCAACCGCTGCACACCAATGTGAGAAGTTGGCTTGGTATATGCTGTCCACTAATTAAAGTGGGCACCTTGCACCAGTCCAAACGACCCTTATTGATGATTAGGTTAAAGACAACCTTTATAGAAAGCTATCCTAGTGGTAGCTGTGGAGAGCAGCCTTCAGGCTAAGTCTTGAAGGAATGTAAAGCAGCTTGTTTTACCAGTATATAACCTCTTGAATGACCAAATGAAAGGAGAACCACACAAGGTATATATAAAATATATGTATTTATTACTAAACACTCTCTACTAACCTCTTTATGAGATTAGAGAACAAGGCACACAATATTTCAGTACTAGAACGACAGTAAATAGCACAATACACAGTGGGCTCCAGGGGGAGACCAAACCATATATTAAGAAAGTGGTATAACAACCACGACTTGACTAGGCACAGTGCCTAGAGCACGTAGAATCGCTGGGACCCCAAGGAACCACCCAAGGTAGTGACACAGGGGACCCACGGAGGACGGGTGCAGTGTGGGAACACAGACGCGAGCTCCGTACAACTCTATGGGAAAGTCGCGGTTGAAATATTAGAGTTTAAGGACACTTAGGAGAGGACTTTGAGTAAACCCTTTCAGACTTAGAAGGTTCTAAGGCCAGCACCCACGGGAGCACCGGAGTACTCGTATTACCTCACCCAGGGAAGCCGGGTGCATAGGTGTCAAAGGGTGTCGGGAATCGTCGTGGTTTTCAATGGCGAGATGCTGCAAAGTACTGCTGCCCTGAAGAAGAAAAGTGTCCGGTGTGATCCAAGCCTGGATCGAAGATGTGAAGAACCTGAAAGCAGAAGGGACAGAGTCTGGGTCACTTGCCAGTGACCAGGGGCACCATAGACGAATGCCCACCGATGTCGGGTGCTTCAGGTGCGAAGAGGTGAAGCTTGACTCTGCAGCCACGGGGACCAGGAGATGTCAACGACAACCAGAGTCCGCAGATGAGCTGTCCCACAAAGGATGTCAAGTGCTGGGGGGTCAGTGCTTGGATTGAACACCAACAAGCCTTGGCAACGGCAACCCACGCGGTCAGAGTAATTATGCTTCTGTGAGGACCAGCAAGGTCCTGGGGACTCCCCAAGTGATGGAGAGTCAGGGCATGCCTGGAGCAACCAGGGAAGCCCACTGAAAGTTAAAGTACCCTTCTCAGGGACCCACAGGTTGACGGACCAGGGATCGCAAAGGAACCTCAAGAGGAATCACAAAATGCCGGCCGACGGAACACTCGTG
Source organism: Calotriton arnoldi (assembly GCA_963921515.1). Lineage (NCBI taxonomy): Eukaryota > Metazoa > Chordata > Amphibia > Caudata > Salamandridae > Calotriton > Calotriton arnoldi. Next base: position 357,430 of record CAWUFW010001962.1, read on the forward strand.
GAGTGTAGGCCTGCAATCTTTGGTGGAATTACTTCTCGGGGTCAGGGCTACAAGTAACCCAAAGCTCAGCCTCAGGGGTTGCCGGAAAGCTGATGCTTCTGCAAATCGACGTGGTGTCCAGGGGTTCAGGTTGCACGGTCACCACGAGGGATACGGGCCTCAGACTTGCTGTGGGTACAGATTGACCTCAGAGACTTCGGGAACCCACCTCCTGTGTTGCAATATTCTTCGGAGTCCTCGGGAGCTTTGGAGATGCAAACTGGTCAGATGCGTTTAAGGTGCCTGCCTTGCAGGGGAGTAACTCCTTTACTCCAAGGGAGATTCTTCAGTCATCCAGCGTAGTGTAGATCATTGAAGTACTTGGTTTCTGTAGCAGAGTTTAGTCCAGGTGTAATCTAAAGTCCTGTAGTCAGGGTTCCTACTTTATAGCCAAGGAAGGGGTGGGACAAACTCTGGGGACCCACCTATGGGAGGGTCAGGACAGAGGGGTGGCTACACCCATGTCCTTTGTCCAGTTTCACACCAGAGCAGGGGCTGAGTGCCCCTGCAACCGGTTTGAGGTGGGCTATGCACAGGGACACCAAATGTGCCCCCAGTGCAGACATCAAAGCACTCTTGGAGTGCACCCACCCAGCCCCAATACACTAAAGCCTGTCTGGGAGGTGGTCACACCTCCCTGTGACAGGAAACCTATTGTCAAGCCTTCCCCTGCCGGAGTTTCATCCAGCAGCAGGAGGGCAGACTCGTGTCTGTGGCTGGCAGCATCCATTTTGTGATGCCAGGGCTCTGTGAAGCTGGTACCGGGTGTACCGGTGCTGTCATATTTCTCCCTCTAGGAGGGAGGAATCATACCTCCCACACCAGTTACTGGTGTGGAGGTATGATTCCAAGGTGTTTGACACCAAACACGACATAATTCCTTGCAGCCATTCTAAAGTTAGCATTTACCGCGAGGTTATAATGCACTTAAGAGTATATCGTTGGCTGCATCACAGACAACCCCGGAATAGTGGTTCCGAAGGCTGCAGAGGGGCTCTGCTCATGTATGGTCACCCTCTCACATAAAACCCAGCACCCTGCCTTCAGGATTGATAAGGCCTGCCATAAGGGTGACTGATAGGCTTGTATGTGCAGTGATCAGGATAGATATAGTGAACCTATATCTAAGTAAGGGGTGCATGCACCACCTTGCACAGGCTGCAGTAGCAGACCTGTTGTGTCATTTTGGATGGCCTCTCAGGGGTGGCATAATACATGCTGCAGCCCCTGGGAGGCCTCTGGGGTACCTATACCCTGGGTCATAGTATACCATATACTAGGGACTCATGAGGGTACCCCAGAATCCAATCTGGAGTGTACCTAAAGTACATGCAATCAATTTAGAGGAGAAATCAGATATGCTGGGGTCCTGAATAGCAGGATCCCAGCCAAACTAAGTCGAAAACAGTGAAACATCAGCAAAAAGTGGGGGTAACTATAAGAAGCAGATCCTACTCTCCTACAACCATGAAAGCAGATCCTACTTTCCTACACTCAATATTGTGGCCACAATATCATCTCAAAAATGTATAATGTATTAAGTTTAGTTTGTACAAATATTTCCCCATTGGAGTTAAAAGAGAAAATCTACATACAACAGAGTAGTACATTCTTTAAACAATAGTTAGATAGCAATATTTATGTCAAATGAGTTATTACTATCATGACAAACAACTGCAAACTCAGAGCAATCTTCTGTTTTGGAAACACCTTTATTAAAAAGGCAAGTTATGTCCCCTCATATAAAGGTGCAGACAAAAACTAGATTAGCATGAAGGCAGATGTTTCCAAATGCTTTTAAAGAAACCAAAAGATAAAAAGGGGTCACTCTTGCAGCTGTTAATTTCAAAGCCCCTATCAATCTGGAGAAACTCTCTTTGATTGCGGTAACTAATACTTCGGCAAGGCATAATTTTAGTTACAGAGACAGTTACAAGTGACCCAGATACACCGGATCTTGAGGTGAGTAAACTTCCAATTCCTCTTACTCTGGTTCTTTTAGAGTGCATAAAACATTTATTTCCAAACTGTTCAAATATGACTATGAAGTCATGACATCTGCAGACAATGCTAGTTTTAGCTCTAGATTTTTACATGTTTTTATTACATATGGAGGTTTCCAATGGCAAAACAATCTTTGGTTGTGATATTGATCATTCTATATATAAGAATTGGATGCCAGAATATTAGGTAGAAAACCACTCTCACCAATGGTTTAAAATTAATTTGTTGAAACCTTCAGTAGTATCCTTTGTTCTAGAGAATTTAGGAAAGGAATACATTTATTCTTGCATTTTCACATTCCGATATAATTGATAAGCTAGGTTGATTCATTTATTTAAAATGTGCCAGCCATATCCAAGCTGTTTCTCCATACTGATCACCCATGGATCTCCTTGACGTCACCAGGCTAGTGACTCATTGACCTTCAATCTTTGACTCATTGACATTCCATCATTAACCCAAGATGTCACACATCTCCTTTTCTACAAACATTAAGGGCCTAATTATGAGTTCGGCAGTCCATAGGACTGCTGAACTCGCAGTGGCAGGCTGACCACCGCCATACTGCAGGCCGGCCCACAGCATTATGAGTGTGGCAGTCGGACTGCCACAGGACCGCTGTGACCACCGGGGATCAAGGATCCTGTAGCGGTCATGCAGCAGTCAGGCATAGTAATATGCTGGTGGTGCTGCTGTGGCACCACCAAGCATATTAGGAGTTGCCAAACCACCACCCTGTCCATGGTAGTGAGCTCTCCATGAAAAGGGTGGAAGTGAGGCAACTAAGGGGCCCTAACAGGACCCCCTGCCACTCCTTGGGGTGCATGCAGGGGGCACTTGTGGGGCTCCTTTGGATTTGCAGCCCCATTTCCTGCACAGTGTAGCATGTATGCCACACCATGCAGGAAGGTGCAGTCGGCTATCTGACAGCAGCAGTCTGCATGTTAGGCTCCTCTATGAGCCTAACAGACCGCTGCTGTCCGACCGCCGCAGGACCACCTACCAGACCAGGATTGAACTCCTAATCTGGCAGGCAGCAGCACCACAGCTTTGGCGGTCCTACAGCTGACAGTGCGTTGCACCATCCGCTGTAGGACTGCTAAAGTCATAATAAGACCCTAAATCAAAATTAATTATACAAAATGTTTACATGCTAAATAAAATACATTAGTTTTAAATTAATAATGAACTAGTCTAGACAAACTAGACATTGAGAATATTTCCTAACCACCACATCTCTCAGTGGATTAATTTCAAACTAAATTCACTTCGTTTTTTTTATCACCATCCGTTTCCCATCCACTACATTTCTGTCCGAATGGATCTCATTAAAAAGAAAATCTTTGTAGATTTGTTGAAAAATTTCACTGAATATTGTACTAGCTGTGAAAGCCAATCATGCATGCTCCAGTGAAAGCTCCAGACACATTGCCAATGCAACGAGAAATTCTGTTTAGTTTCATGTATGTCATTCCTGAATTTTCACCACATTCTGAAACAGTTTTATTACTCTGACGTGATTTGGGTACTTTGATAATTGCCAAGCACCAATGGAACTTTGATTACAATGTTATCACTCATACAGAACACAACTGATTTTGGCAATTTTCTACCAGTAGAGATCACTTTCCTCCTTCATTGTTTGTCCTTTAATCTACTTCATCTAACTCTCCTCTCTACAGAGGCACTCACATTCTTGCTTCTTCTGCTCCATCTTCTCCATGCAGGAGAAAAGGAGAATTTAGCTGACTCCCTTCAAATAATTCAAAAGGAGTCCTTCCAGTAGGTGCATGAAAGTTTGTCCTATATGCTACAATCGCCTCGTCTTGTTTAATTTTCAAGATGTGTGGTCTCATTAGTCTACTTGGCATCAACGAGGGAGGACTTGTGTATGTGATGTTGTGGTACAACAGAGGGTCATGGATTTCATTGGTGAACTAATAGTACATTTTTTCTAATCATTTTCTATTCTGGGATTCTTGACATTGTACATTAACATGTTAGTTCTGTTTTTTTACCTTTGCTGCATTCAGAAGCCAGTGAGCATAATGTTTTCCTCTATGTCTTTAACAAAATTGTTATTTTGCTTCAGGATAGCCATAAAAATCCACATTTAACCAAATAGCTCATAATATATTATTTCATGTTTTAGCAGAATTTGAAGTCAAAGGTAAACTTAGAACCAGTATTTTATCCACCCGCTAGAAACATCTAACACCTCAGTCACTTCCCTGATTAAGATTCCAAATTCATAAATCATAATATTATTAAAGATTTGATCATCCCTGAAGAGGCATTGCTACTAATGACCCAATGCTAATCTTGCCTTAGTCTTAAGAACATAGGTATTCATGTCAAATCTTTCAACACTGCCACTTCAATACCAGAGAATATTTTCATAATATATTTATTAATTTATGGTATGTAATTGAGTCTAAAAGAGCAAATCAAAAAAGGATAGAGGTGTATTTTGGTTTGATAATAATTTCAAAGTCAGGTGACTAATCAGAATGCACCTTAAGTACAGGGAGGATCTACTGATCTAATAGATTAATGATCAGAATTAGGGATAATCAAGCAGCTTAGATGGGGAGAGTTTTTAACACTTTCAAATGTGGATCAGCAGAAAATGAACTCATTCAACTTATTGTACACATTTTCAACTGTATTTTTCTGAAAAGTGTGCCCTGAAAGGAGAGGTGTCATCCACTGAAAATTAGACACAATGAAAATGAATTACAAAGCATTTTGTTAACCTATGTCTAAGGTGTGCAAAAAAACACTTTCTGAGCATACATTCATTACTGTGATTTGTAGAATAAGGATTATTGAAAGTTTAGTTTTGGAAGTGAACATATACATGCACAAGTACCTCCAAATTGAAGAATTGCAGCATCCGCCTATCTAGGAATATGATCATATCTGATTGGTTCACTCTGCAAAAGTACCTGAATACCCACAAACACACATAACAAAAGGTAGGAGCAAAATCAAATGAGGACTAATGTGAGCTCTTAATCTACGAGTTGACTGAGGGGTTCCCTCTACTGAGGACGAAAGCCCTTACCCATTGACCTGGAGGCATGCTTCATCATAGGGGTCCTCCTCGTGCCCAAAGGTGTGAGCTACAACCCTGCCAAGCAAGGGAGCTCTTAGGATGTTATTTAAGGGAGCACTATGGGACAGGGTTTGGGTGGATGTGGTGTTGATGTAGAAATGAGGTTGAATAATCTCTGGTAAATAGGTACAGAAACAAAGAATCACTGTTATAAATGCTCACAGTTGGACTGACTAACCTTAAGTACTGTCCCCTAATAGCTATATTTAAAACAGGGGGAAAATTTACCCTGGTAAAGAGGTCGACTTGTTTCAGGACTATAATGTGCTCTACTGAAAAGGTGCAAGTGAACTTTCTTCACAAAAAAGTTTTTTTAGCTCTGTACCAGTCAGCCAATAGATTTTTATTCTGTTTAAAAAAATCATGAAACGGTACAAATACAACAATACAGCAAAAAATAACAATCGCATAAAAACATTAAAACCAGGTCTTGAGATAATTTGTACACAAAACCATTCCAGCAATCTATATACTAAGCTTGGTAAGGTTGATAGTTACAATTTTATAAAACCCTACAATCAAATCAGTTTGTTAAGTGAATTGCACATAACATATAACAAATAATCTTCCCTTTTAATCATGGAACTAAACAAATCTGATTGTTAAGTGAATTGCACCTAACATATAAAAATAATCTTCCCTTTTAATCATGGAACTAAAAAAACATGACATATCGTACATAGTGGTCAATCCATTAATTTTTGTGCTACTACACATAGGGGGATATTCTCAAGAACGTGCGATAATCATCGCCAAAAAAGGCTAACGCACGATTACATATCGCCGTCTATCGCGGGAAAATAACTCCATGTCAACGTCGTATTCTAAACACGGCGGTAACATATGATAGTCTCCCGATAACGCGTCAAATGTCCGCGATACAACTACCGCGACGGCGATAAAAAAGGAAACCCGATCGTGATAAAAGTTGTGATGGGCCCAACCGCGATAGAAAAATCAGCGACAAGCAGCGCCAGGCTTGCAATTCCCACATCAGGCGGGAAAAATCACTACAAAAGCAGAAAAAAAACACAAACAAAAACAAAACAACTGCGAAGCACAATGGAGGGAGCCGGAGCAGGAACAGAGTACGAGCAGAACCCCACAAGCCCCCCGGAGGGCCAGGCCGGGACCTCGGGGTCAGGGAAGGGCAAGGACAGGAAGAAGAGGAAGATGCGGTTCAGTACGCAGGAAAACAGGATCCTGATAACGGAGGTGATGAAATACCATCAACAACTGTTTGTCACCTCCAATGTGTCATTGGCGGCAAAAAATGGAATATGGCAGTCTATCGTGGACAAGGTGAATGCAATCGGAGTGCTGAGGAGGACAATGGAAGAGGTCAAGAGGCGCTGGAATGATGTGAAGCGCAAAACCAAGCAGAAACTCGCCAACAACCAGAAGGCAGCAATGCAGACTGTAGGTGGGAGTCCAGCGCCACAGGAGGAGCTGGACGAGATGGAGGAAATGGTCTCCACAGTCTTCAGTGTGGAGACGGTGGCAGGAGTTGGGGGACCGGACACTGCTCGACAGGAACCGACACAACAGCAACAGGGTGAGTAACGACCAGGCATCGGGGGGACGGGGGGAGATGGGCAAAATGGCACACATGCACAATTAAGCATAGCACAGTGCACACCCACGATTACTCTGGAGCATGTCCCTGATCCCCTTGGCACACTGCAGCACACCTAGAAACTGCAAGTAGGCCCCCGTCGACTATGTGCCCAGAGGGGGCCCTCCCCACACATCACTAATCTCACAACAAACCCATGCACAAGTACAAACACACATCCGTGATGTTGTCGAAATGTCCACTGTCCCGCATCAAATAGGCAGCTCCTCCCAAACAGTCACAATGTACATTGTCATGCAGTTTGTATGTAAACCTGTACAATGCGTCAACATACATGTGAAAACAATGTTAAACTGCATTTCCCCTTTACATTGCAGAGGGTGAATCAACACCTCCTGCCGAGCAGAGGGTACACCTCTTGACTGATGATGAAGAGGACCTCCCCTCCATCGACACCGACACCCTCCAACGGCTCATGGACAGCTTCGGCACCCCACCTCCAGGAGCAGGGCAGCCCAGCTGCTTTGAGGAAACCCCACCCCCTGCACAGACCACACAGCAGGAAGCACCCACCACCACAGCTGTCTCCCAGGACCCCCACGAACAACACATGGCCTTCCAACGCGGTGTGTTAGAGGGCCAGAAGGAGATGGCTGATCAGGTGCTGTTGGGGTTCGACCTCATGGCAGCCAAACTAGATGCCATACGTGGGTGTCTAAGTCCTATCAGGGACCACTTACAGTCCCTAACGGACACCCACAGTCCTCTCCATGCTCTCCAATGATCCATGGCTGACATCGCTGGAGTCCTGACTCTGAGACAAGGACAACTGTCTAGTCAGAGTGGCCCCAGCGATGTCAGCCGGGAGTTGGGACACATGCGGAGGATCATGGAGAACAGGGAGCAGATGCAGGCGGAAAGAATGGCTGCCACGGCTGCACACCAGCGTGATGTAGCTGGGATCTACCATGCCCTGCAGATCCTCATCATGGCATTGCTGCCACAAGGCCTGGCGCAGATGAATGCTGCTGCTGCTTCGACATCCACATCTCCGCCCCCTGATGTGTCAGTGCCTCACAGTGCGGCAGACAATCCACCTCCGGCACCTGATGTGTCACTGCCTCACAGTGCGGCAGCCAATCCACCTTCGGCCCCTGATGTGTCAGTGCCACACAGTGCTGCAGAGAAAACACCACCACCCACATGTGAGGCACATGAGACATCAGAGGACGAAGATGCGGAAGAATCTACCTTACTGGTAGTAAGGAAGCGGTAGCATTCATCTCCGCCATATGGCCTATTTCTGCTTGGTTCTGCCCTCTGCATCATCACCTTCCACTGTCCCCCGATGCACTCTGCGAAACTCACCTTGGACCTCGACATGGACTGCCATATTCTGTTTGGTCACCAATGACACAGTTATCAGACTGCGGACTGAACTCTTCCTCTTCCGATGTACTTGTCATTCCCTGAGTTACTCTGGCTGGCCCTCCACGGGCCAACAATGTAAAGTGGGGTTTGCATGGCCCTGTACTGCTCCAGCCACAACACTCCACTGAATGTGCATTAAACAATCAAATTCACACGGATGTGTCATGTCTATGATCATTCAAGTATGGAAGTATGGATGAATGTAGGGTCAGTGATTCCCCCTTACGTCCATGATGCACATGTTGTGGGACTTGAGTCACAGGGTGCAACATTACTGATTGCGGACCGGGTTGCACCGACACCACATCAGAGACACACGCATTAGTTGCCTTCTTGTCCAGCCCAGAACGGAACCACGCCCAGAGCTCCGGGGTGATCGTTCACACCCCTACGCTGGACTGGCATACACCAGGCCAGCCCACTCTGCTTACGCTTACAGGGGGGGGACAGCGCTACATGTCCCAGGTCTTCCCTGTAGTGATCTGCTGATCACAGGTCTAGTTGTCAGCATGCCACAGTAACTCCCTGAGGGCTGGTTCACACCCACACAACACCCATCCAGCACATGCGTCACTGGTCATGTGACCCTGCCAATAAAAGGGGCCGGGCGCACGTGCCCGAGGCCATTTCCACTATCTAGCTGAGTGTGTCCGTGTGGTCATTATTTATGCATGAGGGCCTAGGGCCCTACTACATCACATTCCCCACTGCCGGAGGTGACATGATGGCGTCCACACGACGGGACCCAATCATAAAGGGCCCATGACTTGAGGTGCACAGAGTTTTTGTGCAGGATTTGTCTTTCCTGTGAGCATTCCGGTTTGTCCAAGTGCTATGCAGTGTACCAGATTAGGTTTGTGACTATACGGATGCTTGACCATTGTCACCATTTGTCCAACAGGTTTCTGGATACTGACTTCCGGAGTATGGAATGGTATTGGGGAGTTCCCGCAGCATATGCAGTTACTTGAATCCACACGATGCCCTGATGAAGTTTCCCGTTGGGCGTTGGCTGTACTTTTCCTATTGTTTATTGTTGTATTTGTAATAAAGGACTGTTTTTACACTACTGTTGACTACTGGACTTCATGACAGTGCGCACCCCCATTTCAGTTACTACAGTTTTGGATCTGGGGCACAGTGGCGTCTGGCAACGGCTGGTGTTGGGGTTGGTTGCGCAGGGACACTACGAATTGGAACTGTCGTGTGGTGCGGTGACAGGGCCCGCCGTTGCTATTGTGGACATGCATCCATGACATGGGTGAGGACGTATGATAGGGCTGGCCGTGAAACTCCTCCGACTCTGGCAGTTGTTGTTTGGGAGGTACCAGGGGCCAACAGGTGCAGCACAGCCAGCAGCTTCGTCTGCGGAGGGATGGTGGTTGTCCGCCGTGTTGGTACCGTCAGCCTGTGGGCAATGTGGGTCAGGATGCTGGGGTTGGCTGTCCTTTTGTGCCTGTAGTGGGCAATGACTTCCTCTGGCGTTGAGTCTCTGTGGCTGGTGGGTTTTGGGAACGTCCGCTGTCCTGTTCTGCGCTGCCTTTGTGGTAGTCAGGGGGGGACCTGGGGGTGGTTGCGGTGGGTGTTGTGGCCCTCTTGGGTCTCCAGGCTGCATGATCATTGTCTCCATGGCATCTGTTGGTCTTCAGATGTGGCTCTGGGCTGGGCTCCCTTCCTACTGCAGTTTGTCGTCCTGCTTAACACCAGTAAAAGGCAGGTGTTAAATCCCTGCTGCTAACGCGCCTTATCGCCTGTTTTTGGATCGCATCGCAGCTCTGGCTGGTCGTTGTGAATGTTGCGAAGTGGTGTTTTCGTGTGTTTTTGCACGGGAACGCCTACTCTGCATATCATTAGCGTTAGTTGTCTCTCCCATCCGTGGCGATGTTTTTTGCGGCAGCTATCGCTGGAAAACTGGCGATGTGGTCAGTTTGCACCAGCTTGGGAATGGGGCGGTAATTCTTTCGCCACTTTTGCTGCGCTAAAGTGCCGATAACTTGGCGATAAGTCCTTGAGAATATCCCCCCTGGTGCGGCAAAAAAGAACAATTGTAGTGGACCACACAGTCAGATTATATGTATACAAAAAAATTATCTCCCCATATCAGCATGGGTTTAAAAACATATATCAATGCTACATTACTTGGCCACCATGTTACGCAATCTTAATGCAGCCACTATAAATCTGTATACAATAGACAAGCCCATTTGAACTGTAGTAATTGAAAATAAAATAAAGCTGGTCTACATCTTCTTATGTTAAGTGACCTAAGTAAGATAATTAAAAATCGTTTCCTTAGCTCTGCATACAATTCACAAAAAAGAAAAAATCTGACATGGATTGTGGAGATTCTGAGTCCCAAGGGCATGGCACAAGGTCCGTATTGCAGAACACATCTCTTGGATAGGAAACTAACAATTGGCCAATATTGAAGCAAAACCTGACCAAATAATACCTATATTAATCATGTGATAGAAAATGTAGATAAGGCTCCTTATAGTTTGTGGTGAATGATGATTGATAAACAGCCACCCTTCTCTTGTCACACTGAAGGGCTTCTCTTCTCCTCATCAGCAAAGCCAGAAATTCAGATTTAGCTGTGGCTTTGACTGAGGGATTGATAATCTGTGGGTTATCGAAAAGTTCCAGTCATCCTAGCAAATAAAGCTGGGCCTTCACATATGTCAGCCACTGGATAGTACAGTATTTATAATTTTTCAAACAATCAATAATCACAGCTTGAATAATTAAAGCTTCCGGCCTTGACCAGATTAACAGCCACAACATTAAAGGGGCACTTTTTAAAAAAAAAATTCTGTATATGATAAGCCCAGTTCCACATGACACACAAAAGTAGGTGCACTCGTAGGGACAAAGAGCAGTCTTTGCAGGAAGGAATTTTTACTAAGATTTATTTGCTCTGTATCATCAAAACAACAAATGCCTACACCATACATAGCCACTGAAATGCACCTAGACTTATATATTTGCTCATCACATCCTTAGGGGAAAACCCAATTGTCAGCAAACTTAAAGATAGCGGCCATCTAGTGATCAAATTGAGCTCTCCTTACTTTAACCAGGTGCCTCCAAGTGCCTTTGTTATCAAAAGGGACCCCCAGATACGTAAACATAGTTGTACATAACAATCTAGTCTTACCAATATAGGACGGACTTGGTTTACTAAGCGGCTGGCTACAGACCATAGTATAAGATTTAGGTTTGTTAATAGACAGTCCACATTGATCCATAAATGAGACTAAGTTATCCAATAACATTTGCAGCTCAACCCTGGTTCTAGATAATAAGACCCAGCATATAGCAATGCTGGTAACCGTTTGGTTCCTGCCCTTGGTAGATCTACCTCTGCTTTCAACAGTAATTATTCAAGATCATTTATGAGAGGCAGAAGAGAAAGGTTGCCATAACAGAGCCTAATCTTAACAGGGGAGGTGCACTCATCATTGGGATAATACCTGATACACCCCAGTACATCCTTGTGAAGTTGAAGCAATGAATGCACAATCTGATGATCCGCTCCTGTTTCCAACATCCTCCTCCATAGCTTCTCTCGATCAACACAATCAAATGCAGTGCTAAGATCCATAAAGATAGATATACACAGCCTCATTTCACCTTGGTGTACTTACAGATTTAAAGATAAAGATTCAGGCCCCTTCAAGAGCTCACAGGGCCCTATCTGAACCCGAACTGCACACCTGAAAGAATACCTTTCGCATTGACCCAAAAGTCCAGCAGAATTCTTCCCAGAACTTTGGCAGCAGGGTCAATGAGGGAAATAGGACGATAGCATGGATCAGCTCAGTCCCCCTTCTTAAAAATCAGGACAATAATTGTATTAGACCAAGACTTTGGGGGACCGACCAGAATTGCGCTTTGCAACACATTGATTAGTAATGGTGCCCAAAGATCCAGATTGCTTTTTAAAAGATCAATAGGGACTGCATCTAGGCTTAGTGCCTTGTTACTCTGGCGCTGTTCTGTTGCCGAAATTACCTCCCTAAAGTAACTGTCAGAAAGTCTCTGTTATCTGGGCTAGGATTATTCATCACTGTATTCTCTAACGTGTATGTCAGAATGATGTTCTCATTTACCTTAGAGAAACGGGTCACCCACAAATGTGATGAAATTGTTGAATCAAGACTTGATTTGTGGGTGTTTATGAAACACCACAATGCCACACGCATTTGCCCCAATGCTTCCTGCCTTATAGTTTCATTTCTCTCCTTGATCACTTTCTTATAACGAAATCTACACAACCTCACTTCCTCCACATCCCTTGGTGACTTTTTTAGAGTTCTAATTAGGCAGCTGTAAGCTGTGGAACACGTCCTACCAAACCATTTTTTTTTCTTAGGTTCCCTACTAGATCATGATATGGTGAAAAGCTCTGCTACAGACTTGCAAATTTCATTGTAAGCCCTAAGTAGGTTTGAAGGATTTTCACCAAACCCCAGACAATCCATTAGATGTTCCCAAATTCTGCCTACCAGCACTGACAGTAAAGGTCCTGGCTCGATATCAGTCCATTTACTCAGGATACCTCTATTCTGGGTGGCTTCTAATAGGGGAACAACATGCGTTTGTTGTGGCTGGAGGTAGTCAATGAGCAGGTTCAAGGCTAAGGGATTATGATCGCTCAAACAGTTCAGAATTATTGTACAGTTAGAAACCTTCTTACACCAACCATTTGAAATAGCGATACAATCAATCATGCTACCAGTACCCTTCCCAGTGAAGGTGACTTGCTTCAGAGCTGCAACCTAAACTAAATTTAATGTGAGGATAAGGTCCTGCCTATTCATTAATCCTGTTAAAAACATCACCACATGGGCTACGGACTATGGAAATGCAGGTGATCTACATTATCGTACCCCAATAATCAAAACAAGGCACTCCTTGAAATGGAGCACAACCTACTATTAAAATCAGCCCCAATATTATAACAAAATCCCCCTTTAATTTATCAAGTACCATGCTTAGCACCCGGGCAAGTGAATTAGCCATTGCAGTATTATTGCAGTTAAAATTATTAGGATAGAAATGAATTTGAACAATAGATTGATGAGCCAGAAGAGGCAAACAGATAACCTGGGGGTGGGGTGAGTTAAGGAATGATTTTGTTATGCTACCAACAAGGGAGACAGAGACTAGGGTTAACAAGCCGCCACTATGATGTCCTGATCTTGAGGCAGTGGCTGGTGTCATCTGAGAGCAAAACATATTAACGTATGTACTGTAACACGCCCAGGTCTCCTGAAGACACACAATATGGTATCCCGCAATCACATTTAGCCAATTAACATAATTCAAGTTGCTGGCAATACCGACCACATTCCGAAATAACAGGTTAAGATCCGACACAGATGAGGAAGTACACAAATTAGAACTCGGCACTGGGCCTACTTGAGCCAGTTTATTTATTTTGGAATTTGTAGAGGGCACAGCTACCCCCAACGGGGGTGTCCCGGCGCTGAGGCAGGCTGAAGCAGACAAGCGAGAAGAGAAAACTAAGTGCTGGTGAAAAACCAGGTTTTCAGGGCACGCCGAAAAGTGAGTTCTGACTCGGATAAGCGGATGGGGAGTGGCAAGGCATTCCAAAGTTTAGAGGTTCTGACCACAAAGGCTCTGTGTAATGATCTTGCCTCCTCCTTCAATGACCTGCGTGTCATGAGGTTCTGTGTTCTGGAATCTGGGGATGACGGAGTTCGTGTAAACGGCGGTTGCTGAGCATGAAAGTGGATAGGACGTCTAACCTGACCTGCTTGTCCCTATCTCTCTAATAAACCTTCATCACATCTCACCACCGGTGTCACCTTCGTTATTACACTGGCGACGATCTTGGGATGGACCCAGCCGACGTCCTAACACATCGAGCAACCTCAGGTGGAATCTAAAACTACGAGCCAGTTTCAACCTCGAACTTGAACTTTGTCTTCCTCTTTAAGGTACTGTGCGGCGCTTTGCTTGCTTTTGATGTTTTGACGGAGCTCAAACACCCGTCCTCTCTGCCCAGCGCGTAACATTGGAGGAGACTCAACTTTCTGGCAAATTGATTTACTTATAGAACTTAAAGCGCTCACTCACACTTACCCGCCTCTTCCTACGCGAGTTGAACCAACTGCCAGCACTCATATTTAAAGCGAGTGACTTGACTTTCCCGCATTTTGCAACATCTTATTTATCGAAGTTGAAGCGTCCCCTCGCGCTTCTCCTGCCTCGCGCTATTCCAGTACGTGTCGTTGCCTGGAAACACTCCTCTGCCCAACAACTGCTTACGCGTCACCCTTGACGATTCACGGATGGTTGGTTGCACAGCAACGGAAGACGCTTTCGTTGTGATAAGCTCTGCAGTTTACTTCGCTGACACGCACAGCGTCCACTCGTATGACAATTTAAACACTACACCAATTCAAAACCCTACAGCTTGCCAAGCCTACTTCGCTGACACGCACAGCCTAATATTTCTCAAGCTTGTCAAGTTAAACTCGCTGACAAGCACAGCTTTGAAATGTACATTGTTTAATCTGCCTCAACTTAATTCTAGACCCTGCAGCGTGTCAAGCTTTCCTCGCTGACACGCACAGCTTGATTTTTCGCCAAATTGAAAGTCAACACACTGACAAGCACAGTTTTGAATGTCACAATTAAATCTAAAGCTGTCCTACAAACTTGTAAAATTGTCCTAGCCTGTCAAACCTCATTTTCTACGCTGATAGGCTCAGCAGTTACCCTAGAAGCTAAGAAATTATTATTATTTTTTTTTCTTTTTCTTTCTTCTCAATTTTACGCATGTCAAGCTTAACTACGCTGATAGGCACAGCATCTACAGTTCAATCAATTTAAGGATATATATCCGTTCATCATCATCTCAACTCGTCTTCTTTTTCCTCTGTTTCAAAAATACAAAATGTCACGCCACCCCCCTTTTTCCTTTCCAATCCCGGTGAACCTACTGTACGCTGGTCTAAGTGGAAAAAGGTCTTTATCAACTACGCAAGAGTGTGCGGAGTATCCCTCAGTGCAGAGAGGAAATCAGCCTTGTTATTACACTGTTTAGGCACCGAAGGGCAAGAAATCTTCGAACACCTACCGGATCTTGATAACTCTGAATCTAATAATCTTAATGAGTTTGAAATTTGCTTGATGAAACTAGATAAACACTTCTTACCCAAAGTAAGCACAGTTCTAGAGCGTTACCACTTTGGGAAAATAACCCAACAACCTAAAGAAACAGTTGAAATGTATGTTTCTCATCTACGCAAACTCGCCTCCACCTGCAAGTTTGAGGGCGCACTTGAAGAACGGGTGCGTGATCAATTCATGCTTGGTTGTGCAATGGAAAAAGTGAATGACGAATTGTGGCAGAAGGATGACCCAAAACTTGATGAGGTCATCACTATCGCAAAACGTATTGAACACTCTTTAGCTTGTGTTGAAACCATAAAGAAAAAAGAAACTGACTCTACAACCACTTCAGTTGGGAGAGTTCAAGCTATCTCTCAAGCTAGTTCGTCAAAAAGAGTTGAATCCCATACCATGAAACCAAAACGTTTTGAACCACAATCATCATGGCAAAGGATGCCTTTCCAAGGAAAATGCTTTCGTTGTGGCAATATCGACCATCTAGCTAATGATAAATCCTGCCCAGCCATAAATGCAAAATGCCTCAATTGCGGAAAAGTGGGCCACTGGACTAAAGCGTGCAGACTACAAAAAAATAAAAGAAACAAACGAGTTAAAGAGGTTTGGATACAAGATGAATCTGAATCCAGTTCTGACGATCTACATTGTGGTGAGGTCTTGACTCACGTTGATCAAGTTAAGTGCTCAAGCCCTGTCGAAAGTGTCCTCATAAATGGTCAACCCATTAAAATGCTTTTTGACTCGGGAGCAAAGATCACCTTAATCCCGAAGTCCTTCTACGACGTGTTTCTCATGGGAAAAGTGAAAGTATGGAAACCTGACATCAGGCCCCTTGCATACGGGGGACAACCCATCAAACTGTTTGGTTACTTTGAAGGAGACATTGAGTTCAAGAATAGATTTACGGCTGGAAAAATATACATCTCCACGAAAGGGGATAGTATAGTGAGTTGGGTTCACCAAGCCGATATGGGTGTCATGTTGATTCCGGGTGGCAACCCTTGCATTGTCTTGAGAGAAAAAACTAAAGACCCTCTTGGAGAGTCAGACTTCCCCGGACAAACACCTTCCACTACACCTGAACTCTTTAAAGTAGACCAGGTAGACAATCTACGCTCAGAATTCAAAGAGGTTTTTAGCGAACGCTTAGGTTGTCTATCCAACTACACTCACAAGATTATCTTGAGACCTGACGCCATCCCAGTAGCCTGCAAAGTGAGGAATGTGCCTTTAGCTCTGAGAGATTCCATGGAAAATGAACTAAAAAAATTACTCAAGGAAGGCATCATAGTTGAAACTGAGGCTAGTGATTGGTTGGCCCCAGTGGTTCTTGCCCGAAAGGCCTCAGGTGAGGTTAGGCTTTGTGTGGACCTACGCTCCCTTAATCGCGCAGTTGTACCCGATAGGTATCCTCTCCCCAACATCGCAGAGATGCTGACTCAACTGGCTGGAGCTGAGGTATTTTCCACACTTGACCTCAGGGCCGCATACCACCAAATTAAGATCGACCTTGAATCGCAAAATCTCACTGCCTTTATAACGCCGTTTGGCACTTATAAATTTACTAGACTTCCCTTTGGCCTTAATTCAGTAGCATCTGTGTTTCAAAGAGCCATGGAAGACGTTTTGCAGGGGCTACCTGGAGTAAAAATATATCAAGACGATGTTTTGGTTCACGGCCCCTCTCAAACTACTCACGATAAAAGACTCAAAGCAGTACTGGATCGTTTCAAGTCACGTGGTTTAACACTACGTGAGAGTAAGTGTAAATTCAATCTTCATGAAATTGACTATTTAGGCCACAAGCTGTCTGCTAATGGGGTCAAACCGAAAGACAAGTTAGTGAGGACTATTGCCGATCTCCCAGTACCTCAAAGCAGAGACGAACTTGTCACCTTTTTAGGGATGGCGGAATATTATCATAAATTTGTTCCCGGGTTTGCCTCTCGTACCTACACTCTCAGAACTCTTCTAAAAAAAGGAGCAAGATTTAGTTGGTCAGAAAAATGCCAAGAAGAATTCAATGATGTAAAGAGGGCCTTGAATGAAGCTCCTTCACTTCACAGCTTTGATACCTCTGCTTCTTCCATACTCGTTACTGATGCTAGCTCTAAAGGACTTGGGGCTGTTCTTAAGCAAGTTAAAAATGGTCATGAAACGACTATTACGTTCCTATCAAGAGCTCTCGTAGGGCCCGAATTACAATATTCCGTAATTGAAAAAGAAACACTCTGCATATTCTGGGCGATCAAGAAACTTAAGAAATTTCTATGGGGAAGCTCCTTTACCGTACAGTCTGACCACAAACCCCTGAAAGACTTATTTACTAAAAAAGCCTGGATGCCGTGTCCTCAAGAATCACCAAGTGGATTGTAGCTTTACAAGACTATGATTTCATTGTTTATCACATACCTGGTACACAAAACAAGGTTTCCGATTGTTTGTCCCGCCTTGTAAGGAATGACCCAAGTGTTACGTGTGATAAGTTGGGTGACGCATGTGAGTTTGATGATTATAAGGTCTGTGAGGTGACTGATGGTGTCCTAAGCGAGGAAAAATGGAAATCTTCCATGACAAACGATCCAGTCATTCTTAAGGATTGCGAGTTAGTAACTGCTGGTTGGGAAGGTATAAAATGTCTGGATGAGGAAACAAGGAAGTTTTGGAACGTAAGACATGAGTTGTCCGTCTCCTCAGGGCTACTTCGGAGAGGCACAAGACTAGTTCCACCTGTTTCCCTCAGGAGGAAATAGCTCAACAGGCTCATCAGGGACACCAGGGAATTTCTAAAACGAAAGAGAGAATTCGTTTGCACTTCTGGTGGCCCGGTATTGATCTGTTAGTTGAACGTATGGTGAGAGATTGTCAGGAGTGCAACTCTTCTGATAAAATATATAAAACTAGAGTACAACCTATGGCCGTACGTGAGACTCCCACTCGTTGCTGGCAAGAAGTAGCTCTGGATCTCCTGGGCCCTGTTTCTAGTAATTCCGGTCAGTCATTTGTCTTAGTCTTAATTGATTTATTCTCAAGATGGCCGGAGATTAAGGTCTGCCACAGTATCGAGACTAAGGATGTCATAACATTTCTCGATGAGGTCTTTTCTCGTGAGGGTTTCCCTGATTGTCTTCTTACTGATAACGGAGTCCAGCTAGTTTCAAGAGAGATGGAGACCTATCTTACGAAGAAAGGGATCAGACACAAACGTTGTGCTCTCTATCATCCTGAAACTAACGGGATGGTAGAGAGGTTCAACCGTGTGCTTAAAGACTCCATTCAGTTGGCTAGATCTCTAAACAAGGATTGGAAAGCTGAAATTCAAGAAAGAGTAATGTTGTATCGTCTTACTCCTCATTCCACAACATCTTTGGTTCCCTTTGAACTCTGTCGTGGTAGAAAACCTAATACCCATATGTTTCAGTCATGGATGAGAGGGGAGCGTATCAGCTCTTGTTTGAGCGATGAGATGAATTTAGCTCTTAATCCTAGAATTGAGTCTCGAGATGTCAGTACAGCTCCAGATTCAGCTTCCTGGCAAGCCTGTCAGGACTTAAAAATCGCTAAGAGGAAGGCTTACTTTGACTCGAGGCACGCAGTCTCACGCACTCGTGTACGTGTGGGTGACAGAGTGAGAGTTCGTCTTCCTCAAAGGTCCTCTGGCCTTTCAAAGTTTTCCACACCTTATGTTGTTAAAAAATTGTTTCTAAATGCTGTCAAATTGAGTGATGGACGCATATGGAATCTTAACAGAATTGCTCTCACACCTAACATGCTTGTTACTCCTAACAGTTCTCCTGTCGTATTGCCAAAATTGAGAAAGAGTGTGCGTGTTGGAAAGCTCCCAAAGAAGTTCAATGACTTTGTTTCGCATTAACGTTTCGACTTTTGGTTGTTTTAATTTGGTTGTTTTAGTTTTATTTATTTATTTATTTCTTACCTCTTTTCTTTTCTGAAAGGGGGAAGATGTGTAATGATCTTGCCTCCTCCTTCAATGACCTGCGTGTCATGAGGTTCTGTGTTCTGGAATCTGGGGATGACGGAGTTCGTGTAAACGGCGGTTGCTGAGCATGAAAGTGGATAGGACGTCTAACCTGACCTGCTTGTCCCTATCTCCCTAATAAACCTTCTTCACATCTCATCACCGGTGTCACCTTCGTTATTACACTCTGCCACCCATCCTGGCCTTGCGAAAACGGGGGGTGGCAAGGAGACACTGGTGGTTAGAACGCAGGGTCCGGTTGTGATGGTAGTTGGAGTCTAGCTCTCAGATAGGCCGGGCCTAGTCCCCGGAATGCTCTAAATGCAAGGGTAAGGGCCTTGAATTCAATGCGCCTGGCAACTGGTAACCAGTGCAGGATCCGCAGGTGTGGGGTGATGGAGTGGCGGAAAGGTATTTTACAGATCAATCTGGCAGCAGCGTTTTGAATTATCTGCAGACGCCGAGTCAGATAGACTGTTTGGCATCATCACCTGTGTTGTTAAGGATTGAGTTTGTGGCCATTTGCACAAACCACGTTTGATGCTTGATTCAAAACTGCTCCTATATCTGGTTGACTGTTTTGAGATAGTACATTATTCGCTGACTTAATTGGTGACTTGGTTCCAGCAGGCACTTTCCTTAAAAAAGTATTAGCATGTTGCAGGTTACTTTTTTCCTTTTTGGGTGGTGTGGATCCTGCAGGATCATTGCTATCAGACAGTATATTATCAGGGGTAATTGATAATTCACTGGTGAAAATATAGGGATTAAATGGCTCCCCTCACTGTATACATTGAGTTTGCCCATTTCCTGCATGATCATAAATGGATTTGAAATCTGAATCATTATCCATGACGTTAGATAAGACCTTCTTTTTTAACCCTAATCTTTCCTCTACACACTCAATCTCCAAGTTGATTGCACCCATGGCATTACTTTGTAAACTAGTTATTGATTCTGCAAATGGGCGAACCTTCGGAGGCACGAATAAGACAGCTGACTTTCTCTTAGCCTTTATTACCAATTGCAGTCAATTATGGCAATGCAGACGATAAATCCAAGAGGGGTGGCCCATCCTTATTCGGCCATGGGTGGGCGCAGACGGGTCCGCTGTTGGCCAGGTCTTTGCCCGAACACCAACCTGGGTACGTCCCATGCTGCGGTAGCTGCAGACACCTTTATGCGCCCATGCGGCACACCAGTAAGCTCCCCCAGCCTACTGCTGGTGTGCTTCAATGCTGGCAGCCTGGGACTAGAAGTCCAAACCCAGGCGAGAAGGGGATGCTGCTCAGGAATCCAGCCCTGCGAGAGCTGCAGCCACCCTTATGCACCCACGCGTGATCCATTAACCTCCCCCGCCTCCTGTCGGCCTTCATCACTGCGGACAGCCTGGGACTAGAAGTCCAAACCCAGGCAAAAAGGGAATGCTGCTCAGAAATCCCTGCTCTATACCAATAATGCCAAGTGTGAAGAAATAAAGGAAAAATGGTACTTGAACAATAAAGTGTTCTTCAGAGGCTATTGTCACTCAAGACTGTGCTGACATAATTTGAGAGGATGCAATTGGTCCTCTCCACAATGCTGCTTGTGGAAAATTGCTGTAAGGGACGCTTCCTATGGATGATTTTCTCCTGCTTTATCACAGGTCCGGTTCCAGAAAAGAATGTGAGGGGGTATGGGCAGTTGCAGTATGTGGCCTTCCTAACTGTAATCCTAATCATAAATATAAAAAATATATGCGACAAATTATGGATAGTTGTAAAAGTCCTTCCTAAAAGGCATTCATTGCCTATGTATTGACGACCTAGATGTCCATGTTGTCTCAGGAATACATCCAAACACATATATACATTTCAGAGCAGTTACACACTTCCTGCAGTCATTCTCCCACCTCAGAAATGCAGATACATTCGTTTTTATGAACTATATTTTTGGTGAGTGGGGAAATGTTTTCACAATTACCTATAGTTCTAGACTGAGGGCCCGATAATGACTTTTGGTACATTGGGGGTACTCCACCGCCACGCTCCTGCTGCACCAAAGCCATGGTCAGGCAGCCTGCCAGATTAGGAGTTTCCTCCTGTCTGGCGGGCTGCTTTTTGATGTTCCCACGGCAGTGCCTCAGAAAATGGACACTGCAGTGGGAACACCAAAACAATTCCTGCACGGCATGGACTATAAATTGGGGTGCATGCATACAAGGGGGGGTTCATGTTGTGACCCCCTGCACGCATCCATATGGCGTGAGGCACCAGGGGGCCTTGTAGGGCCCCCTTTGTTTCCTCTCCACCAGGGTTTTCATGGCAATAGAACCTCCATGAAAACTGTGGTGGAGAGGAAACTCGTAATATGCTTGGTCCCGCCAAGCACATTGCGGCCTCAAGATCGCTGCGCCACTGCCAGGGAATGGTGGGTCCCTGGTGGAGTCAGTGGTCCCAGGGCAATCCAACCACCCAACTCATGGAGCGGTCGGAACGCCGGTATGTTGGTGGCTGGACCGCCATGCCACCACGAGTCTGGCAGTCCTCGGACCCCCAGACTCATAATTAGAGCCTTATACCTTAATTAACCAACAATAAGTGGTGTTGAAAATTTGGAGAAATGCATTGAACCTCCCAATTTTTTTAGCATACAAAAGTTTGGAATCCACATTGGAAATATTTTCCTTGTAAAGAAAAAATAAAACATTATGCTTGTATAGGAGGATATTTTGTAAAGATTTGAACTATTTAGGGCGTACATTTTATTTTACTCTCTATGGAAAAGATATAATAATCAAAATCTATAAAATGATGGGGAAAGTTGTGATAGTTAAATTACTTGAATCCAAACATGATGGGCAATATCAAATACTTTAGTGGTGCAAGGGAGCGCAGCAAGTTACCTTGCTGTGCTACCCTGCGTCACAGGGAAAGGGCAGGAATGTGCAGTATTTATCCAATGCGGCACGTTCTTGCCCTTTTCCCTTGTGCTGGTGCCGTTTTGGCAGCCTAACGCCAAATCAAGCACCCATGCACCATGGTGCAAATGTGCCTGTGTTGTAGGCAGGATTGTTTTTCTGAAGAAAGGGGCAGCTTCCTGCACAAGAGCAATCCTGAGAGGCGTTTTCCTCTTTCTATGTGTGCAGCAGAATGCAGCACACATAGAAAGAGGAAAAAACGGCCATGGCGCCTAGACAACAAATTTGCAAACCAGCTTGTTCGGCAAAACAGTTTGCATTTTTGTTAATCGTGATGTCCGTCTACTACTTCTTGTGTGCTCAGCAAGACACCTTCTTGTACCGACTTGTGAGAATTTAGTCCTGTGGTTGATACTAGAAACCTATGTGTAGTAGAGTATATATTTGCATCTTGCCTTCTTTGGAGGAGCTGATGAGCTAAATTGCTGATATATGGGGATCCTCATTTAGGTAATTTTTGACATTCAGAGACTATTTATTTTTGCAATAAACACTTTACAGTTTTCTACAGAGTATTAAGATCAATTTTAACAGAAAAAATGTACAATCGTGGATAAAAATCACTAGAAATTCATGGATAAGATAGCTCCAGAAAAAAATCAAATAATCTTCAGGCATATGTGGAAATCATCTGTTAGAAATTATGACAAAGTAGGATCAGTAAATGTAAAAGGAAAAAAGCTACAAACATATGAAGGTGTCATGGCACTGTCACCTGTGGAACACAACACCATATGTATAAATTGCAAAAGTAAAAATAACAGATAGAAATGTTACTAATGCAGTGTCTATTTATGTACTAAGCAACAATGATCTGTAATTCAATCAGTCTTGGCCTAACAGTAATATAGGAATACTGTACAAAATCTATATCGTTGACATTACAATCCTGTAAAGAAATATTGCACTGGACATGAACAGGCCGAAACTGTGACCTCGTGAGGTCAAAGAATCATCAATAGGGTGTTCACCTGGTCATAGAATTAGTCCTGTTCAATAGATTCACCCAAATATTTTGGGCACCAGTTCTATTGGGAGAAATGCAGGTTCAGTGGATAGTAGGAATTTGGCAATTGCAAGAAGTTCTGGAGTGTCTTGTCTCATACATATCAGGAAAGTATGTTTTTTTAATAAATACTTTGGTATTTTTAGGACGCTTTGGGCACAAAAAAATAGTGGGAACCAGGCAAACCATATCACCCTAGATTTAGCTGAGGCTTTAGTTGTTAGAAATGCCAGAGTTGTTTGGGTTTGCTAGGGAGAGGAGTTGGCCTAACGGCTAGGGCGGTCGACCTCGAATCTGGGGAACTGGGTTCGAGTCTCTGCAATGACGCTGAACATCCTGTGATTCTGGGCAAATCACTTAATCTCCCCGTGCCTAACAAAAATGAATGTGTCCTCATGTAATGCAACTGGTGCTATGTAAAGCGCTCTGATACCCGATTTGGGTCAAGTTCGCGCTATATAAAACTCTATAAACAAAAAATAGGTGGCGGCTGATTCTGGGCTCAATTGCTGTAGCCATCCCTTATAATACAAATGATGTGTTTCCTATTTGTGACATTTATATGGCCTTCTGTGTAAGAAAGTGTGCTGGGATCCAAGCAGGCCACACCACACTGATTTTCTGTAGGACCAAAAAGTACAATTAACTATTTTATAAATTGGGATATAATTCCATTTCTTTCTACACTAAGACTATTGCAGGGCTAGTGAGTAAGGCATACTGGCAGCATATTAGACCTGCCACCCTTAGGTTGGTCTTTCCTCAGACCTTTTGCCTTTTGCTTCCATGTTTTGCTGATTCTTTTTGTTGACCTTAGGACTCTGAGCACTTTACCACTGCTGACCAGTGTAAAACTGCATGTGCTTCCCCCCCAAACATGATGACATTGGTGTATACCTGACTGGAATATTTGATGCACTGGGAAGTCCCTTGTAAAGTGGTATACCTTTTGTTAGAAACTGGGTCTCTAGTTGGCAGAGGTTTGCACCATGCCCAAGTAGGGACCACAATCCTAGTCAGGGAAATCTAGATACACACTTTAAATTAAAGGGTGATGGGGCGCAATTTCTCATGCAGTCAGTGCGATGCATCGGTTTTTGCAGAAATCAGCTGCAGAACCCACTGAGACAGGTTTGAAAGGCTACTTATGTGGGTGAGATGATTAGTGCTGCAGGCAGACTAGTAGCATTTGAAATACAGGCGGCCCTGGGTACATGGTGTTTGGCCTGTCATCCTTAGGGTGGTCTTCCACCAACATTTTGCCTGCTTACATCCACTTTTTGCTATATCTTTGTGTTGGCCTTAGGACTTTGAGCACTTTACCAGTGCTGGCCAGTGCTAACGTGCATCTTCTACTCCCCTAAAACATAGTGACATTGGTATATACCTGATTGGCATATTTAGTTTACCTGTAAGTCCCTTGTAAAGTGGAATACCATATACCCAGGGCCTGTAATCTAAATGCTACTAGTGGGCCTGCTGCACTGATTGTGCCACCCACACAAGTAGACTTTCAAACCTGTCTCAGGTCTGCCATTGCAAGGCCTGTGTGTGTAGTTTACTGCCACTTCGACTTGATGTTTAAAACTACTTGCGAAGCCTTAAACTCCCTTTTATCACACATAGGTCACCCCTAAGGTAGGCCCTATGTGGCCCTATGGGCAGGATGCTGTGTAACTAAAAGGTAACACATGTACTTACATGTCCTGGTAGTGACAAACAGCTAAATTTATTTTTCACTACTGTGAGACCTACTCCTCTCATAGGCAAACATTGGAAATCACTGAAAACAAACACATTCCTGATCAGAAAGGAGTATCGAAATCATGTTTCATAACTTTGGAATGGTAATGATAAAGCCTCTTCTGTGGTAAAGTTGGATTTAACATTACTGTTTTAGAAATGCCACTTTTAGAAAGTGAATATTTCTCTGCACTTACTGCTCTGTGTGCCTGTCAGCCTGTCTCCAATACACGTCTGGGGTGGGTGACAGCTACACATTCTGCATTCCCTCTAGAAAGCCACAACACAGAAAGGCTAGGTCTGAGTACCCATCTTCATATTTCAGCATTAAGATGGGCTTGCCTGGGCAGGATGAAAGGGAGGGGGATAACGTTTCACTTGACTAGGCAGTGTCTTGCCCCTACACAAAGGACTGATCGCCACCACAGATAGCCTGGCAGACAGGAATGGGTTGAAAGGGATACTTGTGCACTTCAGAGAGCTGCTTTGAAGTCACCCCCACATCAAAGGCACTTTTGGGCATAAGTACTGGGTCTCTGACCCCCTAAAATCAGACACTACTGGACTTGTAACTTAAGCTCTGCCAGAAGAACTGCTGTGCTGCTTAGAGGACTCAACTGGACTGATGATCTGGAAGGCCTGCTTTTCTGTTTGTTGGCCTGATGCCTGTTGCTCTCTGAGTCTGCTAAAGGAGAGCTTGTTGGAAAGTGGTATATTAGCAGTTGCAGGTAGGTACCTACAGCTAGTAATAACACCACAATCACAAATAAGGCCCAGACAAGTTCTCAATAAATTAAGCCTTGCTCAACCCTTGGTAGCTTGGATGTGAGCAGACAGGCTTAACTTAGGAGACAGGTGTGTAAAGCGTTTAAAAACACTAATACAGTAAATAAGTAAGACAGAACACACAATAGAAATCCAACACCAATTTATAAATAGGAAATATGTTTATGATGAAAATGACACCAAAATGACAAACATCCAATGGTGAGAACCAGAGATATGAATTTTAACAGTAAAACTAGCCCTTAGAAGCAAATAGTGCATAAAGGGTTAAGCAAGGTCGCGCTGGACCGGGACAAAGTCAAGAGTTCAGGCCACCCATAATGTAACACTTTTACACTTACTTCCAGAAGTGTTTCTTGATGCAGGAAAGTGGTTGCAGCACCAGCCAAGGGTTCAGAAGCTCTGGTTTGCCTCTACTCTCTTACCACAACTCCCACAATGCACCTCGTCAATCCAAGTATAATCCTGGTGAAACTTGTCAGCTGAAGTTGACCTTGCTGTTGATGTTGTGTGTAACCCTTCCAGCA
Organism: Calotriton arnoldi; assembly: GCA_963921515.1. Classification (NCBI taxonomy): domain Eukaryota; kingdom Metazoa; phylum Chordata; class Amphibia; order Caudata; family Salamandridae; genus Calotriton; species Calotriton arnoldi. The sequence goes on from CAWUFW010001962.1 coordinate 383,762, forward strand.
CTTTTCTACTTGTTTCTGATCAGGGAGTCCACTCCTTATTAGGCCTGGGTGGAGCTCGCAGCGTTTCACTCAGCGGAATTCCGCTGAGTACCTGAAAAACTCCACCGAGCGGGAGGAATATTGCTTACCACCCCCTACTCCCTACTAAAGAGGCATTGGCTTCAAGAGCTATTTAGGCCATGTCTATTGGTGCAATGCTCTGTGAATATTAAACTTGGGCAGGGGGTGTCAAAAGCATTAATAAGACGCCCTGACTCCAAGGCACAGAACATGCATGCAGATCTCTATTCCCTCCTTCGCATGCCTGCCAACTGACCGCTCCATCTTGAAGCAGAGGTTAGGCTACTTGGGACCTGAGCAGGATTGCTGCTTGGGCCTAGAGCGGTACAAGGCCCATGAGTAGTATGGCTTGCGTTCTCGCATTTCTTCCTCACGTAGGTGCTGAGTGTCAGAAATGAAAGGAGATCATTTTGCTGGCTGAACCCCCAGTCCATCCTCGTTTGTCCAAAGGTGAGAGCTGCCACCCCACTACACTCTCCTCCTTAGGACTATGAATAGGCCGCAGCAGTGACGGAGGGCTGCCTTCCACCACACAGCCTCCGACATGCTGCTGCACTGTCTATGGTGACAATGTCTAAATGACACGACCGAGGTCCACAAGCTCTTAAAATGGCAGCCATGCCAAATAACACTGCCCTGCTTCTGAAATCGCCAGCTACCTGCACTGTAATGAAATGCATGACTAGGGGAGATCATAATAATTGCAGTAATAGCTCGTTATAGCTCACAGATGATTTGGTGCTGTCAGGAGTGCACTGTCCTCCTACATCCCTGGTTGTAGGCCCTGATTTGAACGGTGAAATATTGCCAGCGAAAATGAAAAGGTCTCAGTGTCAAAATAATTCATGATATGCATATCTCCCATTCTGATGAACAGCTGATATCCAAATTAGCAAGATAATAAAACTTATCAGACTACAGTTAAACAATTTTGGCTGGAGGCCGTTCATTTTGCAGGTGTCACTTGTCAGATCACAGGGTCAGGGTAGGATGAAAGGCTCTCCCCGGTAACCCTCTGCTGATTCAGGACTGAAATATTTTTCATGATTTGCCCAAAGTTTTCATCAGAGCACTGCCGGAAAGCATTACCTAAGCGGCCTGTATTGTGACATTCAGATCCTCGGAATTACTGGCTATTAGCGGGAGAGAACTGATTGTACAATTATTAGGCTGCATATCTCTGGCCTGTAATTTGAACTGATGGCAGAATTGTAATTGAGTGAGTAGAAAAAAGTGAATACTTTATTAGAACCCAGTTCTCTAGTTCCAAAGAAGACAGTTTTTGCCTTAACAGCACATCCTGGCAGAACTATGCTGCACAGTAAAAGTAATTACGACAAGAATGCTTACCAAACCACAGCGCAAGGCACACGTTCCTCAGGTGCCTTCAGTGAGGTTCGAGCAAAGTGCCAACTGCCATCATCTCCTTGTGTCTCCTCTCACAACTCAGTGTCGACACGCTGCCTACTAGCGCCATCCTCCACTGCTGAACCACTGCATTCCACGCTCTTCCTCCTCCCACTGGAAAGCGAACAGCATAGACTCCGCGGGGGAGTGGAAAGACTGTGTTCACTCAGGGTGTCCTTGATTGGGCTATTATTTCTCCCCCTCATTGGTTGGGAAAGTTGTTAGGGGTGAGCATGTCAGTAAATTCCGCTACACCCTCGGTTGCAGAGTTTTTGCTGAACTCCGCACTCCAAGAGTAGCTCAGAGTGGCAAAACTCTGTAAACTCCATCAGCGGTGCGGAGTTTGCTGCCTAACCCTATCCTTATCCTTTAAGACAGACAAAGTCTTTTTGTTGTGAAACCTTGTGAATGCAGCAGGTGCAGTCTTTATGAGTGCAGTCCTCTCTTGTGCAGTTCAAGGGTCCAGCAGGGCAGTCCTTAATCTCTAGACATTTCTTTTGGGTCTTTGAGGGTTCACAACACCAATCCAAGATTCCAGAATCTTGGAGTTGTTTCTTGGGAAGTTGGGACTACAAGACTCACAATGCACCTGACCAAATCCTTAAAAGTCCACTGAACGCTCTCCAGCTGGGTTCTTCTTGGTGGAGATGATGCAGGTGGAGCTCTTTTAACCTGTTGCTTTCAGGGAGTCCACTCCACAAACTTATGGAGTCAGGCAAAGTCCTTCTTTTGCTGAAGCCCAAAGTGTGCAACAAGTGCAGTCCTTCCGAGTGCAGTCCTCTTGGTGCAGGCCAGGGGTTCATCAGAACAGTCTTCATCTCCATGTTTCTTCCAGTTGCTGGGCAGCTCTCCCATATGTAACTATGCTTCTGGAGTAACAAGCAGGGGGGCACCCGTGACCAATGAAGGTACAAGGTGCCATCCTGATGTATGACAGCTATCTCCAAAGTGTGGCATATTTGTATTAAAGAAAGCACTGTTTGTCAAAATCCAACATGGAGAAAATCTCTCCTAGAGCTTAAGGTCTGACCAACCCAACCTACTGGTGTGGCTAACTTTTCCAACAGTCCCATTCCAACACCTCTGCTAATTCAATTACTGGGGCTCCCATCTGACTGGGAGTGCAGAGAATGGGGGTGAGCCTGTTCTTGCCTTAAACTGTCATTCTCGCTTTAAAGACCAGTTTGACAACCCAGCCCCCTTCCTGTCCTGTGCCGAACAGCACCAGTTCACCTCCCACCCGATGTCTCCTTTGTCTCAATGCAGGCCACTTCACACCTCATCAGAGCAGTTTGGCTCAGCCTGCCAAAGTCTGGCCAATCAAGAGTCTGCTAGAAGGCTGAATGTTGGCACAACAGAAAAGCAAGTTCTCTAACTTCTTTTTCGGTCAGAGTTATAATACATCCAACCATGGCAAGCTGTTGGATTCATTCAAACTATTATTCTGACACTTTGAAGTATCATTTTAGCTCACTCCTGTCAATAGTTAGACTTTATCACAGTTTAATAAATCCTTCCCATGTTAGCCTATGGAGCTAATGCACAACAATGTGGAAAAACCAAATTGGCAGTTTTTCACTCACCAGGACTTATAAAACATCTTTTATAATGTCCTTGCTTATAGCTACAAGGCGCCGAATTTTCATATAATGTTAATTTACAAGCAGCCTGCAAAGCACGGCTGGCTTTTAAAATGACAGTAGGCCAGACAGCAGTGCATACTTTAAAAAAAAAAACTTTGTAGATTTTTAACAAACGCAGGCTGCGGCCCGCCATCCCAGACAAGGGAGCAAACAACATACATAGGGTTGCAGTACTGTCCTCGTATACATATATCAATACAGTATTCAAGTCGCAAAGAGAGAAAGATAGTGATTCCACAATGTGTTTGCGGTACCGAGGTAGCACATAGTCTTGCCAGTCTGTGCCATCATCCGGGCGATGGCGGCCGCAGGCCAACAGCAGAGGAAGAGAAAGGGGGAAGTAGAGTAGAGAAAGGGGTTCCAGAAAGACCGCATCATGAAGAGAAGGAAGGAGACACATAGGGAAGGGAGGGAAGGGAGGATCTCCGGGTGGGTTGGAAGGATGTGTATCCCGGCGTGTGGGGCGGACCCTCACCGGCAGCGGACACGGGATTACAACCACTCACAACTCCACTGTTGGAGTGTGTACACGATCATCAGTGTGTGCCTGCAAGAAGCTTAGTAATATATGTTGTGGGGGCGAGCCTGCGCCTGCATAAGTTCCCAGAACTCCGACAATTGGTTATGGCAGAAGGCGGCATCATTAAGCCAATCGTCTCTACGTGGTCTGCGCCTGTAGCCCCAGTAGATAGCAACACGCCTCTTGGCTAATAATAGCATCATAGCAGCCAGTCTCCTTACATCTGCCTGGAGGTTTTTAACATACCCAAGCAAGGCAGTAAGTGGGGAGCGCTCCATCCTGCCCTCCAACATTTCCTCCAGTACGTCAAAAATACCATTCCAGTAATTCGCCTCTTCCACACATTCCCAAGACAAATGCATGAAGGAGGCCTCAGACGCACCGCAACGCACACATCTCGCATCACTGCTCAGCCCAGTTCTGCACATCCATACAGGGGTCCTGTAGAGTCTATGGAGGAATTTGAAATGGATAAGCCTCAATCTGTAATTGGGCGACATATCTCTTGACTGTGTGCAACAGTACTCCCATACTCCCTCCTCGAACGGGGTTCCCAGACTTTCCTCCCATTCCTGCTGGGCAGGGTGAACACTAATTGGAGACTCACGTTGCATGCCAGAGTAGATGCGTGATATAAGCTTGCGGGGAGAGGGGTTAGTTAAAAACGCATCCAGAACTTGGAAAGTTGGGGGCGCAATCGGGAACGTAGTTGGAAATAAGTCAGTCTATCAAGAAGGCCAGTATGTTCATCCCCCAGTGCGGTGTCCATGTCGATGAAGACACCATCTGGGAAAGCATGCCCTAGCATATGCAGCTGAAGCTTGCGCAGTTGCTGGCAGACCCCGGCCTCATTCGTGAAAGGCAATGCTGGATGTCTAGTAAGCGGCACCCATGGTGCGAACAAGTTGTCTGGATGCGCCCTGCGACAAAGTTGTTTCCAGGCCCACACCGTGCAGCCCACAGTGTCGATTCCAGATCTCGGGCGATTCTGTGGGCAGAACAGCACCATGTGCAGTGGGACTGGGTCCGACAAATCACCTTCGGGGGTGGTATGCGCCATAAAGAGGGTCGGATATACCCAATGAAAGCCGAATTGGGCCTGTGTGCAGTTGTGGTACAGCTCCATGTCATGCGCTCCCAAACCGCCCTGCTCGAACGGGAGTGTGAGAGTCCCCCAGGCCACTCGAGGTTGCCCTCCTGCCCATGCAAGAGATATCAGATTTGAACGGAGTCTCCTCTTGAACTCGGAAGTAAGGGGGAGTAGGAGATTCACAAAGACATATAGAAATTTAGGCAGAACAATCATTTTGGCCACAGCGATCCGGCCAGCCAGAGAGAGAGGGAGCACTCTCCAGCGGGGTAAGCCACTCTCCAACCACTCCATGAGCCTACCATAATTGTATCTCCACAGTTCCTCATGATCCCTGCTAATCCATACACCAAGGTGCTTCACGGGGGAGTCTGCCCATTTAAGCGGGAATTCTGACTGAAACGTAGCCGTAGCGGCAGTGAGAGGAAAGATCATAGATTTCCCCCAGTTGACATTAACCCCTGAAAGGCCGCCGAATCTGTTGATTTCTCGAATAAGGGGGTCGAGATTAGTTGCCAGATTATTGACATACAGAGTCACGTCATCCGCGTACATTGACTCAAGAATTACCCTGGGCGTGAAGTCTAGCCCCCTTTGGGTGCGATGCTGTCACAATTTAGCCGCCAGTGGCTCCATGGCGATGGCAAAGAGGAGGGGTGAGAGCGGACACTCCTGCCTCGTGCCACGGGCCACGACATCTCAGGGGGAGATAACCCCATTGATCCGCAGACGGGCAGTAGGAGAGGTGTAGAGTAACGCTACCTTTTTAGGAAAGTCCTGACTCAAACCAATACGAGCGAGGAGCGAAAACAAGTAAGGCCACTCCAGCGTATCAAATGCTTTGGTTGCAGCCAGGAAAACAGCAACTGCAGGGAGAGAAGGGTCCACCTCCTGCATCACTGCAAAGAGAGTGCAGAGATTGTGGGCAGTGCTCCTGCCTGGCACAAAGTCACATTGGTCGGGCCGGAGTATGGTAGGGAGCAATGGAAGCAGCCGCTCGGCCAACAATTTAGCAAGAATTTTATCATCGACGTTAATCATTGATAAGGGCCTGTAGGAGTCACACAGTAGCGGGTCCTTATCTGGCTTAAGGATAGTCACGATGAACGCTTCACGTAGGGAGGGAGGAGGACGCCTCGCTCAAGTGAGTCCTCATACATATTGAGAAGGTGGGGAGCAAGAAACAGCGCGAACTCCTGTAGAAGGCAGGGGCGAGACCGTCCAGCCCGGCGCTTTGTCCCTGGGCATGGCCCGAATCACTCTAATCACCTCCTCCACCGTATATGGCTCGTCCAGGTACCGTTGGTGTGCATCACTGAGCCATACTAATTCAATGGAGTCGAAGAAAGGGAGTAGGTCAGGAAGGGCCTCTGATTGTCGTGCCACATACAGAGAAGAATAATATTGAGTCATCTCAGCCTGGACAGCTTCCTGCCCGACCAACACCAGATCCTCGTCTGTGCGCAGCTCGCAGATATAGACATTGGCCCACGGCTTTTTAAGGAGACCCACGAGGGTTTTGCCGGCCCCATCCCCCTCCCCGAATTGGCAAGCACGCGCTTCCCGACCCAGGAAATGCACTTCTCTGTGCGCAGCCTCCTCAAATTCTGCTATTTTAGCCTTGATCTGCCCGAGGGTCGTGAGCCGACCGGATACGAAAAATTCTGATTCGAGAGAGCGAATCTCTGTCTCCAGCCACTGCAAATCGTTTCACAATGAGCGTAGAATACCGGATTGTTTAGCAATACACTGGCCCCAGATGATAACCTTAAATGCCTCCCAAAGTGTGGACGGGGAGTCTACAGAGCCAACATTGATGTCAAAGTAGTCCATGATGGCGGACCCAATCTCCTCACGGAACACCTGATCCCGGAGGGCCCCAGCGGGAAGTCTCCAGTTGAAGGCTCTGTTCGGTGCATCTGGTAAAGCGAATTCTAACATCACTGGGGCAAGGTCCGATAAGGTTCGGGCGAGATTAGCACAGTGCCAGACCCAAGTATCCACGTCACGGGATATGAGCCAGTAGTCATTTCTAGACCACGAGGGGCCCGCAGAGGAAACACAAATCCCCTCAAGGCTGGATAGATGACAGTGACGCCAAACATCAATCAGATCCTGATCTTCCATAAGGGCTTGAAATTGCGCTGCAGCACGGGGTGAGGTCTGCGAGGGGCACCTGACCCGTCATAATCAGAGTCGAGAACCACATTAAAATCACCCCCCCATAGCACCGCCCTGGGGACAAGAGTATCCGCCAGCTGCCTTACCTCGCCAAAAAATTGGGGATCATCAGTGTTGGGGCCATATATTGATATGATTCGCACTGGGTGTCCCTCGAGAACTCCCGCCACTATCACATACCGGCCCAGGGGGTCGCAAATTGCAGTGCGCGTGTGCCTGGGGAGGCCCTTTCTGAGAATGATGGCTGTGCCCCTAGCATAGTTTGAATATCCCACCACGAACTTTTCGCCCATCCATCCCGCTCGAAGGCGCGAACAGGAGGCTCCCATAAGATGTAGCTCCTGTAAAAAACAAATGTCTGCCCCATATCAATTGAGAAGCGCTGCCACTAACCGCATCTTTCTGCCATCGTTCAGGCCCCTCACATTCCAGGTTACAGCTTTTAGTGCGCGCGCCTTGTCAACAGTCGCAGTCATCTTAGTGTTACCATGCATCCATGCGCACCAGAGGGAGAAGCAGAAACCAGCAGCTGTGGGCTCACACAATGCGCATACGCCGTGGGAAGCCATTTGCTGAGAGTGAAGTCCATGCCCCAGGCGTAACCGGAGCAGCCCGCTATAGATTTCCCACCCATCCAACCTGCCCGCAGGCGCATACAATTAGCATCCAACAAGTGCAACTTCTGCGGGGACCAGATGTCAGCCCCATAGCGGTTAAGAAGTGCCGTCACTGGTCACACCTTTCTAGCAACAGTCAAGCCGCTCATACTCCAGGTGACTGCCCTTAGTGTGCATGTCCTATCATTTTTTTACCCATATCCGCACTTCCATTTAGCCATGCATGCAGGGAAGGGAACACAGAACAGTATCATTAGATGGAAACACTGTTGGTACTTTCGGCCCTCCCTGCGCTTCCCCTTATCCATGCGCACCAGGAGGGAGACAGAGAACAGCATCATGAGGTTAGGAGCCGGAGGGAGGAGAAAGAGGAGTGAAGCAGAGAGAGCGAGAGGGAAAAGAGAACAGCGATGCACAGGTGATTTATCCATCACCAAAACAACCCACCCCCCCACCCACTACAGCCGCCCAACATGGCTGGAGAACATTTTCCCTACCCCAACAGGGCCTCAAGAGGCCAACAACAGAAAGCAATATGGGACTCATCCCAGGGGAAGGCATTAGGGGGCTCGGCGTTTCCCAGCATGGCGGTGCTGGGTGGCTGGACAAAGTGCACCAATTTCGATGACTGTCTGTCGCCACATGCACAGTGGAAAGTGGTTGCAAATAGGCAAAAAGGGTGGTCCAGTCCTTCTGGGTGATAGATACCCCCCAGTTCAGTGAGCACCGCGGAGCTCCAACAGGTCATCAATCGTTTTTGTTGAGAGGGCTCTCAAGTAACAAATCGTTGTCCGCAGGGGCCGCTGGTCGTGGGCACTTAAGACCACGTGCGAATTTGGCAGCGAGCTTGGGGTCCGTAAAAGAAGTCTTTCCAGCGTGGAAGATGGAAAGCTTTGCTGGGTATAGCAGGGAGTACTTGACGTCTTGCTGCTGCAGCAGTCTTTAACTGGCACAAATTCCCGGCGGGCGGCCTGAACAGACAGGTTGAAATCGGGGAAGAAGGAGATCAGGTTGCCCTGGTATCTAGTCTCTTGTAAGTCACGGGCCTTGCACAGCACGACGTCTCGATCCCCTTAGTTTAAAAATCTGGCAATGATCGGCCGAGCCGGAGCGCCCGGGGGAGGTTTCGGGCTGAGAGATCTGTGGGCACGCTCCACGATGCACATCGCCGATAGGGCCTCGCCGAAAAGGGATCTGAGCATTTCTTCAACGTAGTCCTCCACTCGGGCCATTGCAGCGGTTTCAGGGACCTCTGCGCTGAGACCTGGCTTCAGGGTCCTCATTCCTGTTACGAATGACCTCCAGCACCTTCTCCATGCTAAGCAATTTTTCATGGGTCGCCGCACCTTTATCTTCCAGCACAGAGGTTGGGTGTTCAACCTCCGCAATGCGCTCGTCGTGATTTGATACTTTATCTCGAAGCCGGTCAAGTCGGTCTGACATAGAATCTATTTTCAAGTCAATTGCTGATAGAGAGTGCTTCAGATCAACGAACATTTCATGGATATTTGGCTCAGGGGTTGATGTAGACATCATACTAGCTTCAGCTTGCTCCCCCGCTGAGGAAGTGCTTCCCTTCGGGTTTTTACACTGCTAAAATGATATCTTAGGCTGCCGTGCATCTGCCTTGCCCATGGTGAGCTGCCCGTTCGTGCAACCAGGGGTGTTCCCCTCCACGGCAGGTCCGCACAGTCTCGGCCGATCCGGGCACGGTCTGGGTGCACTTGGGGGCTGCGCGTTGGGGGGGCAGCTCTGACACCCCCGCAAAAACAAGGTCCAGAGGGGAGGAGCGCGAGCTGTTGTGGGCGCATCAGTCCCGGCCCTTCTAACTTTCACAGCGTTCCTCACGCTGCTCGGCGTGTCCTTGGGCCCACGGCCTTAGTCCTCTGCCTGTGAGCCCAGTAGGGGTCCTCCCCCCAGCAACGGCTACTTGATTCCCTGCGGCAGCTGGCACCACTCTGCAGGGCCATCTCTGCTCGTGCCCGGGTCCCTTAGTTGCCCCTCACCAGCTCCGGAGGGGCCAGGGGTCTCTCAGCCTGAAGGTCAGCAGAGCCCAGCCGGGGTCTCTCTCCTAAGCCCCCAAATCGTCGCTGTCCCGGTGTCACTCCACCGGCATCCCAGGGGTTGGTTCCATCACAGGGCCTCACTTGGGGGGACCTCGAGGCACACCAATGCACCAGGCCGACCGGGGGGGTCTCTCTGGTGCACAGTTAGCAGGGGGGCACGTCAGGAAGCGGTGCCCCGCACCCGCGATTGAATTGGGATCCGGCTCCTCCTCGAGGCAGGCGCGAGTAACTGGGGTCCCAGGAACCCGGCCCCGTCATACCGACGCGCCCTTCAGGAGGCCCCGCAGGGCATGGCCCACTCCAGCCAGTCTCTGTGTCCATTGGCAGGGGGGCCCAGTAGGAAGAGGAGCTCCCCCAGCCACCTCAGTTGCAGTTGCCTTCTGCCTCGCGGCCTTGCGCACCTCCACTGCAGCACCCCCACGATACCACTCCAATCTACCGGCAAGAGATGGGTCGCGTATTCTCAGCCGCAGCCTCGCTACTCTCCTGGTCACCTGCGCCAAGCAGATCGCCACCCTCCTGCCGCAGCGCCTCACTGCCGGGCGACCTCCCGGCCGATAGTTCCCCGCTAGAGCGCGCCTCCGCTCACCTCATCGCCAGTGGGTGTGGGCACCGCCTGGGGTCATCTTCTCCGCACACTTCCACAGGGCTCATCAGGGGGAAACTCCCCACAGGTACACAGCATGCTCGGGTCCACGGCAGCTCCTTCAACTTCAATCGGGCTGCTGTGTACCTATAGCAGCAGACGCGCCGAGTCCAGCACCGTCACTCCGGCTCGGCTCAGCCCGGGGCCGCCATCTTCCCCTCGCAGGCCGCACCCGTGCCCCCACTCCGCTCCGATCTTGGCGCAGTCCGAGCCCGGCAGTTGTACACGTAGTGACAGCGGCAGCTATTTGGGAGCAATTCCTCCTGTTTTCAAGCCACGATGGGCACCCAGACTGCCGGATAAACAGTGGTTTAGCAGTCCAGCCTGCAGAGTCTCACTACGTGGCGGCCATTTTGCAGCCAGCACTCTAGCACCCCCCAGCAGTGCATACTTAAGTGCACTAAATCTGCTGGGCCTCTAAACCTACATGCCCTACCATATACTGGGGGCTTACAGGTAGGTTGTCAGAACCAATTGTAATTATACCTAATGTACCTTTTACACAGAGCACATGCCCTGAGTCTGGTTAGCAGAAGCCAGGGCACAATCAGAGTCAGAAAACCAGTATCTAGTAGTCAAAATGAGGGCAAAAGTGGGTGGACACTGCAAAAAGCCCTGGTTTCTCACAGAGCTGGACTCTGTCTTCCTTCCAAGTGATCTTCAAGGGCTTGTTGGCTTGCCTCCTGTTGCTTGACGCTCAGGGATATCAAAGTCTCTACCCCTGCTCATGTCCCTGGCTCATTGTAAGTGGCCCAGATACTTGCAACATGGGTGTAGCAGAACCGGCTCATCGACCCAGTTGTGGGAGTAAAATTGGTGCCTCACATCGGAACCAGTGCTTTGTCTCCATAGATTAACTCATCGAACAGCGTATCGTCGCCGCTGCAGTTTGGTGAGATTGACGCATCCCCTCAACTGCATGGCAGAATCCGGCGCAACGCTCACCACCTCTCAACTCCGGCACCCGTCTTCGGAACTGATGCATCGCCTTCACTGCATGGAGAAGCTCAACGCATATCACTGTTTGTGGCCAAGAAAGGCACTTTGGTCACCGGGGCCTGCGTGGGTCCTGTAGCTGGCAGTTGCTCCGTCAGCTCAAACTTTGACTTGCCTTGGTCCAGCACAACCTAAAGTAATCTTTTTAGCATTACTTGCTTCTAAGCGCTTTACTGCCTTTATTCCTTTATAATTTAACATCTCAACTTCTATACATTAGATTTTTGTCATTTTGGTCTTGTTTTGTTCAGAATATAATAATCTATTGTTTCATTTTGTGGTGCATTCCTTGTGTTACTTGTGTGTTGCACAAATACTTTACACATTGCCTCTTAAGGTAAGCCTGACTGCTTTGTGCCAAGCTACCAGAGGGTGAGCACAGGTTATCTTTTAGTGTGTATCTAGCTTACCCTGACTAGAGTGGTGGGCCCTGCCTGGCCTGGGTGCTTACCTCAGCCAACCAGGAATCCCATTTCTAACACAGCATCCTTGCAACATACACATACTTGGATTTCTTTTGGTCTTTAGTCTTCAGAAATATAAAGAGCATGTATATTACTCTTGGGGTCAGCTAATTCCTGGCCCAAATGCTGCAGCAAAACGCCTTGAAAGTTGTGAGAAAAATGTGTTTTATTTACCAAACATTGACATTTGCAGGAACTTTTAAGTAAGAAAATTTAGTGGCATCCATACAAACCACACATCCCCAGATTTCCATGAGTGTCTAGCTTTCAAAAATGTCTGAGGTTTGTATGACACTCTTGTACTTGAGCCAACCCCCCTAGGAATTGTGAGGAAAGTGCATGCTTTAATCATACATTAGTGTGTACAAGGACTTCTGGGTTAATAAAAAGGTTTCTGGGCTGCACAAGTGCCTTTTGAAGGTGGAGCTCCCTTAGTGTCGAGGGCCTTTAGGTCTAAACAGTCCACCAGTCACGATAGAAGTTATGATGAATGTACATGTTATGTAATGGTAGATTGATGTTTGGAAGGCATGCTGGAAAAGAGAGCATTGTGGGATCCACACAAGCCTAAATTCCCTAGATTTCCATGGGTCTCTGCATTTCAGAAATGCTGCTGCTGACAAAGTTCTCTGATTGCCAGAAATGCTAGAGTCAAAATACAGTAGCCATCATCTAAGTGCACCATAATGCTTTCACATGGCTGAAGATTTAGCCCTTTCCTGTCCAATACAATATGCCTTTCTGAACCTTCCAGGCAATGTTTTCTTTATTTTCTTTATTTGGTTTGTTTGTTTATTTATTTAGAAAATGGGAGCTAAAAAGTCATATAAGATAAACACATAATTAAACAGATACAATAAAGATGTAGAGGAACTAATAAATATTTCAACATAATAAAAAATATCTAAAGTTCATCAATACATTGCTCCAGAGCGCCCTAAATTTGTTTACCACTCTTGTGGGCTGCCCTCTCATTGCACTGATAAAGGGAATGTTCCAGATGTAAACAGCCTAGAAAGTGAGCTTGCCACTGCTGAAATGAAGGGGGTCCGCATCCAACCATGATGAAGCAATACAGATATGAGCAACTACAATAGCTTCAAATGTTGCATTAAAAGATATAATTCAATACTTGGAAGTATTGTCTATTTCCAACATATTTATTTCGGTGGTGGTTATTACCTGTTTATGTAATAATGTACCCATAAATCTCAATATTTCATTCTAATGAGATAGGAATTTCAGACAGTTAGTAAACATATGTTGTTGTGTAGTTCCTGCTAATACATAGGATCTGCACATTTAGACAACTTAAACTAAGGGATTGATGTCCAGACTGATTCCAGATACCCCCAAAGGATATGTTAGCCTTTGGACCAGCTAGCTCACAGTGCCACTATAAGCCCCCTAACCTTACCAAGGAGCGAATAGTTTCTGGCAACTATTGAACATAACAACTCTTGATCCTTCAGGGATCGTGGAAACAGTAGAGTACTTTTCGTTCTATCACTCATGCTCACTTCTTCTCAGAGAGATATACAGAAGGATCGATGGGGACATTTTCAATAAGCACTTATTGAACCAGCGTCATTCTAGTATAAAATATGTGTGCTGCAACAGCCATTAGACAGAAACAGACATATACTATTGCAAGCACCAACAGAGTAAATAAAAGGTAGAATTCTACCATGGTGCTAAAAAGTAAATATATGCAGGCATATGGATACATAGTAATAATCAAGCGTACTCCTAAAATGCGAATCCTAGCTAAGTGTGCCTAAGGTTACCTAGCATGTATGTAGGTGTGAAACCAAGAATCCCCCTAGGAAAGAGCCAACCCCATTATGTGATGGGAAGGAACGAAGGACCCCATCTTGGTCTCGAGTTGGACACCCCAAAAGGGATGTCAGACTACTGTGTGCTGGAGGTTCTGCGTGTAGGGACTCCAGCATCTTGTGTCAGCTTGGAAGTTTCTCCTCTGGTTTGCCCAGCTAAGATGTGGTGCTTATATACCCAAAAGGAACCCTCAGGAGGTTTACCTAGATGTGTAATGGTACTGTGGGCTTGTCGTTCAAGGATGACGATAGTGGTGACTTTTGTACAGAGTTATTATACAGAAGATGGTAATCCTGCTGTGTGATACCAAGAATCCTTATGCATAATAAATGAGGCTAGTTTTGAAGAAAACCACACAACATTTATTTGGCACATAACTAAGTAAAAGGTCAGCGCCAGAGCCGTTATGTAGAGCAAGGTAGGATGAATGTAAGTAAAAGGTTGTGCATCTACCAAGGCCTATATTGGGGTACATTGGGGCTCATAACAATGTGCAATGTCATCACCGAAAGAAAAACATCAGGAGCAACCGTAATGTTGTTATGTAGATTTGGAGAGCAGACTATCACCCTGGAGAGTATCCTGGTGCTGAGCAGGTATGAGCCTAGCCAAACCTAGGGCCTAGTGGGACTACTCAAAAAGCCAGGTCCTCAGCTTCTTTCAGTATTCAAGAAGTGAGAAGGAGGCTCTTAGGTGTAGTGGCAGGCTGTTCCACACTTTAGGAGCGATGTAGGAGAAGGCTTGACTGCCGAATACAGTTTTCCTTATGCATGGGATGTGTGCAAATAGGAGTCCAGATGAGCTGAGGTGTTTGAAAGGCTTATGAAAGCAAATGAGATTGTTGAGGTATGCTGCACCAGTGTTATGTAGTGCCTTTAAATTGTGCTTGTTTGTGTATAGGGAGCCAGTGGAGCTCTTTCAGGTGTAGTGGGATATAAGTGTGGTGTGGTAGGTGTAGAGTGATTATGGCTACTGAGTACTGAATGGTTTGCAGCCTTCTGCTGAGTATGTTGTTGATCCCGGCATAGAGGGTGTTCGGTACTCAAGCTTACTTGTGACAAGGGCGTGTTTCACAGTTTTCCGTATGCTGATTAGGAGGCATTTAAAAATCTTCCTCAGCATCTTCAGGGTATGGAAGTATGTGAGAGTGATGGCATTGACTTGGGTGGTCATGTCGAGGTTGCTGTTGACGATGATCCCAAGGTTCTTGCGTGGGTGGTGGGGGTGTGCATCAGTCCTAGCTCTGTCGGGCACCAGTGGAGTCCCACAGTGAAATGTAGTTCCTGAAGATCATGATTTTGGTTTTGTCAGTGTTTAGCTTTAGACAGTGATTTTCTCGTGAATGAGGGAGAAAATTAGTTGCTTGTCATCGGCATAGGAGAGGATGTTGATGGTGTAAGAGCAGATAATGCTGGTAAGAGGAATCATGTATGTGTTGAAGAGGGTCATTCTCAGGGAGGATCTGTGGAGTCTTCTCAATGGTAGACTGTAAGGCTTGTTGCTAGGGTGGAATGTTGCTCTTTGAAGTGAGAGTAGTTGATGCTGTGAAGCTGGAATAGTAAGCTGGAGGTACCTGTACTTGCATACTACCAATAAAGACAACCAACTCTACTTCTGTGTTGGAGTGGATCTTTACATTGGCGACGAGTGAACTAATCTGCGCAGGGGGCAGACATCAAGTACCTCCACCCCTGGATGAATTGTCAAGATACCAAATTCCTGGTATGTACTTCGTATTCTACAAGAATCCAGCGTTTCTACATTTCTTCATTCTGTTC
This sequence comes from Calotriton arnoldi, assembly GCA_963921515.1. Classification (NCBI taxonomy): domain Eukaryota; kingdom Metazoa; phylum Chordata; class Amphibia; order Caudata; family Salamandridae; genus Calotriton; species Calotriton arnoldi. The sequence goes on from CAWUFW010001962.1 coordinate 399,066, forward strand.
TACTACTACTTTTGCCACCACTTTACCAACTTTTAACTGAAGCTTCTTTGCCAAACTTTCCCAGCACTGAGTTGTCTTCAACAACTTCTAACTCAAACTACCCAAACTGTGCTGTGCTGATTTCTATGAAAATAACAGTGTGCTGTCGCGCTTTCTGCATACTTTACAATTACTACTTTTATCGAAATTCTTCACAACATAACGTTGTCATCTACAATTTTGATTCAAGCTGCCCTGTTCTCTCTTCGTTACCGTACTGTACTGTACTTTCCGTTATTGGTATTAACTTTATTTTCATCTACATTGTGCGTCGCTACATCGTAACATTGTCTTTTGTCAAATTCAAGAAGAATAGTACGGTTGGAAAGAGGTGCGTGGGAAGTTGCTTGAGTGTGCTTGACGTGCGGAGACTGGCATTTTCCAAACCACGCTTAACATTCGCAGCTGACACGCGAAGACCGGCATTTTCCAAATTGGGAGTGACACTCGCAGCTGACACGTAATACGCAAGATGCACGCAGTACGGCAACGTGGCAGCCATTTTAAGAAGTTGGGATAACTTTCTTCTGATATTAGTGCCCAACTTCCTTTAAAAAATGAACGCATAGTACGCATGGCGGCCATTTTAAGAGGTTGGGAAAACCTCCAACGAGTAAATTAACTTTAACAAACGATTTCTTCATCCCGGACGGCGGATTTTCATCCTTTCATACATCGAGTCAAATTCCAAACTTTTCCAGCAACACAACATACTACAAGGTTCTAACATTAATTTATTATTTTAGCTTATTACTTTCCTTAACATCGTTTTTTTTTCTTCTTTCTTAGGTGGACTTCAAATACCATACAGTCATTCTTGTTGCAGATAACACATTTTCCTCATAACATAATATTTATGGCTGATCAAGGGTTGGCTGCTCCTCCTTCCTTTCTCCCTACTCCTGGTGAGCCTTCTATTGCTTGGAAAGAGTGGAAAAAGCTGTTTCTAACTTATATATTGGCAACTGGTGCAGATAAATATGGTCCTGTACGCAAGCAAGCTATCTTGCTCCACCATTTGGGTGTTGAGGGGCGTCGCCTATATGAGAATCTTCCAGAAATTTCTCTGGGAATGGGGGATGGACAACCAAGTAATGTTTATGACATGAGTATGCAAATGTTAGAGGTGAGGTTTGTTACCAAGGTTAATGTTGTGCTAGAAAGGCATACATTTTTTTCTCGTGCACAAAAGCAGATGAGGATATTGCCACTTATGTTAGGGGACTTTCTTTAACTTGTCGTTTTGAAGGATTAGGAGATTCACTTATACGAGATCAAATTGTTAAATGTACTAATAACAAGAGAGTGCGCGAAATGTTGCTTATTAAAGATTCTACGTTAGAGGAAGCAATACAAGTAGCTAAGGGACTTGAACATACCGATTTATGGATAAAAGAAATGGACAAGTGTAGCAATTCAATGATACCAAAAGATGTGATGTTAAAAGATTTGGGGTCAAAAGATTTAGCTCCTAAGGGATCTGAAATTCATGCATGTGTTGATGAAACCAAAGCTGTAAAACAAATGGGGAAGTTGCAATCTAAGCCTCTTAGTAAGTCCACTGAAGTTCCTCGTTCTGCTAATACTGTTCCACGGACCACTACACGTGTTTTCAAATGTTATAGGTGTGGTGCTCCTGGTCATATTGCTTCTAGCACTAGATGCATGGCTAGAAATGCTATCTGTAGGGCATGTGGGAAGAGGGGACACCTTGCTAAAGTGTGCAACTCTAAGGCCCAGTATGTACAAGAGGTAGATGATACTTGTGAGAACATTCATGAGTTGATGTTGTGCGTAGATGGCTCCTCTATTCCTGATGAAACATGTTGCAACGCTATTAATAATGCTAATATTGCTACAGAAAGCACCGATAAACTAGAAAAACCAACGTGAGGATGCTAGTTGATTCCGGGAGTTTGTACACATTGCTATCTAAAGACATGTATCTTAAGGTATGGGGCGAAATGAGTAATATGGAGGACTGGGACATTCCTGACATTAAGGCTGTAGGATATGGTGGTAAAACAATTGACATTTTAGGCCTTAAGTGGATGATAATAAGCTTTGCAGGGAAGAAAGTCTATGGTCGAGTATATCTAACAAAACAAGGCTCCAACTTATTAGGTTGGCGTCATCAAAAGGACCTGGGGATTATGCTAAACCCAAATGCTAGTGAGCCTGTTAAATCCACTGCTGGTCATAATGTTGATAATTATTAGACAAGTGTGATGGAGAAATTTTCCAATGTTTTCTCTGATAAGTTGGGAAAACTTGTGGATTTTTCTCATAAAATTATCCTTAAAAAGAATGCAGTGCCTGTTGTTCATAAGGTAAGGAATGTGCCCCACTTAATGAGAGGTCCTCTTCAAGATGAACTTAACAAATTATTGAAACAAGGTATTTTTGAACCTATTGAGGCCTCAGAATGGTTGGCACCCATTGTGGTCGCGCCCAAGGATGGAAACAAAATTCGTTTGTGTGTTGACTTGCGCAATTTAAATAGGAATATATGGGTAGATAGGCAACCTCTGCCTAACATTTCCGAGATGCTGACTGCTATGGGTGGAGGGGTACTCTTCAGTGTGATTGACGTGTCTGCAGCCTATCACCAAATTGATCTTAGTGAGGAGTCAAGACATCTTACTTCGTTTGTAACACCGCTGGGTGCTTTTCGCTACCGCAGAATGCCATTTGGTTTGGCATCTGCCTCAGCGGTGTTCCAAAGGGTTATGCAACAGATATTTGCTGGAGTGGAAAATGTCCTATGTTTCCAGGATGATGTGCTGATTGTAGGGAAGGATAGTGAACACCATGACGAAGTAATGAATGAGGTTTTGAAACGTATGGAATGTCATGGGCTAACTATAAAAAAAGAAAAATGTCAATTCAAGAAGACTTATGTAACCTATTTGGGTCATGAAATATCCGAGGCAGGGATTAAACCAAAAAAAAGTATTGTTTCTGCTATTAATGATGCTCCTACTCCTCTCAATAAGTAGCAGCTGAAATCCTTCCTAGGACTGGCAGAGTACTGTTCTAAATTTGTGAGTGGATTTACAGAGATAGTAGAACCATTAAGGTTACTAATGAAGAATGGTGTTGCATTTGAATGGGACAAGACCTGTGATAGGGCGTTCAAGAATGTTAAAAATTGTATCCTCCATGCACCCACTCTCGGACATTTCAACGTAAATGCTAGAACGTTTATCACTACTGACGCTAGTGCTGTGGGGATTGGCGCAGTTTTGACCCAAGTATATGATGGAGTGGAAAGGATTATTGGATTTGCATCCAGAAGGCTACAAGGTGCAGAAGTGTCATATTCCGTGATTGAGAAAGAGGCACTGGCATGCTGTTGGGGCATAAAGCACTTTCGTTATTTTGTTTGGGGTCTGCCTCTTAGGGTCCGCACCGATCACAAACCTCTGGTGCATTTGTTTAAAGTTGGTAGAGGTCTGGAAGGCAATGTAACTCCAAGGATTTCCAGGTGGATTCTATCAGTGCTTGAGTATAATTTTGAAGTGGAATACATGAGTGGTTTGAAAAATGTAGTGGCTGATTATCTATCTAGGTTGCCGGTGGATGTCATTGAGGAGGATTTGGAAGATGGAGTGAGTGTGATCAGGTGTAATGAAGAACAAGCTTTTGATAAAGAAGAGTGGGACACTGCCATGTTGAATGATGAGGTATTGCAGCAAGTCATGATTTGTGTGTCAGGAGGATGGAGAGACAGTCATTGCCAAGATATTCGTTTCAGAAGTTATTGCCATATTGAAACTGAATTGAGTGTAAGTGAAGGAAAGTTGTGGAGAAGGAACAAATTAGTGCCACCAGTTAGTCTCAGAAGTAAGATAATAAGCATAGCTCATGAAGGGCATTTAGGTAGAAACATGACTAAAAGGCATGTCCGCCAGTCATTTTGGTGGCCGGGTATGGACAATGATGTTGAGGAGGTTGTTAAGGAGTGCTATGCATGCGCCAGAAGTGATAAGACAAAAATTGTAAGACAGCCTCCCCTTGCATGTGTAGAATTCCCTAAGCGTCCATGGGAAAGGGTGGCGATTGATTTTCTTGGTCCCATTTCCAAACTTGGTTCGCGCAGTAAATTTTTGATGGTTCTGGTGGATTACCACTCTAAATGGTTTGTTGTTGAAACCACTGACTGCATTGAAACTGGAAAAGTAATTGGGTTCATGGAAAGAGCACTCATGAATGAAGGAATACCTAAGACACTTGTGACGGACAATGGAGTTCAATTAGTCTCCAAAAGAATGAAAGAGTTTCTCTGCAAATTAGGAGTCAATCATGAGAGGGTTGCGATGTTCAGGCCTCAGGCTAATGGTTTAGTTGAAAGGATTAATCGCCTGATAATGGAAAATATTCAGCTTTCAATTTCCAATGGTTTATCGTGGTCTGAGGAACTTAAGAAATTGGTGTGGTCGTATAGAGTGACGCCACATTCAGTGAATTGAGTGTCTCCATTCGTCTCTCTCAAGGGACGTGAACCGGGTGTGAAAGAAGTCCCTGGATGGCTTAAAAACAAGGAGTGTGTGTGGGTTGATCGTGCTGCAGTGGAAGATGATGTTATGGAACAGCAAAAGGCTGCTGCAAAGTATTACAATACTAGAAAAGGTGTCAAGAGTCCTGACATAAAAGAAGGGGATTGGGTTGTTGTAAGGCGAGGGGGAATTGTCATCACAGGTGAGAGCAAATTTACACAACCTATGCAAGTTAGAACAGTGAAGAAGAACATTCTCATTTTAACAGATGGATCTGCTTGGAGTACAGGAAATGTTTCTAAATGCCATGCTCCTGAGCTGATTATATGTGATTAATGTTACTTCTGTAATATCTGTGTCTTCCAGTGTTATTATGAAGCAACATTTTGTATTATGTTATTCTTTCTCCTTTCTTCTTTATTTTATTGTTACTACATGTAAGGGGGAAGATATGTGGAGTCTTCTCAATGGTAGAATGTAAGGCTTGTTGCTAGGGTGGAATGTTGCTCTTTGAAGTGAGAGTAGTTGATGCTGTGAAGCTGGAAGAGTAAGCTGGAGGTACCTGTACTTGCATACTACCAATAAAGACAACCAACTCTACTTCTGTGTTGGAGTGGATCTTTACAGGATCCTTGCAGAACCACGCAGATGAGGTTGCAGACATTCAATGTGTACAGTGGCAGGTTGATTGTCTGGGTCCTTTCAGTCAGAAAAGAGAAGATTCATCGGAGTGCATGTCCTTGCATTCCGATGTTGTGTAGGCATTGGGTAAGTTCCGAGCCATACAGATGTCATCCGTGGCAGCAAATTGATTCAAAATCCCCTTTTAAACAATTTAGCAGGGGTAGAACACAGTTTAAACATTGTTTTATAATGCTGTATTTTCAAGTTGGCAGATAGCAAGAGCAATCTACCTTATTTGATAGACTCACAAAATGTAACCATAAATACATTAGTGTTCAGCTTTTCTTCAGCTTTCTGCATGAAGCTTCATATTGTCATAAGGTTTCTGCACATACAGAGCTATGCACAGGATAATAGGACCTCGGAATATAGTGGTGAGCCAACCATATGCCTTAGCACCCAAAACCCCAACCCAACTAGCCTTAGCGTCCCATTAGCACCAATGTGCCAATGATTAGACAACCCAGAACACAGTATCTCTCTCAGGACTCGCAGAGGCAAGAACACTCTTTCGTCACACTCATACCTGTCCACAATGTGCGTAAGAAGAGACACAGTATAGGTTAAAATGTTTATTTCAACTTACGTGCTCTAAGATACAGTACACGTGTCAGTACTATTAGCATAATGCATAGAAATAATATAATCAGCATGGTTACAACTCCATAGAATACAAACGGGGAAAGCATCTCATAAAGCACCATTAAACATTACCACCCTCCCCGTGCTGGAAGCTAGTTTATTATAAAAATAGAAGACCTCTGGGCTTTGCCTAGCGAGCCCCCATACCTTAGTCACTAGATGCAAAACTACATCAGCGGACAATCACAGCTCTTCTCCCTGGAAAGGTTTTCTCCAAGTGTGTCTAGCGCGCGCGAACCGCAATATTAAAAGCACACTAATTTCTCCATGGCAGCTGTACATGGTGTTATGTCTAGGTGCGAGGGACAGGCCAAATCAGTAAGAACCAGGGACGTGTTGTTCGACCTTGTAACTGTTGTTCAGACGGAGCCCAAAGGGAACAGGAGAAAAGGTGAGCAACAGAAAATGCAGACAATTGTAAAATAACTTGGCAGGAGCAGAGGGCAACAGAACAACGGCTAAGAGTAACGTGTGCAAAAGCCATCATGGCTGCCAGGCCTGCGCCAACATATCCAGGCAGGCCAGGAGGCCACAAACCACAAGACACCCTCCCCTGGACAGTCCATCCGCCAAGACTAAAGACGAAGACAGAGTTCCAAACACCTGAGCAGAACAGAGGCAGGCCACGGACAGTGAACTGCAAATCAATCCAAAAACGTGGAAGTGCAGAAAAACGCTATACCGTCCAAGAGGACATCATTGGAATCGTCAAAAAACGTAGACGCCATCCAGTCCAACAGGTCAAAGCTGCAGGAATGTTCCTCAGAGGATGGAGCATCCAAAAGCAATGCGGGACAGCTTGCGTGATATTCAATATAGCTTTGTTGTAGGAGATCCTGAGCAGCCGCCCAGATATCCCATTGTGCCAAAATCCCCAGTGCAGCCGCACGCATCATAAAGCCAGCAACGGAACAGTCCCGTTCATGGGCCTCTAAGGGACCCACCAACTGAACAAAATCCGGAACAGACAATGACGAATTGGAGAGGCAATAATCCATGGTCCATGTGAAAGGACAGCGGATGCAAGACATCACGGGTTGCACGCAAGTGAAATACGCAAAGCGAAAAGAAAGGGTGTAGGACACACTGATGGTCGCCAAGGGCAGAACATCGAAGCCAACCAGAAGTCGCTCACGGAGCAGCTGGAGGCGTTCGGGATCGAGAAGGGCCCAGTGGGGAGCAGCCATTGCGCAGAAAACAGACCAACAGTAAGACACCAGCCGCCAAGGGGAGGATTAAAGGGAAACCACCAAAGACGCTAGAAAAAATAGAATGAATGAACGCCGGTATCACACCGAAAATAGTTTGGAATGTAGACACCAGGCCGGACCCCACAATCTTAAAAAAATGCACTAGACCCTCGGTGTTAGATGCGTTAAAAATACGATGAATTAACTCCCCAAAATGTTGGGGGAGGTTGGTGTTCAAAAGGGCCTGTATTTCACTGTGGGTACTCGCCACCTGGAGAATGAATGTCTCCCGGGCGGACGTGAGCGTAACCTCCTCGTTCAATAATAGGGCCTTTATTCTGCTCAACTTATTGAAATCTGCCTCCATGGTAGGAATGGAAGGCCAAATAGAGTTATCAACGATGTCATGAGGGGGAGGAAAAGCACATTCTTGCAGCAGACAACTCTGTGCGAAACCGTAACAATATACGGAATGCCGGCCTGTAGGCCACAACAGTTTTCGTTATTTAAAAGCAAATAGCTACCGTTAGTAAGCAAAGTAAAAGTAGGAGAAATAGCAGGAGCAGGAATACCCTTTAGCACACATGCAAGATTCGGAACTGAAACGCTACAAGCCCCGTGCAATTTAATATGTTTACAAATAAGCGAATGACCCACAGTTGAATCACAAGACTCCCCCGTGAGAAACACTTCCTTGCCGTCTCTAAGGCATTTATACATGAAAGGCAAGGACCAGAGTTCATGCAGGAAAGCACTACCCAAAGGCTGGAAACGGCCCACAGGATAATGTTTCATGCACGAGGTAAATTCAAACAGGGAAAAAGGTAAAGCGATAACCCCATGAACTAACCACACTGCAGAATCTAGTTCCGCTACAGAGAATGGTAAAGGATCCACTTTCTCGATATGCAACAAAGTGTAAGATGCATCTTTCATGGACATGAATTGCTGTTTTTCAGTCAAATTAAAAGGCAGAAAAAGGGCAGTGGTGTTCAAGAAATTCCAAGGAACTTTACCTAACTTAAGGGTTTGCAAAGTACACGCAAACTGCATTACTGAACGCAATTGATTCTGACCATGATACAAAATAGAAACATCATCTTGTACAATATCAACAACAGAGGACACAATATTCTCTAATGTGTAAATGCGGGAAGACAGGGTATTTATACTATTGTCAACAACAGCAAGCACCTTTTCCAAATTTGCTTGGTCTATTTCCCGAAGACGGGAAGCAGCTTCCATTTGTGACAACTTCCAGAGTTCATTATACGCTTCATAAATGAATCTCTTCGGTCGGGGACCACGAGGTCCCAAGATAAAGTCGGACAGATCAATAGTGCCTGATAGGAGGGACAAATGTTTTTTAACAGAGTCTAAGGACGAATGTTGTAGCCATTGTTTACATAATTTACCAACTGAATACGTTGTGACAGTACGAGACTCAGCAAACCTTGGATCAGGCTTGTCCTGTCTATAGCCAGGAACTGTGCCATGAAAACGCAGTTGGCATGCATTGGATGATATAGGCCACGACAACCAGGGTGACTGTACTATCGCAGAAACGTTAAAGGAGTTGTTTTGAAACAGAGCCTGTAAAGTCGCAAGGGACATATTAAAACGCAAGCTATCATTGGGAGAGCTCGACAAGGATGGGAAGCCAGGTGCATTTAATTATTTAGTGGTAGCTTGATAAATGGAAGCATTCATAAACACAATTTGGGCTGGGATAAGGCATGCGCGGTGCAAAGCTTCGGTGCCCTGCACCTGCCATGGCTTTGAACCCCAGATTGATTTTAAGTCGACTGTGTCTTTCCAGTGCTCATAACCACCCACCGCCAAGGCGCTCATAAAGGAACCCGAATAAAGTAATTTGGTGTGGGTCAACATTATTTTAGGAGTCAATGGGGCACCCATTTTAAAATAATAGGACCCAGGGTTCGATCTATTAAAATCAGTGAAATAGTTGAATTTATTTCGTAGAGTCTGGGAGCTACCTGGTAAGGGGTTTGGGCAATGTTCCCATTGGGTGTAGGTAACAGGGCTGCGTAATGCACTCGGTTTGTGGAGAAAATGATTGCCCCAATGCTGGTAACAATACAAATCGGCATAATTCGCAGAATTCATATCAAATCCTCAGCATTAAAGGAAGCATAATATTTCAAATCAGCAAACAATGCTTCAACGGCATGCACATCCCAATCGTCAGAATGAATATTAGTTTTTACTACATCACCCATCGAAACTCGAAGGACATTTGGTACATTAATAATTTCTGTCGGGCCATGGATTTGAAAATTTACCGCATCCCACACGATGCCATCAGCAACTGGAAACGCTGAAATGTTTACAAATGTGTGGTCACGCTTCATGATGTGTGAAGAAGAATGTGGAGCCAAAGTTCCAGCAACACTGTTCACAGCAGAGCGTTCAGGTAAATAGTGACCATTGATGAGTAGAAAAAACACTGTGACAAAGCCAATGGACATGAACAAAAATATCAAGAAAAGCACCATCCAGATGTATGTCCAAGGTGGGATCAAAAAATTGTCTCTAAACCAGGATACAAAAAGACTGAACTTGGACGGGACCTCTGATGAGTTGGTATCCGAGTCAAAGGAATAACGTGTCGGGCTCAGTGGCGTTGTTGGTTGGTGTGCCACCGACTCTGTGGCGGGATAAGTATATTCGTCCTCGTCGATGCAGGGGGAGACAGGGGGTTCAAATATATTTTCAGGCAAATCAACCATCTCCATGGTAACATCAGTGACCGTTCGTGCAGGTGTGCCTCGAACACATGTCCGATAAATGGCAGGACAAGAGACCGCTGGTGTGACACTATTCAGGATCGGCCAGATGTTGTAACTTGACATTTTCCACTGAGATGTATCTGTTTTCCTTGCGACCGGGAAGCGTTGGTAAGATGACTGTACGTGTTCCCTTCAAGCCCAGAACTGGAACTGGTGCACGAAAAGAGGGGCCGAATTCTTTTTTGTTCTCCACCTTCTCTCGAACCAGGTCGCCAATCTTCGGAAGCCAGCCGGCAACCGGAATCTGCAGAGCAGGGTCTGTGGCTGAAGGCAAATGTGCAATTGCAAGTTTGTCTTGGGCTTCTTGTAAGTCCTGTAACATAGTAGAATGGTTATCTACATCAAACTTGGCGGATTGCGCCGCCATGTCTAGACCATCAAGGTCAGGCACAGACATTTGTATGCCAAAGAGCATTTCGTAAGGGGTCCGCCCACCCAGAGGTCTTCTAGGGAGATTATTAAGTGCACGCTGAACGGTATACAAGTGGGCCAGCCAGTTCCTGCCAGTACCTATAACTCTAGCTGTCAAGGATTGCTTTAAGTCGCGGTTCATTCGTTCAACGATAGAGTTGCCCTCAGGCCTATATGGAGACGAAAATTTCACCCGCACCCCCAACGAACCCATTGCGTCCTTGTAAGCCTTAGAGGCAAACGCCGGACCTTGGTCCGAATGGAAGGTGCCGCATGCAAAAATTCCCACAAAGACACGCAAATCCCTGATGACATTTCGAGCGTCAGCACTCCGTTGTGGCCAGACCCAGATGAACCGTGTGCACGAGTCCACTGCCACTAAGATATATTTATAGGCAGTGTCTGAAGAAAATGGACCGCAGTGATCCAGGTAAACACACCCAAAGGGTCTGTTGGAAATGCCTAGCGAGGTCTGTGGTGGTCGTGTAACCGTGGAAGGCTTGATCTGTTGACAAACGTCACAGGAAAGCACATAAGTACGGGTGTCTTTATATAAACCACGCCACCAGTAACGCTGCTGCAAAATGGAAACTGTCGCAGACACACCTGCATGTGCCGAAGCCATGCCTTCGTGCGCAGCCGTTATCAAGGAAAGCCTGCGGTCCGCGTTGGGGATCAGCCGATCACCAACGTCAGGTATTGTTACATAAGGAGCCTGATCGGGACCTAACTGGTAAGAATATTTGGAAGGGAAACCCCTAGGGTAATTCGTTCCTTCCTTCGTTGCAGCAATAGCTGCCAAGATATCAGTGTCTACTTTAGACATGGATCTAGTAACTGCTGCTACTGAACACGTGACTACTGCTGATTTGGCAGCTTCATCTGCCAAACCGTTACCAACAGCGTGTGCGCCCACCCGCTGATGGCCTAGGGTGTGAACCACCTGTGTGAGCGGCAGACGTTGATGTAATTCTGCCACTCGAACCCAAAGCGTCTTATGCTTGATTGTGTTGCCTTTAGCGTCTCTATAGTCGTTTTGCGACCAAAAGAACAGATTGTCATTGTATGATTGAACACAGTAGTAAGAATCGCACACTATTAAAGTGGTCACATCAGGATTGACGAACTCAAGCGCAAGCACCAATGCTCGCAACTCGGCCAATTGTGCGGTACTGTCCCCGAGTGCCTGTGTATGCACCACAGTGGATTTGAATTGTCCGTTCACAAACGTACCTGCAACAATAGCACATGCGGCTGAATAAGCATGCTTGGACCCTGTGGCTGGTTGTGCCGAACCATCAGTGTAGATCACACAATCGTAATCCTCAAGCGGCAGTAAAGACAAAGGAGGAGGATGAACGAATTCATACTGTAAAAACTCCTGAGTCTGAAGGGAAGAATCGAAAATGAAAGTGACATCCGAAGACGTCAAAGATGTTGCCCATTGTATCCAACGGGGGTGCAAAGCTTTAGAGTTCGGTACACTTGCCTTTGTCACTGCTTCCAGTGCAGGATAGGGTGTTACCACCAGAATGCGTTTTCCTTGTGCCAGTGCGCGTTCCTTTAGAATCGCCATTTGCACTGCGGTTAGAACTTTCTCCACAGAAGAAAAGCGCATTTCTGCAGAAGTGTACAGATGTGACTTGTATGCGATTGGTACTGTGTCACCTTCATTAAAGGTTAAGTACGTGAAACCCACTGCCCCTGGAATTATTCTTATTACCAGGTTTGTGTGGTTGTCACGCGTCAAAAGGTATTTAGACTCAAGAAGGTCTGTCTGCAAAGACTGCAGAATGGAGGTATGCTCCGGAAGCCAACAAGACTTCGAATATGTAGGTTGTATCAAGGCATATAGTGGCTTGATACGCTGGGCGTATTCGGGAATATAAGTACGCCCGAAGTTCAGTAAACCCAGCAAGGACTGAAGCTTCTTCAGAGTAGAAGGAGGGCACAGAAGTGCACATTTTTCTAGGAAGTGGGGTGCTAAGCCCTTACCTTCATTGTTGAGCTCGTAGCCCAAGAACAAAACGGTAAATTCAGCAATGTGAGATTTAACAAAGTTAATCTTGTAACCTTGAACCGCGAATTCAAGAATAATGCGGTCTACCCGGGTCAGATGTGGGAACAATTCGTCATCTGTCAGATAAATGTCATCTACGTACGAACATGCGTCTGGGTTTATTCCGTCTAACAAAGAGACAACACGAGCGGCAAATACGCCCGGACTATTTTGTAGCCCATAGGAAGACGCCTGAATTTGAACATTTTACCACCGGATGTAAAAGTGCACCATTGGCCACTCTCCGGGGCTAAGTTGTGCGTGTAGAATCCATTTGAAAGGTCAAGGGTCATTTTATATTTTTTACGAACCAGACTGTCTACAAGCGCAGAACTATGGGTGTTTTGCACCGCAAAGGTCCGACAATGAGAGTTCAAATGTCGGTAATCCAACACTAAGCGGTACGATCCATCGGGTTTAGAAACCGCGAAAAGGGGATTGTTCATAGGTGATACGCAGGTATCGATTACTCCCTGATATTCCAACTGAGTTAGAATTTCGGAAACGGGGCCTTTGGCCTCACGTTTTATGGGATATTGGGGTTGTGGCTGCGGTAGTGACCGCAAAGGTATTTCATGGGGGGGAGATTCCTCATCCCAACCCACGTGGTTGCAGTATAACGCAGGAGCCCGGGACACTGCCCATTCAGCTGCTAGAGCCTCCGCTTTGTCCTTTGGGACATGTCGAGAAAAGCTCGGAAGGATTACCTCCTCCCCTTTACGCGCAGCAAGAACAAATGGGGGTGGCCAATCCGCCTATGCTAACAAAATATCATAGGAAGAGGTCAGATTCTCCCCAAAAATCCCTTTAATTACACGCTGTATATCACCTTCAATTTGGATGACAATATTAAATAGTCTGTCAGGGGGTGCCACTCTGGTGTCTGCTGTTTCAACAGTAATGAATGTTTCAGTTGCTGTCGCCTCCATATGAGGACGTAGCGCCTCCCGCACTATGGTAACTTCCGCGGCGCTGTCTAGGAGGGTTACTGCCCACGTCCAATTCAGGAGCCTCGTTCTCACCGTCTGTGGCATATTTTGCTGTTACAGCGGCAACTTTCTTCTTCGGAAATTGTGGTCGAAAACGTTGAGAGTCTTCCGCTTTTCCTCTGACTTGTTGTCGAGGTTGATCTCGTCCCTGGGGAACCTCTCGGTCCCTTCCTCTATCCTGGCGGTCTCCTCCACCGGCCTGTGACGAAGTCTGTGCCTGTGAAGAACGAGGAGAACGCGCATCAGGGATCTGAAACCTATCCGGTGACTTAATTCTCGCTCTATCGCGTAAATCATAAGTGCGTTCAGAAGAAACTGAAACCGGGGATGCGCCTCTCGACCCCGGCTTCTTTTGTTGCTTACCCTGTTTTTTCAGCCTCCAGCTCTTTTTAGTGAAGACTGGTTTCTCATCTTTCTCAGATTGAGATTTGGTTTGTTGCTGTTGTGGTTGCGATTGTGTTTGCTGTTTTGCAAAAGGCTTGTTACCCAGGCTATTTCTACCAATAGTTTTATAAGCCTGGGTAATAATTTTCGGTAATCCGCGAGGCCTGTCCAATTCTGGGACCAGTGCCAAAGCGTTAACTACTTGAAAGTTCACTGCATCACCCTTGACATTCGCAAGGATCAGCTCAGCTACTACTTCAAACACTCCCACCAGTCTCATCCCTAATTCCACAGCCGCTTCAGGGCCATGTTCATCCTGTACTTTTTTAATTACGGAGGGGAGAACCGTCATGGAAGGAGTACCAAAACATTTAGAATATACTGCTGCGAATACCTTACCCCAGTTGTCACATGCTGTCAACTCGGGAATTAAGTCTTTTGGCAAACTAATTGTTAAAATACGGTGTTTATCCACTGGGGTTGTGTGTGGAAAAACTGCCTCCAACTGATCAAATTTTTCTGCAAGCCAATAAGGAAAATCATCCTTATTTTGTGGACGTTTGCCCATCACTGAATTCACCATGACAGGACTTATGGTCACTCCGCCTGCAGCAGCTGGTTGGCCGGCAACTCCAGGAGCGGCCCCATGGATGCTGCCTGTAACATATCGCACTAAAGCTCGATGCATTTGCACCAAAGCCGCATACATAGTGCGCAGTTCCGCGACTGGTATAGTCATATAGCGCGGATGTGGGGTGTACCCGGCCAAGACAGGCCAAGTGGCCCCCTCAATAGATAAGGGGCCTAAACGAACCGTGGTAGTCGGTTGTGGGAGGGCGCCATTAAACCAAACACGGTGCTGCCAAGCCGTGAGCGGTACTTCAAGAGTAGTATAAGGTCGATAGACAGCAGGAACAGCAGTGGGTTCATATTCATGGAACAGATTATCGGTCGCGTCCACCGCTGGAAAAGTGATCCAAGAGTAGAACACCTCAAAGTGGAAAGCCGGGTCGGCTTGAACCACAAAGACTAGTTCGACTCCCGTGTCTGGCACTCCATACACCCGTAAGTGTTCCCGGAGTGCTGTGCGGCTATGCGCCGCTATGTCTATACCCGCCATTACTAACGGGATTTTTTGACAACCTAACCCGAGGCAACACAAAAAGGGTTATGATTAAGAAACCTTTTTTAACAACTTCAAGCTTGAAAGAACCTACAAAAACTTCAATATAGGAGGTATCGCCGTCACACACGCTTCCGGAAGCGTACGTGAGGGAATTGTGGACAAGCACAAGTACTACTCAAGCGTCTCGCAGATAAGCCGCCCCACTCGTTGGTCGCGCCATGTCATAAGGTTTCTGCACATACAGAGCTATGCACAGGATAATAGGACCTCGGAATATAGTGGTGAGCCAACCATATGCCTTAGCACCCAATACCCCAACCCAACTAGCCTTAGTGTCCCATTAGCACCAATGTGCCAATGATTAGACAACCCAGAACACGGTATCTCTCTGAGGACTCGCAGAGGCAAGAACACTCTTTCGTCACACTCGTACCTGTCCACAATGTGCGTAAGAAGAGACACAGTATAGGTTAAAATGTTTATTTCAACTTACGTGCTCTAAGATACAGTACACGTGTCAGTACTATTAGCATAATGCATAGAAATAATATAATCAGCATGGTTACAACTCCATAGAATACAAACGGGGAAAGCATCTCATAAAGCAGTGGATATATGTCTATCTAACATTACCACCCTCCCCGTGCTGGAAGCTAGTTTATTATAAAAATAGAAGACCTCTGGGCTTTGCCTAGCGAGCCCCCATACCTTAGTCACTAGATGCAAAACTACATCAGCGGACAATCACAGCTCTTCTCCCTGGAAAGGTTTTCTCCAAGTGTGTCTAGCGCGCGCGAACCGCAATATTAAAAGCACACTAATTTCTCCATGGCAGCTGTACATGGTGTTATGTCTAGGTGCGAGGGACAGGCCAAATCAGTAAGAACCAGGGACGTGTTGTTCGACCTTGTAACTGTTGTTCAGACGGAGCCCAAAGGGAACAGGAGAAAAGGTGAGCAACAGAAAATGCAGACAATTGTAAAATAACTTGGCAGGAGCAGAGGGCAACAGAACAACGGCTAAGAGTAACGTGTGCAAAAGCCATCATGGCTGCCAGGCCTGCGCCAACATATCCAGGCAGGCCAGGAGGCCACAAACCACAAGACAATATCATACATGACTGTAGAAATTTTGTTCCATAAAATTAATTCTAAAACACTGCACATCTTTGCCTGAATTTAAATGATAAATAGAGCGAAGATTGCAAACCACTGCAGTGCCGGCAGTTTGAACTATGAATAAAAAAGCTCATCTGTTGGATCATAGCCGAAAAAAACTGAAAATTCAGAAGTACCCACTCTCCTCTCATTATAGGGAGTCCAAGATATAGCTCTCTGATTTCATCCATATCCTAAGAGAAATCTAAAGCTTGGTGAGTCGATTTTTTAAACCAGGAGGAATGGAAATCTAAAAGTAGTGCTCGACATAAATATAAGAATAACAGCATCTTGATTATATTACAGTGACTGAATAAAGTAGAGTGTATAATATTCACTTTTTTAAAACTATTTTAACTTTACATATAGATGTATTGTAATTCACCATTATTATTTTATCAATATCGGTTGTTAAGTTTACTCCTAAATATAACTTTACTGGAGTCTTGAATATTACCATAGCTGTTTGAAAAATCTGGGGGGTTTTAGTGTTCTAAGGGTATCCAGATATTGAAGCAAAAATCTGTTTGCCTCAAATCCTAGTAGTCTAATAGCTATCTCTGGCAATGTGCTAATAATTACAAAATCATGTGCATATTCAACAATCTTAGTTGAATGGTCATTGTATCAGATCAGTTGTATCAATGGTTCCCTAGAAGTTTCCAAATAAAATGTTCCAAATAGATATCAAACAGCAGCAGAGAGCATGGGCAGCCCTGCTAAGTCCCTCGCCTCACCTTGGTATGTTTTGATTGCTCTCCCATAATCTGTACTTTGGCCTCAGAAAAATGATAAAGAATCTTTAGCAATTTAATGAATAACTCTCATAGATATTCCTATATGACTCGATCAAAAGCCTTCTCTGCATTAAGCTGGAGCATTGCCAGGAAAGAATCACCAGAGATGCTATAGCAATAAGAGAGATTGTATGATTAATATGGTTATCTGTGCCATGATTGTGTAATGTTTAAACCCTGTTGAAAGCCCCTCATTAGAGGCAATAAAACCATTGCAATTGAGATAATTATTTCATTGGTGGAAGTGTAGGCACACTGGATGCTAGGACCTTTGCTATTTGCAGTAAACTATGGTATTCGATGTTATGTAAATGTGAGGAAGAATGGTTACATTATATGCCATGTTTACATGGTATTCTGGTAAAGAGTAGGGCCACTACCTGACTCCATGTCATCACAATCTTTCCTGTTCTGGGTTTTAAACCCACAAAATATTGCAATCAGGTGTATTATTATAGTTAACAGAGTGGAAACAAAACAAGATACAACACTCAGAATGTGTTCGGTCGTCACATTATTAAGGCCCAGGCGAGATGGAACGAGGTGCCACTGTAGTAAAGAGAGTTTACGCAGTTAATGCAAGTCACACCTCCTTAGACTTTCCTGAATCGTTACTCGTCAAAAATATCCAAGGAATGCAGATTTCTTTTGGTTTTGAGCAAACTCAGGGGCACAAACTACAGAAATACAACCTTTGAAATCTCACTGACAAATAGACGTTGAAAATTCACAACAAATGGATTGGGGTTTATCCGTTTAGCTCCACCGTGGCATAGTCAACCACACTTGTGGTGTCATTTTGACAGCATGATATGCTGGCTAGCTAGATACGGAGTCTCAAGGTGCCAGACACTAGCCAACAATGAAAAGGTCCCAAAAGTTATCCAAGATAAATTATCCCTTGTTGCTAATGGGTTTCAACTGTTCTATTATGTGATTAGGTGTAACACCCCTGCCTCTTCCCTCAAGGGAACTGAAATGGAGAGTTGTGTAGAGGCCAGCAGGGTACACATTGTGCCAGGAAGCCCATCTCCCCACTCTTTTTCTCGTTTGAACAAAATGTATTTCTTGTGCCCATGTGGCATTAAGGGGTCTTCAGGAGTGTCGGATCAAAGGTTGACATTCCTGATCTCCCTAAAGTAAGTGCAGTCACAAGGGATATAGAGATTCAATGGCATTTTAGTTGTTGAAGTAAATTATTAGGAAGAAGGGACGTTTCAGAGGGCAGGAGCAGAATGGGTCTATGTCTATGATGTTTTTATGAAACAGTGCTATCTACAGCACATATATTAACTCAGAAAATCTTTGAGTAAGAGCATGAGCTGCAGACAACAAAGCTTGGAAAGTCAGAAACACAAAGTTGGAAACATCTTTCTGCATTTTCAAGATGTGTTATTTGTTTATCATACATTAAGGTCCTGATTACAAGTAGCTCTTTAAATTTACATTTCAGTCCTTGCTCAAATGCCTGTTTACGCAAGGGGGCAGATTTAGCATTGTTTCACGCAGCTCAATGCAACAAGCCACCTTGCTGCGCTGCATGAAAGGGCAGAAATGCTCCGTATTTATTATTATACGGCTCATTACTGTCATTTCATAGCGCTGGTGCACTCTTGGCTGCCTAGCGCCAACACAGTCACCCTTACATCATGTTGCAAGTGTGCTTGCGCTGTAGGCCCGATTGTTTTGGGCGAGAAGCGACACCTTCCTGCACAAACACAATCCTGAGAAGCATTTTCCACTTTCTATGTGTGCTGCAGAATGCAGCACATGCAGAAAGAGGAAGATACGAGGAGAAATAAAAATCTTTCTCTTCGTTACGCATCACCTCGGGAGGCATAGCATTTTGATATATTTACATGTCTACCAGTAATGGGAAATCTGGGAATGTGGCAAAATTGATGGGTGGGTGAGTTGGAACTCCCATGGAACACCTCCTTGCCGCAGAAGGCAGTGATTGCACTGCTTTTCGTTACTCTAGATTTACCAAGCAATGCAGGACCACTCAAAGTGGCATTGCTTGGCTTGATAAATCTCACTTAATGAATATGGGCCAAGGTTTCCAAGTATAGTTGGTGGATTCTAATTCTACACATCCTCCTGAACAGTAAACTCTGCTAACTTGTGTATGCTGACTTCTTGCCTGTGCTTCATGCCCATTCCATCCTGGTACCAATGATCATGTAAATGCTGCTGTGTTCAAAATGTGTGAATAAGTCAACCGTCGTAGAAGTAATTCTCATTTTCTGTATGCACCTCCTATATCTTCAAATGAAATGTGTGTTAGGCCTTGAAAATGGAATAAACTCCACTTTTGTGAATATAAATTCCTAGCAATAGTATATTTTTGTATTTTAAATCTTGCTAAGGTATCACTATATTATTGAAAAAAAGTTGAAAGCGTACATACACAATGCATACGGCAGACAGAAGATATGTTTTCTACTTCTTGTTAAAGTAACTGCGTTAAATTGCCTTAATTAATGAAATGTAAATTATCTCCTTGCACTGCAAAGCAGTTCATGTGCATGTTGACAATGCTTTGTTACTCTCAATTATATTTTCCATTTCTCCTAAGAGAACCCCCAGGCTGGCATATGCTGCCACCATTGATAAATCTAAATTGTCACCTACTTGCTGCTGCGGCCAACGGCAGGACACCTTGTGTCAGAAGACAGAACTGCAGTGCTAGAGACAGCCCTGACAAAGAGATGTAGGTGGCGAAGCTGAAATTGCAGAGCAAGGTGAGGGAAATAATACCAGTGAGAGAATCCTATACCCTGTGGTACTCAACTGATTATGCCTCCATGGACTCATATACAGCAGCTCCAAAAAGTCTATGTAGGAAAAACAAAAAAATGACATACAGTGTGACTGAGCAAGGCTGGCTTTTGGCATGGGCTAGCTGGGCCCAGGCCCAGGATGCCATTTTTCAGACGGGGCCAGAGAGCCGTTTGAAAGTTCCTGCAGAGAACAACATGTCTCTCACTTGCCTCTGAGAACGCTCTGGGCCATTCCTTTCAATTTGATTCTGGTCAATAGACTTTTTAGAAGTCTGAGAGGAAAAAGAGTTAATAACAATATATGTCTTAAAGTACAGTGTGATCATTAGGACCACACAATAAAAGATTGAGTCAGTGACGGTAAAAGGTTTATTACACACTCAAAGCCAGACTAATATAAATCAATCACAAGAATTGTATTATTTTCAAAGGAAGACCAAAGCATCTAACAATATTGGTCCTCAACTGCAAACCACATATAACAATCTCAGTAGCCAAGATACAGGAAAGAAGGAAAATAATCTGATAACTAGACGAATGGTTTCGGTCCTTCTCCCCATACATGAAAAGAATTAGCAACATTTACTAAACCCTATACTAAACTAAGAGTTGGGAAAACCCTATTGAATCAAGGTAGCAAGAAAAGTGTCAGCATCAGAACTTCTGTAAAAGTTCTATAAGTAAAGAATCATGTACAGCATGAAGCCACACAGTTACTTAAAACCATTTGCAGTATAACTTACATCAATGAGATTAAAACAAAAACATGATTACTTAAAATCCTTCACAGTGCATCTAACATTAAAAAAGAGTTCACATGAGATTCTAACTGATTTCAATTCTGAGAAAAATACTATTTATGTTAAAAGGAAAAGAGTTATATAAGCAGCATTGCGACAGAATTTGATGTATCATTTTAAAATGTGCCTGAATCAAATCAACAGCACGTCTATTTTCTAGGAAATGGCTTGATACAGTTCAAGACTCCTCCGGTATTGTCAGGACCTTCTTCTTCAGTAAGTCTGGTGCGCAGCTCGTCCATATGTCTCCCAAATCTAGCCAAGTCTGTTGGTAGGGTGCAAGAGAATAGAACTAAAGCTGCTTCTTTCACTGTCCGAACTCCTTTACATAGCCACATTGGCTTTAGAAACTTCTGGCGAGACTGTAACAGACCAGGGCAGCAGCTCATCAAATGTAGCAGTTATTCTGTTTTAAAATTGCAAATTCTACAGTTGATTTTAAGATCAAGGGATTTCCACCTGGGATTTAGTTCTTTGATTGGGAGGGGCACTAGTCTGGCCCACAGAATATTTTTTAAGGCCTTCCTCCCCAATGCTTGGCTAAGGTAAGGCTGAGTTTTATGCTCCTGGTGTGTTGCGATCAGCCCAGGTTGACCTCCTCCCATTTCATAATGTGCTAGGTCAGTTTTACGTGACAGTTGATAGCATTGTTTGTCGATTGCATTTTTGATGGCCTGGTAGTTTATGTCCTCTTGACCCCAGTTCTGTATTGCCAGGTCCAGAGTTTCCACCTCTTTCTGCATATAGAGTTGCCATGGGTTGATTGTCCCTCCATAGATCGGTTTTAGCATGCTCTTCAAGCTTCCAGCGGGGGCTTTGAATACTTGGTAATAGTATTTCGCCTGCATACCCAGGCATTATTTGTTTTGTTGCACCAGACCAAACTCCAGGTGAATCAGGCTAGTACGAGTGTATTTTGGTAGCTTGAATATGCGTTTATATGCCTGGCATTGTGCTTTTTCTAGCATACTGTACATTTTGCCTGGAAATGCCTGCTGAGCGTACCCCGCAATTGCCCTTATTTTGGATTGTAGTACCTTTCTGATTGGGACTGTCGTTGGACTTTGCATTTTCTCGTGTAAATTTACACAGAGCGTAAATTGTCAACTGTACTTTGGAGTTCATTTTATGTAAATGTAGAGTCGCTTTACCCGAATCGCTTAGGCAGCACCCAAGGTAATTATAGGATTTCGAAGCAGAGATTGTCTCTTTACCCACATGTCATTTAAGAAGGGCTTTTTTTGCGCAACACCCGAAAATCATTACTTTGGTCTTATGGGAGTATATTGTTAATTCATTTATCTCATTGTCAGTGAAATTGCTCTCCCACCCTCGCAGCTCTACCATTAAGTGAGGCCTGCCCCTGCCCCTGCACTCTCGAGTGTTGGTGATCGAGGCCCTCCTCCACCCGCAGGTTTCCCTGCGCCTCATCCCTGGTGGTCCAGTGGACCTCTGTCTCCTTCCTCTAACTCTGCTCTTTCACTCGTTTTTCTACCCTTTTTATCTTTCACCTTTCTGCACTTTTCTGCATCTCTGCTCTTTTGTGCCTTATTTCTGCTCATTTTCCCTTCCTCTCGCTCTGCCCTTTCACTTGTTTTCACTCGTTTTTCTACCCTCCTTTATCTTTCACCTGTCTGCACTTTTCTGCATCTCTGCTCTTTTGTGCCTTATTTCTGCTCATTTTCCCTTCCTCTCGCTCTGCCCTTTCACTAGTTTTCACTCGTTTTTCTACCCTCTTTTATCTTTCACCGTTCTGCATCTCTGCTCTTTTGTGCCTTATTTCTGCCTATTTTCCCTTTTTTCTTTATCCCTTATTTCCTCCCTTTACCTTTCCCCGCCGCTGCTGCACCCGCGGCCCCTCCCCCCAGCGCGACCGGCCCAATCCAGCTCCCCTCCCCGCTCCCGCCTCCCAGCTGTCCAGCCCTCCTCGACCCCTACTTAATGGCGGCCACTGCGGGGACAGGCGAGCAAGACCACTGACTCATTGTCAGTGAAATTGCTCTCCCACCCTCGCAGCTCCACCATTAAGTGAGGCCTGCCTCTACCCCTGCACTCTCGAGTGTTGGTGATCGAGGCCCTCCTCCACCCGCAGGTTTCCCTGCGCCTCATCCCTGGTGGTCCAGTGGACCTCTGTCTCCTTCCTCTAACTCTGCTCTTTCACTCGTTTTTCTACCCTTTTTATCTTTCACCTTTCTGCACTTTTCTGCATCTCTGCTCTTTTGTGCCTTATTTCTGCTCATTTTCCCTTCCTCTCGCTCTGCCCTTTCACTTGTTTTCACTCGTTTTTCTACCCTCTTTTATCTTTCACCTGTCTGCACTTTTCTGCATCTCTGCTCTTTTGTGCCTTATTTCTGCTCATTTTCCCTTCCTCTCGCTCTGCCCTTTCACTAGTTTTCACTCGTTTTTCTACCCTCTTTTATCTTTCACCTTTCTGCATCTCTGCTCTTTTGTGCCTTATTTCTGCCTATTTTCCTCTTTTCTTTATCCCTTATTTCCTCCCTTTACCTTTCCCCGCCGCTGCTGCCCCCGCGGCCCCTCCCCCCAGCGCGACCGGCCCAATCCAGCTCCCTCCCCGCTCCCGCCTCCCAGCAGTCCAGCCCTCCCGACTCCTACTTAATGGCGGCCACTGCAGGGACAGGCGAGCAAGACCACTGACTCATTGTCAGTGAAATTGCTCTCCCACCCTCGCAGCTCCACCATTAAGTGAGGCCTGCCTCTGCCCCTGCACTCTCGAGTGTTGGTGATCGAGGCCCTCCTCCACCCGCAGGTTTCCCTGCGCCTCATCCCTGGTGGTCCAGTGGACCTCTGTCTCCTTCCTCTAACTCTGCTCTTTCACTCGTTTTTCTACCCTTTTTTATCTTTCACCTTTCTGCACTTTTCTGCATCTCTGCTCTTTTGTGCCTTATTTCTGCTCATTTTCCCTTCCTCTCGCTCTGCCCTTTCACTTGTTTTCACTCGTTTTTCTACCCTCTTTTATCTTTCACCTTTCTGCACTTTTCTGCATCTCTGCTCTTTTGTGCCTTATTTCTGCTCATTTTCCCTTCCTCTCGCTCTGCCCTTTCACTAGTTTTCACTCGTTTTTCTACCCTCTTTTATCTTTCACCTTTCTGTATCTCTGCTCTTTTGTGCCTTATTTCTGCCTATTTTCCCTCTTTTCTTTATCCCTTATTTCCTCCCTTTACCTTTCCCCGCCGCTGCTGCCCCCGCGGCCCCTCCCCCCAGCGCGACCGGCCCAATCCAGCTCCCTCCCCGCTCCCGCCTCCCAGCAGTCCAGCCCTCCCCGACTCCTACTTAATGGCGGCCACTGCAGGGACAGGCGAGCAAGACCACTGACTCATTGTCAGTGAAATTGCTCTCCCACCCTCGCAGCTCCACCATTAAGTGAGGCCTGCCTCTGCCCCTGCACTCTCGAGTGTTGGTGATCGAGGCCCTCCTCCACCCGCAGGTTTCCCTGCGCCTCATCCCTGGTGGTCCAGTGGACCTCTGTCTCCTTCCTCTAACTCTGCTCTTTCACTCGTTTTTCTACCCTTTTTTATCTTTCACCTTTCTGCACTTTTCTGCATCTCTGCTCTTTTGTGCCTTATTTCTGCTCATTTTCCCTTCCTCTCGCTCTGCCCTTTCACTTGTTTTCACTCGTTTTTCTACCCTCTTTTATCTTTCACCTTTCTGCACTTTTCTGCATCTCTGCTCTTTTGTGCCTTATTTCTGCTCATTTTCCCTTCCTCTCGCTCTGCCCTTTCACTAGTTTTCACTCGTTTTTCTACCTTCTTTTATCTTTCACCTTTCTGCATCTCTGCTCTTTTGTGCCTTATTTCTGCCTATTTTCCCTCTTTTCTTTATCCCTTATTTCCTCCCTTTACCTTTCCCCGCCGCTGCTGCCCCCGCGGCCCCTCCCCCCCAGCGCGACCGGCCCAATCCAGCTCCCCTCCCCGCTCCCGCCTCCCAGCAGTCCAGCCCTCCCCGACTCCTACTTAATGGCGGCCACTGCGGGGACAGGCGAGCAAGACCACTGACTCATTGTCAGTGAAATTGCTCTCCCACCCTCGCAGCTCCACCATTAAGTGAGGTCTGCCCCTGCCCCTGCACTCTCGAGTGTTGGTGATCGAGGCCCTCCTCCACCCGCAGGTTTCCTGCGCCTCATCCCTGGTGGTCCAGTGGACCTCTGTCTCCTTCCTCTAACTCTGCTCTTTCACTCGTTTTTCTACCCTTTTTATCTTTCACCTTTCTGCACTTTTCTGCATCTCTGCTCTTTTGTGCCTTATTTCTGCTCATTTTCCCTTCCTCTCGCTCTGCCCTTTCACTTGTTTTCACTCGTTTTTCTACCCTCCTTTATCTTTCACCTGTCTGCACTTTTCTGCATCTCTGCTCTTTTGTGCCTTATTTCTGCTCATTTTCCCTTCCTCTCGCTCTGCCCTTTCACTAGTTTTCACTCGTTTTTCTACCCTCTTTTATCTTTCACCGTTCTGCATCTCTGCTCTTTTGTGCCTTATTTCTGCCTATTTTCCCTTTTTTCTTTATCCCTTATTTCCTCCCTTTACCTTTCCCCGCCGCTGCTGCACCCGCGGCCCCTCCCCCCCAGCGCGACCGGCCCAATCCAGCTCCCCTCCCCGCTCCCGCCTCCCAGCTGTCCAGCCCTCCCCGACCCCTACTTAATGGCGGCCACTGCGGGGACAGGCGAGCAAGACCACTGACTCATTGTCAGTGAAATTGCTCTCCCACCCTCGCAGCTCCACCATTAAGTGAGGCCTGCCTCTGCCCCTGCACTCTCAAGTGTTGGTGATCGAGGCCCTCCTCCACCCGCAGGTTTCCCTGCGCCTCATCCCTGGTGGTCCAGTGGACCTCTGTCTCCTTCCTCTAACTCTGCTCTTTCACTCGTTTTTCTACCCTTTTTTATCTTTCACCTTTCTGCACTTTTCTGCATCTCTGCTCTTTTGTGCCTTATTTCTGCTCATTTTCCCTTCCTCTCGCTCTGCCCTTTCACTTGTTTTCACTCGTTTTTCTACCCTCTTTTATCTTTCACCTTTCTGCACTTTTCTGCATCTCTGCTCTTTTGTGCCTTATTTCTGCTCATTTTCCCTTCCTCTCGCTCTGCCCTTTCACTAGTTTTCACTCGTTTTTCTACCTTCTTTTATCTTTCACCTTTCTGCATCTCTGCTCTTTTGTGCCTTATTTCTGCCTATTTTCCCTCTTTTCTTTATCCCTTATTTCCTCCCTTTACCTTTCCCCGCCGCTGCTGCCCCCGCGGCCCCTCCCCCCAGCGCGACCGGCCCAATCCAGCTCCCTCCCCGCTCCCGCCTCCCAGCAGTCCAGCCCTCCCGACTCCTACTTAATGGCGGCCACTGCGGGGACAGGCGAGCAAGACCACTGACTCATTGTCAGTGAAATTGCTCTCCCACCCTCGCAGCTCCACCATTAAGTGAGGTCTGCCCCTGCCCCTGCACTCTCGAGTGTTGGTGATTGAGGCCCTCCTCCACCCGCAGGTTTCCCTGCGCCTCATCCCTGGTGGTCCAGTGGACCTCTGTCTCCTTCCTCTAACTCTGCTCTTTCACTCGTTTTTCTACCCTTTTTTATCTTTCACCTTTCTGCACTTTTCTGCATCTCTGCTCTTTTGTGCCTTATTTCTGCTCATTTTCCCTTCCTCTCGCTCTGCCCTTTCACTTGTTTTCACTCGTTTTTCTACCCTCCTTTATCTTTCACCTGTCTGCACTTTTCTGCATCTCTGCTCTTTTGTGCCTTATTTCTGCTCATTTTCCCTTCCTCTCGCTCTGCCCTTTCACTAGTTTTCACTGCGTTTTTCTACCCTCTTTTATCTTTCACCTTTCTGCATCTCTGCTCTTTTGTGCCTTATTTCTGCCTATTTTCCCTCTTTTCTTTATTTCTTATTTCCTCCCTTTACCTTTCCCCGCCGCTGCTGCCCCCGCGGCCCCTCCCCCCCAGCGCGACCGGCCCAATCCAGCTCCCCTCCCCGCTCCCACCTCCCAGCTGTCCAGCCCTCCCCGACCCCTACTTAATGGCGGCCACTGCGGGGACAGGCGAGCAAGACCACTGACTCATTGTCAGTGAAATTGCTCTCCCACCCTCGCAGCTCCACCATTAAGTGAGGCCTGCCCCTGCCCCTGCACTCTCGAGTGTTGGTGATCGAGGCCCTCCTCCACCCGCAGGTTTCCCTGCGCCTCATCCCTGGTGGTCCAGTGGACCTCTGTCTCCTTCCTCTAACTCTGCTCTTTCACTCGTTTTTCTACCCTTTTTATCTTTCACCTTTCTGCTCTTTTCTGCATCTCTGCTCTTTTGTGCCTTATTTCTGCTCATTTTCCCTTCCTCTCGCTCTGCCCTTTCACTTGTTTTCACTCGTTTTTCTACCCTCCTTTATCTTTCACCTGTCTGCACTTTTCTGCATCTCTGCTCTTTTGTGCCTTATTTCTGCTCATTTTCCCTTCCTCTCGCTCTGCCCTTTCACTAGTTTTAACTCGTTTTTCTACCCTCTTTTATCTTTCACCTTTCTGCATCTCTGCTCTTTTGTGCATTATTTCTGCCTATTTTCCCTTTTTTCTTTATCCCTTATTTCCTCCCTTTACCTTTCCCCGCCGCTGCTGCCCCCGCGGCCCCTCCCCCCAGCGCGACCGGCCCAATCCAGCTCTCCTCCCCGCTCCCGCCTCCCAGCTGTCCAGCCCTCCCCGACCCCTACTTAAGCGCGGCCGAAGGCGCGTCAAAGGCAAGCCCGTCTGCGCCCGTCCGCGACCCGACCGCGACCCGACCGCGACCAGCGCCAGGAACCCTGGACCTCCGCCCTGCCAATGCTACGACCCAGCAGCACTCCACGCACTCAACCCAGGCCACAACAACAACTGCAAGCTAGCATCACCAGCCGACTCCCACGGACCCTTCAGCTGTCACCGCTGCCGGCACACCTGCAGCACCGCCAAGAACACGGATCCAGCACAACCCGCCCACAAGAACACAACCGAACCGAAGACCCTGCAATGCATCCTCCTCAATGTCCGATCCCTCCACAAACACGCCACAGAAATCTGGGACCTCCTCGACAGCACCACCCCGGACGTAGCGTTCTTCACCGAAACCTGGACCAACACCACCTCGGGACTGGACATCGCCATCCCCCAAGGATGCAAGATCTCCAGGAAGGACCACCCCACCCGCCCAGGAGGAGGAATCGTCATCGTCCACAAATCCAGCCTCCGCCTGAGCACACTCCCTGACGAGCCCACAGAACTGATGGAACACCTTCACTTCAAAATACTGGCCAGCCCCACCGCCACCCACCGAGGAACCCTCATCTACCGACCCCCTGGACCCCGCGGACCCTTCGCCAACTCCATCACGGACATTATCTCCCCGCAGGCCATCGCATCCACCAACTACACCCTGCTGGGAGACCTCAACTTCCACCTCGACAACCAACTGGACCCCAACACCACATCCCTCCTGGACAACCTCCACAACATTGGACTGCGCCAGTTCGTGACTGAGCCCACGCACTCAGCAGGACACACCCTCGACCCCCTCTTCACTACAGGAAACTCCATTACCTTCAGCCACACCACCGAACTCCCATGGACCGACCATCGTTGCGTCCACTTCACCTTCAGAACACCCACCATCCACAGACACCAGCACCTGCTTCCACGAAGAAACTGGACCAAAATCACCGACGACCAGCTCACCTCCTCACTCAACAACTCCACCCCAACCATCGCGGAAAACGATGACCCCAACACCGCAGCCCGAACCCTGCATAGATGGATCTCGGACAGCACCAACACCATAGCCCCCCTCAAGAAAAACAACAATACCCACGCCAAGAAAGCCAGATGGTTTACCACCGAACTTCGAGAGTCCAGAAGCACATGCCGCCACCTCGAAAAGGCCTGGAGGAACACCAAATCCACAGAAGCCCACGACAACTTCAGAGCCGCCACCAACGCCCACCATCAACTCATCAGAGAAACGAGGAAAAAAGCGACTGAAGACAGAATCTCCACCCACACGCACAACAGCAAGGAACTCTTCAGCATCATCAAGGAGTTCGCCCAACCCACTAGCGAGTCTACCGACATCCCTCCCTCACAAGACCTCTGCGACAAACTCAGCACCTTTTTCCACCACAAAATCAAGAGCATCTACGACAACTTCGACGAAGACAACCAACAAACTGAACCCTCACCAACCACCCCCGACACCCGGAAACCAGCGATTGACGACTGGACAGCCCTCACCACCGAAGACACACTGAAGACAATGAAGTCAATCCACTCAGGGGCCCCCACGGACCCCTGCCCCCACCACATCTTCAACAGAGCCGCCGACACCATCGCACCCATGCTCCGCCACACCATCAACCGCTCCCTGGCAACCGCCTCGTTCCCCGACGACTGGAAACACGCCGAGCTCAACCCCCTCCTAAAGAAACCCTCAGCGGACCCCACCGACCTCAAAAACTACAGACCCATCTCCCTGCTCCCGTTCCCAGCGAAAGTCATTGAGAAAGCCATCAACAGCCAACTCGCCACATTCATTGAAGAACACAACATCCTCGACTCCTCCCAATCCGGCTTCAGAAAAACCACAGTACGGAAACCGCCCTCCTTGCCGCAACAGACGACATCCGCACCCTACTGGACAAAGGAGAAACAGTAGCCCTCATCCTCCTCGAGCCTATCAGCGGCGTTCGACACAGTCTCCCACCGCACCCTAATACGCAGACTCTACGACGCAGGAATCCAGGACAAGGCCCTTGACTGGATCTGCCCCTTCCTCTCCGGCAGGACGCAGCGGGTCAGACTCCCCCTTTCCTCTCGGACCCCACACCTCCCACCTGCGGAGTCCCCCAGGGCTCCTCCCTCAGCCCGACGCTCTTCAACGTCTACATGGCTCCACTCGCCCCCATCGTCAGAACCTACGGACTCAACATCGTGTCATACGCAGATGACACCCAGCTCATCCTCTCCCTATCCAACGAGCCCAACACCGCCAGACGCAACTTTCGAGAAGGCATGGAAGCCGTCGCCAAATGGATGAAAAACAGCTGCCTACAACTAAACACCAACAAAACAGAAGTACTCATCATGGGCCCAAACCCCGATGCCTGGAGCGACACCTGGTGGCCCCCGCCCTCGGAAACCCGCCAACCCCCACGGACCACGCATGCAACCTGGGAATCATCCTGGACTCCGAGCTCAAAATGGACCGCCAGATCAACTCTGTCTCGTCTTCCTGCTTCCACACCCTCCGCCTCCTTCGTAAGACCTTCAAATGGATCCCCCTCGAACACCGAAAGACCGTCACTCATGCCCTGGTCACCAGCAGACTCGACTACGGCAACGCACTCTACGCCGGAATAAACAAAAACCTCACCCGCAAGCTACAGAACATCCAGAACGCCGCCGCAAGACTGGTCCTCAACCTGCCAAAACACTGCCACATCTCCCAGCACCTGCGCACACTCCACTGGCTCCCTGTTGAGGCGAGAATCACCTTCAAGATGCTCACCCACGCACACAAGGCCCTCCACGGCACCGGACCAGCATACCTGAACAGCCGACTCAAATTCCACGCACCCCAAAGGACCATACGATCAGCCCAGCTCTCCTACGCCGTGGTCCCCCGCACCAGAAAGACCAGATCGGGAGGCCGCTCCTTCTCCTTCCTCGCGGCCAAAGCATGGAACGCCCTTCCGTTCCACCTCAGACAGACAACATCGCTCCCCATCTTCGCAAGAAACCTCAAAACCTGGCTCTTCAACAGACCCCCTCCTTGATGGATGGAACCTGCACCCCCCCCCAGCACCTTGAGACCCTTACGGGTGAGTAGTCGCGCTTTAACAAACCCCTGATTGATTTATCTCATTGTAAGTGTTTAAGGCATTTAGACCCCTTTGTGGTCCAATTTTAGTATGGTCCAACACCACTAGATCGTCTGCATATTGTAATATTTGAAATTTGTTAGCTCCGATTTTAGGGATTGCCAAGTTGGCATTATGGAGCATCTTGCCCAGACCTGCTGTATATAGGTTAAAAAGTGTAGGGGCATGTACGCATCCCTGTTTTAGGCCTCGATTTGTGAAGCACTTTTTTGTTGTAGTGTTATCTACTAGCTTGACTTTAATCCAAGTATTACTATACAGCGAAATAATGGCGTTGAGGAGCCCTGCTGGAATTTGCCAGTTGCGCAATTTAGTCCAAATCTTGCGTCGAGGCACCCCATCGAAAGCTACTGAATATTCTACAAAACATGAAGCCACACAATCAGAGATGTCAAGAGAGGTCTGTATCTCTCTAGGTCTAAAGGGAATCTACATAAATCCAAGGTGGGTTCACTAATTAAAATGCCCAAAGAGTATTCGAGAAAACATGACCTCATACACATCATGTTTTCCAGTTCCCAGAAAAGAACTTGGCGCCTCAAACACTACTCCTATATCACAGTCTCCACTTCCAAAGTGTCCTTTGTCCCTCCCTTCATCTGATAGTACCAACTGGTAACACTCCATTTGTTCTTCATTAAAATCATTTAACCTTTCCAGCTCTTTCTCACCTCTCCATCTCTGAAATAAAATGTGCTTTTCACTAACTAACCAATGCCTTTGATCTGCACCTGCAGAAGAACAAATCATGCAGAAAAACAACTTTCACATTAAGGTTAAATGTCTCGACTGCAAACGTAAGGCCCACAATCACGCTAATTTAACATTTCTCTTTAAAACATATTGGGGCAGATTTACAAGCCCCTTACGCCACTTTTGCGCCGCCGTTGCGTCACTTTTGTGACGCAGCGGGGCGCAAATCATGCGCCATGCTGCGGGGGATTTACAACGTGACGCATCTAGGGAGATGCGTCACGTTGTAAAGCCCTGCGCCACATGAAACCTGCTTCAGGTTTCATGTGGGCGTGCCGGCGCAGGGGGGGCGTTCCTGCGCAGGGAAGCCTCCGCAAAAGTGACGCAGTGAAATCTACAAGATTTCACGGAGTCACTTTTACGTTCCTGCTGCGTCAATCCTTACGCCTGCTTCAAGCAGGCATAAGGAGTGACGCAGCATGTTAGGTATAGGGCACCCCTGAGCAGTACTGGAGTTACGTCGCACTTGCGACACGACTCCAGTACTGCGCCACCCTTCCGTCGACAGATGCGTCACGCATCTGTTTATCCTTGCGCCATGATGCGCCGCATTGTAAATGCGGCGCATCTGTGGTGGCGCAAGGGTAAACTAGCGTCACGCATCTTCCCTGACGCATCCCTGCTGATTTGCAGGGATGCGCCAGGGAACGTAAATCTGCCCCATTATTTCTACAACCTATATATGATCCAATAAATGAAATCTTAAATAATGAATCAAGCTACATTGTGCAGTATTCTTATGTGTGGCACAATAACTAATTCAATTTTAATAACCAAAAATGTCAACTGGTCAAAATGTATAAGGAAAGCATTAAACACACATATGATTAATTCTCACTAATCCCTGGCAAATGCACTACATTAGATGTACTTTAGCACACCACCTAACAATCCAAACTTATACAAGATTAATATCAGAAATCCAGATGTTTCTGAAAAGGAAACACATTAATATGCACACACATACATGTCAAAACACATAATAGATGCACTTCTATACCTTTAGTGCACCATATCTCTTTAGCATTATTACGTCACACAAGTACATAAGGTCAAATGTAAATATACATGTGGCTTAGCCAAACATAAAAGGATGGAGCCATAATTCTACTTCCCCAAAGTCCAGAAGTGTCCTCCCTTCCTTGGCTGAGAATTGTCAGTATCAACAGGACAGTCAAATTGGGATGAGGCTATAACACCTGCCCTGGTTCCAAGCACTGAAATGGAGAGCATCCCAAATGAAGGAGTAGGCACGGGGGAAAGAGGATGATAAGAGGATGATAATCCAATGAAGTTTCTTCACAGGCACTGCTATAAATGGCCTTTCTGGTTTCAAGGTGAGTCGTAGGAACAGGTGTGGTAAATAAGGGTGACTCGCTACAATTGAGTACTTCTAATATGGGAAACAAGTATGGTAATTAACAAAAAAGTACATAGGAAACTCTAAGGTGAGGTATTCAGAAATCATACATGCCTTACCAGCACAATTCCATTTAGTGATGTTGCAAAGGGATCACTGACATAATATCGAGGAAGAAAATATCGACCTGACAAAATATCGAGTTAAAAATATCGAATACCAAAATATCGACTCCCTATCTACAAACAGGTAAGTACAAAAATATTGAATCAAAAATATCGTTGTAAAAAATATAGTCAAAATATCGAATTTTTTAAATCTCTTAAAAGTAGTGTAAAATTAATAAGATAATAAATATAATTAAGTAAAACATACTCAAAAATACTTAAATAACTTTCAAATTAATGAATAATTAATTTAAGTAAAAAAAAAATAAACATACATTTTTTTTTAATACATACATATATTAACGTAATATTATTAAAAAATATTCAATATTTTTAACGTAGGATAGCGGGAGGGTAAAATTTACTATTCCCACTCCAGTGAGTGCAACAGTAGGGAAAGCGTTGGATAGCGTAGGGGTAAACATTACTATTCCCACTCCAAAGAGTGCAACAGTAGGGAAAGCGTTGGATAGCGTAGGGGTAAAAATTACTATTCCCACTCCAGTGAGTGCAACAGTAGGGAAAACGTTGGATAGTGTAGGGGTAAAAATTACTATTCCCACTCCAGAAAGTGCAACAGTAGGGAAAGCGTTGGATAGCGGGAGGGTAAAAATTACTATTCCCACTCCAGTGAGTGCAACAGTAGGGAAAACGTTGGATAGCGGGAGGGTAAAAATTACTATTCCCACTCCAAAGAGTGCAACAGTAGGGAAAGCGTTGGATAGTGTAGGGGTAAAAATTACTATTCCCACTCCAGAGAGTGCAACAGTAGGGAAAGCGTTGGATAGCGGGAGGGTAAAAATTACTATTCCCACTCCAAAGAGTGCAACAGTAGGGAAAGCGTTGGATAGCGGGAGGGTAAAAATGACTATTCCCACTCCAAAGAGTGCAACAGTAGGGAAAGCGTTGGATAGCGGGAGGGTAAAAATGACTATTCCCACTCCAAAGAGTGCAACAGTAGTGAAAGCGTTGGATAGCGTAGGGGTAAAAATTACTATTCCCACTCCAGAGAGTGCAACAGTAGGGAAAGTAATATTTTAATATTTTAATAACAATTATTATTAAAAATAATTTACCTATTAATAATTAATTAACAACCAATTAATATTCAATACCAAAAATGTATAAATAATAAAAAAATACCAATTAATAATTAATTAGCAGTAAATTAATTATCAAAACAAAAAAATTATTTTCAATAATTAATTATTTACAATTAAATTACTTCCCACCATATCCCCCTATCAACCCACAACCCGCTACAAATAATAAATTAATAGAATTAACATAATTATCAATTAATCAATTAATAAAAATTAATTACCAATTAACAAAAATTAATTACCAATTAATAAAAATGTAATTACCAATTAATAATTAATTACCAATAAATTAATTATCAAAACAAAAAAAATATTT
The DNA here is from genome assembly GCA_963921515.1 of Calotriton arnoldi. Taxonomy (NCBI): domain Eukaryota; kingdom Metazoa; phylum Chordata; class Amphibia; order Caudata; family Salamandridae; genus Calotriton; species Calotriton arnoldi. The sequence continues at coordinate 433,015 of CAWUFW010001962.1, forward strand.
TCAAGAATTAATTATTTACAATTAAATTACTTCCCACCATATCCCCCTATCAACCCACAACCCGCTACAAATAATAAACTAATATAATTAACATAATTATCAATTAATCAATTAATAAAAATTAATTACCAATTAATAAAAATTAATTACCAATTAATAAAAATTAATTAACAATTAATAATTAATTAACAATAAATTAATTATCAATACCAATAAATACAAATAAATATTTACTTAATTACAATTACATTACTTCCCACCCTATTCCCCTATAAACCCACAACCCGCTACTGAATTAAATGACCAAAAATTAAATAACATAAAAATCATTGCTTTAAAAAAATTAAACATACATTACAAAAACTAATATAAACTTTCAACACATATACTAACATATAAAGACTTTGAAAAAATTCGATATTATTAAAATTTCGATATTTTTTAATGCCTATATTTTGTACTTAGATATTTTGACAATCGATATTACTTACCTTAATTTCGATATTTTTAACGACTATATTATGTCCATTCGATATTATGTCCATTCTATATTTTGGATTCGATATTCTGTCCATTCGATATTTTTATTTCGATATTATGTCTATTTACCGTTGCAAAGTTCATGGTGCACCAGTAACTAGTCCAGAATCTGGATGAGAGATAGATACTCTGCAGAGGTCCAAAACAAGTTTACAAACGGAAGAAACGTTAGACAAGACAAAGGAGTAATAACCGAGTAGCCTGAAACAAGGAAAAAAACTGTAATGTAAATCAGAATGTAAGGCCGGTTTGAACTGCCAAAGTAGAGAGTGTGGACTATACAACATGCATCTATAAATATCACCCTGAAGGCTTTAAGTGAGGGGAAACCAGAAGTGATCACAAACCAAATGTGCAGTGCTGACCCTCCACCCTAGCATCCAATGACCAGTACACCATAGCTGCATGTTTTAGAGGAAGCTCATTTCATCACACTAAACCATGATCAATTCTCATTCACAGTTAACTGAACAGCTGCACATGGACTACACTGATGATTCCTGGCAAAATCTCCTAGTGCAACAGTTTGGATCCCAGCTCTGGAGTTAACCTTGGAAGTAACATAAGTGACGAAAGGCACACTTGCTGCCACTTTTTTCTTCATCCAAAGTGGATCATGCCAAGAACATGGAAGCTTATTTGGGGGAAAAATATCTGAAAAACTAGTGCAAAACCTTTAATTCAGCAGGTTAGCTACATCTGCGTAGGTGCCTCCAGTGTCCTAGCCACATGTCAGCCAGCCCGTTGAACATTAAGTTGCCCCCCCCTTAGTAAAGGCATGGAACTACATGATGCAGCTCACAACAGTTGCTAGATGAATATGACCTTAGAGAGATATCAGATGGTATGGCAAAGAGAACTACTGCAAGGAACTACTCCTGAGGAACACAAAATATGCTCCTATCCTGGAAGCATATATGGTACATTTATTTCACTTCAGTCTCAATAACACATAAACTATTCTAGCATGAGCAAACTGAATAGATATGTGGTGTGGTTGCCTTGTAGCACAAGGAGGAATTGAAAGCATTAAACATACATATAATTCATTCTCCCTAATCCCTGGCGAATGCACTGCATTAAATGCATTTTAGAGTACCTCCTTACAATGTAAACCAATATAAGATTAATATCAGCAATCCAGATGTCTCTGAAAGTAAAAAACATCAATATGTGGACACATATATGTCAGAACAGACAATAGATGCACTTTCTATACCTTTCATGCACCATATCTCTTTAGCATTATTGTGTCACACAAGTACATGGTTCCAAATATAAATACATATTTGGACTAGCCAAGAGTAAAAGGATGGAACCAAAATTATAATACTTCACCTCCAATAAATCAGAGTGAACTAGAATAATTAGGGGGGGGCAAGATGTTTGATTTCAGTGGCCAGTCACTGCTTTGATGTAATTACCCAGTCACTGGCCTGTGATCACAAAATGACTCCATGCTGCCTCATTGTATTCACCAGAAGCAGTGAGGGTGCAAATGGAATTTCCCTCTAGGGTGCTATCTGAGCAAAGGGCCAGCTCTGAGACTGAGTGAGATAAAAAACAATTGCTGATGAAATTGGGGCTGGCCAATACGTAATTGAGAATCACTATAACCAAAGGCTGCAGGGGACTGACCCTTTTCCCTATGTAGAGGACATTTGTTTTGCTTTGAATTCCGCAACAGTTACACACCAACCCTAAAATAATGAATTAATTATATGTGAACTTAACACAGATAATGCTTGATTAATGGGATTACTTAATTGCATGATGCTAAGTCAATCATAATTACTCAAACTTCAAAATATTTACCGTTGCTGGTCACTGAGTGCTGTCAGTGTAATTCATTTCTTTATTAATCAGTGTGAGCTAAACTGAAAACAGCGGCTCTACTTTACTAGGTTGTTAATTAACTACTCACTGTAATTTATTTCAAAACATACTGTACTATTTAACAACAATAATTAACTGAATAATTAAATGACATCCTTCCCCATGTCATCCTTGTTATAATATCTATCAACAAAATATAATACATTGTGAGAACCTTCTCCACTGTATACAATAATAATTAAAAGATGTGTCACCCCCTGAAAAACTCTGATGTACATTAATTCGTCAAACCTGACCCAATTAACATATTGCTATTGAATTATTGCCATTTTGTATCTGAAAATTATATATATTAAATCAGGTTTGACTTGGTAACGAAATTCAAGCATGCACATATCAAAGTATGCAGTCAAATAATGTGTCTTAATGTATCATGAGTACAATGCATAAAAAATATTTTCTAATACAAATGAAGATTACATTGAAGTCCCAAGTGGGAAATAAAGAAGCCTCTAGATACCAATCTAAAATCTATATTTTAGCATGAGGCCAGGGAATTGGCTGCCTATTGTGAAGGCGAAATGGTGGTGGATATATTTTGCAGAATGTTTAAACTTCTTCCCCTCCAGATGTGCTCATAAATTATCATCTCTAATTAGAATCATTATGAGTAAACTACCAAACATGAATGAAGATCGGTATACAATAGGGAGGGACACATGTTGATAAGGAGTAATTTGTTTATATTATCTGCGTATTGCTAGACCTCTTTGCTTTAGCTAAGAAAGCCCTCATTTTTTAGGCATACCTGGCCCATATTTTGAATACTCCCATTCTAATTTTATTCTTCTGACTTTAAGGCTGAGTTTAAAAAATGGTGTTATTTTCCTTCTTGGCTGACTTTCTGTTGAATTGTTGTTGGAATGGAAAAGTCCCTTGCATGGTGAGGGACGTGTACCTCTGCCCTGAGTGCCCCAACAACAATTCTGTCTGGATCCCTGGTGCTGAGTTTTGTTGTCATGGGTGAACACGGATCATGCATGTTCACCATGACATAGTCTTGTTTCAAGGATTGCGGTCTATTTTAACTGGGCAGGGCTCCAAAGCGCTACCCTCATAGTGTTAAAAGCTACTGCCTTTGCAAGGAGTTAAGCAGTATGAGCATGGTTACGTCAGCATACTATGTAGTGATCAGTAGAAATGAACAGGCCTTTTTACCTGTGTCACTGGAGTGATGTCTACAGGCTCACTCATGTAAAGTTCCACTGCTGTGTCCATAATTCACCTGTGACTTATATCACAGTAATGTGTAGTGCTGTGCAGTGTGTGTGTGTGTTATATGCATGTGCTGGGTGCATGTGTAAGTAAAAAAAAAAATGTAAGTCCGTTTTTATATAGCGCAGCTACTCACCCTTACGGGTCTCAAGGCGCTGGGGGCCGGAGTGGAAATTAAGTGAGCTATTGCCCAGAGTCACATGGTGCTGAGCTGAGCTGCGAACCCTGTGCTCCGAAGTCAGCTGCCCTGGCCGCTGCACCACACCTATGTGTGCCTATGAATTATGCGCTAAATGGAAGATGTAGTGCTGTCCATTGAATGTGTGTTATATGTATGATCTGAGGGTATGTGCGCCTGTGAATAGTACATTACATGGAAGATTTAGTGCTGTGCAGTGCATGGGTGTTATATACATATGCCTGGTGTATGTGTATCTGTGAATGGTACAACACATGGAAGATTCTGGGTTCCATTTTGGAAGACCCAGGGCATTTTGGAGGAGCATGAGGAGGTAGAGGACACCCCCAGACAGATTTGTAGAATGCTACATTCCTGTGAGCTGGGTGGGACACATTGGTGGAAGGGAGAGCCAGACTCTTTGGTATACTTCAAAGGGTGCTCATTGTTTCAGAAAGAGAACATTGGAAAGGGGGCCAGGGCACATCTCAGGAAGTAGATAGGGCTGATAAGAGAATCATAAAGAGTAGGGCTGAGGCCCTGTGGTAACCTTTTGATACAAATATCACTGTGGCTGACATCCATGTGTGAACCACTATTCACCTCCATGGCCTGTGTGATTTGGAGTCGCTCCTGCTGTTACAGGCTGCTTTCTGGAGGAAGGGCAGGGCAGAGGAGAAGGCCCCTGGACATCATGTGTAAAAGGCCTTAACCCTCCATGCTTGGGCCCAGTAGCTCCCGCTTGCCCTGTGGCCCTCAGAACGGGGTTCTGACAATTATCTTTCCTTTGTTTACTTCATTTCATATCCATTCAAACACCCCTTTGTCACCTATCTAGGTCGTTCATGTTTCTTCGCCTATCTCCTGGTTATAGACTTACTTTAATCTCTGCCCTCCCCTTTTCTACTTTCTTCCATTTATAGTGAGAGTTTGTCATCTTTTTTTGCTCTCTCGCTCCTTGCTCTCTTAACATATTTCTATTTTCCTGAGACTATCTGGTTTCTTTTGTGGGGTTGAAGTGAAAGGGAGAACCAAATTAGAAACAATGCACTAGACGCAATGCAATGCATTCAATGGAAGAGATTCTTTGCATATGATAATTCCCAGGATCCCCTTGAGCATGACAATAAGTAAAACATTGGCAAAGGTATTTATATGGGATTCATTTTCTGGACTTTCTTATCTCTTAGGCCCTAGTCACATTAATAGTTTTTCATGGCTCAGCTAGTGTTGTGCTTCCATGTTTCCTTTTATTGTTACTGTCTCACATATTATCGTACTTATTTTAATCTTTCGCTTCCAACCTCTTTCTTTCTTTCTTTCTTTCTTTTCTTTCTTTCTTTCTTTCTTTCTTTCTTTCTTTCTTTCTTTCTTTCTTTCTTTCTTTCTTTCTTCTCTCACCTAGGTTTTGTTTCTAATTGTTTAGACCTCTTTAAAACACAGGTTTATTGCTATCCCTTACCTACCTTGTCCATGCATATAGTTAGGTTTTAGTCCCTGTCTAACTGCACAGCAAAATCATATTACAATGAATGTTAAATTTGATGGCTTTTGACTGGTAAACCACTTATGTCTGTTTTGCTTTAAATTCCTGTGTTTTCATGTTTTTTAAATTTTATTTGGTGAGAGGTGTGAGTGGCTACCTCCTTGACAATATTCTAAAGGGCATGTCTGCATTAAGAGTGATTTTCTAGACAGTGGTTAGCATAAACTCCAATAGCAGAAAGGTGTGTAGTTCTTATCTCTAGCACAATACTTATTTTAGGAATATGGACAGCAATAATAATTGTTTACTTACTCCAAAAATTGTCATAATCTAAGTTCATATCTTAAAGTTTATCGTAGCAGTAATTCAAGCATGAAAAGTAGACTGGATACTCAATTTTGCTGCAGGCTCACAAAATGAAATGGAGCAGCACAAGAAATGCTATTGTTTCTTCAGGGTGAGAAAGTGCATGGTCACCCCCATTTATTTTGGACTAATTCTGGTGGTTTTTTAACTCTGCACACTGGGCACTGCTGTCCAGTGCCCAGTATATGTGCTCTTACACCAAGAAAATGGTTCAATTGGCTATCTCATAATTGCACATAGGGGTGGGCATAACTTGCTTAATTTTGTGTTGCGTAACCATGCAGAATTACCTAAAAATTCTGTGAGACTACTCTGAATTCCTCAAGAGGAATAATTCTGCATTTATTTTCTTAGTGCAAAAATGCCTCTTTGCATCCAAAATGAACGCAAGGGTGCATTTTCCGCAACGACATAGTGCTCAATGAAACAGAACATAAACAGCAGCATGAGCAGCCACTTTTGCTTGCTAAATGTGCTGTCCAGACAAGATTTCCCCCCAACTTAGTCTCAGCATTAAGCAATATGTTCTTAGTGCAAAATGCACCCTCGCATCCAAAATCAATACAAGGAGGCATTTTGCAACAAAAATAGCACTGAACGCAAAACAATACAAACAGCAGCACGAGCAGCTACTCACGAAATTTTTGGTTTATGTCCGAATTCCCCCAAAAATTACGCAGGTGGACATAATTGGATCATTATTGGTAATTCTGCATCAAACAATAAGAAAGAAATGCCGAAATTCCTCTGATTCCTGCGGAGTAATTAAAATACTCCCAGGCCTAATATTTCTCTGCCCAGTAAAAGGCACCTGTGTACTGCAGCACATGTTGTACCATTCACTAGGGTGACAAAGGAAACATAACTTCAGACTTACCTGTGTAGCCTGACTCCTGCAACTTTTAAACCTGCAGGTGAACCTGTCAAAATAACCCTTTTTGACAAGAAAGGCTCTATTTTTAAATATTAAATAAGTCAGCCTAAGTAGGCCTTTTAGCCTACAAGGTAGATTGCATGGTATTTAAAAAAGGTACATATTAGAATATAATGTTTGCATGTACGTACAGTGACTAGCCCCCAAAAGCTATTCTCACTGTAAATGACTCTAGCTGCCCTACAGGAAAAGCGAGTTCAGAATAAAACCATAAATTGTCCCTAGAGCCATTTTTTTAATTGATTAGTTAGTGTCCCGGAGTCACCCCCACCCACTGTCTCCTGAAACCTAAAAAACTGGTACCTCACTTTTATGGTTTTATGCATAAACCGAATAAAATGAATTTGATTGATTGATTGGTACCTCACCCACAGGCCATCGGAGCACTCTCAGGACCTATGGAGAAACAGCAGAGGACAGGACTTGATGTTTAAGACCTCTATGGAGACCTGAAGGGCTGGTCCTGCTCCCATGTGTACCTGGGATAAGGAAGTGAACTCCAAGAGTCAGTTGGCTGACCTCCTGAGTAGTTATAAGGACACAAGAATGTGCAAGAGACCTTTTTACTTAAGTGCTCAGCTAACCAATAGAAACTGAAACTGGATGGGACCCTGCTGATGGCCTCTGCTGGAGTGAGTTCCAGTCTAAAAGTGGTCCTGGGAGCCTTACATGTAACCAAAAGGAGCTTCACCAGAAACTCTGAAAAGTTGAGACTTAAAACATTTTTGGACTTCCAAGACATCTGGAGAACTAGCGGGACCTCGAAACATGGCCATCTGAATCTAAAGCAACTTCGCCAAATAGAGCTTCAGGTTCACTGGAGGATTTTGAGCTCCATTAAAAAGACTAAGTCCGAAAGTAGAAATCTTAACTATACGAAGGCACGAAAGTATCCTCCTGACTCAAGGACTTTGGCAAAAGTGGAATTCTGAGCTTTTCCCACCAAGATTAATATCTTCAGCCTCATCCAGTGATATCCCACTTAGCAAGATTCGGCCTACAACCTTGCCCCGTAGAAGAATTTCGACTTCCATTCCAGTGCTCAATTTTTATGTTGGAAGGGAAGGGAACTCCATTGCGTTAGTGATGGAGTTCCCTACCCGATAACCTAGTGGTCCAGCCACCCTGTTTAATTTCAGGCAGACCATCAGTTTGACCACGGCGTACCCTACTCCGTCTCCACCATGGCCAAACTTCTCTGATGGCCCTGGGGAGCATGGGCTGTCAGAGAAATGGCTACAGGTCCATCCGCCCAATTTAGATGAGTGGACATGTAGCCATGTCCTACTGTTTCTCACTGCCAGGCAAAACTTGGTGGCGAGGGACAGTAAAATCGTAAATATGCTCACCTCGCCATGGAAGAAGACTCCCATGGCAAGGAGAGCATTTTTTATTCTTTACAAAAAGAAAATTATGTTTCCCATGTCGGATTTTCTTTGTGTAAAGAAAAAAATGAATCCTCTGTGCTACAGGGCTGCATCCTGCTGGCACAGCCCGGTAGTACAGAGTAAAATGGATTGACAGGATCCTGATAATACTTTTATATATGACCGCCTGCTTGGTAGTCATGTATAAATTAGGCATAGATATTAGATTAGATGTAAGTCTGGGTATAAGTCAGAAGGTAAACTCTTTGACTGGGACAATCCCACTGGGACTGAAATTACACCTAGGTGTCAGTCAGCCACAAATAGTAACTACTGATTGCTGCTTTAGTTTTACGTAGTGCTTTTTGCCTTAAACCATTAAAAAATCATATCTCTGGTTCTCTTATTGGATGTTTGTCATTTCTGTGTCATTTAATTCATGACAATGGTCTCTAGTTTTCTAAATTAGCTGTGGAATTTGTATTGTGTCGTGTTTTGACTGTTAACCTGTTTTTTCACTGGTAAATATGCTTTACACATTTTCCTAAGTTAAGTCTATCTGCTCTGTGCTATAGACAGAAGGTGGTTGAGCCCAGATTTATATTATCGAAACCGTGTTTCACCTAAACAGGTTTGTGGTTTTATTCCTTGCGGTGGACTCCCATATACCCTAAATATGAATTCACTTTCTTACATCCAGTATATATTTAAAACAAGTATTGGCACATCTAATACGTTAGAACTTAACAGACTGGGGTGATGTTAATTTGTATTTTTATTATTTTATTGCAAGCATGTGGAGAAAAATAAAAAGTAGAAAAATAGGAAACGTTCTGCTACCAAAACATGCAAGGAAGCCACAGCATACTTATCAGAAGATGACAGACAAAGATGTGGTGTTGGGTAAATAAGCAGGCAGCTTTGAAACACCACCCATTGAGTATATTAGACTTTTCCTGCTGGGCTTCATCACAGAGCAATGGGAAAATGTAATGTTTCCTTTGTTTTCAGAAGAGAAAAATCAGTTAAACACATCATTGCTAAAGGCAATTTATCTTATATGTCTTTTGAGACAGTGGAGAAGTTGGGTGGAGAGAAATAAACGTGCACAGTTTTAGCTATTGCTTATGTCAAATTAGGTTTGAACTGTTTCTGACTGTTGTTGTGGCCATAGTCTGCTGGTGAGGGTTACATTTGGTAACATAAAAAATATTTTTTTCCAACAGTTGGATAATGTCAAAGGTAGTGGACAAAAACAAGGGACACTCCTACATGCAATATGATTGAAAATTACATTCGCTGTGTCTTTCATGCAAGAAAGTGATTGAAACACTTTCTGTTTCAAGCTGGAAGCATTTAAGGAGCTGGCTCCAAAAGAATGCAAAAGGCTAACACCATTCCTGCTACACCATTAGTGTTTAGGGGGAAACATCCTTTACCCCGCAGGCAGAACCACGACCTGCCTTTACACTGCAGTCACTACCCCAACTGTGATGCTAAAACGCGTTCCTATACCACAAAGTCATTACAATGAGTTGCTTTGGGGGAGCGTTGTTGGACTGCTGTTGGATTGTAAGTCCAACACCTTCCCTACTGATACATTGACTGGAGTTGGAATAGTAATTTTAACTATTCCAAAGTCTAGTGCCCCCCTAAGGCAAATCATTGTAATGACTTGTGTGGTAAAGGAACGCGTAGTAATGTCGCAGTCAGGGTAGTGACTGCAGAATAAAGGCATGCATGGGAAATGCATGCAGGTTTCCATCACACATCCATATTCAAGGTACCTAGAGCAAAGAACATGGGTTTGAATTCATTCACCAGGCAAACCTTAAATAGGTATAAGGTTTGGAATGATATAGGGATTGATTCAAGAGAGTTGTGGAGTGAGTCAAACTCACCCGCCCCCTCCACCACACCATCGGGCTTTGGCTTTCTGGGTATGGCACAGTAAGCTTCCTCTTATGGACTTGTTAGAAGGGTTCATGAACAACATTCTTGCTGAACTGCATTTTCAACCAAAGGCCTGTAATACTGGTAAATTTTGAACATGACTTATGATGAGGAGAATGATTGCTGGAATTGAGGACGTTGAAGGACACCATCCCCAGATAAAGGGAAATAGAATTCATTGCTGATTCTGCAAGTTAAGATTGGAATGTTATCTAAATTATGAAAGTCTAATTTTGAGACTCTATTATTTTATTGTGTGTACACTGTACATTCGTTGGTGCTTTGAATGTGAGTGAGATTCCAAGAACTTAGGGGGGAGATTTATACAAAGAAAATCCTGCTCATTGGAAGAGAATGAAATTGTTTTTAGGGTCCAAATCCCTAACACTAAACAATAAGCACTTGGGATGTTAGGGGTACTAGATCAAGGTTAGAGATAGCAAAATTGGGCCACAGACAGAAAGGATCTTGTTCTTTCGCTATCAGATCCTCAGTCAAGGGAAGGGTGCTGTTTCTCACAACATCAGTTGCATATATGGGCCCAGAAATGCCAGCCAAATATTTTTCCAAAAAGGCTAATTGGAGATGGGATATCTTTCAGATCTGGAATTCTAGCATTATAATTGGGACAATGTTGTTGCAAGAGTGGCATCTGCTAGACTGACTGTTGGCCACTGAGGCATAATTTTAAAGATCAACTATTTGAATAAATGACACTGTCTTCTGGTAGATGATGATGGAGTTAGGTAGCAATAGCCCAGTGAGCACACGGGGAGACTCACAATATAGGGCCGATTACGATGTCAACATTTCCGACTGACCGTTTACGATGGTTGGACACCGTTCGGATTGTCCGAATTGGTTCTGACCCGCATCCGAACGGCATTGGGATACGCCAAGTTGGTCAAAGCCGACTCGTACACCTCTACGGACCGCGCCATTACGATGTCGGATTCGGACAGCCTTTCCGAATCGATCTGTCCGACACGGATTGGCTGTCAGAATCTGACTTTGGGGGCCCCTAGCAGGCCCCCCTTCACCTGGAGGCCTCTGGTTTGGGCCCGTGGGGGAACGCAAGTGACCCCCCTTTCCAACCATGCACAGTGTGGCAGGCAACATGGGGTGCCCATCACAGGGTGCAAGGTTTTCCGCACTCACACCTTTTTTCAATGGGAGCCTGTGTTGTCGGTCGGAGCACAGGCTCCCATTGAAGTCAATGGAAGTCCGACCAAACGGTGTTCGGAAACATCGTAATCGGTCGGTCGTACTCCTCGAACCCGAGTCGGTCGGAAACCATTCCGAACCAGAGTCGGTTGGAATGCTTTCCGACCGACATCTTAATGAGGCCCTTAGTCTTATATATTGTGTAGATTATGTATTGTGGTGAATGTGAAGGGGGCACATACCTGAGAATGGAATGGCACGCATCTCCAGATGGAAAGAAACTCCCATAGGAACACAAGAAAGAGAAGAAGGACAACGTCAGGAGGGACGGGAAAGGGAGGAAAGCCTAGAAAAATTATGGAGGACAGATGGGGGAAAAGAGACAGAGATGAAGCACTAACGGAGTGGACTTTCCCAAGGCCGGCCAGAGAAGAAGAGGAGAAATGAGAGACGAATAGTGAGGAAAGAAAGAGAGCAGTGGAAAGGTCGCACACGGCAAGTGAGAGCAATGAAGCACCAAAGAGTATTACAAGCAGTACAGAGGAGTGTGACGCCACAGGTGAGGATAGCCTGTAAGACACTGACGAACAGACTGAGGAGTGGTGGATGCCACCTCCAGGGACCTGTGAAGATGACAAACCAATCACAATTTCGGGGGGCCTTGGCTTCGCCAAGTGAGTGTCAGGGTCCAAAGGGAGACCCTAATCAATGAGGGTATTTGGAAGGAGAACAAGAAAAAGAACAAGCACCAAAAAAAACAGTGAGTGAAGGTTTGGATATTGGGAAACACCAATTTTTCTATAACAAGAGACACAGAGAGTGAGGGGTAGTTAGAGGAGGAGAGGGAAAGAAAGTAATTTATGAAACCTCTAAGAGAGGGCGTGTTCTGCGTGGGGTTTGATTAAGTTATAAAAGACCTAGAAGATGACATTACTGAGATCCAGTCCACAAAAATAGTAATAAGCCTTTATAAGAAAGCAAAAGATTTAGCGAAGAGTCTCTCTTCGCAACTAAATAAACAGATAATTGTTTCTCTAGTATTGATTTCCTTTTGACCACTACAAGAAGAGACCAGAAATAGAACTGAAAATTTCAGGGGAAAAAAGACACAGCCATAAGGATAGGAAGGGGTACAGAAGAATCTTTGGTATTAATTTTCTTTTACATTTGGCATGCACTTACCTGGTTATTTTTATTTGTTTGATTTTATTCCCCAGATAGCCATTGGCTCAGAGGAAAAAGGAAGAGCCACACCTAATAGGAAATGAAAGCCAATGTTTTAAGGATCTCTGTGGGGACAATGAATTATAAAGCTGAACAATAAACACCATTAAGACTAATGACAATAAAGATACTATTTGTATCTGACATCTAGCATTGGCCTTTGCTAACACGCACCCACACACTGAGTTTATTACTTTAGGGCTCTGCAGGGTCCAGTATTGCTAGGGCTGGTTAGTCCTACTAGGTAGTGGCTCAGGGTGCCCATTCCAGATGTTGTGTGCTCTCCATGCCACTGGAGTCAAGCTATCCTGGCTGATGAGGGCTGAAAGCCCGAAACCGGTCCTAGGATGCTTGTTTCCAGTCCAGGGAGGACCTGGCCTGGCAGTTCGGGCTGGACTGTTCCCATTGGGCGCAGGGTCAAGACTGATTTGCATATGGCTGGGTCCAAACTGAAATGGCATGGTGACCAAAAAAACGATGAATTTTGGCACAGATCTCTGTACTGGGGTGAATGTATGACATTGTTCTGCATTCTGTCCATCAATTGTTCTTTTTGTATGGTATTAACTGCCAGATGGTTGGCCTACAGTGGTACCAACTGGAGCTGTTGGATTTACCATTTAGTTCTGAGACTGAGCTACAGGTCTGGTGTTATTTCTGGAGAGTGTCTTGGAGGGTGAATCTGTACAATTATGTGAGGTCTACGAGCAATGACCTTTGCATTGGTGGTATTAATAAATTGAAGAATGGAAGCTTTTGACCATCTGGGTTAATGGGCAAGGGCACGCTCTGCCAAGTTCAACCCAAGTTCAACCTCAGTTCTCTTCTCATCTTTCTGCTTTTGTTATTCTTGTTGGCGTTTACCGGTGACTTAGGAAACCATTATTGCATACATTCCTTAATATGGTGCTCAATTATTCAATTCCAACTCTTGACCAGTAAATACATCGAACTGTTTTTGATAGGATATGTACATAGAATTAGGGCCAACTGTTACGGTCTTTCAGTCACTGTGACCAGCTTGTGTGTGATTGCTGTGCCAGTTTTGGCATGCCGTGGAGGGGAAGTTGATGGTCTGCAACAGAATATTCACAATAGATCTTGCTCAGCAGAAGCCAAAATATGGATTGTACAACTGCAGCAGTCACACAATTTTGGTCTTTAAGTAGCGCCATCTACATTTTTGGACCAGACTACAATCAAATGGAGTGTCCCACCTGGAGGATCTTTGGGAGAATAAATGCCAACCTAGGTGCTGAAACTGACGTGTAATACCGTACTAGTTTTGCATTTTACTAAACTGAGGCTTAGACTTTGCTGACAGACTTAGTTGATGAACAGAGCCTTTCTTTACTGATGCTGACCTCAACATAATCAAGGGACAAGTCCTTAAGTTCCTGATTGTGTTCTACCCTAATGATTGGTCATTTGTGTGGGTCGGTTCCCTGTGACTCGGCAAATGATTGTCAGATACTTTTGTGGAGCTGCAAAAACTATTCTAACCTCCACCAGACACAGATCACCTGCTATTTTAGAAAACGGAAATCTATTTTTTGATGATTTTAACCCAATTTTGGGAGTGTGTGGCTCTTTCCATCAGCCCATTTTATATTGAGCACATATGAATGTGTTTGTGTTGCCCCGGGTACGGGCATGTAGTAGATGGGAATTCCTGAGCTCCATGCTCCATGCTCCATGCTCCTAGCCTGTCACAAAATTATGGCATTGTTGCTAAACTTCTAAAAACCTTCAAGTGCTTAGCATACCCTTCTTGCTATTACATTTGCATACCAAAGAATTTTTACCTTCAATACATAGGTGATTGATCAGCAACGCTATGAATAACCGAGAGTGCTTAAATAAAGACATCCGGGAATCCAGTGGGCGTGAGAACATTACCTACAATGGGGCATATTCTCAAGGACTTATCGCCGATTTATCGGCACTTTAGCGCCGCAAAAGTGGCGATAGATTTTCCGCCCTATTCTCAAGCTGGTGCAAACTGCCAAAATCGCCAGTTTTCCAGCGATAGCTGGCACAAAAAACATCGCCACGGATGAGAGCGACAACTAACGCTAATGATATGCAGAGTAGGCGTTCCCGTGCAAAAACACACGAAAACACCACATCGCGATATTCTCAACGGCCAGCCAGATAGGCGAAGCGATCCAAAAGCAGGCGATAAGGCGCGTTAGCAGCAGGGATTTAACACCTGCCTATTACTGGTGCTAAGCAGGACGACAACCTGCAGTAGAAAGGGAGCCCAGCCCAGAGCCACATCTGAAGACCAACAGATGCCATGGAGCCAATGATCATGCAGCTTGGAGACCCAAGAGGGCCACAACACTCACCGCCACCACCCCCAGGACCCCCCCGGCCCCTCCCAGACTACCACCTAGGCAGCGCAGAAGAAGACAGAAGACGTTCCTAAAACGCACCAGCCTCAGACACTCAACGCCAAAGGATGTCATTGACCACTACAGGCTCAAAAGGACAACCATCCTCCACATCCTGACCCACATTGCCCACAGGCTGACAGTACCAACACAGCGGAGAACCAACATCGCTCTGCAGACAAAGCTGCTGGTTGTGCTGCACCTGTTGGCCCCTGGTACCTTCCAACCAACAACTGCCAGAGTCGGAGGAGTCTCACAGCCAGCCCGATCAAAGTTCCTCACACCTGTCTTGGATGCATGTCCACAAAAGCAACGGCGGGCCCCTGTATCCGCACCACACGCTAGTTCCAATTCGTAGTGTACCTGCGCAACCAACCCCAATGCCAGCCATTGCTTCACACCTCTGTGATCCAGATCCAAGATTGTAGTCACTGAAATGGGGGTGCGCCAGGTCATGAAGTCCAGTAGTCAACAGTAGTGGAAAAACAGTTCTTTATTACAAATACATAAATCAACAATACGAAAAGCTCAGCCAACGCGTTCCATTCCCAACGGGGAACTTCATCAGGGCAACGTGTGGATTCAATTAACTGCATATGCTGCGGGAACTCCCCAATACAATTCCATATTCCGAAAGTCAGTATTCAGAAACCTGTTGGATAAATGGTGACAATGGTCAAGCGTCCGCATCGTCACAAACGGAGTCTAGCACAGTGTATTGCACTTGGACAAACCGGAATGCTGACAGGCATGATAAATCCTGCACAAAAAGACCGTAACAGAAGTTCGTGTGGTCGTAACCTTCATAGGAAAGAAAAGGAAGGTTACGACCACAAGAACTTCTGTTACGGTCTTATTATGCAGGATTAATTGTGCCTGTAAGCATCACGGTTTGTATCAGCTTGATACCCCTGCACCTTCACTTCCCCCACACTGCGCAGGAACAGCTGGAGACCAAGCAAGGGAACTACGCCATAGCTGGCTTCCCGCATTTGCTGGGGGCAATTGACTGCACACGTACTACTTGTGCCCCCTGCCGACACTGCACACAATAACCACAACAGAAACCACACTCATTCCATCAATGTGCAGGCAAAAGTGGACCACCGGGGCCTGTTCACGAATGTCGTCGCAAACTTCCCAGGCAGTGTGGAAGACCTTGGACATGTAGCTTTGTCGTCCCCCCCTGTAAGCATGAGTGGAGTGGCCTTGGCCGGCGTATGTCGTGAATAAATAGCCCGGGGCTCTGGGCGTGGTTCAGTTCCGAAATGGCCACCAAAGTAACTACTGCGTGTGTCTCTGTGTCTGCCATATCCTGTCCATAGGCCTACACACACGTGGCTGACCACCTTCAACGGCCAGATTTACACTGGAGACGAGGTGGCAATGTCCCAAGCCAACCCGCGCACATCTCGTCATCGCATGCAGGGTCGTGTCTGCCAGGGTGGCGCCCCCCACCCAGCCATGAGGCCGCCGCAGTGACCGGTGGTGCCTGTGTGATCCTGTGCACCTGCTGAACCCCAGCCCTGGTCCCCAGACCGGTCCGCCGCCCAGTGATGACTGTCCGCCCCTGCGCACCCAGGCCTCAATGCTCACCTGCCGCCACTGGCGTGTCTCCAAGAGGGCCCACCACGTGCCAGTGCAACCTCCTCAGCCGATCGCTGGATTCCGTACCACAGGCCCCCAGTGCACCCTGCGGCACCGCACCACGGAGTCATGTGTGTGCTGACTGCTGCCTTCGGCGTACACTGCGGTCCAGCAGGGCTCTCAATTCAAATCGAATCTTGATTGGCAGGACGGCGTATCGAGGTCTACGCATCATCGCAGGCTGCACACCCGCTCAGCTCTTCAGGTGCCCCTACCTCAGTGCCCGCAAGTCACCGTCCCGTGGCGGTAGGCCCGTGCCAGCCGCAGTACATTGGGTGCCACCAACTCTGTGCACCACAAGTCACCGTCCCGTGGCGGTAGGCCCGTGCCGGCCGCAGTGCATCGGGTGCCACCAACTCTGTGCACCGCAAGTCATCGTCCTGTGGCGGTAGGCCCGTGCCGGATGCAGTGCATCGGGTGCCACCAACTCTGTGCACCGCAAGTCACCGTCCTGTGGCGGTAGGCCCGTGTCGGCCGCAGTGCATCGGGTGCCACCAACTCTGTGCACCGCAAGTCATCGTCCCGTGGTGGTAGGCCCGTGCCGGCCGCAGTGCATCGGGTGCCACTAACCCAGTGCGCCAAAAGTCATGGCCCCTTCATGATTGAGTCTCGTGGTGCGGACGCCATCATGTCACCTCCGGCAGTGGGGAAAGTGATGTGGTAGGCCCCTTTTATTGGCAGGGTCACATGTCCTGTGACGCCTGTGCTGGATGGGTGTGGTGTGGGTGTAAACCAGCCCTCAGGGAGTGGCTGTGGCATGCTGACAACTAGACCAGTGATCAGCAGATCACTACAGGGAAGACCTGGGACATGTAGATTTGTCGTCCCCGCCTGTAATCGTAAGCGGAGTGGGCTGGGCTGGCGTATGCCGGTCCAGCGTAGGGGTGTGAACAATGAGCCCGGGGCGTGGTTCAGTTCTGGGCTGGACAAGAAAGTAACTAATGCGTGTGTCTCTGTTGTAGTGTCGGCGCCACCCGGACCGCAATCGGCAATGTTGCACCCTGTGACTCGAGTCCCACAGCATGAGCAACATGGACGTAATGGGCAATCACTGACCCTACATTCATCCATACTTTCATACTTGAATGATCATAGACATGACACATCTGCGTGAATTTTTATGTTTTATTCACGTTTAGTGGAGTGTTGAAGCTGGAGCAGTACAGGGCCATGCAAACCCCACTTTACATTGTTGCCCCATGGAGGGCCAGCCAGAGTCCTTCAGGGAATGACAAGTTTATCGGAACAGGAAGAGTTCAGTCCGCAGTCTGATTGCTGTGTCATTGGTAACCAAACAGAATATGGCAGTCCATGTCGAGGTCCAAGGTGAGTGTCACAGAGTGTATCGGGGGAGAGTGGAAGGTGATGATGCAGAGGGCAGAACCAAGCAGACACAGGCCATATGGCGGAGATGAATGCTACCGCTTCCTTCTTACCACTAAGGCAGAATCATCCGCATCTTCGTCCTCTGATGTTTCATGTGCCTCACATGTGGGTGGTGGTGTTTTGTCTGCATCACTGTGTGGCACTGACACATCAGGGGCCGGAGGTGGAATCTCTGCCGCACTGTGTGGCAGTGACACATCAGGGGCCGGAGGTGGATTGTCTGCCGCACCTTGAGGCACTGACACATCAGGGGGCGGAGATGTGGATGTAGAAGCAGCAGCAGCATTCATCGGCGCCAGGCCTTGTGGCAGCAATGTGAAACATTAGTAAGTGTGATGCACACCTTATTGTGTTCTACAGTCATCATAAATTTCATCATGTTAATCTGTTAGAGATTCTGTGGGCGTGCAAGCACGGATCGCGCCCTGTCCCATTGCGCTTACAATGAAACTCAACACAGAGAAACCACATTCTGGGAACCCTTCCGGCTGCACAGCCATATCCTGGACTATCATGAGTCCAATAAATCAAGTATTCTATTCCTCTTCTTTGTACTCCTCGTTTGTTTCATGTTGCTTAAACCGCTTTATCCGCTTTCTAATCAATTTATTTTACTCATTCGTCAGTCGTACCGCAAAAGATGACGCAACCAAGAAAGGAGTGTACGTTTCCATATGTCACGACTTTATTTTGTGTCACCCAATGCATTTCGGGAATGTCTATTCCCTTCGTCAGGGGTATCTACAAGGCAAGAAATAATAATCAAACACCACCATCAGTGTACACAAGTATTCAACTGACATTAGTTGCAAAACTGCTTGAAAAAACTTGAACTCCAATCAGTTAACTATTTCAAATTCACAAAAATCAGCATGTATAGAACCGTTTAGCCATTGCTTTAAATTACTTAAGACCCAGCATGACAACCCAACCTCTTGGTTAATACCCACTCTGTTCTTCAGCCCCCGCTTGACTGCAATTCAATCTACCTCACTCAATCCCCTCTTTTCATGACCTATTACCCAGCTAGTACCCCTTCATTCATGGTCCCCTCTGTCCCTACAATGTATCCTCCACTCACCGTGACATGTGTTTAAATATAAAATCCCAACTTCTTAACAACACTGCATCGTGTATGCGAAGCTCTTAACTCCCACCATGCCACTGCAAATCTGCGGTGTGCCGAAGCACACTTCTCTGATGAAACGGAACCCTCATCAACTGCTACAAGTTCGCTCCACGCTATAACTCCCCTTTTAATTGTTGCAAGGTGGTCAATTACGAAAATGGCTGCATTACCAAAACTATGGCATGGATTCCGTGTCCTTTCTCACTCTCCCTCTTTCCCTTCCATATATATGAAGACTGCATATCCCAGCATGCCTCTCACCATAATCTAACTGGCATTGAGCAGCGTGTACCTAAACCCGATGATGGAAATAGTAAACCTGCATGCCTGATCTAAAAAGCTGTTCTTACTACTAAACAATGAGTCCATGAATTCGCTTAAAATATTCAACATGTTGAAAAGAAAATAAATAGCATTTAAATACAAAAAAACAAATAAAATATGCAATATTTCATTATTAAAGAAAGTCAGTTATAATCTCCTATTCTTTCAAGCCGATCATGTTGGAAAACGTCACTCCAAAATTCTTCGTCGTATTGCCAGACACTGCTGTTTCAGTCATCGACCTCCATTTGTACATCAACTTTTTTTTAATCTTGTGCAGGGTGCAATCACAATGTGGGACAAGCGTGGCAGCAATGCCATGATGAGGGTCTGCAGGGCATGGAAGATCCCAGTTACATCTCGCTGGTGTGCAGCCGTGGCAGCCATTCTTTCCACCTGCATCCGCTCCCTGTTCTCCATGATCCTCCGCATGTGTCCCAACTCCCGGTTGACATCGCTGGAGCCACTCTGACTAGACAGTTGTCCTTGTCTCTGAGTCAGGACTCCAGCGATGTCAGCCATGGATCATTGGAGAGCATGGAGCGGACTATGGGTGTCCGTTAGGGACTGTAAGTGGTCCCTGGTGGGACTTAGACACCCACGTATGGCATCTAGTTTGGCTGCCATGAGGTCGAACCCCACGCGCACCTGATCAGCCATCTTCTCCTGGCCCCCTAACACACGGCGTTGGAAGGCCATGTGTTGTTCGTGGTGGTCCTGGGAGACAGCCGGGGTGGTGGGTGCTTCCTGCTGTGTGGTCTGTGCAGAGGGTGGGGTCTCCTCAATGCAGCTGGGCTGCCCTGCTCCTGGAGGTGAGGAGCTGAAGCTGTCCATGAGCTCTTGGAGGGCGTCGGTGTCGAAGGTGGGGAGGTCCTCTTCGTCATCAGTGTAGAGCTGTTCGGTCTGCTCTGCAGGAGGTGTTGATTCTCCCTCTGCAATGTGAAGGGGAGATGCAGTTTAACATTGTGTTCACATGTATGTTGACGCATTGTACAAGTTTACATACAGACTGCATGACAATGTACATTGTGACTGTTTGGGAGGAGCTGCCTATTTGATGCGATACAGCGGACATTTTGACAACATCACGGATGTGTGTTTGTACTTGTACATTATCATCTTACATTTCCCTGCTATGCCAAATGTGATTGGCCAGTTTCTACACACAAGCGGCACCAGTTGTGTCCTCTGTTCTGTTGTGAACGTGTTGCAGTTTGTACCACATTGTTGTCAAAGTTGATGTGCTCTGAATGTTATGTGTGTGTGCTGCATTTTGGGAGAGTCGCCCCTGCAGCTCTGATTTTGCTGCCGCTTATCCCTTTCAGGCGGTGTGCCTTTGACTTCTGTGCTTATGCAGTGCTGAGATGTTGTATACTTGGGTAAATTGGGCTATTGGTGGGAGTTGGGACTCTGGGGCATGGTTTGTCCGCAGATGTGTTGTTGACGTCAGGGGTTGTTTGTGCACGTGGATGTGTCAGAGTGTGACCTGCTCCTTTACGGATGTGGTTCACACTCAGCCACCTCAGTGTTGTGGCGTGCAACATGTCATGATATATTGACTGCAGCCATGCTATTCGTCATGCGGTGTCACTTGCATTGTCAGTGTGGCTCACAGACACGCTGCTTTGCTGGGTTTGGCACATGTGCATGGGTTGATTGTGAGATTGGTGATGTGTAAGAAGGGCCCCTTCTGGGCACATAGTCGACGGGGGCCTACTTGCTGTTTCTAGGTGTGCTGCAGTGTGCCAAGGGGATCAGGGACATGATCCAGAGTCATTGTGGGTGTGCACTGTGCTATACTTAATTGTGCATGTGTGCAATTGTGCCCATCTCCCCCCGTCCCCCCAGTCCCTGCTCGTTGCTGTGGTGTCAGGTCATGTTGAGCAGTGTCCGGGCCCCCAACTCCTGCCACCGTGTCCACACTGATGACTGTGGACACCATTTCCTCCATCTCATCCAGCTCCTCCTGTGGCGCTGGACTCCCACCTCCAGTCTGCATTGCTGCCGAGTTTCTGCTTGGTTTTGCGCTTCACATCATTCCAGCGCCTCTTGAGCTCTTCCATTGTCCTCCTCAGCACTCCGACTGCATTCACCTTGTCCACGATGGACTGCCATATTGCATTTTTTGTTGCCAATGACACAGTGGAGGTGACGAACAGTTGTTGATGGTGTTCTAGCACCTCCGTTATCAGGATCCTGTTTTCCTGCGGACTGAACCGCGTCTTCCTCTTCTTCTTCTCCTTGCCCTTCCCTGACCCCGAGGTCCCAGGCTGGTCCTCCGTGGGGCTTGTGGAGTTCTGGTTGTCCTCTGTACTTGCTCCGGCTACCTCCATTGTGCTTCGCAGTTGTTTTGGTTGTGGGTTTTTTTCTGCTTTTATGGTGATTTTTCCCGCCTGACGTGTGTGAATTGCAGGCCTGGCGCAGCTTATCGCTGATTTTTTTATCGCGGTTGGGCCCATCGCCACTTTTTTCACGTTCGGCTTTGTATTTTTATCGCCATCCCGGTAATTTTATCGCGGACATTTGACGCGTTATCTGGAAACTATCGCATGTTACCGCCGTGTTGAGAATGTGACGTTAACACGGCGTTATTTTCCCGTGATAGACGGCAATATGAAAAATTGCGGTAACCTATTTTGGCGATGATTATCGCACGTTCTTGAGAATATCCCCCTTAGGTTTCTGGTGTCTCACAGATGTAGTTTGAAATGCAAAGGTCTCAGGGCTTTATGAGCTAACAGGCCTCTTGCGAGGCCTTCCAGTGCTCATGGAATGGTAACGCACTTCACACAGGAATTTGGCTACAGCTGCCAGTCTGAAAATTGTCGAAATGCACCACACAAACGTGATTTTATTCTCTCACAGTTGAAATGATTACAATTAATTGTTTGTGCTTGCCTGAATTATCACGATCATAAGAATTTCGCCTGGATTCTTTGGAGCCGTCTTAAGAAACTTATATCATATTGCTACATCAGGCCCAAATTACATATCTGATGCACTTTCCCTGGTTGTGCCTCGGTCTAACCTAAACTAGTGGCACCAGGCGCAGACTGAGGCAATGAACCCGATTATAATTTACAAATGCCATGACTTAATATTGAACATCTGTCTACATATGCCAAGCATCCACACAGTTCAAATACAAAAGCATTTGATCATTACAAGTTAAAAATCAAAGGGAGCATAATGCCAGAACATTTTTAGAAAGATCATAGAAGAAACCTCATCTTTATAAAAGCATACTCTGTACAAGGACCTCACAAGTCTGGAGTTAATGATTCTAATGTAGATATCATCTTAAAGATTGGCATTGTGTTAGATTTTTACATATGGTAGAGCATTTGTAATAAAAACAAATTAATGCAATTAACATGTAGAAATAATGTAGGCCTCAAAATGAAAGGTCACACATAAAAGGCAAGGTTTTCATAGCTGCATAAATTAAGTTAGAAAGACTTCTGAATGCATTTTCCCTTTTTCCTTTCCCCTGACCTAAGGTCAGGAATGTCAGTAATGAAAGATGGGAGACTTTAAATGATAAAGAAATGCTGAACTGAACATAAACTAATATAAAAGGTTAGATTTTAACCTTCATTTCATAGAATATAATAATGTGTTAAACTGTGTAATTTAATTTCCATTAATTGTTTCCTCATGAGTAACATTCACAAGTTAGAATGTGTAAGAAGTGCACGATTTCATTTGTGAGATGTAGAGACCTAACCATGAACTGTTTTGTCTTGTAGTAAAAATGAACAGTGGGAACTAAACCTCAACTTGCACAGTGTTTAAGAAATGTTGCTCGCTGTGCCACTGGATTTAAGCTAGCCTGGCTGATGAGGGGTGTTACACCGAAACTGGTCCCATGATGCTTGTTTCCGGTCCAGGGAGGACCCGACGTGACAGTTCAGGAAGGACTGTTCCAATGAGGAGCAAGGTCAAGACTGATTTGCAACTGTTCCCATGAGGAGCAATGTCAAGACTGATTTGCATTTGGCTGGGTCCAAATTGGAGTGGCGAAGTGAACAAAAAAATGATAAATTTAACCCTGATCTCTTGACTGGGGGTGACTGTTTGATTCATTCAGCATTCCATCCATCATTTTGCCGCAAGACTGAGAGAAGGGCTTACTGAAGTCTGACATATATGGAACAGAATCAAAACATTAAAGATTTATATTTTGAATTTTGCCATTTATTGAATTAAATTTGAAATCATGAAACTTTTCAAAGCGATCAAGGATTTAATGAGAGGTGATGTGACTATTGCTGATCATGAAGGTGAAGAGTCGCCTCCTGAGGGTAGACAGCTACCTCACTAGTAGACAGCTGGACATCAAAACCTAGACAGAATGTTGCTAATTGAGTCACCCCTCCAGTGACGCAGGAGGAGGTGCTTCGTGCTTCGTGCTCAGTGCTTAGCGTTTGGAGCGTTTGGAGCTGCAGCGGGAGAGGCGGCGGGAGAGGAGTCGCTTTCGCTTCCCTGGCCGTGACTGGAGTAGGGGTTGGAGCCAGAGCTAGAGCTAGAGCGGGAGTCGCTCGCTCGCCTCCCGCTTCCCCTGGGGAAAGAGCTCCCGCGCAGAGGAATCTGGTGTCTGGCCCTGAGCGGTGACAGAGCAGGAGTAGGAGCAGGAGACCAGAGACCGGCGACTGAAGATGGGAGGCAAGTGAGGCAGGGGAGACCGGCAATCGGAGCTAGAGCGGGACCTGCCACTGCCACTGCAGGCTAACGCGCGCTCACAAATCTGCTCATCCCTGCATGCTCGTTTGCCCCCTCCCGATCCTTCCTTCCCGCATCAGTTGCATCAGCTACCTGCATCAGCTACCTGCTTCAGCCGCATTCGACCGCTGAGCCGAGTGCCGATTCGTGGCTGACTCGCTGACTCGCGGTTCTGAGTTCTGTGTGGTGCCGTGCAGCTCACACGGCTCTGGCATCACCCGCACAACACCCTCATAGGTGCTGGAGAGGTGGAGGTGGCGAGGGGGTGAGGAGCGGCGTGGAGAGCGGCGGTGGCTGACAAACAGTACAACTCAATACAACACAGTACAACGGTACAACACAGGCTCTCCCGGTGATGAGGAGGCATGGTGGGAAGGAGCTTCACGCTTACCAATCCACCCATCCAAGTATAGCCTTCAGCGGTAGGCCAAAAAGGCAGGCCAAGGGACAAACGCAGAAAGCATCAAAACTTTGTGTGACTAACTGTTGAAGTGGCGTTTGGTCTGGAAGGTACAGGCCTTTGTGAGCAGAAAAGGAAGAAAACCACCTAGCAGTAGCAGTAACTGGCAGCAACCGACAGAGACTGACAGAGAATAGTCAGTCAACAGAGAGCTGCCAGGGTGCAGGTAGCAGACAGCGGGGGGAAGAGAAAGAAAAGTGAGAGCGGCCACCCTTAACGGTCCAGTGTGTGCTGGACGCGGTCAGTTAATCAGTAGTGAATCCTGCTCTCATCCTCATCCCTCTAGCACTCCAGTGTGCCTGGTCCACTCGCAACCTCTACACTGTCTTTACGGACTCTTCGAAGGCCCAAGACGGGGTACCTTGGCTTTTTGCTATGAAATCGGTCAAAGCAAAGGATGCGATCAGGGAAGCAGTGGAGCGCAGTCCCACAAAAGAAAAGGAAACAGAGAGACAAGCTAGAGACATCTACTGTCGACACAGACCGGATACTCGACCTGTCGCCAAGTGCATCTGGAAGTACTACAGTCAGCACCTCCCATTTGCACTCGCAGGAAGCTGGCTTCGTTCATTACAAATCATCTAGCATTCAACCAAAAATAACGTCAAAATTTGCCTTTCTACAAGACGCAGGGTCAGCTGTCTTCTCGAGTAATACAAAAATCACGGGACTACCTATTCCTTTGAGCCCCGTAGTGACCATTTCCAAGGGCAGCTCAGGCGGCAACTCTGATACAGGCAAGCCACAAACCAACAAAGCCATAGACACTAGCAAGTTTGAAGTGCCAGAACCAGCACAGGGGGAAGGTGACCCCAATATAACCACGCTGAGCAGTTTAGGGGTTCCACCTCCAGTCTTGTCTGCTGCTGGGAGCACTCATACTACAACCGCATTAACATGCCTAGAGGCAACGAGTGACTCTGCAGCCAACACCGCAGCCTTCCCCCACGCCAACTCAGACCTCATTTCTAAGTACATCAATCCACCAACAAAGACGGGCACAAAGGGCAGCACAAGCGATACAACGGAAGAGGGAGCGGTCACTTCTGCTACTACACCATCCGTATCACAAGAGCATCCACCACATTGGGGGGACGGCGGAAGAGACCTTGCCCAGCGCTTACATTATGGGCAGAGCTGGACTAGGCCTTCGCTATGCGAGGAGGACGCTTGTGTAGTGGAGAGGGATCTCTCCTTCTTAGAATCAAAAGAATGGGGAAACATGCTTTCATCATATGGCAAAGACGCTCCCAACCATCCCAGGCCCTCAGCGGTCCCTAACGAGAGGAAGAAGGAGGACTTCAAACAGGAGACGGCATGGGCTACAGCTCTGGACATTTTACAGAGGTCAGCTGATGCCATGACTTACCAAGCCAATAAAATGGACATACAAATCAGCCTTTTGAACACACTGGCGGTGTACGTCGCCAACATAGACGATAAAATTACAAATTTAAATAACTTGATTAGACGGGCCCATGCGGATGCCGACCTCCCGCGACAAAGATGCGATTGCTCACCAATAATTGAGAAACTAAGTACGCTACCAGAAATGATGGCAAAATTGATGGTGGACCTAAAAGAAATTACAAATGTAAAGCCTCTCCTCCCAAGTACAAAAGATGGTGTCACAAGCCCTGTCAATAAAGACAAGGTGGCGGCAAACTCAAAGGTTAGGGGGGCCGCAACCAGGGCTATGTCATCATCCCCGGAAACATCGGCCACCGGCAGCACCATGAACAACTTACAAAAACCCTCACCCGCGGGCAAAGCAGAGCCCATCTCACCATCCCAATTAGATCAGGACATGGAAGATCTCAACGGCAAGGGGAAAAGACAAAGAAAGCAGAAAGGTCGCAACAAGTTTCGCCAGTCTAAGCAAGATCTGAGTCTCCACCCACTGTTCAACATCTATAGACGAGCAGCCTCAACCGGCCACAAAGATCAAATAAGAACAGACGAGGCAACCAAGGAATCAGTGAACCAAACAACCTCACCTGGCAACGTCAAACAAAACCAGATTAGCACCTCACCCCTCAAGAAGGAAAAGGATGTTGCCGGGGTCGACCCTGAGCACACGAGAAAAGGGGGGAAAACAGAGCCGACTATTAACATTCAATTGGCACTCTCGGACCCCAAGTCTTTGCCAAGGGCAGAGGGCCAAAGGTGCACCAGGCTTATAGAGCTGCCTGGTAGCAGCAATTCACCTAATCAGGCCCAAGCCAGCTGTTCGCACAAAGATCACTTGGGCAATTTTACTACACTTGCGCAGGGTATGGGAGGCGAAGCGCCAATTAGCCGAGGCGCAAACAAAAGAGTCAAAAGAGCCCTAGAGTATTGATCATGTCGACTCCCATACCGGCGCACAAAGTAACGAAGGAGGCAACCCTCGGACCCTTGGCAGGAACTGTCCCAATGGACTGTACGCCAGGGCCGGAGACACTACCTGAGCCTCCTGAGGTCCTCTCTCATGGAGTTACAACTTTCACGCTTTTTTATCCAGAGTACAAGTCCAAAGGCAGTTGCGACATATTAAACCGTGGAAACATCATGAAATTAATAGAAGCAATCGGCCTGTCGAATGCTGTAACATCACAAGATATTACTTTGATAGAATTTATTGCACCAGGCCAGGGTCAAACAAATGAAGCCACAAAGGTCTCCTGGCGCTCGATAGAGGCAATGAATAAAATCCTAAGGCACACGAAACCTTCAAACAGTGGGGCATCACCATACTCCCCGGCAGGGAACCAGGCTACCCACATGTTCTGCAGGAAACCCGAGCCATTAAGCGCCCAAGCGCAGGACAAAGAGCGGTCTATTCGGTCCTGAGGAGCGCCCGGGATAAAACTCCCATCTCCGATTCGAAAGAAAAAATAGCAAGAGTGGGCCAACACACATCAAACAGGGGACTGGAACAGGCCTGCACAAGGTCATGGTTGGCGGGATCATTAAACTCAACCTGGCTGCTACGCTGACAAAACAATAGCCAAAAGGCCCAAGAAGCCTGCCCATTAAGGATCTGCTCTTGGAACATAAATGGGCTATCAAACAAACTGGGGGACGATGCCACGACCTCGTACCTACGGTCATTCGATATCATATTGCTACAAGAGACATGGCTCGCGGAGCCACAGCATCTGGAATGGTTTAAAACTCATCATACTCCAGCTTTGAAAACGAAATTCTCGGGAAGAGGCAGCGGAGGTCTAGCCATCTACATATCAACAAATAATGCAATCACCTCATGGGACCTCGTAAGCTCTTCCCAATCTCTTCAGTCTGTGAGAATTTCTTATAGTACCTACAAAGGCCAGCCCAGGACCATAATTTTATTGAATGTGTACATCCGCCCAAACTCTGCTTCCAGGCAAACCCTATCAGAGGAGGTGATAGCGACAGTGTTAGGAACGAGATCTGGATCCTCAAACGCAGATATCATACTATCTGGAGACTTTAATATGTGGCTAATGTCCGAGCTACAAAAAAATGAGGTAACCAAATCACAGGAAAGCGACTGGGCCATACAACCGCAGGACCACCCCGGATGGACCTAGGAGGACCCGAAGGGCCGCACCTTACAAGGAAACCTGGAACATCTTGGCCTTAGAGCCCTCAACGGGTGTTTCCTTCCGGATAAGCCACCTGGCCTCTCATTTTTATCAAAAATTGGCGCTTCCTTAATTGACTACACTTTCGTCAGTCTTCCCCTCTTGAATCAAATTTCCGGCTTTGGGTTTGGCAACAGACTAGAAAGCGACCACAGCCCTCAAGAAATACTGCTTAGCACTAGGTTGGTACAACATGCTAAGGCAGGGGCACAAGCTTTTGAAAGCTTTACGATCAATTTAAAATGTATTAAATGCTCGGTCAAAAACCTACAGCAGGTAGCAATGGAGGCAAAACACATGATTGCGAATACCAGCATAACAACTGTAGATCAAATTGCAAACTGGACAAATTTTGTAAGGAAGTTGTCAGCCAAACACGCAAAACCAATAATGCATGTAAAAGTGATCGGGACCCAACAGTCGACCTCTTGGGATCCTGTGATATGATCGGCGAAAAGAAACATGAACCAGCTATGGCGGGAACTAAAAATAAAGCCAATGGACCAACTAACTATAACCAAACTGAGAGAAGCTCGAAGACATTTAAAGACAGTAAAAAGAGAACATAGAAGGGCCCATTGGAACTCTTTTTGGGCCAAATTATACAATGACATAAGGTCAAACAACTCTGCAAGGTTCTGGCGTACTATAAATAGTCTTGGAGGCTGTGTCCCGAAAGTTGCCTCGTCAAACATACTGGAGTCCGAGTGGTACTTCTTTCTGTACAGTCACTTTAACGATCGACAAGATCACACCCTTAATCAGGTCATTGGCATTGAGGGCAGCAACGAAGCAACAGTGGCGAACTCGCCTCCGGAGCACTTTTGCAAAGCACTAATCAGGGAAGAGCATCTCCATAAAGGCCCAATAACTGAAAAGCATATAGACAGACAAAACCAAGTCAACAGCATTGAGCACAGGACAGTCCCGGAGGATCAAATTGAAAAGCAGATCAAAAAGGGTCGGAAAGATGGGGCCCCAGGACCAGGAGGCATTCCCCCAGCCTTGTTTAAGAAGGACACGGCCTTCTGGGCCTCCAAGCTAGCTCCACTTTTCACTTCCATCTTAGAAAAGAACACCATCCCACCCTCTTAGCAAGGATCGATTCTCGCTCCAATCTTTAAAGGAGGGGACAAAAAATCTACAGAAAACTATCGGCTAGTCGCCTTAATAGATAACGAGGCGAAGTACTTTGCAGGGATACTGCTCAATTCACTTCGGGCATGGGCCGAGGAACGCTCAGTAATCCCTCCAAACCAAACTGGATTCACAAGAGACACTGGCACTACGGTTAATCTTATGGTTCTCTCTTGCTTGATAGATCAGGCAGAGTCTAGCACCAGACCATTCTATATGGAATTTATAGACTCCAAATCAGCGTTCGATAAGGTAAATAGGGCCAAGCTATGGCAGAAGCTCTCCTTACTGTACATACCCAATGGACTACTAAGAGCAGTACAGCTACTGCATCAGGACACATGGGTCAGGATCAAAATTGGTGACGGCTCTAGACTGTCTCGACCAATTTTAACAACGCAAGGTCTCAAACAAGGATGCCCCTACACTTTTTAATTTATTTTTATCAGACTTTCCGGAAGCCCTAAACACAGTCAACTCGCACGCTCCCAAATTAGGCAGCCTACAGCTGTCAAACCTATTATATGCTGACGACGTGGTCCTCCTAAGTTATACAAAGATAGGTCTATAAAGGCTCATGGATGCTACTGCCGCATACTCAAACAAGAACGAGCTTCAGATAAACAATAAGAAAACCAAAATCTTGGCGGTTCGTCCGGGAAGGCCCAAGAAGTTGGCATGGGTCTTAAACTCGGAAAGCATCAAGGAAACAAACTGCCAAAAGTAATTAGGAGTCCTCTTCAACAACAATGGAAGATACAAAAGCCATTTGGGAGAGCAAAAAAAGAAAGGAACAGCGCTAGCATTTGCACTCAGCTCTATCCACAGGAAATTATTCGGTCCAACATTCGCTCCAACACTTCAGGTGGCACAGGCTAAAATCATCCCAACTTTGACATATGGAAGCGAGGTGCTAAAAGGACTGGACAGCGGCCAACTAGACAAAATCATCGCAAAAATCTTCAGAACAGTCTTCCAGCTACCACCAAATACGTCCCCAGCACAAATCAGGCTGGAATTGGGAATCTGCAAACAATCACTGGGCAGAATGATGACTTTTCTAGTGAGCTGCCATAAACTGAGGATGTCAAAGGAAGGTAGCCTAGCGCATCATCTTTGGGCCAACCTGAACACAAAACGATGGCTAGCGGGGCATGTCTACTTGACAAGCGGGTTAAAAACCTTAGGCCTGAGCGATGTATGGGACCTACACGTCAGCCAAAACGAGTTCAAAAGGCTA
This sequence comes from Calotriton arnoldi, assembly GCA_963921515.1. Taxonomy (NCBI): domain Eukaryota; kingdom Metazoa; phylum Chordata; class Amphibia; order Caudata; family Salamandridae; genus Calotriton; species Calotriton arnoldi. The sequence continues at coordinate 463,390 of CAWUFW010001962.1, forward strand.
GCAAAAATAAGCGCAAAAAAGCTCTCCTCTATGGAAGACAAGGCAAGTCTTGCAAGAAGAAGCCACGGTTGGATGACCCTTATATCATATGATCAGTTGACACCTCAGATCTATTTAACTTCACCATTCAGTGCACGCACTAAACTCTGTTTTTTAAAATTAAGATTAGGGGGGATCCCCTTGTCCTGCCACCTTCCCAAATGGAAAAGAGAACATGCCCAGGAACCATGTCGGCTTTGTGGCCATCATAGGGAAGACATAATTCATGTTTTATGCCTGTGTCCAAGCCTCTTGAAGGAATGAAGGTCCCTTCTACGGAGGGGCTGGAACAATAAGGAGGTCAGATCGTGTAGAGCTGCAGTATTGGCATGTTTTGATCCACGGAACACAAATTTAAACTGTGCACTGGTAAGGTTTATGGACCACGCAGCAAAAAAACTGGGGGAGGGGATAAGTCGACCGCCACCTCAGGCAGCGACACAGACTTCAGGATCTCTACAATAGCAGGACAAGCTTTCTTGCGGGCATTTAGACATACGAAAATCTGTTGGAAAGCTCTAAACAAAACTGCTACCAAAAAAGGGATTGGCGTATAGGCTGGCTAAATCTGGGACTTAATATATAATCTCACGACCACAAATGCCCCCAAGGGATCGACATCATTAGCATTTGTGGGCAATGTACCTACAAGAGAGTTCGGACATGTGGGGGGTCGGGCATTTAAAAAAAAAAAAAAATTATTACAGGAATCGGGGTACAATTTTATAAAACTTAACAAGTGTTTCATTTTATCTTTCATTTTTTGTACTTGCAAAGGTTTTTTAAATCATGCAATAAAGTTATTATTATAGTTATTATAGTGGGTATGCCTGCTTACAACATGATGATTGAGGAAGGGTCACACCGATGTGTATGGCTTTGTCAATGGGCAAGATAACTGAAAAAGAAGGTGCATTGAGTTTTCCAAGATAGGAAACGTTCAAACTGAGAATTATTGACAGATTGAGAGAGGCACTTTGTGATATAAAACAACCTCCTAGACATACATAATTTGAAGCCTTAAGTGCTTGGGAGAAAACGGCTCAAGAGAGAGAGAGAGAAACGAGCTAGAGAGAGAGAAAGAGAAATAACAAAGGTGAACAAAGTGAGCTGTGAAAAATTATGCAGATGCTGTTTGGGATGAAAGACAGCAGAATGGAGAAAGGCATTAGTGGATGGAACTAGATTATTTCCCAAAAATACAAATGAGAAAAATGAGAAATCTGACCAACCCGAGAAACCCAAAAAGGCTAAAGCCAAAGGTGAAAAAGAGACAAAGGAAGGAACGAAATCAGAGACTAATACTGATTCAGGAGATGACATTTTGGATGAATTATTAGCTGCACGCCCATTACCTTATGTGGGTCCTCTGACTGATTCCTATGGAACAGCAACTATTAATGTAAAAGTGGCTACAGCCCCTGTTCATCCAAATGCATATCAAATTGCTAGGCCATTGCCAATGACCCATGCTGTTGTAAATCAGCTTGTACTGGCACAGCCTGTAGTAACAATAGTAACACAACCTATGGTAGCACAACTTGTAATGACATAGCCTGTTATAAGACAGTCTGTTTCACAAATATTGACTAATGTACCAGCCCAAGTAGGGACTGTCCAGATGCTAAATGCCTACAGGTGTTACTGCTTCCATTGTGACCGCACCAGTACCCGTTAAACGGGGGATCACAAGCACAGCCAGTAGAGATGTGCATGCCCGAATGCTTCAATTAATTGTGTCTCAAAGGCAGTAGCTCAAGAAGCTGTTGGAGGAGCACCAGTGACAGGATTTATCCCATTCTCAGAGAATTTATAGATTGTTGTATGAACACGACCACAGACTATTCAATCATTAGGGAAGGAAGGAGTCTTGTCTTTAGGACACAGACAGCATAGGGTGAGAACAATTTGTTTGAGGATGAATTTTTCCCCCATGGTTTGAGGATGCTGTCAGAGCCAGTACAAGAGAATGCATAAGAGGTTTGGAAGTTAGTCAGAGTGCAGAAAGAGAGAGACCATTAAATGTCCTCAAACTAAAAATTGTATTAGAGGAAATTATAAGAGGAGGTTTGGATCTCGAACACATAAATCAATACAAAGAAAAATAATTGATTGATTTGTGCAAAGAAATTACCAGGAGAACAGCAACAGTACATGACAAACTGACTGAATTGGCAAACAAATATGAAGTTGATCTTTCAAAAAGCACCCCATTGCAGAGATGTTTCAGGGTACATTTAGATGATGAATCAATTGAGACAATGCATTCATCAGGAATGCAATTACACATTATTGAATTAGTAGATGGACTGAGTTTGAGAAATTAGAAAGCAAATGAGCATGAAAAAATTTACAGAAAAAGAGTCAGACAGAAGCAGCTGATGTTAAACGAAAGCCACCTCAGGGTCCTCTGGATGATGGGAGAGCTTCAGTTTACACATTAAGAGAAATACCCGCTGGAGGATATGTTTATCTGCCTTGGAGCAGAGGAGAACTTGCATCATTTACGAACAATTTTGCTAAATTGAGAGAAAGTCCTATGTAATGGTATACCCAGGTTGAAAAATTTGTTAAGATTTCAAAGGTGTTGTGGATTGATTTGAATACTTTCTTTGACATTGTTGTTCTGAATGATGTGTGGATTGAATGCAAAATTGATGTTCATTGGCCAGATGCAGAGGCGCCAAGAGATTCTCGTACTAATGTACCATCACCTACTGTGATGGATAAATACAATGAGGTGAATACCTTCCTGAAGGGCAGAGTTCCGCTGAAAGATTTGGATTATGTGAGATTCAACAGAATTCAGAAGGAAGTAAAACAGTCAGTGCATGAGTATTATGACAGATTGCTAAAGGCATTTCAGCAGCATATGGGTCAAACGCATCTTGAGCCCACTGATAAGGGATTCTTTATTTCGCAGTTTGTGCTTAGCCGTTAGATGAGGTCCTCAAGTATGCAAAATACTGTAGCTATGAACAAGAGAGGAAGTAGAGCAACATTAAAGAGAAATTCATGCTTTCAAAGATGAAACTGGCACATAAAGGTTTTCAGAATCAGTCTTTTTGCAGGAATTGTCAATGCAATGCAGAATTTTGGTTTCCAGAATGAGATGGAGGGTGTTAGTTGTCAGGGTGTTCAAGGGGATATGGTTGGCATTCAGGCAAGAGGTTGAGGAGTTCAAATTGATCCAAGTAATGATGTAGCAATTGCAACATTGAAAAAAAAATACTCCTTGTCATCTTTGTAACAAAATCGGGCATTGGAAGCATGAGTGTCGGCTTAATCCAGACAAAATCAATGCTAATGATCAAATGCAAGGAGAGAATCAGGTTCAGATGCAGAATGTTCCTGTTCAATGAGTGCAAGTACCTATGCAAGCACAGATCCCAACAATGCCAGTCCCTCAAGCCCCTATGATTCAACAAAATGTGAATGAACATGAAACACATGCCCTGTATAAACAGAATGCATATCAGCAATTCCCTATGATCGAGAGTCAGAATTTTGACACAGATTATTCACAATGACGGTGCCTGAGGGGGGGAGGCAGATTGCGTGCTTGGTGAATTCTTAGAGGTAGACCAGTGTGGACAATTTGTAGAAGGTGAGGTAAATGGCCAGCAAGTATAATTTCCTATTGACACAGGTGCTACCCATTCCACTGTTAGAACAGCGGATGGCCCGAACCTACCCTCTCAGGAAAGAAGATCCAAGCTTTACGAGTTACAAACAAGCAGATTACAAATACAGTTTCAAGTAAAGTACCTGTAAAAATAGCTTCATTTGAGGAAAATCACCAATTTGTTGTGTATGATTCAAGTCCTGTAAACCTATTGGGACATGATTTGTTGTGCAAGTTAAATTGCACAATTTGTTTTACCCCTAAGGGTGTTGAATTTTCAACACATGAAGAAGATAAAGAATTTAATTTGACACAACAAGATGCTGTAGGCCTTTACCCAATGAGAACTGTAGAAGAGTGGCTCCCTAATATAAGAGAAACTGTGAATCCAGAAAGATGGAATCTTACAGGGAATGAAATTGGACTAATCAGAGATGTAAACCAGTCCGTGTCACGGTCAAGCCTGATGCTATTTTTCTAAGAACACCTCATCACATGACCCCAGAGATAATAGAAGGAATAACACCAATAATTGAAGACATGCTGCAGAAAGGGATTTTTGGAGAAATAATTGGGAGTCCATGCAACTCACTGATCATGGCTTTGCAGAAGCCCAATGGTAAATTTAGAATAGTTCATGATTTGAGAAAGATTAATGAAATTGTAATCCCATGTTGTCCTGTGGTAACAAATCCAGCCACCATATTATTCCGGTTTCTATGTACAGTAGAATGGTTCACTGCAATGGAATTTTGTCTGGCTTTCTTCTCGATTCCTTTACATTAAGTCAGGCAGTTTTTGTTCTCATTCATGTTTTGAGAGGGAGTTTTGGTGTGGTGCTGAGTTCCACAAGGGTATACTGAATTCCATCAATATTTAATCAGATATTTAAGGAAAATTTTGAAACATTGCAAATGCCTTGTTCCTCAGTCCTTGTTCAGAATATTGATGACCTAATGGTTGTGTCAGAAACAAAAAAAAGCCTCTAAGCAAGACACCCTAGCATTCTTAAATCATCTTGGTGAATATGGACATAAAGTATCCCAGAGCAAATTGAAATATTGTCAAAAAGAAGTCCAATATCGTGGACATATCACTGAAAAGCGAACGAGAAAAGTGTCACTAGAGATTAGAGGCAATTTTAAGAATGGGTCCTCCTAAAACGCAGAAAGAAGTCAGACTCTAAATTAACCTGTGCTTACCCTCTGGTAGCTTGGCACAGAGCAGTCAGACTTAACTTAAGAGGCAATGTGCAAAGTATTTCTACACACAACACACAGTAGTGCAGTGAAAACACCACAAAAGTACTCCACACCAGTTTAGACAAATAATCAATATTTTTGTGTGTGATACAAGACCAGAAAAACACAAATCCAATAAGTCAAAGTCAAGATATGCATTTTTAAAGAATAAACTGTTTTGTAGTGTTTAGAAACAAATAGCACCAACTGGGGCTAACTCATTGTAATTAACCTGGCAAATGTAAAAGTTCAGACCGGCTGAGATGGAGCAGGGGTCGGAGACAGGGACCAGCTGAAACTGTACCTTGGGTGTGTCGATGCCCAGGACAATGCGGGGAGCAGCGGAGGCGATGCGTCGTCATCAATCCTTTTGAGGAAGGAGAGTCATTGGTTCTGAGCTTCCCAGGGCCCAGGACTCAATTAGCACCACTTGGCAGAGCAGGACTCACAGCAGATCGAGTCCAGGTGCTGGTTGCAGTTTGCAGGGGGAAGTCTTTGATGTCCCAGAGACTTCAGAAACAGGAGGCAAGCCAACAAGCCCTTGGAGATACTTTGGTTCTGGGATGTAGAGATGTAGATCCAGTCTTTCTCACTCCCAGGCAAGAAGCAGCAGGTATCAGGCCAACACTGCAACACCGTTCAGCAAAGTGGGAGTCCCTCCTGGCAGCACAGCAGTCTTTCTTCCTGGCAGAATGTCCTCAATTCCAGAAGTGTTCTAATTTGGTGGTGTCAGAGGTCCAATACTTATACCCAGTTGGGCCTTTGAAGTAGGGAGACTTCAAAGAGATGCCTTTGAAGTGCAAAAGACCCTGCCTTTGCTGCTCTGGCTGCAGACTCACTACAGGGGGGGTATGCAACCCTTTGTGTGGGGACAGGGCACAGCCCTTTCAGGTGTGTCAGCTCTTCCCTACAATCTTGCTCAGGATGACCCATCAGCATGCAGGTGGCCACTCAGTCACACCTACCCTTCCTTGTGTGTGGCTGTGTAGAGGGAATGCAGGAAGCCAGATGTCACCCACCCCAAACGTTTATTCCAGAGACAGACAGAAGGCACCAAATGGTTACAGTAAGAAAATTACAACTTTCTAAAAGTGGTGTTTTCAGAATAGCAATTTAAAAACCAACTTCACCATATGTTGTGTATTTAAATTGTGATTTCAGAGACACCAAATTTAGGGGTCCCATCTTTCCCCCATTAGAAATTATAGTTATAAATGGCTGCAAAGCTCATATGCAATAAAAATAGATACAGTTCCTGCTCGGCCTGCCTAAAAACCCTTCACTGGCTAGCCATTCAAAAAGGAACAAAATTCAAACTTTCTTGCATTCTTAACTCTGGCCATGTGATTATTCATGCCAAAAGGGAATTCTGCACACCCTCAAAAAGTCTGAGATCCAATAACTTAAGCTTAGCCAAATCCATACAGATCATACAGATCAACAAAGTTAGGGCCGGAGGCAAATTCTTTACCCATCTTACTGCAGCCCATTGGAATCTGCTACTCCTGGACCTCCACCACACAGATAACTACCTCAGCTTCAGACAGAAGCTCAAAATGTGGCTCTTTCCTGAATAACTGTTCTTAGCCCTTCGGGCTCTCCCCCAGTGAATCATTAATATAACATGTGGCAGCTATAGCGCTGTGATATCTCCCTGGGGATGACTGTTCATGCTTTATAAATACTGCTCAATAAATAAATAAGGCAATCCCAATGTTATCCTATGGGAGAGATAGGCCTTGCAGTAGTGAATAACTGGTTTAAGTGAATTTCACTACCAGGACATGTAAAACTTAAAAGTACATGCCATACTTTTTAAATACACTGCACCCTGCCCATGAGCTCTCCAGGGACTACCTTAGGGGTCACCTATATGTAAATAAAAGGAAGGTTTGGGCTTAGCAAATAAGGTAACTTGCCAGGACGAAATGGCAGTTTAAAATTGCACATACAGGCCTGAGACATGTTAAAAAGGCTACTCAAGTGGGTGGCACAATCAGTGCTGCAGGTCCACTAGTAGCATTTGATTTATAGGCCCTGGGCACAGGTAGTGCACTCTACTAGGTACTTATAAGTTAATCAAATATGCCAATTGTGGTTTTGGATAAACCAATGTTTAAGTGAAGAGCACATGCACTTTAGCACTGACTAGCAGTGGTAATGTACCCAGATTCCTAAAGCCAGAAAAAACAAAATCAGCGAAACAATCAAAAACAGGTCAGAAGGCAAAAAGTCAGAGGAACCCACACCAAGGATGCCAGGACTAACAACTTTGATGCCCCTTCCTAAAATAATTTGAAAATTCTGATGATTTTGAAAATGACTGTTTAGATGTTACAGAGTTAATTACCAAGCCAAGACCCAACATAAAAGATGAGCCTTTAATAAGACACAATCATGTACTTTGTATGGATGGCTCATGCTTGAGAACACATAATGGCTTCCTGAGAGCAGCTTATGCTGTCTGCACAATGCAAGACATTGTTGAAGCTTCCTGGCTTCGAGGTTTAACCTCAGCACAAGTTGCAGAATTGATTGCCCTCACCAGAGCCTGCAGTTTGACAGCCCAAATGAGAGTGACTATATGCAGAGATAGAGAGATAGTCAGTATGGCTTTGGTATTGTCTACGACTTTGGACAGTTATGGTCACAAAGAGGTTTCATGACATCACCTCATTTGCCGATTAGTTCAAGTTTATTTGTTTGCATAGTTACTAAAAACCATTGCAATGAGATACAGCAAGCAATTTAAAATAAAAAATGCACATCAGTTATCAAACTTCCCTCAGATAGTTGTAGTAGCTAGAGAAACTAAAGCTAGATCACCACATAAAATATGTTTAAAAATGCAAGGCAAATTAGTAAAAGCTAGTTGGCTGAGTAACAGCATCTAGTGTCAGCCACTCATTGCACATTGAGACAAAATGCAAATATGCTAAATGCAAAGTGTATAGGGGCATTCAGGCACATGTATCAATGTTAAAATTTGCGATTCCTTATTTGCGAGACATAAGGAATCGCAAATAAGGGATCGCAAGAATCGATGCATCACAAAAATTGCGAAATAATAGCGAATCACAATAAATCGCAATCGCATTTAGCGAGATCTCAAATCGCGAACTCGCTATTTGCGATTTCTCAAATAGCGAAATCGCAAATAGCGGAGTCGCACATTTGATGCATTTTGATGACATCACTACCAGGAAGTCAGCAGCCCAAGCCTCATTCAGTGCACAGTCATAGTGAGAGGAGGGAGCTGACTGCAGGAGCTGAACAGGAGTGAAATTTACATTTGGAACAACACCTGACCTTTTCACAAAATGGATACAGCAACAGTAGAGAACAGTCAAACTGCCAGGAAGAGGAAAAATAAGTTTTCTGAAAAGGAAATAGACACACTAATTGAGGGTGTGGTAAACAGCCATGACAAGCTGGTTGGTAAATTGTCATTGAAAGTGGCAGAGCAGGAAAAAAGGAAAATCTGGATCCGGATCCAAAATAAAGTGAACACTGTTGGGGTCATACACCGTACCATCGACGATTTAAAAAAAAGATGGTATGACTTGCGCAGTCGTGCAAAGGAACGCATTGCCGACCGGCTTAAGGAAGCCAGGAAGACAGGAGGGGGAACACCGACACAGACTGCCAACACACCCATGGAGGACATGGTGGAGTCGACACTCCAGCCTGAAGCTGTTGTTGGGGTGACGCAGCTAGACACCTCTGGAGCGGCAAACACATCTGAAGGTAAGATGCATGCATGTGACCATTGTCATAAATTTGAAAGGTATTACATCAGCTCAGTACAGCACAAGTGTCCATAATGAAAATCCAGTACACATTTTGGTTAAAAATCAAAGTGCATTATGGGAGATGCAGGCAGGTCAGGCAGGTACTATGGCAAACACACAAATAGGAATAAACCAACTCTAAATTAGTGTAACAGCAAAATATTTATTTTTACGGAAATCATGATTTCTGTGACATAACATCACTAACAGAAATTAATGCTGTTTTGCACTGTTTAACCTCACAGATGCAGAACGTGAAGATGCAGAGGACAGTGACTTCCTTGACACACATGAAACTAGCGCAGTAGAAGCGACAGACACACCTGTGGTGCCACAAAATCCATCACGTGCCCCTACCACAAGCAGGGTAACTGTCCCACCACTGGTGACAATGGAATCTGAGGACGAGGCACATGTAACACCAGTGGCCAGGCAGGCGGAAGAGACACCCACGCCGACTCCTCAAACACAGCTCCGCAGTAGCACTGTCCGAGGCCGGAAGCGTAGAGCGAGGTCACTAATCACACAGCTGGAGGACCAACCTATTGATGCCTGGGGTGGTCTTGAGGGACAGATGCTCCGGGTGCAGCGCCTGCAGGCGAAAAACACACGTTTAGTGCAGGCACAAATTGGAAAGATGGCAGCCAATATTGCAGTACTGACGGATTGCGTGAAAGAACTGACCAGGGTGATGCAGGAGGGACATGTGTCACAGACGAGACACCATCGCCAACTGATGCAGCGCTTGAACGTGTATGCAAAATCCAATAATAGGGTGGCCACAACCACTGCACTGCTGGCACGTAGGTCTGTGACCATGCAAACTGAGATGTCCCATTGGAGTGGGGATGTGGCAAAGGCACTGGGCCAGGTGACGAATGCAGTGGAAATGATGCATGCTGCCACAATTGAGTCAAACAATGTCACGCTGGAAGAGGGTAGTGAGGAGGCCTCAAGCATGAGCAGTCTGTCTATGCCTGTTACCACTGCAGGAAGGCGCAAGACACGCAGCAGTACCCCCTCCGCTGCCAACATGAGGGATGAAGATGCAGCATCTGAAAGGCGTCTGGGTGTGCGTGGGAGGAAGCGATAGACTGCCATGTACACTAACATACAGATATGGTGAGGTAACCATTGACGGAGAAAACAGTTTTGACTGACTTTCAAGTCATGACTTGATTTAAAGACAGTTATGTACATTACTGCTATTCCTGTGATACTGGGCACATAAGATGTGTGCTTCAACACTCAAGTCATTATTTTTTAAGATAAACATACTTTGACTGCAATATCCATGTTTTGTCTCATCATTACTCACCTCAGAAATAATTTTTTGTTATTTCCATGCGTCTCCTGCGCCCTTCTGCTGCGCTTGCCCCATGTGCTGCATGGCGGTGTGGCCCTTGCTGGTTGTCGTCCTCCGAGTCGCTTTCAGACACCTCTATTGCTATGCCTCCCCTTGTGGCAATATTGTGTAGAATGGCACATGCTGCTACTATCTTGCAGCCTTGTTCAGGGTTGTATTGTAAGGCGCCACCGGTTTTATGGAGGCATCGTAAGCGGCTCTTCAACAGCCCAAACGTGCGCTCTATGATGTTCCTGGTCGATATATGCGCAGCATTATACCTCTGTTCATTGGCAGTTGTAGGATTGAGGTACGGCGTTATTATGTAATTACGCAAGGCGTATGCACTGTCACCTACATGGAAGTAAGCAAAGGGTCAGTGGCAGTATTACATTTGCATACGTACAATGTCTGTGAGCATTAATAACAGATGTTTACCAAGCAGATGTCCCTCTCCAAATTCACCCCTGACAAGACGAGTGTGTATGCCACTCTGGCGAAATATATATGAATCATGTGCACTCCCTGGGTATTGCGCCACAATGCCAGTTATTATGTTTTTGGCATTGCATACTACCTGTATGTTAAGGGAATGAAAACATTTTCTATTCCTATATATGTATTCATTTCCTGCAGGGGGACATATAGCCACATGGGTGCAATCAATGCAACCTAAGACTTGTGGGAAGTGGGCTATCTGGTAAAATTCCTGTTTAGTCTTGGTGAGGTCATGTGCGGTTGTGGGGAAGCTAATGTGTGAGTTGATCCGGGACATCATGGCATCAAGGAATGCTTTGAAGATTCTTGAAAGTGCGCTCTGAGACACACCTCCAGCTACTTCTATGACCCCCTGGAAACTGCCTGACGCCAGTAGGTACAGGCAACATAGGACCTGCACATGTGTGGGTATGGCATTGGTACTACGTGTATGTCGCTGCAGAATGGGATCCAATTCATTGATTAAATCATATATCATTGCTGCATTGAGCCTATACTTGTCGTATATCTCATCTTCTCTCTGTCCTAGCAAAGTAATGCGGACTCGGAAGATGCGCTCCTGTATTCTCCTCCTTCTGTGTGCTGCAGCCTGGAGCCTCATCCTCCTCGCCATCAGGTAAATCCCTGCCATTGTGAAATGTTCAGGCTCAATCTGTGTGTGTTTAAGTAAGTTTCTGTTGACTTTCAGCTGTATCTGATTTGCACTAATTATTACCACCTGGTTGTGATCCTTCTTATTTTGCACTTGTTATTTTGCGATTTTCAGTAAAATCGCAAATTGCGATTTTTCATGCATTTATTTGTGAATCTTTAATTGCGATTCGCTATTTGGAAGACGCAATTAAAGATTCGCAAATTTATTCTCAGATTAAATTGCGATTCTTTAATTTTGCGAAAACATTTCTTTTCGCTATATTTGCGTTCATGCATTGCTGCAGGGTACTTTGCGATCGCAAATGGTTTATTTTACAGATTCGCAATTTTTGCGAATTTTTTAAGCTTGATGCATGTGCCTGTTGGAGTACTAAAGTGCCAATGTGCAGCCTCTTTACGCATGATTATACAGCAATGTAAATGCATCAAGGAGGGACCTTACAGAACCATTGCAATGAAATCCAGCAAGCAATTTAAAATCAAGAGTGCACATCAGTTAAAAAACTTCTCTCCGATAGCTGTGGCAGCTAGACAAACTACAGCTAGGTTACTGCATAGATTTATTTAGAAAGGTGCATCAAATCAGTAGAAGTTAGTTGGCTGGATAACAGTATCTAGTGTCAGCCATTCATTGAACAGTGAGTTGAAATGTAAGTATGTCAATGTGCAAAGTTTGTAGGAGCTGGGAGTAATAAAGTGTCAATGTACAGCCTCCTTACACAAGATCATACGACATTGTAAATATATCAAGGAGGGACCTTACAAAGCGATCATTATTTGCTTTAGTAACAAGTTCAAGTTCAAATGTCCATCTTTCTCTGGATCAGAAGGTGCAGCAGTTCCCACATATGATTATGCCATTCAAACAGGCTAAAAAAAATGGTCACCACCTAATGCGTGAGCAATGCAAGCAGGTCAATAAGAGCAGATTGGCTGGATGTGGAAAGAACTTGACAGCATCTGATATCAACCATTCTTTGTTAGATGGTTTAAAGTGTTAAATGTGTGTAGTGCAAAAAGCATGGAAGCTAAAAGTACCAAAGTGCCAACGTTCAGACTCCTTTCACATGTTCAAATGATGATGTGAATACAACACGAGAGGACGCTACAGAATTACTTAAAATCAGCTTAGGTGACAAGTTCCAGATCGAAGAACCATCCCACTCAGTTCACCGATTAGAAATGGTGCACATGTAAAAAGATTACTGGATGCGTTACAACTTTCCACTGAAATTGCTGTTGTTAAATGTGCAGCTCACAGAAGTGACAATGGTTATGTCACAATCAGCAATAGATATGCCGATGTGGTAGCACAATACTGTGCCATGGTGGCCTGCACATTTAATGGAATATTCACAGATGAATCTCAGGAAGATGCTGTCTTTTCAATGTTGATGTCTGTAACTGACACATGGGAAGAACTCAAGAGCTTGGAGGAAAATGTCACTGAGGCAGAACAGCAGGGTTGGCACAGAGCAAGATGTGGAAAAAACTCAAATGGCATTTGGTTTTAGGTAGATGGAAGACCAGTGTTACCAGACAGTTTGTTATCTCCCATGACATATTTCCATGGTACCATAGATTTAGATAGGGATGCTATTGTTAGGTCCTTTGGACTTGAATTGGTTTCTCCCCAGATTCAGGAAGTTTGCAGCAGAACTATGTCACAGTTGTGTAACAGGGAAGCGAACACCAGTTACATTTAGTCACATAGGGAAATAAGGTTTCCTTTCAACAGAATGCAGATGTATTTTATTAAGATGCCTGTTTGTAATGGGCTGAGATATGTCCTGGTTAGTGTTGTTTTTCTCCTGGTGGATGGAAGCCTACCCAGCATGGAGAAATTAAAGTTTCACTGCAGCTAAACTGCTGTTGAGAGAGCTGGTACCGCAGTACGGAATGACGATTTCTCTGAAGTCAGATCAAGGAACTCATTTTAATAATGACATCCTTAAGATGTTATGTGCAACATTACAAGTAGAGCAGAAATTGCATTGTAGCTATCAATCAGAAGCTTCTGGGCTAGCAGAGCAGCTAAATGGAACCATAAAGTCTCAAATGGCAAAGTCTGTGCATCCACTTCACTGAAATGGCCTTATGCTTTGCCTTTGGTGTTGATGAGCCTTCACAGTACACCTGACAGGAAGACAGGTTTATCTCCAAGAGATTTTGATGGGCAGAGCAATGAGACTGCCTGCTGTACCTGCAAATGCACTTGTGAATAGAACAGATGACATGGTACTTGATTACTCCAAAGGATTAGCTGATATGGTGCGTTCTGTTTTTCGACAGGTTGAAGCTGCCATAGCAAATCCATATCAAGAGCAGTGTCACGACTTGAACCAAGGAGACTGGGTACTTGTTAAGAAGCATGTGAGAAAGTCCTGTCTGGAACCAAGGTGGAAAGGCCCCTACCAGGTGATTTTAGTCGACAACACTGCTTTTAAATGTGCCAGAGTGCCAAACTGGGTACATGCTTGACATACTCAGAAAACAAGAGATCCATTTGACGAAATAGTGTTCTATGAGCCAGAACCGAGAACACTGGTGACTGTACTACCACAAGTTGAGCAAATTGCACACGTACCGCAAGTGGCAAAACAGCAAGGAAAAAAGGGTGAACAACTGTAGACAGGTGAAGATATCCAATTACTGAATATTCCACAGAGTGGCATTGGAGCTCTTGGATTAGAAGGAGGAGTAAATACTCCAGCAAAAGTGACAGTTGAGATACTTCCAGATCAACAAGAAGATCCAGGAAAAGGAACAAGCACTATTTCAAAACCAGAAAGAACTTTCAATGGCCAAGAATCTACAATTGAAAGAAGTTAAAATCAAGTGTGTCAATTGGATCAACAACACCTACACTCACTGAAGAAACAGAGTGACACAGAAAGTGATCAAGTACCAAAGAGATGCATATGATTAAGAGCACCTAGCTGAATATATTCTGCACCTGAAGGGACCTACTATCTGAGACAAGTGCTTAATATTACAATATCAGATTGGCTTGACTAAAGCAAAGAATTGCCTGAACCCTCTTGAAACCGTTGACTTTTAAGTTTGGAAAGCCCTTTGAGAATTAAAAAACAATTGTTGACAAACTCATTGAATGAACTGTACAAATACACTGACAAAATCGACTGATGGTTGCCAATAAGAATTAAGAAGATTACCCAGGCCCAAGATAGCAGTAGAAGAGTAGGGATAACATTTTAGAAGAACACAGAGTAGGGTTCAGGAAAACTATACGTAGATTGTTGTAAATAAAGCCTAAAAAAGCTACTTGAATTCCAAAGAAAAAGAAGAAAAATATATAGACTGTTTGTGCAATAAAGCAAAGATACTAACTTGCTGCTATGCTCACTGTTTTTAGGAGATCTGATTTCAGTTAAGCATGCGTATTCTAGCCAGAGCTAGATGCAACATTATAGTAGGGATTACATTATTACTAGTAGTATTAATAGACATAGCATTATTATTGGATATACATTTCACACCTGAGAAAGAAAATTCTAAATTTTCATTTACTAATAGGACACATTCCCACGATGTGGCTGAGTTGAAAGCCGAATTTGTAGATTGCTTGAAAGAAAAGTATTCAATTAACGTTTATTCTAGATTAGTCCAAGAGTATACACATTCTATGAATGCTAAGGAATGTTATGTGTGTGCCAACATGCCTTCCTCGGCTGAGGAGGCGGTGACATACCATCACATTCCTTTCTCATATGCAATTTTATGCAGCATATTGCTTGGTTTCATTTATGGGCAACAGCATTTTCAATATTATTACTCTAATTATGACATGATTCTTTTGAAAGGGTCTTTATAAAAAATAGTTAACTCACACCCACAAGCAAAAGAGATGGACACTGCTTGGTATTATTTTTGACCTAACCTCCCTATTTACACTATTAAGGCTTATGAAAATAATGTAACTTGCTTAATGAGACCACTATAGAAGACATTTATAATGGTGTTAGAAGAAAGAAGGGCACACATTGCACGTAGTAAAATTCAGAGTGAAGATGTTTTGAAGGATGCATGGAAAAAGGAAGAAGATGACTTTAGAAAGAAAATGACTTATCCAAGGTTGAGACTGAACAAAAGACAAAAAGGGACAGTATATGTTTTTAAAAGACATGGCAGATTTTACAGGTTGGCGATCCTGCAATTCCCAGAGTTAATTTTGTTTGTGGCGAGATGCATATTTCAAATTACCAGCTGACTGGGAGGGTATTTACTAATTCGGCTTATTGTTTCCTAAGCTGTATCATGCGCATAGTTTAAATGATTTAACAATGACACTTACACACAACCCCTACTAGAAGTATAAACCCTAAACCCTTGTTGGTGCTATTATTCCAGCTGTAGGAGTGATACTGAAAGATGACAAGATAAGAAAGCTGTCAACAGTAGTGGACAAGCTTGCACCCAGTACATCTGGAGCTTTGCTAGTTACAAATACAGAATTAGTGGCAGTTAGATCAATGGTTTTACAAAATAGATATGCTTTAGACATTCTGCTTTTTGAAGTTAGAACATTGTTGCACATACATACCTGACAAGAGTAAGAAAATCAAAGAACACACAAAGAACATTTTAGACATCACAAACCCCTGGTATAGTAAAAAGCTTCACAAAGGGAAATTCTGCAATAGACAATTGGATTGCAACAGCAGGAGGAGGTTTCCACAAAGCCATATTAGTACCTGTATTAATTATAGTTGTCTTTTTTCTGACTTCACTAGGAGTGTATAAGGCTATCAAAATAATATTGCAAAGGAAAACAAAACAGAGAAAGAAAGAAACAAACAGATAGAGAAAGATTTAAAACTAAGTGACCACTTTAGCAAAGAATACAACAAATTAAAGGAGAGGTAGAACCTAAAATGAAAAAGAAAAGACTTAACTGAAGATGAGAGCGAGTTGTGAGTTGATCTGTGATTGTTTTGTGATGGTTAGAAACCATCAGATAGGGGAGATTGCTAGAGCATTTTTAATAAATGAAAGTTAATGTAATTAACATGTAGAAATAATGTGCAGTCCTCAAAATGAATTGTCACACATAAACGGCAACTGAGAGCACTAGGATTTCATAAGCTGCATAAATTAAGTTAGAAAAACTTGTGAATGCATTTTCTCTTTTTCCTTTCCACAGACCTAAGCTCAGAAATGTCAGTAATGAAAGATGGAAGACTTTCAATGATACAACACTTCTGAATTTAACATGAACTAATAGAAAACATTAGATTTCGCCCTTCCCATAAGCATAGTTTCATAGAATATAATAATGTATTAAATTGTGTAGTTAAATTTCTGTAACAAGTTTCGTCATGATAAAATGTGCAAGTTAGAATGTGTGATGCATGATTTCATCTGTAGGATGTAGAGAACTAACCATGAACTGTTTTGTCTTGTAATAGAAATAAACAGTGGGAACCTAACCTCTACTTGCACAATGTTTATGAAATGTTCATTTTAGCACTTAATGTCTGTAAGCCTTTTGTCTTGAACTGCTTGGTTGATGGAAGCTTTCCTGTTTCCATGAGGTCATCAAGTGTTGATTTGCTGAGAAGACTGAAGAATGCAACATTTTACCTTAGTGATAGAGATCAAAATATTATATTAGTGTGTGTTCCTTGAGTAGTGCGCAAATGAGAGTGGAGATTCTTCAGACCCTTTCTAGACTCTTGGCAGAGCCCTTTGCTGTGATTTTCTCTGACTTTCTCAGAGAGATCTATTCATTTCCTTTGCCTGCATCTATGCTCCTCTCAGATACTACTGAATTTCATGAACTTCTCCTTATGGGAAGTGGTAACTGATTAAGAATTGTTTAAAAGCTTTAAGCTTTCACCTCTCATTTAGAACTCTTTATGGGTTCTAATAGATAATTTCCTCTCATTTCCTAGACTTAAAATAGAGATTTACTTGTATGGAACACGCTTTATGCAATTGTTCTGTATTGTATTACTGATTAATTGATTACCTATTTTGTGAAACCTATTAAAAAGAGATCTTTACTAAAAGATTTTAATAAAACTTTGAAAACTCACACCAACTCTAAGCATTGACTCCCCAGAAATTTAGAATTGAAATTTGATGTATAGAAAATTTGAATTTTTGATTTGCAGCTTCTGATTAATTCTCTTCTTATGTCCAAGGTCTTTCGGCCCAGGACCGAGTAATGAGCGAGGACTTTCCTCCAGATGATTAAAATAATTGATAGTGTCAACCAAATATTTATTTAAAATGCCTGCCCCACCACATAGGCTCTCCATAAATGTTACCAGTCTCATGATTAATGCCCAGTTAATTCCTCTCATACTATAGATCACAGCTTTGCCACTGTTGGGTAAGCCCACCCACTTAAAAATTGGTTTTAACCAAAGATACGCTGTAATGCTAAAGAGGAAGACATAGAAATAATGTACAGCATGTTTTTTTATATTAACATAGACAGAGGCACCCAATACTACAACTGAAACATTACCATGACCTACTAACTCATACAAGGGAATCAACAAAAACACAAGATATAAAGGTTTGTTCATAAGGTGCATAGGCCTGTAATGTTGATGCCAGGCATGTAAATAAGTATCGAACTCATAACCCTGTTGGTGACTGCGAGTGACTACGAGTCATAGGAGGGGGCAGAGTACTGCAAACCCCAGGAGCTCTAGTGGCTGACGCCACCTACGATGTCAGCTACGTGGCCGGAGGCACCTATTTCCTTTGTTGGGGGCTCCCGCTGCACAGGATGCGCCCGGGTGCGGGCCCGTCTGCGCCCGTCCGCGACTGTCCGAGGCTGGGCCCACCCTCTTGGTGGGTTGACCTTGGTGCGCAGATCATCATCTCTATCACCTGGCTGACATTGCCAACGCTAGCCCGCATTTGGGGGGGGCTTGGACATATGCGCAGTAAATAACTTCCTCACTGCCTTTTGTATCTAGTTGCCGTGGGTTTGTGAATTCTATGATTAGCCCCTTGTAGTGCCTGGGGGGCTTTGCAGAAACTGTCATATTGTCATATTGGCCAGCATGGGGAAGAGGAAGGCATTACCAACTATCACATCTTCGGGTCAGCCTTGTTCAACTATTGACTTGTTCTTGCAAAAGCTGTGGGGGCCATCTCTAAAGAAATTGACCGGGCTGAAAGATGGCTTTCAGTTGATTCAGGAAGTCCTGGTCTCTTGTCTACAATTGTTACATCACTGCCCGGGTTTGGTCACAGTCACTTCTAACTCAATTCTTGAGACTTCTCTTCCTAATCCCGCCGCAACCATTGCCTTTTCACTTGGGCCTTCAACTTTCAGGCCCCTTCTCTTTTCTTCTCCATATACTGATGCGGTGAGCCCTCCAGCTTCCAAACAGAAACGGAAGGCAAACAAGGCGGTTGAAGTTCCCATGATCACACGACAGGGGATGGAAAGCATGCATGCCAGGAATAGCCCAGAGGGCATGGCGATCTACCTGGCTCCTGCACTACAAAAAATTACAGCTTCTCTCACTGACTTATTTGCCCCTCTTTGGGTTAGACTCGACAATTTGGAGGCAGCCTCTCTGGACTTATCAAGTAAAATGGTCAATCTTTTGAACTTTATGGATAAGTCCCTCCATCACTCACCACTTCAGTCCCAAGTCACATCCTCTGACGCGCCTTCAGTCAATCTCCAGAGCTGTAGTAGTAACTAGCATGAAATATGCCACCTTAAGCCCCAGGCTGTATTTAGCCAGATTACTACCTCAGGGCCTAGGGTTTCCACTGAAACATAGATGACCCAGCCTACACTAATTTCCTTCCCTTGGTTCCTAATGTGGTAGGTGTTCCCTGTACCGGGGATCGGTCATTCAAGGGCTCTTTGCCCCTGGTGATTGATCTTCCTCAGGCTTGTGCCCCTTACACTGTAGACTTGACCAAGGTTCCTGGACCGACCACATACAATGCGGGAACCATGGTCAACTGATTAATAAAGCCTCACACTGGTTAGCTCTAAATACTGATTTTACCGTTAGAGACCACAACGACATCTTGATGGCGCAGAGGGTTCCCTGGATAGGGTCTACAAGGAAAACAATTGGGGGAGATTGTATCATTATCTCTGTGCGATACCCCGAAATAGCAAGAAAAACTTTACAAGGAGCATCTAAATCGTTTCATTTAGGTTCATGTATTAAACAACTCCCATTGTTTTTCTTATAGACCACCCATGAGCACCCAAAGGGCAGAGCAGCAAATGGATGGTGGGCGCGTGGATAACAGTGCAGGGACCCACCAATCATTCTTAAACCGTTATGCTCCTCTGGCAGACCTTAACGACTTGGATTGACTCTATGAGGCAAAAGAGATACTTATTCTGCCGTTCCAATGACTGGCCCTTTTACGCCTGCGCACAGAGGAGGCTAGTAGCTTCAAGACCAATTTAGATCCTGTCACATCCCTCAATCACTAAGTACCCACCAGGTAACTCCCATTCTATGGGGATCCAACAATCGCCCATCTCCATCTTAACTTCTCCTGTGGGCATTACCCCCAATCCTGGCAAAGACCTAAGCCTTATTTCTTGGAACTTGGCAGGTTTGGCCTCCAAGTTCTCTGATGATAGCTGGCTACTGTTTATTAGGTCTTGCAACATTATTTGCTTACAAGAGACGTGGGAACCCAAGAATACATTGTTTTAGAGGGATACAAGATCTTTTTTTGTCCAGCGATAGGCTTGAATATGGGCAGAGCAAGGGGGGATCTTATCATCTTCACAGCTCTTGAGTTCTGTAACACCATACAGATTATGAAGTGGGACTCCCAGGGGTTCCAGGGTGTAACATTTGTTTTGGGATTGCCCTCTGTTAGAACTGGGGGTCTCTAGTTGGCAGAGGTAGGTACCTTTGTCCAAATAGGGACCCTTGCTTCTAGTCAGAATAAGGGGGTACACTCCTGAAATAACCCCTGCTCACCCTCTTGGTAGCTTGGCACGAGCAGACAGGCTTAGTTCAGAGGCAGTGTGTAAAGCATTTGTGAACACATACAGTAATCTAGTGACAACACTACAAATGGACACCACACAGGTTGTATTATAAAAATAAGTATCTTTTATATAGATTTACCACAAGACCATAAATGACATAAATAATCCACAATACTGTACTTTAAGGATGGTAGAATTAGCTTGAGTCTCTTAAAATGAAAATGCGACACTTTGAGTTCAATGTACCTTAAGATGCGTAACTCAGGGCAACGAAAAGTGTTGCAGGGAAGGTGATGCGATAGTCCCTTACACGCAAAGGCAGTGATGCGTTGAAGATCTGGTGCAAAAGAAACAAAGTGGCATCTTCTTGAGGTTGCGACAACGAAGATGTGATGCGTGCACGCCCGACGGCCGTGCGGCGATTGCGATGAGTCTTTGGAGCCGCGACAGGCCCTGCGACACGCTTCCCTGGCGATGCGACGGCGTCTGATGCGAGGTCGACGATCTTCTCCTGGGATGCGGGGCACGCCTCGTGTTGCGATGCGTCGGCATCTGATGCGAGGTCGATGCTCTGCCCCGGGGATGCGACGGCGTCTGATGCGACGGCGACACTCTTCTCCGGTGCTGCGAGGCGCTTCGAAGGATGCGGCGCGCTCCTTCGGGGATGCGCCGGCGTCTGATGCGACGTCGACACTCTTCTCCGGCGATGCGAGACTCAGCGGCTGCGGCGGCACGCTTCTTCGTGTTGAGTCGCGCTTCCAGGTCCCAGAGACACGCAAGTGTGTCAGAAGGTCCAAATTCCCAGCAAGGGAACACAGGGGGAGCTGGTGGGTGAAGTCTGTTGTCCCTGAGACTTCAGCAGGAGGCAAGCTCTGAAATCAAGCCCTTGGAGATCCTTCACAAGTTGATGAAAGTACACACAAAGTTCCCTTCTCCTTTCTTTGGCAGTCAGGCAACCACTGCAGGCAGATCCCTCTCAGTTTAGGGATAGTCTTCTCCTCAGTTTCTTCTTGGTTCCGCTCCTCAGCAAAGGTTTCTTCTTGTTTCCCAAAAGTGATCTAATTTCCTAGGGGTCTGGGTCCCCTTTTTATACACCTTTTCTCTTTGTTCTCTGGAGGCAGAGAGGCCTCTGCCTAGCCCAAAACCAGTTCTGGTCAGTCCTGGAGCACTTTGTTTTCCTGACTCCTTCTTTCCTTTCAGAATGTGGGGCAGAGTGCTCAGCCGCCCGGCAGGAGGTGGGGCCAGCATTGTGGAAGGCAGGCACAGCCCTATTCAGACCCAGGTGCAACTCCTCCCTCCACTCTGGATGCAGATCTTTCTATTCAGCCCTGTGCTGACTCACCCTGTCTCCTGTAGCCACCCCCAGCCCCTGTCACTCAATCTCCAGACAAGGAATACACAACCTAGCAGAGGCAGGCTTGGATAGTTAGGCAAGAAAATACCCACTTTCTAAAAGTGGTATTTTCAAACACAGAATGTTAAAACCAACTTCACTAAAAGATGTATTTTATCATCCTGAGTTCAGGCATACTAAATTCGTTTTTCTACCATGTTCCCTGGGTCAGTTCTGACTATAAGGTGTAATAGTCAGTCTGCCCATTCTGGCCTATGGGGAGCAGGTAGCCTTGCAATAGTGAAAAACGAAAATGGCTGTAATTCACTATTAGGACATGCCACACACACCAGGGCATGTCCCACCTTGTACTTACAATGCACCCTGCCCTAGGGCCTACTTTAGGGGTGACCAACATGCAGTAAAGGGAAGGTTTAGGGACTGGTAAGTGGGTGTACTCACCAAGTCGACATGGCAGCCTAGGCTGCATGCAGGCTCTGCAATGGCAGGCCTGAGACACATTTTACAAGCTGCTTCTGTGGGTGGCACAACCAGTGCTGCAAGCCCACCAGCGGCATTGGATTTACAAGCCCTGGGCACACTCAGTGCGCTGTACTAGGGACTGACAAGTAAACCAATCATCCAATCATGGAGTCACTAATACATACATCAATTTACAATAGGGAGCACTTGCACTGTGGCACTGAATAGCAGTGGCACAGTGCCCAAAGCATCTAAACCAGCAAAAACAGATCAATAACATTGGAGGCATCATCAAAAAATGGAAGGGAGACCCACGCCAAGGATGCCAGGTCTAACACGTGTCCCCTCCAGCTGAAATGTGGGGAGAACTACCCTACCTCATGGGAGTTCTCTTCACTAAGGCGGAAAAATCTGGACAGACCATCAGCATTGGCGTGTTCTGTACCAGGGCGGTGTTCCACCGTGAAGTCCATCCCCTGTAGGGAAATGGACCACCTCAACAGCTTTGGATTCTCACCCCTCATCTGCATCAACCATCTGAGGGGCCTGTGGTCTGTCTGAACCCGGAAGTGAGCCCCAAACAGGTATGGTCTCAGCTTCTTCAGTGCCCAGACCACAGCAAATGCCTCACGCTCAATAGCACTCCACCTCTGTTCCCGTGGAAGTAACCTCCTGCTAAGGAAGGCTACAGGTTGGTCTAGGCCCTCCTCATTCATCTGTGACAAAACAGCCCCCACACCATGCTCTGAAGCGTCTGTCTGAACGATAAACTCTTTGGAGAAGTTGGGGGCCAGGAGCACGGTAGCCGTGCACATGGCTGTCTTCAAGGTGTCAAAAGCTTTTTGACAGGTGTCAGTCCAAATCACTCTCTTGGGCTGCTTCCTGGAAGTCAGCTCTGTCAAGGGTGCAACGATGCTGCCATACCCCTTGACAAATCTCCTGTAAATACCCGGTGAGTCTTAGGAAGGCTCTCACCGCTGTCTGGGTCATGGGGGGCTCCCAAGCCAGAATGGTATCTATCTTGGGCTGTAGGGGCGCCACCTGGCCGCTCCCAACCTGGTGTCCCAAGTACACCACAGAACCCTGCCCAATCTGGCACTTACTCGCCTTGATCGTGAGGCCTGCCCTCCGCAGCACCATCAACACTTCCCAGAGGTGGTGCAGATGTTCTTCCCAACTGGCGCTGAACACTGCGATGTCATCCAGGTAGGCGGCACTGAACTCTTCCAGTCCGACCAACACCTGGTTGACCAACCTCTGAAAGGTGGCAGGGGCATTCTTCATCCCAAAGGGCATCACCTGGAATTGGTAGTGCCCATCTGGTGTGGAGAATGCTGACCTCTCCTTTGCCCCATCAGTCAAGGCGATCTGCCAGTACCCAGACGTTAAGTCAAACGTACTGAGGTACCGGGCAGCCCCTAACCGATCTATGAGCTCATCAGCTCTGGGGATGGGGTGTGCGTCAGTCCTGGTGACGGAATTGAGTCCTCGGTAGTCCACACAGAACCGGAGTTCGGGTGTGGCACCAGGCGCGGCAGCCTTTGGGACCAAGACCACTGGGCTGGCCCAAGGGCTGTGAGAGGACTCAATTACCCCCAATGCAAACATCTTGGAGACCTCCTCCTTGATGCAAGCTCTCACCCTGTCAGTCACCCTGTAAGCCTTGTGCTTGACAGGAAGACTGTCCCCAGTGTCCACATCATGGACGCACCAGTCAGTGACACTAGGAACCAGGGAGTACAGGTCAGGAAACTGCCCCAACAGTTGGCGACAGTCACCTTGCTGCTCAGGTGTCAGGGAGGTAGAGAGGTTCACACCCTCCACTGATCCATCTTGCTCTTGGGCTGACAGGAGGTCAGGAAGAGGCTCAGTCTCCTCCTCCATCCCAGCATCTGTAGCTAAGAGCATGCCCACTTGGGACCTCTCCAAGTGGGGCTTAAGGCGGTTGACGTGCAGGACCCGCAATGGGTTCCTGGGAGACCGCATGTCCACCAAGTAGGTAAAAGGACTCTTGCGCTCCACCACCTCAAAGGGTCCGGTCCACTTATCCTGGAGCGCACAGGGCTCCACTGGGGCCATGACCCAAACTTTCTGACCAGGTTGAAGCTCAACCATAGTGGCATTCTGGTTGTACCACCGCTTCATTTCCTCCTGGCTGGCTTCCAGATTTGCCTCAGCAAGTTGCCTGAAATGCCTAGTTTGGTTCCTGAAGGCCAGCATGTAGCTATATACATCCTGGGGAGGTTTCCTGGGAGATTGCTCCCAGCCTTCCTTGACCAAACTCAGAGGTCCTCTCACTGGGTGAGCATACAGAAGCTCAAAGGGGCTGAACCCTAGAGACTTCTGTGGCACCTCCCGGTATGCAAAAAGAAGGCATGGCAAGAGGACGTCCCACTTACGCCTCATGGGTTCTTCCAGACCCATAATCATGCCCTTCAGGGTCCGGTTGAATCTCTCAACCAACCCATTGCCTTGGGGGTGGTAAGGAGTGGTGAACTTGTACGTTACACCGCACTCCTCCCACAGGGACTTCATATACTTGGATATGAAGTTTGGTCATCTGTCAGACACCACCTCTTGAGGGAACCCCACACGTGAGAAAATTCCCATCAGTGCCCGTCCCACCACGGGGGCCGTCACTGTCCTCAGAGGGATGGCTTCAGGGTACCGGGTGGCATGGTCCACCAAGACCAGGATGAACCTGTTGCCCATGGCTGTCTTGGGGTCCAGTGGCCCCACAATGTCAATACCCACCCGTTCAAAGGGGGTGATGACCACAGGGAATGGCTGGAGAGGAGCCTTGTGCTTCCTCCCACTCTTTCCACTTGCCTGGCAAGTCTAACAAGTCCTTCAGTGAGTGGCGGCACTCCTGCGCATCTGGGGCCAAAAGAAATGGGTGACAAGCCTTTCAAAGGTCTTGTCCTGCCCCAGATGTCCTGCTAAAGGCACATCATGAGCCAAACCCAGTAGGAAGGCTCTGAAGCGCTGGGGTACCACCAGCACACGGGCTGACCCAGGCTCAGCAACCTTAGGCTCGCTATACAGGAGACCATTCTCCCAGTAGATCCAATGTGATCCAGACTGATCACCTGCTGCCTGGTCTGTGGCCTGTTGCCTCAGACCCACGAGAGAAGGGCACTTGTTCTGCTCCTCGCAGAACTCCTCCCTGGAGGGTCCTCCATCTTGCTGCCAATGGGTCAGCTCAGGCAGGTCCCCCAGTTCAGCTACCTGTTCCCCTGTAGGCTCCAGGGCATCCCCCTCAGGGTTTGCCTCCTCCTGGACTGTGGGAACTTCGGGGGCCGGTTTCCCGTGCCCCCTGCCTCTTCTCTCCCCGGCAGGCACCTGGGCCTCCCTCACAGGCTCCAGGTCCTCTTGAACACCTCTCGCTGCCATGGACCGGGTGGTCACACACGCCCAATCAGGCAAGCCCAACATCTCCAAATGAGCACTCCGCTCCACCTTAGCCCAAGGGGAGCTCTCCAAATCGTTCCCTAACAAACAGTCAACAGGCATGGCTGGCCTCACAGCTACTTGAAGAGTACCAGAGACCCCCCCACTCAAAGGGAACCTGAACCACCTTGCAGTGGCTCTCTGTGTTGTCAGCGGCAACAACTGGATAGAATGCATCAGGGACCACCTGCTCTTTAGACACCAGGTGACACTTGACAGCTGTCACACTGGCTCCTGTGTCTCTCAGAGCCTCCACCCTTTGGCCATTGATGGTCACCCACTGCCTGTATTTCTTAGTGTTCTCAGGCAGTTGGGTCCTAGGGACCATCTCAGAGTCTCCTAAAGAGACATGGGACAATATTACAGGATCCCACCCATCTTGGGCACCCACCTCCTCCCCCAGGGCTACACTAGCCAACTGCCGGGGACTGCACCAGGGGGTGCTGGCTTTCCAAACAAGGGGCACTGGGGTTCATTGGCCCTGTGGCCTAGGGCGCCACATCTGTAGCACACCAGGGGTCCCCTATGGACAGGTGGACCTGTCGGGGCCCCGTGCTTTTTCTCAGGCGGAGGCTGAGAACCTTTCCCTTGGTTCCCTTGGGGTTTACTTTGGGGCCCTCTCTGGAACTCCCTCTGTTTACCCTTGTCCCCCCCACTCCTCTGCTGGGGACCCTGCCCACCCTTGGTGGAGTCTCCCACGTGACCCTTGTGGACCCGGGTGCTCACCCAGCGGTCCGCCTCCTCAGCAAGCTGCCTAGGGTTAGTCAGCCTACTGTCAATCAGGTGCTGGCGTAGCTCAGGAAAACAATTACTGGACAAGTGCTCCCATGCAATCAAATCAAAGAGCGCCTGAAAATCATTTGCTTTGCTACCCTTTACCCAACCATCCAAGGCTCTGCAAAAAAAGGTCACATATTCAACCCAGGTACTGTTTTCAATCTTCTTACAGTTCCTGAACCTCTGCCTATAGAGTTCAGGAGTCAACCCATACCTGGTCATCAATGCATTTTTCATGTGGCTGTAGGAATTATAGACTTCAGAGGGCAAGTCCAACAAGGTATCCCGTCCCTCACTAAGGAACTGACCCCACAACCCCGCTCCCCAAGCCTTCTCAGGGACCCGGTGGGAAGTCATGGCTACCTCATAGGCCTTGAACCATTGCCCAATATCATCATTTTTACAAAACTCCTTAACCACATCTTTAGGAATATACACCCTGGCCTCACCAGGCACTGACGGTGTGCTGCCACCAGAGGGAGTAATCTCTAATTTCTTGGCTCTAAACTCCATCTCCCTCAAACTTTTTTCATGCTCCTGATCCATTCTTTTCTCCTCTAAGGCCAACTTTCTAGATTGCAATTCAAATTCCAACTGCCCCTTGAACTTGAGCTTGGTCAGCTCCATTTCATGCATCCTACTTTTTCTCTGTCCTCCAGCTCTTCTGGGGACAGACCTCGGGCAGAAACACTGCTACCTATGGGGGAAGATGCTCTCCTCTCCCCTGGACCTACTGGCCCATCCAGCTGCTCAATTATATTCTCAGCCCCCTCCTCATTCTCAGGGGTATTCCTTGCTTCGACCCAGGCCCTCAGCGCCTTTTGGAAATCATCCTTCTTGGAGATTCCGGTCATAGAAACTTTGAACTTCCTGCAGAAATGCTTGAGCTGGTTAACGGTGTAGCATTCCAGTTTCTCCTCTTCCCAATCATTATCAACAGATACTACGGATGCTGCTTTTTCCATGGTGATTAAACTTGGCAGTTTTTAGCAAAAATAGAAAGTCCCAGAAAAGAATATCTACCAAAAGTATGTGGTTGCGTTATGGTCTGCACTCACTAGGTAGTGTTCACCAATCACTGTACATGAGTCACAAATGCAAGTCCAGAATCCTCACCGCTGACCACCAATGTTAGAACTGGGGGTCTCTAGTTGGCAGAGGTAGGTACCTTTGTCTAAATAGGGACCCTTGCTTCTAGTCAGGATAAGGGGGTACACTCCTGAAATAACCCCTGCTCACCCTCTTGGTAGCTTGGCACGAGCAGACAGGCTTAGTTCAGAGGCAGTGTGTAAAGCATTTGTGAACACATACAGTAATCTAGTGACAACACTACAAATGGACACCACACAGGTTGTATTATAAAAATAAGTATCTTTTATATAGATTTACCACAAGACCATAAATGACATAAATAATCCACAATACTGTACTTTAAGGATGGTAGAATTAGCTTGAGTCTCTTAAAATGAAAATGCGACACTTTGAGTTCAATGTACGTTAAGATGCATAACGCAGGGCAACGAACAGTGTTGCAGGGAAGGTGATGCGATAGTCCCTTACACGCAAGGGCAGTGATGCGTTGAAGATCTGGTGCAAAAGAAACAAAGTGGCGTCTTCTTGAGGTTGCGACAACGAAGATGTGATGCGTGCACGCCCGACGGCCGTGCGGCGATTGCGATGAGTCTTTGGAGCCGCGACAGGCCCTGCGACACGCTTCCCTGGCGATGCGACAGCGTCTGATGCGAGGTCGACGATCTTCTCCTGGGATGCGGGGCGCGCCTCGTGTTGCGATGCGTCGGCGTCTGATGCGAGGTCGATGCTCTGCCCCGGGGATGCGACGGCGTTTGATGCGACGGCAACACTCTTCTCCGGTGCTGCGAGGCGCTTCGAAGGATGCGGCGCGCTTCTTCGGGGATGCGCCGGCGTCTGATGCGACGTCGACACTCTTCTCCGGCGATGCGAGACTCAGCGGCTGCGGCGGCACGCTTCTTCGTGTTGAGTCGCGCTTCCAGCTCCCAGAGACACGCAAGTGTGTCAGAAGGTCCAAATTCCCAGCAAGGGAACACAGGGGGAGCTGGTGGGTGAAGTCTGTTGTCCCTGAGACTTAAGCAGGAGGCAAGCTCTGAAATCAAGCCCTTGGAGATCCTTCACAAGTTGATGAAAGTACACACAAAGTTCCCTTCTCCTTTCTTTGGCAGTCAGGCAACCACTGCAGGCAGATCCCTCTCAGTTTAGGGATAGTCTTCTCCTCAGTTTCTTCTTGGTTCCGCTCCTCAGCAAAGGTTTCTTCTTGTTTCCCAAAAGTGATCTAATTTCCTAGGGGTCTGGGTCCCCTTTTTATACACCTTTTCTCTTTGTTCTCTGGAGGCAGAGAGGCCTCTGCCTAGCCCAAAACCAGTTCTGGTCAGTCCTGGAGCACTTTGTTTTCCTGACTCCTTCTTTCCTTTCAGAATGTGGGGCAGAGTGCTCAGCCGCCCGGCAGGAGGTGGGGCCAGCATTGTGGAAGGCAGGCACAGCCCTATTCAGACCCAGGTGCAACTCCTCCCTCCACTCTGGATGCAGATCTTTCTATTCAGCCCTGTGCTGACTCACCCTGTCTCCTATAGCCACCCCCAGCCCCTGTCACTCAATCTCCAGACAAGGAATACACAACCTAGCAGAGGCAGGCTTGGATAGTTAGGCAAGAAAATACCCACTTTCTAAAAGTGGTATTTTCAAACACAGAATGTTAAAACCAACTTCACTAAAAGATGTATTTTATCATCCTGAGTTCAGGCATACTAAATTCGTTTTTCTACCATGTTCCCTGGGTCAGTTCTGACTATAAGGTGTAATAGTCAGTCTGCCCATTCTGGCCTATGGGGAGCTGGTAGCCTTGCAATAGTGAAAAACGAAAATGGCTGTAATTCACAATTAGGACATGCCACACACACCAGGGCATGTCCCACCTTGTACTTACAATGCACCCTGCCCTAGGGCCTACTTTAGGGGTGACCAACATGCAGTAAAGGGAAGGTTTAGGGACTGGTAAGTGGGTGTACTCACCAAGTCGACATGGCAGCCTAGGATGCACACAGGCTCTGCAATGGCAGGCCTGAGACACATTTTACAAGCTGCTTCTGTGGGTGGCACAACCAGTGCTGCAAGCCCACCAGCGGCATTGGATTTACAGTGGACTGTACTAGTGACTGACAAGTTAACCAATCATCCAATCATGGAGTCACTAATACATACATCAATTTACAATAGGGAGCACTTGCACTGTGGCACTGAATAGCAGTGGCACAGTGCCCAAAGCAT
This sequence comes from Calotriton arnoldi, assembly GCA_963921515.1. Lineage (NCBI taxonomy): Eukaryota > Metazoa > Chordata > Amphibia > Caudata > Salamandridae > Calotriton > Calotriton arnoldi. Next base: position 492,894 of record CAWUFW010001962.1, read on the forward strand.
CTAAACCAGCAAAAACAGATCAATAACATTGGAGGCATCATCAAAAAATGGTAGGGAGACCCACGCCAAGGATGCCAGGTCTAACACCCTCTCAATGGTAATAATTAATATTTACAATGCAAACAGGGGGTCGGGCTGGTCCTCTAGTTTTACAGCCTTAAGTAGCTCCTTAGACTCCTTAAAGGGGGATGGCCTTAGGCATGAGAATGGAGAATGTTATCCTGGCTCTGGATTTTAATGGTCATCCGTGCACATATTTCTTAAGTTGATTACCCATTGCACAATCTTGCCCGATCTCAGATTATTTGCACCTGGAGCATACCATGGAAGGGGAGAATATAAATAATTTTTACACATGCATATCTTGCCATTTACCCTAGATCGGTTGCTAACTGGGTCTAGATCTCAAATCCCTCCAACATATAAATGAAGGGGTTCTGCCACGATTATAGATTTCATTTTTGTATCAGTCTCAATGGGTGAGCCACAGGCTTTTTAAAATATTTTACATGGTCCCTTTAGCGATCATAACCCACTGACCCTGTCCATGGAAGGGGTAGGGAACCAATTGGAAGGCCCTAGAAAAGCCCCGGGGAGCCTTTACAGTAATGGGCATGGGGAGGTGCCTTCGCTGGTTGCAAATAGATGCTAAGGTTTTTAATCATAGTCTTTTTGCTCTCTGTCAGCAGGAGATACTCACTTGACTGGATCCTTTAACACCTGGCAAGGAGGTTTTAAGTTCTTTTGCCTCCATCGCTCAGGAAGTCTCTGGGCTATTGTTGACCCAGGTGGTTGGGCACTGTCCAGCTCTCCCTTCATGGTTTGACCCTGCGTGCTATCGGGCCATAAGGCAGCTGAAGGAAGCCCTGAAACAGTTGTCTCGGGACAAGGCATGGGTGTCAAACTGCCGACGAAAATATAAAGAGGCCCTGAAAGATGGAGGCATCAATTACAGAAACAGGCTTGGGCTGATTTAAATAAAGCTGGGGAACTGAGGGACTCTATACTCTTCTGAAAAATAATGAATAGCCCCTGTTTTGCGGAGCCTTCTAAACCTATCCTGTGCCTCCACATTACCCTAGATCAGTGGGTTTCCCATTTTGAGAGTGTATATAATGGTGGACTTCCATAATGGGCCAGAGTAGACATAGTGCCTAGTGTGGCTGTCACACCAGTTACTTTATCGTTCAAGGAAGTGTATAGGAGCATTGAGTGTTTGTCACGGAACAAGGCTCCGGGCCCAGATGGGATTCCCCCAGACCTTTTCGGGACAACATTGTAGTTTGGGCTCCAATTCTGACACTGGTGCTAAAGGCAGCTGCGTTGAAAGGGAAGTTGCCGTCCTTGTCTACTGCCACCATTATTCCAATTAATAAAAATGGGGATAAAGTCAACCCACAATGTTATCGACCTAGTTCCCTCATTGATGCCATAGTCAAGGTGCTGGGTCGGGTCCTTCTAACCAGACTTTATGTGTGGGTTGATGCCAATCAAACATTATCGGAGGTGCAATTTGGCTTTCGTCCGAGGAAGTCAACCACTGATCTATGCCTCAACCTTTACCTTTTAATAAATAAATACACAGTTGCACAACCTGGTGCTCTGTTTTTAGCATTCATGGACCTTACATCTGCTTTTGATCAATCTAATCGGAAGAAGCTGTGGGACATTTTGACCTCTCTGGGAGTTGATCCCTCTATTGTGTCCCTAATAATGATTCTCCATGCACACACGACACCTGCAGTTAGATTCTCTCAAGAGGGGGGGCCTAACTAAAATTTTTAATTGCACCCGGGGGTCCGTCAAGGTTGTATTTTAGCCCCTTTTTTATTCTCCATTTATATTAATGGTCTAGAAGCCGCTCACATGGCTTTACAGTCTGATTCCCCCAGAGTTGGCAGGAGATCTTTGCCAGTTTTCCTATACGCCCACGATGCAGTGCTTATTGCCCACACAGCCCTGGGTTTGCAGGTTTTAATTGATGGGTTTGTTGCTTTTATGGATAGGTTGGACTTGTCAGTTAATTTCACAAAGTCATATGTTCTGGAAGTGGGTCCCTGGGGTCTCCAGTAGAAAACTTTTAAAGCAGGTTCCCATACTCTAGGAAAGGTCCTGGCTTTCCTGCAGTTGGGAATTTTATTCGATGACTAATACATTGGAAAACATTACTGGAGGGCAAGCTTAGTGATCTGACCAAATCTATGGACGCCATTACCACCTACCCCTTTAGATTGGGATCCTGGGCACCAGCGGTGATCCTAAAATTGTACCAGTCTATGGGCACCTCAAAGGTATTATATGGTAGCGAAGTATGGGGGTATGTTGCAGCACATAAGCTACAGGTGGCTGAAAATAAGTTCTTGCGTCAGATCCTGTGGGCCCCTCAGAGCACGCAGCCTATGCAGTGCACAAAGAACTGGGGGTTTACTTTCTTGTGGACCAGGCGGCAGTTAAACCTTTATTGTGTTGGGTAAAAATTTGGACAAGGGAAAATAAGGACTTAAATCGACTAAGCCTCTCAGATTGCTTATCACTTGAGTATGCTTTTAAAATCCCTTGATTACGTTATGTAAAGGAGTCATTCCTTGGCCAGGTAGGCCAGATATTTTTATCTCATGTGATACTGTACATCTTAATATTACAAAAGATCTATATTTTAAATATACCTCTGCCCACCGCGAATCATCGAGCTCAGGAAACCAACAGTGAGGGCTCATGCCTTGTTAAAGTCAGTCCAGGGAATGGAACGTTATCTTTTTGCCCTCATTAGTGCACTCAACAGGTTTTTAATCACCCGCTTCAGGTTCAACCTTCTCCATTTTCATTTTGCTTCTCTGTCGGGTTTTGTCCAGTCAAATTTAAGAGGACCCTACTCTAGGTCTCCACAGGATACGTTACATTTTGTTCTCCTGTTTATATTGTTTTCCCTCCAAAGTAGGCAATTTCTGTGTCCCCTTTTAAAGAGCATGAAGTTTAGGCAAGCCACAGTGCATTATTGTATTTACAGCTGTTGCCTAATGAACTCACACTCTGTGCATTGAGAGGTTTTCTGCAGGCCGCTTACAGATCCAGACTTTCTAGACCTGATTGAACCTTTACTGGTCGTTGTGCCTATGTTGTATCTCTTTATTCGTATTTACCAGCTATGACAAGGAGTGGAATTTTTTTTTATCCTTCTTTTTAAATTGGATGTGCAATAGTTTTGTCTAATTTTGTAATGGTGATGTTATTGTTTATTGTATGCTTGTATCATTTATGGTTGTGCTTGCTTCCGAATAAAGATTTGTTATATTATTATTAACTCATAACTTACAAAAGTCTTGCTGGAAAGCTGTAACAGATCAGACTGATGAGAACTTGCTTGAAGACTAGCTCTGACTGTCATTAAAACTGTATGTTAACTCACTGGACTACATGGAGTCCAATCATTATCTTTATAAATTGTTAATCAATAAATCAGTCAATGACTTGCCTTAACTTTCTCCTCAGGGACAGCTAAGCAGATATCAAGATCAATTCAGAATATTGATTATCGCATATTGGCTATGACTAAATCTCATATTTTAAAAAATACTACATTTTACAAACAATTTATCAACATTATAACAAAATCTAAAATACACAAACTTACTGTAAGTCTTCAAGAATATCACATTCATTTATTCACTAATATATTTATATGTATGTATCTTCTCCAATATCAGAAATATTCAAATGAAACACATCAAATTTTGCTCCATAAATAAACCCCATCGGTACAAAAATTCAAACCTTCCAATCCAGCGGCATTCAGATTGGAAGATCATATTTGAGTAACCTGCTCGCTTCTTGGAAGGTATATGTTTTAAAATCCTGCAAGCTGTCTTTGATACATTTTATGCCCTTCTATCAAAAAATGGCTTGCATCAGTTGGTTTAGAGTAAATCAGGCATATGTGAGACCCTTCTGTTGAACTGGACGATCAGGTCTGTAATTGCAGAACTACAGTTTGCACTATCACATGTGATATAGTTATTAAGAAAGATTTTCTTACCCTGATATAGAGTTACAATGTAATCACCCTTTAATACCTATTGGCAGCTATCACAATGTATGCATGGATAGGTGCTTTTCTTGGAAGTCTTTGCAAGACTTTGTGTAAGCGGTTCTTAAACTTTTCACTTCTGTGGACCCCCACTGAATCATTACTGAAATCTGGGGACCCCCACTGAGTCATTATTGGAACCCGGGGTGCCCTCTGCCTAAGCAATTTCTATAATTTGAACCCCAAAACAATACCCAAGAATATGAAAAAAGATATAAACCAAACAAATGTCCAAATATTGAAATATTTAATTTAATTTACAATCAACTATAGAAAAAGTTTTCGAATTCTCGATTTAGCATCTTTATTTGTGCATACTTTAGTCATTTTAATCTAATAATTTTAATATTGTTTTATCCTGTAAAACAGTTGCGGACCCCCTACGTAAGCCTCACAGAATGTAGGGGTACTCGGACAACAGTTTAAGAGCTGTTGGTCTGTGAATTCCCTGTCTTCTGGGTATCTAGTTTTTTTACTAATCTGCAAGATCTAACTAGTATTACCCTTTTGATTAAAGTTACTTAATGTAATAGTAAATTCTCTACTTGAATTTTCTCGCTCAGATAGTAGGGGTTTAGGTTGTATCATTTGACTTGATAACATTATTTCAAAATTGATGAATGATAACTGGATAAAAAGTAGGTGTTTCAATCAGTTGGTTTCCTGAAAAATATTGGTATACTTTCATTTAGATACTTAGGGGCAGATTCCGATTCGGGCCGGAAATCCCTCCGACCGAGCCGGACCCGGAGAGATTTCCGACTGAATCGGACCCGTGCAGCCCGACCGAACGAGTACGATGCGCACGTATGCCATCGGACTCGAGTCGGTCGGACTCCCATTGAAGTCAATGGGAGCCTGTCGTACGACGCGTACGCGGGCTCCCATTGACTCAATGGGTGCGAGGCGGACAAGTGCGCCCCCTACAGCGTGTACGCGGCGAAGCGACTCGCGCCGTACACGCACAGGTAGGGGGGACCCATGGGTCCCCCCTGTGTGCGACTCGCGCGGCTACGCGTACAGGGTGGTCCGACACGGACCCCCAAAGTACGGCTCCAACTGCTCTATCGAGCCGGAGTGCGCGGCTCGGTCGGACTTCTCGCGGCGCGCATCGTACTTACCGGGCTGGGGAACGTCTCCATTGCGCGGTGCGAGTCGAGTCCGAGCGATTCGGTCGGTGCGGTTAGACCCGGGAACGAGTCAGTCGGAGCGGTCGGGACGCCCGGACGAGTCGGTCGGCGATTTTGCATCGTACTCGCTCGTCCGGACGCGCGTACGAATCGGTCGGGAAATAGGGCTCCGAATCGGATCCGGTTAAGCCGAATCCGATTCAGAGCCCTACCGGCCGAGATCGGAATCGGCCCCTTAGTCATTTTCCCATTCAAGAAACGCTTTTCAGGTGGCCCATTCCAGCTGTAATTTGAGTCTACCGTTGATCTCTTTAATGTAATAATTATTCCTCTCTTATTTCCAAAGCCAGAGATAATTATAGACTCAAATACACTCTTGTAATCTAAAGACAAGTTACCCATTTGATATGCACTCACCCAAGCACATCATGTTTTTCTTGGCAACTTTCACTACACAATTATTCACTAAATGAAACCTTAACACACCAACTGGTATGTAGTGTAAAATGATTGTCATCAGAGTACTAAATAAAAGAAAGTGACTGACCTCCCAAATTAGGATAAAAGGGCAAATCCTAATCTGAGATATCCACATATAGGCTAAAAAGCAGAGGTTCTAAAATGCACTTTTGCTTTCATCCTAGTAAACATGTTACCAGAAATGGCAAGACTGTGACCTAATTCACACTCAAGCGTTGGGATGGAAAATCTCCCTGTGCATGGCTCAGGAGAGCGTGTGCTTGTGCCTCAAGTTGATCATAACAAGCTGCAGATTTTTTACCCTAACCTTGTCTCACATGATGATCACTTACGAATGTTGGTGACAAGAATTGAAATCTAGAGTGGGGTTCGGTGGCTTGAAGGAGTACACAATGTGTAGCCTCCATACCAGGAGTGCAACTGTCAGTTCGCAAGGTTGAGGAGGACTGACAGTGGTACCGGCAATGTAATTTACAGTGGCAAGGAACACAGTTGTACCTGTCCATGGCTGGGAAAACCACCATAATTTCAAATTTGTCTGCCAGGCTTCTAAAACTCAGGGCCTCATTTACCAAAAATTGACATAGCGCGGCGCCGCAAGCCATTTTGCTGCGCCGAGCTGTGTCACTTTAAAAGCACAGGGATGTTCTCTATTAACAATACGATGCATCCGTGTGCTTTCTCCTGTGCTGTAGCACAATTGGCTGCCATGCGCCAGCTCAGGCATCTTTGTGTCATGTTGCAAGGGTGCCTGCATTGCGGAGATGATTATTTTTGTGCAGGAAGGGAAACCTTCCTGCACAAAAACAATAATTGATGACATTTTCTTCTTTCTATGCGTGCTGCATGATGCAGCACACATAGAAAGAGGAAAACCTAGGAGAAATAAGAGTATTTCTCCTCATTGTGCCACTCTTACACTTCCCCTGGGGATTTGGAGGATTCTGACACATTCCCAGCTTTACAAAACTTTGTAAATCTGGGAATGTGTCAGGTTCCATGGATGTTGTGTGGGAACGCCTCCAGCAACACCCATGGAATGCCCTTTTCACACAGAGTAATGCGTGAAAGGGGCCATATTTACAAAGCCATGAAAAGTCACGCAGGGTGACCTTATGTGGCCTTGTAAATATGGGCAGGCACACTGCACCACCGGTGTGTCAAAAAATGTGACGCAACAGTGGCACAATGGCCTTGGTAAATAAGGCCCTCAGTGCTTTGTCTGTCCATGTGGGACCTGGATAAAGCATGTGCATATCTTTCTGAATGAGTAGAGGGTTACTCTATGGAGCATGTGTGACACAGGTTATTACAGATACACAGGAGTACGTTTAGTATTTGCTACTTCCAAGTGGTAGCTAAGATGAAACGTTAGGGAGAGCCCAGGCAGCAGATGTGAATTCCAGAGCTCCTCCAGCTCATTCTAGCGATCCTTTGTAGTGGTCATACTTTTAAGCTTAGAGAGGAGGAGACAGAGTATCCCTTTGACACATAGATAATTACCTTTGCACTTTCCTGTACCATTGTTAACTGAGAGGTCTATCTCCCACAGCTTAACAAGTAGTTCATTGGGAAAGGCTCTCTTTCTTTTGGACGCTGGTTTTTGGGTCTCTTCTGACAGGAGATCTCAGCTCCAGCCCAGATTTCTGCTAGCAACAAGTAACAAACACATTGACTGTTGCAATCTAACTGGAATAAGTAAAAGGGTTGGTACTACCAGAACTGGTTTCAGAGCTGTCTGTTTTTATTGGCAATCTAGGGCCAGATTTTTCGAATGTTCAAGCAACACAATGCAGCAAGACACCTTGCTGTACTGTGCTGCGCTGCGTAAAAGGGAGAGGGCAGGAATGAACCATATTTAACATCATATGGCACATTCCTGTCCTTTTCTTGGGCTGGCGCACAATGTGCTGCCTTGTGCCAAAGCAGGCACCCTTGCACCATGGTGCAAGGGTATGCAGAAAGGGACACCTTCCTGCACAAATATTATCCTCTGAGACAGTTTCTTCTTTTTAAATGTGCAGCAGAAAGCAGCACATTTAGAAAGAGGAAAACAAGAGAAGATATAAAGATATTTCTCATTGCGCTTCCCCTGGTAAGGGGTAGCATTTTGATGCATTCCCAGGTCTACCACTAATGGTAAATCTGGGAATGCACCAAAATCCATGGGTCAATGGAGGGGAACACTAATACCCAACCCATGGAGTGCCCCCCTGGGGCAGAGTAATGCAAGGCAGCAAGTTGAGCTGCTCTGCATTACTCAAGATTTTCCACGCACTGAAAGGCCATGCAAGGTGACCTTGCGTTGCTTGGCAAATCTGACCTTAGCATCGCGTTGCCCTTGCATTACCTTGAGTGATGCATGGGTAACACAATACTATACAATACGGTGATAAATCAGGCCCAAAAGGGGGCAAGCAAGAAACTCTTTGGGCTTCATGTTTGCGATATTCACTGCGTACTTCCCTTTGCAGGTTCTGGAAACACAAACCTGAAAGACTTACAAAAACTGCCTGGAGGGGCTAGCTGGACATTTCATTAATTAAAACTCATAACTGAACGCTTAGGAGTGGCATTGCAGGTGCCTTTGCAAGAGGATGATGTGCAGAAAGAGAGGGACTGTGAAGAATCTAGGGCAGGATGAGATGAATGTGTCCACTGCTACACCATGGCAGTATCTGCATTGCTCTGCAGAGGATGGTGGTTTTTAAGGATGTAGTATCCAGTTGAATTGTATGTAAGACTGAGCACTAAAAAACCATGTGGTGCTAAAAACTATTCTCAATGGTCCCTTCAAAAAGAGAAACCAAGAGTACTCTATAAATATCAACTTGGTCTTACAGTTTATCCATCTATTTGAAGATGATAACTAGTGGACAAAAGAAATTCCATATCTGACTCTTTAAAAAATGCAGACCAGAGTTTTGAAATAGACTGGGACTCTCTATCAGTAATCAGTACCTGTGGAATACCATGCAAGCAAATAACATGCAGTGAAAAAATCTGTGATAACTCTTTGGAGGAGGACAAACTATGCAGAGATATAAAATTATCCAGTTTTCTCAAGTTATCTACCACCTTGGCTCTTGCGGAACTCTGCAACAAACTCCAGGGACAAATCTAGGGACACCGTTCATCCAATGTCTAGGTGGAACAGGCAAGAGTTTGAACAACCTAAGAGGTTTAATTGGTGAACTCTTCATTTACTCTTTATTTGGACACAGATTGAGCATGTTTGTACTTAACCCTGAAAATCAGAAAATACATTCAGCCCCACAAAAACATATTTTTACTGCTGAAAAAGACTTAGCAATTCCAGGATGCCTAGCCCATTAATAGCCTACGATCTTAACTGAGCTGATAGTAAACAATCAACTTACATATGATACACCAAACCATCTTCTTCATGTCTATTTCATTGGTCCTTCAAATGCCAAAATGCCCAAAGTACTTTTTTGACTAAATAAACAGTACTTTCTTTCTTTGTATCTTGGAAATGGGTTTTACAATTTCAGAAACCTGATGAGCCAACTGAATACAAAAATTACCAAAACTCAAATATCTATGATTTGCCTTAACTGAAGTGAGTGAAGGCCATCCTAGTATTGCTCCTACTTTCCTTTATCCACCTGAATACTTTCTGACCGAAATCCTAAACTCTCCCACATCTCTTACCACATGTATGCAGATGATACTCAGCTCTACATGAAAATCACCTCTCCTGAAGACATCAGCATTTTTAATAACACCTTGACCAAATGTCATCATTGACTGACTCAAAACAACCTCAAACTTAACGCCCTCAAAACAGAATTTCTTCTGATCTCACCACCCAGTATCGCACCTAGCATCAAAGAATGGCTCCCTCATATTACTGCCTTGAACACTACCCCACACATTACTGACTCAGCTAAATCCCTAGGAATAATCTTGGACAACGCCCTCTCCATGCAAAATCCCATCAGTACCATCACCAGAGGAGCCTATCAGAAACTATATACTTTAAGGAATCTAAAACCTTTCCTCCCCACTGCAGATCTCAAAACAGCAGTCTAAGCAGTTGTGATATCAAAACTAGAATATGGTAGTGCAACCCTAGTGGGCCTTCCAAAAAGCAAACTTGCACTGCTTACGACTATCTTGAACCAAGATGCAAGGCTCATCACTGGCTAAAAAATGAGATCATATCACCTGACCTTCAATCACTAAAATTGCTACCATATGAGGCTAGGATCCATATCAACATTGCCTGTATGACCTACAAAGGGCTACACCACAACACCCCTTCTTACCTTGCCCAGAAATTGACCATTGCGGAAACACTTCTTTAGAAGCACTAGTTCCCTCTTACTTAAGCAACAAAAAAAATCAACAACAAAAAAACTACAATCTAGCCTTTTCTGGTATTGCCCCTACAATCTGGAATTCTCTTCCTCCAGGGATCAGGTACAAGTAAAATTTCTACTTTCCAACAGATTCCTCTCACATTGAGGTCATAACACCCTCACCTTGTTCAAGACTTCTACATGCCTATCTAGCACGCCTCTCCACATCACCAAGACCTGAGCTGTTTTCCGTTTACTAACTCTGACACCGGTCGGGCTCTGCTCACACCTGTATTTACAAAAGACAATGGGGTATATTTACAAGAACTGATGCTAACTTGCGTTGCCCTGTTTGCAATGTATTTACAATACGTCGCTACATGGCGATAGTTTCAGGTAGCCGCAGTGAAAACTGCCGCTAACACTAGCGTGAAGGCGATACAAATTCTGACATTAGCGGGCGAAAACTGACGAAAGGCCAATTTGCGGTCAAAAAACTCACGTTAGTCAGCAGAACTTCACCTTTTTTGCCTCTAGAGGCAAAAATAGCCAATAAATCCACCTCCAATAAAAAAAATAAAAGAAAAACAGTGGAATGCAGAATGGAGCAGCCAGGGACAAGTGCAGCACAGATCAACAACCTCCCCAAACCCCCCAACAGCCAGGATGACCAGCCAGAGTCCCAGGGGTAGAGGAAATGCAGAATCAGGGCTACAAATATGAAAAGAGGCGCATCGCTGGGAAAACCTGTGATGCATCACTTCTCATAGCGCCCTCCTTGCAACACCATGGCAGCCAAAACCTTGAAAGTGCGGACAGTCCCCGGGGCCCGGAGGCCTCGCTGTGCCTGCATCTGGGACTCAGAGTGGGATGCGGAGGTGCTGTGGAGTTGCTGGGCCATAGCGGTAGACATTGATGCATCAGCGATCACCCTTACCTGGTGGGGAAGTCTGCCAGGTCACATGGAGATACGTTGCTGACCTGTGTGAGAAGACCGCCTGGTGCCCCTTGGAGCTGTGAACGGTAGAGGCGCTCCTGCACACCAACATAGGGAGGTCTGCATCGCATGCCACATGCCACCACTACACCGGGGTGCACGGAGGGGGTTTACCAATGGTGGCCCGTGCCTCTCTGCATCACAGGCCAGAGGATGTTGCGCTGGCCGGACGCTGTGGAGGGTGAGGCCCCTGAGCTGTGCCGAACTTCTGTGGCGGGAGCGCTGCAACTTCACGCATAAGGGGGCCCTGTTGCATCACTTGCATCAGGAGGTTCCCCAGTGGACTTGGAGGCGACTGCTGTACCCAGGCTTGTATAATCCTCCCTGGCTGAGGCTCCTGCTGGCTGAGTCACAGATTTGGAGAGAGTGCAGCGGATTGCACCATAGTGTCAATGTCCAGGTGAGGAGAAGGTGGGACGCGTAGCAGAGGAGACCCGGGGGTCGAGTCGGGCCCAGGCCTAGCGCCTGTGAGTGAAGCACCCCCAGTGGCTGCTCTTCCGCTATGGCGGAAGAGCGTCGCCCCACTGCTTTTAAGCAGTGCAAGAAGAGGAAACATAACATGATGATAACTTCCTGATATTCTCATGAGATGTTTCCTTTGTGTGCTGGAGGGTGGGTGGGGCTGCTTTACTCACAGGGCAGGGATGGAGTGGTATGCCCACTCAAGTGTGCAATGACTGTTTGGTCGGCCCTCTCAAGCTGCCCAAAGCAGTCATGCGCACTTCCCTGTTCGGAATGCAGGCTGCATTATAGCCTGCATGGAGAACATGCCCACCCCTCCAGCCCCTGGCTGAACACCTTCTCACGGCGCTCAAGAACAATCACAATGCCACATTGCAGCATTATGATTGGCTTAGGGGAGGGATCCTGGCTGCCTGCTTCCTGTTCCTGGAAGCAGACTCAGGAGAGCTTGAGCACAGAAGATGCGGGACCCGGCCTCGAGGTAAGATTTAAAAAAAATATACATATACAACCCCCGTTACCCCCCCACGCCCCTGCCCCCTCCAGTGTCCTTTCCCACGTTTCCCGTCTCCCAGCTGTCCAGCCCCCCCGCAGCACTACTTAATGGCAGCCTCTGTGCGGCCATGCACAGGGGGCGTACCACTGGTGCGCCAAAGGCACTGTAGAATTCCCTTGCACCCTGCGCCTGCCGAAACTGCGAATGCACTGTCTGCCACATCAGCACACTGGCGCCTCCTGCCGCCCAGCCGACCAACAGCGCAGCCAACCGGCTCAACAGCATCGTCCTCAACGTGCGGTCCCTTCACAAACACACAACGGAAATCTGGGACCTCCTCGACGCCACCTCTTCAGACTTTGCCTTGTTCACGGAAACCTGGACCAACCTCTGCTCCAGACCGGACATCGCCATCACCATCCACGATGGCTACAAATTCACGCGCAAGGACCACCCCAAGCGCCCAGGAGGAGGCATTGCCATTGTCTAAAACCATGGAACACCTCCACTTCCAGAACCGGACAAACCCCAACCTAAGCCTCCGCGGCACCCTTGTCTACAGGCCTATGAACCAACATTCACTGATGCCATTGTAGACATTATCACACCACAGACTCTCCCATCCACTAAACACATCCTACTTGGAGACCTCAACTTCCACCTGGACAACCCCAGTGACCAGAACACCACCATCCTCCTGGCGAACCTCGCCAACATTGGACTCAAGCAGCTAGTCACCGCACCAACCACATAGCCGGACACACGCTCAACCCCGTCTTCTCTGTCAGCGTGAACTTCAACTACAGCCACACCACCGAACTCTCCTGGAACGACCATCATAGTATACATTACGCCTTCATCGCTCCCCCAGCCGCACCTGGATCAAGGCCATCAAAGAACTTTTCGGCAACTCCCTCAGCACCACCAATCCGCCAACGCTTAGAGACATCAACACCGCAACGCGCAAACTCCACCGATGAAGCTCCAACTGCGCCGAAAACCTGGCAACTCCTCCGTGTCAGGGCACCGGGCATCTGGGGGTCACTGGCCGCAGGGGAAGGTGACAGCAGACACCCTGGATGCCAAACTAGACTCTGTACAAAGGGACGCATCTAGGCATATGTGTGAACTTGTGAACCCCTATGCCACATTATACCTGTGTCAGGTAGGATGTATGCAGGGTTGGCATTCCCACACAACAAAGCCTTGTAGGATTGGCGTAGGGAAATCTTTGACATTTCATGCGACAACTCTAGGATGCCACTGCATCAAAACCTTACGCCTGCCTATGGTGGGCGAAAGAGTGACGCAGTGCCATAGGGATAGGCCTTCCCCATGCATTGCTGAAGTTGTGTTATGCTTGCGACAAAATTGCAGCAGTGCGTGACTTTAGCGCCGACAGATACATCAGGAATAGTGACATATCTGTATGTAAATCCTTGCGACATGGAGCGCCGTACAGTAAATATGGCGTATCCATGGTGTCACAAGGAGGGTGCAGTGAAAAGTGTGCCAACGCTGTTTTGTTGCAGCCATGCAACACTTTTCATGAATGAGGCCCAGGACTTCACCCTATCTTATTGTGGGGCGCATTCCAAGGCTTTTGTTTTGGCACAGGACAGCGCAGCAATATTCTTTGCTGAGCTGTCCAGCACCAAAACCTCTGAAATGAGGCCCCAAGTGTTTGCACCAATTTTAAGACCAGCTATTTTCTGGTCTTAAAAAACAGCCTCTAACTGAACTTAGAGGCAGTTTTTTGGGTTTTGCACCATACTAGGAATTCCTTGTAAATATCGGGAAGTTTTTTCACAGGAACGCCCACCTTGCATCTCATGTTCATTAACTCTCCCTAACAGAAGTGGCGATCTTTAAAATTCATGTTTTAGCCGGAAAAGTGCCGCTAACTCCTGTTAGGGGCAATTGTAAATAAGGCGATAAAAAAATAGCCACCGTAACGTCAAACAATTGACGCTACAGCGACATTAACTTCTTGTAAATATGCCCCTATGTGTTCCTGTCCGTCTGCATTTCTTGCTTATGTAGCTACCCCACTTTTAGTTATGTACCTTTATGTATATATGTTATTTTTGTATCATAGCCACCTTCATTAATATTGTAAAGGGCTGTGTCACCCAAAAGGGTCTTGTCTGCGCTATAAAAACAGTGAAAATAAAATAAATTATATACTTTGGAAAATCCAATGTAGTGGGTATAAACAGTCATTTATCACGCTTAGAAATTATGGTGCTCTTTTAAACTTTGCAACACCACCTTAAGATGCGAAATATGATTTTCCAATCTGTCAGAATAAATCAAGAAGTCAACCACATAGAAAATACAGAACACAGCCAAAAATCCTCTAAATACCTCATAAGTAAAATATCAAAATGCTTCAGGAGAATTACAGAGTTCAAATTGCATGACCTGATACTCGAACAATCCAAGTGAATATTGAAAGGTTTTTTTTCACTAATCACCTTTTTTTAATCTAACCAGAGGGCATCCTCCTTTGAGATCCAATGCTGTAACTATTTTAGCAGTTCTTATCTGGTCTAATGAAACTGATATCAATGGCAGAGAATAACCTTTTTTACAGTAATGCTGTTAAGGGCATTGTAGTCTATACATATTTTCTGCTCCTTTGTTGTTTGGGTACAAAAAACTATAGGGAAAAAGCTGGAGACTGTGAAGGACCAATAAATCCATTTGCCACATTTTTATATATCAATTTTCTGTGATCCTCTATTTCTCATTCAGTATGTGCATACAATTGACTACAAGGAATTGATGCACCAAGATCCAAATCAATCTTGCACGCATAACTTCTGTGTGTAGTTAACATATTGTTTTTTTCACTATTGAAAACATCACCAAGCTCTACAATGAGGTATCAAGATAGCAGATCAAATAACAGGCATATTTCCCACTCCTGCAGGAATTTGAGATAGGTGAATTTCCCTAGAGGGACATGAAAACACACAACTATTTTGACTATAATTGGAATTTAAATTAAATATCCTTGCAGGCCAATCAGTGCATGTATTATGTAGGGTCAGCCACTGCATTCCCAGAATCATTTTAAATGGAGAAGCATCAATCAAGTCAAAATTAACTTTCTATTAGTGATTGCCAAAACACAAAAAAAGTTATCATATGTGTATAGAATGACACTAAATTTGAAGATATTCTACAACCATCCACTGCCTTAACAACTTCCAGAATATTAAGTGGAAGTTGCAAGGAAGTTAATATTAAGTCTGGGCGGTGAACTCCGCTCCGCTCACAGAGTTTGCGTAGTTTTCCGCACTCCGTCTTACACGGAGCTCGGGGAGTTCCGAAAAATTCACGGAGCTGAGTTTTTTTCATCACTCGCGTTCGTCAATGTCAAGTTGACGAGTGCTTGTGAGGAAAATCCACCTCCCAGCGAGATTTTTCCTCATTCACAATCGTCAACGTCAAGTTGGCAAGCATGGAAAATCAGCCTCCCACCGAGATTTCTCAATGCAGGCGGTCAGATTTCTCATTGTGAGTGGTCACATATGCTTGCGACCACTTGCGTTGAATAACCGTCCGTTCGCGTTGAGAAAGCTGCTACTCAAGTAAAAAATCTACTCGAGTGGCAGAAAGGAAGCAGCACCCACTTGCGCTGTGCATGGTGCCGTTCGTGATGATTGCACAGTGCGGATAAGCACCTAGCGGTGAAAATCACCACGAACGGCATTTATCTAACGCACTCCGTCGCTCTCAGAGCTGCGTGTAGCGCGGCAGAGATTTTTTTGCACTTCACGGAGTTCCACATACCGGAACTCCACGAACTCCGCCCATATAATTACCAAGGGCTCTAGAATCTAAAAGTCATGACACTACCTTTTCTGTAGACTCAGATATAAGAGAGCATAGGCCACCTTGTTTTGATCACCAGGAAAAGGTGCAAGTTTAAACAAAACAGAGCTGACTCAAATTAAGGAATAATGCACATTTCTTTGGACCTCCAGACACCCTATAATTGGAGTCACTGCAATGAGTAAAAAAACTTGGTATCTCTCAATGGTGGTTCTAATGACCATGAAGCTGAGCTCTCAATATCTGTAGGAAAAGACACTTGTCTGGCATCATTGTTCTCTGTCTAATACTTGAATTACCCCCTATTTAATGGGTACTAACACTGGATGGAGCAAGTTATTTTCTGATCTAACTATACTAACTTTTAATGGTATTTATGTATGACCGTCATGACCTTAGACAGAGAGAAAGGAAGGTAGATATTCCACATGAAATGAGATACTTGGATTGGTATCTGTAAAGTGATCAACCCAAGTATCTTCAAAATAATCCATTAGTGTGGCTAGTTTTCTTGCAGGCTTTTGGTAATAGGGGATTCAATAAGCATGTCACAATGTTTCATAGCTTCTTTTACAGGGACATATGCTAAAGCTATTCATTTTTTTATTTAATGTGCAAATTCTAGGTTTTTGTGCATTCTTTTTGAGAGGTGCCTCCATATGTTCTGGTTTGAATGATAGTAGCACCACTGAATTGCAGTGTGTGGGTAGATTTTAAAAATAGTGGAAATAATTGCCTTTTCTAAATCTATGGTGATTTTTTAGGGTTATATTTGTTAGTTTGCTGTTAGGTGTTTAATATATGTTACCATTTCATTGTAAGTAGCACTTTCTTTGTTAATAGTCCATACACTAATACAATTTTTGCATTTTGATATTGATCACGTGTTGTGAATATTTAACTGAATGGTGGAGGACACAGCTTAAAAGTGTCATCCATTATTCATGTGTTACATTTTGTAAAGGTTAGTATTGCGGTTGTCATATAATGAAAATATTTATTTTTCAAGTGTGGTTAGCAAATGTAAGGTATGTCTATTTCTTTATATTTTTAGGTGCTACTGGTGTTCCATTCTTCTTCTTCTTTTTTAGAACAATATTTTATGGAAACATCTCGATTCATTGCAATCAAAACAAGGTCTGCTGCACATAACAGCAAGTATAGTAAGAAGCTTTAGTCAGATGGACCAACATAAGAAGAAATTTAATTTTTTTGTGAGGAAAAAGAACCCCCCACCCTCCCATCCTCTGTCTTATCCCACACAATAAGTCTACTTATTCCCCACAAGCACCCCCACATAGCAATGTCAAGGTGTATATACACTATCCCATGCTTCACCACTTAATGAGTATTCTATTATCATCTTGTCTCCAATATACTCAAACTCCCCCCTTTCTACCAATAGCTGGAGGGAGCATACCGACCTTGGCACCCCAGACCTGGTCCGGCTTGTTCAACCAGAGGCTGCCATTGAGTATCAAATTTTTGCGCCATGTCACAAAGCCCCCAAGTCAGTTTCTCCATTGCTCATAGTGCCCATAATGTACTCATCCATTCATATTTTGAAGGAGTCATGGGTGATTTCCATTTCTAAGCTGTTAGCTGTTTTGCTGCAAGGATCATATTAAAGATTAACCTCCAATCACCCCTTGTCATATGGTCATATCCCCCATGGTGAAGACCACGAATTATAGTCCCCTAGTCTGGGCGCAAAGGATAGCCTATGACACCTCTAATATGGCTGATGACCTCTTTCCAGAAAAAAGTCAACCTGGTACACGCCAACCACACGTGGATTATATCCCCGTCTTGGCTGCAACCTCTCCAGCATAACCCATTGGCCTGACTGTACATACACTTTATATGTTTTTGTGCGATGTGCCACAGCATCATTACCTTATATTGTGATTAACTTTGTTGTACACTCTTGCACAAAGTTAGTATATCTCTCTAGAGTTTGTGCAATTGTTGAAACTGATTTTGGCATTTTAAGTATCGGAACCAGCATTTCATATATGACCACTCTAAGGCCTATTTTTCCTCAATCAGGAGGGTATAGATCTTGGAAATAAGGCACTTGGGACCGGCATAGGTAGTGAACGCTTGCTCCCAGGCTATCAATGCATGGTTAGCTTCCAATTTATTTGTAGGGGAGAGGACCCAGTGGGCAACTGAAAATATTGTATCCACCCTATCTCTGTCAGAGAAAAACCTTTTTTAAACTGCAAGAAATCTTTAATCTTGGACCCTTGAAATAGGCCTACAGCATTCTACAACCCCCCCACTGCAGAAAATCCTCTCTCTTCATCTCCGAGGTGAAGTCTTTAGTACCATACAGAGATGTAAAGGGGAAGGGGAATGCGGTCAGTTTGGGGGTTTTGGTGAGTGTTTCCCAGATCTCAAAGAAGGGTGTCAGAATCGAAGATACATAGCAAACTGCTGGTCTCCCTTCTATTGGGATCCACACTACAGCCCATGGCGCCTGTCCAATCACTGCTGCCTCCATATGCACCCAGTGGCGTTCCGTTTCATAGAGGGATCAGTCAAATAATACTTGAATCTGGACTGCTTGATAGTTTATGCGATTATCCGGAAATGTTAATCCTCCCTGACCTTTAGTTGCTTGCAGCACAGCCTGTGATACCCGTGCTGACTTCCCTCTCCAGATAAAGAAATCAATAATCTTCTGCAGGTGCTTTAACTCACTCTCCGGGACCTTAACTGGGAGTGCCTGAAAGATGTAGAGCAATTGGGGAAGGACATTCTGCTTAATGATGGCCAACCTTCCCAAACAGGAGATATACAGAGGTTTTCATTGGGAAAGTTAGCTTTGATAGTTTTGAAAAGGTGCGAGTAACTAGCTGCATATAGCTGGTTCAAGCGTGGGGAAATGAACACTCCCAGATATTTGAGGTTCTTACGTGCTGTCCAATGAATTGGGAGCAGTGTGGTCAGCTCCGCACATCTCACTGGCGTCAACCCCAGACCCAGCTTTTCATATTTTTCTAGGTTCACTTTTAACCCAGATATTTAAGCTTATGTATTCAGAACCTCCATCGCAATTGGGATCAATCACATGGAGTTCGACGCTGTGAGGAGGATGCCATCCAAGAATAGATGCATAGTATGCTGCAACTCACCAAGGAGCATCCCTTCTATGTCTGTTTGTCTGTGATTAGTTGCCGCCAAAGGTTTGAGAGCAAGTATGAACAATAACAGTTGGCACCCCTAACTAGTTTTCCTATGTAGGGGAATCCACGTTGACCTTTCCCAATTAACCAGAATTCGAGTTCCTGGACAGTAGTAACTGGCCACCATCCAGGTTAGCATGCGGGATCCCAACCCTATGGAATCCAGCACCTTGAAAAGAAAGGTCCAGTTCACTCTTTTTCAGCATTTAGTGACAGTATAGCCATAGGAATGGATCTCAAATTGGCCTTTTCCCCTACATGTAGCACTTGTCTATCAGGTGAAGCATACGAGGTAGCAGCCTCTTCTCTAGGATCTTTGGGAAAATCTTTGCATTGGAATTTAGCAAGTGATCGGTCGGTATCAGCTGCATTCATTGGCCTGTTTACCAAGTTTGGGTTTTAAGGTTATATGCGCCTCTGCTATTGACAAGGTCACTGCTTGAGAGGAGACAAAGGAATAAAGAGGGCTGTTAGGTGTGGGATTATGGTCTCTTTGAAGAGCTTTTAGAACTGATTTGTGAGGCCATCTGGCCAGGGGATTTATCAGGATAAAGAGCTAGGATTGCAGTTGAGATCTCTTCATCAGTTAATAATTCCTCAAGCTTGTCCCTATTACTGCTATTAAGGCATGGTAGTCACGCCTCCTCAATGAAGGTTTGTGCTTTGATAAGATGTCTAGGTTCCTCCTGATACATCTTTTCATAAAAAACCTCAAAAGCTTTCAGCTGGTCCTGGGTGCTGACAGGCATTGTGTTCCCCTGACCCCAAAGGGGTGGGCTGCATCTAGCAATAGTTTGACTTCTAAGATGCTGTGCTTATAGTGCACCTGTTTTGTTGTCCTGTTCATAAACGTTTTGTCTGAGGCATTGCAATTCTTTTTCTAATCTCCACCATCATCCTCAACATCGATATTGAATGCCTCTATAGTCTTTGGTTGTGCTGGGGAGCCCGGAAAGGAGGCCCAGTCTCGGAGCCCATCAGTTGAGCGCTACATCAGCTCGGCTGCAAGCCATGCTCCCCATCCATTTCTCTTCTAAGTTGTCTGCCAATTAATCTGTTGTTGGTTTGATATGCCAGTGAGTAGGCCTGTTGCGCTTTCAGGAACGCTTGCTATAATATTTTTAAGTAGAGTCCCTGTTGGCTGTTGAGATCCTACTGGCCTCTTTCAGGTCTGGTAAAATATTTCTGACTTCCACTTCTGTGATGTTGGAGGGGTGGTTATGTCCCTTAACACTTTATACTATATAATGTTTTGTAGTAGACCTGCCATAGCATGTGCTAAAAAATATTCTATGAATTTCCAGTGTGTTTATTCACTGTTGGTGATGTCCATACTATAAGTATATCCTCTATAACTTCAAAACAGCTTCCATTTTTAGGAATTGGCATGTCTTGTTGTTTCTACCATTTAAACTGTGAGTTTTTAGAGAATAAAAATATATGTTAATGATTTAAAAATATAATATGTGTTATTATATATGTACCATTTTTACATTGCAGCTGCACATTTTTACTTACGTTTTTGATGTCTATAGTTTTTTTTTTTGCAGATTTGTTTTTTCTGGGCCCATTTGGTGTTTTGTTTGACACAGTTTTCATGTGTTGCAGTCTGTTGAGAGGAGGAGATCTGTTAGATGTGTTGGTTTATTTTTAAATTTAATTTTAGGTTTACAGTTTGTTAGTTTCCGTTGATTATATCTAAGCTTAGTTTTTAAGTTGAATGTTATTTTCATGCTTTAGTTACCATGCTTACTTTCGAGGTGGTCTTTTTATATTTTGTGTATTTTAATATATATGCCTTTATTTTGTTTTCCTTCTAGCATTTTCTTTCTTGTAGTAGATGCACCTGTATGTTGGAGAAATGAATATTTAGCATCATTTTATTTATTTGTTAACATAAACTAGTTTTTGCTTTTTATTATTTGTATCAGCTATTATTTGTTGTCAAACTTACTTTGTTGTAGTATTTAGGGATTATTTGAATTATTGAAATCTTTGGTAGAATTGCAATTTGACAGAGCTACACTTTTCTGCTTTAAATGTTGTTCAGGAGGAAGCATTTTTCGTGCTTTTTTGTGGACATTTTATACTGTTTTTTTAAATGGGAAAGCATTTCTGTTTGGTAACTGTTTTTTAAGTTCAATTCAATAGGTTGGCTACAGAGTAGTAGTACTTTCTTTTTATTATTCATGCTAATATCGCCACTGGGTAGTTATTGTCAGTATCATTTTTCATAGGATTTTGTTTTCAACCAACTTTGGACCCGTTTGACAAGACTTTCCAGAAAAAAGTGTCATCCACTTCAGCTTCTTCCTGAAATGTTTTAGGGGGATCCATCAAGCAGGGGCTCGCAAAATGTGTTTTCCCCAAGCAGAATCCGTGGAGGTTCTATCAACACCACAGATGTGTCACTGTATTATTAGCTTAGGGAAGCGTGTGTTCAACCCCCTTCTGGAACCATTAAGTCACCAAGGGGACCCCATGCCCCAGGTCCACACAATGATTTGAAGGGGTGGGGGCGTGCGGCCCTCCCTCACTGAACCATTACATGGCCCCGGAGACCCCATTCTCCCAGGGCCTAAATGAATAAATAGTTGCCTTGCCTGCCCTGTTCCTACCTGGGACACCCTCAGCAATCAGAAGTGTTGGGGCCATGAGGGGAGGCCCATGGCCCCGTGGCCCGCTGGCTCCCCATTCTGTTCCCATCTCAGGTGCAGTGGGAGTCAACTGCATTGGTGTGCTCCCACCCAGTGGGATCAGCCTTTTTTTCTGCTCTCTCTGGGTGGGAGCACAACTATGTTCCCTGCCAAGAGAGTGCAGGCAGGGAGTTGGATTTCTGTTCCCTGCCCGGGCTCTCACAGAAAGAGAACAATTCAGTGTCCCAGGTGACAAGAAGTGATATTTATGCTCTAATTATTGGTAGGCAATATTTCGGAATGTCATTAATGTTTTCTCAATATAGTGTCAAGCATGCACTCAAACATTGTAAATTTACATACAGAGATGAGTTGAGGGAGAAGCACAAATGCTACAGAGGAGCTTGCGGAGGAAAGGGAAAAACAAAAGCTCCTGCTGCCTCCTTTCATTGGCTAACCTTGTCATCGGTCGGCCAATAAGAGAAGGACCTTCCTTAACTCATCACAGAGTGGTATGTGGTGAGTGAGACTAACTGACCCCACCCCACTCTCTGGTGAGGCATCATTGATAGACAGTCAGCCCTGGACACTTCAGGGCTTAAACTTGAAGGGCCCGATTCACAGAACTAACTTAAGACAAAATCCTAAACTAACTACCATTTTGGTATTCACAGAAGGCACTTACTCATTTTGGTATTCACAGAAGGCACTTACTCATTTTGTGTAACTTACTCATTTTGTGTAACTTACTCATTTTGGTATTCCCAGAAGGCACTTACTCATAAATGAGTAAGTGCCTTCTGGGAATACCAAAATGAGTAAGTTACACAAAATGAGTAAGTTACACAAAATGAGTAAGTGCCTTCTGTGAATACCAAAATGAGTAAGTGCCTTCTGTGAATACCAAAATGGTAGTAAGTTTAGGATTTTGTCTTAAGTTAGTTCTGTGAATCGGGCCCTTCAAGTTTAAGCCCTGAAGTGTCCAGGGCTGACTGTCTATCAATGATGCCTCACCAGAGAGTGGGGTGGGGTCAGTTAGTCTCACTCACCACATACCACTCTGTGATGAGTTAAGGAAGGTCCTTCTCTTATAAATGAGTAAGTGCCTTCTGGGAATACCAAAATGAGTAAGTTACACAAAATGAGTAAGTTACTCAAAATGAGTAAGTTACTCATTTTGGTATTCACAGAAGGCACTTACTCAATGATGCGTAAGTGCCTTCTGTGAATACCAAAATTAGTAAGTTACACAAAATGAGTAAGTTACTCAAAATGAGTAACTTACTAGCTGTTCTCCTGGTGTGACTAATGCCATACTTTATTTTTTATAGGGGGAAAGATAGAAGTTAAAATTCTTACCAAGAATGTAAGCTCATTAAACTGGCATAATTTACAGTCTTTGGCCGTCAAACGAGATTTCATGACATTGACACACTTTGGCCCAGATTATTAAAGGTGTCGCAATATGCAGCGCAGCAGTCAAAAATGCTGCGCTGAGTTGTGTGACAGGAAAGGAGCAGGAGAGCACCATATTCACAGAGATATGCCACTCTCCTCCCTTCTCCATAGTGCACACACTGCTTTCAGCTTCCGTGGGCCAGGCACACACCTTAGTGCCATAGTGCTAGGGTGCATGCCTGAGTCTACAATAGGTTTAGTACAGGAAGGGTACTCTTCCTGTGCAAAGTACTATGGCTAGACAAGTGAAAAACTTTGTATGTGTGCTGTACAGTGCAGCACACATGCAGAGTCGGAAAAAGAAAGGAGAAATGAAAACATTTCTCCTTTTAACACCTGCTTTTCAATGGCATTAATTTGTGGTGCAAAACCCTGTCTACTAATGTCAGTAGATAGGGTTTAGCATAAAAAAGCATGGATGGTTGCATGGGAACATCCATGTACCACCCATGTAACGCCCCTTTGACGCAAAGTAATGCAAAGCAGTGTATTGCACTGCTTTGCGTTACTTCTGGGTACTTTCCAGAGCAAAAAAGTGAATCAGGAAAAAAGCATTTTGTGCTGGTAAGCGTAATTTTTGTGATGCTAACCCAGCGGAAAATGTTTGAGAATCTCCCCGAAGTACACTTATGAGGTATGTATGGGTTGCTGTCTGTCTGCTGATACATTCCTTCCTAATTTGTGGGTTGTTGCATCCAATTTGATGCACCGCAAAGGACAGTGTTTTTCTGACCTCCATAAGTCAGCACAAACCTGCATCCACCTCTCAGTGGGGTTGGAGTGTATAAGGATTGTCTCAAGCCCAAATGGAACACACCAAGTTCTGATTACAGTCACTTAGGCAGAGTGAAGGAAATGTTTGTGAAGTCTAACCAAGACCCAACTTGTCAGCAAGTAAAGAGTGCAAAGCTCAATTTCTAAAGTTAAAATTCAGTCAGGTAAGCAGATCCCACTTAGACACTTGAATTAGCTCTAAAATGGGTGTGAACAGTATTTGCCCCTCTTTCAGAACTAGCTTTGATTAGAGGATGAGAACAAATTGGGCTCTTTCGCAGTTTGCTAAGGAACTTTCAGTCAGCTTAAATCTAGTATTAACTGCCCATGAAAGGTAGTAATACTGTCCGAAAACAGAAGCAAAAACACTTGCTCATGGTGATCCCAATTTTTTCTAATCTTGGTGGTAATCAGTTACAAACTCTCATCCATACATGATTTTTTTTTTTTACATATGCTGGAAATGTTTGCACCCCCAATTCTGGCGATGCAATGACTAGTCACTTTTCAATGCCCTCAAAATAAACTGAAACACCTATGTGCCACTGGTTTTTCATGTACACAGCTAAAATACCTCCCTGAAAATAAGCCACAGTTTTGTAGGCTGAACCTATGTACTCTATCATTTGTTATGCTGGTTGAACAACTTTTCGGGGTATTTTATTTCAGATCAGCACAATGTCTTAGATTTTGCTTCATCACTGCAGGTCATTTAGTGCCAGGGTAGATTTCACATATATGCAAGGCTTTTTTTTATAACTAAGGTTTCTCACTGTCAAAACTGAAACACTGCATTATGTCAACAAATCATATTTTATAAATATACAGATAAATCAGTACTTTCCTATTTCTATTATGTAAAAATAATTCAAGGAACTGCTACTAGGCAAAGCTTTATATTTTCTATTTGTTTGTGGGAATTTAGTAAAACTCCAAATTGAGTACAAATGGATGGAGACACAAGTGTTGCTGAAAATTATTAGATTTGACCTTGACTAATATTGTTCCCAAATGTAAACATGTCAAGCATTGAAAACGTTGCAAAGCGTTTTGCGTTGTGACACTCAAATCCCAATTGCAGGCTACATATGTTTTTCCAAAATTTTACTTAAAAACATTATAATGTATCGAGGAGTTGACAAAGTGAATAAGCCTTTTCACAGCACCTAGATCAATATCAACTCTACCCCAAATCCAGCCATCTTCTATTTGAAAAGGTAAAAGTGTTTAGAAGCTGTGTCAGTCGTGGTACAATGTTTACTGCGTTTGCCATGCAATATTTTCTGAAAGTACAGTTAACATTGTCAGCTTGAGGCTTTAGAGCACAGCATAACTTGCAGTTATATGGCCTGGTATTGCCGAGTCCCCTCTCATGTGTTGAATTGTTGAACCCCAACACTCCCTTCCACACAGGGATCCCGCGATGGTTGTTTGCAACCCCCCCCCCCCTCTTTCCCCCTAGGCACCAATAATAAATCATCCAAAACAGAAAAATTTGGATTAGGGGTCGTGTAACCCCGGCCGTATTTTTATTACAGTTTAATAAAACATAATTAAGACATTTATTAACACACTTTTATACGCAGAAAACCCAAACATATTCAATATCATTTCAAATACACATATTTACACATCTTTGATGGCTAACCTTAACATGAGTATAATACATAGCCATACCTAACCTAAAACTGGAATATGTACACTTTGTTTTCTGCGTATCCCGGATGAGCCTACGTGCAAGGTCATGACTGTTTCCAACTACTTGCCCGGTCCCCCTTTAACGGAGTGACCTTGCGCAGGAGGCCCGTCTGCCCATCAGATTCCTTTCTGCGGGCACCCCCTACGCTCTCCAGTACTACCTCCCAGGGACTGATGTTATGCCAAGTTGGCACCCATGCGCCTGCGCAGGAGTTGGCCCACAGGGGCCTAGCGGAAGCGGCACTTCCTACCCCGCACCCTTCAGCCTACCGGCCGTAAGCGCCCCCTGGAGTGTGCTGAGGGACCACTGCCCCCCCCAAGCGTCCCCATTAACCAATGGGATGTAAAATTGACCTAGCAATCATGACCTTACCGCCACAGGCCAGTATAATTGACCGACTATCTGGCCCCCCATCCGCTGCTGACCCGAAGGTCATGCCCTGTTTGCTACGCCTAACATCCAAAATAGCACATTCTCCATGAAAAAATCATTGCCCAGTTTGAAAAGGTGAACCCCGTCTTGCAGAAAAAACCGCTCCCCCCGGATGCAACCATGCGCAATCGTCTGTAATTTGGGAGACCGGAAAAGCTTATCTATTCTGTTATTAATCCTCTTTACGGAGTGATTCAAAGCCCAAACAGACTCACCCCCCCGCCATTGGAACCTCGGGATCATGTGAGACCATATCAATATTGCTTGTGGGCACTGCTTGGCCAACCATCCTATTTCTGTCATTATGGCCTCCACCACCCCTTTCCTACCCATGTGTACCAGGTCATTACCCCCCAGATGAATTATTACCGCAGCGGGTGTCACTGGGGACCTAAGGAGCAAATCACTCATCATATTACGGAACTGACACAATCGCAATTCCCCTTGACCGTGTAATGACACCTTAAAACCCGCCTGGCGGGCCCTGTCTGCGAAATTTCCTGCGAAAAAATGCTGTTTCAACCTGCTCACATATGAATGGCCTACGATCCAGACTTTTCTGTGGCCTGGTCCCCAGGCGGGTACCTGGCGTGGGTGAGGCACAGTTGACCAGCAGATGATGGCTAGCTCCCCTCCTGTGGGACAGGATGTGGAAACTGCAGAGAAGTGAAACAAGACCAGCATTAGTAATGAGACTTAAAGTAAATGCAGCCACCCATATCGCTTGTAGCAGTCCGAAGACCCCCGCCCTATTCTTTGAACATCCTGCCCCATCAGACCCCGAGCCATGGCTTCAGTAGCTTCCCCAATCCTGAAAGAATGGGTACCAAATTTGGATGCATCCAGGCCGGCCTCCCCCAGAACCAATGTCAGGATCCTCCTAAAATGAAACCTATTGAGGGGAGTCCCATCCTGGTGGATCAACAATGGCCCCCATGCACCCCGCGGCCTGCAGGCCATGTACGCCTCCAAGTTGCCCACCGGACAGCACGAGTTCCCCAGAGCTTTGTGCAAGATAACGTGATCCCCCCTCCCCATCTGATACATTTTTGATCTGGGGATTGATAGGGACACTGACCCTGCCTGTAGGTGGACATGGGCAAATTGCATCCCACCCTGCCAAACGTTTTTATTACGTGCCACGAATTCCCCAACACTGAAAGCGCCATAAAAGCCAAGGGAAAAGGCGGACCTGAACAGGTGGACCTCACTGGTGGATCTACATACTTTCTCCAATGACCCCATGAGGGCTGAGAGCACTTCAATGCTAATCGGATGTCTAATGTCCGGCTGGGCACCTTGCAGGCGTTGCCACCCCTTCAGCGCCCTTTGAACCAGGAATGAGCCCGTGGGATCCCTATGCCCCAGTATCTTTGCGAAAAAGGCTATTGCTGTCATGTGGCGCTTTGCGCATGCCACAGAACACCCACTGTCCCTCTGTGGCACAGCGGCCAGGGTGCCTGACTCCGGACCATGGGGTTCACGGTTCGATCCCCAGTGCCGGCGGCAGGTTAGCCCAGCACCATGTGACTCTGGGCAATAGCTCGCTTAATCTTCCCGAGGGCCCCCAGCGCCGGGACACCTCTCCGGAGGTAGCTGTGCGCTTTGCAAATGCTTGTATTTCATTTTCATTTCATTCCCTTATGAATGATATGACGGATGCTGACTCGTGCCATGCCCTTTCCCAGCCCTCCCCCAGAAATGCGCAGTAGGCGGTAATGGCCCCCTCATAGGCCCGCCTAGTCCTGGGTGCTAGGCTAGCTGCCACAAGGTCTGGTAGGTTAGGGCACCAAGCTGCCACAGATGCTCTGGAAAAGGGGTGGGACGGTCTGCTGCTTCCGGATGGTAGAACCTGAAAACCTGCATCTTGAAACGAGACAATGCGTCAGCCGCGTGGTTGAGTATTCCCGGGACATGCCTAGCCCTAAACAACACATTTAGTCTCATACATTGCAGTACAATTTCTTTAAGCAAGTGAAGCATCATCTTACACTTGGCAGACTGCTGATTGATGCATTCTACCACCGCCATATTGTCTGACCAGAAAACTACAGACTGATTGCGAAACTGGTGTGGCCAAATGGTCAAGGCCACCAAAATGGGGAAGAGTTCCAGAAATGAAATGTTATTTGTTACACCGGTGTCAACCCACCACGCGGGTCAATGTTGCGCTGCCCATTGCGAACCCAGAATGGCACCAAAACCCTCACTCCTTGCAGCGTCTGTCATGAGACCAAGTTCTGGACTGGACCTGGCCGGGCTGGGCCATACTACCGCGCCATTGAAATCGCGCAGGAATGCCACCCAAATCCGCATATCCTGCTTAACCTCGCTGGACAACCGAGTGTGGTGATGTTTTTCTTTCAGCTCTGACATTGCCTGTGCGATGGAGCGTGAAATGGGGCAGGCCATAAGGATGATTCTTAAAGCAAAGTTCAGCATACCCACTGCCTTCTGTAGCTGGTGCAAAGTGACCTTTTCTTTGCGCAAACAGTCTGCCAATGCTAGCGTGAAACCTTCTACCTTACTCAATGGCAAGCGTGACACGCCCTCAACAGTATCTAGCTCTATGCCCAGGAACTCAATTTGTGTGGCCGGCCCAACTGTCTTTCCTTGTGCCAGGGGGACCCCAAACTCCCTCATGAGTGCGCAGAATGCTTCTAGAGCCCTGCCACACTCTTGTGACTGTGGCACCCCTAACAACAAGAAATCATCCAAGTAGTGCAGTACCCAGTGGTGCCCAGTCACCTGCCTGAAAACCCACTCCAGGAAAGAGCTGAATTTCTCAAAATAAGAGCAAGAGACCGAGCACCCCATTGGCATGCACTTGTCCATGTAGAACTTCCCCTCCAACTGGAAACCCAAAAGATGGAAATCCTGTGGATGGACTGGTAGCAAACGGAAGGCAGATTCTATGTCAGATTTTGCAAGCAACGTGCCTGGGCCAAGCGACTGCAGAATTGCAATCGCCTGGTCCAATGATGCATATTTCACAGAACACAAAGCCCCATCAATAGCATCATTCAGTGATTGACCCCTAGGAGCAGACAAATTATGGATCAATCGGAACTCCCCCGGTTCCTTTTTAGGTACTATACCCAGAGGTGAGCAAACAAAATCATTAACAGGGATTGAGTCGAAAGGACCCGCCAGCCTTCCCAAACGCAGTTCCTTCAACACTTTATCTATTACCATGGGCATGTTCTCCCTCACTGACTGCTGATTTCGACAGTAAGGAACCCCACAATAGCCAGGGGCAGGAATCCTGTAACCATCCCTGAATCCCTCCAACAACAACTGGGCTGTGCTTGGGCAGCAGTATTTATTTAGCCAGGGAATCAAAGCCATCGTGTTTATGGGTGAGTGTGCCGTAGAAAGTGATAGATCCTCATTCCTGTTTTTTACCTCCCTTGTCCTTTGATTTCTTAAAACACTTGGACTCTGGGTGGGAGGATAAACCGCAGAAGGAGCAAGCATGCTTGAATTTACATGAACCATTGGGCCTTGTGCATGTCAGGTTGTTGAAATCCCAACACGCTCCCTTCTTGCTACCCCCTCCCCCGCTATGGGGTGTACCTGACCGAAAGGACTGCCCTTTTGTTGCGTCCTGGCTCGTGCATTTCATGTGCCTCAACCACAAAATTACATACATTTGATCCCATGTTAGGGCTGGGTCAGAGGCCTTCGCCCTCCTGAATGCCTTGTCATATTCCTTCCTACACATTCCCCTGTACTCATCATGTGCACATGTGATCCTATTCTGATAGCACACCAATTCAGACCCCAGCCCAGGGAATTTTTCTACCATTATCGCATGGAAGTTTGAAAATGCCATTATCCAGTTAAGTAAGATTTCATCAATCTTTTTCCTAGTGGGCCAATTGCCCCAATCCCTTGGGTGAGCACACTCCCTCAACTTCTTCGCCTCCTCCCTCTCATCTTTGTCCACTAACAAAGAAATCATGTTTACATATTCTCCTTTCCAGATTTGCTCTTTCACATCCTGTGCGATGTGCCTTCCCAGACGTCTCTGGGTGTGCGCATTTCCCCCAAACCTAAACTCGGTAAGAGTTTCTCTGTACCTGCAGATGTGTCTGCTTGTGTCTTTGCGTGCTCAGCTCCTGCAGCTGTGACCGGTTTGGAGAGCTCTGGGCCACTCTTGTCGCTTCCTGCACTCTTTTTCCCTGCCCCGCTAACCGGCCCAACCACATCTAGTGTGCCTGTCTCAACAGTCTGTGGCACCACCTGCTTTGCCCTTTCTACCTGTGCTACCAAACTCTTGGCCCTCTCCACTGCATCCCCTTCAGCTAACAGGGCCCCACTGCCCGCAGAATGAATTACCGTCCCTGCCTTGGCTAGCCATGGGAGCACTGCCGCTAAATTTGCTACCAAATCAGGTTGACTTGGAACCACACTAGGGGTACCGCAGGGGGGAACCACTGGCTGGGAAGGAGTCCCCTCTGAACCAGGATCCCCAGGTGCGCTAGGCAGACTTGGGACCTCAGGACCCACAGGTGGGCTATGCTGACTCGGGACACCAGGACCCCCCAATGGGCTAGGCTGACTTGGGACACCAGGACCCCCAGGTGGGCTAGGTTGACCGGTGGCGCTGCTCCCACTGGCACTGCTCCATGCCTCTCCTTTGGCTGCGCCCTCCCAGCTGGGACTACCGGTCCTGGGACTGCTGGGCTTGGCTGATCTACTGGAATAGCCCCCCCCGCTCCCACGTTTAGCCCTAGCTCTCCGGGGTACTGGAGGAAAAGCCACCCTGGGTGCCACCCGGGAACGCCTGGGCCTGTCCCCACTGTCTTCCTGCCCATCCACTTTCCTGCTTAGCTCTGCCACGGTCTGACCCAAATCATTCACCGTGCGCATCAATGTGGCCATCCACTCCTCCATTCTAGATGGGACCTGCCCTCTCTTTGCTTTGGGTGCCATTGCTACAATTACTCCTGCTCACAAAAAATGCCCACTGACGTTAATAGCTGCCCAGTGACTTGCCTAAGAGCCTAATGCCCTATATTAACCCCTAGAAAAATCCCTGCGCAACAATCAGGGTATCTTGGGCTTAAACCCAAGAGGCCAGACCTCGGTAACACCGCCTGCCCCAAGGCCAAAACTTCACTCTGCCCCACTGGAATGTAGCCCTGCTAATCCTCCCCTTCCTAGACAAACCTTGCGGCAAAACTCCTAAATCGGTCTGGTTTGGGACGATGCCCAAACCCTTACCTCCCTTATAAACAGCCACTGCTGGCCCCCCGGTCGACCCCAAGCACCCCCACAGCCAGAGCCACTCCCACAGGCTAATCCAGTGGGTCAGGTGAGTGAAACTTCAACCCGAGCAGCTCCCAGCTGTGAGAAAAATGCCAGTCTACCAGGGGTGTGAGGAGAATGCCCCCAGCTGTCCTTCTCTCGTGCTGCGATCTTCCGATGGCTCCACCGATCCGAAGATTGCCCCCAGCTGTCCTGCAGAAAAGAAAAGAAGAAAAGAGAAAAACGGAGCTTCCTGAAAAGTCCGGCATGTGGGGCTGGCGAGGAGGTGACATCTTCCAGAGCAGAGTGGCGAGGGAAAGACTTTCCCACCGCTCCGCGGCTCTTTTTATGGAGACTTTGCTCCCTAGAACTGGATTAAACAGGTCCCGGCAAGATCCGGGACCCGTTTCTCCTGCGTTTTGCCCCGGAAGTGCTTAAACTGCTTCCGGGGCATGGACAGGCAGCCAATGGTGCGAGCGAGAGGCGGGCACCGAGCGCATCATCCAGCGCTGGCCCCGCCCCCCGCCAAGAAGCGTCCCGGGGACCGGCACAACCCCCATATTGGCAGCATGACCGGGTTCCCGTGTGTGTGTGTGTGTGCATGTCTCTGAGATGAAAGGGATGTAGGGTGAGGCTTTCTTCCATAAATGCATCTGACCCTCCTGTTTCTTGTTTGACCCTGAAACAGTGAAGGGGGGGGTCTGTTTTTTGCAGACTATTAAAACAGCACTGCCCTACTTGAGACAAATAGAACCAGGGCAAGATTCAAGATGGAGAGTGTAGCATAGTGCTTATTACTTGTATTCATTTGTCCCTATGCCTCTCCATTGCACATGTCATGCCTGCTATTGTTTTCCTTTGAGTAGCACCATGGAGATGGAATCTTGAATGTTGGAAATGAGTGAGTTGCACCTGGCTCCTGCTGGTTGATGGATGGGACTTTTCATTCTCTGGATTAAACTTACTTCTTTACTACAATGGCTCTCTCAATGGCTTGATTACTTAATTTTACACTGGCGACGAGTTGCTGAAACCAACCCTGCGTTTCCAGATGAAGCAAGATCAGTCCCAACATCACTTTTAAACCAAGGAGAAGAACTTCCCCTTAAACCAAGAAAAAGGACTTCCTCCTTGGACTTCTCTTTTCAGCCTACCTACTTCTCACGTGAGTGTTCACCAATTTTCATTTGGGAAACTGAGCATCCGCCACATGCCTCACCTTTAGTTTAACTTGGAAGGGTTGGGAGGCTTCGATGTGGGCTCATGACATTTAATCCCTGTACTCTCTTTGCATACTCTCTTGTTGTTGAGGAGAGTCAGAAATTGAGATTTTGGAGTGTGATTGGTCCTCACGTTAAACTGACTTTTACTCCGGTTGGAGCGTAACTAAGTGTTGCCAATTAGGTGCAATATTGGAAACGGGGACTTTCGGAGTGTTATCTCTTCGTTGTTATTTACCACACGTAAGACTGCCTGTTATTTCTCATGTTCTTGGACTAAGCACTGGCAACCTTGCGCATTATTGGAACCTGACATCTTCGGAGGAAGGGTCTCTCTGCCTAATCTTTTCGTTGTAACTTATTTGGTCAGTGCCTACCCCACGTATGACTGCTTGTTAATTCTCCTGTTCTTGGACTAAGCACTGAGAACCTTGCGCATTATTGGAATCTGTCAACTTCGGAGAAAGTGTCTCCCTACCTCCCTCGTTTGAAGATCAACAACGGGGCAACGCTCACCTTGTCTCGTGCTTTTTCCTCGCGGCCCCACTTGGAACTTCGGCGTCCTCCTGCTGCTAGATCTCCGACAACCTCCTGGACCTACGTCGTCACGTTACGCCGCACACTACGTGCGTAACGTGGTGGCCATTTTGGAAGTACTTGAAGCGTACTGTAAAGTGTGTTGCAATTGAGTGCTCTAGTGTACGCTAATATTTCTCTGTTTTCAGGAAGTTGCAGTTGCTAACGCCGGAGTTATCTCTTCAGTTACTCTGATCTTCCCTAGCGCTGCTGTCACCGCTGCGTATATGCTTTAATTGAACTGCCCATGGTATTTACACACTTTCTTTATAATTGTTGACATTTATATTCTCAAAAAAAAAGAGGGAGAATGCAGAATGATTTAGTTGGGAAGATCTATGGCAGTTAATTAATTCCTACTTCCTTGCACTTTTACACTGTAGTATGAGTAACTTTTACATCCTTATCTAGAGAAGTACCACTACCATATTTATTTGCATCATGCAGAATGTTGCCACACCCCCATTCTTCTTATCTTCACCCGGTGATCCACCCATCAGGTGGCAAAAGTGGAAGAAGGTTTTCGAAAGGTATGCCAAAGTATGTGGCACTAACCTTAGTGCGGAAAGAAGGACTGCACTTCTGTTACATTGCCTTGGGTCAGAAGGACAGGAAGTCTTTGACCATCTTCCAGATATTGATGACTCTAGTTTAAGTGAATATGAAATATATATTTCCAAGCTTGACAAGCATTACTTACCTAAGGTAAGCACGATTCTTGAGAGATATCATTTTGGCCGCAGGAAACAAAATGATGGTGAAACAGTAGAGAATTATATCACAGCCTTGAGGAAATTAGGGTCAACCTGTAAATTTGGTGCTTTACTTGAAGAAAGAATTAGGGACCAGTTCATGCTACGGTGCAATGTACAAAAAGTAAGAGATGATATTTGGCAAAAGGATGAACCTGCGTTAGAGGAGGTCATTACCATTGCCAAACAAATTGAGCACTCACAGAAGTGTGTGGAAATCATTACGAAACGTGAAAATGGCAGTGAGGTTGTACATGAAGTAAAGACATCTTCTAAAGGGAACCTTGTTAAAAAGGGTTTTAAATCTAATACTGAATCTAATGTCTCTCGCTCCTTTCAGAAACCTAGTTTTCAACCCAAATGTTTTCGTTGTGGGAATCTCGGTCACTTGGCAAATGACAAAAGGTGTCCTGCGTTGAAAAGCACTTGCTCCAATTGTAAAAAGGTTGGTCACTTCACGGCTTCTTGCCGAATAAAGAAAACCAAAGCTAAAGTCAATTTGATTACTCAAAGTAGCTACGCGGAGGATGATTCTGATTCAGATTTTGACTGTGGGCAAATAGTTTCACAGATTACGAATAATAGTAAGAAAGGTCCTTTTGATGAGATATTGGTTGAAGGTAAGGAGACTCGTGTACTCTTTGACTCTGGAGCAAAAATAGCCATTGTTTCAAGACAGTTTTACTCCCAGTATTTAAAGGATAAAATTAAGGTTCTCAGAGCTGACATCAAGCCTTTGGCTTATGGTGGTGAACCTATAAAACTTATAGGGTATTTTCAAGGTTTGATAGAATATAAAGGGAGGTTCATTTCTGGTAAAGTTTATGTTTCCCACAAAGGCGATAGCATATTGAGTTGGTTTCACCAGAGGGATCTGGGTGTTATGTTGGATCCTAATAGTAATCCTCCCATTTTGTTAAAAGAAAATTTTAATGTGAATAAAATTGACACCAATGATGGTGATGCTGATTACACAGCCAATCTCAAGGCTCCTTTCCCAGGGTGTTTAGCAGTGAACTGGGGTGTCTTCGAGATTATGTACATAAGATCAAGTTAGTGTCAGGAGCTGTTCCAGTCTCAAGTAAGGTTCGTGGTGTTCCATTCTCGGTGAGGGAAGAAATGAAAAAACAGTTCGAAAAATTGAAGTCTGATGGCATAATTGAAGAGGTTGAGGGGACCCAATGGTTGGCGCCAGTTGTCGCAGCACGCAAATCTGATGGTAGTCTCCGTTTATGTATTGACTTGAGAGCCCTAAATAAACAAGACATTGTTGATAGGTACCCACTTCCTAAAATTTCAGATATACTCATGTTGTTGAAGGATGCAAAAGTATTTTCAACTGTGGATCTCAAATCGGCCTATCATCAAATTAAGTTAGATAATGACTCGAAAGATTACACCGCCTTCATTACTCCTTTCGGAACCTTCAGATTTCTCAGGTTGCCGTTTGGTTTTGTGTCGGCGGCGTCAGTCTTCCAAAGAGCGTTAGAAAAGGTATTGCAAGGTCAACTTGGTGTTAAAATATATCAAGACGATGTTTTGATTTTTGGAAGTGATGAGAGAGAACATGATCTAAGGTTAAGACAAGTGCTGGAGAGGTTTAGTCAACATAACCTCACGGTCAGACTGGACAAATGTAAGTTCAGAAGATCTTCCATTAACTATCTTGGCCACATCATTTCTGAGAATGGCGTGGAACCTAAGCAAGAGTTAATAGAAGCTATACAAAACTTGGCTGCGCCAACAAACAAGGAAGAGTTAATGAAATTCCTGGGTATGACCGAGTACTACAGCAAATTTGTGCAAGGGTTTGCTGAGAAAAGTGTTAACATGCAAACTTTGTTGTGCAAAGGAGTTGATTTTGAGTGGTCATCACAGTGTGAAGAAGAGTTCAACAATTTAAAGGGACATCTTAAGAAAACTCCTAAACTAAGGAGTTTTGATCCCTCCTTGAACTCGGTATTAATCACTGATGCAAGTATGAAAGGGCTTGGAGCTGTTTTACAACAAGAAAAAGGTGACATGGTCAACGTGATATTATTTCTCTCTAGAAGTCTAAAGGGGGCAGAACTTAGATACTCTGTTATTGAGAGAGAAGCTCTGGCGGTGCACTGGGCCACAAAGAAATAAAAAAATTTGCTTTGGGGTACCAAATTTTGTGTGAGAACGGATCACAAACCTTTATGTGAAGTCTTTAATAAAAAGGGTATTGATGCTATTTCTAGCAGAATATCTAAATGGGTTGTGGCTCTTCAAGATTATGATTTTAATGTTGAGTACTTGCCCGGGGCACGCAATTGCATTGCGGATACCCTATCAAGGCTCGTACACTCGAATGAGGACGATGTTGACCATGAAGATCTAGAATTGAATGAATGGGTGTGTAACATTGAACACGATGGAATAAAGGAGGACAAGTGGAGAGAGGAGTGCAAGTCTGATGTGGATCTTAAAGAACTGTGTTCTTTAATCAAAAAGGGCTGGAGTAAAAAGTTCATGGTAATTTAGAAAAATATTGGAATGTCAGACATGAATTGTCTGAGGTTGATGGCCTTATCTTCAGAGGTTCCAAGTTGATTCCTCCTTTGGTGTTTCGAGGGAATTAATAGAACTGGCTCACCAAGGTCACCAGGGTATGTCTAAAACCAAAGAGAGACTAAGACTTAATTACTGGTGGCCAGGAATCGACCTTCAAGTTGAGCAATCTATTAGAGAGTGTATACCATGTACTTTAAGTGAAAAATGTATCAAACCCAGGGTTCAACCCATGGTCATCAGGGAGTGTCCTAAAGGTCCGTGGCATGAACTAGCCCTTGACATTTTGGGTCCTGTTACTGGTGGTGGTTGTGAGACGTATGTTTTTGTTCTTATTGACATGTACTCCAGGTGGCCTGAAATCAAATTTTTCTAAATCCATTGACTCTAAACATGTCATTTCTTTTCTAAAAGAGGTTTTTACGCGCGAAGGCCTTCCAGGGTTTTTATTGACTGATAATGGGGTACAATTTGTGTCAGCTGAAATGGAGGAGTTTTTACAGCAATGTTCCATCAAGCACAAATACTGTTCACTTTATCATCCAGAAACGAATGGTATGGTGGAACGCTATATTCGTGTGCTTAAGGAAACCATTTCCATGTCAAAACAAAATAGGCTGGATTGGAAAGGAGAAGTGAACAAAAGGTTGAGGTATATAGGTTCACCCCTCATGCAACAACTGGACGCACACCTTTTGATTTGCTTAAAGGGAGACATCCTAATACTCTGGTAGCGCCTTTTGGGTTAATGATGTGGAATCTAAGAGAGAGAATGTGAATGTGCCTTCACAAGATCTGTGGAAGTACAAAGAAAAAGAAAAGGTTGTTGCGCGTAAACAAAGGTTTGATGTCAGGAAAGCTGTCAAAACCACTGTTGTTAATGTAGGTGATTTGGTCATGATCAAGGCTCCCATGGGACGGAAGGCCTCTGGCTTATTTCTAAAACCTCACAAGGTTGTCAAAGTGTTAACTAATGCAATTAAGACTGAAGATTCTCGCATCTGGAACCTCAATAGGGTTGTTGTCATCAAAAACACCTCCGTATTGAGGAATAGTTCTGTTTTCAATTCATCAGATGATACATTTGATAGTCTTCCCTCCACTAACCAGAGGGAGAGACATGCAAGAACCAGAATAAAACCTTCAAGATTCAAAGATTTTGTAATGAACATTTAAGGTTTTTCTCATCATTCACATGCAAATAGTTTTTTGTTTGTGTTTTCTTGTTTTTTTTCTGTTTTTCCTTTTTGGTCTCTGTTTTAGTATAGAGGGAAGGTGTGTAGCATAGTGCTTATTACTTGTATTCATTTGTCCCTATGCCTCTCCATTGCACATGTCATGCCTGCTATTGTTTTCCTTTGAGTAGCACCATGGAGATGGAATCTTGAATGTTGGAAATGAGTGAGTTGCACCTGGCTCCTGCTGGTTGATGGATGGGACTTTTCATTCTCTGGATTAAACTTACTTCTTTACTACAATGGCTCTTTCAATGGCTTGATTACTTAATTTTACAGAGAGGGTATAGCAACCTATGCCCTCTGATGTTCTGATGGTGGTAAGATAATCCATGCAACCCTAGAACGAAAAACAGGCACAGTGTCTGAACATGGTGGCACATTAGAGAAGTCTGCTCATAAGAACACTGAGGAGGTTGAAGCTCTCAGGGGCACTTCACCCAGACTACATTCTCTCACTCAGCAATTGGCAACAAAGATGAGAAATGCAGAAGGGCACTGAAGATGCAACAATATTCATTTCATGAAAGTGCCTGAACAGGTGGAGGAACAGTGTGTCGAGCTATTCATGGAGCACCTAATACAAAGGGAATCTTGACCCTATTACCACTGGAATGGGAGCACAGGATTCCAGTTCCTCCTCTCAGGCCTGGAGCCCTCAAAAGGCATTTCATACCCTGCAGCACAAGGTAGTGGAGGTGGGCTAGTTTATGGGGGATCTGTTTCATGCTTTTTGTGTTTAAGGTTGGATGAAACTATTAATGCAGGGTGATCATCTACTGTGGGACGGAAATTGTGCGAAAGTCTTGGATATATGCGCAAATTAGATCATCTGTGATCGCAAACAGGACTTACATAACAATGTGGCAGGCTTAGGATCCTCACATGGAATGTTAATAGCCTTAAGGCTAAGATTAAGAGAGGCGTGGTGGTGCAAATAGCTGCCCATGATTAGTCTTCCCCAGGAAACACATCTTCAGAGATCAGAATAAGGTTTTTGTCTAATCTGTCTTTATGACCGGTTCCAAAAGGGTTGTGGTACAAATTAGGAAATCAGTACCCTTTGTGAAGGAGCGATTATAGAGGAACTCTCAAGGAATCTTTGCTGCAGCAGTTAATAGGTTGGCTGGAGAGAAAGGTATTCTGTGCTCTGTTTATTTTCCCCCAGACTCCCTTTCAATATGCAGACAGAATATGACCCCTTTTAATGCAAATTCCAGATGGGATTGTGGTGCTGGGTGGAGACCTAAACACCGTGTAGGCAGAAGGGGTGGATAGGTCACATGGCTGACTGTCCACTGTGGACTCACATCTAATGCTTTTGTTCATGTACAAAGGTTTACGAATGTACAATTTCTAGCTAAGGGGATATTAACAGTATCTCTGTGTGGGTGGAAATATGTGTCACTGAGCTATCAGATTTTTTTAAATGGAGACTAGATAAATGACTCCTACAAGATAAGACTTTGGTGACCAGACTGCTATTGACCACTAAGCATTATCGTCAAGAATATGAGATATCAGTAGGAACATAATTCACTGTATGTGAGGCACGGAAGGCATTGATAAGGAGGTACACAATATATCCTTTAGTGGACTTGCTCCTTTCATAGTGCAGTGCCGTCTGATAGCTGCTGCTGCTGTCCCCTTCTGCTGCTGGTACTGGCCCAGTTGTCAGGAGTTCGAGGCCCTCCTCCACCCATAGGATCCTGCTTGTGCCTCATCCCTGGTGGTCCAGTGGTAGATCTTTACTGCTCTGCTGCTTGACTACCCTTCTGCCTCTCTTTCTGCTGTTTCTGTCCCTCTTTCTGCTTTTCTCTTTCACTTTTCTGACTCTACCTTTTGGCTTTGCTTTTTTCTTTTCTTTTACTTCCTTTTTCCTGTCCTCTCCGGCATCGGCCCTGCGAACCCCCATGGCCCCGCCCCCCTAAAGTGTCTCTTCCAGTTCCTGCATTTCCCACCTCCCAGCTGTTGAGCCCCCCCGCAGCACTACTTAATGGTGGCTGCTGAGTGGTCACACAGCGGGCACGCACAGCTCGCCTGCAGAAGGCACACCAAAGGTAAGCCCATCTGAACCCGTCCATGCCTAGACTGCGCCCAGCGACAGGGACCCTGGTTCTTAGACATTCAACCGCTACTACACCAGCACCCTCCTCGCCCTCAACCTGGGACACCACACCACCTGCCATCTAGCATCACCGAAGAAGACCCTTGGACCCTTCGCCAACCGGAAATGCAACTGCACTACCAGCCACGCCAACACGCCAGCTCCTCTCGCCGCCCAGCCGACCAACAGTGCACTCGTACGGCTCAACTGCATCCTCCTCAACGTGCGGTCCCTCCACAAACACACCACAGAAATCTGGGACCTCCTTGAATCCACCTCTCCTGACATCGCTTTCTTCACGGAAACCTAGGCCAACCCCTCCTCCGGACCAGACATCGCCATCACCATCCCTGACGGCTACAAAATCATCCGCAAAGACCACTCGACTGCCCAGGAGGAGGCATCGCCATCATTCACAAAAGCACACTCCAACTGACCACGCACTCTAATGACCCAACAACGACCATGAAACACCTCCAGTTCCAGATCTGGACCAACCCCAACACCACCCTCCCTGGCACCCTGATCTACAGGCCCCCAAACCCGTTCACCAATGCCATTGCAGACCTCATCACACCCCAGTCTCCCACATCCACTGACTACATCCTACTCGGAGACCTCAATTTCCACGTGGACAACCCCAGTGACCAGAACACCACCTCCCTTCTGGAGAACCTCGCCAACATCGGACTCAAGCAGATAGTCACCACACTGACCCACACAGCTGAACACACGCTCTACCCCGTCTTCTCCATCAGTGGGAACATCAGCTACAGCTGGGGGGCGTGGCCAAGATGGCAGTGGCATCCAACGCTTTCTGAATAGCTTTGTGCCAGGCCCGCTCATCATCCTGTTACCTACGAAGTAGTGGCCTCCCGCAGTGGACACCAACTGGTTGCCACGGCCCTGAGGCAACCTGTACCAAAATTTCTTCGGCCCCAGGCCCGAGGGGAGGCTAGGATTGGGGGACCTGGAGAGAACAGCCGATTTTGGCCTGCACTGCTCTGGTGCACCAGGCTTGCTGGTGGATGCTGGAGTGCACAGGAGAGCTGAGGTAATTCACTAAGCTGCTGTGCGCAAACACCCCGAATGCTGGAGATGTCGTCCAGGAAGCCTACCTGATACCTGCAGTGAGTAGCAGGACCCGGTGCTCTGTGAAGCACTGAGTCCCAGTAGGTGGAGCCGGCTGCAGCCTTCTACGGTCCCCAGTTGGACTGCGAGACCCGCCAACATTGCTGGGCGTCCGGGGGGACTGCTATGAAGGAAGACGCGACTGGGAGTCACCAGCTGCGGAGAACTACTGCCCTGAACTATATGATCCTGAGTGTGCTGGGGACCAGTGAGCACTTAGGAGGCCACGAGGCGGTGCAGCCTGCCCTCTACTTGACCTTGCGGCCTGAGCTCCACGCTGCAGGAGGTTTCAGTTTTCCCCCCCATCTGGGCACTTGCGGGGACCGTCGCCACTCCTGAGTGGGGCCCCTGCCTTTGCCCCGATTTACCTTGGAAGAGTACTGGCACTTGGAACCTGCTTGAGCTGCATGGCCTGCCAGCTCTGTGAGCCTACTCCAGGGTCCCCTATAAGGTGAGACTCTACTGTGGCACCCCCCCTGTTGAGTGCTGAGGGCAAATGAGAGCCTGAGACTACTGTGAAACGCAAGCTGCTGGGAACTAGGGACCAGTGTGGGTGCAAGGATCGAGTGGTGGTCCAGCCTATCCCCTGCTGGCCCTGATGTACTGAGACTTGTGCTCCCCTTGCTTCTTGTCTGCCAGGAGGCTGTTGCTTTGGCATGTGGGCCCTGCAACTGTACATGGGAGACTATCTGTGCCTGGCAGCTGCCCTGCTGATCTGCATACGGAGGCAGCTAACACCTCTGGGGTGCAGCGGGACCACTGCAGAGCAATGCCAGGTGCCCCTTCATGGTCGTCATTGTTGCACCTTGAACCCTGTGATGGCACTTGCGCCTCGATACCCCAAAATATTGATGACCATCGACAGGAGCATACCCTGTGCTGCCCCCACAGGATGGGGAAGAACAAATCGGACAGGTTTCAGGCCCAGACAGGGGATGCACCGGATCCTGCAGACCATTCAAATTACACCACCCAAACTGGTAAAACATCACCAGAAGCTCTACCAGACCACTCACATCATTTTGACAAACTCCTGGTGGCGGTCCTGGATATCAAGCCCACCCTGGGCCCCAAGATAGATACACCATGCATTGAAATGGGACTACGCATGAAGATCACAAAAAATTAAAAGACAGGGGCGAGAACTCTGAATTGACGTTGGCGGCCCTGAGACGGATGGTGAAGGTGGCAGAAGAACAAATCAGAACACTACAAAAGGAGGTGGAATACCTCTGAAACCAGGTGGAAGACCAGGACTATTGTGCAGGAACAAGGTACGGATAGTAGGCCTCCCTGAATGCATTGAGGGCCGAAGTATGGAACTCTACCTCGAATCCTGGTTTGTTGACCCAATCCTCCAGGGAAACAATCTAAATTTTTCTCGGTAGAGAGGGCCCCAGGGTACCGGGTGGTCCCCCCCGCCCGGGAAACCCTCCAAGGCCGGTGGTGGCACGACTCTAACTATAGCAACAGAGACCATATACTGCAGGTAACCAGAGCTCGCGGCCCATGGTCGATCGAAAATGCTACGGTGTACATATACCCGGACTATACACGTGTGATGCAGCAACACAGGTCTTCCTTCCTCGACGTGACAAGGAGCCAGAGGGATAACAACGTGAAAAATGCTCTCCAATTCCCAGCCACCCTACGAGTACAACACCAATTTCTGCACCACACCGAAGGAGGCGTGGGCCTGGATGAAGCAGAACGTGCTAACGCCCAACAGTGGGACCATAGTTGAACCTCGACAGAAGTGGCAGACACAAAGATGCCGTGGTTCACGAAACAGAAGCCAACTGCAGGGGCCCTCCAAGGTCCAGACGGCAAGGGAAAGAGCACAAGCAGTAAAGAATGCTGAAAGATAATTGGCCTCCCATCCTCCATCATCTTCGGGTTGGAGACAGAGAATCAATCGGAGGATATTCCATCACTAACAGACTTGCAACAAACAGGGGTACTGGGGGCGGCCTCACAGTCACTCCACAAACTTCAGACGACCTAATGTGAGAGCTTTCACACAGACCAGCTGCATAACATGGCGACTACGTAAATGCTATTGTGGACAATAATGGAATTCCCAGCCGAACAATGCTGCACAAGAATATCCAGGGCTTTGCACAACAACTCTCACAAGTGGGCATTCTGAGCTTGCAGCACCACATCGCTCCCCACCCACCTTCAGTGACTGTTACAGCACCATTGTTGTTCCACTTTTTCTTTTCTCTCTCTGCTCCTTTCTCTATTATTTTTCCTTTCTTCATCTGAAACTTCAGGCAAATTGTAGTTAAGTGATGATGGCTGTCCGCCCGTTGGCGATTTGGCCTGGGAGTGGGAATTGGCGACTGTTATTGTTTATAATGCACTGTCTGCACCACCAAATTGCACACACTACTAAGGATGTATACAAACACCCGTGTACCATATGGGGATCATGCGATTACGGGTGGGCAGGGGACATGATGTTGACACTCCTGGAACCAACCCATAACAAGTCTCCGTATATGGGAACACAGGGAACCCATATGTTTCTATTAACATGGAATGCCCATGGCCTAGCAGGGCAAGCCAAGAGGCACCGAATTTACCAGTACCATGACCAATCAGACACTTGCCTCAATGCGGAAGCGCTGGAGGGGCATGATAGTAGGGACCACGTACTCTGGTTATGCTAGAGGGGCCATGATATGGGTGGCGCCCGGGATCCCACTGGAGATACTCCACACACGTACTGATCTGGACAGGCAATATGCAATTTTGGAGGGGATTTTGGATGGCCTACCAATATCGCTAATTTCCCTCTGCCCCAAACTCAGACCAATTCTCATTTGTGCAATCGATGACCTCAGCGTTGCTCCATGACCCATCAGCACCTATCTATTGGGGAGGGGACTTCAATTGCACCCCAGATCTAGACATGGACCGCTCATGCCCCCCAAACCCAGGTGCACAATCCATCACCCTGTCGCACCATCTGCATCCAGGTGTCACCAATCTGCATCTGCAGGATGCATGGCGAGGTATAAATCCTACCAGCAGGGAGTACTCCTATTACTCAGGGTTACACCACTTATACACAGGAATAGACCTAATATATTATTCCCACAAGGCCTTGCCCTGGGTGTCTCACACAAAATTCCTCGCCTGCACATTGTCAGACCACAGCCCTTACAACTGTAGCTGACTTGGGGGAAAACTAAACTGTTGTGTAGTTCCTAAAAATGCATAGTATCTGCACGTTTAGACAACATAAACTAAGGGATTGGTGTCCAGACTGATTCCAGACACCCCCAAAGGATATGTTAGCCTGTCGACCAGCTAGCTCACAGTGCCACTATATTCCCCCTAACCTTACCAAGGAGAGAAGAGTTTCTGGCAACTATTGAACATGACAACCCTTGATCCTTCAGGGATCCTGGAAACAGTACAGTACTTCTTGATCAGTCATTCACGCTCATAGGTCTCAGAGGGATACACTGAATAAATTATGGGGATGTGTTCAATAAGCATTTATTGAGCCATTGTCATTCTAGTGAAAAACATGTTTGCTGAGACAATCATTAGACAGGAACAGATGTATAAGATTACAAGCAGCAACAAAATAAATAAAAGGTAGAATTCTACCATTGTGCTAAAACAGTGAATAGTTGCAGGCATATAGATACATGACAGTAATCGAGCGTACTCCTAGGATGCTAACCCTATCTAAGTGGACCTAAGTGTACCTAACATGTATGTGGGTGTAAAGCCATGAATCCCCTAGAAAAGAGCCAACC
Source organism: Calotriton arnoldi (assembly GCA_963921515.1). Lineage (NCBI taxonomy): Eukaryota > Metazoa > Chordata > Amphibia > Caudata > Salamandridae > Calotriton > Calotriton arnoldi. Next base: position 537,486 of record CAWUFW010001962.1, read on the forward strand.
CCATTACCTGATGGGTGAGAAAGAAGGATCTCGTCTTGGTCTTGAGTAGGACACCCCGCAAGGAATGTCAGACCACTGCGTGCTGGAGTTTCTGCATGCAAGAATCTCAGCATCTTGTGTCAGCATGGAAGCTTCTCCTCAGGTTACCCAATGAAGATGTGTTTTTTTTATACCCAAAAAAGGTACCCTACGGGGGTTCTACCTAGATGTGTAATAGTACTGTGGGCCTATCGTCCAAGGATAACGGTAGCGGTGACTTTTGTACAGAGTTATACAGAAAATATCAATCCTGCTGTGTATGTCCTGGGCAGGGGATTAAGATATGATACTAAGAATCCGCATACATAATAAATGAGGCTAGTTTTCGAAGAAAGCCACACGACATCTATACGGCACATAACTAGGTAAAAGGTCAGAGCCAGAGCTGTTATGCAGAGCAAGGTATGGCAAATGTAGTTAAACGGTTGTGCAGCTACCTAGGCCTAGATTGGGGTATATTGGGGCTCATAACAAAACCCAGTATCCCGATAAGGCATCTCCCCCTAGAAGCACTCAAAGATGTTCCATTAAGCACCCCCTATCAAAATCTATCACAACATACTTTCTAGACAATGAGGGCACCGCATCCGATGCTGGAATAGAATGGGACGCATTCAAGGTGGTCTTAAGCGGACATGCAATTAAAGAAGTATACGGCGATCGGATGTCCCTCAATAAAGAGCTGGAAGCTCTAGAGAAGGAATTACGGTGTTGCGAGCATCTATCACCCGTTGATCCACAAATCATACCCACACTGGGCCAAGCTAAGCTATCCCATAAAACAACTCTTGACCGGCTGTGCATCTTAGACTATAAGCAATACCTGGCTAGAAGACACGCAGAGGGGGAAAAAGCAGGCAGGACATTAGTGTGTTTATTGAAAACGGACTCATTCCAAACACCCTTCACTGCCATTTTTAACCCGGAGGGCTGGCTGGTCAACTCACAGGTTGAGATTAACTCGGCCTTGTGCCAATACTACGCCTCCTTATACAGAGCCCCTTCACCTTTTGACAGACAGGAGCTACAGCTCTTCTTATAGCGCATAGCTTTCCCCCGGATCTTGCAGACACATTTCACCACCCTAGAATCTCCCATTACAGAAACCGAGATATCTGAAACCATTCAGAAACTGGCTTAGAGGTAAAACCCCAGGGACTGACAGTTGGCCCTAGAATTTTATGTGGTGTTTAGTACGCAATGGTCCCTCGTCTACACCGGATATACACAGAAGATTATGACCAAGGTATACTACCGATCTCACTTCGGGGTGCTGTGTTGGTGGTGCTACTTAAGCCAGGTAAAGACCCGCTACAGATGGGTTAGTACCGCCCCTGTTCCTCCTGAACACAGACAAAATACTGGGCAGAGTGCTGGCCACCAGCCTAAACCTACGTTGACTCTTTATGCTGCTAGAATGGGCACGCACAACAGAGGAGCCAGCAGGGATAGCCTCTCTAGATATTGAAATGGTATTCAACACCTTGAAGTGGGAGTACCTTAATGCGGTATTAGCGGGTTATGGTATAGGCCCTCAGTTCCTGCAATGGATTAGACTGCTATATAATGCGCCACAAGCCAGTGTCAAGACAGGTCGCATGATTTCTGACTCCTTTAATATCGAACGGGGCACCAGAGAGGGGTGCCCACTATCACCAATTATCTTTGCCCTAGCGATGGAGCCACTGCCCTGCCCACTACATAGCCGTGTAATTGACTGGGGCATCAGGGTGCACAACCAATGGCACATTATCTCGCTATACGCCGATGATGCTCTCGTCTATCTCTGGTGTCACCAGGCAGTGTTACATGGCTTGACGGAACTGCTGGACACCTATGGACAGATATCTGGCCTAAAGATGAACTGGGGAAAATCTTTTTTGTTCCCAATGACACCTCTGACTCCAGAACAAAGGGCCTGATTCACAGAACTAACTTACGTCAAAAACGTAAAGTTAGTACTTTTCGGTTTTCACAGAATACACTTACCACTACTAACTTTATGTCCGCTCTCGGGCCGGAGATTCAGGCCCTGTGGCGGAATTTCCGCCTCTTGGCCGGAATCTCCGCCTCCGGGCCGGAATACCCACATTTATGCCGTTTGAGCATTGAAACGGCCTAAATGAGGGTATTCCGGCCCGGAGGCGGAGATTCCAGCCCGGAGGCGGAAATTCCGCCACAGGGCCGGAATCTCCGGCCCGAGAGCGGACATAAAGTTAGTAGTGGTAAGTGTATTCTGTGAATACCGAAAAGTACTAACTTTACGTTTTTGACGTAAGTTAGTTCTGTGAATCAGGCCCAATTGACGGGCTTACCACATGCCTCACCTGGTCTTACAACTCCTTCAAGTACAAATTTATCTTTGACAAGTGGATCTAATTGACAGTAATTTGGGTAGGGTGATTGCCAACGCCCGCTTTTCCCTAATTTTCTGGACAGAATTGCCATTGTCCCCCATGGGACGTATAGCCATATCTAAAATGTTACTGCTTCCCACACTACTGTATTTCTTTTCGGCCCTCCCCTTTCAACTACCAAGTAAATTGTTTCAAGACTTGAAATCGCTCCTAATATCTCTAATCTGGGGCAAGACCAGAGTCAGAGTCGACCTTACAAAACCCTACGCCCCAATCACGGAGTGTGGTCTGGGGCCTCCAATTACGAGTATTACTATGCAGCTGCAGAGCTGCAATAGCCAATGTGGTGGTTAGCATGCCACAATATCAGCGAATTAGGCCCCTGGGTGCCCGGCCTACCACAGCCCAATCTGCTGGGGTGGCTGTCCGGCTCCAAGTAAAGATCCCGAAGGAGCTGGAAAATATACTAATGTCTACTGCACACAGCTGCTGGTCCCGCTATGTGCTAGGAAGGTACTCACCTCCACCCTATTCTCCAGACCTACCCCTACCCAGAAATGGCAGACTGGTCCGCGGCTGGTTTAACCACCTGGGAGACTTATTCATCAACTCGAATCTCTGCGACTTTGATACATTGAAGGATGACTATGGCATATCCCCTGGTTCCTTTCTACTGTATGCGTCACTCACACATCAATTTTTTAAGACGTGGGGAAATACACACAACAAACCTAAAACATCTAGTTCTTTACAAACACTAATAACACATGGTACTTGTAGGAAAGCAATCACCACACTGTGTTAATTCGATGAGACCAGAATTGTGCTCCTACTAGCACCACTCAGAGAATACTGGGATTCGGCATTGACAACCATACTAACAGATAAACAGTGGGCACAATGCATAGGGTTCCCAAAGACAATATCCACTAATGCTAGAATTAAGCATACTCAATTTATCTACCTCCACCACACGTCCCTCACCCCACACAGGCTGGCACTTATGTATGCAAACTCATCCCATATATGCCCTAGATGTCACAACTCCGATGCCACGTTTATTCATATGGTATGGGCATGCCCCCAACTAACAACGTACTAGAATGAGGTGGCCGCCACACTCTCTGAGGCCACGGATACGACAATCACGGCACAGGGTCCTCACTTTCTACTAGGCATAACCAAGCGTAACACATGTCATAAACTTATCAACAAATCACTGGACGTAGCACTAGGCCTAGCTAAACGTAGACTGGCCATGTCCTGGAAGTCAAATTCAGCACCTCAAACACAAGTGTGGCTCTTCGACCTTCATAGGGCACTAGTGGCTGAACACGAGCTGATGCAAGGTAATGCTCTAAATACCCCCACTGGTACCAATCCCCCAGACTGGCACAAATACCTAACATTCATAGAAGTAAAACTGAACTTCACATCCTCCAACCCGGGGCCCACCCAGGACCAATCCACCTCCCAGGGATAGTGGATCTCCCTTGTGACGATCTCCCCCATCTTGGCATCCACTAACCGTCATCCCCCTTTTTTCTCCCCCTAGCCATCTATCACTCGCCCCATCAAGAATAGGCCGGGGCGGAAAACTACGCTACGCTCGCGTAGTTTGCGCAACTACGCGCTACGTGAATTGCACGTAGCACAGTGCAAAAACGCGTAGCGGGCATTTTTTGCTTGCTCGCGGTCCTCAACATCAAGTTGGCGACCGCGAGCGAGCAAAATGACATCCCGGCGAGACTTTTTCCTCGTTCGCGATCAGCAACATCAAGTTGACGATCGCGAGCGTGGAAAATAAACCTCCCGGCGAGATTCTCAACGCGGGGAGGTCAGGTTTCTCATTGCGAGTCGTCGTGTATGCTTGCGACCGATCGCGATGAGAAACTACCAGTCCGCGTTGAGAAAACTGCCGCTCGAGTACAAATCTACTCGAGCAGCAGAAAACGACCGCTTGCACTGTGCAAGATGCCGTTTGCAATGATTGCACAGTGCGGACAAGCATCCAGCACTGTGCAATCATTGCGAACAGCATTTCCTACCGCACTACGCAGTTCGCGTAGTGCTACGCGTAGCTCGCGTAGTGCGAAGTGCACTTCGCGTAGCTACACGTAGCGCTACTACGTGAACTACGCCCAGGGTTAATCAAGAACCTACAGCCCAGCTCCACTCAGAAGCCCCCAAAGTCAGACCTGAACTTAGCCCTCCTCTATGCATAGACATGGGTAGTTCCGTTCTTTCCACTTCCTAATAGGCGTTTACACTTCCGGGTTCACAATGATATGTCCAGCATCAGTGTCCATCAAGGCGTTCTCAAGGTGCATGTCAGATGCTAAAATGTTAAATGTTTTGTTAATGGTGTATTGTGGAACTACAGGATCCAGTAGCAGCATCAATATTAGACTGACGCTTATACCACATGCAACAGTTTGTTTCTCAGCATATTGCCATAAAATTATATGTATGACTCCCATTGCCCAAGGGGCTGTGTAAGCAATATCGAAAATTAATAAACATTATTAAAAAAAAAATCAGCTTCAGCCACACCACCGAACTCTCCTGGACCGACCATCACTGCATGCATCTCGCCTTCGCCATGCCCACTGTACACTACTGTCATCATCGCCGCAGTGGAAGATGGTTCAAGGCCTCCAAAGAATTTCTCGTCAACTCCCGCAGCACAAGCACTCCGCCAATGCCTACGGACACCAACACCGCAGCACACAACCTCCACCGATGAATCTCCAACTGCGCCGACACCCTGGCACCCCTCAAGAAAAGACCAGGCAAGCAACACTTCAAGTAGGCCAGCTGGTTCACTCCTGCCCTCCACGAGTCTAGACGCACCTGCAGGTGACTCGAGAAAAGATGGAGGAAAAACGAAACCCAGGAAACTCACGCAACCTTCAAATCCGCCGTCAACACACACCACCTCCTCCTGAAAACCACAAAGAAAATGACCCTCCAAGACAAAATCAACACCAACGCACACAACAACAAAGATCTCTTTGCCATCCTCAAGGAGTCCGCCAGGCCCAACAGGGAGACCACAGATGTTCCCCCCTCCCAAGACCTATGCAACAAACTTGGCACCTTCTTCCACCACAAGATCAGGAAGATCTACAACAGCTTTAACAACCTAGACCCGGCCGCTACACTCACCACCATCGCACACAACCAAGCCGCACCCCAACATACCGTGATCTGCTGGACCCCGCTCACAACAGAGGACACGCTCAAAACAATGAAGAGCATCCACTCAGGTGCCCTGATGGATCCTTGCCTGTACCACATCATCCACATCACCCCTCAGTTACGCCAAACCATAAACTTCTCCATCGAAACCGCCACCTTCCCCGATGACTGGAAACACACCGAGATCAATCCCCTGCTGCAGAAGCTGTCTTCAGACCCAACAGACCTCAAGAACTGCAGACCCATCTCTCTCCTCCCCTTCCCAGCCATGGTCATCGTGAAGGCCATCAATGCCCAACTCTCTGAGTTCATCGAAGTGAGCCATGTCCTGAACACCTCCCAATCCAGCTTCCAAAGCAGCCACAGAACGGAGACCGCACTCCTCCCTGCCAACAATGACATCCGCTCCCTCCTCGACAGGGGCGAGACCACAGCCCTCATCCGACTAGACCTTTCGCCCGCCTTTGACACCATCTCCCACTGCACCCTAATCATGAGACTCCACAATGCCGGCATCTGCGTCAAGACTCTGGACTGGGTCCACTCCTCCCTCACCAGGCGGACAGAGTGAATCAGACTACCACCGTTCCTCTCAGAACCCACAGAGGCCAGCTGTGGAGTGCCCCAGGGTTCTTCCCTGAGCACCACCCTTTTCAACGTCTACATGGCCCCCCTCGCAGCCATCATCAGAATCCACGGACTCAACATCATCTCCTATGCTGACAACACCCAACTGATCCTCTCCCTCACCAATGAACCCACTTCCGCCAGAGCCAGCTTACTCAGTGGAATGAAGGCCGTTGCTACCTGGATAAAAGATAGCTGCCTCAAGCTCAACTCGGACAAGACCAAAGTACTCATTCTGGGACCCACCTCTTCAGCTTGGGATGACTCCTGGTGGCCAGCCGCTCTGGGATCTCCCCCCACGCCGACAGACCACGCACGCAACCTCGGCATCATAGTGACTCATCGCTCACTATGAACCGCCAAATCAATGCAGTTTCCTCAGTCTGCTTTCACACACTGCACCTGCTTCGAAAGACATTCAGATAAATCCCCACAGAATCCTGAAAGATGGTCACCCACACACTTATCACCAGCAGACTGGACTACAGCAATGCACTCTATGCCAGCATCACCCAGATACAGCTCAATAAACTACAGAACATCCTAAACGCCACAGCCAGACAGGTCCTCGATATTCTCCACCGCAGCCACATCATGCAACACACTTCCACAACTCCACTGGTTTCCAGTCAACCAGAGAATTACTTTTAAGCTCCTTACTCACGCCTTCAAAGCTCTACATGACGAAGGACCAGCATACCTGAACCAATGCCTCACATTTCAGGTCCCTGCCAGACTACTCCGATCCTCCCAACTCCCCCTTGCACCCATCACCAGGATCCACAAGACCAGAACCGGAGGAAGGCCATTCTTCTACCTCGCTGCCAAGACCTGGAACACCCTGCCCCTCCACCTCAGGCAATCTGTGTCGCTGACCCAATTCAGGAAGGACCTCAAGACCTGGCTCTTTGAATGATCCTCCATCCAGTCTGACCGGCAACCCCCCTCCCCCAGTGCCTTGAGACCCTCACGGGTGAGTAGCCACACTAAACAAGACCCTGATTGATTGATTGAATCTCCTGTACTCCACAACAAAAATGGTTGACATATCCAAAGCCATCCAGATGAAAGACAAATATTTATAAACAACTGACTAGCGGTGGGTCACTGCCTAGCTCTGAAATGGCTGAATTATCAAGTAATGATTGACAATGATGCTCATAGCCACTTCCTGATTACCCAAAGGAGATCTATGAAGGGAGAAAAAGTCAGAAAACGTCTAGCATGGCTGGGGAACAGGATGAGCATAGTAGATGGAGGGTATTTGGACAAAATTTCAGAAGTGGGAATATCGTGGGACTGAATATTATGTCAAAAATATCAACGATAAGAATATTGTGTAGGTCACAGACATCATATCGAGTTTTTTATTTCAACCTACATTAATATCGAGTTTTAAATATCGTAGGGACAGAATATCGACATCAGGAGTATCGGTGACCAGAATATCGACCAGAAGGTAAGAAATATCATTTTTGTTAATATCGAAGTTAGTATAATCGATAGCAAAAATATCGATGTTTATAATATCAATGTTTATGGTAGTGTTATGTATTTTAGTATGTATTTTATATGTATATGTTCAACATGTTTTGTTATGGTTTGTATTTTTTTTTAAATATATGTATTAATTGTTTAGAAGTTAGTAATTTTTTTTAAAGTAAATTTTGCGTTTTAGTACCGTAGCGGGTTGTGAGTTTATAGGGGAATAGGGTGGGAAGTAATTTAATTATAGTAAATTAAATCATAATTTTGAGAAATTATTAATTATTTTTAAATACATTTTGCATTTTAGTTCTGTAGCGGGTTGTGGGTTTATAGGGGAATAGGGTGGGAAGTAATTTAATTGTAATTAAGTAATTATTAATTTTAATTTATTGGATTGGTAATTAATTTATTGTTAATTAATTATCAATTGGTAATTAATTTTTATTAATTTATTAATTGATAATTATATTAATTTTTTTTGGAGTGGGTTGTGGGTTTATAGGGGAATAGGGTGGGAAGACAATTAATTATAATAAATTAATTAATAATTTTTATGTTTTGGTATTGATAATTAATTTATTGTTTATTAATTATTAATTGGTAATTAATTTTAATTAATTAATTAATTGATTCATATATTAATTGTGTTAATTTAGTTTAGGAGCGGGTTGTGTGTTTATAGGGGAATAGGGTGGGGAGTATTTTTTTATAATTAAGGGGCACATTACGATACCCGGCGTAAAAAAATCCGCCAGGCATGGAAGCGGCAAAAATCCGCCCGCACACACCGCCTGAACACCGACCACGCCATTATGAGTACACAAACTGAAAACCGCCATCGGCGGAAAAATCATACAAAATACCGCCCGCCATCGTCCGAGTCGGAGTCAAACCGCCCGCCACGGACCGAAACACGCACGACAACACAAAACCGCCCGCCCACACGGCCGACACACCGCACGTGAAATTACGATCGCACCGCCATGAGCGCGGAAAAACAACAAAAATACCGCCCGCCAGCGCAAACAACGCCGATGAGAATCGACACGGCAGAAGCCATGGCGCCCACGTACCTGCACAGAAACCATCCGCACACAAAACCAATAGCACACAACATGGCCAACAAGTCCACACAGCAAGGCACGCACAAATACACAAGCACAGTACACATCCCGAAAACACCCCCGGACAAACAAAAAATACAAAGGCCAGAACCCCAGACACAACACACCTGAAAACAACAGACCATGAGGACACACCCACATAGGTGAGTACAAAAGCAGCACTCCCACAGACCACAACCCCTTGCTACATTGCAAACCAGAGAGGGGAGGAGAGGACACAGTGACACAGCAAGGACAGCAGCACACCACAGAAACGCACACATCACAACCACCACCACCACCACCAAACACCGGCACCACAAACCCCCTGCACATTACACAACACACACCGCACCACCACCACAAACACCATGGCACCACAAAGGATGCCCAAGTTCACGCCCATGGAGCTGACGGTCATGGTCGACGAGATCATCAAGGTGTACCCACAAATCTATGGGAACATGGTCCAGCACACACCACTAGCCACCAGAAACAGAATGTGGACCCGGATCGTAGACCAGGTCAATGCAGTCGGGACCCTGCCCAGGAACAGAACCGAGATAAACAAACGTTGGAATGACGTAAAGAGCCTGGTCAAGAAGAAGGAGGGCAAAAACAGAGAGCTGGCTGCCGTCACTGGCGGAGGGAATCCCGCGCTCTTTAAGACCTTCAAAGCGTGGGAGGAGAAGGTGCGAGTCGTAATCCATCCGGAGATCCTCGCCGGATTAGCAGGGGGAGTGGAGGCTGGTAAGTACAAACTAATGTATACCAGCACACCGCTATGTACTCACATGCGCAACTACCATGCCACAGCTCCCAGGGACAAACACCCCCATGTCCAGCACACAATACACAACACATCACACACACATGCAACAGACACTACCACACACAGCCCAAACCGAACAACTGTAAGATGCGTGGGGACAAGTGTACACTAAGCCAGCCACGTAACCACCAACAGGTCCCCAAATATGCCAGAAGCGCCACAACGAGCACCCACCACACCCATGTGTCCGCCACAGCTGCACCAACTGACAAGTAACAGGTAAGTGGCAGGAACACAAAGTGCAGTGGGTCGGAGGGGGGACAGCCCAAGTACAACACACACCAGGCCCCAGTCCCACAGCACAGCAAGGAGGAGCATCCCCCACACCCCACACCCACGTGTCAGCCACCGCAGTGCACAACGACAGCCGAAAGGCAGACATCACGGTCCACAGCAATCGGTGTGTACAGCCACCCCCACGACCCACTACACCCCCCCACCCCCACAGACCTGCAACATGGAGCACCCCCGCTAAGAGCCATGTGGCATCCAGTACAGTGCACGCACGAACAACTTGCAGGTGGGAAACTGGACAGGGCTGGATTACTGGAGGCATGAGGACCATAACACCACCAACACATGGGACATGTCACGTAGCACACGAACACGCAGCACCGCCCACCGTCACGAACAAGTGAACAATGTGCACACGGACATGAACAGCAGACTCACACCCCACATGACCCATCACAGACATAGCAACACCCAAGGAGCCACGTCTGCATGCACAAGCCACACTGAATATAGTCCCACACGGCAGCCACTGTGCAACTCATCACACACAACCGAAACACCATTGAAGTCCTGTCCATGTAGCCCCTACTGCCTGTCAACCACACACCCCACAACTACGCCTATGTAAGACAAACAACACTAGACGCAACAGAGCGGAACAACATAAATGCACACGAACACCACTGAACCCATCAAACACACAGACACACCATGCACATACAACATACCATCCATCCCATCCGTCAGCCCCAGTCTCATGAAAGGCATGTCATCCGCACAGCTGCCACACATACAGCAGTCACGCTAAGACACATGCCCATGACCAACCATGTGCCAGAAGTCAATTAAGCGCACGACACACTGTGAGCAACAACACACAACATGGGCCACACCCCCCCGAGCACTGCAGTGATGCACATGGCACAGGGCAGCACGCACACCAAGGAGATGGGACAACTGCAATACGTTGGCTGGCACACAACTATCACTCACTCATAACGATGCGTCCAATGCCATGTCCAGTAACCACAACAGACAGCAAATATGCAGGGCATGTCAGGCATGCACACACCTCAGACCATGCACTGTCATGCTGCCACAACACATGTCACGTTCGGCACCCATGGCTCACAGCATGTACCCCAAAAGCATATACCCTCCCAAATGCGAATCTGGGGCATGGCCCCCATGTTGCCATATGCGTTCCTAAGCGTTCCATTTGAACCCCAAAAGCATATTCCCTCCCAAATGCGAATCTGGGGCATGGCCCCCATGTTGCCATATGCGTTCCTAAGCATTCCATTTGAACCCCAAAAGCATATTCCCTCCCAAATGCGAATCTGGGGCATGGCCCCCATGTTGCCATATGCGTTCCTAAGCGTTCCATTTGAACCCCAAAAGCATATTCCATCCCAAATGCGAATCTGGGGCATGGCCCCCATGTTGCCATATGCGTTCCTAAGCGTTCCATTTGAACTCCAAAAGCAAAGTACAAACCAGACCCAGGATGGGCCAGGAGCCCGCATACACCAGAGTCACAATGAGTAGGGGCAAAGCAACACACCCATCGGCATGGCCAATCCGTCCCATGCCACATGTGCACAGCACACAGTCCCATTGCCTAGCACACACACCTACAGATGCCACAGCCACACACTCGCCTCCGGGAAACCCATGTACGAGATTGCACGAACTGCCAATGTCAGACGACTAATACATACTTCGCCAGGTGCAACACAATAACAAATCTCATTCTCTCCACAGGTGACGAACTGCTGGACGCTGGGGATGGAGACAGCAGCCAGCACAGCCAGCCTACAAGCCCCCAACGAGGACACACGGATCTGGAGGATCTGTCCACCTCTTCGGACACGGACCACCAAGCTGGCCCATCTGGCGTGGCAGGGCCCAGCCGCTCCCCAAGACCCCTCCTACCCACCAACCCATCATCCAGGGATGCTGAACAGTCCCAGTCCCCTGCTGCCACTGTCGTTGCGGCCACACCCACGGTCATTGCGGCCACTACCACTGCCGCAACCGCCACCATCGCCGCACCGACCACCACCGCCTCCACCACCACCACGTCTTTGCTGGCACCAGCCCCAGCGCAGGTGGTGGCCCGGCCGACTGGATCCACCCTGGGAGCCACAGCGAGGACCGTGGTGAGCAATGTGGCTAGTGGGCAGGCCGGTGGCAGCAGGACTGGTAGGAGGAGCAGGGTCAGGGAAACGCCAGCCTCCCCTGGGAGCCATGCCCTGCCTCAAATGGCCAGAGTCCTTGGGGCCTATGAAGAGGCCCAAGGACAATGGGCCAGGTCTGCTACTGACACGCGGGAGGTGCTGGGGGTGCTGAGGTCCATGGACGCCCATATGGGCCAATTCGTGTCCCGTATGGACCAACTCGTGGACCTCATGGGCCAGCTGGTGGTGGCGGTGGGGTCACAGGCAAGGCCAGCAACACCACCTCCGCCACCACCTGCTAGGGCGCAGGCTCGGGCAGCAGTGTCCACTTCCCCTGCGTCCACAGCCAGTGAGCACACCTCACCCACCACCAGCAGGTCGCCACCACACACCCCCTCCCAAACGTGGAAGGGGCCGTCCGAAGAGGAAACAGATCTCCCGGGAGGACTTCGCACGCTCCAGTCGCAAGTGAGGCAGCCAGCCAGCCTTCCGCCAGCCTTCCCTGACCAGCCACTGCATTGACTTGCTCTACGATCCCACTCCACACAGCCATCTGGATGGCATGTGTGTGTTGGACTATGGACATAGAACCAGTGGGTACACCCTGATCATCACGCAGCCATGACCGACAGCTCATTGTCACTGCACGCACCACTTTTGTCATCACCTTACACACAATCACATGTCACAGTTTGTAATAAATGCACCTTTTTCACTAACTGCTGTTTGTGCCCTGTGTCTTTATTGTACGGAATACAACGGCCACCTTGGGCGGAAAGGCACCTGATGCGTGGCATGGCAATGGAATCCGGAGGGCCTGTAGGGACCTAGGGGTGGGAGACAGAACAGGAGCACATTCAATGAGTGTGTCACACACCCATCACACAGTACATGTCAACAACTACAAGCAATGTACACACATCGCACAGAGCAATAGGGCACAATGCCACAGTCACCAACAGTGGCATACTACCCTGGCCATGGAGCGTTGACACACTGCACGCAGTGAACATACGGCCACCCTGACACAGCACACACACACCTGCATAGATACAGACACATCATCCGTCGTACATGGACACTCACCGTCAAGTGAAGTAGCGGGCGATGAGCTGCTGGCGCACATTCCCAGCTTCCTCCTCTCTGCTGTCCACCTCACTCGAGCTGTCCTGGTCTGCGGGCTGGGGCCCTGGTTGATCTCCGTCATCCACAATGAGGGGGATCTGCTTCCGAATGGCCAGATTGTGCAGCATGCAGCACGCCACCACTATCTGGCACACCTTCTGTGGGGAGTACGCCAGTGCACCCTCGGTGCGGTCCAGGCACCTGAACCTGGACTTGAGGAGGCCAAAGGTACGCTCGACCACACGTCTGGTCCTCCCATGTGCCTCATTGTATCGATCGTCTGCTGGGGTGCGAGGATTCCTCAATGGACTGAGCAGCCATGCCCCATTCGGATACGCAGAGTCACCTGGGTGTGAGGGACACAGAGAACCGTTGCTATTCCAACTGGACAGGGGACAGCATCGCACAACTAGCACGCTACACCACTCCACATACTCACCGACAATACAGCCACGATCCTGTTGCAGATTGGCCATCAGTCGTGGCAAGATGCTGTTGCGCATTATGTGTGCGTCATGGGCCGAGCCTGGAAACTTTGCACACACGTGGGTGATCACCATGTCCGCAAGGCACACCACTTGCACATTCAGGGAGTGCGTGTGCTTCCTGTTGCGGTACAGGTGCTCAGTGGCCTGTGGTGGAACAAGGCCAACATGAGTGCAGTCAATGGCTCCCACGACGTGTGGGATTCTGCCAAGGGCATAGAATGCACCCTTCACTGCCGCCAATTCACGAGCCCTGGGGAATCTGATGTACCTGTTCCGGTACAGCATCATGGCTGCCAGTACATCCCTCAGCACCTTGCTGAACATGGGCTGGGACATCCCTCCTCCACTGCCCACTGTGTGCTGGAATGGCCCAGTGGCGAAGAAATGCATGGCGGCCATCACCTTAGCCGTGGGGGTGACAGCAGTCGGATACACCCTGCGGGGACGGAGATGGGGCTCTAACATGGCACACAGTCGATGCAGAGTTGGCCTGTCCAGCCGAAACTTCCTGATTACCTCTGTATCGTCCATGTCCGCCAGCAATTGGTATGGGCGGTCAATGTTCGGTCTCCGCCTGGGTTAAATGGCAGAGGACACATGTCAAAGCAACACGGCACATAGCAATTTCGCATACACATCACTGACATGACTGAGCAAGCACATGAGCCACAGCCCAGCTGTCAAGCTGGGACGGCACGGCCACAATACACTTACACAGGTCTCCCAACAATGGCAATGGCAAGTGAGACATACCACTGCCATGTGCATGCACATGGGGATCTAGGCCCCAATGACTTGCGGGGCGTGCTGATGGGGACTGACTGCATATTCGTCAAGCGGCAACGCCATGGCAACATGAGTGTCTGCTGAGCATGGTACTGCTTCCGAGGCTGGATGAGTATGGCACACGACGACGACGATGTGGGCACGGGCTGAGCGGCCAATACAAGTGGGACCTGTGGCACGAGGGGATATGAGACAGTAGTAGGTGTCAGCACTGCACCCTATGTACAGCACTGTACGGATCACAGCTCCCGAAACATTGACTGGTGTCCACATTGACAGCCCCATGCCAAGACGGCTGTGTGCTTGCAGTCACACGTCACAGGTGAGAGGTTACATTGCACGTGCCAGGTGGCAGTCGTACATAGTGGGAGCTGGCATGTGTGTGCATGTGTCTCCTGTTCAGGATCCACCAGATGGGCGCTGACTCTGTACTGACCATTGGACACAGCATGTTCCGTGGAAGGCTTGTGTGTGTGGGATGGTGGCACTGGATGTGCCTCCGTTGGGTGGGGGGCCATGCACAGGGCGGGTACGTCGATGATTGCGCATTGTTGGTCACGGTGGGTGCACCAGCTAAGATGTGTTGCCCTGTGTTCAATTCCTATGTCCGCATGATGATGGACTGTGGATGTGGGCAGACTACACATTGGTCGATGTGCTGTCTATATGCATGTGCCTTCACACCAGGCACAGCTGCCCCTGCACATGTGACCCCTGCTGGACTCGCTGCTGGGTCTGTGGAGCTGATGCACCTTCTGCGCGTGGGGCGGACAGCTCTCCTCACTTCCCTCATTGCGCATGTCATGTCTTTGCCGCAGGTGACATGGATCATGGAGGGCCCACATGTACGCGTGGGTAGGCTACACATGATTGTTCACTGGTCGCCACCCCCAGTCAGTGTTTCGAATGGGAAGGTTGTCGTGCTGGTGGTATGTTCGATGTGGCGGATGGGCGGGCCTAGGTGCGGGCTCACATTCCGGACATGGGGGGTAGTTGGATTGGCGACTAGTTGCAGTACACACGGGACACGTCTCTTCCTTTCCAAATCTGGGTCATCCCTTGTACTAACTGACAGTGATACAGTCATCTTCGCCCCAGCCCTCATGTCCTCCCCTCGCCCCCCCAATATGCATGCTCACCTGCGAGGCTAGCGCTTGCACAGGCAGCCCCAAGCTCGCACCAGAGAGGGCAAGGAGTGTATGTGTGGGTCCAGTTGCACGAGTGGGCTGTCTCAGGGTATGATGTGTGGCGGGACGCCGTCCACCTGCGTGGTGCCCCAAATGGAGACCCGGCCTGCATGGACTATGCATCACAGTCTTCGCCTTCCGGATCCGCCACCTGCGACACCCAGTGGCTGTGGCTGCCCTTGCGGCCAGGCCGCGTCCGTCTGTGGCTGATGGCCCACACATTCACTCTTTGGCCTCTCTGGGGAGGGCTCAGGGGTGGTGGCGCACGCGCTTGCACTTAGTCGCAATGGCATGTGGCGTGGTTGGTATGATGGGCAATGGATGGGATGGTGCGAGCCACCTCCCGTGACGTCAGTGCTGCTCGTGCTGTGGTGCGTCCCCCTACACTTCCATTTGACTTTTTGCCATGCTGGACGTTGAGGTTCTATTGCCTGCGTGATATGACCAGGAGGAGCGCGAGGAGACCTCTCACACACCATGCTCCACTGCCATCCCGTGCCCTGTATCGCCTGTGCGGATTGACTATGTTGGGGTTACACCTGGTCGACTGGGGCTGTGTGTGCCTTGTCAAGGGGCATGGCGGGCGCACAACAGGATCCAGCTTGTCCACAGAGGGTGGGCTGAGGTGCGCCTGGTACCGCTTTGTACGTGTGCCCGGCTGCTGTGCACACACGTGTTCACTCCCCCCGACAGGTGTCCTCTCACAATGCCCAGGGAAGCGGTGGTGTACTGTTCATGACCCCTCCCAACACGGCGTGCTCCAACTTGGCATGTGCGCATCTACCCGTCGCACCCACCCACCTGAGCACTGCGTCCATACGACTTCACACGACACATGTGTGTCTTCCACAGTAGTGCTACTCATTTGCGTTGACATCCAATACCAGTGGACTACATGGTCATGTCACGACTGCCGTGTACTTCACATACTCTCATCCTCTCTCATTCGTACTTGTGAAATGAGTCAGCGGAGACAGTTCTGGTTTCAAACATTATATTGAGTCTTCTGTCCTCTGTGATGCAGTATAGTGGACACTACTGGCAGCGGAATACATGTTGAGGATATACTGAGCATGATTACAAATGGGATAGGGTGTGGGGTTACATCTGCTTGGCCAAGGCTGTGCTAATGTACATTTACGTATAGCTGCGGAGCTGCGGACTTTGACACAGACGGTATACATGTAGCCTACCAGACCGCTCGGCATCATGGGCACAGTCCATCTCAGTTCCATGTGACAGGTTTGCTGCGGTTGTTCCTCGTGCACGCGTGCATGTGAGATGACATCAGGGCATGTGCTTGCGTGCATGCAGCGGCGTGCCACTTGTTGTTGCACTGTGGTGGTTACTGGACATGTCACAGTCACTGGGGTCGTGTTGTTGTTGTATGCACTTGTCGTCCATGCAAAGGTCCTGGTATGGGATTCCCGGGGCGGGGGTGGGAGGGGTGCAGCACCCACAGACTCCAGGCGACCTATTCATGTCCACTGAGCGGTGTGTGTGTCCATGTGCGCTGGATCCATGTCGTGTCCTGGTTGTTCGTGCAGTTCCGTCCATGTGGGTGCGATGCACAGAGCCCATGCCACTGCCTCCCACGATGCATGCGGTGTTCCTGGATGTGATGGGGAACAGTGTGCATGTCCCGGTCATATCCGATGTCATGGCGATGTCGTTGATGGTGTGGTTACAGTTGCCGGTCGTTTGGTATGGCTGTTGTGGTGGTGACTGGCCAGTCCGTGCGGAAGCTGAGCATGGGTGCGGGGTTGGACTTCATAGGTCACTCGGGGAACCTGCGTTGTGGTCCGACGTATTTACAGGTTGACAGGTATGCGATGCCGTCCAGCAGGGCTTCCATGTCATTGGTGGTGTACATGTTTGCCAGCCAATGAAGCGGATGGTGGCTGTCAAGGTGTTGTTCGTAGGTTGTCCCTTGGAGGACCATGATGGGGCATGCTGGGTGACATTCGATGTAGCTGTTCTCGATGATCCGTCGTGTGGAGGCACAGTGGTTCCATTTCAGTGCGCGTGCGATGTTGGCCACATACGCCATGCCCCCATAGGCAGAGCAGGCCCTGTCGTGTGCGTCCAGAGGGAGGAGTAGTGGTAGCAGGTCCGCCTTCAGACATGCCGGGTTGGAGAGGCATATCTCGACGGGATGCTGGTAGGGACACCTCCGACAGTAGAAGACGGGCATGACGCAGCTGAACAATGTGATGCGGTAAGTCAGTCTGTAACTTACGTTCAGCAGGGACAGGAGATCGCATCCCAATGTATGTATCGTGCTGGTTTGGTACAGCTTGAGCTCTTCGGCGTAGTTGGGTAGGTGTGTTGCGGTTGCCATTTCGCAGCGGTTCGTAGAGGTGGCGTGCTCCGGCTGTGTGTGCAGTCTGCAATGTGCACGCTCCGGGGTTGCTGTGAGCTCTGTGTAGTCGTGGGGAGACAGGACTTGTGTTCTGTTGGCTTGTTTGGAGGACACGGGCCCTCTTCCCACATGCTTCTCAGACAGTTCAAGGTCGGTGCTGTGTGACTCCTTCCAATTAACTTGCATGTGGCCGACATGGGGGAGTGTTTTCTTCTTTCCTCCCCGTCCGTTGTGTGCTTCTGTGATATGCGCTATCTGCCGTGTGGTCGGTCTCCTCGGCATGCCTGTGTTGGTCTATTCTTGGACAATGGCTGTATTCACCGGCTTCTGTCGTAGGGCTGTGGTTTCGGTGTTGGAATGGAAGGTCATTCAGTGCTGTCTGCTCTCCCTTGTGTGGGCGGCAGGCTGCCTTTCCGCTCTGCGTTGGGCCTTGTGTGTGGATGTAATTCTTGGGCCACCTGTTGTCGGTCACCGGGCTCTTTGGTGTTCCGTTTCATGTGTCTTGTTCATATGTGCAGGGTGGTATGGGTTTTTCAGTGTGGTACTGGCGTTCCTCTTCCCGAAGGGGCCCTGCTTCTCCTAGTTGGTGTTGCCGCCGCTGTGTGCTACGCCATGTTTGTTACACTGGGGTGTGTCCTGCTGTTGCGTGTCTTCACTGACATGTGTGCGTCGGTTGTGTGGCGTTGGGTGTTGTCCGTGAATTGGGCGTTGGGGACATGTCTGTGGCCGGCCTGTCACGTGTCATGTGCGTTCGGGGTGGGGCTGATGTGTGTGCTGCTTGGTTGTGTCCCTGTGTCTGTGTGCGACGCATGCATGGCGCTGCGGTTGGCCTCTGCGTTGTGCGCATGTGTGGCGGCGTCATCGGCGCTTTGTGGCCGTGACGGGGTGGTTGGTTCCTAGTCCCAGGTGGTGTGTACACATGTGTTCTGCGATGTTACGATTTGGCCTGTGTGTCATATGTAGATGCGATGGTGGATGTGTAGTGTACACGCGCTGGTGGGGGGTTGTCCGCTTTTTCCGCCCTTGCACTGTGTGCGCTGTTTGCGTGCACTTGTTGTGTGTGTGCCTACCTGCGTCTCCGCGGTACGTTGCGTCCTTGGTGGTGCATCAGCAGAAGCATGGGAAGGGCCTGCAGTGCTGGATTCATGCCCGGGGTGCCGCTTCTTCGTTGTCCGTGCTCTGCATCCGTGTTACCGCTTCGGTTTGTCGTACGGTATCTCTTGGCCGTGGGAGCCGTTTGTTTGCGGCATCGTAATTTATGCGCCGGGCGGGACGTGTTTCGTCGGACGGTGTGTGTCAGTTGTGCTGCGCCGCTACGTGTGCGGGCGCACTTTGATGGCGGACGGTGTTGCTGGCTTGCCGGCGGTGTTTGGCCTGCTTTTCGCATCGTAATTGGGCGGGGTGTGGACTGCTGCGTGCCGGCGGTAACTGGTGGTTTTTGCATCCGCCAGCACGGCGGTAGTGCTTCCGCCCGCCATCGTAATGGGCCCCTAAGTAATTATTTATTAATATTTATTGGTATTGCTAATTAATTTTTTGTTAATTAATTATTAATTGGTAATTACTTTTTATTAATTATTTTTTTGTATTGCTAATTAATTTATTGTTAATTAATTATTAATTGGTAATTATTTTTTATTAATTTATTAATTGATAATTATATTAATTGTGTTAATTTTTTGGGGGAGTGGGTTGTGGGTTTATAGGGGAATAGGGTGGGAAGACAATTAATTAAAATAAATTAATTAATAATTTTTATGTTTTGGTATTGATAATTAATTTATTGTTTATTAATTATTAATTGGTAATTAATTTTAATTAATTAATTAATTGATACATATATGAATTGTGTTAATTTAGTTTAGGAGCGGGTTGTGTGTTTATAGGGGAATAGGGTGGGGAGTATTTTTTTATAATTAAGAAATTATTTATTAATATGTATTGGTATTGATAATTAATTTTTTGTTAATTTTGCATTTTAGTTCTGTAGCGGGTTGTGGGTTTATAGGGGAATAGGGTGGGAAGTAATTTAATTGTAATTAAGGGGGTCATTACGATGGCGGGCGGAAGCACAACCGCCGTGCTGGCGGATGCAAAAACCACCAGTTACCGCCGGCACGCAGCAGTCCACACGCCCGCCCAATTACGATGCGAAAAGTAGGCCAAACACCGCCGGCAAGCCAGCAACACCGTCCGCCATCAAAGTGCGCCCGTACACGTAGCGGCGCAGCCCAATTGACACACACCGTCCGACGAAACACGTCCCGCCCGGCGTATAAATTACGATGCCGCAAACAAACGGCTCCCACGGCTAAGAGATACCGTACGACAAACCGAAGCGGTAACACGGACGCCGAGCACGGACAACGAAGAAGCGGCTCCCCCGAGCATGAATCCAGCACTGCAGGCCCTCCCCATGCTCTTGCTGATGCACCACCAAGGACGCAACGTACCGCGGAGACGCAGGTAGGCACACACACAACAAGTGCACGCAAACAGCGCACACAGTGCAAGGGCGGAAAAAGCGGACAACCCCCACCAGCGCGTGTACACTACACATCCACCATTGCATCCACATATGACACACAGGCCAAATCGTAACATCGTGTAACACATGTGTACACACCACCTGGGACTAGGAACCAACGACCCCGTCACGGCCCCAAAGCGGCGATGACGCCGCCACACATGCGCACAAAGCAGAGGCCAACCGCAGCGCCATGCATGCGTCGCACACAGACACAGGGACAACAGGCCTGCCACAGACATGTCCCCAACGCCCAATTCACGGACAACACCCAACGCCACACAACCGACGCACACATGTCAGTGAAGTCACGCAACAGCAGGACACACCCCAGTGTAACAAACATGGCGAAGCACACAGCGGCGGCAACACCAACTAGGAGAAGCAGGGCCCCTTCGGGAAGATGAATGCCAGTACCACACTGAAACACCCATACCACCCTGCACATATGAACAAGACATATAAAACGGAACACCAAAGAGCCCGGGGACCGACAACAGGTGGCCCAAGAATAACATTCACACACAAGGCCCAACGCAGAGTGGAAAGGCAGCCTGCCGCCCACACAAGGGAGAGCAGACAGCACTGAATGACCTTCCATTCCAACTCCGAAACCACAGCCCTACGAAAGAAGCCGGTGAATACAGCCATTGTCCAAGAAAAGACCAACACAGGCATGCCGAGGAGACCGACCACAGGGCAGATAGCGCATATCACAGAAGCACACAACGGACGGGGAAGAAAAAAGAAAACACTCCCCCATGTCGGCCACATGCAAGTTAATTGGAAGGAGTCACACATCACTGACCTTGAACTGTCTGAGAAGCATGTGGGATGAGGGCCCGTGTCCTCCAAACAAGCCAACAGAACACAAGTCCTGTCTCCCTACGACTACACAGAGCTCACAGCAACCTCGGAGCGTGCACATTGCAGACTGCACACACAGCCGGAGCACGCCACCACAACGCACCGCTGCGAAATGGCAACCGCAACACACCTACCCAACTACGCCGGACAGCTCAAGCTGTACAAAACCAACCTGATACATATATTGGGATGCGATCTCCTGTCCCTGCTGAACGTAAGTTACCGACTGACTTACCGCATCACATTGTTCAGCTGCGTCATGCCCGTCTTCTACTGTCGGAGGTGTCCCTACCAGCATCCCGTGGAGATATGCCTCTCCAACCCGGCATGTCTAAAGGCGGACCTGCTACCACTACTCCTCCCTCTGGACGCACACGACAGGGCCTGCTCTGCCTATGGGGGCATGGCGTATGTGGCCAACATCGCACACGCACTGAAATGGGACCACTGTGCCTCCACACGACGGATCATCGAGAACAGCTACATCGAATGTCACCCAGCATGCCCCATCATGGTCCTCCAAGGGACAACTTACGAACAACACCTTGACAGCCACCATCCGCTACATTGGCTGGCAAACATGTACACCACCAATGACATGGAAGCCCTGCTGGACGGCATCGCATACCTGACAACCTGTAAATTCGTCGGACCACAACGCAGGTTCCCCGATTGACCTATGATGTCCAACCCCGCACCCATGCTTAGCTTCCGCACGGACTGGCCAGTCACCACCACAACAGCCATACCAAACGACCGGCAACTGTTACCACACCATCAACGACATCGCCATGACATCGGATATGACCGAGACATGCACACTGTTCCCCATCACATCCAGGAACACCGCATGCATCGTGGGAGGCAGTGGCATGGGGTCTGTGTATCGCACCCACATGGACGGAACTGCACGAACAACCAGGACACGACATGGATCCAGCGCCCATGGACACACACACCGCTCAGTGGACATGAATAGGTCGCCTGGAGTCTGTGGGTGCTGCACCCCTCCCACCCCCGCCCCGGGAATCCCATACCAGGACCTTTGCATGGACGACAAGTGCATACAACAACAACACGACCCCAGTGACTGTGACATGTCCAGTAACCACCACAGTGCAACAACAAGTGGCACGCCGCTGCATGCACGCAAGCACATGCCCTGATGTCATCTCACATGCACGCGTGCATGAGGAACAACCGCAGCAAACCTGTCACATGGAACTGAGATGGACTGTGCCCATGATGCCAAGCGGTCTGGTAGGCTACATGTATACCGTCTGTGTCAAAGTCCGCAGCTCCGCAGCTATACGTAAATGTACATTAGCACAGCCTTGGCCAAGCAGATGTAACTCTGAAGCCCACATCCCACATGCAACAGCCAATCACATGTAACCCCACACCCTATCCCATTTGCAATCATGCTCAGTATATCCTCAACATGTATTCCACTGCCAGTAGTGTCCACTATACTGCATCACAGAGGACAGAAGACTCAATATAATGTTTGAAACCAAAACTGTCTCCGCTGACTCATTTCACAAGTACGAATGAGAGAGGATGAGAGTATGTGAAGTACACGGCAGTCGTGACATGACCATGTAGTCCACTGGTATTGGATGTCAACGCAAATGAGTAGCACAACTGTGGAAGACACACATGTGTCGTGTGAAGTCGTATGGACGCAGTGCTCAGGTGGGTGGGTGTGACGGGTAGATGCGCACATGCCAAGTTGGAGCACGCCGTGTTGGGAGGGGTCATGAACAGTACACCACCGCTTCCCTGGGCATTGTGAGAGGACACCTGTCGGGGGGAGTGAACACGTGTGTGCACAGCAGCCGGGCACACGTACAAAGCGGTACCAGGCGCACCTCAGCCCACCCTCTGTGGACAAGCTGGATCCTGTTGTGCGCCCGCCATGCCCCTTGACAAGGCACACACAGCCCCAGTCGACCAGGTGTAACCCCAACATAGTCAATCCGCATAGGCGATACAGGGCACGGGATGGCAGTGGAGCATGGTGTGTGAGAGGTCTCCTCGCGCTCCTCCTGGTCATATCACGCAGGCAATAGAACCTCAACGTCTAGCATGGCACAAGTCAAATGGAAGTGTAGGGGGACGCACCACAGCACG
The DNA here is from genome assembly GCA_963921515.1 of Calotriton arnoldi. Classification (NCBI taxonomy): domain Eukaryota; kingdom Metazoa; phylum Chordata; class Amphibia; order Caudata; family Salamandridae; genus Calotriton; species Calotriton arnoldi. The sequence goes on from CAWUFW010001962.1 coordinate 561,022, forward strand.
AGCAGCACTGACGTCACAGGAGGTGGCTCGCACCATCCCATCCATTGCCCATTATACCAACCACGCCACATGCCATTGCGACTAAGTGCAAGCGCGTGCGCCACCACCCCCGAGCCCTCCCCAGAGAGGCCAAAGAGTGAATGTGTGGGCCATCAGTCACAGACGGACGCGGCCTGGCCGCAAGGGCAGCCACAGCCACTGGGTGTCGCAGGTGGCGGATCCGGAAGGCGAAGACTGTGATGCATAGTCCATGCAGGCCGGGTCTCCATTTGGGGCACCACGCAGGTGGACGGCGTCCCGCCACACATCATACCCTGAGACAGCCCACTCGTGCAACTGGACCCACACATACACTCCTTGCCCTCTCTGGTGCGAGCTTGGGGCTGCCTGTGCAAGCGCTAGCCTCGCAGGTGCACATGCATATTGGGGGAGCGAGGGAGGACATGAGGGCTGGGGCGAAGATGACTGTATCACTGTCAGTGAGTACAAGGGATGACCCAGATGTGGAAAGGAAGAGACGTGTCCCGTGTGTACTGCAACTAGTCGCCAATCCAACTACCCCCCATGTCCGGAATGTAAGCCCGCACCTAGGCCCGCCCATCCGCCACATCGAATATACCACCAGCACGACAACCTTCCCATTCGAAACACTGACTGGGGGTGGTGACCAGTGAACAATCATGTGTAGCCTACCCACGCGTACATGTGGGCCCTCCATGATCCATGTCACCTGCGGCAAAGTCATGACATGCGCAATGAGGGAAGTGAGGAGAGCTGTCCGCCCCACGCACAGAAGGTGCATCAGCTCCACAGACCCAGCAGCGAGTCCAGCAGGGGTCACATGTGCAGGGGCAGCTGTGCCTGGTGTGAAGGCACATGCATATAGACAGCACATCGACCAATGTGTAATCTGCCCACATCTACAGTCCATCATCATGCGGACATAGGAATTGAACACAGGGCAACACATCTTAGTGGGTGCACCCACCGTGACCAACAATGCGCAATCATCGACGTACCCGCCCTGTGCATGGCCCCCCACCCAACGGAGGCACATCCAGTGCCACCATCCCACACACACAAGCCTTCCACGGAACATGCTGTGTCCAATGGTCAGTACAGAGTCAGCGCCCATCTGGTGGATCCTGAACAGGAGACACATGCACACACATGCCAGCTCCCACTATGTACGTCTGCCACCTGGCACGTGCAATGTAACCTCTCACCTGTGACGTGTGACTGCAAGCACACAGCCGTCTTGGCATGGGGCTGTCAATGTGGACACCTGTCAATGTTTCGGGAGGTGTGATCCGTACAGTGCTGTACATAGGGTGCAGTGCTGACACCTACTACTGTCTCATATCCCCTCGTGCCACCGGTCCCACTTGTTTTGGCCGCTCAGCCTGTGCCCACATCGTCGTCGTCGTGTGCCATACTCATCCAGCCTCGGAAGCAGTTCCATGCTCAGCAGACATTCATGTTGCCGTGGCGTTGCCGCTTGACGAATATGCAGTCAGTCCCCATCAGCACGGCCCGCAAGTCATTGGGGCCTAGATCCCCATGTGCATGCACATGGCAGTGGTTTGTATCACTAGCCATTGCCATTGTTGGGAGACCTGTGTAAGTGTATTGTGGCCGTGCCGTCCCAGCTTGACAGCTGGGCTGTGGCTCATGTGCTTGCTCAGTCATGTCAGTGATGTGTATGCGAAATTGCTATGTGTTGTGTTGCTTTGACATGTGTCCACTGCCATTTTCCCTAGGCGGAGACCGAACATTGACCGCCCATACCAATTGCTGGCGGACATGGACGATACAGAGGTCATTAGGAAGTTTCGGCTGGACCGGCCAACCCTGCATCGACTGTGTGCCATGTTGGAACCCCATCTCCGTCCCCGCAGGGTGTATCCGACAGCTGTCACCCCCACGGCTAAGGTGATGGCCGCCATGCATTTCTTCGCCACTGGGTCATTCCAGCACACAGTGGGCAGTGGAGGAGGGATGTCCCAGCCCATGTTCAGCAAGGTGCTGAGGGATGTACTGGCAGCCATGATGCTGTACCGAAACAGGTACATCCGCTTCCCCAGGGCTCGTGAATTGGCGGCAGTGAAGGGTGCATTCTATGCCCTTGGCAGAATCCCACACGTCATTGGAGCCATTGACTGCACACATGTTGGCCTTGTTCCACCACAGGCCACTGAGCACCTGTACCGCAACAGGAAGCACACGCACTCCCTGAATGTGCAAGTGGTGTGCCTTGCGGACATGGTGATCACCCACGTGTGTGCAAAGTTCCCAGGCTCGGCCCATGACGCACACATAATGCGCAACAGCATCTTGCCACGACTGATGTCCAATCTGCAACAGGATCGTGGCTGTATTGTCGGTGAGTATGTGGAGTGGTGTAGCGTGCTGGTTGTGCGATGCTGTCCCCTGTCCAGTTGGAATAGCAACGGTTCTCTGTGTCCCTCACACCCAGGTGACTCTGCGTACCCGAATGGGGCATGGCTGCTCAGTCCATTGAGGAATCCTCGCACCCCAGCAGACGATCGCTACAATGAGGCACATGGGAGGACCAGACGTGTGGTCGAGCGTACCTTTGGCCTCCTCAAGTCCAGGTTCAGGTGCCTGGACCGCACCGGGGTGCGCTGGCGTACTCCCCACAGAAGGTGTGCCAGATAGTGGTGGCGTGCTGCATGCTGCACAATCTGGCCATTCGGAAGCAGATCCCCCTCATCGTGGATGACGGAGATCAACCAGGGCCCCAGCCTGCAGACCAGGACAGCTCGAGTGAGGAGGACAGCGGAGAGGAGGAAGCTGGGAATGTGCGGCAGCAGCTCATCGCCCGCTACTTCACTTGACGGTGAGTGTCCATGTACGACGGCTGATGTGGCTGTATCTGTGCAGGTGTGTGTGTGCTGTGTCAGGGTGGCCGTTTGTTCACTGCGTGCTGTGTGTCAACGCTCCATGGCCAGGGTAGTATGCCACTGTTGGTGGCTGTGGCATTGTGCCCTATTGCTCTGTGCGATGTGTGTACATTGCTTGTAGTTGTTGACATGTACTGTGTGATGGGTGTGTGACACACTCATTGAATGTGCTCCTGTTCTGTCTCCCACCCCTAGGTCCCTACAGGCCCTCCGGATTCCATTGCCATGCCACGCATCAGGTGCCTTTCCGCCCAAGGTGGCCGTTGTATTCCGTACAAATAAAACACAGGGCACAAACAGCAGTTTGTGTAAGAGGTGCATTTATTTCAAACTGTGACATGTGATTGTGTGTAAGGTGATGACAAAAGTGGTGCGTGCAGTGACAATGAGCTGTCGGTCATGGCTGCGTGATGCTCAGGGTGTACCCACTGGTTCTATGTCCATAGTCCAACACACACATGCCATCCAGATGGCTGTGTGGAGTGGGATCATAGTCCAAGTCAATGCAGTGGGTGGTCAAGGAAGGCTGGCTGGCTGCCTCACTTGCGTCTGGATCGTGCGAAGTCCTCCCGGGAGATCTGTTTCCACTTCGGACGGCCCCTTCCACGTTTGCGAGGGGGGGTGCCTGCTTGCGACATGCTGGTGGTTGAGGTGTGCTCACTGGCTGTGGACGCAGGGGAACTGGACGCAGCTGCACGACCCTGCGCCCCGGCAGGTGGTGGCGGTGGTGGAGCTACTGTCCCTGGCTGTGACCTCACCGCCACCACCAGCTGGCCCATGAGGTCCACGAGTTGACCCATACGGGCGTCCATGGACCTCAGCACCCCCAGCACCTCCCGCGTGTCTGAAGCAGACCTGACCCATTGTTCTTGGGCCTCTTCATAGGCCCCAAGGACTCTGGCCATTTGAGGCAGGGCATGGCTCCCAGGGGAGACTTGCGTTTCCCTGACCCTGCTCCTCCTACCAGTACTGCTGCCACCGGCCTGCCCACTAGCCACATTGCTCACCACGGTCCTCGCTGTGGCTCCCAGGGTGGATCCAGTCGGCCGGGCCACCACCTGCGCTGGGGCTGGTGCCAGCGAAGACGTGGTGGTGGTGGCGGCGGTGGTGGTCGGTGCGGCGATGGTGGCGGTTGCGGCAGTGGTAGTGGCCGCAATGACCATGGGTGTGGCCGCAATGACCGTGGGTGTGGCCGCAACGACAGTGGCAGCAGGGGGCTGGGAATGTTCAGCAGCCCTGGATGATGGGTTGGTGGGTAGGAGGGGTCCTGGGGAGCGGCTGGGCCCTGCCACACCAGATGGGCCTGCTTGGTGGTCCGTGTCCGAAGAGGAGGACAGATCCTCCACATCCGTGTGTCCTCGTTGGGGGCTTGTAGGCTGGCTGTGCTGGCTGCTGTCTCCATCCCCAGCATCCAGCAGTTCGTCACCTGTGGAGAGAATGAGATTTGTTATTGTGTTGCACCTGGCGAAGTATGTATTTGTTGTCTGACATTAACAGTTCGTGCAATCTCGTACATGGGTCTCCCGGAGGCGTGTGTGTGGCTGTACCATTTGTAGTTGTGTGTGCTTGGCAATGGGACTGTGTGCTGTGCACATGTGGCATGGGACGGATTGGCCATGCCGATGGGTGTGTTGCTGTGCCCCTACTTATTGTGACTCTGGTGTATGCGGGCTCCTGGCCCATCCTGGGTCTGGTTTGTACTTTGCTTTTGGTGTTCAGATGGGACGCTTAGGAACGCATATGGCAACATGGGGGCCATGCCCCAGATTCGCATTTGGGATGGAATATGCTTTTGGGGTACATGCTGTGAGCCATGGGTGCCGAACGTGACATGTGTTGTGGCAGCATGACAGTGCATGGTTTGAGGTGTGTGCATGCTTGACATGGCCTGCATATTTGCTGTCTGTTGTGATTACTGGACATGGCATTGGACGCATCATTATGAGTGAGTGATGGTTGTGTGCCAGCCAACGTATTGCAGTTGTCCCATCTCCTTGGTGTGCGTGCTGCCCTGTGCCATGTGCATCACTGCAGTGCTCGGGGGGTGTGGCCCATGTTGTGTGTTGTTGCTCACAGTGTGTCGTGCGCTTCATTGACTTCTGGCACATGGTTGGTCATGGGCATGTATCTTAGCGTGACTGCTGTATGTGTGGCAGCTGTGCGGATGACATGCCTTTCATGAGACTGGGGCTGACGGATGGGATGGATGGTATGTTGTATGTGCATGGTGTGTCTGTGTGTTTGATGGGTTCAGTGGTGTTCGTGTGCATTTATGTTGTTCCGCTCTGTTGCGTCTAGTGTTGTTTGTCTTACATAGGCGTAGTTGTGGGGTGTGTGGTTGACAGGCAGTAGGGGCTACATGGACAGGACTTCAATGGTGTTTCGGTTGTGTGTGATGGGTTGCACAGTGGCTGCCGTGTGGTACTATATTCAGTGTGGCTTGTGCATGCAGACGTGGCTCCTTGGGTGTTGCTGTGTCTGTGATGGGTCATGTGAGGTGTGAGTCTGTGGTTCATGTCCGTGTGCACATTGTTCACTTGTTCGTGACGGTGGGCGGTGCTGCGTGTTCGTCTGCTACGTGACATGTCCCATGTGTTGGTCGTGTTACGGTCCTCATGCCTCCATTAATCCAGCCCTGTCCAGTTTCCCACCTGCAGGTTGTTCGGGCGTGCACTGTACTGGATGCCACATGGTTCTAAGCGGGGGTGCTCCATGTTGCAGGTCTGTGGGGGTGGGGGGTGTTGTGGGTCGTGGTGGTGGCTGGACACCCACTGACACCGATTGCTGTGGACCGTGATGTCTACCTTTCGGCTGTCGTTGTGCACTGCGGTGGCTGACACGTGGCTGTGGGGTGTGGGGGATGCTCCTCCTTGCTGTGCTGTGGGACTAGGGGCCTGGTGTGTGTTGTACTTGGGCTGTCCACCCTCCCACCCACTGCACTTTGTGTTCCTGCCACTTACCTGTTACTTGTCGGTTAGTGCAGCTATGGCGGACACATGGGTGTGGTGGGTGCTCGTTGTGGCGCTTCTGGCATATTTGGGGACCTGTTGGTGGTTACGTGGCTGGCTGAGTGTACACATGTCCCCACGCATCTTACAGTTGTTCGGTTTGGGCTGTGTGTGGTGGTGTCTGTTGCATGTGTGTGTGATGTGTTGTGTATTGTGTGCTGGACATGGGGGTGTTTGTCCCTGGGAGCTGTGGCATGGTGGTAGTGCATGTGAGTACATAGCGGTGTGCTGGTATACATTAGTTTGTACTTACCAGCCTCCACTCCCCCTGCTAATCCGGCGAGGATCTCGGGATGTATGATGACTCGCACCTTCTCCTCCCACGCTTTGAAGGTCTTGAAGAGCGCGGGATTCCCTCCGCCAGTGACGGCTGCCAGCTCTCTGTTCTTGGTCTCCTTCTTCTTGACCAGGCTCTTGACGTCATTCCACCGTTTGTTTATTTCGACTCTGTTCCTGGGCAGGGTCCCGACTGCATTGACCTGGTCTACGATCCGGTTCCACATTCTGTTTCTGGTGGCTAGTGGTGTGTGCTGGACCATGTTCCCATAGATTTGTGGGTGCACCTTGATGATCTCGTCGACCATGACCGTCAGCTCAATGGGCGTGAACTTGGGCATTCTTTGTGGTGCCATGGTGTTTGTGGTGCTGGTGCGGTGTGTGTTGTGTAATGTGCAGGGGGTTTGTGGTGCCGGTGTTTGGTGGTGGTGGTGGTGGTGGTGGATTTGTGCGTTTCTGTGGTGTGCTGCTGTCCTTGCTGTGTCACTGTGTCCTCTCCTCTCCTCTCTAGTTTGCAATGTTGCAAGGGGTTGTGGTCTGTGGGAGTGCTGCTTTTGTACTTACCTATGTGGGTGTGTCCTCATGGTCTGTTGTTTTCAGGTGTGTTGTGTCTGGGGTTCTGGCCTTTGTAGTTTTTGTTTGTCCAGGGGGGTGTTTTCGGGATGTGTACTGTGCTTGTGTATTTGTGCGTGCCTTGCTGTGTGGACTTGTTGGCCATGTTGTGTGCGATTGGTTTTGTCAGCGGATGGTTTCTGTGCAGGGACGTGGGCGCCATGGCTTCTGCCGTGTCGATTCTCATCGGCGTTGTTTGCGCTGGCGGGCGGTATATTTGTAGTTTTCCCGCGCTCATGGCGGTGCGATCGTAATCTCACGTGCGGTGTGTCGGCCGTGAGGGCGGGCGGTTTTGTGTTGTCGTGCGTGTTTCCGTCCGTGGCGGGCGGTTTGACTCCGACTCGGACGATGGCGGGCGGTATCTTGTGTGATTTTTCCGCCGATGGCGGTTTTCGGTTTGTGTAATCGTAATGGCGTGGTCGGTGTTCAGACGTTGTGTGCGGGCGGATTTTTGCCGCTTCCATGCCTGGCGGATTTTTTTACGCCGGGTATCGTAATGGGCCCCTAAGTAATTATTAATTTTAATTTATTGGATTGGTAATTAATTTATTGTTAATTAATTATTAATTGGTAATTAATTTTTATTAATTTATTAATTGATAATTATATTCATTTTTTTTGGAGTGGGTTGTGGGTTTATAGGGGAATAGGGTGGGAAGACAATTAATTATAATAAATTAATTAATAATTTTTATGTTTTGGTATTGATAATTAATTTATTGTTTATTAATTATTAATTGGTAATTAATTTTAATTAATTAATTAATTGATACATATATTAATTGTGTTAATTTAGTTTAGGAGCGGGTTGTGTGTTTATAGGGGAATAGGGTGGGGAGTATTTTTTTATAATTAAGAAATTATTTATTAATATGTATTGGTATTGATAATTAATTTTTTGTTAATTTTGCATTTTAGTTCTGTAGCGGGTTGTGGGTTTATAGGGGAATAGGGTGGGAAGTAATTTAATTGTAATTAAGTAATTATTAATTTTAATTTATTGGATTGGTAATTAATTTATTGTTAATTAATTATTAATTGGTAATTAATTTTTATTAATTTATTAATTGATAATTATATTCATTTTTTTGGAGTGGGTTGTGGGTTTATAGGGGAATAGGGTGGGAAGACAATTAATTATAATAAATTAATTAATAATTTTTATGTTTTGGTATTGATAATTAATTTATTGTTTATTAATTATTAATTGGTAATTAATTTTAATTAATTAATTAATTGATTCATATATTAATTGTGTTAATTTAGTTTAGGAGCGGGTTGTGTGTTTATAGGGGAATAGGGTGGGAGTATTTTTTTTATAATTAAGTAATTATTTATTAATATTTATTGGTATTGCTAATTAATTTTTTGTTAATTAATTATTAATTGGTAATTACTTTTTATTAATTATTTTTTTTGTATTGCTAATTAATTTATTGTTAATTAATTATTAATTGGTAATTAATTTTTATTAATTTATTAATTGATAATTATATTAATTGTGTTAATTTTTTTTGGAGTGGGTTGTGGGTTTATAGGGGAATAGGTGGGAAGACAATTAATTATAATAAATTAATTAATAATTTTTATGTTTTGGTATTGATAATTAATTTATTGTTTATTAATTATTAATTGGTAATTAATTTTAATTAATTAATTAATTGATACATATTTTAATTGTGTTAATTTAGTTTAGGAGCGTGGTTGTGTGTTTATAGGGGAATAGGGTGGGGAGTATTTTTTTATAATTAAGAAATTATTTATTAATATGTATTGGTATTGATAATTAATTTTTTGTTAATTAATTATTAATTGGTAATTACTTTTTATTAATAATTTTTTTGTATTGCTAATTAATTTATTGTTTATTAATTATTAATTGGTAATTAATTTTTATTAATTGATTAATTGATAATTATATTAATTGTGTTAAATTTTAATGTTATTAAAGTAATTATTAATTTTAATTCATTGGTATTTATAATTAATTTATTGTTAATTTATTAATACATCATTATTTAATTTAAATAATTATTTAATTGAAAAGTATGTTATTTTTAACGCCTACGCTATCCAACACTTTCCCTACTGTTGCACTCTCTGGAGTGGGAATAGTAATTTTTACCCCTACGCTATCCAACACTTTCCCTACTGTTGCCCTCTCTGGAGTGGGAATAGTAATTTTTACCCCTACGCTATCCAAGACTTTCCCTACTGTTGCACTCTCTGGAGTTGGAATAGTAATTTTTACCCCTACTCTATCCAACACTTTCCCTACTGTTGCACTCACTGGAGTGGGAAGAGTAATTTTAACCCTTTCGCTATCCAACACTTTCCCTACTGTTGCACTCTCTGTAGTGGGAATAGTAATTTTTACCTCTACGCTATCCAACACTTTCCCTACTGTTGCACTCACTGGAGTGGGAATAGTAATTTTTACCCCTACGCTAGCCAACACTTTCCCTACTGTTGCACTCTTTGGAGTGGGAATAGTAATTTTTTTCCCTCCGCTATCCAATATTTTTCTGTATTGTTTTAGTTAATGGTGTGTATAATTTATTTTTAAACATTAAAAATATTGTAGTTTTTTATTTTGTTATATATATTTTTTATAATTTTATTTATATTATTTTTGTATGTGTATATATGTATTTATAATTTCTAAAATGTTCTTAACAATTTATAAGTTATTAAAATAATTATTTATGACTATTATTAAGTAAGTATATATATTATATTTTATATGTATATGTTTAATTTATTTTAACATTATATGTATTAGTTATTATTTTTAAACATTTTTAAATATTTTTAACTATGTTTCGTTTAATTATATGTATTATTTACTTTATTTTACATTATTTTTTAACATTAAAATAAACCGATATTTTTTACAACGATATATTTGACATCGATATTTTTTTCTCGATATTTTTGTACTTACCATGATGTAGATATGATGTCGATCTTCTTGACTTCGATATTTTTGTCACGATATTTTAGTACCTCGATATTGTTGTAGTCGATATTTTGTCAGTGATTCCTTCAGATATATGCACCTTGAAAATATATATATATCTTCAAGATGCGTAGAGTTGGAGTTACGAATAGTAAATTTATACTTTCCTGTTTGCACTTCCCTACTCAATATTCTTGTCCTTGATGTTTTTGACACAATATTCGGCCCACACGATATTCCCGTTTCCTATATTCTGTCACTGATTCAGATGGAGAGAGGGATTGAATGTCATGGATGCAGCACAATGCAAGCTAATGAAGGAGGTGAGCGCACTCCTTGACCTATGGAGATGATAGGTCAAGGAGGACTAATAGACAGGCTTGGTTCTGATCCAGCATTTTTAGTGCATCATCTACAATGTGTGTCATAGCAGATTCGGTGCTGTGCCCAGAATGGAAGTCAGATTGAAATTGATATAATAGATGAAACTGATCGATGTGGTTACATAGTTGAATGTGAACACATTTTTTCCAGGAGTTTCGCCAGGGTCAGAAGTTGTTATGGTCTGTTTGGTCCGCTTTTGTTTTTTTCAGAATTGGGGTAACTTGACTAGACTTAAGGCAGTCAGGGATGGAGCCTTGAATGAAGGAGGTGTTAACAATTTTGGACCAGATTGGGAGTATTGCTGGTATGAGTTCCTTGAAGAATCTCTACTGATGACGGATAAAATCCAGAAACACGTGTGTCTAGAGATCTACAGCATTAACCTGCAACAACTTTGGTGGAACACTCCAGCAAAAATACCAAGTAAGCGTGCACTACAAACTGCATTTACCATAAACCTGGAACGAAAGGCCTGAGAAGGGATGGGCAGGGTTGAGAGGGGATAGGATATTGTTCTATGGCCAGCTGTAAGTCATTTCTCATGGTTTCTGCCTTATGCCTTTTGCAGAAAGAAGGAGTCAAATTCCACATAGTTTGGTAGCAAATTGGTTCCCACCAGTGACTGATTGGTTGCGCGGTTCGATTGTGCTTTTATGAGATCAAATTTTTGTGGGGTCGGTTACTGGCTTGATCTAGTTGGTTTCTGAAGAGGTTCTGATGTTTTTGTAGTAACTGTTCCTTAATGATCTTAGGTGCTTGAGATGTTCAATGGATGGGTCAGATCTCCATTGACATTCGGCTGGTTTCAAGTTACATCTTTCTATCTTGAGACTACCACTGTACCATGGTTTGGAGATTTTGGTGGACATTCTTTTTAGTTGGAATGGAGTGATTGAGGCAAGAACATATTCCGTGGAGCGAGTGCAGTGATTTGTAAGATCAAGGACATCAGAGAGATCTTCGAGGGAGTCAAAATGCTGTGACTGAGAGAAGACAGAGCATTACCGTTGATGTTGTGCAAGTTACTTTTCCATATTTTGGGCTTCGATTGTTGTGCTGTGTTGTTTATCAGAACACTCCAGCAAAAATACCAAGTAAGCGTGCACTACAAACTGCATTTACCATAATCCTAAGGGGCGAACTGTGCTGGGAGGTTAAGCAGTGTGCTCCCACCCCTTCCTGTTTGAAAAGGCTCCCTTGAGCCATTGAGATGACGAGCTTGTGGAGATGCACCTGTGCGCCTGTGAGAGGTACTGAGACCTGTAAGAATTGTGGCAGCCTGCTCAGCAACCCCAGATGAAAATCGTTTTTTGATCTCTACTGATGACAGATAAAATCCAGAAACACATGTGTCTAGAGATGTACAGCACTAACCTGCACCAACTTTGGTGGAACACTCCAGCAAAAATACCAAGTAAGCTTGCACTACAAACTGCATTTACCATAATCCTAAGGGGTGAACTGTGCTGGGAGGTTAAGCAGTGTGCTCCCACCCTTTCCTGTTTGAAAAGGCTCCCTTGAGCCATTGAGATGACGAGCTTGTGGAGATGCACCTGTGCGCTTGTGAGAGGTACTGAGACCTGTAAGAATTGTGGCAGCCTGCTCAGCAACCCCAGATGAAAATCGTTTTTTGATCTCTACTGATGACAGATAAAATCCAGAAACACATGTGTCTAGAGATGTACAGCACTAACCTGCACCAACTTTGGTGGAACACTCCAGCAAAAATACCAAGTAAGCTTGCACTACAAACTGCATTTACCATAATCCTAAGGGGCGAACTGTGCTGGGAGGTTAAGAAGTGTGCTCCCACTCCTTCCTGTTTGAAAAGGCTCCCTTGAGCAATTGAGCTGACGAGCTTGTGGAGATGCACCTGTGTGCCTGTGAGAGGTACTGAGACCTGTAAGAATTGTGGCAGCCTGCTCAGCAACCCCAGATGAAAATCGTTTTTGATCTCTACTGATGACAGATAAAATCCAGAAACACATGTGTCTAGAGATGTACAGCACTAACCTGCACCAACTTTGGTGGAACACTCCAGCAAAAATACCAAGTAAGCTTGCACTACAAACTGCATTTACCATAATCCTAAGGGGCGAACTGTGCTGGGAGGTTAAGCAGTGTGCTCCCACTCCTTCCTGTTTGAAAAGGCTCCCTTGAGCAATTGAGCTGACGAGCTTGTGGAGATGCACCTGTGTGCCTGTGAGAGGTACTGAGACCTGTAAGAATTGTGGCAGCCTGCTCAGGAACCCCAGATGAAAATCGTTTTTTGACCTCTACTGATGACGGATAAAATCCAGAAACACATGTGTCTAGAGATGTACAGCACTAACCTGCACCAACTTTGGTGGAACACTCCAGCAAAAATACCAAGTAAGCGTGACCTACAAACTGCATTTATCATAATCCTAAGGGGCGAACTGTGCTGGGAGGTTAAGCAGTGTGCTCCCACCCCTTCCTGTTTGAAAAGGCTCCTTTGAGCCATTGAGCTGACGAGCTTTTGGAGATGCAACTGTGCGCCTGTGAGAGGTACTGAGACCTGTAAGAAGTGTGGCAGCCTGCTCAGCAACGCCAGATGAAAATCGTTTTTTGATCTCTATTGATGACGGATAAAATCCAGAAACACATGTGTCTAGAGATGTACAGCACTAACCTGCACCAACTTTGGTGGAACACTCCAGCAAAAATACCAAGTAAGCGTGCACTACAAAGTGCATTTCCCATAATCCTAAGGGGCAAACTGTGCTGGGAGGTTAAGCAGTGTGCTCCCACCCCTTTCAGTTTGAAAAGGCTCCCTTGAGCCATTGAGCTGACGAGCTTGTGGAGATGCACCTGTGCGCCTGTGAGAGGTACTGAGACCTGTAAGAATTGTGGCAGCCTGCTCAGCAACCCCAGATGAAAATCGTTTTTTGATCTCTACTGATGACGGATAAAATCCAGAAACACATTTGTGTCTAGAGATGTACAGCACTAACCTGCACCAACTTTGGTGGAACACTCCAGAAAAAATACCAAGTAAGTGTGCACTACCAACTGCATTTACCATAATCCTAAGGGGCGAACTGTGCTGGGAGGTTAAGCAGTGTGCTCCCATCCCTTCCTGTTTGACAAGGCTCCCTTGAGCCATTGAGCTGACGAGCTTGTGGAGATGCACCTGTGCACCTGTGAGAGGTACTGAGACCTGTAAGAATTGTGGCAGCCTGCTCAGCAACCCCAGATGAAAATCGTTTTTTGATCTCTACTGATGACGGATAAAATCCAGAAACACATGTGTCTAGAGATGTACAGCACTAACCTGCACCAACTTTGGTGGAACACTCCAGCAAAAATACCAAGTAAGCGTGCACTACAAACTGCATTTACCATAATCCTAAGGGGCGAACTGTGCTGGGAGGTTAAGCAGTGTGCTCCCACCTCTTCCTGTTTGAAAAGGCTCCCTTGAGCCATTGAGCTGACGAGCTTGTGGAGATGCACCTGTGCGCCTGTGAGAGGTACTGAGACTTGTAAGAATTGTGGCAGCCTGCTCAGCAACCCCAGATGAAAATCGTTTTTTGATCTCTACTGACGACGGATAAAATCCAGAAACACATGTGTCTAGAGATGTACTGCACTAACCTGCACCAACTTTGGTGGAACACTCCAGCAAAAATACCAAGTAGGCGTGCACTACAAACTGCATTTACCATAATCCTAAGGGGTGAACTGTGCTGGGAGGTTAAGCAGTGTGCTCCCACCCCTTCCTGTTTGAAAAGGCTCCCTTGAGCTGACAAGCTTGTGGAGATGCTCCTGTGCGCCTGTGAGAGGTACTGAGACCTGTAAGAATTGTGACAGCCTGCTCAGCAACCTCAGATGAAAATCGTTTTTTGATCTCTAGTGACGACGGATAAAATCCAGAAACACATGTGTTTAGAGATGTACAGCACTAACCTGCACCAACTTTGGTGGAACACTCCAGCAAAAATACCAAGTAAGCGTGCACTACAAACTGCATTTACCATAATCCTAAGGGGCGAACTGTGCTGGGAGGTTAAGCAGTGTGCTCCCACCCCTTCCTGTTTGAAAAGGCTCCCTTGAGCCATTGAGCTGACGAGCTTGTGGAGATGCACCTGTGCGCCTGTGAGAGGTACTGAGACCTGTAAGAATTGTGGCAGTCTGCTCAGCAACCCCAGATGAAAATCGTTTTTTGATCTCTACTGACGACGGATAAAATCCAGAAACAAATGTATCTAGAGATGTACAGCACTAACCTGCACCAACTTTGGTGGAACACTCCAGCAAAAATACCAAGTAAGCGTGCACTACAAACTGCATTTACCATAACCCTAAGGGGCGAACTGTGCTGGGAGGTTAAGCAGTGTGCTCCCACCCCTTCTTGTTTGAAAAGACTCCCTTGAGCCATTGAGCTGACGAGCTTGTGGAGATGCACCTGTGCGCCTGTGAGAGGTACTGAGACCTGTAAGAATTGTGGCAGTGTGCTCAGCAACCCCAGATGAAAATCGTTTTTTGATCTCTACTGATGACGGATAAAATCCAGAAACAAATGTGTCTAGAGATGTACAGCACTAACCTGCACCAACTTTGGTGTAACAGTCCAGCAAAACTACCAAGTAAGCGTGCACTACAAACTGCATTTACCATAAACCTAAGGGGCGAACTGTGCTGGGAGGTTAAGCAGTGTGCTCCCACCCCTTCTTGTTTGAAAAGACTCCCTTGAGCCACTGAGCTGACGAGCTTGTGGAGATGCACCTGTGCGCCTGTGAGAGGTACTGAGACCTGTAAGAATTGTGGCAGTCTGCTCAGCAACCCCAGATGAAAATCGTTTTTTGATCTCTACTGATGACGGATAAAATCCAGAAACAAATGTGTCTAGAGATGTACAGCACTAACCTGCACCAACTTTGGTGTAACAGTCCAGCAAAACTACCAAGTAAGCGTGCACTACAAACTGCATTTACCATAATCCTAAGGGGCGAACTTTGCTGGGAGGTTAAGCAGTGTGCTCCCACCCCTTCTTGTTTGAAAAGACTCCCTTGAGCCATTGAGCTGACGAGCTTGTGGAGATGCACCTGTGCGCCTGTGAGAGGTACTGAGACCTGTAAGAATTGTGGCAGCCTGCTCAGCAACCCCAGATGAAAATCGTTTTTTGATCTCTACTGATGATGGATAAAATCCAGAAACACATGTGTCTAGAGATGTACAGCACTAACCTGCACCAACTTTGGTGGAACACTCCAGCAAAAATACCAAGTAAGCGTGCACTACAAACTGCATTTACTATAATCCTAAGGGGCGAACTGTGCTGGGAGGTTAAGCAGTGTGCTCCCACCCCTTCCTGTTTGAAAAGGCTCCCTTGAGCCATTGAGCTGACGAGCTTGTGGAGATGCACCTGTGCGCCTGTGAGAGGTACTGAGACCTGTAAGAATTGTGGCAACCTGCTCAGCAACCCCAGATGAAAATAGTTTTTTGATCTCTACTGATGACGGATAAAATCCAGAAACACATGTGTCTAGAGATGTACAGCACTAACCTGCACCAACTTTGGTGGAACACTCCCTCAAAAATACCAAGTAAGCGTGCACTACAAACTGCATTTACCATAATCCTAAGGGGCGAACTGTGCTGGGAGGTTAAGCAGTGTGCTCCCACCCGTTCCTGATTGTTCAAGGAAAGGTTACTTGTTTGGGCCCGTTGAATGTCCTGGAAAGCCCATGAAGCATTTTATTGATTCTCGAGTGGCTCTCTGCATCTTCCGCCGTCTGTTGTAAAGATGGAATGTTATTTCTCAGCCCCTGCATTTGAGTTCGGATTTTCTTCAGCAAGGGTTGCATCATGGTTATGGCAGCTTCTGCATCTTCCACCGGTTCCTCCAATGTCCTGTGATCTGCTTGCAGCATGTTCACGTCCAGGGACACCATGTCTATATTAGTCTCCAATGTAGTTTTGTGTCCAGGACTGTGAGTAGTAGTCTGTAGTTGGCCAGAACATTTTTCGAGGGTGGTCTCGAGGTGGCTCAGGGGTGTTTTAAGATCTATTCTATACTTCTAAATGGGTGAAGGATTTTTCTTGTGTTGTGTTTTCACTTTATCACTGTTTGTGTGCTTCCCAAATACTTTACACATTGCCTCTAAATTAAGCCTGACTGCTTTTGTGTAAAGCTACCAGAGGGTTAAGCACAGGTTAATTTAGTGACTTTTGTTGTTTAGTCTTACATGGATCGTTAGACCTGGCATCCTAAGCGTGGGTTTGCTCTGTATTATTGCTTTTGCCTCCTGTGTTTTTGCTGTGTGTTGGTCTTCGTTTTGCTGTTCTAGATACTTCGGGCACTTTGCCACTGCTATTCAGGGCCAAAGTGCAAGTGCTTCCTTTGTAAATTATTGTTGTGAATTGGTGTTTTCATAATTGGCTTATTTGATTTACTAGTCAGTCCCTAGTACAGTGCATTGTGTGTGCCTAGGGCTTGTAAATCAAATGCTGCTAGTGGGCCTGCAGCACTGATTGTGCCACCTACCTAAGTAGCCTGTAAATGTAACTCAGATCTGCCACTGCAGTATCTGTGCACAGTTTGGTAATGTCATGTCGACTTTGCAAGTGCACCCACATGCCAGGCCCTACCCTTCCCTTTTCTTACATGTTAGTTACCCCTAAGGTAGGCCCAAAGTACCCTTGTGGGCAGGGTGCAGTGTATGTGAAAGGTATGACATGCCCTGATGTGTGTGGCATGTCCTGATAGTGAAATACTGCCAAATTCGTTTTTCACTATTGTAAGGCTATCTGTCCCCATAGGATAGAATGGGGAGTTTGCTTATAACATCTTATAAGCATAACTACCCATGGGAAAAAGAGAGGAAAATAAAGTTTGATATGCCTGAACTCCGCATGTTAAAATACATCTTTTAGTGAGGGGGATTTTTACATTCTGGGTTTGAAAATACCCCTTTTAGAAAGTAGGTATTTTCTTGCCTAAACCCTATTCAACCAACAGCCCAATTTCTTACAGCTGCGATTCGTAGTGAGTCACAATTTGTGACTTACTTCATTAATATTCATGAGGTAGGGTGATTTGAGATCCATTCAGAATCAGTAATTTGTTATTATTAGTACATAGGTTAATTCACAAATTACCACACTAGCCGCAAATAATTACAATTCTAAAATTAATATGAATGATAAAATTCAAATGCTAACAATAATTAACAATAATTAAAGCACTCTACATAAAATATTAAAAATATACATATACAATACATTTATTAACATTAATAAATAGGATTACTAGAATAAAATCAAAATTATTAAATTTATATATATTCTAAAATTAAAAAGACATAAATCTTCAAAAAATAAAAATGCAAAAATCAAACTAAATATACACTTGTAGGGGTCAAATGTACTAATACCTATCCAAAATCATACAAATGTTGGACTTTGGAATTTCTTGGAAGATTTTTACTGAATTTAGATGTAGTATATAATAAAAAATACATTATTTGAAAAAAAGCATAGTTAGCGTGATATTATGGTTAGCTTTTATCATACCAACGTAACATATATTTCATGGTTACTACTAAAAAAAACTGGCAAACCCCTGAAATTCCCAAATTGTGGTTAACTCCTCAAACCATAGTTCGCACACCTGTCATGCAAATAATAACTTGTACATCCAATTCATTGCTTAGGAGCTCACACTATTTATAGTAATAAATAGAATGACAGATAACTTCACATCTCACCTTTAAATGACAGCTCATATTCAAACAAAATGACAGCTCATATTCAAACAAAGATGGCATACTATCTCCAATGTCATGTGATTCATAATGTAAAAGATGAGGTAATGTGTCATGTGACTAATCATTTGCCATATGTGAAGACATCTTTTATTTGAAATATGAAGCACATATTTTCAAATTATAAGTTAGAAATGTGCTGCTATTCTTTAATATTTTCGAATTTTGACTTCACTTTTAAAAGAATTGAAAGAATTTGTTTTAAATTTGATAAAGAGACACTTTTCTGGTCAGGCGAGTTTTTCTTAAGATAGCTGATTTAATAGTAGAGGAACACTCAAACTGTATTATGGAGTTATGGAAAATATTTTTAGCAATTAAGATAGGAATGGAGTCATTTGTGGAATATAGTGTTTTTGATTATTGTAATTAAGCTCCATTTTCCTTTCCTTTTGTAGAAACTGAGGGACTGATTCACAAAGGGAACTTACATGCTTGTGTAATTTTACTCTTTTTAGTATTCACAAACTGCGATTTAATAGTATCTTTATGACTCCAGAGACTCCAAGGTTGGGACTGTGAACTCTGTACATAAAAAGAATGGACAGGCCTATCTTTGTATGTGCTGAGTTCTTTTGGGGAGTCTTCACAGTCATAAAGTTACTTTTAAATCGTAGTTTTGTGAATACCCAAAAAGTGTAATCTTACACAAACGAGTAAGTCTCCCTTTGTGAACCAAGCCCAACATGATTACCTCTTGATGAAAGAGTAGCTTGATCCTGAAACCTGTTGAGGATTCAATGGAGTGCAATTTATGCAATACTTTTTTTTTTGATAACCAATTTTATTGATTTTAGTTGCAACAAGGAGCACAACACCATTCAGGAACACATCGTGAAGGGCAAGGCAAGGATACAAACATATCACAGCGGCATGAAAGAGTTGACATACATAGGGCCGATAGCGGCACACCCATTCCCACACAAGACAGCATATCAGACCATTTTAGTCTTCTATCACTCCAACCCACTTGCCCCACATTCGATGAAATTTCTTGGGACAACATCTGGCCACATAGAGAGGCCGTTCCTGCGCGGCACACCAGTCCACCCCCCTGCGCCAGCGCGTCAATGTAGGTGCAGCAGTGTTCAGCCAGAGCGCTGCAATGTCCCTCTTAGCCACCACCAGTGCTGTGTTGAGAAAGAGCTTCTCAGCCCTAGTTCCATCTAACCCCTCAGTAATGCCCAGGAGAACATGTGTCGGATCAAGGGGAACCTCCCAGCCCAAGACCTCCATGAGCTCCCCGGTTACGGATTCCCAGTACCTCTGAATCACCGGACACAGCCATACCATGTGGAAAAAATCTGCCTGGGGTGAGGACAGCGGGGGCAGGAAGCATCAGGTCGAAGCCCCACGCGGTGGAGACGCAGCGGTGTAAGATAAGCAGTGTGCAGGAAATATATTTGGACTAGTCGGAGCTTTGCTGAGACAGCAATTATTTTAGGAGCCATCAAGGCATCTCTCCAATCAGCATCCTCCAGGGCCCCAAGCCAACCCTCCCACTTGTCCCGGAGTTGAGATAGGGAGTTGGGGGTGTTGTTTGTAAGGGAACCCTATATACGAGAGATCCCTCCTCTCCCCAGGTCGCCAGTCATGACCTGAGCTTCGGGCGGGCTATATTCGGGCAAGGGAGTGCCATCCGATATATAGGAGCGGAGGGCATGGTGTAACTGAAGATATCTGAAGAACTGAGAAGAGTGGAGGGAATGTCGGACCTGTAAATCCTGGAAGGAGCGCAGATGAGTCCCACTCCAAACATCACCCAGCAGGGAGATCCCAATGAGATCCCAGGGCCGGAAGCCCGAGAGAGAATCAACCTCCTGGAGCCTGGTGCCGCACCATAAGGGAGTATACTGGGTCAATTTGCCCGACCAGCGGGTATGACGCAGGGAGGCCCGCCAGGCCAGGAGCACTCCACGTGTGACCTCCGGGAGAGTTTGGGGAATAGCGTCCCCGTACAGCATCCCCTGGATAGTAGAAAAACCGAGGGTGTGCAGTTCCAGATGGTACGCCGGGTCGGACCAGCCGCCATTAAACCAATCGTGCACAGTAAGGAGCTGAGTCGCTAAATAGTAGAGATACAGGCTCGTCATCCCAAGGCCTCCGTCAAAGGGTGGGATCCGGCATTGGGCCAGGGCCAGCCTGGGCCTCCGTCCACCCCAGAGAAACTTGGTGGCCAAACTGTCTATCTCTCGAAACCAGGACCTGGCGAACGAGAGATGCGTGTTCTGGAGCACATATAGAAAGTGAGGTAAAATCATCATTTTAAATAGGGCTATCCTGCCCAGAGGGTTCAGGGGTAGTGTTCGCCACTTAAGGAGGTCAGCACGGACCCGCTTAACCAGCGGGGTGACGTTAAGCGACCAGGCAAGGTCGGGGAGAAGGGCTACCCAGATCCCCAGATACTTGAAGGACAGCCGCCGAAGAGGGATCGTCGACTGCCAGTCAAAGCATTCACGTGATAATTGAAGGGGAACCAGAACGGATTTGGCCGGGTTTAGCCGGAGGCCCGAGGTGCACTCAAAGAGGTCCAAGGCGCGGAGGCAACGGGGCCCTGAGTGAGCAGGGTCTGCCAGAAACAGCAGCACATCGTCCGGATAGAGCGCGATCTTATCTTCTGCCAAACCGGGCCACTTCCATCCAGTGAGAGACCGGTCCGATCGAATAAGGCAAGCAAGGGGCTCCATTGCCAGAGCGAACAGGAGCGGTGAGAGGGGGCACCCCTGCCTCGTACCTCTTCTAATAGGGAAGGGACGGGACAGGGCACCATTGAGGAGGACCTGTGCCCGTGGCTGACAATACAGCATCTTCACCAGGCTGCGGAAGGGGACTCCAAAGCCCATCTCTTCCAACACCACTTCCAAGTAACCCCAGTCAACCGAATCAAAGGCCTTCTCAAAATCTACAAGGAGAAGAGATAAATAGGGGGACAGTAAGTGCCGGTTCGCGAGGGCAAGGTGAAGGCGTCTAAGGCAGTGTCTGGTTCCTCGGAGAGGCATAAAGCTGCATTGATCTGGATGAACCAGACTGGCTAGGTGCGGTCGTATGCGATTGGCCAGGACAGAGGCGAAGATCTTAAGCTCAGTATTAATAAGGGAGATGGGACGGTAGTCTGAACAGCAGCGTGAGGGAGGCTGAGACTTAGGGATCACTACTATGGTGGCTAGGTCCGTCTCTGGGCGGAAGGAACCACAATCCACCGCCTCACTGTACATCGTCACTAGAGGTGAGACCAAGGTGTCACGGTATGACGCGTAAAATTCTTGGGGGAGCCCATCCGGTACCGGCGTCTTACCAGCCGCCATGTGCGATATGGCGTCTGAAACCTCCTCGGGGGTGATCGGGAGGTCCAGTGCCTCCGCCTCAGCTTCGCTAAGGCGTGGAAGAGGGAACCGCTCCCGTCGGAGGAGCTCAGGGAGTGAGAGGCTAGGTGTCCGTGCCGAATAGAGAGTGGCGTAGTAAGCGGCGAAGCATTGGGCCACTGCTGTCGGGGCGCGGTAGATCTCACCGCTCGTGCCAATCACCTCCGGTACTATACGGTTGGCCATAGGGTAGGTGGCGAGGCGATGGAGGAGCTTCCCGTTTTTATCTCCCCAGCCGTATACACGGGCCATGGAAGACCGCCAGAGCAATTTGGCAGCCTCCAAGGAGGTCTGTCTGATTTCATCCCGCAAGAACGTGAGCCTCCTGTCCTGAGCCTCAGATCTGTCTTCGGGGGTAGGATCTCGAGCTGGGTGGCCTGCGCTTCCAGGAGTGTGAGCTGGAAATCACGTGCCGCACGGGTAAGTTTGAGTTGGCCTTTGGCAAAACCCCGAATGGTGGCCTTCCCGGCCTCCCAAAGGGTGCGGGAGGAGGACACTGAACCTTGATTAGTGGTGAAATAGAGGCGAAGCTCGGCACCGACTTGATCTTTGAACTCTTCATCTTGGAGAAACCAGGCATTGAGTCGCCAGAGTGGGCGTGAGAACGGATGGAGAGAGCCTATGTGTAACATCAGCAGGGAATGGTCCGACAGGCCCCTGGGGAGGATAGTAATAGCTTGAATCGTTCGGCAATCCTGGGCCGGCAGAAAAACATAGTCTATGCGTGCGTGTGTGTGATGAGAGGCTGAGGTATGAGTGTATTGTTGCGCTGTCGGATGCCAAAGTCTCCATGCATCCCCAAGACCCAGGCCAGCAGCCCAAGCCGAGAGGAGGCCGGATTGGGCAATCCTAGAGGTAGAGGGGGGTGAGGCGGTGTCAAAGCCGGGATCCATAACTGCATTAAAATCCCCTCCAATGACGGTCAGCCCCAGGGGCAAGGCAGCGACCTCTGAGGTGAGTCTCCGAAGCGTGGAGGCCAACAGGGTGGGAGGGGAGTAGACAGCCAATAGGTTAAGGGGGCGATCTCCAAGGGTCCCCTCCAGGAGGATAAAGCAGCCCTGGGGGTCATGCGTCACTTTACGTGTCACCAGAGGAAGAGCGCAACGCACCAAAATAGCCACTCCCCTTGACCCTCTACTGAAGCCAGAGTGCCAGACCCCCCATAGCCATGTCGCGCCAGGAAGGGGCAGTGGTTGCCTATCAGGTGGGTCTCCTGAAGCAGGAGTATGTCTGCGGCTTGACGTTGGGCATATCGCAGGATCGCTGCGTGCTTGATCTTGTCCAGCAGGCCGTTAACATTCCAGGACATTATGTGGAGCGAAGACGCCCCGTCATAAGCACCAGGCAGGGGGAAGTCGTGGAAGGGGCCGAGCAGTCGGCAAATAAGGCAGAGGCCGTCGGAGTGGGATCATGCCTAAAGCTAAGGAATATTATGCAATACTTTTTAAAGATTTTATTAAATTCTGATATGAAGAACATTTTGTCTGAATCATATAAATAAAATGGGTACATTTCCTCATTTGTGTGCCACCTTTATGTGTTTCAGGGAACCAAATGTCAACTGGATCCTTCATATGAGCTGTATTGTATGATGGCCCGTAGTATAATAAGCATCATCAAACTGATAAAATTAATTTTAAGCAATATTCAGAAGTATTAGTAAATAACAGCTAAAAAGGCTACCCCAGGACATTGCTGAAGAAATATTGTTATCCAGCTGAAGGGATATTTCTCAAATTCTATTTCTGTGAAAGTCATATATAATTGAGCCACTGGTAATATTTGAGAGAAGGTGAAATATAAAATGTAGCTAAGGCATGGAACCCAGCACAAAAACAAAAGTAACCATTGTGTTTTTCAATTTTTTTTTTTACTTTTTTCATAACGTATCTACCCAAAGTAGTCACAAACTATATCCAGAGAAAAAAATTAACTAAAGCTCAGTGATTTAATTTATTGCTAATGTAACTTAAGTTGGGATCTTCTCATGTGAGTGTGAGGCTGTGAAGCTGCAGTCTCATGTCGGGAGAGGCTATGAATCATTGATTGTGCATTAGGTTGAGGATTGAACAGGTTTAAAGGTGGATAGGAAGTATGTTCATGTTGTGGGAGAGGAGTATGATAGTGTGCCTTGCTAACAGGGCCTTGCAAAGTGGGTAGGGATTTTCAGCAGTTGAATGACCACAAGGATTAGGCTCAGTGTTTAGATGTAGGCTAGCAGGTTAAGGGTGCATGTTGTTAGGTGGAGTGATTTGATGATGAGGGGTCCCAGGCTTCAGGTTGTGACTGTGAGCAGTAGGATTAATGGGGAGAGAGATAACCTCCTTCCTCACCGGAGGAATCCAGAGGATCCATCTTCCACCTCCCACCTTTCACCTCTGAACCCAAGGAGATCACCTGTGGTGTCACCCAGGGCTCATCCCTCAGCCCCATGCTCTTCATCGCATATATGACCACGCTGGCCAACATCGTCAGATCCCATGGTCTCAATATAATTTCCTATGCAGACGACACCCAACTCATCCTCTCATTCACCAATGACGATGATGCCATCACCACTAGGAGTGGGCAGTGAACTCACCTCCACCAGCGGAGTTTTCAGAGTTTTGCCAACAAGTTCGGCAAAAAACTCAGATTCTTCCGCATGGCGGCGTCTGCCAACGCCCCCCCCACCCCTAATAATCACCTGACATGAGAGTAATTCGGTGTCCAAGGGATGGCTGAAATGAAAAGCAGCCATTAGGAGATTAATAAGATTATTATCCCTCAGGGGGTCAGGCAGGCAGAGTTTTAACTTTCCAGATAATCGTTATTGTTACCTGCTTTGGATTTTTCACTAAGGGCAGTTCGGCTTTTTTTCAGTGTATGCTTCTTTGTCACGCATGCGCTTAATTCCCATCACCTTCACCCTTAAAAAACTGTTACCAAAAGTCTGTTGATAGTGGTGCTGCAACAAAGCCAGACGATATCTGCAAGCTTTGCTCTTCTTCCTGGCATTGACCTGTCAGTGCACCGTGGACTGTAGTGATCTGCCCCGTGTAGAGCATTCAAAATGGGGGAGTGAGCATCAGACCTACAAAAAATAACCAAATTGCAGTATCATATATATTTCCTGACAGCCTATCACATCGTGGATTTCGCAGTCGCACTTGTATTCTTGGCCGTTGAAAGGAATTTTACAGTCACTTGCTGTTTCAGGAAGGTTGAACTGGTGCAGTAGGTTTGCTAAGTGGGAGCATTATATTTGTGTTTGTGTACTTTTTTAGCTGATCTGTAGCATCTTAACTTTGCTGCAGTTTCTTGCAAGAAAGGCCTGGATGCAATGGAAACCACAGACACTTGAACACTGATATAATTTAACAGCTAAAAATAAACCAACAGCTCTGGCACTGTCAGCAATTAGAACTTATAAGTATTTATTTTTTGGGTTGCATAAAATACTCATAAAAGAAATGCCAGCTGTAGATCCTTCCTTGCGGCGCGCAGGGTTTAGGCAAGGTACTTGGAAAAGGGTACTTTAGCAGTAGTTGCACCCTGCGGTTATTTAATATTTTTGAACATCAGACTTCATTTTACTTTCGAAGCCTGCAGTGAGACTGTGGATTTCATTCGGGATGTGTGCATGTTAAACTCGAGGTCGGGACACCGTCAGCAACAGGCACCACCCCCTGCCCCCCTACCCGCTACTCCTCCACTATCCTCCAGCCTCTGGGCCCTAGGAGCTGCTGCATACCCTTAAGCTGAGCCAACTCCCTGTCTGACTGAACAGAACTGTGCTGAGAAGCTGGCCCTTGTCTGGATGCCATGGAGACCGGCATACCACAGCTCCAAACCTGAGAAGTCTCTGCAGCAGGGCTGCAGCTACACAGTAAATGAGCTGCGGAGAGACATAAAGATTTAAAAATCCCCTCTATTTACCGTGCACAGTGTGAATACCTATTCACCTGCACCAGATTACGGGGTTTACTAAAGCACAAGTCACAGGTGCAGGGAAAGCATTTAGCAGGGGGGAGCGGTAACTCTATGCCGAACATTTGGCCTGTCGCCCATACATAATACATTATAATTACTCCGCTTGCGTACGCAACTCCACGGAATTGGGCCGAGTTTGACGGCTACTTCGCAAAATCCCCTAGATGGACGGCATAAGCACTTTATCGATTAATAATCATAATATCAGTTTTAAAATGAGAAAGGTCCAAAAGGCAAAAAGCATGATTGTGGGGTATGCTGATCGCTTCAGTATATTGTAATCACTGAAATATTCTGATAGCTCTTCTTTATTATTTCTCTTTTGAAATATCCCTTTTCCTTTTTTGCTTCTTTTTGGTTTAGTCTTAAATTCAATGAATTTTATTTTTATTTTAAGAATG
Organism: Calotriton arnoldi; assembly: GCA_963921515.1. Lineage (NCBI taxonomy): Eukaryota > Metazoa > Chordata > Amphibia > Caudata > Salamandridae > Calotriton > Calotriton arnoldi. The sequence goes on from CAWUFW010001962.1 coordinate 586,707, forward strand.
AATTTGTATGATGAATTGTTCTTGATAGACCGCTCAATGCTCTTAAATTTGTAAGGGTGCATTATATTCATGTACGAACTGCACTCACAAATATTCTATTGTTTGGTTGAAATTTGTGTTATTAGAATGAAGTTTATATCTCCATATTAAAATCAGTAGAATGAGATTGTGACGCTATTTACAGGACTGATCAGAATTTCGCACGTGTTTAGAGAAATCATGTAATCATGCATGTACATTATGAATATTAGGTAAAATAAATGTATTCACTGTTTATAAATGATTCATATAAAGGCTTGTCTAATGGGTTCACATTAAAGAACGTTTTTAGTCTAGCCAACTGTAGGCCTAACTTTCGTTTTTCTTAAGTTTTGTTTCTCCTCGTTTGTTCTCAAGTTGGGAGTTAATTAAAATACATGGGTGTGTAGAAAGTTTCCTTTCGCCCCTACTGCAGGATGAGGAATTCAACCTCTTTATTTTAGATTCAAGAAGATATATGGGAGGAGAGGAATGTCTTTGAAGAACTTGAACAGAGAGAAGGGAGGACACCTGCCGTGCCTGGTGAAACCTGGGAACCAAGGTCGTCGAAGAAAACTTCGAATTAATTGGAGTCTGTGGAAAGTTACTCAAGGAAGGTGTTCACAGAATAACTTATCATGTGACCTGGTAGGGGTGTAACTTTGTCTTTTTGTATTAGACACAGGGACAGTTTGGAAGGACTTCTGCTCTTACTGAGGAGAGGGGGCATCTTAGAACAAGCTCTGTAGCTTCACGCTACTTGACCCATTTAACGTGAGTGAGGAAGTCAACACGTGCTGACACCTTTGAGGGAAATTCTTCTGGGGAATTAGGAAGGGATGTCACTTTAGATGTAGAGTAGGGACAGATTATTCTTTACTTTCGAAAATATAAATGAAAAGGGATTTGGACGCAGTGTCTATACTCAGTTGTGTTCTGATTCTGGAATTCATTGTTCTGTGCCTATTGTGCCGAATGAACTATATTCGTTGATTGGGCTCTGTATTAGTATTCATGTATCTTTATACTCTGATTTTGTGGTGTGTCTATATTCTGTATTTTTTGGCTTTGTAATAAATTAACAAAACCTGAATCCAGAGTCTGTGGTCCTTTAGCCAGATGGGGAGGGGAAATGTATAATTGGTCATTTGTTTTCTCCCCTCTACACTTCTATAGCAGGCAATAAAGACCATCGGCCAGGGGTTCCTATGTAAATCTAGGACATGGAATCTGACCCCATCATTCTCATCTAGCTCACGCTGGATGGGCATTGTAGCTTTTTGTGGTCTACAAATTGGTTCACACTCATTCCCAATTGGCGTATGTAGCCGTATTGAACACCTCAAGTGGTTAATGTACGCCGGATTTGATTATGTTACCATCCGACTGTCAGCATGTTTTAGTGCAAGGAAGAATTTGCACACTTATTGTGTCATGTGCTGTATGAACCGCTCATTTTTATCTTTCTTAATTGTATTTTAAGCTGTGTTTTTTCTAGCTTTTATGGCATGAGCTGTCGAAATAAAGCTTATATTGATTGATTGACTTCGCATAATTCTGTGGAATTCAACTCTGCGGGCTCCGCCTAGGCCTGACCACCACCAGTACCAACTTCCACAGATGCATGACATATGTTGCCGACTGGATGAAGAAGAACTGCCTGCAGCTGAACACAAACAAGATGGAAGTACTGATCTTTGGCAACAGCAGCTACACATGGAATGATTCCTAGTGGCCATCAGATCTAGGATCAGCACCCACTCCCTCCAACCACACCAGAAACCTCGGAATCATCATTGGCAACAAGCTAACCTTGAAATCACAGATCAACGCCATCTCCTCCGCCTGCTTCCTCACTCTGCACATGCTACGTAAGCTCCTCAAGTGGCTACCCCATTACACAAGAAAACCGTGACACAAGCCCTCATCACCAGCCAACTGGACTGCGGCAATGCACTCTACGTAGGAACTGCCGCACACCTTCTACAGAGACTGCAGACCATACAGAATGTAGCAGCCAGATTTATCCTCGGCCTTCCCCGACGAACCCACATCACACCCACCTCAGAAAACTGCACTGGCTCCCCGTACAGAAGAGATGCCAATTCAAGCTGCTGACAAACGCACACAAGGCTCTACACAACCAGGGACCTGTCTACATTAACCACCACCTGAATCTCCACCAACCATCAAGAAGACCAGGCTCCATCTCCCTTTCACCTGCCCATACTCCCCGCATCTACCGAAACAGATGTAGAGGAAGCCCCTTCTCCCACATCGCAGCAAAGACCTGGCACAGCCTCCCCATGCCCCTCTGGATCATCACCTCACTTCCTGAATTCCAAATGGCTTGCAAGACCTAGCTGTTCGAATAAGCCTCCTGGGCATGCAAGCGCCTGGATACCCTTTGATTAGCCGTGCTTTATAAATCCTGATTGATTGATTGATTAATTGAGGCAGAGGTTTTTGAACAGAGGGCTGTGATTTTGTCTCTCCACTTGATAAGATGCATATTGACTCATACCACTTCTAGACACTTTCTTCTGTCTGCCAGGTGAAAAGGATCCTACTGGAGTCACTTTGGGATAGAGAATGCATACCATTCCTCATACCATTACCACTTTGCAGCATCGTGGGGTAGATTTTCTTAGGAGCCTTAAGCCTGCAAGATGATACCCGTTAAATAGGGTAAGCATTTTATTTTAAATGTTGATCAAAAATTCTCTATCCACCTGAGAACAATGAGAATGAGAATGAGAAACTCAAATTCTGTCTTCGGAGGATCTCGACTGAGTTTAGTGGTATGGCTAATAGCTGGTACACAGCAATCTGAACTATACAGGACAACCTACAATACTCGGGAGCATGCTCTGACACACAAAAAATCGATTTATGTTAGCTTTCAAGAAGGTGAAGTAATTAGACTGCTAAAAAGGATGCTAAATTGTACAGCAAGACAATTGACTCATTATGGATGAAATAACAAGAATAATCTTATTCCAAAATAAGGAAACAGTACATGAGAAAACTCTGGTAACTCAAGCAACATTGGCAGGAGAAACAATGGGTACAATTGTTTGAGGCTTCAAAATCCTCAAACCCACACACATTTTGGCTCCATGTCTATCGACTACTGAGGCTAAACAAGCCTCTGGTCCACAGTAACATTACAATAGCGACATGGTACAGATATCTAGCTACCCTATATGCGGTGGATGAGGTAAGAGCACCAGAGAGGCACACAAGCTAGGATGCTGATTACAACCGAGTCATCAAGTATGAAGTCTTGAGCCCAACCTATAACTCTGTGCTGCTTGGAATCAAGTCAATGTGCACCTCAGGTGCGCCAGGGCCATATGGACTCCCAGTGAATATATTTAAAGTGGCAAGTCTCGAATGAGTGAATTTGATGTTGCCATTATTTAAGAACTGCCTATTATTCAACACCATCCCAGACAGTTGGAGGGGATCCATCCTGATCCCAATACACATGAGGGGCCCCAGAGATCAGCCAGAAAATGAAAAGCTCACAGTCCTGTTGGACGTTGATGAAAAAGCTTTTGAAAAGTGCTCCTTAAATAGCTGGAGCAAGAGGCAAATGCAAAAGACCTCATACCAAGCATCCAGACGGCCTTCAGAAAAGGATGCGGGACTGAGGATAATTTGATAACAGTCTCTGCCCTGTCAGAAGCAGCAATCGAAAAAGGTGCTCCTCTACTGTTTGCAGCTTGCTTTCATAGATATTTCCACTGCTTTTGACTGCGTGAATAGAGGTCTATTGTGGGCTAAGCTGCAATAATGAGTATTGCCAGTGCCATTGTTAAATTCTATTATCAGTCTCTACTCACAAACGAGGGTGCAGATACAATTTACCTCAAACTGGGTTATGACGGATAAAACTGAAACATCAAGGGATGAAGCAAAGCTGTATCCTTGCTCCCATACTCTTCAGCCTGCACGTAGCCAACATTAATGAACACATAGAAATAGTACGAGCGTTTCCACCGCAATTGGCAGGCCTGAAAATTCCACTTCTTCAATACGCCGATGATTCCATTATTTTTTACCATATGCAGATTGGTCTCCAACGTTCCCTGAGTGCTCTGGAGGTTTATAGAAAGGCGACTAATATTCAAATTAACAGAACCAAAAGTAAGATCTTAGAAGTAAGCCGGAAGCTTTATCACAAAGGGGCCTGGATTGTGTCCAAAAAGAAGCTGGAGAGAGTAAGAGCAATCAAGTATCTGAGCGTGTGTCTCAAGGAATGGGCCAGCCATTCTTTTTGTGTTCAAAATAGTTTATTGAAATTTTTATAATAAATCAACCATAACAACAGACAATACAAAAAATAGTACCGAATAAATACCCAATAACAATAGAGAAAGCATGAGAACATCAATTAAATTGCAATAGGTAAACAGTAAATATAATATTTAAAGAACAGAAAAAGAGGGGGTAGGGAATGGTAACATCTATAAATGTATTATAATAATGATGAAAAAGAGTTACTGAAACTTAAAACTCTGGATTATTATAATGACATTATATATCATGGATTAATACATAATTAAGAAGATAAATAGATATCAATAGGTTTCCAAAAAGAATGATAGGAGTTAGAATTATGATTAATACCACGTAAAGATAACTGAGCTCCTCTTCTTGTAAAAATAACCCAAGACCACCAAACGTTAACAGATAATAAAGAAACATCTTTCCAACATCTTGTAATGGATTTTAAAGCAGCTGATAATAAAAAATTGAAAAGTTTACCTTCTAATTCATTTACTTTTTGTGAAAGAACAACAGATTTGCAAATTATCAATTTGAATGAAACATCGTCATGAATATTTAGGGGCCTATTAGGATGGCGGGCGGACTTTCGTCCGCCCGCCACCCTAGCGGTGCTGGGACCGGCCGCCAGTGGTGCGGCGGTCCCGCACCGGCGATTAGGATGCCACCGCCACCGTGGTGGTGGCATCCTCCATTCCCAGCATTGTGGCGGGCGGTGCTCACAGCACCGCCCGCCACAATGCTGGGAATGCACTGTGTGCATTGTCATGCACAAGGTGACAGGCACCGCACGGTGCCTGCCACCTTGTGCATGACAATGTACGGGGGTACCATAGGTACCCCCCATGTGCACCCCCAAATACCCTGGGGGCCTGCAACAGGCCCCCAACAGAAAACTCCGCATGCCTTTCCGCGGCGCCGCCACGGAAAGGCTGCTTCCCGCGCCCATGCTAATATGGATGGCGGAGTCTAGCAGACACCGCCACCATATTAAAACCTTTTCCGCCCGGTCGACCTGTGGACCGGGCGGAAAAGCGGTGGATGGTCTTCCGTCCGCCGCGATACCCCCGTCATAATAATATGGCGGGGGAAATGGGTGGCGGGGGTGATTAATAGCGGGTGGATCGCCACCGCCATACGGGCGGTGGCGATCCGCCCGTTATCATAATGGGCGCCTAAATATATTTTTTATAATAACCCAAACTTCAGACCAAAATTTAAAAACCAAAGGACAATCATAAAGCATTTGCTGTAATGAACCAGTATGTAATTTACAGTGCCAACAAGTTGAAGACGGAAGAAGATTAGCATGAAATAATCGAAATGGAGTCCATAAACAGTTATACAAAATATATGAGTTCATTTGATATAGCGAAACAGGTAACCAACCAGAAATATTATTAAGCCAAATAGTTTTCCATATATCAATTGAGAAAGAGATTGAAAGTTCATTATTCCAAAATGTTGAGATCACATTAATGTTGGATCCTTGAGAGATGGACATTTTTTTATATAGTATAGAGACACCATGAGGTAAAGTGGAAACAGTTTGAATATAAATTGATAAATCTGATTTACCATTAGAAGGAATACAATGAGGAAATGAATCTAAAATAGAGTTACATAATGAATCATATTTGAGAAAATCAGAGGAAGGTAAATAAAATTTTGATTGCAAAATGTCAAAAGAAACAAAAGCATTATTGTGATAAACATCCTTAAGGTAGAAAATACCAGCTTTAATCCATGAAGACCAAAATCTAACATTTCTATTAAGTTTTATAACTGGGTTATACCATAATGACATATCTTCAGTAGAAGATATAGGTGATTGAAAAATTAACTCTAAATCATTACAAATTAGCTTGGTGGATTTTAAAATAACAGATTTATGCAAAAATTGAGATTTATTAGACATAGTTAACAAAGTGGACAATGGAAAAGGATTTATTAAAGATTTTTCAATTAAAAGCCAAGCAGGGGGATTATGTAAAAAAGAGTGGTTAAACCAAATAGAGCTTTGTTTTAAAATAAAAGCTTTGTGATAATAAAAAAAATCTGGTAATCCAAAGCCTCCATTACACTTGGGTATTTTGAATTTTTTATAGCCGATACGAGAAGACTTATTATTCCAAAGAAATCTGGAAAGGAGTTTATCTACAGTTTTATAAAACTTTAAAGGAAATTGAGTGGGAATCATGGCAAGAGTATAAAAAAAATTTGGTGCGAAATTCATTTTTATAGAATTCATTCTACCCCACCATGAAAGATGAAGTGAAGACCATTTGGTTATTTTATCTTTAATATAATTTATGATGGAGTCACAATTTAGTGATATTGTTGATTTCATAGACGAAGAAAATTCAATTCCAAGATATTTTAATTTATCTTTTTGCCAAATGATATCATTCATGGGTATCATATCAGGAGTACAATAAATATTTAAAGGAAAGAATTCCGTTTAATAGTATTTAACTTATATCCAGAAACTGTGGAATAAAACGAAATAATTCCAAGTAGGGAAGGGAATGAGGATAAAGGATTACTAATAAATAACAATACATCATCAGCATATGCTAAAGTTTTAATAATAACATCCTTGATATTAATTCCTGTAATATTATCACATTTTCTAATAGAAACAAGTAAGGGTTCGATACCAAGAAGAAATAAAAGGGGGGAAAGGGGACAACCTTGTCTTGTACCTCTGAAAAGAGAAAATGGATTAGAAACGTGGCCGTTAATAAATAAACGAGCAGTAGGAGAAGAGTATAAAGCAGAAATCATACGTATAAACATGTCACCAAAATTAAATGACAATAAAGTATGAAATAAGAATTGCCAGTGAATTATATCAAACGCTTTTTCAGCATCCAATGCGAGGATTCCTGATGGTAGAGATAAGGTGGATCCCTGTTCAATAACGTGCAACAGAGTTCTAGTATTATTGGCTGAATACCTATTCTTCATAAAACCAGACTGATCTGGATGAATAATAGATTCTAACACAGACGATAATCTAGAAGCAAGTATTTTGGCATACAATTTACAATCTTGATTTATTAAAGAAATCGGTCGATAATTTGACACCAGGTTAGGGTCTTTATTAGGTTTGGGTAATACAATAATTAGAGCCTCAGTAAATGAACCTGTAGTAGTTCCCGTGGAACCAAAAAAGGTAAAAAGTTGAAATAAATGAGGGATAAGCTGTAACTGAAATTCTTTATAAAACTCAGCAGGAATACCATCAGGACCAGGGGATTTATTCTTTTTGAGAGATTTTATGGCTAATAAAATTTCATCTTGAGTAATAGGTGAGTCAAGTTCCATTTTATCTGATTGTGAAATCTTGGGTAAACCACAATTTGATAAGAAAGAATCAATTAAGGTGGCATCGTCAAAGTTAGGTTTGTTATATAGAGTAGGATAAAAATCCAGGAATTCATTAACAATATCATTTTGGGATAGGGCAATTTTACCATTAAAGCCATGAATTGAATTAATTTGTGTTTTATCTTTTTTTATGCGTAAATAATTGGCTAAAAATCGTCCCGATCTATTAGCATTAAAAGCAAATTTGACTTTAGAATTCGAAACCTGAATACCAGCTCTTCTGCTAAGGATTGAGTTAAACTCATATCTAAGTTTCTGCAATTTGAATCTGTATTGAGGGTCATTAGACGTAATAAAAAGTCTCTCATATTTTGCAATTTGTTTATCCAATTTTTGAATATTTGCATTAAAAGTTTTATTTTCATGGCCATAAGAGAAATAGTAGCACCTCTAATATAATCTTTAAAGGCGTCCCATCTATTCACCATAGAAGTAGAGCCTTCAGGGTTAAGAAGAAAGTAATCATGTATAGCATCTAAGAGTTTAGGTTTATTTTGTTCATTAAGAACAATACTAGTATTCATTCTCCATCTGGATTGTGTTGTAACATTAGAATTCAGTTTCAAAATAAAAGAAATTAAGGCATGATCCGAAATATCAATATTACCAATAGTAGGAGTGACCACAGAGTTAATTAATTGTCTGGAAATTAATAGATAATCAAGCCTAGAATGAGAATTGTGTGGATTAGAAAAAAATGTAAACATTTTTTCCGTGGGAAAGTGTAATCTCCAAATATCAACTAGCTTTGTAGTTTGAAGAAATGATTTAAAAGCAAAAAAACTTTTGGAGGCTGAAATTTAGTAAGAGATAATCTATCTAATAAGGGATCAAATATACCATTAAAATCTCCTCCAACTATGAGAGGAACTTTACCCAATTTGAGAACTTCGGTTGTCAGGACAGACCAAAAGTGGGGATCATCAGCAGTAGGACCATAAACATTTAATAAAAACATAACTGTATTGTGAACTTTAATTTTAGCAATAACATATCTTCCATCTGTATCTGAAAATTTACTCAGAATTTGGCAATGAAGTCGTTTTGCAAAAAGGATAGCAACACCATTTTTTTTGCCAATTGCAGGCGATGAAACAATACTATCAACCCATTTTGTTTTTCATATATTCTAAAATGTTATCATCAATATGAGTTTCCTGTATAAAACAAATGTCCGCTTTACAACCACCCAAATAATCTAAAATGTTCGTACGTTTAACAGGATGACTTAATCCCTTGACATTTAAAGAGACTATTTTAATATTATGAACACTAGCCATGGTGAAAAAGAAAGAAAAAGAAGGTCAAGAAGAGGAGACAAAGATGTATATAGAAAGAGGAAAATAGTAACTCCAAAACAGGTGATAAAGAGAGAAAGGGGAAAGAAAAGGAAAACAAACAAGACAAAGAAAAAACGACAAACATTAAACATGAATAACAGGAATGAAACGCACACACACTTTACAAGCATGACCGAAACCGTTGGAGCCCCCTGTGAATGTAACCGTAAGAATTGTCAGAAAAATGCGTAAAACTGATGTTCAGGTAGCAGAGTCATGAGTATCCATTGAATGCTGTGAATGCTGATCCAAGAACAATCTTAAATCTTCAGGTCGTTGGAAGGATTTAGAGAAATTGTCTTTCCAAATGTGCATTGTTGATGGATCAAAAAGACCATATTTAAATCCAAGACTTCTGAGCTGAGGGCGATGAGCAGTAAATTCCTTGCAAATAGAAACAGTTTCTTTAGCAAAGTCTTGGTGGATAAAAATGTTGTGACCATTAACCATCAAGGAAGGAATTTCTCGAGCTGCTTTTCTTATCAAAACCAAATGATGGTGGCGAAGAACTTTAAAAATCATTTGTCGAGGCTTTGTGTGGCGAGGATTACGATGTGATGGAATCCTATGCGCCTTATCAATTTCAAATTTTTCTGGAAATGTGATGTTCAGAAGGCCAGGAATCAGATTCTCCAAATATAATCTGCAATTGGAACCTTCAACATCCTCAGGCAAATTAAAAATGCGCAAGTAATATTGTCTGTTGCGATTTTTCATATCCAGAAGGAGAGCAGACATAGGAGAAATTTTCGCCACAAGTGGAGAGAAAGCGTCAATTTTAACTTTATTATCATGTATTTTAATTGAATTATCAGAAATTTTCATTGACATACTTGCCATGTCTTTGCGCACATTTTTAATCTCTGTCGCAATTGAGTCTGTGTTGGCACGAAGTGCTTGAATTTCGTCAAGAATTAGTGACAAAGAAGGTTCACTTGACTCAACCACCTTAGATTTAACAAGAGGAGGCGAAATCTGATTCTTCCTCTTGTTATAAGGAGTTTGCGCATTTTTATGATCCATGCTTTTGTTTGAGTAAATAAACTTGCAAGGAATATAAAAATAATAAAAACGTAATAATTGCTGAAAAAAGCTTGACAATACTGTAATAATTATTGAGAAAAACTTGAAGAAATGCAAGGTGCAGCAGCTAAAACTGACTGTGGGAGTGGTTAGGCCAAAGCCAGGCCCTCGCCTAAGCACTTACTCCGCCCCCCTGACAGACAATCCAGGCAGTACCTCAGAGCAGGGCTGGGAGCAGAAGCATGAAGGAACAAAACACCACCTCCAGCGAAGAGCAGACCTGGAAAAGCTTCACAGCATCAGGTAAATGCTTCAGAATCACAGCAACCTCATTCTAGGAAACATTTTGACATAAATATCGTCGTTTTAGGTGAAAAAACGGGGAAAAACGAGCGGAGCTCAGCAAGCGGCGGCCATCTTGTTTTGCGCGCTAGCGCGTCTCCCTGGGCCAGCCATTCTGATCACCTAACATCTCAGAAATGCAGCCGTTCAGCATTGACATCGATGTTCTGTAAGCTGATGCAAAAAATGAATGGCCCAAACTTGTCGGTGACCTGCAAGGTCATTAATAGAAAGCTTATGTCATCCTTGATATATGGAGCGTTTACATTTAGAGACCGCTTTGAGACTTGGCTTGACCAGGCACAAAATAAATGCTACCATTCTGTATTTGCATGGCCAACCTCCTCACCAGAGTCTTGTTTGTAAAAAGAATTTAATTCACAAAGGCAAACCCTGAAGCTAAAATCTCGCTTTTTGGCATATGGATTGAAAGCAAAGATCGCAACTAGTGGAACACTAAAATATACAATTGGACACATTTTTTCAGAAGAAAAGCTAAAGTGGCATAAATATTTGAGAGCTTCAATCAAAACCATGAAGGCACAGGATCTCTGGGAAAGTGTCCTACCACCAAAAACACTAGGCAGAATCCTGATGAAGCAGGCAAAGTTAACATCAAGAGATCGCGACATTGAAGCCATTACAAACTTGCCTTCATAAGCACTGTTCCACTTATATATAATGGGGTCAGCATCATGAGTTTTTTGGATTATCCATTGAAACTCTACATTAAAAAAACAGTTATTACGACTGAAGAGTGGTGTATAATTTGTCTCAAAGAGTATCACTATGGTCGCATAACTGGTACGACAGACCGGGCCTGTAGACTTTGTGGGCTGCTTTGGAGTCCTTAATGCACATTATCTGCATTTGTGAGCCATTGCTGGCCCAGAGACTGATCAGTGACAGAAAATAACGGACAAATATCGTGTGGGCATAATATCATGTCAAAAATATCGAGGACAAGAATATCGAGGAGATAAGTGCAAATAGGTAAGTATAAATTTACTATTCCTAACGCCAGATCCACATACCTTGAAGATATATATATCATCAAGGTGCATATATGTGGAGTTATATACAGTAAAACTTTACTTACCCACTTAGAATGACCTACAAAATATTCTTGTCCTCGATATTCTTGACACAATATTCTGTCCCACGATATTTGTCTTTTGGATATTTTGTCTTAATACCCCAGAGATGTTACTGGCTGCGCCCAATTTTCTTACAATTACAAATAAGATAATGCTGGGAAGCAATTACAGTCGGATTATCACCACAATCATCCCAGCTTGCAGCTAGATTCATGAAACTGACGCAGTGTACAATAAAGTTGCTGGAGGCTACTTCAGATTAACATAGTCCACAGTAAGTGACACTAAATGTAAGACCACCTCATTGAACTGCAGCACTACGAGGACTGTCAATCACTAGCAATTGTGATGCTGGCTGGTGATGCTGATACAGAAAAATAGTGGGGTGCTCCAACCAACATGCTAGTCTAAAAACTGTAGAGAATAATCACTCTATATACTTGCCGGAAAAGATCTGTAGACTCATAATGCATTGTCACTTTACTTTCTTGAACTATTGTGATGTAACTAGTCACCAGTGATGTAATCTATACTGCCTATGGAGGTTTTTATTTTGGGGACCGCAGCTGGGGGTTAGGAAATTTAGGGAGCGTCTGTGCAGCTTGTCAGCGTCCCCCTCCCCCCCACCCGTTGAACTGTTGTTGTGTGAGTATTTCGTAGTGATGGAATTGACACTGTCTATGGCAGTTTTTATACTTACTCACGACCTAGACTAATAGGAAAAATCGAAAATCAATTTTGTTGTATGGTTTAACTAGCCCCGTCTTTTTCTTATTGATACGTACATATTTTTTTTATTGTTTTAAATAACTGTGCAATAAACCCAGTACTCTTCCCCACTCTATCCACGAGAATGCACACGCTTCTTACCCTTTCTTGTGAGTTTTCTTTGATCACACTCATCGTCTCCGATCTTCTCAGTAGTTCTAAGTCATCAATTTATAGATATCTTGAAAGATTGCAAGTAATAGACACTTCCGTGTGAACCCAACGGATTAGTGTACAGTCACAAGTTGAGTTACTATGGTCGTACGAGAAATAGATTGGAAAAAATGGAGTAGAAATTGGAAAGGAGAGAGGCAGTATAGATAAAAAATAAATGTATTCAGGAGATAAAAATATGGCCATAAGAAAAAAAAGAAAAGAATTGAAAATGTGAAAGGAATACAGAATTGTTTTTTACTATTAATGAGAATTAAAGATACCAAAAGAAACGAAACAAAAGCACATCATAGCCTACACAATACAGAGTAAGGGAGGAAGGATGGAAGGAAGCAAGAAAAGAAGAAGGACAGGAAGGAGGAAAGGATGGAGGGAGGAAGGACAGGAATAAGGAAATGCTAACAAGAGAAATAAGTCGAAAGTATACATGGGAGCGGAACAGAGAAACTAAAATGGTCACGTCCATAAATGTGTTTCTTTGACAGGAAGCAGGGTCGCTTAGCCCTGGCAATGTTATTACCTGCAGTAAGTGCAGACAATAGTCTCCTGTGGAAAACAATATTACCCAACCTTTCTTTTCATAGCAGTGAACACATCATTTAAGACTGCCAAGGCTAATAAGAATTAATTGAGAGTGCAGAAAAAGAGAAATGGAAGCTGAGTGATGTGTCTTTTCATCAATAAAGAACAATGACCACATGGTATTTGTCTTCTCTGCACTCAGACTGCAATCACTGTGCCATCGAAAGCCTCATCACATATGTTTGAAGGTGAACAGCCATTACTTCGCGGCTGTTAGTGCGCATACCGTTACTACGCAAGCTTTACAACGCAAGCGTTGTAACAACGCGTAGCCATTACTACGCGCGTTGTTACAACGCATGCATTGTACGTATCGCACTAACTGCCGTGAAGTAATTTCCTACCTTTGTTTCCACTGTTATCACGTGACGTCCCAGGCAGGGGGAGTGGTGACAAGGAGCGGCGGATTAAGGATTGTGAGAGCGGGACCAGCCGTCATGGAGGGAGTGTTCAACACCTACGAGGAGGCCGTCAGGAGAGGTAAGCCGGGGGCGTTGTTTTAGGGAAGTGTAGTTTGGTTTGTGTAGTGTATTGCAGTGTATTTGTGTTTACGGTAGTGTAGGGGGTCGTGAGGGGTAGTGTTTTGTGTAGTGTAGGGTAGTGTAGGGACTGGACTGGGGGTAGGGGCAGTGTCGTGCTGGGGGTACAGTTTTAGGGTTTAGGGTAGTGTGGAGTTTGTGTAGTGTAGGGTTATGTTTTAGGGTTTAGGGTAGTGTCTGGATGTCGTGTAGGGTAGTGTTTGGGAGTAGGGACAGGACTGGGACTAGGGGTAGTGTAGGGTAGTGTTTTAGGGTTTAGGGTAGTGTCGGGATGTCGTGTAGGGTAGTGTTTGGGAGTAGGGACAGCACTGGGGCTAGGGGTAGTGTTGTGCTGGGGGTAGTGTTTTAGGGTTTAGGGTAGTGTTGTGGTGTTAGTGTAGTGTAGGTTAATGTTTTAGTGTTTAGTGTAGTGTCGGGGGTTGTGATGGGTAGTGAATGAGTGTAGGGACCGGAGTGGGGGAATGCGTATGTTCGTGCAGGGGGTAGTGATTTAGGGTTAAGGGTAGTGTAGTGGTGTTTCAGTAGTGTAGGATAGTGTAGTGTTTGAGTGTTTTGGTAGTGTTTTCCATTTTTAGATGTGTAGGGTAGTGTATTTCTATTTATTATTTAAAGTAGTGTTGTGTTTTAAACATTTAAAAAAGGGGTTAAATGGCTTTTTTAATATGACACGTTATTCCGCATACCATTTTTATTACTAGGCAAGTTTTTACTTCGTATACATTAACACTTTCAATGTAATGGTAAGCGAACTAAAAACTTGCGTAGTAACGGTTATTGCTAAGTAATAACCGTGTAGTAATGGCATGCGAAGTAATGGCATGCGAAATAACGTGTCATATTCATGTTTGAAATGTAAGGTGCATCTTTTCTACCGACGTCTCACGGAGAAGCGACGTTCACCTTTCCTTTGATCTTGTCTCATTTTATAAACAATGCACAAACTCACAAATATTTTCATTGTAGTGAAATCAACATTGTGGTACTGGGAGTCAACACTGCCACCCTCACAAAAGTTGATGGGAATTCATTTTCTCTTGAAAGCTTTACATTCGAACACCTATTTGTTTTTTGTGCAATTCGTATATTTTTTTCTGAGGATCAAATGAGGTAGTCAAATAATCCGGAAACTTTGCTAATTGGTCAATGAACTAATTTATTGAAATTGACCTGACTTCGCAACGCTTTTAAACACTACTTCAACTTTGTAGCTCATAGTATTGTTTGCTTTGTGGCATACAATTATGAAAAATTACTGAAAAGGTACCACATGCTGTGCCAGGCACTGGAAAATACATTTGTGAAGTTTAACATATCACCTTTCAGGTGCTGTTTGCTGATTCAGGTGAAACTGTTGCCAGGACAGTAATTAAGTATGTTAAACGACAAACGAGGAGCAGCCGCCCATACTCTGAAGTGGAGGGGCGAGGGGAGGGGGAAACAAAAAAATACAAAAAATAAATACAATTGCACTTACTTGCTCTGACGGTTGCCCCTTTCCTCCCGATCTTCGCGTCCTTGTCAGGAACCTGGTGCACACTGCACAGGCTCCCAGCTTCCAATCCCAGCGCTGCTCACATGCTGGGAATGCTATTGGCCTCAGCGCCTCAGTTTGGCGCTCAGATATAGACTGGAAGCCTGCGTTGGTTTCTCCACCCAGCTTTACAACACAGCTAGGTGGAGAAAGGCTAAATGCGCATGATGGTCAAGCGTTTAGCAGTGCCCATCACTCGCCCCTCCTTCCTGGTGCTCCAGCTGGAGCGCCACTGTGGCTGTCCTCGCCCCTCCCTCAGCTCGGCTGGCAGGCAACCTGCAGGATGCAAAATAAAATGATAATAAAAACGTTTTAATATTTTATTTATGTCCTTGCCTCTGCTGGCTTTCAGCAGGAGGGACGATGCTCCTCCACCATAACGGAGGAGCCACCACTGTGACAAACAGCGAAACAATACTGTCACAAAATGTGGCACAATATGTCTCATAATTTGCTTTTCTTGCTGCATAATTTCATCAACTCTGCCACATAAAATTGTCCTCCTTCGTTGCTGCATAAACCGCAGTGGGCCTCTCTTTAGCTTATGCCATGCAAAGAACTACCATGGGCAAAGTAACCAAATGTGGATTTCTCAGAGACAAACTGGCAATATTACTCTCACCTCACTTATGTGTTTTTTTTTTAAAAATGAAGGGTTTAGTGCAGTTCTGTAATGCAGTACAGACTTTCTTAAAAAGGACTACATGCTCCAATGATGCAATTAAGGCCCTCTTAGTATCTTTAGATAGAAACAAAGCTAGAACGCCAAGCTGTGCAATTTCTAAAAGCTAATCTGTGAAACTGCACAGTGAAAAGCATATTTTCTTTAACATTCACAGCATAAAGATTGGTGCCTAAGAACCTAATCAAAGTCTGACTTCCTAGGCCATGGTTATGAGTCAGACAGGGTGGAATTACCATATGGAATTCTACTCTGCCTAATTGTGAGAGTGATGGTGTTCCTTTACCCTCTTTTCTCGGATGCTGGAATAACAAACCGACTTTGCCAGATATTAATTCCACAGAGTAAAATCGTATGAGACTTTGGGCTAGATGTAGAAACAATAGTAATAGTGATTACCAAATAGCAATTTTTAGCGAATCGCTATTACTAATGTACAAGGGGTTATTTAGCCCATATTCTTTAAATAGCAGTGGGTCACAAATAGACCTAGCTCATGAATATCATTGAGGTAGGTCGCAATTTGTGACCCACTATGATTCGCTGCCATCACAGGAATGGTGGCCTGCTGGGGACAGCAGCAGACCACCATGTCTGTGATTCCTTTAAAATAAAGCAATAATTTTTTTAAACGCTGCCCTCTTTCCTTAAAAGAAATGGGGATGTGTTTAAAAAGAAAATAAATCAAACGTTTAAGTTTCATATTTTAAGAGTAGGCCGTGGTCCCTGGGAATACTGTCTTCTATTAAAAATATTTTTTCAACCATTCTTGCGAATGGGTTACCAGCAACTTTGAGTTGGCGGTAAAGTACGAATGTTTTGCAACCGCATTTCAGTCGCAAAACATTTGCACATATCAATGTGTATCAGTACTTAGAAGAGACGCCCTAAACACGCCCCTTCTAAATATCGATTCTAAAACCCAAATTGCAATTCGGTAACAGGTTACCGAATGGCAATTTCGGCTTTGTACATTCGCTAATGCTTTTTTGCTGTTGCAACGGGCTGATTCTGTCAATTGGGACAGTTGCGGCCTCATAAAGGCTTTGTACATCTAGCCCTTTGGCTCTAGCAGCAGCAAAGCCATGTCCCCAACTTGTTTTCTGGCTGGGGGATGAGTCAATGCTATTGGAACATATATTCTTGACCCCATTACTGGGAGCAAAATGCAGTGTGCAGCTGGTGCACTGTCACCAAATGCTGAGCTACATCGAAGCGTATGAACCTCACCTCCAATGAAGAAATGGTTATTGTGTAGCTGAGAGACAGATGTCCATTAGGGGTGGGGACAGAGGCTAGCAATAGGAGAGAGTTATCTTATTGTGAGAGTCATACCTGAAGAATCTAAGCCATGTGTCGAAGAGAGAGTATGGATTACAGAGATTGTGTGTAGAAAGGCACGCTGCTGAGAGAAACTGATCCTAAATGTAAGCAGAAAACCACTACACACTTCTATGACACAAAATCTCGGGTGCAGGTGGTGAAACAAGTAAGAGGAACTCTTTTTTTACAATATGGAGGACATTTTGTAGGTTGATCCTAGGCAGCACGCATGCGCTGTCTGCAAGACCTGCTCTATTCACTAAAAGGAGTTTAATCCCGCCTGCTGCTTACCATAGGCCATTCCAGCGTCGCTATTCTTTGCTGCCTCCTAACTTGTTCTTGCAGCCGATACATCACTTCCGTTCTTAGCCGGCCGAGTACAGTTTCCTTATGCTGTCATTGTTTATCTGTTGTTTGGGAGAACTCTTTTTTTAAATTGATTCCTGCCTCGGCTCGTGTTCTAATGGACGCCATGCTTCATTCAATTGGGAGTCTCCCGTCCACATCAGTAATGTTGAGATGGCAAAATTCAGAACATAGAGCACTTCACACAGCGATCAGCAAACGCCCACTTCAGGGCTGCTGCGCTTCATCACACAGCAACAGCACTTCATCCTGAAGGTCTCTCCCAGTCCCTATGGACCAGGCTTTTTATTCTCTGGGCGTGTTGTCCCTTGGTGCATGCTGTATCCAAACACTGTCTCTGCGCGTGCAGTTTTTCTTTAACGGCATGGCATATGGTGTTACCGCATCATACTATGGGGGCGATTCCTCCAAGAATTCTTAGAAAAAGCAGTACAAGTGTGCCATGTGTAATGCTTTTAAATTGTGAAGCTGTCTCTTTTGACACTGATGACCTATAAATACATGTACTCCCATATTGCTTTCCCACATTTTCAACCGTAAAAGTGGAAATATTTAAACTCGTTTACAAACCTTTGTTTCAAACGTAGAAACAGTTCATTCGTAGTTATGTTTATTATCACCCATTGAGAGAGAGGTTCACAAGAGGGCAGTCCCGCTCACACATATGGGCAAGCGAAAGTCGTATGGACTTTTGTTTTGAATAAAAGACAAAGAAAGGACCATAAGAGACATTACTCTTCTTCGTTTTGTACTCCTACTCCTTCTTGAACCTTCAATTGAACACTAAAACGTGTGCATAGGACAAGACATTATTTACTTGATGGGCCTTTTGGTCCCACATTTTGGGGGTTTTAGGGGTTTTTCCCTCACCTTTTGCACCGCATGATTTTGGAATAAGTATGTATTACACTAACCTGGCAGACGCCGGTTTTCCTGTGTAATTAACACCCCCACGACATGAGTACCAAGCGAAAGTCGTATATCATGTTTTGTGGTATGGGGTTGATGTCGCATGGAGTTCATGTTTGCTGGTTTCTAAAATCCCATTATTATTTTAAAGTGCACGTTCTTGGATGTTGGGTATATGCGCTAACATTTCCTTTGTGTTGCAAAACCTCCTACGTTGCAGAGAAAATTATATATGCAACTAATCACTGCCACATATTTTAACACCACCCAACATAATTACACCCCACATATTACCACTCAATGCAACATAATTCAACTCCACATGATTACATTCTACTCAATATTACATAAATACACCCCACCTAAAACCACTCTAAGATAGGGAATGAGGAGTGGCTAAGGTATATCAGAGGCTTCGACCTCATTTGCCTCCAGGAAACCTGGTCTAGAGATGATATATCCTTGGATGGCTATCGCTCCTTCTGTGTTCCTGCATTACCTTCTGCCGCAGGAAGTGCTAAGGGTGGGATTGTGGTTTTTATATCAGTAAAATATGGATCTCTAAAAGTCATTAGTATAAGCTCATCACCCTGGCATCAACTAATTATGATCCATAATTTAAGTAAGGCCAAAATACTCCTGGTCAATTGGTACCACAATATCTTTGATCCAAATAATTGTAATGCCATTGAGACCCTACATCATGAGATCACACAAATCACTGGGACGTGGCAGCCGCTATGCATCATCTGGGTAGGGGATTTTAACTGTACAATTTGTAAGCACAGCTCCCAACATGTGTGTGGGCTAGAAGACATGGAGGGACAGCCCCAGCCCCATTTTATTCACTCATCTGAAGAAGAAGCCCTAAATTATGTTCTAAAATGGAACGATTTAGGCCTTATAAATTGTTGGGCCAAGAGTCTTTCACTGCAGAGTCCGACTTATGTTGGCTGTGGCAGGGCTAGTTTCATTGATTTTATGCTAATATCTAGAAATTTCTTTAAGCTCGTTCTTGACTTTGTGGTGGAACCTCACTGTCTGAGTGATCATAACCCCCTTATCGTCTCCCTCAATTTAAAGACCCAGGTGGGGGAGGGTGATGATCGCCCTATCCATTACCACCGGAACAAGGGAGTCAGGCTGAATTGGGGTAAGATCGATCCCCTCAAATTTGGAGAGATATTAACAACGGCTACTCCCACTTAATTATGGGGTGTTTGAAGTCAGACTCTCCTCAACAGGATGCTGTTCTGGAGTTTGGGTCACTATGCACTGAGGTAGCCATGAGGCTGATGAGGAGTCCTAAGCATGGGGAACCCCAGGAGGCCCGGTGGTTTGATTCCAATCGTTCTAGGGCCCATAAAGATTTAAAAAGGGTGCTTCATGTTATTTCCCGTAACAGAGATCTAGTTAAAGCAGCAAGGCACAAATATAAAAAAAAATTGGGAAATTATAAATCACCCATTATTTACTGAAGAAGCTAGGCAGATGGATTCGCTGATCCTGGGAGACGCTTGGGTAGCCCACTTTACTGGCATCTTTAACCCCCAAAATAAAAGGGTCGAGGAATACTTAAGGGATTAGCCCGTAGATTTATTTGCAGCTACCCAACTCAGTCTATCTATTACAGTAACTGAGGTTGAGGAGGTGTTGGACTTGACCCTTTTTGCAGGGTCATCCCTGAACTTTTTTGCCTTCCTCCTAGCCTTTTTTCTGACATGGTGTTGGTGGTTCTAGGACTCTGGGCACTTTAGCACTGCTGTCCAGTGTAAAGTGCGTGTGCTCTCTGTGGTAAACATGGTAAGATTGGTCTACACCTGTTTGGCATATTTAATTTACCTGTCAGTCCGTTGTAAAGTGGTATCTCAGAGACCCAGGGCCAGTAAATTAAATGCTACTGGTGGGCTTGCAGCGCTGATTGCGCCACACACCAAAGCAGCCTTTCAAACCTGTCTCAGGCCTCTGCCATTGCAGGGCCTGTTCGCGCAGTGTGACTGCCGATGTGATGTGACACCTAAAGTGTGTGCCACCTCTGTGACCCCCCTTTTACTGCATGTCAGTCACCCCTAAGGTAGGCCCTAGCTAGCCCTATGGGCAGGGTGCATTGTAGGTAAAAGGTAGGACATGTACCTTAAGTGCGTGACATATTCCTGGTAGTGACAAACAGCCATTTTGGTTTCTCACTGCTGTGAGGCTGCCCTCTCATAGGAATGCATTGGGGATTCCCTGATAAGTGTTTCAGTGGTAATTTCTGATATGAGAGGAGCAGCGTGGTCAAGTTTGGTATGTTTGGAATAGTAATAATAAATGCTGCGCAATGGTGTGCGCAGATTTATTATCACTATTTTAGAAATGCCACTTTTAGAAGCTGGCATTTCTGTGTGCTATGTGTCTGCCTGCCTGATGTGTATTGCATGTCTGGCTCTGGAGTGACAGGGGCTGGTGAGGTGTGTGTGGCTCCAGGGAGGGCAGGGTGAGTCAGCGCTAGGCTGAATAGGGATCTGCATTTGGAGTAGTGGGAGGAGTAGTCCCCTGACCCTGAATAGGTCTGTGCCTGCCTAGGTGAATGCTGGCTCCGCTCCCTGTGGTGTGTCTACCTAGTTGCCAAGAAGAGGGTGTCACACCTGAAGGGTATAGGTTGAGATTCAGGGGCAGTAGGAAACTCTCTCACCAGTCTTGGGGGGAGTTTGTGGATGAGTGTTGTGATGCACTGGAAGGTTGGGTGATGGGTAGCACGGCAAATGATTTTGAAGGGCTGTTCAATCTGTTTGTCAGAGAGCACATGTTCAGTAATTGTTTTCCGGGGTTGCACCAACACCTGTTGCAGTGTGAGTTCTCTGATCCCAGGGAGCTCGCATGGGAGGCAGACCTCTGGGTGAGTGCCAGGGGGGCTGAAGAGGCATTTGGGAGTGATCCTAAAAGGAGTGACTCAGGTATCTTCCAGCCCATAGTGGTGGGAGAGGTTCAGAGTAGCCCAGCTAGGTCCCAGTGTAGTGGGAGGGGTGTAGAGGCTCATGTCCTGTCTCAGCGGAGAAGGAGTGAGTGTGAGCTGTGTCCCAAGGTGCCCGAAACCCAGTCTCAGGGCCTGGAGGGTTCCCTAAGGGAACACCAGGTGGGGAGCCTAGGCTGTACTAGTAGGCCATTTGAGGGGGATCTCCTAGTGTCAGGAGAACCTGGAGCGTCTGTAAACGGAGCTCCAGCGGTTCTGGTGTCTGACGGTGCCGCTCCTAAGTGGAGGGTGCAGAAGTCCAGATGGAGGGGTGAGAGGGGGAGTGAGTCCCCAGTGGAAGAAACAGTGGGTCAGGGGCCAGCCAGATGGGCTGAGTCTCCTAGGAGTGACCATGATGACACCACTTCTGTCGTGGGGGGTCTTCACGCATTGTCAGATGGACAGGGGTTGGGAGATCAGCGCAGGGCAGACTGTCACGCAACACATGAGGTATGTGCTACCCTCAGGGGGAAGCTGTGTGCACCCCCGGAAGTCCTGGTGTGCCAGGCAAGTGTTCAACCGCAGGATTTAGTCCCTAGGGTTGGGAGGCCAGGTTCAGGTTCTGCCTGACCTGGAGGGAAGGACATCTGTAACCAGTGTCCTGACCGGTTTCTCTTCTAGGGGTACCACTCCAGGTAGGGGGTGCAGAACTCTGGAAGGGGGTGCAGAGGGAGGGAGTCCTCGCCTCTGACCCCCGTTCAACTGCAGGGTTTAGTCCCTGGGTTGGGAGGCCAGGTTCAGGTTCTGCCTGGCCTGGAGGGAAGGACATCTGTAATCAGTGTCCCTACCGTTTTGGCTTCTGGGGGTACCTCTCCAAGGGAGGGTGCAGAACTCTGGAAGGGGGTGCAGAGGGAGGGAGTCCTCGCCTCAGACCCTGGTGCAACCTGAGGGTTTAGACCCTAGGTTGGGAGACCAGTTGCTGGAGAGAGGTCCTGAACTGGTGTGAGAGTTGTGTTCTGAGGGTGCCTCTCCAAGGAGGAGAGTGCGGAACCCTAGAAGGAGAGGTAGGGGGAGGAGATCCTCGCCCGTGACCTCTGGTCAGCCTGAGGGTGCGGACCCTAGGTTGGAGGATCAGTGGCAGTTTAGAACTGCTCTGATGAGAGGAAGAGTGGAGAATGGTTACTATGTGCCAGGGGTTACCGCCCCCCACTCTGAGGAATGGCAAGGACCAGAGACATCTGGATGGCCTAGGGCCTGGTCCTGGCCGCGGACAGCTAGGGAGTCCCAGTGGGGTAGCTTATTTGGTCCTGGGAGCTTTGACAGAGGGAACCACATGGGTTCAGAATGGCGTAGAACTGGAGTGTGCCCCTGCAGTTGCGGGCCCGCCTCCGTGTTCTATCGCCCATGCAGGGAAGTCCATCAAGGTAGTGATTGGTCTGCCCTGCGTTTTGGCTGGAAGGGGGCTGTGTTGGACTTGACCCTTTTTGCAGGGTCATCCCTGAACTTTTTGCCTTCCTCCTAGCATTTTTCTGCCATGGTGTTCGTGGTTCTAGGACTCTGGGCACTTTAGCACTGCTGTCCAGTGTAAAGTGCGTGTGCTCTCTGTGGTAAACATGGTAAGATTGGTCTACACCTATTTGGCATATTTAATTTACCTGTCAGTCCCTTGTAAAGTGGTATCTCAGAGACCCAGGGCCAGTAAATTAAATGCTACTGGTGGGCTTGTAGCGCTGATTGCGCCACCCACCAAAGTAGCCTTTCAAACCTGTCTCAGGCCTCTGCCATTTCAGGGCCTGTGCGCGCAGTGTGACTGCCGCTGTGACGTGACACCTAAAGTGTGTGCCACGTCTGTGACCCCCCTTTTACTGCATGTCAGTCACCCCTAAGGTAGGCCCTAGCTAGCCCTATGGGCAGGGTGCATTGTAGGTAAAAGGTAGGACATGTACCTTAAGTGCGTGACATGTCCTGGTAGTGACAAACAGCAATTTTGGTTTCTTACTGCTGTGAGGCTGCCCTCTCATAGGAATGCATTGGGGATTCCCTGATAAGTGTTTCAGTGGTAATTCCTGATATGAGAGGAGCAGCGTGGTCAAGTTTGGTATGTTTGGAATAGTAATAATAAATGCTGTGCAATGGTGTGCGCAGATTTATTATCACTATTTTAGAAATGCCACTTTTAGAAGCTGGCATTTCAGTGTGCTATGTGTCTGCCTGCCTGATGTGTATTGCATGTCTGGCTCTGGAGTGACAGGGGCTGGTGAGGTGTGTGTGGCTCCAGGGAGGGCAGGGTGAGTCAGCGCTAGGCTGAATAGGGGAACTGCATTTGGAGTAGTGGGAGGAGTAGTCCCCTGACCCTGAATAGGTCTGTGCCTACCTAGGTGAATGCTGGCTCCGCCCCCCTGTGGTGTGTCTGAGGACCGAGCCCCCATCTGACAAAGGAGGGTGTGAGTACTGTACACGGAGTGCTTCAACACCCCCCAAAACCAGTTGAGACT
Source organism: Calotriton arnoldi (assembly GCA_963921515.1). Lineage (NCBI taxonomy): Eukaryota > Metazoa > Chordata > Amphibia > Caudata > Salamandridae > Calotriton > Calotriton arnoldi. The sequence continues at coordinate 610,514 of CAWUFW010001962.1, forward strand.
GGTTCCCCCACACCTTGTGCCAGGGCAGAACAAAGAGGAAATGTACTATAAGTACTGGGGCTGTGACCCCATGTTAGTGGGCTGCTTTTGGTGCTTGTACTGGTTCTGGGGCGAAGGACTGCTTGGGCAACAGGAGGAACCGCCGTGGGACCCAGCTGCTGCTTCCTGGGTGTCCCTACGTGCTGACCTGCCTGTGCCCAGCTCTGCCCCTGATGATTTTGGACTCAGCGCCTTGTGAGCGCTACATTTCTTATTCCCAGAACAGGGATGGTGCTGGGGCTTCGCAGCGCTGAGCTGCACATCGTTCAGAGGGAATCCCCGGCGTAGGGATTCCCCCGTGTTGCTGGGAGGGAAAGCGGGAGCCCACCCCGCATTTGTGCATCTAAAAGGCGGGAGCCAACCCCGCATTGTGCGCTCTTTGGGAAGCGGGAGCCCACCCCGCATTGGGGAACTGCCGCCGAGAAATCGCCCGGAAGTCAGGCATCTTGCCTGGTTTTGGGCGGGGCCGCGTCAGTCAGCTGCAGGCCAATTCAGACGGATGTTGCTGCCGTAAGTCAGGCCCGAGCGTGCCTGGAGGAAGGCAGGGCCCCCGTGTGCCGGTGGTAGCCGTGCGTGTCGCCGCCGTGTCCTTCCCGGAGACTCCGCTCCGTGAAGAAGAGCTCTGCTGAGTGAGACTACGGGGGAGGGGTCCGCCCGGAGCCTCGAGGGCTCCATGTGCAGGTCGTCGTAGTCCCAAGAGATGCCCTGGTGAGTGGGGCAGAGCCTGACGTGTTGGCGGGTGCCGCAAAGGCACCAGGAGAAGCCCCAGTGAGTGGGGCTGTAGCGGGAGCATTGGTTGGTACTTCCCGAGGCACAGTGGTGCCAGTGCCTGTTGGCCTCAGCGCCCCGCAAGAGAGCGGGCCGCTGCAACGAGGGGCCCCCTTTTGTTTTAGAAGTCCCGGAGTGGGGCTTCAGTGGCACAGTTAGTGCCAGGGCTCATTTTTTTACTCAGCTGCACTGCAGGAGTGCGGGCAGCTGAAACACGGGGCATTTTTCTTTCTTGAGGAGCAAGGAGGGGGTGAAACGCCTCCCACGCCCCAGTGCATGACGCACAGTGGTTTTGCTGCAAGGCAGCCCGAGGGCCAGTGAAAGCCCTACATTTACGCCCTGACATTTGGGACAAAGGTCATTGGGCCCCAGAGGAAGGCCAGTTGGCCTGGGGTCAGGTTTGGCCATTTTGCGTTCTGGTGGGGGTGCAAAGAGGATAAATGCACCGTGTAGAGTTACTGTGGTGCATTACTAATGTGGTGCATAATGTGTTGATGCTTAGGAGGTTTAGGCATAATATGTTTTATGCCTAAGGTGATGCAGACATAATGTGTTTATGTTGCAGGTGATAATACTAAGTACAGTATTGTGCCAGTAGTTACTGGTCGTGTTGTTCTTGCTACTTGTGCTTTGTGATGGTTCTGACAGTGGCCCTATTGGCCCTGTCATGTATATAATCCCCTGTAAATTATGACCTGGTGCCAGTTGGCACAGTGTATATGTGTGATTATGATTCTAATGTGTTTTGGATTATACAAAGGCTATTTTTTATATAACCTGGTGCGGAGTTTTTTTTGTGGTGTGCCTAGTGTGTCGCTGCTGTTGTGAGTGTGTTGCGCAAACGCTTTACACATTGCCTCTGGGATAAGCCTGACTGCTCGTGCCAAGCTACCAAGGGGGTGAGCAGGGGTTATCTTCAGCGTGTAACTCCCTTGCCCTGACTAGAGTGGTGGTTTCTGCCTGGCTTAGGCGCAAGCCCTAGCCAACCAGAAATCCCATTTCTAACACGAGGCGTTAGCCCAGGGGTCCCGCCTGAAAGCACCAGGTCCTGATGGGGTGCCCCTTGACCTCTTTAAAAATAATCCAAACCTGTGGGCACCCCTGTTGATGAATGTATTTAAGGCAGTAATTCTGTCCCAATGCCCGCATCTTGGAAGGAGGCAATAGTGGTGCCCGTTTTTAAAAAGGGTAATAGAAGTGACCCGGCTTGTTACAGGCCAATTTCGCTTATTGATGCCACAGCTAAGGTATTGGGTAGAGTTCTCCTCGCCCGTTTGGAGACCTGGGCAACCACCACAGGAGTGATATCCAATACACAATATGGTTTCAAGAGAGGGCTTGGCACGACCGAGCAATGCCTTAATTTGTCCTTAATTATCAACAAATACGTGAAGGCCAGGAAGGGCTCGATCCACCTGGCCTTCATGGATTTGTCTAGTGTCTTTGACACTGTTAACCGGGAGAAACTATGGGATATGCTGGAAAGTTTGAGTGTGGTACAAGCACTGGTGTCACTCATCCGTAGGCTCCATTTTAATACTTCAGTCTCCATAAGATACGGCACTCAAGGGGAAAAAACTGAGCAAATATCATCAACAGAGGGTGTCCGTCAAGGGTGCAGCCTAGCCCCTTTTCTGTTTTTAATATATACAAACGGTCTGGAGGCTTCCCTAATAAGTAGGAAACTTGATTTTCTCAAAATTGGCAGCAAATCTGTCCCCTTGCTATCCTATGCTGACGACACGGTGCTAATGGCCACGACAGCGAATGGCCTTCAGAGTTCCCTGGATACTTTTATTGATTTTATGTCATCACTTGATCTTAAAGTAAATTTTATTAAATCATATATTATGGTATGTGGCCCAAAGAGTACAAAAACTAAGATTTTCATAACATGGGACAAGAGAATAGAAAAGGTTGAGAATTTTATGTACCTGGGGAACCTATTTAACAATAAGCTAAGTTGGGACCCACTTGTGACGGCAAGAGCCCACCATACAACTAGGGCTGTGGATGGGCTATTTCGCTTAGCATGCAATTTAGGCCATAAGCCTGTTAGGGAAATAATCACCCTTTACAAAGCCAAATGCCTTTCGATTGCAACATATGGCGCAGGGGAGTGGGGGAATCACAATATCCGCCAGCTACAAATAGTGGAAAATAAATTCACCAAAAGGCTTATGATGACGCCTAATAGTGCCCCTAACCGCCTATGTCATGACGAATTGGGATTAGAGCATATAGAGGATCGCATATTTTGTGCCCCTCTACTCCTATGGGCAAATATTTGGCTATCTGAAGGACTAACGTTCTCAAGAGAAATAATAAAAGATTGTCAAAACTTGGCCAACTCTCTAAAAATACCGTGGCTTCGTTTCGTGAAAGATAAATATTATGAAATAGGATTGGGGCATTTCTATGACAGTCCTGAAAGCATTCCACTGAACGCCAAAGTCATTATCAAAGGGGCGTTACAGTCAAGGGGATCCGTGTTATCCTCACCAAGATGAGAACGGTCTCATGCACTTGGTCCCTGCCCCATTGCAATAATATTTAACATTCACCACTAATCTGCAGATTAGATTTTATTTAACTAGATTTTGGTTAGGTACTGTGCATTTTTTGCTGGCGTTTCCATGCCAGAGTGGCTGGGTGAATGATCTCTCACCTTGTCCATGTGATAATCTTACAAACCAAAGCACTTTGCACTTTATCTTATTCTGCACTTTATATAAAATGGCAAGGAGTACATTTTTAATCCCACTATTAAAGAAAATTCACCCTTGTACATATGTTGATGGTTTTAAATTCTTGCACTCACTGGCTACCCCTGATATTTGTATTGCAGTAGCCAATTATATAAAAGTATCTTTGGCCATTAGGAAACGTTATGAGTAAGAATTCCTAAGTTGTTTCACCGTAACTACCGTATTCAAAGAGTCCCATGTCCCTGGTATTTTATGAATTGTTTTTAACATATTGTTCAGAACTGTTTATATGCTGTGATAATGTTTTTGCAAATCCTAATGGTGTTATGAATTGATACTAGGTTGTTTTTATTGAATTTTAAGTAATATGCACTTTTGAAGGTTATGGATTTTAATCAACTTGGAAATTTTGGCGGTCTATTCAGCGGCCATAAAGGCCACTAGAAAAGCACCTTAACTTAGGAATTGACATGGCTCATAGTTTCCCTTTGTGGTGTTTTTGTCTGTTTAATTATTGTATGTTGGCATTTGAAGCCTTCACGTTTGACCCAGCGAATGAATTTTAGTGAAGTATGTAATGTTATCGTATGGTCATTTGTCCTAGGCTGGAAATCGATGCTGCTGTTGTTGGTGCACTGAATGCCCTTTTTTGTACTCTTTTATGGCTGGTTAAGCCGAATAAAGATTTATTGATGACTCTGCACACCATGCCACATAATTTAAATCAGCTTAATTTCACTCAACATAATTTCACTTAACGCCATACAGTTCCACGCCACACAGTTCCAAGCCACACAATTCAACCCCACACATTTCCATTCCACATCACATAATTAGACAACAAAATACATAATTTAACACAACACTATTACACAACACACCACATACATCCAATCCACGTCACATATTTCCACATCATGCCACAAAATTCAACAGCACACCACATAATTAAACTCCACTACATACCACCCCACAGCACAAAATACAAATCCACATAATTACACTCCATGACACACAATCCCACTCTACATAATTTCAGGACACTCAATACGAGATTAGGGGTGTTGTTGGCCACACTTTTCCCTCTGGAGCACCGTAAAATAACATGAGATTAACATGGGAATACTTTAAGTTTGCGCAACTGATAACCTTGCCACAATGATTGTTTTTTCTTTTCACAACATAAAAACTATTCACATAATTCCACTGCACACCATGCCACATATTTCCACTGCAGAAATCCACTCCAGACTACACAATTGCACACCACACAATTCTACAGCTAACAATTCCAATCCAACTCACTTAATTCCATTACACACCAGATAGTTACTCTCCATAACACAAGGATAAAAGACATTATCATTTACAATGTCAATAGCTCTAACTCACGCAAATGTGAGTCCTATTGCAATTCCAATGCGTGCAATGTGCCAAAATAGAGGTTATATGAAGGACAGGCAAAGATACCTACACCTGAAAATGCTAAACATGCAAAAGAAAGAAAAATAGACTTTTCCATCATTGGTCAAAGAGGTACATTATGAGTGAGAGGCAGGCTAGAGAGAGGCAAATACAAATTTTGAAGGAGATTACCCTGGCAACTCATTATTTAGGTGGTGATATTCTCCCAGGTACACCGAATTCTGAAGGGTGATCTGAGAAGATACAAGCAGGAGTTCTCTGTCGAGATATACCACGTTTTCAGTGCAGTGATTTCATTTAACAGATGAGAACATTTGCACATTGTCATTTCGCTTCATTTGAGTTGATCCATTTGGAGGAATGCACTTGGTAGCACAGATTTGTAAAAGGAAAGCATAGAACTGGAAATGCACAGAACCAGATGATGTCTTCTTCAATGGTAGCCTTTACTATCTGCTGTATGTTAAATAGACCATTGGTGGAAGCTGCCTTGAATAATATCCTTTTTAACACTACGTTTTGTAACTGTCATTTCGATTTCAGGTGAACCGGTGTTGGATTTTCCTGATTTTGTCCTTAAAGAAGTTGTTGATAGCCTAGCACTTTTCCTTTCAATGACGTTTGTGAGCTTGGATAAAGGTTTTAGACTCTGCTTGTTAGCTTTGAAGAATTCTCTGCTCTTGCTAGAGGCGTCACTGACTACGTTCTTGCAGTATGAGACCTTGTTTTGAGGATTAGTTGTCTTTGGCGTTAAAGTGTTATTTTAGGTTTTGAGGGGTTTTTAGGCAGCTATAAGCATTTCCATGTAATTTCCTGTCTTCCGGTGTGCATTTACATTTGACAAGGTTTTCCCTGTCCTACGGAGTTGATCGTTTGTGTTTTAATGTTCATGATTTCTGTGTCTAAGAAATACTTATGTCATCTGGAATGTGTTGTTGAGGCTCTGTAGGAGTGCTTTGATATTGGTGTTGGGGTCCCAGGAGGCCAGGAGGTTTGTAAGGTTATTGATGGGGACATCAAAGGGTTATATTGCACCTGAGTTATATTGCACCTGAGTTATATTGGGTTGCTGGAGAATAGTTTATTTTAGTGATGATGTAAACTTAGGGGTATATTCACAAGAACGTGTGATAACTACCGCAAGAGTAGCGTAACGCAACTTTCAATAACGCAGCCTATCACGGGAAAATAACCCCGTGTCAACGTGGAATTCACAACAAGGCGGTACCATGTGATAGCCTGCCGAAACCTCAGACAAAGTCTGCGATACAACCACCACGATGGAGATAAAAACACAAACCACAACACCAAAAAACACGCGATGGGCCAAAGCGCGATGAGGAAACTAGCGACAAGCAGCGCCAGGCCTGCAACACACACCTGGCAGGCGTCATAAACCTCCATAAAAGCAGAAAAAAAAACCCACACACAAACTGACCAACACACAAGCACCATGGAGGCAGCCGGAGAAGGCGCAGAGGACCAGCGCAACCCCACAAGCACCCCGGACGACCAGCCTGGTACCTCGGGGACAGGGAAGGGCAAGGACAAGAAGACCAGGAAGACCAAGTTGGGTCTGCAGGCGAACAGGATCATAGTCACGGAGGTGATAACACCATCAACAACTCGTCATCACCTCCAACGTGTCTTTGGGCACCAAAAATGGAATATGGCGGGACATCGTCGACAAGGTGAATGCCGTCGGAGAGCACAAGTGGACAATGGACGAGGTCAAGAGGCGATGGAATGACATCAAGCGGAAGACCAAGGATAAACTCTCCGCCAACCTGAAGGCAGCAACACAGACCGGAGGTGGGGGCCCAGCGCAACAGCTGGAGCTGGATGACATGGAGGAGCTGGTGTCGACAGTCATCAGTGTGGAGACTGTGGCCGGAGTCGGGGGACCGGACACTGCTCGACAGGACACAACAACAGGGTGAGTGACCACCAGGTACTGGGGGGACGGGGGAGATGGCCACAATGGCACACATGCACAAGCAATCAGGGCACAGTGCACACCCACAATCACTCTGGGTCCTCGCCCAGACCCACAGACTGTCACAATGTACAATGTTATGTTATGTTATGTTATGGGAACTTTTAGAGCGCACGATTACCCGGAGGTGTCCTGGCGCTAGTTACTACTCCTTAGAGCTGAGCTGAAAAGGAGGATTATTTATCAAAAAGCCAGGTCTTTAACCCCTTCCTGAATGCTAGAAGATTGGTGGCATTTCTCAAATAGAATGGCAAGTCATTCCAGGCCTTTGCTGCGCACAAAGAGAAACTTCTGCCTCCCCATTGAACTTTTTTTGTTGATGGGACTACAACCAACTTAGCTCCTAAAGATCTAAGAGTTCTTGCTGGTATGTACCATTGGAACTGGCGCCTCAAATGATCTGGTCCTGAGCCTTGAAGTGCTTTAAAGACCATACACAGAGATTTAAAATGCACCTGGTTCCTCACCGGGAGCCAGTGTAGTCTTTTAATCTCCTTGGAGATAGGAGAAAACTTGGAAGTGCCCGTAAGTAATCTGGCCGCGGCATTTTGTAGCAGCTGAAGCCTATACAGAAGTCTTTGTTGTATGTTTAAGTATAGGCTATTACAGTAGTCTAGTCTTGACATAACCAATGCTGTGACTACCGTTTGCCGGGTCTCCGAAGGTAAAAACCTCAGTACCTTCTTGACAGTTCTAAGAACATGCACTGTTGTTGAGGTTACTGCATTTACTTGGGCCCCAAAGGAGAGTTTCTCATCCAGGATTATACCCACATTTTTCACCTTTTTTGAGGGTGTAGGGAGAGACCCCATGGATGCAGGCCACCAATTAGGCGTCCAAAAATTAAGGTCGTTCCCAAACAGCATTACCTCCGTTTTTCCTGAATTCAATTTCAGGCAATTCTCTGCCATCCATCTCCCTACCGATTCCATACAGTCCTGAAACCGTTTATCTAATCCCAGTTCTTGACCAGGTAATAGAGACACCACAATTTGTGTGTCATCAGCGTAGGAAGTGAGACCAAACCCATATGCACTGATGACGGGGGCCAATGATGAGACATACACATTAAAGAGTGTGGGGCTCAAAGATGACCCCTGCGGTACACCACAAGGCAGTGCAAAGGGCTTGGACTGAAATTTACCTAGGGATACAATCTGTCCCCTGTCTGATAAAAAGGATTTAAGAAGATCCCACGCTTTTCCCTGGACCCCACAAGCCCTGAGTCGGTCCATCAGAATCTCATGATGGACCGTATCAAAGGCCGTGGACAAATCCAATAAAATCAAGGCTGCCCTGCCTCCTCGATCCACGGCTTCCCTGATCTCCTCGGTGGCCTTAATGAGCGCAGACTCAGTGCTATGTCCCTCTCTAAAACCATATTGAGAGGGATCCAATGCTTGAACTTCCGCCAGAAAGGCACTGAGTTGACGATTCATGATCTTTTCAACCATTTTTGCGGGGAGAGGAAGCCGAGAAATCGGACGGAAGTTGTTGGGATCCTTAGTGTCCAGGCTTGGCTTTTTCAGTAGAGGCAGTATTGAAGCCACCTTCCAAAGCTTGGGAAACTGTCCTGTTTCAAACATCCCATTAAAAATGGATGTGAGAGAGAGAGCAATCGGACCGGGGGCCAATTTTACCACCCTCACAGGGCATGGATCAAAGGCGAGCCAGATTTGGCTCCCATTAAAAGCTCGAGAGTATCATTTACAGTCAATGGTGCAAATTTGTCCAGGGCCCGAAGGCCAATCCTTATGGACTTAGATACCTCCCTTGCCATGTTCATCCCAGCATTGTTAGGTCCGCTAAAAGCGGAAAATATGCTCTCCACTTTATTAAGGAAAAATTTGGCAATCTCCTCACACAGTTCCTGACTAGACTGAACTGTAACTGGGCTCGGGGAGGCCAGGCTAGAGACAGTCCTAAATAACTCTTTAGCAGAGTTCTTTGCCAAGTCAATTTGGGCAACGCAAATAACTTATTTATACTCCTGAAGGCTAGATTTATACAATTTCTTCTCTGCTTCCTTATAGCCTTTCCTCCAATTACGTTCCAGACGTTTACAGCTGCGTTTTAGATTTCTCACCTCCTCTGTGAACCAGGGAGCGGAAGGATGTGCTCTTTTAGGGAAAAATTTTTTGGGTGGCGCTAATTTATCACATGCTTGCGCAAGCCAATTAGTATAGGTGGTAGTCGCCTCCTCTGCCCCTTGTGGTAACTGGCCTGCCGTGGTAGAAAGAAGAGCCTGTAAAGCAGTACCATCAACTCTATTCCAGGCTCTAGTCTCTATCTGTCCTTTGAGATAGCCACTTTTCACGTGCTGGACCGCAATAGTTATTTCAAATTGAACCGCAGCATGGTCAGACCACACAAGTGGTAATATGCCTGTAAATGACTTATCGGGATGGTTAGAAAAAATCCCATCCAAGGTATGTCCAGCTACATGAGTCGGTCCCCTAACATGTTGCTTTAAAGCGGCACTATCCATCATATCCATTAGTCTTGCTGTGTCAGGGTCAGTAGACATTTCTAAGTAGAAGTTAAAATCTCCCAAAATAGTGTAGGTATTGCAGCACAAACCCTCTTCTAATAGTTTACTAAAATGGGCGGAAAACAGATTTTTTGCTCCAGGTGGTCTGTACAATAAAATACCTTTAAAGGTATGATGATCAGATAAGGTGAAGTTAAAAGACAAAGCCTCACAGGCTGTGGTTGAAACAGACTGAAATACAGCTTTGATAGAGCTGTGGTAAATTAATGCCAAACCCCTCCTTTCCTAACAGGCCTATTTAATGCATGACAGAGAAACCCAGGTGGGGTAGCTTTCACTAGATCTGGACCGGAGGCCTCGTCTGTCCAGGCTTCTGTAATAAAGGCTATTTTTATTTCATTTTCCTCTATGAGCCTTGCGCACTCCGTACTGTGTTTGACCAGGGACCTTGCGTTCACCAGAATACATTTAAAGACTTGAGTGCCACATCCGGCTGCAGATGACCTTTTATCCTTGCAGAGCCTAATGGGCTGAAATCTGAACTCTGGTAGGGTTATATTACATGTAGGACAAGACCTTGGGAGAGTTAATGGCCTTGAATCAAAGGAAATACATATACAATCCTTAGTCTCCACCCTATTTAATTCCAACAGAGCATTTTTGGAGTATGTATGGATGGGGGGCTTACCTGGCGTCAGACTACTAGGGGTTTTGGTGCTGAGCGCGACCCGAACGTGGACGGGCGCAGACGGGCTTGCCTTAGGCGCGTCCGCTGCGCTCCCGCGCCAGCGTCTCAATTAGTAGCTGGAGTCAGGGAAAGCCTAGTCCGCTACCCCTTGTCCTCCCAAAATGGCTGCCCCCGCCCGACTCAAACACGAGTTGAGCTGTGCCACTGAGCCTCTGTCCCCACCAAGCAGATCACAAGAATGACAGGTAATGTCAGCAATGCCATGCTGTCTGAATGTCAACCTGTACCATGCGGCTACATACATGTGGACACATTGTAATACACCATCTCCCCTTCACATCGCAGGGGCATCTTCAACACCTCCTGCAGAGCAGTCACAGCCACTCTTCACTGATGACGAGGAGGAGGACAACACCAGCATCGACATCCAAACCATCCAAGACCTCATTGACCACCTCCGCAACTCACCTCCAGGATCAGGGCAGCCCAGCCACATCCATGAGACCCCACCCACCAGCCAAACCACCCAGCAGGAGGCACCCACAGCCCCGGCACCCTCCCAAGACCCCCAGGAACAACAAATGGCCTTCCAACGCCGTGTGCTGGAGGGCCAGAGGGAGACGGCCGAGCAGGTGCGGGTGGGGTTCGAGCTCATGGCTAACAAACTGGACGCCATCCTTGGGTGTCTATGTCCACCCCATGGTCTCCAGCGAGCCCTGACTGACATCTATGGAGTCATGACGCGGAGGGAAGAATACCTGTCCGCTCACAGTGGCCCCAGCGATGCCAGCCTTGAGCTGGCACACATGCGGAGGCTCATGGAGGACATGGTGCGGATGGAGGCGGAAAGGATGGCAGCCGCCGCTGCACATCAGAGAAATGTAGCTGGGATCTACCGTGCCCTGCATGTCCTCTTCATGGCATTGCTGCCACAAGGTGTGGCGATGATGAATGCTGCTGCCCCCACACCATCCACATTTCCGCCCCCTGGTGTGTCAGTGCCTCCCAGTGCGGCAGGCGTATCCACTCCGGCACCTGATGTGTTACTGCGACACAGTGCGGCCGACAATCCTCCTCCGGCCCCTGATGAGTCAGTGGCACACAGTGCCGCAGCCGGCACTGCAACACCCACAGGTGGGGCAGGGCACACACCTGGGGACGAGGACTTGGATGGGACTGTGGTCAGGAGGACCAGGCACTAGCATCCATTACCGCCACCTTGCCTGTTTCTGCTTGGTGCCGCACATGGCCTCAAGACCTACCACTGACCCCCAATACACTCCGAGGCACTCACCTTGGACAGCGACATGGACTGCCACATGCTGTTTGACGACCAATGACACAGTGGACAGACAGCGGACTGCACCCTTCCTCTTCCGCAGTACAGGTCATCCCGGGATGGACACTGGCTGGGCCTCCACGGGCCCATATTGTGTGGTGTGCTCGGCATTGCCCTGTACTGCTCCAGCTGCATGACTGCACTGGATGTGCAATTAAACATCCAGTGACGCACTGCTGTGTAATGTCTTACGTCATTCCTGTGTGGATGTGTGGATGAATGTGGGGACAGTGCCTTCCCTTGCGTCAATGATGTTCATCCTGTGGGATGCCAGTAAGGGGGTGCGACATTGCATCTTGTGTAGTGGGTTCCGTGAACACTGCAGCAGGGACACACGCATCAGTCACTTCCTTGTCCGGACATGGACTGGACCACGCCCAGAGCCCACGAGTTATTGTTGCAAGCCCTGCGCTGGTCCGGCGTACGCAGGCCAGTCCACTCCGCTTACGCCCCGAGGGGGGCCCTCATTGCTACCCGTCACAGCCGTACTCGCTGGTGGTGTGCAGGTCACTGGTCTAGTCGTCAGCATGTCACAGCCACTCCCTGAGGGCAGGTTTTCACACACACCACACCCATCTGGCACAGGCGTCACAGGCCATGTGACTCCGGCAACATAAGGGTCCGACGATGTCACATTCCCCTCTTCCGGTGGTGACTGGATGACGGACGCCCCACGGTTTGCACTCATATAGGGCCCATGAGTCGCTGTGCACAGGGTTAGTGGCATCCGAGGCCTTGAGTACGGCACGGGCCTACCACCACGTGGCGCAGACTGGGGTTGCACAGGGTTAGTGGCATCCGAGGCCTTGAGTATGGCACGGGCCTACCACCACGTGGCGCAGACTGGGGTTGCACAGGGTTAGTGGCACCAGAGGCCTTGCGGACGGCACAGGCACCCCGCCACGGGACGGTGACTTTGGGTGCACTGAGTCAGTGGCACCTTGAGCTGCTGAGGGGGTGTGCAGCCTGCGATGATGCCCCGTCCCGGCGGTCCGAACGGCTCAGGTTTTGTGTGCCCTGCTGGACCACAGTGTAGGCCAGAGCCAGCGGGCAGCGTGGGCCTACCGCCACGTGGCGTCGCTTCCAGTATGCCAGAGTTGGTGGCACCCATTGGGCTGAGCGGGTGTGCAGCCTGCGATGGTGCCGGGTGCACTGGTATGTCCTCTGCCATGGATTAATCAAGACCCAGCACCAAACGTGAGACCTGGTGGCCTGCGGAGCGGGGCTGCATGATGTGGAGGGTGCCATGTCCGCGGGCCCCGGCCTTGTGGCTTGCAGCGGCAAGTGATGGGACCTCCTGTCTATGTGCCGGTGGCGGAAGGTGAGCATTGAGGCCTGGGTGTGCATGGGCGGGCATGCTCCGATGTGCGGCGGGAGAGGTTGGGGTGCCTTTGCCTGGGTGTGCATGGGAGGGCAGGCGATGTTGTCTTGTACAAGTGTGTGTACTGTGCCATTCATGTATCTGGGCTCTGTTTCAGCTGACGGCTCTGAATCAGATGTGTGACCTGGTGAACTGCCCTACATACAGGCACGTGGTTGGAGACACACCGGTGGCAGCAGGTGAGCAGTGTGGCCTGGGTGCGCAGGGGCGGCACTCTCTCTCTCTCTCCCTCTCTTCCTCTCTCTCTCCTCTTCTCTCTCTCGCTCTCTCTCCCTCTCTTCCTCTCCTCTTCTCCCTCCCTCTCTTCCTCTCTCTCTCTCCTCTTCTCCCTCTCTCTCTCTCTCCCTCTCTTCCTCTCTCTCTCTCTCCCTCTCTTCCTCTCTCTCTCCTTCGCTCTCTCTCTGTCCTCTGATGTGCGCAGGACACACCTTCTCATCATATTTTTTGTCTTACAGGCTGTGACCTACGTATTGTCCGGAGGGAGCGGCCATGTGTCTTCATTTCATTTTGTTGTTCATTTTAATAAAGTTTCATTTGTTGCTTCGAAAGTGAATGTGTGCTGGTCATTTCTGTGACGACACATCCATGTCACCAGTTGTGATTGTGCGGCATCAAGCGGAATATTTTGTACATGTTTAGGTGTGGCTGATGTGGCATGTCTTTGGTCGGGGGGTGCCAGGGAGGGGTGGTCCTGGGGTGGTGGCCGCGGGTGTTGTGGCCCTCTTGGGTGTCCGGGCCGCATGATGTGTGGCTCCATGGCATCTGTTGCCCTTCGGATGTGGCCCTGGGCTGTGCTCCCTTTTGTGGTGCTGGCTGCCGTCCGAGTTTACACCAGGTCAGAGCAGGTGTAGATTTCCTGGTGCTAACGCGCCTTATCGCCTGTTTTGTGTTTTTATCGCGGATGTGGCTGGTCGTTGTGAATGTTGAGGAGTGCTGTTGTCTCGGCTTTAGTCACGGGAACGCCTACTCTGCATCTCATTAGCGATATTTGCGAGGGTCCTCTGTGGCGATGTTTTTGCGGCTGCTATCGCGGGTAAACTGGTGCTGTGGGCTGTTAACACCGGCTTGTGAATGGGGGTAAATTTATCATGACTTTGGCTGCGATAAAGTGCCGTTAATTCGGCGATAGCTCCTTGTGAATATGCCCCTTAGTTGTTCCATTGGGGCTGCTGGGAAAGATAGGAGCAGAAATTGGTCATCAATGTTCAGATGAAGTTCAGGGTGTGGCTTTTTTTAATCTGGCCTTTAGGACAGCTATAGCTGATTCACGAGCCTATTGTTTTTTTCAGAATAATACACATAATATACATACACAAACAAAGGGGCTTTTGGTCAGTAGTGTTTATCCATTTGTCTGTATAGTTGTCATTTACTTTTGTTTCCTCTCATTACAGCATACAGCATGGGGCAGTGGGTCATCCCACGTCCGCTCTCTAGACTTTGAGATACTGCATTTTGTTTCTGTACTTTGTAAAGACCAGCCTAAAAAATAAGTTCTTTTCAGTGCCAGGGCTAATACTTCAACATTTCATTTTTTTGTTATGCATTTCTTTTGTTTCCTTGAAGAATACTTGTTTTACTTTTTTACTTCTGCAAGAGCCTGGCACTAAATATGCACATCGTCTGCTCCCCTCCGTCCCACTGCTTGGTGTCTCAGTCACAACGCCTGTTCTCTGGTCCGAACCTTGCTTTCTTTCAGAGAGTAGTTTTTGAATTTTACAAGGGACACTCTGTGGAAATGAAATCTGCTGAGGAATCAAAGGCCAACAGAGCAGCGGAGAGAGGTAAGCTTGTCCCTCTTAATTACTTTTAATTTTTGTAAGTGTCACAGCGACAAAGGATGGTAAACTTTATTACAGTGCATACGTGACCAGTTCAGTTTATTTTAAACTCGGGTTTACCTTAATAAAATCTCGTAACAGTGATTTTCCAGCGTTTTTCGTTGAGAGTTAAATTATAGGTACACAAAGAAAACTTGAAGTCCAAATTTGTTGACAACCTGAGGTCTCTTCTGTCATTCGCACATTTTCACTGACATTTTCAAACAGAAGAAAAACACTGACCTTTCCTCACTTTGGATCCCAAGGTTCCCATCACACTGTTTTGAGCTTTTATTATTTAATACAAATCAGAAATACGTTTATTTCTTTTGGAAAGGTAGACAGGCCTTCCTGTTCGTGACACTTTACAAGATAAAACAGAATACAAACTGAGCTTAGTGTGTCAATAAATGCACTCTTCATTAGCAGGGAAGGTTCTCATAGCCACATGTAGCAAAAGGAAAAGGCAACACCCTAAAACATAACGCATCTTCTCGAAAAAGTCTAAGTTAATAGATATAAAGAAATCATATTGTACTGTCTATCGTTCATAGAGAAGATACTTGTTGCAACCATCTACTAAATGGATTTTTTCCATAGGTTTTATTAAAGCCATGATGATACACAGAAATATTCAGACCAGTTTGGGTGTGAAAATTTACCAAATGCACAGCTCTCTACCCCCTTCCAAAGTTCCTCCCCCAAACCTGGTCACTCATGAATTACATGGTAGAGTTCACTATGCATCGATGTCTAGACCTGAGGAGGTCCCAGAATGCTAAAGAGGATTCAACCAAACCTAGCGCCCATAAGGTTTCTGGGCATGCTCTGCCTCCACAGTGTTTGTTTAAAGGTGACAAGAAAGGCTTTAATAGCTTGGTGAAAACCTGGGATTTGTCCATGAGTTTATATGCTAGTTTCTCATGTCTTAATAATTGCCAGGGTTTGGAAGCCATAGCACATATGTTGGTGCAATGGCTTCCCTGAAAGAGAGAGAATGCTATATTTGGCAGCTACGAGAAAGTGAGAGATCATTTTGCCTGAAATCGAGCAAAGCGGGTATATACTTGATGATGGTCTGCCAAGTAGCACCAACTATGGGATTTCATCAATTTCCATGTCTTGGGTTTGCAAATAGCTTAAAATATTCTGTCCCAGAAATCATGCACGCGAGGGCAGTTCCATAACATGTGCATAAGGGAGCCTGTTTCCACACAGTCACTCAAACAAGCATTGTGGTAAGCGGGGTTGATGAAATGGAGGCGGGTTAGGTTGAGGTGCCAACAGAACAATTTTGTAAAGCATCTCTCTAGATCCGGCATGATGGGAGAAGTTATTGGTATGAAGAATTATCTCATGAACTGTTTGGAGTCAAGGGTTATGTTGAGGTCTTTCTCCAATTGTAATTTGAATGTAGATATGCATGTGGGTGATGGGGTGTTCAGTATGCTATAGATTCTGGAAACTAAGGAGGATATTCTCAAGAACGCGTGTTAACTATCGGCAAAATCGCTTAACGCAACTTCTCACATCGCAGTCCATCGTGGGAAAATAACACTGTGTTAACGCAGCATTCACAACCTGGCGGCACCATGCGATAGCCTCACGATAACGCGACAAATGCCCGCGATAAAATCAACGCAACGCAGAAAAAAATCCGAAACCCCAACGCGAAAAAGTTGCGATGACCCCAATGGCGATACAAAAATCTGTGAAAACCAGCGACAGGCCGGCGATTCCCACGCGCCATGCGTGACAATGCACGATAAAAGCAGAGAAAAAAAAGACAAATAAATGCAACTGCATAGCACCATGGACGCACCCGGACCCAGTGCAGAGGACAACGCGAACTCCACAAGCCACACAGACGACCAACCAGGAACCCCGGAGCCGGAGAAGGGCAAAGAGAAGAGGAAGAGGAAGACGGGGTTCAGTCCGCCGGAAAACCGGATCATCGTCACGGAGGAGACAGAACACAACCAACAACTGTACGTCACCTCCACTGTGTCATCGGCAACACAAACGGAAACATGGCAGTACATCGTGAACAACGTGAATGCAGTCGGAGTGTCGAGGAGGACAATGGAAGTGGTCAAGAGGCGCTGGAATGATGTGAAGGGCAAAACCAAGTAGAAACACTATGCCAACTTCAAAGCAGCAGCGCAGATTGGAGGTGGGGGACCAGCGGCACACCAGGAGCTGGATGACAGAGAGGAAATGGTGGCCACAGTCATCAGTGGGGGATCGGGACACTGCTCAACATGACCTGACACAACATCAACAGGGCCAGTACCGACCAGGGACTGGGGGGATGGGGGGAGGTGGGCGCAATGGCACACATGCACAATTAAGTACAGCACACTGCACACCCACAATGACTCTGGAACATGTCCCTGATCCCCATGCCACACAGCAGCACACATACCAAAACTCAGGGAATGTGTGTTGCATTGAATTTATTTGCACATGCTGTGCCTGTGGTCATTTTGCACTGTATCATGATTGCCAAGCACTGACACAATGTGACGTCCTCATGTGAAGAAATTGTCAATTATGTTGTTCCTACGGGCTATTCCTGCTACAGCTGCAGTGGGGTGTGGTCCACCTGCCTCATCTTCCTCATCATCGTCCTGTGCATCTGGCACTCGTAATCATGGGGCATTGGTGCGTACACATATGTTGTGCAACACACAACATGCAACGATCATCTTGCACATGATGACTGGGCTGTACAGGAGCCTCCCACCTGTGATGTCCAGGCACCTGAAACATGACTTCAATACGCCAAATGTGCGTTTCACGATGCCCCTGGTGCCTTTGTGGGCCGCATTGTACTGCCTCTGGGCCTGTGTGTTCGGGGCTCGGAGGGGTGTCATCATGCAAGGGCAGAGTGCATATCCTTGATCACCTGTGACAGTGCAGAGAGACATGAGTCAATAGTTGGTTCTGCATGATGTGTTGGCAGGCTCACTAGTTCATTGGCATGTGATATGTGTGTCATAGTGATTCCGGTTTGACATGTACTGCTAGTAGCAAATGAGCGCCATCAATGTGTATTACGTAGCCGCACTGCTGCTCCTCCCTCCCCAAGCCTATTTCCTCATGTGCGCTGCGCGCTTGCCGCACCTGCACTCCTACGGCACACCATTGTCATGCCTGTCTGCGCATGTCCACAAGCTTGACAACGACACTGTGATGTTGTGTGTTGAAGGTGGGCGGCTACGTGTGTGTGGGCCTAAGGTACGGATATGGAGGACACAGATGTGGAGTTCATGGCTGGCCAAAGTCGCGATGCGGTCTAGGCAAGACCTTTGGCTCATGCTGCAGTAATAGCGATACACACACAACAGTTGGCATGTATGATCCCGGACCCCAGCGGGCTTGCGCTCATTCATTAATCCCTTCGTCCGAGCCCGCACTCGGGGGCATGTTACATTGCAACTTTGTCCATTGCGGGACGGGTGGCGCCGACACCACAACAAAGACACACGCATTAGGTACTAAATTGGCAAGCTCAACACTTAACCACGCCCAGAGCCCCGGGGTGATCATCCACACCCCTACGCTGGACTGCCGTATGCCAGCCCACTCCGGCAACGCCTAGAGGGGGGTACGACACAGCTACATGTCCCAGGTCTACCCCACTGCCTGAGGTGACATGGTTGCGTCCGCTGTACACAGCACAATGCAATGTGGTAGGGCCCGGTGCCCTCATGCACACACAATGACCACACAGACACACTTAGATAGTTTGTGGAACTGGCTACGGGCACGTGCGCCCGGACCCTTTATTGCCAGGGTCACATGTCCAGTGATGCCTGTGCTGGATGGGTGTGGGGTGAGTGTAAGCCAGCCCTCAGGGAGTTGTTGGCGCTGGCAACAACTACAACAGTGATCAGACAATCAGAAGTTCACAGTTCAAACAGCAATGGTCCACGACTTGAGCTGCACAGAGTCAGTGGCCACGGATGCACTGCGGCCGGCACAGGCACACCGCCACGGGACGGTGTCTACCGGTTCACTGAGGTAGGGCTACGAGAGCTGAGCGGGTTCTCGTCGATGTCCAAGGTGAATGTCGCAGAGGGTTTCGGGGGACAGTGGAAGGTGTTCTTCCAGGGCATGATACAGAGGCCAGTACCAAGCAGAAACATGCAATATGGAGGAGATGAATGCTACAGACTCATGTTTAACATCAAGTCATTACCAGCCACATGATGATGAAGACAACCCCCAGGCCATTGACTGAGACGCCACCAAAGTTCAACCAGAGGGTGTCCATGAATTTCGGGGCACAGAGTTAGTGGCACCAGAGCTGAAAGGAGATGCAGTCTGCGATGAGGCCTGTACAATGATATAAACTCTGCCATAAATAGATCAAGGCTCAGTTCCTAATGTGTAACCTACTTGACCGTAGTGTGGGCCGGAGGCAGCGGTCAGCAGGGGCCCCCAGCCACGTGTCCTTGGCTTGCGATGCACAGCGTCAGTGGCACCAGGGCAGTTGTTGGTGGGGTTCGGTCACCTCCATAACGAGGATCCTGTCTGTCATCCGGACTGAATCACGTCTTCCTCTTACTCCTCTCCTAGCGTGCAATGATACGGACTCTGCCATTGTAAAATCAAGACTCAGTTCCAAATGTGTGACCTACTTGACCGCAGTGTAGGCCTGAGGCAGCGGTCAGCGTGGGGCAACAGCTGTTCAGGCAGCTCCTCCTGATACTCTCACACACGATGTTGGAATGCCATGTGGCGATGATTTGTGGTTGACGGAGGTAGTGGCACCAGAGCTGTGCGTGTGTGCAGCCTGTGACGATGCCGTGTCCTGCCTGGTACTGATTGGATTGGATTGGTGTGAGGCCTGCTGGACCACAGTGTAGGCAGTACACAGGTGACCCCGCGGTGCTGGGCCACAGTGTAGGCCGAAGGCAGTAGTCAGCATGGGCCCACAGACACGTGTCGTTGGGATGCTATGCACAGAGTCGGTGGCATCACATCGTAGGGAGTACGGTGATATAAACCCTGCAATAAATGTATGTACTCTGCAATTGAATAATCAAGACTCAGTTCCAAATGTGTGACCTACTGGACCGCAGTGTAGGCCGGAGGCAGCGGTGGAGTACGTCAATGAGAAAGGAGTAATGGGGGGCCTGTGTCGCGGAGGCCGTGAGGGTCTGAGGAGGCTGCCATGGTCGCGGGGCTTGGAGCTTGCACTGGCACGTGGTGGGCCCTCTTTGACACACGCCGGTGTCGGCAGGTGAGCAGTGCGGCCTGGCTGCACTGGGGCGGGCATGACGCGTTTTGGGACCAGCTGCCTGGGGTGCAGCAGGCGCACAGGATCGCAGGCACCGCCGCTCACGGCATCGGCCTCGTGGCGGGGTGAGAGGCGCAGCCCTGGCAGAAACGTTGCCCATTCCGGAAGAGAACCATGCCCAGAGTAACAGGCTTTTTATTCACACCCCTACGCTGGCCTGATGTACGCTGGGCCAGCCCACTCCACGCACGCTTACAGGGGGAGACGTAACAAGCTACATTTCCGCATTGTTCTCCGCTGGCTGTGGATACATGGTTGCGTCCACTGTCCAGTACACTCCAGACACCAGCAGTGTATGTCGACATGGAAGTGTCTGTGGTCTGCATACTGCGGTCTGTCCAGCACATCCACTCCACACTTGGCATTGTGTGCATTCTTATTCATGGCTCACTTACCTCCTTCGCACATGCCGGGTTCCCACCTCTCCCCACATTCTGCAATTGTGTGGCTGAGGTGCCATGCCTTTGATGGCTTGTGTAGATGACTAGCCCAGGTTGCCACAGTAAGTAGTGTTGTTGTGTTTGGAATGTGGGGATGTTGGTTGTCATGTTGTATGTGATTTTGTGACGTGTGCATTCCCAGAGTTGTGAGTTGTCTGAATGTGGTGTTGAGGTGTGTGGTGTGTTCCGTTGGTACTTACCGACGAGCAGTGCATTCCCATAGGTGGCATCCTGAAAGCGCTGGTTGATGATGGACTGTCGGAAGATGAAGGAATCATGCACACTGCCTGGGTAGTTGGCGACGACATTGGTGAAGAGTCCCCGGTGGTCCACTATTGCCTGCACATTGATGGAATGGGTGTGTTTCCTGTTGCGGTAATTGTGTGCAGTGGCTGCAGGGAGCACGAGGAGTACATGTGTGCAGTCGATTGCCCCCAAGACGTGTGGGAAGCCAGCTATGGTGTAGAAGCCTTGCTTGATCTCCAGCTGTTCCTGTGCAGTGTGTGGGAAGTAAAGTTGCTGGGGTACCAAGCTGATGATGGCATCCAGGACAGGTGTGAGGAACTTTGACAGGGCTGGCTGTGAGACTCCTCCAACTCTGGCAGTTGTTGGTTGGAAGGTCCCAGAGGCCAACAGGTGCAGCACGGCCAGCAGCTTTGTCTGCGGAGGGATGTTGGTTCTCCGCTGTGTTGGTACCGTCAGCCTGTGGGCAATGATGGTCAGGATGCGTAGGATGGTTGTCCTTTTGAGCCTGTAGTGGGCAATGACTTCCTCAGGCGTTAAGTCTCCCAGGCTGTTGCGAATTCGGAAGTTCCGGTGTCTTTGCCTGCGCTGCCTCTGTGGTAGTCCGGGGGGGGTGTGGGTCCTGGGGGGGTGGGGGTCCTGGGTGTGGTGGCGGTGGGTGTTGTGGCCCTCTTGGCGCTCCGAGCTGCATGATCAGTAGCTCCATGGCATCTGTTGTTCTTCTGGTGTGGCTGTGGGCTGGGCTCCCTTTTATGGTGCAGGTTGTCGTCCGACTTAACACCAGGTAGGAGCAGGTGTTAAATCCTGCTGCTAACGCGCCTTATCGCATGTTTTGTGGTCTTATCGCTGATCTGTCTGGTCGTTGTGAATGTTGCGAAGTGGTGTTTCTGCGGGTTTTTGCACGGGAACGCCTACTCTGCATCTCATTAGCGTTAGTTGCCGGTGTCATCAGTGGCGATGTTTTTTGCGGCTGCTATCGCAGGAATACTGGTGATGTCGGCTGTTAGCACCAGCTTGTGACTGGTGCGATGTATTTATCACCTCTTTGGCTGCGATAAAGTGCCACTAACTCAGCGATAAGTCCTTGAGAATATGCCCCTAAGTCTTTGGGACAGGTGAGATGTAGGAGAAATTTCTCGGAAGGTGAAAGTGTCCTAGTGGCACCAGCTGTAATGCAACTCTGGGGAGATCAGATGGTGAATTTGGGGGTAGTGGAAGCATTCCGTTTCAGGGACACTATACTAATGCTTAATATCTTCAAATGACTTGAGAGTTCCATCGGTATAAAAGTCACAAAGTTGAGAGCAATTCTTTGACATCCAAATTTGAAAGTGGCAGGTCGACAAACCCAGCATGAAATCTACCACACCACCACTAACAGTACCACCACTATCATCACCACTACTACTGCTACCAGAATAACCACCAATGTAACCACTGCCACCACGTCTTATACAAAAACTAAAGAAATATCATCACAGCTCACATCTCCCTATTCTAATGGAACTCAATTTGCTCCCACACTGACCTGAAAACCAACTGCATCATTTACAACGCCATCATGACCAGCACCCTTGCTTATAAGGCAGACAAGCTCTCCATCGCTGGTGTTTCTCGGCATATCCCTAGCCAGAACACCATCAGACTGTAAATAAAGAAGTGTAAAAAATAGAATAAAAATGGCAGCAGGCAGTTTACATCCATGCACACAGGATCTGCAACAACATCTCGCTTCCATCAGATCTTCCATTTTTTACTCCATCTTCGGAGTAGTCACTTACTCAAAAGCATGTGATCCTGTTCTCAAACACAGTCAGGCATTTAGTGACAGACACAGTGTATCTTCTCTTTCCTAACACTGCGTTGAGACTCACACTGAGTCATTACTTAGGCTACAAAACATTGTTTTATATAAATTTTGCTAAATTGTCGGTTTGTTAAAATATTTATATTTTAGGGCTTGAAACTTTTACCATTAAAAATACTAAAACATTTTACATTTGTGTTGAAATTTCTAATGTTCAGGACACTTATGCACTTGGACTTTAATTGAATTTGTTAGTTTTAGTGCTTAAGGCTCTAGGGGCTAAATGTATGACCATTTCCTTGTGTGACTCGCAATTTGCGATTTTTAGCAACTTGCAATTTGTGAGTCGCAAGAGGAATTGTACTAAAGTGTCTCAGACACATTTCCTGATCCCCAATGTGGTCGCAAATGACCTGCCTCATCAATATACATAAAGCAGGGGGTCGCAATTTGTGACCTATTGGGAATGGGCAATAACACAGAAATGGTGGTCTGCTAGGGACAATATACCCCCATGTCTGTGTTTGTTTTTTAAATAAAGCAACTTTTTTTGTTTAAATTGAGCTAATTTTCCTTAAAGGAAAATAGGATGCGTTTCAAAAATAAAAATGAAATGTTTCAGTTTCATTTTTTAAGAGCAGGCAGTGGTTCGTGGGGCAACTGCCTGCTCTTAAAAAACATTTTCGCTGCCAATCACAAAAGGGAAGGGGTCCCCTCGGGACCCCTTCCTGTTTGCAACTGGTTTACAGCTAATTTAAAATTGGTGGTAAATGCGATTGTTTTGCAACCGCATTTGCATTTGCAAAACAATATTACATCCTCCTGCGATTTGCTATTAGGAAGGGACGCCCTTGGCACGCCCCTTCCTAATAGCGACTCACAAAACCTATTTTGTGAGTCTATAACAGGTTACCAGCTCGCAAAATAGGTTAGGCGCATTCTACAACCCTTTTAGCTGTCACAAATGGGCCAATGTCCCATTTGCGAATGCTAAAAACGGTAGTACATCTGGCCCTAAGGCTTTTTTCTTCTAAGTCCTTAATTTTTGGGGCAAATAGGGCCAGTTGGGAGGTTGTTTTCCTGAGCCCTTTTTGTCAGTACTGCTCTTCCATTTTTGATGCAAGCTTGGGATATAGCCCCTTACTCAGAAGCGCACAGTCCAGTTCTTGGACCTGATCAGGCATTTAATGGCAGACACAGTGCCAATGGCGCACCAAAGGCACCAAAGGGAAGCCCATCTGTGCCAATCCAGTCCTGGTCCAGGGCTACATACCCTACATCTGATGCCTTCAAATTAGTTAGGAATGATATCCCTGCCTAGCAATTTGTAAGTCCATCAACTATACCACCAAACCATCTGGTGGAACTATTTGAAGAACTTCCCTGTTCGAAAAATTTTGTCGCACACATTTTAAGTTCAAGAATGCTATCAACCTAGTGCCATCAGGTAAACTGCTGAACAATAAGCTGATAATATTAATTGCACCTTTTAAATGTGTCCTCTCTCATTAAAGCTTGCATTGAATTATAGACCACAAGCTTAAATGTTTTTTTCTAACTGAAACCTGGATCAAAGAATGCTCTATACCAAACAAAAATCATACAACACTAGCTGGTTTTTGGATCATTTACATTAATCAGCCAGTAAAAAAGGAAATTGTGTTAATAAAATTTACAATGACCACCTTGATGTTATTAGTTATTCTATCCATCGCATAGGTCATGGCCAATGAATGAGCGCATTACTTCTTTCCTAGATCACATGATCCTATTTACTCTCCAAAGATACAAGAGGAAAAAAACTCTGCTCCTTGGTACTCCACAAAATCTCAGGGCGACTAAGCAAGCATATAAAAGGGCAGAAAGAATCTGGCTTAAGACAGACTCAGAGATAGCAAAATATAACTATGACTAGCTATTACACCAGTAGACAAAGCTGGTATAGTCCTCTATAGCTGAATACTATCACAAGAGGATCTCAAAAAGTAGATACATAGTAGGTGTTTAATATTTATAATAAGCTTACCCAACCCGAAGACTCAATTAGCTGCATACTGCCAGACACTACCTTAACCATCTGACATATTGTGAATCCTGGATCTCCCATTTAATTCAAATTCATCATTCATCCCTGTTGGAGCTGGATCTCGCTGGTTGGGTGAAGTGGTGCCCAAGCCAGGCAGAACCTACCACTGCTGTCAGGGTTAGGTGATTACACTCACTGTATAACCTGCGCTCACCCTTGGATAGCTTGGCACTGAAAAGTCAGTCTTATCACAGAGGCAATGTGTAAAGCATTGGCAGAGCACTCACACAATAAATACACTAAGTGTCACAAAGAAACTTCACACATGGTGTATGTAAATAAACATTGTATTCAACACACACATTAATTAACACAACATGAACATCATGTATTTCTGGGCATAAATTGCACTTGAAAATATCACTAGCAGCATTAGGTCCAACAATGTTAAAATGACATTAGTAACATGGACACTTGGGAAAAAATCCTATTTTACCTTATCACCCTGATGCAGTGCGATACGCTGTCAGAACTGGACCCACCCTGGAAAATAACATAATTCAAATCCACATATTTCTATGGTGCACCCAGGTCACGACGATATCAGGAATATGTACAATGTCAAAACTGAGTATTTGGTAGGTAATGAAACAAATAAGCAAAACAACACTGCTGCGCAGTGCAACTATTGACAGGCTGTTCTCATGCAGCACACTCTCCCACTCTCACACAGCACCATAACATGGTGCAAAGGATATCGGCTAGTCCGTATGAAGGACACTCGCACACACATGCACTCGGCACTGTAACGCGGTGCAAATGATATCTGGCAAGTCAGTTGATAATATGAATGCGGACCCCGTGGCACAATCCCTCCCACCCCTTTCAGTTACACCTCCACTGCTCTGCCCACAGGTTAGAGTCAAACCCCCCCACATTTTACTATACCAGTTTAAGGCTGGAGTTACACTTCATCAGGGGCCCAGGGGAGACGACTGGAGTAACTATCGGGGTAACCAGGCAACAGTAGACAAATGGGGATTGGCCACCACTCGGGAAGTTCACCCACTTTATGCAAAGCAGAAACAGCCAAAGGCTGTCCCAGTTCAATTAAGAGGTCTCTTAAATCACCTTCCGGCACCAGCCCAGTTCTGTGAAGCACTGGGTGTACACACTCAGTTTCTAAACCCGCTTCCGATCGCTCTCGGAAGTGTTCCTCCACCCAGTCAGTTACTCTCACCACCCCGGCCCGATCCGGGTGATACTACCTGGCAACATGAAGTCATCGAACCGGATGAGGAGAGGGCAGTTGATTTTGGCAAGGCAGAACACTTGGTGAATGGGGGGTGCAGCTGTCCCCGCACTCCACGGGAAGTGATACACAACGCCTGGTGTGCGTTGATCCGAGTCACACCAGGCAAACTGGTCACAATGAGCCATGAGTCGGGTTCTCCGTACCTCCCTGGAAATTAGGCACAATGTCTGCTGCGTGATGATATGAGTCACAACAGACAATCCAGTCACAATGAACCAAAAATTGGGTTTGCGGTACCTCTCTGGAAATGATTCATAACGTATGGTGCGCGATAATACAAGTCTCACGAGACAATCCAGTCCCAATCAACCCAGAGTCAGGTTCACTGTACCTCCTTGGAAAGGAAGCACAACATCTGGTGCGGGATGATACGAGTCGCACCAGACAATCTGATCACAATCAATCCACGGTCAGGTTCACCGTACCTCCCTGGAATGAGGCACAACATCTGGTGCGTGATAAAATGAGTCTCACCAGACAATCCGGTTACACTCAACCCACATTTGGGTTCACTGTACCTCCCTGGAATGAGGCACAACATCTGATGCGCGATGATAAGAGTCACATCAGACAATCTGGTCCCACAAAGTCGCAAGTTCAGTAGTACCACACGAGGTAGAATGAAGCACTACTACAGATGTGCCCTTCCTCTGGGAGTCGCAACCTGTGAATCGGACATTGCATGCAATGAGTATGCAGTCGGCATGTCACACAAGAGAAATTTGGTACGGATGTCAAAGCGGGCCATGCTGAGTTCCACAAACGGTGACTCTGCTCACCACCAACAAGACACTTGTGCGTACTGAGGCCCCACGATGCAGAGGCCACACTCCTTCATTGCGGGCATGGTTTGGGGGCTCCGCACAAGACAATCCGGTCTCCAGGCACAATACTTAGTTTCACGCTCACACTGTGCTGCGGTCAGGATCCAGCAGACGAAGTAAGCACTTCAGCAATGCTCTCCAGGTGAAAGACGTAGACGGTGTAGGTCACTCATGGGAGGTCTTTGATGTCCCTGGGACCTCCCCGGAGAACAGGGGGAAAGCCCACTACCCCTTGGAGAGCAGTTTTAGGGGTGCCACCCCGCAGCAGGTACTCAGCCCATGCCAGCCACTATTCAGGCAGGGTGCACGGTCCTTCCAATGGCAGTTTCCTATCTGTGCACAATAGATTCCTCTGGTAATGTGCACCACACAGTCCAGGATATCTAATCCCACATCCCGCATGTGTATCTCTCTCCTGCTGAAGTATGGCAGCAGTAGTTATATGTAGTGTGCTTTCGAAGTTGGGGGTGGTTCAGAGGGTTCTTCTTTAAACCACAGATGTAAACCCTAAATTTCAGTCTTGTCTGCCATGAGGCCTTGGAATGCAGATCTTAATCTTTAGTGGGGCCACAATCTGGCTTCCCAGAGGCCAAGTGTCAAAATCTCTCCCTCCAATGTATCCAGCCAAGTCTTCAAATGGCAGAGGTCTGTCATTCCAGTTGCATGCCCAATGTTTATGGCTGTCTCTAGGGAATACACATATGTGCTCCCCCAGCCTCCAGTGTGGACTGGAGTCAAACTAAAAGGCACATAAAAGAGTTTAGTGCATAGAAATGCCCACTTTCTAGAAGTTAATGACAAATCCACTTTTACCACAAGGGAGGATTTGTCATTGTGAATCTATTGATAGTAAAGAACATGAGGCTGCTCCACTGTAAGCATAAGTGCAAATGTGCACACCAAGGCCTGCAGCGGCAGGCATGAGACATGTTTAAAAATTTATTGAGGCTACTCCCTGCTGTAAGCTAAAACTGTAGTCAAAAAGTCATTCAGCAATTTCCACATGTTGGCCCATGGGAAGAGCAGACATCCTATGTAGGGAAAGCCCACACGGGGATCATTAACTACCTGTGCAAAGGACATGTGAATCTGCCCTGCCTTTCCCCTACCACTTGCCCCACTCCTCAGGGCTTACCCTTGAAGTGTCCTAGTGGTAGTGAAGGGCCCACTCAGCATTGGCTTATGGTTTTGCAATGCCAAGTGGTTTACAAAAACACACACACAGGCCTGCAATGGCATTCTTGAGACATGTTTGAAAGGCAAAGGGTCCCGAGTCCTAAGGCCACGAAAAGAGAATCAGCAAAAACCGGGAGGAAAAAAGCAAAAGGTTTTAGGGAAATCCCCGAAGAAGGGCCATGCCCAACAATCCCTTAGATCAATGTCTTGGTTGAAAATGTTTTCCATCACGTATTCCTCCCGTGAATTGTCCTACCTTTGGTTACCCTTCCACATCACATTATAGTGGTAGTTGTGGTTGAATTCCTGAGATCATAAAGCCATTATGTTTCTCTTGCTGCAAAATCTAGCTGCAAACTTCAAATAATTCAGAACAAAGCTGGCTGACCCATAGGGAACATTGAAAGAACTGGGCACATCACTACTGAACTTCAGTCACTCCATTGGTTACCAGTCAAAACGCTTATACAGTTCAAAGTCATATGCATCTTCCACAAGACCCTGCATAGGAGAGCCTCAGTCTACCAAACCCTAATGTTACAAATGTATGAGCTGACCAGACCCTAAGACAGAACTCCTCTCTAACCTGGGAGAAGTTCTAGTTATATCAGCAACATTTCTAAATTTCGAGTTACATGAACTTTTGTACATTTCTCAAAAATTTGAATTACGCAATTTCTGAAAATGTTTACATACAGGAGGCTGACTCAAGCAGAATTTGTCCTAGAGAGAGAGAATTTCTTCTCAAACCAGTCTCCAGCTATTGTCTTGTGAAACATTTGATTGCAAGGTGCACATTCAGTTCTTGGTGCAATTTTGTAATTTTCCAAAAAAAAGGTAAAGATGTGTGATGCTTTTGAGTCTATATTGCTGTTTGTGTGTAATGAAAGAGGCAATTTACTAGGCAACATGGACGCCCCAGTTAAAACTGGAAAGATAAGCAGAAAAAGTAGTTTTCCCAAAGGGGTAAAAATTGCAGACAAGAACATAAATAATATATCCAATCTATTGGGCAATAGTTTTTAGTTGAAAATCACATAGGGCTCGATTCACAAAGGAAGTTGGGAAATTATGGGCGGAGCTATCTTCCCACGCCTACACTTCATTTTCCATCTTTCTGTAAATCATAAACGTTCACAGAAGTATGCTAGGAAAGCTGCAATAGGTGCAGTTTCCTGGGTGTACTACTGGGAAGATCATATGACATGCTTATTGGGATCCTATTCATGCTGTGCAGAGTTCTCCATAGAGGAGAACTCTGAACATGTGCAATAGGATCGCCTGGGCAAATGCACTTTTTTATTCTCCAATTGCAAAATACCTTTCCCAATGTAGAAAGCCCTTCCAGTCCACCCACATCGAATATATGGGTGATCCATTCCCATTCTAGAAAGGGATTTATGCCAGCCCATTGATGGGGTAAAAATATGATCTTTTCCAAGGTGGAAACGGCGAGGAGAGAGGATTTGAATGCCCTTAAACGTACATGTTTGTGGGCAACCACCCGTGGACCAACCTTTTTTTCCACCCTTCGAGTGGGATTTATGGGTGCTGAGAATTCTGCATTCATGGCGGAGATCTCTCCACAGGTAAATAGGTGTATGTCTACCCGGAACCTCTTTGTGAATTCCTGACTGGTGTAAAATACGTACAGTTTATCGTAAACAGACGTTTATGACTCATTTACCTTTGTAAGTGGAGCTCATACTGTTACAGATTAGAAATTCGACACTGCTTTGCTGTGTATATTATTTGTTCTCTCCTAAGTATTACAGAAGGCTTGTTTTGTGGTGAATTTAAAATTGAATGCAACACTGTGTAAAATAATCATGACTAGGTTATTTAAGACAGATACACTTTTTCAAGCAAGCTCTTTCCCTAGCACATAATATATAGAAAAACAATGCTGAATTTAAAATTGGAAGGAATATGTGAATAAATATGCTATTTACTTTTTCTTCATGGAAACATGGGTGAAACACCATTGCCTTTTCCGTATGTTCATAGTGAGGATTCAGCTACATTTATGAGAGTTCCGCAAGTGAATTACTTCAGGTGTTCGCAACACTAATATTTAGTTTTTGCTGTGGGTGTTTTTCTGGTGTTGAATGGTGATTATATGTGTCCTTTATTATGTCATACCAGCAGCTAAATGTACATTGGCTAACAGCACATGGGCAATCTACGCATGTCCTAACAGTCCTCAGTCTCATAGCAAATATACTAACTGACAACAGGCTAAGTCCATTAAATAACTGCCCATGGGCAGATGTCAAGGAGCTCAAATTAAGTTATCCACCAAATCCTGATGTAGTAATAACTTTGCTTCATGATATCACCTTTGGATTTAGAGTTTCCTTCTAAACACTGGATATTATTACTACATTTTTGTGCGGTATTAGAACCAGCCTTTTGCTGGCAGTAACAACACACAATTTCTGAGATGTGACATGCTATTTCTGCATCCCTACACCATGTGAGCTGAACGCAAAATGTGTAGTAACCATGTCCCCATACATATCATGAGCGCAGACTGTAATTGCATATGGACTGAGGACCAGATTTATCAAGCTTTTGAGTTGTCCTTGCATCACGCAAGGTGACGCAAGGACAACACAAAGGCTTCAGAATTACGAAGCGATTTGCTCCAGCTTAGGTGGCTTTGTAAAGGAATGTAACGCAACACAGCTAGTAACACGTTACGTTACATTTCAAGCAGGGAGGCGTTGCATGGGTGGAGCATGGGCATTCCCATGCATTCACCTATGGATTTTGGCGCATTCCCAGATTTACTAAAGCTAGTAAACTTGGAAAGACATCAAAATGCTACACTTTTTTCCAGGGAGGGGTAACGAGGAGAAATGTCTTTATTTATCCTTGTCATGTCCTCTTTCCATGTGTGCTGCATTCTGCAGCACACATGGAAAGAGGAAACGGATTATTTTTGTGCAGAAAGGTGTCCCTTTCTGCACAAAACCAATCCTGTCTGTAATGTAGCCATCCTTGCACTATTGTGCAAGGACGCCTGCGTAGATACTATGCTGCACACAGTGCACCAGCGCAAGGCAAGAGCAGAAATGCTCTTTATGTTTGCAAATATAGAGGATTTCTGCTCTCTCCCTATCATGCAACGCAGCACATCAACTTTGTTTGCTGCCCTGCATTGCCTGAAAGATTAGTAAATACACCCCTAATTGTAAACGAGCTTCTAGTGCATGAGATAATTAAACATGGACAGAATCTCAATATTTTGCAAATCTGTTTGGTCCGCCCTTAGCAAATTTCTGAATAGTAGGGGCCTTTATTGTGCCGCCGGAACGTCACTTTTTTGATGTTCCGGTGGCGGAATGTACCACTGAAATATTTATGAGACCTCATAAAGCCACATTACGTGGCTTTTCATGCCCTTATAAATATGTGCCCCTTTCACGAAGAAAACTGTGTGAAAGGGGCGTTTCCATGGGTGTTGCTGGGGGCGTTCCCAGCAACATCCATGGCTTTTTGACACTGCCCAGATTTACGTCAAATCGTAAGTCTGAGGCAGCACCATAAACTTACGGGAGGCACAACGAGGAGAAATATCTTTATTTCTCCTCGTTTTTCCTCTTTCCATGTGTGCTGCATCCTGCAGCACACATAGAAAGAGGAAAAAGCCTCTTGTGATTGGTTTTGTGCAGGAAGGTTTTCCTTCCTGCACAAAAAAAATCACCCCTGCAATGCAGGCACCCTTGCACCATGGTTCAAAGTTGCCTGCGTTGGTGCACGGCAGCCCAATGTGCTCCAGCGCAGGGGAAAATGACAGGAATGCGCGGTATCTAATAGATATGGCGCATTCCTGCCCTTTTCTTTTGCTGTAGGGCAGCGCAGCAGCAAGGCCTGCTGCGCTGCCCTACAGCAAAAAAAAACATAAATGAGGCCCTCGCAATTTTACGAGCTACCCTATGATTTAATTAAGAAAAAAAAATACTCTTTGCTCATAACTTTTTGAGCTTAAACCAATAAACCTTTTAGTCGACAGAAAAAAAAATGTTGGTGTCCTTGACTCTTATATATGCCCATTTAAGGAATGGAGCCGGAAAAAACCTCCTATGTTGGAAATGCTTCACGTATTGCTTTTGAATGAACTCTGTCAGGTGGTTTGTATATTTTTGTCAATAAAAAGTGAAACAACATTAGAAAGTTGCTTAACAGCAATTTTAAACAGTTGCACCTTCAAATTCATTCAAAGATCTACAAAATGACATGAGGGCATGCAGCTGTAAAACTTCACAAGTGTTTCTATTTATGACTGAATATTATTATTAATACATTAATATATAATAATAATGATAATAATGATGGTAATAATAATAATAATAATAATAATAATAATAATAATAATGATGATAATAATAATAATTGCAATATGACATGGCTTGGCTTTCCCTGCCTGAAAGAGGAGTTCCTCTGCATTCATCTTTAATAGGAGCAGCCTCAGTTTCCTGCATCACTGTGCAGATTGACACTATATGAGATGTGTGTTTTATTTTTAAATTGGTGCGTTGCAGCCTTTGGCAGCATTCTCTATTCCCTGCTTCGGAAATTGCAAGCAGTGTACTAATAGGATTTCCGCCTTTCATTTCCATTACGGCTGCGATTCTCCAGCAGACCGCTGATATTTTACAGGTATGAAGAGAAACTATCACTTTCACTTAAGGAAGGCATTCCATCTGGTAAATCATCAATTATTGCGATCTAAATTGACCCCAGTTGGATTCTGGTTACTTAAAGCATCAAGCACAAGTAGTTTAATTTAATGCCATTCAATACGAAATGAAAGTGTTGGATTGGAGAGCCCCTCAAGGGTCATTTTAGGGGTATTATTTTTTTCGCTTTCCATTAATGACCTACCAAAGCATTGTAATTCATTCACTCTGCAATTAAAGGCTAAAGATCCTCTACGAGAAGCAGTTCGTGGGCAATCAATCTTAAACTGCACACAACTGTCTAAGGATGAGCAGATACTAGAATATATATTCTTTTGAGCGCATAATTCAGAGCACAGCCACAGTGGCCAACGGGTAGTGGCAGATTCAAGATAGATTTAAGACAAGGGGTCATGCAGCTAAGCATGACATTGGGTGATCTTGGGCTGAAACATGGTGTTGTAATGCACAGAACATTTTGTGTATAAATGTTTTAAATGGCACTGTAACCTTTTTGACTGTTGTTATTCTGTAGTAACTAATTTTATGAGCTCAGAAGTAGAGTCACTAATTTACAGAGCCTTGCCCCATGCCATTACAAAATGACCACGTGGTTATATATATTGTCGTATTACACATCCAGCTCGATGGTAAAAAAGGATGCAGGTTGTATTCTTACTGCATGCCCCCTGCCAAGTGGTGCACTGTTAAACCTACTGATTGTGCCCTTCTGGGGGGTTGGTGGTCTGACACCCATATATGTGCAATGAGTGCGTTCATCTGATTGGATATAACAGTGCAACACAAGACTTGCTCTGCAGTTCCTCTGCATCTTGGAACCCAGCTCCAGTGGCAGGAACAAAGGCCTCCGCAGCCCCCACGGTGCGAGAGGGCCCCCGAGCTCCAGGGGCCCCCTGCTGCTCTGGCAGGCCCATGGCAGAGAGCTTCAGACTGGGTCCAGAACGTGGGGGGCCCCTGGCATGCATCTGCAAGGGGGACCTCTCAAGTTTCGTTATGCCTGATAGAGTGGAAATCTTATTTCATTTGTAGGGGTGCATCATCATCACATGTAGAGCGCACCCGCATATAATCATTTGCTGTATTAACGTGAAGTGTTAGAATTGTAAAATATATTAACGTATATATGTGATGTATTTTAGGCCATTGACATGTAAAATGGAGAATCAATGTAGCAAAATGAATGTAACTAGCAGAAGATGTTAACATGAAGAATATGTGTTGTGCAACTGACAATTATTCGTGTATTAAATGTGCTTATTAATTATGTTATTTCATACACAAGTAAATGCATTGGTTGAAAGTGCCTTAATGTTATGGGAATTCGTGAAGCTTATATGATGCTTTCTTATGTTAGTTGAAATTCGTCGGCATGAAATGCAAGTCCCTGAAAACACTTGCTTTAGAATTAATAGTTTGTATTTCATGTGTGCTGCGGAATCTGTTCTTTCTCACGTTTTGAGTTGCAGGTGATGAAGCGCACTTAAAGACAGAATAATGTCTTTGTTTTATTAGTTTGACAAGGAGAGAAGAAGTTATAAAAGTGTGGCTTGAGTCGATACAGGAAGGTTGTTATGCTTCACACAGGAGAAGGCCGGGGAACCAAGGACAAATTGTTGCAAGGAAGGCACACCATCGACATCATGGAAAAATAACTTCAGGACTGTACCCAGGGTGGATGGCGTGATCCCAAATGCACCATGGGAGTGCTACCTGTGGATAACTGGTTGTTGGAATTCGGGACAGAGCACCACTTTTCCTTTGCCTTCAGAGAGATAGCATCCTAGAACAAGCTCTGTCTTTGGTAGCTTTATGCTGCTTGACCCATTGATTGTGGAGAGACTTCTTAGGGAGACTCCACATGCTGACACATTTTATCTTCCCTTCTGAAAATACTTATTTAGGGATGTCACCTTAGCTTTAGAGTAGGGTGCAGGGACATTTTGACTCATGCTTCCTAATCTTCTGTATCCTACTTCTTGAACTAATTGTGCTGCTTATGCACCATCTAAACTTGATGCACAGATTTGGCTTCATGCTAATTCCTTTGTAATTTTATACCCTAGCATTGAGGTGTGTCTATGTTCAGTTATTTGTGGCTTTGTAATAAACCAACTAACCTTAAGTAGTCGTCCGTGGGTTATTATGTATTTATGAGAACTATTCGTTGATTGATTGGTTTCCCAACAAATGTTCTCCCTTTTACACTTTCATGCTTCCAAAAAGAACCATCGGAGTGTGACTCTAGAACAGGTCTAGAACTTATGGTCCCGGCCCTTTCAAGCCACTGCCCAGCTCCATAGGTGGACCCTGATGGCCAGCAGGAGAGTGAGTGCAGCCTGCTAGAAGGAAGCCGCAGTTGGACCCACCAATCTCAGTTTCCCTCTCCAATTTATGTGCATAGAGGATTAGCAGACGGGTCATTGTAACATGAAATTGTGTTTTGATACTATTTATTTAGAGAAATATAATATCTGTAACTTAGGGAGTCAAATAGGTCTTTTATTGTCATGAAATGCATGTTTTAATCTTTGTGAAAAATAAAATAAAAAGCATATCTCTCTGTATGTTTCACCTATATGTGATGAATCTATGTTCAGACAAAAATCAAATTTTAAAAGAAAGTTACATAATAATATTTTGAAAGTAATGGTTGAATACAATGATGATGTTAGTATTGTGCTCAAATGTGTAAAATAAATTCCTTATCTTTTTTTACTTTAGGAATATTTTTGTATATTTTGTTTTTAGAAAATTAGCATATGCAATGGAAACAGCAGACTCTCCTGATAATCTTGTGCAATGCCCACGGTGGGAGACAAGGCAAACCCAATAATAATAATAATAATCCTTCTTGCGTTGTTTCGTATGGTTTAAGATTTGGGGGAAATTATGTAAATTATGATTTAGTCCTCATTTTAAGTTTGTATCAGTTTTTTCAGTTCACATTTTCTTTTGCAAAGCGTTTCCTCAAAGCAGATTCACCAAGTGCACCATAAACAGCCCACTCCTTAGAAATTATGAAGTTGCTTTACATGGCTTGTATCATCATCATTTGTGTAGTATTTGTAGAAAGGTCATTAGGGAACCATGCTTGAGGCCACACTACATTGTAGTTTACATTTTTCTAACATAATTTAAAATTGTTTTATAGCTTTACCACTCATTTCCGTCTGTTGTAAGGCTATTAGGATTTTTTGTCTTTTTTGTGGAAGCAGGGAGGTAATTTTATGCCTGACTGGAGATGTTTGAGGGAAAGTCTCAGAGGAGTTTGTATGGGAAAGTGATGAGCTGTGTGTAGCCTGCAACTCTCATGTCAACTGCTGGAAGAGCAAACAAAGCCTTCTAGTCTTCTGTGAATAGTCTATTAGTACTGTTGATTTAACATTTAGCAATACCTGCTGTGTTCCTAGCTTTGAAACCATAATGTTTTGGTAACGAACAGTTTATAAACTCTGTCGCATTAATCACATGAGAATTGCAGGATGCAGTCAGATGCAGGTATTTTGTAAGAATGTACAACTCATATGATGTTTTTGATCGGCCCGTTCTCTCCATCACTCCAGAGTTTGTAAGTGGCACACTGAATAGCACACACACACACCTAATATCAGGTAAGAACTCCCAGACAGATCAACAAATTCCACTGAGCTGTGCTTTATGGCGAGTTGCCCAGGCCTAGAACACTCCAAAGGGTAAGTATGTTAATGTCCTAAGCAGTGACAGTCTAAACCAGAAGATAATTCTGTGATTAGGTGTGACTTAGACCTTACTCACTGCTGAATTGCCAGTAGTAAACCACATGCGAGAACTACTTTATGAATCTGTACCAACAAAGGGGAGGAAATGAAGGAACTGTGGAGCTAGGAAATGTGAGAAATCAACAGGGCTTGGGTATCAGTCATAAGCCATTATGCTTTAGAATTCTGCCCATGCCATTGCACTTGTCAAGAGATTGGTAGGAGACGAAGAAGCATTGTCATACAGACCCTAAAATCAGAAAGGGAGAGAGTCAGTTTTTTGGTATGTAGCCCTCATTCATCACTAGAATTGCTTACCTCTGCTGTTTTTGTATTCCACATCTTAATGAGTTTGTCCAAATAACACCTTCAATGCAGTGTAAAGAATGAGGGAGAAAGCCATACCATGAAACAAAAGTAATCAGTGAATGAAAAGTCCAACATTGGCAGCTATTTTAGATCAAATAACTTCCAAGGGTTCCTTGTTTTTAGTAAGTTGTTGTTAGAGTAATAATAGGCTCAGTTTGGTCCTCTGCTGTTAATTGAAGAGCAGTCAGTATGTAATTTGAGCCTGTGCTTGCAGGGCATCAGAACCACTAGATGTCTGTGGGGAGGGGACTCTTCCAGATGGTCCAGCAGTCTTTTTTGTGCTGGTACTTACCGGATCTCACTTTCAAGTACTATGATATAATGTTTAAATTACTTACCGGAAATGGCATTACTTTGAGTCTAATTCCCTCTCTTGAAGCCTTCACTGCTGAGGCCTTCCCGTCTCCCCCAAACATTAATCCCACACCATCCTGAAGAATAAAACTTCTCCCCCGCCACTCCTCCTGTCAGTAATCAAGCTCTGACCAACTCAATTGTCATTTGTATGTAGGGAGGGTGGGAGAGACTACGGTTTGAAGCGAGGGAATTGAATTCAAAGCAATGCCATGCCATTCCCAGTAACTAATTTAACCATTACCCCTCCTTCCCTCTCTCCCTTGAATCTATCACTACTGAGAAGTAGCAAGAAAAGAACTAGAACAACTGATAATACCTGCTGCACAAAGATAAAGCTTTATTAGAAACATAGAAAACACCAGAATCTTCTATTTCTTCAAAGAAGACAGAACCTTGTACCCAAAGACATCATGACTTGATTGAACTTCTGCAAGTCTATAATACTTAAAAAAGGTATAGTTATCAGACCAGGTAGCGCCATGGAAAATCTCAGGAATAGAAGCACCTTACAGCTCCGCCATCGTAGAACACATACTGCGGGTTGATCTACCCTGAATAATCCTTTCTTTCCTGGACCAAATTTTACAAACAAAGACTTCACTTTCTGAAACAGTTGGACCCTCTGTAAATAGATGATGAGAGCCCTCCTTATGTCCAACAATGCAATCTACTCTCCTCCTCTGAGGAAGGAGTAGGGAAAAACTGTGGTAAAACCACTTCCTGCTGTTTGCGATAAGAGAAGTTGATCGTAGGGGTAAAAGAAGGGACAGTGACTAAAACCACTCTGTCAGGAAAAATCTTGAGGAAAGGAAACTTACAGAACAAACCTCCCAACTCCGCTAACCTCCTGGCTGATGTAATTGCTACCATAATGTTAGTTTTACGAGTTAGAAACTGCAACTCAACTTCTTCGAAGGACTCAAATGGAGTGTTAGTCATTGCTTCAAAAACCAAAGTTAAATCCCATGCTGAGACAGATCTAAATGGCCTGGGACAGGTATTGGTTAAGCCCTTTAAGAGTCTAGGCATTAGGCCCTCTTTGTCTGTTAAATTCTTCCACTGACCTCTAAATGCCGTGATAGCTGGCCCTTGCACTCTTAGAGTACCCATCGTCAAACCCAAGCATGACCTGCCCTGCAAAAATTCCATAATCATGATCAAGCTGGCAGAAGTTGGATCTAGACTTTTCTTTTCACACCACCTTGAAAAAGAACCGCAGTGCCTATTATAGGATCTCCGAGTCAACCATTTTCTGGAAGCCTGTAAAGTAGTCACTACTGATTGTGGAACTCCCTGACCTTTCAATCCCCTCCACTCAACCTCCAAGTCATCCAGCAGAGTTTCCATATCGACTCCATCCTCAAGCTCAGGAAGTCAAGGGGAGATGGAACCAGAGAAAGTAACCATTCTGCAGATACCTGCATCTTCAACAACAGAGAAAAACAATTGGCTTGAG
Source organism: Calotriton arnoldi (assembly GCA_963921515.1). Taxonomy (NCBI): domain Eukaryota; kingdom Metazoa; phylum Chordata; class Amphibia; order Caudata; family Salamandridae; genus Calotriton; species Calotriton arnoldi. The sequence goes on from CAWUFW010001962.1 coordinate 648,933, forward strand.
GCCACTGAGGAGCAATTAAAACCACATTCACACCCACATCCTGAAATCACAAAAGAAATGGCCTGATGAGAGAAAAACGGAGGGAAGGTATACAACACGCCCTTCAGCCACAGACATGACTGTGCATTTTTTGCTAAAGCCTGAGCATCCCTCTCTCTTGCACAGAACATCTGAACTTTGGTGTTGACACTCAAAGAGGTCCACCACTGGGAGAACCCAACAAAGAGTCAAAAGAGAGAACACTTTCGGATCCAGAGAAAACTCCAGGCAAAAAGGAACCTCCCTGCTGAGGCAATCTGATATCACATTGGTGGAGATGGGAATGTGAATCGTCCTTAGAGACAGAAGAGAACCCTGGGCCCAAGAGGACATTCTGTGCGTCATCTTGCTCAGACTCTTGGAACGCAACCTTGGCTGTCACATTGTCTGTCCTCACTAAGGCAACTTTTCCTTGTAGATGAGAGCTGAAGATGAAAAGGGCCCTTCTTACTCCTACAAGCTCCCTCCAATTTGAGGAACTTATGGCTTCGTTGCGGGACCAGAATACCTGAACACCTGTGCCTGCAACACTTCTTCCCACGCTCCCCACCCTAACAAACTGGCATTAGTGGTTAGAATGACTGGATGTGGTGTATCTAATTGCACCCCTTATAACAGAGTGCCTGAATGCAACCACCATGACAGATATATTTTTACTTTCTGGGTGAGTGGAATAGCATGTGTCAGGTCCAGGGAACTCGGATCCCAAATGAGGAGAATCCAAGCGACCAGTTTGCGGAGATGGAAGCAAGTCCAAGGAACCAGGAAAACAGTTGAGGCCTTGTCTCCCTGAATCCAGTGCCACAACTCCATCTTTGGCTTATCGTACAGTATCAGGCCCGTGACATGCCCCTGAAGTTTCGCAACCTAACAAGGTGGAAGCAAAATACATCCTTGGAGAGTGAGAAATCATGCACCAATGAAAATGATATTTTGCACTGGTCGCAAAACGAACTTCTCCCAATTGATGAGAAAAACATGAGTTTAAAGAACCTCCAGTACCCTATTTGCATGGGACAACAGCACGCTCTCCGAAGGAGCCTGGATCATCCAGTCGTCAAGATGTGGATGGACAGACGTCCCTTTGGTGTGGAGCAGGGTTACCAAAGGTGCCAGAACCTTGGTGAAAACCTCTTAGGGATGACTTGAACCTAAAAGGAAGAACTCAGAACTAATAGTGATCTTTTTCTAGAGCAAACTGCAAATACCTTTGGTGCGACCTCTTGATGGGCACATGGAGATGCGTACCCTCCAGATCTACGGATGCTAACCAATATCCTAGCCTTATTAAAGGAATAATGGCCTGCAGAGTTACCATCGCAAAGTGAAGAGTTGGAATCCATGTATTGACCCACTTTAAATCCAGAACCGGTCTGTATGCTCCTGCACTGACTTGTCTGTGACATCCTGACGCCAAGATTCTAAAAAGTGCTGAAGTCTCCCTCCGCCGGACGATTTTTGGAGGAGCCATAATTGCCAGGAACTCTTTTGAACTGGATCCTTCTTCCTTTAATCCCTCTTAGGAGAACATCGCCTGGGCCGGTATTTCTGCTTGCGAAGGGTAAAGGATTGAAATCAAAATTTCACGATGGGGAGGAGATCTAGTTGTCTTATCCCAAAAACTTCTATAATCTGACTTTCCCTCATAAGGAAGAGTGTGCTTATGGTCTCTGAAAGCCTTAGATATAATTTAATCCAAATGTTCCTCAAAGAGCATCTTGTCCTGAAACTGAAACTTCATCAAGGCATTAATTTCCCCTGCTTCTGTTTTCCACTCCCTCATCCAGAAGTGACATCTGACTGCTACTAATCCTCCTGAAGACATTGCAGCTACCTTGACTACATCGGAAGAAATATCAGGCAATAGAAGCGCTTGCTGTTCCATGCCAGCTAAAAGCCCCGAGCACTCATGACTAGAGGTGAGCGATAATTTCCGCTCCACCTGCAGAGTTTGCATACTTTTTCCCACCCCTCGTTGTGCTTGTAACATGGAGTTCTGGCAATACTCTGCCAAACGTTGGGTGGCAGAGTTTTTTCTCGCACGCTTCTCGCCAACTTTAAGTTGGTGAGGGAGAACTGACACCCCCAGAGCGCAATTTTCAGGTGCTTGGACGGTACCCGGCAAGATTTTCCCCAGGATTGATAGTAGTTTTGCCAGTAAGAGTAGCCAAAATGGAGTCCACCTTGATATTGTGTGGGAGAACATTATCACTCTCCATCATGCATAGTTTCGTCAGGAAACGAGGAACTAGTCCCTTGCTCACTTTGCCACTGGATTCAAGCAAGCCTGGCTGATGACGGCTGGAATGCCAGAAACCGGTCCTAGGATGCTTGTTTCCAGTCCAGGGAAGACATGGCTTGGCAGTTCGGGCTGGACTGTTCCCATGAGGCACAGGGTCAGACTGATTTGCATATGGCCATGTCTGAACTGGGGTGGTGGAGTGAGCTAAAGAATGATGATGGATTAAACCCAGATCAGTTGACTGGGGGTGAGTGTTTGATTGGTTCAAACGTTCCGTCCATCATCCCCTTTTGTATCGCTTTGTTCGCCCTAAGTTGGCGGGGGTATGCCCAGACGTGGGCCCCTTGCTCACTTTGCCACTGGATTCAAGCAAGCCTGGCTGATGACGGCTGGAATGCCAGAAACCGGTCCTAGGATGCTTGTTTCCGGTCCAGGGAAGACATGGCTTGGCAGTTCGGGCTGGACTGTTCCCATGAGGCACAGGGTCAGACTGATTTGCATATGGCCATGTCTGAACTGGGGTGGTGGAGTGAGCTAAAGAATGATGATGGATTAAACCCAGATCAGTTGACTGGGGGTGAGTGTTTGATTGGTTCAAACGTTCCGTCCATCATCCCCTTTTGTATCGCTTTGTTCGCCCTAAGTTGGCGGGGGTATGCCCAGACGTGGGTCCCTTGCTCACTTTGCCACTGGATTCAAGCAAGCCTGGCTGATGACGGCTGGAATGCCAGAAACCGGTCCTAGGATGCTTGTTTCCGGTCCAGGGAAGACATGGCTTGGCAGTTCGGGCTGGACTGTTCCCATGAGGCACAGGGTCAGACTGATTTGCATATGGCCATGTCTGAACTGGGGTGGTGGAGTGAGCTAAAGAATGATGATGGATTAAACCCAGATCAGTTGACTGGGGGTGAGTGTTTGATTGGTTCAAACGTTCCGTCCATCATCCCCTTTTGTATCGCTTTGTTCGCCCTAAGTTGGCGGGGGTATGCCCAGACGTGGGTCCCTTGCTCACTTTGCCACTGGATTCAAGCAAGCCTGGCTGATGATGGCTGGAATGCCAGAAACCGGTCCTAGGATGCTTGTTTCCGGTCCAGGGAAGACATGGCTTGGCAGTTCGGGCTGGACTGTTCCCATGAGTCACAGGGTCAGACTGATTTGCATATGGCCATGTCTGAACTGGGGTGGTGGTGTGAGCTAAAGAATGATGATGGATTAAACCCAGATCAGTTGACTGGGGGTGAGTGTTTGATTGGTTCAAACGTTCCGTCCATCATCCCCTTTTGTATCGCTTTGTTCGCCCTAAGTTGGCTGGGGTATGCCCAGACGTGGGTCCCTTGCTCACTTTGCCACTGGATTCAAGCAAGCCTGGCTGATGACGGCTGGAATGCCAGAAACCGGTCCTAGGATGCTTGTTTCCGGTCCAGGGAAGACATGGCTTGGCAGTTCGGGCTGGACTGTTCCCATGAGGCACAGGGTCAGACTGATTTGCATATGGCCATGTCTGAACTGGGGTGGTGGAGTGAGCTAAAGAATGATGATGGATTAAACCCAGATCAGTTGACTGGGGGTGAGTGTTTGATTGGCTCAAACGTTCCGTCCATCATCCCCTTTTGTATCGCTTTGTTCGCCCTAAGTTGGCGGGGGTATGCCCAGACGTGGGTCCCTTGCTCACTTTGCCACTGGATTCAAGCAAGCCTGGCTGATGACGGCTGGAATGCCAGAAACCGGTCCTAGGATGCTTGTTTCCGGTCCAGGGAAGACATGGCTTGGTAGTTCGGGCTGGACTGTTCCCATGAGGCACAGGGTCAGACTGATTTGCATATGGCCATGTCTGAACTGGGGTGGTGGAGTGAGCTAAAGAATGATGATGGATTAAACCCAGATCAGTTGACTGGGGGTGAGTGTTTGATTGGTTCAAACGTTCCGTCCATCATCCCCTTTTGTATCGCTTTGTTCGCCCTAAGTTGGCGGGGGTATGCCCAGACGTGGGTCCCTTGCTCACTTTGCCACTGGATTCAAGCAAGCCTGGCTGATGACGGCTGGAATGCCAGAAACCGGTCCTAGGATGCTTGTTTCCGGTCCAGGGAAGACATGGCTTGGCAGTTCGGGCTGGACTGTTCCCATGAGGCACAGGGTCAGACTGATTTGCATATGGCCATGTCTGAACTGGGGTGGTGGAGTGAGCTAAAGAATGATGATGGATTAAACCCAGATCAGTTGACTGGGGGTGAGTGTTTGATTGGCTCAAACGTTCCGTCCATCATCCCCTTTTGTATCGCTTTGTTCGCCCTAAGTTGGCGGGGGTATGCCCAGACGTGGGTCCCTTGCTCACTTTGCCACTGGATTCAAGCAAGCCTGGCTGATGACGGCTGGAATGCCAGAAACCGGTCCTAGGATGCTTGTTTCCGGTCCAGGGAAGACATGGCTTGGCAGTTCGGGCTGGACTGTTCCCATGAGGCACAGGGTCAGACTGATTTGCATATGGCCATGTCTGAACTGGGGTGGTGGAGTGAGCTAAAGAATGATGATGGATTAAACCCAGATCAGTTGACTGGGGGTGAGTGTTTGATTGGTTCAAACGTTCCGTCCATCATCCCCTTTTGTATCGCTTTGTTCGCCCTAAGTTGGCGGGGGTATGCCCAGACGTGGGTCCCTTGCTCACTTTGCCACTGGATTCAAGCAAGCCTGGCTGATGACGGCTGGAATGCCAGAAACCGGTCCTAGGATGCTTGTTTCCGGTCCAGGGAAGACATGGCTTGGCAGTTCGGGCTGGACTGTTCCCATGAGGCACAGGGTCAGACTGATTTGCATATGGCCATGTCTGAACTGGGGTGGTGGAGTGAGCTAAAGAATGATGATGGATTAAACCCAGATCAGTTGACTGGGGGTGAGTGTTTGATTGGTTCAAACGTTCCGTCCATCATCCCCTTTTGTATCGCTTTGTTCGCCCTAAGTTGGCGGGGGTATGCCCAGACGTGGGTCCCTTGCTCACTTTGCCACTGGATTCAAGCAAGCCTGGCTGATGACGGCTGGAATGCCAGAAACCGGTCCTAGGATGCTTGTTTCCGGTCCAGGGAAGACATGGCTTGGCAGTTCGGGCTGGACTGTTCCCATGAGGCACAGGGTCAGACTGATTTGCATATGGCCATGTCTGAACTGGGGTGGTGGAGTGAGCTAAAGAATGATGATGGATTAAACCCAGATCAGTTGACTGGGGGTGAGTGTTTGATTGGTTCAAACGTTCCGTCCATCATCCCCTTTTGTATCGCTTTGTTCGCCCTAAGTTGGCGGGGGTATGCCCAGACGTGGGTCCCTTGCTCACTTTGCCACTGGATTCAAGCAAGCCTGGCTGATGACGGCTGGAATGCCAGAAACCGGTCCTAGGATGCTTGTTTCCGGTCCAGGGAAGACATGGCTTGGCAGTTCGGGCTGGACTGTTCCCATGAGGCACAGGGTCAGACTGATTTGCATATGGCCATGTCTGAACTGGGGTGGTGGAGTGAGCTAAAGAATGATGATGGATTAAACCCAGATCAGTTGACTGGGGGTGAGTGTTTGATTGGTTCAAACGTTCCGTCCATCATCCCCTTTGTATCGCTTTGTTCGCCCTAAGTTGGCGGGGGTATGCCCAGACGTGGGTCCCTTGCTCACTTTGCCACTGGATTCAAGCAAGCCTGGCTGATGACGGCTGGAATGCCAGAAACCGGTCCTAGGATGCTTGTTTCCAGTCCAGGGAAGACATGGCTTGGCAGTTCGGGCTGGACTGTTCCCATGAGGCACAGGGTCAGACTGATTTGCATATGGCCATGTCTGAACTGGGGTGGTGGAGTGAGCTAAAGAATGATGATGGATTAAACCCAGATCAGTTGACTGGGGGTGAGTGTTTGATTGGTTCAAACGTTCCGTCCATCATCCCCTTTTGTATCGCTTTGTTCGCCCTAAGTTGGCGGGGGTATGCCCAGACGTGGGTCCCTTGCTCACTTTGCCACTGGATTCAAGCAAGCCTGGCTGATGACGGCTGGAATGCCAGAAACCGGTCCTAGGATGCTTGTTTCCGGTCCAGGGAAGACATGGCTTGGCAGTTCGGGCTGGACTGTTCCCATGAGGCACAGGGTCAGACTGATTTGCATATGGCCATGTCTGAACTGGGGTGGTGGAGTGAGCTAAAGAATGATGATGGATTAAACCCAGATCAGTTGACTGGGGGTGAGTGTTTGATTGGTTCAAACGTTCCGTCCATCATCCCCTTTTGTATCGCTTTGTTCGCCCTAAGTTGGCGGGGGTATGCCCAGACGTGGGTCCCTTGCTCACTTTGCCACTGGATTCAAGCAAGCCTGGCTGATGACGGCTGGAATGCCAGAAACCGGTCCTAGGATGCTTGTTTCCGGTCCAGGGAAGACATGGCTTGGCAGTTCGGGCTGGACTGTTCCCATGAGGCACAGGGTCAGACTGATTTGCATATGGCCATGTCTGAACTGGGGTGGTGGAGTGAGCTAAAGAATGATGATGGATTAAACCCAGATCAGTTGACTGGGGGTGAGTGTTTGATTGGTTCAAACGTTCCGTCCATCATCCCCTTTTGTATCGCTTTGTTCGCCCTAAGTTGGCGGGGGTATGCCCAGACGTGGGTCCCTTGCTCACTTTGCCACTGGATTCAAGCAAGCCTGGCTGATGACGGCTGGAATGCCAGAAACCGGTCCTAGGATGCTTGTTTCCGGTCCAGGGAAGACATGGCTTGGCAGTTCGGGCTGGACTGTTCCCATGAGGCACAGGGTCAGACTGATTTGCATATGGCCATGTCTGAACTGGGGTGGTGGAGTGAGCTAAAGAATGATGATGGATTAAACCCAGATCAGTTGACTGGGGGTGAGTGTTTGATTGGTTCAAACGTTCCGTCCATCATCCCCTTTTGTATCGCTTTGGACGGCTACGCCGGCAAGATTTTCCCCAGATGGGTCGCTTGCTATCAGTCGCGACCATTCGCAGTAAGAAAGCCTGGCTGCTTGACGGTGAGAAAGCTGCCACTTGAGTCGGAAAATGCTTACTTGAGCTGCAGCAAAGAAGCAATCCCTTCTGGTGCGCAGCATAGTGCACAGTTTGCGCTGATCTTGCAGAGCAAAACAAGGCCCTGGTGCTAAAAATCAGTGTGACATGCTGATTCCGCCTGCTCACGGCACTCAGTAGAATATCGCATGAGTTTTTATGTAACTCCATGGACCTCCATGGACTGAAACTCAGTGTGTTCCACCCACCCCTACTCACGACCCTCCTGAATGGCTACTTCAAGTTGATCAAAGTCTTTAAGACCCACATACAAACTTGCTTCGAGTGCCCAGTTTTCTGTCACAAATGCTTTCTTTATTCCAACATCTATTTTCTTATCAAAAGGGTCTGTAAGGAAAACAATCCTCAGGATTGATAGTAGTTTTGCCAGTAAGAGTAGCCAAAATGGAGTCCACCTTGATATTGTGTGGGAGAACATTATCACTCTCCATCATGCATAGTTTCGTCAGGAAACGAGGAACTAGTCCCTTGCTCACTTTGCCACTGGATTCAAGCAAGCCTGGCTGATGACGGCTGGAATGCCAGAAACCGGTCCTAGGATGCTTGTTTCCAGTCCAGGGAAGACATGGCTTGGCAGTTCGGGCTGGACTGTTCCCATGAGGCACAGGGTCAGACTGATTTGCATATGGCCATGTCTGAACTGGGGTGGTGGAGTGAGCTAAAGAATGATGATGGATTAAACCCAGATCAGTTGACTGGGGGTGAGTGTTTGATTGGTTCAAACGTTCCGTCCATCATCCCCTTTTGTATCGCTTTGTTCGCCCTAAGTTGGCGGGGGTATGGCCAGACGTGGGTCCCTTGCTCACTTTGCCACTGGATTCAAGCAAGCCTGGCTGATGACGGCTGGAATGCCAGAAACCGGTCCTAGGATGCTTGTTTTCGGTCCAGGGAAGACATGGCTTGGCAGTTCGGGCTGGATTATTCCCATGAGGCACAGGGTCAGACTGATTTGCATATGGCCATGTCTGAACTGGGGTGGTGGAGTGAGCTAAAGAATGATGATGGATTAAACCCAGATCAGTTGACTGGGGGTGAGTGTTTGATTGGTTCAAACGTTCCGTCCATCATCCCCTTTTGTATCGCTTTGTTTGCCCTAAGTTGGCGGGGGTATGCCCAGACGTGGGTCCCTTGCTCACTTTGCCACTGGATTCAAGCAAGCCTGGCTGATGACGGCTGGAATGCCAGAAACCGGTCCTAGGATGCTTGTTTCCGGTCCAGAGAAGACATGGCTTGGCAGTTCGGGCTGGACTGTTCCCATGAGGCACAGGGTCAGACTGATTTGCATATGGCCATGTCTGAACTGGGGTGGTGGAGTGAGCTAAAGAATGATGATGGATTAAACCCAGATCAGTTGACTGGGGGTGAGTGTTTGATTGGTTCAAACGTTCCGTCCATCATCCCCTTTTGTATCGCTTTGTTCGCCCTAAGTTGGCGGGGGTATGCCCAGACGTGGGTCCCTTGCTCACTTTGCCACTGGATTCAAGCAAGCCTGGCTGATGACGGCTGGAATGCCAGAAACCGGTCCTAGGATGCTTGTTTCCGGTCCAGGGAAGACATGGCTTGGCAGTTCGGGCTGGACTGTTCCCATGAGGCACAGGGTCAGACTGATTTGCATATGGCCATGTCTGAACTGGGGTGGTGGAGTGAGCTAAAGAATGATGATGGATTAAACCCAGATCAGTTGACTGGGGGTGAGTGTTTGATTGGTTCAAACGTTCCGTCCATCATCCCCTTTTGTATCGCTTTGTTCCCCCTAAGTTGGCGGGGGTATGCCCAGACGTGGGTCCCTTGCTCACTTTGCCACTGGATTCAAGCAAGCCTGGCTGATGACGGCTGGAATGCCAGAAACCGGTCCTAGGATGCTTGTTTCCGGTCCAGGGAAGACATGGCTTGGCAGTTCGGGCTGGACTGTTCCCATGAGGCACAGGGTCAGACTGATTTGCATATGGCCATGTCTGAACTGGGGTGGTGGAGTGAGCTAAAGAATGATGATGGATTAAACCCAGATCAGTTGACTGGGGGTGAGTGTTTGATTGGTTCAAACGTTCCGTCCATCATCCCCTTTTGTATCGCTTTGTTCGCCCTAAGTTGGCGGGGGTATGCCCAGACGTGGGTCCCTTGCTCACTTTGCCACTGGATTCAAGCAAGCCTGGCTGATGATGGCTGGAATGCCAGAAACCGGTCCTAGGATGCTTGTTTCCGGTCCAGGGAAGACATGGCTTGGCAGTTCGGGCTGGACTGTTCCCATGAGTCACAGGGTCAGACTGATTTGCATATGGCCATGTCTGAACTGGGGTGGTGGTGTGAGCTAAAGAATGATGATGGATTAAACCCAGATCAGTTGACTGGGGGTGAGTGTTTGATTGGTTCAAACGTTCCGTCCATCATCCCCTTTTGTATCGCTTTGTTCGCCCTAAGTTGGCTGGGGTATGCCCAGACGTGGGTCCCTTGCTCACTTTGCCACTGGATTCAAGCAAGCCTGGCTGATGACGGCTGGAATGCCAGAAACCGGTCCTAGGATGCTTGTTTCCGGTCCAGGGAAGACATGGCTTGGCAGTTCGGGCTGGACTGTTCCCATGAGGCACAGGGTCAGACTGATTTGCATATGGCCATGTCTGAACTGGGGTGGTGGAGTGAGCTAAAGAATGATGATGGATTAAACCCAGATCAGTTGACTGGGGGTGAGTGTTTGATTGGTTCAAACGTTCCGTCCATCATCCCCTTTTGTATTGCTTTGTTCGCCCTAAGTTGGCGGGGGTATGCCCAGACGTGGGTCCCTTGCTCACTTTGCCACTGGATTCAAGCAAGCCTGGCTGATGACGGCTGGAATGCCAGAAACCGGTCCTAGGATGCTTGTTTCCGGTCCAGGGAAGACATGGCTTGGTAGTTCGGGCTGGACTGTTCCCATGAGGCACAGGGTCAGACTGATTTGCATATGGCCATGTCTGAACTGGGGTGGTGGAGTGAGCTAAAGAATGATGATGGATTAAACCCAGATCAGTTGACTGGGGGTGAGTGTTTGATTGGTTCAAACGTTCCGTCCATCATCCCCTTTTGTATCGCTTTGTTTGCCCTAAGTTGGCGGGGGTATGCCCAGACGTGGGTCCCTTGCTCACTTTGCCACTGGATTCAAGCAAGCCTGGCTGATGACGGCTGGAATGCCAGAAACCGGTCCTAGGATGCTTGTTTCCGGTCCAGAGAAGACATGGCTTGGCAGTTCGGGCTGGACTGTTCCCATGAGGCACAGGGTCAGACTGATTTGCATATGGCCATGTCTGAACTGGGGTGGTGGAGTGAGCTAAAGAATGATGATGGATTAAACCCAGATCAGTTGACTGGGGGTGAGTGTTTGATTGGTTCAAACGTTCCGTCCATCATCCCCTTTTGTATCGCTTTGTTCGCCCTAAGTTGGCGGGGGTATGCCCAGACGTGGGTCCCTTGCTCACTTTGCCACTGGATTCAAGCAAGCCTGGCTGATGACGGCTGGAATGCCAGAAACCGGTCCTAGGATGCTTGTTTCCGGTCCAGGGAAGACATGGCTTGGCAGTTCGGGCTGGACTGTTCCCATGAGGCACAGGGTCAGACTGATTTGCATATGGCCATGTCTGAACTGGGGTGGTGGAGTGAGCTAAAGAATGATGATGGATTAAACCCAGATCAGTTGACTGGGGGTGAGTGTTTGATTGGTTCAAACGTTCCGTCCATCATCCCCTTTTGTATCGCTTTGTTCGCCCTAAGTTGGCGGGGGTATGCCCAGACGTGGGTCCCTTGCTCACTTTGCCACTGGATTCAAGCAAGCCTGGCTGATGATGGCTGGAATGCCAGAAACCGGTCCTAGGATGCTTGTTTCCGGTCCAGGGAAGACATGGCTTGGCAGTTCGGGCTGGACTGTTCCCATGAGTCACAGGGTCAGACTGATTTGCATATGGCCATGTCTGAACTGGGGTGGTGGTGTGAGCTAAAGAATGATGATGGATTAAACCCAGATCAGTTGACTGGGGGTGAGTGTTTGATTGGTTCAAACGTTCCGTCCATCATCCCCTTTTGTATCGCTTTGTTCGCCCTAAGTTGGCTGGGGTATGCCCAGACGTGGGTCCCTTGCTCACTTTGCCACTGGATTCAAGCAAGCCTGGCTGATGACGGCTGGAATGCCAGAAACCGGTCCTAGGATGCTTGTTTCCGGTCCAGGGAAGACATGGCTTGGCAGTTCGGGCTGGACTGTTCCCATGAGGCACAGGGTCAGACTGATTTGCATATGGCCATGTCTGAACTGGGGTGGTGGAGTGAGCTAAAGAATGATGATGGATTAAACCCAGATCAGTTGACTGGGGGTGAGTGTTTGATTGGTTCAAACGTTCCGTCCATCATCCCCTTTTGTATCGCTTTGTTCGCCCTAAGTTGGCGGGGGTATGCCCAGACGTGGGTCCCTTGCTCACTTTGCCACTGGATTCAAGCAAGCCTGGCTGATGACGGCTGGAATGCCAGAAACCGGTCCTAGGATGCTTGTTTCCGGTCCAGGGAAGACATGGCTTGGTAGTTCGGGCTGGACTGTTCCCATGAGGCACAGGGTCAGACTGATTTGCATATGGCCATGTCTGAACTGGGGTGGTGGAGTGAGCTAAAGAATGATGATGGATTAAACCCAGATCAGTTGACTGGGGGTGAGTGTTTGATTGGTTCAAACGTTCCGTCCATCATCCCCTTTTGTATCGCTTTGTTCGCCCTAAGTTGGCGGGGGTATGCCCAGACGTGGGTCCCTTGCTCACTTTGCCACTGGATTCAAGCAAGCCTGGCTGATGACGGCTGGAATGCCAGAAACCGGTCCTAGGATGCTTGTTTCCGGTCCAGGGAAGACATGGCTTGGCAGTTCGGGCTGGACTGTTCCCATGAGGCACAGGGTCAGACTGATTTGCATATGGCCATGTCTGAACTGGGGTGGTGGAGTGAGCTAAAGAATGATGATGGATTAAACCCAGATCAGTTGACTGGGGGTGAGTGTTTGATTGGTTCAAACGTTCCGTCCATCATCCCCTTTTGTATCGCTTTGTTCGCCCTAAGTTGGCGGGGGTATGCCCAGACGTGGGTCCCTTGCTCACTTTGCCACTGGATTCAAGCAAGCCTGGCTGATGACGGCTGGAATGCCAGAAACCGGTCCTAGGATGCTTGTTTCCGGTCCAGGGAAGACATGGCTTGGCAGTTCGGGCTGGACTGTTCCCATGAGGCACAGGGTCAGACTGATTTGCATATGGCCATGTCTGAACTGGGGTGGTGGAGTGAGCTAAAGAATGATGATGGATTAAACCCAGATCAGTTGACTGGGGGTGAGTGTTTGATTGGTTCAAACGTTCCGTCCATCATCCCCTTTTGTATCGCTTTGTTCGCCCTAAGTTGGCGGGGGTATGCCCAGACGTGGGTCCCTTGCTCACTTTGCCACTGGATTCAAGCAAGCCTGGCTGATGACGGCTGGAATGCCAGAAACCGGTCCTAGGATGCTTGTTTCCGGTCCAGGGAAGACATGGCTTGGCAGTTCGGGCTGGACTGTTCCCATGAGGCACAGGGTCAGACTGATTTGCATATGGCCATGTCTGAACTGGGGTGGTGGAGTGAGCTAAAGAATGATGATGGATTAAACCCAGATCAGTTGACTGGGGGTGAGTGTTTGATTGGTTCAAACGTTCCGTCCATCATCCCCTTTTGTATCGCTTTGTTCGCCCTAAGTTGGCGGGGGTATGCCCAGACGTGGGTCCCTTGCTCACTTTGCCACTGGATTCAAGCAAGCCTGGCTGATGACGGCTGGAATGCCAGAAACCGGTCCTAGGATGCTTGTTTCCAGTCCAGGGAAGACATGGCTTGGCAGTTCGGGCTGGACTGTTCCCATGAGGCACAGGGTCAGACTGATTTGCATATGGCCATGTCTGAACTGGGGTGGTGGAGTGAGCTAAAGAATGATGATGGATTAAACCCAGATCAGTTGACTGGGGGTGAGTGTTTGATTGGTTCAAACGTTCCGTCCATCATCCCCTTTTGTATCGCTTTGTTCGCCCTAAGTTGGCGGGGGTATGCCCAGACGTGGGTCCCTTGCTCACTTTGCCACTGGATTCAAGCAAGCCTGGCTGATGACGGCTGGAATGCCAGAAACCGGTCCTAGGATGCTTGTTTCCGGTCCAGGGAAGACATGGCTTGGCAGTTCGGGCTGGACTGTTCCCATGAGGCACAGGGTCAGACTGATTTGCATATGGCCATGTCTGAACTGGGGTGGTGGAGTGAGCTAAAGAATGATGATGGATTAAACCCAGATCAGTTGACTGGGGGTGAGTGTTTGATTGGTTCAAATGTTCCGTCCATCATCCCCTTTTGTATCGCTTTGTTCGCCCTAAGTTGGCGGGGGTATGCCCAGACGTGGGTCCCTTGCTCACTTTGCCACTGGATTCAAGCAAGCCTGGCTGATGACGGCTGGAATGCCAGAAACCGGTCCTAGGATGCTTGTTTCCGGTCCAGGGAAGACATGGCTTGGCAGTTCGGGCTGGACTGTTCCCATGAGGCACAGGGTCAGACTGATTTGCATATGGCCATGTCTGAACTGGGGTGGTGGAGTGAGCTAAAGAATGATGATGGATTAAACCCAGATCAGTTGACTGGGGGTGAGTGTTTGATTGGTTCAAACGTTCCGTCCATCATCCCCTTTTGTATCGCTTTGTTCGCCCTAAGTTGGCGGGGGTATGCCCAGACGTGGGTCCCTTGCTCACTTTGCCACTGGATTCAAGCAAGCCTGGCTGATGACGGCTGGAATGCCAGAAACCGGTCCTAGGATGCTTGTTTCCGGTCCAGGGAAGACATGGCTTGGCAGTTCGGGCTGGACTGTTCCCATGAGGCACAGGGTCAGACTGATTTGCATATGGCCATGTCTGAACTGGGGTGGTGGAGTGAGCTAAAGAATGATGATGGATTAAACCCAGATCAGTTGACTGGGGGTGAGTGTTTGATTGGTTCAAACGTTCCGTCCATCATCCCCTTTTGTATCGCTTTGGACGGTACCCGGCAAGATTTTCCCCAGATGGGTGCTTGCTATCAGTCGCGACCATTCGCAGTAAGAAAGCTGCTGCTTGCGGTGAGAAAGCTGCCACTTGAGTGGAAAATCTACTTGAGCTGCAGCAAAGAAGCAATCCCTTCTGGTGCGCAGCATAGTGCAGTTTGCGCTGATCTTGCAGAGCAAAACAAGGCCCTGGTGCTAAAAATCAGTGTGACATGCTGATTCCGCCTGCTCACGGCACTCAGTAGAATATCGCAGAGTTTTTATGTAACTCCATGGACCTCCATGGACTGAAACTCAGTGTGTTCCACCCACCCCTACTCACGACCCTCCTGAATGGCTACTTCAAGTTGATCAAAGTCTTTAAGACCCACATACAAACTTGCTTCGAGTGCCCAGTTTTCTGTCACAAATGCTTTCTTTATTCCAACATCTATTTTCTTATCAAAAGGGTCTGTAAGGAAAACAATCCTCAGGATTGATAGTAGTTTTGCCAGTAAGAGTAGCCAAAATGGAGTCCACCTTGATATTGTGTGGGAGAACATTATCACTCTCCATCATGCATAGTTTCGTCAGGAAACGAGGAACTAACACCTTATCCACATTCTTTCACTCCGACATGGCAATGTCTTCAAATGGCATTGCTTTGACACAAGGCTTAACATACTGCAGAAATAGGGCCTTACCCGTATTGTCCACTCAAAACGGAGGAAACCCCAAATTATGTCTCCTGAGATATTTCCCTTAATATGTGGAAGGTTTATCAGAATCCCAAGATAAAGAATTCTGGCCTTCACCTCTGCACAAAGGCTTGCTACCCTTTTTAAACCTATAAGAGGCCAAAGCTCTTGAAACTGCTGCCTCAATCAATTCCTGAATTTTGGATTTAGTCAACAAGGGCTGCAAGAATCCAGATTAATTCCTACTGCCAGCAGGCACTTTAGCTGGGATCGGACCCTCATCCTCAGAAGAAGAGGAGTAAATGACATGCTAACTCTTATCTGCTCTCTTCCTCGGCATTGTGGAACCATTAGAAGTCAGTCTTAAGCTTCTGATATACTCCCACTGCGACTAAACCTAATCCAATAGGCTCAACCCTCAAGAGGTGCCACCAATTGGAGAGAAGCACTGAACCCTCCAATCTCATACAAACACAATCATGCCAAAACAAAGAATAAGACTGTTTCCCAAAGGGGACCTTACCACCACTGTTCACTTCACAGAAAACTCCACTCTCCATAGCTTGAACTAGCAGCATAATTCCGGGGAGATGACCCTCGACCAACTGCCATAGATAAGACCAACTCTGTCAAGGTATACCACACTTCCATGAGCATCCACTGCCCTGCAGAAGAACAGAAGAACAGCCGGACACCAGAGCTCACTCACCTCTTGGCCACAGGTACCGTCACCTACCAACAGGAGCAGCAACAAATCTGAACAATCACTGTGTCAGTGAGGCCCACCATCAATGACAGTTTCTGATAAGAGGCAAAGAAAGACATGAGGAGTGGCAGGGTAGTGGTTTTTATTTTTCAAGGATGGAATGGGATTGATATTTAGGGGAGGCTGGAAAGTCTCAGTAGTGATGACTTCAAGCGAGGGAAGATCAAAGGGGTAATGACAATTTGTTGCACTTTCCAAAGATGGAAACAGTAGCTTCCGGTGCTACATGTTGCTCTAGCTCTAGTGCAGATCCTCCTTGCTTGTTACATTTTTTTCTGTCACTATCCTTCAAGTCCCACAAAGAATAAGTGTAACAATTTTGGTCAGAAGAAAAACTATTTTGTGTCACCACAATTTTTCTTAGATTCCATCATTTGTTTTTTGCATGAGGTGCCTACTCTGTGGTGCAACAGAGTTTCCCCTTTTATGTGACACTTCACATTGTGATCCTAGCCACCCAGCTGCCATGACACAGGCTGCATCACTGTCTCAGCCTGCTGGTTCCAGGTCTGAATTTCAGATTGAATTTGGAGACACCATTGTACTGTCTCAGTCTCACTGCATATGCATGTGCAGGAGCCACGTGGGACACAATACCAATTGTAAATACTATCAACCAGGCAGGTGAGCGGGTAATATCACTGCAGTCTGAAACCAGCAGCCTAGATTAAGTTAATTCAGTAGTGAGGCCATAATACATGTGTGAAGTGCCACAATTAAGGAAGGCATGCAGGGAGCCATCTGAACACTGCCTTTGTCTTTTGCTCAAAAGCATGTCCTTCCAATCAAATTGTCCCTTCTTCACTGCCTAAACTATCCTTCTGGTTGAGACAAGATCAGAGTTCTTGCCTGGCACAGAACTTTCATTGGGGGATGTTTACAATTGTTTGTTCACAACTTGACATTCAGTGATGAAGCACCTCACCCTTGCCCATTCCCTCATGCCCTTCCACTCTCCTTGCCCCCTACCAACACTGAACATATTCCTTGAACCCTGTGTGTGCATGTTTCTGCCCTGCCTTTGATACACAGCAGTTTCACATCAAGGCATGGTAAAATGGCAATGTCCATGCAAGACCCTTTAGTAGGAAGAATATATCATCAATTTGTGTTATATAATTAAAATGAATGAGAATGATGTGCCAAATACTACAATGAAATACATATTCTCTGTCATTTTCACAGTTTTTATAACTTAGTGTTTTGTCCTGAAGGAGGAAGGGTTAACGTAAGAATTCACCTAGATGCTTTGTCAACAGTTTTTTTATGATGAAACTTTTATCTGATTTGTGCAAATTATTTTTTGCGTAATTTACTGTAAAGTTATGTACTAAGGAAATGTATAATGCTGTATTTCATTGTAACTGATGTTCATAACGCAGTATGTTTTATGTAACCTTATATATCTTTGATCCATTTACAGTTTTTAAGCTTGCCCAAAATTTGTTTTTGTGTCTTTGCGTTTTTAAAATCAGCTATTAGGACAAGAACAACTATGATAAGGTTGGCATCAGTGATGCCATTGACCATGTCTTTAGGGATGTAATATGTGATATCATAAGCGGTGCATTGGGGGGGCATAAGTTATAGTTAGCTCAGGTAACTATAGCTGCTGAATTTCTATGGTTTTGTACAAGTGAAATCTGAGCCTAACTATAACCTTTGTTTTTTCAGTGAATTTCTAAGGTTTTTTAAATTTTAATTTCTAACTATAAAGTCCCTGTAACTATTGTTTTTTTCATTGAATTTCAAAGTTATCTTTTAGTTTTATTTCCTAACTGTAACCTGTAACCTTTGAGAGTATGTGAGTGATTGGCTGTATAGGTCAGTGAGAAGGTGTGTGAGTGGCTATATGCATGTGAGTGGTTTTGTGGGTATGAGTGGCTGTATGGGTCTGTAAGTGGGTGCATGGGTATCTGAGTAGGTCTGTGAGTGGGTGTGAGAGAGTATAAGTGGTTCTGTAAGTGGAGACATGAGTGTATGACTGGGTCTGTTAGTGGGTATACATGTCTGAGTGGATCTGTGAGTGGGTGCATGACTGTCTTAATGGGTCTGTGAGTGGCTCTGGGACTGTCTGACTGGGTCTGTCAGTTGGTGCATGAGTGTCTGAGTGGGTGCATGAGTGAATGTCTAAGTGGGTCTGTGCGTTGGTGAGAGAGTGACTGAGTGGGTGTGCGAGTGCCTCCATGATTGTGTCAACCTGTGAATATGTGCATGAGTGTCTGAATGAGTCTATGAGGGGGCATATTACATACTGTAAATTCCTAGGGCAACTTCAAACAATATTAATGACACAAATGAATGAAATATTAGGAGAGACACAAACCAAAGTGATGAAAAAGTAGAACAATTATTTATTGATATTTTTTCTCTACTTTTAGTCACAGTTAAGCATGCATATGAATCACTATGTTGGCTACACTACCACTCACACGTTTGGGTGACCTTATCACTTTGGTGTCAATCTACACCTCTTCATCCTGTTCATTTGCTTGAACACTCTTTTCCTAGGTGAAGATATTCAAATACGAAGCTCCTTTTTTAAAATTCGTTTTTAAACTCTTTTAGACATTGTAAATACTAAGATAGGAGAGATGGTATATATTTGTTTTGTCTAATTATCATTCACAGACAGTACCTGTATCTGAGGTGGCTTTTTTCCTGAAGAAGGCATTTTTATGCCGAAACGCGCGTAGAAAAGAGAAAAGAAACCACCCGGGAGCAGAAGTCGCTTCACGGCACAGATACATACCTGTATTCTAAAGGCCTATATACAAGGCATATCCACATAAAATGTTTAAGACAACTATATGTGTCATGAAAATATAAAAACATCAGAAAATATATAGAATATTTTGCTGGATGAACTCTTCAATTGTTGATTATATCCATATATGTATATATATTGTTTGGATTGTTTAGTCTGAATGCTGAGATGGATGTGGTGTGTATGTAGTTTGTTTAATTTTATGTTAGAATACAGATTATTTCAATATCAATAAATAATTTTTGTACTTTTTCATCACTTTGGTTTGTGTCTCTCCTAATATTTCATTCATTTGTGTCATTAATATTGTTTGAAGTTGCCCTAGGAATTTACAGTATGTAATATGTCCCTGCCTAGAGGAACTTCTTATAGCAGGGGGCCCTTTATCTTCGCATTTGAGTCTATGAGGGGGTGCATGAGTCTCTGAGTGGGCCTAGAAGAGGGTGGGTAAGTCTCAGTGGGTCTGTGAGTAGGTGAGTGATTCTCTGAGTCGGTCTGTGAGTCAGTGCATGAGTCGCTGAGTAGGTCTGTGAGTGGGTGTGAGATGGTATGAGTTTTTCCGTAAGTGGGTGCATGAGTGTCTGAGTGGGTCTGTAAGTGGGTGTACGTGTCTGAGTGGGTCTGTGAGTAGGTGCATTAATGTCTGAATGGGTCTGTGAGTGGCTGTGAGAGTGTCTTAGTGGGTCTGTGAGTGGGTGGATGAAAGCCTGAGTGGGTTTGTGAGTGGGTGTGAGAGTGTCTGAGTGGGTCTGTGAGTCGGTGCATGAGTGTCTGAGTGGGTCTACGAGTGAGTGTGTGTGAGTGACTGAGTAGGTCTGTGAGTGTGGGTGTGAATGGGTCTGTGAGTGGGTATAAGAGTGTCTGGGTAGGTCTGTGAGTGGGTGTATCAGTGTCTAAGTGGGTGTGTGAGTGCCTGAGTATGTGAGTGAGTTACTGGGTATATAAGTGTCTGTGTGGGTGTGTCAGTAGCTGTGTGAATGACAGGCCACAACGGAACCACACCTGGCCCTTTATCTAACAAGAGTCCACAGTTTTGCACAAAATATCTACTCTAGTGGAGTACTTTTTTTCTGGTTAATTAGTAACTGCTACCTCGTTGGGAAAATGTCCGGTGAGTATTCTTCACTACTTCTGTGTAATGGACCGCAAGGAAATGTCTCCAGTGACCTTGTATGCATTTCAGCATGTGATTGTTCCTTCTGCATCTTTATTCAGAAATCTGTGATAACATGAATCCTACTATAGAGAGCACAGCAAAACTGCAAAGAGGTAAATCTCCACCAAACACGGGTACTTCCTCTCAGCCATATGAGGTAAGTGCTTCTTTGTTTGGTGGAAATGTCCTCATATTCCTTGGCATGAAGAACGAGTCACCAAAATCTCAGGAAAACGCACTGAGGTGCCTTATGGTAAGCTTTCCATCATCCTGGCAAAAGGCAGGAAGATCTTGCATACTACTAACGTGGGCAGCGAAGCCCACACAAATATTAGAACGGAAAGGAGGCCCCCTTCCTGGGCCAATTTTGGCATTGAGGACCCCGGGGCCCAGCCACAATACAGTAGGGGGGCCATGCAGTCCCCTCCATGGGCCGATTTCAGCCCTGGGGACCCCATCACCCAGGGCCCAGCCTTGTAATGCTGGGTGCCCAGGCAGCAGCATTTGGGACCACGGGGGAGCCTGAATGCCCTTGTGGTCCCTGCCTGCTCCTTGTCTCCTGCAGCAGCCAGCATTGCTCGTGTTCAGGTAACATTAACTGTACATTTTTATCACAAATGGTGCGTAATTATGCTCAGTGGCACAGTGGCATCATTTTGGGTATTTTGCATAATAAGCATAATGCGGAATTCCAGAAATTACTCAAATTATGTTGGTGTCATTTAAATGTTGCTGACACCTAATAAAACTCACCATTGACTGAAATTATGGTGTCTTTGTACCCACAAAGAAGCCATCCAAATTTGACTTTCCTGGTGCTATGTGGTTTTGGTTGCCTTCCTCTGCCTCCTGCACTCCACCCCATCTGCTACAGGTATGAGAAGATCAGAAAGTCCAGCTCTCAACATGGCATGGCAAGCCGCAAAGCACTAAACAGTAACAGCACAGCAGGAGACTTCTTCCCCTTCCAAAAGGCATTACTATGACTTTATACTCACATGTCCAAATGAGTTGAAATTTCAGAGCCTGAATTGTCTTTGCTTAAGTTCTCTTTCTCTGGGCTTATGATTCAGCCTCAAATTGTGTGCACAGTGACAAAACAGGTCTTGAAGAATATGCAGGGAGAATCCTTTCAGATGGGTTCATGGACCTGGTTTCATTTGCATTTAAAAATAAAAACATTTCGATCACATTGGGTTGGAAAAAGGCAAATAATTGCCTAGGTTTAGCACCCAACTCAATTGTGGTAACATGAACCTATGAATTTTTACAAAAGCCTTCTCCCTCTCCATCTTCTTCATGTAACAGGCACTTGTTTGGAAAATATTTCAGAGATCATGAATGCTCCAGTCCCTCCATGATTCCAGAATTGTAAGGTAATTCTATATTTTCTGGTGTCCTAAGTGCTTTGTCTTATTGTGGATATCTTGCACAATGTTTGTAAGATACAGGTTCTTTAAGATTTCTTCAGTCTCAGAGATAAACCTATCCAGTACGGGAACTCTCTGATTGTAGTTGTTCATTTTTAAGTCTATTTAGTATAAGTTTACCTTTGTTGACCACACTACATGATTGCGGGTGACCTCCTGCTGCATAACTCCCCTAGGATGGAGTGGTGCACCATAAACATCTATGACTCTGTTGCTGATCAATATAATTTAGTCTTCCCACTTGTTAAGTTTTATATGGCTTAGTGGAAGCATCACATTATCTATGTGGCCAAACTCTGCACACCTGCATATGTGTCACTGACAGTGCCCTAATACCTAAAGGCATTGTCAGAGATTGCTTGTTTGTAGCTTTTCAGTGCTTCAGATTTATTAGTTGTAGAAACTCTATAGCATCGGTCCTCTACACATAATGCATGACAAATAAGCTGTCTCTGCTTCCCACTGTTGCCTATGCTTTTCAATTCACAACTGACCTAATCCAGATCATCCGATGAGCGGGACATGTTCTGGCTGTCACACTTGATAGATCGGATGTTTCTATGCCTCCGTTTTTGGGTGTAACCATCAAAAAGAACTCCCCCACTGGCTGTATGGACCCTTTATAGTTGACTTGAAGCGTTGAGGGAGAGCTAACATTCAGAACTCATTTACCATTCAATGAACCAAAACAGTTCCACAGTAATGATAGAAAGGATGGTATGCAACTATAAAGGTTTATTTTAGAATTTTTAGTTCATAACAATCAGCAAAATTGGCATTGATACACGAAATATATATTGACAGGGAAAATATTAGGGCACTCAAGCACACAGAATTTTTGCAATATAATGTACAGAATGCAAATAACCAATATGCAAAGCATGCAAAACATCCAGACTGAGGGGCCGATTCCGATCTCGGCCGGTAGGGCTCCGAATCGGATTCGGCTTAACCGGATCCGATTCGGAGCCCTATTTCCCGACCGATTCGTACGCGCGTCCGGGCGAGCGAGTACGATGCGTATTCGCCGTCCGACTCGTCCGGGCGTCCCGACCGCTCCGACCGACTCGATCCCGGGTCGAACCGCACCGACCGACTCGCTCGGACCCGACTCGCACCGCGCAATGGAGACGTTCCCCGGCCGGGTAAGTACGATGCGTGCCGCGAGCAGTCCGACCGAGCCGCGCACTCCAGCTCGAAAGAGCTGTCGGAGCCGTACTTTGGGGGTCCGTGTCGGACCCCCCTGTACGCATAGCCGCGCGAGTCGCACACAGGGGGGACCCATGGGTCCCCCCTACCTGTGCGTGTACGGCGCGAATCGCTTCGCCGCGTACACGCTGTAGTGGGCGCACTTGTCCGCATCGCACCCATTGAGTCAATGGGAGCCCGCGTACGCGTTGTACGACAGGCTCCCATTGACTTCAATGGGAGTCCGACCGACTCGAGTCCGATGGCATACGTGCACATCGTACTCGTTCGGTCGGACTGCACGGGTCCGATTCGGTCGGAAATCTCTCCGGGTCCGGCTCGGTCGGAGAGATTTCCGGCCCGAATCGGAATCGGCCCCTCAGTGTTCCGTAATGAAACTAGCCCTATCTAAACTCGGAAATTGAAAGTGCAAAGGGAAAGTTATAAAGGAGAAAAGAGGAAGGTGTCAGCATCATGTAAACCTCAGTAGAGGTTCAGAAGTAAATGGAAAGAGTGTTTAGCAAGAAACTGCACACTTGAGAAATCATAAGATACAGAGATCTGCTCTCCCAAGTCAGGATAAGGCCTGCCCTAACTAATATTTAACACCAAATCAAAGCACAATCGAAGGTCCCAGAACATCCGTATCTTGCTCCCACAGTCTACAGCCCATCCCATGGTGGCATTTTCTAGGAGCCGGCAATCCCCTAAATTCCCATCCCAACACAATTGATTACATATATGCTTGCCCTTGAGAGTTGCATCTTCCTAGTATGCCGGGTACAGGAGACTACTTTAATCGTAATTTTTCTGCCTTTGCTGCGAACCTTCATCCTCATAAGTCACTATCAGTCTAATACAATACAATGAGCCTTTCTCTAGCTAGAAAGGTCTCTATAACGCACATGCAAGGAAAGAATAAACAGCATAATAACAGTTTGAAACGTGTGACACTAGGTTTAGGCCTCATGTCAAGCTAAGCTAGCTTGAGGATCAAAATGAACATACATTTTAATATTATTGACCATAAGAAAGCAAGCTATCATCTTTATAACATGAATACTCAACATGAGTTGGTGCATGGGTTATTTATTCACTGTAATAAAACCACACATGGGGGCATATTTACAAGCCCCTTGCGGCACTTTTGCGCCGCTGTTGCGTCACGCATGTGACGCAGCGGCGACGCAAACCATGCGCCGCGTTGCGCTATATTTACAACGTGACGCATCTAGGGAGATGCGTCACGTAGTAACCCCTGCGCCACATGAAACCTGCGTCAGGTTTCATGTGGGCGCTACCGGCGCAGGGGGCGTTCAGGCGCAGGAACACCTCGGAAAAGTGACATAGTGAAATCTACAAGATTTCACGCAGTCACTCTTCCGGCGCTGTGCGTCAAATCCTTACGCCTGCTTCAAGCAGGCGTAAGGATTGACGCACCATGTTAGAGATAGGGAAGGTTGGAACAGTGCTGGAGTTGCGTCGCGCTTGCGACACAGCTTCAGCACTGCGCCAACCTTCCGCCGGCAGATGCGTCACGCATCTGCTTATCCTTGCGCCACGATGCGCCGCATTGTAAATGCGGCGCATCGGACGTGGCGCAGAGGGTAAGACTGCGTGACGCATTTTCCCTGGCGCATCCCTGCTGATATGCAGGGATGCGCCAGGGAACTTAAATATGCCCCATGGTTTATAATTGTGCACAGCAATGTTTATCTACTACAATGCAGAAGGGTGAAACACACAAGTTAATGAATTATGGCACATGTTTAATATATGGATTATATATCGTAACATATTGATACAGTGAATGTAAAGGGTGCAGTCTAAATTATGCTGCCCCATACTAATGACGTGCATACTCTAGGTTGAGTACTTTCCATGCCTGATGAAGTTTGATTGCTACATGTTAACAGCCGCATTATCCTCCTTTTTTCTGCTTAGTTCCGAGAAATGTCTGAGTCCCCAAAATTACATCCAAATAATCTGCCATCGCCTGCCGTTTTTCTTGAGACATTTTACTTCATGTTTTATATCTTCAACATGACATTTAGGATTTAAAATGTGCTTGCTTGGCTGGGTATACACCATAGATGGAGTCCTGAAGAAAACTGTGTGTGGGGAGGGGGCAATGATTTGTGAGAGCCCCCTTAAATGGAGTAGCTTGATTAAGAACCAATAGTTTCATTCTATTTTGATACTTGACCTCTTCAGGGATAGAAATAGGGGAATATCAGGTTCCCCTACAGAAGTTCTCAACATGCAAATTTGCAGGTTCCTTAGTTTTAGATCTATAGGTAGAGCATTATTTCCAGATAATGTGGTTTAATCTTCCTCACTTGTAGGAATGTTTTGTTTGAAAAGAGGTCTATACTGGCATTGCACCAACATGACCCAATCCAATCATGTAGGTTCAGAGCCTCACAAATTCTTTCTCAGTCCCCCGTTTAGAAAATGGGTACAGGTCCCCCATGTGTAAGAGTTATTGCTTTATCTGCTAGGGCTTTGCCACTGCTGCACCTCAATAGATTTTTTCTTTCATCCAAGTCATGCTTAATGTCTAAAGGCCCATTCCCTGGGGAAAATGCCCCTTAAAATTCTAGCTATCCAAGCCAGATGAGCTGATTGTAATAATCTCATCGAGATTTAATTCACTCAAAAATGCTTGATTTCCACTAAGGTTCTGAGACACTGATCTCCGCAACCTCGGAGTGATGGTTTCCAGAGACAAGGAAGAAATCATCAGGGTGAATTATGGTGCAGCGCTATCTAATATCACTGACAGCATTACAAGTTGGATCTTCCTACCATTGTCCTTAGCGGGACACATCTCACTGATGAAAATGGTTATTTTGCCAAAACTTTTATATTTGTTTCTCGCCAGGACGCCACTTCTTCAAGGCCCTTAAGACACAGCTGATTTGGTTGGCATGGGCTTGCAAGCAAGCCCAGATCCAATGGGATACGCCTATGTTGCTTTTTCCAAAGGCTGGCTTCAAGCCCCTGACATGGAGCTATACTATTTATGCACCCAAGCTCACTTCACTATCCATTGGTACAGACCCACTCCCTTCCTCCCACATGTAGCGATAGAACAGGGATACATGGCTCCCATCCCCCAAACCTCCTATTTGGGAACCCACAACAACTCCTCAGCATTGATTAACTTCATAGTTGCATCCACCTCCCTAGCTTGGTCCAACATAGCCCAGAAGCTGGGCAAACCACTACTATACTCCCCCTTAACCCCTTCGCTGCTAGGCCTTCCCCCCCCCCCCTGTGCTAAGCCTTTTTTTGGCTATTTGGGGTAGTTCGCGCTTAGTCCCCTGTAACTTTTTGACCACATAAGGTATCCACGCCAAATTTGCGTCCTTTTTTTCCAACATCATGGGGATTCTGAAGGTACCCAGGGTTTGTGGATTCCACTGGAGGGGACCCAGAAATTAGCCAAAATACAGATACATTTTTTTGGGGGGGGGGGAATGGGAAAAAAGGGCTACAGATGAATGCGTCTGATTTTTTCCCTGCAAATGGTATCAGCAAAGGGGTTGTGGTGCTGAAATCACCATTTTCCCAGCTTTCAGGAACAAGCAGACTTTTGTCAGAAAACCAAATTTTTTTACACAGTTTTGGCATTTTTCTGGGACATAGCCTATTTTTGCTATTTTTTGTGCTTTCAATCTCCTTCCAGTTAATGGTAGAAATGGGTATGAAAGCAATAATGGATCGTGGAGAACTATACATTTTTAAAAAGTAGACACAATTCTGAATTCAGCAAGGGGTCATTTGTGTAGATCCTTCAAGGTTTCTTCATAGAAACTAACAGTTAAATATAGGAAAAATTGAAAATTAGTTGAAAAAAACAGCCATTTGTGCCAACGTTTTCACCTGTAACTTCTTCTAATTGTGACAGCTGTTTGAAAGCAATATACCGTTACATCCGCTAGACCTTTCTGGTTGTGGGGAAATATAGGACTTGTAGGTTCACCAAGAACCCGACGAACCCAGAGCCAATAACTGAGCAGCGTCTTGCAATGGTTTTTCATTATGTTCCGGGTATATAGCAATTAATTTGGGAAAATATATACATGGAAAAATCGGTATGAAAGACACCTATGTATTTCTGAAATTGGAACAAAATATAGAGTTTAGAAACAGTAGATATTTGCACATTTCTGAAATTGTGAGTACCCATACTAGCATGAGACTTATAGGTCATTTTTCAAAATGACTTCTTTTTACACATTGTCTTTCATTTGGAAGGCAGAAATGCATCGAAAGTCAATAGGTAATAACAGTTGCTCTGCAATTCTGTGTTACCCTAAGTCTCCCGATAAAAATGGTACCTCACTTGTGTGGGTAGGCCTAGTGCCTGCGACAGGAAACGGTCCAAAACGCAATGTGGACACACTTTATATTTACAGTGAAAACTGACCCTTTATTTGCAAAGTGCCTAGCTGTAGATTTTGAACCCTAGCTCTACCGGCACCTAGGGAAACCTATCAAACCTATACATTTTTGAAAAGTAGACACCCAGGGGAATCCAGGATTGGGTGACTTGTGTGGCTCTCACCAGGTTCTGTTACCCACAATCCCTTGCAAACCTCAAAATTTGTAAAAAACACCACATTTTCCTCACATTTATGTGGTGGAAAGTTGTGGAATCAGTGTGGATCCACAAAATTCCACCTACCCCGCGTTCCCCAAAGTCTTCTGAGAAAAACTGTACCTCACTTGTGTGGGTAGGCCTAGTGCCTGCGACAGGAAACGGCCCAAAATGCAATGTGGACACACCACATTTTCACAGTGAAAACTTTCCCTTTTTTGCAAAGTGCCTTGCTGTAAATTTTTAACCCTAGCTCTGCCGGCACCTAGGCAAACCTAGCAAACCTATACATTTTTGAAAACTGCACACCCAGGGAAATCCAGGTTGGGGTGACTTGACTGACTCTCACCAGGTTCTGTTACCCAGAATCCCTTGCAAACCTCAAAATTTGTAGAAAAACCCCCCACATTTTTCTCACATTTCTGTGGTGGAAAGTTCTGGAATCTGCATGGATCCACAAAATTCCACCCACCCCGCGTTCCCCAAAGTCTTCCGAGAAAAATGGTACCTCACTTGTGTGGGTAGGCCTAGTGCCCGTGACAGGAAACGGCCCAAAACGCAACGTGGACACACCACATTTTCACAGTGAAAACTGACCCTTTTTTTGCAAAGTGCCTAGCTGTAGATTTTGAACCCTAGCTCTGCCGGCACCTAGGGAAACCTATCAAACCTATACATTTTTTAAAGTTAGACACCCAGGGGAATCCAGGATGGGGTGACTTGACTGGCTCTCACCAGGTTCTGTTACCCAAAATTTGTAATAAAAACCACATTTTCCTCACATTTATGTGGTGGAAAGTTCTGGAATCTGCGTGGATCCACAAAATTCCACCCAGCCCGCGTTCCAAAAAGTCTTCAGAGAAAAATGGTACCTCACTTATGTGGGTAGGCCTAGTGCCCGCGAAAGGAAACGGCCCAAAACGCAACGTGGACACACCACATTTTCACAGTGAAAACTTTCCCTTTTTTTGCAAAGTGCCTAGCTGTAGAATTTGAACCCTAGCTCTGCCGGCACCTAGGGAAACCTAGCAAACCTATACATTTTTGAAAACTAGACACCCGGGGGATTCTAGGGAGGTATGGCTTGCGTGGATCCCCCAACTTTTTCTTACCCAGAATCCCTTGCAAACCTCAAATTTAGCTGAAAAAATCACTTTTTCCACACATTTTTGTGTGGGAAAGTTGTGGCATCATCGGGCAGACACAAATTTCCTACCACCCAGCGTTCCCCCAGGTCTCCCAATAAAAATGGTGCCTCACTCGTGTGGGAGGCCCAAGTACCCGCGACAGGCAATGGGGGAGCAAAGGCCCTTGCCCAAGGGGCCGCTCCCCCCTCCCTGGTGCTAGTGGGTGGATCTTTAACACAATGCTTCTCGGGTCTATTATAAAGTGAAAAAGTGTCTCTCAGCAAAGCTCCATTGGGGAGCAATCCCTTTCAGGACGAATGCCCTCACCCACCATAGGTGGCATGCTTCATTATATGGCCTCCGGTTGCAGCTCGTGTACCATAACAGGGTACCGACGGAGAGAGCGGGGCCCCCTTCCCTGAGTTGTTACCAGGTAGAGGCGGGTCTACTTAGCCATCAATTCGGATGAGTTCCAGTAGTACCGAGCCTAAAACATTTGGATTACTGGTTTGATATCACTGTATTTTGGTATTATTATTTTTTCACATATGCAGCAGCGTTATTAATATTTTCTCATGGTCCTGAAGAAAGCCTGGACACTATGTTAGACCAATAAGGCTGAAACATGTCGACCTACCTGACCAACCTAGCAGTTTAATTGATACTGCTTTGCACTGCTTTTTAACCCTGCCAGTTTGGACAAGCCAATAAATATATTTTGTCCTCTCTAGGTAGTTTTAGTTTCACACTTAGCATCACAATTACACCCAGCGATGCACCCTCACAACTCCTAGCATTCACAGATGGGGCTTTTAGTACCCTTATGAAAACATCCCAGAGCTCCTACCTCACATTGAGGGAGTTGTAGCCCTCAGTGAGACTAGGTTTTCTCACTGGGAGGAGAAGCCCATATAATGAAGCATGCCACCTATGGTGGGTGAGGGCATTCGTCCTGAAAGGGATTGCTCCCCAATGGAGCTTTGCTGAGAGACACTTTTTCACTTTATAATAGACCCGAGAAGCATTGTGTTAAAGATTATTATTCTAAGGGGAATCACTTCTCGCAGGTCTTTAAAACTTTTTCCCTTGGACCCTCTCTTCACTTTCTTTGTGTTTCAGCTAGTGGGTGGATCCCTGCTTGGAGATCGCCCTCCTGCGGTGCTTCCCAAGCAGGGATCCACTAGGGAAGGGTACCATTGGAAAGTGGAGATTCTCCCCTTTCCAACGATACCTCTCCCAAGTGTTTCGGTGCTCGGGGGGCTGAGATAGCCCCACGAGCACTGAAACACTGAAACTGAAACTAAGCTAACCATTCCGTCATGAGCACCGAAGGGGTTAACCCCCTATCATGTCACCCTCATTTAGGTTTTATAATAGTACCAATTGGCTGCCTTAGTTGACGCTTGTTGCCCAGTCCTTATGCAGCTTATTTCGTCTCAGGTTTTTCACTCTATGAAGCAATCTTCAATCCTTGAGCTTATCTGACGCTTGCAGGTAAGCCTCACCATTTACACACTATGTCCTTGCTCGCCCCCTTGGAGCATTGCCAGGGCTCAATTTGTCCTATCTAATTTTAGATCCTCTGACGGCTTCTACCCAGGAAGGGACACTTCAGCAAGTCATCCCACTTTTTGGGTGACTAACAGGACACCCTTTAGCTACTAAGCTGCCTTTCCCCTTACGTTGGAACACAATTGTGAATTCTTTTCCGCTCATTTTTTAGGCTGTCAACACTCCCACTTGTCCTGAAGAAGACCCGCTATGACATTCCAATAATGCTCTGTCAGGGTCGAAACGTCGACGAATACATATGGTTCAGATCAATCAAATCTCTGGTTACTAAATCAATAAGCCAACCTGCTGTTCACCAGAGTTATTGCCAACTCTCATTCTGACCGCATTCTATTCCCCTGTATAAAGAATTGTACATAATATCACTTTGTATATATGCACTGCACCACTGTCACTGAGCACTTAATGTCACTTTGTCAGTATTTCTTGTATTGACAGCCTTCTGATTTCTTGTAAATTTTGATTTATACGTTTAATTGATATAAAAAAGAGCCTTTTGCAATCATTTATTAGTAGGTGTTTTGCTTTAATTCTGTGTTTCTACGTCACTTGATATGTGTTCCATCTTTTGTGATACGTTTCATGAATTAACCAATGTAAATGCTATACTCGTCATACTTATTTAATAAGTATCAAGCAACTCCTTCGGGTTTCTTTCAAAGCAGTTGGGTTCTACCCGACAGAACCATTGTAGTTTATTGTATACATACCCAGGGTCTGAGGGACACAGGGTCGCCCCATTGTTGCCATACCCTCTCCTGCCAGTCACACATGAGGCAACTTGCCGACAACTCCTACACAAATATGATCTAGACATCTGTGGAAACCTCTATAGTGAGGGCTCATTTATAGACAAAACGACCTTCTTTGCAGGGGAGCAAACGGCCCGCTTGATGTTTTTCTACATATACGGATAAAGCATAATGTTAAAGCTGCCACTCCTGACTTTCCACGAGAACCCCCCACTCTTGACACGCTACACATGCTGCTCCAAGCTGATGCACTGCACCATCTAGTATCGCTCCTATATCCAGTGGCTGAGCTAGAGATTCCTCCCACTACAGGTTGCCTTCGGTCCAAATGGGATGTAGATCTGGGCACTCCAATGACCGATGAACAATGGCGCAATTGCTGCATGCAGATAGGCAAAATAGCTTCCAGCAGTAGACTATGGATAATCCATTACAAATTTCTTCACAGATTGTACTATACACTGGTGAGACTACCTATATACCGTCTCCGTCCCTATGACAACAACGCAGAATTTTTACATCTGGCATGGTCCTGCGCTTCCATCCAAACTTACTGGAGGGATGTGGCCACAGCACTTTAAGACATGACTGGTCAACCAATACAACTCACACCGCTCATGGCACTGCTGGGCTTTACACGTGAGGTCGAAGTCAGCTTTAGGAAATATGTAGCATTGAGCCTACTCATTGCAAAATGCAGAAAAGCCTGTAGATGGGGTCATGGCAGGGCACCCAAATTCAAGGAATGGTTGACTAACCTGACCCACTGTCAAGACCAATTGACTATGTATGCGGAACTTCTGCCCCACAGCTCCCGTCTCAGTGATATATGAGAACCCTTACATAACTATCTGCTTAATCAGCCACAAAGCGATGAGAAAACACCTGAGCCTCTGGCCGTGTTCTAAGCAGCTTCTTGCATCAAAGGATTCATTTAAAGTTGGGACAATGAGTCTACTCTTCCATACTAAATTGGGCGGAGGTCACCATATCTACCCTCCTGGCCCTCTTCCCCCTTCTAACCTCTGCACTCTATGAGGCAATGGCCTGTGCACTGGCATGTCCCCTTACACCACGTTGATGATACTTCTCCACAGTCTCTATTATCGCAGTTAAAAAATGTAATGATGTGGTACGAGATATGCTAATGGAGCCGAGATGTATTGTTTTTGATATTGTTGTAAACACTGTTTTTTTTTCTTCATTACTGAAATTATGACTAATTCCTTTGTCAGCTGTACCAACAAAAACCCAAAATAGAAAGTTTTAAAAAAACCACAAAACAAACTGATCTGTGTTTGGTTAATCCCAGTCTGTAATTGCTCAGGTGAGTAAAAGAATATGCACAAGAATACTGACCACAGTAATTAACATTGCCTTTGCTGGCTTTAGGGTGGTTGACTGGTGCAGCCGCACCTTCCACTCAGCTCTGGGGATGCTGTGTTTAGAAATAACTTTTAGGTTTAAAAGCACCTGCTGCAGAGTTCTTTGTGAATCCAGAAGTTTTCAGGCAACTATAAAAATGTCAATATAACACTGGTGATTAATGTTCCTGCTGGAGAGAGATCGAGTTTTGTCTAGTGGCATTTTTAACGCATCATAAAGTAGTGCAGAGGGTTAATATGCCTACTGCAAAGAACAAGTACCAAACAGATCGCAGAGCTGTATTTTATGTGGATAGCTCAGTGGGTTACTGCTTTTGTCATAGAGATCCTTTTGTTACTTGCAGTTCATGCAATCCTAATATAGTACAGTGAACTGCCATGAAAGAGCTGCATGCAAACTGCATGGTATAGGTTAGAAAGGTTTGTTGTTTCAGCAGTTTTTCATTATCCTAATGTTGCTAAAATGGGTTCTTTTGGGTAGAAGTATATTCTTATCAGAAAAGCCAATCTTGACCACTGTGGTATGTTATAAATCCTGGGACTTATTTATGAGAGCCCTGTGTTACTTTTGCACCACGTAAAGTGGTGCATGTGTAACGCAGGGCTCTCATAAAGATTTATGAAGCCACGTAAAGCCACCCTGCATGGCTTTGAGTGGCCTAAAAAATCATGAGTAAGGTGATGCACTGGAAATCTGCGCCCGGGAGGCATTCCATGGTTATCGCAGTGGATTTTCCCACGTAACAGTTTTGGAATTTGATGCTGCCTATGATTTACAAAGTGATGTAAAGCTAGGGAAGCGTCAAATCCGTACACCTCCCGAGGTGAGGCGTAATGAGGAGAAATAAGTTTACTCTGCCTCATTTTTTGCTCTTTCCTTATGTGCTGCATTTTGCAGCACACATAGAAAGAGGGAAATGTCCTGTAGCATTGTTTTTGAGCAGGAAGGTGCCCCTTCCTGCACAAAACCAATCTTAACTGCAACGGAGCCTGCCTGCAATGGAGGTACAGTGCCTGCATTGGCGCTAGGCTGCCAAAACTGTGCCAGCACAGGCAGAAAGGTACCTTGCTGCGCTGCCCTACACCAAAAGGTCATAAATGAGGGCCCCTGAGTTTTTCCTTCCCCAGACCTAATGCTCATACAAATACTGCTAGTTTAGACGACATGTGATTCTCACACCTTGTAATCCTCATTGTCTTATGTAACATTTCCTACAGACTGATTTACAAACGTATAATTCATTCTCTCTGTATAATGTGTATGTGATGTAAAGTGCTCAAATAATCTACACTGGTAAGACGAGAGCTGTCAGAAATTGGCTTACTGGTTGACAGGGGTGTGAGCCCTGGCCAAGCAGCAACCACAATCCTAGTCTGGGTAAGGCACAAGCCCCTGGTAGCTTGACACAGAACATTTAACTTTGAGCCAATGTGTAAAGTATTTGTGCAACACTTCAAACAGTAAAACAGTGAAAACACCACACAGAAAGATTCCCACCCACGGTTGCAAAAATAGAGGAAATTGTACTAATTAAAACAAGACTAAACTGACGGGAAATCCAATCAATAGAACCAGAGTTATGTTTTTATAGAATAAACTGCGATATAGTGCCTAAAAGCATAAAGCGACTATCTGGTCACGCTAGATCGGGTCAAAAGCAGAAGTTCAAGCTGACCACGCTGAAGCACGGGTCGGATACAGTCCCATATTAGTCCTGCTGAAGGTTTTCCTTCTCAAGTGTTGTGCCAAAAGTCCAGTTCGTATTTTAGAAGATTGTCCGGGGCAAGGAGAGCGCCACTGGCTGTGACCAGCATGGCGCAAGGAGTATGTCTGGCTTTGTGGACGGGTGGACTGGTGCTTCACGTTGGCTGTCCTTCGTGGTGATCAATGCTTGCTGGGCGAAGAGACAGGCTGGTGGTAGATCGTGCTGATATTTGGTGTGAGGGCCACTGTTCTGGGTGAACAGTCTTGTTTGTGGCTGCGCAGAGCCAAAAAGCTTGAATTTAGGAGCTCAAGAGTCACATCAAGGGTCCAGGAGCTGAGGGGAACCACGTGGGGCAAAGGAACTCGCTGAAGTTGGGTCCTGGTACTGTTGAGGAGGCTGTTATGTCCCTGAGACTCAGATCAGGAGGCCAGCAGACTAGCCCATTGAGTCACTTTGGGGTCCTGTATTTAAGATGGAGTTGCAGGTCCAGTTCTTCTTTCCCAGGCAAGAGAGCAGCAGGCAGTAGGTGATCACGGCAGGGCAGGAGCTCCTTGTAGAACAGCAGTCCAGCAGAGTGACAGACCTTATAGAAGCACAGCAGTCCTTCTTCCTGGCAGAGTACCCACAGGTCCAAAAGTGCATTGAAGCGGTGGTGTCTGAGGCCCATCTTTTATGCACAGTTGTGCCTTTGAAGTTGGGAGAAGCTTCTAGAGGCATGTCTGTCTCCCTGCCCTGGCTCCATACTAACTACAGGAGGTATGAAGCCCTTTGGGTGGAGACAGGACAGAGTCTATTCAGGTGTAAGTGAGGCTGGGTCCAGCACCTCCCTCCCCTCCTGCCAGTGATGGCCCATCCAATCACACCTAAGCTCCCATTGTGTGCGGTTGTCTAGGAGGAATACACAAAGCCCAACTGCCATCTAAACCCAGTCATGTTAGCAGAGCCAAATGGCCAAAGCAAGAAAATGCCAACTTATATAAAATATAATGAGGCAACCCCAATCTTATCCTTTGGGAGGGATAGGCCTTGCAGTAGTGAAAAACAAATGTAAGAGTTTTTCGCTACGTGGACATATAAAACTTAAAAGTACATGCCCATCTTTTTAAATACACTGTACCCCGCCCTTGGGACTGTCCATGGCCTACCTTATGAGTGATAAAAAGGAAGGTTTATTTTGCCAGGTCAACATGGCAGGTTAAAATTGCATATGCAGGCTATACACTGGCAGGCTCGAGACATGTTTAAAGGGCTACTTGAGTGGGTGGCACAATCAGTGCTGCAGGCTCACTAGTAGCATTTAATTTACAGGCCCTGGGCCCATGTAGTGCATTTTGCTAGGGACTTATAAGTAAATTAAATATGCCACTTGGGTATAAGCTAAGGTTTCCATGTTTTAAGCAGAGAGAACAAGCAATTTAGCACTGGTAAGCTGTGGTAAAGTGTGCAGAGTCCTAAGGCCAGCAAAAAGACTGTCAGCAAAAACAGGAGGTCTGAAGACAAAAAGTTAGGGCCAATGATGCCAGGTCTAACAAGCGCTATAAAACAAATGAAATGCATGTGAGAAAGGGGATGTGGAGAGGTGCTAGGCATTTTTGGAGGGTGGTAATTAGAGAAAGAGGTCATGGGGAGGCACCAAAAAGATTGTCGCACCGGGCCCCACCAGCACTAAAGCCGGCCCTGAACATTGCCTAGCATCAATCATAATTTTTGTATCCTATTTTTTGTTGTAACCAATTTGTGCGAGTGATGTATCCCCTTTGGTATCGCTTTGTTTGCCCTAAGTTGGCAGGGTATGCCCAGACGTGGGTCCCTTGCTCACTTTGCCACTGGAATCAAGATAGCCTGGCTGATGAGGATTTTGAACCCGAAACCGGTCCCAGGATGCTTGTTTCCGGTCCAGGGAAGACATGGCTTGGCAGTTCGGGCTGGACTGTTCCCATGAGGCACAGGGTCAGACTGATTTGCATATGGCCATGTCTGAACTGGGGTGGTGGAGTGAGCTAAAGAATGATGATGGATTAAACCCAGATCAGTTGACTGGGGGTGAGTGTTTGATTTGTTCTAACGCTCCGTCCATCATCCCCTTTGGTATCGCTTTGTTTGCCCTAAGTTGGCAGGGTATGCCCAGACGTGGGTCCCTTGCTCACTTTGCCACTGGAATCAAGATACCCTGGCTGATGAGGGTTTTGAACCCGAAACCGGTCCCAGGATGCTTGTTTCCGGTCCAGGGAAGACATGGCTTGGCAGTTCGGGCTGGACTGTTCCCATGAGGCACAGGGTCAGACTGATTTGCATATGGCCATGTCTGAACTGGGGTGGTGGAGTGAGCTAAAGAATGATGATGGATTAAACCCAGATCAGTTGACTGGGGGTGAGTGTTTGATTTGTTCTAACGCCCGGTCCATCATCCCCTTTGGTATCGCTTTGTTTGCCCTAAGTTGGCAGGGTATGCCCAGACGTGGGTCCCTTGCTCACTTTGCCACTGGAATCAAGATACCCTGGCTGATGAGGGTTTTGAACCCGAAACCGGTCCCAGGATGCTTGTTTCCGGTCCAGGGAAGACATGGCTTGGCAGTTCGGGCTGGACTGTTCCCATGAGGCACAGGGTCAGACTGATTTGCATATGGCCATGTCTGAACTGGGGAGGGTGGGAGTGAGCTAAAGAATGATGATGGATTAAACCCAGATCAGTTGACTGGGGGGTGAGTGTTTGATTTGTTCTAACGCTCCGTCCATCATCCCCTTTGGTATCGCTTTGTTTGCCCTAAGTTGGCAGGGTATGCCCAGACGTGGGTCCCTTGCTCACTTTGCCACTGGAATCAAGATAGCCTGGCTGATGAGGGTTTTGAACCCGAAACCGGTCCCAGGATGCTTGTTTCCAGTCCAGGAAGACATGGCTTGGCAGTTCGGGCTGGACTGTTCCCATGAGGCACAGGGTCAGACTGATTTGCATATGGCCATGTCTGAACTGGAGTGGTGGGAGTGAGCTAAAGAATGATGATGGATTAAACCCAGATCAGTTGACTGGGGGTGAGTGTTTGATTTGTTCTAACGCTCCGTCCATCATCCCCTTTGGTATCGCTTTGTTTGCCCTAAGTTGGCAGGGTATGCCCAGACGTGGGTCCCTTGCTCACTTTGCCACTGGAATCAAGATAGCCTGGCTGATGAGGGTTTTGAACCCGGTCCCAGGATGCTTGTTTCCGGTCCAGGGAAGACATGGCTTGGCAGTTCGGGCTGGACTGTTCCCATGAGGCACAGGGTCAGACTGATTTGCATATGGCCATGTCTGAACTGGGGTGGTGGAGTGAGCTAAAGAATGATGATGGATTAAACCCAGATCAGTTGACTGGGGGTGAGTGTTTGATTTGTTCTAACGCTCCGTCCATCATCCCCTTTGGTATCGCTTTGTTTGCCCTAAGTTGGCAGGGTATGCCCAGACGTGGGTCCCTTGCTCACTTTGCCACTGGAATCAAGATAGCCTGGCTGATGAGGGTTTTGAACCCAAAACCGGTCCCAGGATGCTTGTTTCCGGTCCAGGGAAGACATGGCTTGGCAGTTCGGGCTGGGCTGTTCCCATGAGGCACAGGGTCAGACTGATTTGCATATGGCCATGTCTGAACTGGGGTGGTGGAGTGAGCTAAAGAATGATGATGGATTAAACCCAGATCAGTTGACTGGGGGTGAGTGTTTGATTTGTTCTAACGCTCCGTCCATCATCCCCTTTGGTATCGCTTTGTTTGCCCTAAGTTGGCAGGGTATGCCCAGACGTGGGTCCCTTGCTCACTTTGCCACTGGAATCAAGATAGCCTGGCTGATGAGGGTTTTGAACCCGAAACCGGTCCCAGGATGCTTGTTTCCGGTCCAGGGAAGACATGGCTTGGCAGTTTGGGCTGGACTGTTCCCATGAGGCACAGGGTCAGACTGATTTGCATATGGCCATGTCTGAACTGGGGTGGTGGAGTGAGCTAAAGAATGATGATGGATTAAACCCAGATCAGTTGACTGGGGGTGAGTGTTTGATTTGTTCTAACGCTCCGTCCATCATCCCCTTTGGTATCGCTTTGTTTGCCCTATGTTGGCAGGGTATGCCCAGACGTGAGTCCCTTGCTCACTTTGCCACTGGAATCAAGATAGCCTGGCTGATGAGGGTTTTGAACCCGAAACCGGTCCCAGGATGCTTGTTTCCGGTCCAGGGAAGACATGGCTTGGCAGTTCGGGCTGGACTGTTCCCATGAGGCACAGGGTCAGACTGATTTGCATATGGCCATGTCTGAACTGGGGTGGTGGAGTGAGCTAAAGAATGATGATGGATTAAACCCAGATCAGTTGACTGGGGGTGAGTGTTTGATTTGTTCTAACGCTCCGTCCATCATCCCCTTTGGTATCGCTTTGTTTGCCCTAAGTTGGCAGGGTATGCCCAGACGTGGGTCCCTTGCTCACTTTGCCACTGGAATCAAGATAGCCTGGCTGATGAGGGTTTTGAACCCGAAACCGGTCCCAGGATGCTTGTTTCCGGGTCAGGGAAGACATGGCTTGGCAGTTCGGGCTGGACTGTTCCCATGAGGCACAGGGTCAGACTGATTTGCATATGGCCATGTCTGAACTGGGGTGGTGGAGTGAGCTAAAGAATGATGATGGATTAAACCCTGATCAGTTGACTGGGGGTGAGTGTTTGATTTGTTCTAACGCTCCGTCCATCATCCCCTTTGGTATCGCTGTATCTGTCAAGGCAGCATTTGTCAGTTTTCTACACAGTGTTCCCTCCCTCAAGAGATTCAATAAATAACCAGGGCATTAACAGTTTGTGGGGCACATGGATCAAGATAAGGAATTGCGATTCCTTAATAGCGATTTTTAAGGAATTGCTATTTAGGAGTTGCAATTCCTTATGCATGTAGATTTTGCAAAAATGATAGCGATTCCTACACATTTTTCCGATTCGCTATTATGAAATAGCTTTCCATTCATTCCTATGGGCCTAGAGGCCCATAGGAATGAATGGAAGCATTCGCACTTTGTGATTACCAAATAGGTAATCGCAAATTGCGAATGCAATTGCAAGGGTGCTAGGGGGCCTAAGGCCCCCCTGATGCACCTCCAAAACAGGAAAGTGTGCACATTTGGAGCACACACATGCCCTAAGGGCATGTGTATGCACCACATGGCACTTAGAAAAATGCAATTTTGTGCATTTTTCTAAGGATTTGCATATTACCATCAACTTTAAGTTGCTGGTAATTTGCGATTCCTTAATGCAAAGTAGCAATTTGAAAATGCTTCTTGCATTGCATTTAGGGAATCGCAAATTGTGATTCCCTAAATGCATTCGCAAAATAGGTAATCGCAAAAATTGCGAATACCTATTTTGCGAATGCATTTTGGGTTGATGCATCAAAAATGGCTTTTTACAGGTCAGGAATTGGCCCGTTTGCGACCGGTAATAAGCTTGATGCATGTGCCCCAGTATTCAAAACAGAACAAATACTACAGCACTACTTGATGCCATCCTGCAGGAATAGAGGCAGGTTTTCCTTTGCAGTGTGGGCCTTGCCTTAATACGAGTACCTTGGCCTTAGTATAAAGGAAATTCTCAGAGAAAATACTTGAGAGTAAAAAAACAACCCAACAATTATGAGATAAAAGAAAGATCATGAATGTTCACACGAACTCAAACCTTCAAGGGAATAACGGTGCAAAAATATAGACAAGGTATAAGTGGTGCGACAGGTGTGAGAAAAAGAAACATTACACCATTCCTTATCAACAAGGGAATCATTGCATTAAAAATAAATGGGAAATAAAAAAAGGTGGAACAACCAACAATGTAAGTTATTGCTAAGGAATTGACTAAGATGCACTGACCCACAAGCTCAGATACTATAGTTGTGACGTAGTTTGGCAGTCAGTTATGCACAAATGTGATTGAGGGTCAAACCCCTCACTTAAGTGTCATCAGGAATAAAATGAGATCGCAGATAAATATAAATCATTCACTGTAGATTGGGAAATTCTCTTGGAATCAAGTGCTTACAATTTGCTCCTTTGCCGCACTGTGGCTATCTATACATGACTGCCCTCTCGCATGCGTGTGCACAAGCACACACCCCACAGAGATCAGATGGAAATATCACTTTGTACATGTAGTGACCTGTTGTAAACCAGTACAAAAATCTTCAGTCTTTTCAGACATCACCATCACAGAGAAATAGTTTGTGGGAACAGACTTTGATGATGGAGTAATTACTCTTGCGGTGAGAACTGTACATGGGAAGACAGACTGCAGCTCAAATGCGATAATCAATATTTAATATTTAATATTAAATGGGAAATGTGTGTGGGTCTCACTTTACATGGCCCGCTTAGATTAAAATGAATTTCCAGACTGATCTACAATTGCCTTGCTGACTTTGACAGAAATGCCTTGCCAGAAGGGCATTTTTAATATCAGTTGCTGAACCTTCGTAATTTGTGCACATCATAGTGGCCATGAGATGAAATATGTCCCTGACATAAATTTGCTATTATTACAGTTTAGAGCATATTGATTTACAATACAGCTGGCAATGCGCAGCAATAAGTGAATCGGTAGAATTGTATAATGCAACCACTAGAAACATTGTATTTTAATAGGTATACCGCTCTTGTGTTGTGGTTAAAAATGTAATGGGATAAAGAAATGCCATGTGTTAATACTACCTCAAGAGCATTCACATTTTAAATCCTTCCATGAATACTTTTGAAAGTTATGCTGATTTAGCTTCTAGAACGTTTAGACATTTTGAAGGAAACTGAAATAAAGAAAACTTAGATATGCACCTACTGGAATAAAACAACTTTGAGGGAAAGTGATTTTAAAGGTGATACTAAGTACAGCAGACAAAAAGCTAGAGAGTGTAAATGAATGCGTATGCCTTTGTTATTATAAACAATTTTCACCCTTTATTAACTCTGATTAACAATTTTCTTACAAATATTGCAGAGAATTCTGTTAAACAGTAATTTTGAATTGAAGGCACACAAAGCAGATGGTAGAAAATGTCTGTGATGTTTGAACTTAACATAGATGTGTCAGTTTCCTTGCCCCAGTGCCAAATGTCCTTGCACCACCATGGATGATCTGTATTTACAATACAGTGCTCCATGGCGCAAGGATTAACAGATGCGTCATAAATACTGACACATCTGTTGGCACAAAAGTGGCGCATTGCTTGAGTTGCTCATGAAAGTGACGCAACTCCAGCAATGTGCCACAACAGATAGGTGAGTCCCATACAAAAAGCCCTGCGTCATTCCTTACGCCTGGTCTGAGCAGGCGTAGGGATTTTGACGCAGTGAAGCCGTAGAGTGACGCAGTTAAATGTTGTAAATTTCACTGCGTCAGTTCCACATGGCTTTTTGCGTGGGAACGCCCACCCTGCATACATTATACCTGGCGCATGTATAATGTGACGCAGGGCTTTACCTAGATGCGTCAGGTTGTGAATTGGCCGCATTGTTTGCGCCGCCGTTGCGTCAAAAAAAGTGATGCAATGGTGGCGCAAGAAGGGGTAAGGGGCTTGTAAACCTGCCCCAGTTAGTGTTTTGCACCCATTCCATTCACTGACATTCCTGACACGTGGTAGCCTGCCACCAACGAGCTTCTGGAATGTACTGTTATGTGATGCTATTAGCTGGCAAAGGTCCGAGGATCGCCAATTCACCTGCCTGTTTAGTAGTCTGGCCAAGAATGCAGAGGGATCTTGTGGAATGGGCGGTGGATTATAAAGACACTTTAATGCAGAATTTACTAGAGGTTTAAATAGAAACCCACACTAACGTTTTGAACTAACATGAGATGTAATATAACAAAGGCTTTTGAAAAGTGTGGTATATACAAAGAAATAACGGGTGTGGTCTGATTCACAAAACCTTTTCTTGAAGTAGTTGTGTCTTACTCTTAGCTGTCAGTTACTCCTAAATCTAAAAGGCAAAGACAATGTCGTACAAATGGGGAGATAGCTTAGTCCATAAAAAAGTTGGAAACTTATTTAAGGGAGAGTGCGGTGATATGCACAGTATGGATCAGGAGAATACGGACAAATCAATGCAGATTCAAACCGGAGCGACTCCTGTAGTGTGCATCATGTATAAATTCCAACACATCCGAATACAAAAGGTAAAGCCTTTATTCAACGACTCCCCAGGCATCCTCACTGACCACTCACCGGCTACCAACTGCCCTTCCCTTTAATCCCCTTATACATAAATAGTTCTAACATTCCACTTTCCACATTCCACACAAGGAACATTGGCAGAGCATAAAACATATGTCCCTATTTTATAATAACAAATGCAATGCCCAAAATAAGCTACCTGCTACCGAAATTGCATTTCCACACAACATAAACTACCAAATATAAAATGTACATTAGGCATAGTTACATACACATTCATACAGCACCAACTCAAAATTACTATGACTCCTCTGCATATCATTTACACACAAACTCCTTGTACTTTACCGGTCATTTTATTTCTCTTTTTCCTCTGCATTTTGTTTGTGCATTCACATAAAGAGATCTTAATCCTCATTTTTCTCCCCACTTCATTTGCCCATCCAATCCAGGACTATTCCTTCACCCATCCAAACCAGGAAACATTTTCCTTAGTTACCTTTCCTCTACAATCTACACTTATTCCATCTGGACTCTTCACACAACTCAAGATAATTTCTTTCTACTTTTTTAACAACCTTGGATTCAGAAAATACCGATCTAGCTTTTCTCACACACCCTGGCAATTTGACTTTAACCTTTTGACAAGAAATGTTGAACTCCTTAGCTCTACATTTTTCATCAAAGTACTTTTTATACAACATTTGCTTTTTACATAAACTCTTTGCAATCTCTTCACATCAATATCTACGTTTCCTACATTCCGACCCATAGAAACAGCTAACCTTGGTTTCCTTTTCCTCAGCAATTTGGATGGAGATAATCCTATGGTAGAATGAAAACTGTTTCTGTATGCCCACAACGTCTGATTTCATGCTCAACTACATTTTTACCTTTGACCACAGCCATTTGAATGCTCTTGTTGATATTGATAAAAACTATACTAATGGCATGCTTATTATTGTACACTCACATACATGATCGAAATCGCATCGCTATTGTCAAATTCGCTCGTTATGAACTCTCCATCAACCCGAACTTGAAAATACATGATCAGGCAGGCTCTGCAACCCAGGGCTGCTGTTTCGGATTGACAGGCCACAGGTGGGGTGGCACGTAGCCGGCTAACAAACGCGCGAACATGAACCTCAGGTCCATCCCCCAGATAAGCACAGCTTCACCACAATGGTTGAGGGAAATTGGCACCAATAAAGCACACATGGCCAAAGGGGTGCGCACATTCCCAAAACAACATAAAGTCAGATGCTACATGGAGTTAGTAACATGCAGCCAATCTGGACACAACACATACAGTACACGCAGTAATCACATGCCCCTCATGCCGGACATCTGGACACATTACCCACTGGCCCACATTGTGTCCACACAAGGTCGAGGCCCACCTGCATTTGTTATCACAGAACTTTTATTTATGACTCCACAGACAAAGCCTGCACTCTTTTACCAAACATGTACTTTTATTACTCCCAAAACTGTAAAAAAATAAAAAATAGCTGGGATTGTACTTTTAGGCAGTCCTCAGCCCCGCTTCTGTAATCTGTTCTCCCGGCCACAGTGTTTAATTAAACCAACTGTTCCTGTTTTGATAAATGCCTCTTGTCTTTTGTTTCTTCAAGGTGATTTTATATTTGAGCAACACTCTCCTTCGCAATCCTATTAACCCTTTCCATAAGGCCATTTACCCTTGGATTGTACATTGCAGTTTTGCAATGGCGAATATTCCTCTGACATAAACAGGCTTCCATGTCTTGAGAACAAAACTGCGGAACGTTGTCCAATACAGCTTCCTCGGGATAACCTTTGCTAATAAACAATTTCTCCATAAATTACGGTGACCAATATTATCAATGGGGCCCATAATATTCATA
This sequence comes from Calotriton arnoldi, assembly GCA_963921515.1. Taxonomy (NCBI): domain Eukaryota; kingdom Metazoa; phylum Chordata; class Amphibia; order Caudata; family Salamandridae; genus Calotriton; species Calotriton arnoldi. Next base: position 692,485 of record CAWUFW010001962.1, read on the forward strand.
GTAACCTTCAACCATGTACTAACAGGATAACTAACAGGTTGAAGGGGTTGAGTATTGGTTTTCAAAATCTTGTCACTTCTCATACAATGAACATTCTTTAACAACTTCCTCATCATCCTTGTCCATGCTTGGCCACCTAAACAACTCCCTCAATTTACTTTTGGTCATATTCCTTCTTAGATGACCTTGGTGATGACAATCCACAATTTGTTTCCTCAATATAATAGGAGGAATACGTTTACCATCTCTCCTCCCATCCCACTCATCTGCGCAAATTAATTCCTGACCTGCACATAATATGTTATGCCTTCCATATCAGAAGGCCAACCTTCCATAATACACTTGGCTAAATTCAATAATTTGATATCACCCTTTACAAAATCCAATCTTTCTTTCAGGGTCATGGACTCCTCATTAAAATATTCCACAGCTGCAATCCAACCAAACTCCTGCAAATGATTACCTGAATGTTTACATGCTTCCAACGAGACTTTGCTCCAGGATAATACATTTGCTAAAATATTCTTTAAACCTGAAACATATTGCATTACAAAACTATCCTCCTCTAAGTTTGCTTACCACCTAGCAATCCTTGGTGACATTATGCAAAATCTCCTCATAGAAAATACATTGATTAAAGGCTTATGATCATTTCTGACCACAAAAGGTATGCCCCATATGTAAGTTCTATAATGTCTGCCTGCCCAAAAAACTGCTAAGGCTTCCTTTAAATTACAGAATAACATTCTAATTCTGATAATGTACATAATGCACATGCTGTTACAACTTCTTCTTTATTCTGTATTTGTTTCAGAACTGCACCTAAACCATATGCACTGGCATCAGTAAAAATCAGTCTTGCAGGATGATTTGAAACAACTTAAATGGGGTGCAATAGCAATTTTCAATTTGATGGTGTCAAACTCCTTTTGACACATTTCGCACCACTAAAGTTCACTGGAGTATTTAAGTAAAATTCCCTTAAACTTAGGGGCCTATTAGCAATAACCGGCGATAATTATCGCTAAGCGCAGTTAGCGCTTGGATAATTATCGCCGGCTATCGTAGGTTTCTATCGCGGAGATAGCGTGCTATCAGCAACGCTTATCTCCTAAGCGATAGAAACCCTGAGAACAGTGTGAATATCGCTTGAAAACAAGCGATATTCACACTGTGACCAGTGTTAGCTAGGTGATAGGGCGAGGGGATTTAGCCATGTAATCCACCTCCCATTGGATTACATGGCTAAGTCAGGTCTGGACCAGGCGTTAACAAACCAGCGCTAAACGTGTTTAGCGCTGGTTTGTTAATCACCTCCCTGCCTCGCTAATAGGCGATAGCGAGCTTAGCGACTGTTTCCAGTTGCTTTTAGGTTGGGAACGCCTACTTTGCATGCCATTAGCGATAAATATCGCTGGCATGCAAAGCGGCACCCAACCCGGTCGCTATCGCCTAGAAGCTGTCGCTAACAGCAGTTAGCGACAGCTTGCTAATAGGGCGTTAGAATTATCACCGCTTTAGCTGGAAAAAGTCCCGCTAAAGCGGCGATAGAGCCCTTGATAATATGCCCCTCAGTTTTATCTACAAAATGTCCTACAAATTTGGCACAAAACTCAAGAACCCCAAATACGATTTCAAGTCATCTTTATAATCTGGTACTCCAGTATTGATACTGTTACTTACTAACTTCTCGCGAGGTCGAACACCTTTAACAGCAATAGTATGTAGTAAATAAGTCACACTACTAACCTTCACCCTGCATTTCTCTGCGTTCACTATAAGACTACTGGTTTTACCATTTCAAAACATTTTTTAACTTGATGTCTTGATCTTTTTCATCATTACCACATATGAAGATATCGTCTTGAAAATAACATAAGCAACACATATTCCCAAACATTTTCTGCATAAGCTTCTGGAACACTGAGAACGCCATCCCATCCTCATCGTCAAAATGTAGTGTGCATTGTGTACAAATTCCAACACTTCCAAATACAAAAGGCAAAGTCTTTATTCAGTGACTTCCCAGGGCGGCTTCACTGTCCTCTAACCAGTAGCCACTTGCCCTTTCCCTTAAACACAAAAAGTTCACAATGTTCTGCGCTCCACATTCTACGTGCGGACATTGGCGGATCCTAAAACATAATGCCCCGATTAATCAGAATGAAGATTCACCCTATCTAGGATGTGGGTCTTATAATTCCTCAGACATCAAGGGCAAAAAGGGCATTTTTCCTCTATGTGACCAGCAGCAAGTCTGCTGTCAATCAGGTCACCAGATGGAACCCCCTACTAGCTTATGTTTTTGCTGACGTCTTTCACTTTCTTGGGGTTCAGAGTATGCCTTCATTAGATCTAGGTTGGATCTCTCCATGGCATACAGGTTACAGAGGAGTCAAAAGTACCAACTTGCAGCATATGTAAGCATACAGGCTTAGGAAACAGCTTTAAGCCTTCCAATGAAGACTTGGGCTCAAACAAAATAGCATGAATAGCCTACAGGCTTAACAGAATGGCATGTAGCTTCCAGTCAGAATGCAGGCTTGTGAGCAGGAGTACATTTTGGGCTGTTTTGGATCTTTTTTTATTTGAATTGATTTGAATGGTTTTATGGCCCGTATAGCTGCTCAAATGGACCGCCCGGCGCTCAAGACAGTGGAACATGAGATGCAATTGGAGAATTAAGACTGCTGGAATAGCCAGGTTTTCAGTCCCTTTCTGAATATCTTTTCATCTGGAGAATGGCAAATTGCAACTGGGAGAGAGTTCCATAGCCTAGGAGTTAGGTAGTAAAAGGAATGTCTTCCTGTGCTGGACTTCTATATTCTAGGAATTCTAGGTGTGACTTATTAGATGATCTTAACACTCTGAGAGGATTGTAAAGTTTCACTATTTGTCTCAAGGAGATGGGATGTGAATTGTTAATTGCCTTAAATGCCCTAAATACAAAACATAGTACTTTCAAAAGACCTCGCTTTGCTATAGGGAGCCAATGGAGTTCCCTTAGACCCGAGGACACAGATTGAAGTTTAGGAATCCTAAGCACCAATTGGGCTGCTGCATTCTGGATTCTCTGCAATCTGTGTAGAACTGCTTTTGTAGCCCCTAAATATAAGATGTTCCTGTAGTCCAAGCATGATGTGACAGTACCAATGACTACTGTTTTCTGTAGGGCTTGAGAGTTCAGAGGATCTTTCACAGTATTCTCAGCAGACTGAAGCAGCAGGCTACCAATTTCATGGCTTGTGCTTCAAACCCCAATTTAGCATCAAACCAGAATCCGAGGTTTTTGGCTTAGGGTTTTGGTAGAAGTAGTGGTCCTAGGCAACTAGGCCAGCAGTTGGAAGTCCTTGTTTTAACATCATTTCCCACTAACATGATCTCAATTTTGCTTCCATTTAATTTTAAATGGCTGCTTCCCATCCACTCTGCTTCCCATCCACTCTGTGTAAGACATTCCTTCAGGTGAGTAGAATTGCTATCTTGATCTCGGGTGAGGCAGATAACCAGCTGTGTATCATCTGGATGTGATACAATAGTTGTTCAAAAGGATTGTACTATGTCTATTAGAGGACAAACATATATGTTGAACAGAGTAGGGCTCAGGGAAGATCATTGAGGCACCCCACACATTACAGGGAACACAGCACAGTGGTAAGGTCTCTCAATAATCTCATAGTTGCGGCCCTTTTAAAAAGAGGCAAATCAATCCCTGCCTGGACTGTGATTTATGCCATTCACAGTCTCGCCAGCAGCATGCTGTGAGAGACAGTGCAGAGGCCCAAGAGGATTATGGCCACTGTGCTGCCATGATTCAGTATCATCCCCAGCTCCTCAGTGACTGCTAACAGTGGGAATTACATGCTATGACATGGCTGGAATCCAGACTGCATTGAATGGAGGATGCTGTCTTATTCTAGATAGTCTGACAATTGCCGGTTTACATGTTTTTCTAGCATGTTTTTCTATGTTTTCATGATTTAAGAACAATAGCTTTCTATAGTGATATATGCAGTAGGGTCCTCAGTGCCTAATAAATGGTTGAGACTGCTGTCCTTACGATATGTAGGGGCTGGGTCTAGTGGGATCCTGATTTGACAGAATTAGCTGGATCATCCAGTTTGCCTCTCCAGTAGGGTTAAAAGAGGACAAACTGCTCCTGCGGTAAATGGCTCCTATTGACCTACTCTTGGAATCTGTTACAGCCCAGTTGGTAGAAAAAGAGGTATAATTATCCTGTATTTTCTTTTGAAGGAACCTTCTTAACTTGTTGCAGCATAGAATAGAATGTGTAATAAAAGTTTTTTGTGGCAGGGCCCATCATTGCTTTTACAATTGCATAAGCCTCTCTTGCTGAATTGGAGGCTTGATTGATTTTTGTTAAGGCTTGATTAAATATAGAAGGTCAGTTTGTAAATAGCAGTGGGCAACTGTAGAAGGTCAGTTTGTGAATAGCAATGGACAACTGTGGAAGGTGAGTTTATGAATTGAAATTGGCAATGGGCTTACTCTTTTGTGGGTGGGTACTGTCCTCCCTTAAAGCTGTGCCCAACCCTCCCTAAAGCCCTGCTTACTTCTCCTTAACCCCTCCCCTTTAGTTGTAAGCATTCCCCATTTTCTAACCACTCTCCTCTGCTCCTCCCACATTTACTACTATAATTTACAGTTATGTGTGTGGAAATCTCCGCAGTCGGGGAGAGATCCCCGCACAGAAAATATAGGAGTGGCGGAGGCAGAGACATCTACACATGCATTTGAGAATAGTGTTTTCTAGTATGTTAGTAGTGTTATTATAGTACTACTAAATGTACTACAAAATGCAGTTTGTGGGTAGGCCTCATTGCGTACCCTTTGTCCAGCAGCTGTGCAAATAGCAAAGTAATGTCATTACCTCCCATCCATGCCTTGCCTTCCTTCTTAACCAGTGAGGCTCCCATGCCTCCAATCGACCTCTCCCTTCCAAAATAAAAAAACTCCTCAACCCCACCTCATCCTGATCTTTTTTGTATCCCATGAGACTTACCTTCTTTCCTCCTTCACTGTGGGGCCTAGGGTACTTCATGTTTGGATCCTACCGGTAGAAGAACTCCAGGTGGCGGTCTTCCAGCTTGGCGGCATTTCTAAGGTTCGCAGTGTGTCTGGTGATGGAGCGTGGCTAGCAGATGCTGTGACTGATTTGGGTGGTCGTGCTTTGGCTGGGGATTAGCTTCCGCGTTGGAACCTCTGCACGACAGGACACGTTTTTGGAAGCATTTGTTCGAGGAGAATGGCAGTAAGAATGGGTTTGATTCTGTTTTTATTTCCAATCTTGGGGGGAAAGTGTGGGGTCTGTGATTGGTTCATAGATTAACTCTGCTGACATTTCTCCATTGGTTTGGGTTGGGGTTTGGCTTCCCTTATTGAAAGAGCTGTGATGATTTTTGGGGCATTTATGTTTGATAATGGAAGGAAAGAGAGCTAGCAAGCGGAAGCATATTCTTTCTACTACTTCTTCCTTCGGAGGAGGAAGTTCCTCTCTCCCTCGCAAGAGGACGCAGGAGACCAGGAGGCAGAAGTGCACCTATCATGTCTAGGGAAGAGGTGCAAGACGTGATTGAGGTGTCAGTAGCTACATCTGTTCAGGCTCAGCCTGCAAAGCCCATCAAACCAGCCAAGCCTTAGGCTGTGGTGGTGGGGGATGATTCTTTGGCCTTGGATTTGGAGTCTCCATCAACTTTATTGTGAGGGAAGTATGTTTCCCGAAGGGAAATGTAGGACATTCTTGCGCATGTGAGGGAAAACTTGTGGTTTCCATCCTTCCAGGCTTCGGAGGAAGGGAATGCTCTGTTTCCCAAATATGTTAAGCCCTCTAAGTTTGCCATTCCCTCTCAAGGTCCTGTGAGGGATATGGTAATGAGGGAATGGAAGGATGTTGATAAGATCCCGGTCCCCTGGTTTCTGCAGATATGTTACCTGTTGGAAGGGGGGACGCTCTTCCTCATTCAGTTTGTCTGGACTCTATTCTGGCTACCCTGATTGGCAAGATGGCCATTAACTCGGAGGACTGTACTGCCACTGATGCCACGTATGGGAAAGTGGACTCTGGTATTAGGAAAGCATTTGCAATTGAGAATTTGGCTTTCCAAGCAAGTCTTTTCTCTGCCTATGTGGCACAATCCCTGGCACAGGACTTCGATAAGCTGGGTGTGACAGAGTGTTCTGACCTGTTGGCAGCTATGGAACAGCAATCAAGGTTGCTTGCCGACATTTAATCAGATATTATATGCACTTCCACTATGTCCACTAGGGCTTTGATTGCGTCCAGGTGATCTCCATTGCTGAGGCAGGGGAAGACAGACCCTGGGGAGAAGGCCACCCTGATGATGATCCCATTCAAGGGTCAGGAACTCTTTGGGGAGCAGTTACCTACTAAGATCTCTAAGGCATTTAAGGAGAGAAAACATGTCTTGCAATATAAAGAGGGTTCATCTGCTGGGAAGGAGTGGAATACAACCTATAAATCCTCCCTGAAGCTTGATTCACTTTAAGCTTCCTTTCAAAGGAGGAGGTTTTAGCCCAGCTTTTCTCAAAAACACAATGTTCCTGCTCAGAAGGAGGCCGCTAAGAAGGGCTCCTGACAATCACGGTCACAGTGGGCCATTGCTGGTAGGGTGCAGGCTCCAGCATTTTCTGGCTGTTTGGCAGCAGGATGTATTCGTCCTGTGTGTACTAGATATTGCTTCCAATGGCTAAGCAATAGAAATTAATCACGTTCCCCCAGACACTGTCATCCTGTTGACTCCAGGTCCTGTTGCAGGGGGAAGAGGTTGGCCCTGATGGATGGGGTCAGGGACTTAATGGCTAAAGGGGTCCTCTCCAGAGTACCAGTAGCAGAGCAAGGGAAAGGGGCCTATTCCATTTCGTTTCTGGTCCAGAAGGTGTCAGGGGCATTTCGGCCAGTCCTGGATCTCAAGTGGCTCAATTCATAGATAAAAACGATTTATTTCCGAATGTTGACTGTGCAGGCAATTATCCGGCTGATAGGTCCCAGAGATTTTGGGGCATCAATGGATCTGTAAGATGCCTATCTGCACATCCCTGTCGCAGTTCCCTCTCAACAGTTTCTGCGGTTTGTGATGGGGGCAAGCATTTCCAGTTTTGTGCTCTTCCCTTTGGGCTCAAGTCCTCAGCACGGGTGTTTACAAAGGTTCTGGCACTGCTGATGGCAATTTTTTATGCAGAGGGAGTGTTTGTGATTCCCTGTTTGGAAGATCTCTGGGCAGAGTCCACAAGTGAGTCACAATTGGGGGTTCACATGGCAAGAGTGTTGCAGGTCCTACAAGGGCATGTATTTTTGACAAATTGTGAAAAATCATCTTTGAATCCACCCCAGGAGATGGTGTTCATTGGGGCACGTTTTCTGACTTTCAGAAGGTCAGTGGCTTTGTCAGAGAGGAGGCTGGTCAGCTTGTAGGATCAGGTTCAGTCTTTGGAAGCTCAGGAAGCACCACGGGCGATGGAGTGGTTGCAGGTGCAGGGTCACTTGGCATCAATGGTATTCCTGGGCCCTTGGGCAAGGTTTCACCTACAAATTCCAATCAACTTGATTCTTTCTTGTTGGTCTCCAGGGGCTCTCAATCTTCAGGTCCATATCCATATGGCAGCTCTGGTCTGCAGGAAACTGTTGTGGTGGCTGAAACAGGAGCATCTGGTCAAAGGGATCCCCCTGTCTCCTCCAGCACCTGTGGTTGTAACAATGGATGCCAGTCTCTCCAGATGGGGGGCTTGGCTAGAGTCGGAGCAGATTCTGTTTGTACTTGCAATGTCTCATTGGTTAAGAAGGAAGGCGAGGGAGGGATGGGTGTTAATGCGTCCATTACTTACCGATAATGGCATTAATCCTAGTCCTACTCCCTCGTCTTCCTTCAAGGTCCCTCCCACCCACCCAGTGCGGTGCAACTAAGGGGCATACGTACAAGGACTTAACACCACTGTAGCTTCAATTTTTTGACATTACGGCGGCTATTTTTTTATCGCCTTATTTACAAGTTTCCGCTAACTAGAGTTAGCGGCACTTTTCCTGCGAAAACGTGAATTTTAAAGATCACCACTTCTGTTAGCGAGAGTTAACGAAAATGAGATGCAAGGTGGGCTTTCCTGTGAAAAAACTGCCACTAACCCCACTTCGTGATATTTACAAGGAATTCCTTGTATGGTGCAAAACCCAAAAAACTGCCTCTAAGTAATCCTGGGCGTAGTTCGCGTAGTAGCGCTACGCCTAGCTACGCGAAGTGCACTTCGCACTATGCGAGCTACGCGTAGCTACGCGAACTGCGTAGTGCACTGTGCAAAATGCTGTTCGCACTGATTGCACTGTGCCGGATGCTTGTCCGCACTGTGCAATCAGTGCAAACCGCATCTTGCACAGTGCAAGCGATCAGCTTCTGCCGCTCGAGTAGATTTCTACTCGAGCGGCAGCTTCTCAACGCGGACTGGTAGTTTCTCATCGCGAGCGGTCGCGAGCATACGCGACCACTCGCAATGAGAAACCTGACCTCCTCGCGTTGAGAATCTCGCGAACGAGGAAAAAGTCTCGCCGGGATGTCATTTTGCTTGCTCGCGGTCGCCAACTTGACGTTGAGGACCGCGAGCAAGCAAAAAATGACCGTTACGCTACGCGTGTTTGCACTGTGCTACGTGCAATACGCGTAGTGCAAAGTAGCACAAACTTCGCAAACTACGCGAGCGTAGCGTAGTACTTTGCCCAGGGTTACCTCTAAGTTCCGTTGGAGGCAGTTTTTTTAAGACCAGAAAATAGCTGGTCTTAAAATTGGTGCAAACACTTGGGGCCTCATTTCAAAGGTTTTGGTGCTGGACAGCGCAGCAAAGAATAGTGCTGCGCTGCCCTGCCCCAAAACAAAAGGTCAGGAATGCGCCCCACAATAAGATAGGGCGCAGTCCTGGGCTTCATTCATGAAAAGTGTTGCATCCATGCAACAAAACAGCGTTGGCACACTTTTCACTGCGCCCTCCTTGCGACACAATGGACGCGCCATATTTACTGTACGGTGCACCATGTCACAAGGATTTACAGATATGTCAGTATTCCTGACGGCGCTAAAGCCACGCATTGCTGCAATTTTGTCACAAGCATGACGCAATTCCAGCAATGCATGTGGCAGGCCTATCCCTATGGCACTGTGTCCCCCTCATGCCTGCCGTGAGGCAGGTAAAAGGTTTTGACGCAGTAGCATCCTAGAATTGTCACAGTGAAATCTCATAGATTTTACTGTGACACTCCTATGAGGTTTTGTTGCGTGGGAACGCCCACCCTGCATTCATCCCACCTGACACAGGTATAATGTGGCATAGGGGTTCACATGGTCACACATATGCCTAGATGTGTCCCTTTGTACAGAGTCTAGTCTAGTGTCCAGGGTGTCTGCTGTCACCTTCCCCGGCGGCCAGCGATCCCAGATGCTCGGTCCACTGACATGAAGGAGCTGCAAGGGTGTTGGCGCAGTTGGAGCTCCATCGGTGGAGTTTACGCACTGCGGTGTTGGCATCTGTAAGCGTTGGCAGAGTGGTGGTGCTGAGAGAGTTGCCGAAAAGTTCTTTGATGGCCTTGATCCAACTGCGGCTGGGGGGGCGATGATGGTGGTGTTGTACGGTGGGCATGGTGAAGGCGTGATGTATACTATGATGGTGGGTCCAGGAGAGTTTGGGGTGTGGCTGTAGTTGAAGTTCCCGGTGGCGGAGAAGACGGGGTCAAGCATGTGTCCGGCTATGTGGGATGGTGCGGTGACAAGCTGCTTGTGTCCGATGTTGGCGAGGTTCGCCAGGAGGGTGGTGGTGTTCTGGTCACTAGGATTGTCCAGGTGGAAGTTGAGGTGTCCGAGCAGGCTGTAGTCAGTGGATGGGAGAGCCTGGGGTGCGATGAGGTCTGCAATGGCATCGGTGAATTGGGATTCATGGGCCGGGGGCCTGTAGACAAGGGTGCCACGGAGGGTGGGGTTGGAGTTGGTCCGGATCTGGAAGTCGAGGTGTTTCATGGTAGCCATCGGGTCATTATAGTTCGTGGTCAGTCGGAGTGTGATTTTTTAGACAATGGCAATGCATCCTCCTGGGCGCTCGGGGTGGTCCTTACAGGTGAATTTGTAGCCGTCGTGAATGGTGATGGCGACGTCCGGTCCGGAGCAGAGGTTGGTCCAGGTTACCGTGAACAAGATGATTTCTGAAGCGGTGGCATCGAGGAGGACCCAGATTTCTGTTGCGTGTTTGTTGAGGGACTGCGCTGTTGGTCGGCTGGACAGCAGGAGGCGCTGGTGTGCTGATATGGCAGAAGGTGCGTTTGCAGTTTTGGCAAGAGCAGGGTGCAAGGGAATTCTACAGTGATGCTAGATGGCAGGCGGTGTGACGTCCAAGGCTGATGGTAAGGAGGGTGCTGGCGTCGTAGAGGTGGAGTGTCCAAAAGGAAGGGTCCTTGGTGCTGGGCACGGTCCAGGGGCTGACGGATGCAGACAGGCTTGACTTTGGCGCACCAGTGGTACGCCTGCAGCGCATGGCCACACAGCGGCCACCATTAAGTAGTGCTGCGGGGGGGACTGTACAGCAGGGAGGTGGGAAACACTGGAATGGACACTGGAGGGGCAGGGACGCGGGGGGAGCGGGGTTTTTCAAAACTTACCTCGAGGACGGGTCCTGCATCTTCTGTGCTTCTGCTCTCCTGAGTCTGCTTTCAGGAACAGGAAGCAGCCAGCCAGGCTCCTTCCACTAATCCAATCACAATGCTGCAATGCAGCGTTGTGATTGTTTTTGAGTGCCGTGACAAGGCGTTCAGCCAGGGGCTGGAGGGGTGGGCTTGTTTTCAATGCAGGCTGTAATGCAGCCTGCATTGTGTACAGGGAAGTGCGCATGACTGCTTTGGGGGCCTGAGAGGTCCGACCAAACAGTCACTGCGCAGTTGAGTGGGCATACCACTCCACCCCTGTCCTGCTCCGTGAGTAGAGCAGCCCCACACACCCTCCCACCTGCTAAGGAAACTTAGCATGAGAATATCAGAAAGTTATCATCATGTTATGATTCCTCTTCTTGCACTGCTTGAAAGCAGTGGGGCGACGCTCTTCTGCCTTAATGGAGGAGCTGCCACTGGGTGTGCGTCGCCCACAGGTGCTAGGCCTGGGCCCGACTCGACCCCCGGGCCTCCTCCACTATGCGTTCCAGATTCTCCTCACGTGGACATTGACACCGTGGCACAATACGCTGCACTCTCTCCAAATCTGTGACTCAGCCAGCAGGAGCCTCAGCCAGGTGAGATTTCACAAGCCTGGGTACAGCAGTCGCCGCCAGGTCTGCTGGGGAACCTCCTGATGCAGGTGATACAACAGGGCCCTCTTATGTGTGAAGTTGCAGCACTCCCACCACACAAGTTCGGCGCAGCTCAGGGGCCTCACCCTCCACAGCGTCCGGCCAGCGCAACATCCTCCGGCCTGTGATGCAGAGAAGCGTAGCCCACCATTGATAATCCCCTCCGTGCACCACGGTGTAGTGGTGGCGCATGGTATGCGATGCAGACCTCCCAACGTTGGTGCACAGGAGCACCTCTACCGTTCACAGCTCCAAGGGACACCAGGCGGTCTTCTCACACAGGTCAGCAACGTGTCTCCATGTGACCTGGCAGACTTCACCACCAGGTAAGGGCGATGGCCAATGCCTCAATGTCTACCGCGACGGCCCAGGGCACCAATCGCAGAGCGAGCACAAGTCGCAGCAGCAGACACGACAGGTTTAAAAAAGCCCGCCGGCCCCCCAGGCAGCCCGCAAAAGGGACAACCAGTTACAGGTACTAATAGCCAGTAACGATCACAGAAGAAGGGTAAATCATTGACCTACCATGTTTAGGCTGCCAATTTAGCAACCTCACTCAACCGAAGGTCCTGAAGAAAGCCCCCCGACCTGGCTGGGCATTTATGGGGCTGAAACATGTCAACCACTCACATGGACAAACTAGTGCGTTAGATTAGTAACTCATCCTCATACGCACCACCCTGATTTTATTTTTCCACATCTCCAATTAATTAAAGAAGTTTCTAATTTGGAGGAGTAGGCAATTTTAACTCACTTCACTTGAGCACTTTTTTCATCACTGATCACTACTGTATTACCAGTGGTTCTACCTCCAGGGGGAGGAAAGCATACCCCCAAAAAAACAATGATGATGCTGTCATGTCAGAAATAGGCGGATAATCAAGATATACCGCCCGACCACCTGTGTACGTGAATGAGGGTTTCTAAAGAGGGCCACCATACCTGACCCTGGTTACACAGGTACAAGTGATCCATTCTCTTTTGATAATTGATTACCGCCACGGCCCACCAACTCCCAGCACCTCCGCATCCCACTCCGGGTCCCAGACGCAGGCACAGCGAGGCCTGTCCGCGCTTTCAAGGTTTTGGCTGCCATGGTGTTGCAAGGAGGGCGCTATGAAAAGTGATGCATCACAGGTTTTCCCCAGCGATGGGCCTCTTTTCATATATGTAGCCCTGAATCTACATTTCCTCTTCCCCTGGGACTCTGGCGGGTCATCCTGGCTGTTGGGGAGTTTGGGGAGGTTGTTGATCTGTGCTGCACTTGTCCCTGGCTGCTCCATTCTGCATTCAATTGTTTTTATTTTAATTTTTTCATTGGAGGTGGACTTATTGGCTATTTTTGCCTCTAGAGGCAAAAAAGGTGAAGCTCTGCTGACTAACGTGAGTTTATTGCCCGCAAATTGGCCTTTCGTCAGTTTTCGCACTCTAACGTCAGAATTTGTATCGCCTTCACGCTAGTGTTACCAGCAATTTTCACTGCGGCTACCTGAAACTATCGCCATGTAGGGACGTGTTGTAAATACAACGCTAACAGGGCGATAGCTTTTGGTGTTAGGCCCCATTAAGAAAACTGCTGCTAACTAAGGCTAACGCTAGTTAGCGGCAGTTCTTGTACATATACCCCTAAGTGTCTGGTCAGCTTGTTTATGTACAGGACGAGGTGGGGGCAGGGGGCATTTTTCTTTAGGAAGGGAGGGGTCTGTTGGAGGCAAAGGAGCCTCATTGGTTGAGAAGGAAGGCGAGGGAGTAGGACTAGGCGTAATACCATTATCAGTAAGTAATGGATGGATTATTCCCCTAGCTGCTGGCAAAACAACTGTTAAAATGATCTATTAGCACAAATTTCAAAAACTGCAAATAAGGAGTGAACACAATTGTCACCCATGTACTCATGCAAGTTAGTGCTAAACTGGCTTAAATTCAATTTGCACTCAAGCCACACTAACTCACAGGTCTAAAGGTCCCAATAGACATCAAAGAGAATGTTTAGACATTATCAAGTTAATTTTGAAGGCAGAGAACAGAATGCAATTCCATTATACCAAGGACTGAGACACAGCAACTATAAAGGCTCATTATAGAGCTGTCAAGTATTTCTCAAATGCTACTGCTTTTTTAAGTTTGTCTGAAGAGGTGGCTAATAATAAAGTTGATTAGATCCTTTAGAAGAATAGGTAAAGCTGGTTATCCTACAGTCATGTCTTCACTCTTTCTCATAAAGTCATGGCAGTGCAATCTTGAATTAGTGATTCTGCATCAGTTCATTTAAACAAATCAGATTAAAATGCCTGAAAACAGTGATTTGTTAAAAACAAAGGCCAGAACTCAGAATGTTCTATCCCGGTGACATGGTGCCATCTGATGAGATTTGATCTGGGCCCCTTGTGCAAGTCATTAACACAGTGTAAGTGAGAGGCTTCTCTCAAATCTCATGACAGAAGGAAGAAAAACTGTATATCTTGTAGAGAATTTGTATCTATGTATGTAGGCAAATGTCGGTCAATGTTTTTGCCAAATGCCTTTGTAGCTATGTTCTGCAAGTAAATATTAAGTATAACTAAATGACTGTGTGATTGGTTATGATATTGTCATTCAGTGACTTAAGGATATATCCCGCATAATTCAATTTCTAAACATGTTATTTTTAAAGGGCAGCCTCTGTTCATTGCCTTTATAGACCTGTTGATCCAGTTGAAGTTGCAAACTTGTGGGTATTGATTATTCTTGTGAAACACTGATTTCATACAATGAGTACTCAGACTACAAAGTCAATAAGTATAGCAACATAGGAGTGCAGTGGTTGAGTCTCAGCACCTCTTATATTTTCTTCCTGTGTATAAGATGCATGCCGTTTTTGAACAGGCCACTTTCTGCATCCTATTAGCCAGCAATTACCTGATTATTCAATTTCTATGCCGGTGTTTGCTTGTGGTGTTAACAAAGAATGTATTAAGGAAACGTACAGAAACATTTGAAATGCTCTCTGAATAATCATGAAAGGCTGAGATTGAGGGAGTAAAGGAGTATTATTATTTTTATTGATTATTTCATTACCCTCCCAAGATACACAAAGTGTAACTCAATTAATGGAATGAAAGTCCTCTGCATGAATTGGAAATGCTGTACCATTCTAATTCTGGCTATTCTACTGTTTCCCTTGGACAACTGAAAAAGTATGCATGTCCTCTGCAAGTGTGCCATCTTTTTCCTTGTCTGTTTGGCATGGCTCTGTTGAGGCCCATGCGAACCCCATACTGCACGTCAGAAAGTATGCTGTTATCTGGATCCCTCAAGGCGGACTGGAAGAATCCACACCGCTATATTTGAAATTGAGTCAATGATTGAGAGTGGTCCTACTTATGAGAGAAAATGCTCAGAAAACAAGAGTCCAGAACTCTACTGTCAACATACAGACACAATAATGTATTGTGCAGCCCTGTGATTATCTCAGTAAAAAGAAAGTATTTCCATCTCACGGCAGAATTAAATACTGTACTCTTCAAATAGGAATTAGTTTACCTGATTGTAATGTCATCTATGAATCTCAGTGAAGTGCTACACCCCCTACAGAGCTCTTCCCCAGCTCTAAGATGTCTTCTAATATCTATGTCCCCTTATATGAAGAAAGGACATAGTCATTAATTGACTGGCTAATGTGTATTTCAACAGTTCCTGCCAATACAAGTCCACACAGGCAAAGTCTGCAGATTTTAACGCCAGATTTACATCTGTGTGTTCAGTCTCTCACTCTTTTAATAGCTAGGCTTATTTCACCAGCTTGGTGAAGATGTGGCTCTTGTGGCATTGGTAGGTGCATTCTCTGAATCCTCTCCTGCAGCAGTGACTTCGAGGATGCAGGTCCATGCAGCAGCTTTACTCGGCACATGGACTGCTAGGCAGGGGTTAGCATGGTAGGACTGTATGGCTGGCACCCGCCTTTGGCAGGTATGACCTTTCAGACTGGATCCAGATGGGTGATTGGTCTCAGAAGTTGCAACCCCTGGGCTGTATTTCCAGAAGGTGCTCATCTTCAGTAGTTATATACTCCCAGGATGTATGTGGGCTTTTGCATTGGTGGTAATAATGGCTCCTCTTGTGTGGAAGCCCCATCATCACACAATGGTGCACCAGTCTCTTAACATAAGGCATGGCTGCCAGATAACACAATTGTGCTCTTTAGTTGAATGTCCTGAAGCAGAATTCTGTGAGAACAAGTTCGGGAAACCAGGGACCCCTCAGACTCGACTGCTGGCTTTGCTCCCTCTAGCAGACTGTTTCTTGTGGGTGCTCCTTATGCCGGAACATGCTGGGCTTCTCCTCCTGGACAGTCTCTCCTAATGTAGAGCCAGGCACTCTACTTCCCTCTCTGAAATGTCATGTGGGCTTCTAGGTTCTAGTAAGATCAAAAGCTCCTCCAGCAAGAATTATAGACTTCAGGGGATGTCTCCTCAACTCTAGTAAACTGGCTGCCATGCAGACTCCATCCCTGATCACACAGGAGCTTTTTGAGTACTCTGCAAGGGATTCTCTTACTTGGCCATGAAGAACTTGGAACGTGAACAGAGTGGGTGGTTAAGGTATCCTCTGATAAGTGCCAAAGCAGATCATGTTCAAAGAGAGTCTTACATAGCTAGCAACACTAGGGGGAGGTACAGCAGGTAGATGGAAGTGTTACATGGAAAACCTAAGAGCAGACACTACCTCTGGCGTTGGTAAAAGAATTATGATCGACTTCTGTGAGTGGGACGACAGTGTTTGAAGGTTCGAGAGGGAGTTGACTCTGCTTCCAATCTAGACTACATAAGGGACAACATAGTGGATCATATACTTTGTAAGTAAATTGCCTTTCCTGGAGCACTTCACCAGCAACGAAAGGACCTCAGAACATAAGGAGGAGCCAGATTTTAATGGAGGTGGAGTTAGGAGCAGGTCTTACAGCCAATCACCCATTCAGAATACTGCCATTCCCTTTAGCTGGAACTCCACCAGTAGGGAATGTGAAACTTCGAGCCCTCCATGGTCACTTTGAACTCCACCCTATATAAAGGAGAAAGAAAATAGATGGCAGATTGGGGACATTCAGGCTATATGCCAGAGATGACCACTAGCTCTTCTTTTTCTCAGGTATGTATGACAAAAGGAATAAAAGAAGGTTATTCTTAAGGGGAGAGGATGAGCAATCAGGCTACATACAATATATGACTACTGCCTCTTCTTTCTCTCAGGACAGAGAAGAATTTTGTGAGGAAGGTTATGGAGGAAAGGATCTGGAGGTGTAAACCAATCCCCTCTATATGAATCAATGCATGAATGAATGGATAATTGAATGAAAGAATGGATTAAAGTTTATAGGGGATGACTGTTACCTAGCAAGGGTGTCCTAGTGCTGACAGATGAGGGAACACATGTTGTGAAGAGGCTGAGTTAAATAGCTTGAAACAACCAAGTTTTCAGACACTTTCTGAAAAGCGCTTCCAAGGGCATGTTCATTAGGTTAAGTGAAAGATTGTTCTAGATTTTTGCTGCTAAAATAACAAAGGGGCACTGTATGAAAATGCCTCTTTTTTCATGGTTAGCTCCACTTTTTGCCTGATGTAATTTCGAACTGTACGCGCACTAGGTCCCTGCTAACCAGGTTTCAGTGCCAGATTTCTTTCCCAAAATGCAGTATCACAATTGACACAACTTCAGCTACCCCTGCAAGTCCAAGTACCTAGTAAATGGTACCCCTGGTACTTAGGGCATGAGTACTGAACAGGGTCCTTTGGGGCTGCAGCACTGTTTGTGCCACCCCAGGTGCCCTTCACCAAGGCTACCCACTCTACCACTGCAGGAGGCGTGTTTTGGTGCAGGAATATCTGAAGAGTCGACATGGCACACAGCCCTGTGTGCCATGCCACCCCTGCACTGCATAAGATATAGGTAAGCCACCCCTACTGCAGGTCTTAGCCATTAGGCAGGGTGCACTATACCTTATATGTGGGCATATCAACATGAACAGATATGCCCCTACAATGTTTAGTCCATTCTGTGATGTTGTAAGTGAACACGGAAGCCATAAAGAATACATGGGCTGGATACTCGTCAGCCCAAGGTTTCTAGCTCCACGATGGCTTCACTGATTTCTAAGATGTTTGGTACCAAACGTCTTGTCTTAATAAATCCTCACTGATGCCAGTGTTGTATTTATTAATAAATTCACACAGGAGACCCTTTTTAGGGTCCCCTGAAACCTAACCAAACCCTAGTGGGGTCTCTGGCCAGTTTTCACCAGCCTGCCACCACCAGACATGTTTCTGACCTCACGGAGTGAGAGCCAGCGCCCTCAGAGGTCAGCAACAATACTTGCTCTGGCCATTGGTGTTTCACACCTCCTCCAGGACAGGATGGCCTTCCCAGGCAGGAAACGTCAAAGGTGATGCCGCCTTTGAAATCCAGCCCAGGAACCCCCAGTTAGTGGGGGAGGCCAAGCCCCTTTCCTGCTCCCCTTTTGGCTGGAGGAAAGGATGGAAAATTAGTTAGATGAGGAGCAGGGTCCCCCTTCAGGCTGCATCACCCCTAGGCTGGGGCAGGTTAGGTGAACCCGTCTCCTGAAATTCTGCCATCTTGAGATGGTGAGAAGACCTCCAATCAGGGCTAGGGTAATGCCTCTTCCCACAGGAAGTAGTCACTAGAGGGTGTAGACACCCTAAAGGTAAGTAGCTAATAGGCTACTGCCTGCCTCCCCTTGTAGCACCCCTAAATTCAGTATGTAGGTGGCTCCCCAAAACCTTGGCTTCATATTCCATGAAACAAAAGAAGACAAAGGAAGAATATGTTTTGCTGAAGCAGGAACTGAGCCCTGCTGCAGAAGAAACCAATGCCAAACCCTGCCAACTGTAAAAGGACTCGACAACTGTGGCCAGCCATCTCTACCTAAAACCTGTGCAGCCTCCAAGAACCTCGGAGCCCTGCCAGCCTTCGCCAATTGCCTGTGGCCTTCCTGTGGACTATTGGTACTAGTCCCCTGCACACCACCGATAAAAACTGCTGGGGTAAAGTCTGGATCGGATCACATCAATGCGATTCACCCAGCCAACCAAAGGTTGCAGCAGCCAGGGCTTGTTGGCCACCAGACAGGTAACCAACCCTTACAAAGCATCCAACAGCCTGAGGGATCCTCACAGTACCTGGAACTGATGCTGGAAACAGCACCGCTCCTTTGAGACTGTGCCTGCTTTCTGGTGATGTCGACTGCATGAAAGCAGCAACTTGGACACGAAAGCAATGGACTACCCTCAATCGCACCTGTAGCTGAACGCCGCCAGTGAAGAACCAATTCTGCATCCCAAGACCTCTGGCAACTCTGATCCAGGTAACCCAGAACTGCCTGCTGTGCCCTAGACTGAGCACTGGACTTCCAAAACTATGTCTCCCCTAGAGTAGAACGTCCCCTGAACTCTGGGTGACTGTTGTCCCCCAAAACTCTGTGTCAGAGTGCTGCTTCCATCAACCGCAATGTGTTGGTGGTACTCTGGTATCTAACCCTATGCTTTCTTCCCCTTGACCGCAACAGACTCTGCCTCATGGTATTGCCCGCTGTTGCGTAAAACCAGTAAGCATTTGTGTCTTGAACTGCATTTGGTTAACACTCAACATACAAAGTAATCACTAACTGTTGAACAAAGTTCTTGATTTATGAAACTATATATAAAGATACAAGTTTATTTTCCTAATTCATCTAGATTTATGCTTCAGTGTGTGTCTCAATTATTGCCTCTGTGTGTGACAACAAATGCTTAGCATTACCCTCTGATAAGCGTAACTGCTTGCCCACACTGGCACAAAAAGAGCATTATAATTATCTGCTTTTACCTATGCAAACGTATTGGGGATCCACTGGACTGTCTGTATAGTGTACTTAATTTTAGTACACTACATTGAGAGCCAGGATCCTACAGGCACCTTTCACACCCTGTTTCAAAAGTAACCTGCAGTTTCAACTAGAAATGCCTTTGCAGAAATAAGAAAATATGGAGGTTGATATATTTCAATGTTTTTTAAGGTAAATTGGAGCTTTGTTTGTGAGTGCTCTGTAAGTGAATAAAAAGAGGTTAGAATTGCATTCATTGCTATATAGGAATCCAATGGTATTGTCAACTCATGGATAATGTCTTCTTTACAAGCAGAGAAACTGAATTAGAACTAATTGAACGGATTGTCTTTAGAATCAGGAGAATCTCCTTCAAACTCCTCATCCACGCACACAAGGCACTCCACAAGACTGGCCCAGCCTACCTCAACAGACGACTCTTCTTCTACGTCCCCAACCGCCAGCTCCGCTCCGCCGACCTCTCCCTCGCCACCGTCCCTCGCATTCGAAGAACAACCACCGGCGGCAGATCCTTCTCCCACCTCGCCGCCAAGACCTGGAACACCCTTCCACTAAGCCTACGAGAGACCCAAGACCTGCTGACCTTCAGGAGGCTACTCAAGACCTGGCTGTTCGACCAGTAGCAGCACCCCCCCCCCCTTTTTTTTCTCCCCAGCGCCTTGAGACCCTCGCGGGTAAGTAGTGCGCTCTACAAATTCTGTGATTGATTGATTGATAGAATATGAAAATATTTCCAGTAAATCAGAGAAAGGCATATAAACATCATCAATCAATCAATCAGGGGTTTGTTAAAGCGCGACTACTCACCCGTAAGGGTCTAAAGGCGCTAGGGGTGGGTGCAGGTTCCATCCATCAAGGAGGGGGTCTGTCGAAGAGCCAGGTTTTGAGGTTTCTTGCGAAGATGGGGAGCGATGTTGTCTGTCTGAGGTGGAGCGGAAGGGCGTTCCATGCTTTGGCCGCGAGGAAGGAGAAGGAGCGGCCTCCCGATCTGGTCTGTCTGGTGCGGGGGACCACGGCGTAGGAGAGCTGGACTGATCGTAGGGTCCTTTGGGGTGCGTGGAATTTGAGTCGGCTGTTCAGGTATGCTGGTCCGGTGCCGTGGAGGGCCTTGTGTGCGTGGGTGAGCATCTTGAAGGTGATTCTCGCCTCGACAGGGAGCCAGTGGAGTGTGCGCAGGTGCTGGGAGATGTGGCAGTGTTTTGGCAGGTTGAGGACCAGCCTTGCGACGGCGTTCTGGATGTTCTGTAGCTTGCGGGTGAGGTTTTAGTTTATTCCGGCGTAAAGTGCGTTGCCGTAGTTGAGTCTGCTGGTGACCAGGGCGTGAGTGACGGTCTTTCGGTGTTCGAGGGGGATCCATTTGAAGGTCTTACGAAGGAGGCGGAGGGTGTGGAAGCAGGAAGACGAGACAGAGTTGATCTGGCGGTCCATTTTGAGCTCGGAGTCCAGGATGATTCCCAGGTTGCGTGCGTGGTCCGTGGGGGTTGGCGGGTTTCTGAGGGCGGGGGGCCACCAGGTGTAGCTCCAGGCATCGGGGTTTGGGCCCATGACGAGTACTTCTGTTTTGTTGGTGTTTAGTTGTAGGCAGCTGTTTTTCATCCATTTGGCGACGGCTTCCATGCCTTCTCGAAAGTTGCGTCTGGCGGTGTTGGGCTCATTGGATAGGGAGAGGATGTGCTGGGTGTCGTCTGCGTATGACACAATGTTGAGTCCGTAGGTTCTGACGATGGGGGCGAGTGGAGCCATGTAGACGTTGAAGAGCGTCGGGCTGAGGGAGGAGCCCTGGGGGACTCCGCAGGTGGTAGGTGTGGGGTCTGAGAGGAAAGGGGGGAGTCTGACCCGCTGCGTCCTGCCGGAGAGGAAGGAGCGGATCCAGTCGAGGGCCTTGTCCTGGATTCCTGCGTCGTAGAGTCTGCGTATTAGGGTGCGGTGGGAGACTGTGTCGAACGCCGCTGATAGGTCGAGGAGGATGAGGGCTACTGTTTCTCCTTTATCCAGTAGGGTGCGGATGTCGTCTGTTGCGGCGAGGAGGGCGGTTTCCGTACTGTGGTTTTTTCTGAAGCCGGATTGGGAGGAGTCGAGGATGTTGTGTTCTTCAATGAATGTGGCGAGCTGGCTGCTGATGGCTTTCTCGATGACTTTCGCTGGGAACGGGAGCAGGGAGATGGGTCTGTAGTTTTTGAGGTCGGTGGGGTCCGCTGAGGGTTTCTTTAGGAGGGGGTTGACCTCGGCGTGTTTCCCGTCGTCGGGGATCCAGGCGGTCGCCAGGGAGCGGTTGATGGTGTGGCGGAGCATGGGTGCGATGGTGTCGGGCGGCTCTGTTGAAGATGTGGTGGGGGCAGGGGTCCGTGGGGGCCCCTGAGTGGATTGACTTCATTGTCTTCAGTGTGTCTTCGGTGGTGAGGGCTGTCCAGTCGTCAATCGCTGGTTTCCGGGTGTCGGGGTGGTTGGTGAGGGTTCAGTGTGTTGGTTGTCTTCGTCGAAGTTGTCGTAGATGCTCTTGATTTTGTGGTGGAAAAAGGTGCTGAGTTTCTCGCAGAGGTCTTGTGAGGCAGGGATGTCGGTAGACTCGCTAGTGGGTTGGGCGAACTCCTTGATGATGCTGAAGAGTTCCTTGCTGTTGTGCGCGTGGGTGGAGATTCTGTCTTCAATCGCTTTTTCCTCGTTTCTCTGATGAGTTGATGGTGGGCGTTGGTGGCGGCTCTGAAGTTGTCGTGGGCTTCTGTGGATTTGGTGTTCCTCCAGGCCTTTTTGAGGTGGCGGCATGTGCTTCTGGACTCTCGAAGTTCGGTGGTAAACCATCTGGCTTTCTTGGCGCGGGTATTGTTGTTTTTCTTGAGGGGGGCTATGGTGTTGGTGCTGTCCGAGATCCATCTATGCAGGGTTCGGGCTGCGGTGTTGGGGTCGTCGTTTTCTGCGATGGTTGGGGTGGAGTTGTTGAGTGAGGAGGTGAGCTGGTCATCAGTGATTTTGGTCCAGTTTCTTCGTGGAAGCAGGTGCTGGTGTCTGTGGATGGTGGGTGTTCTGAAGGTGAAGTGGACGCAACGATGGTCGGTCCATGGGAGTTCGGTGGTGTGGCTGAAGGTGATGGAGTTTCCTGTAGTGAAGAGGGGGTCATGGACACAGAACAAAAGAAACTGCAAGAGATATTTTATTTATTGACTTCATTACAACATTGTAGGAAATAATAGATTGTGAATAAACAGAGGCTTTGCCTCCGTTCTTGTGACCAATGGTCTGATCATCTTACAATGTTACTTTTATATTCATTATCCAGACAGGGAATGTGAATCCATTGTTTAAGGATTGAGAACTATTTTTTGGTAGTTCTATTTCATATGCCATTTTCTGGCTGTAGTTCAGACACAGTATTTGTCCAAAGTGTTGGATCTAAGAGCAGGTAGCTTTGGTGCTGGCTCTCGCAAATAAAAAAGGGGCACAGAGGGAATTAAGGAAAAAAGAGGAGCCCTCCACTCAAAACAATATAATACATTAGACCCCAGTTTGCCACACCCCTAAATAGATTTTTCTTTTCACAAATGAATGAAAACCGCCAACCATCAAGCTTCACTATATGGGGAATGACCTGTATAATCATCTGTTTCAATAAGGACCGGGTTTGTTGCAGCCCAAAAAATGAGGTATGTCCTTTCTCAGCTATATGAAAATCAAAATTGGAGTCACCTCACGTAAGCTACAACCACGAGCCATTGGGTAATAATCCTGCTAGCTCCTTCTTCTTATTATTGGCGGAGCACCTATTTGCAGGGAAGGCACTGAAACAATCATGCCTAAAAGACTATTATGACCCTCAATCAGTATCTTCATCTTACCCAGGGGTAAGGTAAAAAATCACCTGCACTGCCCCTGCTAAAAAGACCCTACTAGCGGTGCAACAAAAGGCCCTCTGATGAACATAGAGTGCACACCTTGCACTTAACTTCAAATTAAAATTGTGTCCAGGGAATTGTACCATTCATTTCTTTAATTGTACAGACCCTGGCACATAATTAAAAATGCAAACTCATGTTCTGACCAATAATTATGAAAGGTCAACATGTTTCATTGCCACCATATCTTAGGGCAAATTCATAAGGGCCAGAGAGCCAGGTAAATGCCCATTTTACACCACACTGAATGCCCCCCAGGCATGTACATACCAGAGGAAGCCAGGTAACAACCTTCAAAGAACTAGTTTGCTGCTGCCACCTGCAGTGCCGACGGCTCCTCTAAAAGATGGATCCCTGCTGGCACCATGTAGGAGTATCCAAAATAAGGGCACAAAGAATAGATCTCAGCAGCCAGTTATAATCAGCCTTCGTAAAGCAGTCATCAGGCACCTGTTTAGAATCCTCTTCACCCTTAACAACAGAAACTGCTGCCCTTCCCCTTCCATCCAAGCTATCTACTAAATGTTATTGGTTGGGAAAAACGAATCAGCCACCCTTTGTTACCCTGGCCCCATTGTTTATCGATGGTTAGCCCTTTCTTTATCCTCCCTCACTTCAGTGAATGAGTCTTCACCCATCAGCCACAGGAATGTAATCAATACACTACTACAGTGTGTGGCAGCTGTTCCTACTCTCCATTATGAGCCATGAAAAACAAGGGGCCATCAAAAGTACCTACACATACTCAACACGCAAATGGAATATCATAGCACGGGGCTGGGAGTTATACTAAAGCAGAATTTTGCCCATGTGAGGTCAGTATACCCAACTCTTCATTGACATAGAAAAAACGTCTGGTCAGGATTAATAACTTGGAAAACACAGTATGCTGTCACCAACACTTCATGTCGTGAACCGAGGATATAGGCAATAGTCTAATATGAGGCCATGCTTAGCGCACCCATACAGGACATAGAACAGATTGTGGAAGTTGCTCTCCATGGACAGGCTTGGGCCCCTGTTCACGTCATTTATTAGCATGGTTACAAAGCAATTAAAAAAGTCAGGTTCCCAGCTTCATAAGCAGCTAGGCACTCAGGGCAGTGGTACACACATATATACCATGCTGGGAACATTCCTGTCCCAAATTTGTCTAAATTATTTTATTGAAACACACAATTCAAATCCTATTCAAGCCTAGTTGTACACAGTGAAATTACCGTCATCCACACCCATCCCATTTTCACTACTCCATCTCAACCACTTCTTTGCCTCCTTTTTTAAAATCCCATCCAAACCCCCTTATTCACAGGCCACCTGGGTATTTCGGCCAAGTGTTTTAACCCCTGTAAGACTGCCTTCTAGTTCTTCAATCTCTCCTTCTGGACTTCAGACCATCCTGCTAATACTATGATTACCTCAAGCTATCTCTCAGCGCTCCTCTTCCAAGCCTTGGAGCCCATCCTAACCGTTCTCTCAATCCTCCAGTTATTTAGATGGCTGTCAAACCTCCTACTAACTTCAAACATTCTCTCACCACCTCCCCTTTCTTATGGCCCTCAGCTCTTATACTACCTCAGCCTTTCGCAGATCAGATAGACTCACTCAATGAGCCTCAGCCTCTGAAAGTTCTGGGACCCCTCAAACCACACTGTATGGCCTTTTGGCCTTTTCCAGATACTCAACCAATAGCACTCAGAGCACTACCTTATCTGACTGTTGTCCCCTTCCACTGCCCCTAACAGACTTCAACCTCCTATGATGAACATCAGTGCCCAGAACACCTCTTTCTTATGGATCTCATAGCAACACCATCAACATTCAGTGCCCCCACCATCTCTCTGACCCCTAACACTAGTTTTCAGAGTCTGTAGATCTGTGCCACTGGCTCTTTGAATCCACCTGCTGGTCCACACTGGCCCTCAGAATTCTTCATACTCTCCCCTATACCAGTCCCAAAAGTTCATCGTGCCCTACAATCTTCTCTACCAGATTTTACAGCCTTCTGTTGGACCTCAGAAATTGTCAGATCTGCATTTCCCCAGTTCAAGTATGCCAACCTCACCCATAAAAATTCTTGTTAGAAATTGGGTTTCTGGTTGGCAGAGGTATGCATCCTGTCCAAGCAGGAACCACAATCCTAGTCAGGGCAAATCAGATACACACCTTAAATTAACCTGTGCTCACCCTCTGTTAGCTTGGTACAGAGCAGTCAGGCTTCACCTAAGAGGCAATGTGTAAAGTATTTGTGCAACACTTCAAACAATAACACAGTTAAAACACCACAACAAGACTCCACACCAGTTTAGAATAAAAAATAATGATTTTACAAATAAAGCAAGACCAAAACAACAAAAATACAATAAGCAGAAGTCGAGATAATTTTTTTTAAAGATTGAAAGCAAAAATAGTGCTTAGAATCAAATAGCGCTTGAAGAGTTAATTGTTCGCGCTGGAAAAGGTGAAAGTCAACAGTGTGGGTCGGATACAGGACCCACGCAGGGCCTGCTGAGCAAAGTACCTTAATATTGGCCGTAACATGAGATGCATTGATTTTCCTCACGCAAGGACAGTGATGCGTTGTTTCTGAAGATGAAGTATCGGTTGTGAAATGTGATAATTCCGAAGCTGATATGCCAGCATTCTCCACGCAAAAGAAGGGATGCATCAAACATTGTTTAGCAGTGGTGGTGATGCAGTGGTTTCGATGGCAATGCGCTGGTTCCAAGTGTGATGCGCCGGTTCTGTTCTTGTAACAGCAGCGATGCATTGGTTCTGCGCATCACAGCAGAAGATGCGTTAATCCCACTGGAGTAAGCACCTGGGTTCACTTCCAATGAACTAGGCACAGGAGCAGGGTTAAAGACTTTGATGTCCCTGAGTCTTTGGAGAACAGGAGGCTAGTCATTTAGCCCTTGGAGTCACTCTGGGTCAGGTGATGGGGGTCCAGTCAGAGGGAGCAGCAGGCAGCAGAGAGCACATCAAGGCAGCAGTCTTCCAGAGCAGCAATCCAGCAGTGTAGCTGTCCTAAGCACCGCAGTCCTTCTTCTTGACAAAGTGGTTTCAGGTCCAGAAGTGTACTGAGTTGGTAAGGTCAGAGGTCCAGTACTTATACCCAGTTGTGTCTTTGAAGTGGGGTGACTTTAAAGAAGGGTCTTTGAAGAACTCAGTGGTCCTTTCTTCCTGCCCTGGTCCCATTCTCACCACAGGGGGGGAATGCAGCCCTTTGGGTGTGGGTAGGGCCCAGCCTATTCAGGTGTAAGTGTGGGATGGTGTCCATCTCCTCCCTTCCTTGCTCCGAAGAAGATACATGAAGTCACACCCAGCCTTCCCTTGTGTGGACTGTCTAGATGAAATGCACAAAGTGAACTGTCACCAAGTCCATCCAGTGATTGGAGACAAGGCAGCAAACACCAAATGACTAAAATAAGCAAAATGTCCAACTTCTAAAAGTGGCATTTTCAGAATGGTAACTTCAAATCCAACTTTACCATTAAAGAGGATTTGTCATTCCCATTCTAGAGGTACTAAACATGACAACTCAACTTTTTCTCAATTAGGAATTACAGCTTATTAAATGTAATAAGGAATCCCCAATGTTAACCTATGAGAGGAGGAGGTCTATCAGTAGTGAAAAACAAGTTTGAGAGTTTCTCACTACCAGGACAAGCAAAACCTAAAAGTACATGTCCTACCTTTTGATTACACAGCACCCTACCCTATGGGGTACCTAGGGTCTAGTGTAAACTGCACACACACGCTCTGCACTGGCAGGCCTGAGATATGTTTAAAGTTCTACTGATGTGGGTGGCACAATCAGTGCTGCAAGCCCACTAGTAGTATTTAATTTACATTCCCTGGGCACATTTAGTGCACTGTACTAGGGACTTCCAAGTAAATTGAGTGTGCCATTTGTGGATACATCATTCAATCCATGTTTTAGGGGAGAAGCATGTGCACTTTAGCACTGGTTGGCAGTGGTAAAGTGCTCAGAGTCCTAATGCCAACAAAACAAATTAGCAAAAATAGGAGGTAAGCAAGGAAAATGTTTGGGGGAAGACCACCCTAAGGATGTCAGGTATAACATTACTCTTCTACTCTTTAAAAGTGCATGTTACACTTCAGTTGAATTAAGAACTCATCCAGCCCTCTCTGTCAGCAATACAAACTTTTAGCTGGCCTTGAAACATTCAGGCACTGTCTATTTTATCAGAACTCAGTCTTCATAACAGTGTGCAGACCAACTCCCACATTGTTACATTTCAGTGCCACCTCCTCTGGCCCTCTGAGGCCCTCAGCTGACTCTCTGAAATGATATTTTTGGACCACTCGTTGGCATTCAGATATTCCTTTAGCTCTATGTGAACCTTTATATTGCCCTGCCAGCCCTCAAGTACTCAGCTTTTCCATCTTTTCCTTTTCCTCTGCCTCCCAGCCTTGCTGCCTTTGAAGAGGTTACTCACCCTGGTCCTAAGGACCCTATTCCACCTGGTCCTCCTCCATGTGGTCATAATACTCCTGTCCCTGGTCCTACAAGTCCTGCTGCTCCCTATCATCCTTGTTCTGAACTACCTCATCCTCTTACCCCTGGTCCTCTTAGGTTTGTATTTCTGGCTCTGGTTGCCCGGGCATCAACTACTGAGCCTCCATGTCATGTTCTGCTAGATTTCATTTTTTTTTTTTTAAATTATTTTTATTATCCAAAGTATTATTACAGAGGTAAGGCAATGTCAAAAAACCCTCCAGATCCCCCCACCCTCCCCCTTGTGCAACAATACGAATCAAAGACATAGAAGTAAGTAACAAAGCAAGTTATACACTGGATAGACATGAGTAGAGAAAAAAAAACAAAAAAGAAAAAGGAGAAAAAAAAAACAAGAAGTCACGTAAAACCAAAGGAGACAGGAAAAAAATATGGCAAAATCCTAAGCTACCATGATTTTAGTATACACCGATTGGGGAGAGAGGCCCTTAAGTTGACAAATAGACTAGTTAGCCTTATGAGCCAGTCTGATCCAACCAGGTAGTTAGGGGTTCCCAGATGTCTCGTCCCTTCCTTTGCCCTTTACGGCCTTTTTTGGCGTAGATAGCCTTCTCAAGATGATAGGTCGCGACTAATCTAGCCAGCCATTGGGAGAAAGGAGGAGGATCTGCATCTACCCATGCTGATGCTATGCAGATTCTCCACACCGTCATTGCCACAAATATGAGTGCCCCACCCTTCTTTCTACTGACAGCCCCTTTGGTCCCTAATAAAATAGTCGTAGGGGTCAACTCTATGGCCTGGGAAATAACCCTCCCAAGGAAGTCCTGTATTTTAACAAGAAGTGGAGTAAGTTTCAGGCAGGTGGCAAACATGTGTACTGAATCTACACCAAACTCCGAGCACCTAGGACACAGCGTCCCCTTGCCGGTTCCCCATTTGGCGACTCTGCTAGACGTAATGTATAAAAAGAAAATGGTTTTAAAATATTGCGCCTGTAATTTGGCTGAGAGCAGATCGCTCTGGGCAAGTTTCAGTGCGTTATAAAATGTGCTGTGCGGGACCTCCAACTTTGCTTGCCATTTGTCTGCTATTCTGGGTAGGTCATCAGGAATTTGACTGTTTAGTGCAGAGTAGATAGAGCCAATCTGAGGCGTAACTGGGGCCCTTAAGTTTTCGATAAGTTCTATTTCCACAAACCCGGCGGGTCCTCCAGCCTTTCGAGACAAAAAATCGCGTTTGGCGATATGCTTAAAAGCATCTTGGTCTTTCAATCCATATTTGCTTTGAAGCTCAACAAAGGATTTAATTCCTTCAGTAGAGATTAGGTCTCCAAGGTTTAAAATACCGGCTTTATACCAATCTTGCAAATAAGACCTCCCAAAAATAGCAGGCAAATTACAATTCTTGTTGATAGGGGAGAAGTAGTTCATTCTCCCTAGCCCGTAAATCCTACGAACATTGCAAAAGACCTTAAAGGTGCTCATCAGTGTCTTGAATCTGACTCGCTTGTAATATCCAAAGGACATTTGTCTGAAGAGACAGCCACGGGCCTCTTCTCCTAGTAGTAATTGAAATGGCGAAGGAAGCCCAATAGGAGGAGAGAAGGAGTGTTCCTTCACTAATTCCACACTATATTGCAAAACTGAAGCCCAATAATAGAGCACTATGTTGGGGAAAGCCCATCCACCCCTCTCCCTGGGAAGAGACAGTTGCTTTAGCGCCCGTCTGGGTTGTGAGTAAGCCCATATAAATTGTGTAAAGAGTTGCTGGAATTTTTGTAACAAGGTTTTGTTAAATTCTAGTGGGATAGATCGAAAAAATAAAGTAATTTTGGAAAATAAGTCATTTTAATTACATTGCATCTACCCACTAAGGTCAAGTGTAGATTGTTGATTCGATTAAGCGCTCTTTTTGTTTCAGTAGCCAAAGGGATTAGATTTTCTGCCACAATTTCATCCACATTTGCCATCACAGTCACCCCCAGGTATTTGGCCTTTGTGACAACCCGTCTATCTATCCATTTAATTTCTTTATTAACAATAATTTGGGTTTTATTTTTATTCAGTGCATACCCCGAAATTTTCCCAAATCTTGGGCTTCCAATTCCAATGCTAAAATAGCACTTTCGGGCTCTGGGGTAGTTATGGCCAGATCGTCAGCGTAAGCCATAATTTTAGTGTCCCAACCGAATCTGCTTACTGCCTGGATAGCCGGATTGTTCTCTATTTTCTTGATCAAGGGGTCTATATAAAGGGCAAAAAGCAAGGGGGAGCACGGACACCCTTGCCTGGTGCCCCGAGAGATTTTGAATTGCTTAGTTAGCCTCCCATTTATTGATACACTGGCTGTCGGGTTCAGATAAAGAGCTTGAACAGCTTGTGTTAACTTTGGTCCAAAGCCCATCCTTCTCATAACACCCCAGAGAAACTGCCAGGAGACCCGGTCAAATGCTTTTTCAGCATCTAATGGAATTAATGACATCGGGTCTCCTGTTACTTGTGCTGCATCAAACAAAGTAATGGCCCGCCTAATATGTTCGGTGGTGCCTTTCTTGGGGATAAATCCATGTTGCCATTCTGAAACCAGGGTTTCAATAACTGAAGATATTTTTATTGCAAGAATTTTAGAGAAGACTTTTGAGTCACAGTTTATAAGCGTGATTGGCCTATATGATCCCATTTCTAGCGGTGATTTATCTTTTTTAGGAAAAATAGAGATTTTAGCATTGGACCAGGATGCGGGCGGAGAGGCCCCGTTAAAAATAGAGGTTACTAAAGTGGAGAAAATGGACTTTATTTATGGAGCAAAAATTTTATAAAATTCCACAGGGATACAATCAACCCCTGCAGCTTTCCCATCCGGCAAACTGGCTAGAGCTTCGGCAATGTCTTCCCAAGTTGGAGTAACATCAAGCTGATCGCGATTTTCCTGACTAAGTTGGGTTAGAGTCACTTCTTCTATATATTTAGCGATCTCGTCCTCTCTTACATCTACTGAGCTACTGTTCTTCACTGCATATAAATTAGAATAGAACTCTCGGAAGCCCTCTTGTATTTTACTTGGGTCATTAGTCTCTTCTCCCGTTGCGAGCTTGATCGACAGTATTTCACTACCTGTAACCTGCTCCCTGGTTTTAATAGCCAAATGATGGTCAATAAGGTCACTATATTCGTAGTTTTTTTCCCGCATCGTGGCCCACTTAGCTGCAACCTTCTCTGCAAATACTGACCCATTTTCTGCTTTGATGAGTATCACTTTGTTTTGGGTAGACTCAGTATCCCCCCTGCTTGAACAATTTGAATTAGTTTCTCCTCTGCCTTTTTCAGCTTTTCCTGAAGTTCATAGATAATTAATTTTTCTTTCTTGTTTTTCCTAATTGAAAACCTAAGTGTCTCCCCCCGAATACCTGCTTTTAATGTGTCCCACACAGTCATAATTGGGGCCGATCCCATGTATATCTCAAGAAATTCTTGAATCCATGCTTGCATGTGTATCCGATATCCTGCGTCTTGTAGTAGTGCTTTCTCGAAGCTCCATTTCGGGGTTTCCCTCCAGTTCCCAAGTCCCCCAATGTTTAAAATAAGCGGGTTGTGGTCTGACATAAAATGCAGAGCAATATCTATAGAGCATTCGCGGAGTAGAGAGGACGAGATCAGAAAGTAATCCAATCTAGCAAATGACCGGTGTGGGGCAGAAAAGTAAGTGTAGCCTGGCAGATTAGAGTTTAGGTTAGCCCAGGCATCACTAAGCCCATGAGTTTGAACTAGATTAACTATTTCTTGATATACTCGGGGCTTCCTTCCCGCGTAAGTCCATTTATCATCCGCTTTCCAATTACAGGGCAGGTTGATATTAAGGTCGCAACAGACAATGATTGGAGAGGGCCAATGGGCAAGCTCCCCTGTAATCCAGTTAATAATCCCTGGGTCATCTGCGTTGCTCCCATAGATTGAGCATAAGGTAAAAGGGGGATTGGGTGGCAGGTGGCACTCTACGATTACCCATCTGCCCAATGAGTCAGATTTCACTCGGGATAATTTAAAGGTAGTCTGCTTTCAGCC
This sequence comes from Calotriton arnoldi, assembly GCA_963921515.1. Classification (NCBI taxonomy): domain Eukaryota; kingdom Metazoa; phylum Chordata; class Amphibia; order Caudata; family Salamandridae; genus Calotriton; species Calotriton arnoldi. The sequence goes on from CAWUFW010001962.1 coordinate 724,141, forward strand.
ATGACCCCTACACCTTTTATTTTCGCACCCTGTGTAGTACCCCTATAGTTTTAAACCCCAGTGTGTTCAATAAGTGTTTTTGTGAACCCTCTATATGCGTTTCCTGGAGGCTGACAATATCGGCCCTCAGCGATCTTAAGCCTTGTGCTACTTTTTGTCTCTTTATAGCTTCATTCAACCCACATATGTTCACTGATACAAATCTAAGAGTATTTATCTTGGTCATTTAAGCATTTTAAGGAGATTAAACCAATAAATTCCTGTTCCCTTAAATAAGCTTGACTTTGTGAGCTTGTTTACTTTACCAAGTGTTTTAACCAGTGATTGTATGTAAAAAAAAAGTGTCCTCAATTCAACCATTTCATTGCGATTACCCCCCTCCCCATCCCAACCCTCCCCCCCCTCTCGTTGAGCAATCAGGAATAACCTGAGTGATGGTAGTCAAGAGTAAGTCTCCGCCACTAGACCACACCTTAGAGAGTTTAGGTAAGCCTTCGGCTATGTCTAATCACACCTTATATAAAAACAATGAGATAGGTGTGCCCTAAATTCTTGATAGAGCTAATCAAAATCAGAAAGAAGAGAAAAAAAAGAGAAAAAGGAGCACATAATGATGAAGAGAAAGAAAGAAGAGATCCCCGCCCCTCCCTCCCTTACCCCCTACAAGAAAGCAGGGAGATATTCTCCTTAGGGTTAACTTGAGCCCTTCTTAGACTTGATTTCTCCCAGGTATTCACCAGCCTTAATCTCGGACAAAAAGATTTTAGAAGCCCCGTTGAAGATAACTTTGAGTCTGGCAGGGTTCATTAAATACACTTGAGCTCCTATCTGTTGGAACGGGGAGATTAGCTGACGCAGGCGCCATCTTCGTTCTACCGTCTGATGGCAAAAGTCGGGCTTCGCAAAAAAAGTTACCCCATTGGACCCTTTCTGGGAATCAGGGCGGGCCTGGTCGTATACCAGTTGCCTAAGAAGAAAGTTTCCAAAATACAACAGGAACACCCTTGGATGTCCACCAGATGAGCTGCTGCCGTCACGTTGTCGTCTCATATTAAAAGGGAAGCGATGTGCCCTTTGTACCTCATGGTCCCAGTCCCAACTTGACTGATCAGGAAAGGATTCTTGTAGAAGTTTCACTATGTAACGCCTAGGATCTTCTCCCTCCTTCCCTTCTGGGATTCCAAGCAGACGAAGGTTGTTTCTGCGTTGTCGGTTCTCCTGTTCCTCCATTTTTGTCATTAGATCAAGCAGACAGGCGGTGTTGGAGTCACTCTGATTTTTAATTGAGGTGACCTCTGTTTCCAAACACTCGGTGCGCCCTTCAACCATGGTGACACGGTCACTTATGTCGGTGCAGATTTTATTCAGTCTTCTCATGCCCCCTTGTAGTTTTTTAGCCGCCCCTTTTGCTGTGCGGTTATCTGCCCGAGCCTCCTCTTGGAATTCTTTTATAGAGGCTAGGATCGAAGCTAGTGAGGGTTCGGTAGTATCTTCAGGTGCGCTCTTTGTGTTTTCCCACAGCGTCGTGTGAGAGTCGTCTTCTTCAAGAGGATAGGACATCTGTGAGTCTGAGTAGTCCCACTTGAGCTGGCTGCGTCTTTTAGCCTTGCTTCTTGCTTTCCTAAGGCGTTGTACTGTTCCTGTGTCCTTAGGTGACTCCTCACTATTGTCTTCGCTTGTGTTAAACCCCCCCTTGTCCGAGGAGGTCCCAGTGCCATCCGATACCGAATAGAAGTTTTCAGTACCCGTCTCCGGTGTCCATGGGACTTGAGGGCCAGAGGCGGCTTCTAGACCCTGGATATAATTATCAATACCGGCTTCAGGAGTTTTAGAAGTATTCTCCAGGTTACCTGTCTTGGGGTTGGGATCACCTCCTATTTTTTGGGCTACAGGTACTAAAGATATCAAGTTCCCCTGAGCAGTCGGTCCCCCAGCATCCCCTTCTGCATGAAGGCAGGGGGGGCGGTCGAGTTGTCAACCGTTTCTTGCAGACCACTCGTTGTCCCCTTATCAGCTTGTTGTACCCCTACAGGGTTTCCCTTGGCTGGGAACATTCCTTGCTGAGTGATCAGCATAGTTGGCTCATCAGTTAGCGAATCCATGGGGGCACTCTCGGGGGGAGATGTGTGAGGCGCAGAGTTAGTCTTAGAGTCCGTGGCAGGAAGTGGCCCCTTAGCCCCAGAAAAAAGTTTAGCGACTGAAGGCTGGGAACCCACTGAGTCCTTGTGTACACCACCTCCCCTGTGCCTCCCTACCGTTTTTTTGTTGGCACTGACCTCGCGCTTGATTTTGGATATGTTTTCTCCTAGTCCAGTATCTCCGGTATCAGCGTTGGCAATAGCTGCTCTTGTCTTGCTGGTTTTCCCCGTCTTAGCTCCCCTGGTCGACATGATCCTAGACCAGCGCCGATGCCACCGGTGCTGCTGAGCTCTCTCGCGTACCCAGACTGGAGCGAGTACCAGTGAAGCAGCGCACCGCACAATCCAGAAAAAAAGCAGCGTCCGAAACCCCCAACACACTCGTGGAGTCGCTGGCGCCACCCGGGAACCTTTGTAGTCTTTGAAATTTACTGCATCCACGATAAACAGTTCAATAACGGCTGGCTGAGGGCATAAACCGAACGTCTGCAGTCTCCTCGCTTTCAGCGTCTGCATCGCATCGCAGGGCACCTAGCCGATAATCGATGTGGCTGGCGTGTGTGGCCGAGCAGCGTAAGTTTCACTCTGACTCCATCTTGCTCCTCGTTCTGCTAGATTTCAACAGTCTAGTTCTGTGCTGCCTTGTCCTGATATTCCTTTTTCTGGTCCTCATAGGCCTTGTTATCCTCCCGGTTTTGTGCCCACTGGACTTGATCCACTTGCTTCTGGCCCTCTTTGTTCATGTCTTTGTCATGTCTTTGTATGCCTACTCAGCATGGTCTTGGTCTTTCCAAGCCCCCTTCTCATAGCCATTCCTATTCCTTCCTGGTCCTTTTGACCCTTGTCCCCTTGACCTGTTCTTCTGATTCTCCTTAACCCTGTTCATTCAATTCCTGATATCCCAGCTTCTGGTCCTGCTGGTCCCCTTGGTCCACCTGGCCTCTCCTGTCCTGGTCTTCTAAGACCTTGTCTTACTGATCTTTATCATCCTGGTCCTTATGGCTATGTGCCTTGTCTTCATGGTCCTTTTGGCACTGCACCCACTGCCCCTCGCCTACCTGGTTCCTGGCTCTCTTTGCTTCTAATTCTGGTCGTTTTGGTCCTGGTGCTCCTGACCATCCAAGTCCAGCACCATGATCTGTCGTGTAGTTCCTATATATCCTATTCAGGACCTGCACGTTCGGATAACATAAACTGTGGGTTTGGTGGCAGACTGGTTCCGCGATCCTGGGGGATCAGGGTTGTCATGTTCTGAGGTTGCCAGAAACTATTCTCTCCCCGATAAGAGGAGATTCTAGTGGCACTGTGAGCTAGCTAATGCAAACAGGCTAACGTATCCGGTGGGCGTGCCGGAACCAGTCTACCACCAAACCCACAGTTTATGTTATCCGAACGTGCAGGTCCTGTATAGGATATATAGGAACTACACGACATGGCGCCACCAACGTTGGTTGGGTACTTATTTAACAGTAGAATCTGAGAAGTTCAGTCGTGCTATTCTCAGAGACCCCTACTCACAAAATACCAGAGACGTCTGGAGTGGGTGGGCACAAACTCCGCCACAGCTGAGTAGGCTAAAAAACCTATTTTTTGGCTGTTGGTTAATCAAGCTTGAAGGACACAGTGTTCCTAAAATTGTGCATAAAAACCTTATCTTAGTTCCCTTGAACAAACTTCTTCTTTACAAAAATGAATGAGACAAGAGATAACGTAGTAGTAGATCTACACCTCTCAGGGGGAGAAGAAGATACAGACGCAATTCCGATTGCAGAAAAATTCAGACATACAATCACCCTGAAACTGTTAGAAAATAGTTTATCAGCTAGGGGTGGCTTAGTAGTTTTGTGATTGAGGCACACGAATCAAACAGAACAGAGGTATTTTATTCGTGAGTTACATTCCCAGCAGCAAAAGCAAGAACACAGACATTTCACTCTTACACAGAAGGAGATGCACCAGCAGAATATTGTCCGTTTGAGGACATTGAAGTTCCGCTCACGTACCAGGAACATTTATACTGGTTTAAAGGCGCCCTACCCCACAGAAGAAGAAGAGTAAGATTAGGCCCGCACGGAGGAGAAGGGGCAACATGGCCGATATTAGCGGCCTACACACCACATCCTGACATTGACACAATGCCACAGGCAGACTTACTCATACAACACAAAGATTTAATTAAACTCTATAGAAACATGACGCAATTCGTCATGAGGACATTCACTGTCCAACCAGCAATAGTTGCAACTAATGGAACTCCAAGTACAGGGTACAGCAACTAAAATCACACCACAAACATTACTCACAGTGATGGGTAAAATGCCCTCTAAACGTGAACAAATGCCATTCTGGGTAGCTCAGAAAATAACTCAGCTAGAGGCAGTATTCCTGAATACTACACCGTATGAAAAACACAAAATGCTAACAGTCTGCTTGCCCATGGGGATAACACCACAAGTAGAAGATTGAACCACCTGGGGTACAGTCTTTGCTGCCATTTATACCAGGACTCATGGTATTCCTTCATTAGGGGTGGTACCAGACGTATTAAGACAAATACAAAACGAGTACGGAGCAGAACCTGCCCTAAACGTAGGGATGAAGTTACTAGGTAACTATGACCAGGTATCAGCCGTAATACTAGCTAATATTAAAGGGGAAGCAGCTTCAGTGGCAATCCGCAAACGCCTAAGGGAATTCAGTACGTTAGATCAACAACACGAACTACCCAAAATAATTGAAAATGCATGTACAGAATTAGGCAGAGACAGTTTGGGTGGGAAAGCTTTAAAACCACAACTGATGGGCAGTCCTGAAAAGGACACTGCTAAGCAGACACCTGCTTCTTCTAAAAAGAAGTGGGAGAATAAAAAACAACAGAACTTTAAAGGAAACAGATCTCAATCCCGAGGTAGATCTCCTCCACTGCAGCCCTCCGAAAATAGGTATAATCTCAGGAATAGGCATAATATTAGGGAACCTGAGAGGTATCAGGATACTGATACACGTTCCTCTCGTTCCTTTCAGGGTTCATCGAAAAACTCCGAGAGGGAAGGATGGTCAGAAAGACAAGAAGAGCGTACAAAGTCCAGAGACAAGCAGCACGCTCAAGATTATACTTCCAAAAAAGAAGAGAAGCCAAGGCAAAAGCCACAGTTCAAAAAGAAGAAAGTTGCAGGTCTAAAGATCAGACATGCCCAGAATTCTGAGGACTCGACTACTGAACTGGTAATGGGCTCTGACGATGCTAGACAGTGCGGCAGAAATAACAATAGCTCGCCAGAACCTGATGGAATTTCTGGTGACAGCGGACTTGAATGATTATATCACAGTGGAAACACCTGATACTAGAGTAAGTGTCCCACATAAAGTATATGAAATAACGCTCCAGATGGAGGGGGACAAGAGTAGGAAAGTGAGAGGTCTCTTTTGGGAGAACCTAACGTTTGGCTATGACATTTTGTTAGCTGAACAAGATTGGCCGCCAGCATTCGTCATGCATTGTCCTAAAGGGGAAATGGTAATTATGCCGGCATTCTCAGACCATATTCCCAGGCATTTGCAACACACATATGCGCAGGAGTGGGCGGTAGCCCAGGCTCCAACATTATACAAAAACCATGTTGGATGGGATGAGGATTCAACCCACCACATAATTCCTTTAAAAAAAAATACTTCAACTGCACAGAGGCAGTATCCAATAAAGCAAAAAGCTAAAAAACAGGTCAGGGAGATCTTAGATCAACTTGAATACCAAGGGGTGATTGAAACTTGCACCTCACAAATGAACAATCCTTTGTTTCCTGTCATGAAACCTGACAATACATATCGTCTAGTTTTAGATTGCAGACATTTAAACACTTGCACTAAGACATTTGCAGTTCAGAATGCACACAGTGCCGCATTAATGAATAACATTGTGCGGAAAAAATACAAAACAACACTTGATTTTTTTGTCAAAATATAGCGCCTGAAAGCAGGTATTTAACAGCATTCTCAGCGCTAGGGTCCCAACGGCAATTTCGGCGACTCCCCCAAGGGTATAGAACAGCCCGGGGTTGTTTTCTGCCAGAGTAACCGAGTTACTTCAAAAATAGGATGAAGAGGCATTGTCCTATGTGGATGATATTTATCTAATGGGTGATGACCTGGAGGAACACTTGAACAGAGTAAATACCATAATTTTGGGATTTGCATCTGAGGGCTACAAATGTAACTTTAAAAAATCAAAAATTGCCCACCTCAGTGTCCTGTTTTTAGGATATGAGCTTTCAAGTGAAGGAAAAAGCCTGGCAGCCAATTTTTTAGAAAAATGCACGCTGCTCCAACCTCCAAATCATTGAAAAACTTACAATCAATACTGGGATTCCTAAATTTTGGTAGAACATACATTTTAGATTACGCAGAAAGAGTAAAACCTTTCTACGATTTAATAAAACCAGATTTTTCAGTAAAACAATGGACACAGGAGCACACAGATACACTTCGTTCCTTACAAGCTGACATGATAGCTTCAAAACAGTTAAAGACACGCGTAAACGTACATAACCTGGTGATCCGTATAATCGCGGGTCAATCAGGGTACACCTATCTAACATATAATGAAGGTGAGACAGTACCAATTGCATACAAGTCACATTTGTACACAAATGCTGAGATGCGCTTCGCATCCACTGAAAAGATTCTGACGGCGGTACAGACTGCTGTAGTGAGAGAACGAGCACTGGCTCAGGGGAAACGAATAATAGTAGTGACTCCGGTTCCAGCCTTAGAGGCTGCGACAAAGGCAAGTGTTCCTAACGCTAAAGCCTTACATCCAAGATGGATACAATGGGCTAATTCTCTCACTGCAACAGATGTAGAATACAGGTACGACCCTAATTTGAAGACACAAGCATTCCTGCAATACGAACAAGAATATCCTCTACCTAATGAAATAATGCCTCTGGATCAGTATGAATATATCATTTACACTGACAGATCTGCTCAACCGGCCATAGGGAGTAAGCAACAATTTAGTAGGGGTGGGCGGAATTTGCGTAGTCGCGTTCCGCAAAGTTCCGCGAAGATGTAAAAAATCTCTGCGAGCTACGCAGAATTCCGCGAGCACGCGGAATTGCTTGTTCCGACTGTTCGCGATATGTTTTTCCTGTTCGGGGACGCTGTTTCCGTGCTCGGGGAGAATTATCTCGCGAACTTGCCCATGCGGTCGCCAATTGGCGCGGCCATCTTGTTTCACTTGTCCCGCTCGTTCGCGATGCGTGTTTCCTGTTCGCGAACGCGGATGTCCGATGGTGTGTCCGAATTACGTGTTCGCGATTGCACACTCTCGTGGGATCGCGCGGCCGTATAGGAAAACTCGTCGCGAACGCAGGAATCCCGGTAAGTCGCTTCCGCGTGCGCAAACACGCATATTGAAAGCGCGAACAAGGAAAAAATTCCGCTAAGCCGCGGATCGCGGAATTTTCGGCAATTCCCCCTTCTCCGCGGATCGCGGAATTGCCAAAATTCTGCAAATTCCACGAGCGGAGCGGATTTTACCACCCAGGCCTACAATATAGCGCAGCATGTGCAATCGTTAAAGGTCGCATGCGGGATGGAAAGTTCCATCAGAGTTGCACTAAAACGCAATCTCTAGGAGACTGCACGGCACAGTTGGCAGAATTAAAAGCACTGATACAGGCACTTGTTAATACGGATCGAGAATTCCCCACACTAATTGTGTGCGATTCCTTTTACTGTGTGCAGTCTTACAATAATACTTGCAATACTGGGTTCAAAACGGGTTTAAAGAGGCAAAAGGTGGCTCAATTAAGCATAAAATGCTATGGGAACAGGTAGTGAGGTTGAAATCCGAACTACCAAGGACTCACGTGATACACACACTGAGTCATCAGCGTGATGACGTTCATGTTGAAGGGAATTCATTGGCTGATGAAGCCACAAAGGGGGCTGTACGTACGGCTTCCGTAGCTGCAATCACTCGTTCTAAAACGAGAATAGACAGTGAGATTATGGTGGCTGTTATTGCTTCAAGCAAAAACAGCGGTGCAGTACCAAAAAGATTTCCACTAAAGTACTCCTACAAGTTAGATGCCAATAACATTCCATTTGCTCAGATTCCTGGAGTGGGGGACAGAGTAATTCCAAACATGGATCGTAGGTTAGGTTTAATACTAGCAGCACATGAAGGGATAGGTTCTGCTCATGCAGGAGTTACGGCGACTGCTTCCTTATTGAAACAACGCTACTGGTGGCCTGGTTTAACAAAGCAGACTAAAGACTAAGGGGTCGATTCCGATCCCGGTCGGAGGCGCACCTAATACCATTCGGCCGGGAAAAAAGCCAGGCGAATGCCTGTTTCCCGACCGATTCACACATACGTCCGAACGAGCAAGTACGATGCGCACAACTGCCCAAATCCCGACCCAGTCGTACTCACCCAATACAGGTCCTGCTCTCTGACCGAGCCGGATCCGGAAACGCAGAATCGAGTCGCACGGGAGCCAAAATGCAGCCCCGTCCGGCCGGACAAGTACGATGCGCCCTCCGTACGCGCCGAACCCGTCGCTACGCACGGCACGTCAAAGCATCCGGGAGAGGCGCACATAAGCTCCGATTCACGCCACAAGACGATCCACGGCTACGAGACGAACACGCCAGCGACGAGGACGAGGCGAAGCAAAGAGAAAGACGAACGAGACGAAACAACCATGAATCCCATTGTGCCGATCCTACCAATATTCTACATCTATTACCGGAACTGGCACGGACGCGTACGACGCAGAAGGTAAGTCAGACACCCACCACACAAACAAAACACACGTACCCGACATATCACACACACACATAGGGATGCAGAAATTACTTACACCAGCAACAGCAGCACCATAGGGGCGGGATGGCTATCACCAATGCCACATATACACATAGGGGCCTGGATGCCAACCACTAACACCACCGCTACCCAGGGGTGCTAGATGCCTGTCACTACTACCACCTCTACCCATGGGGGGCTGGATGCCTACCACCACTACCACCCCTACTCAGGGGTGCCAGATGCCTACCACTACCACCACCCCTACCCAGGGGTGCCAGATGCCTACCACTACTACCTCCCCTACCCATGGGGTGCTAGATGCCTGTCACTACTACCACCTCTACCCATGGGGGGCTGGATACCTACCACTACCACCACCCCTACCCAGGGGGTGCCATATGCCTACCACTACCACCACCCCTACCCAGGGGTGCTAGATGCCTACCCCTACCATCACCCCTACCCAGGGGTGCTAGATGCCTGTCACTACTACCACCTCTACCCAGGGGTGCTGGATGCCTGCCACTACTACCACCTCTACCCAGGGGTGCTGGATGCCTGTCACTACTACCACCTCTACCCATGGGGGGCTGGATGCCTACCACCACTACCACCCCTACTCAGGGGGTACCAGATGCCTACCACTACCACCACCCCTACCCAGGGGTGCCAGATGCCTACCACTACCACCACCCCTACCCAGGGGTGCCAGATGCCTACCACTACCACCACCCCTACCCAGGGGTGCTAGATGCCTACCCCTACCATCACCCCTACCCAGGGGGTGCTAGATGCCTGTCACTACTACCACCTCTACCCAGGGGGTGCTGGATGCCTGTCACTACTACCACCTCTACCCAGGGGTGCTGAATGCCTGTCACTACTACCACCTCTACCCATGGGGGCTGGATGCCTACCACCACTACCACCCCTACCCAGGGGTGCCAGATGCCTACCACCACCCCTACCCAGGGGTGCCAGATGCCTACCACTACCACCACCCCTACCCAGGGGTGCCAGATGCCTACCACTACCACCACCCCTACCCAGGGGTGCCAGATGCCTGTCACTACTACCACCTCTACACAGGGGGTGCTGGATGCCTGTCACTACTACCACCTCTACCCATGGGGGCTGGATGCCTACCACCACTACCACCCCTACTCAGGGGTGCCAGATGCCTACCCTACCATCACCCCTACACAGGGGTGCTAGATGCCTGTCACTACTACCACCTCTACCCATGGGGGGCTTCATGCCTACCACCCCTACCACCCCTATTCAGGGGGTGCCAGATGCCTACCACTACCACCACCCCTACCCAGGGGGTGCCAGATGCCTACCACTACTACCACCCCTACCCAGGGGGTGCTAGATGCCTGTCACTACTACCACCTCTACCCAAAGGGGGCTGGATGCCTACCACCACTACCACCCCTACTCAGGGGTGCCAGATGCCTACCACTACCACCACCCCTACCAGGGGGTGCCAGATGCCTGTCACTACTACCACCTCTACCCAGGGGTGCTGGATGCCTGTCACTACTACCACCTCTACCCATGGGGGCTGGATGCCTACCACCACTACCACCCCTACTTAGGGGTGCCAGATGCCTACCACTACCACCACCCCTACCCAGGGGTGCCAGATGCCTACCACTACTACCACCCCTACCAATGGGGTGCTAGATGCCTGTCACTACTACCACCTCTACCCATGGGGGGCTGGATGCCTACCACTACCACCACCCCTACCCAGGGGGTGCCAGATGCCTACCACTACCACCACCCCTACCCAGGGGTGCTAGATGCCTACCCCTACCATCACCCCTACCCAGGGGGTGCTAGATGCCTGTCACTACTACCACCTCTACCCAGGGGTGCTGGATGCCTGTCACCACTACCACCTCTACCCAGGGGGTGCTGGATGCCTGTCACTACTACCACCTCTACCCATGGGAGTGTCACGTCAGTCATCTGCACACACACCAAACACGTGTCAAGCAAGTCGCACTGTATACACAGATGAGTCCTTCGACATTGATGTGCAAAACTGCATGTCCAGTGGAGCTGGGCACACAGTCAGGGAAATCGGAACATTGAACAGTGGTAAGCCCACCAGATGTGCATCAGTGTAAGACAAAGATGTTCATTTACAAATGCAAAAAGGACATCCCTGTGTCAAATGCTGAACATTACACCCTCAGACTGTAGCAAAGGATGCCATAGATCCAGACTACAACAGGACACATATCCCATGGACCACATGGAGTCCATCACTGCAACACTTCTTCGTCCTGATGTGAACACTATTACAACGGCAAATGCAGGATGCTACTCATCCACATCATGTACATCCAAAGAAAACCCAAAAGTAAACAAAAAGGGGCTTTATTCAGCAAATGTCAGGGTAAACACGGAAGTCCAAAAGAAACTAAGGCCAATGGCCAGTCCAAAATCACAGTACCAACGGGGTGAGAAGTGACAACTGGTCACACATTGCTTGTCTGCACTGGTACGGTTGGGGGACATCCCCCTTGGAGGGGCATACAAGGGGCAGGCCAGGCACCGCAGGGACAGGATCAGTGGATGGCAGAGTGAGGCAGTGAAGGGGTGGTGGGTGCAGGAGTGTCACCGGCAACTGCAGTGGAGGTGTCTGACTCAGGGGGGGCCGGCACCACTGTGGTACACAAGTCAGTTGGTGTGGGTGCTGCAACCACTGCAGTGGGCTGGACTGATGTAGTGGACTGGGTACCCACTGCAGTGCCCGAGTCAGCCGTGGTGGTTGTGGACTCCACTGCAGTGCATGACTCCAAGGGAGTGGAAGGGTGTCCAGATGAGGTGGACAGGACAGAGGGGGGGGACCCGGTCCCCACAACAGTGCCACTAACAGGCCGAGCATCTGGGTTGGGGGTGGAAGAGCAAGTGGCAGGGGGGGAGGGCCTAAGCAGTCTGGGGATGTGGTATCGGTGTGTGGGGGAACCTGGGGCAGGGTGTGGCGGGGGAACCTGTGCAGTGGTGGCCTGGGGGATGGAGGAGAGAGACTGGGCGCTGGAGGTGGTGGGGTCTTGCTCTTCCTGCTCCGGGGGGACTTCCTAATGGGCTCCTGTGTCTGCCTGCGCCTGGGGGAGGGTGTACGGGTGCGAGGGGCACTCCTCTCTATGTGGGTGGACTTCCTCTTCCCCTGGTATGTTGGATCAGCAGGAATGGAGGGGAAGAGGCCGAGGTCACACAGGAAGATCTGCTGTGTAGGTGGGGTAGCAGGCGAGGCAAGGGAAGGGGTCTTGGAGGGAGAGGATTTGGAGGACTGCGGAGTGAATGTGGATGCCTGTGTGTGTGTGTTCCCCATCCCCTGTGTCTGTGGTATCAGTCCCCTGAGGATGCTTGTGTGCACGTCTTGCCTTACTCTTGGGTGAGTCTGTGCTGCTCGTGTCTGTGTTTTTGGTTGACTGTGCAGGTGTGCATGTGCTTTGGACCGGTAGGGGGGCAGGAAGTGTGGATGGGGCAGAGGTGGGAGGGGTGAGGGACTGTTGGAGGAGGGACACTGCTGCCATCAGGGTGGAGTCCATGGACCTATTGCTCCTCTGTAGGGCAGACATACCCGTCGAGATGCCCCCCATGAACGACACCAGCTGTGTCAACAGAGTGGTGTGTGCATGGAGGACACTCAGCATTGCTGTCTGCCCTACATGGAGCTGCCGAAGGAGGTACACAGACTCCTCACTCAGGGCAGCAGGGGACACAGGGGCAGGGGCTGCGGTGCCTGGCATGAAGGAGACACGCTCCCGAGCACGGGAGCCTCCACGGACCTCAGGAATGGGAGCCAATGGGAGGGCGGTGGTGGTGGTGGTGGTGGTGGGGCCAGACAGACTAGCTGGCCTTTGGTGGCTGCTGAGACCCGCCTCCACAAGGGAGTCATCCTCCGAGCTGCTGTGGTCCCCAGCTGAGGTGGATGGTGCTGAGGACTCCTCGGTGTGGCTCCCCTCACCCTCCGTGCCACTGGGTCCCTCTGACCACTCGTCCGATGCTGACCCAGTCTGGCTCCGCTGCTCCTCCTGGTCCGTGGAGCTGTCCCCTCCTGTGGCCGTGGATGTATCTGCAAACAATTAGGGAAACAGACAAACATCAGTCACCTGCACTGACCGCACACACCACAGTAAGTACAGCACATTACAGAGCAAGCCCTGGCATCCTTAGTTGAACATTGCCTGAAGTCCTCATACAGATTCGGGGAAGCCAATTGTCAGTCTGATGGTCAACCATGGGACTCACACCCCTCCTGTCCTTGCACCCATCTGTCTGGTGCCTGTCTGATGGTAAGACCCCAGTGTGGACACATGCACCACCTACACAGTTGTTGGACATTGCAGGGAACACGGTGAAGTATGTGAACATGCACACATCACATCTCTTGCCACTGAGTCAGTGCAGGTGTCCGGATAAAGGGATGGCCAGAGTCTAATTAGAAATGCATGTGATGCATACCAGCACCAGACACCATGATGCACCCATGTCCGGATAGTCAATGCCACAATGGGGTGCATGTTGCACATGTCACTCCCCTGCAGGATCAGTCCCAGGAAGTTTAATGCCATGACACAGGAATGCGTGCAAAGTCATACATTACTGTCTCAAGTCACATGGCCATGGCAGCCAGCCAACAACAGTCTGCACTGTGTCACAATCCGAGGGCATGGGGAATGCAAGTTAGGTGACTGACTAGTGCACATGTCCATCCCCCAAAAACAATCAATCAATCAATCACAGAATTTGTAAAGCGCACTACTTACCCGCGAGGGTCTCAAGGCGCTGGGGAGAAAAAAGGGGGGGGGTGCTGCTACTGGTCGAACAACCAGGTCTTGAGTAGCCTCCTGAAGGTCAGCAGGTCTTGGGTCTGTCGTAGGCTTAGTGGAAGGGTGTTCCAGGTCTTGGCGGCGAGGTGGGAGAAGGATCTGCTGCCGGTGGTTGTTCTTCGAATGCGAGGGACGGTGGCGAGGGAGAGGTCGGCGGAGCGGAGCTGGCGGTTGGGGACGTAGAAGAAGAGTCGTCTGTTGAGGTAGGCTGGGCCACTCTTGTGGAGTGCCTTGTGGGCGTGGATGAGGAGTTTGAAGAAGATTCACCTGTCGACAGGGAGCCAGTGCAGGTTCCTCAGGTGGGGGGTGATGTGGCTGTGGCGTGGTACATCGAGGATCAGGCGTGCAAAGGCGTTTTGTATGCGTTGCAGTCGCTTGATGAGCTTGGGCGGGGCTCCCGCGTAGAGGGCGTTCCCATAGTCAAGTCTGCTACTGACGAGGGCCTGGGTGACTGTTCTTCTTGTATCTGTCGGGATCCACCTGTAGATCTTGCGAAGCATGCGGAGGGTGTTGAAGCAGGAGGAGGAGACTGCGTTGACTTGCTTGGCCATGGAGAGCGTTGAGTCGAGGATGACTCCCAGGTTGCGTGCGTGGTCGGTGGGTGTCGGGGCTGCTCCCAGTGTCGTTGGCCACCAGGAGTCGTCCCAGGCTGAGGGGTTGGAGCCGAAGATGAGGACCTCTGTCTTGTCCGTGTTCAGTTTTAGTCGGCTGATCTTCATCCAATCGGCGACGGCCTTCATTCCTTCATGGAGATTGGATTTGGCGGCGAGGGGGTCCTTGGTGAGGGAGAGGATCAGTTGAGTGTTGTCGGCGTAGGAGATTATGTTGAGGTCGTGCTGTCTGGCGATGCGTGCGAGCGGGCCATGTAGATGTTGAACAGTGTTGGGCTGAGGGATGATCCCTGGGGTACGCCGCAGATGATCTCGGAGGTTTCGGATCGGAATGGTGGGAGGCGGACTCTCTGTGTTCTGCCGGCGAGGAAGGAGGTGGCCCATTCCAGGGCCTTGTCTCGGATCCCTGCGTCGTGGAGGCGTGCGCGTAGAGTGCGGTGGCAGACAGTGTTGAAGGCGGCGGAGAGGTCCAGCAGGATGAGGGCTGCGGTCTCACTGTTGTCCAGCAGGATCCTGATGTCGTCGGTGGCGGCGATGAGGGCAGTCTCAGTGCTGTGGTTGCTGCGGAACCCTGATTGGGATGGGTTCAGGATGCTGTTTTCTTCGAGGTATCGGGTTAGCTGTTTGTTGACGATCTTCTCGATGACCTTGGCTGGGAACGGAAGCAGGAGATGGGCCGGAAGTTCTTGAGGTCTCTCGGGTCCGCCTTGGGTTTTTGAGTAGGGCGTTGATCTCTGCGTCTTTCCAGCTCTCTGGGAAGGTCGCGGTCTCGAAGGAGAGATTGATAACGTTGCACAGGTGGGGTGCGATGGAGCTGCTGGCTTTGTTGAAGATGTGGTGCGGGAAAGGGTCTGACGGGGAGCCGGAGTGTATTGTGCTCATGGCCTTGATGGTGTCATCGATGTTCACGCTGGTCCAGGCTGGCAGGGGGTCGTGGTCGATGGTGTGCGGCGGGTCTGGTGCATCGATCTTAGTTGGGGCTGTCTGGGTGTTGAAGCTGTCGTGGATGTCGGCGATCTTGCGGTGGAAGAAGGTGGCGAGGGAATCGCACAGGGCTTGCGATGGCGGGATGTCGTTGGTGTTGGAGCTGGCGTTGGAGAGTTCCTTCACGATGTTGAAGAGCTCCTTGCTGTTGTGTGCGTTGTTGTCGAGGCGGTCTTTGAAGGAGATTCTCTTGGCGGACTTGATGAGGTGGTGGTGGTTACGGATGGCGTCTTTGTGGGCTGCGTGGCTGTCCGGTGTCTTATCACTGTGCCATTTCTTCTCTAGTTTCCGGCAGGTATGCTTGGAAGCTAGGAGTTCCGAGGTGAACCAGCTGGCTCTTTTGGTGGTGTCACTGTAGGTGAGTTTTTTCAGCGGGGCGAGGGTGTTGGCACAGTCGTCTATCCATCGTCTGAGGTTGCAGGCAGCGTCGTCGGTGTTGGATGGGTCTGAGGTAGGGCTGAGAGCGAGGTTTGCCCGTAGTTGGTCTTCGGTGACTTTGCTCCAGCAGCGGCGTGGGATCTGTTGGGTGCGGTGGTGTGTGGTGGGTTTCTGGAAGGTGAAATGGATGCAGCGGTGGTCGGTCCAGAGGAGTTCCGTGGTGTGGCTGAAGGAGACGTGGGAGCTTGAGGAGAAGATGGGGTCAAGCGTGTGGCCGGCGGAATGGGTCGGTGTTGTGACGAGCTGGCTCAGACCGAGGTTGGCGAGGTTGTCGATCAGGGTGGTGGAGTTGCTGTCGTTGTTGTTCTCCAGGTGAAAGTTCAGGTCTCCGAGGAGGATGTAGTCGGTAGAGGTCAGGGCGTGCGTGCTGATGAAGTCGGCGATGAAGTCTCTGAACTGGGGTCGGGCCCAGGGGGTCTGTAGACAAGGGTGCCTCTAAAGGTGGTGTTGGGGTCCGTGTGGATCTGGAAGTGCATGTGTTCGGCGGTGCTGAGAGTGTCGTCGGTGCTGGTCGAGACCCTGATGGTGTTCTTGTGGACGATGGCGATTCCTCCTCCTACTGCGTTGATGCAGTCTCTACGGGTGATCTTATAGCCGTCTGGGATGGCTATGGCGATGTCGGGGGCGGAGGAGTCGTTCATCCAGGTCTCTGTCAGGAAGGCGACGTCTGGTGATGATGTGTCGAGCAGGTCCCAGAGCTCGACGGCGTGTTTGCGTGCGGAGCGGTGTTCAGTAGGATGCATCGGAGGTGGTTGAGGTACTTCTTGGCGGGCGCTTCGGTGGCTCTGAGGCTGGTGTAGCTGCAGTTCCGGCAGGTGAAGGGACCATGGGTGCGTTTCGGGGCGGCCACATCATCTGTACTACTATTTGTCCATGTCATACCAACTGGACATATGGGGGACATGAAACACAGCTCTCTGAACATGAGCACCTCACAGTGTGCTGTGAATGAAAATACAGCTGCCTGAAAGTCACAGTCGCAAACACCTGTGTGCACAGTCAAGTGATCAGACACCTATAAGTCACAGAAGTATCGTCTATCATGGTCACATCTCAGATGGCATGCTGAGCCCTAACCGATAAACATACCAGTAGTCCTGACAACGAAGACACAGCACAATGAGACAGAGGCAGACACCTGAGGGTACATTTCACTGATCACAACATGCCAGATGATACACGGGAGTGGGAGTACAGAGTGTATTGTATGCCCTGGAGTAGGCATGACTGTCAAGCTCCACCTGTAAGAGGGATGAGTCCTGGACAGTAGGCAGGTGGCTAAGCATGTGTGACACACTGGATACACATACTCCTGAGGCCCAAACATTGTTCCCACCAGCAGCATGGGTGTGTGCCAAATTCCCCAGGGACATGTGGTGAGTCAGAGCAGCAAGCAGACCACATATCAAAGTTACACCCAGATCACATGTCAAAACTTAGGCATTGTGTAAGCAATTGGCCCACCCATGAATCGCACAACATAGTCACGGGAACAAATGCTGTCCCCCACCTTGAGCAAAGCAAAATGCAATGACACAGTCCCCAAATGACACAATTTCCTGACTATAAGGGCCACACATATGCGTATCAGAGGAGAAGTGGGCATGTCACAAATGAGGGACATGGGTCCTGGACCACATGACTGATGTACTGTGGAAGTTTAACCAGGCCAGAGGAGGGCACATAGGTTGTCAGACAAAGTGCACAGTGCAGTCATGGACTCACCCCCTCCTTGCTGCTGTCTGTCCTTCAGCTGCCCATCCAGGTCAGGGAAGACCACCGCCAGGATCCGGAGCATGTGGGGGGTCAGGGTCCGGTGTCCACCCCTCCTGCGAGGAGGCGACAGCTTCACCTGGACCCTTGCGATCCTCCGGGTCCAGCCACGAAGGTCCTGCTACCTCTTTTGGCAGTTGCGGATCCTGCGCCTGTAGACCCCCACGGATCTTACTTTCCGGGCGATGGTCAGCCAGATGTCCTGCTTCTGGTGGGCATCAACCTGTGAGGATGACAAAGTGAACAGGCCATTACTACACATGCAACATATACGTGCATCACACAGTTGGATATACATGTCTCAATCACAGGGGCATATGATGTACACAGGCAGTGCAACAATGGCTATGAACAGTTTGCCAGCAGTCACTACATGGTATCATTGCATGGGAAGTAAACCTAGTTGGAATGCACTGTCACTGCACTGTACCAGTTCAGTGCATGTAACTACACTTTGGGGTGTGACAACTACTCAGTGGGCATGCTAGCCAGTGGTGTGCACACTGAAAGTCCTGCTAGTCAGACAACATGCACAATTAGTGATGCAGTGGACAGCACACTCACCTGCTCCCCTGGTTTCCAATACAGCTTGCTGTTCTGTGGAAGGAGGCTGTCCAGCAGGGCCTGGTTCTCCTCAAGGCTGAAGGCTGGGGCTCTCTCCACAGTACGTGCCATTGCAGGAGCCAGAGGATGAAAAACAGCAGCAGTGTTGGTGGCAGATGTCGTCCTGGAGCATGTAGTGCAGGCAAGTGAGCTCTCAGGGGAACAGCCAGCATTATATGTGTGCTGCAGAGGCAGATACTGTCCCATGTGTCCAAAGTGATAGGTCCAAGTCGTTTGCATCTTCTGAATCTGACCAATCCATGGAATAGCAGCACCAATACACGCCCACAGCATCCTTCAAATCTTCAACTTCATGACACCCATGATTTTGCAACATTGTTGTGGCTGGCCAACTGAATTCACTGCATCAGACTCGTTGGAGCTTCGAAAAGGCGTCCGTTGCCATGCCAGGCCCCAGCCAATGTGTGCGCACCGTTCGGTCCAATGCTGTACAACACGTACCCGCTCACATTGAATGCAATGGGCCGGCCGGGCACACCGATCGGTCCATTGCTGTTCAACGCGTACCCGCTCACATTGAATGCAATGGGCCGGCCGGGCACACCGATCGGTCCATTGCTGTTCAACGCGTACCCGCTCACATTGAATGCAATGGGCCGGCCGGGCACACCAATCGGTCCATTGCTGTTCAACGCGTACCCGCTCACATTGAATGCAATGGGCCGGCCGGGCACACCGATCGGTCCATTGCTGTTCATCGCGTACCCGGGATACAACGCGTACCCGCTCACATTTAATGCAATGGGCCGGCCGGGCACACCGATCGGTCCATTGCTGTTCAACCCGTACCCGCTCACATTGAATGCAATGGGCCGGCCTGGCACACCGATCGGTCCATTGCTGTTCAACGCGTACCCGCTCACATTGAATGCAATGGGCTGGCCGGGCACACCGATCGGTCCATTGCTGTTCAACGCGTCCCTGTACAAGTCACTGGCATATGTCACCATGCCTGTCACAGGTGAACATATGCCAGCCACATATACTTCCCAGGGAGTGAGGGGCACACCTACAACATCACAGCCTGTCCACACTGTATCCTAAGGCATGTAAGGCTGCATTACCTGTTCCGTGTATGGGGGTCAACATGTTGTTTTTTGGGTGGCACTTGGGGGCAGCCACTCCCAGGCTGTGCCCATGTTCATGGGGACAGAATCCTTGGTGTGTTGTGCACATGAACACTGTGGTGTGCAACTGTTCATTTCAGGGCATGTGGCATGGTCACATTTCACGGTTGTGTATGTGTATGTCATGTCACATACCCCCTGAGTCCCATGTGGGATGGTATGTACGTCCCAGGGTGACCCATTGCCACAATTGTGATGGCCCTCCACAGTCTGTGTGCATGTTGTGTTTACAATGTCTCTGATTCCATGTGCACAATGGGAGACAGTCTCCACATCCACGTTGTTTGCGCATGGACTTTGATGTTGTGCGTGTGTGTGTCACAGACGTCCATGTCAGTCCTGCCGAGGCAACAGGGACCACTACCTGTGGGGGTCATGGTTGTTTAGCTGTGGTGTATTCATGATGCACCATGTCATGCCAGTGTCCATGTGGCAATACAGGGTCCCTGGGAATCTACCTGTCGATGAGCTGTGATGCCTGGGGCACATCTGTCCTCACATGTCACTGTGGTGTGTGTTTGGAATGTGACAGCAGTACATGGGTACTGTGACACAGCCTAATGATATTCCATAGCACAACCTGGGACTTGTTGAGGGCACATGTTGAACTGTGATGTTAGATGTTAGCCATGTAGGTGCCATACATGTCCTTACGGAACGGCACACGCATCATGTACTTGTGTCTCGTAATGATGTATCATGTGATATTGAGTCTGGTCTATGCCACATATGTGGGGTGACTGACAATCTTTCTTTCTTCACCTATGCACTGCAGGGCACCAGCTGTCCATCGGCCATTCCCTGACCTTGCAACAGTGGTTGAACGGGACTGCATCCGACGGTACCGCTTCACCAGGCCACTGATTGAGGAATTGACGGTGCGGTTGGCCCCACATTTGCATCCTGGCCGGACATACCCTACAGCGCTGACCCCCAAGGTGAAGGTGATGGCAGCCCTACACTTCTTTGCCACCGGTATCTTTCAACACACTGTGGCGTCTGCTGGTGGGATGTCACAGACCATGTTCGGCTGTGTGCTCCGCGATGTTTTGGAGGCTATGTTGAGATACCTGAACCAGTACATCTATTTCCCTAGACTTCAACAACTCACTGACGTGAAGAGTGACTTCTATGCCCTGGGGAGGATGCCGCATGTCATTGGCTCCATTGATGGGACACATGTGGCTTTGGTACCACCACAGGCCCAAGAGCAGGCATACAGGAACCACAAACACTACCATTCGGTCAATGCACTGGTGGTATGTCTTGCAGATATGAGCATCTCACACGTGTGTGCCCGTTTCCCCGGTTCTGCACACGATGCCTACGTGATGAGGAGTAGTCGCATCCCGAGGATGATGTCACAGATGCGGAACCAGCGTGCCTGGCTTGTTGGTGTGTACTGACTTTGTACCATTGTGTGTGTTCTGCAATGTAGTGTTCCACCCTCTTTTCCAACTCAGCTAATGTGCAATTGTCTGTATGTAGGTGACTCCGGATACCCCAACATGCCGTGGTTGCTGACGCCCCTCAGGAACCCTGTGACACCAGCCCAGATGCGCTACAATGAGGCACATGGTCGGACCAGGAGAGTGATTGAGCGGACATTTGGTCTCCTGAAGAGCCGCTTCCGCTGCCTAGATAAGACAGGAGGGGCCCTCCCATATGCCCCAGCAAAGGTGTGCAAGATTGTCATCGTCTGCTGCATGCTACACAACCTGGCAGTGCGGAAGGAGTTGCCTCTCATCCTGGATGACGATGACCAACATCGGCCACTTGTGGAGGATCCTGGGCTGGACCACGATGCCAGTGATGATGATGATGATGAGGGTGATGTCCGCACACAGCTCATCACCAACTTCTTCAGCTGAATGTGAGTATCCAGGGATGTTATGTCAATGATGTGAGTTTGCATGATATGTGTTGGTGGTGCTCTGGTGCTGTTTGAGTGTGTCCATGTGCTTCTTGACTGGATGCGTGCAGCGATGTGTCCTTACAGGTAGTCTGTACTCCCCAACAGTGTTGGCATGCTAACTTGGTTCTGGGTGGGTTTCTTGTGACATGTATTGGGCATGAGTATTGCAGTTCTGTCCTGTTCTTCAGTGCTTTTGACTGTGTGTCATTTCTGTCCTTCACAGGGTACTTTCAGAGTTGTTTGGTCAAATTTGATCCCCCGACACCGTGAATCAACTTCCAGGGTGGTAGCTGTCGTTTCCCTACAGGTGATGTGCGCCACACCCATGGACTTCCTTTCTTCTACACTTGTTGACTGTGTGCCCACTGCCAGGTGGGATTACCTTGCATCTGTAGTGGTTACAACATGTTGCAAATGTGTAATAAACCTGTGTTTCACTTTGTGATGTGCGTTGTCTGTGGTCACACATCTGACTGACATTTGCTTACTGCACCAGTGGGCTAGTTAACACAGACTGTGAATAGGTGTTGGGTCTGTGCATTGCACCGTATTTCCAGGCAACATCAGTGTAGGCGATGAGTCAGATGGCCCTGGTGTGTATGTGTTGTGTAGCCCTGGTGGTGTGTCTCCCTCATATGTGTCACGTCGCCATGACTCACATGCCGGTGTTGTACTTGCTGTAGCAGTTAGCATGCACAGTGTCATTTCACAGATCATCATCTCCACTTCAGAAACAACGTTGGAATCACAACAGAGGCAAGTATGGTATATTAGTGAGTTTATTGACATACATGTGTGAGTATAGTGCACAGGATGGTGGGTGATGTACATTGTGATTGTAATCCAAAGTTCCTAGATGATTTGGAAGTCCTGGTAGCAGAAATGTCCAGAGTAAAGTCCACAGTCATCTGATACATTTGTCCAACTTGAGCTCCCCATGTCATGTGGGAGAGTTGTGTTGCATTCGACAGGGTGAAGAGTTTGGGCACAAAGGTGATTTTCCAGAACAGGTGTTGGCTTCCTGGGGGTTGTGCATGGCCATCAGCCTCTCAGTTGTCCTTCCTCGGACGACCCCTCTTCTTTGGGGGGGACCCTCAAGTGCAGGCTGCTGCGGTGCAGGGGACTCTCCGCCAGAGTCATCCTCCCTCCCTGTGGCAGTTGCAGTTGTTGCAGCACCAGATGTTGTGGGCACACAGGGAGGTGTTGACATGTTGGTGCAAATCTGGCGGAGGCATTGCAATATGTCCCTATGCACCGCCGTCTGTTCTTGCACTGTGTCCCACTTGGACTCCATGCGGGACATGTGTAAGTCCAAGCGGGCATGATGGGCAGCCTGCTGCTGTTGAATGTCCCTGAGGATCCCCACTACCTGGCTGAACTCTCCGGTGCTAGTCTGGTATGCATCAGCTATGCGTACCAGTTGTGGGTCATCATGCAGTCCAGAACCCTCTGCAAGCAGCGACCTATGTCTACCACCCCTCCCACCACCCCTGGCAACACGTGAAGGACCTGCGGTGGCACGCACAGGTGACCCTGGGCCCCCTTGGGGGTTGTTGCTGGTGTTGTTGTCCGTAGCTCCACGTTGGGCCGGGGTCCGTGTGCTGTTGGTGGTGGTGGTCCTTGGTCTGTCCGTGTCGGCAGGGGTGGTCTGTGTGTTGGCAGTTGTTGGAGGGGTGGGTGCAGGGGGTGCAGCTGGTGGTCCTGCTGGTGCTGCATGATGACTCACTGCGGAGGTGCCAGGTAGGTCTTCGTCATCCGAGGTGGGCAGAGGCTGTTCCACACCAGTGAGCTCAGTGTCCCCGGAGCCTGGGACAGGGACTCCTCAGCGTCTGCTGCTGTGTCCCCATCATCACCTGTATTTGGAAGAGACACACAATGTATGTAATGTTTCTACAGGCATCAATGGTTCAAACACCTGACAGTTGTGACTGTACCTCTGGATGCGGGCCTGTACATTGCATTGTCCTAAGTTGTCACAGTCAGCTGTTGATATTGGTGTAGCGCATTGTCCTGACAACATGAAGCATTTCAATGTGAATGTTGAGGTGTGTGCATGGCCAGCATTGGTGGTATTTGGTTGACATCCGGACATCCTTCTCCCTCCAGCCCAGTTATCCCACCATGAAGCATGCCACCCTTGCAGTGGGTGCAGGTTGACTCTCAGGATGTCAGTCAGTGGTGTCCTGCTGTTTGTTGGTGCCCAGGTCCCATCAGGGCCTTGTGCTCCCCACAGCAGTACCCAGTGTCAGCCATCTTGTCAGTTGTTTTCCACTCCCTGTGATGTGAGCATGGTTCAGAGTGGTGTTGATGGGCCAATTGTGAGGGTGAGCAATATCTGTGACTACCACTCCCATCATGCTATTGCCTGCACCCCCCTTCCCAGCATGCCCATACTTCCTTCCTTTTGAGTGTACTTCACTGTGTGTGGGGTGACAGCAATGGCAAGATGGCTGACAGTGGTGTCCTGCTGTTGGTTGGTGGCCAGTTCCCAGCAGTGCCTTGTGCTCCCCACAACAGAGCACCGGTGTCAGACATCTTTGATGGGGCTTTCCACTCTCTGTGAGGTGTGCATGCTTCAGTGTGAGCTTGCTGGGCCATGTGGTTTGGGGATGTTGAGCTGTGACTACCACTCCCATCATGCTATTGCCTCCACCCCCTTCCCAGCATGCCCATACTTCCTTCCTTTTGAGTGTACTTCACTGTGTGTGGGTGTGACAGCAATGGCAAGATGGCTGACAGTGGTGTCCTGCTGTTGGTTGGTGGCCAGTTCCCAGCAGGGCCTTGTGCTCCCCACAACAGAGCACCGGTGTCAGACATCTTTGATGGGGCTTTCCACTCTCTGTGAGGTGTGCATGCTTCAGTGTGAGCTTGCTGGGCCATGTGGTTTGGGGATGTTGAGCTGTGACTACCACTCCCATCATGCTATTGCCTCCACCCCCTTCCCAGCATGCCCATACTTCCTTCCTTTTGAGTGTACTTCACTGTGTGTGGGTGTGACAGCAATGGCAAGATGGCTGACAGTGGTGTCCTGCTGTTGGTTGGTGGCCAGTTCCCAGCAGGGCCTTGTGCTCCCCACAACAGAGCACCGGTGTCAGACATCTTTGATGGGGCTTTCCACTCTCTGTGAGGTGTGCATGCTTCAGTGTGAGCTTGCTGGGCCATGTGGTTTGGGGATGTTGAGCTGTGACTACCACTCCCATCATGCTATTGCCTCCACCCCCTTCCCAGCATGCCCATACTTCCTTCCTTTTGAGTGTACTTCACTGTGTGTGGGTGTGACAGCGATGGCAAGGTGGCTGACAGTGGTGTCCTGCTGTTTGTTGGTGCCCAGTTCCCAGCAGGGCCTTGTGCTCCCCACAGCAGTACCCAGTGTCAGCCATCTTGTCAGTTGTTTTCCACTCCCTGTGATGTGAGCATGGTTCAGAGTGGTGTTGATGGGCCAATTGTGAGGGTGAGCAATATCTGTGACTACCACTCCCATCATGCTATTGCCTCCACCCCCTTCCCAGCTTGCCCATACTTCCTTCCTTCTGACTCTGCTTCCCTGTGGGGTAGTGTGCCTGTGCTGAATGGATGGCTGACAGTGTTGTCCTGGCGTTTGTTTGGCTACAAGTCCCATGTGTGTCACTGTGCTTCCCACAGCATGACCCAGGGTGGTGGTTCTTTGTGGGATAATTGATTTTAGTGTGAGGCAATGCATTTTCCCAGGTGTGTTGTGTGTAGTTTGTGTTAGGGGTGTGTGTGGGAAGAGCTGCTGGTAACTATGGTCATAGCTGTCAGTCCTCCTTCCCACCCAGCCAGATATCCCACCATGGAACGTGCTTCCATTGCAGGGAGTGCAAGTTGTCTTTCAGGATGTCAGTCAGTGGTGTCCTGCTGTTGGTTGGTGCCCAGTTCCCAGCAGGGCCTTGTGCTCCCCACAGCAGTAGCCAGTGTCAGCCATCTTGTCAGTTGTTTTCCACTCCCTGTGATGTGAGCATGGTTCAGAGTGGTGTTGATGGGCGTATTGTGAGGGTGGGCAATATCTGTGACTACAACTCCCATGATGCTATTGGCTACACTGACTTGACCTGCATACACAGAATTCCTTCCTTTCTGTGGGATTCCCTGTGTGGTGGTTTTGTAGTGGTGGCTACATATCTGACAGTGTTTGTTGGTTATATTTGTGCCACTGCCTAGCTTTATTTGTTGTAGGGTTTGTACATGTCATGACACAGTTACATATCACTATGAGATGGCATGTATTGTGTTTATCTGACTGACATACACATCTTGGGATGATTCTGTTTTTGTTGCTGTGTATTTGCTAAGGGTGCATGGTTTGACTATCCCCTTGACAGTGATGTGTGTGTATTGTCACACAATATTGGGTATATTGGTTGTGTACTCACCAGGCTCTGGGATGTTTTCTAGTCCATATACGCTCACTGGTGGTAGGATGGCCCGCACCTTCTCCTCCCAGGGCCTGAGGTATAGTGGTTTGGCAGGAGGGCCACTGCCGGTGTGTTGGCTCAAGATGTAATCCTTCTTCAGTAGGTCCCTGACCCTCCTGCGCACATCATACCACCTGTTCTGGATGTCTTCCTTTGTGCGCAAACATGGTGATTGTGCGTTCACCCTGTCGACGATCCTCGCCCACATCTTGGTTTTCTGCGACATGGGGGTCTGTTGGACCAGTGTACCAAACAGCTGTGGCTCTACCCTGAGGATCTCATCTACCAGGACTTCCAATTCACTATCTAGGAACTTTGGATTCTTCTTGGGGGCATGGTGATGGGTGGTGGTGGTGAGTGATGTGTGTTGGTGTGCAAGTGAGGGTGTGTGAGTGTGTGTTTTGCTGGGTGTATGTGAGTGTGCTATTTGTTGAGGTGCTGATGGTGTGTGGCTTGTGTGATGGATGAGCTGTGAGTGTGTGTGTGGTTGCTGTCTGTTGGTGTTCTGTGCTGGCAGGTAATTTGAATTTGCAAAGGATCATGGTAGAGATTTGTGTCCTTTATATGGGTGGAGTTGTGGGTGTGTCTTTGTTCCCTGTTTCCCCCAGTATTTATTGGCTTTGTAATTGCTTGTTTGGCCTTTTTTGTGTGTTTTTCCCTTTGTACTTTTTGTGCATGTAGGAGACGTTCTTCTGACCGAGTCGGACCCTGCAGTTGTCTCGTGCTGAGCTTCTCCGAGTCGTTCACGCTGTGTTTGTGCTGTTTTATGTGCTGCGTACGCGTCGGTCGCGGTGTATTGGGTTGTTTCGGCTCGCTGTTTTGTATGCGTGTCGGTCGTACGGCTAGAGCTCCGTGCGACTCGGTCGTGTTTTCCACGCGTTGCATCGTACTTGGCGGGTCGAAGTTCGCGGGTACGTTTCGTTCGGGATTCTTCCTGGTGCGTGTCGGTCGGTTCGATTCGCGTGCTTTTCCGGCCGGATAGCTGTTTTCCGCGCGGTTCGGTCGTTCGTATTGTGTTCCGTACGAGTCGGTCGGATTTTGCACGCTTTTCATCGTACTTTGCGGGTCGGGCTGCACCGGTACGTGTCGGTCGGAATAAATTCCCGCTCCGAGTCGGTCGGTACGTTTTCCGGCCCGAATCGGAATCGGCCCCTAAGTCTTGAAATGCGACATCTGTCAGCAGATGAAGGGTTCCACCGTAACACGTCCTGCGCAGACACCATTGTTAATAGCTGACAAACCACTAGCGTGTGTCTACCTAGACCACTGCGGCCCCTTGAAAAGAGATGGGGCTAAAAGATATATAATGGAAGCAGTGGACTCCTGCTCGAGATTCCTATGGGTGTGGCCCCAGCGCTCGGCTGACGCTCGAACTGTTATAAAAGATTTGCGAGTCTTCATAGGGACATACGCAATTGGCACACTACATTCTGACCAGGGCCCTGCGTTTATCTCTCAGGCTTACAAGGAGGCAATGAGAAGTTTGGGTGTAGCATTGCGGTACTCATCTCTGTACCATCCCGAGGGAAATTCGGTTGTGGAGAGAAAAAACAGAGACTTAAAGCAATCTTTAACAGATAGAGTATTAGGCATGGGTGAAAGTTGGGTAAAACATCATTATGGGGTCCAGCGGGCCCTTAACAATATGCCAAGAAGTTCTCTAGGGGGTGTCACGCCATATGAGGTCCTATTTAGGACAAGAATGTGGATACCTGATCTTGATTGTGAAGGCGCAGTGGCGGATGAAAAGCCTTTTGACATCCATGATCATTTGGCTGTTTTACAGGAACTAAATGAATCCAGGACAAAACAAAGTAACGTCCACCTGAAACAGACCGCCACTGGGGAAGTCAAATAAGTCACGGCAAGACCTGTCTGGATCCCTGAAGTCGGGGATCTGGTCAGAGAGTAAATAGCGGACAAGAAAGAATTTGGGCCATCCTACAGAAAACTTGTACCGGTCCTAGCAATTGAAGGAACAAGAACTGTGCTTCTACCGCCTCTTGCCGAGAAAAAGGAGAAAAGATTTGTTTCAATTGACCTAATCAAACCACACTATGTGGCCGATACTAAGCAGTAGGCCACGTGGACTCCAAAGTAGCAGACGCCCTCCTCTCGCTACAATCCAAGAAGTTCAAACGGAAAGATTCATCACGGTCGAAGATGGACTATGCAACAATGCCATGGAACTCGTTCCCCTTGAACCTGAAGCTCAACTTCAAACTCAAAATGACAGACAAATAGCTGTTAGACCAAATACAGATGTCTACGTCAACGTGCCTCGACAAGAGCAAAGAACGATTTCAACAAACCCTGATGCAATTCCAACAATTGATCGAACTGCTTCTGGCTACTTCATAAACTTTAATACGTTTTCTTTGGATCCAAGTGAACCTGAAACGACGCCAGCCCAAAAATCACGCAAGCAGCAAGTTAAAGACTTTATGAACTTTCTTAGAAAGACTTACCTGGTATCACCATGGGTAAAACTATGGGTAACTTCCGGGATTCTTTTCTTTCTTTTCTGGTTAGGCTTAGTTATAGTTTTTAACATGCTTTTTAGTGGACAATACATTCAGCAAAGCTCTGCTGCCAAGAAGTGAACTTAATGTTAAAACCACATCAATCATCTCATTGAGAACAAAGAGACTTGTCGTCAGTGAACATTACAGCAGTTCCTATACCTGATGGTATAGTGTGGAACAAGGTTGATTTCAATATATTTGGCCCGACTGAAATTTTAAAAATTCCACATTTATTTAAAATATCATTAAGTGATATCTTTACCTCAAGTACATTTTCCGATGATTGGGATTTTGAAACTGTTAATAACATGTCTGATTTGGAAAAATCTGCTGCGTTTTCCAATAGTGAAACATTGGAAGGCACATCAGACTATGAATCAATGTATTGTTATCAGCATTATGGTCATCATTTTTTGCATAGATCTGCTAATCCTAGAAATGTGTTCACATACAACCAGTGGGAACATTGTCCAACACCGCCGAAAGGCAGTTCAAAAACATTTGCACAGAAGTTTCCATATTTTTCAGGGTTTAATATGTCTGACCCAGCCTCATATAATTATAAGGTTACACCAACATCAGCACAGAAAAATATGTTAACAAATACCAAACAGATTTACTCTGCATCCTTTATTGCCCAAGTGTCTGAACAAGGTTACGACTTATGGAAAAACACCATAGACTTAAAATCAGTCTGGGGTACTAGAGAATGGCAGGTGCAGGGGTTAGAAGCTTTGTTTAGAGCATTTCTCATTCCTCAGCAGATCATGTTTTTGAACGAGACAGTGCAACAGACGTCTTGCCTTGGACTAGCCAAGAATAAAGACCTGAACACACCTCGAGTGCCGACTCCATCAAACACCGAGGGAAACGAAACATCACAAACAGGTATTACATTAGATGACATCATACAATACAATAGATCAGACCCCGATTGGAAGAAATGGTTGATTTGGCCCACAGCCACCAATGGTTGTCAGGAAAGATTCATGGGTAAAACCGAAGGGTTCACAATCCATAGGCCAGATCCGCGCTAGGTACAGAGACAACATCCAGGGGTAGTGACGTCATACAGTGTTGGGAAGTTGTGCCTTAATTGGCTAGAAACCTCAACACTCACAGAGGTGAAACAACACTTCTCCTTACTCACACAAGAGGTGGATCTTAGGGATTTTCTACTAGGTTCCAGGAAACCACGCCAAAAACGTTTCATATATGCTGGCATTTATGCTGCTTACAATTAAAATTGGAAAATATCCCAACAAGCGGCCGCAGAAAGAATACAGGAAATAGACCGTATTAACTTAGAGAAATCTCTAGCAGTGGTAGACAATGGGTTAACAACACTGACCTCTGGGATATATTACTTAGGCAACATTGTATCTTCTGCGATAGACATTCTAGAACAAGATTTGGCCATATTACAACACGGGCAATCTCAGTTACGTTCTATAATGTTATTGAGCTGGACGATGCAATCTTTGCGTGCAGGCTATGTGCCTTGGCATTTTATCAACAGTACGTCTCTGTTTTCTGAATACAATCTAACAGATAAACAGATAGAAATGGCACAAAGGGGAGCAAAATATACAATGCTGCGTATCGAAAAACTGGATAGATTACCATTCACAGTGGCAGAATCACCACACACAGAATGGCTAATCCATGGCCACATAACTCTACCGGTCACTACTTTTCAGTTTCAATATTGCCTTGAACAAAAGCAGGCAGGCAAATATGAAAAAATGGGTAAGGAGTACATTAAGGAATCTTGGGAATTGCCATACAGATTTCGATGCCGGAGTGGGGATCAAGAAGTGTTTTTCAGTGGTACAAACTGTGAGAGCGCTTTAAGTGGATCGCTCATGTCAGGACATTCTACTGCACGGGGCTTGTAACAGTTCTGTGGCAAACTTGTCCTGTCATCTGAGGGGTAACCCAGCTGCAGTGATTACTCCAGCATTTGGGATACTTTCGCATGGGAGTTACTTGATGCTGAACAGTCAAGGCTGCTGTGGAATGCTCCCGGGCATCGCATATCTGGTAACCGTGAGCGCCAGGGTTACTTGTTGTATGCAAGTATTGTTTCCACCGACACATACAGTCAGGGAGGGGCCATTATGGCCTTCACTGAATGTTTCTTTAATACGGTTTGATACTCTAGGCAGAATGAAAGCCATGCTTTTACAGAAGTCTGTGCCCTTAACCTCCGCTCGAGAGACTTTTGAACTCGAGATCGCAAGGTCTTCAAATGAGATACAGGCGCTTATTAATACAAACCGCCCTTTCCATTTCGTAGAAATGGTGAATCGTATCTTTAACATGTCTGATACGACTGGCATTGTCCACCTTTTTAAGACCATAGGTTCTGGACTTCGAAACACCTTTCAGACGGTACTTGGAGTTATACGAAACTTCATACACTCTGTATTCGGAAGCATCTTTGGAGGACTACCGCTGATCCTGTTTCTAATAGCAGATATCCTGATTGTTATTTTTCTGCTACGCAATGGACGTCCCAGTCACCAAAGAGATGGAAAAAGCACTCCTGGAGCGTAAATACTTTGACCGAATGGTACAACATCTAGGGACGCCTCGCCTGAGAGAACTAAGTGTATCTTGGTTCTTGTCATTTCGAGCAGTCTGGATGGACTGCATCTTACCTGTCCTCCGATGCCTGTTTTGCAGAGAAGAATGCGTGTTAGACCTTTGTTTAACACTCCCATCATGTGCGCAACCGGATGTGAATGCTCTACTGGACCCGATAACGGCCCATGTTCTGCAATGTCCTCAGCATATTCCTATGTTGATGGCGGCATTCCTTGAGCCACCACAGGTAGTAACTCCACCTGTTGGTATGGACACCGGCTCCTCCACTGACACCAAGGCTTTGGACGGTGCACAGGCTGCCCCGGCACCGGCTGTGGACAGCGTAGAACATCATCTGTGCTCTATTGACGTACTCTGCGAGGTGTTACAGGGGCCGTCTACTGCGGAAGCAAGCAACAAAAGTGTTGCGTCTACCAGCCAGGACACATAAACAATTGACTCATTTTGGCTCGTCATGTGCTGGAAGAAATTCGCCCTTTTTTAATAACAAGCTCAATTTGAAACTCAGACAAAATTGACATTCCTCTTTCATTTATTTGGGCATGAATGGCTTTCTAATGCTTATAGGGGTTTGGACTATATCAACGGACACTTTTAGAGTTAGGGCCTGCAACAGATTTTCTGTTTACATTTTGTTTTTTAATGTTTTTAGAAGTTTTTTAGATGTTTTTTAAACATTTTTAGCTAAAGATATGTTTTAAACATCTTGGTGCGTACCAATGTCTAGTTAGAATGGTAGTACACTTATAGGTTACATATGTCGTCCAGTTGGAAGAGGAGTGGGTTTTATATTCCATATAGGTACCCTATATAGGCGCAGGTGACACTGCAACCTTTCACCTATATCCTTCCCTACATTACATACATAACGGTTCATAGGGACTGACCTTTTACTGACACTGAATTCAGAACGCGGGTTTTTCCCTGGTTCGAAACTCATACATTATGCATGAGGCTTCTTGAAAGCACAGCAGGACTCACAGCAGGACGAACATCTCCTGTATAATATCTATGTTAAAGTTCAAGCCCGACATCATCCTTTAGGCTGACACAGTAGCACAGCAAGGTAGGACCCCTGGGGAGAGCTGTGGGTATATATATATCATTTCTTGCTTAGACAGACAGAGGAGACCGTGACTTCCCGGCTGACACACTGACCAGAGATGCTGAGGTTCCTGCATGCAGACTCTCCAGCTAGCAGTGGTCTAACATCCCTCGCGGGGTGTCCAACTCGGGACCAGGACGGGGTCCCACATTCTCTAACTCTCAGGTAATGGGGTGGACTAGATCCTAGAGGGATTCTTGGCATAACACCTACATAGATGCTAGGTACATTTAGAGACATCTAGTTAGGGAGACATCGTAGGAGTATGCACCTTTAGTACGCACTTTTAGGTTGCACTTTTTATCATGTGTTTTATGTACTTGTATATATTCATGATTTCTGCAAGATGGTAGAACTATACCATCCCTTTACTTTTGTAGTATTGCTAATCATATATCTCTGCTACTGTCTAATGGGTGTTGCAGCTCATATATTCTACACAAGAATAACAACTGTTCAATAAACACTTATTGAAACGCCCAGACTGTTTATTCTGTGTATCTCTGAGACAAACTAAGTAAGCACGAGTGACTGAGCGAAAGGTAGTACATTGTTTCCACGATCCTGGGTATCAGGGTTGTCATGTTCTGAGGTTGCCAGAAACGATTCTCTCCCCTATAAGAGGAGATTCTAGTGGCACTGTGAGCTAGCTGATACAGACAGGCTAACGTATCCGGTGGGGGTGCTTGGAACCAGTCTGCCACCAAACCCACAGTTTATGTTATCCGAACGTGCAGGTCCTGTATAGGATATATAGGAACTACATGACAGATCAGGCTGTCCTGGTCCTCCTGATCTTCCTCAACTTGGCTCTACCACCCCCATGTCCTGTTTATTTTGCCCTGTGTGGTATTCTAGGCCCTGGTCCTCCAGTCCTGGTCCCCTGGCATTTCTATGCATGTTCCAATTTCTCTTGGTCCTGATCCTTGCTTTGTGTCTGGTGCTTTTGGCTCTGGTCTTTGTGGTATCCTGGTACTGGTGCCCCTCATATTCCATGTTTATTCTGGACTACTGATATTAATGGCCATATTTCTCATGCTACTAATCTTCCTAGTCCTCATGCATCTAGTATTGACCCTCCTGGCACCGGGCCTTCTGTTACTTTCCCTCGTAGTTCTAAACTAACTGATCAGATAGTCTTTTGCAAATGTGCATTACCAAATCATCAGTTACTGACAGGCACGCAGTTTCAGGCATGCCAGGAATCCTCATTGGCATCCCCATTAGCATCTCATGGTGGGGACAGACCTGTCTTTTTGTTTGGTGTACAATGGATATTCATTAGCACAAGAGGTAGGACATTGGGCCTTTTCAAAGCATTGGATGCACATAACTTTGTCAGCTTGTTTCTATTCAGGTGCTACACCATGCTTGATGTTTGAGGGTGATAAGCTAAATACAGCTTCTTTGTAATGCCTACAGACTCACATTTTAGCTTCAAGATTTCATTTTTAAAATTTCCACCCTTATCACTTTCTATGTACATTGTTATCCTGTGCCGGAGGATCAGTTATTTCCACAACAGCTTTGCCAAAGTGATATTGTCACACCTGCACATTGGATCGGCATTTACTCATCTTGAGAACATTGAGATCACTGACAGCACATATCTGTATCCTCCATGGGGTGGCACTTTATAAATTCAATCTGCTATCCCAAAATTGCTCCATAAACTAAAGGGGAATGACTCATTTTAACTACTTTTCCGTTCCTCAAGTTGTTTTCTGACAAACCAAACTCTGTGAGCAATAGTCTTCGGCACATTTTTTAAAGTGCTTGTTCCACCATGTTCTTTGAAAACTAGTAGTCCTTGCATCTCTACCTGAATGTGGGGTTCCAGTAAATAATTTTACTATTTGCAATAACAAAGAATTCTGATACAGACGTCTTCTTTCTAAATCTGCCTATACTTCTTCATTTTTTGCAAACCTTTCACTTCCATTCCTGGTTCTTACCTTGTCAGGCATCTTCCCGAATGGTCCTGACCTCTTCAATTGTATGTGTAAGCACATTGGGGACTATCATTTCTGCAAATATAGCAACACACTCAACAGAGGCATTTATTGCCTAGATTCTAGCCATGGTGGCTAGAAACATTATTCCCTCTAGACACGAGAATCAGTATAAATTGTCCTGATTTTTTTGCTCGACAACATGCTCTCATGAAAGCAGTCAACTCTGCAAATTGTGCTGACCATGCATTTGCTAAAGAAGAGATTCACACGATTCTTTCAGTGATGCACACAGCATGAGTAGCTCTTAAATTTTCTGCATTGCCTCTTAGGCACGACCCATCTACAAACAGCACATTAGCACAATGTTCATAGGCTGCTGTCAAGATGAGATTTTGAGCACAACTCTGTCACCTGAACATAATTGGATCTTCTTCATCATTTTGCTGGGAAGACAACATTTAAAACTCAGCATCTTTTTGAAGATATTCTGGGAGTAGTAAGCAAGGTTATTCCTTAATGTGTAAGACAGTTATTTATCAAAATCTCAACTGAATGGGGGTATAAATAATGTTACAGGATGCCCCAACACAGTATTATCTCACTGTTCCACAGTCATTGACACTGCTACAATGGCTCTCAAGCACCCTAAGAGAGCTACTGCTATAGGATCCAAGGAAGCAGAATAATAAGCAACTGAGTGCTGTCTATCACCTTGGTGTTGTACCAACACAAAGAGCACCCCTCCCTCTCAGTCGGTACAGAAAAAAAAACTTTATTGTAATCTGGCACACCCATGGCTTGGCATGAACACAAATCATGTTTAAGTTCTAGCAATGACTTTTGACAATCCTCTGACAAGGGCACTGAATAGGAGATATCCATCCTTATCAGCCAATGAAGCGGTTGGACTTTGAGGGAAACACTTGTAATCTACTGAATGCTGTGGTACAAGAGCGATGCAAACCTTACATGCAATTTATGAAGCCACACAAGATCCTGGGGCAGATTTACAAGCCCCTTGCACTGCCAGTACGTCACTTTTTGTGACGCACCGGCAGCGCATTTCTCTGCCCCATATTGACAAGAACAGGAAAAACCACCCTGCGTGTCTTTTCCTGTCCTTGAAAATACGGCCCTTTACACGCAGCACTTTGTGTGAAAGGGGCGCTCCATGGGTCTTGCTGTGGGCGTTCGCACGCAACACCCATGGAACCAGACACATTTCCAGATTTACAAGGAATCGTAAACCTGGAAATGCATCAGTATGCTACGCCACCCTAGGGGTGGCGTAGCGAGGCGCAACGAGGAGAAATTGTTTCATTTCTCCTCGTTTGTTTCCTCTTTCAATGCGAGCTGCATTCTACAGCACGCATTGAAAGAGGAAAATGCCTGTAGTGATTGTTTTTGTGCAGGAAGGTGCCCCTTCCTGCACAAAAACAATCTCCCCATGGCGCAGGCATCTTTGCACCATGGTGCAAGGGTGCCTGTGCCGGCGCATGGCAGCTGTTTTTGCGCCAGCGCAGGGGAGAGCACAGGAATGTGACACATCATTGTAAATATGTCGCATTCCTATGCTCTGAAAGTGCTGCAGCGTGACGCAGCCAAAGGGCTTGCGATGCCGCGCTGCGGCACTTTCTTGTAAATCTGCCCCCCCTGAGTGGCTTCATAAATCTGGAGTAGGGCAACGCAGTGCAAATCGCTGCAATGCCTTGCTCTGCCCTGGAAAAGCATTCCAAGGGCATTGTGTGGGTGTTTCCATGCTATTCCCTTGGTTTTTGACGCATTCTCAAATTTACCAGAAATGATAGACCTTTTAATACAACAAAAAGATACGCCTTCTCAGGGGAGGTGTAACCTTGTTACTTCCTCTTTCTCTAAGTGCTGCATTCTGCAGCACACATAGAAAGAAGAATATGCCTCTCTGGATTGTTTTTGTGCAGGAAGGTGTCACTTCCTGCACAAAAATAATCCTTCATGCAACGCAGGCACCCTTGCACCATGGTGCAAGGGTATATGCGTTGGTGCTAGGCTGCCAAAAGGGCACAGCGCACGGGAAAAGGCAGGAATGCACCATATTGCCTTAAATACAGCGCATTCCAGCCATATTCGTCATGCAGTGCAGCCCAGCAAGGTGACTTGCTGCGCTGCATGACAAACTCATAAATAGGCCCCTAAGCTTCCTGATGCTTGTGAACGACCTAAGAGAACATAGATAGTGACTCTGTAGACCTTTGTGGGATTTTATGCCAGCAAAATGCAAAATTTTTGAAAAAGCTAATAATAATAATATATCAGTGTGGCTGAAAGGGTTACTCATGAGATGGGACCAATAAGCATCTGTGCCTCATACCCACTCTGCTATGTAAACAGTATGTAAAAGTGTGCTTATGCAGCAGGCAGCAGAGTGAATGGACACTTCACTCCGGCATTTCCTAGATGCTTTGCTTACCAGTCTCCTGCTTTCTCTTCCCCAGTTCCACAGAAGTACCATTACTGTGACTAACCCAACTTACTTCCTGCAAATGACCCAAAGGACTGTGTCCCATAGTACAATTGCCTTTTGATAGCCTCTCCCTATGTGGCCCAGATACCACCTGTTTCCCTGCAGACCCTGTTTCCTACTGCTTGTTGGCTTCTGCTGTGTTGCTAGGTTTGACATTCTAAGCAGGTACCACCTCACTTACAAAGAAGCCCAAAACTAGCAAAAGACCTTCCCTATGAAGCCCAGCCTTCAAAAACATCACCAGGAGGATCATGAACACTAAAATATCAATGTAGTCTCATAGATGTAGAAAGCATTTATGTAATATGCGTTTAAAACAAGAATGACTATTCAAACAGGTAAAGTTATGCGTGAGTAAATATACCCTTGTAAGTCCACTCTTACACTTTGCATAAAATGTATTACTTTAGGCTATACACCATTTATGAGTGTAAATTTACTAAAAAGTGTAGACTTACATGACTCCAGCCCCGGAAACCTAGGTTGGAGCCAAAATTAAGAGTGTAACTACTTTTAACTTTTCACACATAGGCACCAGAGTAGAGATCTCCCCATGGTAAAGTATCCGGAACTATAAAAAAAATGAGTATAGTTAAAAAATATAGTAAAGATATTTTTAAGATAAATAATCATGAATATTAATTTAAAACATTTATTTTAAATGTAAAAAAAGATAAATGCTGCAGTATTATTAACTTATGACTGATATTTAATTATTTTGAACATATGAAATTAATGGTCCGCCAACTTTAAATCGGCCCCTCTGATTGTTACTAGTAGTACATATCATGAAGAATATTGTAACAGTCACAAATCAAAGGAAGTGTGATTTCCTAATACTCCCCAGATCTAACTGAAAACTCTCCATGCATTTATTCCCCTCAGTTTTAGAAATAGCACACCCATGGCAACAATACAACTCAATTGCAAAGGTTTTTGTGAATTGACCTAAATGTCAACAGCAAAGCTTTACTGGGTATGTTTTGAAGTGTACACAGTACAAGTTTTGACCCTGTCTCACGCTCCGACTGAATACAATAATCCTCATTTTATAAGGTGGCTTTTTTCCTTTGCCAAATTTCAGACGGATATCAACTTCACTGTATCACTCTTAACTGTGCAGTAGCACCATTCAGATAGCATAACTATACCTGGGGAAAGACAATTCTAGCGACAATGCAGCAATGATAAGCACCGTTTCTAAGGTTACTGGCCAGTGTTATTAGGTCCTACATCCTGATTCAGAGTTTTTTTTTTCCCGGAAAGTGTACGATTAAGCCCTGTAATAGCGTAATGACCGCAAAATTGCCGTTTTATGCAAGTTAATATACAGGAATAGTGTTTCAGCAACGTTATCTGTATTTAAAGTTGCAATGTTAGCCCTAGTATTGGTTTACTTTTGTTAATGTGTTTTCCTCTACTGCAATTTCCTATTACAGAATTAGCTGTGAAGAATCGCTACAAACGTATGGAGGTTGGTTCATATCTCTTTGAATAGCAAAAGGGTCAAATGTGTGGTAAAAAGCTAGCAGTACATTTACATCTATTATTGCATGGATGTGACCTACTTTAATGAGGGCCTTATTTTCAAATATTCCACTTATTTATCCCTTTTCAGTGCTGACAGTGATACATTTGCTGCTGCCACATGAATTCTTCAGCACAAAATGAAACTCCAGTTACAAGATGAGGTTCATGCAAGCCTAAATCATTGAATTAATGCTCCATCAAACATGTTTTTTTCATTGACAGCATATATCTACCATTGCCTCTTTTGACGCTGGCTTGTTAAATTGAAAGTATGTTGCTTATAGTTATTGTCCTGCATGAAACAAACATATCACACCCATGTGCCTCGGCAATGTTCATACGTTGCAAAAATGCACCAGCTGTGTGAACATTTACTATTTACCTTTGACTTTTCATACAACAACTAAAGCCCTTTAGCATTTCACAATGATAAAGTCACCTGTATTGAAGGCGAGTCTTCCTTCCATTTAACTAACGCAAACAGTGCTTGTTAACTACCTTTATTTTATTTACTTTTATACAAAATGCAAAGCTGCTCTCAGGCACAACTGTCAAAACTGTATTTCATTTTACATTCAGTGCACATGGGACTGACTTTACTCTTTCACAAGTCACTGGGCTGGAAATGGCGGTATTTGTTTTGCATAAGAAGAAGGGTATTTTTATTGTACGCCCGTTTTAATAATGCACAGTCGCACCAGTGTACTCAGGCCATCAAAACAGTTTTAAAGCTACTTACTCTTCATCGTCATGCTACAGCTTCTTCAATTTAGATTTCTGGAGTTCCATTTCTTTGTTCATTCGTTCAATCTTTCTTGTGATGATCTATTTCTTCGTGGTGATGTTTCTTCAAAAACACCAGCGGCTGTTTTTCTTTCCCCCCGCGTTCTTCTGCAGCTTATTTTTTGCTAAAAGAACCACCTGCCACCCAAATGGCTGTACCACCACCTTCTCCCTCACCAGCACCTTTGTCAAGCTCGCCCAAATGGTCTGCGTAGGCATGTCTCTGCATGGGCATGACTGTACGCAACTCTGTCCTCCTCAGCCTCCCTGGCGCTGCCATGCTGCTTACTGTGCTGTAGTGAATATTGGTGACCTTCAGAGGGGAGGCGGGTTTCCAGGGAAAGGTTGGAGGTGAAATAAGGGGCGGGCTGGACTTGTGAAGTAGGGGTGTCAATTATTAGCATTACCCAGTTCACAGAATATTGACTGTAATGCACATAGCCATCTCTGTCAGGTCAAATGTGTACTTAAGTTAGGTGATTTCGGATTCTACAATAGTTTTCTTCCTAAGGACAAATACATAATTTGTGGCACTTTGTGCTGGACCAGTTGCACCAGTGCTAAAAATAAATACCTGATAAAGCTGGATATCTAGACTAATGTCGTTTATTAAGAAATGTTATATAATGTTTGTAGATTTGAGACAGAATCTCCAACACATGACATCAGAATTGGAATATCCAAGTTTGATAAAAAATTGAACTATGCGGATGAAGTGGAGAGAGTAACCTATTAGGGAAAGCAGAGGAGCTCTTGCTGAATCCATACGTTAATATTTGATTCAAATAATGTTTATAAAACTGAAGGATCATGAAGAGAACAGTTATGGATAGCTAAAAATATGTCATATTCATAACGAGAGAGACAGACATTTGTTATTGAGTCTGCTCAACTTCCAATGCCCAAAACCATCTAATCAAAAGTTAGGGAATGCACTTGAAAGGAAGATGTCTTGTGTTTCACATCCATCTAAGACACCCCTTTTAGTTTTTAAAATAACTCTCACCCACTATGGTTCTTTTTAGTGGCATGCTTCATCATCAAGTCTGCCAATATCTGGATAGGCTCAACTCTGATTTTCAAGAGAACTCTTTTCTACTGGGAAGGGATATATATCTAAAATTGCCTAAAGGTAACTTAAGTTTATCTTGATATATATTTATTCTAGAAAAATTAAAACCAATATGCAATGCTATAGGAGAAAGTAATCAATTCCCACATGTAGGTTCTCTATGTGTCAGCAATAGATTTGCCACATCTAGTCAATTGGCTTCCATCAGGACCAAATTCTAAATCCCTATACAAATCCCTTTTGGATGCATTATTATTCCTGGAATTCAGTGCACCCAATTCTGTGCCAAGGTTATCACAATCACACTCATTCAGTGTGCTGCACATTATGAACAGCGCTGAGGAACTTCATCAGTCTAGTTAATGAGAGTTAAATAGAGAAACTGTCAGTAATAATCATAGTCTGGACGTATGGAATAGACAATTTGAAAGAATTCTATGTGTGTGCTTTCTCAGTTTCTTTTATAAATTACCAATTGTGTGCAGCGCTTACCATGTGTATCCCAGCAAATATGAAAATCACTGTAAGAATTTAAGGACGTCTTAACCCAGTCTAAAATTCACAAATTGTCGAAGGATATGAAATGATCCTCCCTTGAAAAGGTATACCCATGCTCATCCCAGGATTCTATGACCCCAGTGGAACAGAGTGGAGACAGATCAGACTCCCAATCAATTGACCGGATCTCCTCGGATTCCAAGGGTTGAATTATTGTGGAAGACCAGTGAGGCAGATGCAGAGGGAGACAAAGAGGGAAACCACCTGGAGACAACACTGACAGAACTACAAAAATTTCCCACTACCTTATTTCCAACCTCCATCACCATCACCATTTCAGCCACCGCATCATTAGGGCTAGATGAATCCCTGTGATCAATATATGCCCCAAAGGTTCCTGCAAAGAAAAAAGTTGTATTTTTTAGCTATAGGCCAGGGACAGCATGGAGGGAGAAAGAAAAAAAGACCCACAGGTTCAGTTGGAGAAAAGCCAACTGAGGATGCACACAAGGAGCATAATCGGGGACACAACACGATGGACAAGTACAAACACAAACTTGTTGTAAATCTGACTAATCAATAATTGACTGAAACCCAGTTAAGAGTCCCTAATAAAAGACTAAACTTTGTTCCCACGTCAACTCTCAATAAGTTTAAACTCCAATGTGAACTTAAGGAGTTCTCCAGGAAGCTCACACTCAGATCCTTCTCCAACAAGATAGAGGACTACTCAAGGAAGGGGGATGTTGGATTGAGAAAAAAAAATCTTGTTTTTGTCCACTAGCGTCAACTGTTCCTGTGGAGATTCTACATTTTAATAGCCAGAATTTACGGAAGTGGACTCTATCAAACCTGATACCTTCAGGATCTTTCATAACCTGTCCCAGAAAAAAGGGCAGCATGGGCCAAACTGAAAAAGGAAACAGAGATCATGACCAAACCCACAGACAAAGGAGGCAGCATTGTACTACTAACCATGGATGATTATAGAATGGAATGGATACCCCTCCTAGGGATTGAAAGGAATTATCGAGAAAATAATTTAGACCCTACACCAGAATTGAAGAAGGAAATCAGTGACATAGTCAAGAAAGCAGAGGTAGGTGGGTAGATAGCAAAAAGAGAAGGAGATTTTTTTTAGAAATACGGAATCAGTAACGCCCTTCTACCATATCCTCTCCAAAATGCATACGAACAGGCTACCCCCTTCAGCACCCTAATAGCACTATGCATAGGTTCTATAGTTGAATATCAGTGACAGGTTTGTGATTTGTTTCTCAGACCTATTGCCCAGAAAACCCTGTGATATCTTAAGGACACTAACAATCTTTTGTTCCTTTTGAAACATGTGGAATTTGACCACCAAAGAGATGTGTCAATACGCTTTGATATAGAGAACTTATACAAGAGTATACCCCTAGAAGACACTTACCTTCTATCACAAGACCTGAGGATTTAGGTCACCACCTCCTTTCATATTGGAATGTACCAGGTTAGACTTAGCGAGGAGTTTTCTCGAATTTGAATGTCCCCTATACCAGCAGATCCATGGCACATCTATGGGCCACTTATTTGCCCTTAGTATCACAGGGATGTATGTGCATAATTTTGAAAGAATTATCATTTTGAGGGCCAGAAACTCCTTTAAGACTAACACCAGAGTCTGGAAAAGGTATATAGGTGATATCCTGTTGATAGGGGAGGGAGCCAAATAATCAGTATCCCCTTTCTTTCCTTGGTAAACAGCCGTGACCAGTATCTGCATTTCACACATTCCCTCAGTAATAAGGAATTCACCTTCTTGGACGTAAGAATCTTCCCTGAAACAGGATGTTTGTATACAGATACAAACCACAAACCCACAGATAAAAGTAACCTACTAAAATTGGACATTTTCCATCCTAGAGCAATATGGGAGAATCTTCCATAAGGACAGCTTTTATGACTACAAAGAAACTGAATTATAGATTTCATAACACAAGCAGAAGACCTTTCTAGAAAATGCAAAGCATGTGATTAATGTAAGAAATTGGGTTACTGGTTGATGGGGTTGGAGCTGTACTGAAGCAGCAACCACAATCCTTGTCAGGGTGAAGTCACAAGCAAATCCTCAATTAACCTGTGCTCAACCCTCTGGTAGCTTGGCACATAGCAGTCAGGCTTAATTCAGAAGCAATGTGTAAAGTATTTGTGCAACACTTCAAACAGTAACACAGTCAAAACACAGCACAAATGGATTATACACCAGTTCAGGAACAAAGAGTTTTGTAATAAATATAATAAGAAAAAAACAAAAAAATCCAATCAGTAAAACCGGAGATATGCAGTTTTAAAGGTTTCAGTGAAAATAGCATCAAAAAGCACAAGGTGCCAACTGGATATCTGGCTGCACCAGGCCGGGACAAAGCCACAAGTTCAGGCCGATCGCGATGGAGCACGGGCCAGCTACAGGAACCCAGTTAGGCCCGCTGAACAAGAGTACCTTAAATCTGGGGTGTGGTACGTTGTGAGGTCCCATGTCGAGGCTGCTTTGTGCAGTTGAGGCGATGCATCAGTTGCGAGGTGTTGTGAGGCTGTGATGCATGTACCTGTGTCGTTGTCAAGGCTGCTGTCAACAAGAGTCTTGCGATGCGAGGGCTTGCATCAGGAAACCGTTGCACAGGCAGCGGTTCTGATGCAGGCGTAAAGGTCAGTACGTAGTCCTTGTGTGTGGAGAAATCTAGCAGCAGAGGCAATGCATTGGTTCTGCTCGGGATTACGCCGCACAGCATTGGTTCTGCAGGGTCCAAAGATGTGATGGTATAGCATCAGTAGGCACAATTCCAATTGTCCTGTAATGGGCTGCCACCACTTGGCAGGGTAGGACTCAAGTTGCAGAGTCCAGGAATTGTGTTCAAAGTTAATGGAGCCTTCTGTCTCAGATTGTACTCAGGAGTCCTGGCAGAGTATCTGCAGGTCCAAGAGTGTACCAAAGAGTTGGTGTCTGAGGACCAATATTTATACCCAGTTCTGC
Source organism: Calotriton arnoldi (assembly GCA_963921515.1). Classification (NCBI taxonomy): domain Eukaryota; kingdom Metazoa; phylum Chordata; class Amphibia; order Caudata; family Salamandridae; genus Calotriton; species Calotriton arnoldi. The sequence goes on from CAWUFW010001962.1 coordinate 767,448, forward strand.
CTTTGAAGTGGGAGAAGCTTCTAGAGGTTTCCCTTTGCAGTCTACAGGCTATCTGCCTTCCCTGCCCTGGCTACAGACTAACTACAAGGTGTATGCAGCCCTTTGCTTGGAGGCAGGACACAGCCTTTTCAAGTGTAAGTAGGGCTGTGCTCAACTCAACCCACCAATCCTGTCATTGATGGCCCATCCAGTCACACCTAAGCACTCTATTGTGTGTGGCTGTCTAGGAGGAATACTCATACTGTCAGCTACACTCACCCAGTCATGTGACCCAGAGACAGGCAATAGACATTAAAAGGCTAAAGCAGAAAAAATGCCTACATTCCAAAAGTGGCATTTTCAAAATTGTAGTTTAAAATCTTACTTAACCGTAAGAGGTGATTTTTCATTTAAATTCCGAAGACACCAAACATGAACTGGTTACATATCCACATTTGGAAATGGCAGCTTATTAAATATATTAAGGGCACTCCAAGGCTATTGTATGGGAGAGGTAGGCCTTGCATTAGTGAAAAACAAATATAAGAGTTTTTCACTACCAGGACATGTAAAACTTAGAAGTACATGTTCAATATTCCAAATACACTGCACCCTGCCATTTTAAAACGGAAGGTTTGGTCCTGGTAAAATGTTTCTTTTGAAAGGTTGTAATGGCAGTTTAAAACTGCACTAACAGGCTGCAATGGCAGACTTGAGACATGTGTAAGGGGCTACGCAAGTGGGAGGCTCAATAAGTGCTGCAGGACCACTTGTAGCATTCAATTTACATGCCTTAGGTAAATGTATTACCACTTTACTAAAGACTTATAAGTAAATTTAATATGGGAATTGGGAATAAGCCAATGTTACCATGTTTTAAGGAGTGAGCACATGCTATTAAGCACTGGTTAGCAGTTGTAAAGTGTGTAGAGTCCGAATTTCAGCAAAAACGAGATAAGCAAAAAATGAAAGAAGAAGGCAAAATGTTGGGGTAAGACCACCCAAGGCCGACACGTCTAACACTTACCCAGACATTATTAGATGGAAATCATTGAAAAGAGCCAGGAGTCAAAACAGAGATACTCTATTGGGGACGACTTCAAGCGTTAACACAAATAATAGATTGAGCTGTGTTACTACATATAACATAGCGTCCAACAAGGTTAAAAACATCATCAATAGAACTATTCTCTCCTCAACATGGGGACCCTATCATTAGAAAAAAACTCTTTTTGTATACAAAAAGTGTACGAGCCTGAGGGACGCTTTAGTACAAACAAGAGGGAGAAAGCTGAGAACAAGCACTAGCACATCACCCACTTGTGAGGTCAACCTAGACTGGTGGGACACTATCCTTGTGGGAAATGTAGCATATTTGAGTTGACAACTGACACAAAGACCTTTAAATAGGACTAGAAACACCCAGGGTGTTGAGAAAACACACCAACTGCTATTCTGCCTTTGTCATCTACATACTTACCTGCCCATGCAATCTGAGGTACACAAGGATGTGAAGGTACGCTTTGGGGAACGCCAGAGTAACTCAAGCTGGGAAAGTAACATGACAAAGATGCCTCATCATTATATCACAAAAAGGCATACGGTTGATGTCTTTAAATGGGTAGTGGTTGAGCCATTAGGGAACACCACAAGGAACTTTGAGCACATGTCAGTTGAAAGAGAAAGCTGGATTTACCGACTATGCACCCCCATAGAGAGGATGAATGATGATATCCCATGGATCACCTTGAGTACATAAGGGATATGATCACATTAACCTCATACATGAAATCTTTGGGGAATAACATTCAAGTGCCTGCTACCACTCCAGATTAACATGAGAGGGTGAATCAATGTTTAAACAATAATGATCATGTTCCCAAAAAATAAAACAAGCCCATATAAACCTACAACCTAGGTGCGAGAAATTGACACCCATGGACCACAACTCTTTCCCTTCAAACACATTTATTGTATGATTGCCAGGGCAAGGTGTGAGGGCATTGTCTTCAGAAAGATGCTCTGACCAATAAGATAAATAAACACAACCGTCTTATTTGTAACAGAATCATGTGTATGCCTCAATTTCAACATAGATATGAATCGGAATAGGTTTTGGGTCTTATACTCAAAACGATACCAGATGCATGTAAAGTCATGAGCATCTGTGAGTCGACTCGGGTCATATGACACAGAAGGAAGTACAGGCGTGATTAAATAGTGTCTCATCACTGTCTCGCATAAGGTCCAGGGGACAGAGGAAGAAAATAAGTCTGACATGGGTCCAGACCTTTGATAAATGTGTGACTACAAGGCTGACCCTGCTCTGTTTCCCTGTTATGCCGAGTGTATTATAGCCTCAAGTATGTGCAAATTCTACCTTCATGTTACCATGCTGTGTCACAAAATGCACAGCCCTGCCAAGTACCGCACATCAAGCGTTAGACTAACGCATTTCAGTGTGGTGGTCCACATCACCGCACTGAAATGCAAAGTCACGCATAATGGAACAAGAAGGTAAATGATTACCATTGCCCAAGAGTCACTTTAAGAGAGATAACATGCTTTTAATTTTCTTGTAATACTGGAAAATAGAAAGCGTGCACCTGAGACTTCACGTCCCATGTTGCCCCCAGATTATTTTGCTGCCTTGTCAGCAAAATGGCAGGGGGATAAATCTAGCCCCACCCTGCTGTTCGGTGCTCATTATTGTGCTCGTCCGTGAAGAGGCAGCTGAGCAGAGCATGTGGCAGAAAGCGGTCAAGGCAAAGTTTAGAAAGGCCGGTCAGCGGTATGGTAAGGGTGTACCTGCACCAATTCAACTGACACATTTATGTGAGCCCCGCTCTGGCGATTCCTGTTTCTTAGAACATTCTTGATTGCCCACATTACAAGGGCATTGCGCCAGCGGAATGTCACTTTTCCAACGTTCTGGTGGCGCAATGCCCTACTCCATATTTACAAAGTGGTGTTAAGCCACTTTGTGTGGCTTAATGCTGCTTTGTAAATATCATCCCCTTTCACTCAGGAATCTGTATGAAAAGGGCAGGCAATGGGTGTGGCTGTGGGCGTTCCACTGCAACACTCATTGCTTTTTGATGATGCCCCAGATTTACAATAAATCTGAGGCAGCGCCAAAAACTAATGCCACTGAATAGCAGGCATTAGATTGGTGCAACGAAAAGAAATACTTTCATTTTCCCTTGTTTTTTCTATGTGTGCTGCATTCTGCAGCACACATAGAAAGATCAAATCACCTTTAAAGATTGCTTTTGTGCAAAATGGTGTTCCTTCCTGCACATAAACAATCATCCCTGCAACAAAGACACACTTGCACCATGATGCAAGGGTGCTTGCGTTGCAGGGAGTCATCCCTGCGGTGCAGGCACACTTTCACTATGGCGCAAAGGTGTCTGTGTTGGATCTAGGCAGCTTTTTTTAGTGCCAGCGCAAGGAAAAACACAGGGGTGCTCTATATTCTTGTAAATTTGGCGCATCCCTGTGTTTTTTAAATGACGCGGAGCTGCTAAATTGATTGCAGCACCGGAGGATCCCACCAGATTTTGCTTTGTCTGCTGAACTCTACGCCACTCACCTGAGAGGAGGAGGAGGAGTCTGCTGGCGGCCCTCGGCCCGCAGTTTGGTCCGCAGTTCAAGCGGAGTGGAGTGGAGCCGGCGTGAGGTTGTGGCCAGAGCCGAAGCGGGAGCCGGGTTGAGCAAGCGAGGTGAGTGGAGGTGAGCTGGTGCGGCGGCTCACTCTCCCACTCCCCTGCTCCCCCGCTTGCTCCCTCTTTCCTTTGCACTACAGCCGAGGCGGGTGTCATCTTTGCCAGCTGGGGGTGCGGACCCGCGAGAGGAGCCGGAGATTGGGCCAGATTGCCGGGTTGAGCGGGGTCGAGCGGGTGGAGTGAGTTTGGGAACGGTGGGGCACCCCCGCTTCCCCTCGCCCCTCCCTTCTGCCCCACACTCACCTGGGTGGAATAGTGCCGAGCCAGCAAAAAAAGGGTTTTTGCCGCCATCATCGCCAGTTACAAAGGCACCAGAAGGCACCAAAAGTCATTAAAAGTCGCCAGTTATAAAGGCACGAAAGGCACCAGAAGGCACCAAAAGTTATTGAAAGTTATAAAACAGCCCCAATCAGCCCCAAACAGTCACAAACAGCACCAATTTGGCATTAACGGTTGTAAGTGAGCGGGGATGGCTTAGTAACGAGTGCGGCCATCGGTAGTTGGTGGCCGCGAAGTGAGTGGTGTGTGACCCCGGTAGACCGCGGAGGCGGCCTGACTAGGATCAGGTGCAGCCTGCGGCCCCGACGCGGTCCTCACTTGTCATTCCATTATTTCCTTCCCTCCTTTCACCACCAGCCTGGTTGATCTGCGGGGGCGGTGGTAGTGAGGTTGTGAACAATTACTGAACTGCAGGTCATCAAAGTACAGAAGTCGGAGGAAGGTGAAAGTGAAGTATTTTGAAACCACAGAAAAGGCCGAAAGCAGTAAACAACGGAGGCCACTGGCACAGCCTAAATTGCCTTTGGCCCCAAATCCGCCTAACCTGGAAGCTGGAAGTAGTAACGGGGCAGTGGTAGCTGGACAGAAGGGGCGCTACAGCGGCAGCTATCATTAAGAATACGCTTACAAAAACTAGGCATTCCATTAGGAAATATGATCAGTAAACTGCCCAAGCTACACAGCGGACAAACCACGAACACCCAGAGAAAGTGCCCACGTAAAAGAAAAAAGTGGGCAGTCAAAATATACACCTAGTGTTCCCCCAACTTGCCCCTTTGCAGAGATTTTGCAGAGAGCCCAGCCTACAAGAGGTCCAGTGAGCGGCTTACCAGTGGGTTGAGCCAAGCAGCAAAGGAGTATGAGATCAGGAAAAATCCGCCATGCACCTCCGAGAAAATCCAGGAAGAGAGCATCCACAAAAGATATAACTCTCAATTTAAAGAAAAAGAAAGAGAAATCCATTTTGCAAAAAGAGAGGCTGGTCTCAGCACCGACACCAGAACCAGCTCTTTTCAAATTTGGGGGGAAAAACGGAAAACAGAAATTTTATTTTCTAAAGGATCCAATGGCTGCAATCTATGCCTCCCCAGATGAGGCTTCCGGCTTGCCAAGTCCTATAATCCCCAAAAAATCAGGAGAAGCAAGCCCCCTGACACTGGGATCCCAAAAACCGCAAGCAAAACCATTCCAATTAAGTGAAATCTCCCCACAAAATAAAACATCCGGCCAAGAAACAAGCGTATGAGTGGCTGATCGTGAAGAGGAACCCATTAAAAGAGGGTTGATAAAAATAACAACACAGGTCCATTTGCCCAAGGCTTCATCAGACTTAAGTAAGGATGGGGAAAGTGGAAATAATAAGGATAACAAAGGAGGCTTTGGTAAAACTGGTACCCAAGACAAAATACAAATAGACGAATGGATCAGTTCTTTCTCCATATCAAATGATGCAGACCTCATCCAAGCTTTGGAAATAAATACACAAACCCAAGAAGATACTCATACAAACAAACAAGGGAAAATCCCAGCTGTTGGCTCGCCTCCGGAATGGCAAGTCGGGGAGGAAGGGGGGGCTGCCTCTATACCAATAAAACACTCTGCCAGCCAGGATCAGCGGGAGGGAAAAAATAACGACAGAATCGTTCAACCTCCAGAAAGTAGAAAGCTACTGTCACCCCCAATCACTATCTCGTCAGTCAGTGGAATAGAACCAATTTCGGGGATTCTGACGCAATCAATTCACACAGCCCCATAGAGCAAAACGCTGCTAAGAACACTACAGCAAGCCATAGATGTATTAAACTTCCAATCCGACAAATTATAGGTTCAGATTGATTTAATGAACCTGATTGTGGTACACATCGCAGGAATAAATACAAAACTGGATTCAATAACAGCACAAATTACAAAAGGAAATAAAAATGATGTTCAAGGTAGCGGTCATTTGTCAAATCTAAATTGCGGATGTGGTCAGATAATAGATAAATTGGCGTCTCTCCCAGAAATACTCACAGAAATCTTACGTGTAGTTCAACCATCTGAAAATACGGAACGTATCACCACAACTGAACAAAAGGACGACAAACAAGGTATAGCAGGACCAGCAAAGAAGACTTGCAACCTCTTGTATGAAGGTAGCACAAAAAACAAGGAAGTCGCAGTTATAAATGGAACAGGAAATAAGCAAAACATCCAACAATCAATGTCCATACACAGTTCATTAAGTGGTGCACAAACAAAAAGACAACGAAAACGAGCTCGGAAGGCTAGGCACAATGTTAGCAAACAAGCTGCTCAGGAAAAAAGACAAATCTACCCAATATTCAATCAACAGCCTAGTCATAATATTAATAACCACAGTAATAATACATCAAAAGCAGATTCTTGCAGCCCAGGGTCAAATTTGCATGACCAAATGGCAAGCCCAAATACTTCTCTCCAAAGCAAATCTATTTTATTTGAACAAGAAAATAGTAAAGCATCGAGACATCTAAGTGAGGAAACAAAACCAACAAAACATGTTAAGGCGAACACCGAATTCACGAAACCGAGGTCTGAACTTAAAACCGTAACCACAAGACCTGTGGGTGAAAATAGAAATTCAATGGAACCACAAATCTCACCTTCATCCACAGGAACAAAAAACAAAGAGCAAGTAGCCACAAGTTCTCATAAAAGAACACAAGATGACCAGAAAACAAACCAGGATACCAGGGTATCAATAACAATGGCAAAAACTCCGGGAAAACAAATATGGACAAAGGGAAGAGAAACCAATAAAAAATTATTTTTGATAAACAGGGTCGGGTCTGCAAACTACCAATCGAAACATATACTACGCAAGAGCTTGCAGGGATGGGAACAAGCCAAAAAGTAGAAAACCCAGAAAGCGAAATAATTAGTGAGGGCAAATTTAATACTTTCATACAAGAAAGGGCCTTTTATGACAACATAGGCCAAAATGGTATCATGGAGTATGAATTTTTAACGAAACAAATAAGCATAAATCAAACTGAAAATCGACAAAGCGACCCAGCAGAGATTTCCCAAAAACTGATTTTCGCGCCAGAATATCCAACAAAGGGCAGACTGGATATCCTAAATAGGGGAAACTTAATGAGGCTGTTCAAAGAGATCCCAAAATTAAGGAACATCACATCAGCAGATCTTCAGGCAGTGGAATTTCTACAAAGGGAAAAAAGAACAGAAACAGAGGTAACTCGTACAACCTGGTCTTCAAAAGAAATGGCGGCCCTGATATATTCAACAAGAGGGGATTTTGAAGCATGGGGCATATCATTACCGTATCCAAAACGCCCAAAATATCCATACCCACTATTACAAAAAAAAGAGGCTTTACAAACAACAGGACATGACACAGGACCAATATCGATCTTGAGGGGGGCTAGAAATACTACTCCCAAGGTACAGCCAAATCAAGTAAAAAGTTGGAAAAAACCAAGTCCAAGCCCTCCACAACCAAAACAACAGACAGAAGGAATTCAAGATTGGTCATGGGTTCCCCAATTCCTGAGCCAACAACGACCCTGATGAAAGGAAAGGTTTTCAAAGGGAACAGTTTACAGAGGGACACAAGGAAGATGGAATCAGAATCTGTTCATGGAACATCCATGGTTTTAGAGAAATGGATCAAGACCTGGAGACTTTATCCTTCTTACAAAGATTCAATATAATTTTACTACAAGAAACGTGGAATCTGACATCAAAATCCATTATTGGCTACGAAGAACATCATGTATTGGCAGAAAAAATGTCAAATTATGGGCATCCAAGGGGGGGGCTGTCAATATATGTTATAGTAAAATTGGAATGGAAATCAGAAGAGCTAGACACAGGAGAAAACTGGCTACAAGTTTTGAAATTGGAGTGCAAAAGACCCACACACACAAAGCTCTGGCAGTTATTGATTTTAAATATATACATCCATCCCGATAAAAAGCAGAAGAAGGATAGACTGTCTTGCCTGATAAAATTGATAAAATTGATAAAAGCTTTGCAAACCACTCATCAAAACTGTGAGATGATAATCTCAGGTGATTTCAACACCAAAGTAACAAGGAGCAATCCGAACAAGAGAGAGTGTCAAAATGAGTCCGATGCCAACGACCTAAAACAAGAACTGGAAACCCTGGGTTTAACCATTCTGAACGGAAACACAAAGGGGGGTCAACCGGCTGGCATCACATTTTTATGTGGTAAAAAACAATCGACCATAGATTATACTATTGTCAGCAAAGAACTCTTCTACTTAGTCGATTCTTTTTATATTAATCCCCGTCTGGAAAGCGACCACCTCCCGCAAAATTTGGTACTACATGTTAACCTTTTTCAGAAGAGGAGCGCAACTGCATTAACCGAAATGCCAGTAATATACAACCTAAGGAAATTAAAGTGGCGAGGAACTAATATCAAACAAATTATGGACACCGTGCACAAATACGTAAATAACTCTGGGCCGTTGAATGTTCAATTATTAGAACAAGATTGGGAGAAACTAGGAAAGATCTTACTAAACAAATTTCCAGTAATCCAGCAGGCCAAAGGACACCAGGAACAACGAATGAACCATGGTATAATATACAATTGCGCGACCTGAAAAGAAAAATTGCGAGGGAGGTGAGAACCAAGGCCGTAGCAGCAAAAACGGGAACAATCACGGATAACAGCAAAATTATAGAAATGAGGAAGAAATATAAGGATAAGTGTAGGGAGGCAAAAAGGTGCACACCGAAAACCTTTGGGAGAAATTACTCTGGGCTAGAAAATTGCCAAATAGCAGTGAATTTTGGGGAATAATAAACAAATTAACAAAGGGAATAGGAACACATCGAAATGCAGGAATAAGCAAGGTAACATGGACACAACATATCCACAAATTGTATAATAACACACAAAATGACAAAAACACAAGGGTGGAAATTGGCTTGGAAGTAGCGCAGGGGGAAAAGTACAGTGCAAATACTGCACAAATGGAAGGAGACTCACAGGAACTTAACTTCCACGGCTCAAATACCTTAACCAACATCAAACAACTAAAAGAAGTAATAAAAAAACTGAAAACGGAAGGAGCAGCAGGGCCAAATGGTCTTCCAAATGCACTTTTTAAGCAGGAACCCGATTTCTTGGCCAACTACCTTACGCCGCTCTTTAACCATCTATATCGTCAAAACAAGACCCCAAATTCCTGGAAAGGGAACTTATTTCACCCAATCTATAAAAACGGAAGTAGCACTGAGCCTGGAAACTACAGGCTCATCGCCCTGATTGACGTTGAGGCAAAACTTTTCGCATCCTGCATTTTACTACAGCTATATGCATGGATGGAGGAAAAGAGTATAATCCCGAAATATCCAACAGGTTTTAGGCATGGAATGGGCACAAGTATGAACTTGGCAGCGCTGACAATTTTAACAGAAAAAGCCATAAATAAAAAATCTGGACTATTTGCATGTTACATCAACCTAAAATCCGCCTTCGACAGAGTTCCACGAGATCGACTCTGGACAAAATTGAAAGCATGGGGATTGCCACAAAAACTAATCAACATCATAGTAGCCCTACATAGTGAAACCTGGCCTAGGGTGAAGCTTGGAGACGGCAGTAGAGTATCATCTAAGATAAACATAAATAACGGTCTGAAACAGGGTTGCGTTTTGGCTCCAAGCCTATTCAATCTGTATCTCGCCGATCTAAATATCCAATTGTCAAAAGCAAATGGCCATCCACCAAAATTGGCAAACGAGTCAATACAATACCTGCAATATGCAGATGATATAGTGGTCATGAGCCAAACTCCAATCGGGCTGCAAAGAGTCATTAATAATCTGATAAATTACTTTGACCAGCAAGGGCTGGAGATAAATAAGAAGAAAACAAAGGTGGTTTGTCTAGCGGGCTCCAGGCCTGGTAGATATAAATGGTACGCAAAGGGCGAACAAATTGAGGAAACCAGCTCATATAAATACCTGGGCATCAAGTTGGGCCGTTGTATGTCTTTCACAGATCAGAAAAGAGAAATAAGAGCAAAAGCCCAATCACTAATTTTTGCATATAAACAGTTGCAAAAGAAACTGAGCTGCCCCTCTTATAGTCATCTCCTGAAAGTAATGGCAGCACAGTTACTCCCTACACTGGCATACGGCCTAGAAATATGGCATGGTCGGGAAATGGAAATTTTAAATGAGCTCCAGACCAAGGTGTACAAAGCAGTTTTTAATCTTCCTAAAGCCGCGCCACCAGCACAGATCCGCTTGGAATTCGGTCTTCAGAACCAGAAATACCAGAGAAAAACCACTTTCGTGAAACTGTGTTGGAAATTTCGCTCCTCGGAACCTGGATCCCTGAACAATTTATACTGGACAGAAATAAAGGCCCAGTTTGATTACAAATCATCGAATACATGTGGCGAATATTTGAGAACAGCTCTGGCGAAATTAGAAATTCAAGAGGTATGGGACAGCAAGTTGGAAAGGGTAGCATTTAACAGAGTGTGTAATGCCACTGCAAAGAAACTGTCCATTTTGGAAGACAAAAAAACATTAGTTAAACGTCGACATTCCTGGTCGGTAATAAATTCTTACTCACAACTCAAACCGCAAGCCTATTTAGCAGAACACTTCCGACTTGCACTAAAAAAGAGGTTTATGATGTACCGATTAGGAGAACATGTCTCCAAGGACCTGCTACCAACTTGGAAAGGCAAACATCAAGATGCAAACTGTCGCCTATGTGGATACCATAAAGAATCCATATGCCACTTGATGTGCGTCTGCCCTATAGTCAGAGAGGCAAGAAGGACGCTCTTAAAACCGATTTTAATTGAATTAAATATTCGTACCTGTAGGCAGGCTGTAACCTGCTGGATGGGGGGCTCATCAAACATTCTAATCTGCCGAGGGGTAAAGCTCCTTACATTGATCGGCAACCTCCTTCGAAAAGTGGGCACTAAATAAGTGAATAAGGTTAAACGGGACGGTAAATTGTACTAACACTGTAAAATTTATTAATGAATTAATCTCTAGAAAATATTGCTTTTACATTTTTGTAATTGACAGATTTTATATATTTTATTGCGTGCTTTATGGTTGTGAAAGACCAAATAAAGGACTGATTGATTGCAGCACCATGCTGTGCCATTTCCTTGTAAATATCCCCCTTTGTTTGGTGCGTTAATGGAACATAACACAGTCACGGTGAGTGAGCTCCGCTCTTGACAATTTACACTTATAGTTGGAGAATTTGTTCATCTGGTACAGTCACAGCGAGTAGGCTCCGCTAATGACAGTTTGTGTTTGAGCTTGGAGATTGATATCAATGTGCATGTCAGTGTGAGTGGGTTTGGCGTACACAGTTAAATTCCGTGACTGTCCACATAAGAAATTAAGAGAAAGCAAAAGACACACAAACGATGGACGGAATGCAGGACAAATCAAAACATTCACCTCCAGTCAAGCGATCTGGGTTAAATCCATTGTTCTTTTGCTCATCATGCCACCCCAGTTTAGACCCAGCCATATGCAAATCAGTCTTGACTCTGTGCCTCATGGGAACAGTCCAGACTGAACTGCCAAGCCAGGTCCTCCCTGGACCGAAAACAAGCATCCTAGGACCGGTTTCGGGGATTCACCTGTTGGAATGAAAATGTTTTCGTTATTTTGCCTGTGTATTGTTCTATGTAAGTAAGCATTCGCGGCACCATTTTATGTTTAGCTGCCATTTTGAACCATGCTCTAAACTGCGTCTTGCCTCTTCGAGAAAATGGGTTGTGGAAAGTTTCGTTTCTCCAAGGTTTGGCCTTGCTTTGCTAATGAATACACTGTTCTTATTAGCGCATACCTTTCCCACTAGATAGAGGCCTTCTCCCACTAGTCTATTGGCGGGCATGGGCAGAGTGACCTTGGTTTAGAGATAGTGTGTGCCCGGCCTCACAATTGAAACCTATCTTTCTGTACTTCTTTGTTTAGCTGCATCTGCTCAGAAAATTCCATTATGGGTGTGCCTTCATTAGTTCTGAATTGTACATAGAGGGCCATATTATCAAGAACGGGCGATAACATATCGCCGCTTTAGCGGCAGGAAACTGCCGCTAAAGCGGCGATAAGAGACTTGATAATATGCCCTATAGAATTCCAATAGAAGTCCAGGTTCTGGTGTCAAGGACATCAAACCTGGGCTTCTATTGAAATTCTATAGGGCATATTATCAAGCCCCTTATCGCCGCTTTAGCGGCAGTTTCCTGCCGCTAAAGCGGCGATAATGTTATCGCCCGTTCTTGATAATATGACCCAATGTATCTCCATGTTTGCTGATGTCAGTCCCTCTCTGCAGCGCTCCTAAGAGACTGGACAGACTGGGCTCCGCTCAAGCGTATCTGAATAAACATATTTTGGTTTGTATTCTCTACTGTCTGACCGACTCTTCATTTGGTATGGAAGGCTGTGAGGTGGTTGTGAGTGACCCGGGTGACCGTAAACGGGCCACTTCCTTCAGTTGGTGCCTGAACAGGGACTCCTTTGGGTGAGTGACCCATCCCCTCCCGCAGACGGGTGGGGAGGTCGGGCTATCGTCGGGTCAGATGGACGGATCAGGGATCCCTGCATTAGATAATTCCTGTACTCGCAGCTGCCCCTTATGTATCGCCGAATGGTGCCTCGCCCAGTGGTCATCCCGACTGGAGTCCTGAACTGTGAAACCCTTGGATCTGACCGTTTGGCCTGAAGAGTCGGCAGTGGAGAATAGATTCATTTTGACCTGCATACATCAGGTGAGTTTGTTTTGGTTCTTTGTGGATATGGTACCATTTTGGTTTGTATTTGGTACAGTCTAAGGGCGGTCTTTTGGATAAAATGTTTGCAAATGTTTTGGCCAGGCACAGAATAGTGAATTTGTTTTCCTTTGAGAATGCCTGGAATAAGTAAATTGGTTTCTTTGTGCTGTCGCTGTTGTTCTGCAGATGGTCGATTGGAAGAAGCACAGCCGGAAGGCACTCCTAATTTTGATATATATGTGAAACATGGTCTTGGCCCTATTATGTTTAGTACATTATGGCACAAATATACGAGGGACAATGCCGAATTGCAGTGGCCGTTGACGGGCATTTTTGATGAACAAAAGTGGGTTTTCACAGGAAAAATTGTTTGCGAAGAGAAGTAGGCAGTCTATGTTTGATTCTCTTCGAACGTGGTAAAAGGAGGCTAAACAGAGACAATTAAAGACGGAAAAGGAGGCATGAAAGGGAGAATGCAAACATTGACTCAGAAAGCTGTAGCACATGATAGAGAGAAACAAGAGATAGGAATTGAACGTGAAAATAGGAGGTTTCGATTACACATTGATAAATCTTATGTAGCCCAAGAAGAAAATGATACTTTTGTGGAGGAATTATTAGATAGCTGACCCCCACCACCATACGCCCCACAAAAGATATATCCCACTGTTCCCTTGCCCTCACAGCCGCCTGTTACCTTTGCTTCTACTGTCTCTGTTCCTGTATCTACTGCTGCTTTTTCGACAGCCATGGCATCGGCTCCTTCTACTCTTTCTCTTCCTCCTGCTTCCTTACCGTCCGCAGCAACTGTGACTGTTAGCATCCCTCACGCCCATTGTTTCAGCATCCTTCTCGCCAGCTTCTTCCCCTGTGATGCAGCCCTCAGCATGACTGATACCTGTCACTCCAATTGCCTCTCCTTCCTTGGTTTTACATCCCCCTTTTCCTTGAGTGATGGGACACCAGTGTGCGGGTTTGGAGATGGAGATTGGACGAAGTTTAAAGAACGTATGGGTCCGTATGTGCGATCTGAAGTGGGAGATGCAGAGAAAAAGGTAGTGGCTTACCAGGCTGTGCAGTGGGCCCGAAACCCCATTTACAGTGTGGAAGATGTGTGGAATGTGATGAAAGATTATGAGCCTTTTGTACAACAGCATGCCCTTAAGCATATGTCTGCTACTCTGATTGGTCTTTGGGAGCAGTGTTTCAAAGATGTGGCACCTCAGATTTTATATGATATTAAAGATCGTGTATATGTCAGTAATATGGGGGCCTGATCAAGTTTTTGGTAGTATTACGACGTTGATTGCTTACCGGGGTACACTACTTGAGAAGAGCCCCACCCCAGTATCTCAGTTTCCGATGCGGGAGATTCATCCTATATATCACCACGAAATACCAGAGTTAACGGATCAGCACGGTATTGTCTCTAGACCAGGGGTTGCGGCCCGTTTCCAAGAACAATGAGTTTATACTCCGTGGAAAAGAAGGGAAGTTTTGTCTCTTAAGACTCAGTTACCTGATCCTAGGAAAAATCCTACTGCAAATGATAAGGAATTGACTGAAGTTGCCTCTTCAACAGTAATGACGCTTGCGGATATTGAAATGTTCTTTGGTTTACTGGTTCCGGTTGATATTTGGAGGCAAGTGTACACACAGGATCATGTTGCGGAATTGGGTGGTTCATGGGATCTCTTATCCCACCAAGAAAGGTTGATTGGGACAAGTTATCGGCTTGTCACCAGAAGAAAGATGAGAGTGTGTCTGATTTTTTTACTCGGTTTGAAGATGTGTTTCTGGATTATAGTGTGCAGGATTTGTCTATTGAGGGAGGTGTTCGGTTGTTTGTCAATAGATTTGTTTCTAATTTGCTTCCTGAAATAGCGACTCGATTAGAGGCTTCCGAGACCACTTGGTCCACCTTTTCCCCTTCTGTTATTTTGAATATGGCGCAGTATTATGAGCACAGTGAAAATGAGGATAAGGAGAGAACAGAGAAGAAGCACAAGGATTTGAAGACAAAGGTGTTGTTGCAGCAGGTTTCTAGAGGGAATTGTAGAGGACGTGGTGGTTTGACCCGACAGCTTCCACGCCCTAGCAGGCAGCCGAATACTACGCCTCTAGGGCTGAATCAATGTGCGTATTGTAAAGAGGAGGGACACTGGCGTAGCGAGTGTCCTGTGTTGTTGCAGAAGGTGGCAGTCCCTGGAGGACGAGGTTCTCGTGGACGGGGTCGGGGAGCTGGTGGGGCAGGCAGGGTTCCAAATGCTGCGGCTTCACAGGGTCGTTCTGATAATAATTACTTTGATGACACTCAGGCGGACAGTATTATCATGATGATTAGGATACAGATGAGGTGACAGGAATGTCTTACAGCTAGGGCAGCCAGGGACAGAGTGAGGGACCAGTTTTGATACCTGTAGACCAACGCGGTCCGTATGTTACTGCAGATTTGAATGGCTCGGCTAAGGAATTTTTGGTGGATACGGGTGCAACAAACAGTTCTATTTCTCGTTCTTTGGTCCCTGGGGCTGCTCTGTCTGGCCATAATAATGTTTCGGTAGGTTTTTCTGGTGTACCGGTTGTAAGCCCAATTTCGAGACCTCTTGCATTGACTATTGGTCCTTTGACTGTGGATTTGCCATTCCTATTGACATCTAATTGTGGATACAATTTTATGAGCTTGGATTTTTTTTTTAAATTGCATGCTATGATTTATTGCTCCCCGGCAGGTGTTTACGTGACAATGGGTCCGGATGTGGTATGCGCTAAGCAGTGTCTGTCCAAAGACGCGCCTCTTCCTGCTGAGTTTAAAGATGTGCCGCCCACTTTGTGGGCAACAGGCGACACAGATGTGGGACTGTTACAGATACCGCCGGTTTCGATCCAAGTTAAAGACAATGCTATTTTGCCTCGTATCCCTCAGCATAAAATACCGCAGGCAGGTGAGCGAGCTTTATTGCAAATTGTACAGGATTTGATTGAGAAAGGTGTGGTCGAGGAGACGACTGCTAATATTTGTAATAGCCCCATACTTCCCATTCTAAAACAAACACCTCCGGGTTCCCCTGATGATCATGCAGATGTTTATCGTTTTGTGATTGATTTGCACGAAGTTAACAAAATAGTAGTCCCCCAGTTTCCTGTGGTCCCTGACATTACCATTCTTTTGACAATGATTCCTTCTACTGCTAAATTCTCCTCTGTCATTGACTTAAAAAAATGCATTCTTCAGTGTTCCTATCCATCCAGATAGCAGGTATTTATTCGGTTTTACACTAGCTGGCAGAAGTTTTAGATTCTGTCGAGCTCCTCAGGGCTATACTAAGAGTCCAAGGATCTATATTCAAGCTTTAAAGAGCCAATTGGATTCCCTTTTGTTTCCTACAGGTAATGTATTGGTTCAGTACGTTGACGATCTCCTCATCGCTTTTGACACAGAACAAGGTTGCAGGGATAGTACGGTTACATTATTGTTGCATTTGGCACAGCACGGACATAAGGTGTCCCTTTCTAAATTTCAGTATTGTTGACAGGAGGTCACCTATTTAGGTCACCTACTGTTGAAGGAGGGTAGGAGATTGACTCCTGAGCGCATCAGTACCATTGTTAAAATGCCCGTTCCACAAACTCAGAAAGAAGTGCACGCTTTCATAGGTATCACTTCCTATTGTCGCCAGTGGATACCTAACTATTCCCTACTAACCAAGCCCTTGCTCGCACTAACCACTAAAGATGTGCATGATCCCCTGCCTTGGACGCCTGAAAGTCAGCAGTCTTTTGAGCAACTAAAAATTGCGCTTTGCTCGGCTCCAGTGCTTGGCATGCCTAACTAAATGAGACGGCTGGTTGTGCGCTTTCTGTTCTAACACAAAAATTTGGAGATAAGCAATGGCCGTGTGCTTATTTCTCCGCTGTTCTTGACCCTGTCGCACGAGCCCTCCCGAGCTGTCTAAGAACAGTTGCGGCTGTGGCTGCCTCCATAAGACAATCAGCAAGGCTTGTACTTGATACTAACCTCACAGTTATGGTACCCCATGCTGTGGCTACACTTTTGAATAAGACCAAGACACAGCTCCTCACCAGTTTCACACCCCTCATCAGCCAGGCTAGCTTGAATCCAGTGGCACAGTGAGCCCGGGACCCACACCTGGTCATACCCGGCGCACTTAGGGCAAGAAAGCAAAAGACACACAAATGATGGACGGAATGCAGAACAAATCAAAGCATTCAACCCCAGTCAAGATATCTGGGTTAAATCCATTGTTCTTTTGATCACCATGCCACCCCAGTTTAGACCCATCCAAATGCAAATCAGTCTTGACTTTGTGCCTCATGGGAACAGTCCAGACCGAAGTGCCAAGCCAGGTCCTCCCTGGACTGGAAACAAGCATCCTAGGACCGGTTTCGGGGTTTCACCCTTCATCAGCCAGGCTAGCTTGAATCCAGTGGCACAGTGAGCCCGGGACCCACGTCTGGGCATACCTGGCGCACTTAGGGCGAGAAACTAAAAGACACACAAATGATGGACAGAATGCAGAACAAATCAAAACATTCACCCCCAGTCAAGAGATATGGGTTAGATCCATTGTTCTTTTGCTCACCATGCCACCCCAGTTTAGACCCAGCCATATGCATGAAATTAAGAGGCTGGACATTGTGCAGGGCCTCAAAAAGAAATGTGTGCTGTTATATAAATGACCACGAAATTCTAGAAAATTATGTTGTGCACCAGTGCTTTGCAGCAGTTTTAAGATCTTCTTAGAGTTTCTCGTTGCTCAAATGGGTGTAATTTCTTATATTTATGTTTCCCTTGTCTGCATTGCTTGATTTTGCTCACAAGAAAGTGTCACTCATAGTCGTTGAATGTCACTCATAATTACACTGAAATTATGAAAATGACTCACATAAGCAATCAGAAACCTTGGCAGCTACATATGCATGAATGGACACACTGCACTGAAATTATAAACAATTCATTGATTTATGGAAAATGAAAATTTGAAAGAATTCTCAAATCAACAAAAATGCACATGTGTGCTTTCACAGTTTCTTTCACAAATTACTACTTGTGTGCAGTGCTCACTGTGCAGTTTTTCTCTTTAACCCCCAGATACTAGACTGAGGAAGTCCCTCAAGAGCGTTCATAATGTGTGACATGCCGAAATTAATGTGATTGTAATACTTTTGGCACAGAACTGGGTGCACTGCATTTAAGGAATAATAATACATTTAAAAGGCTTTTGAATAGGGATCTAGAATTTGGTCCCGAAAAGACAATTGACAAAATGTGGCAAATCTAGTACTGAAACAAGCAGACCCCAAATGCAGGAGTTGAATACTTTCTCCAATAGCATCACATATTGTTTTTAATCTTGCCAGGGGACACAAAAATTAATACATCTCAAGATAAACATAGGATACCCTTAGGCAATATTTAATATAGATCCCTTCACAGTAGAAAAGAGCTCTCTTGATAATCAAGGTTGAGCTCGCCTGGATACTGGCAGTACCAGGGCAAAGGCTCAGTGATGAAGCATGGCACTAAAATGAATCATAATGGATGAGAGTCATTCTTATAAACTAAAAGAGATGTCATAGGTAGATGTGAAACAGGAAACATCTTCCTTTCAAGTGCGTTCCCTCCCATTTGATTAGATAGTTAGACATTTATACAGTGGCAATGTACATCTCTCCTTTGTCTTGTTGATAGATTGCAGACACTGTAGATACAGTGGCTAGAAGAGCCAATCTGTCCCTGTTTGTTATGCAGGGAGTTGGTGAATTGACCAGAGAGAGCTCTCCCTCTTTGAGAGAGATGTCCATCTTGGTTTGAAAAGGTTACGGCTTCTGAAAATTCTTTGAGTATAAGTCACTTCACAGGCTCATGCTAACTTTATGCTGAACAAAGAGGGAGTTCGACATATTGTGGACTGATTGCATCCATACCGATAGCATCCTTATCTGACTACCTAATAACTTGATGCTGGACCCCAAACTCTGTGTTATTAGGGTGAGGTAATAGAACTGTCTAGATATTATCCGCTATGAAAGACTTTAACACTGCTTTGGGGAATGTTGCCTCCTCACTGACTCTCTCAGGCCTCGTAGTGCCTCTGGTGTACCTCCACATGCCTCCTCCTGTTTCACACGCCTTTTGAGCGTAGGTGTGCCTGGGAATAAAAGATCATAGCCAAAGTAACGAGCACTACACTAGGATGCAGTATCATAGCAAGGGTGCCATTGGTCCAAACACAAGCAAGATAACTCGGTCACCATCTCCTCTTTTGTGGGAAAATGCAGCTACTATTTGGGGCAGCATGAAACCCCTATATTCCTTGGCCATGGTGTAACTGCACCTGCTGCTCTATTGATAGCTTCATCCCTGCTAGGCTGAACCACTGCTGCCTGCTGAAGTAGAGGACTATTTAAGCATGGGACCATTTAAGCAGCTAACAAGATGACAGGAATACTGTAGTCTCGATTATGACATATAACAAAAAATGTATACAAGTGTGTAGCAGAATGCATTAAGAAAATAGAAACAATACTGTTGCGACATCACATTTCTCCTAGACTGCATGAAACTATTACCTTAAATATTTCCACACATATGTGCAAGCAAAACATATTATTCAGTGATTGAAGAATGAGCTCCCTTCTCTGTTGAAGGGGATTATTGTTAAAGCAAGTAGCATGTCAGTGCTCGTTTCGATAAAGCCTGCAGTGCATTCTTCATAATCCCTCAGTCTGTGACGACTGATGCTAATTTAAAGTCCTCTGTATCTGTTGCCACTGTTATCTCAGCATTTCAGCATTTACTGCTTGGTTACCAACAACAATATGTGTACACCTGCCAAAAGCCACCTTTGAATATTTATATCAACTTCAATTGCAATCATGTTACTTTTTCCCATCTGTTCAAAAGTCTAAACTCAACAAATACATAATCATACGTATCTCTATCATTTCTCACGTTGGAACTTCTAAATTATCATTTTTGGTTGACAGCTGATGAGGTAGGTACATTTAAATAAAAACAAATAAAACCACTTACCTTGTGCTTGCCGCATCGCTGAGACGGCGATACAGTGAGCGCAAGGTAAGTGGTTTTATTTATTTTTTTATTTAATTTTACCCACCCCGTCATCTGTTGACTTCCCCCACCCCACCCTGCCCCTGCCCAATGCTCTTACCTGTGCTGGCTGCCACTGCACTATATGCAACTTCAATCTTTGCCCCTCTACTGTATGGTAATCCACTCTACCCATTTCCACTGTACGACATTCCACTGTATGCTATTACACTCTACCCCACCCCAATACACCACTCCAGTCTGCACCACTTTACTGTATGCCACTCCACCATATGCTACTACACTATACGATATTGCACTCTAAGACACTCTATTGCAAGCCACTCCAATCCACGCTGTTCCACTCTACGGTATTCCACTTTATGCCACTCCACTGTACGCTACTCCACTCTACACCACTCCAGTGTACTCTCATCCACTCTATTTAACTCCACTCTACAAAACTCTAGTACACTCTATGCCACTCCGCTAGACTCTACTCTATCCCCATAAACTCCACTGTCCAAATTTGCACTCGACTCTATGCATGTGCTCTCTATTGTACAACACTCTACTCGACTCTACGTCAGTTTCCAGCACAGGACAACACAGCACTCCACTCTACTGTATGAAATGCCACTCCAATTTATAACAGTTTCCTTGACTCGATGCTGCACCACTTCAGTGTATGCCACCCACTCTATGCTAATCCACTGTGCCCTATTCCACTCTACACCACTCCACTGTACAGCACTCCACTCCACTCTATTCCACTCTAAGCCACTCGACTTTGCTGCACTCCACTGTACAGTATTCCACTGCACGCTATTCCACTGTATGCTACTCAACTTTATGGTAATCCACTCTACACCGCTACAGTGTATGCCACTTTACTCTACGCCGCTGCATTGTATGACACCCACCTTCACTCTATATATCTCCACTCTATAAAAGTCTGCCATACTTCATGGCCCTCTATGACATTCTACACCACTCTATCCCCATACATACGACACAGCATTCCACTCTAATGTATGAGACCTTACTCCAATTTGTGACAGTTTACTACCAGTACAATCCACTCCATTCCACTTTGCTCTAAAACACACCAATACAGTCTATTGTACTTCATTCAACTCTACTCTACTGTATGAAACTTTATGTCACTCTACGCTACTATACAACAATCCACTCTACGCAGCTGCTGTCTGTTTCGCACACTCCTGTTTCTAGCCCTTCACTCTAGTGTACACACTGCACTATAAGGTATGCCACTGTACAGCACTCTACTCTACAATACTCTAGTCCACTATATGAAACTGTACGCAATTCTTTGTATGTCACTACACCCCACTTTATTCCACTCTACTCTACTCTGACACAGTACTCCACTCTGTGCAACTCTATGCCATTGTACCCTATAACACTGTATGCTAATCCACTCTACCACACTCTACAACACTGTACTGTTGACCACTCCACTCTACACAAATCAACTAGACTGTACTCCACTCTAATCTACTGTAGTCCACATCACTTCCCAATACTGTACAACACCCCACTACATTCTACTCTACAATGTGGTACTCCAATTTATGACATTTTACAAGATTGTATGCTACGCCACTCCACTGTACTGCACTCCCTGCCACTCCACTCTATTGCACTTTACTCCACTCTAAACTACCCCACTCCAGTGTACTCCACTCCACTACACTCCACTCTACTACACTTTATCCGACTCTATGTCACTGTACTATACTCTGCTCCATGCTGCTCCACTCTCCGACACTTTGCTCCCCTGTATGCGCCTCCACTCTACAACACTGTACTACACTCCATGCCACTCTATTCCACTTTATGCTCATCCACTCTATGTCAGTGCCCTACACTGTATGACACTCTATAGCATGCCACACAACTTCTCTCTACAATATGCCACTCTACTGTATGACATGGCACTCCACATATTGTATTGTATTGTATTGTATTGTAATTGCATTTGTATAGCGCTTACTACCCCTGACGAGGCGTCGAAGCGCTTTTTCGGCGAGTAGCACGCTACTCCGGGACCCATAGAGGATTAGTGTTGAATTAGTATAGTGAAACATGCAAGTAAATTTTAAGTGGTGGATATGTTAGTCAGTTATTTGGATTCAGAAGGATAGCGGAGGGATAGAAGAGGGAAAAAGGTTTGCATATATATAGCGCTTCTAACCCCTGATGGGGTGTTGAATTGCTCTTTTTTTTTTTTTTTTGGGCGAGTAGCACGCTACTCCGGAAACCCATAAAGGATTAGTGGTGAATTAGTATGGTGAAATATGAAAGTAATTTGAGTGGTGGATATTAGTCAGTTATTTGGAGTGAGAAGGATAGTGGAGGGATAGAAGGGAAAGAAAGGTTTGCATTCATATAGCGCCTGTTACCCCTGGTGGGTGTTGAAGCGCTTTGTTGGCGAGTAGCACGCTACTCTGGAACCCATAAAGGATTAGTGGTGAATTAGTATAGTGGAATATGGAATTAGTGAAGTGAACATGCTAGTCTGTTATTTTGATTGAAAAGGATAGTTGTGGGATAGAAGAGTGAAGGATTTCTTTTTGTAGGTCATAGCAGTAGGAGGAGGCTTTTTGATGAGTAAAAGGGTTTTTGGAGGGGAAGAGTCAGAGGGAAGAGTTTAGAAAGGTTTGTCTTGGGCATTGGTACAGTAAAGGAGGTGTCAGAAGATACAAGGAGGGGTAGAGTAGGAGAGAGTCAAGAAAGGGTTATTTTGGGGAACATAGTAGTGGTATGGCGTTTGCGATAAATGAGAGAGTGGGTGTAGAGGATATAGTGATAGATGTATAGGGTGAGATAGGGTAGTGAATTGGAAAAAGTAGTAGAAAGAAGTTTGAGATGAGTCAAAAAGTTGGGCTAGAAGATATATTGAGGGAAGTTTAGGCTGAGAAATAGGGTAGTGCATTGGAAATGCTAAATTAGAAGAAAGTGATAAATATATAGATCCATAAGTACATTGAGAGTATATAGATGCATAAAGGAGGTAAGTATATGCAGATTATATGGATTTTAGACATGACTACAGCCCGAACTGCTGAACGGAATTACACCAAATTTGGCAGAAAGTTAGCAGTTGGTTCAGAAAGCGACCTTTTTGTGAATTGGTGTAAATCTGTCAAGTAGTTTTTGAGATATTAAAAGAAATCCAAATTTGGACATATAGGGACTCGAATCCTCAGAGGATCCAACCGTCCCCGTGTTCAAATCTGATTGGCTGCCAACACTTCAACCAGTATGTATTGGCAGCCATCTCAGGTCTCGACATCAGCCAAGTCCCACAAAAAGACTTTTTAAAAAGTAAAGGGGGCAGGGTAGGAATACCCTGACCCCTAATTGTGGCTCTGAGGTCTCCCTGTGACGCTGACAGTACCAAAAAGCACTTTAAAAAAAATATTTTGCTGTGGAAACGGGATGGAGTAGCATAAATGTGCTTGTTTTGATTAGAGCCCCCAGGTGGGCCAGGTCTTGGGGGATTTTATTTTTTTTAAAAAGAGAAGGGCGCATGCACCCCCCCTCCTAAGGCTCTTGGATTCCCAGGGACAACTGCTTCCCTTGTGCTTTCATTACATATTGGAGGGGGGCCGAGTGGACCCACTTCCTGCGCTCTCTTGAGCCCTGGGGATCACCACCTCCCCAGGGCTTAATATGAATAATTAGGGGGGTCCACCTGGTCCCAGCATGCCCCGGTGACCACAACCTTCCCGGAGCAGCAAGTAAAATACATGTGGGTTGGGGCTGGCCCATGGAAATAGAAGGAGGGAAGGCTGTGCTGCCCTCCATATGGAGTCATTTATGACCCTGGGGGCCTCCACCGCCAGGGCCAGCTCCAGCTATGTCCCGGGATGCCCACCACAAGGATAGCTGTTTGCCTTTGCCTGGTGGGAGATGACAGCTCCCGCCAAACCAAAGCAAACACTCCGGTTGCAGCGGGAGGGAGCTGTCAAAATGTTTCTGCCTGCTTGAAGGGGAGGTTTCATCTATTTCCCTGCCCGCTGACATGCAGGCATGAAAAGAGATGAAAGTAGTGCTCCTGCATGCTGGGAGCTGCATTTCCAGCAGCTCCCTGCGTGCAGCAGCAATGCACCTCCAACAGGAGCCGGAGGGCCGTCTGGGACCGCGGGGGCCTTGAGGCTCCCCACATGGTCCCGGGGGAATAAACAGAAGGGAACAGAAAGAGGCAGAATTAAGGTCAGAAAAAACCAGAAAGAGGCAAAATAAATGTGAGAAACAAGCAGAAAGAGGCAGAGTAAAGGTCAGAAACTAGCAGAAACAGGGAGAATAGAGGTCATAAATGAGCAGAAAGAGCGATAATAAAGGTGAGAAACGAGCAGAAAGAGACAAAATAATGGTAAGCAATGCGCAGAAATAGGCAAAAAAAAAAAGTGAGACCCAAGCAGAAAGAAGGTGAATAAAGGTGAGAAACGAGCAGAAAGAGGCAAAATAAAGGTGAGAAATTAGCACAAAGAGGCAAGATAAAAGTGAGAAACAAGTACAAAGTGGCAAAATAAAAGTCAGAAATAAGCAGAAAGAGGCAAGCTAAAGGTGAGAAATGAGCAGAAAGAAGCATAATTGAGGTCAGAAATCAGCAGAAAGAGGGATGATAAAGGTGAGAAACGAGCAGAGGCAAAATAAAGGTCATCAACAAGCAGAAAGAGGCAAAAAAAGGTGAGAAATGAGCAGAAAGTGAGTGAATAAAGTTAAGAAACGAGCAGAAAGAGGCATGATAAAGGAGAGAAACTAGCAGAAAGAGGCAAAATAAAGGTCAGAAGCGAGCTGAAAGAGGCAGAATAAAGGCCAGAAACGTGCTTACTGAGAATTGCTGAGACCTTGTCGGAGGCCCCATCCCCTTTCTCAAGCACTCTGCACAGGGGCCTCTTGGCGTACTACTGGTTGGGGGATGAAGTCCCCTTGGCTGCTGAGGGTCATTGGGGGCCAAGAACTCCTATTGGTGTGACAAGTAAGTCTCCCACAGCAGGATTGCTGGGACGCCGTTGGAGGCCCCACCCCCTTTCTCAACCACTCTGCAAATGGGCCTCCTGGTGCACTACTGGTTGGGGGATGAAGTCCTGTTGGCTGCTGACGGTCGTTGGGGTCCAAGAACCCCTATTGTTGCCACAAGTAAGTCCCTCACAGCGGGATTGCTGAGACATCGTTGGAGGCCCGCCCCCTTTCTCAACCACTCTGCAAAGGGGCCTTCAGGCCCACTACTGGTTGGGAGATGAAGTCCCCTTGGCTGCTGAGGGTCGTTGGGGGCCAAGAGCCCCTATTGTTGCGACAAGTAAGTCCCCCACAGCAGGACTGCTGAGACGTCGATGGAGGCCCCTTTCTCAACCACTCTGCATAGTGCACGGGCCTCCTTGCACACTACAGGCTGCAACCATGGTCGCTTGCATGATCACGCTCACCTATGGTACAACAAAATTCCTCCCCATTGCGGAATGCAGAGTTTTTTGGTAACTCCACGTTCTCTTCGGAAAGCAGAGTTGCCGAATTCGGTTAACTCCGTAAGCAGAGCCAAATTTTATGCCTAAGTCTGGTTACCCTTCACAGACCCACTCAGAGACTCATGCACCCACTCACAGATCCATTCAGAGACTCACGCACTCACTGCCAGACCCACTCAGACACTTACGGACCCACTCACAGACCCACTCTGAGACTCACACAACCACTCACGACCCACTCAGACATTCACTCACCTACTCACTCACCCACTCAGAGACTCACACACCCACTAACCAACCTATACAACCACTCACACACCCACTGTCAAAGGTTACAGGTTACAGTTAGGAAATTGAATTTTAAAAAACATAGAAATTTGGAGAAAAAAACCAAAGGTTGCATGTCATTTGAGATGTAATCAGTGATGTTACTGACCATGTCATGAGTGATGTAATATGTGAGGTCATAAGCAGTGCATTGCAGGGGGAAAGATAAAGTTAGCTCAGGTATCTATCACTGCTGAATTTCTCAGGTTTGGTATGAGTGAAATGTGAGCCTAACTATGATGTACTTGTAACCTTTGTTTTTTTCTGTGAAAATATATGTATGTATGTATGTATGCTATGCGGGTCTGTACCTAGGCTGGTGGGAGGAGCAGGTGGCTAGTAACATCATAGCCTTTAGCCAACATGTTGTCCTCTGGGCTAGGTATATAGATGATGTTTTTTGCATTTGGAGGGGGACAAAGGAAGAAGCTACACAGTTTGTTGATACATTGAATGAGAATCAATGCAATTTAAAATTTACCAGTACTGTACATGAAGATACAATAGAATTTCTTGATGTGGAAGTTAAAGTACATGACAACAAATTAGATAGCAGACTGTTTCGGAAAGCTACAGCTGGGAACAGTCGGTTACATGCCAACAGTTGTCACCCAAAGAATTTGATAAACAGTATACCGTACAGTGAGCTTCTCAGAGCTAAAAGAAACTGTAGCTCAGAGGTAGCATTTAAGGAAGAGATGTTAAATATGAGGACAAGATTTATTCAGAGAGGTTACTCAGATATAGTCATAAAACAGGCATGTGAAAAAGTGATGACAGTTAAAAGAGCCGGTACATTAAAAATAAAAAACAAGGAATTGGCAGAGGACGAACCTATTAGGTTTATAACAGCGCATAGCAATCAATCATGGGAAGTGAGGAAATGCCTAAAGAAATACTGGCATATTTTGAATACAGATGAGACCTTGATAAAACATGTAGGTGTTTATCCTAAAATCACGTTCAGGAAATGCACTGCTTTGAATGATATATTATGTAGCAGTACATTGACAACAGAAAAAGATTTGAATCCTATAAAAGGATTTTTTGTATGCGGTTCATGCAAAGCTTGCAGAAGAAGTGTCAACCGCAAAGAAATTGAATTATCCCGAGACCAAAAACCTTTCTTTATTACAAAACATCTTACATGCAAATCAGATTTTTGCGTGTATGCACTAAGTTGTCCCTGCTCACTGATATACATTGGTAGCACTATCCATCAGGTCAAAAGATGCATTTTGGAACATATGAGGGCTATCACCAATGAAGACAAGCAATATCCTGTTGCCAGGCACTTTAAGGAGTTTCACAATAAGAACTGTGGTCTCCTGCAGTTTTGTGCTCTAGATAGAATTCTTGTATCAGAAAGAGGTGGCAACAGAGTGAGGAAATGTAGACGTTTGGAGTCTAGAATGATTATAAAGTTTGGCACAGTACATCCGATGGGACTTAATAAAGATGAAGAATTGTCCGTTCATCTAGGTTAACAGTGATATATGCAGTAGAATAATGTCCATTTCCGAGTAAAATCATTTATATCGTATGCCATGTTTGTTTTTAATGATTACAGTATTTTTATTGATTGCACCGTTTTATGTTTTGTTGTAGGAGACGAAGATATCAGCTTGCTATATGGAGGAATACATAAGAGCTACAAATATCTATTGAAGTTAAGATGGACACTGAAAAATGATTTATCATGAAAAATGTATTGATTTGATTCAAAGAAAGGCCCACTGGGGCGTAATGTTTGCCTAGTTACTTGATGCTTTGGAACGTGACATTGACGAGGGTCTGACCGTCACAATTCATTAGATTTTTGGCCCACTGGGGCAGAATTGTTGTTTGCTTAGGTGATAAAATGATCAGTCATAGAGTACCAGGAGATTTGGCATTTACTTTCATGCTTTAATCAATTGCAAATCATGAGTAATCCACTATGAATAGGTTAATTCAGTGTAGATGTATACTTTGATTCAAAGGTGAAACCGCAATTAAGGTTACCGTTTCAAAAGGGATGCCAGTTTTCCTTCCTTTCTTTAATGAAGCATTTGGGATATGTAGTCCTACCTTTATTTTGTGTAAGTGCACTATATGTAATTGACAGCAACAAACAGTCCGTGACCCGTGATCAAGGTGCGGCTGCACCGAAACGCGTCGGGCGTTTGCTTGCCACATGTCTAATTAAAATTATACGTTGTATGGATTTGGGCTCGAGCATCTTTTGTTTGATCAACATTGGATTCGTGCGGGCAAGAACGGAGGATTCAAGCGCTGCCGAAAGATCGTGAAAACTGAAAGCGTTTGTGCTACATTGTTTAAACATCAAACAGCGCGGCCGAAACAGACTGGATATTGATGTTTACCAGGACGCCGGCCTGTTAAGAAGGAAGTCGGAGTGCTGTTCTCATTTGTACCGAAATGAACTGAACATTTGGAAATACTTACATGCACGCTTTTTAAAAAATCCAGATTGAAAAAGGCATTTTTTATGTTGAAACGCGTCTCTCGATACCAACAGCTTTTAAATAAACTAAGGTTCTTGGCCCCACCCTCCCTTGAGTGACAGGACTCTTTGTGAATGGGGAAGGAGTTTTTTTTAAATATTTTGGCGCTTCAGCAGTAGCGCCACCAAGTGCACCACCTGCGATTAGGAGCTGAGAGGCAGACCGTGAGGAGAGTGAAAGGCGAAGCAAGCAACCTCTTAGCCCCCGGACCTAGCACTGCGGCATGCCTAAAGGGAAAGGCTGGAGGGGCTCGCCGCGAGATGTGCAGGCTCCTCATACCGAAGCCTGATCCCTGGGCATGCCAGTTGGTGCGGAGGACTTCGGAGCAGGGCACTGTTAACTAACAGTGAAGACGAGGGTGAGTGGCGCGCCAAAATGAGGGCAAGAACGGAGGATTCAAGCGCTGTTGAAAGATCGTAAAAACTGAAAGCGTTTGTGCTACATTGTTTAAACATCAAACAGCGCGTCCGAAACAGACTGGATATTGATGTTTGCCAGGACGCCGGCCTGTTAAGAAGGAAGTCAGAGTGCTGTTCTCATTTGTACCAAAATGAACTGAACATTTGGAAATACTTACACGCACGCTTTCTAAAAATTCCAGATTGAAAAAGGCATTTTTTATGTTGAAACGCGTCTCTGGTTACCAACAGCTTTTAAATAAACTAACGTTCTTGGCCCCACCCTCCCTTGAGTGACAGGACTCTTTGTGAATGGGGAAGGAGGTTTTTTTTAATATATATATATATATATATATATATTCACTGAAAAAACCATAGGTTTCAGGCACGTTATAGTTAGAAATTAGCATTTAAAAAACCTTAGAAATTCACTGAAAAAACCATAGGTTTCAGGGACGTTATAGTTAGTTGGACATTTCACTCGTACAAAACCAGAGACATTCCGCTGCGTTTGCAGAGTGGTGTAAAAAGGGGCGTGGCCTCAGACCACCTCTCTGCAACGCAGCTCTGTGGCGCTTACTAGAGGTACCTGGTGGGCTAGTTGGCCCCCAGGGACCCTCAGGATTCAAGGGGACTTAATCCCCCAATTTAAAACGCACCAGGGGGCGTGTTTGCACACTTGTTATATCAGGCCCCGCCCCCTCCCTGCACCACTGTGCAAACGCGCCCCCTGGCGCGTTGTAAGTTGGAGGATTAAGTCCCCTTGAATCCTGAGGGTCCCTGGAGGCCAACTAGCGCACCAGGTACCTCCAGTAAGCACCACAGAGCTGCGTCGCAGAGAGGTGTAAAAAGGGGCGTGGCCTCAGACCACCTCTCTGCAACGCAGCTCTGTGGTGCTTACTGAAGGTACCTGGTGGGCTAGTTGGCCCCAGGGACCCTCAGTATTCAAGGGGACTTTATCCCCCAACTTAGAACGCGCCAGGGGGTGCGTTTGCAGAGTGCTGCAGGGAGGGCGCGGGGCGAGTTGCCGGTATCTTTTTTCTTTTTTTGTATTCTTATTTTATGGGAGGGGGGCTGCATGGCTCCCCTTCCCTGGGCCACTTTTGGCCCCGGGGACCCCATCCCCTGGGGCTTGGCCTCGTTTTTTTTTCCGTTAACATATTTCGCCGGAGGGGGGCCGCGTGGCTACCCTCCCCATGGCCACTTCTGGCCCCGGGGACCCCATCCCCCGGGGCATGGCCAGAAACATTTTTTTTAAAAATGTTAATGGAGGGGGCTGCGTGGCCCCCCTTATGAGGCTTTTATCTGCCCCGGGGACCCAATCCCCCAAGGCATTGCCTCTTTTTTAAATCGTGGGAGGGGGGCCACGTGGCCCCCCTCCGGGGCCACTTCTGGCCACTTCTGGCCCGGGGGCCCCGTCCCCGGGGCCTGGCCTCACTGTTGGGGACCGTGGGGGGAGCCCCAATGCTCCCACAGTCCCAGCCGGCTCCCCGCCTCCTGCGGGAGCCGACATTGCTTTGCAGAAGGGAGCTGCTAACATGCAGCTCCCTTGTGCAAAAGCAATTCTGCTCGGTTTTGGAAGCAAGAGCAGGTTTCCTGCTCTCGCTTCCAAAAGCAGGCAGAGTTTGCTATGACAGGGCGGGAGCCGTGCTCCCGCCCTGTCACAGCAAACAGCAATGTCCCGGGGGTGGGCACCCCGGGACATTGCAGGAGCCGGCCCTGGGGGGTGGCGGTCCCCAGGGCCATCAAGGGCTCCAGGAGGGGGGCCGCGTGGCCCCCCTCCCATGTATTTAAAGCCCCGGTGAGGTGGTGGTCCCCGGGGCCGAGGGTCCGTAACAGACCCCCGAATTTAAATAAACAGTGCCCTGGGGAGGTGGTGGTCCCCGGGGCAGTGTGGGGGGGGCTTAAGCCCCCCCCCCCCCCCACAAACATTATTTTTTTCAGCCTCGGGGAGGTGGTGGTCCCCGGGGCTTGGGGGGCCCGCGAGGCACCCCAGCATATTTTATTAAAGCCCCAGAGAGGTGGCAGTCCCTGGGGCTTGGGGGGCCCACGAGGCCCCCCCACCATAATTTAATTAAAGCCCCGGGGAGGTGGCGGTCCCCAGGTCTGTGGGGGCCCCCACGGACCCCCACACCATAATTTGGCATGCCCCCGGGACCTGGCCCACCCGGGGGCTTTTTAACAAATGAAGCGCGGCAGACCGCGCTTTGTTTTTTTAAATAATTTCGGCTGATTTCGCGGACCCTGAGCAGGCCTAGGGTGTCAGGGTGTTTCTACCCTGCCCCTATTTCTTGTTTTTTACCTTTTTTTTTACTCTTTTCTTGTGACTCGGTTACCGAGTCACAAGATGGCTGCCAACACTTCCTGTTTTGGAGTGTTGGCAGCCGATCAGAAACAAGCTCGTGCCCGGGAGGGTTCGCGAACACTCCTCGGTGCTCAGATATAGATATTTTTCTTTTTCTATCTTCTCTGGAACTACTGAACAGATTTACACCATTTAAAAAAAAGGGCTCTTTCTGAACCAAGACCTACCTTTTTGCCAAATTTGGTGTAATTCCGTTCAGCAGTTCGGGCTGTCGCTTTGTCTAAAGTTTCCTATGGAAATTAACATGGGGAAAACACGTTTTGGGACCCCCTTTTTTCTCAGCCCCCGCTAGACAAATTGCCCCGAAACTTGTAAGACAGAAGCTGACCAGAGCGGGCCACTAGTTTTGAAAATTTCGCGAAGATTCGTCAAACGGCGCCAAAGTTATTGGGAAAACAAAAAACGCTTTTTGAATAGAAACGAGGTCCTAACTATAACTACCTACTGGCGTCCGCCAGTAGGTAATATATATATATATAAACAGCATATCACTGTGTGTAGTTTCTTATTGATTTGAAGTGTTTTTTGCCTCAATTATTCCTGTTAGGTCTCAGGTCTCTAATAGGCACAGGAAACATTTCAATCAGAGTAGTACATTTCCTCATTTCTGCAAAGCATAATCTTGCTTTCAGTGTTGCCGACCAGAAGCAGAATTTTTTAGAGAATAATGAACTCAGTGTTATGTTCATGATTTATATCTTCTCCTCAAGGACGTTCCGTGCTTCCTACAGGATAAGATTCTGCCACCTGCTCATTAGATACATTTTTGCTGAAAGTAACAAGTTTTTGTTATCCCATGAATAGGTTCCATAAAAATGTATTGAGAGTAAACATATTAAAACTGTACTAAATTGCAAGTATTTTAGCATTGGGTTCCAACTGACCCTTTTTAGTGAGAGTTCTGGTCTAGAAGGGGCACCTGCTCTGGTCTTTTGAATATTTGTTGCACTGTTTGCTAGTTTTGAATTCAATGCATGTTAAACAGGAGGACTTTCAGATGTGTTGTGTTTTATTTTTAAGAATACTAAGGGGCAGATTTATCAAACTTTTATGCAGTGCACCAGGCCACCTTGCTGTGCTGCGCAAAAGGGCAGTTATTAGCCGTATATAACATTATATGGCATATTCCTGTCTTTTCCTTGCGCTGGAGCACAAACTGCTGCCTAGCGCCAGCGGAGACAACCTTGCTCCATGGTGCAAAGGTGCCTGCGTTGCAGACAGGATTGTCTTTTGTGCAGGAAGGGGCACCTTCCTGCACAAAAACAATCCTCTGCGGCATTTTCCTCTTTCTATGTATGCTGCTGAATGCAGCGCACATATAAAGAGGAAAAAAATAGATGAAATAAAAAAAAATCTTCTCAATACACCTCACCTGGGGAGGCATAGCATTTTGATGCATTCCCAGGTCTACCAGTAATGGTAAATCTGGGGAAGTGCCAACACTCGTGGGTGGATGTGTGGGAACACCCATGCTCTACCCATGGAACTCCCCCCTTGGGCAGAGTGAAGCAACGCAGTGATTTATGCTGTGCTGCGTTGCTATAGATTTATCAAGCTATGCAGGACCACGTGCAGTGGCCTTGCATGGCGTGATAAATATTACTCAGTAGTTGCGTCGCCCTTGCACACCATTGCGTGGCACATGGGTGGTGCAACTGAATGATAAATGTGCCCCTATGTTTATTGAGAATCATCATTCTTTTGAAGAGGGTCACCTTAGGAGACTTAAGGTACTAGCATGTTGAGCAATGAGTTACTAATGCATCATGAATCACCACACCCTTCTTTTTTACTTTCAGTGATTGAGATCTGTTTGTCCTGTTGAAGGATAGTTGTGCATTCCAAAATGTGTTAGACTCTAATAGGATAGTGAACAATATTATCTTTCGATAAAAGAGAAACTTTGTTCTTTTCCATAAACCAGATAAACATATTAAAATGGATTTGACTATATGTATGGAGGCACTGCCATTATCATCTCAAATTAAAAACAACTAGGGCAGATAGTTGCTCTGGCACAGCTTATCGTCTTTGAGAAAATCTTAAAGTATGTGTTCTCGACCTTTTCAATACATGAAAAAAACATTATCTTTGTTTAGTAATTTCTAAGTCAATTGTAATTGTTTGTCTTTACTCCTACAATTATATAACGTATAAAATGGTTATATTCTGACTAGCACGGTGTTGATGTATATTATAATTATATCCATTAAACTCACAGAATAAGAGTGATGCTACATGATCAGGTGACCAGAAATCTTCACTAAATGATTGGGGGTATCCCTTGTTATGCAGCCAGGTTAAATAATTCTATCTTTATTCTTTCTTGCAATTTCTGTGTTGAGATACAAAATAATTTCCCTAGGAGCCAGTTTGAGGGCTGCCCTCGTTTGTTATTGTTGGGATGGAAATTGGTGATGGACATGCACTCCTGCCCTGAGTCCCTCAACTGCACTGATATCTGAATCTCTAATGGTGCTTTTTGGTGCCATGGGTGAAAACGGACCATGTGTGTACACCATGACATAGGCCTGTCTCGCGGATTTGGGTATTTTTTGACCAGGAGGGCACCCAAAGTGCTACACTCATAGTGGTGAAAGGATACTGCCTTTGCCAGTAGTTAAGCAGCACAAGCTCAGCGTTGGCGGAATACTGTGTACTGATCAGTAGGAGTGAACAGGTCCTTTTTACCTGTGTCACTGGAGTGAGCCCTACAGGCTGTTTTGTGCTTAACTCACCCTTGGCCTACATCTGTTTTGTGTGTAGTGCTGTGCAGTGGGTGTGGGGTATACATGTGCTGAGTGTATGTGTGTGTGAATAGTGCAATACTGAGATTATACAGTGCTAATCAGTGTGTGTATATTATATGCATGTGCTAGGTACCTCTGAATGGTACAATACATGAAGGATGTAGCGGTGTGCATTGCATGTATGCTATGTGCATGTGCTGGGTGTATGTGTGTCTGTAAAGGGCACAATACATGGAAGACTGAGTTCTAACATGGGAGACCCAGGGCTAACTGGGTGAACATAAGGTGAGGAGGAAAAGGAGTTCCCCCAGACAGATTTGTGTATTGCTGCATAAGCTCGGCACTCTGGAAGAAGGGAGAGCCAGGCCCTTCATACACTTTAAATGGTGCTGTTTGACTTAGAGACAGGAGACTGGGAAGGGGCCTGGGCACATTTCAGTGAGGAGAAGAGGCTGATGAGGGAGTCACAGTGAGTAGAGCTTAGGCCCTAGGCTAACCATTTACTACGCATATCGTTGTGGTTTGAACCTCTAGTCATTCCCATGGCCTCTGTTGTGGGGCTAATCGATTTGGAGTCATTCCTGCTGTGTAAGACGGCTTTCAGGAGGAAAGGCGAACAGAGGAGGAGGCCACTTGAAAAGTAGGGGTGGTTGGAACTTGCGGAGTTTCGCTCTGTGTAATTCAGCGGAGTTACATACAAGCTCCACAAAATTCCGCAGTTCTGCGAGCGGGCAGAATCAGCACGTTGTGCTGATTTTTGCACCAGGAGCTTGTTTCACGCTGCAAAATTAGCGCAAACTGCCCCATATCAGATGGTGCTGCTTCTTTGCTGTGCAGTGTGCCCTGTGAGGAAGAGGAGAGTATTAGAGGGAGCAAGATCCCATAGATGGATCCTGGTAAGTGGATCCTGGCATCCAGGTGTGAGGAGACAGTTGCTGCATCATTTGGGTCATTGCCAGTATGCAGGGAAAAGTTGGTGACCCCCTAATGACAGAGGAGGGCCACTTTGAAGTGAGCCATGACTGTTGCTGCACATAACGGGTCATCACCCATAAGCAATACTAAGTAAGCGACCCTGTACGCCAGGTGGGGCAACTGTGAAGATTGCTGCTGTGCCGATCAGGTTGTATCCTGTGTGCGGTATCAAGTTGGCGACCCCATATGACAAGTGGAGCCTCCGTGAAGATTGCTGCTGTGCTGATCAGCTTGTATCCTGTGTGCGGTATCAAGTTGGCGACCCCATATGACACGTGGAGCGGCCGTGAAGATTGCTGCTGTGCTGATCGGGCCGTAACTTACAAACAGAGGAGAAGTGGTGACCCCGAATTCCAGTGGGTGCCAGTGGGACAAAGCAAGAAGCATAGTCTGGTCGAGACCATCGACATAGGAAGGGGGCCGCTGTTGTGATCCGAGTGGGCCCAAACCTTGACTGAGGATAAGCACCAGAATTGTCGCACCCTTCCCTATCTGTGAGAAGGAACCTGAGGAACATACCAAGCATCGAAGGAGAAACCCAGCCACTGCAGGACCACATGTACGGAACTCAAGGACACTCAAACACAGCCTTCAAGGGCCACGTGTGAGAGACTGAGGGGCCGATTCCGATCTCGGCCGGTAGGGCACCGAATCGGATTCGGCTTAACCGGATCCGATTCGGAGCCCTCTTTTCCGACCGATTCGTACGTGCGTCCGGCCGAGCGAGTACGATGCGAGCGCACGCGAAATCGCCGACCGACTCGTACGCGGGTCGGAACCGCTCCGACCGACTCGCTCGGACACTGTTCGCACCGCGCAATGGAGACGTTCCCCGGCCGGGCAAGTACGATGCGCGCCGCGAGCAGTCCGACCGACTCGCGTAGTCCGGCTCGAAAGAGCAGTCGGAGCCGGACTTTGGGGTTCCGCATCGGAACCCCCTGTACGCGTAGCCGCGCGAGTCGCACACAGGGGGGACCCATGGGTCCCCCCTACCTGTGCATGTATGGCGCGATGCGCATCGAGGCATACCCGCTGTAGGGGGCGCCCTTGTTCGCCTCGCACCCATTAAGTCAATGAGAGCCCGCGTACACGTTGTACGACCGGCTCCCATTGACTTCAATGGGAGTCCGACCGACTCGAGTCCGAGTGCATGCATGCGCATCGTACTCGTACGGTCGGACTTCCAGGGTCCGATTCGGTCGGAAATCTCTCCGGGTCCGGCTCGGTCGGAGTGATTTCCGGCCCGAATCGGAATCGGCCCCTTACTGGGGGAAAACCACAGCATAAGTGTCCACTAAGGAGGTGTTAAATCTTGCTGGTGCGGGTGAGACAGGTTTTCTGGCCAGACTGCCCCAGTGGAACTGGTGCACTGACAAAATATCGACACCCAAAATATCCCCATACAATAAATTAATAAATATTAAATACATTAAAGAATAACATTATTTAACAAAATAAATTAGATTTAATATACATTTAAAAAAATATAACAAATAAACTCAATTTTAAAAAGTTAAACACACATATATAATAAATTATATATATATATATATTTACTTTAAAACAATTATTAAACTAATAATTTTAACATATTTTATAATTTTAAAATTATATTAGTAGGGAAAGTGTTGGATAGTGGAGGGGTAAAAATAACTATTCCCACTCCAGTGAGTGCAACAGTAGGGAAAGTGTTGGATAGCGTAGGGGTACAAATTACTATTTCCACTCCAATGAGTGCAACAGTAGGGAAAGTGTTGGATAGCGGTGCGGTAAAATTACTATTCCCACTCCATCGAGTGCAACAATAGGGAAAGTGTTGGATAGCGGAGGGATAAAATGTACTATTCCCACTCCAGTCAGTGCAACAGTAGGGAAAGTGTTGGATACCGGAGGGATAAAATGTACTATTCCCACTCCAGTCAGTGCAACAGTAGGGAAAGTGTTGGATACCGGAGGGGTAAAAATTACTATTCCCACTCCAGTGAGTGCAACATTAGGGAAAGTGTTGGATAGCAGAGAGTTAAAATGTACTATTCCCACTCCAGTCAGTCCATCAATTGGGAAAGTGTTGGATTGCAGAGGGGTAAAATTTACTATTCTCACTCCAGTCAGTTCAAAATTAGAAACAAACAAAATATCATCAACAAAAAAAAATATTTATAAAAAAATAATTAAAAAAACATAAATATGTTAAAAATTAAAATAAAAATATTTTTAATATCAAAAATAAAAACATATTATAATGTTAAATATATATCATAAATACCTAGAAATATTATATTAAATAAAATAAAAACATCATTTTCAAACAAATAAATATTTTTATTTTGAAATTATTTATTAAAAAACATTAATTATTACATAAATTTAGTCTATTTACTTCCTACCCCTATAACACCCCACAATTCACAACCCACACTAAAAAAAATGTATTTGCATTATTAACATAATCATCAATTGAACAAATATTATTAATCAAAAAACAAATTAAAACACATAACATGTTATTAACTTCCCACCCTTTACACCTATAATCCCCACAACCCACACCTAAAATGAAACTGTAAAAAAATAATTACACAATTAAAAAACGTTTTCAATTAAATAACTAATAGTATTTAACAACTAATTATAAAGTAAGTAAAATTAATTAAAAAAAATAATTAATTTACTCCCCCTTCACCCCTATAAACCCAAAACCCACACAAAAAAATAAATAAACAATTAAACTAATTAATTATCAATTAATTAATTAATATTAATTATCAACTAATCATTAATTAATTAAAAATGAATTACTTCCCAACCTTTACCTCTAAAACCCAACAACCGGCAACTAAAATTAATTACACAATATCAATATTCAATTGGCAATTAATTTATTAATATTAATTAACAACTAATTATTAAATAATTAAAAACAAATTACTTCCCACCCTTTACCCCTATAAACCCACAACCCATACTAAAAATTAACTACACAATTACCATAATTAATTGTCAATTAATTAATTAATATTAGTTAACAACTATTTATTAAT
Source organism: Calotriton arnoldi (assembly GCA_963921515.1). Taxonomy (NCBI): domain Eukaryota; kingdom Metazoa; phylum Chordata; class Amphibia; order Caudata; family Salamandridae; genus Calotriton; species Calotriton arnoldi. Next base: position 805,158 of record CAWUFW010001962.1, read on the forward strand.
TAATTAAAAATAAATTACTTCCCTCCCTTTACCTCTGTAAACCCCCAACCCTAAAATGTACCCAAAAGAACTTAAAAACACAGTTAACATTATAAAATCTCAATTAAAAAATATTCATATATAAATGTATTTATTAATTCATTATAATTAAATTACTTCCCACCCTATTCCCCTATAAACCCACAACCTGCTGAGGAACTAAAAACGCAATATTTAATTAAAATAAAATGAATATCTACTAAAAATGTAACACATATATTAAAAAACATAAACAATACTTATACAAAAAATACATCACATACATTTAAAATATATACTAAAATATATAACACAAATTAAAAAATCGATATTTTAAACAACTACATTTTTGCAAACGATATTAATGACTTCTATATTTTTAAAATCAATATTTCTTACCTTAAAATCGTTATTCTTGACACGATATTCTTGCTGTCGATATTTTTGTGTCACAATATATAAAACCCGATATTAGTGTAACTCAACATTTCCAGCTTGATATTTTAACTGAGTACCCATGGAACTTGCTTGTCAGATAGCACTGCAAGCTTAGAATGCTTTTGACTTTAACAAAGAGTCAAAATGGGACTTCTGAATCTGAGACTGCTAGTGGGGCTTAACCTGAATGTCGGCTATAGTGAATGGGGAATAACCATTACCAGTAGCTAGAGCGGAGTTGGGCTTAAGGACCTGCATATCAGACACTAGGGCACTGAACCCAGGGGAATGTGTGCATTGTTTGTGAATGTTGTATTTTATTTTGTGGTCATATATAAATACTCCTTCCTTCATAAAAGCAAGTATTTTACTGGACAATTGTTTATTGTTGCTGCACGTATATTTTGAGTTGTGAGCCTGTGTTCACCCCCCTGTGTCTACCTTCCCCCTGAGATGTTTTGGACTGCTTGAGGTACGCTACCACTGAGAAGCAAGTGCTGAAGGGGTACTTGGCCCAGTTGCTCTGGACTTCTAATAGGTTGGGGCCCAGGACTACAGGAGTAAAACACCTCAACCCCTACGGTTGGTCCCAGTAGCTCCTTTTTGCCCCATGGCTCTCTGAATATGCTTCTGACAGTTATGAAAAATGATAGAAATGTTTGCATTTTTGGAATCATCTAGTGACTTCACATTCACTTGCCCTTGCCCTGTGTTTATTTTTAACCTGTTGAATTTTCACCATAATTTGGGGAATTTCGGCCTCTCATGGAGGAGAATTAGAATCCCCATGGTTTCCTTGCCTCTCAGCTGCTATTACCATTCAGATGTTTTTCACTTCAGTAAATATTGTGTTAAAATTCCTGTGAACCTTCTGGTGTCACTCAAGGACTCAGCTCTTCAACCTTCAAGATCCTACCACAGCACAAAAGGCTATAAGTCATAAGTCAGCCTCCCTGCCCAAGGCCTTGGTTTCTTACATTGTTTGTGCTCACCAACTGAGCCCTAGATGTTACACAACATGTATCTGAAGAGCATATGTTCAACCTAAGGAATATCTTGGTGCAAATACATCAGCCCAGATTTACTAAGCTTTTGTGTCGGGGATGCATATTTTGGCATTTACTAAGCCATGAAAAGTTGATTGGTGTGGCTTTTCATGGGTTAGTATTCTGCAACACAAAGAAAGAGAAATATGCCTCCAAAGATACCTTCCCACACAAAACAATCCTGCTTGCAACGCATACAACCTTGCACCATGAAGTGCTCCATATCTAGATATGGCACATTTCTGTACTTTCCCTTTCACCCAACGCAGTTCAGTAAGGTACTTTGCTGCGTTGCCATAAAGAAGAAATAGATCTGTCCCAAGGTGTTTAATTTGTATGGATGAATGTATGTATGCATGCACATCTGTACTTTTTACAAAGCATGAATCGAGCCAAAGGCTTCATAGGGTCAAAGGCAAACAGACACCTTCACTTCCAGCAGAGCATGCAATGAAGCCACCTATCTCTAGAACGAGAAGTCAATGATTGTGACACACATTCTTAGTAAACCACAATGGGCTCGACCATGTTATGTTATGTTAAATCTACTTGATATAGCGCACAAATCACCGTAGGGCATCTCGGCGCTGGTTGCGGGTCAACGACAGAATTGTGAGCGCGTGTATTAAAATAAGTGAGCTTTCAGTAGCTTCCTGAATTTACAATAACTAGTACAGGCACGGACATGGGGAGGGAGCCTGTTCTAGTACACTGGAGCGAGATAGGAGAAAGCCTTACCCCCACTTCGTGTAAGACGGATGCGGGGGGATGCACAGCAGAGCTTTTGAGCTAGATCTTAAATTGCGACTAGAGGCATAAGCTTTTATTCTTTTCTGAAGATAACGTGGGCCTGTTCCCTTTAGGGCATTGTATGTGAGGCAACAGATTTTGAAATATGCGCGTTTCCTCACAGGCAGCCAGTGTAGTTCTTTCAGCAGCGGCGCCGAAGCAATACCTGCCGGGTGGTTGAGCACCAGCCTTGCAGCAGTGTTTTGGACAACTTGGAGCTTGGCAATGAGTGTTTCACTAACATCGGCCAGCGTTGCCATAGTCCAATCTGCTTATCACTAATGCCTGGACCAGTGTTCTTCGGGCGGTGGTAGGAAGGCAGGGGAAGATTTTCCACAAAAGGCGTAGGTAGTGGTAGCATGAGCCGGTGGTGGCCAGAATGTAATCTCTCATGGTTAAGGCTTGGTCCAGCTTGATCCCCAGATTTTTTACTGCAAGGTTGGGGAGAGGGGAAGCACCCAATTGCTGCGGCTACCAGTCATCGGTCCAGATGGTAGAAGCATTGCCAAACAGCATAATCTCGGTCTTGCTAGCATTCAGCTGGAGATAGTTGTTATGCATCCAATCTGAGATAGCCAGCATGCTTGAGGAAAACCGTTCTTTTTCCACCTCCCGATCCTGGCCCGGTGTGAACATCAGCTGGGTGTCATCAGCGTAAGAGATTATAGCAAAGCCAAAACGCTCTGCGATCTCCGCCAGAGGGGCCATGTAAACATTGAACAAGTTCGGACTCAGACATGAGCCCTCTGGCACGCCCTTATCCACGATTATTTTGGGTGAAGAATACGGGCCCGTGATGACAGTTTGGTATCTGTCAATCAGAAAATGTTGGAGCCATTTGAGTGCACGACCCTGAATACCAATTTCTTGTAACCTCTCCATCAGCCTCATATGAGAGATAGTATCAAAGGCTGAGGAGAGGTCCAATAACACTAGTATCATAGGGTTTCCTGCATCCACTACCAAACATAGGGAGTCAGTCACTGCCAGGAGTGCTGTCTCGGTGCTATGCTTTGGGCGAAAGCCAAATTGGGAGGGGTCAAGGATCTGGTTAGTTTCTAGATAGGAGCTGAGTTGCTTATTGACAAGACTTTCAAGCAGTTTGGCCAAAAGCGGTAGTAAAGAAATAGGGCGATAGTTGCCAAGTAATTTATAATCCAGAGAAGTTTTTTTTTAGAATGGGGCGTACACAAGCTGTCTTCCATTCTGACAGGATGGTACCTGTTTTAATTGAACAATTAAAAATCTCTAAAATTCCTGGGGCACAGAGAGTGGCCAACAAGGACATATTTTTAGTGGGCAGGTATCCAACGGCGAACCTGATTTTGCGGGTACCAAAGAGCTATGAATTTCTTCCAGTGAAAAAGGCTCAAAACTCTCTAGGATGTGAGAGGTGGTAGTTGGCTGCTTAGGTTTGGAAATAGAGATTTCTGGATCTTGATTAGAGGCACTAAGCAATTTTGAATAGATGTTAGAGATTTTATCTTGGAAAAAGTTAGCCAGTGAGTGACAGAAATACTGGGACTCAGGCAAGGCTTGAGAGCACGCCGTGGGAGTAATAAAGTTATGGACTATATTGAAGAGGGCTTTGGATGAGTTACCCGCCTGATCAATTTGATTGATAATATGGCTACGCTTAGCCAATTTGATGTTGTGGTGGTAGCAGGTCAGCGTTTGTCTGTACAAGTCCTTGTCTTGGGGGCATTTGCTCTTTCGTCAGCGTCGCTCGAAGAGGGTCATTACGATGGCGGGCGGAAAAAAATCCAACCGCCATGGTAGCGGAAAATTACCATCCGCAGGTACCGCGGAAACACCGCCAACCCTATTAGGATCAACCGCCAAAATATTCCAACCGCGGTGGTAGGAGGCATCGAAAAACCGCCCGCAGATGGCGGAGATGGGGAAAACCCAACCGTGACGGTCAGGTTCACAGCGTAAACACACAAAACCGCCGTCAGGCACGCGGAGTGACCATCAATGATATTATGATATCCCCGATGTCACAGCGGTACGTTCCACTGTATCCGACCGCCGCGGTCGCTAACAGTAATGAATGTGAGATACGACGGAAGGCCTGCAGCATAGCCATCGCTGCGGATGCTCCGTCAACAAAATGGCAGCCAAGGAAAGAAACACACAATAAGGCCACCAAATGCACACGGGCAACTAGCCCTGCCCCAAAATAACCTGAAACATCCCAATGACACACCCCCATGGCAAATTCAAACATACAAATCACAGGACAACCCACACAGCACACCTGACAGCATTACACCATCTTGACACACCCACATAGCTGAGCATAAAACCAGCCCCTTCCCTGACCACAATCCTTTGCAAAACGACTCAACAGAAGGAAACAACACCAGAGCACTAAGGAGAGCCAAACCTGCACACATCACACCACTACAACACACACACACACCACCTACACCACCCACACCACCCTCACAACTGCACTCCAAAACATCAGCACAGCACACACCATGGCACCACAGAAAATGCCAAAATTCACAGACACTGAGTTGACAGTAATGGTAGATGAGATAATTAGAGTAGAACCACAACTCTTTGGTAGCATGGTCCAACAGACACCATTAGCCACAAGAACAAACATGTGGGTAAGGATAGTGGACAAGGTCAATGAAGTAGGGAACGTGCCCCACAACAAGCATGAAATCCAGAGGCGGTGGCATGACCTGAAGAGTGTTGTCAAGAAGAAGAGGGCCAAGAACCGTGAGCTGGCTGATGCGACTGGTGGAGGCCCTCCCATTCCACCAAAACCATTCTCTGTGTGGGAGGAGAAGGTGCTTGCCATACTGCATCCAGAGAGTCTTGAAGGAATACCCGGGGGAGTGGAGGCTGGTAAGTACCAACTAATGTATACCATGAAACTGCCATGTACTGTCTTGCACAACTACAAAGCTACATCTCTGAGGCACAAGTACATTTATCTGCACCCCAATACCAAACACAGGTCTCACTGATTTAACATCCACTCCATCTGAATCATCACAAAGGTACACAACATCAACTGTGTTGTATGTGTCCAGGCAAGCAGCACTACAACTCCCACCAGCCACCCCTGTCCCACCTCTCAGAAGGAGGAGGAGCACTCCCCCCACCCAGAAGCATGTGCCAGCCAATGTGTGCTTCACCCTCACCTAACAGGTAGGTAGCCATCTTTCCAGGGAGGTGTGTTTGGAATAGGGAGGCCTGCACCACAACTCCCACCAGGCACACCCTGCCCCATCCCTCAGCAGGATGGAGCACTCCCTCCCAACCAGAAGCATGTGGTAGACATTGTATCACCACAAACAAACTGACAGGTAGGTATCCATCTTCCCAGGGAGGGCTGTTTGGGGGTGGGAGGCCTGCACCAAAACTCCCACCAGCCACCCCTGTCCCACCTCTCAGAAGGAGGAGCACTGCCCCCCACCCAGAAGCATGTCTCAGCCATTGTGTGCTTCACCCTCACCTAACAGGTAGGTATCCATCTTCCCAGGGAGGTGTGTTTGGAATAGGGAGGCCTGCACTACAACTCCCACCAGGCCCCCTTGTCCCACAGCTGAGCAGGATGGACTACTCCCCCCACCCAGAACCATGTGGCAGACATTGTGTGCTTCACCCTCACCTAACAGGTAGTTAGCCATCTTTCCAGGGAGGTGTGTTTAGAATAGGGAGGCCTGCACTACAACTCCCACCAGGCCCCCTTGTCCCACAGCTAAGCAGGATGGACTACTCCCCCCACCCAGAACCATGTGGCAGCCATTGTGTGCTTCACCCTCACCTAACAGGTAGGTAGCCATCTTTCCAGGGAGGTGTGTTTGGAATAGGGATGCCTGCACTACAACTCCCACCAGGCCCCCTTGTCCCACAGCTGAGCAGGATGGACTACTCCCCCCACCCAGAACCATGTGGCAGCCATTGTGTGCTACACCCTCACCTAACAGGTAGGTAGCCATCTTTCCAGGGAGGTGTGTTTGGAATAGGTAGGCCTGCACTACAACTCCCACCAGGCACACCCTGCCCCATCCCTCAGCAGGATGGAGCACTCCCTCCCACCCAGAAGCATGTGGTAGACATTGTATCACCACAAACAAACTGACAGGTAGGTATCCATCTTCCCAGTGAGGGCTGTTTGGGGGTGGGAGGCCTGCACCACAACTCCCACCAGGCCCCCTTGTCCCACAGCTGAGCAGGATGGACTACTCCCCCCACCCAGAACCATGTGGCAGCCATTGTGTGCTTCACCCTCACCTAACAGGTAGGTAGCCATCTTTCCAGGGAGGTGTGTTTGGAATAGGTAGGCCTGCACTACAACTCCCACCAGGCACACCCTGCCCCATCCCTCAGCAGGATGGAGCACTCCCTCCCACCCAGAAGCATGTGGTAGACATTGTATCACTACAAACAAACTGACAGGTAGGTATCCATCTTCCCAGGGAGGGCTGTTTGGGGGGTGGAGGCCTGCACTACAACTCCCACCAGCCACCCCTGTCACACCTCTCAGAAGGAGGAGCACTCCCCCCACCCAGAAGCATGTGTCAGAAAGTCCACCTAAAAATGACAACTGGACAGGTAAGCAGACAGTGCATGCACCCCACCATTCCTCAACAAAAGCATTGAGCTAATGACAACACAAGGCCTCACATCACAACAAAATACACCCCAATAAAATAGCAATTGATAGTATGCAGACAGCTAAGCGTATGTAACTGTGACAGAAACAGAACTGTGACTCAACCTAACCCATGTGTAAGCAAATCAGGGCCCATATATGCACTGCACCGAATGCTATCTGTAAATTCCATGGGTGCTGAGCATGAAGGACCATAGTAACAATAAACAGGCATGGTCTGTTGAACAATGAAATCCAAGCACAGAACATTACAAAGGTATGCATGAGATAACAATGGTACAATGGCTAGTACATGTGCATATGTAACATCTGCCAGGAAGAGTAATCAGCAAAGATGCATCACATCAAGTTGTATAGCAGCCAGTTGTCAGATGACAACCTTTCAGTTTAATACTAAGAGCTCCACGTGGGGCATGGTATCCAATGACTTGTCACACCATGGAAAAAGATGTATGTACCTCCACATCATGTCATGACGCACATCACTGTGCAGACATACAATTTATGAAATACGTAACTGTGTGTTGCATAACATGTACATAAGAGACATCAAACACAGCAAGCCTGATGGGTGTAAATCAATGACTATGTACCCTCTGTTCCACAGGTGACCAACAACTGACTGCAGAGGACGACAACCTCAACCTGCAGAGCCAGTCTCCTCCCCCGGAACATGGACACTCTGATGCGGAGTTCCTGGATTCTTTGGAGGAGGAGCTCCAAGCCGGCCCATCTGGTGTGCCAGGGCGCAACCAGTCACATGACCCCACTGCCCCCCCACCCTCAGCAACATCATCAACGCTGACCCCTGCTGGAACGACCTGTGCCGCCACCACCACCACCACCACCACCACTACCACTGCTGCCTGCAACACTCGCCCTGCCCCAGAGGATGCCCAGCCCACACCAACAACTACGGAGGGCAGGGAGAGTAGGCGTGTGCCTAGAGTGGTGAGGCAACAGGTCAGTGATAGCTGGGCAGGTGGGAGGACAAGTGGGACTCCAACACCACAGGACACTGTGACCGAAGCCCTGGCTAACATCACCAGAGTTGTTGGTGCCTATGAACACACACAGGCACAAATGGGCCAGGTCCACGAAGATGCCCTGGAGCTCCAACGTCTGCTGAGGTCCATGGACAACCTTATGGGACAAATCGTGGACCTCATGGGCCAGTTTTTGGCGGTACAGAGGGACAGGCCAGTGCCACATACCACACCTCCACCTCCTCTCATTGCCACGCAGGATGACAGTTCATCATCCACCCCTGCGGGCACGGAGAGGGGTGACTCCTCAGACCCCACTGGCCCAGCAGACGATGCCCCCCCTGCCAAAAGAAGAAGGGGCCGTCCAAAGAAAAACGTGGGACTCACCCGTGGCAAAGCACCTGCCAAACGCCAGTCAAAGAGCCAGCCATGATGGCAACACTCTTCACCCTGCCATTGACTCTGTATACTGTCCCCACCCACACTGCCATGGTAATGGCATTCGTCTGTTGGACTGTGTCACCACATCAATGTGGTGCCTACTCGATTGTCTCATCTACCATCACTGCCAACTCATTGATTCACCAGTCACACTTATGTAAATATCCACTTCCCTCTCACATATACCCATTGAAAATAAACAACAATAATGCACCAATGTAGTTGTGTCTGCTCCATGTTTATCACAGTATGTGCAATGTTTACCATGGTTACAATGTCACAGGAGCATGGATTCTCTGTAGGCAAGGAGAGGCAGAAGGGACCTAGCAAAACACAACAGAACAAAAGTCACTAGTCAGGTGGTGGCATCACAGCCATCACACAACACATGTCATCAACGTACTCCAATATGCACACATTACAATGTGCAACAGTACCAACATAGACATCCTGTAGCTGTGCCAAACTACCCTGTATCCAACACATAGGCAGCCAGCACTGAGTCAACAACAGGATGCAGTCACAAAGATCACATAGACCTTTACGCAAACAACTACATCAACAGACAATGGACCAGTTGTACATTGTCACTCACCTTCAAGTGAAGTAGCGGTTGATGAGCTGCTGACGCTGGTCGACACCTTCCTCCTCTCCACTATCCTCGTCACTGGACATTTGTGGGATCGCAGGTGGGGGCCTCGGCTGGTCATCATCCTCCAGGATCAGGGGATTTCTTTCCGTAAGGCCAGGTTGTGCAGCATGCAGCATGCTACCACTATCTGGCACACCTTTTTGGGTGAGTACATGAGTGCCCCTCCGGTCCTGTCCAGGCAGCGAAATCTCGATTTTAGGAGACCAAAGGTTCGCTCCACCACCCGACGTGTTCTCCCATGGGCATTGTTGTAGCTGACTTCAGACGGTGTCCTAGGATTGCGTAGTGGGCTCAGCAACCAAGGTCTGTTGGGATATGCAGAGTCACCTAGGTGTGAAAAACACATACAGATTAAGTGATACAACTGTGGCAGAGGACAGCATGGCACACACAGCACACAACTTGACTCTGCCAACTCACCCACAATCCATGCCCGCTCCGGAAGTAGATTGGCCATCAGCTGGGGCACAATGCTGTTGCGCATGATGTAGGAATCATGTGCAGAGCCGGGAAACTTGGCACAGACATGCGATATGATCATATCGGCCTGGCACACCACCTGCACATTGATGGAATGTGAATGTTTACGATTCCTATATATGTGTTCCCGTGTCTGTGGTGGAACCAGGCCAACATGTGTGCAGTCAATAGCACCTATAACATTAGGGATGTGACCAAGGGCATAAAAATCCGCCTTCACAGCCGCCAAATCCGCCCTCCTTGGAAAACTTATGTATCGGTCTTTGTATTGCATCATGGCCGACAGGAAATCCCGTAGCACCATGCTGAAGGTGGGCTGAGACATCCCCCCTGCAATGCCCACCGTCTCCTGGAATGACCCACTAGCCAGGAAATGCAGTGCCGCCATCACCTTCGATTCAGTTGTTAATGCTGTTGGGTATGTCCTGCCAGCCCGCAGGTGTGGCTCCAACATGGCACACAGGTCTTGGATGTTTGTGCGGTCCAGACGGAATCTGCGTTTTACGTCATCAACCTCAATGTTAGCCAGCAGGGTGACTGGACGATACACATTAGGTCGCCTCCTAGCTGAGATGAAAGGGGACACGTCATTGCAACAGAACATGAGATGTGCACAAATCCGTAGCTTCTGATTGACACAGCGCAAACATTGACTGGCATCACAATGCAGCATACAGTGCAAGTCAAGTGACACCTTGAGAAAACATTGTTGTACACTTGTTCAGTATTCGCACAGTGAGAACAACCAACATGGAAACTGTCTCTGTGAATGTTAATAGTCACATTTCAAACTCTTGTGTAAACAGCCCTGACAGTAAATGATACAGGACATGTGTGAAACAGAAACACTGCTGGCTTCCAAGTGGCTGCTGTACCTGCCACACATTCTTCTGCAATCATGACAGGGGACACATCAACGACACAATTTGTCTAGTTCTGAAGGACTCATTATGGAATTTGAGCCACTTCAAATCCACACAAGTTTAGAGACATTCACATACATATTCACAAGCCTGTGCAAATATCCACTGTCATCAGTAGACATGCCATACATGCTGGTAATCACAATTCAAAGTCAGTCAATGACTAATAATGAAAAGCATTTGCAGATTCTGTGTCGCCGTGGATCAAGACACAATGACACCACTGCACAATATCATCAACACGATACAAAAGGGTCAGACTGATTTGCATATGGCCATGTCTGAACTGGGGTGGTGGAGTGAGCTAAAGAATGATGATGGATTAAACCCAGATCAGTTGACTGGGGGTGAGTGTTTGATTGGCTCAAGCGTTCCGTCCATCATCCCCTTTTGTATCGCTTTGTTCGCCCTAAGTTGGCGGGGGTATGCCCAGACGTGGGTCCCTTGCTCACTTTGCCACTGGATTCAAGCAAGCCTGGCTGATGATGGCTGGAATGCCAGAAACCGGTCCTAGGATGCTTGTTTCCGGTCCAGGGAAGACATGGCTTGGCAGTTCGGGCTGGACTGTTCCCATGAGGCACAGGGTCAGACTGATTTGCATATGGCCATGTCTGACCTGGGGTGGTGGAGTGAGCTAAAGAATGATGATGGATTAAACCCAGATCAGTTGAATGGGGGTGAGTGTTTGATTGGCTCAAGCGTTCCGTCCATCATCCCCTTTTGTATCGCTTTGTTCGCCCTAAGTTGGCGGGGGTATGCCCAGACGTGGGTCCCTTGCTCACTTTGCCACTGGATTCAAGCAAGCCTGGCTGATGACGGCTGGAATGCCAGAAACCGGTCCTAGGATGCTTGTTTCCGGTCCAGGGAAGACATGGCTTGGCAGTTCGGGCTGGACTGTTCCCATGAGGCACAGGGTCAGACTGATTTGCATATGGCCATGTCTGAACTGGGGTGGTGGAGTGAGCTAAAGAATGATGATGGATTAAACCCAGATCAGTTGACTGGGGGTGAGTGTTTGATTGGCTCAAGCGTTCCGTCCATCATCCCCTTTTGTATCGCTTTGTTCGCCCTAAATTGGCGGGGGTATGCCCAGACGTGGGTCCCTTGCTCACTTTGCCACTGGATTCAAGCAAGCCTGGCTGATGACGGCTGGAATGCCAGAAACCGGTCCTAGGATGCTTGTTTCCGGTCCAGGGAAGACATGGCTTGGCAGTTTGGGCTGGACTGTTCCCATGAGGCACAGGGTCAGACTGATTTGCATATGGCCATGTCTGAACTGGGGTGGTGGAGTGAGCTAAAGAATGATGATGGATTCAACCCAGATCTGTGACTGGGGGTGAGTGTTTGAAAAGTTTCAGCACTCCATCCATCATCTCTTTATGTTTGCTTTGTTCGTCCTAAGTTCGCAGGGTATGCCCAGATGTGGGTCCCTTGCTCACTTTGCCACTGGATTCAAGCTAGGCTGGCTGATGAGGGCTGTTAGCCCGAAACCAGTTCCAGGATGCTTGTTTCCGGTCCAGGGAAGACATGGCTTGGCAGTTCGGGCTGGACTGTTCCCATGAGGCACAGGGTCAGACTGATTTGCATATGGCCATGTCTGAACTGGGGTGGTGGAGTGAGCTAAAGAATGATGATGGATTAAACCCAGATCAGTTGACTGGGGGTGAGTGTTTGATTGGCTCAAGCGTTCTGTCCATCATCCCCTTTTGTATCGCTTTGTTCGCCCTAAGTTGGCGGGGGTATGCCCAGACATGGGTCCCTTGCTCACTTTGCCACTGGATTCAAGCAAGCCTGGCTGATGACGGCTGGAATGCCAGAAACCGGTCCTAGGATGCTTGTTTCCGGTCTAGGGAAGACATGGCTTGGCAGTTCGGGCTGGACTGTTCCCATGAGGCACAGGGTCAGACTGATTTGCATATGGCCATGTCTGAACTGGGGTGGTGGAGTGAGCTAAAGAATGATGATGGATTAAACCCAGATCAGTTGACTGGGGGTGAGTGTTTGATTGGCTCAAGCGTTCCGTCCATCATCCCCTTTTGTATCGCTTTGTTCGCCCTAAGTTGGCGGGGTATGCCCAGACGTGGGTCCCTTGCTCACTTTGCCACTGGATTCAAGCAAGCCTGGCTGATGACGGCTGGAATGCCAGAAACCGGTCCTAGGATGCTTGTTTCCGGTCCAGGGAAGACATGGCTTGGCAGTTCGGGCTGGACTGTTCCCATGAGGCACAGGGTCAGACTGATTTGCATATGGCCATGTCTGAACTGGGGTGGTGGAGTGAGCTAAAGAATGATGATGGATTAAACCCAGATCAGTTGACTGGGGGTGAGTGTTTGATTGGCTCAAGCGTTCCGTCCATCATCCCCTTTTATATCGCTTTGTTCGCCCTAAGTTGGCGGGGGTATGCCCAGACGTGGGTCCCTTGCTCACTTTGCCACTGGATTCAAGCAAGCCTGGCTGATGACGGCTGGAATGCCAGAAACCGGTCCTAGGATGCTTGTTTCCGGTCCAGGGAAGACATGGCTTGGCAGTTCGGGCTGGACTGTTCCCATGAGGCACAGGGTCAGACTGATTTGCATATGGCCATGTCTGAACTGGGGTGGTGGAGTGAGCTAAAGAATGATGATGGATTAAACCCAGATCAGTTGACTGGGGGTGAGTGTTTGATTGGCTCAAGCGTTCCGTCCATCATCCCCTTTTGTATCGCTTTGTTCGCCCTAAGTTGGCGGGGGTATGCCCAGACATGGGTCCCTTGCTCACTTTGCCACTGGATTCAAGCAAGCCTGGCTGATGACGGCTGGAATGCTTGTTTCCGGTCCAGGGAAGACATGGCTTGGCAGTTTGGGCTGGACTGTTCCCATGAGGCACAGGGTCTGACTGATTTGCATATGGCAATGTCTGAACTGGGGTGGTGGAGTGAGCTAAAGAATGATGATGGATTAAACCCAGATCAGTTGACTGGGGGTGAGTGTTTGATTGGCTCAAGCGTTCCGTCCATCATCCCCTTTTGTATCGCTTTGTTCGCCCTAAGTTGGCGGGGGTATGCCCAGACGTGGGTCCCTTGCTCACTTTGCCACTGGATTCAAGCAAGCCTGGCTGATGACGGCTGGAATGCCAGAAACCAGTCCTAGGATGCTTGTTTCCGGTCCAGGGAAGACATGGCTTGGCAGTTCGGGCTGGACTGTTCCCATGAGGCACAGGGTCAGACTGATTTGCATATGGCCATGTCTGAACTGGGGTGGTGGAGTGAGCTAAAGAATGATGATGGATTAAACCCAGATCAGTTGACTGGGGGTGAGTGTTTGATTGGCTCAAGCGTTCCGTCCATCATCCCCTTTTGTATCGCTTTGTTCGCCCTAAGTTGGCGGGGGTATGCCCAGACGTGGGTCCCTTGCTCACTTTGCCACTGGATTCAAGCAAGCCTGGCTGATGACGGCTGGAATGCCAGAAACCGGTCCTAGGATGCTTGTTTCCGGTCCAGGGAAGACATGGCTTGGCAGTTCGGGCTGGACTGTTCCCATGAGGCACAGGGTCAGACTGATTTGCATATGGCCATGTCTGAACTGGGGTGGTGGAGTGAGCTAAAGAATGATGATGGATTAAACCCAGATCAGTTGACTGGGGGTGAGTGTTTGATTGGCTCAAGCGTTCCGTCCATCATCCCCTTTTGTATCGCTTTGTTCGCCCTAAATTGGCGGGGGTATGCCCAGACGTGGGTCCCTTGCTCACTTTGCCACTGGATTCAAGCAAGCCTGGCTGATGACGGCTGGAATGCCAGAAACCGGTCCTAGGATGCTTGTTTCCGGTCCAGGGAAGACATGGCTTGGCAGTTCGGGCTGGACTGTTCCCATGAGGCACAGGGTCAGACTGATTTGCATATGGCCATGTCTGACCTGGGGTGGTGGAGTGAGCTAAAGAATGATGATGGATTAAACCCAGATCAGTTGACTGGGGGTGAGTGTTTGATTGGCTCAAGCGTTCCGTCCATCATCCCCTTTTGTATTGCTTTGTTCGCCCTAAGTTGGCGGGGGTATGCCCAGACGTGGGTCCCTTGCTCACTTTGCCACTGGATTCAAGCAAGCCTGGCTGATGACGGCTGGAATGCCAGAAACCGGTCCTAGGATGCTTGTTTCCGGTCCAGGGAAGACATGGCTTGGCAGTTCGGGCTGGACTGTTCCCATGAGGCACAGGGTCAGACTGATTTGCATATGGCCATGTCTGAACTGGGGTGGTGGAGTGAGCTAAAGAATGATGATGGATTAAACCCAGATCAGTTGACTGGGGGTGAGTGTTTGATTGGCTCAAGCGTTCCGTCCATCATCCCCTTTTGTATCGCTTTGTTCGCCCTAAGTTGGCGGGGGTATGCCCAGACGTGGGTCCCTTGCTCACTTTGCCACTGGATTCAAGCAAGCCTGGCTGATGACGGCTGGAATGCCAGAAACCGGTCCTAGGATGCTTGTTTCCGGTCCAGGAAGACATGGCTTGGCAGTTCGGGCTGGACTGTTCCCATGAGGCACAGGGTCAGACTGATTTGCATATGGCCATGTCTGAACTGGGGTGGTGGAGTGAGCTAAAGAATGATGATGGATTAAACCCAGATCAGTTGACTGGGGGTGAGTGTTTGATTGGCTCAAGCGTTCCGTCCATCATCCCCTTTTGTATCGCTTTGTTCGCCCTAAGTTGGCGGGGGTATGCCCAGACGTGGGTCCCTTGCTCACTTTGCCACTGGATTCAAGCAAGCCTGGCTGATGACGGCTGGAATGCCAGAAACCAGTCCTAGGATGCTTGTTTCCGGTCCAGGGAAGACATGGCTTGGCAGTTCGGGCTGGACTGTTCCCATGAGGCACAGGGTCAGACTGATTTGCATATGGCCATGTCTGAACTGGGGTGGTGGAGTGAGCTAAAGAATGATGATGGATTAAACCCAGATCAGTTGACTGGGGGTGAGTGTTTGATTGGCTCAAGCGTTCCGTCCATCATCCCCTTTTGTATCGCTTTGTTCGCCCTAAGTTGGCGGGGGTATGCCCAGACGTGGGTCCCTTGCTCACTTTGCCACTGGATTCAAGCAAGCCTGGCTGATGACGGCTGGAATGCCAGAAACCGGTCCTAGGATGCTTGTTTCCGGTCCAGGGAAGACATGGCTTGGCAGTTCGGGCTGGACTGTTCCCATGAGGCACAGGGTCAGACTGATTTGCATATGGCCATGTCTGAACTGGGG
Source organism: Calotriton arnoldi (assembly GCA_963921515.1). NCBI lineage: Eukaryota > Metazoa > Chordata > Amphibia > Caudata > Salamandridae > Calotriton > Calotriton arnoldi. The sequence continues at coordinate 820,788 of CAWUFW010001962.1, forward strand.
TGGTGGAGTGAGCTAAAGAATGATGATGGATTAAACCCAGATCAGTTGGCTGGGGGTGAGTGTTTGATTGGCTCAAGCGTTCTGTCCATCATCCCCTTTTGTATCGCTTTGTTCGCCCTAAGTTGGCGGGGGTATGCCCAGACGTGGGTCCCTTGCTCACTTTGCCACTGGATTCAAGCAAGCCTGGCTGATGACGGCTGGAATGCCAGAAACCGGTCCTAGGATGCTTGTTTCCGGTCCAGGGAAGACATGGCTTGGCAGTTCGGGCTGGACTGTTCCCATGAGGCACAGGGTCAGACTGATTTGCATATGGCCATGTCTGAACTGGGGTGGTGGAGTGAGCTAAAGAATGATGATGGATTAAACCCAGATCAGTTGACTGGGGGTGAGTGTTTGATTGGCTCAAGCGTTCCGTCCATCATCCTCTTTTGTATCGCTTTGTTCGCCCTAAGTTGGCGGGGGTATGCCCAGACGTGGGTCCCTTGCTCACTTTGCCACTGGATTCAAGCAAGCCTGGCTGATGCCGGCTGGAATGCCAGAAACCGGTCCTAGGATGCTTGTTTCCGGTCCAGGGAAGACATGGCTTGGCAGTTCGGGCTGGACTGTTCCCATGAGGCACAGGGTCAGACTGATTTGCATATGGCCATGTCTGAACTGGGGTGGTGGAGTGAGCTAAAGAATGATGATGGATTAAACCCAGATCAGTTGACTGGGGGTGAGTGTTTGATTGGCTCAAGCGTTCCGTCCATCATCCCCTTTTGTATCGCTTTGTTCGCCCTAAATTGGCGGGGGTATGCCCAGACGTGGGTCCCTTGCTCACTTTGCCACTGGATTCAAGCAAGCCTGGCTGATGACGGCTGGAATGCCAGAAACCGGTCCTAGGATGCTTGTTTCCGGTCCAGGGAAGACATGGCTTGGCAGTTCGGGCTGGACTGTTCCCATGAGGCACAGGGTCAGACTGATTTGCATATGGCCATGTCTGACCTGGGGTGGTGGAGTGAGCTAAAGAATGATGATGGATTAAACCCAGATCAGTTGACTGGGGGTGAGTGTTTTATTGGCTCAAGCGTTCCGTCCATCATCCCCTTTTGTATCGCTTTGTTCGCCCTAAGTTGGCGGGGTATGCCCAGACGTGGGTCCCTTGCTCACTTTGCCACTGGTTTCAAGCAAGCCTGGCTGATGACGGCTGGAATGCCAGAAACCGGTCCTAGGATGCTTGTTTCCGGTCCAGGGAAGACATGGCTTGGCAGTTCGGGCTGGACTGTTCCCATGAGGCACAGGGTCAGACTGATTTGCATATGGCCATGTCTGAACTGGGGTGGTGGAGTGAGCTAAAGAATGATGATGGATTAAACCCAGATCAGTTGACTGGGGGTGAGTGTTTGATTGGCTCAAGCGTTCCGTCCATCATCCCCTTTTGTATTGCTTTGTTCGCCCTAAGTTGGCGGGGGTATGCCCAGACGTGGGTCCCTTGCTCACTTTGCCACTGGATTCAAGCAAGCCTGGCTGATGACGGCTGGAATGCCAGAAACCGGTCCTAGGATGCTTGTTTCCGGTCCAGGAAGACATGGCTTGGCAGTTCGGGCTGGACTGTTCCCATGAGGCACAGGGTCAGACTGATTTGCATATGGCCATGTCTGAACTGGGGTGGTGGAGTGAGCTAAAGAATGATGATGGATTAAACCCAGATCAGTTGACTGGGGGTGAGTGTTTGATTGGCTCAAGCGTTCCGTCCATCATCCCCTTTTGTATCGCTTTGTTCGCCCTAAGTTGGCGGGGGTATGCCCAGACGTGGGTCCCTTGCTCACTTTGCCACTGGATTCAAGCAAGCCTGGCTGATGACGGCTGGAATGCCAGAAACCGGTCCTAGGATGCTTGTTTCCGGTCCAGGGAAGACATGGCTTGGCAGTTCGGGCTGGACTGTTCCCATGAGGCACAGGGTCAGACTGATTTGCATATGGCCATGTCTGAACTGGGGTGGTGGAGTGAGCTAAAGAATGATGATGGATTAAACCCAGATCAGTTGACTGTGGGTGAGTGTTTGATTGGCTCAAGCGTTCCGTCCATCATCCCCTTTTGTATCGCTTTGTTCGCCCTAAGTTGGCGGGGGTATGCCCAGACATGGGTCCCTTGCTCACTTTGCCACTGGATTCAAGCAAGCCTGGCTGATGACGGCTGGAATGCCAGAAACCGGTCCTAGGATGCTTGTTTCCGGTCCAGGGAAGACATGGCTTGGCAGTTCGGGCTGGACTGTTCCCATGAGGCACACGGTCAGACTGATTTGCATATGGCCATGTCTGAACTGGGGTGGTGGAGTGAGCTAAAGAATGATGATGGATTAAACCCAGATCAGTTGACTGGGGGTGAGTGTTTGATTGGCTCAAGCGTTCCGTCCATCATCCTCTTTTGTATCGCTTTGTTCGCCCTAAGTTGGCGGGGGTATGCCCAGACGTGGGTCCCTTGCTCACTTTGCCACTGGATTCAAGCAAGCCTGGCTGATGACGCCTGGAATGCCAGAAACCGGTCCTAGGATTCTTGTTTCCGGTCCAGGGAAGACATGGCTTGGCAGTTCGGGCTGGACTGTTCCGATGAGGCACAGGGTCAGACTGATTTGCATATGGCCATGTCTGAACTGGGGTGGTGGAGTGAGCTAAAGAATGATGATGGATTAAACCCAGATCAGTTGACTGGGGGTGAGTGTTTGATTGGCTCAAGCGTTCCGTCCATCATCCCCTTTTGTATCGCTTTGTTCGCCCTAAGTTGGCGGGGTATGCCCAGACGTGGGTCCCTTGCTCACTTTGCCACTGGATTCAAGCAAGCCTGGCTGATGACGGCTGGAATGCCAGAAACCGGTCCTAGGATGCTTGTTTCCGGTCCAGGGAAGACATGGCTTGGCAGTTCGGGCTGGACTGTTCCCATGAGGCACAGGGTCAGACTGATTTGCATATGGCCATGTCTGAACTGGGGTGGTGGAGTGAGCTAAAGAATGATGATGGATTAAACCCAGATCAGTTGACTGGGGGTGAGTGTTTGATTGGCTCAAGCGTTCCGTCCATCATCCCCTTTTGTATCGCTTTGTTCACCCTAAGTTGGCGGGGGTATGCCCAGACGTGGGTCCCTTGCTCACTTTGCCACTGGATTCAAGCAAGCCTGGCTGATGACGGCTGGAATGCCAGAAACCGGTCCTAGGATGCTTGTTTCCGGTCCAGGGAAGACATGGCTTGGCAGTTTGGGCTGGACTGTTCCCATGAGGCACAGGGTCAGACTGATTTGCATTTGGCCATGTCTGAACTGGGGTGGTGGAGTGAGCTAAAGAATGATGATGGATTAAACCCAGATCAGTTGACTGGGGGTGAGTGTTTGATTGGCTCAAGCGTTCCGTCCATCATCCCCTTTTGTATCAATATCATCAACAAGCAGACAGATTGTCAATGTGGCACACAAAAAGTGGATAAGGTACGTGATCCAAAAGGACTGCAGACAAACGTTAATCTGCACTTAAGTTGCACTATGACATGCAGTATGAAGGTAGCACTGCCCAAACACACAACTGAAGTACAACAGTTGCCATGGAGCTAATCATCCAGCTGCTTGGAGACACAACAGTGCCACCAAAAACAACCTACAACACCACCAGGACAAACCCACACCAGTATACCTACAAGTCAGCGCATGAATATACTGAGTACATAACACAAACACAACAGCCTCATACACATAACACCAGCGGATGTCATTGCACAACACAGGTACTAAAGGACAAACATCAAAAGTATCCTGAGCCACATTCCCCACAGGCTGTCAGGACCAACACAGCGGATATCAACATCCCTCCGCAGACAAAGATGCTGGCTGTGCATCACTTGTTGGCCTCTGGTACCTTCAAAAAAACAAAAGTTAGAGTTGGATGAGTGTCACAGCCAGCCCTATCAAGGTATATCTCACCTGTCTTGGATGCCATCATTAGCTTGATTCAACAGCACCTTCAGTTCACCCACACTGCGCAGGAACAGCTTGTGCCCCAGAAAGGCTACTACGCCATAGCAGGCTTATCCACTCGTGTTGGTTTAAAATCACTGCACATGTGTCCCACTTGTGCACCCTGCCAACACTGCACACAATTACTGCAAATGAAAGCACACACATTACATCAATGTGCAGCCAATTGTGGCACACCGTCTACTGTTCACAGATGCCATATCAAAGTTACCAGTCAGTGAGCACCATCACCACTTTTGGCTACAGTCCATCATCCAAGCCAACAATCTTTATGTGAACAAGGTCAATGCACCTGTCCTTGGTGAGTACCAACGTAACACACCACACACATCAAATCCACTATCAACATACTCACAACTGTGGAAATATACATGTAACAAAATCACATATGACAGGCCGAACAACATGAGCACATACCAGACACAATGACACAAGTAATGGTGATAACATTTGGCAGATATGGAGACAAAACATACCCAAAGGCATAGATACAAGTGAAAAATAATAAGGATGTACAGAATTCCAAGTGTGCCGGTGATGTAATTAACATCCTTGAGTATGTAGAGCACACACATGTCCATGTGGACATATACTGTTGGATTTGCTACTGTGAACAATAACATTACATGAAGGCTGTAATAGGTGTTACCAAACAGACAACAGTGTGACATATGTGGTGAGTAATGAAAATAATGCTGAAATGTTTGTAAAATCATGTAATGTATTGTGACATATTGTGTGACATATGAATATGTGTGTAAATATTGGGATCAGATATGAAATTGGGGGTAAGTTTTTGGTGTCAGATATGAAATTGGGGCTAAAATGTGGTGACATATATGAAATTGGGGATAAATTTGGGGGTCAGATATGAAATTGGGGCTAAAATGTGGTGACATATATGAAATTGGGGCTACATTTTGTTGACAGATATGAAAATGTGTGTAAATGTGGGCTCAGATATGAATTTGTGTAGAAGTAATGTGCCCCATTAGTTCTTTCAGTGTGGCATTTGGTGTTAGATATGAAGTTAAGGCTGTCATTACTAACTATAGCCCATTTAAATTACATCCAGTGCCATGATATTTTGTAAGTGACCACTGTTTGAAGTACGGATATGACCCATGACATTGACACAGCACGATGTGTCCATTGGTGCCTTAAACGTGCTCAAACAACACTATCACGCCCATAGTCAACAATGTCATGCTGCACCCTCACCGTAGCGAGTGCCTGGCACCAGCAGTGTGTCACCGCCAATGGCCCAAGACACACTCACCGTAGTGATAGGCATATACACATGATCAAATGGCGGTTGGCATGTCCCGCCACACAAATCACGGTCACTCATAGCAATGCATGCCAACCATATCGCGGAAACTACCGCCTGGCACCAGCGGTGTGTCACTGCCATGGCCCAAGACACACTCACCGTAGTGATAGGCATATACACATGATCAAATGGCGGTTGGCATGTCCTGCCACACAAATCACGGTCACTCATAGCAATGCATGCCACCCATATCGCGGAAACTACCGCCTGGCACCAGCGGTGTGTCACCGCCATGGCCCAAGACACCATAGCGGGATTGATAGGCATATACACATGACTAATGGCGGTTGGAATGCTCCAACACCCAGATCCCAGTCACTCATAGCAATGCATGTGGCCGGAATCGCGGTAGCTACCGCCTGGCACCAGCGGTGTGTCACCGCCATGGCCCATGCATTGACAGCCAATGGGAAGTGCAATCGCGGTAGCCTGATGCAATTTTGAAAATCGGGGTAGGCGTGCTCCGCCACCGCGGGCCGGTCATTGGATGCACTTGAAAGATGCACCACCGTGGTACCGCACGCCTGTCCCCTGCAGTGTGTCACCACCATTGCCCATGCATTGACAGCCAATGGGAAGCGCAATCGCGGTAGCCTGATGCAAGTTTGGAAATCGCGGTAGGCGTGCTCCGCCACCGCGGGGCCGGTCATTGGATGCACTTGAAAGATGCACCACCACGGTACCGCACGCCTGTCCCCTGCGGTGTGGCACCGCCATGGACCATGCCCTTCCAGCCAATGGGAAGCGCAATCGTGGTAGCCTGATGCAAGTTTGAAAATCGCGGTAGGCGTGCTCTGCCACCGCGGAGGCGGTCATTGGATGTATTTGAATGAGGCAGACCTGGAACACCAATTGCAGCAGCTTAGAACCACAGAAACGAGCCCTGGGGGCTATATATGTGTGTGAGAGAGCCACACATTTCAACAGCTCACTGAGCCTGCTGCCTGAGACCCCTCACCTGCTGCTGCCTCCAGGGACTGCTGCCTGAGACCCCTCACCTGCTGCTGCCTCCAGGGACTGCTGCCTGAGACCCCTCACCTGCTGTTGCCTCCAGGGACTGCTGCCTGAGACCCCTCACCACCAACTGCCGCTGCTGCTGTCTCCTGCCCACAGTGATGGCGAGGACTGAGAAGATCCGTGCCACTTCCTTCACCACCGAGGAGCTGGAGGTCCTGGTGGACGAGGTGCTCATCCAGTATCCAAGGCTATATGGTGCGCCAAATGTCGTGGTAAGTATCTCAGAGTGTGAGTGGGAGTGCAGGAGGGGCACACATGAAGTTGATCTGCTGCAGTATGTGCGTGAGAGTGTGGGGTTGGGTCATGCACTGCCTAGCATGCTGTTTCCAGGGGGAAGGTGTGTTTAGCCTATTCAAAACGTTTCCCTGCCTGCACATCCAGATGTGAGGGAAATGTAATGTCTTGTCAGACATAGAGTGAGGCTGCAACTTTTCAATTTAGGAGTCAGGACATTGATTGCCAGTCTGACTGTCTGTGTGTGTCCCTGATGTCCTTCACAGGCCCATCTGTGGCCTTAGCTAGGGTTGTTGTCCAGAGGGTAGTGAGGAAATTGTTTCTAACTCAATATGTGCCTCATCTCTAGTTCTGCACTATGCTCAGGACCTCAATCCCCCAGGGTGACACTCTTGTTGGTCATTCACCTATGACACTGTACATTCCAACATTATTGTGCCCGGACCCTTACATCACCACCACCATGTGCACATACTCGCATGTGTTGGCACTGTTTGTGTTTCCAAATAGTCCCTCCATTTAAAATATCAGATGCCCCACGTTGGACCTCTGTGTGACCCCAACTGGCCTGCACATTCACCGCCCAATCTGACAGTGACACAACACTGAATGTACAGAGTGTCAAATCTATGCTTTTCCTCTTGACTCTCCATCAATGAGCCATTACAGACATGTAGATTGCACACGACAGGCCTTGTGATGAGGGTTTGCGTTTGTGAGGTCATGTCCCTCAATGTGACCTCCATGACACAGTGTGGCAGTTTAAGGGCAAGTGCTTTGAGGGTTGCGCAGTGTTGGGCACAGTGAGTATTCACGGTGACATATGTAGTAATGTCCTGCATGTCTTGGTATTCCCAAAAATTTGCAGTAGATGTGGTCAGCATACACATTTTGCTCTCTGCTGGCATCCTGCATGGCTATGAGATGGGCATGTACTGTGTCCACCCTCATACCTGCATGCATTAATGTGTGTTTCCCACATGATGATGTTTGAATGTCGCAGATTTATTGTCACAGCTAAAGTTATGGCTGAAGTTGGGATGAGTCAGTGTCACGCTCCTGCCCTGGGAAATGGTGGTAGGTTACACTGATTATTGCACCCTATTGTCTCCCATGTCTGCAGCTCAAAGTCAACCAGCGCAAGGCCGTGTGGAGGGCCATTGCATGCAAGGTGCGTGCTCTGGGTGTCTCCAAACGACGGCGCTCCCACTGTCACAAGAAGTGGGATGACATCTGTCGGATGAGAAGGAACGTGGCCGAGATGACACTGGGGCTGATCCCTCGGGCCGGCAGGTTGGCGCGGCGCAGCATGACACCACTAATGGCACACATTTTAGCTGTGACGCAGCCTGAACTGGATGCACGTCTGAAGGGGCATCAGCAGCAAGCTGGTGGTGAGTATTCTGTGAGTGTGACTTTGGGTGTTGTTTGGCTGCATGTGCAGTTCGGGCTGGACTGTTCCCATGAGGCACAGGGTCAAGACTGATTTGCATGTAGCTGTGTCTGAACTGGGGTGGCAAAGTGAGCTAAAGAATGATGATGGATTCAACCCAGATCTGTGACTGGGGGTGAGTGTTTGAAAAGTTTCAGCACTCCATCCATCATCTCTTTGTGTTTGCTTTGTTCACCCTAAGTTGGCAGGGTATGCCCAGACGTGGGTCCCTTGCTCACTTTGCCACTGTATTCAAGCTAGCCTGGCTGATGAGGGCTGTTTGCCCGAAACCGGTCCCAGGATGCTTGTTTCCGGTCCAGGGAAGACATGGCTTGGCAGTTCGGGCTGGACTGTTCCCATGAGGCACAGGGTCAAGACTGATTTGCATATAGCTGTGTCTGAACTGGGGTGGCAAAGTGAGCTAAAGAATGATGATGTCTTCAACCCAGATCTGTGACTGGGGGTGAGTGTTTGAAAAGTTTCAGTACTCCATCCATCCATCATGTCTTTATGTTTGCTTTGTTCGCCCTAAGTTGGCAGGGTATGCCCAGACGTGGGTCCCTTGCTCACTTTGCCACTGGATTCAAGCTAGCCTGGCTGATGAGGGCTGTTAGCCCGAAACCGGTCCCGGGATGCTTGTTTCCGGTCCAGGGAAGACATGGCTTGGCAGTTCGGGCTGGACTGTTCCCATGAGGCACAGGGTCAAGACTGATTTGCATATAGCTGTGTGTGAACTGGGGTGGCAAAGTGAGCTAAAGAATGATGATGGATTCAACCCAGATCTGTGACTGGGGGTGAGTGTTTGAAAAGTTGTAGCACTCCATCCATCATCTCTTTGTGTTTGCTTTGTTCGCCCTAAGTTGGCAGGGTATGCCCAGACGTGGGTCCCTTGCTCACTTTGCCACTGGATTCAAGTTAGCCTGGCTGATGAGGGCTGTTAGCCCAAAACCGGTCCCAGGATGTTTGTTTCCGGTCCAGGGAAGACATGGCTTGGCAGTTCGGGCTGGACTGTTCCCATGAGGCACAGGGTCAAGACTGATTTGCATATAGTTGTGTCTGAACTGGGGTGGCAAAGTGAGCTAAAGAATGATGATGGATTTAACCCAGATCTGTGACTGGGGGTGAGTGTTTGAAAAGTTTCAGCACTCCATCCATCATCTCTTTGTGTTTGCTTTGTTCGCCCTAAGTTGGTAGGGTATGCCCAGACGTGGGTCCCTTGCTCACTTTGCCACTGGATTCAAGCTAGCCTGGCTGATGAGGGCTGTTAGCCCGAAACCAGTCCCAGGATGCTTGTTTCCGGTCCAGGGAAGACATGGCTTGGCAGTTCGGGCTGGACTGTTCCCATGAGGCACAGGGTCAAGACTGATTTGCATATAGCTGTGTCTGAACTGGGGTGGCAAAGTGAGCTAAAGAATGAGGATGGATTCAACCCAGATCTGTGACTGGGGGTGAGTGTTTGAAAAGTTTCAGCACTCCATCCATCATCTCTTTGTGTTTGCTTTGTTGGCCCTAAGTTGGCAGGGTATGCCCAGACGTGGGTCCCTTGCTCACTTTGCCACTGGATTCAAGCTAGCCTGGCTGATGAGGGCTGTTAGCCCGAAACCGGTCCCAGGATGCTTGTTTCCGGTCCAGGGAAGACATGGCTTGGCAGTTCGGGCTGGACTGTTCCCATGAGGCACAGGGTCAAGACTGATTTGCATATAGCTGTGTCTGAACTGGGGTGGCAAAGTGAGCTAAAGAATGATGATGGATTCAACCCAGATCTGTGACTGGGGGTGAGTGTTTGAAAAGTTTCAGCACTCCATCCATCATCTCTTTATGTTTGCTTTGTTCGTCCTAAGTTCGCAGGGTATGCCCAGATGTGGGTCCCTTGCTCACTTTGCCACTGGATTCAAGCTAGGCTGGCTGATGAGGGCTGTTAGCCCGAAACCGGTTCCAGGATGCTTGTTTCCGGTCCAGGGAAGACATGGCTTGGCAGTTCGGGCTGGACTGTTCCCATGAGGCACAGGGTCAAGACTGATTTGCATTTAGCTGTGTCTGAACTGGTGTGGCAAAGTGAGCTAAAGAATGATGATGGATTCAACCCAGATCTGTGACTGGGGGTGAGTGTTTGAAAAGTTTCAGCACTCCATCCATCATCTCTTTGTGTTTGCTTTGCATGTGCCCCAAGCCTGGGCCAGTGCAGGGCTGTGATGTTGCTAGTGTGATGCAATGGCGTGTAAGTGGCCGCGGTGTTGTGTGCAGTTGTCATGCATTCCCCCTACATGTACCTTCCCATGTCATTGGTGTAATGGCCCTTGACTTCACATTTGTAGTTGTGGCCTTGTGGTATCATCTTCATTGGGGTAGTCACGGACATCCCATGTCAAGGTATGGCAGAGTGCATAATCTGAGTGTGCCATCATCAATGTGTGCATTGCCTGACGTCAGATTTGTGCTGGCTACACATCTAACACCAATGTGCAACTGTAGTTGTGCCCCAAGATACGACATGGTGGATGGCATGTGCTCATGGCCATTGTGGGCGTATATGTTGTAGTCTGTCTCTGCGTTGGACACTTCTGCTTGCTCAAGATGTGACAGTGGCAACATGTTGTGAGTAGAATCTTTTACCCCCTCAGGGCCCTAGGTGTGCACAGAGGGATATATGTGTCTGGTTAGACGGAGCCACCAACAGGCTAATTGGCTGTGTGTTCATCACATGGATGAATTATGCCAAGTTTGCATTATGACACGGTAATTTCGATGTTTGGATTGAGGTTGCACAATGTTACTGCCCATGGTGTTGTCCAACATGGATGATTGTTCATCATTAGTGATGCTTTCCTTGCAGATATTTGTAATCTTGATGCCAATGTACTGATCCTACCTCTCTCTCTCTCTCTCTCATGCAGCATCTCACATGGGCACAGAAGGACAGGGGACGGACACCAGTGGTGAGGCATCAAGCACAACTGCTGCACACCAGCATAGTGACACGGATGTCACCAGCGCATCAGAGGGGGACCGTAGTCTTCTAGAGGACTCACAGCCAGAGACGCAGACCTCTACCTCATCTAACGATGACGGTGACACATCTATGTTTTCGGCCACAGGAAATGGGGACTCTGCCTCCTTGTCCACCACACAGCGTTCAGTGCCCACCCTCCCTGCTACTCCCACTGTTGCTGCCCGTGTTCGCACCACAAAAAAGGGAAGAGTGTCCTTCATCCCTGGCACCGCTGCCGCTGCCCCTGTCACCCCTGCTGCCATCAGAGCTGAGTCTGTGGACCTTTTGCGCCAGCTGTGTGTGGGTCAAACAGCTCTCCTCAATGCCTTCCTGGACCATGACAAAAAATTGGCACAGGTGGTGGCTTACATGGAGGGCGTTCATTCCAACGTGGGTGGGCTACACCAGACTGTACAGTCTCTGTCCTCTGCAGTGACAGCAGCCATTCAACTTGCCCAATCCCATAGTCCTGCTCCAGTCCCTAGGCCCACCACCCTGCCAGTGGCCACATCTGATGATAGTGACCACACACCCCAGACATCAAGGGAAAGATACGGCACACGCAGCACACGGCAGCAGCAGCCCAAGCAGTCCAGGGCGCAGACACCATCCCCACAGAAAAGTAAACCCACACCAGAGCTCAGAGGCAAAAGCCCTTCAGGCCACACCCAGGGCAAGGATGGCAAGAAGCAGGCCTCAGGCTCACATGCCTCAGAGGCATCCCCAGCCAAGGACTCACCTGTCCCAAAAGTGTCTCGCATAGACAAGCACACAGTTTCCGTGTCCAGTGACAAACAGGTGCCTGCTAAGGGTACACGTAAGAAGAGCTCCAAGGCAAGTTCACCCACAACATCAACTCCCATCCAGAGCAGTGTGAAGCAGGGAAAGGAGGCCACTGTAGGGGGGACACCTGGTAAACAGGTGATGCAGGGGCAGAGGCAATCCGGGGCCAAGCATCTCGCAGAATCCAGCACGTCCCCAGAGGGGGGACCAGCATCTGCACATGATCCTGCTTTTGTGACGAGTGTGCCTGTTGTATACACCCCACTTGGCATTAATCCCAGGACAGGGAAGCCATATCAAATCCCCAAGAAGCAGAAGGGCACCCCTCCAGATTCTCCCACACACACTGGGTCTCATGCAAGCATGAGCCCACCTCCACGTGCCACCACCCCACCTGGTCCTAGCAGCCCTCAGGCTTCCCAAACCACTGATGGCTCTACCACACCTGGTCCTAGCAACCCTCAGGCTTCCCAAACCACTGATGGCTCTACCACACCTGGACCTAGCAGCACTCAGGCTTTCCAGACCACTGATGGCTCTACCCCAGCTGGGCCTCTCTCTCCCCGAGCCAGTACCCCAACTGGCCCCGACAGACAGCCACCTCCCAGTCATACTACCAGCCAAGTCTGAGAGTTAGTCCCCCTCACACACATGTCTCTCCCACAGTGGTGCCATGGACTGCCCATTTGTGACACCCTGAGTGTGTTGCTGACCATGGCAGGGTACAGTACCACCCATTCCCAGTGCTGGATATCATGTACTCACTCTGCACTTTTTACTGGCCCTTGGCCTTGTTGTTGACTGTTGTTCTAGACTTGCCTGTGCAGCTTCTCATGTACCTCACCTGCACTGTGTCCTGGCCACTGGCCTTGTTGTTGACTGATGTTCTAGACTTGCCTGTGCAGCTTCTCATGTACCTCACCTGCACTGTGTCCTGGCCACTGGCCTTGTTGTTGACTGATGTTCTAATCTTGTCTTTGCAGGATCTCATGTGGCTCATCTGCACTTTGGACTGGTCACTGCCCCTTGCCTGTGCAGGATCTCATGTACCTCATCTGCACTTTGGACTGGCCACTGGCCTTGCTCTTGTCTAAATCTTTCTGCATAACTGTGTAAAATGTAAATAAAAAGAAATTTACTCCTGTTGTCTGCCTTGTCAGTGTCCTTGCTAAATAAAGGGTTACTGTGTGGGTATGGTTTACTGTGACACATGCTCTATATGCCACTTCAACATCGCCAATGTCTTGTTTCCTCCGATCATGTTGTTTCAACTTTGGTGTCCCAGACTTGTGCATCTGTGTGTTTTGGCTTAGATGTAGGTGTGTTTGCTGTGGACTGTTTAACTTCCTGGGTGTGTTGTTGTCTGTGTGATGTTTAGATTGTTGTTGTGTGTGTTCATGGTGTGTCACTCATCTCTGTTTGTAACTGGTATGTCTGTTGTGCACACACTGCTTGGTGTGCATGCAGTGCTGTGAGTGTATGTTGCCTTGTCCTTGCCTGGTGTGCACCCCCTGATGTTTAGCTGTTGTAGCATATTGATATCTTTGCATGTGCATGTGTTGTGTCTGATGTGGCTGTGTGCAGTGTTTGTGTTGTGTTGTCTCATGCAGTTGACAGATGCTCTGTGTGTGGTGTTCTATTTGCCTGTCAGTGTGTGTGTTTTGTTGTTGTGTTTGATTCAGATGTGTGTTGCCATTGTGGTGTGCCTTACTTGTGTGTCTGTCACATGAACTGAGGTCTATTGTAGTTCCCGTGCTTGTTTTAGGTGCATCCTTGGTGTTTTCTCCTCTCATATTTGATGTGTCTCTTGTCATTCTTGTGCATGTGCAGGCATGTGGTACACTATGACACCATTTTGAGTTGATGGGTGGTGTGGTATGTCTGTCTGTGTGTCATTGTAGGCCCATTTCTCCCTGTTTGTCTCCATTATTGTTTTGTGTGGATGCACTTCTTATATGTGTTGTGGTATGTTGTCTGTGCATTTTTCCTGACTAATGAGGTTGTGTACTCCTGTTGTGTCTGTGCTCCCATTGAATTTCCACTGTTTAACTGCACACGTCTTGTCTGTTATTGTAGTAGTTCTGTGTGTGTGTTTTGATTGTGTTCTGTGTTTGACTGTTGTTTTTGTGCGTACAGTGGTTCTGCCATACCTGTGTGTGTGTGATGTTTGTGGAAACCCCCCAGGGGGTGTGTTTGCTTGTCAGTGTATTGACTGGACATTATTGGCAAGCTTCTGTGTGTTTGTCACTGGTGTTGTGTGCTGCAGGTGTGATGGGTGTGGGGGTTGTGTGAAGGTTCATACTTGTGTTTGACAGTCATGGAGTGTTGCAATGGGTCCTGTGTGTTGTGCTGCTGACATACTCCTGTGATGTATTTGGATACAGATGTGTGGCTGATCAGTGTTAGACTTCATACCCTTCCTTTCATCCCTGTGCCTATACATGGGTTGCCTTGCTGTCTCCCTCAGTTGTTGCAGTGAGGTGACTGTGGTTTGACTTCACTCACTGTGACTGCCATGTGTGATTTGTTGTGACGGGGTTGTTGTTATATGTTCCTTCCCTTGCATGTGATGTACACATGCTTGGTGTTCAGCTCCTTGCCATTCCATTTGTGTGCACCTCACTTTAGGTTTCCTATTTGTTGTCCTCCATTGCTGCTGGCATGTGGTCTGCGTTTGTTGCTGTGTGTCAGTGTGGGGTATGTCTGTGTGACTTGGCAGGCTGTGTGTCCATTAGAGTGTTTGTTCATTATCTGTGTGTGTTTATTTTGTGCTTGGACTCAGTTTACTTGCCATGAGTGTGGTGTTGTTGTGGTGTGTGGGTTCCCCTGGCCCTGTGCTTCTACTCTGTGTGTTACTCTGCAGCCACACCTGATGAGGCTGTCTCCCTAGTTGTTTGTTGTGTGGTGCAGTGTGTGTGTTCACCTGGCTGGTTATTGGGCATGTGGAAGCACAGGAGGGTCACATGGCATGTTCCTTCATGTTGTGGGTGGGGCTAGTGTGTGGAGTGTGGAGGTGTTGCCCTGTGTACTTTGTGCACTGCCCATGCCTTGCGCTGGCCCTGCCTACTACATTGTGTGCATTTTTTAATGCGGATTCACCGCTGCGGCCACGTGAACTGAACATTATTTTAAGATCGCGGACATGGTGACCTGGATGAGGAGGGGTGAACTAGTGGCAGGTAGGACATGTGTGGCTACACCTGTGGTTGTGTTCCTGTCCCCACCAGGGTGTCTGGTGGGGACAGGAACCTTACATCAGCCATGGAGTTGTGGGTTGTGTTTGTGTGCAGAGTTGTGTGATGGCGTACCTGCGGCGGCGTCCGCCACGGTCCATGGCTTGCTGGAGGTGTATCATGTACAGCGCCGGGAAGACGTGTAGTGCCGGGTCCATGGTGGTCGGCTCCGGTATTCACTTTTGCGCTCCGCTGTGGTGCTTCCGCCTGCTCAGATTGGCCGGTTTCTCCGCTGCGGTGTGCCTGGCTGTTTGGCGCATCCTAATTTGTACGGCGGGAGGGACATCATTCCGCACGGCGGTGGCTCTCGATTGGTTAACTCTGCCGCGGTGGCGGGCGCGTTTTGATGGCGGTTCACGTCGCACCGCGGCGGTCAGAAAATGGGCTGTGTTTGACCATTGTAATATGGCGGATGTGTACACCGCTGCTCGCGAGCGGAAAACAGCGTTTTCTCCCACCGCCAGCATCGCGGAGGTGCATCCGCCAGTCATCGTAATGGGCCCCTAAGTTCTTACATTTAGCTTTTTCGGTTTTTAGCTCTGGAGTATACCAGGGAGCTGACGGTAGCTGGTGGGTGGCACAGCAAGGTCTGAGAGGGGCAACTGATTCCAATGCTGTAGTAAGGGCAGAGTTGAAAGACTCCAACAACTGTGAGACCGATTGATTATTCTACAGCAGATTCAGATGAAAGACTTCCTGAAAGGCCTCAGCGGTGAGTTTATGCCATGGCCTATAAGAATCACCTACTTGTCTACCATTCCTATAGTTGGAATGGGGATATGCTGACTGTACCTCAAAGGGAATTAAATGATGATCCGTCCACGTGAGGGGGATTGGGGCCTCACTGCAATCCACGCAGTCGGCAGTGGAAAATAGAAGGCCGAGAGTATGGCCTGCAGTGTGAGTGGGACCTCTAATTCTTTGAACGAATCCTAGGGTCTCTAAGTCAGTTAGTAATTTAGTAACCTCCGCATTGGTGAGGTCTTCCCCATGGAAATTGAAATCACCAAGGAGAAGCAATTTCTTTGAAGCTAGAACATAGGAGGCTATCTTCTCCACCAGCTGTTGGCTGAAATTAGTCTTAGCGCCAGGTGGGCGATATATTAAGGCTCCGTTCCAACTATCTGTTGCAGAGACTTTTACTTTAAAAATACCGAGGGGCATATTATCAACGGCCAGCGATAAATATCGCTGGCCGTGCTTAGCGATAGATTACTTATCGCTGGCTATCTCCGGAAATTATCGCCCTGGTAGCGCGTTATTAACAACACGCTTCTCCAGGGCGATAAAAATTCCAGAGATAGCGAGGTTATCGCCGTTTTGCAGGGAACATCGCTGGTTTTCCAGCGATGTTCCCTGCAAAACGGCGATGACCTTGCTGATACGACCCTGTGGTCGTATCAGCACAATCCACCCCTATGTTAGGGATGGCTAAGTCGGGATAATAGCAGACGTTAGAATTTGGCGAAAACGGCCGTTTTCGCCAAAATCTAACGTCTGCTATCATCCTGTGGGCTGCCTTGTAAATATCGCGATGTGCACATCGGCGATATTTACAACGTAGCCCATCTGGGGTACGCCCAGTAACGCCCACTTTGCATCTCATTAGAGATGCAAAGCTGGGCGATAAGAGAAAGGGCGAAAAGCATGGATTCACGCGTTAGCGTGTCCTTGCTAATAAGGCGTTAAAATTATCGCCGCTTTTCGTCCGAAAACGGACGCTAAAGCGGCAATAATTGTATCGCCTGCCCTTGTAGATATGCCCCCTAGTTCCATGGTTTTGGAGAGAAAGGTGGTGAGCCAAGTGACATTTATAGTGTTTTAAAAAACTACAGCAATACCCCCACCCGTTTTAAAACCTCGATCAAGTTTAATGAGTTTGTAGTCCTCTGGGATTGCTAAGGCGATAGCTGGAGGATTGGAGGAATTTAACCATGTTTCTGTTCGGAAGCATATATCTGGGGACCGAGAGGTCACAGTATCCCATATTTCCATTGCGTGTTTGGGTAGGGATCTTATGTTACAAAGGAAGCTTTTTAGCCTGGGCTCAGTGGTGTGTGGGGGGGGGACTTTTCCTTGGACAATGCCAGGAGTCAAGGTTACTCTGGAAGTGACATTTCATACAGGCCACGGGGCCTTCTAGTGAATGTGGGTAGCTATTCGAGCATAGAAGTTGTGCTGGGGAGCTGGTCTTATGGAGTGCACGTAGTTGAAGTAAGGTGGCTGCTGAATAGCAATGTGGCGGAGTGGTCTTGTTAATTACCTTGGCCGAACCAGGGGTCCTGGCTCCTGGCGACGGCACGGCACGGATGGGCGCAGGCGGGCTTGCCTTAGGCGCACCTGCTGCGCGCCAGCGGTGCACCTGCTGCGCATGTCTGCTGCACGTCCGTCACAGTGGGCACTCCAGATATGTCCTAACTGTGAACAAAACCAAACAAAAATTCCTCAGGGTTACCTACGTTTCTGTTTATTCTAGGGTACCCTTGGTATGGTTAAAAAAACTAATACATGTGGGTATGAGTGGGAAATAATGTCCCTACACCCAGTGTATAGTCAAAATGTTTCAGTCTGCCTCCATTCCTCTTCGATGGATCCCAGGCTTTCATCAGGACTCTAATCTACCCCGTCCCAAAAGTCAGGAGGAACAACATATAAAATATAAAGCATGCATTTAGACATGCTTGCCCTCAGGTATGTGATCAGAGCATAAATGTTTGCCTGAAACAAGATATATTTAGTCTTCTATCATGGATTTGTATTCATAAATAGATATCATCACCAACACAAAGCAACATGTGTAAAATAATATTTTGTTTAAAAACTTACAAACAATATTGCACCCAAGAATATATACAATGCACTGTTGTGTTTCATATGTCTGGGATTTTACATGCATTTTAAAGAACTGGTGACAAACTAACATATAGGGGTCGATTCCGATCCCGGTCGGAGGCGCACCTAATACCATTCGGCCGGAAAAAAAGCCAGGCGAATGCCTGTTTCCCGACCGATTCGCACATACGTCCGAACGAGCAAGTACGATGCGCACAACTGCCCAAATCCCGACCCAGTCGTACTCACCCAATACAGGTCCAGTTCTCCGACCGATGCGGATCTGGAAACGCAGAATCGAGTCGCACGGAAGCCAAAATGCAGCCCCGTCCGGCCGGACAAGTACGATGCGCTTTCCGTACGCGCCGAACCCGTCGCTACGCACGGCACGTCAAAGCATCCGGGAGAGGCGCACATAAGCTCCGATTCGCGCCACAAGACGATCCACGGCTACGAGACGACCACGCCCGCGACGAGGACGAGGCGAAGCAAAGAGAAAGACGAACGAGACGAACCAACCATGAATCCCATCGTGCCGATCCTACCAATATTCTACAGCTATTACCGGAACAGGCACGGACGCGTACAGCGCAGAAGGTAAGTCAGACACCAACCACAAAATCAAACTACACGTACCCGACATATCACACACACACACAGAGGGATGCAGAAATTACTTACACCAGCAACAGCAGCACCATAGGGGCGGGATGGCCATCACCAATGCCACATATACACATAGGGGCCTTGATGCCAACAACTAACACCACCCCTACCCAGGGGGTGCTAGATGCCTGTCACTACTACCACCTCTACCCATGGGGGCAGGATGCCTGTCACTACTACCACCTCTACCCATGGGGGGCTGGATGCCTACCACTACTACCACCTCTACCCATGGGGGGCAGGATGCCTGTCACTACTACCACCTCTACCCATGGGGGGCTGGATGCCTACCACCACTACCACCTCTACCCATGGGTGCCAGATGCCTACCACTACTACCACCTCTACCCATGGGGGGCTGGATGCCTACCACCACTACCACCCCTACTCAGGGGGTGCCAGATGCCTACCACTACAACCACCTCTACCCATGGGGGGCAGGATGCCTGTCACTACTACCAACTCTACCCATGGGGGGCTGGATGCCTACCACCACTACCACCTCTACCCATGGGTGCCAGATGCCTACCACTACTACCACCTCTACCCATGGGGGCTGGATGCCTACCACTACTACCACCTCTACCCATGGGGGCTGGATGCCTACCACTACTACCACCTCTACCCATGGGGGCTGGATGCCTGTCACTACTACCACCTCTACCCATGGGGGGCTGGATGCCTACCACTACTACCACCTCTACCCGTGGGGGGCTGGATGCCTACCACCACTACCACCCCTACTCAGGGGGTGCCAGATGCCTACCACTACTACCACCTCTACCCATGGGGGGCAGGATGCCTGTCACTACTACCACCTCTACCCATGGGGGGCTGGATGCCTACCACCACTACCACCCCTACTCAGGGGGTGCCAGATGCCTACCACTACTACCACCTCTACCCATGGGGGGCTGGATGCCTACCACCACTACCACCTCTACTCAGGGGGTGCCAGATGCCTACCACTACTACCACCTCTACCCATGGGGGGCAGGATGCATGTCACTACTACCACCTCTACCCATGGGGGGCTGGATGCCTACCACCCCTACTCAGGGGGTACCAGATGCCTACCACTACTACCACCTCTACCCATGGGGGCTGGATGCCTGTCACTACTACCACCTCTACCCATGGGGGCAGGATGCCTGTCACTACTACCACCTCTACCCATGGGGGGCTGGATGCCTACCACCACTACCACCTCTACCCATGGGTGCCAGATGCCTACCACTACTACCACCTCTACCCATGGGGGGCTGGATGCCTACCACTACTACCACCTCTACCCATGGGGGGCTGGATGCCTACCACTACTACCACCTCTACCCATGGGGGGCTGGATGCCTACCACCACTACCACCCCTACTCAGGGGGTGCCAGATGCCTACCACTATTACCACCTCTACCCATGGGGGGCAGGATGCCTACCACCAACAACACCCCACTCACAGGATGGCTAATGCATGACACAACAAGCACACACCAACATAAGGAATGCAACAAAAATACATCCCCCCAACACCATGACAAGCGTGTGTAGACTGTGTCAAATGCCTACAACACTGAACATGACTTTGAACATACAATGTGACCCCTATCACATGTGTCACACATAAATGTGTGTGGCCCCCACAATGCAAGCAGACCATGACCACTGTGGCAATGGGGTCCAACCCCCATCATCACAGTGACCAAAAGGTAAGTGTGGGGTCCATCGCTGAAGCACATTTTGAACATTGTGGCAATGGGGTCCAACCCCCATCATCACAGTGACCAAAAGGTAAGTGTGGGCTCCATAGCTGAAGCACATTTTGCACATTGTGGCAATGGGGTCTAAACCCCCATCATCACAGTGACCAAAAGGTAAGTGTGGGGTCCATAGCTGAAGCACATTTTGAACATTGTGGCAATGGAGTCCAACCCCCATCATCACAGTGACCAAAATGTAAGTGTTGACATTGAAAAAGCTGCAACTGCCAAACTGCATGGATGATTCCTGGTCACAGAACAACAAACACATCAGTGGCAAAGTAGTGCTTGTGTCCCATAGCAACATAGATTGTGTGAGGCAAACAGTGCAGTGCAAATAAGACATACCTTTGGCCATGTGCAGACAAACATCACCCATGGGGGCTGACACTGTCAACATCCATCAATGACACAATGACAGAAGTGACCATCATAATGCAGACCCACATATTTGCACCAATGGGCACACAAATGTAGATACCCTGTGGAGACTGTAGATGTGAGGTGAACAAATAACATACCATGGCATCAATGGGACACACAAACAATGATCATTGTGCTGACTGATGACCTAGGAGTCCCAGGGACAGCAGGTGAAACCCACCAAACAACATACAGCCAATAGCACACTAAAGATATGCCAATGCAGTGGTGCAGATGCACAAACAGGCAGACCCACACTGCACATCAAACACAACAGGTGAGGGGAGGTGCCAGTGTCCCCAGGCAACCACACAACACATGATGAGGCCTGAATACCAATTACACAGATGCACATACAGTGCCACACAAAAGTAATTCATGGATCCAAATCCCCTATGTGGGCAATCAGACATTGTTAGATGAGAGGGAGCACAAATTACACATGTCACACAAGCTTGTAGGAACAGCAACTAACACAGCAAGAGACAGACCCACCACAGCACTACCCCCAGGGACCCCATATTGTGCTGACACTAGCCTGCATGATAATCCCACTGTGATGACAATGTCAGATGTCGTTCACACTGTGAACCCCAGCCATGTGTCCTGAGCAACTAACTACCATCACACCTACACAAGCTCCAATCAATCAGCACGGCCTGCCAGCCAAGGCCAATATGGAGATAGGGGTCTGGCCGTGCAACAACTCACCTTTGCACACACTCAACACCACACACCCTGATCTCCACCAATGTGCAGCAGTGAAGCTCACATGGACTGGTGACATTGCACATGCACCCATGACAATACCAGGGGTGGTGGTGGGAACCAAGGTGCAGAAAAACCCATCACACATGGCCAGTCAACAAGACTTGTCAATGTCTGACACACAGCACAGTATGCTGTACATGGGCATGATGTGAAATCCACCACAATCAATGGGATCCTGGCCATAGTCACACACCAATGAAGAAGCCAAGGTGACACACGAAGAACACACGTACACAACTACCAACATTGCAGCTCTGACCCTGAGGAGTGGCAGCAGTCACACACACAACGTGTCACAATCACTGTAAGCTAACACAAACTGTAATTCACATTACTCGTGTAAACAACAAGTACCAAGGGGAATCCTGAATGTGTCCCATCTGCGTTTGCCCACATCCCCAGCACTGACAACAAAGACAACCTGGGATGACAACCTCATGAACATTAGTTTGCCATGCACCCACATCACAGAGAAACCAGGTCCAAGATGCTGGATGAACACAGAACAACTCAGCAAGCATCACAAACAGGAACATCCCTAGGGACACAGCATGTGTAGGAAAAGGGAAGGGAACACGCACAGACATGCTTACACAACACAGGCCCACGCAATGTCACCAGATTACACAATGCCATGAGGGCACACCACTCCTGTGGAAGGTCCGCTGTGCCAAACCTTGTCTGTGCATGACCCAAACATGTCAGCAGAACACTCCGTCAATGAGTCAACAACCACAACACACAGAAGGCTCTGCTCACATCAGCCTGGGTACGGGGTGTCACGTCAGTCATCTGCACACACACCAAACACGTGTCAAGCAAGTTGCACTGTATACACAGATGAGTCCTTCGACATTGATGTGCAAAACTGCATGTCCAGTGGAGCTGGGCACACAGTCAGGGAAATCGGAACATTGAACAGTGGTAAGCCCACCAGATGTGCATCAGTGTAAGACAAAGATGTTCATTTACAAATGCAAAAAGGACATCCCTGTGTCAAATGCTGAACATTACACCCTCAGACTGTAGCAAAGGATGCCATAGATCCAGAATACAACAGGACACATATCCCATGGACCACATGGAGTCCATCACTGCAACACTTCATCATCCTGATGTGAACACTATTACAACTGCAAATGCAGGATGCTACTCATCCACATCATGTACATCAAAAGAAAACCCAAAAGTAAACAAAAAGAGGCTTTATTCAGCAAATGTCAGGGTAAAAACGGAAGTCCAAAAGAAACTAAGGCCAATGGCCAGCCCAAAATCACAGTACCAACGGGGTGAGAAGTGACAACTGGTCACACATTGCTTGCCTGCACTGGTACGGTTGGGGGACATCACCCTTGGAGGGGCATACAAGGGGCAGGCCAGGCACCGCAGGGACAGGATCAGGAGATGGCAGAGTGAGGCAGTGAAGGGGTGGTGGGTGCAGGAGTGTCACCGGCAACTGCAGTGGAGGTGTCTGACTCAGGGGGGGCCGGCACCACTGTGGTACACAAGTCAGTTGGTGTGGGTGCCGCAACCACTGCAGTGGGCTGGACTGATGTAGTGGACTGGGTACCCACTGCAGTGCCCGAGTCAGACGTGGTGGTTGTGGACTCCACTGCAGTGCATGACTCCAAGGGAGTGGAAGGGTGGGCAGATGAGGTGGGCAGGACAGAGGGGGGGGACCCGGTCCCCACAACAGTGCCAATAACAGGCAGAGCATCTGGGTTGGGGGTGGAAGAGCAAGTGGCAGGGGGGGAGGGCCTAAGCAGTCTGGGGATGCGTTATCGGTGTGTGGGGGAACCTGGGGCAGGGTATGGCGGGGGAACCTGTGCAGTGGTGGCCTGGGGGATGGAGGAGAGAGACTGGGCGCTGGACCTGCGTGGTGGTGGTGGTGGTGGGGTCTTGCTCTTCCTGCTCCGGGGGGACTTCCAAATGGGCTCCTGTGTCTGCCTGCGCCTGGGGGAGGGTGTCCGGGGGCGAGGGGCACTCCTCTCTGTGTGGGTGGACTTCCTCTTCCCCTGGTGTGCTGGGTGTGCAGGAATGGTGGGGAAGAGGCCGAGGTCACACAGAAAGACCTGCTGTGTATGTGGGGTAGCAGGCGAGGCAAGGGAAGGGGTCTTGGAGGGAGAGGATTTGGAGGACTGCGGAGTGAATGTGGATGCCTGTGTGTGTGTGTGTTCCCCATCCCCTGTGTCTGTGGTATCAGTCCCCTGAGGATGCTTGTGTGCACGTCTTGCCTTACTCTTGGGTGTGTCTGTGCTGCTCGTGTCTGTGTGTATGGATGACTGTGCAGGTGTGCATGTGCTTTGGACAGGTAGGGGGGCAGGAAGTGTGGATGGGGCAGAGGTGGGAGGGGTGAGGGACTGTTGGAGGAGGGACACTGCTGCCGTCAGGGAGGAGTCCATGGACCTATTGCTCCTCTGTAGGGAAGACATACCCGTCGAGATGCCCTCCATGAACGACACCAGCTGTGTCAACAGAGTGGTGTGTGCATGGAGGACACTCAGCATTGCTGTCTGCCCTACATGGAGCTGCCGAAGGAGGTACACAGACTCCTCACTCAGGGCAGCAGGGGACACAGGGGCAGGGGCTGCGGTGCCTGGCACGAAGGAGACACGCTCCCGAGCACGGGAGCATCCACGGACCTCAGGAATGGGAGCCGATGGGAGGGCGGTGGTGGTGGTGGTGGTGGCGGGGCCAGACAGACTATAGGTTCCTTTGGTGGCTGCTGAGACCCGCCTCCACAAGGGAGTCATCCTCCGAGCTGCTGTGGTCCCCAGCTGAGGTGGATGGTGCTGAGGACTCCTCGGTGTGGCTCCCCTCGCCCTCCGTGCCACTGGGTCCCTCTGACCACTCGTCCGATGCTGACCCAGTCTGGCTCCGCTGCTCCTACTGGTCCGTGGAGCTGTCCCCTCCTGTGGCCGTGGATGTATCTGTAAACAATTAGGGAAACAGACAAACATCAGTCAACTGCACTGACCGCACACACCACAGTAAGTACAGCACATTACAGAGCAAGCCCTGGCATCCTTAGTTGAACATTGCCTAACGTCCTCACACAGATTCGGGGAAGCCAATTGTCAGTCTGATGGTCAACCATGGGACTCACACCCCATCTGCCCTTGCACCCATCTGTCTGGTGCCTGTCTGATGGTAAGACCCCAGTGTGGACACATGCACCACCTACACAGTTGTTGGACATTGCAGGGAACACGGTGAAGCATGTGAACATGCATACATCACATCTCTTGCCACTGAGTCAGTGCAGGTGTCCGGATAAAGGGATGGCCAGATTCTAATTAGAAATGCATGTGATGCATACCAGCACCAGACACCATGATGCACCCATGTCCGGATAGTCAATGCCACAATGGGGTGCATGTTGCACATGTCACTCCCCTGCAGGATCAGTCCCAGGAAGTTGAATGCCATGACACAGGAATGCGTGCAAAGTCATACATTACTGTCTCAAGTCACATGGCCATGGCAGCCAGACAACAACAGTCTGCACTGATTCACAATCCGAGGTCATGGGGAATGCAAGTTATGTGACTGACAAGTGCACATGTCCATCCCCCAAAAACCACATCATCTGTACTACTATTTGTCCACGTCATACCAACTGGACATATGGGGGACATGAAACACAACTCTCTGAACATGAGCACCTCACAGTGTGCTGTGAATGAAAATACAGCTGCCTGAAAGTCACAGTCGCAAACACCTGTGTGCACAGTCAAGTGATCAGACACCTATAAGTCACAGAAGTATCGTCTATCATGGTCACATCTCAGATGGCATGCTGAGCCCCAAACGATGAACATACCAGTAGTCCTGACAACGAAGACACAGCACAATGAGACAGAGGCAGACACCTGAGGGTACATTACACTGATCACAACATGCCAGATGATACACAGGAGTGGGAGTACAGAGTGTATTGTATGCACTGGAGTAGGCATGACTGTCCAGCTCCACCTGTAAGAGGGATGAGTCCTGGACAGTAGGCAGGTGGCTAAGCATGTGTGACACACTGGATACACATACTCCTGAGGCCCAAATATTGTTCCCACCAGCAGCATGGGTGTGTGCCACATTCCCCAGGGACATGTGGTGAGTCAGAGCAGCAAGCGGAACACATATCACAGTTACACGCAGATCACATGTCAGAACTTAGGCATTGTGTAAGCAATTGACCCACCCATGAATCGCACAACATAGTCACGGGAACAAATGCTGTCCCCCAACTTGAGCAAAGCAAAATGCAATGACACAGTCCCCAAATGACACAATTTCCTGACTATAAGGGCCACACATATGCGTATCAGAGGAGAAGTGGGCATGTAACAAATGAGGGACATGGGTCCTGGACCACATGACTGATGTACTGTGGAAATTTACTCAGGCCAGAGGAGGGCACATAGCATGGCAGACAAAGTGCACAGTGCAGTCATGGACTCACCCCCTCCTTGCTGCTGTCTGTCCTTCAGCTGCCCATCCAGGTCAGGGAAGACCACCGCCAGGATCCGGAGCATGTGGGGGGTCAGGGTCCGGTGTCCGCCCCTCCTGCGAGGAGGCGACAGCTTCAGCTGGACCCTTGCGATCCTCCGGGTCCAGCCACGAAGGTCCTGCCACCTCTTTTGGCAGTTGCAGATTCTGCGCCTGTAGACCCCCACCGATCTTACTTTCCGGGCGATGGTCAGTGTGAGCGTGGGGGGAGTGCGGGCCGGATACACAGACGCGGAGGCTGGATATGGTGTGCAATCTTTAGTGTTTTTATTAACAAGCTTGGACTGTTTGTAACTGTAGGTACAGGTAACACAGTCTGTGTCCTCTCCTTCTTTCCTCTCCTTCTGTGGGCCCCTTCTGGTCGTCTCAGTCGTTCCTCTCCTCCCAAGATGGTCTTGATGCGGTGGTGGGCGTTCGGAGGCTCATAAGAGGGGGAAGAGACAAGAAGGAGTCGTCAGTGGTAGTCCCTAAAAGGGGTAGTGTCTGGTGCTAACCGTCACCACACCCGGTCGGTGATACGTCTTCTGAAACGGCGTGCAAGGAAGGGATGTGCAGTAAACAAAAGAATAGGGGGGGGTTTAAAGATGTGTGTTGGTTTCAGGTGCTCTAAACGGGAGGTACAGATAGGTGACTCAGTACTCGTGCCTTCTAGTGCTATACACCCCGGCACTCCCTATCCCACCCCAAGTATGCTTTCCTCTCCCGCCTCCCCTGTTCCCACTTCCCCGTTCTCTCCTTCTGGAGGACTCACCGGCTCCGCCGCAACTCTCCTGAGTTGCGGCCGCTCTCCAGCGTCCTACGGTGGGCTCCACCAGTCCTCGCTCCACTCCTCCTCTCCTTCTGGGTCGTCCGCTTCCGCTCGTCGACTCGCGCAGATCTCCGTCTCTTCTCTGGTCTGGCTCTCCTGCTCGTCTTCCTCACTCTCCGTGGATCCGCGCCCTTCCGTCTGTCCTCGGGCTCCTTTTACCGGCCTCGGGTTTCCAGTTCCGGAGTCAGTCCCGCCCACGTCCAGCGACTCCCACCTTGTAACTGGCTCCTGTAGGGACACATGATAAGGGGGCGTGGTTACCCTCAATGGCGTCGGACGGTAGTCCTCGCGGCTTCGTGGGAATCCCGAAATGGCTGATCCGGGGCAGTCATGAATTAAAGGTACCGTGCAGTCATTGTTGGGAAAACCCTCACATCCCCTTTTCCTAGCCGTCCTTCTTGTAGGGGTTGTCTCTATCGGGTATCTCGACAGAAAGTCCACGTTTGTTTGTTCTGTACCCTTCCGATGTTGTGTAGAGAATCTATATGGTTGCAGAGACAAAAACCACCGAAGCACTCTTTCATTGTGTCCCTTGTTCCGAGCTAACCATTCCAGTGGGGCATGGTCGGTATAGAGGATGAACTCTCGTCCTTCTAAGTAATAGCGTAGTGACTCAATGGCCCACTTTATAGCGAGTGCCTCTTTCTCGATCACTGCGTAATTCTTTTCTCGGGGGTACAGTTTTCTACTGAGGTACAGGATTGGTTTCTCTTCGCCCCCAGGGGTACGTTGTGAAAGAATTGCCCCCAGACCCTGGTCTGATGCATCAGTTTGTAAGATGAAGGGAAGGGTATAGTTAGGGCTGGTGAGTACCGTGTCTGCCGTTAGCGCGGCTTTCAGCGCCTCAAAAGCTCGGATCATTCCTGGAGTGGGTTGTTTTAACAGGGCTTCGGTTTTCGCGCTTTTCTGCAATAAATCAGTGAGAGGGGCTGCTGTTTGAGAGAAATTAGGTATGAACCTCCGGTAGTAGCCTAATAGGCCTAGAAAGGCCCTGAGGTCTTTTTTGATTGGGGAAAAGGTACTAGGGTGATAGCGGCTATTTTGTTATTTTGGGGTTGGATGACACCCTCCCCCAAAAGAAAACCCAGATATCTGACCGTTTGGGCCGCCAAATGACTTTTGGCCGGGTTTATTTTGAGGTTATGACAGCCCAAGGCGTGAATCACATTATAGAGGTGGGTGAGATGTTGTTCCCATGTCTCGCTATATATAATGATGTCGTCAAGATACGCCCCTGCGTATTTCTCATGGGGTCGTAACACCAGATTCATAGTTCGCTGAAAGGTCGCTGGTGCCCCGTGTAGCCCAAAGGGCAACACTGTGAACTGATATAGGCCGTCTGGTGTAGAAAAAGCTGTTTTCTCCCTGTCTTGTTCCCGTAAGGGGATTTGCCAGTACCCTTTACAGAGGTCAAGGGTACTAATGTATTTGGCATTCCCTATGCACTCAATCATTTCGTCGACCCTCGGGAGAGGATAGGCGTCGAAGTCGGAGATTCTGTTGACTTCGCGGAAATCAATACAAAAACGGACTGTGCCGTTAGTTTTCGTACTAGTACTATAGGGGAGTTCCAGTCGCTCTTGGAGGGCTCGATTATCCCCATTTTCAACATCTGCTTCACCTCTTCCCTGATTACGGTCCTACGGGCTTCGGGTATACGGTAGGGACGAAGTCGCACTTTCTTACCGGGTTGGGTCTTGATGGCATGTTCTGTTACTGTTGTCCTCCCTGGGGTCAGGGAGAAGATCCCCTGTAGGGGACAAAGAGCGTCTAGGAGGGATCTTTTGAGGTCCACGGGTAAGTCCTGATCTATGCTCTGTTCCATCAGGAGGCTTTTCTCTTTCTCTTGACCTAACATGACAGGGAGAAGTCTTATCCACTTCTTTAGTAGATTAACGTGGTATATTTGTGAGGTAGCTCTGGTCGGATCTGTCTCTACTCGGTAGGTTACTGGGGTCACTTTGTCCAATATGGTATAGGGACCCTGCCATTGGCCTAACATCTTCTGGTCTGAGGAAGGCATCATAAGAAGTACTTGATCCCCCACAGCGAATGTTCTTTCTTTTGTTCCCTTGTCATATTGTTTTTTCTGGGCTGTCTGAGCCGCCTCTAGATTCTGTCGGACTATGGCACGGACTTGGCCCAAGTGTGTTTTTAGCCGGTCTACATATTCAAGGAGTGGTCTACTTTGGTTTGGTTCTGCTTCCCACGTTTCTTTCGCCATATCTAGAAACGTACGGGGTTGATGACCGTACAAGAGTTCGAACGGAGAATACCCTGTGCTCTTTTGGACTTTACACCGAATGGCGAACAGTGCTAAGGGCAACATTTCTTCCCACTTTCGGGTTTCGAGGGATAGAAGTTTTTTAAGGGTGGTCTTCAGGGTGGCGTTGTAGCGCTCAACCAACCCGTCTGTTTGTGGATGGTATGCTGCAGTGCGTATTTGTTTGATGCCTAGGTGACTACACACCTGCTTCATCAGTTTAGAGACAAAGGGTGTCCCTTGATCTGTGAGGATCTCTGTGGGAAAGCCTACGCGGGAAAACACCATTATCATGGCTTTAGCTATGTTTGAGGTGTTGGGGTGTCTTAAGGGTATGGCCTCCGGAAAATGGGTGGCATAGTCCACGAGAACTAGGACGTAGCGGCAGCCGCTTCTGGAGGGCAACAGGGGTCCTATTATGTCCATCCCTATCCTTTGAAAGGGTTCCGCAATAACGGGAAGAGGCCGTAGTGGTACTCGGGAGGGTTTGTATCTACTGTTTTTCTGACATATCGGACAACTCCGGCAATATGTACGGATTTGTTGATGGATGCCTGGCCAGTAGAATTTCTCGAGAATGGCTTGTTCGGTCTTCTCATCACTGAAATGGCCCCCAGTAGATGACTGTGGGCAAGGTATAATACCTTCTCACGAAAGGGGCCGGGTATGAGGAGCTGTGCGGGGTGAGTAGGACTACCTTTTCTATACAACAGTCCGTTTCTTTTAAAGAAATAGGGACCTACTTGAAGGGGGTCCTCGTTCTCTAGGGCTCTGCTCCAGGCTTCTTGTAGGACGGGGTCCTCTCTCTGTGTGGCGTGGAAATCCCTATCGGTCTCCCAGGGGTGTTCCTCTACCCGGACGGGGTATGCCGCATGGCTCTTCCTCTTCTCCTCTCTTCTCTGCTTACGACTTTTCCTTGTTTTGGACGGGGGCCACTCAGGGTCCTCTTCTTGAGAAAAAGGGGCTTCTCTCCACCAATCTTTTGCATTTGGAGGGGTCCCTTTTATTAGATCGGTCAGTCGTGGATAGTCATTCCCCAGGATGAGTTGTTCGGGAAGCCGGGGAATGAGACCAACTTTTAGGGCGGAGCCCGGATCGGTGGGGTGTTGTATACGAACGTGCGTTGTGGGATATTGTTTTGTGTCCCCATGAACGCACTGTATGGCCACTGTTCCGCTAACCGTTCCTGATGCCTGGTCGAGGTCTTGGGGTCTTAACACGCTGTGGAGACACCCAGTGTCTGCTAGGGCGGTTAAGGGTTGTCCGTTCACCAATACCTTACACCGATAAGGAGGTAGGGATCTCCCATGTTGGGAACAATAATAATTGCGGGCTATTCCGACCTCCATTGGTTCCTCCTTTTGAGGACAAAAACGCGCTATGTGTCCCAGACCCCCACAGTTGTAACACTGTGGTCCTGGTGGAGGTGTCCTAAAGAGGGGTGTTCCAGGCGTTATGGTAATAAGGTCCGGTTTCCTAAGTATTGGGTTTCGGGGTGGACGTTGTGGTCCGCTGGTTCCGCCTCTCCAGGGAACTTCCTCCCGTCCCTTCTGTATCTCATGTGCCCGACTGAAGGCGCTGGCGATTTCAACTGCGGTTTCCAGAGTAAGGTGGGCGTGTTGGCGTACCCATCTCTGAATGGGTGGGTGTAGGGAGGACAAATACTGCTCTAAGTAGATTTTGGACATGATTTCCTCTTTAGTGGTCGAGGAGGGCTTCAACCATCGGTCAGCTAAGTCCTTCACGTGGAAATATAGTGCTCTTGGGGTCTCCTGGGGTCCCTCTTTCAACTGACGCAGCCGTATGCGATAGGTCTCATCGTCTAC
The DNA here is from genome assembly GCA_963921515.1 of Calotriton arnoldi. Lineage (NCBI taxonomy): Eukaryota > Metazoa > Chordata > Amphibia > Caudata > Salamandridae > Calotriton > Calotriton arnoldi. The sequence continues at coordinate 851,658 of CAWUFW010001962.1, forward strand.
CCCTAGTCGTTCAAGGATACATTGTTTTATGTCCACATAAGGGGTGAGACCTTGCAAGTTGGCGGCTTGGTATGCGGCTTGGAGTTCGCCTGAGAGTAAGGGTCCCAGGTACTGTCCCCATTTATCGGCGGGCCATGCGGCTGCCATGGCCATCCTTTCGAAATTACAGAAGAAGTAATCCGGGTCTTCTCCGCTCACATACTTCTGTAACACAAGGGACGGAAGGGTGGTGGCCCCTCTCGGCTGGCTGAGTGCCTCGGCAAGCTTCCCTAGGGCCGTTTCCTGGGATTGACTCTGTCCGGCAAGCGTTTGGTGCATCTTGTCGCGGTCGTCTTCCACGACCGTAAGGAACCTCTCCATGGCCTTGCCTAGGCTCTCTTGACTGTCCGCCATCTTCCTGATCGCAGCCTCCATGTCTCCGGCAGATCCCACTTCTGACACCACCTGTGAGCGTGGGGGAGTGCGGGCCGGATACACAGACGCGGAGGCTGGATATGGTGTGCAATCTTTAGTGTTTTTATTAACAAGCTTGGACTGTTTGTAACTGTAGGTACAGGTAACACAGTCCGTGTCCTCTCCTTCTTTCCTCTCCTTCTGTGGGCCCCTTCTGGTCGTCTCAGTCGTTCCTCTCCTCCCAAGATGGTCTTGATGCGGTGGTGGGCGTTCGGAGGCTCATAAGAGGGGGAAGAGACAAGAAGGAGTCGTCAGTGGTAGTCCCTAAAAGGGGTAGTGTCTGGTGCTAACCGTCACCACACCCGGTCGGTGATACGTCTTCTGAAACGGCGTGCAAGGAAGGGATGTGCAGTAAACAAAAGAATAGGGGGGTTTAAAGATGTGTGTTGGTTTCAGGTGCTCTAAACGGGAGGTACAGATAGGTGACTCAGTACTCGTGCCTTCTAGTGCTATACACCCCGGCGCTCCCTATCCCACCCCAAGTATGCTTTCCTCTCCCGCCTCCCCTGTTCCCACTTCCCCGTTCTCTCCTTCTGGAGGACTCACCGGCTCCGCCGCAACTCTCCTGAGTTGCGGCCGCTCTCCAGCGTCCTCCGGTGGGCTCCACCAGTCCTTGCTCCACTCCTCCTCTCCTTCTGGGTCGTCCGCTTCTGCTCGTCGACTCGCGCAGATCTCCGTCTCTTCTCTGGTCTGGCTCTCCTGCTCGTCTTCCTCACTCTCCGTGGATCCGCGCCCTTCCGTCTGTCCTCGGGCTCCTTTTACCGGCCTCGGGTTTCCAGTTCCGGAGTCAGTCCCGCCCACGTCCAGCGACTCCCACCTTGTAACTGGCTCCTGTAGGGACACATGATAAGGGGGCGTGGTTACCCTCAATGGCGTCGGACGGTAGTCCTCGCGGCTTCGTGGGAATCCCGAAATGGCTGATCCGGGGCAGTCATGAATTAAAGGTACCGTGCAGTCATTGTTGGGAAAACCCTCACAGTCAGCCAGATGTCCTGCTTCTGGTGGGCATCAACCTGTGAGGATGACAAAGTGAAAAGGCCATTACTACACATGCAACATATACGTACATCACACAGTTGGATATACATGTCTCAATTACAGGGGCATATGATGTACACAGGCAGTGCAACAATGGCTATGAACAGTTTGCCAGCAGTCACTACATGATATCATTGCATGGGAAGTAAACCTAGTTGGAATGCACTGTTACTGCACTGTACCAGTTCAGTGCATGTAACTACACACTTTGGGGTGTGACAACTACTCAGTGGGCATGCTAGCCAGTGGTGTGCACAGTGAAAGTCCTGCTCGTCAGACAACATGCACAATTAGTGATGCAGTGGACAGCACACTCACCTGCTCCCCTGGTTTCCCATACAGCTTGCTGTACTGTGGAAGGAGGCTGTCCAGCAGGGCCTGGTTCTCCTCAAGGCTGAAGGCTGGGGCTCTCTCCACAGTACGTGCCATTGCAGGAACCAGAGGATGCATAAACAGCAGCAGTGTTGGTGGCAGATGTCGTCCTGGAGCATGTAGTGCAGGCAAGTGAGCTCTCAGGGGAACAGCCAGCATTATATGTGTGCTGCAGAGGCAGATACTGTCCCATGTGTCCAAAGTGATATGTCCAAGTCGTTTGCATCTTCTAAATCTGACCAATCTATGGTATAGCAGCACTAATACACGCCCACAGCATCCTTCAAAACTTCAACTTCATGACACCCATGATTTTGCAACATTGTTGTGGCTGGCCAACTGAATTCACTGCATCAGACTCGTTGGAGCTTCGAAAACGCGTCCGTTGCCATGCCAGGCCCCAGCCAATGTGTGCGCACCGATCGGTCCATTGCTGTACAACGCGTACCCGCTCACATTGAATGCAATGGGCCGGCCGGGCACACCGATCGGTCCATTGCAGTTCAACGCGTACCCGCGATACAACGCGTACCCGCTCACATTGAATGCAATGGGCCGGCCGGGCACACCGATCGGTCCATTGCTCTACAACGCGTACCCGCGAAACAACGCGTACCCACTCACATTGAATGCAATGGGCCGGCCGGGCACACCGATCGGTCCATTGCTCTACAACGCGTACCCGCGATACAACGCGTACCCGCTCACATTGAATGCAATGGGCCGGCCGGGCACACCGATCGGTCCATTGCAGTTCAACGCGTACCCGCGATACAACGCATACCCGCTCACATTGAATGCAATGGGCCGGCCGGGCACACCGATCGGTCCATTGCTGTACAACGCGTCCCTGTACAAGTCACTGGCATATGTCACCATGCCTGTCACAGGTGAACATATGCCAGCCACATATACTTCCCAGGGAGTGAGGGGCACACCTACAACACCACAGCCTGTCCACACTGTATCCTAAGACATGTAAGGCTGCATTACATGTTCCGTGTATGGGGGTCAACATGTTGTTTTTGGGTGGCACTTGGGGGCAGCCACTCCCAGGCTGTGCACGTGTTCATGGGGACAGAATCCTTGGTGTGTTGTGCACATGAACACTGTGGTGTGCAACTGTTCATTTCAGGGCATGTGGCATGGTCACATTTCACGGTTGTGTATGTGTATGTCATGTCACATACCCCCTGAGTCCCATGTGGGACGGTATGTACGTCCCAGGGTGACCCATTGCCACAATTGTGATGGCCCTCCACAGTCTGTGTGCATGTCGTGTTTACAATGTCTCTGATTCCATGTGCACAATGGGAGACATTCTCGACATCCACATTGTTTGTGCATGGACTTTGATGCTGTGCGTGTGTGTGTCACAGACATCCATGTCTGTCCTGCCGAGGCAACAGGGACCACTACCTGTGGGGGTCATGGTTGTTTAGCTGTGGTGTATTCATGATGCACCATGTCATGCCAGTGTCCATGTGTCAATACAGGGTCCCTGGGAATCTACCTGTCGATGAGCTGTGATGCCTGGGGCACATCTGTCCTCACATGTCACTGGGGTGTGTGTTTGGAACGTGACAGCAGTACATGGGTACTGTGACACAGCCTAATGATATCCCATAGCACAACCTGGGACTTGTTGAGGACACATGTTGAACTGTGATGTTAGATGTTAGCCATGTAGGTGCCATACATGTCCTTATGGAACGGCACACGCATCATGTACTTGTGTCTCGTAATGATGTATCATGTGATATTGAGTCTGGTCTATGCCACATATGTGGGGTGACTGACAATCTTTCTTTCCTCACCTATGCACTGCAGGTCACCAGCTGTCCATCGGCCATTCCCTGACCTTGCAATGGTGGTTGAACGGGACTGCATCCGACGGTACCGCTTCACCAGGCCACTGATTGAGGAATTGACGGTGCGGGTGGCCCCCATTTGCAACCTGGCCGGATATACCCTACAGCGCTGACCCCCAAGGTGAAGGTGATGGCAGCCCTACACTTCTTTGCCACCGGTACCTTTCAACACACTGTGGCGTCTGCTGGTGGGATGTCACAGACCATGTTCAGCCGTGTGCTCCGCGACGTTTTGGAGGCTATGTTGAGGTACCTGAACCAGTACATCTATTTCCCTAGACTTCAACAACTCACTGACGTGAAGAGTGACTTCTATGCCCTGGGGAGGATGCCGCATGTCATTGGCTCCATTGATGGGACACATGTGGCTTTGGTACCACCACAGGCCCAAGAGCAGGCATACAGGAACCGCAAACACTACCATTCGGTCAATGCACTGGTGGTATGTCTTGCAGATATGAGCATCACACACGTCTGTGCCCGTTTCCCCAGTTCTGCACACGATGCCTACGTGACGAGGAGTAGTCGCATCCCGAGGATGATGTCACAGATGCGGAACCAGCGTGCCTGGCTTGTTGGTGTGTACTGACTTTGTAGCATTGTGTCTGTTCTGCAATGTAGTGTTCCACCCTCTTTTCCAACTCAGCTAATGTGCAATTGTCTGTATGTAGGTGACTCCGGATACCCCAACATGCCGTGGTTGCTGACGCCCCTCATGAACCCTGTGACACCAGCCCAGATGCGCTACAATGAGGCACATGGTCGGACCAGGAGAGTGATTGAGCGGACATTTGGTCTCCTGAAGAGCCCCTTCTGCTGCCTAGATAAGACAGGAGGAGCCCTCCCATATGCCCCAGCAAAGGTGTGCAAGATTGTCATCGTCTGCTGCATGCTACACAACCTGGCAGTGCGGAAGGAGTTGCCTCTCATCCTGGATGACGATGACCAACATCCGCCACCTGTGGAGGATCCTGGGCTGGACCGCGATGCCAGTGGTGATGATGATGATGAGGGTGATGTCTGCACACAGCTCATCACCAACTTCTTCAGCTGAATGTGAGTATCCAGGGATGTTATGTCAATGATGTGAGTTTGCATGATATGTGTTGGTGGTGCTCTGGTGCTGTTTGAGTGTGTCCATGTGCTACTTGACTGGATGCGTGCAGCAATGTGTCCTTACAGGTAGTCTGTACTCCACAACAGTGTTGACATGCTAACTTGGTCCTGGGTGGGTATCTTGTGACATGTATTGGGCATGAGTATTGCAGTTCTGTCCTGTTCTTCAGTGCTTTTGACTGTATGTCATTTCTGTCCTTCACAGGGTACTTTCAGAGTTGTTTGGTCAACTGTGATCCCCCGACACCGTGAATCAACTTCCAGGGTGGTAGCTGTTGTTTCCCTACAGGTGATGTGCGCCACACCCATGGACTTCCTTTCTTCTACACTTCTTGACTGTGTGCCAACTGCCAGGTGGGATTACCTTGCATCTGTAGTGGTTACAACATGTTGCAAATGTGTAATAAACCTGTGCTTCACTTTGTGATGTGCGTTGTCTGTGGTCACACATCTGACTGACATTTGCTTCCTGCACCAGTGGGCTAGTTAACACAGACTGTGAATAGGTGTTGTGTCTGTGCATTGCACCATATTTCCTGGCAACATCAGTGTAGGCGATGAGTCAGATGGCCCTGGTGTGTATGTGTTGTGTAGCCCTGGTGGTGTGTCTCCCTCATATGTGTCACGTCGCCATGACTCACATGCCGGTGTTGTACTTGCTGTAGCAGTTAGCATGCACAGTGTCATTTCACAGATCATCATCTCCACTTCAGAAACAACGTTGTAATCACAACAGAGGCAAGTATGGTGTATTAGTGAGTTTATTGACATACATGTGTGAGTATAGTGCACAGGATGGCGGGTGCTGTACATTGTGGTTGTAATCCAAAGTTCCTAGATGATTAGGAAGTCCTGATAGCAGAAATGTCCTGAGTAAAGTCCACAGTCATCTGATACATTGGTCCAACTTGAGCTCCCCATGTCATGTGGGAGTGTTGTGTTGCATTTGACAGGGTGAAGAGTTTGCGCACAAAGGTGATTTTCCGGAACAGGTGTTGGCTTCCTGGGGGTTGTGCATGGCCATCAGCCTCCTCAGTTGTCCTTCCTCGGACGACCCCTCTTCTTTGGGGGGACCCTCAAGTGCAGGCTGCTGCGGTGCAGGGGACTCTCCGCCAGAGTCATCCTCCCTCCCTGTGGCAGTTGCAGTTGTTGCAGCACCAGATGTTGTGGGCACACAGGGAGATGTTGACATGTTGGTGCACATCTGGCGGAGGCATTGTAATATGTCCCTATGCACCGCCATCTGTTCTTGCAATGTGTCCCACTTGGGCTCCATGCGGGACATGTGTAAGTCCAAGCGGGCATGATGGGCAGCCTGCTGCTGTTGAATGTCCCTGAGGATCCCCTCTACCTGGCTGAACTTTCCGGTGCTAGTCTGGTACGCATCAGCTATGCGTACCAGTTGTGGGTCATCATGCAGTCCAGACCCCTCTGCAAGCAGCGACCTATGTCTACCACCCCTCCCAACACCCCTGGCGACCTGCGTTGGCACGCACAGGTGACCCTGGGCCCCCTTGGGGGTTGTTGCTGGTGCTGGTGTCCGTAGCTCCACGTTGGGCCGGGGTCCGTGTGCTGTTGGTGGTGGTGGTGGTGGTCCTTGGTCTGTCCGTGTCGGCAGGGGTGGTCTGTGTGTTGGCAGTTGTTAGGGGTGGGTGCAGGGGGTGCAGCTGGTGGTCCTGCTGGTGCTGCATGATGACTCACTGCGGAGGTGCCAGGTAGGTCTTCATCATCCGAGGTGGGCAGAGGCTGTTCCACACCAGTGAGCTCAGTGTCCCCTGAGCCTGGGACAGGGACTCCTCAGCGTCTGCTGCTGTGTCCCCATCATCACCTGTATTTGGAAGAGACACACAATGTATGTAATGTTTCTACAGGCATCAATGGTTCAAACACCTGACAGTTGTGACTGTACCTCTGGATGCGGGCCTGTACATTGCATTGTCCTAAGTTGTCACAGTCAGCTGTTGATATTGGTGTAGCGCATTGTCCTGACAACATGAAGCATTTCAATGTGAATGTTGAGGTGTGTGTATAGCCAGCATTGGTGGTATTTGGTTGACATCCGGATATCCTTCTCCCTCCAGCCCAGTTATCCCACCATGAAGCATGCCACCCTTGCAGTGGGTGCAGGTTGACTCTCAGGATGTCAGTCAGTGGTGTCCTGCTGTTGGTTGGTGGCCAGTTCCCAGCATGGCCTTGTGCTCCCCACAACAGAGCAGCAGTGTCAGACATCTTTGATGGGGCTTTCCACTCTCTGTGAGGTGTGCATGCTTCAGTGTGAGCTTGCTGGGCCATGTGGGGGGGATGTTGAGCTGTGACTACCACTCCCATCATGCTATTGCCTCCACCCCCTTCCCAGCATGCCCATACTTCCTTCCTTTTGAGTGTACTTCACTGTGTGTGGGTGTGACAGCAATGGCAAGACGGCTGACAGTGGTGTCCTGCTGTTGGTTGGTGGCCAGTTCCCAGCATGGCCTTGTGCTCCCCACAACAGAGCAGCAGTGTCAGACATCTTTGATGGGGCTTTCCACTCTCTGTGAGGTGTGCATGCTTCAGTGTGAGCTTGCTGGGCCATGTGGGGTGGGATGTTGAGCTGTGACACCACTCCCATCATGCTATTGCCTCCACCCCCCTTCCCAGCATGCCCATACTTCCTTCCTTTTGAGTGTACTTCACTGTGTGTGGGTGTGACAGCAATGGCAAGATGGCTGACAGTGGTGTCCTGCTGTTGGTTGGTGGCCAGTTCCCAGCATGGCCTTGTGCTCCCCACAACAGAGCAGCAGTGTCAGACATCTTTGATGGGGCTTTCCACTCTTTGTGAGGTGTGCATGCTTCAGTGTGAGCTTGCTGGGCCATGTGGGGGGGGGGGGATGTTGAGCCGTGACTACCACTCCCATCATGCTATTACCTCCTCCCCCCTTCCCAGCTTGCCCATACTTCCTTCCTTCTGACTCTGCTTCCCTGTGGGGTAGTGTGCCTGTGCTGAATGGATGGCTGACAGTGTTGTCCTGGCGTTTGTTTGGCTACAAGTCCCATGTGTGTTACTGTGCTTCCCACAGCATGACCCAGGGTGGTGGTTCTTTGTGGGATAAATATTTTTAGTGTGAGGCAATGCATTTTCCCAGGTGAGTTGTGTGTAGTTTGGGTTAGGGGGGTGTGTGGGAAGAGCTGCTGGTAACTATGGTCATAGCTGTCAGTCCTCCTTCCCACCCAGCCAGATATCCCACCACGGAACGTGCTTCCATTGCAGGGAGTGCAAGTTGTCTTTCAGGATGTCAGACAGTGGTGTCCTGCTGTTGGTTGGTGCACAGTTCCCAGCAGGGCCTTGTGCTCCTCACAGCAGTAGCCAGTGTCAGCCATCTTGTCAGTTGTTTTCCACTCCCTGTGATGTGAGCATGGTTCAGAGTGGTGTTGATGGGCGTATTGTGATGGTGGGCAATATCTGTGACTACGACTCCCATGATGCTATTGGCTACACTGACTTGACCAGCATACACAGAATTCCTTCCTTTCTGTGGGATTCCCTGTGTGGTGGTGTTGTAGTGGTGGCTACATATCTGACAGTGTTTGTTGGTTAGATTTGTGCCACTGCCTAGCTTTATTTGTTGTAGGGTTTGTACATGTCATGACACAGTTACATATCACTATGAGATGGCATGTATTGTGTTTATCTGACTGACATACACATCTTGGAATGATTCTGGTTTTGTTGCTGTGGTTTTGCTAAGGGTGCATGGTTTGACTATCCCCTTGACAGTGATGTGTGTGTATTGTCACACGATATTGGGTATATTGGTTGTGTACTCACCAGGCTCTGGGATGTCTTCTAGTCCATAGACGCTCACTGGTGGGAGGATGGCCCGCACCTTCTCCTCCCAGGGCCTGAGGTATAGTGGTTTGGCAGGAGGGCCACTGCCGGTGTGTTGGCTCAAGATGTAATCCTTCTTCAGTAGGTCCCTGACCCTCCTGCGCACATCATACCACCTGTTCTGGATGTCTTCCTTTGTGCGCAAACATGGTGATTGTGCGTTCACCCTGTCAACGATCCTCGCCCACATCTTAGTTTTCTGCGACATGGGGGTCTGTTGGACCAGTGTACCAACAGCTGTGGCTCTACCCTGAGGATCTCATCTACCAGGACTTCGAATTCACTATCTAGGAACTTTGGATTCTTCTTGGGGGGCATGGTGATGGGTGGTGGTGGTGAGTGATGTGTGTGTTGGTGTGCAAGTGAGGGTGTGTGAGTGTGTGTTTTGCTGGGTGTATGTGAGGGTGCTATTTGTTGAGGTGCTGATGGTGTGTGGCTTGTGTGATGGATGAGCTGTGAGTGTGTGTGTGGTTGCTGTCTGTTGGTGTTGTGTGCTGGCAGGTCATTTGAATTTGCAAAGGATCATGGTAGGGATTTGTGTCCTTTATATGGGTGGAGTTGTGGGTGTGTCTTTGTTCCCCCCCCAGTATTTATTGGCTTTGTAATTGCTTGTTTGGCCTTTTTTTTTGTGTTTTTCCCTTTGTACTTTTTGTGCAGGTAGGAGACGTTCTTCTGACCGAGTCGGACCCTGCAGTTGTCTCGTGCGAGCTTCTCCGAGTCGTTCACACTGTGTTTGTGCTGTTTCCTGTGCTGCGTACGCTTCGGTCGCGGTGTATTGGGTTGCTTCGGCTCGCTGTTTTGTATGCGTGTCGGTCGTACGGCTTGAGCTCTGTGCGACTCGGTCGTGTTTTCCACGCGCTGCATCGTACTTGGCGGGTCGGAGTTCGCGGGTACGTTTCGTTCGGGATTCTTCCTGGTGCGTGTCGGTCGGTTAGATTTGCGTGCTTTTCCGGCCGGATAGCTGTTTTCCACGTGGTTCGGTCGTTCAGCTTGTGTTCCGTATGAGTCGGTCGGATTTTGCACGCTTTTCATCGTACTTTGCGGGTCGGGCTGCACCGGTACGTGTCGGTCGGAATTAATTCCGGCTCCGAGTCGGTCGGTACGTTTTCCGGCCCGAATCGGAATCGGCCCCATAGTGTGTACACGTAGTGCTCAGCACCGCACAGCACATGTGGAAAATGAAAAGTTGATTGCATAAGGGGAGGGGGCATGTTCCTGTAGTGATACATTGATGTTTATTAGCAATAATCAATATTAATGTGTAACTACTACAGGGGTATGTCCCCTGCTCTTCTCATGAAGCTTGACATATGCTGATAATAAGGTGAGAAAACAGTGATTTCAATATATGCCAATCAGCTTGTCACCTTCAGTAAGTAAAGTGTTTTGTCTTTGCAGGTAGTCCTTCTTCTGCTTCCATTGAATGTGACTGCTCAAGAGATGAAACACACTCCTTGTAGGAAACGTTAAGCAAATCTGCTGCTGCTGGTCCAGCCGATGAAATTAGTGCTGGAATTAAACCTTCATGTTTATACTTTTTTAAGTACTACATCTCACGTTCCTTTTAGCTTAAAATGCATTTGACGCACTGAGCAACTCAGCGAAGAGTTAAAATTAATAAAACATAGGAGTATTATTTTCTTGTTCATCAATACGTCCCTCTGCAGGTGGTGGAGCAGTGTAATTGGGATTCCACCCTCTACATATACTGTATTCATATGTTTAGATAATAACATACATATTCAACATGTGCCTTAGCTCACTTACTTGCGTTTTTCACCTTTACGTATTTTCATAGATAAACATCGCTGTGCAAATGTAAAAATCGCATGTGGTTGTATTGGAGTGAGTAAATAACCCATGTATTCACATTTGTTGGATACTCACATTATAAAAATGAATGCCTGCCTCCCTATGGCCAAATAATGTAATAATGTACTTCCATTTTGATTCTCGAGCTAGCTTAGCTTGGCATAAGGCTTAAGTTAAGTGCTACACATTTCAAAACTGTTAGGGGCAGATTTACAAGAAGGTGGCGCAGCGTGACACCGCAAGCCCTTTAGCTGCGCCACGCTGCGGCACCTTCAGAGCACAGGAATGCAACATATTTACAATGATGTGTCGCATTCCTGTGCTCTCCCCTGCGCTGGCGCACAAACAGCTGCCATGCGCCGGCGCAGGCATCCTTGCACAATGGCACCCTTTCACCATGGTGCAAGGATGCCTGCGTCATGGGGAGATTGTTTTTGTGCAGGAAGGGGCATCTTCCTGCACAAAAACAATCACTTCAGGCATTTTCCTCCTTCAATGCGTGCTGTAGAATGCAGCACGCATTGAAAGAGGAAAGAAACGAGGAGAAATTAAAACATTTCTCCTCGTTGTGCCTCGCTACACCACCCATAGGGTGGCGTAGCATACTGACGCATTTCCAGGTTTACGAATCCTCGTAAATCTGGAAACGTGTCTGGTTCCATGGGTGTTGTGTGGGAACACCCACAGCAACACCCATGGAACGCCCCTTTCACGCAAAGTGCTACGTGTAAAGGGGCCGTATTTACAAGGACCTGTCCTTGTAAATATGGGGCAGTGAAATGCGCTGCCAGTGCGTCACAGAAAGTGACGTACTGGCAGCGCAAGGGGCTTGTAAATCTGCCCCGTAGTATGCTGTTTGTTCTTTCTTTGCAGGTGCGTTATCGAGTCCTTTATTAGTTCGAGAAAGGCTCATTATTTTGTAGTAGATTGATAGTGAGGCATAAAGATGAAAGTTAGCAGAAATGGCAATTAAAAGTGTCTCCTGTACTTGGTGTAACAGGAAGATGCAGCTCCAAGGACAAGCAGCTGTGTATCTAATTGTGTTAGGATGGGAATTTAGGGGGTTACCATCTGATGACAAATGGTGCCATGGGATTGGCTCCGGACTGTGAGAGCAAGATAGGGATGTTTTGAGACCTTAGATTTTGCTTTTAATTGGTGTTCCATAGTAGCTAGAGCAGATACATTTTTCCTAACTTGGTAGAGAGCAAATCTCTCTACATTCTAAATCTTATTAAGTGTGAAGCTTCATGCTAGACACTCTTTCCATGGGTTTCCCCTGAACTTCCACTGAGGTTCATATAATGCTGGCACTTTCCACCATTTCCCTTTAGAAATCCCCTTGTTTCTTTCATTTCTTAATTTAACGAGGGCTTGTTTCTTTATGAAACACTCAGTTTGGATGTTTTCCATTCTTTACATATTGATTATTTGCACTCTGTACTTCATAATACTTACATTCAGAGTTTCCCAGTGCCTTAAAATGTTCCCTGTAATTATATATTTCATTTATCAATGCCAATTCAGCTGATTGTGATCCACTAACAATTCTAAAATAAACCTTTATGGATGCATATCATATTCTATGTCGTGGAACTGTATTGGTTTAATTGAAAGGCAAAGAAATCCTGAATGTTAGCTCTACCTAAAACTTTCAACTTGATTACCAAAGGCTCATATGACCAGTGGGGGATTCTGTTTGATGATTATACTAAAAGATTTAGGTGCAGAAACTCCACCTCCATCATTGGCTTGTGCAGTGACCGTCTGGTCACAGTCTAGTGTTTCTACAAAAATGTGTTTCCACCATCCACTCCTTGAGGGCCGGCTTCCACACTCTCTCACACTCAATAGGAGAAGAGAGTGGCACAAGGCCAAGGTACTACATCACAAAGAAGAACATGCAATGAAGAGGAGAGACGAAGTTTAACAGACCTGTCACACGGAAGATCACTGACAGTCATCAGTAAGTGTCATTGTTACCAAGTAGATCACGTAAGTCACCTAAGGAGCACTGCACATCCAGCATGGAGCGCTATGTCTGAGAAACACCTGGAGAGTAACAAGGCGTTCCTGGTGACGTAGAAGATTGGCCACCCAGAACCCTTCTGTTATACCCAGTGAACCTGAGGCCTGCTGAAGAGGGAATACTCGACCAATAAGAACATCCACCTTTGTGGTTACACAAGAGACTTGGTAGTGGTCCTATTCAGACTTAGTCAGTGACCTCGGTTGTGGGGCCTATAAGAGGCTCGGAACATTCCACACAGGCCCGTGGCAATCCAGGGGCAAGGGCCTCAGGGAATTCCAGTGAGAGGGGAATCCTGACATGATTGATGTTTCTACAGCGGCTCCACGACAGGCACTAGGCAGCACCGAGGTTGCGGACGAAGACTGGTCACCCAAAGACTATCAGATGAAGGCACGTGCACCGGAGTCCTGATGGTCAGAGCACACAGAACCTGAGACAACCATCCTTTGTGGCTGCATGAATGACTTGGATGTGGTCCTGATGGCAGTTCCTGAGCGACGCCTTCACGCAGCCAGCAAGAGGCCCTGTATAGTCCATACAGTCTCATGGCAGCCCTGCAGAAAGGGCTTCAAGGTAGTTCTGTGAGAGAGGAGTCCTGGCACGAGAGGGAAGTCTGAAACTCATCGACCAGTGCCATCCAGGGAGACTCTCAACCACCGCACTGTCGTCCTCTGTCTTTGCAGGTTAGCCATTCATGGAGACAGGGCATCTTCAAAGGTATCTCTGCAGTGGACTTCACCACTGCTCCTGATGAACCCTCAAGTTGATCTGTGTAAAGAGACTCCAACACCGGGCGGGACAGAGCAACAGTGACAAAGTGGACTGTAGCCCCACAGACAGCTGATCGAAAGATTCAGACTCTCTCCACTCTGCATTTCCTGTCCAGATCAAACTACGGATACATGCCGTGAAGGCGGGTGCTCCCAGCTGCACCTGTCCACTCATCCTGTCCTATGGACTGTCTGAATAGACTCAGTAGTGTTTTTGTTTTGTTGTTTTGTTCTCTTCCACAGGTTGGACTCATTGTCTATTTTCAATAAAGTTTGGGAGGGATGTAGTGACCGACTGGTCACGGTCTAGTGTTTCTTCAATAAAGTGTTTCCACCTGCCACTCCTTGAGGGCTGGCTTCCACACTCTCCCCACACCCATACATCACAGGTGCCACCGGTCAGGTAACCCTGCTAACAAAAGGGGCCGGGTGCACATGCCCAGGGCCAGTTCCAGACAGTATCACTATGTGTCTGTGTGGGTATTAGAGCTGCATGTGGGCCTACGGCCCTAATCATTAACGCGTGAAACAATATTTCTCTAAGTAATAGGTAAGTAATCTTTCACCCGGCTACATCATAAATACCTAAGTTATACTGCCTTATGAGGCATTTCGTACCTGCCACAGGTGTATTTGGTGTCGTATTCCACAGGAAACAGTGAAACAAATGTGTGTAAGTGATTTCATTCACAACACATGTATCCAAAGACAACACATAAAAAGACTGTTGGTCTCGTTATTACAACTATTTCCATTTATAAGTCCAAGACTACTGTTCATGTTCAGTAAATGGGAATTGGGGGTGAGAAGAAGCACTCTCGAAAAATGGTAGGGGTGAAGGAATTTAGTTTCTCAATAGGAAACATTTTAAAGTGCAATTTGTGTAAAACTTCCCCATGTGGAAACAAACACCTTTTAAATTAGTACATCTGCAATGTGAATACTCCAAACGCCTTCCCCGTTTGCCCTCTGTGAACATAAAGTAGTTAATTTGGCCATTGGGAGTCTCTCACTATTCCCTGAGCTCAGCTATCATTTTGCATTTACATGCTGCTATCTCCTTTTTTCTCATCAACCTTTAAAATGACCAGCCGTAGACCTGATTGTGCATGTTCTTTGGACATGACCAGGAGGTACTGGGCACATGGCACTTGTACTACCAAATGCTTAAGTGGCATTATACAGTACATTTGCTGTCAGTATTCTTTGGTTTGGTCCACATAAGCTGTAAGCATATTGTTTTGTTAAAATCAATAAAATGATGCTGCAAATTGTCTGCAAGTCTCAGTGGCAGCCGGCACAGGTAAGAGCGGTATTATAAAAAAAAAACCACTTACCTTGCACTCACTGCATCGCTGAGTCGTCGATGCACCGAGCGCAAGGTAAGTGGTTTTATTTCTTTTTCTATTTCAATTTTACCCCGTCTTCTGTTGACTTGACCCCCACCCCGCCCTGCCCCACCGCCCACTGCTCTTACCTGTGCCCGCTGCCACTAACAAGTCTGCTAAATGTAATCATATGGTAAATGCTGCATCCACAGGTTTTCATATTTACATAGGCACTGGCCATTGACCATTGTTTTATAAACAATCTAATAATAAATAATAAAAAATGTACACTTTCTAATTCCAAATATTGCCTATTGTCAGCTGCACTTTTAAGAGAATAGTTTAAAAAATCTCTCTCTCTCTTCTGCAAACAAAATTTGTAACAATGCAAACTTAGAATACAGATTAATTTATGTTGTTACAGAAAATTGTGGTTGAACAGAAATAGTACATGGAGCTACAAAAGTATCAATCATACAACAATACAGCAAAGACCATACCATAAGTATAAAAATGCTCAGCTCAAACAATAAAAATCATAGCAATAATACAAGATTATAAATAGTTATGATGAAGTAACTTAACAGGTACGTTTCGGTCTTATATTCTGAGAACATATGCAAGTTCACTCAGAATTGAAGAAACTTAGAAAGAAATAGAACAAAGAAAGAAGCAACAATGGGGTAAAAAGAAGAAAGAAAAAGAAGAAAAGACGGAGACCATGTGTGACACAAACAGGGAGTACATGAGTCTAATGTACTATTGGAATCAAACAAACAGGCAGAACGCAGCGGGTCAGACTCCCCCCTTTCCTCTCGGACCCTACACCTACCACCTGCGGAGTCCCCCAGGGCTCCTCCCTCAGCCCGACGCTCTTCAACGTGTACATGGCTCCACTCGCCCCCATCGTCAGAACCTACGGACTCAACATTGTGTCATACGCAGACGACACTCAACTCACCCTCTCCCTATCCAATGAGCCCAACACCGCCAGACATAACTTTCGAGAAGGCATGGAAGCCGTCGCCAAATGGATGAAAAACAGCTGCCTACAACTAAACACCAACAAAACAGAAGTACTCATCATGGGTACAAACCCTGACGCCTGGAGCGACACCTGGTGGCCCCCCACCCTCGTAAACCCGCCAACCCCCATGGAACACGCACGCAACCTGGGAATCATCCTGGACTCCGAGGTCAAAATGGACCGCCAGATCAACTCCGTCTCGTCTTCCTGCTTCCACACCCTCCGACTCCTTCGTAAGACCTTCAAATGGATCCCCCTTGAACATCAAAAGACCGTCACTCACGCCCTGGTCACCAGCAGACTCGACTACAGCAACGCACTCTACGCCGGAATAAACAAAAACCTCACCCGCAAGCTACAGAACATCCAGAACGCCGCTGCAAGACTGGTCCTCAACCTGCCAAAACACTGCCACATCTCCCAGCACCTGCGCACACTCCACTGGCTCCCCGTCGAGGTGAGAATCACCTTCAAGATACTCACCCACGCACACAAGGCCCTCCACGGCACCGGACCAGCATACCTGAACAGCCAACTCAAATTCCACGTACCCCAAAGGACCCTACGAACAGCCCAGCTCTCCTACGCCGTGGTCCCCCGCACCAGAAAGACCAGATCGGGAGGCCGCTCCTTCTCCTTCCTCGCGGCCAAAGCATGGAACGCCCTTCCGCTCCACCTCAGACAGACAACATCGCTCCCCATCTTCGCAAGAAACCTCAAAACCTGGCTCTTCGACAGACCCCTCCTTGATGGAATGGAACCTGCACCCCCCCACCCCTAGCGCCTTGAGACCCTTACGGGTGAGTAGTCGCGCTTTAACAAACCCCTGATTGATTGATTGATTGAATCATACAGATCATGGTATTCATTGAGTTCTGTGAAAGGAATTTGGGGCCACATATATCAAGCACTTTTGCGTACGCAAACAGGCCGATTCACAGAATCGGCCCGTTTGCGAATGCAAAAAAAGCTTTTCCCATGTATCAAACTCTATTTTGTGATTTGGTAACATGTTACCGAATTGCAAAATGGGTTTGCGATTCGGTATTTGGGAGGGGTGTGATTAGGGTATCCCTTCCAAATACCAAATCACTGCGGTATGTATGATTGTTTTGTGACTGTGAATGTAGTCTTAAAACATTCACATTTTACTACCAACTTCAAGTTGGTGGTAACCCATCCGCAAACAGGAAGGTATCCCCCAGGGACCCCTTCCCCTTTGGGAATGGTGGTGAAAACGTTTTTTAAGAGCAGACAGTGGTCCCACAGACCACTGCCTGCTCTTAAAAAATTTAATGAAAACTTTTAATTTTTTTTCTTTTAAACGTAATCCGTTTTCATTTAAGGAAAATGGGCTGCATTTTTAAAAAATGAGTGCTTTATTGAAAAGCAATAACGGACATGGTAGTCTGCAGACCCTAGCAGGCCACCATCCCAGTGATTTTAGTGATTCCTAGAGGGTCACTAATTGCAACCCACCTCATTAATATTAACAAGGTATGTCGATTTGCGACCCCCTAGGTATCGCTAAATGAAACTCTAGGAGTCTCCTACATTAGGAATAGCGATGACCTAATAGCGATTCGCTGAAAATTGCAATTAGGTAATCGCTGTTCCTAATGTTGATACATGTGGCCCCAAGTGACTTCCACGGTTTCTGAGAAATTTGGGGATTGTCAACCCCTAACATTTGAGTAGAATGCGTACTTCTCATATAGACTACCCAGGCCCACCAAGTGTGATACGAGCCATGTTTAAATGTTTTCCAATCAACGAGGATAACCTTAATGGCAACAGTCATTAGGAGGATGGGGAGATTCATATCTAGTTCTGACAACAGGGATGTCTTATTGGAAACGTAGGGGACACTAGCACAGTGATAACATTCTGAATAATATTTACTTGAAAAATGATACATAGTTGAGGCCGAATTTCGTCCCAGTAAGTAGTTAGCAAATCACATTAAAAACACATGTTCTAGTTCACCACATTCCTTTTTACAGGACCAGCTTGTATCAGAATCCAGGAGATGAGATTTGAATAAGCTAATAAGGATCCAGTAAAGGTGGTGAGAAGCAAAAAATGTTTAGATTAGAGAAGGAATTAATTTGTTACGTAAGATAAGAGCATATTTTATTCCATGTTTAGGTGTCTGGTGGAGTAGAGGTATGGTCTTGAAAAGTAAGTACTCCATTTGGATTGAATCGGTAAGGGGGAGACGCTGGTAGAGGTGCGTAACAATTTATATCATTTTGAAGCAGGGTGGCCTGATTGAAGACAGATAAGCTAGATTATTGACCCCTTAACATCCGGATTGTTTGCACTTTTATGTACATATTCAAACTGCATGGCTTTTTTTTTTTTAGCAAATTGAGGCTATGTATTGGTGCAGACCCTGCGTCGATATCTCATTGCAGTCTGAAGATATAATGATAAATGTGAAGATATTTGAATTTTCAAGTATAAATCCTGGAACAATAACTAAGCAAACAAAGGAAATTTGGCTCTGAATGCCTGAATGTCTCAAGTTTAGCAAATATCAAATATGTGTAGGTTTTTATAAGGAATGCAGTTTGCATCACCAATTATCTAATAGTGCAGATCTTAAAATCGTGGAATAATCATTGTTTATGGTAAACAATTTAATTTGATGATAGGACTATAATTAAAGTATAAAAACTTCTGGGCATTTCCAAACCAGAGGGATGCGCAATATTCACAACAATACAGCACACCTATGTGTTTTCATAAGTGTTGGCACTAAAAATGGCTGCCTAGCGCCAATACAGACACCCTTGCTCCATAGTGCAAGGGTGCATGCGTTGCACAGAAGGAGTTTCTACCTGCACATAAACAATCAATATTGCAGCACACATAGAAGTAGCAAATCGTCATTATTTAATGATTATTTAATGATTTACGGATCCTTGTAAATCTGGGGCAGTGTCAAAAAGCAATGGGCTTTGCGGTGGAACGCCCACAGCAACACCCATTGTACGCCACTTTCACGCAGGTACCTGTGTGAAAGGGCACCATATTCACAAAGAGGCGTTAAGCCACAAAAAGTAGCTTTACGGCACTTTGTAAATATGATGACAGGGCATTGCACCACTGGAACATCGGTAAAAGTGATGTTCTGGTGGCAAAATCCCCTTGTAAATATGCCCATATATATTTTCTAATTTTGAATGACCTAAGGAATATACTGATGCAAGCCTCTTCTCTCTTCCTATGGCTGGCTGGATATTTGTTAGATTTTTTTTAAAACATTCCACACCATGGCAATTCGCTCCACTATTCCTAATGCAGAAAAATATCCCTGCAAAAACTCAATATCTACACAACATAAAGTTTCTAACGGTGGGTGCTAGACCACCCTCACACTGATTGGTGGTTGGGAAAAGGCTTTGAACAAGACATGTGTCAGACTTCCAACAATTATTCCCAAGAAAATCAAGTTAATTTCCTTCAATCTTCCTCACGGAGGAACTTGTCTCTCCCAAGTCTTGAGGTAAATATATGTCCTTCTGTATCTTCTGAGTGTGGGGTTCACAGACATGGGTGGGTCTTCCATGGGTTTCAACAGGGCCAACATTTTGAGGCCTATTAACGAAAAATAGATTATAGTGAAGGTAAGTGCATGTAAGTAAGTACAGGTTCACTATTCTTATCTTTACTACTACGAACCTTGAAAAGATATATATGTGTGTGTGTGTGTGTGTGTGTGTGTATATGTATGTATAAACAAACTTTCTAGTTGGGGTAGTAATAATGCGTTACTTTGCATTAAAAAAACCCTAGCAGGCCCCCAATACTCCCAGATTGCTTTGTTGTTTTCAGTATTCGGAGATGCTTTCATGTACATGTATTGTATACTTTAAGAGCAAGTAAAAATATGCTTAAAAAAGAAACCCTAGCAATTCACTGGAAAAACACAAAGGTTAAGGTGACTTTATAGGTAGATGAAAATGTCAGTTAAAAATACAATCTTAAAGTTACAAAAACACTGGCATTCACCAGTTATAGTTTACTGATCTAATTATAACTTATGCTCCCACCATGCACTGCTTATGATCTCACATATTTAATTACTCATGACATTTTCAACTAAATCAATGATGACAAATCTAAAATGACAGCATTGAATTCATCAGTGAATTTATAAGGTTTTTTTTAACATAAGGTAAAGTATTATTAACATACCTCACTGTCAATAGAAGGCCCTTCGCTACGTAATAAGGCTTGCATATGTGGAGGGAGTGAGTTCTCCATGTGAGCTGCACAGGGAGTTTAATCTGTGCATAGTTGGGGCTTGCCCCACTAAGGGGGCTTGGGTGCCTGGTGGCAGTGGGCTTTATCAGCAGTGGCTTCCTACCTAATGGGGCTTGGATCTCTGGAGAGGTGGGCTCTATTCACGGTATGCACACCGAGTGCAAACTGTGCATAGTAGGAGCTTCCCCACCTAATGGAGCTTGGGTCTCTGGAGGGAGTGGGCTCTACGCACAGCTTTGCACTGACCACTGACTGTGCATAGGACGGACTTGCCCACGTAATGGGGCTTGTGTGTTGAGATGGGGTGGGCTCTACATGCAGTCTGCTCACTTGTTATGTTCCATATAGGTACCCTAATATAGGCCCGGGTAACATCATACCCCTTCAACTACTTTACCTCCCCTACACTACACTGTAACGAGCCTTTTAGGATTGAACCTTTACCTAGTTCTAGTCCTGGGTGCAGAAGGAGGGTTTCTCCTAAACAATAGAGTCCTATAACTCCATCAATAGACTCACACATTATGAATGAATATTCATAAGGGTTCTTGGAAACCAGGCTGGGGCTACACCACCTTCCTCCCCCTATCTACGTACACGGTTCATCCCATACGTCATCCTCACATCTAACAATGGCTAATACAAGCAACAAGGGACAAAGGAACCCTAACTACTTTCTGTAAATACAGCACATCTTGCTAGTGTTAGTTAGAGGGAACCGAGACTTCCAGGCCGACACACTGACCAGAGACGCTGAGGCTTCTGCATTCAGATGCTCCAGCTGACAGTGGTCTAACACATCCCTCACGGGGTGTCCAACTCGAGACCAGGACGGGGTCCCACACTCTCTCATTTCAGGTAATGGGGTTAGACTAAATCCTAGAGGTATTCTTGGCTTTACACCTACTCACATGCTAGGTACACTTAGGTACATCTAGATAGGCATCATAGGAGTACGCGCTTCCTTTTATCATGCATTTTGTATCCATGTATGCATTTATGATTGTTGCAAAATGGTAGAACTGTACTATCCATTTATATTCACTATACTGCTGATTATATATCTCTGCTACTGTCTAACAATTATTGCAGCACATCTATTTTACATTAGAAGAACGACTGTGCAATAAATACTTATTGTAAGATGCCCGACTGCTTCTGCTGTGTAAGTCTCTGAGACAAGATAAGTAAGCACGAGTGACTGAGCGAAAAGTAGTATATTGTTTCCACGATCCTGAGGGATCAGGGTTGTCATGTTCTAAGGTTGCCAGAAACTATTCTCTCCCCGATAAGAGGAGACACTAGTGGCACTGTGAGCTAGCTTATGCAAACAGGCTAACATTTCTCGGTGGGGGTGCTCAGAACCAGTCTGCCACCAAACCCACAGTTTATGTTATCTGAACGCGCAGGTCCTCTATGGGTAATATAGGAACTACACGACATGGCGCCGCCAACATTGGTTGGGTACTTATTTAACAGTAGAATCTGAGTAGTTCAGTCGTGCTATTTCTCAGGGACCCCTACTCACATACACCAGAGACGTCTGGAGTGGGTGGGCACAAAACTCTGCCACAGGTAAGTAGGCAAAATATCCTATGTATTAGCTGTTGGTTAATCAAGCTTGAAGGACATTTTGTTCCTAAAAATTGTGCATAACACCTTATCTTAGTTCCATTGAACAAACTTCTCCTTTACAAAATGACTGAGAGCGAAGATAACCCGGTGGTGGCTAGACGCCTCTCAACAGGAGACGAAGAGGTGGATGGAATTCTCATTGCACCTAAATTCAGACATACTAACACCCTGAAACTACTAGAATATGGTTTAACACCTAGGGGTGGTATAGTAGCTTTCGTAATTGAGGCACACAAATAAAAACAAAACAGAGGTATTCTATTTGTGGGTTACATTCCCAGAAGCAGATGCAAGGACACAGACATTTCACTACTATACAGAAGGAGATGCACCACAGGAATATGGTCCTTGCGAGGACATATAAGTTCTACTCACGTACCAGGAACACCTATACTGGTTTAAAGGCGCCCTACCCCATATAAGAAACAGAGTAAGATTAGGCCCGCTCGGACGAGACGGAGCAACATGGCCAATATTAGCGGCCTACACACCACATCCTGACATTGAAACAATGCCACAACCAGACTTACTCTTACAACACAAGGATTTAATTAAAATCTACAGAAACCTGACACAGTTTGTCATGAGGACTTTCACAATCCAACCAACAACAGTTACAATAAATGGAACTCAATATCAGAGTACAGCAACTAAAATCACACCACAAACATTACACGCAGTAATGGGCAAGATGCCCACGAAACGTTAACAAATGCCATTCTGGGTAGCTCAGAAAATAACTCAGCTCGAAGCAGCATTCCCGAATACTACCCCGTTTGAAAAACACAGAATGCTAACAATCTGCTTGCCCATGGGGATAACACCACAAGTAGAGGATTGCACCTCTTGGGGTACAGTCTTTGCTGCCATATATACCAGAACACATGGTATTCCTTCATTAGCAGTAGTACCTGAAGTATTGAGACAAATACAAAACGAGTACGGAGCAGAGCCTGCCCTAAACTTAGGGATGAAGTTACTAAATAACTATGACCAGGTATCAGGCATAATACTAGCTAATATTAAAGGGGAAGATGCTTTAGTGTCAATCCGCCAACGCCTAAGGGAGTACAGTCCATTAAATCAACAACACGAACTGCCCAAAATAATTGAAACTGCGTATGCTGAATTGGGCAGAGACAGTTTGAGTGGGAAACCTTTAAAACCCCAACTGATGGGCAATCCTGAAAAGGACATTTCCAAGCAGACACCTGCTTCTTCTAAAAAGAAGTGGGATAATAAAAAACAACAAAACTTTAAAAACAGATCTCAATCCAGAGGTATATCTCCTGCACAGGAGCCCTCTGAAAAGAGGTATAACCTCAGGAATAGGGATAATATTAGGAAACCTGACAGGTATCAGGATACTGATACACGTTCCTCTCGTTCCTTTCAGGGCTCAACGAAAAACTCAGAGAGAGATGGACGGTCAGAACACAAAGAAGAGCGTACAAAGTCCAGAGACAAGCAGCAGGCTCAAGACTATACTTCCAAAAAAGAAGAAAATCCAAAATCAAAACCTCAGTTTAAGAAGAAGAAAGTTGCAGGCATAAAAATCAGACATGCCCAGAATTCTCAGGACGCAACTTCTGAATGGGGAATGGGCTCAGACGATGCTAGACAGTGCGGCAGAAGTAACAATAGCTCGCCAGAACCTGAAGGAATTTCTGGTGACAGCGGACTTGAATGATTACATCACGGTGGAAACACCAGATACAAGGGTGAGCGTCCCACATAAGTTACACAAAATAATACTCCAGATGGAGGGGACAAGCCCAGGAAAGTCAAAGGTCTCTTTTGGGAAAACCTATCATATGGTTATGACATCCTATTAGCTGAACAAGATTGGCCGTCAGCATTCATTATGGAGTGCCCTAGGGGAGAAACTGTAATTTTTCCAGCATTTTCCGACCTCGTTCCCATACACCTTAAACATGCATATGCACAGGAGTGGGCAGTGGCCCTAGCTCCAGCATTGTACAAAAATCATGCCGGATGGGATGAAGATTCAACCCACCACGTGATCCCGTTAACATTTTCACCAAATGCACAGAGGCAATATCCAATAAAGCAAGAAGCTAAAAAACAGGTCAGGGAGATCTTAGATCAACTTGAATACCAAGGGGTGATTGAAACATGCACCTCACCAATGAACAATCCTTTGTTTCCAGTATCAAAACCGAACAACTCATATCGTCTAGTTTTAGATGATAGGCATTTAAACTCATGCACAAAGACATTCGCTGTTCAAAACGCACACAGTGCTGCATTAATGAATAACATTGTGCGGAAAAAGTACAAAACTACACTAGATATCTCAAATGGATTTTTCTGCCAAAATATAGCGCCTGAAAGCAGGTATTTGACCGCATTCTCAGGGTTGGGGTCCCAGCGGCAATTTTGTCGCCTCCCCCAGGGGTATAAGAACAGCCCGGGGGTATTTTCAGCAAGAATAACTGAGTTACTCCAAAATGTTGATGAGGAAGCATTGTCCTATGTGGATGATATTTATCTGACGGACGATGACTTAAAAAGGCACTTGACCAGGGTGAGCACCATTATTATGGGATTCGTCTCTGAGGGCTACAAATTTAATTTTAAGAAATCAAAAATAGCCCACCTCTATGTCCTATTTTTAGGATATGAACTTTCAAGTGAAGGGAAAAGCCTGGCAGCTAACTTTTTTAGAAAAGTGTGCGCTGCTTCAACCACCAAAATCATTAAAAAATCTACGATCAATACTGGGATTCCTAAATTTTGGCAGAACATACATTTTAGATTACGCAGAAAGAGTAAAACCTTTCTATGACTTAATCAAACCTGACTTTTCAGTCAGACACTGGACACAGGAACACACAAACATCCTACGTTCACTACAAGAAGACATGATAGCTTCCAAACACTTACCAACACGCGTAAACGTACGCAACTTAGTGATCCAAATAATAGCGGGTCAATGCGGGTACACTTACTTAACCTTCAATGAAGGCGAAACCGTACCAATCGCTTACAAATCACACCTGTACACAAGTGCAGAAATGCGTTTCACTTCAACAGAAAAAATCCTGACAGCAGTTCAGACCGCTGTAGCAAGAGAAAGAGCACTGGCTCAGGGGAAACGCATAATTGTCGTAACCCCAGTACCAGCTTTAGAAGTTGTTACAAAGGCAAGCATTTCAAATGCAAAAGCCTTACATCCAAGATGGATACAATGGGCTAATTCTCTTACTGCAACGGACGTTGAATACAGATTTGATCCAAGTCTAAAAACACAAGCATTTCTGCATTATGAACAAGAATACCCTCTGCCAAATGAAATATTGCCTCTCGATCAGTATGAATATATTATTTACACTGACGGATCAGCTCAACCGGCCATAGGGAGTAAGAAAAATTACAGCGCAGCATGTGCTATCGTTAAAGGTCGCATGTGGGATGGAAAGTTCCATCCAGGAGACTGCATGGCTCAGTTGGCTCAGTTGGCAGAGTTAAAAGCACTGGTGAATACTGATCACGAATTCCCCACACTTATCGTGTGTGATTCCTTTTACTGTGTACAACCATACAATGAATATTTATATAATTGGGAACAAAACGGGTTCAAAGATGCAAAAGGTGGCACATTTAAGCATAAAATGCTATGGGAACAGGTAGTTGAGTTGAAGAACCTAACTACTGAGGGCTCCCGTGATCCATACACTGAGTCATCAGCGTGATGGCGTTCACGTTGAAGGGAATTCATTGGCTGATGAACCGCAAAGGGGGCTGTATGTACAGCGTCGGTAGCTGCAATCACTCATTCAAAAACGAGGATAGATGGTGAGATTATGGTGGCTGTTATTGCTTCAAGCAAAAACAGCAGTGCAGTACCAAAGAAATTTCCACTCAAGTACTCCTACAAGTTAGATGCAAACAACATTCCATTTGCTCAGATTCCTGGAGTGGGGGATAGAGTAATTCCAAATATGGATCGTAGGCAAGGTTTAATTCTAGCAGCACACGAGGGTTTGGGCTCTGCACATACAGGCGTTACAGCAATTATTTCATTGTTGAAACAGCGCTATTGGTGGCCTGGTCTAACAAAACAAACTAAAGACTGTGGGGCCGATTCTGATGCGGGTGGAAAAGCTTCCCGACCGAATCGGTTGGGAAATGGTGTCCGACCCACTCGGATCGGGAAAGTCCGACCGGCGGAGTAGGATGCATCCGGATGCTTCCAGATACGATTTGGTTGAACTCCCATTGACTTCAATGGGAACATTTGTTCCTAACCGCATCAGAATTGGGCCCTCGGTCGGGAAGACACGTTCCCGATCCGATTTGGAAGGAGCAAATGCCGTTAGGAGGCCTTCCTAACCGCATCAGAATCAGGCCCTCGGTCGGGAAGCTTTTCCAACCTGCATCAGAATCGGCCCCTGTGTCTTGAAATGTGACATCTGCCAACAGATGAAAGGCTCCACCATAACACGCCCGGCAGACACCGCTATTAAAATCAGACAAACCTCTTGCATGTGTGTATCTGGACCACTGTGGCCCCTTACAATCTGATGGGGCTTACAAGTATATCATGGTTGCAGTGGATTCCTGCTCAAGATTCCTATGGGTTTGGCCTCAGCGCTCGGCTGACGCTCAACCTGTTATCAAAGATTTGCGAGTCTGTTAAGGGACATACGCAGTTGGCACGTTACATTCTGACCGTGGCCCAGCATTTAGCTCTCAGGCTTACAAAGAGGCCATGGAAGGTATGGGCATAGCATTGCGGTACTCCTCTCCGTACCATCCTGAGGGAAATTCGGTTGTGGAGAGGAAAAACCGGGACTTAAAGCAATCTTTAACAGCTAGGGTATTAGGCAAGGGCGGTAGTTGGGTCAATCACCTATATGGGGTACAAAGGGCACTCAATAACCAGCCCAGAAGTTCTCTAGGGCGTGTCACTCCATATGAGGTCCTATTTGGGACGAGAATGTGGGTACCTGATCTTGATTGTGAAGGCACAGTGGCGGATGAGAAGCCATTTGATATCTATGATCGTTTGGCTGTTTTACAGGATCTAAATGAATCCAGGACACAACAAAGCAACGTCCATTTAAAACAGACCGCCACCGGGGAAGTCAAGGCAGTCACGGCAAGACCTGTCTGGATCCCAAAAGTCGGAGATCTGGTCAGAGAGAAAATAGCGGACAAAAAAGAATTTGGACCATCATACAGAAAGCCTGTACCTGTCCTGGCAGTTCAAGGAACAAGAACTGTGCTTTTGCCGCCTCTTGCCGGGAAAAAGGAGAAAAGATTTGTCTCAATCGACTTAATTAAACCACACTATGTGGCCGATACTGAACAGTAGGCCTCGTGGACTCCACAGTAGCAGACGCCCTCCTCTAGCTACCATCCAAGAAGTTCAAACAGAAAGACTCATCACGTTTGAAGAGCCTCCTGTGCGGAATGAAGGACTAAGCAACAATGCTATGGAACTCGTTCCCCTTGAACCAGAAGTTCAACTTGAAAACTCAATTCAAAACAACACACAAGTTGCAATTAGACCAAATACAGACGTCTACGTCAACATGCCTCGACGAGAGCAAAATGCGATTTCAACAAATCCCGATGCAATCCCTACAATTGATCGAACTGCTTCTGGCTACTTCATGAACTTTGGTACGTTTTCCGTGGATCCAAGTGAACCGGAAACAACGCCAGCCCAAAATTCATGCAAGCAGCAAGTTAAAAACTTTCTAAACTTTCTCAAAAAGACTTACCTGGTATCGCCTTGGGTAGAACTATGGGTAATTACTGGGATACTATTTTTTCTTTTCTGGCTAGGCTTAGTTATAACTTTTAGCATGCTTATTAATGGACAATACCTTCAACAAAGCTCCACGGCCCAAAAAGTTAATTTGATTTTAAAACCACATCAATCTTCACATCGTGAACAAAGAGACTTGTCAACAGTGAACATCACAGCAGTTCCTATACGGGACGGTATAGTCTGGGACAAAGTTGATTTTGATATATTCGGTCCGACTGAACTTTTAAAACTTTCACATGTATTTAAAATTTCATTAAGTGATATCATTACCTCCAGTACATTTTCTGATGATTGGGACTCTGAAACTGTTAATAACATGTTGTCTGATTTAGAAAAAACTGCCG
The DNA here is from genome assembly GCA_963921515.1 of Calotriton arnoldi. Lineage (NCBI taxonomy): Eukaryota > Metazoa > Chordata > Amphibia > Caudata > Salamandridae > Calotriton > Calotriton arnoldi. The sequence goes on from CAWUFW010001962.1 coordinate 879,396, forward strand.
CATTTCCGAACACTGAAATGTTGGATGGTAATTCAGACTATGACACTTTGTACTGTTACCAACATTATGGTCATCATTTCCTACACAAATCTATTTCACCTAGAAATGTTTTTGAGTACCACCAGTGGGAACATTGCCCTACACCACCAAAAAGTAGTTTGCATTCATTTGCACAGAAATTTGCATATTTTTCAGGTTTTAACACCACTGACCCGACCTCATATTATTATAAGGTTACACCGACATCGGCACTGAAAATTATGTTAACAAACACCAAACAGATATACTCTGCTTCCTTTATTGCCCAATTGTCTGAACAAGGTTTTGACCTATGGAAGGACACAATAGACTTAAAATCAGTCTGGGGTTCTAGGGACTGGCAAGTCCAGGGAACAGAAGCGCTATTTAGAGCATGCCTCATTCCACAGCAGATGATATTTCTAAATGACACTGTGAAACAGACGTCCTGTATTGGATTAGCCAAAACCAAGGACCTGAACACACACCGGTTTCCAACACCATCACAGATGGAGGGGTGGCAAAATTTAACTTAAAAAGTTGGGGTAACACTAGATGACATTTTACAGTACAATAGAACAGACCCTGATTGGCAAAAATGGGTGGTTTGGCCCTTAGACACGAACACATGTCAGAAAAGATTCTGGGGTATGACCGAAGGGTTCAATATCTACAGGCCAGACCCACGTTATGTACAAAGAGAACATCCAGGGGTAGTGACGACCTACAGTGTTGGGAAGTTGTGCCTTGATTGGCTAGAGACCTCAACACTTACAGCAGTGAAACAACACTTGACCTTACTCACACAAGACATGGATCTTAGGGATTTTTTACTAGGTCCCAGGAAACCTCGTCAGAAACGTTATATATATGCTGGCATTTATGCTGCCTATAATGAAAACTGGAAAATATCCCAACAAGAGGCCGCAGAGAGAATACGGGAAATAGACCGTATTAACTTGGAGAAATCTCTAGCAGTTGTAGACAACGGGTTAACAACTTTGACCTCCAGGATATATTCCTTAGGCAACATTGTATCTTCTGCGATAGACATACTTGAACAAGATTTAGCCATATTACAACACGGGCAATCTCAGCTACGTTCTGGTATGTTATTGAGCTGGACGCTGCAATCTTTGCGTGCAGGCTATGTGCCTTGGCGTTATATCAACAGTACGTCTTTGTTTTCTGAATACAATCTAACAGATAAACAGATGGAAATGGCACAAAGGGGAGAAAAATATACAATGCCGTGGATTGAAAAACTGGACAGGTTACCATTCACGGTAGCGGAATTTCCATCTACGGAATGGCTTATCGATGGCCACATCACTCTACCGGTCACTACTTTTCAGTTTCAATATTGCCTTGAGCAAAGGCAGTCGAGCAAATATGAAAAGATGGGTAAGGAATACATTAAGGAATCTTGGGAGTTACCTTACAGATTTCGATGTCGGAGTGGGGATCGAGAAGTGTTTCTAAGTGGTACAAACTGCAAGAACACTCTAAGCGGTTCTCTCATGTGCCAGGACATTTCATTGCACGGAGCTTGTAATTGGTCGGTAGCAAACTTGTCCTGCCACATGAAAGGGACTCCGGCTGCCGTGATTAAACCGGTATTCGAGCTGCTCTCGAATGCAAGTTACTTGATGCTGAACTATCAAGGTTGCTGTGGGATGATTCCGGGCATCGCCTATCTGGTCACTGTGAATTCCAGGGTTACTTGCTGTATGCAAGTATTGTTTCCCCCAACAAGTACAGTCAGGGATGCGCCGTTATGGCCTTCATTGAATGTTTCCTTTATACAGTTTGATACTTTGAGCAGACTGAAAGCCATGCTTTTGCAGCGAACAGTACCCTTAACCTCCGCTCGAGAGACCTTTGGTCTTCAAATCGCAAGGACCTCGACTGAGATACAGGCACTTATACGTACAAACTGCCCCTTTCATTTCGCAGAAATGGTGGGTCGTATCTTTAACATGTCTGATACGAGTGGTATTGTACACCTATTTAAGACCATAGGGTCAGGATTTCTAAGCACCTTTCAGACAATCCTCGGAGTTATTCCAAATTTTATACACTCCGTATTGGAAAGTATTTTTGGAGGTCTTCCGCTGATCCTGCTTTATATCGCAGGGATCCTGATTGTCATTTTTCTGCTCCGCAATGGACGGCCCAATTACCAATGAGATAGCAAAAGCGCTCCTGGAGCGCAAATACCGTGAGCGCATGGTACAGCATCTGGTCACAGCTCGCCTACGGAAACTGAGTGCCTCTTCTTTCCTATCGTTTAGGCCAGTCTGGATGGACTGCATCTTACGTCTTCTTCGATGCCTGTTTTGCGGTGACGAATGCGTGTTGGACCTCTGTCTGACACTTGCAACGGACACGCCTGCGGACTTGAATACCCGGCCGGAACCCCTGAGGGCCCATGTTCGGCAATGTCCCCAGCGTATTCCCATATTGATGGCTGCATTCCTCGAGAATCCGCAGGTGCCTTTTACAACTGGGTTGAGCATCAGCTCCACCACGAGCACCCAGGTATTGACTACAGCCCCGGCTGCCTCTACACCAGCTGTTGGCAGTGCTGAATACCATCTGTGCTCCATTGACGTACTTTGTGAGGTGTTACAAGGACCGTCCCCTGCAGCAGCAAGCAACGACGATGTTACGTCTCCCAGCCAGGACACTTAATCTAAAATTGGCTCATCGTGTGCTGGGAATGAATTCAGTTTGTTCATTTTTTCCAAAACTCAACTAAATTTGGAACATTTCCTTTAATATTGACACTTTCGCTGAAAAGCATGGCCTCCTGACGCTTATAGTGGTTCGACCTATATAAACGAACTCATCTAGGACTTTGGCTTAAAATAACATTTCCAAAAAACAAAAACAACTGACTTTCAGTAGAATTTTCACCTCTTAGACTATTTTTAAATGTTTTTAATGTTTTAGAAATATGTTCTTACGTGGCTCACTGATATTTTTATGCGCTGCTACCTAGTTGAAATAGTAGTTCGCTAGCATTTTTATCATTGTTGACTGTTCGGAAGAGGAGTGGGTGTTATGTTCCATATAGGTACCCTAATATTGGCCCGGGTAATATCATACCCCTTCACCTACATTACCTCCCCTACACTAGTCTGTAACGAGCCTTTTAGGATTGAACCTTTACCTAGTTCTAGTCCTGGGTGCAGAAGGAGGGTTTCTCCTAAACAATAGAGTCCTATAACTCCCTCAATAGACTCACACAGTATGAATGAATATTCATAAGGGTTCTTGGAAACCAGGCTGGGGCTACACCACCTTCCTCCCATATCTACATACATGGTTCATCCCATACGTCATCCTCACATCCAACAATGGCTAATACAAGCAACAAGGGACAAAGGAACCCTAGATACTTTCTGTATAAATACAGCACATCTTGCTAGTGTTAGTTAGAGGGAACCGAGACTTCCAGGCCGACACACTGACCAGAGATGCTGAGGCTCCTGCATGCAGACGCTCCAGCTGACAGTGGTCTAACACATCCCTTGCAGGGTGTCCAACTCGAGACCAGGATGGGGTCCCACACTCTCTCACTTCAGGTAATGGGGTTAGACTAAATCCTAGAGGGATTCTTGGCTTTACACCTACTCTCATGCTAGGTACACTTAGGTACATCTAGATAGGCATCGTAGGAGTACACGCTTCCCTTTATCATGCATTTTATATCCATGTATGCATTTATGATTGTTGCAAAATGGTAGAACTGCACTATCCATTTATATTCACTATACTGCTGATTATATATCTTTGCTACTGTCTAACAATTATTGCAGCACATCTATTTTACACTAGACTGTGCAATAAATACTTATTGTAAGACGCCCGACTGCTTCTTCTGTGTAAGTCTCTGGAACAAGATAAGTAAGCACGAGTGACTGAGCGAAAAGTAGTATATTGTTTCCACCATCCTGAGGGATCAGGGTTGTCATGTTCTAAGGTTGCCAGAAACTATTCTCTCCCCGATAAGAGGAGACACTAGTGGCACTGTGAGCTAGCTTATGCAAACAGGCTAATATTTCTCGGTGGGGGTGCTCAGAATCAGTTTGCCACCAAACCCACAATTTATGTTATCCGAACGCGCAGGTCCTGCATGGGTAATATAGGAACTACACGACACACTGTGAGCAGAATGTGCATTATAAAGGCTTGCCTACCTAATGGGGCTTGGTTCTCTGCAGGGAGTGGGCTCTATGCATAGTCTGTGTGCTGAGCCCTGACTGTGCATAGTAGAAGCTTGGCCACCTAATGGTCTTGTGTCTCTGGAGGGAGAGGGTCATCCTACATTTTGTCCTTGTTCATAATGTTCCCATTTTATATAAGGGGTAGGGCATTTTCTGTCCTTCCCATAAGTGAGGCATAATGGTCATAATTCTTATGATCTAATAATCACAGCTTATCAAGGGTAGATTTAGTATAGTAATCTCATGTTATGTCACTACTTTCATGTTCCAGCATGGCTTGGCTCACCCTCATTTTATTCTTAGCAATAGAAGATATTTTCATCAATTCATCACAAATGGTGGCCTTACAGGCCACCCATATATTTTGTGCTGAAGTGATTAAGCCTCTATAAGAGTACAAATTACTTAGGTAGTCTCTCAGGGATGCTTTCTCCTTGGGATATTCTACGTTTAGTTATGTTCATTCTCCATGGTTTAGAGAGCAGAGCAATGTGACCAATCTATATGGAATATTTGGATCGACAAGTGATCAGAAATTTCACGCTCCTAGATCAAACATTGGGAGAGTAGTGGTAGTACTAAGTCCAAAGTCAGGAAATATTCTATTCTAGAGCCGGAGCCACTGCCACACAATACAATGGTGTTTTCTTCGTCATTAAGATGGAGCAGTCGCCAGGGGTCAGTACGCCATGGTCCCATATTACGTCTTGCAAGGTAGCTTTGATATTCTCAATAGCTTTGTTGACACCTCCTGATCAAACTTTAGTACGGTCTATACCCAGGTTCTAGTTTTCCAATTTAGAAATGACCTTTGATAGTGAAGATAGAAGTGTGACTTTTTAGTACTTGGGACATTAACTAAACTGATGGTGAATACTGAGAAATGGAAATGAAATTGGCAAAATCAAGTCTGCCAGTGGGTCCACCCAAGTCTTCTTTACTGAGTATTGTAAAGATTTTCAAAAGAGAAGTATCTCCCTGCATCTCCTATGACACTATGTATCACTGGAAGTTGACTGAGCCTCTGCAGATTGAGATTCTACTTGTGTGAGATCAGTTTCTTGTATCATAGCCATGAGGGGAATTTGGTGGTTAGGTATGAGAGTTGCTTTGCATATTTCACATAATGTGTCATAGCATTTACATTAGGAGAAATCAAGCTCAGAAGCGCCTGTTGGATTGGCTATGGCATGTTGTATTATGGCATTTATAAGTAGAGTGGGAGAGAGATAAACCCAGTGAAGGAGGCAATAAGATGATAGGGTTGAGTCCTATGAAAATGCATCAGCAAAACAGGAATGTAGGGAGGAAGTGCTGAATCAACATTCAGTGAAGGTTGTTTTTTACAATGCTGGGCTATTAGAGTGGCAGGAGGATGTGCTAGACTTTCAGACACCTGAGAATGGACAGGAAAATGGAAAATACCAAAAGCAACAATAGAGATGCATCTCTGGGAGGAAGGAAAGGAGGCTGGGAAGGAGGTTCGGAGAACTTGACAAGCACAGAGTGAAGAGGGGATGTGAATGTGTCAAGGACTATGGAGGCTATACATACTTAGATAATAAATGTAATACAGAAAAATAAACCTATCAAACTACTCTCAACAAACCACTGTTTTCTTTCATTCCGGAGGGTAATGCCTCCATTATCTGATATATCCCATTTACTCTCAGAATCAATATTTCAAAATGCAATGCATTTGGGGCATGCCATAGTACACATTAGTGGACAAAAGGTTCCTCCTCACGATAACCCTGTCTCCCAGTGTTGCTCCTTGGGGAACTAATTAATACTCACAGGGTGGTGCTATACATCAAACATTGTACCAGAAAATATCAGTCAACTGTAAAATAAGGATGAAGTTAATACACCCACTGCCATTATATATCCCAGATTTAACAGTATGGGAGAGGTGACACTTATGTGGAGAACAGCATGCTCTGTGCAATAAGAGTGCTCAACCCAATCTATACTAAACATACAATTCAACATCATGTCTGCAACACTGCCTGAGGTGTCTTTCAGTGTGTAATGTGATTGTGCATATGGAGATGAAGAGAAATTAAAACAAGAGCATAAATAATCATGAAGCATCTGTGGCTCATGCATTCAGGGGGTTCTGGATTTGCTCCTATCTTTTTCTGGACTCTCTCTAGGTTTGTCCATATCTTCATGAGTGCTTGTAAATGTTCCTTCTCTGCCCATGAACTGCTCATGTTGTTTTCTGTTGGTCTTGCTGGCATAAGAGGCACCACTGGCATGTACGACACATGTTCTGGGGATTGGGATATATTCATGTAGGACATGAGCATCTTTATGAAGTGTTCTAAGTCCTCTGGTTCCTCAAGTTCCCTGTTTTTCCTTCAATGGTGAGTAACATGGTTGCTGGCTCTTGTAGTCAATATTTGATGTCCCACTTACACATCACTGGTCTAAGGCATGGGAAGATATGCCTCTTCTGGCTTGCTTCTTGTGAAAAATCCATCAATATATATATCTTGTACAATCGTTAGAGTATCTGACCCTTTTACTTCTTAGCCATGGTTATAATTTGGCAAGCTTCTCTGGTGGAGTAGGAAACAGGCAATTATCAGTATAGGATAATCCGATCTGGTGATTTTCCTGGAGCGTATTCTCTGTGCCAACTGGAACTTCAGAGGTGACTCAAAAGACAATTTAATCAGTTCCAGTAGGAAGGATTCAAAAAATGTACATGTCTCAATAGATTCCAGACCCTCTGGTGCTCCTAAGATTCATATGTGGTTCTGCCTACATCGGTACCACCATCTTTGCACTCAGTGATTATGGATCCTGTTCCACATCTGGGCCCTTGCAGATCAGAACAACCTAGTCCAACTGAGATATTCTGGGCCATATTATCAAGAACGGCGCAAACATTATCGCCGCTTTAGCGGCAGGAAACTGCAGCTAAAGCGGCGATAAGGGGCTTGATAATATGCCTATAGAATTCAATAGAAGCCCATGTTTGATGTCCTTGACACCAGAACATGGGCTTCTGTTGGAATTCTATAGGGCATATTATCAAGCCCCTTATCGCCGCTTTAGCAGCAGTTTCCTGCCGCTAAAGCGGCGATAATGTTTGCGCCGTTCTTGATAATATGGCCCTCTATTTCTACTGCCCTCATGCAGTATCCTCACTGACCAAGCCCATTGTTGATTTTATGGACATTATCCCTCTTATCAGGGTTTCAAGTGTGGCATCTGACATCTAGTCAGGATAAGTATTTCTAGCGGCTGCTGTTAGTTTCCCAGTGACAAGTTGCTATAGGTTTGGGCATGCTAAGAGTACCCAATGGGGTCAGTTTGTCAGTAGGCTGAAGATTGTTTCAAGATCAGCAATAGATAATATTGTATGTGTCCCAGAACAGGAGCTGGGATGTTGAATAATATATCCAGAGTTGCTCATGTATCCAATGGTGGCCAAGTAGTAGGGAAGGTTTAAGGCCAATGATGATTGGAAAGGTTCTCTACACTACAGAATACGGTGCCCTTAGCAAAAGCTGATCAATATAGCATCAAGTAATTCATACTAATAAAGCCTGCTTCTGATCCCTAAGTGGATAAGGTCTGCAAGTTCACTGTCACCCCTGTGTAGCAGGCGTAAGGCAGCAAGATATGTTAGGGCCGGTCAGCTGTTGTAGAACCCCCAATAAACATAGTCAGTTGGGACACTTAGTGAAAGTTCACCATAGCAGACAGGAAACTTGGTGGTCACAGCGAGTCTCACCCGGCAACATTCATATTTACCCTTGTGTTACTAGTGAGAAAGTCCATATAAGATGTCTTGTTTGCTCATATGGGAAAGGTCCATAAAAATTCCAGGGCTAGAGGAAGGATGTAGAAGTACAGAAAATTGCCTCTCATGCATGGAGGAAGCCTTGGGGGGCCATACCCTGCCAATGCTCCTCATCCATGCAGCCTGTCGTTGCTTCTGTTCCATGCAGGATCGAACATCGACAGAAAATAGGTTTGGGCACCAAAATAAAAGTATCTCCCAATAGCCAATCAGGTAGTTAAAAAAGTGCCCCATGTTTACAAAATGGTTAGTTTTGAACTTTTTAAAGACATGTTATGTATGTACTTTGCAATGTATGGGAGACTGCATGCATTTGTACTTCCTGCAGCCAATATTTGTGGCAATATCAGGGAAACCAACATTAGAAATTAGCACAACAAACCATAAAACAGGCCCATAAACAGCCAAGAATAAGCAACCCTGCACTGACCTATCAGGCCAGTCGACCCTGGTTCTGTGTGTAGATGAGGAAGGCCAGGCAAGTCGCCTTTCAGACTTCATGTAAATTTTGATGCCAGGGTCACTGCCTGTGACCGATGGGTTCTGGTCTCCAATCCTGTCCACTGCATCATTGAGCCACTATTGATGCTTTGGCTGCAAGCCCCCGGGACACAGGCAGCATTTCTTTCAAATGCTGCACATACACGGTACTGTGGTCGTCTCTCCTTAAACATAAGAGATTTTGAAGCTCCACCAATTGGTTCCTCTGGTAGGTAGGGGTTTCTGTGGGGTCTGTTCTGGTAACTTTGCATTTCCATTGCATGAAGCTTATCTTGTACATGTATTTGTATAGTTAAAACAATTAACAGTGTGGAGGTAATAGGGTGATCACCTACCAAAGCAAATGTACCCTGTAAAGCCTAGAGCCATTTAGCATGATATCAAAAAGGATTTTCTTTTATTGTCAGCAGTTCATGCAAGTATGGATATTACATCATATTCTCTGTCACCTTCTTCTAAAATATATAATCTTTATGTAAGATTTTCCAGTCTCTTGGCCTATGTCTCTCTTGTAGTGAGTCTGTCCCTTAGGAACATCCTCCTGCGTCCTCATTTCTGTGAGAAAAGTAGAAGGTAAATGCCAGGTTCTCCTGTGGCTCTCCATACCGGTTCTCTCCCATCCTCTTATTACCCTTCCCATAGTTGTTCCTCTATCCCCTTTTTCCTCTATCACTTGCTTAAGGATGGATTAAAGCAGCAGTGAGTGCTCATCATACTTGGTCTGCTGCCTTCTCTCAGACTCTTTACAGATAAGAATTTGAGAGAAAGAGGTACTTCTGTCTAACCTGCCTTCTGTTCTCTGACTGGATCTCCTGAAACAAAGACTGCTGTCTAACAACTGTGTGATTATTCCTAATGGTGGTCCATGCTAGCCATCCTCATTGGGATGGGGGCCAATCAAAAAATGGAAATCCCGCTCCACTCCTTTTGGAAACTTGGAATGTATCATGAGATCTTTGTGGTATTGGGATTAGTCTTCTTCTGCTGTATTAGGGTTGTGCTAAGAATAGCTGTATATGTTGGCAGCCTGTATATGGAAGCCCACAATGCCTGCAGCATTCACATTAAGAAAATAGCCCATCCAAGGAAATGATCGGCTCCTCCACTGGCGTGTGTATGCAGACTGGTTTTGGTGGCTTATTCATGTGAGCATTGCTAGCTTTAGGTGTTTTGTTCCAAAGCAACTAAAAGATTTTGTGATTTAAATTTAGAATTCTGGTTGAGGAATTCTAGTATGCTGCAAATACTCTGCATAGTGTTTAGGATTAAAGGAGGTATTCTTTATAAGTGGAGAGGACACCACTACAGGTTGATATAGCTGAGAAGGAAATGTTTTCCTTGTTTTTACAGTTAATAATCCGGCATTGATAACCAAGGACTATGATTTAAAATCATGGGTGTTCCCAAATAAGAGTGTCTTTGGTTAGATATGTTATTGGAAAGGCAACTTTAGATGTATCTTCAGCACAATCTTAAGTTTGGGCTAAGAAACCTGTGGACTTTGTGCCAAAAAGGACCACATTGCTGGACTACTGTTATCTTCTTCGTGATTATTATTGTTTGAAGAAATGATTTCCAAGATTTGGGCGGAAGTAGCAGTGGCAATTGTAGTAGGAGTCATTTAATTAATTAAATTTAGAAAATATCCTTTTCTGTTGTGTGGTATCCAAATCTTTGTGTATCTTGGTAATAAACTGGGCCGTCGCTTGAATGGGGTTTTCTTTCAGATTATTTCACCACTAACTCTTCTCAAATGACACAACAGACCCATAAGGTAATTAGTTTCACAGGCTCATAAAGATAATTCTTCAGTGAGGTAATGATCTACCTTGCTACGACATATCAATAAACGTATACATCTCTGTGTCCATAGTGTTTTGCCTACTGGTACCAAGAGTTTTATGAGGATTTCACTGAACCTGCCATTAACTCTCACAGGCCCAAAGCGGTGCCTGTATCTTGCCCCAAATAATCATAATAGCCCGGCAAATCGTTACGGTCACTGTAGGGTGTGGGGGCAATATCTTCTTCACATGCCTAGCAACTAGCCCTCAGTCTACACAGAAGGGTACATTTGAGATATTTCTGGTACCTGTACACTAGAATACTTATGAAGAGCACTATATATTTAACAGACGCTATCGCTCCAAAATCTCTTGGTTCATTGTTTGAATTTCACAGTGCCAAGGTGTCCACAGTGGATATAAATTCAGATTTTTAAAGGGGTGTTTCTTGTCCTAATAACACTCTGAATAACTAACAACTCACTTCCTGCTGTTTCTGTAAAAGCTGCACACAAGTGCAACGCTCTTCTTTAGAATGAGAGAGATGTTGACTAGGAAAATGTACCACCTTATTTGTCTACTGAGCTAGAGTGTTCATGCATCAAACAAGCTATAATGCTGATGGCAAACTATAGTGCTGTGAAACTATGATGCTAATGGCAGTCTACATATGTCCACCACCCCTTGCTACGACATTTAATACCTGCCATCACTGTTCTTTCCCATCATCCCCTGCTCATCAAGGAAGATTGCTCAGTGGGATAAAGCTTGCTTGCCACTGCCAAGCATTGCTATAAAGCCCAAAGGTTCAAATCCAGGAAACTAGAGTCAGCCTTCCATCCTTCCAGGGTAACAAAATTAAGTACCAGTAAAATGGATAATTGAAACATCTATTAGTTAAAGCATTTGGAAATATCTGAAATATTATATGAAGAGCAATATAAAACAAGGTATTATTATTTTAAATATTATTATTGCTACGATTATTACTACTAATACTATTATTATTATTATTGTCAATAATAATAATAATAATAACAATAAACACTTTGAATAATATATATACTACTACTGCTACTACTACTACTAATAATAATAATAGTAACATAGCTTGCCCTGCATCAGCCCCCTCTCTTCACTTCTGCCCATTATAACCCTGTGTCCATCCCTTTGTGTCTAGTGCTGCCTCTGAACCTTTTATGGTCAGCACTGTTTCCTTTGGCTCTCAGTGCCTGACCCCTGAACACCAGAGGCACTTCTCACAAATACTCGCTATTTATCATAGTCTTATCAATTATTCCCCGCTGAGCGCTGTTTCCTAGCACCAATCTTGGCTATCACACCCCATTTGCACTGCCCCTTGTGCTCACCAATAACCCCAAATGCCACTCCTTGCCCCGCACTGACTAAGACTGCTGCAACAATCACTTCCCTTTCAACCACTGGTCAGGGCCAGTGCTGGACAGGGTATGGAGAACACTGCTGAATAGGATTTGATGAGTGCTTCAGGATGGTGATGAGGTCAGTGCTGGACAGGTTGTGAGAACTGCCCTTGCACCACAAACCCGGCCCTGCACAACTCATAATGTGTCAAGTGCTGCCCACCACCCATGTCTTCTCTGATTTCTCACCTACCTAGCACTGTCTCTACTTCTCACAGCCTGTTGTGAACTATCAGCCACAGCCAGTAAATCACACCCCATCAAACTTATTCAACACTGTCCCTGCCCTTCAAATTCCTTCCAGCACTGCCCTTGTCCTTTCGCTCTGTTCAGCATATCCCCATATACTCTGTTCTGCACTGCACCTCATGTCTACCCAGCTCTAACCATGCACCTAACTTTCTATGCAGCTACCAACTTCCTAAACTGATACCTACCTTTAGTGCTAACCCTCATCCTCAGTCTAGCACTACCCCTGTGCCACATATACTGTCAAGCCCTGAGCCTGACACTCACATGTCCTGTACACCTCCCAATGTTGTCTTTGAATTGCGCCCTGTCCAGCACACTCTCCCACACCTTCCCAGCATGACACTGCCCTCAGCTCAATCCGTCCCTACTTCTGTAACTAGACCAGCTACAGGGCGCTCTCACACTGCCATCACTTCCAACCAGCACTACCTCTTTCTCTAAAACTGTTATCTCCCCTAACAATCATACCCAGCACAGAACTGTTCTTGGCACTTGAAACCATCAGTTTCCTCACATTGTACAGCACTGTCACTACTACTTGGGTAGCACTGGCATGCTCTATATACTATATAAAGCATTGCACGTGACCCTCAGATTCTATCTACCACTGACTCTTCTACATATATAACACTCAGAACTGCCCAGCACACAGGCTCGGAGAAATGCAGTTAACCATACCAGAAACCCCAAAGCTTCCTTGACACCTGAACCCTCAGGTCTACTACCTTCACTTGCTGCAGTAAGTCCTGACACTGGCATTGTCCATGATCCTCAAAGTCCAAAACTTCAGCTGGCACCATGCTCAGCACTGTCCTTCTGAATGTGCACACATTGAGTAAGTGGTAAGTCTGAGCAAACTTTACATTACACTGACAATCTCAGTAAGATTGTGGATTTTCCATTAAGCTTATACCACAAAATGCCAATATTATGGCTTTATGCTACTTCAAGTGATACAGAAGCTCATTTGTGAAGAAATATTATTGAAGAAACAGAGCTAGCATTGCTTAAAGTGCAAGCTCATCAGGAACAGTGCTGAAATTGGAAAACATTTACAACGGAAACATATAAATTGGGGGTCAAGGTGTGGCAGAGGAAAGGGGGTGGAGTTATGAGTGGTTGAGCTTGAAAAGCAGAGTCTGACAGTCGACATATATATTTTCTTTTCTAAACAAATCTACAAAGAAATTTCAACAAGGGCATATGAGAAAGTAAATCGGTTCTAGAGTACTTATTTGGTCACAAAGAGGCAGCATTTTAAAATATCTTACAGAATTGAGACAAACGCTACAGAGACATTGTGAGCCCAGCAGTTTTGAGGGGAATATAATAGTGGTAAGATTACTCTAGGGGTTCTCACAGTTCTGGGAGAGATCTGTATTTTGTCCAGTCACAGTTTTTACTCATAATGTAGCCTAGAGAGTTAATGTGCCTCCTGCAAAGCACATTGTGTAACGTGCAGATCATAGATTTGCTTTTTTATTTTGATAGCAAAGTGGGCTACTTCTTTTGACTCTGAGATCATTTTGTTACTTCCAGCTCATAAGCTGCAAGCCTTCTAATATAGCACAGTGCTCTATTTACCATTATTGAGGAGCTGCATGCAAACTGTATTAAGTTATGGGCAGGAGCGGCCCGTGCAGGTGAGAGCGGTGGGGTGGGGGGAGTCGACAGACAACGATGAGATAAAATGACATTTAAAAAAGAAAAACACTAACATTGCGCTCACCGCATCGCCGATTCAGTGATGCGGCAAGCGCAAGGTAAGTGTTTTTCTTTTTTTAAATTAAATTTTATCTCGTTGACGACTGTCGACTCCCCCCACCCGCCCACCACTCTTACCTGCATTGGCCGCTCCTGATTATGGGTTTAGATCCTTATTGTTTTTTTTTTTCTCAATCAATTGTTATTTTAATATTGCAAATGTTAATGTTATAGGAACTTATAAAACGCAGCGGTTATCCGGAGGTGTCCTGGTGCTAGTCATCATCCCCTGAGTAAAGAACAGTAAACCGCAATTACAGGTTAAAAAGCCAGGTCTTTTGTCCCTTCCTAAATGTCAGGAGATCTGTGGTGTTTCTCAGGAAAAAAGGAAGGTCATTCCAGGCTTTTGCAGCACGCACGATAAAGCTTCTTCCACCCCAAGAGGCTTTTTTTGTAAGTGGTACTATCACCATCTTGGCTTCCATAGAACGCAGGATTCTTTTAGGCCGGTACCATTGTATATGCTGTTTCAGATAATCTGGAACTGTGCCTTGAAGAACCTTGAAAACTGTACAAAGGGCTTTAAAGCGCACCCGTTTCCTGACAGGCAGCCAGTGAAGTTGTTTAATTTCCTTGGAGATGGACTCAAATTTAGGTGTGCCCGAAAGCAGCCTCGCTGCCGCGTTTTGCAGCAGTTGGAGTTTGTTCATGAAGCGTTCCTGTAGGCTCAGATAGAGGCCATTACAATAATCAAGCCTAGACAGGATAAGCGTCATGACCACTGTCCGCTGGCTGTCAGCCGGTAGAAAGGGGAGAATTTTCTTGATCATTCTAAGCACATAGAAAGTGGTGGATGACACTACATTAATCTGATCGCCAAAATTAAGCTTGTCATCAACCATAATACCTAAGTTTTTTACTTTCCTTGAAGGTATAGGAAGAGTGCCCATTGTTATTGGCAATGAAACAAGGGTTCATTTGGGAAGCAATAAAATCCTTTTAGTACAGACAACCACAGTGACTGCGCCAGGTTTCATATCCTGACTTTGTGTTTCTCCCAAACATTCACTTTTAACATAGGTCTACAAGTATGGATGATATGTGATTCCTACACCTTATAAGTTATAACCCTCAAAGTCTTATGTAACATTTGCTGCACATTGATTTACACACATGTATGGTTTATTGTGCCTCTGTGTGTGATATAAAGCGCTCGGCCACCCTACACTGGCATGAGTCACGCTATAAATGATTTCAATAAAAAGTAGGTGCCAGTTACATCAATATTTATGTAATTTGTCATATAGAGAGATAAATGTACATGCTTACAGTGCAAGCACATCTCTTACATAGGGAGTTGAACAAAGTTAAAAACCTGCCTCCAAATCATAGTTCCTCTTAAGTACTTGTTAAGTGATAACATGCTGTGAGCCTTTGTTTTCTTCAAAAATGTTTTGGCATCTAAGTGCTGGCTCCAGATAGCACCCATCCAGTATTACACTCAAACAAAGGGAGAGCTAATAGCCCTTTTTAATTAGGCCTTTGTTTTATGCCCAGGTGCAAGTGTAAATAAGAAAGCACACTCAACGCCTGCTCCTTGCTGCTCCGAACAGAATGCAATCAGCGTGTGGGCACTGCTGGATTGTGTCCTGGTATCAGAAAATGACACCAGGACAAATTCACCAGCGAGTCCCAGATCTGGCCAGAATTAGCTGCCAGAACCGGAACTCTACACAATGCCTCTTCTTTCCATCATTGGTCAGTGTAGATGTTTCTAGCTTTTGTGTAACTGAGCAGCAATTATTGAGCTAAATTAATTTTGAATTGATTTTTCTGCTTGAAAGCACCATTTAACCAGTATTTTTGGCACAACATCATTTCTTAATGATGGGAAGTGCCATAGAGAGTGAAGCTATTGTAAATAAAGTAACAATATCCTCTTCCTCTCCTAAAATCTTTTCTCTGTGTTTTTGTTACCTTTTTGGTAATTTTGGATTGGGTACTTCAGGCAAAAATCTTCTCATCCTTTGTCTGGAATCTCTGCAGCATCACCCGCCCTTGGAATCTTTAGGAAAACTAAGCAAGTTCAGTTGTTTGCAAAATATTAATTTTTCATGGATTGCTGTTTGAGGGAGAGAGTACAGCACATTTTCTTCTTTTTGATATATTTAATTTTGTTTGTTTGTTGCTGGAGGGCGTAGTGTCTTTACTAGGGAATGCAGGGCAGACACATGTAATGAGCAAGGGACAATGTACATTTTGGGGTGATGGAGACTGAAGGATATTTTTCTTCACTTTCCCTATTTTTTGCTAGATATACTGTTATTGTAGGTGGTGGTTTAACGTTTAGTGCCTGGTACACTAGTCTGCTATTGATCATACATGTCCCTTAATTATTTTTTTTCAGATTCTTACTGGTGCTGTGCTAGAGATCCTTTAAGGGGCCAGTGCATGGCCTTAAATGCATGCAAAAATTGGGGTACTTTTGTCTGAATATGAGAGTATTCCAGGTCCAGGTAAGCCTTTTGCCAGACATGTAGGTGTTTCTATTTGAGCCGATTAATTAAGGAATATTTTCTGCAATGTTCAATGTCTTTGGCTGGGAGAATTAGCTAGGACTGTATTGTGCTAACCTTGGGGATTTATTGATCCCTTGTAAGGTTCATAGGTATTTGGATATTTCTATCCATATATTGGGTTTATATTTGGCAATGATTTCCCTGCAATGCTGCATGTGTTTGTTGGGGGTGGGAGGAGGTAGGTTCTACAGAGCACGCAGTCATTTTATTTTGTCCTTCATGCCACTTCCTTCCTTGCTATAGGCCTGTCTGCCATTTCGACAACCAGTGCATGTGTGGTAAGGGGCACCATTGTTTTGGGTTCTTCAGTTCTCCTCATCTTTGTCAAACTATCTGCTCATCTAACATTTTGTGAAACCATTGTGTGTGTTAGGTGGCCATTTACTTTGTTCTCAATGTTTTCCCCTTCCTTTCTTAGACACATGATCATACACAGTTTTTTTGTGTAACCAGTGTGATTATGTGATGCTTAATTGTTAACTATTTTGCTGATTCCTGAGACCTGTTTGCTTTTTCTGTCAAAGTACACAACACAGTGTACCTGCTGGGCAAGAGGTGGTTGGGGTCACCTTTCGACCCACAATACCACCACCAAAAACAAAGCAGTTGTTTATTAGTGCTACAGTGACTGGAGTCATGGCTTAGATCAATGAGTCAGGACTGAAATTGTTCTAACAAAGAGAATTACTCCAACAAACATAACATGATCAAAACTTCACAACATCTGCTCCAGCTGATTTGAGCAGAGCAGGAAGTTTTGCTTGCTTCACAGTAGAATGTTGTTTTTTTCTCATCGTCATAGCCATTATGTTCACCATTTCCTGCCCTAAAAAGAAGGCCAATTACCCCATTTACTCTAAGTCTCTCTTCAGATGAAGTGATATAGAGTGGATTCTTGAGCCCTTCCATGAGAGGCAAGGTGAAGGAAATGTTTAAGGAAGCAAAGTTGGAGGAGAATGACCCACCCATTGAGTGTGTTGAAAGTGGCACTGAGGTCGTGCAAAATGAGTCTAGTCAGCCATCTCCAGTACTGCTACCACCTACCTCCATCTTTTTAAATTAAAAAAACAGCAGCAATATCTCTCCCTTAGTCCCAGTCCATCTTAGGGAAACCTATGTTCAGTCTAGCACTACCACATGCTCTGCGTTTAGATCTATCAAATATCTCTCCTCTTTGGTTTGGGGCTTCCTAGCTGGCTGAATGATGAAATATTACAGACTATTCAGTTTGCCACAAAACAGTACATCTTGAGAAGCCAGCTGGGCCTCATGGTTTTGCGACCTATTTGCCCATATTAAAAACACGTGCTGATAGAGATAGATGATGATGATGAAGAATGTGTCATTGTCAGGGCAAGGTGCCTTGCTTCTCACAGTGCCAATATGGCACCATCAGTACCTTCTGCTTGACATGAGGAAAAAAGAATTGTCATGGTCACTTCAAAGCATCTATGCAGTCTACTTCCATGGAAGTCACTTGATATTAACAACAATTTCAAGGCTGTGTTCAGCAAAGATGCACCATAACTCCAAAACCATGATCTAGTTCATTTATTCAATGGAAAGCAGACAAAAATGTTTGTGCTTCCTTCCCGTTTTTTTTGGTCAAATGACAGTATTTTCTGGAATGTTATAGGGGTCTTTTAGCTAAAACTGATCATTCCAAGCAGCACATGTTTCTCAACTGTTGCTGGGCCACAGCTTCATGGTAAAGTGCTAGTATAGTTTGCAGACACACTGCTGGAGAGAGCTCTGCAGCTGATCCATTTCGTTACAGACATGTGAACTAGTAGCCAAGCTATAAACTATGGGGCATATTTATGACATTAGTGGTACAGGGCAGCGTACTATGTCACCTTGCTGCGCTGCCCTGTGTCACATGGAAAGGGCAGGAAGGCTCCGTATTTATCCACTACAATGCATTCCTGTCCTTTCCCTTTGCGCTGGTGCCGTTTTGACAGCCTAGCACCAAAGCAGGCCCCTTCCTGCGCAAAAACAATCTTGAGAGGCTCTTTCCTCTTTCAATGTGTGATGCACAAGAGGAAAAAATGAGGAGAAATAAACATATTTCTCTCGTTACACCTTCCCTGGGAGACGCATATTTTTGGTACATTCCCAGGTTTACCAGGTTTGGTAAATAATGGGACTGCGTCAAAAACATGGGAGTTGCGTGGTAACACCCACCACAATGCCCATGGAACACCTCCCTTGTGCAGAGTAATGCAACACAGCGATTTGCTCTGCATTGCATTACTTCATAATTTTTAAGCCATTCAAAACCATGCAAAGTGGCTTTGTGTGGAATCAAAAATATGACTTAGAGGTTTGTGTCATGCATGCACCACGTTGTGTAGTGCAAGCATGACCCAAAGCACTTATAAATTTGCCCCTTTATGTGCATCACTGTACATTAGGTCGCATTTAAGGAGGTTAAGCAAATGCTATTCACTTGTAGTACCAGTACTGCTGCTTTTCAATCCGTTTTGTCAGTGTTCAACTGTTTCTTTTTCTTTTTGGAGAAAGGACATATAGCTACCAACATCCCAAAAGACATAAATGTCAATGTCTATGAATGGTTTGAAACCAGGCATTTCAGTATTGGATTTGTTGCCAGTGAAAATTGCAGTACTGTTTTCAAAACCAAAGCAGATGGAGGATACTTTTGAGTGTTCTGTTAAGCCTATTACATCAATCTCATTGTGCAGCACTTTCACAAAAAGGAAGATGTGGTCCAAACCATACTGGTCACCTGTTGCAGATTCTGCCCACATTTTACCCATTCCTTGAAAGCCCAGAAGATCTTAAGGGTCCTTCAGCGAGCTAACAAACTAACTATGAAAACCCTCATACAGGAGGTTCTGACCTGTTTGAACTCCAACTTATAGTTGCATCCAGGGCCGGCTTTAGGGCAGTGCGACTGGTGCTGCCGCACTGGGTGCTGACCTGTGGAGGGGGTGCTGCCCTCAGAGGGGTGCTGTGTTTAGCAATAACTTACGATTTAAAAACACCTTCAGCAGAGCTCCTTGTGCGTCCAGTTTTTAGGCAGCATTAACAATGTCAAGATAACTCTTGTGATTAATGTTCCTGCTAGAGAGAGAGCTGAGAGTATTGTCTAGGGGAAGTTTTGACTCACCATAAAGTAGCGCAGAGGGTTAATAAGCCTGCTGCAAAGAACGCGTACTGTGCAGATATCAGATCTCCATTTTGTGTGGATAGCTGAGTGGATTACTGCCTTTGTCACAGAGATCCTTTTGTTACCGCAGTTCATAAGTTACAACCCTCATATAGAACAGTGACTGTTACGAACTGTCATCAAAGAGCTGCATGCAAACTGCATAAAATAGGTTAGGACGTTCTGCTTTTGTCCCCCAGTCTTACATTATCTATTCCTAATTTTGCTTAAAAGTTTTTTTTTTGTGTAGCTATAGATTCTTATTAGTAAAGTCAGCCTTTACTAGTGCTTTAAAATAAATGAAATGTATGTGAGTGAGGGGCTATGGAGAGATGATGGGCACTTTTGCCTGGTGATCGTGCGGGAATCTGAGGAGGTGGTCATGGGGGGGGTGACAAAAGTGATTGTCGCACTGGGCGTTAACAGCTTTAAATCCGGCCCTGGTTGCACAACTCCTGCTTGAGATTTACAAGCTTGAAAATGATTATATGTTTCAAAGGAGATGAGTGCAAAGTCATGTTATTTGAAGTTGACAAATCGGGTTAATAGAGTACCTGATCAAATTGCTAGTATGCTTTGAGATGTTAACGTAGGAAGTCACCAAGGAAGATTGTATCATAAGCCAACCCATCACATTGTTACACTTGCTGCAAATCCATTAGCATATGGTGGAATGAACATTTAACAATGTTCACAATGAAACTGATGGTTTGGTCAACAGCTTTCTCACTTATCTGGGAAAATTATACAAACATGAGATTTTTACTTTCATTCTGTTTAGAGTGCTATATGTCTCTATTTTTCAAGAAAATGCCTGAACTTGAAGATCTCTATGACAAAGAAAAGCTCATGTGCTCTCTTAATTCCCATCTGTATAGCGCAGTGGTGACTTCAGCTGTAAATTGGACCGGTCACACCTTCTGCTAAAAATCAACTCGAACAACTTCATAAGATACATATTATTAACTGAGTTGTTTCCTAAGAGCTCCAGGACGTTCATCAAGTACACAGATCCAGGAAACACAGCATAACAGTACACTGATGACTTCAAACGTTTACCAGTGGACCAAGAGCTGGTGGCCTAATGGCATTCAAAAAGAAAAATGGCTAGAAGGGAGGACAAGTAAAACAGAAGCAGGAATAGAGAAGAGTAGTACAAAGAGGAAAAAAGAGAAATAAGAGGTGAGGTTGCCACTTAAGCAAAATAAAAAAAGAGATACAGCAAATATCATGGTAAAAATAATCAAGAAGAGAATGTATAAGGAAACCAAAGGAAGGATATGGGATTTCAGCAAAAGAAATATAAGCGAAAGTAAAAAGTTAAGATATAACAACAAGGATAAATATTAGATTGATAGAAATGAAGTGAAGACCAAAGGAAGTAATTAGTATGAAGTAAAACATTCCAAGCAATACTGTGGTAGAGTAAAAGTATTGAAAAGTTAAAGTGCTACTAAGAAAAATAGTAATCGTTAAGTATGTGGTCACCCGGATCCAACATACCTCTCCCTCAGTCGTTTTCCTGTAAATGGTTCTACCCTTATCAGACCAAATATTATTCCTGCTGCACTGCTGTAATACATATTTTCACTTTTGCTGCCTCTTTCAAATTCTTTAAACATTGTCAGCCCAGTGACTTCAAATCCCTGACAATATTTTGATAAAAATATCTAAAGTTGTGAAGCAGCATCAATTGCAGAGTCATGCTTAAAGAAACAACTCATTTATAATTGGAAAATCAAGAAAGAATAAACATATCTTACCACCAGAAGGCATGCCAGTAACAACACAAATGTCGCCTATGGCACCACTGGTCCTGGGCCTTAAACCGGTCCTTAAAGGAGGGAAAGAAGCAGATCATTATTAGTTGTAGCAGCATCGGGAAGAACAGCTACTAAACAGCAGGTTAAACATGCAGACATTGTAGAGCTCTAATTGTAGATCACTTTATTGATCAACAGGAGGTAAGGTGGCCAGGTGATGCAACTATCAATAATATGGTTGTGTTACAACACATTTTGAGCTTTTGTTGATGTATATGTACCATTAAAGCAGAAGGAAATTATTTCAAATTATTGATTTTCCACAGATCTAAAAGCCAATTGTTCAATGGTCAGGAAAGCAGAGAGGGTGTGGCAAAGGTTGCCCGATTATAAATCTTTCCTAGCCTTAAATGAGGAGTCCAGCATGTACCAAAAGGTCGTATTCAAGGTCAATAATAAATGCTTGTCCACTACACAAAAAAACCTGTTTATTCCTTTAAAACACCTTACTAATCCATTCTTCAATCCTTAATTGCTACTCCAGGCAACTGCAAGTTGTTAGCTGTTCCCAGACCTAAAATCGTCATTATTAGTAAACACCGGGTGTGGTTTACTTGGTGCGTTTCCTCACCCAGCAGAACCACAGGTGCAGAGGGACAGGAGCTGTGCGCCAAGGAACAAGCCTGCACAACCAGAAGACAATGCTCACTGCAGAGATTCTCAAGTCACCCCAGTCCTCAAATGCCTTCCCCATCCATTCTTGTTCAACATCTCTCGACCCTGCATCAACCCCCCCCAACCCCCCCCAAGATATTTATAACCACCATAAAGCAAGTGGCAAATATCTCCGATAAAATTCCCAGAATCAGAGACAACCAGGAGTAAATAATCTGAACAATATGTGTCTGGCAGATTATTCCTATTCCAAGTACTTTAATAATTCACATTAATTTATGAGTACGATCAAGCCTGAATTTGAATCTTTATGTCTGGCTCTGGCATTTCCTCTTGGCTTTAAAAGGGAACTTATAATGAGAGCATATGCACTTCTCTGGGGATTATCTGCTGCTTGTGCCATAGCTACCAGGGTTGAAATAGAGATTCTCTCAGAACAGTGCTTGCTTTGAGTAACCAGAGTGAGTTTATTGAGTTGAAAACTATCACCTCCTCACAGATTCAAAACCCCATTCTTGACTCTAGTGCTTAGTGTGGTGTATGAATATAAAGTTTCTGAAATTGTATCAAAACTATATATTGTAAATCTATGCATCTGGTTTTTAACATTGGCTGAAAATATTACTTCCTAAGCTAGCGGATTCCTCGTCAAACTTTCACATTTAAGTACGCAGCAATCAGATGAAAGCTTTTCACCCCTTTATCAAACTGATATTAAAGTCATTGGTGACTCATTCATAAAGGTGATAGGTCTCTGCCTTTCCAAGCATAGACATATGGAAACTCACTATCCCTCTCATCCCAGGAAGGAAAAATATGCATTCTTTGGATAAAGTTTTGCACATGCACAGACTATTTCGATTACCAGATAATCATACAAAGAGCTAATTTTATGCTTTTGCTTAGTGTTCGTAATGAACACATTTTTCCATGCATGAATCACAGAGGCACTCACACCTCTAAATCACAAGAGCACCTGAGGGTGTCATAATGACTGACGCTCTCTTGTACACAGTGATAAAGCACAAGTGCTAGTTAACCATAGCACCCACCTTCACCTGCTCCTGTCTGAATTTACTTCATGTGTTATCAATGCACTGATTCCCTATCCTAAGCAAAGTGGAACAATTTGCAGTTCACATACATGAGACTTATGTGAAAGTTGTAAGCTCGTAAGGGGAATATCTTTAAAACAAAAAAATCACACCTTGACACTCATTTTTGTAGAAAACTGAGATTTACCTGTTTACTTCTTCACACATTGATTATTCAAAGCTTCCTGGCCTGCTCAATGATGATTACTCATACTCTCCCTCTTTGAGAAGACCCCCAGCACAAGAAACAAATTCGGCACCTGCAGGACTGAAGTCTATAGGGATGGAAGCCAACTGTCGCAAGAACACCACACCATGGGACTCTAACTAGTTGGTGGACGAACTAATACCCACACCTAGCACCCATACCATGCATGGAATAATCAACAACAAATTGGACATGACCGCACAAGTCACCACCATCACAGCATTCTGTTTCCACACCCTGAAGATGCTAATGAAAATCTTCAAATTTCTCTCAAACACTAGACAAACTGTCACTCACACCCTCGTCACCATCAAATTGCACTAAAGGGACACCCTCTATGCTGGGATGACAAAACAATTCACTAGAAGACTACAAACTAACCAGAATTCAGCAGCCAGACTCATACTCAACCTCCCACACAGACCTTACATCACATCACACCTCACGGAGCTCCACTGTCTCCTGATACACAGTTTCAAACTACTCACACGCACATTCAAGGCACCACACAACTTCGGCACCACCTACTTCAACAGTCGCATTTCCTTCCATCAACCACCCAGGCACTTCCGCTCCATAGGACTCCTACTCGAGTACACCCCACACATAAACACAGCCAGATTAGGAGGACAGGCATTCTCCTATATTGCTCCAAAAGCATGGAACGGACTCCCACTCCACATAAGAGCCTTCTCCACTCCACAAGAAGTTGAAGACCTGGTTTGTTTTGGCACACACACTTGCTCAGTGCCAGGATACCCTTGCGGGTGATAGTGAGCATTACAAATACACATAACCTAGCATTAATGCAACCTTACTGTTTCTGAAAGACTGCCGACTTTTCTTCCACACTGTCAAGAGGACTTTCAACCATAGTTTTTTCTAGTTTTTAGTCCCTGATCTTAAATGTAGAGGCTTGTACTTTCACTGTCCCATTGTAAACATAGCCTACAAATTCCAGCCTGCTTAGTGTTGCTCACATTGAAACAACAGGAACAGCTGAAAGGCTTAATCATGACAACATATTGCCAACTGGTGGGCACAATTGGATCGCTCACATAGTAACCCATGGCACATTTCATTCTATAACCAACTGGAAGCAGATCCAGGCAATATGTTGGGCCAGACATTTTGTCGTTACCTTTTGGAATATTAGAGACATTTGTGTCATTTTGTTGCCCACTACATAGCGAACTGCAGAGCCTGGCACACTGATGGTAATTTTTGACATATTGGGGCTGATTATGAGTGAAGGTGCTATTTATAGAAAATCATAAATAATAATGCCCCAGGGTAACTTATTTATTGGGTGTGATAAATAGCACCTATTACAAGTTTTTGGGGAATAACATGTGGATTTTGGTGTTCATGGCATCAACATATTCCTCTGAAAATGAATTGCTTCAAGAGAGAGGAGATTGGACTCTGCTCAATCCCAATTTCATTTCCAGGCCAGAAGAACTAGAGCCCAAAATGTTGGCTGTTCACGAATGCATGGGCAGCTGTCCAGTCTTTTCTAATTCTTACTTTCTGATTCTGTATATATGGAACAAAGGCTTGAAGGGCTTTGTAGATAACAGCTAACTCTCTCCAGTTCGATGACCTTCTAACTTCTGTCTGAGACCCTGGACAGAGAGATTCTTCATCACTGCCCCACTACCTCAACTATAATTATAATCTTTAGATTTGGAACAACCAATGAAACCTCCTTGTACAGATTAAATGGTTTCAGCCACTAATTTAGATGTAGTCTTATTGCCTGCATCACTGGAATGTTCCATTCGTAGTCCTGATTCCAATGATGTAAGAGATACTTGACCAGTGGATACCAATGAAAACTTGACCAATGGATGAGCCAAACAGCAAACCATCTCCCCTTGAACCACCAACCATTCTCTTGATGTTTCATAATTTTTTTCCAGGCGATTCAACAGATGCTTTCTTAGATTCACTTTGATCAGTTTTGGAAAGAAAATCTTTGCAACTTCTGTCTGAATGATTGCCCCTATGTACTGCAATGTCAATAACATAGTCAATGGTTGGAGTTTTTGAAAATCAAAAGAAACCCATGGTCTTGGAGAAAACTGCAAACCCTCAGAGCATCTTGTTGGGGCTTCAAAAAAGAGGATGTGGTAACTAACTCATAGATCATCAAGGTAAGGAAATTCATTTATACCTGCTCATGCAATTCACTCACAAAAGAGGCTAACACGTTAGTGAAAAGTCTTGGGGCTTAAGAAAGGCCAAAGGGAAGACCTCAACACTGATAGTGCTTCCCCCAAACACATATACATAAAAATGTCTGGATGGGAGATATGTACCTAACAAATCTAGAGAGGCAAAGAAGTTGCCCTGGCATATCAGAGGAAGAATCACTTGAAGAGTTACCATTCAGAAAGCTTTGCAGTGGAGATATGTGCTTAGATTTTTTTAGCTCCAGAATGCGTCTGTATTCTCCTGAATGATTCTTTATCACAAAGATTATGGAATAGCAAACTTTTCCAAATTCTGAATGTGGTACTGGAATTATGGCCTTTTTGCAATAAACCCTGAACTCCCTGTAGGATTGCTCTCCTCTTCTGAGGATTTTCTTTGTGTGGGAGTCACTGTAAAATAATCCTCTGGCATTTCTTGAAACTTATGTGATATCTTTCCCTTATTATGCCAAGCACCCACTCATCTAATACTGAGCATTTTCATTTCTCAAAGAACAGAAGAAGTTGATCACCTACTGACTCATCCTAGTAAGTATTTCTTGAAAGAGTACTGGGTTGATCCTGTTGGATGGGACCGGGATTTGTCCTCAAAAGGGTTGACAAAATCCTCTAGTTGATCTTTGACATCCAAAATATCTTTTGTTCAGAAAACAGCAATCTCTTGTAGGTGAATATGCTGTAGTCATCAGCTTTCTGTTCCCAGCTGATTTCTTGCTCAGATTCTGTAACTGGGCTCCAAATATTTAAATTCCAGTAAAAGGAAGATGACTCAACATGGCCTTTTGAGCAGCATCTACCTAACTTGAGTGCATGCATAAATGTATTATTGCAGATATGGCAGAGGCTGATGTAGAAGCTGAAGCGCTCAAGAAGTAAAAATATCAGCCACAA
Source organism: Calotriton arnoldi (assembly GCA_963921515.1). Taxonomy (NCBI): domain Eukaryota; kingdom Metazoa; phylum Chordata; class Amphibia; order Caudata; family Salamandridae; genus Calotriton; species Calotriton arnoldi. The sequence goes on from CAWUFW010001962.1 coordinate 905,744, forward strand.
ACCATACCTGTTGCTCCATTGCTGGACGTCTCTCAGTACCATCCAATCCATCCTTAATTTCAACTGCTAAGGACTGGAATTCCCATAAAGCAGACTGGATATTGTATGAGTCATATGCAGACACTCTTACAGTAAAATTAGAAGCTGTATAAACTCTCTTTACTGATAAGTCTGCATATCTGTCTACAATGTCTAATGGAGAAGTATCTTCCAAGATTATGGCTCCATGGGATGCTAAACCTGCCAGGAATGAGTAAGAGAAAAACTCATCCTGGATATTATCCAAAGCGTATCTCCTAGACACAAATCTTGGAAAAAAGACTTCTCAATGTCTTTCCACTCCCTACTTAGAACGTTTCTAAGAAAAGCAAATGCAGGCCTGGGGTCAGGTTCTTAGCCCTGGTATTGTGCAAAAATTCTTCCTCATCCTGTGTGGAAGGTTTCGGGAAAATGCAAATTCTGTTCACTGTGTATAAGCACCTAATTAAAGTCAAGACACTGAATATTAAAACCTCTTGTTCAGAGTCCTCATCAGCAGGATAATCCACAAGCCCCAGCTTGGCCTGTTTATATGGAGCTTGATGACTTTTTAAAACAGCAGCCGCTGTGTTATTAATCATATCTTGCAATACTTGTTGAGAGGGGTATAGATATATTGGAGCATCATCTTGACCAAACATCTCCACCTTAAGGTCCTCTTCTAAATGCCTCCTATTTGCAACTGCTTTCTGCCCTCCTTCTTTCATCTTGCCAGAAAAACCACCAAGAGGGACACCTTCTTGTGCCCTCTTTTTATGTGTTACAAAATCTCACCCAAATAAATCTTATGATATCTTGTCCCTCTAAATACCCCCTTTTTTCAGAACAAAGGCACCAGGTAGCTGGAGCAGGAGGAATAATCCCAAGTAAGTGAATTCAAGAGAAATAAAATAAATAGAGGGAGTGCTGACTAAAGAGCTAGAATGACATGCTGATTCTTGCACAGTCACATTTGACAAACAGAACCAATAACCAGGGAAGGCATGCTGGCTTAGCACAGCCATGTCTTCCCTTCTGATAGAGCAATAACCAGATGGAGAAACACTGCACAGCAGCATCTTCCATTTCAATATAAAATAAACAAATGGGGAAAGACATGCCGGCTTTGCACAGCCATGTCACCCCACCTATTAAGAAAACAAAATGGGGAAGAAGCGCTGGCTATGCACTCCCATTCTCCCACTAAGTAAATAAAAACTGGGAAAGATGTGCTTGCAATGTACAGCCATCGCCCCCACCCCCAAGTAAATACAAAACATGGAAGACATGCTATGCACAGTCACGTCTCCCCACTTTAAGTAAATAAAACTGAGAAAGACACTAGGGCTGTGAACAGCAGCGTCTTCCTACACTAAGTAAATAAAAACCTGGAAAGAAATGTCGGCCGCTCACACAGCCATGTCTCCCAGGCTACATTAATAACTAAAATAGTCATTTGGAAACTCACACTGTCCATGCCTCCCACATACTAAAAAGACTCAATATAAAAGAAAAATAGTTTACTATTCTGGGAGATGGTCTCGGCAGAGACAGAAAAAAAGGATGTGAAGAGGAGCTAGTCACTCATTTATGTTAATGTACTGGGGCGGGGCTCAAGGAAATCACTTGCTTAACATTACATTGTTTTTTTAAGGAGTTAACATGATCTATACACTGAGGCAGACGCCTCATTAGTAAGGGCTGTGATGAGGAATACAGAGGAAGAGATTACTATATCAAAAGAGAAGGTCAGTATTGCATTTGAATTGAAACATCACTCAACCAATTAAAAAACTCAGAGCTGGGAAAAGATTGCTAGTGGGCATAGGCAAGGGAAAGAGCTGTGTAGCAGCTGGCAGGTGTGAGTGAGGTTGATATGGAATTTAGGAGGCATGGATGAGGGTGTGTGGAACAAGGGAGGGGAGAGATGTCAATGAGCTAGTGGGATAGGGATTCAGAATGTGTGAAGGAAGCAATGACAAGGAGTGAGGCAGGGAGAAGCAAGGGATGACTCAAATGGGAGAAGAAGGCTGTGTGTAGAACTACTTCTTAATGTCCCATTACCAAGGGAACAGAAATGATACTGTAATCTTTCACAAAATGTCATAGACTTGAATGAGATTCATTCTAACCATTGGCAAACCTTGAAAGATATATTAAAGGCAATGGCGAAAGAGGCCTCTGCTCTAGGGCAATACATTCCGCTCTCTCTGCCCAATTTTTTGCATACCCCACATTTTGCAAAACACCTCTTATGAAAGCTTTAAATGTGTCCCACAATATTGTGAAGGAGGCTGACCCCATATTGTCAGCAAAGAAATGATTGCTGACCTTTTCCAGGGTCGGAGTGACTTCAGCATCAAGGAGAAGGGCACGATTAACAATCCACCTAGGGTTCTGCCTATAGGCAGGATATTCGAATACCATAATTACAGCTGAATGATCAGAGATATGCCCTGGCCGATGATTCATTCTTTTAACCTTATCTGCTATTACTGTATCCACAAGGAAATAGCTGAGCCTAGAAAAATGGCCATATTTCTTTCTATGAAATGTATAACCGCTTGTCTGGCACATTTGGTGCTGCCACACATTGACCAACCCCAGAGTTTGGAGCATACTCCTTACTGCCTACCTGGCGCAAAGTTTCCCCCTAGGGCAGGGATTAAGTGAGGAAGAGGCTAGAGGATGACCAGCTAAACTTCAAGCTGAAGTTGGAAAAGAAATGCAGGTATAGGTAGCAAGTATGAAGGTCTTTGAGTATGGAGAAAGAGCAGGACCGCTCCTAGTTAGGAAATTTATATCAGAGCGGTCGTGGAATAATATCAAGGAGTTAATCATCAACTTTCAGGGTGACATCTCTACAAATGCAGGGGAGATGCAAGATCATCTGGTCTCCTTTTTTTCTGTGTTATATACCAAGGAGATTACTCCAGACCTGGAAGGCCTTAGGGGGTGGCTCCGGGATAGGATCCTTATGGGATTTACAGAGATAGGAAGGGAGTCTCTTCAAGCACAAATTACGGAGGCTGAATTCTGGGAGTCAGACTAAGAATGGGAAAGCTGCGGGCCTGATGTTATCCCCTCAGAGCTATATAAGATATTAAAGAAGGTGGTGATTCAGTTCTGGGGAAAATTGTTTAATTCTATATATTTTGAGAATGCCCAGATCCCAAATTCATGGAGGGAAGCCACGTTAGTGCTGATTTTGAAGCACGCTAACGATCCAAAGAAGGCAGACTCATATCAGCCAATTTCTCTTTTGAATGCTGATCATAAGGTTTTCGCCAGTATTTTAGCAGGTAGGTTAGCTAAATAGGCTCCACAACTAACTCACCCAGATCAGAAAGGGTTTTTTCTTAGGAGCCAAATCCATGATCTTAAACAGCAATTAACTGGGTGCATTAATCTGGCCATGGATTTCTCAATTCCATTGCCGGTCGCCACAATAGATGTGGCCAAGGCCTTTGTCCAGGTTTGTTGGGCATATTTGTGGGAGGTCTTGGAGGTGCCAGGGTTTAGCCCTTGTATTATTCTGACTCTCCAGGGAATGTATGCAAACTCGTCAGTGAAACATTTTATTAAATGGAGCTCTGGCAGAGAGTTTCAGGATTACCCGGGTACGGGGCAGGGTGCCCTCACTCCCCTCTTTTGTTTGATATTTATATCAAACCATTTGCCCAGTTACTTAGAAGAGACCCCCAGGTAATTTCCTTTTCCTCACAACAACTAAGTAATAAGATAGCGCTCTACGCAAATTATTTAATAATTTATACACCAGGTCCTTTTCAAACCATCCCCAGGGTAGAAAATTTAGCGAAAGAATTTGGGGCATTGTCAGGTTATGCAGTGAACACAACTAATTTGAAGATTATGCTCTGGAATATCACCAATTGGGAGCGGGAGGTGACTGAGTTTAGATATTTGGGAATCTCAATAGTTCATTCATTGGGAGCGGTTTCAGCACATAATTTAGGGAGGGTGGCAAAGGAGATTGATAGGCTCCTTATAAGTTGGAGAAACTTGCCACTGCCAATTTATGGGTGGGTGAACTTGATTAAAATGATGGTTTCACCCATGTTGACTTATCTTTTTCATTGTATCCCCCTTACCTTTCATAAAAAGAGATTGAAAAAATACATGGGAAAATCACTAGTTTTATCTGAGCTTCAGGGGCAGCTAGGCTCTCTTGGAAAAAATTAAGGAGAAGTTTGAAGAAAGGGGTCTGGCATTACCAGATTTAAACTTCTGTTGTATTGCTTTCCAACTTAAGAACTGTAGGGACACCGGATAGTTCAACATGGGGTAAGATGCTTTCAGAAATGGGGGCAGGGCTGGGACCCACAGGCTTTTTTTATACAAATTTGGGGCTTCCAACTTTTTAAAGAAAATTCTCCTGTAAGTTTTAAAAGCTGCACTTTGCCTCTGGTACAGGAGAAGGAAGATTTTGGGCATCAGGTACTACTCTGATTTCTCCCAAGTTTGGCATTCCCCGGGCACCCCAGAATGTTTGTTGGATAGCTTGAGTTTACCTTTGAGGGAGGGCAGGATAACCAGTTGCGGGGATCTCTTTACAGTGCAAGGGCTTCTACCCTGGAAAGTACATAAGGCAAAGACCGGGGGTTACCTGTCTAGATTTAGGTATGTACAGCTCACTTCTTGGTACCTGAGTGCTAGTTCAGAGATTGGTGGTGACTGGGAAGTTGAAGCACTCCTGCAAGATATGCAGCCTTTAAGGGAGGAGGTCTCTATATGGTATCAGAAGCTCTCAGAAGCTGATGATGGAACCTTGGAGGCACTGTATGGGACTTGGAAGGGAGTAATTCCAGAGTACGAGCTCCCACATGTATGTCAAATCTCTTTGAAACTGTTATAATATATGGTCAAGCCAGCCAATCTTAAAAATAATATTTTTTATATTATTAATAGAATATACTGGACACGGCAGAAATTTGCTAGATTTGTGTTTTCCCTGATTCCAAAACGTAAAAGATGCGGTCATCCTGAAACAAATGACGAGCACATGTTTAACACTTTTCCTTCAATTAGTGGATTGTGGAACAATGTGAGTAATATTATAGTGGATATCCTGGGTCTCAGGATTGAGATGCGCCCCATGCCGGTGCTGATGAGAGTTGATACAGAGTCACTCAGCCTTTTGGGCAGGATGCAGAGGGGCTTAACTTTCTATTTGGTGCTTCTTGCAAGAAGAGAGATCTGCAAACATTGGCTAGATGCGGTAGCTCCCCTCCTGGAGGATTGGCTTAAAGCTGAGCGCTGGTCTTGCAGAATGAATGAATGAAAAATTTCTTGAGCGCGTAGCTATCCGAGGGCATCCCAGTGCTAATAGCAGCACATAAGAGAGACCTACTATGCAACATTAAGGAAAGAGCCATGTTTTAAGAGATTTCCGAAAAGCCAAATAGTTGGATTCAAGACGGAGATGGAGGGGGAGGGTATTCCATAACCTGGAAGCATTATAAGAAAACAAACGGCCCCCACTTCTTCCCTTTCTGATTGAGGGAACTACGGCAAGGCGGCGGTTGTCCGAGCGGAGGCCCCTGTTCGAGCAGTAAGGTGAGATGATGGACCGATTAATAGGCGGTCTCTTTCCGGCTAATGTCTTGTGGGCAATACAGAGAGCCTTGAACTTAATTCTCTCCTGTATGGGGAGACAGTGGAGGGTGGCAAGAGCTGGTTTCGCTGATTGGCGATTCGGGATCCGCAGGAGCATACATGCTGCGCAGTTTTGTACAGTCTGTAACTTAATGATGGTGGCATGCGGGGCTCCTAAGTAGAGAGCATTTGCATAGTCAAGGCGAGAGAGAATCAATGCCTGGACCATAAGCCTTCTGGCGAGAAAAGGTAGAAGAGGGAGGATTTTTCGCAGCATCCTGAGGATACAGTAGCAGCTCGCTGCAACTTTCAAGGCCTGCTGCTTAAAATTCAGGTTGCGATCAAGCCAAATGCCCAAACTTTTGATCTGGTCCTTAGGCGTGGGAGCTGGACCAAGACAAACTGGCCATAGCACTCCTACATTAAAGGTGGAAGAGTTACCTAGGAGCATCAGCTCCGTCTTGTCACCATTCAGTTTCAGGTATGACTGCTCCATCCAGTTTGCAACCATCTCCAAGCAAGAATGGACTTGGGCTGTACCCCAGTTAGAGTAGATACTATCTGGACAGACTTTCTCAGGTGGAGCGTGTATCAGATTCAGAGAACAAAGCCTATGATTTCACCCAAGAACCAAAAAAATACGGGTGTTTAAGCACAGGTTGGAGTGGCTGGGACGCTGTCTGAGCAGCAGGTGCGAGGCCTCAACCATAGCCCATTATCTCTCTATACCACTTATTAATGTATATTTTTCAAGTATTGATAACATGATACCTCCCAGACAGCTAACTCTGTAGCAAAACATAAACAGGGTAAATAATTATAGGATTCCTCATTATGCTCCTGATTGGAATGTCCAGGACTATTCCTGAAAAAAAGAAGAAATTCTTAAAATAATACAAGTTCCTGTCTCAGAGATAGAATCTGCCACGTTGCATGAAACCAAGGAAGAGGGCCATAGAGATAAGAGCAGTTTACCAAAAATGGAATTGTTTCCTCAAGCATTCACTTAGTCAAGTAATAATGTAGCTTTTTTCTTTCTGTGTGTGTGGTTGTGATTCTCCCCTTTCAATAAGATTAAGGGCCAGATGTACATAGCATTTTTCCCGTTGCAAATGGCCCTATTTGTAGAATTGGGCTGTTTGCAACTGGAAAAATACTTTTCCTGATGTACATAATACAAAATGCAATTAGGTAACGTGTTACCGAATCGCAATTTGCATTTCCGATTCGGGATTTGGAAGGGGCTTGTTTTGGCTGTCCCTTCCAAATGCTGAATCAGTATGGTATATGTTACTGTTTTGCGACTGAATTACGGTCGATAAAAACAGCAATACTTTACCACCATTTAATAGGTGGTGGTAACCCATTCGCAAATACAAAGGGGTCCCTTTGGGAATCCTTACCTTTTGAGAACATTTTTAAAAAAAAATATAACATTCTAATTAAACATTTCTTTTTTTTTCTCTTTAAATGCATCCCATTTTATTTTAAGGAAAATGGGCTACATATTAAAAAAAGATTGCTTTATTTAAAAGCAATCCCAGACATGGTGGTCTGCTGACCCCACCAGGCCACCATCCTGTGATGGCAGTAAATCTTAGTGAGTCACAAATTGTGACCTATCTCATTAATATGCATGAGGTAGGTCTATTTGCGATCGATTAGGAATCGCTAATGAAACTCAAAAGAGTTTCATACATTAGTAATAGAGATTTCCTAATTGCAATTTGCAGGAAATCGAAATTAGGAAATCGCTCTTCCTAAACTTTCATAAATCTGGCCCTAAATTATGTGCAGGTCTCTAATTTTCAACCAATATATTTGTATATACATTACATTACCAGGTTCCGCTGGCTGTGGGCCTGATTACGATGGCAGTTGGACAAGCATCCGACCACCATCGCCGCCTGAATGGAACCGCCCAAAATGTAGTCGGCAGTCCCACTAGCCAAATTACGATGCGACTGCCATGTAGGCGGTTGAAAAAACGCCTTTTTTCATTGCGGCTTGTGCTGCAGAGCGAAAAAGGAATGCAACACAAGTCGAAATTTAAAAAGGCATTTTGCAAACATCCATGCACTGTGTGCCAGGCCCCATGTGGGACCAGGCACACGATGCATGGATGTTTGGGAGGTACCACATGTGCCCCCCTGGCCCAATAGCGGAGGCTCAAGGGGAGGCAGGGGCCCTGCTAGAAGCCCCTAAAGTCCCATTCTGTCTGCTTTTACATGGCGGTCGGAGCACTATGTAAAGGCAGAGGAAAAGGCACATCGTAATACCTACAGTGGTGCCTTTGCAGCACCAACCCCATTGTAGGGATTACAGTCCGACTGATGCCCCAACGGGCTCCTTGAGCCTGTCAGAGGCGTCGGTCGATCCCTTTGACTGCTGCGCTCTGACCAACTGCATCATAATGTGGCGGGCGGGCGGACCGCTATCCTGGCTTTAGGGCAGAACACCGACGTCCTGTCAGTGGCAGTCCACCCAAAATCCTAATTGGGCCCTGTATTCTTAGCTGTACTGTATTGTATGTTGCATGGTTTGTGAATAGGAAGAATACAGTATGTGGCATATATATTCCAGCATGTGCAAGGGGTGTTTCGATGCATTGCTGCTTTGCCCTATGTAAACCAACTTTCGCCACAGCATAGAAACTGCAGGTATTGGGTTAGATAATTAGGGCTAGATGTACAAAGCAGTTTTTCAGTTGCAAACAGCCCGAATGCTTTTTCAAATGTGCAAAATGGAAAACGTGATTCAGTAACTTGTTAAGGAATCCCAATTTTCATTTGTGATTCAGTATTTGAAAGGGGCATGTTTAGAGTGCCCCTTCCAAATACCAAATTGATATGGTATGTATTACTGTTTTGTAACTGAATTCTGATTGCAAAACAGTAATACTTTACCACCAGTTTAAAAATCGTGGTAACCCATTGCAAAGGGGAAGGGGTCCCAATGTGACCCTTTCCCATTTGAGAATGTAAATAAAAATATAAAAAATAGAGCACAAGGTTTTCCTTTTTAAACGCATCTCGTTTTTCTTTAAGGGCAATGGGCTGCATTTAAAAAAAAAAAGATTGCTTTATTAAAAAGCAATCACAGTCATGATGGTCTGCTGACCTCAGCAAGCCACCATTCCTGTGATGGCTATGATTTCTAATGGGTTGCAAACTGCGACCTACATCATTAATATTCATCAGGCAGGTAAATTTGCGATCCACATGGAACCTCAAATGAAACTCGATGAGTTTTATACATTAGGAATACCGATTTCCTAATTGAAATTGGGAAAGAGTCACAATTTGGAAATCGGTATCCCTAATGTTTGTACATTTGGCCCTTAGTGCCTTATTTAGTGTTGGCAGACAGGATACTCTGTCACAACTATGGTGGATATCCCGACTGCTATATTACAAGAGCATTATAGCTATGGGACTTGTTAAATGGCACACAGGATATCCTTCATGTTTTGACGGAGTATCACTTCTGTCAAACTCGAAGGGGCATATGTACAAAGCATTTTTGTGCTCGGAAATGGCCTGATTCTGTGAATCAAGCTGTTTGCGACCACAAAAATGCTTTTTCATATGTATAAAGCTCAAAATGTGATTTGGTTATATGTTACTGAATCACAATTTGTGTTTAGCGACTTGGTCTATGAAAGGGGGGTGTTTGGGGCATTCCTTCCAAATACATAATCACAGTGGTATGCTTGAATGTTTTGCAATCAAATTATGTTTCTAAAACATTCATCTTTTACAGACACCAAAGAGGAGGTGGGAACCAATAACAAATAGGAAGGGGTTCCCAAGGGATCCCTTCATTTTTAGACCCCTTCCCCTTTATGGATGTTGATACAAAAACTTTTTAGTAGCATGCAGTAGTTCCATGGACCACTTCCTAATCTTAAAAAATTAAACTTAATTGTTTTATTTTATTTTTTTGAAATGCATGCTGTTTTCCTTTAAGGAAAACGGACTGCATTTGAAAAAAAAAGAGATTGCTTTATTAAAAAGCAACCACAGACTTGGTGGTCTGCTGACCCCAGCAGGCCACCATCCCTGTGATGGCTGCAATTCATAATGGGTCTGAAATTGGGACCTACCTCATTAATATTCATGAGGTAGGTTAATTTGCGAACCCATTAGGAATAACTATTTAGAAAATCATTGTTTTGTGCATTAGGAACTGCAATTTCCTAACCGCGATTTGGTAAAAATCACACTTAGGAAATCAAAATCGCTAAATTCTGTACATATGGCCCTAAATGAAGCCCTTACTCTCTTAAAAATTCCTAATATAAGTTTTTATATACATTTTTGTCTTTATTTGAATATTTTTCAATGATATGTATTTTTTTGCAATCCGCTGGTAATAATGTGAAATGTTGGTGTGTATTCTCATGCAAAAATATATCATTCTATATTTGTAAATCTCAACAAGGTCACTTTAGAGATATTACATTTTCCATTCATAGGGAAACTCTGTGAATCAGGCCTTCTGACCTGTAGCTCTTAAACTCAGATTTAGCATTAAAACATGTTCTGAAATGTAATCAGGAGATAACAATTGCATTTCTGCTGTCAGTAGAGCCCGAGTTCCTTCAATGGACCTTAAATGTTTGTCTACATTCGGATGAAACATCATTTTCCAGGCGCCCACCTTGTCTGCAGCTGCTTAATATAATATAATACACAAACAGCAGGACGTGCCATATACTGTACATGGTAACCATAGAAGCTACCTTTCTTGACAATTACATGACTAGATCAATGATTTCTTGGATTTTTCTTCCAGACTGATTCGGTTCAAGATTTGTTTTAAAGAGAATAACTTATACAAATATTTGCACTGCTTAATAAGTACTTGCAGCCAATTCCCATCGACCCATTATGATCTCTTGACCTTTCAACTTTCATTTGTCATTATTTTAGATTTATGAATATTGATTCCCTTGTCCTTCCAACAACAGTATGCCCTGAATGTCGTAACAAGCTCCAACAGTGAGATTAGACTTTCAGCCATAAAACCTAATTGGAAAATAATAAAACTGAGAGATGTAAATGAGTGTTAAATAGTTGAGCTCTGAAATTAGAATACTCAAATAAAAATGAAAGCACAACGAGGCCAGTGCCCAGCCTTGACAAAAATATTATTAAGGTTTGAAAGATGGGTTAGTGCTCCTTGTGCCAGATCAGCTCTTTTTACAAAAGAAATAAGATCACTGCAAAAAAAGAGAAAGTTAATCCTCCAACTGGAGAATAAAATCTACAGCAGTGACAAAACAGAGGCACTGTGCGTGCAGCATTGTCATGTGACTGCATCAGGGTTATAAAACAAACATGGAATGTTTAATCATCTAGCAAGTAATGCTATTGTGCACTACTGCTGTTTCGTTGCTTTGCTGTGAGGTTAGCTGTTGTGCTCTGCACCATACTATCACTATGATGTTAGAAGGCTGTTGTTCTGTCAGGAGTGTGTCTTCTTTGCTCAGCACCCTGCTGACACAATGAAACTGTAGTTCTGTCTTGATCTGTCGTTCTTGTCATTACAACCTTGCTGACTGCCTGTTTTATTGTATAATATCAATAAAAATATTTTATGGCAGTAAGCAGTTATAGTTCGGACTTGATTTCTATTAAAAAGCTGTTTTTCAGTTGCCTATATCTTTGATGCCAATTAACAAATCTTCAAAACAAATTCTCAAAATATTCGGCACTCACTTCAGTTTACATTTAGAAAGTTTTTGGGTGGCCCATCTAGGAGAGGCTGAGAAAAAGGGGCGTCCTAAAATGCGTTTTCCTCGTGTTAATTCCCGTAGGACATTTGAACATACCTACAGCATGAACTGCTGGTCAGAATTACACCATATTTAGCAGAAGGGTAGATTATGTTCTGCAGATCATGCTTTTGTGAGCTGTTGTAAATCCGTTTCGTAGTTTTAGAGATATTAACCAGAAAACAAATTTGCATATATAGGGATGCGGATCCTCCGCGGATACATCCACAGCTGATCCATGGATTCATGTGCCAAAGCAAAGTCCTGATTGGCTGGCTGCACCTTCACAGAAAAGCTGCTGCCGCCATTTTGTTTGTTGGGAAAATGATCTCTGAGGCTGAAAATCTGTTTGCAAATTGAATGAAGGGGTCAGCCGAGAGGTTTCCTGACCCCTTGTACATGTTATAAAAGAGGGCTGAGCATGTGTCCTGGGGTCAGAAATGTGAAAAACATTTTTTTGGGCCACTTGCAAGATCCGTGAATCCCTCGCAGTGCTCAGCGCGGCCCCCTGTGTAAGTCTGTGGAGGATCCGCAGACTCAGCAAGGCTGGAAAAAAAAATAATATATTTTTAAACTCTCTCTTCTTCTCACAGCTACTCACATACCCATACAGATACTGCCACACCCAATCACATACCCATACAGACACTCTTGCATCCACTCTTACACCCATACAGAAACTGTCACACCCATTCACAAACTGATACAGAGACTCTCACACCCATTCACAAACCCATACAGAGACCTTTGAACCCACACTTACACCTATATAGACACTTTTACATCCACTCACATACCCATACAGACACTGCCTCACCCATTCAGATATCCTACACACACTGGTACACGCATTCACAAACCTGTACATAGACTCTCACATGCATATTTACATCCATACAGAGACTTTCACACCCACTCACATACTCATACAGACCCTCTCACACCCACTCCTACATTATGCAGAAACTGTTTCACTCATTCACAAACCCATACAGAGACTCTCACACCCACACTTACACCTATAGAAACAGTTTTACACCCACACACCCATACAGACACTGTCACTCCCATTCAGATATCCTACAGACACTGGTATACTCATTCACAAACCCATACAGAGACTCTCACACCCACACTTACACCTATAGAGAGAGTTTTACACCCACCCACACACCCATACAGACACTGTCACACCCATTCAGATATCCTACAGACACTGGTATACTCATTCACAAACCCATACAGAGACTCTCATACCCACACTTACACCTATATAGACAGTTTTACAAACCCACTCACATACCTATACAGACACTGTCACACCCATACAGATATCCTACAGACACTGTTACACCCATTCACAAACCCATTGAGAAACTCTCATACCTACACTTACATCGATACAGAGACTTTCACATCCCCTCACATATCTATATAGAGCCTCTCACACCCACTCTTACACCTATGCGGACACTGTTACACCCATTCAAAAACCCATACAGAGACTCCCACACCTACACTTACACCTATATAGACAGTTCTACACCCACTCATGTACCCATACAGATACTGTCATACCCAATCAGATACACTACAGACACTGTTACACCCATTCAGAAACGACAAAGACTCTCACACCCACACTAACATCCATACAGACTTTCAAACCCACTCTTACACCTATACAGACCCTGTTACACCCATTCACAAACCCATACAGAGACTCTCATACCCATACCTACACCTTTAAAGACAGTTTTATATCAACTCACATACCCATACAGACACTGTCACACCTATTCAGATATCCTACAGACACTGTTACACCCATTCAGAAACCCATATAAAGACTCTCACATCCACATTTACTCCTATATAAACAGTTTTATACCCACTCACATATCCATACAGACACTGTCAAACCCATTCAGATATCCTACAGACACTGTTACACCCATTCACAAACCCATAGAGAAACTCTCATACCTACACTTTTGTCCATTCAGAGACTTTCACATCCACTCATATATCCATACAGACCCTCTCACACCCACTCTTACACCTATGTAGACACTGTTACACCCATTCACAAACCCACACAGAGATTCTCACACCCATACATCTTTATAGACAGTTTTACACCCACTCACATACCCATACAGACACTGCCATACCCATTCAAATATCCTGCAGACACTGTTGCACCCATTCACAAACTTATACAGAGACTCTCACACCCACACTTACACCTATATAGACACTTTTACACCCACTTGCATACCCATACAGACAGTGTCACACCTGTTCAGATATCCTACATTCACTGTTGCACCCATTCACAAACCCATACAGACACTTTGACACCCAGATTTACACCTACATAGACACTTTCATAGCCACTCAGATACTGCTATAGAGTCTCACACCTACTGATATGCATTGATACACTTATGCACCTAACATGATACCCATTTAGACTGTTATATACACTGTGAGATCAATTCAGAACCCTTTACTAGAAATATTAAATGTGCTCTTTTGCATTTAATGTGTGCTTTAGGTTTGCAGATCTGCGATGGATCTGCAAATTTGATAATTAAAAAAAAAGAATTTACAGTTTAAAAAAACAACAGTTTGGGACATAGGGTGGCTCTTAGAAAAGCTGTTATGTTCATTGTGTGTATATGATGAATACATATTTGAGTGGATGAGAGTTTCAAGTTGCTCAGAAATACTCTGTTGCCTTCGACTGTGAAATGAAAAACACGTTTCCTGTATATTCCATGCATGTTGAAGTGCAGGTTATAATTGTAGAAAGAACCCATGTTAGGGTATCTGAGGAATGCTGAAACAGTTTTATTAACATATTTCCTGACTTTCTCTATCTGTGGACAAAAGTTAGAAGACCACTACCATTTCTGCCTCGGGCATATGCTAGAAAACACCAAGGAAGTGTGAGGGAAAAGTTGCATTAATTGCTCAAAGGTATTCTTCATTAGGATTTTCAGTCCTACCCCAGTCAGTGTGCCCTGGTCATTGCCACCACAGTGCACAATTATGAGGTCTGGATGTTTGGATCCACAATGCTTTCAACCAATGGAAACAATTACTGCCACTTTAACCCTCTCTGACCAAAACAAATATCCACATTAGGCAAACCCAGGTCAATGTCAATCCCACTCTTTCTAGCAAACTCTTTAGCCTAGAACACAAAGCTATGACCTACAATCCATACTCTAACCATTTTGATGGTTGGAGCAGTAGCACACAGGAGAAGGCTGGAGAAGGCTGCAGCTGAATGAGTCAGTTTTCACAATGAAGTTATTTAAAAGAGACCCTAGCAAGTACAATTTTAAAGATGATATTTGATTGGATGCTGTAATTATGGCACTATTTAAAACTAAGTTCTGGTATAACTTTAAGTAAGTACATGTCTGATTGGCTATATGGGATGTGTTTCTAATTCAATACAGTCAACCACACCTGCTGTCTTGGGTTTATGAGTTAGCATGCTGCTGTAGAGACTGTTGTGAACTTGTGACCTACTGCTAGCAGAGAATGTTCAATTTTGCTCACCATGGAAACAGAGCTACAGGAGTAGGGGGAAAGGGAAAAAAATAAGACTAGAATATCAATGAGAGGAGACATTGTTCATGAAAAAAATAATGAATAAAGAGTGTATGGGTCTAAATTTAGAGATTTGTATAAAGTGGTGTGTAAGTGTTAGTGTTTAGGAATAGTTTTAAAAAAGATTTTGGCTTGCCACGTTGATCTGAAGATCCACCACGAGGTTACACGGGGGCTGTGCTGAGGACCGCGGATCCGTTCATGAATCTGCAGCTCTCGCCCAAAACCGCTACTGAACTGGGCTCTCTTTAGAGGAGTCAAACAAAGGGTTAAGAAATGTGACCATTCAGAAGTGCTGTATGATAAGTAAGAAAATGAAAGCGGTGTTTCTGTTTGTTTGCAACTTCTGTAAGGGTGCCATCAATGGTTGCCTTGCATGAGAGTGGCGTACCATTCTTCTGCTCGGTTTTTGTGTGCATTCTTGAGACAAGTTTGACAACCTGATACTGAGAAAGACAAATGCTCATCACACTCACATTTAACAGATACGTCAATTAAGTTGTAGCATTAAAAAAGTTGATACAGAAGGAGTGAGTGTGAGTGAGGTGGGTGAAAGTGGGCAGGATGTTTGAGAAAAGTAAAAGGAAATGTTGACAGTGAGTAGAAGAGGAAAAGAAAGTAAAGTGTACTGATCAGGAGCTATGATTAAAAAGTGGTGAAAAAACAAAGCACAGGTATACACCAATGTAGGGAGTGACACAAGGAGTGAAATGCTAATGTATGCAGTGAGATACTAAGGTGTTTTCTTTTGTATACAGTAATGCAATGATATATACACAGATATATAGATTAAGCTGAGCTGATTCACACTGATGCTTTTGCTAAGACAGCAAGGTATAGTTAAATATATTTACTTCTCACTCGTAATAATATAGGTATTAGGCCTGGGCAGTAAACTCCACTCCTCCCCAGCAGTTTGCGGAGTTCGGGCCCTCTGCAATCTGCAGCAGAGTTCCTGAATTCCACCTTCCACGATGTGAAGTGGAGTTTTTTCTACTCACGCGCTTGAGATTTGTTTTGACGCTCGCGAGCACCACAATAATCTCGGGTATCTAGCAAGCTTGCGCAATACTTTGCACTCATTTGCACCGTTTACAGCCACAATGGCGCCATTGTAGTTCCGGTCGCGAACAGAGCGCTCGAGCAGCTTTTGTGCTTGAGAAGCAGCTGAGAGACTTTTGGAGTGGATTTTGTTCTCCAACTGGCCATTGCAGTTGTTTTTTTGTGCGAGGAGCCTTTTTTTAACTTTTTCTTCTAAAAGGAAGGAAGTGGCCCAGAGACTCCAACTTCCTGTTCCTGTCTAGAAGGCTCCCCCCCAGTGCTTTGTCTATCTCCTGGTCATTTTTCATTGGGATTTGGACTTGGAAGGATCACTCTCCTTGTCTGCTGCATATATACCATTGGATTTAAGGACTTTATATTTGAGATTTTACAAGTAAGTTCAAAAACTGGTGTATAAGAGTGTTGTTTGTTTACTTGGAGTCAGGCACCAGGATTTATTTGTACTTTATTCATTTTTTAAATTTATTGTAGTGGTTGACCCGCAGTTTTAGTAGGGGCCTAGGCATTTTTTTGCTTGTAATTTGTCTTCTTATGTAAAGGAAAAATGTTGCGCAGTTTAGTACATTTTCTCCATGTTGTTTTGAATAAATTTGCAATATCATTTATTTCAGTATGTGGCCTAGTCTGCCAATGAGCCTTTCAGCCAGTCGGCCCAGTATTAGACATGGGTGCATGAAGCAACTGTTTCTGTTGTGTTTGTTGAATTGAAACATCATTTAGGCCATGGATGGCATTGGCTTAAATTACAAAATGTGTTGTTTTTTTCTTCACGTTTTCTTTCTGCAAACAGTGTGTAGGTGGGGTAATTATGTTTGATGCCTTTGGAGTATATGTGCTGTAATTTTTTTTAGATCAGTTCATTTTTGTTTTTGGCATCGCTGAATTTATGCTTTTTTCTCTGTTACTACCATGCCACCTTTGTCTGGCCAGTGTGCGAGTGTGTTTGCTATAGGCCAACATTTGTCTTTGTTCCCCATGCTATGTGGACAGGGGCCCATTTTTGCATAGTCAGTGTCCACATAGGCCTCTATGTGTTCTTTGATTTCTATTCCTCCTGCTTGTTGTTGTTTGACCATGTGGCTGGTGGCCATTTCGTGTAGGCAGCCAGTGTACTTTTGCCATAGGCCTGCATTTGCTCTTTGGTGTGGCCATGCCCCCTTGCTGGTTATTGTTGTAACTATGTGTCTGGTGGCCATTTTATATACCCAGCCAGTGTGCTTTGCAATAGGCGTATATGTCTTCTTTGTCCCCCATCCCTCTTGTTTCTTGTCATTACCATGTGGCTGGCGGCCATTCTGTGTAGCCAGAAGTATAATTTTGCTATAGGCCTGCATCTGTTCTTTGTTGTAGCCGTGCCTCCTTGCTGGTTGTTGTTGTGACCATTTGGCTGGTGGCCATTTTGTATAGCCAGCCATTGTGCTTTGCCATAGGCCTGCATGTCTTCTTTCTTCCTCATGCCTCCTGCTTGTTGTTGTTACCAATTGGCTGGCAGACATTTTGTGTAGCCAGTCAGTGTGCTTTTGCCATAGGCCTGTATATTTTCTTTGCTGTGGCCATGCCTCCTTGCTGGTTGTTGTTGTGACAATGTGGTTTCAGCCATTTCGTGTAGCCAGCCAGTGTGCTTTGCCATAGGCCTACATGTCTTCTTTGTTATCCATGCCTCCTGGTTGTTGTTGTGACCATGTGGCTGGCGGCAATTTTTTGTAGCCAGCCAGTTTGCTTTTGCCATAGGCCTGCACTTGTTCTTTGCTGTGGCCATGCCTCCTTGCTGGTTGTTGTTGTGATCATATTGCTGGTGCCCATTTTGTGAAGTCTGCCAGTGTGCTTTGCCATAGGCCTGCATGTCTTCTTTGTTGCCCATGCCTCCTGCTTTTTTGTTGTGACCATGTGGCCATTTTCTGTAGCCAGCCTGTGTGTTTTTGCCATAGCCCTGCATGTGTTCTTTGTTGTGAACATGCCTCCTTGCTTGCTGCTTGTCCATGTCATCAGTGGGCATTTTGTGTAGCCAGCCTGTGTGCTTGTGCCATAGGCCGACATGTGTGCATTGGTCTGGCCATGCCTCCTTGCTGATTGTTTTTGTGACCATGTGGCTGGCGGCTATTTTGTGTTGCCATGCTGCACTGTCATGAAAATCTGATAGTATACTGTATAAATGAATGAGTTAGCAGCACACAACATTGGGAGGGGGCTCCATGATGACCATGGCCATTCTCTCGTAAACTCAACTGTTAGTGCATTAGCAGGAAAAATAAATCCTTCTCAACAAACATACATGGTGAAAATTATTTATATTACGAGCTTAGTTGGGCCTGCAATCTTCACGGTAAACAGTAGAGTACCATAAAAATGTGTTATTCTTAGTCTTACATTGCCACACGATATATAGGAGAGAGGGAAAGATTACCAACAAAGCAGAAGTTAACTAGAGACTAGAGACTGGAAAAAGTCAGCTACCAAAAAAGAAAACCATATAATATAAGGAATAAAAAAGATAACGCAGGGATAACAGAAATGAAACAAAAATTGAATTAATTGTTCTTTGCATGAGTGAGTTCATATCCCGTCCTTTTTGCCAAGGAAGGAAGATGGCAGGTATGGGTATCAGGAAAACTATATTTCTCAGCAGCAACACCAGCCTTCAGGCAGCAACTCTCATCCTGGAATCCAGCACCAACATTCCAATATACCCCAAGATTCTACCCTAAGCCCACAGCAATCATAACAAAACCCAATATTAGGAAACTAATAAATAAATAATAGGACTTACCGGGGTTAGTAGAGCCCTCGGCAGCATTGCAGATGGTTGGCGCCTCCTGACCAGCTTCTCTCGGACCCTTGACAACGTCCCTTTTCTTGCCCTTGGGTGCTGATGTAAGAAATGAATAAGATAACAAACAAAACAGACTAGTGATTCAGTTAAACTCCACAAAATTATTATGACAGGCAAATGCGGTCACATAATTGTACTTCTCTGAAACAGGTCATCTATCCTACTAGTTCTGAGTCAATTGACTATTATTGAGTTGCCCATACTAATCCTAAAATCCCTATTCCAAATTTCCTCAACAAAAACTACATTTGGAAGTAATGGATTGCAGCAAATGATCTTTGATTATATTCCCATTTCTCAATCTCAAGCTGAGCCCCTTTGATGGGCCAACTCAGTCTCGTATTAAAGGTTGTAATGCAGAGATGCATACTTCACATCGCTGTTAGCTTGGGACTTTACTTGCTACATAAATAAAGTCACAGAATGAACGCTAACTCACTGCTATCTCTGATTCAGTGTGGTGACAAGAGGACAGTCTGCAATGGCTTCTTAATTAATCAGCCAAAGTGAGAGCCAATGATGAATATGATTAGGTAGCGCTGCTGAGCACCTGCCTAGCAGAAGCTAGAAACTGGATCACATAGTAATATTCCAATGTAAACTAAAAATAACTTATTTCTGAGTGTGAGCAGCATGCTATTCGGAAAAAAAATAATAGCATTGTAGAACACAAACACAACAAATAATTAATACTGACCGAACCCCGGAATCTCAATCCCTAGCAGGTTGAGCAGGTCCTGTTTGCGGTCCAAGATATTCGCCCAGCGGTGAGTCAGCTGCTGCATGGTGTGCCCAACCTGGCTTATATATATATAGTAACACACTTATAGACAGAGGCAGAAAGTAATGGGGCTGTAATACAGGTATGACATACAGATATGTACTGATAACTCCTAAGTAGACACTGTAATGTAGGGGAAACCACTATGAAGTAGATAGTAAAATTTCTAGAAAGATACCAAACAAAAAAATAATAGTGGTATTTACAGGGCCAGATATACAGTGTAAAACACAATAATAGACTAAGTGAAACAGTAATGTATGTAGTTATACAAGTGTACACATGAATACCTAGAACAATATATTCACTTTATCTGTAATACCTATGTAGAAGAGAGGTAGACGTATAGAGAATTATATGTATGTACTGTACAAAGCAGAGGAAAGAATAAAAAGACTGTATTTTGCATCACTTTATATAAACTGTATAGTCGAATTACAGGGAACCTGTGGACACAATGATGCATTCATTAATACACTAACACATTTCCTATTCATACAGTTAAACACACTGGTAGAAATTAATGCATACAGATACATTCTCACGGACATATTGATACCCTCAGTGACTGACTCAGATATTTAGTTATATAGACACTCAAAGACCCTGGGTCCGATTAATAAATACACTGAGGCATCCATGTCCACAGTAATACACTTACTGACTCATTTATACACTAACCTATACATACAATTACATACTCTGGGACATATTGATACATACACTGACACAGCCATGCACACAGCAATGCATTCTCTGATACACTCACACAGTCACTTATACACACAGTTAGATAACTTGGGTATTTTGATATATGCACAAGGACTCCCACGCATACCCTGATGTATCACCTGAGTTACTCATGTATTAACTGATACATACACTCAGACACTATTCTAGACACTAATACATACACTCATACACTCATAAACACAGTGATGCATTGAATGATATAGTGACACACTCACTTATATACCATGAGAGAGTGATAAATACAGTGAGACACTGACATACTCACGTATACAGACAGTGAGATATTCTGTGAGACACTGATACATACACAGAGATATCTGTGGATATACTGGTGCAGTTGTTGACTTAGTCCCATACTCTCTGATAAATACAGTGAGACATCCTGGGAAAGAGTAATACATACTGTGAAACATCCCAGCCAACATTAATGCAGTCACTGGCTCACTGACACACTCAGTTATACTTAGTGTATCTATAATACATATATCCAAGAGATATAGATGGATAGAGAGTTATATTTGTGTACTGTGGAAAGCAGAGTAAAAAATAAAAGGAAAGTATGTCTTGTACAACTGATTATAAAGCTTAGACTAAAGAATAACCAGTTAATCAATTAATTAGTAATAAGGTTATTTGTTGTAGATGTTAATTTATTGTTTATTGCTTTACAGACATCTGATTTTATTTGAGAAAGAAGATTTACAATGCCTGACACGAGAGAAAGATGAACGAAACAGAGAAAACAGTATAATGAATTGCAAACTCAGAGAGGCAAACAAAATGGAGGAGAATATCGAGAGGAAAAAAAGAGAAGCTGGTAAGAGTACTAAGATGTTTCTCAAAGAAATATATTGTAAAATGCAAAATGTGACAACAGTCTTGCCTAAAAATGGAATTTACACATCAAGTGGGAAGAAGCAAGGAGTATGTGTTTCTGAAAGTAGGAAATGCTCAAAAAAATCAGGGACTTTGTCATGGAGACAGAAACAGTTTAAGGAGTTAGGAGCTAAGATGTTTCGGAATAGAATAATACAAAATTTGCTGAAAAGGCTGAAGAAGTATAAGAGAACAAGTGCTGCACTTAAGCAAAAGGAACACATTGACAGTGTAGTTGAGAAAACATTTGCTTTGAAGAGGAAAGCAGTTATATCAATATGAAATAGAATGAGAACACTAGACAAAACAGTGTTGTGTATGAAGAAAAGAACTGTTAGAAAATGGCTTATTTTTAGAACTAATTTTTGCAGGTGAATGGAAGCATGCCTCTAGTACAGAATTGTATTATAATGAAGAAATCTAGAACACACTAGTGCATGCAGTTGATTTAACTGGTCGTTATTATGAAGTAACAGGTGGTACTCCTGTTGCAAAAGAGGAGATGGTTCCTAGGAATGTAGAGGAAGTGGTAGCTGAAGATGTGCAAGGAAGGAGTATACAGGCCCCAGTATACAAATGGAGCTGTAGTACTATTTGCAGTGTTTGTCAGGAGTCAATTGATTTATTTAAAAAATGTGTACGTGACTTTCCATCAAGAAGTCTCAAACAGTAAATTGCAATTTTGCAAGGACTAGAATAATTGAAAGTGAGAAAATATAGTAATTTACAGGGACATTCATTTGCATGACTTTCAAGGAAGGTTTGCAGAAGCAATCACCTTTCATCATTTCTGAGTGTTAGCTGTTCACCGCTCCAAAATACAAACTTTGGTTAGAAGACTTTACTATGTAAAAACTCCTGATTTATGTTTAGTAGAGATGAATAGAGTTTTACTGTATGGTACACTAGTACAGGTAGAAAAAGTTTGTGAAGATATTCAGTTTCATTTGTTTGGTCCAGCAGAGGAGTCTAGGGAAAATGTAGAATTGGTTACTGGAGGTGTAGAAGAACAGGATACAGACATTAGTACTGAAAATTTGGCGCAGCAGATTGCAGAGTTTAACACAGTTTGCTCTGAGAAACCAAACTGTTTTTGTATTTGATGTCGACACACTGACTATAAAACGCAGACTCACAATGTAGTTGTGAACTCTAAAACTGAAAATGAGAACAAGGATAAGTGGCAAGAATTTGGTGCATATTTATTTGTTGAAGAAAGATTTGATTTGTCTACAGAGCATTATATGTAAGTACTGCTTTGATAAGTTAGAGAATAAGAAAATGCCAGTTAGAGCCATAGTTAGAATTGGTGTCTGTTCCAGAAGAGCTTAAAGTATTAAATGTTTATGAATGAATTCTAAAACAGTCTATACATCCTTTTCAAGACATAGTTCGTATGGAACCAAAGACAGGAAAATTACCTCCAACTGAGCTCCCGAAAAGACTAAATGGAAGAGTTGTGTATTTACCTTTAGATTTTAATAAGAATTTTGAAGCTATGGGGTAATTAAAGATATTGAAGAATCACTTAGTAATTTAGTAAATGGTGTTCCAAAAAAGGCTAGAAAAATATGGAAAGTGTTAGTAGATGTTAATAAGGTCAAAAAAGCAACATTATACCTAGCAAAAAATAATGTTTACTATACAAATGTTGATGTTGCTGAAAATGTAACTTATTCATCAATCAATCAGTATTTGTTAAGCACGACTACTCACCCGTGAGGGTCCCAAGGTGCTGGGGGGGGGTTCAGGTCAGACTGGGTGCCAAGGTTCCGTCGAAGAGCCAGGTCTTGAGATCCTTCCTGAAGTGGGTCAGCGACGGGGATCGCCTGAGGTGGAGAGGCAGGGTGTTCCAGGTTTTGGCGGTGAGGTAGGAAAAGGATCTTCCTCCAGTCCTGGTCTTGTAGATCAGAGGGACAGTGGCAAGGGCCAGTTGGGCAGAGCAGAGGTGTCTGGTAGGTATGCGGAATGAGAGCCCGCGGTTCAGGTATGTGTTCGGTGTTCAGATATGTGGCTGCGGCGGGGGATGTTACGGACTAGACTGGCTGATATGTTGATGGATGAGACATTAGCATCAAGCGGACAGATTGAAAAAGTGAATCGATCCAGATCAGAACAAATTTATGAACACTGCAGCATCCATCCTCTGCATTCTGAAGAAATCATTGGTGATGCTATTGAGCTGTCTCAAATGAAAGAAGCAAAAGGAGCTCCCTTACGTGTATAGTAAAAAGGTTTAGAGGCTCACTGTTTTCCCCAGCAGTTTCCCACTGGAGAAGGAGGCTGCTATGATGACTGTGCTGTAGAGATACCAGCTGCTGAATACCGCTCAACATGCCTATATTCAGGGGATCCAAGCTTCTGTCCATGCATTACGTACATATTCCATCTTCTGTTTGAAAGAGACTTGTCTAGACTTTCATATGCTGTGAATCTATACTGAAGACAGGTATTAATCTTCAAAATCTCTCTGCAAGGGAATTTGTTTATAAAGTTCAAGAAAAAGATGAAAACTTAGATGGCGTGCCAATGTGGCACTGAGTATCTGTATCGTAAACATGGAGAACTCAAATGCAAGCTGAGAAACCTGGGTGCACCAACTTGGTTTATTATACTTAATTGTGCTGAATATACATGGGATAACTCGCTTGAATTTTTAAGAGAGGCAAACACAAACATTGAGGAAATCAACATAAAGACAGCAGGAAAACTTTGTTTTTTAGATCCTGCTGTTTGCAGGTATTTTAACCACAGGTTCAAAGTTATGCTGTCTTTTATCTGCAACAAAAGTAAGCCTCATCTTGGCAAAGCAACTGATTTCTTTTGGCATAAAGAGTACCAAGCAAGAGGTGCTCCTCATATCCACATGCTGTTATAGATAAAAGATGCTCTGATAGTTGGAACAGACTGTAATCACTGTGCGCTGTCTTTCATAGAACAGTAGGTGGTATGCACCATCCCAAAAGATATTACTGACAAAGGCTTGAGAGAACAAGTTCTGTGTTTCCAAACACATAGATGTGGAAAGTACTGTCATTGAAAATACAGGAGCAAAGGAACATTTTACACAAGATGTTGTTTTGGCTTTCCACAACCAGTTATTTTACAAGGAAGAGTCAACAGCTTTTTGTTCGCAGTGAGACATACAGTAACATGGAAATGAGCAAAAAATACATACAACCTAAGAAGAACAGAGGCTTCCAAGTTTATTAATGATTATGATGCTGTAATTCTTAAAATGTGGAATAGAAATATCGACATACAATTTGATGCAGAAAAAACCATAACTGTTGGCTGTTATGTGACTTCGTACATTACAAAATCACAGAAGACAGAAATGAAACAGATATGGCTGGAGGTTTCTGCAGAAAAGAGTTTAAAAGGTGTACAGGTTTAGTTGAAAAATACTATCCCACAGAGAGATGGCTTCTTATGAATGTTGTGATAGGTTGAACTGAGCCAGATTATTCTCAAAGTCTAGGGGAATTGTTTGAGTAAGTCTAGGTCTAGCAAGCACACAAAATAAAGGATTAAACTCTTTCCCAGACATTCAGTATCTAGCGGATTTCGACCTAGAATATATGTGCTTATATGAAGTTCTTCGACACTACAGGTACAAAAGCAAATTAATGGAAAACATAGAAGAAGGCAAATTTGCAGTACTTGGATTTGATAGTTGTTTCGTGAGACATGCAAAAAGAATTTAATTAAACCAAAGAAAGCTTAGTTGCCAAACTTCAGAGAAAAGAGAATTTTTCTTTTTGGCACTTCTTCAACTGATCAAGCCTTGGAATGCTGAATCAGAATTACTTGGAGGCTATTAGAGCTATGAAGATTAATTCAATGCTATGAAAGACAGTATTGAGTGTTTAGCCTTCCAAAATTATATGCAAATGTTAACTGCTGAGATTCAGCAAGAAGAAACAATTGCTGCAGAGGTAGCTAAGGAGAGTTCACAAAGCAGTCAAAGTTCTGCACCACTCAGTCAAGATCCTCTTGGACCACCTATTATTGAAGATGAAGCTGCTATAGCTGTGAATGAGGTGGAAAGTGCAATGGCACAAGCTAGACAAGAAACTACACATCTGGAGCAGTTAGTTGCACAATGAACAGATGGACATTTATATGGAAGTAAAAGAGAAAATAGAATATGGATTTCTCCACGAGAAGTAAGAATGCAATTGTTCATCCTTTAAAACAATTCTAGTATATATCAGTGGTCAAGCTGACACGGGGAAAGCTTTTTAATTAAAATTCTGACCACTTACCTACAGAGGACAACACAATTGAATTTGTTGTATGTAGTAACACCACCAACTGGATTAGCAGCACACAATTTTAAAGGAATTACTATTACAGCTATTAATGCTACCTGTAGAACATGATAATAAACTGGAATACCAAAAGTTATCTGGTGAAACATGTCATGAGGTAGCAAGAGTTTTGAAGAAAATGAAGCTTTTGAATCATCGATAACGTAAGCATGGTTTCAAATTTAATGCTTGCTTTTGTTCACTTAAGAATGCAACAGATTTTTAAAAACAGACTACGAAGATCTCTTCGGAAGAAAGCATTTAATTGTGTTTGGTGACTTAGTGCGACTAACCCTGTGAAAGGAGAGCCTGTTTTCAAGACGTTTCTGCATGAACAATCAGGTAATTCATTAGGGAGTATTGGAAATGTAAACATTTTGCTGTATTCCCAATACAAGGAACCACAAAAGAATACAAGTGTGTGATGACATATATTGTACTATTCTGCGGAATATCAGAGTTGGACTTCTGACAAAGGAAGTAAGAGTCCCTTAGAAACTCGACTCAACAAAATACTATTTACTTGTACAGCAGCACAGCTAATATTCAATTTGATTGAAGAAGGAAAAGCAATAGTTTGCTTAATGTCTACACTTCAAGAGTGCGCCAATTTTAATGAAGAATTGCTGAAACTGGAGAAGAAAGAAATTTAGAAAGTTACAGCTATTGACAAAACAGAACACCAGGGAGTAACAATAGTGCTAAATGAAAAACTTCATGCAAAACTGGATTTATTAGAGAAATCTGTATCTAAGACTGCTGGATTAGAGAAGCATTTACGCATCAGCAAAAACAGTCAAATAATTTTGCAGCGTAATTTAAATGTTGAGGAAGGATTAATAAATGGTGCAATGGGTAAAGTTAGTTTTCCATATAGGAAAGAGTTTGAATACTTGGTCATAAAATTTGAAAAGATTAATGGCATCAAACAGATTGGTCAATGCATTGTATGTTTTTTGCTAGTGAAAGACTTATATGTGCAGCGCCAGCAGTTCCCACTCTCTCGAGCATATGCTGTAACTGTCCATAAATCACATGGTTTAATTCTAGATGCAGCTTTTATTAATATTGGAAGTACTGTATTTAAAGCAGGTGTGTGATATATAGATATATAGCATTGTCGCGAGTTAGAACATTGTCCAGTTTGTTTTTGGTTGATTTTGATGAAAAGAAAATTAAAGCTGATACTAGTTGTGTTAGAGAATACAATCAGTAGAGAAGTATTTATGCTCTTCACTTAGGACAGTATCCTATTTAGGAGAAACAAAGAATCTGTAGTAAGCAATTAATGACTGTTCCTCAAAAGAAGCAAAAAAAGACAAGGAAGAAGGCGTTAAGATGAAAAAATGTAAAATTGACTGTGATATTGTAGGTTTTGAGCTGGAAAACAGTAATGGGGTAATAAATTGTTATGCAAATGTGGTTCTCAATGTAGTCTTCGATTTACCACATTTAGTAAATGAAATTCAACATAAAGAACAACAGAATCTGCTCTCATCTGTGTACTTTGCTGAAATGTTTATGTAGTGATAGGACTGTAGCACATTCTCCTTCAGGCATTCTTAATGTGGTAGACATGCACAGTCAACAAGACGCTCAGGAATATATTATGGTGATTCTTGGATGGTTGGAAGAAGAAGAAGTTGATATCAATGAATTATTTGGACTGAGTTACATATGGACCCATGATTGTGAAGATTGCTCCTTTGCAATTACTGCTCAAATCAATTTGTAAAGATTTATCTGCTTAACATTACCAGATTGTAAAACTGTGTCTTTTGACAGGCTAATCAAAGATGCTAACCAAAATATGACTTGTTCACATTGTAGATCAGATTGTATGACTACCTTGCAAGTACAGAGAAGTGGAAAAAACATACTGAAATTACAAACTTCAAAGCAGGAAAAATTTCAATTTCTGAAAGAACGTTCACAACACTAGCTATTATCTTTCATGAAGGACTTCGTATAACTTCAGGACACTACGCTGTGTATTTAAAAAATTCAACTGGATGGACAGAATGTAATGACAGAAAGCTAAGTTTCAAACAAAAACTACGTTTCAAACTTCCAAATTCATATCTCTTCTTTCTGCAACCAAAATTTTAAGTAAGATTAGCATTTAAAGAGTGGTATATGGTGTCTGTTATTTATGGATGATCAGTGTGTAAGAAATAACTCGGCCTAGCAGGGGTGATGTCTTCAAAATGGAGTCTAAAATTTTAACACGCATTCCATCTATTTCGAGTAATGGACTATTTCAAAGTATAATACATTTTTTGCGAGGGGGCTATATATTCATTTATATTAGTTGAGTACCTTTCACTAGAATAACTTATCAAGTGTTTGTAGTGAGTGTGATGCATGGTAAGGCTTATTTGTATTGTAATACTGTGCAGTTCTGTTTTTTTCTACAATCTTTATGTTTGTTTTTTCCCCACTGTTCCATGAGGATTATTTATACAGTACATTGTGTACGATGTAAAATATAAAAGCTGACAACAGTAAAAACATTACATTATATGTTTAAAGAAATATGTACGTGTTTTGCAGTGTTTGAACTTTACTGTGAAATCTTTTAAATGTCATAATAACATGTATTTCAGTTTTTCCTCTTTCATAACAGATCAATGAATTCAGAGATGGTTTGGTAATTCCTTCTGTATATAATTGTTGTAAAATATATAAATATGACTCCCTGATGCATACAGTAACATACCCTTGCAAACACTAATGCATTCCCTCATATACCCACCAACTCACTTATACACACACTGATATACTATGGGAATTACTAATACATGCACTGACACAACAATGTACACATTGATGCATTAATTGACATACTCACTCACTCATACACACTCTGACACAACCTAGGTGTTACTAATACACACACTAACACACCATGCACTCACTAATGCATCCTCTGACAAATCACCCACTCACTCATATACACACTAAGACACCCTGGGGCTAACTGATACATACCCTGACACACCCATGGGCACACTAACCCATTCATTAACACTTTCAAACAGTTACTCATACAAACCCTGACACAATCTAGGGCTAACTACTACGTACAATGAAACACCCTCGGATTCACTAATGCATTCACTAACACACACTCCCACTTACTTCTACACACTCAGAGACAACCTAGGACTGCCTAATACATACACTGACACACCCACGAACACACTGATGGATTAACTGACATACTCACCCACTGAGTCATACACACACTGACAGCCCCTAGATCTCTCTAATATATACACTGACACACCCATGGACACACTGATGCATTAACTGACATTCACTTAATCAGTCAGAAAAACAGTGACAAACTCTAGATCTTACTAATACGTATATATATTAGTGACTCAGAGGAGTCACTAATATATATACTGATACTCCCTTTAACACATTAATACACTCACTGAGTTACTGAGATACTTATTCATAAACACACCCTAAAACTATAATTTATTTTAAAGGATTAATGTACCCATAAAACGTGCTACTGAACCATTCCAAAATCAGTTATCTGTCAACTGACATAATATCAAGGTCAAAAAGAGGCATCAAATGTGGATGGTGATAAGAAAAAAAAAGTTAGCAAGGATTAGCATTAATGGCCTGTAAATACTTCTTTCTAGGTTTTTTTAAATTATATGTCCTAACTCTAACCATGGCCTCTGGAATTATGCGGCACAAGAGAGAAAAATTATGCGGCAGGGTTGACTAAATTATCCAACATAAGGGCCAATTATGCGGCATAATGCAGCATATTTTGTCATTTTTAGGTCGAGCTTTTGAGACCTGTTTTATCTCATTTTGGGGTTAAAGTCCAGCCGCTACTTCTGATTTGTTTGTTTCAGTGTCCTTTAAAAATCCTTTATTGCTAGTGGTCAGTCGTTCCTCTTGCCCCTCCTTTTTGTCTTTCATTTCCTCCCCCACAGCAAATCCTAACTACTGTTTTTTGGTCACTCTCTTTATTACCGCATTTTCTATTCATGGAAAGACTGCCCCTTTAACAATCCTCGTGCATTTAAGTCTACTCCTTTAATTTCCTTCGGCCTTAGCCGAAAAGACCATCTGTTGTGCTCCGTGGGAGCTGCTGCGAAGGTGGTGCTCCCACTCGCTGCCCTGGTAGTTCCTCTTGACTTCCTTTACGTTCATTATCTTTTTGGACCGTTTAGACATGGCTTTGCTAACTTTGCAGAATAAACTAACTAATTAACTTTGCCTCATTACTGACTTCATGATAGTACACAAAAAATATTTTATTCACGTACTACCATGTTATAATTTGGAATTTAACTTATTTGAATGTGGCTGTCTCATCATGATCCTCTCACTTAGACCACGCCCATGACATGCTGCATCCACTGCTTCCGGTGTTACACATCAGGATCTTGTCTGGTCTGATTCGGCCCTTTCAAGGCTCAAGACAAACATCCCTTGATCAACAACACTGGAGGTGCATGCCTTGCTTTTATTTTGCACAGCACTCCATGCAGCCTTTTAGCCACTTCTCTCCAGTCCCCTCCAGATTCCTACAGTCTGGGAAGGGGGGGTGTCTCTGCGCGTTTGTTTTTTGAGGCAGCAGCTGCAACACTACAAAATAGTTGCACACCCATCCAAACTGCATGAAACAGTTTGAATTTGTGATACAATATTGTCACTTGCTTTGTGGGCACGCCTGAGTTGTAACAATATAACCACCTCTTGTCACCCTTTCGTGGAAGAGCAGTGCTCCTTGTCATGCTCTAGTGTCATGTTGATATTTCATCCTTGGCATCAGAGGAGGCTTGCTCTTGAGAGGAGCTCTTCTTCACTATCCTTGCTTGCATACATCTTAAAGACCGTTGAATATCCGGTGCTGAGAAATTGGCTTATTAAACTTAACCTTTGAATAGTTTTCAAGCTAATTTGACAGCTCCTATACACCTCTGTAACAGAAAGGGTCATATCCTCTAACATGGAACAGGTTAAAAAAACGTGTTCATTTGTACCTCATCATTTCATTAAAATGATTTATTTCTGTATTTACAAATGCTATCGATGGGAACAGAGGTCCGATTTTAGAGTCTTACAAAGAGGTCCTTACAATCACCCATTTACACGGACGTGTTTTAATGTTACAAAATAATTTTCAGCTTTAAGGAAAACTTTTTGCTGCCACTTCATTGTGAGTGGCCACGCATTGAATTCATAATAGTCTGTGCATAATACATCCAGGTTAACCACAAACAATGTCCACACCTGCCCTACGTCAAAAATTAAATGCAACAAATCTTCAACTGCATAGTGACAGAAGCGCGAACTGGACAGGTTATTCAGGACACGAGGCACCCCTGAGTAGGTTGGAGCGAAGTGGGCTGCTGGAGGACAGGAGTCTTAATCCCCCTCATAAATTAACCATGAGGGTCTTACATCTATCTACACATGTGCTGAGCGGAGACAGTGCTATACAATGCCATGGCTGAGGAACTGGAGCACTTGTTTACCTTCAGAATTGATCAATGTTACATTTTTTTTAATGTATTTATTTTTTGGTGTGGGTACCTATATTTCTTTCTTCCAACCTTAAAAGACATTGTCATCTACAAAGCCAATAGCTCTGACTCTAAAACATGCGAGACTTATAGCATTGCAAATGCTTGTTAATGGTAACACTGCCTGGGCATTGGTTGGACCTCATTAGTACAATTTTAGCACACAAATATAGTAATAAGCAACAAAAAAGGTGACCAGTCCAGCTTTGCAATGGGCCTTTCCATGCGCTGCAACATGTGTTGCTGCATTTTTAGTAACTTTTGAACTGTTTGAGCTAGAAACAATTTTTTTGTTAAAATCTGCAGATTATGGGGCAGATGAAGGTTTATGTGGCAAATGCAGAAAATCTATAATGATGCGAAAATCACAGTGGCCGTACAATCGCATAATTTCAGTGGCCCTAAGATTTTTTTAAGATCTATTTCCTAACTATATTGTCCCTGTAACCTTTGTTTTTTTAAGTGAATTTCAATGTTTTTTTTAACTAGTAGTCATGTTTGCAGAGTGGTGGAGGAAGGGGATGGGGGGCATTCGACCAGCTCACAGCAATCCCACTGTGTGGGACTTACTGGAGGGAACAGGAGGTGTTATTGGCCCCCAA
Organism: Calotriton arnoldi; assembly: GCA_963921515.1. Lineage (NCBI taxonomy): Eukaryota > Metazoa > Chordata > Amphibia > Caudata > Salamandridae > Calotriton > Calotriton arnoldi. Next base: position 937,565 of record CAWUFW010001962.1, read on the forward strand.
GGACCCTGAACGTCCAAGGAAACTTCATGCCCCAACCAGCAGTGAACCAGGAAGCACATTTGCAGAGTGGTGGAGAAAGGGAGCATGGCCTCTGAAGACCTCTTACCAAGTCCGCTGTGTGGGATATACTGGAGGTAACAGGAGGGGTAGTTGGCCCACAAGGACTCTCAAGAGTAAAGTGGACTTCATTCCCTAACCAGTAGTGCACCAGAAGGCGTGTTTGCAGAGTGGTGGAGAAAGCGGGCATGGGCTTCGACAACTTGCAGGACTTTTTCTTTTTCTTATTTTATTTTAAATGGGGGAAGGGGCCATACAACCCCTCTCCTCAGGCCTATTTTGGCCTCGAGGCCCCTATCCCCCGGGCCCAACCTTTTAAAAAAAAAAAAATTACTTCATAACCTAAAGGAAGGGGGACTGGGCGGCCCCCCTTCCCTGGCCGATTTTGGCCCCGTGGACCCCATCCACTGGTTCGTGGCCTTTAAAAAAAAAAAAAAACTTAAACGGAGGGGCCGAGCGCCCTGCTCCTGGGCCAATTTAGGCCAAGGGGACCCTATCCCCCTGTGCCCTGCCTCAATTGTGGGTGCCCTGGTTGCACCCAGGGCACCCACCCTGTTGGGGACCACAGGGGGAGCCTCAAGGTCCCCATGGTCCCTGCCGGCTCCCCGCCTCCTGCGGGAGCCAGCATTGCATTAACAGAGAGGGACCTGCTGAACATGTCGCTCCCTCTCTGTCAAAGCAATTGTGCTCCGCTTCTAGTAAGCAAGAGCATTTTTTGTACTCTAACTTGCTAGATGTGGAGCACGGTTTTCTATGGCCTGGCAGGAGCAAAAAGGCTCCCGCCAAGCCATAGCAAACAGCTATATCCTCGGAGTGGTGGTCCCCAGGGCCATATTTGACTCTAGGAGGGAGGCTGCCTCCAATCTTTAATTTAGCCCTTTAATTTAGGAGGTGGAGGTCCCCGGGGTGGGGGGGATGCAACTGACCCCCTCCATTATATTATTTTAGCCCCGGGGAGGTGGTGGTCCGCAAGGCTGTGGGGGGGCCGCACGGGCCTCCCCTGCATTTCTATAAGTAGATTGACTCTGTGAGGTGGTGGTCCCCAGGGCTGCAGGGGGCCAGACGGGCCCCCGCACTTCCATAATTCATTTCCCCAGGGAGGAGGCAGTCCCCAGGGCTGCGGGGGGGCCACGTGGGCTTCCCATATTTCTATAATTCATTGCCGCAGGTAGGTGGTGGTCCCCCGGGCTGCAGGGGGGCCATGTACATTATTATATATGCCCCCGGGACTTGGCCCACCCAGGAGCTTATTTAAACATAAGCGCGGGAGCCCGCACTTGTGTTTTAGTTTAATTTTTACCACAAAGTTGTTGCGAGCTTGTGGTTATTTTTTTTTTTTAATGCTTTTTTAGAGTGATGTGGTTCCAGAGGGACCCCAGGACCCTGCCCCCTTTTCGTTATTTTCACTTATTTGGTGGGAGTCGTTGAAGCCGAGTCCCAAGCCGAGTCCCAAGATGGCTGCTAGCACTTCTTGGATGAAGTGTTGGCAGCCAATCAGAGCTGTGCATTTCCCTGCACAAGCTCGTCTTTTTTCGCAAAGGCTTCGCAACCACGGATATCACTAACTTTTTCTTATTACATTTCTCAAAAACTACTGAATGTTTTTTTACCAAATACCAAAAAGCAAAGTCTGCGTAACAACATCTACCTTTCTGCCAAATTTAGTGTAACTCCGTAGAGCGGTTTGTGCTGCAGGTTCGACTACGTGTCCCAAGGGAATTAACTGGGGAAAACACACTTCACTTCAGCCCCCTTTTTCCCGGCCCCTGCTTGACGGATCACCCCGAAACCTGCCATGGACTTACCTGCCAATACTTACTATGCCAATTTTTTGGGGACATTTTCATAAAGATTTGTCAACCGGTGCCAAAGATATAGGCAAGTCAAAAAACGCTGCGTATATGGAACTAGGCCCTAACTATAACTAACGATATATATATATATATATATCTATTATATATATATATATTACACTTGCTGCCCATACTCCGGATTGATCCAAGAAAGACACGGACACGGACCACTTCAGATTACTTCAGGTGTTTATTTGGATGCCGCCATAACGCGTTTCAACTCACAAGGAGCCTTGATCACATGACAGCATTACGGAAAGTTTTTTTCTTTTTAAAGTGACAGTGTGCTTACTGTGAACTACGTAGAAGATGAGACAGTCAATGGAAATAGAGAAAATACTTAATTCAGTAGTTTTAAAATATGTTGGAGAGCATAATGTATAAAGCAATCTGCTAAAATATCACATAGGTAAAAATAATTATAAAATTGATGGTAAAGTTGCTAATTCAATAAAACAATAAAGTGAGTCAATTTTTCTAGTGGTTCAAATTAAAAATTGGAATTAAATTTAAAACCTATAATCTCGAATGTCGAGCAACATTCATTAATGTAGGTACATAAATGTAAAATCAATTGTATTGCTCACATAGACATTCTAAAAATACAAGATGCATATCTTTGATCTTGGCTGTTTCCTAAATGAAAACCTATTGCACCTCCTAAATTGCCACTCAAGACAGTATATATAACAATATTATTTATAGTTACCTATGTGCAAATATTGCAAACTCAATCATCTAAGCTCGTCACATACAAATTGATTTTTAACTATTGATCAATTCTCAAGACTGTCAAAAAAGTGCTCAATGTGCAAAAATGTGCAAGAAAATTTTTGTTAAAAAGACATTAGTATCAAATGACTGAGCGCTACAACAAATGGCAAAACTGGCCTGTGTTGGTGATTAACCGCTCATCGGCAAAAGTAAAATATCAATTCTTTTTTGTCTAAGTACCAATTCAAACAATCATGTATTGTGTATAATATTCTCTCATCACATGTGTTCGATTGATGAGTCACAATATGGATATCACGATGGCTCTCAGAGCTTTCTGTTGTCTTGATAGTGGGTTATTTCAATTTAATTTAATGAAAAAAACTTTTTATATATATGTATAATATCTACATATATATATTGACATGTGTTATCAGTGCTAGAGATATATATATATATATATAACCACCAGACGGTCCTCTCTCGACTCCACACACTTGCTTGCTTCCGCCGAAAAGGAACCACGAACCACTGGATATTAAGGCAAATATGTTATTGTTTCCTCGGATTACGCGTTTCGGGCAACACTTGCCCTTGATCACATACTCGTGATGTTAGAACGCCTTCTTTTTAAAGTGCAAAACCACGTGACAAAACACACAATAAACTATCACCTATCCCAATAGAGCACAATATCCATTTTTTCGCTCGTTATTTTCTCTCTTACTTTTCTTTGTGCAATAACCAATTTAGCCATTGTCATGGCATAATGTTCGTGAGTATCAGTGATCCATCTATAAAAGAATAAAATTCATTAAATATCTTTAACAAGCATTTTTGGCATTTGTCATAATCCCAACATCACTGATACTCCTTGGCCAAGTATGTGGTTGCACTGCCTATTTTAGACATCTATGTAAAATACTAATATTCGGGATCATCTTCTATAATAAAATATTTTTTTAACTATTTTTTAAAATATTTTAAATAATTATAAAAAATGGGATAAATCCCTTTTTAATCTCCCACAGTTATATATCTACATAAATGCTGACAATAACAAACAACTGCCCAAATGTCATATTTCATAGATTGGAAATGGGATAAATCCCACTGGTGCCCTTCAATTTAAATATTAAAAATACTAAGTGTACCAACATGTTACCTAATGTGCAAAATAGCCAATATTAAAGTGCAAATGCAGAATACATCACATATATCATAAAAAATACCACACTAAAATAAATCTCATTCGGGCCTTGGCCAAATTGGTTCAATCGGAACCGGAAATTCCAATTCCGACCGAACCAAATCCGGACACAAGGTTCAACAGCTGCCATCAACAATATCATTATTATAACCCTCTTCTTATAAACAGATACAGAATTCATATTACTTTTAACAAAAAGACTTTTCTTAACCAAAGACTGTTGCCTACACTAAAAAACAGCAATCTTAATCACACACATAAACAATTGGTCCCAATTGATATCTATAAGAAATTATGTAGGTCTTCAGTATTATTCAAACCATATGGAAATTTGCTGTCTAGCTCCAAAATCAATTTAGATTCCATTTGCCTGAGAGCTTTTTCTCGATCACCCCTCTTCGTGTTTTTGGAATGGCTGCCACCACAAAATAACTCAAACCATTTAAATCATTGCTATGCGTTTGTCTGAAATGGCGAGCCACCGGATAAGATGAATCATTTTTCATGATGGCCCGCAAGTGCTGCAATATTCTGACATGCACCTGCAACTTTGTACTGCCGACATATCTCAATCCGCAGGTGCACGTCAGAATATATACTGCATACTCCGTCCTGCATGTGTAAGTTCCCCGAATAGCAATTTTGTCTGGGCTAAAAGGTGACAGATAATGAGTGGTATTTTTACCAAATTTACATGCTCTACAAGTAGAACACTTAGTAAAACCTGGTTTGGGTTGTAACCATGTCTTAGCCCCTACTAATTCAGGACATGACTTTCCAATTTGTGTGCGCATAGAAACACCCTTCCTATAAGTCACAGTAGGTTGAGGTGGCAGCCGGGGTGACAGTACTCCATCAGTCAAAACTATCGGCCAATTGCGTTTGATGATGGCCCTAATCTTTCTTTCTTGTTTGCTGAAAGTAGTGACTAAGCGAGGATATCACTATCCTCTTTAGATGTTGCCACAGTATCATTAAGTAGTGATTCTCTTGTTCGATCATTAGTTTTATCTAATGCTCCTCTCAAGATATTCTCACTGTAGCCCCTCTGTCTGAATCTCTGCAAGGCCTCCTCAGTGCATCTATCAAATCATCTTTACTACTGCAAATCCTTTTGAGACGTAAAAATTCCCCATATGGAATATTATGAATCAAGTGCCTAGGGTGCGCACTGTCAGCATGGAGAGTCATTGCAGAATACTTGCGGATTTACTCACCTGAGTTGAATCATGCGAATGGAAATAAAGAGAGGGGTTAATACTGGACTTCATTTGTTGGTGTTTTGTGTACAGCCTACCTTTGATGAAGGGCGTAGCCCGAAACGCGTCAGGCGATACGGTAACCGTGAGCTCTTCCCTGGTCTGTAATGGGCCTCCTGTGAGTGCGTATTAACTGAGGGCATCTCTTACTATCATATATATATATTCACTGAAAAAACCATAGGTTTCAGACACGTTATAGTTAGAAATTAGCATTTAAAAAACCTTTGAAATTCACTGAAAAAACCATAGGTTTTAGGGACAGTTATAGTTAGTTGGACATTTCACTCATACAAAACCATAGAAATTCCCCCGTTATAGTTAGTTCAGCTAACTATAACTCGCGCCCCCGCAATGCACTGCTGATGACGTCACATATTACATCACTCATGTCATGGTCAGTGACATCACTGATGACATCACTGATGACATCTCAAATGACATCACTGATGACATCACTGATGACATCATCCAGTGACTGTGTGTTTCTGTAAAGTTTAAATATGTTTAATATATATAGGGAAAGGTGTATTGAAGAATGAGTGGGTGTATAAGTGTCTGAATGGATGATTTAGTACGTGAGTGACTGACTCTACAAGTGAGTGATTAAATGTATCTTACTGAATGCATGGGTTAGTGACTAAACTGTGTGAATGTCTGTATCCGTCTGTCTGTTGGTTTGTAAGCGGCTGCATGGCTTTCTGAATAGCTACATGAGTGTCTACATGGGTTATTGATTGATTGTCTGAGTATCTGTATGGGTGCCTGAGTGTTTGTGTGGGTGGGGTGTGTGTGACTCTGTGCATAGATGTGTGAGTTGGTGATTCACTGGGTGCATGGTTTCAAGAGTGCATCTGTGATGGACTGTATGGGTGGGTGAGTGTGTGTATGGGTGTGTTAGTGATTGAATGTATATCTCAGTGGTACATGTGTGAGTAACTACATATGTGAAAGGCAGTATATATGTGTGTTGGAGTATATAAATGGCTATAAGTGAGAGTGTGTGATTGTGAGAGTGGCTGTATGGATGAGTGTGTACTTGTATCAGTGATTGTATAAGAGCGTAAGAATGTGCTAGTATTTGTATGAGTAAGTGAGCTGGTGTGTGTATAACTGTATAGGTGATAGTAAATGGGTGTGTGATTAAGTTTTTTGCATGACTGACTAGGTGTGTGAGTACCTCTATGGATGAGTGGCGGTGTGTGAGTGTTTATATAGGTGTATGAGTGCATATGATAGTCCTGTACTGAGTGACTAAGTATGAGTGACTGTACGGGTGAGTGAGTGGATGTGTGTGTAGACCTAAGAATCAGTGAGTGGGTATGTAGTTTTTGGTGTTGGAGTGTCTATGGTTTTGAGAATGGCAGTCTGTAATTTAGAGTGGGTGTATCAAAAGTTATATTAGGGTGTGAGAAGATGCATGAAATTATCACATGGATGATGTCATCAGTGGTGTCATTTGAGATGTCATCATTGATGTCATCAGTGATGTCACTGACCATGTCATGAGTGATGTAATATGTGACGTCATCAGCAGTCCATTGCGGGGCGCGAGTTATAGTTAGCTGAACTAACTATAACGGGGAATTTCTATGGTTTTGTACGAGTGAAATGTCCAACTAACTATAACTGTCCCTAAAACCTATGGTTTTTTCAGTGAATTTCAAAGGTTTTTTAAATGCTAATTTCTAACTATAACGTGTCTGAAACCTATGGTTTTTTCAGTGAATTTCAAAGGTTTTTTAAATGCTAATTTCTAACTATAACGTGCCTGAAACCTATGATTTTTTAAGTGAATTTCAAAGGTTTTTTTAAATGCTAGTTTCTAACTATGCCTACAGAGGTAGGACATGTGAAGAAAGAAGAAAAAACGCACAGAAAGAAGCAAAAGATGTGCAGAAAGAACCAACAGAGGAGCAGAAAGAGGCCTTGTTGCAAAATCATCCTGTGCCCACAACTTTTTCAGACGGGTACTGGTGGTAACTGACTCTGACTAACCAGAGCCAGTGCTATGCTAAAAGACACTTAGAATACAGTGAAAACACCTACATACACTAGGGAACACTATGCATTGGGGTACCCCTGTGATTAGCATGACCTCCTCTGCAAGTCCCTAGTACATAATAGGGCAGGGGATTAAAACTACCTCTTAAAACGCGCTACAGGGCGCGTTTGCACAGTGGTGAAGGGAGGGGGGCCTGAGGTGACATGTGTGCAAACGCACCCCGTGGCGCGTTTTAAGTTGCGGGATTAAGTCCCCTTGAATTCTGAGGGTCCCTGGGGCCCAACTAGCCCCCCAGGTACCTACAGTTAGGACCACAGAGCTGAGTTGCAGAGAGGCGTTCCGAGGCCACGCACCTTTTTTCACCTCTCTGCAACGCAACTCTGTTGTGCTTACTGAAGGTACCTGGTGGGCTAGTTGGCCCCCAGGGTCCCTCAGGATTCAAAGGGAATTAATTCCCCAACTTAAAACGCACCACAGGGCGTGTTTGCGCACATGTCACCTGAGGCCCCGCCCCTCCCTTCACCACTGTGCAAACGCGCCCCGTGGTGCGTTTTAAGTTGGGGGATTAGGTCACCTTGAATCCTGAGGGTCCCTGGGGCCCAACCAGCCCACTAGGTACTTCCAGTAACCACCACAGGCCTGCGTTGCAACGCCTGTAACAAATTGTGCAGTTGTGTTTAGGTAGTGAAGAGGGTCGTGCTGGGGGTAGTGTTTTAGGGTTTAGGGTAGTGCAGTGGTGTTTGTGTAGTGTAGGGGGTCATGCTGGGGGTAGATTTAGGGTTTAGGGTAGTGCAGTGGTGTTTGGGTAGTGTAGGGAGTCGTGCTGGGGGAGTGTTTTAGGGTTTAGGGTAGTGCAGTGGTGTTTGGGTAGTGTAGGGGGTCGTGCTGGGGGTAGTGTTTTAGGGTTTAGGGTAGTGCAGTGGTGTTTGGGTAGTGTAGGGGGTCGTGCTGGGGGTAGTGATTTAGGGTAGTGCAGTGGTGTTTGGGTAGTGTAGGGAGTACTGCTGGGGGTAGTGTTTTAGGGTTTAGGTTAGTGCAGTGGTGTTTGGGTAGTGTAGGGGTACTGCTGGGGGTAGTGTTTTAGGGTTTAGGGTAGTGCAGTGGTGTTTGTGTAGGGGGTAGTGTTTTAGGGTTTAGGGTAGTGCAGTGGTGTTTGTGTAGTGTAGGAGGTCATGTTTTAGGGTTTAGGGTAGTGCAGTGGTCTTTGGGTAGTGTAGGGAGTCGTGCGGGGGTAGTGTTTTAGGGTTTAGGGTAGTGTAGGGGGTCATGCGGGGGGTAGTGTTTTAGGGATTAGGGTAGTGCATTGGTGTTTGGGTAGTGTAGGGGGTCATGCGGGGGTAGTGTTTTAGGGTTTAGGGCAGTGCAGTGGTGTTTGGGTAGTGTAGGGGTCGTGCTGGGGGAGTGTTTTAGGGTTTAGGGCAGTGCAGTGGTGTTCGGGTAGTGTAGGGGGTCGTGCTGGGGGAGTGTTTTAGGGTTTAGGGCAGTGCAGTGGTGTTCGGGTAGTGTAGGGGGTCGTGCTGGGGGTAGTGTTTGAGGGTTTAGGGCAGTGCAGTCGTGTTCGGGTAGTGTAGGGGGTTGTGCTGGGGGTAGTATTTTAGGGTTTAGGGCAGTGCAGTGGTGTTTGGGCAGTGTAGGGGGTAATGCTGGGGGTGGTGTTTTAGGGTTTAGGGCAGTGCAGTGGTGTTCGGGCAGTGTAGGGGGTCGTGCTGGGGGTGGTGTTTCAGGGTTTAGGGCAGTGCAGTGGTGTTTGGGCAGTGTAGGGGGTGGTGTTTCAGGGTTTAGGGCAGTGCAGTGGTGTTCGGGCAGTGTAGGGGGTCGTGCAGGGGGTGGTGTTTCAGGGTTTAGGGCAGTGGTGTTCGGGCAGTGTAGGGGGTCGTGCTGGGGTGGTGTTTCAGGGTTTGGGGCAGTGCAGTGGTGTTCGAGCAGTAAAGGGGTCGTGCTGGGGGTGGTGTTTCAGGGTTTAGGGCAGTGCAGTGGTGTTCGGGCAGTGTAGGGGCGGTGCAGGGGGTGGTGTTTCAGGGTTTAGGGCAGTGCAGTGGTGTTCGGGCAGTGTAGGGGTGCTGCAGGGGGTGGTGTTTCAGGGTTTCGGGCAGTGCAGTGGTGTTCGGGCAGTGTAGGGGGTCATGCAGGGGTGGTGTTTCAGGGTTTAGGGCAGTGCAGTGGTGTTCGGGCAGTGTAGGGGGTCGTGCTGGGGCTGGTGTTTCAGGGTTTAGGGCAGTGCAGTGGTGTTCGGGCAGTGTAGGGGGTCGTGCTGGGGCTGGTGTTTCAGGGTTTAGGGCAGTATAGTGGTGTTCGGGCAGTGTAGGGGGTCGTGCTGGGGCTGGTGTTTCAGGGTTTAGGGCAGTGCAGTGGTGTTCGGGCAGTGTAGGGGGTCATGCTGGGGCTGGTGTTTCAGGGTTTAGGGCAGTGCAGTGGTGTTCGGGCAGTGTAGGTGGTCGTGCTGGGGCTGGTGTTTCAGGGTTTAGGGCAGTGCAGTGGTGTTCGGGCAGTGTAGGGGGTCATGCTGGGGCTGGTGTTTCAGGGTTTAGGGCAGTGCAGTGGTGTTCGGGCAGTGTAGGGGGTCGTGCTGGGGGTGGTGTTTCAGGGTTTAGGGCAGTGCAGTGGTGTTTGGGCAGTGTAGGGGGTCATGCTGTGGCTAGTGTTTCAGGATTTAGGGCAGAGCAATGGTGTTCAGGCAGTGTAGGGGGTTTTGCTGGAGGTGGTGTTTCAGGGTTTAGGGCAGTGCAGTGGTGTTCGTGCAGTGTAGGGGGTGGTGTTTCAGGGTTTAGGGCAGTGGTGTTCAGGCAGTGTAGGGGGTCTTGCTGGGGTTGATGTTTCAGGGCAGTGCAGTGGTGTTCGGGCAGTGTAGGGGGTGGTGCTGGGGGTGGTGTTTCAGGGTTTAGGGCAGTGCAGTGGTGTCCGGCAGTGTAGGAGGTCGTGCAGGGGTGGTGTTTCAGGGTTTAGGGCAGTGCAGTGGTGTTCGGGCAGTGTAGGGGGTCATGCTGGGGGTGGTGTTTTAGGGTTTAGGGCAGTGCAGTGGTGTTCGGGCAGTGTAGGGTGTCGTGCTGAGGGGTGGTGTTTCAGGGTTTAGGGCAGTGCAGTGGTGTTCGGGCAGTGTAGGGGGTCGTGCAGGGGGTGGTGTCTCAGGGTTTAGGGCAGTGCAGTGGTGTTTGGGCAGTGTAGGGGGTCATGCAGGGGGTGGTGTTTCAGGGTTTAGGGCAGTGCAATGGTGTTCGGCCAGTGTAGGTGGTCTTGCTGGGGGTAGTGCAGTGGTGTTCGGGCAGTGTAGGGGGTCTTGCTGGGGCTGGTGTTTCAGGGTTTAGGGCAGTGCAGTGGTGTTCGGGCAGTGTAGGGGGTCGTGCTGGGGCTGGTGTTTGAGGGTTTAGGGTAGTGCAGTGGTGTTCGGGCAGTGTAGGGGGTCGTGCTGGGGCTGGTGTTTCAGGGTTTAGGGCAGTGCAGTGGTTTTCGGGCAGTGTAGGCGGTCGTGCTGGGGCTGGTGTTTTAGGGTTTTGGGCAGCGCAGTGGTGTTTGGGCAGTGTACGGGGTTGTGCTGGGGCTGGTGTTTCAGGGTTTAGGGCAGTGCAGTGGTGTTCGGGCAGTGTAGGGGGTCGTGCTGGGGGTGGTGTTTCAGGGTTTAGGGCAGTGCAGTGGTGTTCGGGCAGTGTAGGGGGTCGTGCTGGGGCTGGTGTTTCATGGTTTAGGGCAGTGCAGTGGTGTTCGGGCAGTGTAGGGGGTCGTGCTGGGGGTGGTGTTTCAGGGTTTAGGGCAGTGCAGTGGTGTTCGGGCAGTGTAGGGGGTCATGCTGGGGGTGGTGTTTCAGGGTTTAGGGCAGTGCAGTGGTGTACGGGCAGTGTAGGGGGTCTTGCTGGGGGTGGTGTTTCAGGGTTTAGGGCAGTGGTGTTCGGGCAGTGTAGGGGGTCTTGCTGGGGGTAGTGTTTCGGGGTTTAGGGCAGTGCAGTGGTGTTCGTGCAGTGTAGGGGGTCGTGCTGGGGGTGGTGTTTCAGGGTTTAGGGCAGTGCAGTAGTGTTCGGGCAGTGTAGGGGATCGTGCAGGGGGTGGTGTTTCAGGGTTTAGGGCAGTGCAGTGGTGTTCGGGCAGTGTAGGGGGTCGTGCTGGGGTGGTGTTTCAGGGTTTAGGGCAGTGCAGTGGTGTTCGGGCAGTGTAGGGGGTCGTGCAGGGGGTGGTGTTTCAGGGTTTAGGGCAGTGCAGTGGTGTTCGGGCAGTGTAGGGGTCGTGCTGGGGCTGGTGTTTCAGGGTTTAGGGCAGTGCAGTGGTGTTCGGGCAGGGTAGGGGGTCTTGCTGGGGGTGGTGTTTCAGGGTTTAGGGCAGTGGTGTTCGGGCAGTGTAGGGGGTCTTGCTGGGGGTGGTGTTTCAGGGTTTAGGGCAGTGCAGTGGTGTTCGGGCAGTGTAGGGGGTCTTGCTGGGGGTAGTGTTTCAGGGTTTAGGGCAGTGCAGTGGTGTTCGTGCAGTGTAGGGGGTCGTGCTGGGGATGGTGTTTCAGGGTTTAGGGCAGTGCAGTAGTGTTCGGGCAGTGTAGGGGGTCGTGCAGGGGGTGGTGTTTCAGGGTTTAGGGCAGTGCAGTGGTGTTCGGGCAGTGTAGGGGGTCGTGCTGGGGGTGGTGTTTCAGGGTTTAGGGCAGTGCAGTGGTGTTCGGGCAGTGTAGGGGTCGTGCTGGGGGTGGTGTTTCAGGGTTTAGGGCAGTGGTGTTCGGGCAGTGTAGGTGGTCTTGCTGGGGGTGATGTTTCAGGGTTTAGGGCAGTGCAGTGGTGTTCGGGCAATGTAGGAGGTCTTGCTGGGGGTAGTGTTTCAGGGTTTAGGGCAGTGCAGTGGTGTTCGGGCAGTGTAGGGGTCATGCTGGGGGTGGTGTTTCAGGGTTTAGGGCAGTGCAGTGGTGTTCGGGCAGTGTAGGGGGTTGTGAAGGGGGTGGTGTTTCAGGGTTTAGGGCAGTGCAGTGGTGTTCGGGCAGTGTAGGGGGTCATGCTAGGGTATGTGTTTCAGGGTTTAGGGCAGTGCAGTGGTGTTCAGGCAGTGTAGGGGGTCATGCAGGGGCTGGTGTTTCAGGGTTTAGGGCAGTGCAGTGGTGTTCGGGCAGTGTAGGGGGTCGTGCTGGGGGTAGTGTTTTAGGGTTTAGGGTAGTGCAGTGGTGCTTGTGTAGTGTAGGGGTCGTGCTGGGGGTAGTGTTTTAGAGTTTAGGGTAGTGCAGTGGTGTTTGTGTAGTGTAGGGGGTCATGTTTTAGGGTAGTACAGTGGTGTTTGGGTAGTGTAGGGGGTCGTGCTGGGGGTAGTGTTTTAGGATTTAGGTTAGTGCAGTGGTGTTTGGGTAGTGTAGGGGGTCGTGCTGGGGGTAGTGTTTTAGGGTTTAAGGTAGTGCAGTGGTGTTTGTGTAGTGTAGGGGGTCGTGCTGGGGGTAGTGTTTTAGGGTTTAGGGTAGTGCAGTGGTGCTTGTGTAGTGTAGGGGGTCGTGCTGGGGGTAGTGTTTTAGGGTTTAGGGTAGTGCAGTGGTGTTTGTGTAGTGTAGGGGGTCATGTTTTAGGGTAGTGCAGTGGTGTTTGGGTAGTGTAGGGGATCGTGCTGGGGGTAGTGTTTTAGGATTTAGGTTAGTGCAGTGGTGTTGGGGTAGTGTTTTAGGGTTTAGGGTAGTGCAGTGGTGTTTGTGTAGTGTAGGGGGTCATGCTGGGGGTAGTGTTTTAGGGTTTAGGATAGTGCAGTGGTGCTTGTGTAGTGTAGGGGGTCGTGCTGGGGTAGTGTTTTAGGGTTTAGGGTAGTGCAGTGGTGTTTTTGTAGTGTAGGGGGGTCATGTTTTAAGATGCAATGCTCCAATACCTGACCAGTCTGCACTACATAAAACTGCAAAAAACTAAAAATAAAAAGTGTTTTGCACACTTTTGTCATTGGGCTATATGTGGGCTACATCTCGGTAATATTTGTGCTACATTTGGGCTCTTTTTTCACTGGTGGCCATCTTGGAAGACTTCTTTGTTATGAAGTTTCCTAATTTCCTCATTTACTGCAGTCTCCTCAGTAGGAAATGCTTTCAGTTTTTACTTTGATTCCATCAAGAAGGCATTCAGATGTGTCACACATTTGCCATAAATTCAGAATGTTATTACTCTAGTTGTTCATTAGATCACTGTAGTAAAGCTACTGCTCACCAAGGAGTTAACTGGAAGTCTACTGCTGGTATTGAAAGTGATTGTTTCAGTCTGCATGTCAGAATTTTCTAATGAAATAGAAGAGGATTTGAGATCTCACTTAAAACATGCACTAAATTTTCTTTTTGCAGCACTAACCATAATTTCTATGGCAAAATGAACCCCCTCATTTTGTTCCTTTTTAAATTAAATGTTTTAAGTGTTACCAGTTTATTCCAATCAAGATGGCTTCAGGTGTGCCATACTTTTGTCATAAGTAAGGCTGTTAGCACTCTAGTTGTTCTTTAGAACACTCTGGGAAGCTGCAGTAGAACACAAAGGCATCAACTGACAGGCTGCTCCTGTTGAAATATAACAGGAAGATATTTGAGATCACACTTGAAACATGTCCTAATTTTTCTTTCCAGAGCACTAACCATAATTTCTATGACAAGATGAACCCCATCATTTTGTTCCTTTTTAAATTAAATGTTTTAAGTGTTACCAGTTTATTCCAATCAAGATGGCTTCAGGTGTGCCATACTTTTGTCATAAGTAAGGCTGTTAGCACTCTAGTTGTTCTTTAGAACACTCTGGGAAGCTGCAGTAGAACACAAAGGAATCAACTGACAGTCTCTGCCCTTGTTGGATGTACATGTTTTACTGAGAATGTCAGACTTCATTCTCACATGACTGAGAAAGATAATGTGAATTTACAGAAAATATGCTCTCATTTTAGCTTCTGGGGCACCTTCCAAAACTGTATGGGACAAGCATGTGAAAATAGTTTTCTCTCAAACATGATTCATGATATCCCAGCAGAAGGTTTTTCACAGGGTAAAATCACCTTAGAACACACCACAATTCCTGAAATTAGTATGGTACCATCAACAAATGAATTCTAATGTAACTAAAGTCTGTTATCACCCTTTATAGTTCTCCTTTTGGTAACCCTCAAAATCTTCGATTCACTACAATGCATTTCAAAGGGGTACTATCATTTATATTGGTCCCAAGATGGATGCCAGCAATTCCAGGATGAAGTGCTGACAGCCAATCAGATCTCACGATGACATGTGTGGTTAGGCTCCGCCCAGATATATATGTGTTTTTACTTTTGATTTTCTCAGCAACTACTGAACGGATTTACACCATTTAACAAAAGGGTTCTTTTGAACCAAGAACTACCTCTTTGCCAAATTTGGTGTAATTCCGTTCAGCAGTTCGAGCTGTAGCCTTGCATAAAGTTTCCTATGGGAAATTGATTTTTTGACTCTTATTTTTTTAATTTCTCCGCAACTACTGAACGGATTTACACCATTTAACAAAAGGGTTCTTTCTGAACCAAGAACTACCTCTTTGCCAAATTTGGTGTAATTCCGTTCAGCAGTTCGGGCTGTAGCCGTGTCTAAAGTTTCCTATGGGAAAATGAATGGGGAAAACACGTTTTGGGACCCCCTTTTTCTCGGCCCCCGCTTGACGAATCACCCTGAGACTTTCAGGGTAGGAGCGGACCGGAGCGGGCCATAAAGTTTGAAAATTTCGCGAAGATTCGTCAACCGACGCAAGAGTTATTTCAAATAGAATGTCGCGGATTTCCTATGGAAAATAGGTCCTAACTATAACTATCTACTGGCGACCGCCATGATAGATATATATATATATATATATATATATATATATATATATATATATATATATATATATATATATATATATATATATATATATATATATATATATATATATATATGTATATCATATTATCTGGCGGTCGCCAGTAGATAGTTATAGTTAGGACCTATTTTCCATAGGAAATCCGCAACATTCTATTTGAAATAACTTTGGCGCCGGTTGACGAATCTTTGCGAAATTTTCAAAACTCGTGGGGTGCTCCGGTCCGCTCCTATCCTGAAAGTCTCTGGGTGATTCGTCAAGTGGGGGCAGAGAAAAAAGGGGGGTCCCAAAACGTGTTTTCCCCATGCAATTTTCCATAGGAACCTTTAGTCGCAGCTACAGCCCGAACTGCTGAACGGAATTACACCAAATTTGCCAAAACGTAGCCCTTGGTTCAGAGTCGTGCCTTTGCTTAAATGGTGTAAATCCGTTCAGTAGTTCCTGAGAAAATCAAAAGTAAAATCACATATATATCTATGGCCGCGTAGGGTCCACACACCCTCCCGATCACGAGCTGCATGCTAATTGGCTGTCAACTGGCTGTCAACACTCCAAATCAGGAAGTGTTGGCAGCCATTTTATGCCTCGGTAGAACCGAGGCACAGAAACAAGTGCGTAAAACGCAAAAGGGGGCAGGGTAGAAACACCTGACCTCCTAGGTCTGCTCAGGGGTCCCACAAGGACCCCCTGGGCAGAAAAAAGCATTTAAAAAAATATATAAAATCGGCGGGAGGCGCTTAGGGTGCACGGATCCCGCCGTGATTGAAAACAAATCGAGCGCGGTCTCCCGCGCTCGAGAGCTATGTGCCCCGGGTGGGCCAAGTCCCGGGGGCATGCAGGAGGTTGGTTTATATTTTATAGGGGGGCCTCTCAGGCCCCCCAAGCCCCGGGGACCGCCACCTCCCGGGGCTTTATATAAATGATGCTGGCGGGGTGCACACGGCCCCCCCCGCAGCCCCGGGGACCGCCACCCCCCGGGGCTTATTTTTTTATTAACAAATTACCTGTGTGGGGGCTCCAGCCCCCCCACACGCCCCAGGGACCGCCACCTCCCCGGGGCACTAATGAAACAAATGTGGGGGTCCGTTTCAGACCCCCGAAGCCCTGGGGACCACCACCTCCCTGGGGCTCAGTAGATGTTGGGAGGGGGCTGCGCAGCCCCCCTCCTGGAGCCTGTGGTGGCCCTGGGGACCGCCACCCCCCAGGGCCGGCTCCTGCAGTGTCCCGGGTGCCTACCCCCGGGACACCGCTGTTTGCAATGGCAGGACGGGAGTCGCGTGGCTCCCGTCCTGTCATTGCAAACTTGCTGCTTCATTGAAGCGAGAGCAGGAAACCTGCTCTCGCTTCAATGAAGCAAGCAGATTGCTTTTCCATGAGGGAGCTGCATGTCAGCAGCTCCCTTATGGAAAAGCAATGCCGGCTCCCACAGGACGCGGGGAGCCGGCGGGACGGTGGGGATTGGGGACCCCCACGGTCCCCAACGAGTGGCCAGGCCCCGGGGATGGAGGCCCCAGGGCCTTTAGTGGCCCAGGAGGGGGCCACGCAGCCTCCCTCCCAAAAAGATTATAAAAAAAAATTAAAAACGTAAAGCCGACCCCGGGGATGGGGTCCCCGGGGCCTTAAATGGTCTGAGGAGGGTCGCCACGCAGCCCCCCTCCAAATATTTAAAAAAAAAAAAAGAGGGCATGCCCCGGGGGATGGGGTCCCCGGGGCCAATAGAGGCCCAGGGAAAGGGGGCCACATGGCCCCCTTCCCGTTTAAAAACAAAAAAAAGAAACAAAAAAAAAACAGACCGGCATCGTGCCGGAGGCTCCCGCCCTCCCTGCAGCAGTCTGCAACGCGCCCCCTGGTGCGTTTTAAGAAGGGAAGTAATTCCCTTGAATACTGGGGGTCCCTAGGGGCCAACTAGCTCACCAGGAACCTCCAGTATGCGCCAGGGAGCTGCGTTGCAGAGAGGTGTACAGAGGCCACGCCCCGTTTTACACCTCTCTGCAACGCAGCTCTGTGGCGCTTTTTGGAGGTACATGGTGGTCTAGTTGGACTCCAGGGACCCTCAGTATTCAAGGGGACTTAATACCCCAACTTAAAACGCGCCACGGGGCGCGTTTGCACAGTGGTGAAGGGAGGGGCGGGGCTTGAGGTGACATGTGTGCAAACAGGCCCCGTGGCGTGTTTTAAGTTGGGGATTAAGTCCCTTCAATCCTGAGGTCCCTGGAGTCCAACTAGCCCACCAGGTACCTTCAGTAAGCACAACAGAGTTGCGTTGCAGAGAGGTGAAAAAGGTGCGTGGCCTCGGAACGCCTCTCTGCAACTCAGCTCTGTGGTCCTAACTGTAGGTACCTGGGGGGCTAGCTGGGCCCCAGGGACACTCAGGATTCAAGGGGACTTAATCCCACGGGGCGCGTTTGCACACATGTCACCTCAGGCCCCCCCTCCCTTCACCACTGTGCAAACGCGCCCTGTAGCGCGTTTTAAGAGGTAGTTTTAATCCCCCTGCCCTATTATATACTAGGGACTTACAGAGGAGGTCATGCTAATCACAGAGGTACCCCAACGCATAGTGTTCCCTAGAGTATGTAGGTGTTTTCACTGTATTCTAAGTGTGTTTTAGCATAGCACTGGCTCTGGTTACTCAGAGTCAGTTACCACCAGTACACGTCGGAAAAAGTTGTGGGCACAGGATGATTTTGGAACAAGGCCTCTTTCTGCTCCTCTGTTGGTTCTTTCTGCACATCTTTTGCTTCTTCCTGCACTTTTCTTCGTCTTTGTGGACTTCTGTTGCTTCTTTCTGCATTTCTTTGCTTCTTTCTGTGCGTTTTTTCTTCTTTGTTCACATGTCCTACCTCTGTAGGCATAGTTAGAAACTAGCATTTAAAAAACCTTTGAAATTCACTTAAAAAACCATAGGTTTCAGGCACGTTATAGTTAGAAATTAGCATTTAAAAAACCTTTGAAATTCACTGAAAAATACATAGGTTTCAGACACGTTATAGTTAGAAATTAGCATTTAAAAAACCTTTGAAATTCACTGAAAAAAACCATAGGTTTTAGGGACAGTTATAGTTAGTTGGACATTTCACTCGTACAAAACCATAGAAATTCCCCCGTTATAGTTAGTTCAGCTAACTATAACTCGCGCCCCCGCAATGCACTGCTGATGACATCACTCATGACATGGTCAGTGACATCACTGATGACATCACTGATGACATCTCAAATGAAATCAGGTTACTGGTTGGGGGGCTGAAACCCTACCCAAGCTGCAAATACAATCCTTGTTATTTGGCTGAGGTCACAAGCAAACCCCAAATTAACCTGTGTTCAACCCTCTGGTAGCTTGGCACAGAGCAGCCAGGCTTAACTTAGAGGCAATGTGAAAGGTTTTTATGGAGCACTTCAAACAGTAACATAGTGAAAACACAACACTAGAAAATTCAAAACCGAATTTAGAAAACTAGAGTAAGATTTAATCAATACTTTGACACCAATACAACAAAAATCCAATCAACAGAACCAGAGTTATGAATGTGTAAAGATTTAAATCAAATTAGTGCCTAAAAGCCCAAAGTGCCACCCACGGCTCTAAGGTCTCATGGGTTCAGGCCAACCACGATGGAGTGCGGGTTGGCTACAGGGACCAGGTCAGTACTGCTGAAAGGGTTACCTTTTCAGTACAGCACCAAGAGTTCCACTTGCGGTTGAAGGGGCAGCAAAGAGAATGAAGAGTTTTCCGGGCATCCGTCAAAGCAATGCGAAGAGCCGGCCGGTTGATGCAGACAGTCGTTACTGTAGCCTGAAGATCCTTTCAGGCTGGAGCTTCATGTTGGTGGTCACCGCGGCGGTCAATGCTGTAGAGCATAGAGTTGGACTGCTGGAACTTCATATTGGTGGCTGGCGCAGGCAGCAAGGTCTTGGTGCAAACTGCCCATTGTTGAAGAACCCAAAAACTTGAGGGGAGCTCGACTGAGCCACAGCAAGGGTCCAGGACCTGAGGGGTACCTCTTAGGGGGTCAAGAACTCACTCCAGCAGAGGCCAGCAGGGCCCAGGCAGGTCTAGTTGCAGGTCCTGGCAGCAGGTCAGCTAGGCAATTACATTTGCAGGGAGCCTTTGCAGCTGGTTACGTTCTCGTAGCTCAGAGCAGGAAGTCAGCTGGCTGACCCTTGAAGTCACTTTAGCCTGTGATGAAGGGTGCAGGTTCAACTTTCCTTCTCAGCAAGCAGGACAGCAGACAGCAGAGCAGTAGAGTAGCAGGGCAGCAGAGTGGCAGTCCTTCTGACAGCAAAGCAGCACAGCAGTCCTTCTGTAGTATCCACATGTCCATGATTTAATGAAGAGTCGGTGTCTGAGATCCACTATTTATAACTTGTGCCTCCTTTGTGGTAGGAGAAGCTTCTAGAGGTTCCCCTTTGAAGTGCACAGGTTTCCTGTCTCTTCTGCCCTGGCACCAGACTAACTACAGGGGGTATGCAATTCTTTATGTGAAGGTACGGCACATCCTATTCAGGTATACGCAGGGCTGTGCCCAGCCCCACCTTCCCATCCTGCCAGTGATGGCCTATCTAGGCACACCTAAGATCTCTATTGTGTGCGGTTGCCAAAAAGGGATACACAAAGACCAAATGCTAACTACAGCCAGTCATATGACCTAGACAAGGTTTGCAAGCACCAAATCGCTAAGGCAGGAAAATACAAAATTTCTAAAAATGACATTATTAAAATTGTAATTGGAAGTTACAGTTTATTAAATGTAATAGGGTAACTCCAATGTTATCCTAAAGAAGAGATAAGCCTTGCAATAGTTAAAAAACGAATTTAAGAGTCTTTCAGCATCAGGACATATAAAACTTACAAGTACATGTCCCAGTTTTTAAAACCATTACACCCTGCTCTCTGGGCTGTTTAGGGCCTACCGTAGTGGTGACATAAAGTTATTAAAAAGGAAGGTTTGGGCCTGGTAAAGGTTTATTTTGCCAGTCAAAATGGCAGTTTAAAACTGCACACACAGACCGCAATGGTAGGCCTGAGACATGTTTGAAAGGGCTACTTAGGTGGGTCACACAATCAGTGCTGCAGGCCCACTACACAGGCACTTTTGAACCTATTATGGAACACCTTAGCGAAAACCATTGTACACTTTATTGGTGCAATGATTTCATGAAGGGACATGTATGTTTTTTAACTTTTTTGTGTGTTTTTGAAATAAGTTTTCAATAATGTCTTCTTTTCATACAAATTAAGTGACTCAGAGAGAACCATTTCTTTGTGATATGATTTAAAAGTAAATTAAATATCCCAATTGGAGATCTGATAAGCCAATGTTTCCATGTTTTAAGCAGTGAGCACATGCATTTTAGCATTGATTAGCAGTGGCGCTAAGGTCAGTAAGAACAAGATCATCAAAAATGGAGGAGGAAGGCAAAATGTTTGGGGTAAGACCATCCTAAGGTTGACAGGTCTAACGCAGCTCTGTTGTAAAAGGAAAGGGTGATATGATGAACATCCTCAAAGGGCTCTTAAGAGGGAAGACTCCAGCAGAACGTAATCCATTAGTGCTAAAGCTGCCGAAAAACACAAAGTAAGGTTTTATATAAACATCCTTACATTATATTTACCACATAGCTACTTTCACTGTTGAGCTAGACGTTTGGTAAAAATACAAGTACAAGTATAAAATTAATAGCATTTTACTAGCCTTTTGTGACTCTTAATCAAAAGTAGCTAATCTCCCCAGAAAAAGCCAAAGTAGCATGTTCTATGAAAAGAGCACTTCGTAGCTAGTCACTGTAGTTTCATAGTAGGCTTAATATTGAGAATGTTTCACTTTTATACATTAAACATAATGCTTTGTGACTTAAAACTCACACTTACAAATTCCATAGTTAATGTTTAAAAGTAGATGTGTCCTGCATGCCAAAATGGTTTCTTTTGACGTGCTTTTATAGTGTTTTAGATGGCAGACAGTCAGGCTACAATGGTGAACTTAAAGTCAGTCTTTTACATTCATACATGGGGGAGCTCTGAATAAACACTTTAAACCCACATGTGAGTAACTATTTGCCACTGGTGTATTTCCTGCATCATGCTACTTTGTCATTAAATACGTTTCACATAGGTCCTTTGTGTATAGCCTAATTTCACCATGTTTTAAGGGTCAGGTAAAATTCACTGGGGGACCATATGTCAGTTTCACAGTGCCCAGACTGGAAATGCTACCAAAACATTTAAAAAATGAGAGCTTGAGCAACAAAATGCACTTTCTGCACTTACGGACAGATGTACATTGGTAATCGTTTGTGATTACCAAATTGCAAATTTGTGTGATTCGCTATTTGGTAATTGCAACACCAATGTACAAATGTGTCTTTGACACATTTTGCTATTTCCAGTGGGTCGCAAATAGACGTATCTCATTAATATAATGTTATTGAGGTAGGTCTAGGTTTGCGACCCATTGGGAATTGCAAACATAACAGGGATGGTGGCCTGCTGGGGTCAGCAAACCACCATATCTGTGATCGCTTTTCAAAACAGCAATGTTTTTTTTTAATGCAGCCTGTTTTTCTTAAAGGAAAACGGTATGCGTTTCAAAAAGAAAAGTGAACAGTTTTCTTTCCATTTTTTAAGGATAAGCAGTGGCCCATGGGACTACTACCTACTCTTTAAAATGTTTTTATAAACATTCACGAAGAGGAAAGGGAAATGTTTTTCGACTGCATTATGTTTGCAAAACATTCACACATACCACTGCGATTCGGTATTAGGAAGGGACACCTTAAACATGATCCTTCCTAATACTGCATCGCAAACCAGATTTGCGATTCAGTAATAGGTTACCAAATCGCAAATTGTGCCTTTGTACATTTAAAACTGCCTCTTTTGTTTGTAAACGGCCTGATTCTGCAAATTGGGCCATTTGTGAAAGAACATTTTTTTGTACATCTGGCCTTTATTAACTTCAGTAGATGCACTATAGTTAGCTTCCATGTATTAATAATCCAAATATGCCACTTAAAACTTCATAGAACTAAACATATCCCTTTGTGGTGAAGCCTGACTCTGCAAAACACAGCCATCATGTAAGAAAGCACAGCTCACACTGGCTGCAATGTGTTCCTCTGTTACATCAAGGATTCCAACAGATATGATTTTTTGGTGTTACATTTTTTCTCTTTCAATGGTTGAAGTCAGTTTATAGACTGTTTCCTACCTTTCTTCTAACAAACATTTTATTTTTTCTTGCATCTTTGGTACTTTTACCAATAAATTGAGTGGTTCCATTTGTAAGTACTTCCTCTATTACCTTCTTGAATTTATATGCATTATATTTGTTTTTATTTTGCTCAGTTGTTTTTGTTATACAATATTGTCTTACTCCTGTCATTGTAATATACTTAAAATTCTTCCTTCATGTGCTATCTGACCTCTGATTTATGGGACATAAATAAAGTTGTGACTGCTAGATCGTGCAATGCACATTTTTCCATGTCCTGCACAGAGGTTAATGCCTTACACTTCTTCGATCAGTGGGATTGAGCTAATTGGATAAAGGAGTTGATGTTGTGAGAGCATGCTATTTTGTTAAGGATAAAGCACTTTGGATTTTGTAGAGGAGAATAAGAAAATACATTGGGTGATGATTGAATTAGAAAAGTATCCACTGAGCAATGCTTCAATAGAGCACACTTCTAAGGAAAGAGATTATGGGATTTGATAGGGACTTTTGTGAAAGAAGAAAAATGATTCATGGCCACTCCCTTCCTAAACATTTGGCCCTGGTCAATATACCCTTGTATAGCTCTGGTGATGGAAAGCGCTAAGTGAAATTACACATTGAATACAATTTGTAGGAAGAACAGGCATACCTATGATGGTATGAGATTAATGTGCTTCACGTTGTAACAGGACAGCACCTATGAATACATACAGTAAATTGCTAATCAACAGCTCAAAAAGCTTGTTAGCATTTTCAGTAGTTTTAATGCTGGTTAATATTTATGGCAACAGCCACTCAAACGTTATTTAAGTCATGACAAAAAAACTATTAGATTCGCTCATCTAAAAGTTGATCTAACAAGCTACATCAGTCTCATTTTTGTCTAGGATCGGACAATACCAAGTGGTGGTCTTAAGCAGAATGGAAAGCAATAAGGCCCAGATTAATGACCCTATCACACACCTCAGCACAGCACCACAATCCCATGTAACTAACGTATGGTGACCATATTGATTGAGAAGCGGTTCTTTCTCACCTGGAAATCGGTGCTCTAGTTGCCAGCTCATCTTCTAAGGGCAACTTTGTGTATACTTTAGTGCTACCACCGTGTTATTGTTGGACTATCATTTCCCTGCCACTGATCCCCAGCCAATACAAAGTAATCAAATAAAGAAAAGGGGAAGCATTAAGTGAAAGAGGAAAAAGACTGAGAGTGAACATTAGCTTGCAAACAACTAAGCCTAAATCGTTTCTATTATTTCAGTCCATCAATAATGCCTTTATTGTTTTTTTTAGGTTTTAACAGATGTTGTAGCTGCTCTGGGGAGCCTGCAGACCGATGTTTTAAAGTCCCTATTTCAGGCTCTTTTGACATGCCTTTCTCCTGTGTAAGCTACTTGGGCTGATAGTTCTTTATTTGTTTATTTTCCTAAGTCTGTAGATTGAAAGCATTTCTACCTTTCCCAATTATGCCCAGTATGAAAAATATTGCTTGTCAGATCCCATAGTCTCCCCTCTTTCATTTCAAGAGACCAAGTCCTATAAATTGTCTGCCCATATATGCCTGTCTGTCTCTGGGCAGTGCTCTCTGTCCTAAGCCCTTTTATCGAAGGAGGCACAACTTACTGAGATATCTTGGAAGGAGGCCACATTCCAGGTACCTGCTGGAACTTCCAACTACATTCATGAATCACAAAGGGGACTGACATGACCCTTGGACATTGCACTCCATACTATTCATAAGCATAAGCCTATGAACCCACTCTCTTCCCTTGCTATGGTCGGCATTAAGGGTGGTACTAAAAAGCTTTGAAAACTAATTTCTGCCTGATTCTATTGGTTGCAGACCCCTTCCCATCTGTCTAATGAGCTTCATTCAAACAGTCTCATCGGCTCATCACAGGTGACTAACAAGGAGTCAGAATATTTGTCTTCCTCAGACCAGGACCAGCTCATGACTGTAAATTTTGGCAGATACAACAGAGCCTCCTCAAACTTTTAGCCTCTGCCTTGTTAGACCTGGATAGTAAGCCCATTTTTAAACTAGGAAACCTTACTTACCCTGTACCCAGGGAGAGATTGACCATTCAGCACTTGGGTCAGTTCACAGGCTACTGGTGCTGTCCCTTAAGAATAAAACCAAGTACTTTCTCTAGGCTGTATGGCAGGAGGCTTATTTATATGGGTAAACTCTGCCTTACACTGTAAGTGGACCATCAGCTGATAACCTTTCTACTATGGATTGGCAGAGAACTAAGGAAAGCTATAGACCCCTCTCTCTCTGCCTACACCACATGCTAGGCATTTTGTACCCCCTAGTTTGGCAACTTATTTTACTGGAGCAAGCTCCCACTTCTCCTAGCATACTTTAACTCTCCACTCTACTAGGTTGGAAGCATGATGCCTATGCATTTTGGGTGACACCACTGTCACCATCAGTATGGAATGCTGCAAATCCCTCCTCATGCAAATAAACAGTAACATCATTGAGTCACATGGACTCCATCAGCTGCCTCTTCTTTGGGACCATTTTCTGAAGGAAGCCTTCAAATATGTCTCAGCCTTTACTACCGCCCAGGCCAACATTCCCTGTGTCTTCTCTAAGAAGTATATTTTGGCAGAGCCTGTAGCAGACAAAATAGCATTGCCTACAAGAAAGGTCCTTCAGGCCTTGGTCTCTTCATTGGTCATTTCCTGATCATCCACTTGATTTCTCTCATGTGTAAAAAGTTTGAATGCCTGCATCCAGTCATTAAATGTCATCAGGTAGAGCTGGGGCACTTATCTCAAAGGTCATACAACAGGGGGTCTCCAAATGGAGTATATCTCAGCAGTCCTCTCCATCAACAAGAAATGGAGAACAGGTTCATGAATCTTGTTTCTGTATCAAGCACCTGTGGGGCTATGACATGGGGAGAAATCTCAGAATACAGGCATAGCTACTCCCATGTCTCCTTAAATCTGGCCTCAACTGGTACTTGAGGAATTTTCAGAACTCTAGGGACAGACTGCTAGAATTCCATGTGTTCCAGACACTCCCATTCCTGTAGGTCCCTTGGAGGTTGATTTCTTTGTCTCTCATTTGAACCTCCAGATTACCCTCTTTGTGAGCTGGCACTTGGACCTGGAGGTATGGGCAGTGGACAGTGTTTTCCAAGATTGCAAACTCTTTTGGGCGTAAGCATTCCATCCATTCTCCATAATTGCCTGGGCCAAGTTTCACCTTCAGCATTGTCTGTCTCATGTAGCCATAGTTATACCATTTGACCTCTCCCAAGTGTGGTTTCAGCCCTCTTAAAATGTGCAGTAGACTTTCCACCACTTTGCTAGATCATCCAACAATTCTTTGGGATTTGCACGGAAATACACAATTTTGGGCTTTGAATGCCATCTGCCACTTTGAGCCTGGTTGGTCTCAGGGATCGAAGTTGATCCTCAATCTCTTAATCAGGAGCTCAAATTTGGGATCCTGAGCTACAGGCACCAAACAAGTCTGCAGGTTGGGTGGGTTCATGCTTGGGATGAGACTGGCATCCCTTTGTATCCAATCCCTTGCTTGTGGACAACTTCTTAGCTTCCCTCCATCCTAAGGGTCTTTCATACTACACCTTTAATATTTACAACTCAACAGTATTCTCTGTCCACCCCCCTCTCAGCACTACCACTACAGAAAAAGATCCTTTGGTTTCAGGCCGATGAAAGGTATTTGCCTTGCTTGCCTGCCTCATCCCAGGTATTCCTCTAATTGGGATATCAATGCGGTTCTTTCCTTCTAATCCCATGGGCTGCAAACTCATACCTTCTCTTGGAGGTGTTTTCAGCCAAGCTGGCTATTCTCCTTTTGTTTGGTATTCACTAAGATGGTTATGGATGTCCAAGTCTTTTCCATCAATAATAGGTGCTTCTCCTTGAAAATGGAATCTTCCACATCACCAAGAAGACTAAGACCCTTTATCCATTAGTTTTATTTCTCAGCCTGGGCCAAGTTGTGTGTTGCTAGTTGCTAAATTATATGAGAGGCATATAGCTCCCTCTGTTCTTCATAGACCTCACAATTCCTCATCTCTCCAAGAAGCTTCAACAGACTATTTCTACCCCTCCTATCACTTGCTTGCTCCTGTGGTTAATGGAAGAGGCTTGGGAGGATGTTTCGATGTTTGAATTACACTCCTCTTGAGCCTCTTTGGCCTCTAAGGCTTCCGTAGTTAGATGGACCTGGCTGTTCTAAATAAGACGCCTGATTGGTCCAACACTTCCACGTTCAGGACTTTCTACTTTCAGTCCATGGATCATATTGTCTCTCTTGCTCTGGAAATATTATGAACATACTATATTATATTGCTTTCTGGGCTTGCCAAATATTGGAGATATCCCTGGATCACAGCGAGGAAATTTATTAAAGACTAAAAGACTAGGACACCATAATTGTCATCCCTCCACTCCTGCCAGGCTTCTTTCTCTGTTTTTATCTTTCCATATGACATTTTATTTCTCATTTTACTGATTGTCTTTGTCTAAATGATCTGTTATTGTGTTTAGTGCCGGGTGGAGTCCTTTATCCCATGGATTTTATTATCAATAGCAAATCATTTTTTCCATTCTTCCTGATGGTAACTAAGGGGTTTCAGACATTATTGCTAAATTTTTCTAAAATTTAGGGAAATCGGTTGTTTTATAAGGGATGCGTGCCCCTTTGGCTATGCATGTGTGTCTGTGAAGTTTGCCATTTTACCTCCTGTGAAGGGAGCTTGTATGACTGGTTGGACTTATGTTCCTTTAATATATGTGTAAAGATTCATATAATGAGGATGTCCTTATTGCACCTGTGGGGACATGTACTCTATAGCTGCTCAGTATCTACCTGTTACTTAGTAAAGATTTAGAAATCCTTTTTTCATTATGCAAAACCCCAAACTATGTGCTTTCAACACTTGTTATTTTGAACTTAATTCCTTTCAGCATATGAGGGGAAGACTATTTTCTTATTCAATATTAGCGATAGGCCATGCTTTATATTTAATCTTGTTTGATCCACATTGTTTTTCATATTTTGTGTGAATGTTAAATCTTTCTGAAACATATCTGCTGAGAAATCCCAAATGGATGATTGAAGACATGACCTGCCACAGACTCTATGGGGCATATGTACAAGCCCCTATCGCCATCTCAACGTCACTTTTACCAATGTTGTGGTGGCGATAGGGGCTGCGCCTTATGTACAAGGCAGCATTAAGCCACTTAACGTGGCTTAACGCTGCCTCGTACATAAGGCCCCCTTTCACGCTATGGTTAGCGTGAAAGGAGTGGGCAGTGGGTGTTGCGGTGGGAGTTCCACCGCAACACCCATTCATTTTGACGCTACCCCCTATGTTCAAGGGTGGCGTACATAGGAGGCAGTGCCAAAATTAAGGCCAGGTAAATCCTGGTCTTAAGTTGGCGAAACGAGGAGTAATGCATTATTTCTCCTCGTTTTTGCTTTTTCCATGTTTGCTGCCTTGTGCAGCACACATGGAAAAAGCAAAATGCCATGGTTTGTTTATGTACAGGAAGGTGTCCCTTCCTGTACATAAACAAACATTTTAACAAACTGCTATTTTGTCACTTTTATGTGTGCTGCATGAAGCAGCACACATGAAAGTGACAGAATGACATTTTAGGATTGTTTATGTGCAGGAAGTGACACCTTCCTACACATAAACAATCCTCCCCTGTACGCAGACACCTTTGCACTATGGTGCAAGGGTGCCTGCGTTGGCGCTAAGTTGCTAAACTTAGTGCCATCGCAGAGGGAAACGCAAGGCTGCACCACATTCTTGTAAATATGGTGGAGCCTTGAGTTTCAGAAGTGGCGGAGTGCGGCGTTAAATCAAGGAGGCTAAAGCCGCGATCCACAACTTCCTTGTACATATCCCCCATGTATTTACAATTGTGGGTTTTGCTTACTAATTTGTATGCATGACCTTTGAATAATTTTGCACCTAATGGCTGCTAATGTAAACTGGCGCAAGAATTGAACAAATTACCTCCACCAAGGGTTGCCAATTAAAGCTGCTCAACAGTAGCTAGGTAACAAGGTAAATTCAAAAAGGGTCTGTCTCTCATTTTCTCTGCCTCATCCTTCCCGTTTGCATTTGTCCAGCTGCAGCATTGAGAAGAATTAAAAAAAACTCTCAATTATACTACTGAAATAAGATACACACGCTACATTCCCAAGGTGCATATCGTGCCACTGAGCCTCTGTAGTTATAAATGTATGTCTAACTCCAATTAAGATAACTGTTGTAGTAAAACCCACACCAAGATAGAAATGCCCAGGCTTGTATTGTGTGAACTATAATCAGGTTAAACTCAGAGTAATTGGCAAGAACACTGTTTACTGAACTGTGAACAAACACCATGCCGTTTAATAGGAAACAAGAGCAGTCGATAGCTAGAAACATATTTCATGTGCACAATTTCTCGCTTATATTAGGATTAAAAGCAGCAAAAGATTTTGGGGCACATGCATTAAAGTATTTTGCGATCGCAAACAGTGCGATTCGCAAAAAAATCATCCGTTTGCGATCGCAAAATGGCCGCCCCATATCATGAAAGTTATTTGGATTCGCAATTCAGGTAATCACATTTTCTTGTGATTACCCAAATTGCGAATGCAAATAGGGAATCGCAATTTGCGATTCCCTAAAGCATATGCAAGAAGCCTTTCCTAAATGCGAACTGTGCATTTAGGAAACGCTAATTAGCATCCACTTCAAGTTGATGCTAATGTGTGCATACTTTGAAAAATGCACAAAACTGCATTTTTCAAAGTGCCATGTGGCGGCATGTGTGTGCCTTGTATGTGCACCTGTTTTGTGTTAGGGGTGCCTCAGGATGGCCTTAGGCCCCTTTGCACCCTTGACTTTGCATTACCTAATTTGCGATTATCAATTAGGTAATCGCAATTTAGGCAATGCAAGACCATTCCCACCTATGGGCCTGGCCCATAGGAAAGAATGGAGTCGCAAAAGCAAATAGCAATTCCATAATTGCGATTGCGATTCTTAAGGAATCGCAATTAGAGAATTGCTATTTGCATCCTTTTTTGCTGCATTACATTTTGCGATTACCAAATAGCAATTTCTTAAAAATCGCTATTTGGTAATCTCAAAAAAAAAAACTTTGATGCATGTGCCCCTTTGTCTCTCTGTATTATTCTACCTACAGAAACCTAAGGACGCTTGTTCAGACACATCATCAGATATTAATCAGTGTTGAGTTCGCAATGACAAAGAGAAGTGTTTTCGTAGATGGTGAAAGATTATTGCATTTATACGATTATTTAATCCTCTTTTCATTCTGTGATGATATTACATATCTCATACACAAAAGGGCAACTAGGCGGAAAGAGACAGGAGAAGAGAAAAATCACTTGAAGATCCTACTAAAACATCAAACGATTTTGGATTACTGATTTTAGGAATCCCCCGTAATTGACTATTAATGATACCCAAAATTGGCTAATACAATTCTTTATGCCTGCAGTGATTTTCCATCAAGATAGTCATGTGAACCACCAGACTTCAATTCCCAGAAGCCCAATGGTTATGGGGGGGGGGGGATACGTCACTCTACCTGCGTGCACTCACATCCGCTTTCCCCCTTAAAACCGTTCGACACGAACACAAGTTTGTTCGGCGGAGGTTTAGCAGCATTTGTAGGTGACATCGACGGTAGTAAGTGTGTGTGTGTATATATATATATGTATATATTTTATTTTTAATGTGACCTTTGATACCCTCACGGGGCCCTTAACAAATGCTACGAGAGCAACTTGAAAGGGAACGTCGAGATTCCCGGAGTACTCACTTCATCCTGGTTAGCCATATTTAATAGCAAAATTCTTGGCAGAAGACTTGAAAACAAGAAGAATAAAGGTAGACCCGCTATGTCGGGTGTTGTTCTGATGCACTGTGAAACCAATACATGCAGTGAACCTTTATCCCTACACATTGTGATACCACCGCAGACCTCTAATAGCGTTATTGGAACACAAAGAGAAACTTTGAGCCTTTTTCAAAATATTTGCTTCCTCCTGACTAGCTACATTCATAAACAAGATTCTGGGCGGAAACTATAAAAATTACCTTATACTTTCTCACCTGGATTGGATTCAGGAAAAAGAACCAGGACATTCAAAGCGAGACATGCTTCACATATGGCACAGTTATCATAGCACTTCTCACTCTAAGCTTCACTCAAGAAACCTTTTACATACACTTGGTGCATTTCCCTGGACCCTCGTACACTCAAGATTTGCCACTATATTATAAATATTTAAGGTTTCACACATGCTGAAGTTCATTCTCGGATTCACCCAAATGGCTCTACTTACAGCCTCCAAATAGGGGTTCAGATTTCAGATTTGGGCAATTGCAGAATATGTGCATATCATTTGCTTCCAGCACATTTAAATGGAGATGATGGACAGAGTGTTGTAAGGTTTCTTGAGAAGCAATAGAACATGTGAATCATAGAGAAATTATATCTTTTCAGTACAGCCGGTCCTTACATCTTCTTTACTGTGTCAATTAGTACGTTTTATTTAGTCCTCATCAGATGTATGTATACTAGTGGGCGTAAACTCACATATGAAATGTTTTCTGGGGATATTTTAGGCTGTCATTCCTTTGTAACCAGATCACAAAAAGCTTGTGTTTTTATAAGCGGAAACTCTGCCTATCTAAACTGTAAGTAATTGTTGCATTTCCCAAACAATCAGTTGGCTGAGGTGTGATGAAGAACATCTGTCTTTTACAAATATCATGCCTGGCCAGCAGCATCAAGCAAAACAGCAATTTCTGCTTCTATATTTCAGCATACAAATCGTCAAATTCTCTTGGATCAATGCCAAACAAAATAAGAGTTGGGCTTACATTAATAGTTTCTATGAAAATCTTAGAAAAGTACTCCGCTTACTCCCACCAGAGTGCCAGTGCTGGGCAACTTACCATCATGTGTAGTTCATCTACTGCTGGGGCAATACATTTATTACATGAGATCACCTGATTTATTCTTTATTTGGTAGGTTTTTGTGGGGTCCAATATATCTCATGTCATACGAAAAAGTGATTCTTTTCTTAATGTAGCATAGTTAACAATAGTGTATAAAGTGCCATAGAGATACTTGCCATAAACTCTTTAGCTCTTTTCCCAGTAAGTATCTTTCACAGATCAAATACAGTGGGCTCTTCATACTTTCATCTGCTGAGCAAAGTACCTAGAACCGTTTAAATATTTACATTTTCCTTACATTAATGTTTTGAATTTCCATATCCCCAAGTCTTTATAATAACGCATCCAGTTTTCTGAGAGGAGAGAACAACTGTTTAGATACAAAAATGAATCGATCTTTGATCTTCAATAGTCTCTTTATTTACTTAATTAAGTTCATCAATTTTGAGAGAATCTTCGTAATGTTCTTATCACATCACTGTTCTCAACACCAATGTCGAGCTGACATCAGAGTAGCAGCCAACCCGTGTTTCGCAACACAATAGCTTCTTCAGGCTCGTTAAATAATAATAAAAATCATATTACATCAATTTTTTCTTAACTTTCAGATTGACCGTGTTGGACTTGGCATCCTTGGCAGGGTTATCCCTCAACGTTTTCCCTTCACTCCTCCTCTTTTTGCTGACTTTGTTTTTGCTGGCCTTAGCACAATTTACCACTGCTAACCAGTGCTAAAGTGCTTGTGCCCTCTTCCTTAAACATTGTAGAATTGGCTAATGCCTAATTGGTACATTTATTTACTTGTGAGTCCCTAGTAAAGTGATACTACATGCACCCAGGGCCTGTAAATTAAATGTTACTAGTGAGCCTGCAGCACCTATTGTGCCACCAACTTCAGTAGCCCTTTAAACATGCCTCAAGCCTCCCAAAGCAGCCTGTTTGTGCAGTTTAAACTGCCATTTGCCAGGCCTAACTCTTTCTTTTTAATACATAGAAACCAACCCTAGTGTAGGCCTTAAACAGACCATAGAGCAGGGTGCAGTGTTTATAAAAAGGTAGAAAAGTGCTTTCAACTTTTAAACGTCCTGGTAGTGAAAAACTCCTACATTTTGTTTTCACTACTGCAAGGCCTACCCTCCTATAGTATAACATTGGGTACCTTATTATATTTATTAAGCGATAACTTCCAATAGGGAGCAAAAAGAAAAGTCCCGTTTAGTTTCTAAAGAATTGTAATTTAAACACTTTTTAATGGTAAAGTTGGATTTTTAGTCACAATTCTGATGCCACTTTTGGAAAGTTGGTATTTTCTTGTCCTAACCATTTGGGGCCTTCAGCCTGTGTCCTGGGTCACAGAACTAGGTGTAGCCGGCAGTTGATCTTTGTATATTATTCCAGATAGTGAGACAAAGGGGGAATAGGTGTTGGCAGGATGGGACATATCTGACTTGATAGGTGGCAGAGCTATCACCTACCACAGTTGCACATCACAAAGACTCTGGCTCAGCACACACACACACAAAGTTTCATACTGGTCACTTGTGCCCCCAGACAACCTGGTGCCAGGGCAGGAAGGAATGAAATTCTAAACACCTTTGCCGGTTGAATCCTATAACAAATTCTTCAAAGCTGGCACCTAAGATAAATAGTAGGCCCTCAGACCCAACACTACAATACACTTCTGGACCTTTGGAAGACTCAGAAGGACTGCTGGGATGCTCTGGTGCAAGAAGGAGTGCTACTCTGCTGCCCTGCTGCTTGACTGAGAAGGACTGCATCTGCACCTTGAACTCAGAAGCACAAGAGTGACTCCAAGGGCAAGTTGTCTGGCCTCCTAATCAGAGCCTCAGGGACAGAAAAGGCTTCAACCATCATGATGGTGGGGTTGGTGGGGGCCCCCGAGTGGATGCTTTTCATGGTCGTGGCGGTGTCCTCGGTCGTGATTTGTGTCCAGTTGGAGATGGTGGGCTGGTTGGTGTCTCCGGGGGTTGGCTGTGGCTTCTCGTGGGAGGTAGACGAAGTTGTCGTAGTGTTCTGATCTTGAGGTGGAAGTAAGTTCCAAGCTTGTCGCAAAGGTCTTGGGATGGGGCGATGTCTGTGGCCTCGCTGTGTGGGTTGGTGAATTCCTGAATGACAGTGAAGAGTTCCTTGGAGTTGGAGAGGATTTTGTTGTGGATGAAGTTCCTTTTGGTTGTTCTGATTTGGTTGTGGTAGTCCGTCATGGCGTCCTTGTAGGTGGAGTAGTTGTCGGTTGTCTTGGTGTTCCTCCAGTTCTTCTCCAGTTGTCTGCAGTTGCGTCTGGCTTCTTGGAGGTCGGTGGTGAACCAGGCGGCTTTCCTGGGGCGCTGTTTGCCCGGGTTGCGTAGCGGGTGAGCTCGTCTGCTCAGTTGGAGATCCAAGTGTGGAGTTCTCTGGCTGCGGTGTTTGCGTCGGATGCCCAGGTGTGGTTGTCTCTGGTGAGGGTGGCATTCAGTTACTCATCGGTGACCTTGCTCCAGTTCCTTCGTGGTGGGCTGGTTTAGGTGCCTTGGGTTTGTCGACGGTGAAGTGAACGCAGTGGTGGTCGGTCCATGGAGGTTGCATTGTGTGGCTGAAGTGAACACTGTTACCTGCTGTGAAGATCGGATCGAGGGTGTGTCCTGCTCTGTGTGTTGGTGCGGTGACGAGTTGGTTGAGTCCAATGTTGGCGAGGTTGTCATGGAGGATGGTGGAGTTGGGGTCGCTGGGGTTGTCGAGGTGGAAGTTGAGGTCTCCAATAAGTATGTAGTTCATTGATGCGATGGCGTGGGGTGTGATGAAGTCGGTGATGGTTGTGGTGAAGGGTGTCCGGGGGCCGGGGGGTCTGTAGATGAGAGTTCCTCGGAGTGTGGTGCTGGGGTTGGTCCGGATCTGGAAGTGCAGGTGTTCAGCGGAGGGGAAGGTTTCGCTGGAGGTGGTGAGGCGGAGGGTGCTCTTGTGGGTGATGGCAAGGCCTCCTCCCGGGCGGTTGGGGCGGTCCTTCCTCTGGATCTTGTATCCGTCCAGGATGGCGGTGTTGATGTCGGGGGCGGAGGCAGCGTTGGTCCAGGTCTCCGTGAAGAAGGCGATGTCGGGTGAGAGAGAGTCGAGTAGGTTCCAGATTTCCATGGCGTGTTTGTGTACAGAGCGCACGTTGAGGAGGATGCATTCGAGGGTGTCGCTGGTGCTGGCGTCGGAGGTGTCGGAGGCCAGGGTGGTGGTGAAGGGCTGGTGGCAGTGGAGGCAGGAGAACTGGCCGTGGGTCGTATTCGGTGAGGCCTGTTGGCAGTCTCTGTGGGTTCCAGGGTTGAGTGCGAGGAGGGCGGCGGAGTCGTAGCAGTGGGGGGTGGCTGGACCAGGGTTTCTGGCCCTGGCCGCAGTCAGGACGTGGACGGGCACAGACGGGCTTGCCTTAGGCGCGCACACTGCGCGCGACCGCGCAGCGGCCGCCATTAAGTAGGGGAGGGAACGTGCAGCTGGGAGGCGGGAGCGGGGGCGGTAACGGCAGGAAAACATAGGCAGAACGACCAACAACCACGGATGGTCACAGATTACAGAGGATAAAAAACAATACGTGGGCAGAATGCAAGGATACAAATGACCCAATAAACACAAGTGGTGGACAGAAAATACAGTTACTACAACAGCGCTAACCAGGAGAGGGGACAAGCGCAATTACTAGATGTATAAAGCACAGGTATACATCTATTTGTGTATTTCTTTTATATATGATGCTACTAGCAAAAAATACAGACATATGCATGCATGCTTTCAGGAATATGGTGAGACTTACAGCAGAGACATGCGAAGGGTTGCTGCTTTATATTTGGCTAGGCCCAACACCCTAAGTAGTCATAGAATGGTGAAGCTGCAGCACAAAAGTGAGGTGTAAGACATGTTGGCAGAGGGATTAGTTATTAGGCTACTTTTTATGAGTCTTTGGAAAGGTACACTTGAAGTACGCTGCATAAATCTAGGTGTCTGTTTGAAATTTGAAGTGCAGTCTGTCAAGTTTTAAGGTCTGCATGGTGTTGTGACTTAGGTATGTCTACTTGCACGTGTATTCTCATACGTGTTATGCATCTGAAGATGCTAGACGTATAAAAAACAGGTATACGTCTATTTGTATGTTTCTTTTATATATGATGCCACTAGGAAAAGGTGCAGACACATGCATGTATGCTTTCAGGAATATGGTGAGACTTACAACAGAGACATGTGAAGGGTTGCTGCTTTGCATTGGGCTAGGCTCAACACTCTGAGTAGTAGTAGAATGGTGAAGCTGCAGCACAAAAGTGAGGTTTAAGACATGTTGGAATATTGATTAGTGATTAGCCTACTTTGTATGAGTCTGTGGAAAAACACAGATATACAACTATGTGTATGTTTCTTTTATGTATGGTGTCACTAATAAAAGGTATGGATGCATGCATGCATGCTTTCAGGAATATGGCGAGACTTACAACAGAGACATTTAAAGGGTTGCTGCTTTATATTTGGGTAAGCTCAACACTCTATGTGTTATTTTGAAATGGGAATGCCAGTCTGTGAAGTTTAAGGGACTTTATGGTGTTTTGAATGACGTATGTGTCTACTTCTACATCTATTTTCTGATGTATTGTACATCTGAACCTGGTTGGTTTGGGTAGTAGTAGAGAAATCCTTTAGTTCTGCTCTGTCATTCTGTTGCAGAGGTTGTGATGTCTTCTGAATGAAGGAATTGTGCAGTGTCTGACATAGCTTGTTCAATACCCAGGTGCCATATTTTATGAGTAGAAATGAATACATACACTTTTTTTACTCAAACTTAAATAGCATGTGCTCTAAGATGTTACTGTTCAAACGTTTGGTTCTTATTATAGGTTTGATATATGTAAAGTATAATATTCTAAATATGTGTTATGGAGACATTTGCAATGCAATTTGAAGTATTTGTTTATTTATAGATGAGAATATTTGTATATAATTATTTTAATAATATAACATTATTTTTAGAAACTATTTAATATTTTCTTTTTTTCAGATATTTACAATTATTAGTAAGAAAGATTGAGTATGGCAAGAAAAGATCAAAAGAAAAGACGAAAAAAACTGTACTATTTAAAGGAAAGAGAAAAGCAGAAATTAAATGAAGTTCAAAATGTTACATTGAAGAAAAAGACTTCTGGTAAGAGAGCTAAAGAGTTTGTTAAACGACTTTTGAAGAATGTAAAGAATTTTCAAAATGTGGAAAAGAGAAAGGTAATTTCTACAACCAATCGGAAGGAAACGAAAAAGGACATATTAATAGAAAATCATGTTATGGGAAAACAATCTATGTTGAAAGAAGGCTGAAAGAATATAAACGCATAAGGAAGAGAATGTATAGAAGTAGAGTACTAAAAAATGTATTGAAAGATTGTAAAAAATATAAAAGAAGATCAGCAGCTTATAAGAAAAAGCAATAGATTGAAAGTAATAGAAAAAGCTTTTGAATTAAAATGAAAATTATTTATATTGGTATTGAAGAGAATGAAAACATTGAATAAAACAATGCAGTTTATGAAGGAGAAAAGCAAAAGAAAAAGACTGGTTAATAGAAGTAACTTTTGCAAAACTTTTACTGGTGAATGGAAGCACACTTCTAGTACGGAGTCTTTCTTTAATGAAGAAAGCTATTTTCAACAAAACACATTAGTTCATGCAGTTGATACTGGTGGTCGTTGCTATGAGATGAAAGATGGTTGTCCAATTCAAAAAGAAAAGATTGTTTCTAATAATGTGGAAGAAGTAATTGCTGAAGAAGTTCAAGGAAGGCATACACAAGCTCCTGTATATAAGTGGGATTGCAGTAGTATGTGTAGTGTTAGACAGGAATCCATTGACATATTACCAGTTTTTTTAACAAAAAAGTCATAAACAGAAGATTAAGATATTAAAGGGACTAGATCCATGTAAAGTAAGAAAATATACTAAGTTGCAGGGTCATTCTCTGGCTTGTCTTTCTAGAAAAGTGTGTAAAAGTACATTTCATCACCTAAGAATGTTAGCAGTACACCACTCAGAAATGCGGAAGTTAGTAAGGAGACTGTACTATGTAAAATGTCCTGCATTATGTTTAAGTGAAATGAACACAGCTATTTTGCATGGTTCAGTATCAGATGTAAAAAAGTTTGTGATGATATAATGTTTCGTTTCTTTGGTTCACAAGAGGAGCGTAGAGAAAGTGAGAGTTTGATATGTGTAGGTGTTGAAGGACAGGTGGAAGATATTAGTACTGACAAGTTTGCAGAAGAAATTGCAAAGTTTAAGATAGTTTCATCTGAAAAACCAAACTATGTTTGTATTTGTTGTTGACGTACTCACTGTAGAAGCCCAACTAGGAATGTTGATCTATATTTAAAAAGTGAGAGGAAAACGATGATAAGTAGGAGCAATTTGGTGCTTATTTGTTGGTGGAAGGTTGTTTTGAGTTGGTTACTGATCAACGTATTTGTAAATATTGTTACAACAAATTAGAAGAGAACATAATGCCAGCTAGAGCTGTACATAACAACTTAGAGTTGGTAGGTATTCCTCCAGAACTGGCAGATTTAAATGCATATGACTCCATTCTTATTCAATCTGTGAACCCTTTTCAGGCTATAGTTCGTATGGAGCCTAAAACAGGTAAGCTGCCTCCAACAGATTTACAAAGAGGTCTGAAAGGAAGAGTTGTGTACTTACCTTTAGATTTTAAGAAAAACATTGAAACTGTTGGTATAGACAGGGAGGAAAGTGAGCCTGTAGTTATTCTAGTTAATGGTGTACCAACAAAGAGTCGAAATATATGGCAAGAGTTTGTAGATGTTAACAAACTTCAAAAGGCTACATTGTATCTGGTGCAGAATAATATTTATTATAAGAATGTAAGCGTTGATGAACAGGAAATATGTTTAGAAGATGAAACAGAAATTTCAAGTGGCCAAATAGAAAATGTGGACAAGTCTAGGAGTGAAGAGCTTAATAAACATTACAGTATACAACCTCTACATTCAAAAGAAGTGATAGGAAACAATATTGAATTATTTCAAATTAAGAAAGCGAAAGGAACTCCCATGAGCGTATGGAGAAAAAAGTATAGAAGCACGTTGCTTTCCACAGCTGTTCCCCACTGGAGAAGGTGGACGACATGATGAACGAGCAGTACAGATTCCAGCTTCAGAATACCGCTCGACAAGATTGTACTCAGAAAATCCAAGATTTCGACAGTGTATTCCATATATATTTCATCTTCTGTTTGAAAGTGATTTGTCTGCACTTTCATATGCAGTGAACCATATATTAAACACAGGAGTTCACCTTCCACATGTTTCTGCAAAGGAATTCATAGACAAAGTTCAACAAAAAGATGAACAGTTAGAATCTCAGTTAATAAATTTGATGGCGTGCCAATGTGGTACCAATGAATATTGGTATCGTCGTCATGGAGAACTTAAATGTATGTTAAGAAACTTAGGTACCCCTGCATGGTTTGTAACTCTTAGCTGTGCTGAATATGCGTGGGAGGATTTAATTGAATTTCCAAGAGAAGCAAATTCAAATGTAAAACATATTGAACTGAAGACACCTGGAGAACTATGTTCCTTGGATCCTGTAAATGTCTGCAGATATTTTAACCATAGGTTTCAAACTATGATGTCATTTATCTGCAATAAAAATATTCCTCTTGGAGAACTAACTGATTTTTTTTGGCGAAAAGAGTACCAAACTAGAGGTGCTCCTCATATACACATGCTATTATGGATCAAGAATGCTCCAAAATTTGGAACTGATACTGATGAAAGTGTTTTGTCTTTCATTGAACAGTATGCTACCTGTGCCATTCCACGAGAAGGAGGAGAAAACACCTTGAGACAATAAGTTTTACTGTTTCAAAGTCATTGATGTGGCAAATACTGTCGCCGACAATACAAGTCTAAGGAAAATTTTATACAAAGTGTCGCATTGGATTCCCACGTCCAATAATTTCAAAAGGAAGAGTAAATAGTTTTATGTCAGCAGTAAGGCATACAATAACTCGGAAATCTCCAAAGAATACATACAACTTAAAAAGAACTGAAGATTCACAGTATATTAATGACTACAATCCAGTGATTTTGACAATGTGTAATGCAAACATGGATATTCAATATGTTGCAGATAATTCAATTGCTGTTGCTCGCTATGTTACATCATATATAACTAAATCTGAAAAGACAGAGATGAAAGAAATGTGGGAAGAAGTTTCACAGGAAAAGAGTCTTCGCAAGAAATTGTACAGCTTTAGCTTGAAAATGCTTTCCCACCGAGAGATTGGATCCTATGAATGTTCGGATCGGTTGAGCTCTGCCAGTTTATATTCAAATATTTGGGTAAGTTTAGGTCTTGCCTGCACACGAAATAAAGTATTGAAAACATTACAAGAAATCTAATACTTAGCACTGAATGAACCAGAAAGTACAGATATTGTTAAAATCCATATCTGAAAAACATATGTCTCTATGAAATACTTCAACATTATAGCTTTAAAAGAAACATTACAGAAAATATAAATGAAGAAAAATATGCAGTAATTGTATGTGACGGATGTTTGGTAAAACATGTCAAAGGAAATCTTATTAACTACCGAAAACTCAGTTGCGAAAGTCCAGATAAGAGGGGATTTTTCTATTTAGCACTTCTGCAACTGTTCAAGCTTTGGCATAGTGAAACGGAATTACTTGGAAATTTTGACTGCTATGAAGATTCTTTTAATGCATGTAAAGATAGCATTCAATGCACAATCTTCCCAGGTTATCTACAAATGTTAAATGATGAGATTGAACAAGAAACTACTATTGCAGCTGAAATAGCAAGAGACAGTTCTTAAGATAGTCAAAGTCCAGGTCCATTAAGTCAAGATCCACTAGGACAACCAATTATTGAAAATGAAGCAGCAGTAGCCATGGATGAAGTAGAAACTGCAATGCAACAAGCACAACAGGATATTATTCAGTTGGAAAAGTTAGAAGAACAACAAAACATTGAACAAAAAGTAATATATCTACAAGTGGCAGAACAGATACAACATGGTTTGCAACATGAAAGAAAAGAATGCCAATGCTCATCATTTAAACCTATTCTAATGTACATCAGTGATCAAGCTGGAACAGGAAAAAGTTTCTTAATTAAAGTTTTGACTAGTTATTTATACAAAACTACAGAATCACAGTTATCTTGTGTTGTAACAGCTCCAACTGGATTATCAGCACACAACATTAAAGGGATTACTTTACATCGATTACTTATGCTACCAGTTGAATATGAAAATAAATTAGAATATCACAAGCCATATATCTGGAGAAGCTTGTTATAAAGTCTCAAGAGTACTGAAGAAAATGAAACTTCTAATCATTGATGCGGTGAGCATGGTCTTAAACTTAATGCTTGCGTTTGTACACTTGAGAATGCAACAGATTTTAAAAACAGATTATGATGTTCTGTTTGGAGGAAAACATGTAATTGTATTTGGCGATCTACTGCAACTTACTCCTGTAAAAGGGCAACCTGTTTTTAAAACACTTGTCCATGAAGATACTAGAAACTCTTTGGGAAGTATTGGAAATGTGAACATTTGGTCACATTTTGAATATAAAGAACTTATTAAGAATATGCGACAAAGCAAGTGATGAACATTATGGAAATATTCTTCAAGATATAAGAATTGGTGTATTGACAAAACATGGTAAACAAGCTTTAGAAGGTTGGCTAATAAGGAACTTGTTTACAACTGGAAATACAGCGGCTGAAATAATGTACAATAACCTTGAAGAAAAGAAATCTATAGTTTGCCTAATGCCTA
Source organism: Calotriton arnoldi (assembly GCA_963921515.1). Taxonomy (NCBI): domain Eukaryota; kingdom Metazoa; phylum Chordata; class Amphibia; order Caudata; family Salamandridae; genus Calotriton; species Calotriton arnoldi. Next base: position 978,496 of record CAWUFW010001962.1, read on the forward strand.
CACTGCAAGAGTGTTCTACATTTAATAAATAACTTTTAAAACTGGAAAAACAACAAATTATGGAAATTGAAGCTATAGATAAAATTGAACATCAAGGAGTGACTAATCTTCTCACTACAGTCAAAATTGGTTTCTTTGGAAAAGTCTGTATCTAAGATTGCATGCTTAGAAAAGTCTTTACATGTATGTATAAACTGTCGGGTAATTTTACAGCGTAATTTGAATGTAGAAGAAGGTTTAGTAAATGAAGCAATGGGAAAAGTTGTTGATTTTGTAAATTTTCGGAACAGAGATGGAACAGAATTTTTTAAGATAAAATTTTATCGGATTAAAGAGGTAAGACAGATTGGGTATTGTGTTGTACGTTTTTTGCTTGTAAAAGACTTGTATGTTCGCAGAAAACAGTTTCCTTTGTCTTTAGCATATGCAGTAACTATTCATAAATCTCAAGGTTTAAGTAGAGACAGTGCTTTGGTAAATATTGAAAGTGCAGTGTTCAAAGAGGGAATGGCATACATTGCATTGTCTCGAGTAAGAACATTATCTGATTTGTATTTGATTGATTTTGATGAGAAAAAGGTTAGTGCTGATGCAAATTCTGTAAGAGAGTACAATTGTTTAAGAAGACTCAATACTCCTGATTTAGGTGAATATCTCATTTATGAGAAACGTGTAGTGTGTCCAAAATGGATATATGTCAAATATTCAATTGAGGTTCAAAAAAGAAAACCAATGAAGAGAATCATGAAGGTGTAATGAATTGGAAACTGTAGATGAGATTGTAGGATACCAGTTGAAAAATTGTTCTGGTATCAACTGCTATGCTAATGTGATTTTGAATGTTGTGTTTTATCTATGAGAGCTTCATTGTGAAATCATGAAAAAAGATTTTGTTCTTTATTATGTCATGTATTTCAACAGTTGGTAACTGACAGAAGTAAAATCCATACTGCTTTGGTGTTCGACATCTTTTGGATAGATGTACTGGTTCTTTGACATTTACTCTTAATGTACAACAAGATGCACAAGAATTTCTAATGCTTATGCTTGGAGTATTAGAACATGAAGGAATACAGATTGAAAACTTAGTTGGAGTAAGTTACAGATGGGATCATAAATGTGAAGAGTGTTCATTTACTTCCAGCACTGAAATAGACACAGAATGATTCATATACGTGACGATACCAGATTGAAAATCAGTACCTTTTAACAAATTAGTAAAAACAGCCAATCAGGATATGAAATGTTCACATTGTAAATCAGAGATGTTGTCTACATTACATATAGAAAGATCTGGAAAATCTCATTTTAGTGTTTCAACGTGGTAGAGCAAATGGAAGAAAATTGGAAACCAAAATTTGTTTTTTTGTTGCAAGTCAAATATCTATTTCAGGAAGAACCTTTATAGCAGTGGCTATTATTTTCCATGATGGACCTACTACAACATCTGGACACTATACTGTGTATTTAAAGTGTAATAAAGGATGGACACATTGCAATGATGCCCACTTGCAATTCAAATCTAGGTTGCCTTGCGAATTACCAAATTCATATTTGATATTTTTGAAGCCAAAGTTTTTAATACAGTATTGGACCTATTGGGAAGATGTGAACAGAAAGTGGACAGGATTGAAACAATTACTATTTATAATTAGTGTTTGGATTATTATTTGTGCTAATTGATATTGCATTTGGAAAATTATGTTTAAAAGCAAATAGTTTATATATTTGTTGTCTATATTGCGCCAGATGTAAATGAGAGTGTACATTTTAGCAAATGTACTTGAGAGTAATAAAAGACTTAAAGTACAAGTTGGACATAATTAAGAAACTGTAGATAGGTAAACATATATCTACATATATTGGAAATCATGCTTTGCGGTAATTATTATTATTTTTTTACAAACCAGTTGATTTTTTTCCCCACTGTTCAATGATGATACTACGTTTAAATCACTGTGTATAGTGAAGTTCAGTAGAATCTGAACAGCAAAAAGGGAAACTCAAAAAGTCATGTAATTCTAAAATTATGTTGTGTTCTTAAAAGTATTATATTATAATTTCTGTAATGCATTACATAACAGTTTTTCTTCTTCTTCTTTACAGTAGGTAATGGTGAAGTTTGAAAAGAGTTTTAATTCAGTATACAACAATACTACTCTAAAATAGTTCCACAGAGTTATGTTTCTAAATTACTAAAAAAGGTAAGAACATATAACATAATATGCATTATAATGTGAAACAATGTTCAAAGTTCATTTAAATGTGATTTATTTCTAATAAAAATAATGTTGATCCTTTACACTATTTACAAAACTTTTAGATATCATCAGCCAGGTAGTCATCCTTTCACAAAAACACTATCCATGCTGTAATCTAATCTGTGTAGCACAACGTTTGCACTAATAGGATAATCCAAGCATTATCTTTCCATTTTTCCTTTCACAGAGGCAAAACCCATGCACTCTTACAATAACTCAGACACTACCCCTGCACTTATGCAATCACCAACGCACTAGCCATGTACTCGTACAATCACCCAGACACTACTCATACACTTATCCATTCACTCAGGTACTACCCATGTACTCATCTATTCCCTCCAACACTACCGATGTACTCATTCAAGTGCTCTGGTACTATCTATGTACTCCTCCAATCACCCAGGCAGTACCCCTGTACTTATGCAATCACCCAGGCACTACACATACACTCATCCATGCACTCAGGGACTAGCCATGCACTCCTCTAATCACCCAGGCACTACTCCTGCACTCATGCAATCAACCAGGCACTACCCATACACTGATGCAATCACCCAGGCACTATCCCTGCACTCATTCAATCACCCAGGCACTATCCATGCACTCATGCAATCACTCAGGCACTACTGTTGCACTCATCCATTCTCTCAAACACTACCCATGCACTCCTCCAATCACTCAGACAGTACCCCTACACTCATGCAGTCACCCAGGCACTATCCATGCACTCATGCAATCACTCGAGCACAACTGTTGCAGTTATCCATTCCCTAAAACACTACCCATGCACTCATTCACTCACTGAGACACTACTTATACAACATGAAATCACTCAGGCACTACTGTTGTACTCAGCCATTCACTTAGACAGTACCCATGCACTCATCCATTCACTCAGGTACTACCTATGCACTCATCCAATGACGCAGGAATTAGCCTTGCATCCATCCTTCCACTGAGGCATTACCCATACACTTATCCAATCAACCAGGCACTACCACTGCAATCATGTAGACACTACTCATCCACTCATGCAATCACTCAGGCACTCATTGTGCATTCAGCTATTCACTCAGGTACTACCTATGCATTCATTCACTCCCTTAAGTACTACCCATGCTCTCTTTCAATGACCCAGACATTAGTCTTCACTCATACTTTCAAGCAGGTACTTCTCATGCACTCATCCAATAACCTAGGCACTACCCCTGTACTCATTCAATCACCCAAGCACTACCCATGTTCTTATGCAATCACCCAGGAACTACTGTTGCACTCAGTCATTCACTTAGGCAGTACCCATGCACTCATCGATTCACCCAGGCAGTACCTATGCACTCATCCAATGACCCAGGCATTACCTTGCATTCATTTTTCCTCTCAGGCACTACCCATACACTCGTCCAATCACTCAGGCGCTACCACTGGACTCATGGAATCACCCAGACACTACCCATCCACTTATGCAATCACTCAGACACTACCCATCCACTTACGCAATCACTCAGGCACTACTCTTGCACTCAACCATTCACTCTTGCACTCAACCATTCACCAACCATTCACTGACGTAGGCATTAGCCTTGCATACATCCTTCCACTGAGGCATTACCCATACAGTCATCCAATCAACCAGGCACTACCACTGCACTCATGCAATCATGCAGACACTACCCATCCACTCATGCAATCACTCCAGCACTACTCATGTGTTGAAATATTCACTCGGGTACTATCTATGCATTCATTCACTCCCTCAAGCACAACCCATGCACTCTTTCAATGACCCAGGCATTAGCCTTGCATCCATCCTTCCACTCAGGCACTACCCATACACTCATCCAATCCCCCAGGCACTACCACTGAACTCATGCAATCACCCAGAGATTACTCATCCACTCATGCAATCACTTAGGTACTACTCTTGCACTCAACCATTCAGTCAGGTACTACCCAAGCATTCATTGACTCCCTCAAACACTACCCATGCACTCTTTCAATGACCCAGACATTAGCCTTACACTCATACTTTCACTCAGGCACTACCCATACACTCATGCAATCACCCAGGCTCTACCACTGCACTCCTGCAATCACTCAGACACTACCCATCCACTTATGCAATCACTACGTTTGCACTCAACCATTCACTCTGGTACTAGGCATGCACTCATTCACTCCCTCAAGCATTACCCATGCACTCTTTCAATGACTTAGGCATTAGCCTTGTATCCATCCTTGCACTCAGGCACTAGCCATACACTCATCCAATCACCCAGGCACTACCACTACACTCATGCAATCACCCAGACACTACCCATCCACTCATGCAATCACTCAGGCACTACTCTTGCACTCAACTATTCACTCAGGTACTATCTATGCACTCATTCACTCCCTGAAGCAGTATCCAGGCACTCTTTAATGATCCATGCATTATCATCGCATCCATCTTTTCACTCAAGCACTACCTGTACACACATCCAATCACTCAGACACTACCCATGCACTCATTCATTCACTGAGACACTACTTATACAACATGCAATGACTCAGGCACTACTGTTGCACTCAGCCATTCACTTAGGCAGTACCTATGCACTCATCCAATGACGAAGGCATTATCCTTGCATCCATCCTTCCACAGAGGCACTACCTTTGCACTCATCCAATCACCCAGCCACTACTCCTAAACTCATGCAATCACCCAGGTACTATACATGCCCTCATGCAATCACTCAGGCACAACTGTTGCACTCAACCATTCCCTCAAACACTACCCATGCACTCATCTATTCACTCCAGCACTACCCATGTACTCCCCCAATCACCCAGGCAGTACCCCTTCACTCATGGAATCAACCAGGCACTATCCATGCACTCATGCAATCACTCAGGGACTACTGTTGCACTCATCCATTCCATCAAACACTATCCATGCACTCATACATTCACTCAGGCACTACCCATGCCCTCCTCCACTCACCGAGACAGTATCTCTGCACTCATGCTATCACCCAGGGACTACCCATGCGATCATGCAATCCTGAGGAACTACTCTTGCACTCAACCATTCACTCAGGCACTACCCATGCACTCATCCATACACTCAGGCACTACCCGTGCACTCATCCATTTACTCACACACTACCCATGCACTTCTCCAATCACCCAGGCAGTACCCCTTCACTCATGGAATCACCCAGGCAGTATCCATGCACTCATGCAATCACTCAGGCACAACTGTTACACTCATCCATTCCATCAAACACTACCCATGCACTCATTCATTCACTCAGGCACTACCCATGCACTCATGCAATCACCCAGGCAGTACCCCTGCACTCATGCAATCACCCAGGCAGTACCCCTGCACTCATGCAATCACCCAGGCACTATCCATGCACTCATCCATACACTCAGGCACTACCCATGCACTCATCCATTCACTCATGTACTACCCATGCATTCGTGTAATCACCCAGGCATTACCTTTGCACCCATCGTTCCACTCAAACACTAGTCATACACTCATCCTATCACTCAGGCACTACCCCTGCAGTCATGCAATCACCCAGGCACTACCCATGCACTCATACAATCACTCATGCACTATTCTTGCATTCAGCCATTCACTTAAGCAGTACTCATGCACTCATCCATTGACTCCGGCACTACCTATGTACTCATTCAATAAGGCAGGCGTTAGCCTTGTATCCATGCTTCCACAGACGCACTACCTATGCACTCATCCAATCACCAAGGCACTACCCCTGCACTCATGCAGTCACTCAGGCACTATCCATGCACTCAAGCAATCACTCAGGCACAACTGTTGCATTACTCCATTCCCTCAAATACTATCCATGCATTCATTCACTTACTAAGACACTGCTTATACACATCCAACATAAATCATACACACATTCATACAATCATTCACTTTCATGAAGTACAATTTTTCTATGTTTTACCAATTAGGTCGTTCCATTCGAACTTTTTTTTTTGGAACCTTTTTATATTATTTTTGTATTTTCAGAATTTGGGTTTTTTTTGGGGGTGTTTTTCATTTTTTTAAAAAGAAAAAAGAAAAGTTAAACAGTCTGTCTCTGTATAACTAGAAGCATAACCAACAAAAACAAAATTAACATTTGTGACTCTTGAGGAGTGTCTTCACGGCGTCAATGCATAGCTCTCCCACACACAGTGTTGTAAGGCAGTGGCGACAGACAATTGCAGCATCCGCCAACTCTGGAACAATCAGGGGTTGTGGAGTGGTCAAAACAACCCCTGCAGATGTTGATGGTTGTTGTCCACCTCATGTGCCCGGCGAATAGGATACATTGTTTCCAGGTGTTTTTTCATTGAGGAAGTACCACAAGAGTACTTCTTCTCAGAGCCTCTCGATAAGATTTTGTGACAGATGTTACATGTCACCTTATGGGCATTTACTTTTTTTCACCTTCAGGCTCAGTAAAGAAGGCCCACACAATACTTTCCTTCCTCTTCTTCACTGGCTCTTCCACTTCCTCCATCTCCTCTTGCTCCTCTAGGGAAAGCTGCTGCCATTTTTCTCAATTGAAAATGAAAAACACCACAAAAAAACAGAAAAATAACAGAGCCTACAAAACAGGTTGTCTTCAAGGCAGACACACCCAAAAAGAAAGGACTGTAACAGGCGTTGAATCCACCCCAGGAAGAGAATGAAAAGCTGTTCAACCAATGAGAAGCTTTCTTTCTATGTCACATGGGGTTGCGTAGGGGTCGGGCACCCTACGCGTATCCGTCGTGCACCCGTAAAATTTACTAAATGTTGTATACAACGGTAATTTGCTATCAGGACATTGTGTTCCAAAGTATTTCAATGAAAACTCTTTATGCAAAACTGATATTTAAATAGGAAACAGTCATATTTCAGAATTTTGAATTTACGCCGGAGTCGCGTCTCCTACGCGAACCCGGAAATACGTGCCGGCAGGGTTTGCGCACCCACCGAGTAGAATTGCGTCATGTACGCGATACCATCGTGTCTACAAAAATCTGTCAAAAACGTTTGAAAACATATTTAAAACACCTTTATTACTATTTTTATGTAGTCAGTAATAAATCTCTATGTCTAAAACATATATTAATTTGCTCTAAATGTGTTTTTGAGATTGACATTCGTATACCGGATACGCACACCCATTGCGTGGGATCGCGTAGGGTGTGCGACCATTTTTGCAAATTTAAAAAAAAAAATCAGTAAAAACATAGTTATCATAAGACTACAACAAAACAACTTTTATAGTTTTAAAAGCAATCTTACAAAATGTAAACTAGCAAAAAATAATTGAAAAAAAGCTATACAATTAAAAAAAAAAACTTTTTCAATTGAAAATTCTATTACATTATATCACACTGATCAAAATTACAAACAATAAAACAGTGTTAATTTAAGTAGATAACACTATAAATCTTTCATCAGCTATGTTATATATTTTAAAAAAAACAGATTATAATTATTTTAAAACATAATAAAAATAGTTAAAAAGACCGAAAGTAAAAAATTGTTACAAACATGTTTTAATAAATAAAATCATGTACAAAAACATAGAAATTCACTGAAAAAATCAAAACTTTCTGGGACTTTATAGTTACGAATTAGCATTTTAAAAAACCTTAGCAATTCACTGAAAAAAACACAGGTTTCAGGCACGTTATAGTGGGATTTGCATTTAAAAAACCTTAGAAATTCACTGAAAAAACCACAGGTTTCAGGGACGTTATAGTTGGGGATTAGCATTTAAAAAAACCTTAGAAATTCATTGAAAAAACCACAGGTTTCAAGGACATTATAGTTAGGCTGACATTTCACTCATACAAAACCAGAGATATTTGGCCGCTAACTATAACTCGCGCCCCCGCAATGCACTGCTGATGACGTCACATATTACATGACTCATGACATGGTCAGTGACATCACTGATGACATCACTGATAACATCTCAAATGACATCACTGATGACCTAATCCACTTAATATCTGATGCACCTCCTCATACCCTAATATAACCTTTCATACACCCACTCTAACTAAAACACAAACTATCAAACACGAAAACATAGACACACCAATACCAGTTAGTACATACCCACTCACTGATTCATAGGTCGATACACATCTACTCACTCAACCATACAATCACTCAAACACACAGTCACTCATCAATACAGCCACTGATATATGCACTCATACACCCATACAGACACTCACATACTGCCACTCACCCACAGAGATACTCACACACCTAGTCAGTCACCCTAAGACTCAATCACACTGCCATTTACTCGCCTATATAGTTATACACACACCACCTTACTTATTCATACAGATACTAACACATACTTACTCTCTTATACAATCACTGACACAAGCACACACTCATCCATACAGCTACTCTCACAATCACTCACTCTCACATATAGTCAACTATATACTCCAACACTCACATATACTGCCTTTCACATATGTAGTTACTCACACATATACCACTGAGACATCCATTCACTCACCAACACAGCCATATGCATACTCACTCACCCATACAGCCCCTCGCAGACACACTCATGAACCCATATACCCACTAAATCACCCACTCACACATCCATGCAGGGAGTCATACCCACCCACACACACACTCGGGCACCCAAACAGGTAATCAGACAACTAATCATTAATACATATAGACATTCATGTAGCTACTCACCAACCCATGCAGCCACTTACACACCAACTGACAGACTGATACAGACATTCACACAGATTAGTCATTCACCCATGCATTCACTAAGACACGTTTAATCACTAACTTATACAGCCAGTCACACACTCACTAAATCATCTACTCAGACACTCATACACCCATTTATTCTTCAATAAACCTTGGAAATGAAAATGAAATGGAAAAAATATTTATATAGCGCAATAGCTACCCTGAGGCATCCCAGCGCTGTGGACGAAACGCAGACAGAAGGAGGACTCAGCGGTTATTGAAAAGAAAAGTTTTTAGGAGTTTGCGGAAGGACAGGATATTGAGTTCCGTCCGCATACGGAGGGGGAGTGCATTCCAGAGCTTGGCGGAGTTATAGGAAAAGGATCGTCCGCCGCATCTGGCTCTCTTTATAGTGGGCAGTAGGGCGAGGGAGGAGAAGGTTGACCGGAGATGCCTGTTTGGTTGGTAGGGTGTTATCAAGGACTGACTAATTGACGAGCCTGTCTTCCAAAAAGCCTTGTGCGCAATGCACATGGCTTTGAATTGGATTCTCTCCCTGACCGGTAACCAGTGGAGACTCCTTAGTGCAGGGGCTGCGGACTGTCGGGGAGGGGTCTGGAGGAGAGTGCGGGCTGCACAGTTTTGAATTACTTGCCGCTTGCCAATGGTGGATTGCGGGGCCCCCAAGTACAGAGCGTTCCCATAATCCAGGCGGGAGAGGATGAGACCTTGTACCATGATTTTTCGTGCTTGAAATGGGAGAAGGGGAAGTATCTTGCGTAGCATCCTCAGGAGGCCAAAGCTGGTGGCCGAGAGTTTCGCCGCCTGGTGGTTAAAACTGAGGGAGCGGTCCAGCCAGATGCCCAGGCTTTTGATTTGGTCTGAGGGTACTGGAGCGGGGCCAAGACATTTTGGCCAGAATTGCTCCGTCCTGAGAAAGGGGGAGTTCCCGAGAAGCATAATATCCATTTTGTCCCCGTTAAGCTTCAGGCACGAGTTTTCCATCCACTTAGCCACCTCAATGAGACAACTCTCAAGATTATTTGCAAATTTTTCGGGGTCGTTTAGTGCCACCACCATCTGAGTGTCGTCAGCGTAGGTGATGATTTTGATGTTAAATGGGAAGACAATCTCTGCCAAGGAGCTCATGTAAATGTTAAATAGTGTGGGGCTCAGGGAGGAGCCCTGAGGCACACCACAGCTTAGGGGCATTTGTTCGGAGACCACATCGCCTTCAAAGACCTGGAAGGACCGGTCACTTAAGAAGGAATGTAGCCAGGCAATAGCATTGCCTGATACACCCATGTTTTTTAGTCTCAAAATCAGCGTGTTGTGGTTTACAGTGTCGAATGCGGCACTGAGATCGAGGAGGATGATGGCCGCAGAGCCTCCCTGATCCAGGATCCTCCTTGCCTCCTCCGTTACGGCAAGGAGGGCTGTTTCGGTCCTGTGTTGGGGACGGAAGCCAGTCTGAGAGGGATGCAGTAGGTTATTAGATTCTAAAAACTCTCCCAGCACTGAGTTGATGTGTTTTTCCAGTATCTTGCTCATCCACGGGAGTAGGGAGATTGGGCGATAGTTGCTCAGGTTATTCTCGTCTAGGTTTTTTTTTTTTAAGAGGGCCTTTACCATTGCACATTTCCAAGCCAGGGGAACCCCTCCGGCGGAGATGGAGGCGTTCAGTAGGTCAAGGACCGTTGGTAGGATGTTTGCTGTTACTTGTGACAAGGCGCCGGGAGGAGCTGGGTCTAGGAGGGAGCCTGATTTTACCCGGTGCATGATGGAGTCTAGGGATGTGGGATCTAAGGGAGGAAATGATTTCAATGTGGCTTGAGTTTCACAGACTGACCAGTTAGTGGTATCAGGCTGGATAGGGGTAAAGATGGAGTAAATGTTTTGTACTTTCTGATGAAAAAATTCCGCCAAATTGGTGCACCGGGATAAGGCATCATCAGAGGTAGGTTGCTTCTGGGGCAGTTTTGAGAGAGTTTTAGCGATCCGATAGATCTCCTTAGGGGAGTTGGAGGCTTCCTTGGCTTGTGTGTATGTATATATATATATATATATATATATATATATATATATATCATTCTAAAACTTATTAGAAACACTCAGTCACTGGATGATGTCATCAGTGATGTCACTGACCATGTCATGAGTGATGTAATATGTGACGTCATCAGCAGTGCATTCCAGGGGCGCAAGTTATAGTTAGCTCAGCTAACTATAGCGGCCGAATGTCTCTGGTTTTGTATGAGAGAAATGTCAGCCTAACTAGAACGTCCTTGAAACCTGTGTTTTTTTCAATGAATATATATATATATATATATATATATATTCACTGAAAAAACCATAGGTTTTAGGGAAAGTTATAGTTAGTTGGACATTGCACTCGTACAAAACCCGTGAAATTCCCCCGTTATAGTTAGTTCAGCTAACTATAACTCGCGCCCCGCAATGCACTGCTGATGACGTCACATATTACATCACTCATGACATGGTCAGTGACATCACTGATGACATCACTGATGACATCTCAAATGACATCATCCAGTGACTGTGTGTTTCTGTAAAGTTTAAATATGTTTAATATATATAGGGAAAGGCGTATTGAAGAATGAGTGGGTGTATAAGCGTCTGAATGGATGATTTAGTAGGTGCGTGACTGAGTCTATAAGTGAGTGATTAAACGTATCTTACTGGATGCATGGGTGAGTGACTAAACTGTGTGAATGTCTGTATCCGTCTGTCTGTTGTTGTGTAAACAGCTGCATGGGTTTCTGACTAGCTAAATGAGTGTCTATATGAGTTATGGATTGGTTCTCTGAGTATCTGTATGGGTGCCTCAGTGTTTGTGTGGGTGGGGTGTGTGTGACTCTGTGCATAGATGTGTGAGTGGGTGATTCACTGGGTGCATGGTTTCAAGAGTGCGTCTGTGATGGACTGTATGGGTGGGTGAGTGTGTGTATGGGTGTGTTAGTGATTGAATGTATATCTCAGTGGTACATGTGTGAGTAACTACATATGTGAAAGGCAGTATATATGTGTGTTGGAGTATATAAATGGCTATAAGTGAGAGTGTGTGATTGTGAGAGTGGCTATATGGATGAGTGTGTGCTTGCATCAGTGATTGCATAGGAGCGTAAGAATGTGCTAGTATTTTTATGAGTAAGTGAGCTGGTGTGTATAACTGTATAGGTGAGTAAATTGGAGTGTGATTAATTATTTGCATGACTGACTAGGTGTGTGAGTACCTCTATGGATGAGTTGCGTTGTGTGAGTTTTTATATAGGTGTATGAGTGCATATGATAGTCCTGTACTGAGTGACTGTAAGTATGAGTGACTGTACGGGTGAGTGAGTAGATGTGTGTGTGTAGACCTAAGAGTCAGTGAGTGGGTATGTACTTATTGGTATTGGAGTGTGTATGGTTTTGAGAATGGCAGTATGTAATTTAGAGTGGGTGTATCAAAAGTTATATTAGGGTGTGAGAAGATGCATTAAATTCTCACATGGATGATGTCATCAGTGATGTTATTTGAGATGTCATCAGTGATGTCATGAGTGATGTCACTGACCATGTCATGAGTGATGTAATATGTGACGTCATCAGCAGTGCATTGCGGGGCGAGAGTTATAGTTAGCTGAACTAACTATAACGGGGGAATTTCACGGGTTTTGTACGAGTGCAATGTCCAACTAACTATAACTTTCCCTAAAACCTATGGTTTTTTCAGTGAATTTCAAAGGTTTTTAAATGCTAAACCCTAACTATAACAGGCCTGAAACCTATGGTTTTTTCAGTGAATTTCAAAGGTTTTTAAAATGCTAATTCCTAACTATAACAAGCCTGAAACCTACGGTTTTTTCAGTGAATTTCAAAGGTTTTTTAAATGCTAATTCCTAACTATAACATGTCTGAAACCTATGGTTTTTTTCAGTGAATTTCAAAGGTTTTGTAAATGACAATTTTTAAATGTATTAATTGTTATATATATTTTTTTTATACTGATTTACTACATTTTTTTAAACTATTTATTTTTAGATATTTTATTTTTAAATTACATTGTAATTACATTATACATTACATTACAAAATATACTTTCTCAGAATGAATTACTTTAGTTTAAATACTTTGCAAATAGGCAATAGACTTTTAGGTACAGTAGTTACAGTTGTTGCAATGGGCAACACAATTTCAAACACAATGCAACATTGAGCTCAATATGAATTTCTAGCTAAATGCAATTAGTTACTTTATGGATTACTTTTCTAACCACAGGACTGGATCCTAGATTCAGTCCTGGGACATCTCCTGTAAACAGTTGAGTAAAAGCGTTTTGGTTACAGTAGTGATTTTTAAGGAATATTATTGTATTTTAAAAGTTGACACTTAGAAACTTTTTCACATAGAATCACCAATGTTATCCTATGGGAGGAAATTCACTTAGCAGGTAAGTAGTGTTATCGTTACTTTTTCTTACTCAGTGGTGGATCCTGGATCCAGCACTAGTGCATCTCCTGTAAACAGTTGAAAGAATGCGTTTAAGTCATACAGGCGATTTTTAAGGAATATTTGTAGTTTGTGAAAATCAACACTTTGAAACTTTTCTGCTGAAAACCAGACAATGGATTCCTACGGAAGGAAATATAAGGTACTGGTAAGTACGGTTAAAATTACTTTTCAGGATCAGTACTGGGCTGAAAGATGCAGCACTGAGGTCTCTCCTGATAACAGGTGAGTAAATTGGAATTCGTATTTCGGCTGATTTTAGAGGAATATTATAAAGTTCCAAAACTCCACACTTAGAAGAATTTCCAAGTGAAACCAGTCAATGATATCCTATGGAAGGAAATTCAAGTTACTGGTAAGTACGGTTAAAATTACTTTTCAGGATCAGTACTGGGCTGAAAGATGCAGCACTGAGGTCTCTCCTGATAACAGGTGAGTAAATAGGAATTCGTAGTTCGGCTGATTTTAGAGGAATATTTGCACAATGGTGAAGGGAGGGGCGGGGCCTGAGGTGACATCTGTGCAAACGTGCCCCGTGGCGTGTTTTAAGTTGGGGTATTAAGTCCCCTTGAATCATGAGGGTCCCTGGGGTCCAACTAGCCCACCCTGTACCTCCAGTATGCGCCAGGGAGCTGCGTTGCAGAGAGGTGTTCAGAGGCCACGCCCCTTTTTGCACCTCTCTGCAATGCAGCTCTGTGGCGCTTTCTGGACGTACCTGTTGGGCTAGTTGGCCCTCAGGGACCCTCAGGATTGAAGGGGATTTAATTCCCCATCTTAAAACGCGCCACGGGGCCTGTTTGCACACATGTCACCTGAAGCCCCGCCCCTCCCTTCACCACTGTGCAAACGCGCCCGTGGCACGTTTTAAGTTGGGGGATTAAGTCCCCTTGAATCCTGAGGGTCCCTGGAGTCCAACTAGCCCACCATGTACTTCTAAAAGCGCCACAGAGCTGCGTTGCAGAGAGGTGTAAAGGGGGCGTGGCCTCTGTACACCTCTCTGCAACGGAGCCCCCTGGCGCATACTGGAGGTTCCTGGTGGGCTAGTTGGCCCCCAGGGACCCACAGTATTCAAGGGGAATTACTTCCCCTTCTTAAAACGCGCCAGGGGGCGCGTTTGCAGAGTACTTCAGGGAGGGGGCGGGGCCTCCGGCACGATGCCGGTCGTTTTTTTTTTTTTCTAATTTTTTTTTAATGGGAGGGGGGCTGCGTGGCCTTCCTTCCCTTGGCCACTTTTGGCCCCGGGGACCCCATCCCCTGGGGCCTGTGCATTTTATTTATTTTTTAAATAAAAAAAAAAAATGGGAAGGGGGCCGCGTGGCCCCCCTTCCCTGGGCCTGTATTGGCCCCGGGGACCCCATCCCCCGGGGCATGCCCTCGATTTTTTTTTTTTAATTATTTTGGAGGGGGGCTGCGTTGCCCCCCTCCTCAGGCCATTTAAGGCCCCAGGGACCCCATCCCCCGGGGCCGGCCTTGACCTTTTTAAAAAAAATGTTTTTTATTTGGGGAGGGGGCTGCGTGGCCCCCTCCCTGGCCACTTATGGCCCCGGGGACCCCATCCCCTGGGGCCTGGCCTCTGGTTGGGGACTGTGGGGGGTCCCCAATCCCCACAGTCCCGCCGGCTCCCTGTGTCCTACGGGAGCCGGCATTGCTTTCCACATGGGGAGCAGCTAACATGCTGCTCCCCATGTGGAAAGCATTGAGTTTGCATTTTGAAAGAGAGAGCAGGTTTCCTGCTCTCTCTTTCAAAATGCAAACCAAGTTTGCTATGACAGGACGGGAGCCGCGAGGCTCGGCTCCCGTCCTGTCATAGCAAACTACAGTGTCCCGGGGGTAGGCACCCGGGACACTGCAGGAGCCGGCCCTGGGGGTGGCGGTCCCCAGGGCCATCAAGGGCTCCAGGAGGGGGCCGCGCGGCCCCCTCCCAACCATTTCACAGCCCCGGCGAGGTGGTGGTCCCCGGGGCTTTGGGGGTCCGTAATGGACCCCCATATTCAAATCTTTAGTGCCCCGGGAGGTGGCGGTCCCGGGGCGTGTGGGGGCTGGAGCCCCCACACAGGTCAAATTCTTTTTTTTTAAAAAGAAGCCCCGGAGGGTGGCGGTCACCCTGAGCGCATCCTGCCGATTTAATATTTTTTTTTTTAAATGCTTTTTTCTGCCCAGGGGGTCCTTGTGGGACCCCCTGTGCAGGCCTAGGGGGTCAGGGTGCTTCTACCCCGCCCCCTTTGTGCGTTTTGCGCACTTGTTTCTTTTTTTTTTTCCTCGGCGGGATCCGCGCACCCTAAGCGCATCCCGCCGATTTAAAAAAAAAAATGCTTTTCTGCCCAGGGGGTCCTTGTGGGACCCCCTGAGCAGACCTAGGGGGTCAGGGTGTTTCTACCCTGCCCCCTTTTTGCGCTTTGCGCACTTGTTCTGGACAAAATGGCTGCCAACACTTCCTGATTTGGAGTGTTGACAGCCAATTAGCATGCAGCTCGAGATCGGGAGGGTGCGCGAATCCGACGCGGCCATAGATATATATGTGATTTTATCTGTGATTTTCTCAGAAACTACTGAACGGATTTACACCATTTAAGCAAAAGGCACGACACTGAACCAAGGGCTACCTCTTTGCCAAATTTGGTGTAATTCCGTTCAGCAGTTCGGGCTGTAGCTGCGACTAAAGGTTCCTATGGAAAAATGAATGGGGAAAACGCGTTTTGGGACCCCCTTTTTCTCGGCCTCCGCTTGACGAATCAACCCGAGACTTTCAGGGTAGGAGCGGAGCGCCCCAACAAGTTGGAAACTTTCACGAAGATTCGTCAACCGGCGCCAACGTTATTTCAAATAGAATGTCGCGGATTTCCTATGGATAATAGGTCCTAACTATAACTATCTACTGGCGACCGCCAGTAGATAATATATATATATATATATCTCAATCTAAAATCTGTTGATTTGCTATTTTCACATTAGAAATGTACTCAACATCCCTAAATTCCTCACGGATTTCATTTCAACATCACTTAATTCCTTAAATGTGTCATGTTCAAATGTTGTTTCCCTAAAGTATCCTTAGGGCCTATTGTATGAGTTAATAGAATGGCTTAACTGGTACTAACCAAACTATCCCAAAATCCAAAATATAATTATTTATTATTCTCCTAAGAGAGCACAATTTCATCACAAGTGCTCACTATACTCCACAAATATTTTACCATGAGACTTTTAAATGATGCTGATTTTTTTTTTTATACATATCTAAATTGGCCATCCATCTTAGTTAACTCAACATTAAAATATCACAGATAATAGAGCTTCTACAAAAACCCCAATCTTCACCTTACAAATAAACTCCTTAAAAATTCACATCAGAAAATGGTCCTCTCACCTTCGATTATGTCGGTCAGAAAATACTGTCTTTTAGCATCAATTATGAGTGCGGCCAGTCGCCATGAAAAAGGGAATCTAACAGAAAAAGATCTAAATAATCTATACTTGTGAATTTCTCTTCAACAAAAATGCATCCCAAATGTACCCTGACATAAAATTCGACCACCAGTCCAACCTAAAATATCAGTAGAAATAACTGCCGACCTATTTCAATCCTAAATCCAGAATAGTAAAGCAAAGTATGATTCCCTGTGTGAATTTAGACCAAATTGGACAGTTCTCAGTTTGTTTATCCAATATTTTTCTTTGGCTCTAACTCTTCTAAATTTCCTCCCTGACTAGTAGGTGAAATATACATGTCGCCCCTAAACCTTATTTGACCTTTCTCTTCAATAGGGTGCGCTTGTTTGAAGTGAATTACATGGGAAACAGCGGTTTCAATGAGGGTAATACCACGCGGGTAGGTTACAACGTGGACGTTACATCGTCTGCGTTGTTACCACGCATGGCATTACATCGCAAGTCGTTTCAACGACATGCGCTAGATGGCGCGCAACACCAGGGAATGTGTTGGATTTTAAATCCAACACATTCCCTGCTGTTGCGCTAACTGGAGTAGGAATAGTAATTTATACTATTCCTAATTCCAGTGCGCCATCTAGTGCAAGTCGTAGAAACGACTTGCGATGTAAAGCCATGCGTGGTAACAACGCGGACGATGTAACGTCCGCGTTGTAACCTACCGCGTGGTATTTGCTCGCGGTGTAAAGAGACATATTCGAATTACATAGGATACCTGGGGTTGAAACTTTTCCATACTCCAATATGCTCCTTCCTTTGTTCTTTCAGCATTCTTGTTGTAGAGCCAACATACTGTGTTTTACAGGCACACACTATCATATAAACACAATTTGTAGTATTACAGTTTATAAAAGATGTAATCATGACCTTAAATCTTTCTGTGACATCCGTGAAAAGTTTTGAATTGTTCACAAAATATTTACAACAAATACACTGCCCCAATTTATAGCTTAAAATTGTTCTTAAAGTGTGTGATCATTTGTATATAATTAAAGATGTTTAGGAAGTATTTTGCAAATCGCTGGATCAAGAGAAAAAATCTCCCAATGTTTCATGGTGGAACTAGGATAAATGATATCATTCACATCACTATATGTAGCAATGAATTTAATCTATTCTTTCACTCCAGTTGTCTTTTTATTATTATTTTTCAGCAAATAATCTCTCTTAATTATACTCTCCCTATGTTTTGTAGCAATGAGAGTCCTACCATCATATCCCCACTAAGTAAATCTCTCTATAATATAGGCAGCTTCTCTTTCATATTCACTATGGAAACTGCAGTTTCTATTCACTTGCAGAAATACCCCAAAGATAATTGCTTCTCTTTTTTAGGATTACCCGTCTCTGCACTTTGTCTATGTTTAAGGCTCAAGGTCACATTATATTCATTATCATTCAAATATATATGATGAGCTTTAATTTCATCAACAGTTCCCTTCCAAAGTAACAGAATATCATCGATGTACCACCCTCAATACACTTGACGTACCAAGATGATAGCTGCAGAAATATAAACCTTGATATATTTCCTGCAGTTTTGTATACCAAAATAGTCCATGGTAGCAATTGAGTATCATTTATCAGATCACCCCTGAATGGCATTCCCATAACTTTTAGGGCAATGCCTAACTTGTCTATCATAATCTCGAGAGTACCCCTGGATGGCTAAATAGGAGCGATTTTTCTGAAGTATAGGATATCTAATCTAGACCTAATACTACACCACAGCTTAGCACCTGCTTTTAACCAGACATTCTTGAAAAGACTTTGGTCCTCCAAATTTATAGTAAAAAACACTTTTTTGACATTTTGTCTTAACTTAGCTTGAAAGTGATCCAACAATCCTCTGCTGGTTTGATCCAGAATGAAATTAACATTCTGTCCTGCAATTCGTAAACTAGAAATACTAGTATATCAGGGAGTTGTAACACCCTCTTCATCAACTTTCTCATAATTTCTTTCCAGAATATCCTGATTCATTAAGAAACCACAATTGAAGGTTGTTTACATTGCCTTGAATGTTAGATATGCTCTTTTTATCAATTACAAAGGATACAATTAAAAAGAAAGGTCATTTTTGGGAGAATAAACATCTTGACCATATTAACTCACCTACATGTTGTTAAGTGCAAGTTCTGCCTTCTTTTCAGTAAAGTGTTTATTACTTTACTAAACATATATACATATCTGAAGGAATATTGCAATATTCTGAGTGATAATTATAACTGAAGATCTTATTTCTTTGACATTGTCCCTGCCCTATAATCCTACATTCTGTTCCATAACTTTAGTAATCTTCAATGAGTAGATATCGATGAGAAGCTCCAAACTTATGGGCCTGATTCTCCACATATGACATTGCCTTATAAGGCTCAGAAGTAAATATTGTAAATTTTTCTGGTTAGAGGATATCCCTGACATTCAAAGAGAGTGATATTGTGCCTCCCTGACATATATAGGACAAAGAGCAATGGTGGCAAGGGGCAGCCTCACTGCATACCTCTTTATATATTTATTTGCTATGTTAAATTTCTATGTAGTAAGATTTGTCCAATAGGGGCTCTACATAGGATTTGGATTGCTTTGATAAATGTAGCACTAATCGCAAATATATCTAAACACTCCCACAAATAGACCCAGTTGACCTGGCCAAAAGCCTTAGCAGCATCAAGAGACAGATTTACTAGGGGTTTGAGTTGCCCTTGCCCATGGTGCAAGGGTACCTGCATTGGCGGTAGGCAGCATACTTTGAGCCTGCACAAGGACGCAGCAGAAAAGCTCTATTTGTTTTTAAATACTGGGGCATTTCTGATGTCTCCCTTTCATGCAACACGGTGCATCAAGTTGCATTGCTGCACTGCATTGCATGAAATGTTACTAAATCGACATTCATATGTTATCATAGCCAAGGTTTGTTTTGTAGGTCTCTGCCAGGTCATGGATAATGTACCTATTACTATTGATAATTCTTTTACCAATATTCCTTCAAATATGTTATATTCAGTACCTGATATGGAATTTATATTTGTCTTGTTGATTGGTATAATGTATGGCTCCCTGAGGGAACTGGTGCCTGAGCCTCATTTAGTAAAAGTTCATTAAACAATTGCTTCATTTATATTATTCTCCCTAATGTTTTTGTATAATTTTCACAGAATGCTACCAGAACCTGCACGTTTCTGTTCTCTATTTCATCTTCTGACATCTCTTGAACCTAGGATGTAGTCTGTTTACTTTTGTTAATTCTGTTGTCTCTTTTGGATAGACATCCTGGAAGAATTTGTAGTATGTGTGTGCAAAACCCAGCATTATTAGTTATAGCCCATCTTTGGTGTCTTTATTACATTTAATATGCTTCTTAGGCTCTAAGTTTCCAAGCTAAAAGCTTAGCACTCCTCTCTCCATGTTCAAAATGTTGTGACTTGCTAGTTTCCCATTTCATTCTACATGTATAGTCAAATGTCATTTTAAAGTTATTTCTGATGGTTTCCATTTCTCTTAATAGTTTTAACATATCCTGGAGTGCCTTTTGAGAGTCTTGTTGCTGTAACTGTAGATTATGTTTTTTTTGTATTAATAAGGTATTTTCTTCCCAATCAATTAGTGTTACACTTTTTTACCATTTAATAATAATCTCCCTTAAGGATACCTTGTTTGCATCCCAAACAATATTCAAAGTGTTGCTTCCAAGATTGAACCTAAAGAATTCCTTCAAGTAAACTTTTAACGCAAGCATCATGAACTTGTCCGCTAGCAATAATCCATTTTCAACTGGGGCAGACGGCCTGGGTGGGGTGTAGTAACTCCATCCAAACTGCAGAGTGATAGGATAAATGTGCTGGTATGCGTTTTATACCCATGACCCTGTCTATCAATGGGAGGTCCAAAAACCAGCAGACAATCCTGGAGAAATGGCAGAATGTTTTCTGTGAACTGTGTAGTCCTTTTACTTACCCGTGTGTAACAAAAATCTCTTCAGGAGATCTAGATCATCTATATTTAGGCCACAGTACCCAGCATAGACCATGGACATGTTATGAACTTTGATCTATGCTATAGCCCATCTACCCATTTTATCAGATTCAAGTTATCTATATTGTCTTCTTTGACTAACAATGACTGATCAGTGTAGATCACCTTTTCAACCCATCTTTCTTTTCTAAACAGTCTTACATTCAGGGCATTTTGCATGAGTTTCTTGTAAAATTATCAAGTAGACTTTACTATGTTGTAGATATTCCATGACCACTCTTTGTGTCCTTTCAACACATAGTTCTTTTGCATTCCAAGTTATGAATCAATTCTTTTGTTCTTCAAGGGAGCCACCTAATTATTCTAATCATCCTATATTGAATTTATTAAATGTAAAAGGCCTGGTACAAGATATTTAAGGATTCAATTTGGTCATGTTTTTGCATACATGCTATCCACCCAGTGTAACCCCACCTGCAATAACCCTTCACTTCACCTACAAGCACTTCCTTGATTACCTTTTAAGAGCTCATTGCGCTCCTGTTCTCCCATCATTTAAAGTGTTTTGCAATTAGTACGTCTTCCAATACCACCCACTACAAGTCACATTGAGCATTTGTCTATATTTTTCATTATATCATTGCCTTCCTCTTTGTTTCTCGTGTTGTAAATGTTATTGTTCCACATTATCCACAACATGGGGAGAAATTTAAACTGGACTGTTGTCAAGAACATCTGTAATTCCTCCATTTTTTTCCTAAGGGCTATTACCTTTCCTCTATAGTGTATCAAATATCTGATTTTACAGTAAAGGTGCAATAGTTATACTTCACTGTTTTATATTTCAAAGCTACTGTTAAAATTTGCTTTTGACTAAATATGTTAATAAGTTTACAAGTATTTTTTTGTCTCTGCTTTTTATGAATATGATATAACCATAGCCCCTGTGTTCCCTGTGAACTTCCTGCTCCAAGTCAACTTAAAATCACCATTCTGTACCCTATTCTTCAAAATAATTATCACAAAGTACTTTATATGTCCCCATTCAGTGCCCTCTGGCACATGTAGTATGCTAATATCATTCCTTAATTAGTGGTTTTCAAGTCTTTCTGAAGTTTCTGCAATTATTTTATCTTTGGCTTTTTACAAGGTGATGGATCACACATTTTTCCATTTCCAAAATTATATTTTGCATCATATTTTCTAAGATTCTCTTCCTGAACGACAAGTCATATAACTTTTTTCCAATGTCAGAGAAGCCAATTGAATGTCTTTTTGATTAATCTATTTTTAATCTCAATAGATAGTTTTTTAAACCTTTGTGAGAGACCACCATCCATTGTCACAAAACCTTGAACACTTTCTTCTGACACTTTAATACTATCCTTGCAGGTGGTCATCTTGACTTAATAACACTTGATCTATGAGTATTTCATCAAAACAGTCATCCAAACTAGCAGATGCACCCTAATACCTTTTGCAAAAGTCCTATTTGAAGGTATCATGCAGCTTTTACCATCTCACACTTGTGGGTTAGCTAATGGCCTCTCATTCATGTCATGGGTGGCTTCATAATTAATTACAGCATCCATATTGGGGTTTAACGATTTTCCACACTGTTCCACTTGGGAGTCCACTTGTGTAATCCCCCAACTAAACCGATCTATTCCCTTCCTCTGGTGTTTTTTTTCATTACCTATTATTTTACCTTGTTTTCACGATTCCCCTCTTCTTTGATAATTTTAAAATAAGTCCTCAAGAAGGTTGTAGGTTTTAATGGTGTTATTTAGTTTTGATGTTCAGGTCTCCGGACACAGGTTTTATATAACACCTTCTTTATTATCTTTATATCTAGTGGTTTCAGTGATATACGGGGATTATGGTTGTCAACCTTCCCACTGGTGTAAGTGTTCTTTAAGGTGGAGAATTTGCTATGCTCTTATAGCTTACTGTTCCTGGGCATACTGAATACCTGTCAGTTTTAATTATGATTATTTCTGCCAATATACTTTTGCACAGGATTCCCTTACAATAACCACTTAGCCCCACCTCCTCCAGCTGCAATATGTTTTCTTGTTAGAGAACGAAGGACAGTTACTGTCTGATTCTCTTGACCCAGTCTTTCAAGTTTTGTTGTGTTTTTCCACCTTATTGTTATCAAAGGCAAATTCACTATTACTTCTTCTTCCTTAGCCTGTTTTAATGCTTGTTGTCTTTCCTATACCAAAGCCAGAACAATGACAATGCCAAATGCTCAGATGCTCGACTACCTCACTGAGTTCCCTCTGAGCCAACTGTGCTGACTTTACCCGTGTTTCCCCTGGAATGAAATCTTGTACCCCGCTTCTCTAACATGGAGCATCAGGAGAGCTGTACAGGGTCAGCAACACAGTATTTTTAACTCTGTGAGACCATTGGATAGAAACATTACATTTCAAGTAATTCTTATTTCTCATATGTAGAAAAAACAGGCTTACATCTGTTTTTTTTGTATTCACCATTTGTAAATGGAGAGGAAATGTGGAGTCGCCTGCTGATTACGCAGTGTACACCAGGAGTCAGGAAGTGCAAGCTCCTGAAAGACCGCTTGACCTGCCTCTATATTCCCCCTCTGCATCCATTAATACCTGCCAGGTATTCATCCCTTCAGCGATAATAGGCTCTTCCTCCAAATGGCATCTGGACCCTCCAGCCTTAATTCCTCCTCTAATAGAGCAGTTGATACCACTTTGAAATGTCTTTCCTCATTGGTGTTTCTAAGTTTACCTTCAGCTCACATAACCATCCCACAAGCTGCTAGTATTTAATTATTTATAGCCCCAACTTGTGATATCGATAAAGTAAGTCCAAGATTCAAACGTCTCATCATCAAGAGGTCAATAATTACTGCTTTTCCTGCCGATTTAAGTGGGATGGCTAATCTGTTCTTAAGACAATCAGGGTGTCAAGGAAATCTTAAACAGTTGTTAAAGCTGCTTCTAAAATCATAAGCCTCACTTTTTTAAAGCATTTGGGTGCAGCAAATTTACACATGTATCATCTCCATGACTCTTTCACAATGATAGTCTGAAGTCTATCGCTAGGTTAATTATTGATGTGAACTGCTTAATTTAGTAAACTCAATAATAAAGCTGAGTATTGGGAAGGGCCCCACCCGCAATCCTCAGAAATCCTGTTAGCTTTCCCAGCCATCCTATGGTCTTACTTTCATAAACTACATTTTTAATCAATTGCTGTACTTGTTTGAATTACATTTTCTCATAGGGCAAGGGTATGCAAAATTAGAACTCAAATTAGGCAAGCATTTTTTTTAATATGTTTATTCTCCCTCTTAAGGAAAGATGTATATCATTCAATGTTTTAGAAACAATCTTAACCTCATCCATTAACCTTTTCAAATTAACTTGCACTACAGTAAACAATTTTTAGACCACAGCCAATGCCAATGCCGAGGTTTCTGATCTATATAATCCTCTTGAGCAAAGGCCTCTATTTTTGTCCTGTACCTAAGGACCATAACTTGGCTAACATGAGGAGATACCTAAAAACTTTTGAGAGAAGATGCAGTCTTGCAGAATACTTTAAAAATAATTCTGATGTTGGTCTGCCAAGCTACCTTCCGGATCCATTTAAGAAGTTCCGCAATCCCAACTCATGGACTCCCCAATGTGGTAGAAATCTTGTTCTTGATACATACATTTTATCCATCAACAAACCCATCAAGGAATCAACACCTAAAATGATTTTTGATAACATTAACAGAGAAGAAAGAAAGGTTCTTCACCACCTACAGCAGAGAATGAATGCCAATATAAAACCAGCAAACAAAGGGTGTACAGTGGTTGCCATGAAAGTAAGTGATTATATTAAGGAGGGAATGAGACAACTAATGGATACCAACACTTACAAGCCTTCAGAAAAACATCCCATAGAAGACTTGAACAAAGATATCAAGAATAAGCTTGTAAAGTACAGGAGCTAAAATCTTATTGGCAGCGTATATATTGTTCATCCTAAACCAAGACCTAGGAGATTTTATATAATTCACAAAATGAACAAACCTGATCATTGCATCATCAATGATACAGTCGTTAACAGACTACCTTTGTTTGTTGCCCTGCACTTCCAGCCCGTTGTCCAGGAACTTCCATCATTTATTAAGGATACCAGCCACTTCCTTCAGAATATTGAAAAATGAAACCAAATCTACACATTTGATGATGACACTCTTCTGGCTATGCTTGATGTTATATAATTATACTCCAGCATACCACATGAGGATGGTCTTTTGCCATTATCTGAAGCTCTTAATAAAAGAACTGTGAAAAGGCCACCTACCAATGTGCTTACCAATGTTACAAGAGTTATTCTTAAATCCAACAATTTTACCTTCAATGTTAAACACTATCTGCGGATACAAGGAACTTCCAAGGGCACTCAACTGGCTCCATTCTATAGAAATATCTGCATGGACAAACTAGAGGTCTATAAACTTGCCACTTCTAGCATCAAGCCACTGGTATAGCTAAGATACATTTGTAACACATTTATAATATGGAATGCAGAAGGTAGAACATTGGAAAAATGTATAGCTTATATCAACAGTATCTATCCTACCATCACATTTATTAGCAGAAATACTAAACAGAAGCACCATCTCCCTTTCTGGATGTGCTACTCAACATTTATGAACAACAATTTTAACTTATCTGTATCACAAGCCTAAATATGCTCATTTGTATCTAAACTGGACTTCATGTCACTCACACACTAAACTCAGCATCATTTATAGCAAAGCATTCAGAATAAGATATATTTGAAGCAATGAGGACATTTGTAAAGAACATCTGCATGAGCTTGCTAAAATATTTCAAATATGGTGCTATCCTCTACATATCATACAACAACAAATTGACAAGTCTTTGAAGTTACCCAGGTAAGTACTTATTTGAATACCAACATCAGCAACAAAAGCGACGGAATCTCATTTGTGGTTGACTATCATCTATCAGCTCCCAACTACAGAATCATAATGCAAAAAAAAGTATATTTCCCTCATAATCCACTTGTGAGAAATTGCAAAAGGGTTTGCCAAAACTGCCAGTCATTGCTTACCACGGAACTCCCAATTTATGATCTTTTATTGTCCGAGCTGAACTCGAGCAAAGCTGTAACAAATGCAGGGGTTCATTGCTGTGATTCTAAAAGGTGCATCACATAGGAAAACCTTTTACAAACATTATCTGTAACTAGTTCTGTTATGAGAAGGGCCTATGGAATAAGACAGTATTGTATGGTTTTGAATGTATCACATCACTTAGATTGATATGTGAGAAGATAGACATACACAGCATCTATGGGTTTTTTTCACAATACAATTGAATTGTTTTTCCCCAGTATTTCATATTGACTACCACAATATGATAATCTTGCTCTTTAAAGGTTCTAAATAATTGACATGTTTCTGTAACAAGAATGTTGCTTATGTCTTAGAAACACATACAATGAAAAGTAAATTTGGACTAACCTGTACTTCTCTATATCACATATATTCAGAAATCACTGTACTACTGTCATATAAAGTTACTATTTTTTAGCACTGCTTGTGTCTATTTTTTTTAAGCTGGGTTCAAAAAACAAAACATTTTTGCATGCAGGAACCCTACCTTATTCTTGGACAATGTAGATATTTTGTCTACAATGGAAAAAAGAAATGAACATTCATTGAATTGGGTTACTTCTAAAAGCATTGAATAACGTTTTACTAATTTAAAAGTACAAACAAATTAACTTTTATAAAAACAAATTACGTATACCCCTCCACTGTATAGTGTACTACTGCAGTTTCTCACACTGTACAACCTGAAAATGTAGTCCACTGTATGATATTACACTCGAATGTGTAACACAGTAGTCAACTCTACCACACACCAAGCTACTGTACGACATCACATTCTACACTACATCACTCCACTATAACTGACTATACCACACAGTAATGTAGTACACAACACGACTATACATCACTGTACCCTCAAACACAGTACCTGCTGTATTACATTTCTTAACCATATACCTAAACATACTCGACTGAAGAAGACTTCACTCAACAACCCACAATTGAACATCACTCAACTGAAGAACAGTTATCAGTATGACACTCCACTCAACTGGAAGAGCACACCACTCAAATCAATCCCATATGTTTCAATTACCTTACATTTACCTTTCATTACCATATACAGTGCAATTATATTGTGATGTTAGCTGTAAAGAATATGGGTAATATTAATGTAAGCTCTTTATTGTTCTAAATACTTGGGTAGTTCTGAAAATAACTTTTTTTTTTTTTGTGTTTTTAAATTCATTTCTGTCTTTTTTTTTTACAACAGGTTAATGGGACTAAAAAAACAAAAATAATGTGGAGAGAATACAGGAGGGTAAGGAAGGGAGGGGGAAAAAAGTAGAAATGTCGGGGAGGATATTGGTGAGCAATAACTAGCTGCCAATGAATATTTAAGTTCTTCTCTCCAGCAACTATCCCTCTGTAACACAGGTGGTAGTAGGAGGCTGTACGGCCATACTGTTCAACTATGCCCCGATCCTGCCTCAGCATCTAGACAGGCACCGTGCTACCTGGAGCAGTTACATGGGAGAACCAATGGAGTGGGTGGTTGAGGTGGTGCAGCTGCTGCTCCAGCGGTAGCAGGTTTTGCAGACTGTGAAACTGTGGCAGCTGATGATGTGGCTGAGGCGGCCTTCTCCAAGTTCTGCTCCTACCTCCTTCCACCTGTCAATCTTCAGGAGTGGATGGAAGCTCGGTGTTTATGCATCCGAGAGGTCAAGAATAACTATTGCTGACATGTGCCATGAAAGATGACCTTGACGGAGAGGTTGCATGTCACCACTGTACCATTCGCTTTCCTCTCCCCTGGTGGCAGGAAAAGAATTGCGGCCAGGATTATCTTGGTTAGCCATTCTGCATAGCTATAAGAGTAGCAAGTATAAAGATGAGAGCACAATACAGAACACCAGCTTCCCCTTAAAGGTGATCAGTGAAAATGCTGAGAAAGGGATGTAACCTTCCTTTTTTCTCTAATTGTCAGTTTTCTAGCCAATCAAAATTTGTTTTACAATTGAAAAGTACTGCAGAACAGCAGTGCTACCGCAATAGTATTTAGGAAATACTACAGTTACAGGTGAAATAAAAAAAGGAGGGTCGCAAAAGTGTTTTCCGCATGAAATTTCCCATAGGAATTTTAAGTAGCAAAAAAACGACTGAACAGAAATATGCCAAATTTGGCAGAAAGCTAGATCTTTTATCAGTGAGCGTGTTTTGGGAGCACATTCACTGCAGCCATCTCCCGGAGGCACGTGAGAAGGGGGCTGGCTGGGGAGCCGGGGTGCCACTATGTCCTTGGGTCTCCCTCTGTGGCCCTCAACAAAGAATTTGATTTGTGGATGCCCCGGTTAGGACCACCCAAGAAACATTTGAACAAAAGTGTGGCCCTATCCAGCGCCAGCAACCTAGGATGGGTGCTGGCTGGGCAGCTGATGTGAGTGCAGTGGCTGCAGGTCCTCCCCCACGACCTCCAACAATATTCAGATGTGTAGGTGTCAAAAACAAAATACGCAGCACAAGGCCACGCAGAAAGAAAATACAACAGCTTATCTGCTCATAAATTATTCATTGCTCCTGAGAGGAGCACCCCATAAGTGACTTGCCAGGGTTTAGTTTTGCATTTTTACTTTGCCATGTTACCCCAAGGAAGAACAGAGGCACCACCAACAATTTATTTAAAGTTTATACAAAGCTGTGTTAGGCTGCAGGCCATGCCTCCTCCCCACCCCCTCCCGGAACATTATAAGAAAATTTGCAGTAAGTCTCCCGGGTCATTGAATGAATGACCCCCAGGAGAGCTTTCCATTATTTATAAAGCACTCCAAGCTGGAGCTGTATGCTCTTCAGCTGGAGTGTGGGACCCCTTTTGGTGGGTCCTATGGCTACATTGTGTGGTCTGAAGAGTGTTAAAGAAAGACTCAAGTATATTTATCGTTCTTTTGACTAAATTGTTTTAAATACTTTAGTGATAAATGGTATTATTGAAAATTACTATGTGTGCATTAATAATGAATGTATTGAATTATTGTTATAGATGTTATAGATCCCAATGGTTTAATTGGTAATCTATGACATAAGGCTGATTTATTACTGTGATGGCATTTTTGACAAAGGCAATATGTTTGCTTTATAGGTATTGATGTGATAACCCCCTAGACCTGCCTTTTATATGTTGATGTTCTGACTCTTTGACAAAGCCAATAGGTCTGCTTCACTTAACATGACACCCTCGTATATGGTGATGGTCAGGCCTTGTGACCAAGCCCTCATCCCAGAATGAACAAAGGTTAAAGTGATGTTATAGTTTGGTGAAAATGTTAGTTAAAACATAACAGTTTAAACTAAAAAACACTAACATTTACAAGTTATAGTTATCTGAAGTAATTATAACATTGGGAAACCCAAAAATGGAGGAGAAAATGTATTGTTTTAATGCCAGTCTTACAATAATGGGGAAGTGCAAACATTTTCTGGGGATGCAGATTAATTATTCTAACCACTATTGAAGTAGAATATCAGATAACTGTTCTATCTCCAGCATAACACATATTGGGATGAATGTAAATTGGGGTTAAATAAAGCTGACAGTTGATTGGAGTCAATGGGAGTCCTCTACAAGGGAAAAGGCTGCAACATTCTACAAGTAAAATGAAAGTTCAATCATTTAAACCTGGGGTCAATCCCCTGAGAGCTATGGCACAGATTAGACCGGATGTGTATAGTATTTATCAGTAACACAACAGTGACAAAGTCTAAGCACAACACAATAAAATCCCTTAGGCGGTTAAAAAAAATGTTAAAAGTAAAATGGCACAAAATTGGCAAATATCCAATAAGGGGAACCAGAGATATACATTTTTGAAGATTTAAGGTAAAAAGTGCCAAGAAAAAGTAAAGTGTCAATCCGTAGCCAGTGTTCATGGTTGACTGGGACCTAGGCCTGCTTTCAGACTGACCAGGATGAAGTGTGGGTCGAATACACCAAGCAGGTTCATCCTCATCAAAGATTTTACTTTCTGGAAGTTGAAATCCTCCAGCATGGCAAGGTTGAAGGCTGTATCTGCCAAAGTACTCTCAAAGCCAGATAGCCACTGGATGAGGTCCAGCTGTTGGTTTAGCGGGAAAGGCTCACGGTGGGAGAAATTCATGTTTCATTGCTGCTGAAATCCTCTTATCGGGGGATACTTGTCGCACCTTCTACCTTCAGATTTAGTGCCCGATTACGATGCGGGCAGGAAGGGCCTCCTTACCGCATCGTAATCACCGATTCGGATTCCCTTCCAACCAAGCCATTTCGATGGCCTCAGTCAGAAGGGAATCCAAATCAGTCTTTCGAATGGCTTACGACGGGCTTGGAGAGCCCGTCCGCCATTCGGAAGGCCTACAGTAATGGCTCTTTCCGGCCGAGGGATAACGATGGCAGTTTCCCACTGCCTTTTTGTGCTGGCCTTTCCGGCACAAAAAGGCATTGGGAAACAGCTTTGGAGGCCCCCAGCAGGGCCCCCATGGGTGAAAGGCCACTGAATGGAGGCCTAGGGGGCATCTATGGTGCCCCCCTGTGGATCCCTGCACCCGGTGGCAGGCACTTTGGGATGCCTGCCACGGGGTGCAGGGATAAACTGCACCCCTGCTCTTTGCTATGAGAGCATGCATTCCGTTCGGAATGCATGCTCTCATAGCAAAGTATAGGATTGCGACCGAACCCTAATTCCTGGGCTGGAACCGATGACTGGTGGTCGTTCGGTTCCAGTTCCAGAACGATGCTGGGCGGACTCGGGTCCGTCCGGCATCGTAATCTGCCCCTTAGTCTTTTTTATGGAGCTCAAAATCATCTAGGCTGAAGCTGTATCTGACTCAAGCCCTTTTATATTTTAATACCTTTGCCACAAGATCACACTGGTATTCCAGAGGTCTTGGAAGTTTAAAGATTTTCTAAGTCCTAACTTTTCTGAGTACCTGGAGCTGCTCCTCTGGGTTATGTCTAAGGCTCTCAGGGCCTCAGGGACAGCATGTAGGGGTCAGAACCCAGTCCAGAAAGGGGCACCAGCAGGATCCAGTATGGGTTAAATTGCTACTGGCAAGCTGGGAACTTATGGAAAAAGACCTCTTAAATCTTGTTTTGTCTCTGTAGCCACCCAGGAGATCATCCAAGTGAACCTTGGAGTCCACTTATTAGTCCTGGGTACAAGTGGAATCAGGTCCAGCCCTTCAGACCTCTATACAGGTCTGAAACTGGAGGTCCAGTCGTTTGTCTGTTCTGCTGCAGGTACCGATAGTGTGAGCTGTAGGGGAGGTTCCACTATTGTAGTGTTTACTAGCCAGTGGGTGGCGGTGATACCTGGGCACTTCCTAACCAATAAGGAAAAGGTTCCCAAGATCAGATCTTCCCAATTTTGCAGTGCATCCTGTTTTCCTTACTGCAACCTATTCCATGGCGCACTATTCTATGGTAAATACAATAAAGCAAGCAGAATATTTATGCCCCTAGAGGAAGCTTGAATGTCAGCCAGGGATGTGTTTAGGGAAAGGAGCAGTCCCCTCCTCTATCCCCTCACTGACCTGGTTCTGGAACCAGCTCCTCCTCCAACCCCCCCTTGCTTGGTGCTAAACTGGCTACAGAGAGCCCAGGGAACAAAAGGCTTCTCTTCCCCGGGTCTTCCTTTTCACTTAACTATGAATGGGGATTCCTCATCTTGGTCCCTTTTAAGATAATGCAATTCATAAACCCTCTCCAGCTGCCATTCCTAAGTTGATATGTGTCACATACCTCACAGCCAGGTCTTTCTGACAAAAGGCCTAAGTCTTTGTTTTTGGCCTAGGAACAGTTTTTGCACTTCCCTAAGTGGAAGCAGTAGCAGAGCCATCTGCTAGCAGGACTTTTCTAAATAGCCTACTGGAGGTTCAGGCCGAAAAAGTCGAATTTTGTAAAAGTGACTTTTCCTATATACTAAAAACCTGACTTCATCACTGAATCACATTTTTAATTAACATTAAAAATGTTGTTTGAATTGTTCTGGTAGTTTGTCTCAAAAAAGTGTTAGCAGAGTTGTGATATTTTTAGAACTTTATTTTTTGTCATTTGACAGCTACAGCCTTATACAGTGATAATAGCTTTTGCAGGTTAGTCACTGTTGGTACAAGCCAACATTAGATTCTTCCATGTATAACTTTCAAGTACTAGGCACCCTACGCTTTGGGCTGCAATGCCTACTTAGGGGTGACATTAAATATTTAAAAATACAATTCTTTCCTGTCGAAGAGTATCCAGACAGGTTCAGCTGCATGTTTAAAAGCTGCATGCGTCTGGCTACCCATGTAGGCCTGAAGACATGTTTCCCATGTGTAGTGATGGAACACCATGTGTAGCAGTTCACAGTGGCCATTTAAAATGGCAATTAGTGGTTAATCAGTTTTACAATGTTTTAGGGGTCAGGGCACATTCACTGGGGACAGAACTGAAATGCCCCCAGTGTGCAGAGTTCACAAACCAGTAGCATCAGTCGACAAAAATGGAGTGACCAAAAAGAGGCACCTTTTCAATTTGGGAGGACAAAATCACTATTCTAACTCCAGTCTAACAAACATTGGGGAAAGTGCATTTATTGTGGCTGGGGTCAGATTTTCAACTGGGAAAAAATTGCATATATGTGAGGATGATATTTACTACTCTATCTCTAATTTAACAATCAGCTGGGAAAGTACTAACATTAGGGGGCAGACCTTCTATTCTAACTCCAGTCAATCAATTATTGACAAAAGTATATTCATGGGGGCTGGGGTTAGATTTACTACTCCAACTCCAGTCTGACAAACATTGGGGTAAATTAATACAGTGCAGTAAAACTGCCGTTCTAACTTGAATCCAATGAACATTAGGGAAAGTGCATGCATTGGGGTTGAACAGGGTCAAATTCATAATTCTAATTCCAGTCTAGCGACACTGGGGAAAGTGCAAATTTGGGGGCATCATATTTATTATTCTTACTCTACTAGCTCCAGAGTAACAAACTTTAGGGAAGTTGGGTAGTTCACATGTACTTCACTTATTTAATACAAATACTCATGATTACATATAAAATATTATTTATTTAATCTACATAAAGCATTCAAACCTAAACAAATGAACATATTAAAATTGAAAAAATCAAAACACTTTTTTAAATAGCAAATGTATCAAAATTACTATTTTTTCAATTTATTGAATAAATCATATTTAATATCAACAGAATCTCTCAGCCACCCAATTCAATTCTTTCTTTATTCGGCCTTCCAAAGACAGGTCATAAAAGATACACATAATAGAAAACATCATTAAGATCAAACTCATCACAGAAAGTTACACACACATTTACCACATAAAATAAGTACGACCGCAGACAAAAACAATAATTTGATCGTAACTAAAGTGACGGTGCAAATAGACTGAAACCGAATAAATAGCAGCAAATATTGACCAATGGCATTAAATGTTAAAATCAGTCATATAAACAAGTTAGCAGCAACAATAAACATTTTAGCAGCAATACAAATACAATATACACAGAAACTAATAAAGTACATAGATATTAAAACAACATACTCCTTCTCTTTGCTAAAGTGCACTTCAAAAAACTCGCCACAGCAAAACAAACATCACGGTCATTGAGTTGCTGGAGGAAATACAGCGCCGCTTTACACTTAAAAAATTTGTGACTGCGCAAAAGTGGTATTAAAAATGTCCTAGTAAATGGAAGATAAAATGGACAGAAAAATACAAAATGTAAAATGGTTTGGCACGAATGTTCATCACAAGGGCAAGTGGAAATAGATTCAGAAGAGTACTGGCCCAGGGGAAAGCATATCAACCATTAGAAAGACCTCAGCCTAAATCGTGTTAACAAATTCCTTTTGTGGACATTATTTACATATAAAAGATACGGGGCAATGAAAGGAGGTACTTGTATAAGGCAATAATCCCCAACGGATGGTTTAGATACTTCATGCAATTCCCTGGACAATTCTTTGTGCTTTCGGCAAAACCCTCTGATGATCCCCTTTACCAATTGAATCTGGGTGCTCAAACAATGAGGCATAACCAAGTTCCATGAGGCAGGTTTTGATATATTGGAGCCAGGGGATAGAGAGGCCTCGAGTACAACTTAGACAGTCTCTGATAATTGCCCGATTGAGATCAGCTTCTTCATTTGTCCAAATGGAACACCAGGTGACTAGAGGTGCTGCGTTTATTGTATCTTGAACATAAACAAGACCTAACTCCAAGTGGAGGGAGAAGTGCGGCGAGGAAGGGGGAACTCCTAGAACTCTGCGACAAAATCTATACTCCTCTGATTGCATAGCAAGTACGTCCCTGCATCCCCAGATGCCCATGCCATATGTTAAAATCGGTATACATTTACGATTATAAATCTCTAAAATTGGGGCTATGGGCTTTTTACCTATGGACGTAGCAAGGGAAAAAGTAGTACCAACTGCACGCGTAAATTGTTATTCTGTTTTTTATGCAGGTATGCCAAGTACAACCTTCATCGAATTCCAGGCCTAAATACGGGAAGGAACTAACCCTATCCAACTTTTTGCCCTCTATGTTCAGGCTACAGGATTTGGTTTTTTTCAGGCCACAAATCATTACAAAAGTTTTCTTATAATTTGGCTCCAGCCCCAGATCCTTCATAAAACTGACATAACTGGTAATGAGTTTTTGAAGGCCGTTCGCAGTCCTTGCCAGAAGGACTGCGTCGTCCGCATAGAGTAGCGCTGGCACAGCCTTTTTCTCAACTTGCGGGACATCAGCCCCAACCGTGACTAAAGTGTTCTCCAACTCGCTGGTATAAAGGATGAATAGCATTGGGGCAAGGACGCAACCTTGGCACACCCCGCGCTTAATGCTAAACAACTCTGAGCATTCTCCAGCATTACCGTACCTCACTGAAGCGGAAAGATCATGGTGGAGAAGCCTCAGAAAAAAGACCAAACCTGCATCGACTCCCATATTTACTAAAATGTCCCACAGCTTAGAGCGTGAGACAAAGTCGAACGCGCTGGTCAGATCCATAAATTCCAGGTGGGTAGAGGTGCCCTTCGCGTATTTATATTTAGCCAAGATGAGGTGAAGATTAAGGCACTGTTTGATTGTGCCTAGCCCCTTCCTGAACCCATACTGACTGGGGGCCAAGATATGGTTGGCGTTAATCCAGTCCAATAAGCGGTCTAGCACAACTCTCCCAATTATTTTAACAGAAGAATCCAGAAGGGATATCGGTCGATAACATTTAGGATCGTGCACGTTACCCTTTTTAAAAACAGGCACTATAACAGATGAACGCCAGGACTTTGGCAGTCCCTCGCTGCAGACTGAATTAAAAACTGCGGTGAGTACCGGGGACCAGAATACTGGGTCTTCCTTAAATAAATCCAGTGGGATACCATTTGGGCCCGGCGCCTTTTAACTTTACTATTGTCAATTGCTTTCCGGACTTCTCCTTCCTTAAAAACAAGGTTTCGACATGTTAAATTCGGCTGAATTGAGGCCTCCACGGCACAAAGATCAGCAGAGTAAAGACTAGCGTAGTGCGACACCCATGACTCTGGGGATATATAAACGGTTACTTTATCAGCTGGTAGAATGGGAGATAAAACTGACCGTACAGCTTTCCAGAAGGCTTGGGGATCTTTGGAATGACAGGCTCCCACTATAGAATCCCACTTCTCCTCCTTCATGGCTGACTTTCTTTTTTTGATAGCAAGCTTGTACAGCATCCTGCTTTCCCTAATCACAGTCTGATCTCTGGGATTTTGCTTTAAAGCCCTACGTAAGGTGTTGTTAGTAAGCCTGGGCGTAGTTCGCGAAGTAGCGCTTCGCGAAGTAGCGCTACGCGAAGCTACGCAAAGTGCAGTTCGCACTACGTGAGCTACGCGTAGCACTACGCGAACTGCGTAGTGCACTGTTCGCAATGATTGCACAGTGCCGGATGCTTGTCAGCACTGTGCAATCATTGAAAACGGCATCTTGCACAGTGCGAGCTGTCTTTTACTGCCGCTCGAGTAGATTTTTACTCGAGCGGCAGCTTCTCAACGCGGACTGGTAGTTTCTCATCGCGAGCGGTCGCGAGCATACGCGACCACTCGCAATGAGAAACCTGACCTCCCCGCGTTGAGAATCTCGCCAGGGAGGTTTATTTTCCACGCTCGCGATCGGCAACTTGATGTTGCTGATCGCGAACGAGGAAAAGTCTCGCCGGGATGTCATTTTGCTTGCTCGCGGTCGCCAACTTGACGTTGAGGACCGCGAGCAAGCAAAAAATGACCGCTGCACTACGCTACGCTACGCGTGTTTGCACTGTGCTACGTGCAATTCGCGTTGTGCGAAGTAGCGCAAACTTCGCAAACTACGCGAGCGTAGCGTAGTGCTTTGCCCAGGGTTAGTTGTTAGCTTCTCTACAGGCATTATCCTACCATGAATGAGCCCGATTGCAAGGCTGGATATTGGGTCTAACGAATAAATGTTTGACTTTGTCTAATAAGGTAGCAAAACTACGTAGGATACGGGCTGGCACGCATGGTATGCAATTACAACTATGCACCAGTGCAGAAATAATCGGTATTACCTGGGACATTATGCTGTTCATGTTCACTGAACGCCAAACCACCCTACGCCCTGCATCCTTAGTGGATAATACCTGGACAGATAGAGGCTTAGGCTTCTGTCCCCATGTGGTAACACTATCTTTGCAGAGATGGGATTGTGATCACTATATGGCTGGATAAGAACCTCACAGTCCTTAATAAGGGGAAGCATGCACCAGGTGACAAATATATAATCGATGGTGCTTCCTGCACCTCCTCCTATAAAGGTGGGAATATGCTGGTCAGTCAACTTGGAAGCCGTTTTGACCATACCCCGTTCTAGCAAATGGGAGAATAGAACCCGTCCCCTAGCATCCATCTCATTGTGGTCCAGCTCATGGGAAATTGGATCAAAGGTGTTTGGGGAACAGGGCATAGGAAACCCCAATTTTGTGTTAAAACCATCCACCACCAACAACTTAAAGGGGCAATCCGCACGAGCCTCTCTCTCCGCAAGCATGTCAATCAGCACAAAAAAACCTTGGAAGTCACCTTTAGATGTAAAATTGTTGTAATAGAAATTTACCAAGTACAGCTTAGAAGAGTCATTCCAAGAAAGACAAAAAGCCTGCGCCTCCCCCTGTTCCTGAAATAACTGAACAATCAGGCCAGCAATTTCCACTTTAAACCAGGCCGTCAGACCCCCTTTAGCTCTACCCGTGATAGATGGTATGGCAGGTAAGCTAAAACACATGAACCCATCAAATACAATATCCTTGCACTCCCAAGTTTCTTGCATGAAAACTATGTCATAGGACAAAATGAAAGTTCGCCATCCCTCCAATGCGATCTTTGAAGCTACACCCGCTACATTCCAATTTAAGATTTTCAGGCATACATTGACTATTTGGCCTTCATTGGTGCATAAGCACCCACTTTCCCCCAAAGGGGGAGGGTTCAGTAAGGAACCAGGGGGCGGTTGGGGGACAGAGATTAAATCAGCAAGATCCACCACAGGGTTCACTGTATGAAGTCCTACGCACAAATGGTCCTGTGGGAGAGTATTTTTTACTAGCACAACAGGACTGGGATTACAAGAAACCCCACCCTCCTCCTCTAAACCTGACACCAAAGGCGAATGGATGTAACGGGGAGTGGGTGGCATTCGGACAACAAGGGCCAGATTGACAAGTGACCTGTCCGCCTCCTGCAGGTCCGAAAAGACAGACTCCTCCCCAAACCATCAATCAATTTCTTCCATCCCAGCCAATGGGGCAAATCTATTAGACAGGTGGAGTAATGCTGAAGGCGGGGGACCAGGTGGCACAGAGACACTGGGAACAAGGCTACCAGAAGTACCAGATGGCACACCAAATGCTGATAAAAGAAGCCAAGAGGGACTATCTTAATGGAGCTAGTTTTGACCATTCCCATACATGCTCTATACAATATTTCCTGAACAACCCTAGGCGAACAGAAATTTACCACAATGACATCTCCATGTTTTACAAGACCCCAACCCCCAATGTCTTTCACTCGTCTAGCCATCAGAATGTCTTTCGATGTATCCCAGTTACCAGTAACGTTGTTATTCAGCCAATGTATAGATTTATTCATTAGTCCTCTGTTAGTTTCCAAATTGGTTTCTGTGAGCCTGATAGACAAACAGAGCAGATGCTGGGGGAAGGTGTATCACAGGAAGAACGGCCAGGTTTGGGGTACTGGCTACTTGTTGGATGGCAGGTTGGGATATTGGTAAGATGTCAAATGGATGGGATGCACCCTTACTTTGAACAGAGATGGTAGAGGTAAAGTCAGAGTCCGAGTACTGGGTACAAGTGGAAATGGAAGTCATGAGATCAGGTGACCTCTCCAGGTTGGATTCAATTTTTGCCAATCGATCAAGAATGGGGCGTAACTTGGTGTCCAAGAGGTCACCTAGGCATTTGCTCAAGTCATACCAGGTATTCTTGTTAACCTCAACCGGGCCCCCAGGTGATACATCATCTGCAGCCTTGTTATGCGAAGGAATTTTGCTAATTTTAGCAGAATATTTTGGCTTAGTAGATTTTGCAGTTTTCCTCCTCCGCTTGGCTTATGGGCCACTCTCCCCTTCAGAAACGCACAACTGGTCGCACTACTGGGCGCCGCCATCTGTGGATGTTGGGCCACACTCAAGTCCTCCTCCAGGCACATCCCCCACGCAGGCTGAGCCTTCACCCTCAATATGAACCTGTGTCGTAGAGCAAGTCAAGGTCCTTGATGCCTCTGGAGGGCTTGTTACCCCTAAAGCACTCTGAGTTGGTAATGGATCACAACAGTTTTGATTAATCTGTGGAAGAGTGATCTCTTCAGTAGTAAGAGAAAGGCAACTTTCTACCAGTCGGATCTTGTTTGAAACCATATCCACAGCTCGCATTAAATAATTGTCTATAGTCGACTTAGCTAGAAGGGGAACTTAGATCAAACACAGAAATGGGGTAAGCAGAGTAGGCAAACACAACCAGCCACTGCTCTCTTAGCATTAATGTAAGGAGGAGCCACTGTACCTTGTGCCGTGGAGCTGTCGTAAATATCAAATACGTCCGCTGTGGGCCTTGGGGAGGTGGCCCAGCCTTATCCGGGTTATGATGGGCCCGCCCTTGGCCCGGGCGTGGCCCGGGCTTAAATGTGCCTGGTGACGGGAGCGGCTCCTGCCGCTGGGTGTTGTGGGCTGCGGAGTCCTGGTGAGGTGAGGTGCGCGATGCCCCCACGAACAAGCAATCAAGGGCGCCCATGCTGCGGGAGCCTGGCCCGGCTTAAATGCACCTGGTGACGGGAGCGGCTCCTGCCGCTGGGCGTTGTGGGCTGTGGAGTCCTGGTGAGGTGAGGTGCGCAATGCCCCCACAAACAAACAATCAAGGGCTCCGGCTTAAATGCACCTGGTGACGGAAGCGACTCCTGCAGCTGGGCGTTGTGTGCTGTGGAGTCCTGGTGAGGTGAGGTGCGCAATGCCCCCACAAACAAGCAATCAAGGAGTTTATGTCAAGTCGTGTGAAATATCAAGAATTGAATAATATATATGGACTGTTATTTGCACTGACCATATTATTTGTAGGGAAGAGGATGTTTCACTACCACCAATCCCATAACAAATAGACGCATCTTATGGGATTGATTGGGTAGTTGCAGTGTTGCTATTTTTGTATATTGCTCACTATGTGTATATATATTGTTCCATGAATTTGTAGATATGAATTATTTCAAAACATAAAGGGGCTCATTACGATGGCGTGCGAAAGCACATCCGCGGTGCTGGCGGAAAATGTCATTTTCCGCACGCCAGCAGCGGGCCTCACGCCCGCCATATTGCGATGGGCAAACATAGCCCATTTCCCATCCACGGCGGTGCGACGTGAACCGCCATAAAAATGCGCCAGCCACCGCGGCGGAGTGAGCCAATAGAGACCCACCGCCGTGCGGAATGACGTCCCGTCCGCCGTACAAATCACGATGCCCCAAACAGCCCATCACACCACTGCGGGAAAACCACCCAACCAGAGACGGAAGAAGCATGACAGTGGAGCGTGAAACCAGACTCCCGGACCCCTCCACCCGGTCCCGACCACAATGGATCCAGCTCTACACGCCTTTCCGGCGCTGTACCTGCTCCACTACCAGCAAATAATGGCCCGTCACGGACAACGCCGCAGGTACGCAATCACACAACTCCGCACACAACCACAACAGACAACTACTGGGCTGACATACGGGTTCTGTCCACATCAGAAACTCTGGTGGGGACAGGAACACATCCCCAAGTGTCCCACACATGTCCTACCTGTCACGAAATCACCCCTTCGCATCTGGGCCATCCATCAACCGTGAAATCACAGCAATGTTCCGGTCACGTCACCGCAGCGGTGCAGACGCGGGAAAAAATGCACACAATGTAGTAGGCAGGGCCAGCGCCAGGCATGGGCAGTCCACAAAGATCATAGGGCCCCACCCTCACCCTTCACACACTACGCCCCCCACAACCATTAGGGGATATGCTGTGTGCTCCTCCTGTGCCCCCCCTGCACAATTAACCAGCCAGGTGTACCCTGACCCTGCACCACACAAACCAAACAACCAGGGAGCCTGTCTCAGAAGGTGGGGGAGAAGAGGAACACACTGCACAGAAGCTCAGGGGCAGGGCATTCCTCACCTCACACCTACCCCCCACTCATGTCAAGCAAACTGAGTCCAATCACAAAATGAACACTCACACTGCATATGAACAAACACTCAACTGTACACACTGCTTGTCAAGTCACCCAGACATACCCCACACTGACACACAGCCACATACACATAACAGATGTCAGCAGCAATGGAGGACAATAAATGGGCTAGGCAAAAGTGAGGTGGACAGTGTTGGAAAGTCATGGAACAAGCCACAAAGCATGTGTACATCACATGCAAGAGAAGGAATATATCACACCACCCTTAGGCCATCAAATCAGACATGGCTGGCACAGTGAGTGAAATTAAATCACAGTGACCTCTGTGCAACAACTCAGGGAGACAGCAAGGCAAGCCATGCATAGGCACAGGAATGATAGGAAGCGTCTGAAGTCATACAGTGACCAGCCACACATCTGTGTCAACTTACTTGACGTGTGTATGTCATCAGCACAACACACATGGCTCATTGTCACACTCCATGACTGTCAAACACAAGTAGGACCTCCACACATGCCCCTCACCTACCCACCTCACTCCTGCAACACTCTACACCTATGAGAAACACACATAATGGTGCAAATAAGGCCCTGTGTGTTCACTGACAACCAACCAGACACCCTGTGCTGCACCTACAAACATCACACTCACACTCAGGGATGCCTGAACCAATGCAGACACAAAAACAACAGTCAAACACAAAGCTCACCAACAACATCCACAGAAGTCCAACAAGCCCAGACATGTGCAGCCAAACAGTGGAAAGGCAATGTGTCCCTAGACAGAAAAGGAGTACACAGCATTGTCACCCAGGAGCAATGCACAGACACTATACCCCAACACAAACAAGAAGTGCATCATCTCAAAACAATCAGGAACACAAACTGGGATCAATGGGACAATAAGCTAACACAGACAGACACACCACACCACCCATCAAGTCAACGTGGTGTCATAGTGTACCACATGCATGCACATGCAGAATCCTGACAAGTGACAGGTCAAAGATAGGAGGACATGGCACTAGTGTGCACTCAAAACAAGGCCAGCAACCAGAACATAACTTGCTGCGTGTGACACACACACAAGTAATCTACACTACACCTGCAACACACATCTGAATGTATCACAATGCACAAACAACTCACACACAATGTAATGCAAATAGAACATCACACACAGAGCATCTGTCAGCAGAAAGAGCCAACACAGCCCAAACACTGCACACATCCACAACAAAAACACAACAGATACACATGCCAATACATCACATTGAAAACTCAGCTGGACATCTGGGGATGCACACCAGGCCAGTACAAGGCAACATACACTGAAAGCACTCCATGCAGGCCAAGCAGTGTGTGCACACCAACCAAATCAGTAGCACACACATCTCAGTGTCACACCATGTACTCCCACAACACAAATCAGCACAGCACACAGACAACATCACACTATGGAAGGATAGCAGTACATCACCAAACACACATACAGCTAACCCAACAATCACAGATGCACAACTCAAGGACACCCAGGTGCAAACAACATGAACAGAGGACTGTGCAGCACAAACAGTTGCACTGCACATGATCAACCATGACTGCAAACCAGTGCAAGAAAATCACACATAGCCATATGTGAAACTGTCCTGAGTGGCACATTGGTCCTGTGCACAGATCAGCACCACAAAGCACAGTGTAACTAATGAAGTGGTGAGGAGGCTCACACACTGGCAACCCAAGGGGACAGGTGACATGATAGTGAAGTGTTGTGGACGTCAGTAGTGGACAGGTCAGGAGTGTACTATACACACATACATGGAGGAGTCACTCACAATGGGTAGGCTTCAGGAGCAAAGCTAGGGGATGGTATGACTCCACATACCATACTGGAGCCAAAAATGCCTCAAGTGACAGCAATGCATGAGAAAACTCACCAACAATGTCAGTGTGGCTGAGCAGGTCTGCACATTGAGCACAAACAGTAACAAGACACATGGCTGATCAACAAAACACAACACAGACTTGGCTGTCACACACTCTGCATACTCACAACTGGCAGCAACAACAAGTAGGTATCCCCCAGGAGTGCAAGGGCACACCAACACACTGTACAGTGTACAACCTACAACTCCCACATGTGCACAGAATCACAAGTACAGGGCTGACAAATCAAACAAACAGGCACTCAGCTCCTGGGTCATACATGTGTGCAGTTGGCATTGCAGGGGCACACACACATCAACACTACTGACCAAGGCACCCCCTTCACACCTCATGACCACTAAAGTGCACACATACAAATATGACTAGGAAGACAGCCCATCACAAGATGACCATATACCAACATTGCTGTTCACACATCAAGAAAGATCACACACACATGATGGACCCTGGCCAGCCTGCTTGCAATACTGTGGGTAGAATTCCCCTCCGTGCTGGTAGTGCATCCTAACATGTCATGTGTACAATTTAGCAAACCTGACCATAGAATGATTCGGATAACAGTAGGTCATCACAAACAACCATCATTGCACCCCCAAGCCTCAGACTCAAGAAGAACTGAAGTGCCTGTCACCTCTGGTAAACTCAGAAAAAGTGAAACAAGCCATTGGCAATGTTAAAGCGGCATACAGATCATGTGTCACATAAAACCATACCCATGCATAATACATTTTCTTACAGCAAGGACACTGACAAAGCAGACAACAGGAGTAACTGTCTTTATTACATATTACCCAGATAGGCATCAAAAGTAGACAAGAGCAAGGGCAGTGGCCAGTCCACAGTTCAAAGTAGGCACATATGTACATGTGAACCTGCACATCGAAGGGGCATCCATGGTCACAAACAGCAAGGCCAGTGCCCAGTCCATAGCTCCAAGTAAGTCCGTTTTTAAGTAAGTAAGTAAGTCCGTTTTTATATAGCGCAGCTACTCACCCTTACGGGTCTCAAGGCGCTGGGGGCAGTCGTGGAAATTAAGTGAGCTATTGCCCAGAGTCACATGCTGCTGAGCGGCCGCCGGAGCCGGGGATCAAACCGTGAACCCTGTGCTCCGAAGTCAGCTGCCCTGGCCGCTGCACCACACCTCTCCACCAGTAGGCACATGTGTGCATGAGAACCTGCACAGGGAATGGGCAAACAAAGTGAAACACAGCAAGGCCAGTGGCCAGTCCATAGCTCCAAGTAGGCACATGTGTGCATGAGAACCTGCACAGGAAATGGGCAAACAAAGTGAAAAACAGCAAGGCCAGTGGCCAGTCCATAGCTCCAAGTAGGCACATGTGTGCATGAGAACCTGCACAGGGAATGGGTGAGACCGTACACTGCCATGGTCAGCAACACAGCTAGGGGGACAACAATGAGCAGTCCAGGCACTGTTGTGGGAGGGACAGGTGTGGGAGGGGGACTCAGCCTCAGACGTGGCTGTCAGTCGTACTGGGAAGTGGCTAATTGTCGTGCCCAGTTGAAGTACTGGACCTGGGAGAGAGATGACCAGCTGAGGCAGAGGCGTCAGTGGCTTTGTGAGCCGGAGGGCTGCTTGGACCGGGTGTGTGGTGGCACGTGGAGGCGGAGACATGTTGCCGTGAGACACAGTGTGTGAGGGAGAATGTGGAGGGGTGCCTTTCCACTTCTTGGGGATTCGATAGGTAATTTTGGTCTTGGTAGGAGTGGGAGGTGGGGCGGCCATAACAGGCACACTCTCCACCAAAGGTGCATCAGGTGTAGGAGGCAGCC
Organism: Calotriton arnoldi; assembly: GCA_963921515.1. Lineage (NCBI taxonomy): Eukaryota > Metazoa > Chordata > Amphibia > Caudata > Salamandridae > Calotriton > Calotriton arnoldi. The sequence goes on from CAWUFW010001962.1 coordinate 1,023,079, forward strand.
CTCCCTCTGGGGATCTGCTGGATCCGGCGGTACGCTTGGCCTGGCCTTGCCTTTTCCCCTCCATCCCCTGTTGACCAGGTGACTCCCCTACAGTGCCCCCCTTTCCCAGCTTCACAAGGGTGTGGGTGGGAGTTGAGGTTGTGGGTGAATCTGCCTTAGAGGGCTTTTTCTGCGGACTCCTAGCAGGCACCAGCTTCACAGCAGGCACGGCAACTGTCTGCTTGTCTTTGGGAGACACTTTTTGGATGGGAGGGTCCTTGGATGGGGATGATCTTGAGGCATGTGAGACTGAGGCCTGCTTCTTGGCTTGATGCCCCTGAGTGTCACCTGAAGGGCTTTTGCCTTTGCGCACCGGGGTGACTTTGGTTGGTTTGGGGGCTGGTGTATGCGCTCTGGCCCGCTTGGAGTGATGCTGTTGTGTGCTGCGTGTGGTGTACCTTGAGCCTTAGGGCTGTGGTGTCTGGTCACTCTCGTCAGATGTAGCCACTGGCAGGGGAGTGGCTGAAGGGACTGGAGCTGGACTCTGAGCCTGTGACAGCTGAATGGCTGCTGTCACTGTGGAGGACAAAGACTGGACAGTCCTGTGTAGCCCACCCAAGGCTGAATGAATGCCCTCCATGAAGGCAACTACCTGTGCCAACTTCTTGTCATGGTCTAGGAAGGCATTCAGGAGAGTCGTCTGACCCACACACAGCTGGCGCAAAAGCTCAACAGACTCAACACTGAGGGCAGCAGGGGAGACAGGGGCAGAGGCAGCGGTGCCTGGGGGAAGGACACTTCCCTTCTTACTGGTTCGAACACGGGCAGCACTAGTGGAAGTCGCTGGGAGGGTGGGCACTGGATGATGTGTGGTGGAAGAGGAGGCAGATTTCCCACTCCCTGTGTCCGCCAACATTGAGTAGTCACTGCTGCCGTCAGATGACGTTGAGGTTGGTGTCTCTGGCTGTGATTCCTCAAGCACACTCCTGTCCCCCTCCGAGGCGCTAGTCTCATCAGTGTCAGTGTGCTCATGTGAAGCAGTCATGCCTGATGCCTCACCACTGGTGTCCGTCCCCTGTCCTTCTGTGCCCTCGGTAGATGCTGCAAGAGACAGAGACGTAGGCACAGTTTAGTGCCATACACACACACATCACATGCAAGCAACACACAAAACAAGATGGTGATACCCCCATGTTACACACCACCCTGTGCAGTCACATTGTGTGACCCCTAAGTACAAATATCAAAAACCGCATGGAAACATGCAAACTTGGCATAATTGACCCATGTGATGTCCACATAGCCAAACAGCTTGCCCGTGCCCCCGTGTAACCAGACGTACAGATCCCTCTGAGCATACCTAGGTCCCTGTGGGTGAAAAAGATGTACATCACAACATGTTGTCACAGTCACATATGGAGTCACCATAAGGGGACAACACAGATACAGACTCCAAAATATGATTTCGCAATGGCCATGAGCTCATGCCATCCACCATGTCGTGCTTTGGGGCACAACTACAGTTGCACATTGGTGTCAGATGTGTAGTTCACACAATTTTGAGGTCAGGCACTGCACACATTGATGAAAGCACACTCAGATGAGGCACCCTGCTGGTCACTGCCATGGGATGTCCCTGACTCCACCAATGCAACCGATGCCATAAGGCCACAACTCAGAATGCGACGTCAAGGGCCATTACATCAATGACATGAGAAAGTACATGTAGCGAAAAAGCATGACAGCTGCACACAACAGAGAGGCCACTCACAAGCCATTGCATCACAATAGCAACATCACAGAGCCCAGCACTGGCTCAGGCTTGGAATACATGCAGTCACTCACAACCAAAGTCACCCTTCTCAGAATACTCACCCCCAGCTTGCTGCTGATGGTCCTTCAAACGTGCATCCAGCTCTGGCTGTGTCACTGCCAAGATGCGGGCCATTAGTGGTGTCATGCTCCTGCGCGCCAACCTGCCAGTCCGAGGGAGCAGCCCCAGCGTCATCTCTGCCACGTTTTTGCTCAGCCGGCAGATGTCATCCCACCTCTTGTGACAGTGTGTGTGTCGTCAGTTGGAGACACCCAGAGCCCGCACCTTGCGTGCAATGGCCCTCCATATGGCCTTACACTGGTGGACTTTGAGCTGCAGGCATGGGAGACAAGAGGAGGAAATTTCAGTGACACTGGGGTATGTACCACTATCTCTCAGTACAGGAGAATGCACAAACTCAGCACAGCTACACAGATATGTTTAGCAGAGAAAATACAGCATGACACATAGTACATGAGCATCGGATAATCATAACAAAATGCATGCAGGTATGAGGATGGACACAGTACCTGCCCATCTCATACACATGCTGAATGGCAGCACAGAAAGCAATGTGAAGGAGGCCCACATCTGCGATGCAGTTTGTGAGTGAGCAAGACATACATCACATTGGAAATGATGTGTAGGGGCAGACTCACTGTGTCCAACACTGCACACCCCTCAATGTCCTTGCCCTGTGAATGGCTCACTGTGTCATGGACGTCACATTTAGGGACATGATCTTACAGTCTCACACCCTTCTCACAAGGTCTGTCTTGTGCAATACACAGGCCTGAGATAGCTCTTTAATTGATAGGGTAGCAGGCAACCCATATGTCTCACTCTGTCCATTCAGTGATGGGTCCTTGTCAAATTGGGCAGTGACTGTGCAGGCCAGGGGGCTCACACTGAGATTTAACGTGGGCCATGAGAACATTCACATGCAGGTACAATATGAGAGGGCAAACAGTGCCTACACATGCGAGTCTGAACACATGATGAAAGCAATGGGAGGATGATATTTGCAAAGTACAGCAATCTGAGGTGTCATATATGTATGATTTGCCAAGAGTGTCACCCTCAGGCATTTCACTCTTGTGCATAATGCTTAGATATCCATGGTGGCAATATAGAGTCAGACACACTTCCATCAGTACCCTCTGGACGTAAAGTCTTTCTCATTTCACAAATGAAGCTGTGAAAAACCTCATGGACTCACAGATCCATTAGCACAGGCAGAGTCTGTCCTGACTCCCACTTTCTATACTTGCAGTGTCACTGTATGGCTGCAAGAAGACTGCATGTCCCTCCCATCCTGCAATGCAGCCCGGGGAATGTGTGAAATAGGCTACAAACCCCATTTTCCAGAAGTCGGCATGCTAGGCAGTGTATCACACAGACCCACACTCTCAGGCACATACTGCAGCAGATCTACTTCATGTGTGCACTCCCTGCACTCTCACTTCCACTCTGAAACACTTACCAGGACATCTGGAGCACCATATAGCGTCCCATACTGTGTGAGCACCTCATCCACCAGGACCTACAGCTCCTCTGTGGTGAAGGGACGGGCCCTGATGTTATCAGTCCTCGCCATCACTGGGTCCAGGAGACAGGAGCAGCAGCAGTTGGTGGTGAGGAGTATCAGGCAGCAGTGTCTGGGTCCAGGAGACAGGAGCAGCAGCAGTTGGTGGTGAGGAGTGTCAGGCAGCAGTGTCTGGGTCCAGGAGACAGGAGCAGCAGCAGTTGGTGGTGAGGAGTGTCAGGCAGCAGTGTCTGGGTCCAGGAGACAGGAGACAGGAGCAGCAGCAGTTGGTGGTGAAGAGTGTCAGGCAGCAGTGTCTGGAAGCAGTGGAAATGTGAGGCTCTCTCCCACACATATATAGCCCCCTGGGGTAGTTCCTGTGGTTCTAAGCTGCTGCAATTGGTGCTCCAGCTCAGCTTTTTTCAAATGCATCCAATGACCGACCCCACAGTAGTGGAGCACGCCTACCGTGATTTTCAAAATTGTATTTGGCTACCGCGATTGCGCTTCCCATTGGCTGTAAGGGCATGGGCATTGGCGGTGACACACCGCAGGGGCCAGGCGGTCGCTACCACGATATGGCTGCCATACATTGGTGCCTATGGCCGTGATTTGAGTGGCGGAGCATGCCAACCACCATTTCCAAATCTGTATGTCACTACCGCGGATGTGGGTCCCATTGGCTGTAAGGGCATGGGCATTGGCGGTGACACACCGCAGGGGCCAGGCGGTCGCTACCACGATATGGCTGCCATAAATTGGTGCCTATGGCCTTCATTTGGGTGGCGGAGCATGCCAACTGCCATTTCCAAATCTCTATGTCACTACCGCGGATGCGGGTCCCATTGGCTGTAAGGGCATGGGCATTGGCAGTGACACACCGCAGGGGCAAGGCGGTCGCTAACGCGATATGGCTGCCATACATTGGTGCCTATGACCGTGATTTGGGTGGTGGAGCACGTTAACAGCACCTATGAACACATCATGCTGTGTCAATGGCAATGGCCAGTTCGCAACAGTGTACAGTAGACACCAGATTCATGACAGAAGATAGTGCAAACAGTGCCAGTGTAACATTTAGCCCACTGTTGACTACACATGCCATGTCAGTGCACATGATTGCAAACATTGGCATGTACTCCCTCACATGTCACTTATGATATTGTTGTGCATGTACACAGATCAGTGGTGTGATGGACTCTCCAATGTGTACACAAGTCAATGTGTGATCTGGCTACGCAACACACAGTGATGAAGGTCTGACTACACAATGTGCATACTTCACTGTGTAGTTTGCTTTGCTCATGTACATACTTGATCTTAATACACAGACTGTGCTCATTGTGTTGTTGATGTGTGCCCTGTTCGACTTACGCAAGAAGGTGTGGCAGGTACAGCAGCTAGGTAGGAGCCGACAGTGTTGCTGTATCACACATATGCTGAATGAACTACTCTCAGGGCTGGTTACGCAAGATGTGGACATGTCCCTTTGTCCATTCACATGGTCTCAATCTGTTTGGGAGGTACTCACTGTGTGAAAACTGGACAGGTGTACGACTAGTGTAGCTGATGGTGTCCCCACCTGTAAGTTGTGCAGTAAGCTGAAGTGTGATGCCAGTCATTGTTTGCGCTGTGTCAGTCAAAACGTAAGATGTTGCACACATCTCTTGGTGGATTGCATTGACATGTGTCCCCTTTCATCTCAGCTAGGAGGCGACCAAATGTGCATCGTCCCTTCACAGTGCTGGCGGACAGGGAGGATGAGGACGTCATCCGGAAATTCCATCTGGATCGACCCACCCTACAAGACCTGTGTGCTCTGTTGTAGCCCCACCTGCGGCCTCGCAGAACATATCCGACTGCTTTCACACCAACGTCTAAGGTGATGGCGGCCCCGCATTTTTTGGCTACTGGATCATTCCAGTACACGGTGTCCAGTGCAGGTGGGATGTCGCAACCCATGTTCAGCATGGTGCTACGTGATGTCTTGTCCGCTATGATGATCTACAAGGACAGATACATCCATTTCCCCAGGAGGCATGAATTGGCGGATGTGAAGGCTGATTTCTATGCCCTTGGCTATATCCCTAATGTTGTTGGTGCCATTGACTGCACACATGTTGCCCTGGTTCCACCACAGGCACGTGAGCACATCTACAGGAATAGGAAACATTTCCATTCCATCAATGTGCAAGTGGTGTGCCAGGCGGATATGATAATCTCACATGTCTGTGCCAAATTTCCTGGCTCTGCTCATGACTCGTACATCATGCATAACAGCATTGTGCCCCAGCTGATGGCAAATCTGCTCCAGCAGCGTGCATGGATTGTGGGTGAGTACGCAGGGTGAAGTAGCGTGCTGTATGTGTGACATGCTGTCCTCTGCCACAGTAATGTTACAAGTTTGTTCTGTGTGTCTCACACCTAGGTGACTCTGCATATCCCAACCGGCCTTGGTTGCTGAGTCCACTGCGGAATCCCAGGACCCCGGGTGAAGTGCGCTACAATGATGCCCATGGGAGGACCCGTCCTGTGGTGGAGCGTACTTTTGGTCTCCTGAAGTCACGATTTCGTTGCCTGGACAAGACCGGACGTGCACTGATGTACTCTCCACAGAAGGTGTGTCAGATCGTAGTTGCATGCTGCATGCTCCACAACCTAGCCTTGCGCAAGGAGATCCCCCTGCTCCTGGACGCTGATGAGCAGCCGAGGCCACCGCCTGGAAACCCACCCATGTCCAGTGACGAGGATCGTGGAGAGGAGGAAGGTGTTGACCTGCGTCAACAGCTCATCAACCGCTACTTCCCTTGAAGGTGAGTGGAAACATACAATGGTGCCATTGTCTGCTGATTGTGTTGTTGGAAAGGCCTAGGGGGGATTTGTGACTGCTGCCTGTTGTTGTCTCTGTGCTGGGTGCTGAGGTTTCTGGGACAGGGTAGTTGTGCCCAGCTACAGGATGTCTATGTCGGTTCTGTTGCTCATTGTAATGTGTGCATATTTGAGTACCTTGATGACAAGTGTTGTGTAGTTGCTGTGATGCCATCACCTGACAAGTCAATATTGTTCTTTTGTGTTTTCCTAGGTCCCTTCTGCCTCTCAATGCCTCCAAACAATCCATGCTCCTGGTGCATTGTAATCCCAGTAAACATTGTACATCCTGTAATAAACATGGAGCTGGCACGTGAACATAGGTGTGTAAGGAGTGTTTATTAACAATGGGTATATGTGACAGGGAAGTGAATATTTGCAAACAGGTGAAAAGCGAATCAATGAGTTGTCAGTGATGGTAGATGAGACAATGGAGTAGTCACCACATTGTTGTGGTGACACAGTCCAACAGACGCATTCCATTAACCTGGCAGTGTGGATAAGGACAGTCAACAAAGTCCATGGCAACGTGAAGAGGGTTGCCATCATGGCTGGATCCTTGACTGGCGTTTGGCTGGTGCTTTGCCACGTGATCCTCCCTGGGATTTCTTTGGACGGCCCCTTGAGCGTTTGGCAGGGGGGGCCTCTTCTGCGGTGTCTGAGGACTCACCCCTCTCTGTGCCCGCAGGGGAGGTGGGGGAACTGTCATCCTGCGGGCCACTGGAGGTAGGTGGAGCTGTTGTTTGGGCCTCAGGCCCGTCTCTCAGGACACCCACTAGCTGTCCCAAGAGGTCCACGATTTGGCCCATTCGTGTGTCAATGGACCTCAGCAGCAGGCGGAGCTCACGGGATTCCTCCAGATCCTGGCCCATGTGTCCCTGGGCTTGTTCATAGGCCCCAAGGACTCTGGCGATGTTGGCCAGGGCTTCGGTCCCAGTGTCCGGTTGGTCTTGTCGCCTAGTAGCCCTCCCACCTGCCCTGCTGTCCCGGACCTGTGGCGTCACCACTCTACGCACACGCATACTCTCCCTGCCCTCCTCAGATTGTGGGGTGGGGTGGTCATCTACTGAGGCAGGGACAGTGTTGCAGGCAGCACTGGTGGTGGTGGTGGTGGTGGTGGTGGTGGAGGCCGCACAGGTCGTTACAGCAGGGGCCAGCGTAGTTGTTGTTGCTGAGGTGGTGGCAGTGGGGACAGTGGGTTCCTGGGACCTGTTGCGCCCTGGCACTTCCTGATGGGCCAGCTTCGGGCTCCGCATCTGAGAAATCTAGGGAGTCTGCATCGGAGAGTCCATGTTCTGGGGGGGAGACTGGCTCTGCAGGTTGGTGTGGTCATCCGCAGCTGTCAGTTCTTGGTCACCTGTGGAACAGAGGGGAAATGGTCATTGCAGTGCACATCTTAAGCTTGGTGTTAGATGTTTTGTAGTTACATGTTATGCGCCACACAGTTTACATTGATATTACATTGTATGTCTGCACAGTTTTGAGCATCTGGGCATGATGTGGAGGTACATACCTTACTTGTCCATGTTGTGACATGTCAATAGGTACCATGCACAACGTGCAGATTGTGTGATTACGTGGACATGTCATCAGCTAACGACTAGCAGCACAATTACTTTATGTGCAGCATCTTTGTTGTTCACTCTGCATGGAAGACATTACAACTGGGCATGAACTAGCCATTGTAGTCTCATGCATACCTTTGTCATATCATGTGCTTTGCTTTCTTGTTACTACTGACCATGCTTGTTTTGTTTTCATATGGGCCTTGATGCTCTGCCCCCATGGCACTTCAAGATAGCATTCAGTGCTGTGCATGGTTGTGCCCTGGATTTCTTCTAAATGTGAGTTTGAGAGTCACACTTTGGTGTCTGTGACAGTTACATACGCTTTTCTATCTGCACACTGGAAGTGGCTATTTGATGTATGCCAAGTTGGATGACATGTGAGGGCTGGTGTGGTCATATGGCTCCATGCTTTTTGAGGGGAGTGTCAGGGTGCATGCACTGTCTACCTACCTGTTCTGTGACACATTTGGGGCAATTGTTGCCACATGCTTCTGGGTGGGGTGGAGTGCTACTTCCTGCTCAGGGGTGTGACAAGGGGGCATGGTGGGAGTTGTTGTGCAGGCCTTCCACCCCCAAACCCACCTCCCTGTGAAGATGGCTACCTACCTGTTAGGTGAAGGTAAACAAGACAATGGCTGCCACATGCTTCTGGGTGGGGTGGAGTGCTACTTCCTGCTCAGGGGTGGGACAAGGGGGCATGGTGGGAGTTGTTGTGCAGGCCTCCCACCCCCAAACCTCCATCCCTGTGAAGATGGCTACCTACCTGTTAGGTGAAGGTGAACAATACAATGGCTGCCACATGCTTCTGGGTGGGGTGGGGTGCTACTTCCTGATCAGGGGTGGGACAAGGGGGCGTGGTGGGAGTTGTAGTGCTGGCTGCCTGTACACATGCAACCCTGGGAATGTTGCTGGCTACCTTTGGGGTGATTCAAAGGGAGTGAATGTTCCATCTGTGAGAAATGTGTTGGGTAGTGTGTGGTGCACATGAATGGATTTGGGCCTAGGAGGTGTAGCTTTGTTGTTGTGCAAGGCAGTACATAGCAGTGTAATGGTAGACATTTGCTTGTACTTACCAGCCTCCACTCCCCCGGGTACTCCTGTGAGACTCTCTGGATGCAGTATGGCAAGCACCTTCTCCTCCCATGCAGTGAATGTTCTTGGTGGGATGGGAGGGCCACCGCCAGTCATCTGAGCCAGCTGACTTTACTTGTAGTTCTTCTGTTTCACCAGCCTCTTAAGGTCATGCCACCGCTTCATGATCTCCTTCTTGGTGCGCGGGGTGGTCCCTACTGCATTAACCTTGTTGACTATCCTTCTCCACATTTGTGCTCTGGTGGCTAATGTTGTCTGTTGGACCAGGTTACCAAACAATTGAGGTTCTACTCTGATTATCTCATCTGTCATGACTGACAACTCACTGTCAGTGAATTTGGGCATTTTCTTTTGTGCCATGGTGTGTGATGTGCAAATGGTTTGAGGTGCGGGTGTGAGGGTGGTGGGGGTGATGTAAGTGGGGTGTGGGTATGTGTTGTTGTGCTGGTGGGATGTGTGGTGGTTTGCCTCTCCTTTGTGCTGTGGGGTTATTTCCTTCAGGGGTGGAGTATTGCAAACGATTCTGGTCAGGGAAGGGGCTGGCTTTATACTCAGCTATGTGGGTGTGTCAATATGTGGTATTGCTGTCAGGTGGGTTGTGTGGGTTGTCCTGGGATTTGTATTTCTTTAGTTGCCATGGGGGTGTGTCATTTGTGTGTGTTGGGTGTTTGGGGGGGCTGAGCTAGTTTGATGTGTGCACTTGGTGGCCTTGTGGTGTGTTTTTTTTTTCCGACCGCCATATTTGATCCGGAGCGGCCGCGGCGGTGGCTATGCAACAGTCCTTCCGCCGGCTCTCCCATTCATCACTGTTTGCGATCGCGGCGGTCAGAAACAGCGGATCGTTCCGCTGTCACCTCAATGGTATCCTAATTTAACGTGTGGTCAATCCGCTGGTCTAGCGGCGTCTATGGGTGTTTCCGCCGTGAATCCGACCGCTGCGGATGGATTTTCACTTGCTCCACCCGCTGCCGGCGGTCTTTCGTGGCATCGTTCCACCGCGGTTGGGTTTTTCTGGCGGTTCATCCTAATCGGACCGCCGGTTTTTACGCGGTACCAGCGGATGGTGAATTTCCTCTACCATGGCGGTCGGAATGGTTTTCCGACCGCCATCCTAATCGGCCCCAAAGTAATTTGAATACAAAATCTAAAACATAAAGGAATTTGAATACATCCTTGACTATAATTGTAATTTGCTTACTGTTTGGTTCACATTTGTGACCAAGATAAATGTTAAGTATTTATGCAAATAATTCCTCAAGGTATATTTTGTATATGCAGTTAATCTTTATATTGTAGCATCACATCATCAGCGTTGCGCGTCTGTTAGGGCCAGCGCCTCCCCCGCTAATATTGCTACCAATCCTCAATATAACCCAAGATTAAAATGTAGCATGTAACTATTTAATCATGTACACAAATAAAGAGTAACACACTAAGTAACATTAAATAATATGTAAAATAAAAAATAACTACCTGATCAACCAATAACCCTACGACCAGAAACATATAGACTACAATATTATTATTTAAACATAATTAAATTATTTAGCATTCATTATGAAAAAACGTGATACAATGTAAGAAAACAATATATTAAAAGTGGTATTAAAGTATAGTATATTTTCAACAATGCAATCTATTTAACTTTGTTATTTAAAACTGCTGGGGGTGGACCCCTCCAGTTTGGGATGCACTGTTTCCTTCAAGAGCAGAATTGTACAGATTTGCATTAGGTGTGCCTCTGTCAAAAGTGGCACAGTGGGCAAAAAACATTGGGCTTGAATACTACCTAGAACGATTGCCAGTGGTTAGACTATTTGCAAGCATTTCTCCCATCGCCTTTTATATATTTATGAACAACCTAAGTTTACCAAGGGTATGCCCAGACGTGGGTCCCTTGCTTGATTTGCCACAGAATCCAAACTACACCTCACTGATGAGACCTTATAAGGCTGAAACTGGTCAGGGGCTGCTTGTGTGCCCATCTGGAGGGGCGCCTCAACTCGTAGTTTGGCATAGACTATTTCCGTGAGGCAAAGCATCAGTAGTGATATACATAAGGTGGGCCTCTGTCTAGAGTGACACAGTTAGTGAAAAATGATGGGTTAGAATGCTACTCAGAGTGATGCCAGGGGTTAGACTATTTACACACATTTATTTTGGGTATTTGGAGGAAATATCACCACATCTAAATGTAATGTTTGTTTGTCCCAACATCTCAATGACCTAGCTCCTTTCAAATAAAGAAAAGAGTGAAACCCAAATCTTTGAGGATTGCAGAAGACATGGAAACAAATTTCATTCCTTCCCAGCTTGTACTCTTTCAAAAGACCTACAAGACAGTCAAAGCAATGCATTTTGCAATGCCAAGGACACCTAAATCAAAACTCTTATCAGCTCTATTAAGAATCACCAGATTCAAATCTTTGATGTTGCCAGAACATTGAACAAACTTGCCCTCTCCATTGTATTCAAGGATCCTGCTGCTAAAGAAGATGAATATGCCAAGTTCATCCTTCAGTAAATTAACTCCATTGAAATGTCCCTACCCTTAGTAATTGAATTTGAAAAGGAACCAATTATACTTAGCAAATCCAAGAGGACAATTGTGACACTCTATCTGAAAATGCCTATTTAAATAACATTATTAAAGTCAAACACTCAAATCATTCACTGACCCTATCCTGGGGTAAATTGCAACCCTAACAGCCATTACTCTACTGGACTAATTTAGTGAACCTATCTCTCAAGGTTTCAGTTTTGTAGTAACTTTGCAATCTGAGTATGTGAGAGAGGTTCACTTTAGCTGACCTTTAGGTCTTTTGAAGGACTTAAACAATTTTCGTCTTGTTTTTGATCAGTCTTTTCCAGGCTTACATCATTGAAAACTGTGCGGTGGTACAACATGGCACTGATATCTATCATTCTTCCTAAAAAGAGCTCTACACTGTAAACTCATCTTCATTACTAGTGGCAAGTCCCTAGACTTCATTATTGATAAGCAGCTTAACGTGCAAAGACAAATTAATGCAATAACTAAGATTTTTTTTTTGTCACCTGATCCAAGAACAAGACATTAGGTTATTAGCTTTTTGTTTTCCAATTACTTACTCCGAGTTTGAGAGTTGAAAATCAAAAAATTTGGTGCACTTCATTTAAAACCAACAGAGAACATACACCAAACTTTTTGTGTATTTACAGGAAACACCATGACAGCGGTTCCTTTCAATGCAGAGAGTTTTCTGCTGGGCTTGCAAATAACTGTACATTTGGCAGGTGGAGTAGCCTTGGAATAGCACAGGTAATGTCCTCCAATTTTCTGACATTCTCTGCTCCATCCGCCAAACTTTAAGTCAGCCCTTAGGACAGTAATTGAATCCTTGGTGTTTTCTACGATTCAGCTATGGTAGCTTTCTTGCATCTGGTCTTCCCAGAGTGCACCTCAATCCCCTGAACTCTGTATTGCAGGCAGCTACATGATTTGTGAAGGAGTCTATAAAATCTGAACAAAATGATCCAGGACTACTAATGTTACAGTGGATACCGATTGATGCTAGAGCAATCAACAAGATAACATATATTGACCACCAGGCACTACACATCTCCACTCTCGATACTACACCTCGAAACTGAAATACTCAGGTGTTCCCAAAGCAAAACGTAGGGGCATATTTCTGAGAGGTAAGGTAAGGTAAGGTAATACTTTATTGTACAGTTAATTAAAACCATTACAAACCATCATCAATTAAAACAGTTTCATGTTTCGAAACAGCCATAACAAATGATGATGATACTATGGTAAACTATGAGTAAGAACTGCTATTAAAAAGTACTAAAGCTAAAACTATTAAAATACAGGCAGAGTGGAAGATTGGCCTAAGAACTGACTCAATTCTGTCATGCCATTAAAAACTTTGCATGGTTGGGCTTACTTGCATTCCCATTCGAATTCAGTTTATTATTACAGTCCTTAATGTGCCTGGGCCACAAGAGATGATCCTCCGCATAGACTTGTGACTGCTTAGTCCCGCCCAAGAAAGAATTACCACGTGTACTACAAAGAAAGTGAACAGTAGAATAGAAGGGAAAAAAAAAGAAGAAAGAAATCCCAATGGTGCCCTTGTAGCAACACATGCAATTGATTGCTTGAAGAACAAAAAGTTTCAGGGAGACGTCTAAGCCGTGGTCATTCGGTACTTGAGCTCTAACCATTAACTGTTCAAAGTTTTAGAGTTTATAGCGGTAAAGCTCAATGAACACCAAGATACCGACTAGACCCTTGTTGCCATCCGATTACTTTGGCTCTAAGGGTAAAAGGGTTGCACTGGGTTCCGTCACTGTCCTTCCTGCTTTTCCCCTAATGCGAGTGCGATGCCTTCTTCATGAGGGTTGTGGCGCTAGTTTCTGCTCTGCAACCAGACCAATTTGACTTTTTCTGCTTATTCTTTCACTTTATTAAAGTGGACATCTACAGCTTCAAGATATTTTACCAATCGGCAGCTCAGTTGGACTTCATCGCCGGAGAAGCATGCCAGGACTGCTTGCCTGCATGACCTTATCTGGTTTTTATTAAATAGTGGTCTCAAAAGGGTCCGGCGTTCTTGTAGCAGGTCCTTGCAGATGGTGATGAGGTGTACGATGTTTTCTTCGCCGTTACCACAAAGGCGGCACCTTGCTGGTATTGAGGGGCGCAGCCAAGGGGCCAAATGATTTGCAAAGGGCAACAGTCCTAAGCGAAATTTCAAAAACTTCTCTTTTGTCTTTTTGGTGAAGCTGGTCTGAAGATATGTTTGGGGCCTGAGTTTGGTGTAAGATTGTATAGTTAGCCAGCCGTGTGCTCGCTCCGCCAGCGAGGCTTTGTCCTGCAAGAGAGATTCTTTTCTGATGATGTTATTTACTACTTTTTTTAAGCCCGCCAAGGGCCCGGCGAGATCCCATAATTGACGCAGCCCCAACTGTTTGATTGCGTCTTCCAGGTGAAGCCTTGCCGGGCAGTTTTCTTTAGTTTGCAGTTCCTTCCACAGGAGAGCGTTGAGTGTTTTTGCTTCTCTCCTGCTTATTTTGTACCAGCTTTTTAAATATGCTCCTTTGCGTGCCAGCTCTTCTTTTGCGAGCCCAAATTCGAGCCTCATCTGCGCAGGTGATGTGTATCTCGGCAAGCCAAAGATCATGCGCAATGCTCTTGCTACAGTACCATCTACCGTTTCAGCGTCCCTTCCTCTCATCGCTTCGCTTCCGTAAGTGATAGATGGAATCAGTTTTGCCTGAATCACCTTTATAAGGGGGAGGAGGCTTGATCCAGTGATCTTGTTTTTTAGGTTTCTTAGCGATACCGCGGTCATTAATCCTCTCTTTTTTATGGCCTCGCATTGTGGCTTGAAGCTGCCCTTGGAGTCTAAAATGACCCCCAAGTATCTATATTCGCTTACAATGTCCAGCTTCCTTGAGTCCAGGAACCAGTTGTGCGTTGTTTTCATTTTGCGAGTGCTGATACACATGACTTTAGATTTTTCTTGGTTGATTCTGAGTTTGTTTGTTATAGAGTATCGGGATGTGATATCCAGCAGCCGCTGTAGGCCTATTGGGGTCCGGCTGATGAGCACCAGATCGTCCGCATAGAATAAATTGGACAGCTGGGTGCCCCCTAACTTGGGTGCGTGGGAATTACTTTCGTTCAGCAAGATTGACAGTTCAGCCATGAAAAGATTAAATAATGTTGGTGCAAGCACGCATCCTTGTTTTACCCCTGTGCTTGTAGGGATCTTCCTAGATAGAAATTCCCCTGCACCTAGTTTGACCTGGACCCAGGTATCGCTATGCAGGAGAATTAATTGATTTAACAGCAGCTGAGGGATCTTCAGCTTTTTTAATTTTTGCCACAACAGGTCTCTATTGACGTGGTCGAAGGCAGAGCTGTAATCAATATAGCACAGGTATAGAGGTTGTTTTACTGTAAGTGCAGAGTCAATCAAAAGAGATAGGGCTAGTATGTTAGTGGTCGTCCCCATGTTTTTGCAGAAACCGGTTTGATTATATGGAATTGCTGTTGTATCTTCCACCCAAGATGTTAGCTCCTGGAGTAAGAGGCCCGCATAGTATTTGGCCTCGTTATCAAGTAGGGCTATGAGACGATAACTTCTTGGGTCATTCCTATCTCCTTTTTTGAAGATTGGGGAGATGATTGCTCCCCTCCAGGATGGCGGGATTGTTGAGGACTGCAAAATTTTTTCAAACATTGGTCTGAAGACGACAGCCCAGTATCCCGGCTCTTGTTTGAACAAAATTGGGGGAAGACCATTTGGACCTGGTGCGCCCTCGCGTCTCCCTTTTGAGATTCTTTTGCAAATCTGTGCATTTGTGATTAAAAATTCCTGATTTTGTGCAAGAGCTTCTTTGTGTTGGGATGGCCAAGCTTCGAGAGCATTTGTGGGGTTTTATGACCCTTTACTAAATTCTTGGGCTTCATTCAAATGTGTGCCAAGGTAAATTGTCCAGGCCTCTTCAGTGGCACAGGATTCGATCCCCTGACTTCGCTCGCTAGTCAAACTGTTGATCTTTTGCCAAAACTGTGCACTGTTATTTGTTTTGGCTTCATGTAGAAGTTTTGCCCAAAAGGCCTCATCGGCTTCTTGTTTAAGTCGCCAGATCAGCTTCCTGCGAGCGTCTTTTAACTGTCTCAACGCTTGACATGCGACGGGGTCTGTCCTTACTCTTCGTAGAGTTTGGTTAATCGAGGTCTTTAACTTTTTTAGCTGAGTGTTATTTCTAGGATTTTGATGGTTCTTGTGTTTCGAGACTTTGACCGTCCCTTCAGTCCTTACGTTTCCGTTTTTTATTCCGGAGTTGTCTCGTAATGTTTTAGTAAACAGCTCCCAACTCTCGATGAAGTCTGCAGTTACTATTTGTGCCTCTCCTAATGCCCGTTTAGCTTGGGATAGGAGACTTTGTGGGTCATTGGTTCTGCACTTTATCCGCCTTTCATTGGTTGAATATTCTAAGCCTAATGTGTTGGCGGTGGGGGGACATAATTTTGTGGGTGCCTCAATCATGATTTCCTGGGGGAGGTGGTCACTATGGTCCATTGAGCCAATATGGAAATCTCTTACCCTTTGGTACAAGCTGCGTGAGAGGAATGTAAAGTCAATTGTAGAGCTAGCCGTAGTGCTATGAAATGTAGCTACTTGGGGGCGATCCCCTGAGAATCGACCGTTGAGTGCTCGGAAGCCCAGCTCTTCTAATGTTGCCAGGAGTCTCCTAGCTGTTTTCGAGCATCTGCCTCCCAAGGAGTTGTCTTGATGAGTTGGCTCCCAAACGAAGGGGTCCTCCTCTTCAATGGTATCTGAGGCTAAATTGCTAAGCATATTTAGATTAAAGTCCCCGCTGATAATAAAGCTGTTGGTTTTCTCTGTTTTTAGTAATTTTATAAGTTCTTCCTTCAGCTGCTGTGCTCCCTTGATTTTTTCCCGGGGGTGTAGATAGAGGTTTATTAGGACTATATCCTCCTTTTTGTTCCGCTCACGAGAAGACACGAGAAGACACTCGCAGGACTTGCATTGCGCTCGGAGGGGCTAACTTGTAAGCCAAGGGCACTACTGCAACAATGCTCTTTAGCGAGCTGTATGTGACAAGGCCTCCCTTCTTGTGGCCAAATGATGCGCTCTGTGTAGGGGGCAGAAAATTCAAGTTATAGCCCGACAATGCAGGTGGGGTGTCGGACCATGTTTCTTGCAGTGTAATGATGTCAAATCTTTGCAAATAGATGTTTAATTCCGAGTCCATAAGCTTGTCTCCTAGGCCATTGATGTTCCAGGAGCACAGGTTGAAGACGTTGAGCGTGTTCCCGACTTTGGCTTTACTTTGTCATTGATTTTTGATTTTGGCGTTTATGGTCCTGGAGAGCCAACTCCAGTCTTGAGGGGTTGGGCTATTCATGGCAGGTGGTCTCTTCTTAAACTGCTCATGATGGACTAAGTTCTCAGGGGTGTTACTCCGAGCCCCTCGCAGTACTGAAAGAGAGTGGGGATTTGGATTGGTCTGTCCGTTCTCTTTCTTTTCGGTCAGAGGATCCGGATATCTTGGTTTTAAGAATGGTCGAAGTTTTATTCCCCATGAGTTGAACTTTGCTTGTTCTCTTAGCAGTCTCTCAGGTAATTCTGCTGTAGCCCATACTGTTTTTGTTGCATCTACCCCTGAGTACCCCGGCAGTTCTATAAATTCTACTGACTCTAGATCGCTGGAGGATATGTTTTTAAACCTGTCGATGGATTTCAGTAGGCGTAATATATTCCCCCTATTTAAGATATCCATCGCGCCCTTTGAATTGTACTCCGGGTGAAACACTATTGTGGTGGTGCCTTCTTGCCCCTTCTCTTGTGTTGGGCTATTCTGCACGATAGTAAGGAACTCCCCTGAGACATGGCATTCCTCAATTATTTCTGCTTGACTTTGTGCGCTCATTTCGTTCACGTGCGTTGATTCTGATCCGGTGGAACTTGCTGCAGTTATCGCCCCTTGAGGGCGATCTCGAGGGCATCTGTCTTCCTTTTTTTGGGAGGGGCTGGTGGCAGGCTTTCTTATTTGAGGCATTTTTCTTTTGGGTTTTTTCCTCCCTTCCTGGTTTCCAGTTTCTCGTAGCTCATATTCCATTTCTATATCATCTCTCATCTGGACCGGCCTATCTTGTGTTAGATCAGGTGTCATGTTCACACTAGTGTTGCTCTTGCCCCAAGCTATTACCGTTGTTTTTCTCTTTTGATTTTGTCCCTTCCTTTTCTGCTTTCTCCCCTTTTTTCCTGGTCGGAGATGTTCCGGCGCGATTCCATTTTGCGGGTTTTCGTCCAGTGGCGTTGTATTCATAATTAGTGGTGTTTGGGTTCCTCCATTTTGCTGACTGTTGTTGGGCGCCGCCTTTATTGCGTCCGCGGTTTCCCTGTTCGGCTGTGGTTCTTGGGTCGGCTTTGGGCTCTCCTGAGTTAGTGACTGGGTTCCTGCTAGCAGTGGCGGACACATTTTGCTTCTCTTTCTGGCAGAACCATCTAGTGGGTTGTTTTTTACGGCCTCCCTAATGTCGGAGAGGAGATTGTCCATTGCCGTTGGGAGTGTTGCCAACTTATCCACAATTGTTATGCAGGAGCAGTTGTATGAGTTGAGTCTCTGCTTGCGCCCTTCTAACCAAATTGTTAAGCTCTGCTAACTTGCCGTCAATATTGGCAACAAAAATTGACAGAGAGTTAAGGACGGAAAGTTGGAGATCCATCTTATCCGATTGATATTGGATGGCATTTACCGATAGTTGCATTGTGTGCAGAAGCGATGTCCAAATATCTTCTTTTGCTTTTAATGTTTCTTTCCCAGAGTTTGCGTTACTTGCCCTGTTGGTCCCTCCTGTTAGTTCCCCCAGAGGGGCCTCGGGGTAGGACGCTACCAATTCTTCCCACTCCTCAGGGGTGAGATACGAGGTTTCAGAATCTGTGACCTGGAATGGTATAGGTGGTGTGTTAGTTAAAGTGGCTAGGCACGGAGAGTCAGTTGCAATTTGGCTTTGAGCGCCTCCTAGCTCGTCTTGCTCAAGTTGCTTCTCAAGATGTTGACCGTTTGTTTGAGGTGCAAGCCGTTCCTGCACTGTGGCTTCCAGTATAGTTATTGTGTTAGGTTGCCTCCCCTCCTCCGTGTCTGCCACTGTTGCAACTACCCTCATTCTCTTATGTTCTTGCGGTGCCAGCCTGTCCTCTGGCATTGTAGGTGTGTACTTGCAAAGTACCAGCTCTGTTTGAGTTGATAAGTCACCATGCTGCATGTGTTCACTGTTTTGCGCATCACCCTTGCCCTGCGGGGTGTGGTACCTGGACCCCCAGGTTGCTGCTGCCTCCGGCCCTTCTTGCCTCTCAGGGTTTCCGGGTGGTCCTTGTCCACCCTTTAAAGATTCTAAGGGTTCCCCATCAGTGGGATTGTAAAGACTTGTAGGACTCCTCTTCCAATTTTTTGTTGAAGCGGAATTGGAACTTGTGGTCGCATCTTGACCCTCTCTTTCGTTCTCCTTTATGCCTCCGTACACACAGCCCTCTGGGTTTATCTTCAGATTTGAGTCTGCCTGCTCCTGTCTGCATCCCTGTTCCTGCGCAATTTGACTCCATAGGGCGGTCCTTTCTAGTCCCTTGTTTGGCTCTTCTTTGCTTGCGTGTGCAACCTCTTCCACACAGTTCCCCCCTTCTCCGGGATCAGCTGAATCCCTCTCTGACCCCGCCTGTGGTTGTTGCTTCAAGGGATTTGCCCTACTTGGTTGTAATGGGGTTGGCAGATTGCTTGTGTTGCGACTATTTAAGCAAAGGGCAGAGCCGACGTCTTTAATAAATGAAAACTTTGTATAGATTTTAGGTTGAGAGCCGGATTTATTCACTGGGAATGCAATTGCGGTCCCTCTCGCCTTAGTATCTGATGAACGTTTGGGGCTTGTAAGCAGAGGGGAAATCAAAAGAAGTTCTCCCTCCTCGTCCTCCTTCCTTCCCTCTTTTTTCCCCATACCCTCTTCGCTGACCTTCATTAGATCCTTCTTGAGGTTTTTGTTTGCTCTTCGTTCTTTTGGGGGGGTTAACGGATGCCGAATGGTCCCTTGATTTCCCCGACCTCATTGCTCTGCTCTTTTTTTCCCGTTGTTCTCTTCTTCTTCTTCTTCCCTTCTTTTCCTATTCAGCTCTGTGCCGTGGTTCCAATCTGGCTAGTCCCACCAATTTGCGAGGCCAATGGGTGGTGGTGGTGGTAATGACGATGGTAAGGTGAGGTGAGGAGAGGAGATGTGAAGATGCAGGGGGCCGAGGCTGCCGAGGCTGGTAGTGAGGCGAGAAGGTCAGCGAGAGATGGAGATTTAGAGATAGGGGGGGGGAGCTGGGCTCGCTGGAGGCACCGCAAGCCTCACCCGACCTAGTCAGGCCGCGGGCTTCACTCTTCACTCTGTGGCCCCACCAAGGGTGGTCACGCTCTCCTCCTCACTCTCTCGGGTCCCTCTGCACTGCTCCCTGTACACCGCTGCCAGCTCCTCACCGGTACCCCCGCTGCACCGCACCGCACCTCTCAGCGTCTCTCGGCGACTCTCATCTCCACTTAATGCGCTCAGTGCACAGTGCTGTACCTGCTCAATGCTACTTAAGTGCCACTTGGCTCCGAGTGTAATAGCCCTGAAGCTTCAGGTTCTCGTGTTTAGATTTGATTTGAGGATGATCGAGGCTGATGAGATGTGCAAAAACATGCAGTGTTCTCCCCCGTGATCTGGTTCTGATCTGGTTCTCATACAGACGACCTGCTCAGTCTCACCTTTGGCTTCCCTTCACTTTTCACTTTTGGCCGGTTAGTTAGCAGTGGGTTAGCAGTGGATTAGCAGCGAGCGTTGTGCCGCCTCTTAGTCGCAGTCGCAGCTGACTCAGCTTGTTCAGCTACTCAGCTGCTCAGCTTGCACTCACCGCTTTGTCCGCTTGTCCCACCGCCGTAAGGCTAGCCTGGCTCACCACTGTTCCCGTGGCGCTCCACCGTGCTGTCTACCATGGCCGTGGTAGACTGTAGTAGTAATAGTCAGTAGTGAGGCTGTAGTGAGGCTGAATCCCAGGGCACAAGGGGCGGTAGAGGCGAGGCGCCAACTCACGCCGGTGCAGCGCCAACTGGAAGCAGCACCTACTCGGCACCCCTGCCGCGCGCTCGCAGCCCGCTCTGCTCCACACGCTCCGCTCCTCTCGGCTTGCCGTGAACCCCCCGGGCACAGCACTGCACAGCGCCTCAAGCAGCGCTGGGAGTCAGGAGCCGGGGGCCGAGAGCTAGGAGCTACGGGGGCACAAGACAGCAGTTTCGGCAATTCGGCGATCTCGGCGCCCTTCCTCCTTCCACCTTCCTCAGCAGTCGGCGGTCAGTGCAGTCAGTGCGAAAACCCGGAATGCACGCACCTCTGAGAGGTGGCATCACGTTTGCACCACGCAGCATGGTACATGCGCAACACAAAACTCTATGATTGATTTATGAAGCCACACAAAGCCACTTTGTATGACTCTGAATGGCTTCATAAATCTGGAGTAGCGCAACACAGCACAAATCACTGCCTTGTGCTACTCTGCCCTGGGTAGGTCCCACGCAGCTCCCATGGACTTTGACACATTCCCAGATTAACAAGAACTTGTAAACTCTAGATTGCACCAGAATCATACAGGGCTATTTTACAAGACCCATGCGCTGCCAGAATGTCACTTTTTCTGCTGTTCCAGTAGCGCAGAGCCATATCTATGAGGCCACGAAAAGCCACCATGGCCTCATGGATATGGTATAAGGCAACACAGCGTAAGTCACTGCATTGCCTCACACTACGTTGTGGAGGTGTGCAATGGGTGTTGTGGTGGGTGTTCCCCCTCAACACCCAAAGTTTTTTATGTATTCCCAGATTTACAACACAGTGTCAATCTGGGAATGTGTCAAAACAGTGCGCCTCCCCAGGGGTTCTCCTCGTTTTTTCCTCTTTCTATGTGCGCTGCATACTGCAACACACATAGGAAGAGGAAATGCCTCCATTGATTGTTTTTATGGAGCAAGGTACCCTTCCTGCACAAAAACAATCATTCCTACAACACGGACACCCTTGCGCCATAGTGCAAGGGTACCTGTGATGGTGCAAGGCAGCCATTTGTGCGCCAGCACAGTGAAAGACGACAGGAATGCACCGTATCTCATAGATACAGCGCATTCCTGTCCTTTTCTTTTGACACAGGACAGTGCAGCAAAGTGGCATACAGCACAGCCCTGCGTCAACTTGTTGTAAATGAGTCCTTACGCCTTCCCAGGAGAGGCATAACGAGGAGAAATATCTTTGTTTCTCCTTGTTACTTCCTCTTTCTATGTGTGCTGCATTGTGCAGCACACATAGAAAGAGGAATATGCCTCACTGGATTGTTTGCATTGTCTGCAATGCAGGCACACTTGCACCATGGTGCAAGGATGCCTGCATTGGCACTAGGCAGCCAAAACGGTGACAGTGTAGGGACAATGACAGGTATGTGTCGTATTCTTTTAAATATGGCACATTCCTGCCCTTTCCTTGTCACACAGCGCAGCAAGGTGACTTTTTCGTAAATATGCCCCATAGTTTCAAAACACTTCTTTAACAACAAAAGATTTGAAATGAATGCATTATAGCAGTTATTCTTAGGTATTGCAATGAGAGCCTGGAATTCCGTTCCACTGAGCTTGCACATAACCTGTTTGGGAACTTTTGAGAAAGAGTTAAAGCTTCCCATTCTCCATAGAAATTTCCACTCTAGCTGAAGTTAATCTTGTTTCTTTATCATTCATATCTTCTGCCCTTTTCTGATGTCTTCTTCCCATCTTTTGATGTCTCCTAATTCCCTGCTCTATCCTGATTAGTTATTGGATTGTTGTCTCCCGTATGTTTTGTACATGCCTTTCACAGTTGACATATACCCTCTATCCCAAATGTAATAGGGGCAGTATTACTTTTACATACAAACTTGGGAAGGGACCAACCTTTTCTTGAGCTATCACCCCATTTCCTAGCTCAACACAGACATTAAAGTTTTTGCCAAAGTGCTGTCCAAGAGACTTGGTAAGACAGTTTCCAACCAGATAAATCCATCACAGGAGGAATTTGTTCAAGTTCAATCATCTTGTGATAAATGAAGACATTGTTACTTCAGTTGTGGCAGATATGAAGTGACCTACATGTGTGAATTGGCCTAAAAATAATTTTGCGTAGAATGGGGATATTTGATTCATATCAGGGAGAGCTTAGGCACAGGTTCTGACTTTATAGGTAAAGCAAAATGTTTCTACACGTAAGGAAGACCAAGAACGAACTGTAGGGGCTTCAATCGGCTAGTTCTTCCACAGCCACATACATATTTTTAAATCGATATTGACCTTCACTTTCCCTACTACAAAATCAGTCACATTTTGTTCAGTCTTGTGGGTGAACTTGTGTCTAGCATGCATCATGTGGACTTGGTACAGGAGAGAGTGTATTTATAGAATGAATGATAAATGTGGAATACAACCCTGAATGTTGAAGCTGACTTTAAGTTGTTCATTTGTCTTTGGCTCTTGCATAAACTATTCTAACCACCACTCTCTCTTCTGACAACTCCTACCACGCTAAAGTTGTTCTTTTTCACATACCTTAAAGTTGGGAAATGTTAGATACATGTGTTGTTTTTAATGATTCAAATGTAGTTCTTATAATACTATCAAGACCTGGGTGATTTATTTTGCATTTCTATGCCTCTCCTTATCATAGGTCACAATAGCATAGGTCATTGCTTCCTGCATATGATACCTCCTTGTAATACATATTTAGCAATGATTCTCTTATAATAATGATAAAAATAAATACTGCTGAAAGATATTGCCAGAATTAATAAGTGTTGGAAATGAGTACTGATCCTAGCACAAAACCCCCAGGATAAAGCCACCTTGGATCATCTTGAAAAACCATATTCAGTGATATGGTGCTTCCAAAGAGAGAACGTATAAATTCTCTTTCTGGTGAAGAGCATGAGAGACAATATTTGTGGGTAGTGGGTTTTGGCAAACACGGCTGCAGGTTGAGACGCTACCACGAGTGCTTCTCCAAAGCGCAACCTCTGTGCTGGAAAAAAATGGATATATCCTTCTTCAGTTCCAGCCACCGCTTTAATGACCATGCCACTGTAGTTCTTGCAAGAGAGTGAAAAGCAGCATGGAGAATCCCCTCCTGGGGTAGGGGTGGAAGTGGTAACACTGGCACTAGCAGCACCAGCAGTGCAGCACTACCTGAACTCGGAGGAAGAGCAGAGTGCTGGGCCTCAGCACCTCATTACTTAGGAGTCTGGTACATTGATGTGAGGGGCTTGCGGTGACGGTTGAAGAGGGACTTTAATTCTGACTTTGTGTAAGCCCCTAGCATAGGTCCCTGTGGCTCTTTAGATTCATGTGAGCTGAAAGAGCTCCAGATGCTGAAGCCATCTTCAGCAGGTACTATGCTTAATGCAGAAGCTGGAGAGAACAGACCCTCTAAAAGTCCCTATAGGGCAAATTTACTGAATTGCTCTCAATTGAGGTTAACAGGAATGGAATCCATTCTACTGAGAAGGAAAATAAGTCTAGTCCAGCCTCTTCTACAGCAATAAAACCATAATATAACAGGAGCACCAAGAACACTGGCAGAGGGGGAATTAATAAAGTAAGAACCTACTATAAAAAGAAATTCCAAATGGCAAATGCAAGGCCCCCTAGGTCAGTACCATTGCTAAGGTCCTTTTTTTGGGTCACAAATGAGCCTCTAAAGGCACAAGAATCACAAGATATAGTGACACAACGTGTGCATACCCTTTCCCTTCAACTTAACTATTCAGACAGTTTTAGCCAGCAGGGGAGATATGGTGGGTGTTGGTCATGATAAGGTTAACATGCCCTCTCTTCAGGGAGTAGTAAGTGAAGTAGATGCAGTAAGTTGTCAAGTATACAAGGTTTTAGGTGGAGTAGTCCCAAGTGAGAATATGGTTTTAATTTGGGAGTTATTCCAATCTTTACAAGCCCTGGACATGCGCCAAGATGTGACTATAAAATAGATTTCAAGCTCTTGTCCTGCCTGGGGATATTTCCGATGACACTCCAGATATGCCCCTTCCTGTTAAAGCCTTGGATAGCACAGGTGTAATCCCAGTACCAGCTTGTGTCCTGCTCGCATAAGCCCCATGCGCTGACTTCTGTCCCATCCAAGAAGACCTAAATCGAGAGAAACTGGAAAAAATCCTAAAAGGTATCTCAGAGGAATTAAGAACAGGTTTTGCTAAATCCAAGAGTAATCAGAAAGAAATACGGGTAAGTGCCAAGTACTTGAAGACAAACTAACTGACCTGGCTGACCGAAATTCCTCTTTAGAACCTAGGATGAAAAAACAAAAAAAAAGGTGGAGTGGAACTCAGGAGATTTGGCAATGTTAAAAGCATGTGCTAAGTCCATCCATCCAAGAAATCCTGGAAAGGGTTGAACATCAAGACAGGAGAAAGGACATCTAGCTAGTAAATGTACATGAAGGAGCTGAGGGAGTAGATGTAAAATCATTCATAATTAGCTTAATTCAAGAAAGACTGTTTGAGGGGGTAACATCATAACTTCAAGGTAATTGGCGTCAGGGGACTAATACTGTCCTTAGAGATCCCTATAGGATAAATCCAAATAGTTAACACCCTAGGAAAATATTGATCAACTTTCATTCCTTCTCAGTAAAGGATCAGATCTTAAGCACAGTTGAATGGTATAGTTTTTAAGGACTTTGCTTGTGCAATTAGGTCAGATCTGGAACACTGACATAATATCGACGGACGGACCGATTATTGACCTACAACAATATCGAGTCCAGAATATCGATGGACAGAATATCGACATCCTATCTCTACAAAGGTAAGTACAAAAATATCGAAATCAAAATATTGTTGTTTAAAATATCGTTGTAAAAATATCGTTTTTTTTAAATGTCTTAAAAATAATGTAAAATTAATTAAAAAATAAATATAATTAATAAAAACATAGTTACAATTATTTAAAATAGTTAAAAATGATAAACAATAAATGTAATATATAAAAAATTAAAACACATATTTAAAAAAAATTATATATATTAACTCAAAATATTAATAAATAATTATTTTATTTAATTATAAAATGTCAGAAACATAATAAAAAGTATAAATACATATATATATATATATACATAAAGCTGTAATATAAATATAAAAATAAATTATATACATAATTAATTGAAATATTAAAATTAATATTTATTCCTAAAAAATATCTTACACTACATTAACTATAACAATAGGAAAATGTTGGATAGCGTAGGGAATAAAATTACTATTCCCACTCCAAAAACCGCAACAGTAGGGAAAGTTTTGGATAGCGGAGGGGAATAATTTACTATTCCCACTCCAGCAAGTGCAACAGTAGGGAAAGTGTTGGATAGCGGAAGGGAATAATTTACTATTTACACTCCACAAAGTGTAACAGTAGGGAAAGTGTTGGATACCGTAGGGTAAAAATTACTATTCCCACTCCAGCAAATGCAACAGTAGGGTAAGTGTTGGATAGCGGGTGGGTAAAAATTACTATTCCCACTCCACTGAGTGCAACAGTAGGGAAAGTGTTGGATAGCGAAGTGGTAAAATTTACTATTCCTACTCCAGCGAGTGCAACAGTAGGGTAAGTGTTGGATAGCGGGTGGATAAAAATTACTATTCCCACTCAACTTAGTGCAACAGTAGGGAAAGTGTTGGATAGCGGGTGGATAAAAATTACTAGTCCCATTGCAACGAGTGTAACAGTAGGGAAGGTGTTGAATACCGGAGTACTAAAAATTACTATTCCTACTCCAGTGAGTGCAACAGTAGGGAAAGTGTTGGATAGCGGGTGGGTAAAAATTACTATTCCCACCCCAATGAGTGCAACACTAGGGAAAGTGTTGGATAGCGGGTATGTAAAAATTACTATTCCCACTCCAGTGAGTGCAACAGTAGGGAAAGTGTTGGATAGCGGGGGGCAATAATTTTCTGTTCCCACTCCACCAAGTGTAACAGTAGGGAAAATGTTGGATAGCGTAGGGGAATAATTTACTATTCCCACTCCAGCAAATGCAACAGTAGGGAAAGTGTTGGATAGCGGGTTGGTAAAAATTACTATTACCACTCCAGTGAGTGTAACAGTAGGGAAAGTGTTGGATATCGGGTGTGTACAAATTACTATTCCCACTCCAGCGAATGCAACAGTAGGGAAAGTGTTGGATAGCGGGGGGGGGGTAAAATTTACTATTCCCACTCCAGCGAGTGCAACAGTAGTGAAAGTGTTGGATAGCGAGTGGGAATAATTTACTATTCCCACTCCACCAAGTGTAACAGTAGGGTAAACGTTGGATAACGTAGGGGAATCATTTACTAATCCCACTCCAGCACATGCAACAGTAGGGAAAGTGTTGGATAGCGGAGGGGAATAATTTAGTATTCCCACTCCTGCAAAATAATTGCCATTAATTAACAAATAATTAATTTCTCAAAAATAATTAACCTCCCACCATATTCCCCTGTAAACAACAACACCAACATTATAAAATATTACACAATTAACATAATTAAATATCAATTAATTAATTAATAACAATTAACAAGCAAATTAAAACCATCAAAAATAAATTAGATCACACAATTAACACTTTAAAATAACTGTAAATAAATAGTATATATAAAAATATTAAAACATGTATTACAATTAAATTACTTCCCACCCTACTCCCTATCAACCCACACTTAAAAAAATAACACAATTAATATATATTTACTAATTATTAATAATATCTAATTAATAACTAATTAATATTTTTTAACACAATTAACAATATAAAATATTAATTACATAAATATTAATTAATACAATTATTAATTAATCATAATTAAATTACGTCCCACCCTACTCCCCTATAAAACCACAACCCACACCTAAATAAATTACACATTTACCATATTTACCTATTAATTATTATTAATTAATAATCAATTAAAATGTAATTAATAACCAATTAATTAACACAATTAACATTATAAATTATTAAATACATTAATATTAATTAATACATTTATTAATTAATGAATTTCAATTAAATTACTTCCCACCCTATTTCCCTATAAACCCACAACCAGCTACCGAACTAAAACGCAATATTTATTTATTTTAAAAATTAATAACTTAAAAAAAATTATTACTTAGGGGCACATTACGATACCCGGCGTAAATAATTCCGCCAGGCATGGAAGCGGCAAAAATCCGCCCGCACACACCGCCTGAACACCGACCACGCCATTACGATTACACAAACCGAATACCGCCATCGGCGGAAAAGCACACAAAATACCGCCCGCCAACGTCCGAGTCGGAGACAAACCGCCCGCCACGGACGGAAACACGCTACGACAACACAAAACCGCCCGCCCTCACGGCCGACACACCGCACGTGAAATTACGATCGCACCGACATGAGCGCGGAAAAACCACAAATATACCGCCCCCAGCGCAAACAAGGCCGATGAGAATCGACACGGCAGAAGCCATGGCGCCCACGTACCTGCACAGAAACCATCCGCACACAAAACCAATAGCACACAACATGGCCAACAAGTCCACACAGCAAGGCACGCACAAATACACAAGCACAGTACACATCCCGAAAACACCCCCGGACAAACAAAAAATACAAAGGCCAGAACCCCAGACACAACACACCTGAAAACAACAGACCATGAGGACACACCCACATAGGTGAGTACAAAAGCAGCACTCCCACAGACCACAACCCCTTGCTACATTGCAAACCAGAGAGGAGAGGAGAGGACACAGTGACACAGCAAGGACAGCAGCACACCACAGAAACGCACACATCACAACCACCACCACCACCACCACCACACACCACCACCACCACCACCACCACCACCAAACACCGGCACCACAAACCCCCTGCACATTACACAACACACACCGCACCAGCACCACAAACACCATGGCACCACAAAGAATGCCCGAGTTCACGCCCATGGAGCTGACGGTCATGGTCGACGAGATCATCAAGGTGTACCCACAAATCTATGGGAACATGGTCCAGCACACACCACTAGCCACCAGAAACAGAATGTGGAACCGGATCGTAGACCAGGTCAATGCAGTCGGGACCCTGCCCAGGAACAGAGTCGAAATTAACAAACGTTGGAATGACGTAAAGAGCCTGGTCAAGAAGAAGGAGGGCAAAAACAGAGAGCTGGCTGCCATCACTGGCGGAGGGAATCCCGCGCTCTTTAAGACCTTCAAAGCGTGGGAGGAGAAGGTGCGAGTCGTAATCCATCCGGAGATCCTCGCCGGATTAGCAGGGGAGTGGAGGCTGGTAAGTACAAACTAATGTATACCAGCACACCGCTATGTACTCACATGCACTACCACCATGCCACAGCTCCCAGGGACAAACACCCCCATGTCCAGCACACAATACACAACACATCACACACACATGCAACAGACACTACCACACACAGCCCAAACAGAACAACTGTAAGATGCTTGGGGACATGTGTACACTAAGCCAGCCACGTAACCACCAACAGGTCCCCAAATATGCCAGAAGCGCCACAACGAGCACCCACCACACCCATGTGTCCGCCACAGCTGCACTAACCGACAAGTAACAGGTAAGTGGCAGGAACACAAAGTGCAGTGGGTGGGACGGTGGACAGCCCAAGTACAACACACACCAGGCCCCAGTCCCACAGCACAGCAAGGAGGAGCATCCCCCACACCCCACAGCCACGTGTCAGCCACCGCAGTGCACAACAACAGCCGAAAGGCAGACATCACGGTCCACAGCAATCGGTGTCAGTGGGTATCCAGCCACCCCCACGACCCACAACACCCTCCCACCCCCACAGACCTGCAACATGGAGCACCCCCGCTTAGAGCTATGTGGCATCCAGTACAGTGCACGCACGAACAACTTGCAGGTGGGAAACTGGACAGGGCTGGATTACTGGAGGCATGAGGACCATAACACGACCAACACATGGGACATGTCACGTAGCAGACAGAACACGCAGCACCGCCCACCGTCACGAACAAGTGAACAATGTGCACACGGACATGAACAACAGACTCACACCCCACATGACCCATCACAGACATAGCAACACCCAAGGAGCCACGTCTGCATGCACAAGCCACACTGAATATAGTACCACACGGCAGCCACTGTGCAACTCATCACACACAACCGAAACACCATTGAAGTCCTGTCCATGTAGCCCCAACTGCCTGTCAACCACACACCCCACAACTATGCCTATGTAAGACAAACAACACTGGACGCAACAGAGCGGAACAACATAAATGCACACGAACACCACTGAACCCATCAAACACACAGACACACCATGCACAAACAACATACCATCCATCCCATCCGTCAGCCCCAGTCTCATGAAAGGCATGTCATCCGCACAGCTGCCACACATACAGCAGTCACGCTAAGATACATGCCCATGACCAACCATGTGCCAGAAGTCAATGAAGTGCACGACACACTGTGAGCAACAACACACAACATGGGCCACACCCCTCCGAGCACTGCAGTGATGCACATGGCACAGGGCAGCACGCACACCAAGGAGATGGGACAACTGCAATACGTTGGCTGGCACACAACCATCACTCACTCATAACGATGCGTCCAATGCCATGTCCAGTAATCACAACAGACAGCAAATATGCAGGCCATGTCAAGCATGCACACACCTCAAACCATGCACTGTCATGCTGCCACAACACATGTCACGTTCGGCACCCATGGCTCACAGCATGTACCCCAAAAGCATATTCCCTCCCAAATGCGAATCTGGGGCATGGCCCCCATGTTGCCATATGCGTTCCTAAGCGTTCCATTTGAACCCCAAAAGCATATTCCCTCCCAAATGCGAATCTGGGGCATGGCCCCCATGTTGCCATATGCGTTCCTAAGCGTTCCATTTGAACCCCAAAGCATATTCCCTCCCAAATGCGAATCTGGGGCATGGCCCCCATGTTGCCATATGCGTTCCTAAGCGTTCCATTTGAACCCCAAAAGCATATTCCATCCCAAATGCGAATCTGGGGCATGGCCCCCATGTTGCCATATGCGTTCCTAAGCGTTCCATTTGAACCCCAAAAGCATATTCCCTCCCAAATGCCATTCTGGGGCATGGCCCCCATGTTGCCATATGCGCTCCTAAGCGTTCCATTTGAACCCCAAAGCATATTCCCTCCCAAATGCGAATCTGGGGCATGGCCCCATGTTGCCATATGCGTTCCTAAGCGTTCCATTTGAACCCCAAAAGCATATTCCCTCCCAAATGCGAATCTGGGGCATGGCCCCCATGTTGCCATATGCGTTCCTAAGCGTTCCATTTGAACCCCAAAAGCATATTCCCTCCCAAATGCGAATCTGGGGCATGGCCCCCATGTTGCCATATGCGTTCCTAAGCGTTCCATTTGAACCCCAAAAGCATATTCCATCCCAAATGCGAATCTGGGGCATGGCCCCCATGTTGCCATATGCGTTCCTAAGCGTTCCATTTGAACCCCAAAAGCATATTCCATCCCAAATGTGAATCTGGGGCATGGCCCCCATGTTGCCATATGCGTTCCTAAGCGTTCCATTTGAACCCCAAAAGCAAAGTACAAACCAGACCCAGCATGGGCCAGGAGCCCGCATACACCAGAGTCACAATAAGTAGGGGCACAGCAACACACCCATCGGCATGGCCAATCCGTCCCATGCCACATGTGCACAGCACACAGTCCCATTGCCAAGCACACACAACTACAGATGCTACAGCCACACACACGCCTCCGGGAAACCCATGTACGAGATTGCACGAACTGTCAATGTCAGACGACAAATACATACTTCGCCAGGTGCAACACAATAACTAATCTCATTCTCTCCACAGGTGACGAACTGCTGGATGCTGGGGATGGAGCCAGCAGCCAGCACAGCCAGCCTACAAGCCCCCAACGAGGACACACGGATCTGGAGGATCTGTCCTCCTCTTCGGACACGGACAACCAAGCAGGCCCATCTGGTGTGGCAGGGCCCAGCCGCTCCCCAGGACCCCTCCTACCCACCAACCCATCATCCAGGGCTGCTGAACATTCACAGCCCCCTGCTGCCACTGTCGTTGCGGCCACACCCACGGTCATTGTGGCCACTACCACTGCTGCAACCGCCACCATCGCCGCACCGACCACCACCGCCGCCACCACCGCCACGTCTTCGCTGGCACCAGCCCCAGCGCAGGTGGTGGCCCGGACGACTGGATCCACCCTGGGAGCCACAGCGAGGACCGTGGTGAGCAATGTGGCTAGTGGGCAGGCCGGTGGCAGCAGGACTGGTAGGAGGAGCAGGGTCAGGGAAACGCCAGCCTCCCCTGGGAGCCATGCCCTGCCTCACATGGCCAGAGTCCTTGGGGCCTATGAAGAGGCCCAAGGACAATGGGTCCGGTCTGCCTCAGACACGCGTGAGGTGCTGGGGGTGTTGAGGTCCATGGACGCCGGTATGGGCCAAATCGTGGACCTCATGGGACAGCTGGTGGTGGCGGTGAGGTCACAGCCAGGGACAGCAGCTCCCCTCCGCCACCACCTGCCGGGGCGCAGGGTGGAGCAGCAGTGTCCAGTTCCCCTGCGTCCACAGCCAGTATTCACACCTCAACCACCAGCATGTCGCAAGCAGGCACCCCCTCGCAAACGTGGAAGGGGCCGTCCGAAGAGGAAACAGATCTCCCGGGAGGACTTCGCACGCTCCAGTCGCAAGTGAGGCAGCCAGCCAGCCTTCCGCCAGCCTTCCTTGACCAGCCACTGCATTGACTTGGACTACGATCCCACTCCACACAGCCATCTGGATGGCATGTGTGTGTTGGACTATGGACATAGAACCAGTGGGTACACCCTGATCATCACGCAGCCATGACCGACAGCTCATTGTCACTGCACGCACCACTTTTGTCATCACCTTACACACAATCACATGTCACAGTTTGTAATAAATGCACCTTTTTCACTAACTGCTGTTTGTGCCCTGTGTCTTATTTGTACGGAATACAACGGCCACCTTGGGCGGAAAGGCACCTGATGCGTGGCATGGCATTTGAATCCGGAGGGCCTGTAGGGACCTAGGGGTGGGAGACAGAACAGGAGCACATTCAATGAGTGTGTCACACACCCATCACACAGTACATGTCAACAACTACAAGCAATGTACACACATCGCACAGAGCAATAGGGCACAATGCCACAGCCACCAACAGTGGCATACTACCCTGGCCATGGAGCGTTGACACACAGCACGCAGTGAACAAACGGCCACCCTGACACAGCACACACACACCTGCACAGATACAGCCACATCAGCCGTCGTACATGGACACTCACCGTCAAGTGAAGTAGCGGGCGATGAGCTGCTGCCGCACATTACCAGCTTCCTCCTCTCCGCTGTCCTCCTCACTCGAGCTGTCCTGGTCTGCGGGCTGGGGCCCTGGTTGATCTCCGTCATCCACGATGAGGGGGATCTGCTTCCGAATGGCCAGATTGTGCAGCATGCAGCACGCCACCACTATCCGGCACACCTTCTGTGGGGAGTACGCCAGCGCACCCCGGTGCGGTCCAGGCACCTGAACCTGGACTTGAGGAGGCCAAAGGTACGCTCGACCACACGTCTGGTCCTCCCATGTGCCTCATTGTAGCGATCGTCTGCTGGGGTGCGAGGATTCCTCAATGGACTGAGCAGCCATGCCCCATTCGGATACGCAGAGTCACCTGGGTGTGAGGGACACAGAGAACCATTGCTAATCCAACTGGACAGGGGACAGCATCGCACAGCCAGCACGCTACACCACTCCACATACTCACCGACAATACAGGCACGATCCTGTTGCATATTGGACATCAGTCGTGGCAAGATGCTGTTGCGCATTATGTGTGCGTCATGGGCCGAGCCTGGGAACTTTGCACACACGTGGGTGATCACCATGTCCGCAAGGCACACCACTTGCACATTCAGGGAGTGCGTGTGCTTCCTGTTGCGGTACAGGTGCTCAGTGGCCTGTGGTGGAACAAGGCCGACATGTGTGCAGTCAATGGCTCCAACGACGTGTGGGATTCTGCCAAGGGCATAGAATGCACCCTTCACTGCCGCCAATTCACGAGCCCTGGGGAAGCGGATGTACCTGTTCCGGTACAGCATCATGGCTGCCAGTACATCCCTCAGCACCTTGCTGAACATGGGCTGGGACATCCCTCCTCCAATGCCCACTGTGTGCTGGAATGACCCAGTGGCGAAGAAATGCATGGCGGCCATCACCTTAGCCGTGGGGGTGACAGCAGTCGGATACACCCTGCGGGGACGGAGATGGGGTTCTGACATGGCACACAGTCGATGCAGGGTTGGCCTGTCCAGCCGAAACTTCCTAATAACCTCTGTATCGTCCATGTCCGCCAGCAATTGGTATGGGCGGTCAATGTTCGGTCTCCGCCTAGGGACAATGGCAGAGGACACATGTCAAAGCAACACGACACATAGCAATTTCGCATACACATCACTGACATGACTGAGTAAGCACAGGAGCCACAGCCCAGCTGTCAAGCTGGGACGGCACGGCCACAATACACTTACACAGGTCTCCCAACAATGGCAATGGCTAGTGATACAAACCACTGCCATGTGCATGCACATGGGGATCCAGGCCCCAATGACTTGCGGGCGTGCTGATGGGGACTGACTGCATATCCGTCAAGCGGCAACGCCACGGCAACATGAATGTCTGCTGAGCATGGAACTGCTTCCGCGGCTGGATGAGTATGACACACGGCGACGACGATGTGGGCAGAGGCTCAGCGGCCAAAACAAGTGGGACCTGTGGCACGAGGGGATATGAGACAGTAGTAGGTGTCAGCACTGCACCCTATGTACAGCACTGTACGGATCACACCTCCCGAAACATTGACAGGTGTCCACATTGACAGCCCCATGCCAAGACGGCTGTGTGCTTGCAGTCACATGTCACAGGTGAGAGGTTACATTGCACGTGCCAGGTGGCAGTCGTACATAGTGGGAGCTGGCATGTGTGTGCATGTGTCTCCTGTTCAGGATCCACCAGATGGGCGCTGACTCTGTACTGACCATTGGACACAGCATGTTCCGTGGAAGGCTTGTGTGTGTGGGATGGTGGCACTGGATGTGCCGCCGTTGGGTGGGGGCCATGCACAGGGCGGGTACGTCGATGATTGCGCATTGTTGGTCACGGTGGGTGCACCCACTAAGATGTGTTGCCCTGTGTTCAATTCCTATGTCCGCATGATGATGGACTGTAGATGTGGGCAGACTACACATTGGTCGATGTGCTGTCTATATGCATGTGCCTTCACACCAGGCACAGCTGCCCCTGCACATGTGACCCCTGATGGACTCGCTGCTGGGTCTGTGGAGCTGATGCACCTTCTGCGCGTGGGGCGGGCAGCTCTCCTCACTTCCCTCATTGCGCATGTCATGACTTTGCCGCAGGTGACATGGATCATGGAGGGCCCACATGTACGCGTGGGTAGGCTACACATGATTGTACACTGGTCGCCACCCCCAGTCAGTGTTTCGAATGGGAAGGTTGTCGTGCTGGTGGTATGTTCGATGTGGCGGATGGGCGGGCCTAGGTGCGGGCTTACATTCCGGACATGGGGGGTAGTTGTATTGGCGACTAATTGCAGTACACACGGGACACGTCTCTTCCTTTCCACATCTGGGTCATCCCTTGTACTAACTGACAGTGATACAGTCATCTTCGCCCCAGCCCTCATGTCCTCCCCTCGCTCCCCCAATATGCATGCTCACCTGCGAGGCTAGCGCTTGCACAGGCAGCCCCAAGCTCGCACCAGAGAGGGCAAGGAGTGTATGTGTGGGTCCAGTTGCACGAGTGGGCTGTCTCAGGGTATGATGTGTCGCGGGACGCCGTCCACCTGCGTGGTGCCCCAAATGGTGACCCGGCCTGCATGGACTATGTATCACAGTCTTCGCCTTCCGGATCCGCCACCTGCGACACCCAGTGGCTGTGGCTGCCCTTGCGGCCAGGCCGTGTCCGTCTGTGGCTGATGGCCCACACATTCACTCTTTGGCCTCTCTGGGGAGGGCTCGGGGGTGGTGGCGCACGCGCTTGCACTTAGTCGCAATGGCATGTGGCGTGGTTGGTATGATGGGCAATGGATGGGATGGTGCGAGCCACCTCCCGTGACGTCAGTGCTGCTCGTGCTGTGGTGCGTCCCCCTACACTTCCATCTGACTTGTGCCATGCTAGACGTTGAGGTTCTATTGCCTGCGTGATATGACCAGGAGGAGCGCGAGGAGACCTCTCACACACCATGCTCCACTGCCATCCCGTGCCCTGTATCGCCTGTGCGGATTGACTATGTTGGGGTTACACCTGGTCGACTGGGGCTGTGTGTGCCTTGTCAGGGGCATGGCGGGCGCACAACAGGAACCAGCTTGTCCACAGAGGGTGGGCTGAGGTGCGCCTGGTACCGCTTTGTACGTGTGCCCGGCTGCTGTGCACACACGTGTTCACTCCCCCGACAGGTGTCCTCTCACAATGCCCAGGGAAGCGGTGGTGTACTGTTCATGACCCCTCCCAACACGGCGTGCTCCAACTTGGCATGTGCGCATCTACCCGTCGCACCCACCCACCTGAGCACTGCGTCCATACGACTTCACACGACACATGTGTGTCTTCCACAGTAGTGCTACTCATTTGCGTTGACATCCAATACCAGTGGACTACATGGTCATGTCACGACTGCCGTGTACTTCACATACTCTCATCCTCTCTCATTCGTACTTGTGAAATGAGTCAGCGGAGACAGTTTTGGTTTCAAACATTATATTGAGTCTTCTGTCCTCTGTGATGCAGTATAGTGGACACTACTGGCAGCGGGATACATGTTGAGGATATACTGTGCATGATTGCAAATGGGATAGGGTGTGGGGTTACATGTGATTGGCTGTTGCATGTGGGATGTGGGCTTCAGAGTGACATCTGCTTGGCCAAGGCTGTGCTAATGTACATTTACGTATAGCTGCGGAGCTGCGGACTTTGACACAGACGGTATACATGTAGCCTACCAGACCGCTTGGCATCATGGGCACAGTCCATCTCAGTTCCATGTGACAGGTTTGCTGCGGTTGTTCCTCATGCACGCGTGCATGTGAGATGACATCAGGGCATGTGCTTGCGTGCATGCAGCGGCGTGCCACTTGTTGTTGCACTGTGGTGGTTACTGGACATGTCACAGTCACTGGGGTCGTGTTGTTGTTGTATGCACTTGTCGTCCATGCAAAGGTCCTGGTATGGGATTCCCGGGGCGGGGGTGGGAGGGGTGCAGCACCCACAGACTCCAGGCGACCTATTCATGTCCACTGAGCGGTGTGTGTGTCCATGGGCGCTGGATCCATGTCGTGTCCTGGTTGTTCGTGCAGTTCCGTCCATGTGGGTGCGATACACAGAGCCCATGCCACTGCCTCCCACGATGCATGCGGTGTTCCTGGATGTGATGGGGAACAG
Source organism: Calotriton arnoldi (assembly GCA_963921515.1). NCBI lineage: Eukaryota > Metazoa > Chordata > Amphibia > Caudata > Salamandridae > Calotriton > Calotriton arnoldi. Next base: position 1,060,105 of record CAWUFW010001962.1, read on the forward strand.
TGTGCATGTCCTGGTCATATCCGATGTCATGGCGATGTCGTTGATGGTGTGGTTACAGTTGCCGGTCGTTTGGTATGGCTGTTGCGGTGGTGACTGGCCAGTCCGTGCGGAAGCTAAGCATGGGTGCGGGGTTGGACATCATAGGTCACTCGGGGAACCTGCGTTGTGGTCCGACGTATTTACAGGTTGTCAGGTATGCGATGCCGTCCAGCAGGGCTTCCATGTCATTGGTGGTGTACATGTTTGCCAGCCAATGAAGCGGATGGTGGCTGTCAAGGTGTTGTTCGTAGGTTGTCCCTTGGAGGACCATGATGGGGCATGCTGGGTGACATTCGATGTAGCTGTTCTCGATGATCCGTCGTGTGGAGGCACAGTGGTCCCATTTCAGTGCGGGTGCGATGTTGGCCACATACGCCATGCCCCCATAGGCAGAGCAGGCCCTGTCGTGTGCGTCCAGAGGGAGGAGTAGTGGTAGCAGGTCCGCCTTCAGACATGCCGGGTTGGAGAGGCATATCTCGACGGGATGCTGGTAGGGACACCTCCGACAGTGGAAGACGGGCATGACGCAGCTGAACAATGTGATGCGGTAAGTCAGTCGGTAACTTACGTTCAGCAGGGACAGGAGATCGCATCCCAATGTATGGCACAGGTTGGTTTTGTACAGCTTGAGCTGTTCGGCGTAGTTGGGTAGGTGTGTTGCGGTTGCCATTTCGCAGCGGTTCGTTGAGGTGGCGTGCTCCGGCTGTGTGTGCAGTCTGCAATGTGCACGCTCCGGGGTTGCTGTGAGCTCTGTGTAGTCGTAGGGAGACAGGACTTGTGTTCTGTTGGCTTGTTTGGAGGACACGGGCCCTCTTCCCACATGCTTCTCAGACAGTTCAAGGTCAGTGCTGTGTGACTCCTTCCAATTAACTTGCATGTGGCCGACATGGGGAGTGTTTTCTTCTTTCTTCCCCGTCCGTTGTGTGCTTCTGTGATATGCGCTATCTGCCCTGTGGTCGGTCTCCTCGGCATGCCTGTGTTGGTCTATTCTTGGACAATGGCTGTATTCACCGGCTTCTGTCGTAGGGCTGTGGTTTCGGAGTTGGAATGGAAGGTCATTCAGTGCTGTCTGCTCTCCCTTGTGTGGGCGGCAGGCTGCCTTTCCGCTCTGCGTTGGGCCTTGTGTGTGAATGTTATTCTTGGGCCACCTGTTGTCGGTCCCCGGGCTCTTTGGTGTTCCGTTTTATATGTCTTGTTCATATGTGCAGGGTGGTATGGGTGTTTCTGTGTGGTACTGGCGTTCCTCTTCCCGAAGGGGCCCTGCTTCTCCTAGTTGGTGTTGCCGCCGCTGTGTGCTACGCCATGTTTGTTACACTGGGGTGTGTCCTGCTGTTGCGTGTCTTCACTGATATGTGTGCGTCGGTTGTGTGGCGTTGGGTGTTGTCCGTGAATTGGGCGTTGGGGACATGTCTGTGGCCGGCCTGTCACGTGTCATGTGCGTTCGGGGTGGGGCTGATGTGTGTGCTGCTTGGTTGTGTCCCTGTGTCTGTGTGCGACGCATGCATGGCGCTGCGGTTGGCCTCTGCGTTGTGCGCATGTGTGGCGGCGTCATCGGCGCTTTGGGGCCGTGACGGGGTGGTTGGTTCCTAGTCCCAGGTGGTGTGTACACATGTGTTCTGCGATGTTACGATTTGGCCTGTGTGTCATATGTGGATGCAATGGTGGATGTGTAGTGTACACACGCTGGTGGGGGGTTGTCCGCTTTTTCCGCCCTTGCACTGTGTGCGCTGTTTGCGTGCACTTGTTGTGTGTGTGCCTACCTGCGTCTCCGCGGTACGTTGCGTCCTTGGTGGTGCATCAGCAGGAGCATGGGGACGGCCTGCAGTGCTGGATTCATGCTCGGGGAGCCGCTTCTTCGTTGTCCGTGCTCGGCGTCCGTGTTACCGCTTCGGTTTGTCGTACGGTATCTCTTGGCCGTGGGAGCCGTTTGTTTGCGGCATCGTAATTTATGCGCCGGGCGGGGCGTGTTTCGTCGGACGGTGTGTGTCAGTTGAGCTGCGCCGCTACATGTACGGGCGCACTTTGATGGCGGACGGTGTTGCTGGCTTGCCGGCGGTGTTTGGCCTACTTTTCGCATCGTAATTGGGCGGGCGTGTGGACTGTTGCGTGCCGACGGTAACTGGTGGTTTTTGCATCCGCCAGCACGGCGGTTGTGCTTCCGCCCGCCATCGTAATGGGCCCCTTAATATATTATAATTAAATTACTTCCCACCCTATTCCCCTATAAACCCACAACCCGCTACGGAACGAAAATACGCAAAAAAAAATTTACATAAAATTAATTACTTATAAAAAATTCAAACACACATTAAAAAAATAACCTATACTTATAACACATATACTAACATAAAAAAACTAATTTGTTTTTCGATATTATTAACAACGATATTTTGACTTACGATATTGCTAACTTCGATATTAAGTAAAACGATATTTCTTACCTGCATGTCGATATTCTTGTAGTCAATATTCTTGCAGGTCGATATTCTGTCATATCGAAATTTAAACATCGATATTATAGCATATCGATATTTACAACTCCATATTATGTCTGCGTACCGTCAGATCTATGTCATTCCATGGAAGAAAGACTGTGGCTTCTCTGCAAGAATTTTGTTGATATGTAGTGTTTGAGGACTAAAGTACTGCTGAAATTTCCAGCATCCCCGAAAGTGATGTGGAACAATAAGATGCACATATTGAAGTCTGAAAAGAAAGTAGAGGAGCTGATGCAGAATATATGCACTGGTACGCCAGTTTGATCTCTAGTGTTTGTCTTTTTAGTGTTATATAATTATCATATAAAAAGAAATCATTTATAAGGTGATTGGTATCACATAAAGAATTTTGCATTACCATCTTAATTTTTAAGCGTTAATGGACAAGGTTCAAAGATTGCAGTGGGAAACTTGAATGGCTGAAGGGTAGCTAACTGAATATGGAGGGTTCCCATCGGGTGGGATTTTCACTGGATGGGGAGCAAGCTGGGATGAAAAAGTTCATCAAATTTGTCTTCACATCTGTCTTAAGTTCATCAACATTAAATGAGCTCATACACTGAGAGAGTCTGTGCCCATCATCAATGAGTAGTGTTACAATTCAGATAATTTCCTAGAAAGTAAACGGTCTCATAATCAGGAAAAGACAAATATGTATTTCAAACTTTCTGAGACCTAGTGGTGATCAATTAATATTTCTGCAAGAAGCACATCTTACCCAAGATCAGTTCAAATGCATCTTAAGGACTCAGCTCTGGATCCTGGATATGGTATGTACCACCAATGTCAAGTGTACTAAGGGAGGGATTGGTTAGTTAGTAGGAACGCAAAGATCTGCATAAGTCACTCAGAAGTAAATGCAGACGGCAGATGGATTACTGCACTGATCCAAGTATACCAGTCCAAAAATACTTGTGTTGGGTATTACGGGTGTAACTTAGATGATCTGCCTTCAATAAAACAGCTTTTCCCCAAACCTTTAAACTATGAAGTCCCAGTTTTTTGGGATGGTCCCTTTAACACTTTAATGAGCACTAAGATAGATTGCTCAACGTCAAAGCCATATTGTAATTCTCCCAAGATGGCAGCATGTTTCAAGAGTATGTTAGAAGAAATAGGTCTAATCGTTATTTGGAGAGTGAGAAAGGGGCATCAGAGGATATACTCATTCCATGACAAAAAATACGGACACAGCTCTAGGCTAGACTACTGGTTTGTCGATAAGATGATTGTAGACCAAGTTATGAGATAGTATGTAGCCTGTCATAGCTCTCTGAGCAAGCTAAAGTAACCTTAACTTTAGGCCTGGCTAAGATAATTCTATTTCGGAGATGGACTATGGAGAGATGGCTTTTCGTCAGCTCTCCTTAGTATAGCGCTTAGAGCTAAACTTGTCTACCTTTTTTAGGGCCAATTTGGGAAGTTGCTCTCCTACTTTAGTTTGGGATGATATAAAGTACTCTTAAGAGGTATTATCAGTCAGTGGGCCATTAACCATACCAAGGGATAGAGGGATGCATAAAGTATAATATAGAAAAAAGGAAAGCCTGAAATACAACTCATAGAACCAGAGCAGATCTTGTCTTATGAAAGGATCAGGATCGAAATAGAGAAGCTTTGACTTAAGTGTAGGTCTAAGTTGGAACAAAAGATATAGGACAAGTAGCAAGCCAGAAACATGCAAACTCATAGATATGGGGGAAAATGGATACACTGGTGGCATGGGAAATGAAAGAGACACTGTGCCCAAACTCTCCTGAGGAACCTCTGTTTACCCAAAATGAGAAGAAAGGAGAAGCTTTTCTGATTTTTTTCTCAGTGCTTATGTAGAGAACGTACAGATCCAATAGACAGGGAGATCAAGAAATTGTTTGATTCTCTTAAACTCCACTGCCCTTGATCTAGAACATCACGTTTTTGGTCACGAGACATACAGAAGATAAAATAAAAACAGCCATTTCTAGAATAAGTAGAGGAAAGCAGTGTGTCTTGATTGTATCACAGGATAACTTTATAAGACTCTGAGCAATCAATTATCCACTATTTGGAAAGACCTATTTAATTCCATTCTGATTAAGGGTCAACCACCACCTGCATCTTGGGGAGAGGCTATAATAGTAGTCATTTTAAAGCCAAAATTGGACCCTGTCAGTCGTGAATCTTATAGACCTACCTACATTTTGACTATAAAATCTTTGCAGGAATTCTGGCTAAAAGGCATGCTGAGGTATTAGGGAAGTTGGTTAAGAAAGATAAGAAGGGATTTATACCTTGAAGATGTATAGAGGAGCTACTCCATCTGGTAATCCCAGCCACAGATCTTGCACCAAGTCCTATTTGCCACTGGCAATCATCGCTGCTAATGCAGCTAAGGCCTTTGACCAAGTATGCTGGAAGGTGCTCTGGGTATGCCTCAAGAGTTTCGGTATTCTTGAGCCTTTTTTAAACTCTATCACATTTCTGTTCCCAAGCCTGTCTGCCAGAATATGGGTAAATAATGTATTGACCAGGAAAGTTCTAACAGAAGGGGGCATGCATCAAGGCTGCCCCCTCTTGCCAATCCTGTTTGATCTATTATAGCCCCTTGATGAAACATTATGATTAGATGATGACATAACCACATATGAAATGCAGGCATTCACTAAAAACGTTATGCTGAATGCTTAGGTATATACTCTAAATCTCCAGAAACAAAATACCGAAGTTTGGACAGATAGCTAGGGCAAGCAAGTTACGCTATCAACCATGACGAAACGGAGATCATTACCTGAATTTTAGTAAATACCTTTTGTGATGACTCAAAGAGAATGAGATATGTAGGAATGTATTGTTTCCATAATTTTGAAAAGATCACAAAAGTAAATCTAAACAGGGTGGCCTTTGGGATTCAAAAATTACTTAAAAATGCTCCCCCGAAAATGTATGGAAGAGTGAACTTAATCAAGATATGCAATTTGCCAAAAATGACATTCTTATTTAACAGCATCCCACTAAATGTTGACCCGAAAGATAGAAAGATATATAGAAGTTCCAGAATAATATCAACAGTTTTATCTGGGCCCGAAAGGTATTCAGATTAGCTAGAAAAAACCAAGAAACAAGCTACATAAAGGAGGACTGCAACTTTCTGATATTCAGTTGAATTGCTGGCCTTTCAAGCTGAAGAAAATGTAATCACTGTTGGGCATACCAGACAGAGGCAGAATGTTTCAGGCTGCGTTACAGCGATAAGAGATTAAGGACGATTTCTTACATAAATTCGGCCTAATTTGAGAAAATAATATTTAATGTCATTGAGGCAGGTGCTTGGATATGGGCTAAGCTTAGAGCGAGATGCGAGATTCTGTATTATAATGAATTTACACCTATTTGGGATTCACATCTTACTCCTGAGTACATAAAGGATGCTCTGAGTCTCTCTTTGAAAGCCACTTAACTCAACTGCTGGGGAAACATAGTCGGAGAAGAAGATGTGAAACTGTGAAGAAGGAGGTCTCCAGACGGTAAGATGTGGGTCATAAATTCTTTAATGGTAGAAAGGTAACAGCGACACCGAAGACAGCTTCCTCCGCTTCCATCCAACTCCAACCGTCTCCACGAATCTCCCCCGGCTCCACATTCTACCATACACATTCTGCATACCTCACGCGACCCTCACGCGACATGCACCACAAGCCAATACCACACACCTTCCCCCTTCAAAACAAAATACACAACCCCCCAACGACAGACAGAAAAACAACAGAAAACATACACCCCACAAGAATACACAACAAAACAAAGGACAAGACCACAACAACAAGATCACAAATTAAATCAGAAATAAACCAGAATCCTCCTCAACCGGGCTACTTATCCCAACTTGTAATCTGCAAAACGAGCAGGAATCCTCCTCAACCTGCTACCACGACGCAAAACATCAGCATCAAGATTGGATTTGTGACTGGTAGCCTCTACCAATCCATCATTCCTACCGCACAACTCCACACCACTACTACGCAACTCTACACCACAATCCTTCCCCAAAATGTAACCACTGCACCCTTCCTCACTTGGTACCCTACCACACGGAACACTATTCCGACCATTACAAAGACTCAACTGACGAAAATTCCATCTCCTACCATCTTCCAATTCAACTGCACTACCCAACACCTTCCGCACTTCCAAAGGCCCTGACCAAACAGCTTCACCTTTCAAGACACCTCTTGGGTTTCTCACACGAACCATCTGACCAACATGAACAACAGGCCAACGGTAATTGCCACCACGAGAACGAACAGTGCACTCCTGGAACTCCTTAACCTTAGATTTAATTTCTTTATCAAGCACACCACCCTTAGACCTCATTCTATTATTCCTTTTCCTCAACCACCAAGGAACCAAAACAGTCGAAGGTTTCCTCCCCCTCAACACCTCAAAAGGTGTTTTACCAGTCACCGAATGAGGGGTAACACGATATGCCATAAGTCTCTCTTGCAAAGCCTTCCTCCAAGGTAACCCTGCACTAAGGGCCAACTGAATCGCTTCTTTGACCACCCTATTGAAGCGTTCCACCTGTACATTCCCCTCGGGATGATATAATGACAACCTTATATGTTTGATACCCATCTCCATTAAAAATTCTCGCATCTTGTCCGATACCAATTGGGAACCATTATCCGAAACCAAAATCTCAGGTACACCTTCCCTTGAAAACAGATCTTCCAAAAATTCAATGACCACATCCGTAGTCACATTACTGACCATCCTTACCTCCGGCCACTTGGAGTAATAATCAATCAGAACGATAGCATAACAATCCTTCGCTGACACCGCTGAAAATGGACCCATAAAATCAATAGCAATTTTTTGCCATGGTCCCTCAGGCAACTCCACCATAGTCAAAGGTATACACAAAGGTTTAGCAACCTTATCACTAGCACCACAGATATTGCAATCCCTGACCCAACGATCCACCATAGAATCAACACCAGGCCACCAAAAACATTCTTTAATTCTTCTTTTGGTACTTGACATACCACCATGACCCTTGTGACTCCTCTCAATACTACCATTGCGCATGCCCAACGGAGGCACAATCTTGTCCCCTCTCAAAATGATACCGTTTGACAAACACAACTCTTCCTTAATTTTCCAAAATGCAGAACACTCTCCTCGTAGAGCAGATTCCCTCGGCCAACCATCCATAATATACTTCTCAACCTCTCTCAAAACAACATCCTTGTCTATTTCATGCAACCAAGATTCTTCAGACAGTGTATTACACACTACCACTCCCTCATCTTCAATAGACAAAATATCCTTGAAGGTAAAAGCAACTTCAGACTCATTTACATCCACCCCATCAGTAGGAATCAAGCTAGGCAACCGTGAAAGTCCATCAGCAACCAGGTTTTCCTTCCCAGGAATGTATTCAATTTCATAACTAAACATTTGTAACTTAGAAGCCAGACGGGCCAACCTCGGAGTCAAATTCCTCCCTCCTTCAGGTCTCAAAATGTTCACTAAAGGCTTATGATCCGTACAAATCTTGAACTTCCTCCCCCACACATACATACGAAATCTTTCAGCAGCCCACGCAGCAGCAAGCAATTCTTTCTCAATCATGGAATAATTCCGTTCAGATGGTATTAACGTGCGAGAAGCATATGCACAGCACCAATTCCATAACCGGAAGCATCCACAGATAACATACAATCAGCTGAAGGCATGAAGGGTTTCAAACATGGAGTTACAGAAATCTCCTTCTTAACATTTTCAAAACATTGTTTCTGTTGTTGATCCCACACAAATGATACATTTTTCTTTAGTAAAGCCCTCAACAGTTCCATTTTGGATGCATAGTTTTCAATAAAATGAGAATAAAATTCAGTAAGGCAGAGAAAGGACATTCATTGTTTCTTTCTCTTTGGTTCTGGAGCAGACAAAATTGCTTCCACATGACTGATTTTAGGTCGAATACCATCCTTGGATATAACATGGCCAAGATATTCCACCTCACATTTATCAAAAACACACTTCTCATTCCTAACAGTTAAACCATGTTCCCTAAGAGCCTCCAAAACCGCATGCAGATACTTGTCATGGGATTCCTTATTCTTTCTGAAGATCAGAATGTCATCTTGGAAAACTTTTGCTCCACTAATCCCATGCAAAATTCTTGACATTTCCCTCTGGAAAACAGCTGAAGCACTCGCTAATCCAAAAGGCATACGTCGATACCTAAACATGCCTTCAGGAGTAATAAAGGCTGTGCAGTGCTTTGAGTTCTCATCCAATTCAATTTGGTGATACGCACTTGCCAAATCTATTTTAGAAAACCAGGAAGAACCCCCAACAGAAGATGTTAATTCTTGTAAGTTAGGAAGGGGAAACGTATCAACCCAAATAGCCTCATTCAAACACCTCAAGTCCACGCATAAACGTAAATCGCCGTTGGATTTAAGGGAAATCACAAATGGAGAAACCCAATCTGAACTCTCCACTGGCTCAATAATTTCATCCTTACACAATTTTTTAAGGATGTTCTCCAACTTTTCACGATAATTAATAGGAACATTCCTAAGCTTTTGTCTTATATGGCACACACCATCTCGTAATATAATTTTATGTTTACATTTCGCCATTTTGCCTATACCATCAGTAAAAACATCAAGGTACATTTTCTTAAGCTCAGAATAATCAGCATAAGTATGTATTTTCTCGCTTTCATTCTCATACTGTATAGCAAATACAGGGCACTCCAAACTCGCATCAATCTTTAGACCCAAGTCCATGATATGTGGCCAACCCAAAATGGTTGCACCCTTATTGGCAACATACACCTTGCCCGGACATGACTTATGTCCAAAACACACATCCGCCCATACAAAACCTTCCAAGGGAATTTTGTGACCAGAATAACTTCCAGGACTCACATCAGGCTCCAACAAAGGTCTACCTGGCCATAATTTCCTAAATAACTCCTTGCCCATAATAGTATACCATGCACAAGAGTCCACCATAGCACACACTTCCACACCATCAATGCGCACAGTGCACGTGGGCAATTTTTTAGCTTTGCCCACCTCAACAACTGATTTATCATGAACACTAGACACTTCTGCAACTACATTCAAGTCATCATCATACACATCGTCTTGAATGAAATTAACCTTCTTCCCGAAACTATTGCACACTCTACTAAAATGTCCCTTCTTTTTGCACGTAGTACACACTTTAGTTAACGCAGGGCACCATTTAGAATTAGCTAAATGGTTACTGGAACCACACCTGTAACACAAAAACCCTCGTGATTCATTAAATTTCCTGTTAGGAATACTCTCCGAAGTTTTACTATCACCTTTACTTTTAGTCTTGCAATCTTTATTCACAACACTAACTTGGCTAGAACTACTTTTTTCATTCCCCATCACACTCTTTTCATTCCTCACCTCACGAATGCATTGATCCGAAACTTCAACACCCCTGGCAACATCAACAGCAGCTTTCAAGGAAATGCTACCACATGACCATAACTTCTCTTGAATCTTCTTAGACTTTGTCTTCATCAAAACTTGGTCACGTAGAACCTGATCATAGGTCATACGATCAAATTCACACGTGACCGCTAAACCTCTCAAAGCAGAGACAAATTGATCAATAGACTCATCCTCTTTCTGCGCTCTAGAATAAAACTTAAATCTCTCCATAACTACGTTTATTTTCCTGCCAAACCTCTCATGCATTTGTTTAACTGCATATTGATAAACCCCAATGTCACCAGCATTCTCTATCAATGGTAAATTCTTAAATTCTCTCAGCCCCACAGCACCTAATCTGTGTTTAAGAAGTGACAATTTCCTTTCTTCTGAACACTCATCCTTCTCAAGAACTTCCACATAAGCTTCAAACAGATCAATCCACAAATCCCAAGCAATCGGAGGTTCACCCAAATCAGCTAAAAAAAACGGCAGTGGTTGAATAGTTGCCATAATGCAAAAACTGGTGGTTTGAAAGAATAAGAAGAAGTCTCAATACTTACAGAAAAAGTTCGCCAAAGTCAGTTGTACAACAAAATAGATAAAGTGCACTTGTCACTGAGATCAACAAGCACATGAAATATCATTAAAACAGAAGTTCATCAAAGTCAGTTGTACATACGAAAATAGTCAGGTGTGCCTGTGACCGAAATCGACAAGCACATTTTGGGGCCGATTCCGATTTTGGCCGGAGGGGCACCGAACGATGGCTGGAGCCCTTCCGACCGAATCGGAACGTGCCGGCCGGATTCCTTTCTGACCGAGCCATTCCGATGGGCTCGGTCGGAAAGGAATGCGACTCGGATTTCCGGATGGCTTCCGACGGGCTCGGAGAGCCCGTCCGCCGTCCGGAAATCCTTCAGTACTCCCCCGGCCGCCTCTTCACGACCGAGGGAGTACGATGGCAGTTTTTCGCTGCCTTTTCGTGCCGGTCTTTCCGGCACGAAAAGGCAGTCGGAAACTGTCTTTGGGGGCCCCCAGTAGGGCCCCCATGGGTGCGAGGCCGCCGAATGGCGGCCTGGGGCACCTATGGTGCCCCTCTGTTGATCCCTGCACCCGGTGGCAGGCACCTTGGGGTGCCGGCCACAGGGATGAACTGCACCCCTGCTTTTCACAATGCAAGCATGCATCCCGCTCGGAATGCATGCTCCCATTGTGAAGTATACGAGTGCGACCGAACAGGGTTCGGTCGCATCGTACTTGCAGGGCCGTAACCGACGACAGCAGGTCGTTCGGTTACGGCTCCTGACTGATGTCGGACGGACCTGAGTCCGTCCGACATCGGAATCGGCCCCTTAGTATCACTGGAAGAACAGCCAAGTAACTCAGGTGTGCCTGTCACCGAATAAAACAGCAACAAACAGTTACCTGAAGGAACAGAATACTTGATGATCACTCGAAAAGCAACCTCCGTTGAGAAGCGGTAGAAAAGAGCCTCCCTGCAGGGCAACTTCAGAGATGCTCAACTGATCGTGTAGCTCCCGATGGGCGAAGATAATTAATTCAAAATGGCTGCCAACGTCATGCACATAATGACGAAAACTGCACAGAACGTCAAAGATGTGCCTTCGGTTGCTAAGGAACACTGCAAGATGGCTGCCAACGTAATGCCACGAAATGACGACACCGATTCCTTCAGTTGCTATAGCAACAATAACGCTGCAACATGGGTGTCGTTGGAATGCAACGCTTCAACACCGGCGTCCTTTGCTGACGTCACGATTACTCTGCGCAATCTCCAAAAACCGGAAGAAAACCGCAAGAAATGAAGTGAAATCCAGCAGCGCAAGAATTGCCGAAATCCAGTCAGCCAATCCGAACCTTCAGCACGGCATTCATCAAAATCACCAATTTGAAGATAATGGCGATTTTACAAGAAGTTCCCAGTGCCGCTATACTCCCATCCTCGTCGCCATTGTGAAGAAGGAGGTCTCCAGACGGTAAGATGTGGGTCATAAATTCTTTAATGGTAGAAAGGTAACAGCGACATCGGAGACAGCTTCCTCTGCTTCCATCCAACTCCAACCGTCTCCACGAATCTCCCCCGGCTCCACATTCTACCATACACATTCTGCATACCTCACACGACCCTCACGCGACATGCACCACAAGCCAATACCACAGAAACCTAGGCTCCAATTATTCACAAAGACCAGGAGTAATCCTTCCAGATTTAAATATCTGCAAATGACATCATGGTACTCGGCGCAAAGATGGACGAAGCTAATCGTTGAAGGTTTTCTAGATGAACTTCACACATGATGAGGAATTTAGAAGGTGGATGCAAAATGGTACAGCTATCTTTGTGACGTGTAATAGCAGAAGAGGCCGGCGCTCTAACAAAACTGGGGTAGATACTTGCTGGACGAGGATCTCAAAATGTATAGCAAAGAACCTTTAAAGCATATAACAAAATTGTCAGACCTACTACCCTGAAATCGAATCATCCTTTACATTACGTAGGGCGTGTGGACCCCAAAATGAAGACAAAAAGGAGAGAACCAACGATTGTGACTGGCGTTTCAAAAAATGTGGATCTCTTAACTCAGACGAGAACACATGTTTGTTCACTGTTCAGCCTTAAAAACATTCCGGGATGGAGTAAATAAGATTATCTGCTGTCTTAAAGCAGACCTTTGATGTAATCCCTATTATTATTCTATTTGGTGTCCGTCACAGATAGCGCCTTCCGAAAGTTTTCAAAAGGCATATACATTACACAGTACTAGCACACAGAACCAATTATGTTTCAGCAAAAAGAAAACTCAGTTCTGGCAACATGCAATAGAATGTCTGAAATATAATAATTTGGTCAAATTATTATATCTCAAATATGTCTGAGGTTCAGAAGGCAGGTATCGGAGTAAGGGGCCTCTTTGGAGGATTTCTCCAGTTTGCAGCTGGGAAAAAAATTGGACATTGAAGCTACAGTCGAGGATGGGCTGAACCTCTTATTTATTTTTGTGTTCTGTTGGTACAGATGGTGTTTTCAAGGTTATCATAATATATAGGTGATGAGGACCAAAAAACATAAAAACGTATTTCGTATATTTGCCATTTCCACAACTTCAAGGGTATCAGTCATTCTTATCCTGAGTTGATCCCACAACATTGCTTTCAGTATGATACCTTATTGCCTACTATAATTTGATGTCTTTTTCTCAGGGACGGTAACCCAGAACCCCACCTGTTCCTTGCCTTATTTGTGCTCATTATACATTTATTTCACTGAAAATTTGAAACCATAATCATCACACATTTATTACCCATAAGATATATATCTCATTAGGCATTCCTAAGTGCTACCTATATTCCAAATTCCTGTGTTATGAGTAAAAAAATAGTTTTAACATCATCTAATTAAAAAATGATGAGTAAACAAATTAACACTGCAGTACAATAACTTGGTATAACGGGGTTCACAAACTTCTATCATGTAAGACCCACAATTGTAAAGTGCAGATTTTTTTGCGTGCCAAGGAATTTTCATGCAATAATAATGTCCAGATAACTCTGGTGATTATTGTACCTGCTGGAGGGATCTCAATTTTGTCTAGTCACAGTTTTGACTAATCAAATAGTAGTGCAGAGGGTACCATGGCTGCTGCAAAGCATGTGTAACATGCAGATCACAGAATTGTTTTTTATGTGGATAGCTTCGTGGGTTACTGCTTTTGTTACAGAAATACTTTTGTTACTTGTAGTTCATAAGTTACAATATTTTGATTCAACACACCGAGCTATAAACTTGGATGTGTGAGGTGCATGCAAACTGCAAGGCATCAGTTTAGAATCTTATGTTTTTACCAGTCCTATATTATCCTAAGGTTGCTAAAAAGGGTTAGTTTGGGAGAAATACACTCTTATTAGTAAAACCAACCCCAACCACTAAGTTATGTTTTTAATCCTGAGTTTCAACTTTTCCAGATCAAACACTTTTCAAATATACTGCCTACCAGTATGGAGGACATGTGACGTCCACATCTTGTAGTCCTTTATGCATTATGTAATATTCCCTGTACATTGATTTACACACTTGTATGATTCATTGTTCCTGTATAATGTATGTGATGTAAAGTTCTCTGACAGCCTATATTGATATGAATAGTGCTAACAAAGAAATGAAATACTTGTAAGAGAGGGGCAAAGGAGAGATGAGCTGCACCCTTGGTGGGTGGTAATGAGGATATCCATAAAAAAGGAGGTCATTTGGGGGGCATCGACAAAGATTATTGCGAAAGGCACCACCAGCGCTAAGGCCAGCCCTACTGTTGCTCTGCTCAGATTTTGAATTTATTTCTGCAACATATCTGTTAATGGTTTTTCCATGCCTAAAATGTGATGATATATATTCATGACGGATAAATCCTTGTGCAGAAAAATATTTCACCTTAAATGCAATCTGACCAGCAGTCTTTATTTGTTTTTTTATATTTGTGAACTAGCTCTGACTATTGGACAATATAATGCTTTGCTAACACCTATGTTTCCCTGGTGCACTTTTGAATAAACAAGGAGGGGATATCTAATGAAATGCTTCACACGTACGTCTGCTAGTTATGAAGAGTGTAACAGGTTATTGTGGCAGTGTTTGCTAATCTTCAACATTTGCTATATAATTAGGAACATATAGAAGTGTACAACTGCTTAGAATAAAGTTCATAAGGGGACATGAAAACAATCTTCTTTGCGTCCCCAGTGTGGCCACAGACTATAAAATGGCAGAATAGGAAACATAGTAGTCACAAGCCGGGATAGTTTCTGACCATGAGTGCAATTGTAGTCCCTTTATGGTGAGCTTCTTTACGCAGTTATATTTATATAAATGTGAAGAAATATGTATTCCCAAGAAAATGGCAAACAACAAATATAGAGTAGAAAATAGAGCATGGAAAAAGACAAAGTACTGGAGGATCATGAATGGCCATGTCGAACTTAGAAAGTGCATCATCAAACAGGCATTGTCAAAGAAAATAGGTCTGTTTTTAATTTGGCAGTGCATGCAGAGATAGGCACGTAGAAATGTATTTCCATGCAACTCAACATTAACAACACACCTTTTGAATTTTCCAATGCATCATGGCAGTGGTGATATTGTTTGGTGGTGCTGTTTGTTGTATTGGTGTGGTATTGGTGAAATTGGTGGTGGTGGCGCTGCAATTGGTGATATTGATGGTGGTGTTCGCATTGGAGATGGTGATAGTCGAGTTGGTTTTATTGTTGGTGGTGTGGAATTAATGATATTGTTACTGGAGGTGCTGTAATAATGGTTTCAGGGTAGTATTGGGACCACTGATGATAGTAATGTTGGTGGTGCTGTATGATTGTAGTGGGGTATGATATTGGTGATGGTGACGTGGTTATGATTTTGGAGATGATATTGTTGTTTTTTTGTTATTGGTGGTGTTTCCACAAAATATTTAGTTTTTAATATTGTGATACATAAACATTGTGTCAAAAATTACCATTAGCACAGAAATATCATGCTCAGAATATCGCTGGCAAGAATATAATATTTTTTGTTATATACTATTATTTTAAATAATATTGTTATATTTTGAATATCATTTACTTAAATATAGTTGTGAAAATATTGTCTTATGTTCAATTTAATATATATTAATTAAAATATTAATTGTTGATGTTAGTATTGTTAGTATATTTGTTTTTTTGTACTATAGTTTGTAGTTTAAAATGTTTAGTTTTTTAATTCAGTTAGTAATTTGTAACATAGTAGTGGGTTGTTGGGTTTGTATGGGAATATGGTGGGAAGGAGTTTAAATTGTAATTAATACAATTTCATTGTTAATTAATTTTTATTGAATGAATAAATCTTTATTCGCTTATATAACATAATCGTGAAAGATAAAATCTTTTAAAACCACACACATCGATTAGAATACAAAAGCCACCATAATCATAAAAATTACAATTGCTGTTACTCTAAAGCAGTTAAAAACAATGCAACTAAATACATCTGGCCAGTCTTATGATCTGATGACAACAGAAACAGTTTAAAAATTCATGATTTTGTTCCAATATAAAGTGCCTTTCAAAAAGAAGAAACAGCCAACATCACAACATAATCTGGTAACAGCTGTAAGTGTAGAAAAGCTGGCCGAAACTGACGGAAACCCGTAGACTTTAAAAGTGGTAACAGATACCTTTAAGGTAAAAAAAATAAAATCTGCAAAATACCAGGTGCTCTGGAGTCTGAAGATGAACAGCCATCACAGGAGCATACCTGGATCGATTTAGGGTCAAATTGGCGTGGAGGAAAGCAAATTAGTGGACACGAAATTTCGTTAAATGTGATCTTCCCCAATGATGTCTAACAGTAGAAAGTTGGGGCTCAGGGCCTGCAATGGTTTTCAAAAACAGGAGAGATCTGGTAATAGATTTCCCAAGTGCCTTGGATTCCCTGTTTTGCTTTAGCTGATTTAGAAATCGTCCTCCGATTAGTATTCTATCCCCTTTTTTCAGGAGGTGAAATCTATCAAACAAGTCAGGGCAACCTAAGAACAGAGCTGCGAGGGAAACCAAAGGATAATCCAGCATTATATCGTCCAATAGCCCTCATTAATGCAGATACTGAAGTGTATTCCAAGGTGCTAGCGAAAAGGTTGGGAGGGGTCATTGGCGGTTTGGTCTCCCCGTGGCAGCATGGTTTTGTACCGGGGCGTGGAACAACTGATCATGTAAGACGTACTATTACGCTCTTTGATGTACAGGCTGCCACGGGGGGCCGAATGGCCATGATCCTTCTCGACGCGGAAAAAGCCTTTGACCGAGTAAAGTGGACGTATTTGTGGGGGATATTGGAACGAAAGGGGTTTGGCCCAAGAATGCTAAAGGCTATCGGGGCAATGTATTCGGATCCAAAGGCCAAAATTCAGTTAATGGGGGATAGCTCCGATAATATTTTTATTTCCAGAGGGACTAGACAGGGCTGTCCCTGCTCACCAATATTGTTCGCCCTATATATTGAGCCATTGATAATAAGATTATTGGGATGTCAAGATATTAAGCCTATAATTACTAATGGTTTTGAGACCAAGTTGTTGGCATACGCGGATGACCTGGCTGTATTAACTCCGGATCCAGCTAGAGCAATTAGTGCAATAACTGAGATAGCCAGGGATTTTGGTCAGAGGTCTGGCTATTTGTTAAATGAAAGCAAGACCCAGATAGTCTGTACGGAGAATATTAAAATGAATGATTCAAGGTGTATAGAAAGGGCAATACACTTAGGAGTCAGAATTAGCGCAGCAGTGGATAAAATAGTAAAGGATAACTTTGACCCGCTGGTAGGATCAATCTCAGCGGATCTAAAAAGGATAGATGGTATGCGTCTATCATTAATTGGGAGAGGCAATGTACTAAAAATGACTATGCTACCTAAGATTTTATATCTGTTCCGATCAATTCCATTTATGATTGATGAGTTAACTATGAAATCAATTGAATCAGCTTTCATGAATTTTATGTGGCAATACGGGAAAATTAGACGTGCCATGAAATATCTGTCCTTACTGCTGGCAAGGGGGGGGGCTTGCAATCCCGAATGTCAGATTTTATCAATGGTCTTGCTTAATAAGTCAGATGGCAATATTACTAGACCCAGAAAGGACCCAAACGGTTATAGATACAAGTAATTATACCCTCCCATCAATATATGAGTTGATATTAGGCGGAGAGGCCATGGGGTTTTTACTTCGCATGTCAGAAAGGCGATACTACAAGAAAATGCGGTATAAGGTAATGGTAAATGCATGGGAGGTTTGGAAGAAGGCATGTA
Source organism: Calotriton arnoldi (assembly GCA_963921515.1). Lineage (NCBI taxonomy): Eukaryota > Metazoa > Chordata > Amphibia > Caudata > Salamandridae > Calotriton > Calotriton arnoldi. Next base: position 1,077,963 of record CAWUFW010001962.1, read on the forward strand.
AGATTTTGGCAATCCCTAAAATAAATTACTATACCCCCCTTTGGAAAACAACTATACTGCTGCAACTATTATATGATAGGATGGGTAGGATTTGGGATCAACAAGGTATAAGAAAAATAGGTGATATATATGAAAGAGATCAAATGTTGAGATTTAGTGCTCTACAGCAGAAATTTGGGCTCCCGGCAAATCAAGGCTTCAAATATATACAAATTCAGAAACATTTATCGGGTCTTAGGCCACGGATCTCTCCGGGGGACAGAATAAATCTTATGGAGTACCTGGTAGGGGGTGGAACTAAAATAAAGATGGTATATAGTACTCTGCTTTTGAATTTACAAGATGATATGGAAAAATTTGAAGCAACTTGGGTAACTAAATTAAATGATCCTGATGTAGATATGTATAAAGCACTACATCTAGCAGGAAAGTTATTTCGATCAACTAATTTAAAAGCTCAACAGTATAAAACCCTTTTCAATCTATATTACACCCCTGCTAAATTATATAAGTGGGGAAAGAGAGAAGATGACAAACGTCCAAGGTGTGGAGAAGGGCCAGCTGATCTGATACACATGTTTTATCAATGTGGAAAATTAAGTATGATTCAAGGAGAGATTGGGACCTTTTGGGAGGGGCTGCTAGGATCTAAGATCGACCTATCCCCGACCCTAATGTTAATGGGGCATAATAGCAATCTGGGCCTCAGTAAGGAAAATGAATCTCTTGTTTTCATATGTATAGCAGTCCTTAGGCTACTTTTAGCAGCAGGTTGGAAGGACCCAACTCCCCCCACTTTCCAAATGTGGCTGACACGTCTGTTAGGGATGTATAACCTGGAATCCACCCTGTATATAAGGAGAGGTAGGAAGATGAGGGAGTTGGGATCGAGAATCTGGGCCCCTATCAGGAGATGGAGAGATAAAGCGCAATGTCATCCGACTATTGAAGTGAGGGAGTAGGATAGCATATAGGTATTTGATCAAAGGAAGCTCCCCAAAGGTAGATAGGTCGCTTTTTAATATAGACTGAACTGAAAGATAATGGAATATTAATTATGTGCTCCCCTATGTTTTAGCTGTCTTTAATTAATCATAGTAACTGTTTTATTGATCTACTGATTTTATGTATATGCAGGATTTTATATTGTATATAACATAGTACAAAATGAATTGTAAAATGTATTTATTGACTTGCCGGGTATTTAATCAATAAAAAAAAAATAAAAAAAAAGAACAGAGCTGCGAACTTGATGTAATTTAAGCACCAGTATCTCGTGGCCATGCATGCACCCAAGGCAATCTTCAATTACATCCCTATTGAACGCCGTGTGCTCACCACACCACACTGAAATCCACAATAACAATGGGGCCAGTTTCACACCGTCCTCATTGTAATTAAGGCCAAACTCTTCATGCATAAATAGCAGTGAGCTGATTAGACCCAAAACCAAATGTTTCCTGCAGAAACGGTTCTCTTCTTGCTGGATGGCCTTGCAGTTGCAGTACCCCCAAATTGCAGCCCCATACAACAGTACAGGAAGACATTTCATTTTCTAAATTTGCAATAAGGACAGGATGGGTTTACACTCTATTGATGTTGAAAACCTAAACAGAGCGCTACAGGCTTAGATAAAATGTGTACAACGATTAAATAGACAGGCAAGCCAATTGTTCTGCTGGTCAAATTTGACCCCCAGGTAAGGAAATGGAGGCACCCTAGAAACCATCTTCCCCTTGATGGCGATGGGTCTAGCTCTAGAAGATTTCCTCCCGCACACCATGTAATATGTTTTAGTGATGTTCGTATCCAGTTCCAGCTCATCCATGTAGCTAACAAAAAGGTCAACGAGCACTTGAAGGCCATTTGCCATTCAGGACAACAATATTGCGTCATTAGCATAGAGCAGGAAAGGCATGAAAACTGTCTTTACCTTGGGCAGATCTTTCCCGTTGACTACCAAATAGGTGTTCAGGCCAATAATATACAGCAAGAAAAGAATTGGCACCAACACACAGCCCTGTCTAACCCCACGAGGAAGACCAAGAGGTTTTGTGCATTCCACACACGACATGTCATACAGAAGCATTCACGTCTACATAAAAAGCTCTTAAAAAGTTGACCAGTCGAAGAGGTAGCCCTCAGACCGTCAAATTGTTCCATAGCTTTGACCTATTTACCCAGTCAAAAGCACTACTCACCAGTACATGCAAGAAAAATGGACACTTGCTTTGCAACCACATATTTACCAATCAGTAGGTTTAATTTCAAACACTGCTCCATAGTGCCTTTGCCTTCCCTAAAACCATACTGTACTGGACAAGGTATGTCATTTGCTTGGGCCCAAATTTCCACACACTGCAAAATAATATGCCCCACCACCTTCACAACTAAATGTAATAGGGAAATAGTTTTGTAACATGTGGAATCTTGTCTATTTCCCTTTTTTAAAACAGGCACAATAGATGCAGATTTCCATTAGAGGGGGATGCCAACCTCCACTGCCGCATTAGTAGCATTTGTTGGAATGGGAGCCCAGAGGTTGGCCTCTGCCTTGTAAAGGTCCACGGGTATCCCATCAGGGCCAGGGGCTTTGTTAGGGGGGCTAGCCAAAATTGCTGCCTATACCTCCTTGAGATCAAACCTAACCTCCAATGGGTACAAGCAGCTTTTCTCATCCATAGCTGGGGACACATCCTTGTCAAGTACATAAACCCTTTGAAAGGGGGACACCCAATGAGCTGGGGTAATAGTAGAGCCTATGTCAATGGATGCTGCCACCCTAGGCTGATTTCCGCTGACAATAGCCCGAAAGCCCCTAGAGTCTTAGAGTTGCAGGTAGACACCAGCCACTCCAAAGATTTGCTTTCTGCTCCCGGATGCTATATTGGTTGCGAGGCTTGGTATTACGGGCCTCGCAAAACTGTTTATTGGCCACATTACAAGCTTTATCTAACGAGCCAGATTGAACAACTCTACACCTCCCCGAATTTCCCTCATAATGGCATTAGTAGAATTATTCACTTAGGAAAAGGCATCCAGGACAGTGACATTGGATGAATCAAAGGCTAATAAATGCTCCATAGTAAGATCTAAATTAGTTCTGACTAAGGATTTAAACAAAGAGGGAATTGGGAGATTCCGCCGTTTCACCCTATGTCCCTTATCGTAACAGTCAGGCCAGTAAGGCCCAGAGAGGGTCTGGGCTAGTGCCAGAATTTGCTGCCACCCTGATTTCTATGGGGTTGTGATCAGTAAAACACGTTTCATGTGCCACCCCAGGACTGACAAAACCCACAAGGGACCTTGATATGAACACATAATCAATAGTGGACCCTTTGCGCCAGCCAGCCAGACCTCCTGCACATCACATTAAATAGGCCTACGTGCCCAAGGGCATCAAGTAACTTTTACCACCTATGGTCAAAGGTGGATGTACTATATTGAGGGTCTTCAACTGAAAAAGGGTTGATATAGGTTTGATTTGCACGTAGCATTAAAATCAGTTCCCAATATAATATTAAAAGACTTAAAATATGCAAGTAATCTAGCCTCAAGGGTGGATATCGCTTGAAATAGAGACTCAATCTGGCACTCAGGTTCTCTAACTGAGTTGAAAAATTTGCCAGAAAGAAATGGTACCCACAGGAAAAAAAACCTGTGTGATATGTATCCCATTGTGTCTAAATGGGACTGGTTTAACCCTCAGTTGCTTAGAGATGCGGACAAGGGTGGCTAATCCACCACGCGCTCTTGGTCCAGGGGAAGGGGTTGCTGCAAAGTCATCCCAACCAACTGACTGCTGGGCCCAGGTCTCCTGCAATATGACCACATCGAACAGAGTGGTGAAATTAAGCCATTAAGGGACCTGGATCTTGTCCCTAATGCCTGTGACGTTCCAACTAAGAACTCTAAGGGCTGCTCCTAGGCTGCTACTGGGTATAATCTCAGTGAGCAGCATAGGAGGCAGGATAGGGGGTGGGCAAGGAGCCAAATTGCTGACCCTGGGGCTATTCAATGGAGGGTTGGTAGCTTGGAGTCAATCATTTTGATCTAGAGGGAATAATCTATTTGATGTGGGTACAATAAATTGCTTCAAGGGATAAGACCTAATGTTAATGGGTGGTGAAGGTTTGAATTGTAAATGCCTGTAAAAGAATCCAAGCGGAAGAATGTTAATTCCCATACCCCTTGTGGGAAGCAGAACTCTGGATCAGGTGCCTGGCCAGGTTAGGTGACCTACAGTTAATTACTTTACAGGCCCCATTTAAAGTTTTTGCCACGGGACCCATCCACCCAACCCTCCTCAAAAATAATTGCAATCAGCAATGTTAAAGTTGCCGTTATTTCACAGCCAATGGCAAACTTTATTTTTCATTTGAAATGTGGATTTGCTATCATTTGGGCAAATTTGCGGTACACCTGACAGGATTGACACATTGGGACTACAATCAGGAGGTAAGTTTAGGCTAGGCAACCTTTTAACAGGTTGGTGACACTCCCCTTGACTATTCAAACCTCAAAGACAACAGCCTGGCTGTTGTGTGATCGCCCACCTCCCAATATATATGTTGAGGCATACCCCTCCAGTTGTTGGCAGGGCTGTTCAGAAGGGTTGGTGCGGAGTTGAAAACCAGGTGTTCAGGGGCTGGGCAATCGGGCTTGTCAGTTGCATCATTAGCGACACAGGGCCAAAGGCCTACAGAGTGAAGGGAGTGAATAGCCCCATTAACAGTGACAATGGTTTTAGATAGATCTGATAGGGCAACCTTTCTACTATTGGGGCAACACACTGTGTAATGGTGTCTTTAAGTTTGTCGAATAAATAGCCCCAGTCCGAGTTTGTAGTAACCAAAGTCTTTGAGTGGCCAGATGAGTCACATTTCCTTGGAGAATGAGTTGGGTGTTTTGTAATATCAGTGTGGCCCCCCTATCCAAGCCTTTAAATGGCTCTGGGGACCCCACTCCCCAGAGCTATATATCTTTCAAAGCGGGGGCCAAGTTGAATAGTAAATTGCTGCTGCCACTTGGCCTTATTTTGAGTTGCACTAACACCCACACAAAGCCTTAGTAAATCTGGCAGATTATCAGAATATTTAACCTTAAATATCATGCTAGAAAAATATAATCGCCATTATAGTGAAAACAAATATTGGGAAGGTAAATATATATACTCACACACACACACACACACTGATCTATCTATCTATCTATCTATCTATCTATCTATCTATCTATCTATTTATCTATATTTATTTTTACTCAACTTATATGTGACTTGACAACATATATATCGTCAAAGTTTGTATATATTTATGTATTTGTGGATCTAGGAATAATAAATCTGTACTTACTTAAAAACAAATTTCACAACAATAATATTTTGCTAGTCTGATTGTTTTACAGTCTGATAAACAACCACAAATCTACGTCTTTCTTCTATCAATAGCTTCTCAGTAAGACATTCCATTATCTCATTATCAACCCTATGACTGTCAACTTTCCAACCATATGTAAGTGCTCATTTGTCACAGAAGCTGTGGGAGTTATGACCTCTACAGCAGCCATACTTTTTCAGATGGGTGGTACTTCGAACAGGTGTTAGATTCTTACTGAAGGTGATTTAAAAAGAATTGGAGAGAATTATTTTCCCTATTGACTTACATTGAAGTAGAAGCAATTTTAGGCAGAAAAAATTCTAAATAATGCCATATTTCACTTAAAAAATGTGTGAGTCTCCTTCCTGGACCTCGCATGTTGACAAATCTTATTGAGGTCTCTAGAGGCCATGGATGGTCCATCCAAAGTTAAGACTACCTTGTTATCTGGAGGGAATGGTGTCTGTTAAAGAAGGGATATAAGTTTATTGTAGTTGTGGGATGAGGAAAGAGCAATTCAAGCAAATAAAGATCCACAAGTAATCGGATAGGTTCAATGTTGCACAGACTCGGATGTTTCTGTATGTCAAAGAAGGTATATTTGTGAATTCTGCATCTTTTTTTTTTTTTAAAGTGACTGAACTCTATGAGTAATGTAAGAGGCTCAATGAGGAGAATCTGAATGATTTATTTGCATTTTATATTAGTATCTAAGCTATAAATGTCGATAGAAGCAACATTTGAATATTATATAAAGTTCATGAAATTAGCGAATTAACCATAGTCAGTAAAATAATTATATATATTTAATCAAATATGAAAATGTACGTAAATAATTCCCAGCACATGTAATAAATAAAAGCATTGTAAGTATTGAGCGTTATGTTCTCTACTGCATATGTCTTCCTGTGTTTATTGACTATGTAGAGAAGTCGATTTAAATTCATGCAGACACATTACAAACTTCACTTCAGGATTGATGCATTTTATCTGCATAGCATTTGGTGCGAGTGGAAACATTAGACCTTAAAAAGATGTGGATAATAAATGATCAAGGCAATTGTTTTGCTGAAATGAAGTAATGGCAGCGCAGCATATGGTGAAATATATTTTTAATTACTTTTCAACAGTGCTAAATGTTGGTTTTTCAGTATTTTCATATTTAATGTTCTTGATCAAATTTGCCGAAGAGCCTGCTTATGGAGAATACATTTGCCCAATAGCACATGACTAATTTTATGGGCGGCATATATCACTATATGTCAACTGGATTTTCACTTCATAGACTTTAGGACTTTGTTTATGTTGTTAAATGTCTCACTTGCATTTTGCCGGGAACGACTTCTATGAAAATATATTATGCTGCTGAAGTCATAATCCTGTTCTTGATAGTCAGTCGTGTAATAGCTAAGCGACTTCCCCACTGTTTAAAATATAAATATACGCTGAACAACCAAAACCAAAAATCTCAAGTTTTTCATGCCTTTAAACGTCGTAAACTCCTGGATTATAATACAACTGCTGTAATTGTTTTCGGTTTGTTTAATTGAATACTTCTACTGAAATAAGTTTCGATCCCTTCTACAAGTTTCCATCACCTCCCCATTTGCTTCCTCCAAATGTCTCTAAACTGCGAACATTATGAAGCCTAAATAGATTGAATATGGGCTCTCATTTACAAAGATGTCTTACGATAAAGCCTACCAACCAATGTTGCTGCTCTGCATTGCGAAAGACGGAGAGAGCAGGAAAGCGCCATGCCTACCAAGACAGTGGGTTTTAACATGTGGTCCGTGAACTCCTGGGGGGGTCTGCAAAACCAATTCAGGGTGCTAGTGACAGCTTAGAAAATTCAATATTATTAACAGATCAATAAAGTGTTAAAGGACAGCAGGCTGTACTTAAAGTGAAGTCAGTCAAAGGTTGATGTGGGCTGACATATTGTACCTTGAAGTATGCTGGAGTGGGTGGAAGAAAAAAGTGAATGACACAAGCATACACTAATGGTTGAAGAACAACTAAAAACCCCTATGTTATACACATAGGGGCTAATTACGATGTCGGGTGGAAAGCCTCTGCCCGACACCGATTCGGATTCGGTACCAACCGACTTGCAGTCGGCAGTTCCGACCGCCGGATTACAATGCGACCGAACACTGTTCGGTCGGAGTCCCATTGTTCCCTATGGGAGCTTGTGTTACGCACGAGAACCGGCAGTAACATGGGGAAATGGGATGTGTGTAGAAAACCCTGCACCCTGTCGCAGGCACCCCACGGTGCCTGCCAAACAGTGCAGGGTTTTACATGTGGGTCCCTTGGGTACCCCCTCGGCCTTCAACTGTAGCAGCGGGGGTAGGGGGCCCTGCCAGGGGCCCCAAAAGCCACTTTAGACAGCCTTTCCGTGTCAGACAGGCCGACGCAGAAAGGCTGTTGGAAATCGACATCATAACCCTGATGGCGGAAACACTGTCCATAGGGTGTACGATGCTGTTCCGACCGACAGTAATACTCCGCGAGTCAGTCAGAACCGAGTCGGAATGACCGGAGAAGTTTACATTCTGATCCCGAACATTATAATCGGGCGGTCAGAATGTAAACCGACCGAGCCGGTAGGAAGGGCTCCGCTGAGGTCGAGGAGATTTCGACTGTCAGGAGGAGGCTTTCTGCTCGACATCGTAATGAACCCAATAGTGTGTGTTTATTCATATCAGAGCAGTATGGCTATTTTGGTGCTATAATGCTCCTTATAGACCCTCCTTGTGTGAGATAATAATTACTAGTCAATTGCCATGTCTGTTGCTTGCCTTATTCCAGGGCTTAGCTGGACTACATTTGAGCCTGTTTTCTAACTATTAGAGCTACAGTAGAACTAAAATTGTATTGTGTGACTAGCAGTTGTCTTACCCCTTTGTGGGTGTTATATTAGCATGTCCCTCCCTGAAACCCCTCCTTTAATTTTCATGAATCTCACCCATTTTGAAGTAATTATTCCCCATTACACAGCCCATCCCTTGTGTCCCTCCCAAATTTACTACAAGAAACGTATACCTACATGTGCAGAGATCTCGCATTTGTAAGGGAGATCTCCATACAGAAAATATAGAAGTGGAGACGGAGATCTCGAGTGGAGTGTTGTAAATTGCTTTTGTAATATATGAAGTAGTACTACTGGAGTACAACTTTATGTACTCCATGTTGTGGTTTGTGCCAGTGCTTGTGTATCTGCTGTCTAGTTTTTACTCTATGCAAGGACATTTGATGTAATCAATACAATTGTAGACTTTACAATTTGTGTATCACTACATGTTCTCTTTCCGTGAGTGAGTGCAATGGTATTGCTTGAGGATGTGCACAATACATTTCCCACATTTATAAGGTCTAATGTTTGGCATATGAACCTCACAGCTCATTAACCACTATATATTGTTTTTATGTATTGACCTTTATATTGTTTTCAAAATTTATGTCTATGGGTGCCCCATTGGATTGCCATCATTAGCTAATTTATTTTCCCCTTTCCATTAACATAACAGGTGTATTTGTAAAGCGCACGATTACCCAAAGGGGTCCTGGCGCTGAATAACAGATGTTTATTGTTACCCAACTCAATGGTACTCATTTTATCGACCTCAGATGGATGAAAGGCTGAGTGGACCCGCTGGGATTTGAACCTGTGACCATGAGGTCGAACACAGGCCCCTGCAGTGGCTGCTTTAGTCCACTGAGCCACCAGACCCTTAAAGGGTGCAGTACTAATCCTGTTGATAAATTTTGATCTCAGAAACCAAGAGCATTTGTAGTTAGTGAATTGTTTTTTGGGTATCAAGACCAGTAAGTTCTGTAAGTGATGCAGGGCATTTCAAGATTACGCTCCGTTTGATGGGAAGTCAGTGTAAGCTTCAGATGGTTGGGGTGAAGTAATCCAACCTCTTCACCTTAAAAGGAGTACATATGGGGGCGTGGCTAGTGCCCACGGAAGATGGGGGCGTCTCTACGGAGCTCCCGGTGCTGACGAGGTGAATGCGGGAGGCGCGACCGTGCAGGAATGAAGAAAGACGACGAAAACTTCTAACGAGTATGCATGAACCCAGACGGCACCCAACCGAGTGATTATCTTCGCGGAAGAGGACGCCCTTCGGTTGGCATTTATCTTTATTCTTCCGGCGCTCCATAACGCACGCCATTTTGTTTTCGCCCGCATCTTGAAGAGCCTTTTTTTTCCCTCTTTTACGGAGACATTTAATTAGACTTCCCTGCCCTCATACTCCACACATTTTGTGTTGTAGATTGCCTGCCAGCAGATGGACTTTATTGTGCACCTACAATAGCGCTCTTCATGCAAGTCTGCCATTATCTCTTTCCTATCTGGGAAAGCAACGGCCATTTTGTCTTCCCTGAGTTTCTTCAGACTATTCATGCGAATATGCGCGCTTGCCATATTTCCACATGACACCTATGTACGAGGACTAACTTTGGCATCTCATTTCTCGCTTCCTTTTTCAATGCATGAAAGCTGTACAGGTGTTTTTACAAAATGCAATAACATGTAAATGTATATTGATATATTGCCATGTCTGCCACTTCATACTTGTTTTCCTGTTCTTTTCATGATAATTATGGTTTCTTCTTTATATGGAAAGGAGACATGGCATCTTTATATATTTGAAACAGTTTCTAACTCCTCCATATGTTCTTACTGTATGTAAGCTTTCCTTGTTCTCAGCAGCATGACAATTCTTACGGACCTTAACTAGGTCTTACTTCACTACTAAGACAGTTGCAGAGAGGGCTCCTGCCAACTTCTACAGAGGATAAACCCAGCGCTTGCTTTCTTAATTTTTTTTCTTTTAAGACAACACCATCTTTAGCCGTCAATTACATGGGCAGATTGAAAACAGTTAAATCACTAGTGCCTCCTGCGAACCGCTCTTCCATTTCTCGTGTGCATTTTTACACTCAACGCATCAAAATGGAAGATTCTTTGTCCTCATCCTCGAAGAGCACATCTGCTTTATCATCTACATCCACCAAGATCTCAACCTAACGGTTGAAACAGAACCCACCGTCTCCACCGAAACAAATCCCGTCAGTCTTATTGGACCTTCTTCTAGAAGAGATACGTGCACTCCGCCCATTTGTAGAGGAGACTAATTCGAAGATACAAGTGTTGACAGACGGTTGGGCAAAAATGGAAGAAAGAATCACTGCGGTAGAACACTGTGTGGACTCCCTGGGTTCATCTTGTGCTCAGGTTGAAGTTCTTAAATCACAAGTTGCATCGTGTCAGAAGCAGATCGAAAATCTTGAGAACAGAAATAGGAGGAACAACCTACGTATTTATGGTTTACCGGAGGGTTCTGAAGGATCTGACCCCATAGCTTTCTTCAAATCATTCTTACCGAAGGTGCTCAAGCTGCCAGAAACCACTGTCTTGAACATCCAACGCGCTCATTGGCTTGGCCGTCTACATTCTCCACCATCTGCTCAACGCAGGCCACGAGGTGTTATACTCTATTTTTTGGAGTACACAGATCTTCTCAAAGTCTTAGCTGCAGTCCGATCTCTGAAACGGATCTCATCTTCAGGAAACCAACTCTTTTTCTCGCAGGATTACGCAAAACCTACAGCAGACAGAAGAAAGGAATTTCTGGCCATGAGACCGGCGCTACGCTCTATTGGTGCACAATTTGGCCTATTCCACCCATGTCTGTTTAAAGTGACTTTCAACAACAGCACAGTTACATATGAGGATCCAATCAAGCTCAGAACCTTCCTGAACATACACTGCCCGGAAAAGATGGAAGTCTCTAAATCCCGTCCTTGAAGTTTCAAGACGTCAGTGGACTCTTCAACAGCTAATATACTGTCTGGTTCTATCTACTGCAATTTAATGCTTATTTTCTTTTATTATGTCTATCATTATAAGGTTGTATCAGCTGTCTTCATCTTATATTGTTGTTATTGCTTTCATCAAATATTTTTCTCTCCATACAGGTCTTTCTCTGTAATGTTTTTCCCTCATGTCTTGTGGTCGCTCCTCCCGAAGTTCTCCCTCGTTTCACCTTGTGGAGCCCGGACGTGTCATCATTCCATGTGGTTTCTACCCTCCCCACCCTCTCTATGTTTTGGATTCATCCTAGGTATAGTTCTTTTCTTTTTATGTGTATTCTCTTACCCTCTTTCTCTCTCCTTTGCATCACTTCATCATAATTTTTCTCTTTTATCTCTCCATCTTTACCTTTTTTTACCCTTTCCTTTTTTCTCAATTGGTTTTGTCTCTCAAGATCTTCGTACTTATTAAAAGGCTATTTTTATTGTCTTTCATAGTTAGTATTGTTAAGTCTTTCACAAGTTTTATTGTTTGCATGATACAGTATTATATTAATTCACTTATGTTTCTACCAATTATATTCCATAAGTGTCTTTGAAAATTATAACAGGGAATGTTAGAGGCTTGAATTCCCCCATTAAACGGCAGAGAGTCCTATCCCACCTTTCCAAATTAGACGCTAATATTGCACTAATACAAGAATCACATCTTACCGAAAGTGAATCATTAAAACTCAAAAGAAATTGGGTGGGTGAGGTCTTCTTCTCACCAGGAGACGGTAGGAGAAATGGGGTTATAACTCTATGCCATAAAGCACTGAATGTCAAGCTTATCTCCCAGGAGTCTGACACAGAGGGTAGATGGGTTTTCACAAATCTCTTGATAGCAAAGACCTCCCTGTCTTTGCTTAACATATACGCACCCACAAATGGCGACGCCACATTTTGGTCCCGTATTTCTCAGTTACTGCTCAAATACCCATCAGAGAACGTCATCCTTGCAGGACACTGCAATCAAGTGATGAACCCGCTCATAGATAGAAATTCTATGTCCCTCTTCACCTCGAGCGCATCACATAAAGCCTTCATACAGACTATTCAACAGAGGAATCTATTAGACTCATGTAACTCATGTAACTCTGTAACCCATCCACAAGAGAATACTCTTTTTTCTCCCCTCCACACCAAACACAATCTCGAATAGACCATGTTTTTATTTCACGGAACATCTCCCAATCCCTGTGCTCTGCTGACATAGGCCCTATCCTCATCTCAGATCATGCACCTGTTTCGATTCAACTGGACATTTTGAACCAACCCACATCACCAAAAAAATGGTGTTTTAACAATTCCCTGCTCCTCGACCCTAATTTTAATTCGTCTTTTGTCTCTTTCTCTCAAGAGTTTTTTCATATCAATCTAACAAATGATGTCTCCTTTCACACAGTTTGGGATGCCTTTAAGGCCACTGCCCGCAATTTCATCATTAGATTTGTGTCCAATAAACGTAAAGCCTCTCGCATAAATCATAATACACTTCTTGCTAAAATTAAAAAACTTGAACATTCCTTCCACACCTCCAAGTCGAAAGACTCCCTTAACGATCTCATCAGTGCAAAGATTGCTTTTAATGAGTCCACTACTGAATAGGCATCTTTATACTTACTTAAATCCTCAGCAAAATATTACGGTGGCCAAAACAAATCGGGCAAACTACTAGCCAATTACCTAAAGATTAAACAACATAAACTTCATATAGACTCCATTGTAGACGATAACCAAACACCGAAATTCAAAGACTCTGAAATACTTCAAGAATTCGTACACTTCTATAGCTCTCTTTACACACCAGAAAACACACCCTCAGATATGGATCTTTCCCAATATTTCTCCACAATTCAAAAGTATACTAACCCCCAATTGGATTTAGCCCCTCTGGAAGCTGACCTTACACAAACAGAATTACTCAGTGCTTTAAAAACCCTTAAAAAGACAAGGCCCCCGGCCCAGATGGCTTCACAGTGGAATTTTATTCTCATTTCGCTTATCTATTACTCCCACAATTACACACTCTAATTTCTTTCTTTATCACCTCCTGCAACTCTACTGGATCCTTCTCTGAAGCTTTAATTTGTCTAATACCGAAAGCTGATAAGGATTTACGTTTTTGTAAGAACTATAGACCTATATCCTTAGTCAATGTAGACTATAAAATTTTCTCGAAAGCTTTAGCCATGAGATTGGAACCACATATCCCCCTGTTGCTTGGCAAAGAGCAATCAGGTTTTGTCAAGGGCCGAAACATCACTGACAACACACGCTTACTCTTCGACATCTTATCCAAATCATCACACTATCCAGACTCTTTGGCAGCAATTGCGTTAGATGCGGAAAAAGCCTTCGATAGAGTATACTGGCCATTCATCTTCCATGCTCTTAAGTGGTTCGGGTTTGGACCGAGAATCGCTTCCTTAATTGCCCTACAATATTCTGAACCTAAAGCTGCAATATCCACCAATGGCCTCATTTCCCCCTACTTCAATCTTAAACGGGGAGTTCGTCAAGGTTGCCCCTTGTCCCATTTTCTTTTTAATTTAGCCTTAGAACCCTTTTTGTCAAAGATCCGTCAGAATCACTCAATCACAGGATTTATCTCCGACCATCGGCAAATTAAATTAGCAGCATATGCTGACGACATTTTAGTTTTTATTTCCCAACCACAGTCGTCACTCACAGCATTCTTGGAAGAGGTGAAAGTCTATGGATTGGTTTCTGGTTACAAATTGAATGAAGGGAAGTGCGAGATATTACCATTAACCAAATACACCTTTAAAGATGATTTTAAAATCTCCAACTTTGCTTGGAATTCTAAAAATATAAAATATCTCGGCATCTGGTTCTCTCCCTCTTTGAAGGCATCCATATCCCTAAACATGGACAAATGCTATGCCAAACTTAAGACACTGACTGAGAGTTGGCATCCCCTTTACCTTTCTTGGTGGGGTCGTCTAGACACAATTAAAATGATGCTGACTCCTATAGTTTTGTATTTCCTTTCCAATATACCAATACCTATTCCATCTCATTCATTTTCAAAAAATTAATTCCTTTTTAATTTCCTTTTTATGGAATGCTAAAAAACCAAGAATGGCGTTACAGAAATTAACAAGACCAAAATCCGAAGGTGGGGTTAACTTTCCCAATTTCTCCACCTACCACAAAGCCTTTCAGTTAAGACAACTATCACATTGGATCACCAATCAGTCTGAGGATAAACACCTTTGGGTTGATCTTGAGACCTCATTCTTAACTCCCTTTTCATTTCAGGAATATATCTCTTTTACCCGCAAGCCACAAAAAATATCTACTCCCATAATTAAGCAATCATGCAAACTATTATCCATCGCACCCCACTTAGCTATACAAGACTCAGATACTTTTCTCAATTCCACAATTTGCACAACAAACAAATCCTTCTGAACAGGAAACCTATATACTGGAAGGCTTGGAGAAACAAAGGCCTGCGTTGGGTTCTCAATTTTTCAATCAAGGCTCGCCTATTCGATTTACACAATTACAAACCCGATATCATTTGCCTTCTTCCTTCAAACCCAAATTTTTAGCACTGTAGAACGCAATACTCGTTGCGTACGCTCAAATTAAAACTTCACCTTCCTCACTCCCCCAACCCCTTTTTCCATGGCATAATCTTTTGCTCACGAACCCCCAAAGCTTCCATTCTCTACTCTCGCTTAATGGCGTCTCCTGAGAATCGAGACAAAACCAAAGTAGAACTATCATGGGAATCTGATCTTGGAACAGAATGGCCTATTTCTTTATGGAACAAAATTTGGACGAAACTCAGGAAATCCTCCAGGGCGGCCAGTACCACACAGACACTCTTTTTTATTTACAACCGACTGTTTCTTACCCCCGCTTACCTTAATAAGATATGCAATACAAATCCCACCACCTGCTGGTCATGTTCCCAAGGTGACGCCGACCTAAAACACATTATTTTCACTTGTCCACAGGTTTTAAAATTCTGGGAACAGGTCTGGTACCAAATTAATATTATTTTTCACACCGTAGCCCCCTTATCCCTTACCAACATTTTTTTGGGCAGTTTATCACCGGATTGGAACAGAGGACAATTCCAACTGCGACTTATTGACATGTTAATAGCTGTAGCTCTGCAGCAGATATCAAAAAATTGGAAAGATTCCTCTAAATTGTCTTACCTAGCTTGGTGGAATGCAGTGTGCCACAACCACCGCTTAGATACAGCATTTGTTTATCCCATCTCTCTTGCCACAAAACGATTACATCTTTGGGATCCCCTTATGCAATTTCTAAACGACACAGCGAAAAAATCTTCCCTACCTACTCCGTCTATGCAAGAAGTTGCCAAGCCTCCATGACTTCCTATTGTTGGTATATAACTTTGTTTAACCTATCATTTCTTAGATTACCTTTAAACTTTGTATTTCAGATATGTACTGTTATTTGACATTAATGCGGACTTTTGACCATATCTATATTATTCTATATGGTATTTTCCTATTATTTCAACAGTCAGTATGAATTAATATCATTCCTTACTACTCTTTCTTGTATCTATGCATGGATAAATAATTGTCTATACGAAGTATTGTTTTTATGATCATATTCATTCTTTCAATAAAACCTATTTTGAACTTAAAAAAGGAGTACATATAAGGGCATATCCAGAGTGGGAAACTATCTGGACACTGTTGGTAAATGCCCAAATAGGTACAACTTAATGGGTAGTCACTACCTTTTATGCATGGGCCTACCCAGGAACACACATAAAATCTGTCCCTACAACTGCATTTTCAGATGTGGTACCATATTGGTGTGCTCTTCACCTTCTACGTGCACTTTATTCTAATCAAATGCCAACCTGAATCATGATACAGTGGCACATGTATGCTTTAATTAATTTCTGAATTGGGACCTCAGTTCTTTACAGCTGTCACTGGGTAATGAATGGTACCTCAATAAGCACATCTATTAGTTTCTATTAATTGTTGGTTTATCGGGGTGATAGTATTTATTAATTCTCTGGTTACTTTATAATTGATGTCTGTTAGAACTGGGGGTCTCTAGTTGGCAGAGGTAGGTACCTTTGTCCAAATAGGGACCCTTGCTTCTAGTCAGGGTAAGGGGGATACACTAGTAAAATAACCCCTGCTCACCCCCTTGGTAGCTTGGCACGAGCAGGCAGGCTTATCTCAGAGGCAGTGTGTAAAGCATTTGTGAACACATACAGTAACCCAGTGACGACACTACAGATGGACACCACACAGGTTGTAGTATAAAAATAAGTATTTTTTATATAGACTTAATATAAGACCCAAACGACAAAAATCCACAATACAATACGAAAAATATGACTGTCAAATGGTAGAAAATAGCTCAGTTCAATAAAGATGATAAATGCGACACTTTACTCTCAATGTACCTTACACGCAGAAAAGAGGATGCATCGGTTTCTTACTGCGGCCCGGTTCCGATGCGTCGAGATGGCGCTCCGATGCGATGACGATCCGGTGCGATGCGAGAAAATGGCGTCTTGCTTACGATGCGACAACGTAGACGGGATGCGTGCACACCCGATGGCCGTGCGGTGACTCGGCGATCTTCTGAGCCGCGACAGGCCCTGCGACACGCTTCTCCGGTGATGTGCCGACGTCCTCTGTGGCGGCACGCTTCTCCGGGGATGCGAGGCGCTTCGGTGATGCGATGGCGATTGCGGCAGCGGCGGCACGCTTACTCTGCGATGCGACGACAGCTGCTGCGGCGGCAACACGCTTCCTCTTCACTGAGTCGCGCTTCCAGCTCCCAGTGACACGCAGTCTCTCAGAAGGCCCAACAGCAGTAGGCACTTCAATTCCCAGCAAGGGAATTCAGGAGGGGAGCTGGGGGTGAAGTCTTGTATCCCTGAGACTTCAGGCAGGAGGCAAGCTCAATGTTCAAGCCCTTGGAGATCTTCTTCAAGATGATGAAAGCACACTCAGTCCTTTTCTCCTTTCTTTGGCAATAAAGTAACCACTGCAGGCCAACCCCAACAACACGCAGCATAGGGGTAGTCTCCTCCATCAGCTTCCTGGTTCTTCTCCTCAGCAAAGGTTCATCTTGATTCCCAGGAGTGATCTAAAGTTTCGGGGTCTGGGCCCCAATATTTATACGAGCAAATCCTTTGTCCTCTGAAGGCAGAGGGTCCTGTACCTAGTCCAAACCAGTTCTGGGGGCATTCTGCCAGTGCACAACTTCTTCCTTTGTCAGTGTGGGCCAGGGTCATCAGACACACCACAGGAGGTGGAGCCAGCATTGTGGAAGGCAGGCACAGCCCTATTCAGGCCCAGGTGCTACTCCTCCCACCATTCCTCATGCAGATAGGTCTATTCAGCCTAGTGCTGACTCACCCTGTCTCCTGGAGTCCCCCAGCCCCTGTCACTCACAAACCCAGACATACAATACACAAGCTAGCAGAGGCAGGCTGGATGGTTAGGCAAGAAAATACCTACTTTCTAAAAGGGGTATTTTCAAACACAGAATGCTAAAACCAACTTTACTAAAAGATGTATTTTATCATTCTGAGTTCAGGCATACTACATTCGTTTTTCTACAGTGTTCCCTGGTTCAGTTAGGATTATAAGATGTTATAATCAAACTGCCCATTCTGGCCTATAGGGACAGGTAGCCTTGCAATAGTGAAAAACAAAATTGGCTGTAATTCACTATCAGGACATGCCACACACATCAGGGCATGTCCTACCTCTTACATACAATGCACCCTGCCCGCAGGCCTACTTTAGGGGTGACTAACATGCAGAAATGGGAAGGTTTGGGGACTGGTAAATTGGTGCACTTACCAAGTCGACATGGCTGTACCAGACTGCACATAGGCTCTGCAATGGCAGGCCTGAGACCCGCTTTCCAAGCTGCTCCGGTGGGTGGCACAACCAGTGCTGCAAGCCCACCAGCAGCATTTGATTTACAGGCCCTGGGCACACGCGGTGCACTATACTAGGGTCTGACAGTAAGTCAAATAAGCCAATCATGGAGTCACTAATCCATACATCAATTTATCATAGGGAGCACTTGCACTTTGGCACTGATTTGCAGTGGCAAAGTGCCCAAAGCATCTAAACCAGCAAAAATAGGTCAACAACAGAGGAGGCATAGCGAAAAAAATGGAAGGGAGACCCACGCCAATGGTACCAGGTCTAACAATGCCATTTAAAATCAAATAACTACCTCAGACTTAGGGGCCGATTCCGATTCGGGCCGGAAAACATACCGACCGACTCGGTGCGGGAATGTTGTCCGACCGACACGTACCGGCGCTGCCCGACCCGCGTAGTACGATGAAATGCATGTGAATCACGACCGACTCGTACGGAACACAAGCCGAACGACCGAACCGCACGGAAACAAGCTATCCGGCCGGGAAACTACGCGAATCGAACTGACCGACACGCACCAGGAATGAACCCGACAGAAACGTACCCGCGAACTCCGACCCGCGCAGTACGATGCAATGCGTGTAAAACCAGACCGAGTCGCACGGAGCCCAAGCCATACGACCGACACGCATACAAAACCCAGCCGAAGCAACCCAATACTCAGCGACCGACGCGTACGCCGCACATGAAACCCAGCAGGAACACAGCTTGAAAGACTCGGAGAAGCCCGCACGATCCAACTGCAGCGTCCTACTCGGTCAGTAGAACATCTCCTACATGCCTAAAAAACTCAAAGGAAAAAATTCAAAAAAAGGGCCAAACAAGCAATGACAAAGTCAATAAATACAGGGGGAAAAAAACATGGAACAAGGACACACCCCAACTCCACCCATATAAAGGCAACAAATCCCTACCATGATCCTTTGCAAATTCAACTGACCTGCCAGCACAGAACACCATCAGACAGCAACCACAGACACACTCACAACTCATCCATCACACAAGCCACACACCATTAGCACCTCACAAATAGCACCCTCACATACACCCAGCAAAACCTACACTCACCCACCCTCACTTGCACACTCACACACATCAATCCCCACCACCACCCATCACCATGCCCCCAAAGAAGAATCCAAAGTTCCTAGACAGTGAATTGGAAGTCCTGGTAGATGAGATCCTCAGGGTAGAGCCACAGTTGTTTGGAACATTGGTCCAACAGACCCCCATGTCGCAGAAAACCAAGATGTGGGAGAGAATCGTCGACAGGGTGAACGCACAATCACCATGTTTGCGCACAAAGGAAGACATCCAGAACAGGTGGTATGATGTGCGCAGGAGGGTCAAGGACCTACTCAAGAAGGATTACGCCTTGAGTCAGCGCACCGGCAGTGGCGCTCCTGCCAAACCACTATGCCTCAGGCCCTGGGAGGAGAAGGTGCGGCCATCCTACCACCAGTGAGCGTATATGGACTATCAAACATCCCAGAGCCTGGTGAGTACACAACCAATATACCCAATATTGTGTGACAATACACACACATCACTGTCAAGGGGATAGTCAAACCATGCACCCTTAGCAAATCCACAGCAACCAAAAGATAATCATCCCAAGATGTGTATGTTAGTCAGATAAACACAATACATGCCATCTCATAGTGATATGTAACTGTGTCATGACATGTACAAACCTAGCAACAAATAGAGCAAGGCAGTGGCACAAATCTAACCAACAAACACAGTCAGATATTTTGCCACCACTAGAACACCAGCTCACAGGGAAGCTCACTGAAATGAAGGAATTGTGTGTATGCTGGTGAAGTGAGTGTAGCCAATAGCATGATGGGAGTTGTAGTCACAGATATTGGTCACCCTCACAATTTGCCCATCAACACCAATCTGAACCATGCTCACATCACAGGGAGTGGAAAAGAACTGACAAGATGGCTGACACTGGGTACTGCTGTGGGGAGCACAAGGCCCTGCTGGGAACTGTGCACCAACAACAGCAGGACACCACTGACTGACATCCTGAAAGCCAACTTGCACTCCCTGCAATGGAAGCACGTTCCATGGTGGGATATCTGGCTGGGTGGGTAGGAGGAATGACAGCTCTGACCATAGTTACCAGCAGCTTTTCTCACACACCCCCTTAACACAAACTCCACACAACTCACCTGGGAGAATGCATTGCCTCACACTCTAATTAAATATCCCACAAAGAACTACCACACTGGGTTATGCTGTGTGAAGCATAGGGACACTTTTGGGACTTGTAGCCAAACAAACGCCAGGACAACACTGTCAGCCATCCTGTCAGCATAGGCACACTACCCCACAGGGAAGCAGAGTCAAAAGGAAGGAAGTATGTGCATGCTGGGAAGGGGGGTGTAGGCAATAGCATGATGGGAGTGGTAGTCACAGCTCAACATCCCCCACCCACATGGCCCAGCAAGCTCACACTGAAGCATGCACACCTCACAGGGATTGAAAAGCCACTTCAAAGATGTCTGACACTGGCCTCAGCTGTGGGGAGCACAAGGCCCTGCTGGGAACTGTGCACCAACAAACAACAGGACCACACTGTCAGCCATCTTGCCATTGCTGTCACACTCACACACAGTGAAGTCCACTCAAAAGGAAGGAAGTATGTGCATGCTGGGAAGGGGGGTGTAGGCAATAGCATGATGGGAGTGGTAGTCACAGCTCAACATCCCCCACCCACATGGCCCAGCAAGCTTACACTGAAGCATGCACACCTCACAGGGATTGAAAATCCACTTCAAAGATGTCAGACACTGCCCTCAGCTGTGGGGAGCACAAGGCCCTGCTGGGAACTGTGCACCAACAAACAACAGGACCACACTGTCAGCCATCTTGCCATTGCTGTCACACTCACACACAGTGAAGTCCACTCAAAAGGAAGGAAGTATGGGCATGCTGGGAAGGGGGTGTAGGCAATAGCATGATGGGAGTGGTAGTCACAGATATTGGTCACCCTCACAATTGGCCCATCAACACCACTCTGAACCATGCTCACATCACAGGGAGTGGAAAAGAACTGACAAGATGCCTGACACTGGGTACTGCTGTGGGGAGCACAAGGCCCTGCTGGGAACTGTGCAACAACCAACAGCAGGACACCACTGACTGACATCCTGAAAGCCAACTTGCACTCCCTGCAATGGAAGCACGTTCCATGGTGGGATATCTGGCTGGGTGGGAAGGAGGACTGACAGCTCTGACCATAGTTACCAGCAGCTTTTCTCACACACCCCTTAACACAAACTCCACACAACTCACCTGGGAGAATGCATTGCCTCACACTCTAATTAAATATCCCACAAAGAACTACCACACTGGGTTATGCTGTGTGAAGCATAGGGACACTTTTGGGACTTGTAGCCAAACAAACGCAAGGACAACACTGTCAGCCATCCTGTCAGCACAGGCACACTACCCCACAGGGAAGCAGAGTCAAAAGGAAGGAAGTATGTGCATGCTGGGAAGAGGGGTGTAGGCAATAGCATGATGGGAGTGGTAGTCACAGCTCAACATCCCCCACCCACATGGCCCAGGAAGCTCACACTGAAGCATGCACACCTCACAGGGAGTGAAAAGCCACTTCAAAGATGTCTGACAATGGTGCTCTGTTGTGGGGAGTACCAGGCCCTGCTGGGAACTGGGCACCAACCAACAGCAGGACACCACTGACTGACATCCTGAGAGTCAACCTGCACCCACTGCAAGGGTGGCATGCTTCATGGTGGGATAACTGGGCTGGGGGGAGAAGGAGGTCCGGATGTCAACCAAATACCACCAATGCTGGTCATGCACACACCTCAACATCCACATTGAAATGCATCAGGTTGGCAGGACAATGAGCCACACCAATATCAACCTCTGACTGTGACAACTTAGGACAATGCAATGTACAGGGCCGCATCCAGAGGTACAGTCACAACTGTCATGTGTTTGAACCATTGATGCCTGCAGAAACATAACATACATTGTGTGTCTCTTCCAAAAACAGGTGATGATGGGGACACAGCAGCAGATGAGGAGGTGTCCCTGTCCCAGGCTCCGGGGGACCCTGAGCTCTCTGGTGTGGAACAGCCTCTGCCCTCATCGGATGGCGAAGACCAACCTGGCACCTCCGGTGTGAGTCATCATGCAGCGCCAGCAGGACCACCATCTGCACCCCCTGCACCCATTCCTCCAACATCTGCCAAAACACAGACCACCCCCGCCGACACGGACAGACCAAGGACACTGAATGACAACAGCACAGGGACCACAGCCCGCCGTGAAGCAACGGACAACAACCCCAGTACCAACCCCCAAGGGGGCCTAGGGTCATCTGTGCGTGCCACCGCAGCTCCCGCACGTGTGGCCAGGGGTGGTGGGAGGGGTGGTAGGCAGAGGTTGCTGTTTGCAGAGGGGTCTGGACTGCATGATGACCCACAACTGGCACGCATTGCTGATGCGTACCAGAATAGCACCGGAGAGGTCAGCCAGGTAGTGGGGATCCTCAAGGACATTCAACAGCAGCAGGCTGCCCATCATGCCCGCTTGGACTCCCACATGTCCCGTGTGGAGACACACATGTCCCGTGTGGAAACACACATGTCTGGCATGGAGTCCAAGTGGGACACATTGGAAGAACTGACAGTGGTGCAGAGGGACATATTGACATGCCTCCGCCAGATTAGCACCAACATGTCCACACCTCCCTGTGTGCCCACAACATCTGGTGCCGCAACAACTGCAACTGCCACAGGGAGGGAGGATGACTCTGGTGGAGAGTCCTCTGCACCGCAGCGGCCTGCACGTGAGGGTCCCCCCAGAAAGAAGAGGGGTCGTCCGAGGAAGGACAACTGAGAGGCCGATGGCCATGTACATCCCCCAGGAACCCAACACCTGTTCTGGAAATTCTCCTTTGTGTGAAAACTGTTCACCCTGTCGAATGCAACCCAACTCTCCCACATGACATGGGGAGTTTCATTTGGACTAATGTATCAGATGACTGTGGACTTTACTCAGGACATTTCTGCTACCAACACTTCCAACTCATCTGGGAACTTTGGATTCCAATACCAATGTACAGCACCCACCATCCTGTGCGCTATCCTCACACATGTATGTAAATAAACTCACTAATACACCATACTTGCCTCTGTTGTGATTCCAACGTTGTTTTTGTCATGGAGATGATGATCTGCTAAATGACACTGTCCATGCTAACTGCCACAGCAAGTTCAACACCGTCATGTGAGTCATGGCGACGTGACACATATGAGGGAGACACACCCCTAGGGCTACGCAACACATAGACACCAGGGCCATCTGACTCATCACCTACACTGATGTTGCCAGGAAATATAGTGGAATGCACAGACACCACACCTATTCAGAGTCTGTGTTAACTAGCCCACAGGTGCAGTAAGCAAATGTCAGTCAGATGTGTGACCACAGACAACGCACATCCCAAAGTGAAGCACAGGTTTATTACACATTTGTAACATGTTGTTTCCACTACAAATGCAAGGTAATCCCACGTGGCAGTGGCCACACAGTCAACAAGTGTAGAAGAAATAAAGTCCAGGGGTGTGTGGCACAGCACCTGTAGGGAAATGACTGCTTCCACCCTGAAAGCTGAATCATGGTGTCGGGGGATCCGAGTTGACCAAACAACTCTGAAAGTACCATGTGAAGGACAGACATGACACACAGTCAAAAGCACTGAAGAACAGGACATAACTGCAATACTCATGCCCAAAACATGTCACAAGATACCTACACAAAACCAAGTTAGCATGTCAACACTGTTGGGGAGTACAGACTACCTGTAAGGACACATCGCTGCACGCATCCAGTCAAGTAGCACATGGCCACACTCAAACAGCACCAGAGCACCACCCACACATATCATGCAAACTCACATCATTGACATGACATCTCTGGATACTCACATTCAGCTGAAGAAGTTGGTGATGAGCTGTGTGCAGACATCACCCTTATCATCATCATCATCACTGGCATCGTGGCCCAGGCCAGGATCCTCCACAGGTGGCGGATGTTGGTCATCGTCATCCAGGATGAGAGGCAACTCCTTCCGCACTGCCAGGTTGTGTAGCATGCAGCAGACGATGACAATCTTGCACACCTTTGCTGGGGCATATGGGAGGGCCCCTCCTGTCTTGTCTAGGCAGCAGAAGCGGCTCTTCAGGAGACCAAATGTCCGCTCGATCACTCTCCTGGTCCGACCATGTGCCTCATTGTAGCGCATCTGGGCTGGTGTCACAGGGTTCCTGAGGGGTGTCAGCAACCACAGCATGTTGGGGTATCCGGAGTCACCTACATACAGACAATTGCACATTAGCTGAGTTGGAAAAGAGGGCGGAATACAACATTGCAGAACACACACAATGGTACAAAGTCAGTACACACCGACAAGCCAGGCACGCTGGTTCTGCATCTGTGACATCATCCTCGGGATGCGATTACTCCTCATCACGTAGGCATCGTGTGCCGAACCGGGGAAACGGGCACACACATGTGAGATGCTCATATCTGCAAGACATACCACCAGAGCATTGATCGAATGGTAATGTTTCCTGTATGCCTGCTCATGTGCCTGTGGTGGTACCAAAGCCACATGTGTCCCATCAATGGAGCCAATGACATGTGGCATCCTCCCCAGGGCATAGAAGTCACTCTTGACGTCCTTGAGTTGTTGACGTTTAGGGAAATAGATGTACTGGTTCAGGTATCTCAACATTGCCTCCAAAACATTGCGTAGCACACGGCTGAACATGGTCTGTGACATCCCACCAGCAGACGCCACAGTGTGTTGAAAGGTACCGGTGGCAAAGAAGTGTAGGGCTGCCATCACCTTCACCTTGGGGGTCAGCGCTGCAGGGTATGGCCGGCCAGGTTGCAAATGTGGGGCCAACCGCACCGCCAATTCCTCAATCAGCGCCCTGTTGAAGCGGTACCGTCGGATGCAGTCACGTTCAACCATCGTTGCAAGGTCAGGGAATGGTCTATGGACAGCTGGTGCCCTGCAGTGCATAGGTGAAGAAAGAAAGATTGTCAGTCACCCCACATATGTGGCATAGACCATACTCAATATCACATGATACATCATTACGAGACACAAGTACCTGATGTGTGTGCCGTTCTGTATGGACATATATGGCACCTACATGGCCAACATCTAACATCACTGTTCAACATGTGTTGACAACAAGTTCCAGGTTGTGCTATGGGAAATCATTAGGCTGTGTCACAGTACCCATGTACTGCTGTCACGTTCCAAACACACACCACAGTGACATGTGAGGACAGATGTGCCACAGGCATCACAGCTCATTGACAGGTAGATTCCCAGGGACCCTGTATTGCCACATGGACACTGGCATGACATGGCGTATCATGTACACGTCAGCAAAACAACCATGACTCCCACAGGTAGTGGCCCCTGTTGCCTCTGCAGGACAGACATGGACGTCTGTGACACACACACGCACAACATCAAAGTCCATGCACAAACAACGTGGATGTGGAGACTGTCTCCCATTGTGCACATGGAATCAGAGACATCGGAAACACATCATGCACACAGACTGTGGAGGGCCATCACTATTGTGGCAATGGGTCACCCTGTGACGTACATACCTTCCCACATGGGACTCAGGGGGTATGTGACATGACATACACATACACAACCTGGAAATGTGACCATGCCACATGCTCTGAAATGAACAGTTGCACACCACAGTGGTCATGTGCACAACACACAAAGGATTCTGTCCCCATGAACACGTGCACAGCCTGGGAGTGGCTGCCCCCAAGTGCCACCCAAAAAACCACATGTTGACCCCCATACACAGAAAAGGTAATGCAGCCTTACATGCCTTAGGATACAGTGTGGACAGGCTGTGGTGTTGTAGGTGTGCCCCTGAGTCCCTGACAAGTAAATGTGGCTGGCATACGTTCACCAGTGACAACCATGGTGACATATGCGAGTGACTTGTACAGGGACGCGTCGTACAGCAATGGACCGATCCATGTGCACGCATTGGCCATTGCATATGATGTGGACGGATACGCGTCGTACAGCAATGGACCGATCCGTGCGCATGCATTGGCCATTGCATATGATGTGGACGGATGCGTGTTGTCATCCGAAATACGTTTTGTACAGCAATGGACCGATCGGTGCGCACGCATTGGCCATTGCATATGATGTGGACGGATGCGTGTTGTCATCCGAAATACGCGTTGTACAGCAATGGACCGATCGGTGCGCACGCATTGGCCATTGCATATGATGTGGACGGATGCGTGTTGTCATCCGAAATACGCGTTGTACATCAATGGACCGATCGGTGCGCTTTGCATTGGACATTGCATATGATGTGAACGGATACGCGTTGTACAGCAATGGACCGATCAGTGCGCACGCATTGGACATTGCATATGATGTGAACGGATACGCGTTGTACAGCAATGGACCGATCGGTGCGCACGCATTGGACATTGCATATGATGTGGACGGATTCGTGTTGTTTTTCGAAATACGCGTTGTACAGCAATGGACCGATCGGTGCGCATGCATTGGCTATGGCCTGACATGGTAACGGACGCATTTTCGAAGCTTGTACGAGTCGGATGCAGTGAATTCAGTTGGCCAGCCACAACAATGTTGCAAATTCTTGGGTGTCATGAAGTTAAACTTTTGAAGGATGCTGTGGGCGTGTATAAGTGGTGCAATTCCATGGATTGGCCAGATTCAGAAGATGCAAACGACTTGGACCTATCACTTTGGACACATGGGACAGTATCTGCCTCTGCAGCACACATATAATGCTGGCTGTTCCCCTGAGAGCTCACTTGCCTGCACTACATGCTCCAGGATGACATCTGCCACCACCACTGCTGCTGTCTCTGCATCCTCTGGCTACTGCTATGGCACGTACTGTGGATAGAGCCCCAGCCTTCAGCACTGAGGAGAACCAGGCCCTGCTGGACAGCCTCCTTCCACAGTACAGCAAGCTGTATGGGAAACCAGGGGAGCAGGTGAGTGTGCTGTCCACTGCCTTACTAATTGTGCATGTTGTCTGACTAGCAAGACGTACAGTGTGTACACCAGTGGGTAGCATGCTCACTGAGTAGTTGTCACCCCCCAAAGTGTGTAGTCACATGCACTGAACAGGTATAGTGCAGTAACAGTGCATTCCAACAAGGTTTTACTTCCCAGCCAATGATACCATGTAGTAACTGCTGGCAAACTGTTTATAGCCATAGTTGCACTACCTGTGTAGATCATATGCCCCTGTGATTGAGACATGTATATCCAACTGTGTGATGCACGGAAATGTTGCATGTGTAGTAATGGCCTTTTCACTTTGTCATCCTCACAGGTTGATGCCCACCAGAAGCAGGAGATATGGCTGACCATCATCCGGGCAGTACGATCTGTGGGGGTCTACAGGCGCAGGATCCGCGACTGCCAGAAGAGGTGGCAGGACCTTCGGGGCTGGACCCGGAGGATCGCAAGGGTCCAGCTGAAGCTGTCGCCTCCTCGCAGGAGGGGCGGACACCGGACCCTGACCCCCCACATGCTCCGGATCCTGGCGGTGGTCTTCCCTGACCTGGATGGGCAGCTGAAGGCCAGACAGCAGCAAGGAGGGGGTAAGTGCTAGCCTCAACTGTGTACTATGACTGACATGCTCTATGCATTCCTTTAGCCTGGTTCCACTTCCACAGTACAACTGTCATGTCGTCCTGGACTCATGTCCCTCACTTGTGTCATGCCCCCTCCTCATCTGATACACAGGTGTGGCCCTTACAGTCTGTGACTTAGGTCACTTGGGTACTGTGTACTTGCAGTTACCTGTGGTTCAAGTTGGGGACAGCATCAGTTACAGGAACTTTGTGGTGGGCTGCATGGGTGGTACAATTGCTCACATTGCCTGTGATCTGACATGTACTCTGGGTATGGCTTTAATATGTGTTCCAATTGCTGCTCTGACTCACCACAT
Organism: Calotriton arnoldi; assembly: GCA_963921515.1. Lineage (NCBI taxonomy): Eukaryota > Metazoa > Chordata > Amphibia > Caudata > Salamandridae > Calotriton > Calotriton arnoldi. The sequence goes on from CAWUFW010001962.1 coordinate 1,106,214, forward strand.
GTCTGGGGTATGTGCCACACACCCATGCTGCTGCAGAGACCAAGTTAGGGGCCTCAGAAGTATGAACATCATGTGTGTGACACATGCATAGCCACCTGCCTAGTGTTCAGGGTAATACCATGTTGCACATGGACCAGGACTGTAATGCCTACTCCGTACATCGAAGGCACTCTGTTCTCCCACTCCCATGTGTCAGCATACATATTGGGCATTGTGAAGAGTGCACTCAGGTGTCTACCTCTGTGTCACCGTGGTGTGGCCTTGCTATTTGGACTCCTGGAGTGTTTAACAATTTGGGGTGGCCAGCCATCTGAGTTATGACTATGGGATCTGCACATAGGTCAATGCATAGGTCTCTGATCCCTTGACTGTGCACAATGTTGTATGAAACATTGAGGTGCAGGCAGCTTTGGTTCATTCTCATCAGACGGTGAAGTGCTCATGTGTATGGATTTGTGTTTGCAGTCACTCAAATGTCTCATTTGATTGACGTGGGATCATCTCAGTCCTCATGATGTGGGTGGCCAGGGGTGCACATGTGCACCTGTCAGCTACAGGGCTTACATTTCTAAAACTCCCCTGATTGTGACACAGTGCAGACTGGTGTTGTGTGTATGCACTGCCCCTGTGACAGGAGACAGTTATGACTGACTTGCCAGACAGGCCTGTGCCATGACATTCCAATCGCAAAGGGTGTTCCAGCAGTGGTGTGATATGTCCTGCATGCACACCATTGTTGCATTGTCTATTAGGACATGAGGACATCATTGTGTCTGGTGATGGAAGCAAAACCCGCATATCAACAGAGACTTTGCCCATCACTTTTCCTGACACATTTACTGAGTCAGTGGCAGGAGATGGCATGTGTTTGGAGTGACACATTTCCATATATACTCTTGGATGTCCAACAACTGTGTATGTGGTACATGTGTGCACATATGATTAGTCGCATACAACAGGCAGCATACAGATGGGTGCATGGACAGGTAGGATATGTGTGGCATGACTGACTGTTAGGCAGACAATGGGCTTCTTCAAATCAGTGTCAGCACTAATTGCAATGTCGAGCAAATGATGGCAGGGCTTGCTCTGTGATGTGCTGTACTTACTGTGGTGTGTGTGGTCAGTACAGGTGACTAATGTTGCTCTGTTTATCCTGATTGTTTGCAGATACATCCACGGCCACAGGAGGAGACAGCTCCACGGACCAAGAGGAGCGGCAGAGCCAGACTGGGTCCACTGCAGGGGAGAGCGAGGGACCCAGTGGCACGGTGGGTGAGGGGAGCCACACTGAGGAGACCTCAGCTACGACCACCTCGGCTGGGGAAAACAGCACTTCCAGTGAGGACTCCCTTGTGGAGGCGGGTGTCAGCAGACCAGAGGCAACGGCAAGCAAGTCTGTCCCCGCCACCACCACCATCTCCACCCTCCCATCTGCTCCCATCCCACATGTCCATGGAGGCTCCCGTGTAGGGGAGCGTGTCTCCTTCATGCCAGGCACCGCACCCCCTGCCTCTGTCCCCCCTGCTGCCCTGAGTGTGGAGTCTGCCCATGGAGGCTCCCGTGTAGGGGAGCGTGTCTCCTTCATGCCAGGCACCGCACCCCCTGCCTCTGTCCCCCCTGCTGCCCTGAGTGTGGAGTCTGTGGACTTACTTAAGCAGATCCATGTAGGGCAGACATCAATGCTGAGTGTCCTCCATGCACACACGGGTCTTTTGACACAACTGGTGTCATTCATGGAGGGCATGTCATCTGGCATGTCTGCCCTACATCGGACCAATCAGTCCATGGCCTCCTCACTGACGGCAGCAGTGTCCCTCCTGCAACAGTCCCTCACCCCTCCTACCTCTGCCCCATCCACAATACCCAGCACCCTACCTGTCCCAAGCACACACACACCGGCACCGGCATGCACCAGCACAGACACAAGCAGCACACAGACACACACGCCAAAATCCACACGCATGCACAGTCAGGGGACTGATACCTCACTCACAGGGGATGGGGCCCAGACACACACACACGCATCCACGAGCACTGTGCAGTCCTCAGACAGCTCTCCCTCCAAAAGCCCTTCCCTTGCCTCACCTGCAACCCCCCCTCCCAGAAGCTCTTCCTCTGTGAGCTTGGCCTCTTCCCCACAGATACACCTGACACGAAGTTCAGGCGGAAGAGGCGACCACCACACACAGAGGGGAGTGCCCCTCACACCCGGACACCCTCCCCCAGGCACAGGCAGACAGAGGACCCCATTCGAAAGTCCCCCGGACCAGGAAGGGCAAGACCCCACCACCACCACCACGCAGCTCCACCACACAGTCTCTCTCCTCCATCCCCCAGGCCACCACTGCACAGGTTCCACCGCCACACCCTGCCCCAGGTTCCCCCACACACCGATACCGCATCCCCAAACTGCTTAGGCCCCTCCCCCTACCACTTGCTCTTCCACCCCCAAACCAGATGCTCTGCCTGTTTGTGCCACTGGTGTGGAGACCGGGTCCCCCCCCTCTGTCCTGCCCACCTCATCTGCCCCCCTTCCACTCCCTTGGAGTTATGCACTGCAGTGGAGTCCACAACCACCCCATCTGACTTGGGCACTGCAGTGGGGACCCAGTCCACTCCATCTGACCGGCCCACTGCAGTGGTTGCAGCACCCACAACAACTGAGTTGTGCCCTACAGTGGTGCCGGCCCCCACTGAGTCAGACACCTCCACTGCAGTTGCCGGTGACACTCCTGCTCCCACCACCCCTTCACTGCCTCCTTCTGGCATCCCCTGATCCTGTCCCTGCGGTGCCTGGCCTGCCCCTTGTATGCCCCTCCGAGGGGGATGTCCCCTGTCCATACCAGTGCAGGCAAGCAATGGCTGACAAGTTGTCACGTATCACCCTGTTGGGACTGTGTATTTGGACTGGCCATTGGCCTTAGTTTCTTTTGGACTTCAAATTTTAATTTAACATTTGCTGAATAAAGCCTCTTTTTGTTTAATTGTGGTTTTTCTTTGGATGTACATGATGTAGATGAGTATCATCATGCATTTACAGTTGTAATAGTGTTCAGATCAGGAAAATGAAGTGTTGCTGTGATGGACTCCATGTGGTCCATGGGATATGTGTCCTAATGTAGTCTGGATCTATAGCATCCTTTGCTGCAGTCTGAGGGTGTAATGTTCAGCATTTGACACATGGATGTACGTTTTGCATTTGTAAATTAACATCTTTGGCTTACACTGATGCACATCTGGTGGGCTTACCACTGTTCAATGTTTCTATTTCCCTGACTGTGTGCCCATCTCCACTGGACATGCAGTTTAGCACATCAATGTTGAAGGACTCATCTGTGTATACAGTGCAACTTGCTTGACACATGTTTAGGGTGTATGCAGATGACTGACGTGACACTCCCATACCCAGGCTGATGTGAGCAGAGCCTTCAGTGTGTTGTAGTTGTTGACTCACTGACCGAGTGTTCTGCTGACATGTTTGAGTCGTGCACAGACAAGGTTTGGCACAGCGGACCTTCCACAGGAGTGGAGTGCCCTCATGGCAGTGTGTAATCCCATGAGATTGCCTGGGCCCATGTTGTGTGTTGTGTGAGCATGTCTGTGTGTGTTCCCTTCCCTTTTCCTACACAGGCTGTGTCCCTAGGGATGTTCCTGTTTGTGATGCTTGCTGAGTTGTCCTGTGTTCATCCAGCATCTTGGACCTGGTTTCTCCGGGATGTGGGTGCATGGCAAACTAATGTTCATGAGGTTGTCATCCCTAGTTGTCTTTGTTGTCAGGGCTGGGGATGTGGGCAAACGCAGATGGGACACAGTCAGGATTCCCCTTGGCACTTGTTGGTTACACAAGTCATGTAATTTACAGTTTGTGGTAGCTTTCAGTGATTGTGACACGTTGTGTGTGTGACTGCTGCCACTCCTCATGGTCAGAGCTGCAATGTTGGAAGTTGTCTATGTGTGTTCTTTGTGTGTCACCTTGGCTTCTTCATTGGTGTGTGAGTGTGGCCAGGATCCCATTGATTGGGGTGGATTTTACGTCATGCCCATGTACGGCGTACTGTGCAGTGTGTCAGACATTCACAAGTCTTGTTGACTGGCCATGTGTGATGGGTTTCGCACCTTAGTTCCCACCACCCCCCCTGGGATTGTCATGGGTGCATGTGCAATGTCACCAGTCCATGTGAGCTTCACAGCTGCACATTGGTGGAGATCAAGGTGTGTTGTGTTGAGTGTGTGCAAATGTGAGTTGTTGCACGGCTAGACCCCTACCTCCATATTGGCCTTGGCTGACAGGCCGTGCTGATTGATTTGTGCTTGTGTAGGTGTGATGGTAGTTAGTTGCTCAGGACACATGGCTGTGGTTCACTGTGTGAATGACATCTACCTTTGTCATCACAGTGGGATTATCATGCAGGCTAGTGTCACCACAATGTGGTGTCCCTGGGAGTAGTGCTGTGGTGGGTCTGTCTCTTGCTGTGTTAGTTGCTGTTCCTTCAAGCTTGTGTGACATGTGTAATTTGGGCTCCCTCTCATCTAACAATGCCTGATTGCCCACATAGGGGAATCCAATCCATGAGTTACTTTTGTGTGGCACTGTATACACATCTGTGTAATTGGGATTCAGGCCTCCTCATGTGTTGTGTGGTTGCCTGGGGACACTGGCACACCCCCCATCACCTGTTGTGTTTGATATGCAGTGTGAGGCTGCCTGTTTGTGTTTGTGCATCTGCACCACTGCATTGGCATATCTTTAGTGTGCCATTGGCTGTATGTTGTTTGGTGGATTTCCCCTGCTGTCCCTGGGACTCCTAGGTCATCAGTCAGCACAATAATCATGGTTTGTATGTCCCATTGCTGCCATGGTATGGTATTTGTTCACCTCACATCTACAGTCTCCATAGTATATCTACATTTGTGTGTCCATTGGTGCAGATATGTGGGTCTGCATTATGATGGTCACTTCTGTCATTGTGTAATTGATAAATGTTGACAATGTCAGCCCCCATGGGTGATGTTTGTCTGCACATGGCCAAAGGTATGTCTTATTTGCACTGCACTGTTTGCCTCACCCAATCTATGTTGCTATGGGACACAAGCACTACTTTGCCACTGATGTGTTTGTTGTTGTGTGACCAGGAATCATCCATGCTGTTTGGCAGTTGCAGCTTTTTCCATGACAACACTTACCTTTTGGTCACTGTGATGATGGGGGTTTAGACCCCATTGCCACAATGTTCAAATGTGCTTCAGCTATGGATCCCACACTTACATTTTGGTCACTGTGATGATGGGGGTTTAAACCCCATTGCCACAATGTTCAAAATGTGCTTCAGCTATGGACCCCACACTTACATTTTGGTCACTGTGATGATGGGGGTTTAGACCCCATTGCCACAATGTTCAAAATGTGCTTCAGCTATGGACCCCACACTTACATTTTGGTCACTGTGATGATGGGGGTTTAGACCCCATTGCCACAATGTTCAAAATGTGCTTCAGCTATGGACCCCACACTTACCTTTTGGTCACTGTGATGATGGGGGTTTAGACCCCATTGCCACAATGTTCAATTCAGCTTCAGCTATGGACACCACACTTACATTTTGGTCACTGTGATGATGGGGGTTTAGACCCCATTGCCACAGTGGTCATGGTCTGCTTGCATTGTGGAGGCCACACACATTTATGTGTGACACATGTGATAGGGGGTCACTTTGTATGTTCATTCTCATGTTCAGTGTTGTAGGCATTTGACACAGACTACACACGCTTGTCATGATGTTGGGGTGATGTCTTTTTCTGACATTCCTTATGTTGGAGTATGCTGGTTGTGTCATGCATTACCCATCCTATGAGTGGGGATGGTAGTGGTGGTAGGCATCCAGGCCCCCCTGAGTAGGGGTGGTGGTAGTGGTAGGCATCCAATACCCTATGAGTGGGGATGGTAGTAGTGACAGGCATCCAGGCACACATGAGTAGGGGTGGTGGTAGTGGTAGGCATCCAGGCCCCCATGAGTAGGGGTGGTGGTAGTGGTAGGCATCCATCCCCTATGAGTGGGGATGGTAGTAGTGACAGGCATCCAGGCCCACATGAGTAGGGGTGGTGTTAGTGGTAGGCATCCATCACCCTATGAGTTGGGATGGTAGTAGTGACAGGCATCCAGGCCCCCATGAGTAGGGATGGTGGTAGTGGTAGGCATCCATCCCCCTATGAGTGGGGATGGTAGTAGTGACAGGCATCCAGGCCCCCCTGAGTAGGGGTGTGGTAGTGGTGGGCATCCTTCACCCTATGAGTGGGGATGGTAGTAGTGACAGGCATCCAGGCCCCCATGAGTAGGGGTGGTGGTAGTGGTAGGCATCCATCACCCTATGAGTGGGGATGGTAGTAGTGACAGGCATCCACGCCCCCATGAGTAGGGGTGGTGGTAGTGGTAGGCATCCAGGCCCCCCTGAGTAGGGGTGGTGGTAGTGGTAGGCATCCAGGCCCCCATGAGTAGGGGTGGTGTTAGTGGTAGGCATCCATCCCCCTATGAGTGGGGATGGTAGTAGTGACAGGCATCCAGGCACACATGAGTAGGGGTGGTGGTAGTGGTAGGCATCCAGGCCCCCATGAGTAGGGGTGGTGGTAGTGGTAGGCATCCATCCCCCTATGAGTGGGGATGGTAGTAGTGACAGGCATCCAGGCCCCCCTGAGTAGGGGTGGTGGTAGTGGTAGGCATCCAGGCCCCCCTGAGTAGGGGTGGTGGTAGTGGTAGGCATCCAGGCCCCCCTGAGTAGGGGTGGTGGTAGTGGTAGCCATCCATCACCCTATGAGTGGGGATGGTAGTAGTGACAGGCATCCAGGCCCCCATGAGTAGGGGTGGTGGTAGTGGTAGGCATCAATCCCCCTATGGGTGTGTATGGCATTGGTGATAGCCATCCCGCCCCTATGGTTCTGCTATTGCTAGTGTATGTCATTTCTGCATCCATATGTGTGTGTGACATATGTTGGGTACGTGTCGTTTGTTTGTGTTGTGGGTGTTTGACTTACCGTCTGTGCCGTACGCGTCCGTACCGGTCCCGGTAATAGATGTAGAGTATTGGTAGGACCTGCGCGATGGGATTCATGGTTGGGTCGTCTCATTCGGGTTTCTCGTGGCTTCGACTCGTACTCGTCGCTGGCTTGTTCGTCTCGTCGCTGTGGATCGTCTTGTGGCGCGAATCGGAGCTTATGTACAGCTCTCCCGGATGCTCTGACGTGCCGGACGTAGCGACGGGTTCGGCGCGTACGGAAGGCGCATCGTACTAGTCCGGCCAGAAGGTGCTGTGTATTTGCTTCTGTGCGACTCGATTCGGCGTTTACGGATCCGGCTCGGGCGGGGAACAGGAGCTGGAATGGGTAAGTACGGCTCGCTCGGAATCTGTGCTGTTATGCGCATCGTACTTGCTCGTTCGGACGACTGTTCGAATCGGTCGGGAAACACGCATTCGGCTTGGTTTTTTTCCGGACGAATAGTGTTAGGTGCGCTTCCGGCCGAGATCGGAATCGACCCCTTAGTCCGTGTGTTTTGTATGTGGTAGGTGTCTCTGTGAGTTTTAATGCATCCGGTCTTTTTTAATGGGAGTTAAATAAGTGCCCAAAGTGTAATAACTCTGACTGGGTCAGAGAACAATGTGAGACAACTGCCAGAGGAGAGCACGTTAGTGCTTGCCCTTTACACAGGCGGCAAACAAAACTAACAGTTTGCCAGAAGTAAACATGGTGTGCAACGGCTTAAAAGGACAGCACTTACCGGCCAAAAGCAACAGATCAGCTCAATACGAACATATCATTCACCCACCCATCAACTATTTGCATAAGCATCAACAACTTCTCAACTAAAGGGATTTTTTTACAAGAAAAAGTAGCAATTTGTACTCGGGCTGATGACACATGCTGCAGTTTCCACAAAATAAAAGGAGTAATTAGGTTCTCTTCTTGATTCCCGTTTGTTGTTATTTTTACCTATCATCTGAGCATAAATGCCTTACTTGAACAGGTGGCGGGCAAAAACGTACATGCTGTTACTCTTACAATATCAAAACACTGTCAACACAAATGCTATGCAATGCACATTTAGATATTGTTTTTGCCTGGCAATTGTTTCAGAAAATAGTTTACACCGCACTGCAAAGTAGAACAGCTGATTTCAAGTGTCAATCACAGTAATTGCAGAGCAGTGATATTTTGCTTAGCTTGTGTCTGATGTTTTCCTTCGGAGGTCTTTAGACTTTGACAAACAAAAGAATGCTCATTGTAAATGGAGTTTAAAGTTAAACACAAAATTCAAAGAAAGAATGCAATTTTAGCATTTAAGTCTGCTATTAAAGGCAGGCAAAGGCACCGCCACCGCCACCCTCAAGCCTTACCCCTGCCACCACACTGCCATTTTCCACCACAAGTGCTGTTAATTACAGGGTCAGTCGGTTTTTGGCAGAGAATGGCGCAGTAGTGATGGATGCTAGCTTGGCATCGTCCTATTTTGCTAATGACCCTTTTGTGCCTGGTGACCCCCAGAGCCACCAGGTGGAACTCATATCCGACATAGGCCAATTAATTCAAATCAATTCTAGAGATTCCCACTGCACTGTCATGAACTGTAATGTTAAAGAATGTCTTTAATGTTCATTACAGGTGAAGGGATGCCTATAGTTCGAACTTTGTACAGGGGTGCCTGTGGAGCACATGAAAGATAATCTTAACGCTTACTATGGTGCCTTGTGACACGGGATTAATACATATTGTTCCTTCCTCCCAGCGCTCCGGCAATGGGAACTACAGCATCTGTCCATCCCTTATCTGAGGGAGGAGGCCATGTGCAAATCAAGTGGCAAATACTGGCATTTGTTTCTCACATTGCAATTTGTGTTGGCTGATGGTGGCAGTGGTGGCTGGCACTGATAGGAGTGGCAGGCGGGGAAGCGGGAGTGAGGTGGAGAAGGGGTAAATAAAAAAAGTTAAATGTACCTCCTGTCCGCGTCCCGCGTTGTCCTCGTCGCATCTCTCCACTCCATAACAGCCGGAATGGGAACAGGAAGGACACCAGAAACACCCAGGCTCCCCTAATCCAATCACAATGCTGCAATGCAGCGTTGTGATTGTTCTGAGCGCTGTGGGTCGGTGCTCAGACGGGGTCTGGGCATGTTCCGAGACGGCCGGCCAAACATTCTTGCGCACGTAGGGAGTGAAAACCATTCCTTCCCTCTCCTGCTCCTTCAGCAGAGTGGCATGCCCCGCTTCCCAAAGCTGCTGTGTCGCAACAAGAAAAAATAGAATGATAATAACATTGAGTTATCATTATTTCTTTTTTTTTTACACTGCTGAATTGCAGTGGGCAACGCTCCCCTGCCTTAGCGGAGGAGCTGCCACTGGATGGTGGAGGCATAAGTGCAGAGATAGCTACAGCTGATTGGTGGCATCCCCATCTTTGCCCTTACCTTTCAATTTTCATCTGTGTGGTTTAACCTTGAGAGGGAGGCTACTACATTAAGTGTAAACTATGATGCGTGTAATACAAGGACAGGCTAACTCACATCGTAGCTTAAACAATGGAATCGTTTAAAAGGGGCACTCACCTAACTTCTGTTCATATAAGTTTAAATATTTCATTGATTAGAACATGTTTCAGGGCAATGTTTCCTGGTGATTTTTATTGCTTCACTCATTCTTCATTCGTATAAGGAATTTTGTCCCCTCTTTTGAGGCACCCATTATGTTCTTTGAACCTATGCACACTTTAAAAAAAATTAAGTTACTTTACAAATAACTTAAAATTCAAAAACGACACATATATTTACAATAATGTATATCACAATAATGTAAACAAAATAAGATAAAAAGTAGAATGTAAATGAAAAAATTTAATTTTTTAAAAATAATATCAATATTACATTTACAAAATAACAACATCTTAAAAAAATAACATTAAAAAATAAGCAACACTAGCAAAAGTTCTGGACTTCAAAAATTGTTGGGCCTGGGAGGCATTATATTTACTATTCCTACTTCAACTTAAGCAAAAGCAGGGAATGTGTTGAAGTTTGGATGGATTAGATTTACCATTCCCACTCCAACATAAGCAAAATTAGAAAAACTGCTGGACTTTGAAGGGGATAGATTTACTGTTCCCACTCTAATGTAAGCAACAGTAGGGAAAGTGTAGGATTTCAGACGGGTTACATTTACAATTCTCACTCCAACGTATAAAAAATTTGGGAAAGTGTTGGACTTCAGAGGGGTTGTATTTGCTATTCCCACACCAACATAAGCAAAAAGCAGGGAAAGAGTTGGACTTAGGAAGAGTGATTTATTCCAAATCCTAATAATTGGTAGACAAACATTTAAGTAGCTAACAACATAACATTTTAAAACACATTAAAAATAAAAAAAATGCTCAATATCAATAAATAAAACTAAATGTAAATGCAAAAATTAATAATTCAGAAATATTTAAAAAACAGAATAAATACAGACTTAAGCTGCCCCTCACTGATGAGGCCCAACTAGGTTGAATTCATTGTGAAGTTGCGTGTGTTCTCGTTCATATGGGACATTGGCTTGCAGATTGGCTGCACTGTTCCTATTGAAAAAAGATCAGGTCGCATTTTCATAAAGTGACTCCTGTCTGAAGTGTCATAGTGGGTGAAAACAATACAATGTAATGCATTCCTAGTGATTGCTATTGTTTGAGACTCTTCTTTTAATGAGGGTAACTACACTACGGTCAGATTCAGACTGTAGGTTGTGTCACGAGTGTGCAATGTTAAATGGATGTTTATTAAGGAGAGCTTCAGGCAGGAATTGGAGCCTGATGGTAGGTCATGGCCGTCTGGAGAGTTGGGATTTTTGGGGGAAGAGCCTTGCATTTAGGGGGCTCTGTAATTGTGCCGTTGTGGGGAGTTGGGAATCTGGTCAGGCACTAGAGGAAATGCAGCCCAGAGTGTTATGACCTGGGAAATTGGGGTGTGGGGTGGAAGGACAGGGAAAATATGCAGTCAGCTTTTGAAAGTACAGACACTTTAGGCAAATGAGTGGTGCTAGGCAATTGATTGCTGATGATGGAGTGCAGAGAGTGTGAAGCTTGACTCCGAAGATGAGGTGTTGTGTAGAGGTGTGGAGGCCTTAGGTGTAGTAGATTCAGATCTGCTGTATTTTGTATGTTTGGAAGATATCTTTAAAAGCTAGCAAATGTCTTGTCAATGGCATGGGTAATGATTGTATCACTACTGTAGAGAATATTGAAGAGTTTTTCTGGTCAAGACATAATAGAAGACAGCATGTGAGCCTGTTGTCATCTTGGATTTCTAACAGCTTCATTTTTGAAAATGTTAGGATTTTTTATGTTGTGTTCTGGGATGAAGTAAAGGATAGTCTTGGTGATGTTTCTCATTGAATTGATATAGTTATCGGCAATGAGAGGTGCACTTTACCATCTTTCTGCATTTATTGAGATAGAAGATGGTGCAAGCAGGATAAAGAAGCTCTTTGTGACTGTCACCTTCTATGGTAGTGAATGAGCTTTCCATCCTGAGAAGAATGTGGAGGAGTTCTGTGATAGACACGGGGAGCCATATATAGCCTTTCTTATTTTTATTTTCATGTTTAATTGGCATTAGCAGATGGCTGTAGAGATTAAAGGTCATGAGTGTTCAATGTGTTCTTCCTACAGTAACTTATAATTAAGTTTATGCATATGCTTTCCAAATATTAACTCACTCTTAAAAATATTTCTACTTCAGTGACGTTAGCAGGTGTGTTCACGGTATTGTTTTCAGTTTGGTTTACACATATCCACAGCAAAGATACTATTTGAGATTTCTTCAATTCAGAAAAAAGCTTCTAATGTCACAAAGAAAAGGAGAGTGCTGAATGCTTAATTTTCTATTTCTGCATTAAAGTACATGATACTTTGTGCATTTGCATTCTGAAAGAAGTTTGTCTCACATAAAAAGTCCCAACAGCAGTGCAGCCTAAAGGAAATTTATGGGCCTCTTGATTTCCCTTATGTTTCCTTGATGACTAAGACAACTATTCATATTTATGGGCGTGCATGTCAATGGCCTACTTCCAATATGACTGACTTCAAATTACACACTATTAGGACCACAAGCAGTTAAAGTGATTTGAGAAGTGAACTATAAGAGACCCATGGTTTTCACTTCTACAGGCACTAATACTATGTCCCCATGGAGGTCATATGTCTCAGGCACTGTCAGGCCAAAAAGGGTAGAGGGTTTATAAAAAGAGGCAAAACCAAAGCCAGAGATGGAATGTGGAATAGAGAGTAGCTTATAGGGTAAAATAGGATTCTATCACTCACTTTATTAATATGATCCCTGTTACCCAAGCGTATCAGGCAAAGGGACTTGGGGCAGCGCTGTACGGCGCAGAGCTATGGGGGCATGTAAATGTAGCAGCCATTGAGAAGGTTGAAAATAATTTCATCAGATCAATAATGGAACTTCCCCGAAATGCACCACTCACACCCATGCGCCTAGATTTAGGAATGAGGAGCATCTCTCATGTAATTGCTCTTCGACCATTAGTCTACTGGATGCGCATAAGGGCGAATGATTCACAACTACCCTTGAAAGAGTCAATTCAAGACATACTATTATTAGACACTAAAGGGAGTATTGAGTGGTTCAATCACATTATGACATGGCTGAATAAACTTGGCATGTTTGACCTTTGGCTAACCCCCAGTAAAATTGAAAAAAGATCGGTAAATCACCTTAAAAAGAATTACTGGAATCACGTCATGGATAGCTGGCTCAATAAGAGTGCTGCAGGGGAATTGACATGTAGGTTCCTCAATATCCAAGATAGTATGCTACAAGAGGAATTTTTAAATCGAATAGAGCTGCCCCTTGCTAAAACATTATACCTAAAATGTAGGTATGGTATTCTACCAATTAATAGTTTTGTCAGCAACTGGAACGGGGTTGATATTTCGCCCTGTTGCCCTGTGTGTGACTCAACACTCGAGTCAGAAATACATTTCTTGTACTTCTGTCCCATGTACCAAGAGACCAGAAGAACATGGCTAATCCCGATTTGCCGGATTCTAGCAGCAACCCGCTTAATTGAAATCACTAGAATCCTGAAAAGTGATACCTCAGAATACTTGGTCTTCTCTCTATCTAGATACCTGCTCCAAGCATGGATCATAAGAAGCAGGATAGTAAAAATTACGAATAAAACCAATTAGGCCAGCCCGAAAGAACTATAGCGAAAGGAAGACGAAGACAATATGTAGAAGGCATTTTGCATGGTTTATATTTGATGGAATCTATATCATGTAAATGTTATTATCATTAATTTGACGAAACACGCAAGAGGTGTAACACAAACCGCTTCTAGTTGTATGGCATGTATAGGTCAAACTGTTATTGCAACATGTTATAAATGAACTTGCTTTTATATTTGTAAATATTTTACATTTTAGTATAAATTTTATCTTTGATTCTATATGGTACTAGTATTATGTATTTTACCAAATTTTAAGTTACATATGGATGTCATTGGAGTGAAATGATATAGTCCCGGTTTATCTTAAAATATAGTTGCTTGGCGATGCCCTCCGTGATTTACGTCCAGCACCAAGCTGCTAGTCACCACGTGTATTTCAGCAACTTAACTCAGACCTTTAAGACAGACAGTCTCGTTTTCCTTAATCAATCGTTCTTCTTAAAATGTTTTTCCTTTTTATGAACTGTATATGATGTGCTTTTATGGTTTTAATGCAAAATCGAATAAAGATATTTACTACTACTAATATGAGATGTGGCTAAATCAGTAATGGTTGTGGTGTTACTATGTGTGTGCTAGGTTTCAGCATTGCCTTACAATTGTAGGTTGTTCCTGAAAAAAGGTCACAGGTATAAAAGAGCATTGAAGGAGAGAGTATAGTGTTGTAGAGATATTTGGAAAGATGTGGAGATCTGGAGAAAGTCAGGTACTGATGAGTAGATAAAGAAAACAAGGACGTAGCTAGGCTTTGTTACAAAATTAAGTAGTTTGAAGAGGGGATGCAGAAAACATGATGATGTCCAGGGGCGTACCTGGAAGTCAAAAATAAATAAATAATAGAGACGAGGTCTGAGATGTTCATCTACTTGTGTAATCCTTTAATGAATTCATTGATTATGTGCCACACTAAATGACCAACCTGAACCTAGATGCTGCATAGGAAAACATGCCCAGTCAAGTCAGTTGGGTACCCATAGCTGATATTTTGCGATTGTGACCCCAAAGGGTAAATTTAAAAGGGAGTCTACATAGTTCCTTTTTTAGGAGTTTTCTGAAGCTCGTTTGAGTGGGTATGGACCTCAGTGAGTGGTAGACAGCTTCGTACAGCCATGGACATTGTAATCCTAGGTATATGCTTGCATGTGTCACCAATTTGACCACTTCTTGCTGACCATTTTAGCATCTGATAGAGGGTTCTATCTTAGGTGTATTCTGATGCTACATTGTGCATAGATTTTGGGCCTTTTCTCTATAGTCATTATGGACAGGGCACAGAACCTGGAATTTGATCCTATCCAAAGGGGCTCCTTCAAGGCAGCTTTGGTGTGCAGCACCTGCATAATGGGATTATACATCATTCTGTTTGTCTGATTTTATCATTTTTACTGTCTGATATTGAGTGTTTGAGGGGATGTATGACGATATCACGCATGCATTACATTGCATGCCATTAGATCGCGGTTTTAACAACGCAAGTCGTTACAACGACTTGCGTTGGAGGGTGCTGGACTTAGGAGTAGTTTAATTTACTATTCCAACTCCAGCCTACGTACAGTAGGGAAGGTGTTGGATAGTAAATTAAACTACTCCTTGTCCTATAGCGCCCTCCAGTGCAAGTCGTTGTAACGACTTGCGTTGTAAAAACCTCGATCTAATGGCATGCGATGTAATGCATGCGTTCTAAAGGTTGTTTCCCTGTTTGAGGAGTACAGTATATAATGATATCACAGTAACTGAGGCAGGCAGGACACTCTGGTCATTTCCACAAAATGATCAGTTTGGAGTAAATGGAATATCTTTTGAAGAAGGGAAAGCTAAAGATTGGTCCCTTTAAGTAAATAACAATTCGTGGCCAAAGGCTGACCACAGGGTTCTGTCTTGCTGTGCCGTGGAAGAAGTGTCTCTAAAATCTAGAGGCCAGTCAAAGGTTAAGGTGTACAGGCTTCCTCTCTCCCATTATGATGATCTCAGTTTTAATTATTTTCTTGCAGAGGAAGCTTACTTTCAATCATTGGAGGATGTGGTCTAAACACGAGTTCCTGTCTTCAGTGCTATTTGTGTTATTGTTCATTCTGTATCATCTGCAGATGTTTACTTGACACTACTAGAACAACTGTGCAGGGACAAACCTAGATGAGAACTAGTGGCAGGAAAGGGATGAACCAAGGGGGTTTCTACAGGGTAGTGGCTTCCAAGCCTGACTTTTTTACTGCAGTTGTAGAGAAAAAGGATAGGGCATTAATAAAGCAGAATATGTCACAGACTAGTCAAGTGATATGAAGGCTCTTCATTGTCCCTTCAAAGGTTTAGTTCATACATTTGCCTATGGCTATTTTGATGCCTTTCATGGCTCTACTCTAGGATAGGTGGTCAGATAGAAACATATTTAGTTCTACATGCTCATCTTCATTTCTAGGCCCTTATTTTGGAATGCGAGGTTAGATATGTAGCTCTAATTAACCGGTATCTTGGGGTCTGCATTTGCGTTTCTCTAAAACAGTGTGGTAATAGCATGTTTTAGAATGTTAGCTACAGCTCCTGATTGGAGGGAGGGATTTATCATATTTTCAACACTGCTAGGTCAGTAAGGAGTTGTTTATGACATGCAGATGAACACTGGTCTGTATGTGAGATGGAAGATTTTATTTTGGCAGCCATTCATGTTGTCATACTCTAGGGGCTTTAGTATTGTGAATGTGGGTAGACGTAAATAAAGATGGTGAGGTCTGGAGGTATGGTTGAGTCTGATGTGTGGTAGATGGCCTTGTGTGTTTTAGAGATTTTGGATTGGAAGAACCCAGGTAAATCTTCACTGTGAGTCAAAGCATCAGGGAAACCTAGCTCATTATAGATGCTAAAGATCTCCCTTTACTTGTTCAGCACCTCAGTAAAGCGTTTTGTGAGATTGGCCTTTTCAGCTCTTCAGACAGCTGTATGATAGCCATTCCTTGCAGTGAGGTTTGCTATCTTGGGGCTTGGGAGTTGTGCCACTGACATTCAGGAATAATACTGATGTGTTTCAGTTACAAAATGTTCTTCAATGTTTCACCCATTAAGTGTTCAAATTCCTTTTGTGGGTTTACACGATCTGATTTTAGGATTTCATGTTTTTGCATACAGATGTCATGGTTGCTGTGGTAATGGATTCTGCTTCAAGGCATCTATATTAAAGATGCTACCATAGAAGTCTTCCTGGGGAAGCTAAGTCCATGATTATTAGCAGGGGTTGGGAGGGACCCTGACATCTGGAAGCTGGAGATTGTCAAAGAGCCTTCTTTCTGTTCACTGTATACGGTGCTGAGGTACCATTTTGTGTCCGTACATGCCCTGTGTACTTTGCTGTTTATGTGAGAGCTTTTATGATTGTGCAGTCCAGGCCCTGGCAATGTGGCACCTTTAATGCTAGTCCACCTTTCATGTTGTGCATCGTAGTTTTAGTCGGTATGCCTTCTGGCGATACCCATCTTCAATCTGCTGCGTTTATGGTGCTGTCCCTATCTGCTATCCCCTCATTACGAATGGCCGTCTATATTACTTGAGGTATGAAAGAAGAATTGCTGACTGCAGATTTGTTGTTTTGATTTACAGGTAGCATCTCTGGATGAAATACTAGAGAGAAATGAGAAATAACTAGAGAAATTGAGTCTTCCAGTATTTTCTCATTTCTCAGGGATCTTCAGTGTCTCAGAAATAATGGCCAGTAACTCTTATCCCACGATTTACTGATGCCCCCGGTATCTGTAACACTTGGAGGCTAGAGTTACCTGGTGCAACTCTGGGGCACCTGGAATGAGTTCACATTGTCCTGCTCCATCTGTACCTCACTCCCTAATTCCACATATTCCCCTCACTGCATTTTCTCTTTTCATGACTTTTCCACCTTAGCAAGATAATGTACTTGTGCTTTCTTTTGGGTAGCTAGATTTTTTTGAGAAGCCGAGCCCATTCGATGTA
This sequence comes from Calotriton arnoldi, assembly GCA_963921515.1. Taxonomy (NCBI): domain Eukaryota; kingdom Metazoa; phylum Chordata; class Amphibia; order Caudata; family Salamandridae; genus Calotriton; species Calotriton arnoldi. The sequence continues at coordinate 1,123,438 of CAWUFW010001962.1, forward strand.
TTACAAATTAGTCACTTTAAGCAAATTATATTGCAGGGACCTGCATTTTCATCTATTCCATTAACCAAACAAACCTGATTCACAAACAGTATTTGTGAAAGGTGGAAATTTCACTTTATTTTCCTCCATGATTTACCTTGCTTTTCTCCCTTGCAGATTATTAACAATAGAGTTTTAGATTTCATGGCATACTTCATACTTAATTTTGTGATTACGTCTCCATACTTAATTTTGTGATTACGTGTTGAGCAGGAGTAACTGTGGCTGTGTAAGAGCCCATGTAAAATTTTCATTTTCTTTCTCCAGCTGGCAAACAATTTTAGATGTCCCATGAATCACTGGGGTTTTCAATGCCCATTTTAACCCAGGAAACCTACTCCTAAAGTTTGCAAAAATAATGGTATGGGTAGTACAGGCTGGGAATGAACATGCAACATGTTTTAGAATAACCTCAACGTTCCAGCTGTGTATTGTTCCAAGCATGTTTCAGGTGTACCCTTTTTTACCCTCACTAATCTCCATTTTCACATAATAAACCCTAAACATACGATTCAATACAAACAGGCATTTTTTCCAGTTATAATTGGAGCATGCAGACGAGAAGATTCACAAATCCCAATTCCCGAAAATGGGATTTACAACTTTGTGTACACCTACATTTCGGATTAGCCATTATTCTACTCATACATGGTAGGCTGTAGGCGCAGGGGGTGGGGAGAGAGAGGGGGTTCAGTCAGGGCAGAGCGGGCTGCCTGATCCAACCATGTCCCCATTGTCATTTTCTAGCTGGGGCCTGTAGTGTTGCGCTCTAGTGTTCCACGGTCACGTGTGGCCGGGAATGCTGGGAGCGCGGCAGCCATTTTGGGCGCACTATCGGCTGGCCGTGTATAGGCGAGCAGCGGTTCCCGGCGCTCCTGAAAGGAGATTAAATAAAGGGTTTGAAATCTAGCTCTGGGTCTGTCTTCCTTGCACCCAATTGCCTCACTAGAAATTGGCGACGAGGCTGGGAGAAGGCGACCCGAGAGCGACCACGTGGAGTGCAGTCCACACACCACGAGTACCTTGCAAGGAGCGCGGCAGAGACCCAGCCGTCGCCTGGACGGTTTCCCACAGCGTGGCCCCACGCCGCAGACAACGAGCTACGAGGGGAGTGTCCGTGTCCAGCACAGGACGGAAGCAGTACCTGTATCCCGGTCCACACCGGGTCAGAGCGGCGCCACTACTGGTCGGCGACAAGTACCCCACAGAGCGTCAAGGACAGGTACAGCGCGGCCACAGCGTCCAGTTCGGACATCTACACCTTACTCAGGGCCAAGGCGTTCTAACCAATCCCCAGCACTCAAGGTCGGCGGGCGACAGTAACGGGGGAGTACAGAGCTGACAGCCACCCCATACCTCCCCGAGTCCTGGACACACAACAGGCGACTAGGCAGCGTGAACCTGGCTTACCAACGACCACGTCGCATAGGAGCGGCCACGTCGTCCCACGAAGTGGCAGCAGACCCACAGGGACAGAGTGCCCCAGGAAGTCCTCCACCGAGAGTGAGTGACGAACCTGTTGCAAAGCAAGCAGGGATGTGTGCGCAAACGTTCTCCCTCACTAATCCACTACCATTCCTGCCCCACCCAGGGGAACCTGCAATGAAATGGGAGGATTGGAAGGAGTATTTCCTAAACTATTTGTCCGCGTTGGAGGATGAAGGAGAGGAGGTCTTTCCAAGCAAACGGAAAAAGAAGATCCTACTTCATAATCTAGGCCCCGAAGGGGTCAGGGTATACAGAAACCTAGTAAAGAAGACCAGACCGCCAGAAGAAACGGACGTGTTCCAACACGCCATTGACGACCTGGATAGTCACTACCAACCAGTAGTATGCACAGCCATTGACCGCTTCAATTTTTTTCAAAGGAAGCAGAAGGCAGGGGAATCAGTGGATGAGTACGTAGCTGCGCTGAAGAGCCTAGCCATCACATGCAAGTTCGGAGGGTTACACAATGAATTCATAAGGGATCAGATCATCATGCACACGGTGAACACGTCCATACAGGAAAAGCTGTGGGTCAGTGGCGATTCTCCTCTCAAGGAAATTGTAGCACTGGTCAAGAAAGCAGAACTTTCCAAGCGGTGTGCGGAGGCCGCGAAAAGGGAGGCAACCAGTAGACCACTGGTCGGAAAAGTGACGGAGACCCAGGGACAGGAAAGGAAGCCGCAGGCCATGAGGAACTCCGGATGGCAACAAAGGCCGGAGACAAGAGTGCAGGCTAACACACAGTTCCAGCGAGAAGCAAAGAAAGGATGTTACAGATGCGGCAACGTGGCCCATGCAGCATCCGATAGACGATGCCCAGCCTTCAGAGCAAAATGCCTATACTGTGGGATAATGGGACACTTCGAAAAGGTCTGCAGACGGAAACCCAGGAAGACGACGGTGAAGTAAATTACACAAGATTCTGACCCGGAAGGAGGAGAAGAAGGAGAAGAAGAAGAGGAAGTACTGTGCATCGAGGAACATGTTTTGGGCGTGGATGGCGCCCGCACAAGCAAGCCAGTGTGTGAAGTAACGATTGGAGGTGTTCCTGTCTCCACGGTGGCGGACTCAGGCTCCCCATACACAATCATACAACGCAAAGTGTGGGATCGAGACTTCGCCCAGGTGCTAGGCATGCATCTACTTCCTCCCGATATCAAACCAGTCACCTTTCACGGGAGAACCCATACCGATGGTGGGGTTCCAGAAACTGCAGTTCCAGTTCAAAGGGCGCACGACTGAAGGAAAACTGTACATGGCAGAGAAAGGACCGTCGGTGTTGGGGTGGATGGACCAAGGAGGACTGGGAATCAAACTCAATCCTGGAGGAGCAACCCAAGTACTGATGACCGACCAAGAACAGGAGTATGAAGCAGACAGATGGAAGGGGGAGTTCCCAAAGGTTTTCGGAGGCACGATAGGAAAACTGACTAAGTTCACGCACAAAATATGCCTCAAGGAGGGGGCACAGCCAGTGAGCCACAAGGTGAGGAACATACCGTTCAACAGCAGGGAAGCGGTGCAGCAAGAACTACAACGCCTGGAAGATAATGGAGTGATAGAGCCGATAGAGAGCGCGGAATGGTTGGCTCCCCTGGTGGTAGCACGGAAACCCACCGGCAAGGTGCGTTTGTGCATCGACTTGCGCGAACTCAACAAGAACATAGTCGTGGATAAATTCCCCTACCACGGATAAATGAAATGTTGGCACAGACTAAGGGCGTTCAGTGGTTCTCGACCATAGATCTGACCTCCGCGTACCACCAGATAGCACTGCATCCGGCAAGCAAGAAATTGACATCGTTCATCACACCGTTTGGTTGCTATCAATTTCGGCGGATGCCCTTCGGGCTGGCGTCCGCCGCGGCTGTGTTTCAAAAGTTGATGCACAAATTGTTTAGAGGCACGGATGGAGTGCAATACTTCCAGGACGACATCCTGATCATGGGGAAGACGAAGACAGATCACGACACAAAACTCACTGATGTCCTGCGCATTCTGGAGCACAATGGCCTCACGGCAGAATGGAATAAGTGCAAGTTAGGAGTGTCGACGGTGACGTACCTGGGTCACGAGATAAGCAATAGAGGGATCACCCCCAAAGTGGCCAACATGAAAGCCATCAAGGATGCACCTATTCCAAGGAATAAAGATGATGTCCGGTCCTTCCTAGGCATGGCAGAGTTCTACAGCAAGTTTGTGCCTCACTTCGCCACTAAGACACACAGCATGCATCAGTTGCTAAGAGACAAGACGAACTTTGAATGGACAGAGGAGTCAGATGTAGAATTCAGCCGCATAAAGGAGGACATATGCAATGCAGTACCCTTACAGGGTTTTGATCAGGAAGCACTCTCAGTTCTCACCACAGATGCCAGCGACAGAGGGTTGGGAGCAGTCCTCATGCAAAGGTCTGAGAGGGGAGTATTGACGACGGTCAGCTTTGCATCAAGATCACTGTCTACAACCGAGGAGAAATTCAGTGTGGTGGAGAAAGAGATGCTGGCTGTGGTATGGGCAATGGAACGGTTCCGCCAATTTCTGTGGGGATCAAGGTTCTTGCTAAGGACTGATCATAAGCCTCTGATCAAAGTGCTTACGTCCAGCGGACATGCAAATGCCACTCCTCGCATAGCCAAGATGACGTTGAAGTTGTTGGACTATGTGTACGATGTGGAATACATTCCGGGGGCCAAGTACAAGGTAGCGGATTAACTGAGCAGAGCAGCAGCCATGGAGGATGCGCCTCAGCCAACGGAAGAAGAAGACTACACCATTGCCTTCGCTGAAGATCAAGAAGTGGTCATAAGTGCGCAGGAGTGGAGTACAGCCTATGCAAACGACGCGTCTCTCATGGAAATAAAAGACTTCGTGATTTCAGGATGGCCAGAAAAAAAACGTCTCACATCGGAACAGCGGAAGTTCTATGAAGTGCGAGGTGAACTGTCAGTAGAAGACAGGAATGTGTTCCTGCTTAGAGGAGACAAAGTGGTGCCTCCGGAAGCGCTGGTAAAAAGAGTAATGGCCATACTACATGAGGGACACTTGGGCATTGTAAAAACCAAACAGAGGGCCAAACAAGCATATTGGTGGCCGGCACTGGACAATCAAGTGGAAAGGTATGTTAGAGAATGTGCACAGTGCAGCGGTGCAGACAAGAGCCAAACCACGATGAGACCTCCATTGGGGAACTTCCACCAGCCGGTCAATCCATGGGACGAAGTAGCGATCGACATACTGGGCCCGATCTTGGATGCACAGAGCATACCCATGTACATAGTAGTGCTAGTAGATAGATATTCCAAGTGGCCAGAAGTGGAAATACATGACAAAATGGACACAGACACGGTGTTGAAGTTCCTCACGTCCCTCTTTCTGAGAGAAGGGATCCCCAGGGTCATAACTTGAGACAATGGACCACAATTCACGTCTGATAAGTGGAAGGCATTCATGGAGAGGAATGGTATCCTGACAAAGCACACCCCGGTATACCATCCGGCAGGAAATGGCCTAGCAGAACGCTTCAACAGAGTGGTGATGGGGTCCGTGCAATCCGCCATCAATGCGGGGAAAAAGTGGGACATAGAACTCCTACGCACCGTCTGGGCCTACCGCATCACGCCCACGCAAACGGGGTACAGTCCGTTCAAGATCTTAAGGGGTCGGGACCCGTTCACAAGGGATAATATAGCGTGGAAGCAAAGGACCATTCAAAGTAAGTGGTCGCCCGCAGTGGTGCGGAGCAACTTAGAGAAAGCCCAAAAGCTGTACACGGATCACTACAACCGGCGACATAGAGTAAAAGAAGAGTTGTTGGAAGAAGGGGAATGGGTCAGGGTAAAACTGGCTCAACTGAAGAAGAAAGGTGAAAGCAAATTAGGTACACCTTTAAGAGTGCGGGAGACATATGCCAGATCAGCCTTACTGAGTGATGGGAAGGTATGGTCCAAGGACAGGATGACACGGTGCAATAAAATATTGCACTGGGAAAAGACAGGAGACCAGTCAACAGGAGCTGAGGAAGAAGAGCATCAAGGTACAGACAACCAGACGCCCAGAGCAGAGGAAGCAAGAGGAAACACCGTGAACATCAAGGCAGAAGAAACCAGTGCCAGGTACAACCCGGAGAGTGGTGGAGAAGAGAGTCCCCAGGGGCCGCAAGAGAGTCAGGAAGAAAGAAGATCAGAGGCAAGAAATCTATCTTGCAATCCAAATGAAGCTACAGGTCCCCAGGGCAACAGAGACACCAACATCTCGACACCACCAAGATACACCAGATCGGGTAGGGCCGTGGTGTTCCCTAAGAAGTACTGTGAGTATGAAGTGGAGAAATAAATACCGGTACACTCGTCTTCCAGAGACACTGTGTTGTAAGACATTATATTGTAAAGGGAGGAGATATGTAGTGTCGCGCTCTAGTGTTCCACGGTCACGTGTGGCCGGGAATGCTGGGAGCGCGGCAGCCATTTTGGGCGCAGTATCGGCTGGCCGTGTATAGGCGAGCAGCGGTTCCCGGCGCTCCTGAAAGGAGATTAAATAAAGGGTTTGAAATCTAGCTCTGGGTCTGTCTTCCTTGCACCCAATTGCCTCACTACAGGGCCTCTTCCATAATAGGACTAACTTTAATATTTTAGGAAGGGCTTACTTTGCTTTCCAGTTTTGACCTACCTGCAAGTTGGGGAGAGGATGTGGTCCGTCGGCTAGACTGCCGACTTTGGTGCTGGAAACCAGGATTCGAGCCTCGGGGTCGCGTCCACATCCTGTGATTCTGGGCAAATCACTTAATCTCCCCGTGCCTGAATGTGTAATGTAAATACGGTGCTCATGTAAAGCGCTCCAATACCTTCGGGTCGAGTTCGCGCTATATAAATATGCAAGTGGAGAGGTGTGGTGCAGCGGCCAGGGCAGCTGACTTCGGAGCACAGGGTTCACGGTTCGATCCCGGCTGTGGCAGCTCGTCTCAGCACCATGTGACTCTGGGCAATAGCTCACTTAATTTCCACGACGGCCCCCAGCGCCTTGAGACCCGTAAGGGTGAGTAGCTGCGCTATATAAAAACTGACTTACATTTTTGTTTTTACATTTACAAATGGGGCGCTCAATGTATGATCTAAATACACCAGTTAAAAGAGCAAAATCATTTTTTTCTAAGCATTCAACACTACAGGCACTTCTCTGTTTCGGGAGATACTGCACAGAAGCTTTAAACACGTATTACAAGAACGTCTGCTCATAAAACAGCTACTTCAATTTGACTAACAACATGGGCAGACAGCGAGAACAGAATGACCCTGAGGCTTTGAATCACCAGGAAAAGTAGAGCGCCCAGGGTCTTTCTCGAAGTGGCCAGTTAAAAAGAATAATAACCTTTAAAGAAAAAAGCGAAACACTTAGAGCTTGGTGCATTGTATGTGAGAGTTCATGTATAGAATTCAGTAGTAGAGCGAATGGATCATTTCTGTCTTTTGAAAGATGCCAGATAAGTCTGTTAATTCTGAATTATATGGCAGGGTCATCTCCATCCTGAGCATATAGATTAAGTAATGTTAACCGTAGCAAATTAATCGCCCAATTCACTAAGCACCATTTCCCATATTACCCCCTTTAAAAAAAGAGGGAAAGCCCCTCTAATGATCCATCAGCCCATAGCTTTGTTATCTTTGAGCTCTTATAAACTACCGTAGATTTCAACAACAATCTTAGGGCCTCATTTATGAAAAGTGTTGCATCACTGCGTGAAAAGAGCGATGCAACACTTTTTAGTGCGCCCTCATTGCGACACCATGAATGCGCCGTATTTACTCTACGGCACTCCATGTCGCATGGATTTACAGATATGTCAGTATTCCTGACGTATCTGTAGGTGCAAAAGTGACTCATTGCTGGGGTGTGTCTAAAAACAGACACAACTCCACCAATGTGTCCTTTCACATGGGGCAAGCCCCATGTGAAAGGGCCTGTGTCAGTCTTACGCCTGCTGTGAGGCAGGCGTAAGGATTTGATGCAGTGGCATCCTAGAAGTGTCGCAGTGAAACCTCATAGATTTCACTGAAACACTTCTACAAGCCTTTTTTTGTGGGGGAATGCCCCCTGCATACATTATACCTGACACAGGTATAATGTAGCCAGGGCTTTACAAAGTGATGCATCTGCTTAGATGCATCACTTTGTAAATATGGCACAACATGACGCATTTTTTATGCAGCGGCAGCGTCACAAAATGTGACGCAACGGCAGCGCAAAGGGGTCATAAATGAGACCCTTAGTATAATAGCCCACAAACCCGTCTCTACAGTGCGAAATTCCAAAGTGCTTAACATACATACGACACGTGCTAACGTGAAAAGTGCAACGAATAAAGCATAGTAATGCATAAAGTACATAATTCCTGTCAATCTCATAAAAACATTCTATAAAGAGCATTTGATTAGGGTTCTTTTCAAAGTGCATGTCTTGTGAAGTGCATTGTAATATACTAGCAAAATCTAGACCAGTACATGGTCCATCTTATCGAATGAATTAAAAGGCTTATATAGTACACAGCTTCTCAGAGAGTATGCCAGCACTTATCCAACAGGTAACCTCAGGAGGAGAGAATACATTATGTCCTAAACAGATGCATTTTAACCTTTTTCGGAAGCCTGTTTCAACTTGCGGAGCCCTAAGTTGAAACGGTAAACAATTCCAAGCTTTCGCAGCTCGTACAATAAAAGACGACCCCCATCCTGACTCACTTAAAGTGAGATACCACCATCGTCGGAGCCTCACTTGAGCTGAGCATCCTAGCTGGAAGGTACCATTGGAGTCTGGCAGCCAAATACTGTGGCCCTGTGCCAATGAAAGCATAATGGGCTAAGACTGAAGTCTTGAACAAAATTCTCTTTTTTACTGGTAACCAGTGCAACTCCAGTAAGTGCGAGGAAATGGCCGAGCAACAGGAAAGCTTAAATAATAGGCGAGTCGCCTCATTCTGCACCAGTTGCAAACTCTGAAGAAGATAATCCGGCAGGTCCCAATAAAGAATGTTGGCATAATGAAGGCACAAGATTACCAATGCCTGCACAACTGCTCTCTGAGCTTCCTAATGGAGTACACTAAGGAACTTCTTTAGCATTTTCATAATCAAAACTCAAGATTTTACCACCGAACCTACCTGATACTTGAAAGAGAGAAGATGATCAAATTGAATGTCCAAATTTCTAACAACTACAGCTGGAGATGGAGGGGCAGGGATATCTTTAGGCCAACATCAGGTCCAACCAGGGATCAGACCTGCACAAAATAACAACACCTCAGTTTTGTCAGCTTTACCCTGAAAGGCATTGATTCTCATCCAATTCATTCCAGTGCCCATGCAGCAGCAAAAGCCTGTTTACTGTGTCAGCTCCACCCTTAAAAGATAGTTAGAGCTGTGTATCATCAGCATATGATATGATTTTTTATGCCAAAGGATTCCACCATCTCAGCCAGTGGAGACCTATAAATATTAAGCAGCGGCAGTTTGAATGATGATCCTTGAGGAACACCCTATTTTAGTGTTTTAACATCTGAGGAAAATGGATTCATCCAGACCACCTTCTCTCTGTGGTCCAAAAAAGATTTGAACCAATTCCACGCCGCCCCCTCCCCATTACCAAATCAGTAAGGCAGTTTAGCAGAATCTCATGAGAAATCGTATCAAAAGCTGCCGAGAGATCTAAGAAGATCTATGAGGATCAAGGCCGCATTGGGGCCTTGAATCATTATCAGCTTAATCGAGTCCACCATTTCCAATAATGCTGTTTCCGAACTGTGTCAAAGGCAAAATAATCTGAGAGTTAAACATTGACAATTTTTTCAAGAATTTTTGGAACAGGAGGTAATGAAATAAGTCCGTAGTTGGATAACACTGACATATCTGCAGATGGCATTTTTAGCAGGGGAATAACTTTTGCCTGTTGCCAGATAGTGGGGACTTCTGTGCGTAAAGAGGTATTGAACAAGTTGACATTTATCGGATATCGACAACCTGCTTCAAAATGCGAGGCAGCAGTAATCTACAGGAGATCCATATCTACAATTCAGAAAAATAGAATTTAGCTCCTCCTTCTCAATTGTTTTAATTTGCAATAGAGCACATTTCTAGACAGGCAGTTTGTTAAATAAAGAATGACTCACATCAGAAGACTGTCCTTGAGTTAGGAGAATCAACTGAATTTCATTGAGTTTTATTGGCGTATTGAACAGGTACTTCTGTCAGCAATAGGATCATTGCTTAAACTATTCTAGAGCATGTAGACCATTCTTTCAACAAGACTTGGGGTGAATCAATAGCACCTTGATCTTGTGATTCAGTAATCTTATGATCCTCGATCTCACTTTCAATTACAGCTTCTACTATAGTTAGTCCAAGCTCTGACATGCCTCTTTTTCCATGGTTTGATCTGAAGAGAGATTACCCTTGTTCTGTAGTGGCTACAAGGTGGACACTATGGCGGGCGAAGAAGAATGAATGATAGAAGTAGATAATATCACATCGCTAATGCCCTTTAGATTTTGCTGCAGAGTGAAAATGCTCGAGGCAGACTTAGAGACAATTGCCTGCTGCTGTTGCTTGCCGTTCTTCATGCCTCTGGTTGTAGATCCTTTTGGTGGTATAACCTGAGTTTGGCTTCTCTGAAGTGGGGCCTCACTGTGTAACGGTTTCATAAGTTACCCCAGCTTTCATTCACTTCCCCAGCACCACCCTAAATTTGTGTCTAGAAAATATGGCCACTAAGAGCAGGACGGAGCAAGCTCCATTTGAGCACTAGAGCTATAGTTGTAGTGCTATAGATAAAAATAGGCAAAAGCCACTGAGTGCCACCTCTCAGCAGCCAAAAGCCACAACGGTAAGACCTACTAGCGGTGGTCCATATAGTCATGCGGGAGAGGGAATGACCTTAACACCAACTCCTATTGACGATGCTCTTTTATTTAAGTCTGTCGCCCCCTTTGATAGTGCCCACAGAAAATACATCCAGTACCTGGACCTGCTGCCAAGGGCAAATGTGGCCTCTACCAGCACATACAGCTACTATGTCTCCTCGAGAAAATGGCCACATGCTTGCCACTGCACTGGTGCAGCACTGTTGCAGCGCATACAAACTCTGCCGCTCACACAACCTCGCACTATCACTTAGTACAATTTCACCCCACACTGCTCTAAAGTGTTCTGTACAGAATTACTGCTCCAAGCAGTCCATTCCACAGTTGCATCCCTCTGTTCTCCTCTCAATCGACCACAGGCTTCATGCACTGAGATTCTGGCTTTCGGCTTTAGACTTCAACCGCAGCTTTCTCAGAAATTCTTCCCGGCAGACCGAGCTTGGAGCATGTCATGTTTCTCTCGGTGCTGGAGGAAAAGGAGGCAGGCCTGTGGAACCTGGAAGCGACACAACACTACTTGGGTGGTGTAGCGTCCTTCCTACCCTCCCATTCAGCAAGCTATTCCGATCTATCTCAGTGGTTGATGGAGAAATGATTGTATGGAGGATTTTAATTTTTTGCCAAACCTAGGTTTAGATACGTGAAAATGCTCAAGGAATATCAGAGAATTTAGGAGTTGCTCCATCCCTGGAGGGTGCTTATCCTTATAAAAAAATGTACTCTTGTTTTTCGGCCAGATATAAAACAGCTGGCTGTATTGACTATTATTTACTTCCTCTGCAGTAAAGTTTTAGCAATTAAACATGTTACCAAATGCATTCTCAGACCATTCTGCAATAGAATTTGAGGTATCCACCAGGCACCGAGGTCCCAAGAATCAGAGGTAGGCTTTTAATAAAGGCGATCTAGAAGATGAATACTGGATCGGGGATGTAAGTTGGATACAGAGAGCTTTTTGACAGAAACAAGGGCACTGCTACAGTTAACATGGTAAGGGATGCCATGAATGTTTCCTATGAGGACATGCAATTTCTAGAGACTTAGTTAGATTTAAAATTGAGAAAAATTGTGGGTATAAATGTTTTTTTGCGCACGACACAGACAAGAATAGGAAAGTACTAGGAAAAGCAAACACTACCCTACGGGAACACTATTCTGCCAAGAACTATGTGCAAAACTCAACGTATTTGCAAAAGATCTATGAAGAGAGGGATTTTGCATGTAAGTTTATGGCATGGCAGGCTCGGGAACAGCTTTCAAGGAATTTGATTAACACTGAAGTGTCCTAGAACAGGGGCGTGTGGTACCTCTTAGGAAGAGATTAATTCTATCTTTTTAAAGCATTTCAGATATATTTTTAATACCTCCCCCAATGTTGTCTTGTCTGAATTAAATCATTTCTTGGATTTTATTCCAATACCAGCATTGTCAGAGGAAGATCAGAGATTAATGAATAGCACTTTTCCCCTGCAAGAATTGGAGGGAGTCGTGTAAAGTCTTGCTGGGTGCAAAGTATGTGGTCTGGATGGGTTCCTGGCTGAATTTACAGGACTTTTTCTTTAGTTTTAAATTATTTTTTGCTTAAAGTTGCTAACTCCATTTTTAAAGAAGGATTACACTCCGGTCTTTTCAGTTAGGGAATGTGGCCAGTTTTCTGACAAAGGGCAAAGTCCCAATGGATCCAAATTGCTACCGTCCGATCACACTTTTAAATATGGATTATGAAATTATAATTAAGTTGGTGCCAAATAGATTTAATAAAATTGTATACCAGCGAATTCATTGGGATCAAACTGGTTTTCTAGCCATTCGGCAGCTTACCACAAATACCAATTCTTTAATAGAGGCTCTGGATATGTTTGCAGTAAAATAGAATCGGGCGGCAATTTTTTTACTGGATGAACAAAAGGCATTTGATCTTGTGGTCTGGGAAACTCTTTTATGTATATTAAAGAGATTTGAATTTTCTTCCCAAACCACATCTAAAGAGGATGTATGATAATGCAGAAGTCAAATTAATGCTAAATATTTCAGAAATAGGAACATTTAAATCCCAGCGCGGAACAAGGCAAGGTTGCCCTCTTTCGCAGGTTCTTTTTTTTTTTTTTGTCATTAGCTTTATCCATTCAGAACGACAAGATAATTCAGGCACCTATTCCTGAAATGACTAAAATCAAGCTATAATATGAAAATATTTTGCTCTTGTTGTCCCCAAAGAAGGAAGTGTAGGAAGGATTACTTGAAATTCTCTCGCTCTTTCAAATCTTGGTAGGATATAAGGATAACAAATCGTAAATGGATATTATATTAAGTAATTGTTTGGTCAATGATTTGCTGCCAGAGTTTCTGAGCTATTTACATGCTCAGCCCGAGTGCTATTTAGAGGTGTTTTTTACTGGAAATGTGGTGAATTATATGATTTAAATTATAAGCCTCTTTTGTTTAAAGTTAAATGTCTATTAACCAAGTGGGCACTGCTCCCTCTCACACTTTCTGGAAGGGTTGCCTTAATAAAAATGGCAGCCTTCCCTTTATTTAACTTTTTTTTGCAGAGGTCCCATGCGTATTATATTTTAGATTTTTTAAATATGCCACTATAATGATCCCTCCCTTTCTATGATGTAATTCTAGTCTGAGATTAGCACTGAGCACTTTATATAGGAGCACGGAGGAAAAATAAAGTATTGTGATGATGATGATTTTTTGCATTTTGCACAATATATATTTAGGTTCAGTAAGACTTGCACTTAACGTTGCCATCTCCAGTATGATTTGATGGACAGGATGCTGAAAAAAAAATCAAACTAGAGACATCTTAAGGCTAACTAAATCTCCCAAAAAGTGAGATATAAGATGCTGCAGTGGTTTTTTAAAAGAAGGGCTCTATTCTATAAAGCGTACAGCATTCCTTATGTTAACTCAGAAATGTATTTGGATCAACTCAAGTGGGAGAATGGAGGTACAATGGACTCTGCAATTGTAGCTAGTTGGAGAGTCAATGGTATCATGAAATTGGAGGATTTCTTGGTAAATGCTAAATTGAAAACCTGGAATGAGATTGAATCGCACATTGCCAGTGATAAAACCTGGTTGCAGTGGTCCTGTAGGGCTCTCTATGTGGTTCTATGGAACTTAGCTTCTAGGGCCATATAAGATAAGAAGGAGTTGATAATCAAATAAATAATAGCTCCCATATGAAGAAATTAGGATTTTGGAACTGATATTTGCTGTGGATGTGTATAGGTGGAATTCTGGGAAATGGTTAAGTGAGAAGAATGTGGTATTGTCCAAAGGTATTTGGCAGAAAATTAATGAGTTACATTTTTTATCATTGAGGGGGGCCAACTTCAATAAAAGGCAATTTTTCTCAAAATGGTTGATATATAGGATGCCCCAGTTTTTAAATAAAATTCATTTTTTGTTGTATTTGTTTGTATCAAAATATATTTTTTTAAGTTACTCTCTTTTTCTAAATTGGTTTGGGATTTTTCCTATATTGTGTTTTTGCTTTATTACTGTTTATTTGGTGCATAAATACTTAACAGTGCCTTTAAGTTAAGTCTGACTATTTGTGTGCCAAGCTACCTGAGCGTTAAGCATAGGTTAATTTAGTGACTTTTGTGGTTCACCCTGTCACAGATTGCGGTTGTTGCTTAAGATAGCTTTTTACCTCCCTCTACCAATAACCCAATTTCTTACAGGAGCCTGTTAAGAAGTACTACTTTATGAATTCCAAAATGGGTTTCTGGAATAGGCCCCATTCTATGATCCTAGGACCAGTGATCATACACCTTTGTTGCTTATTAGAAATATGGATGTAATACACTGTTACAAACTAGGTACAGTTAATGCCAGGCTAGAAACAGGCCAAACTAAGTGAAAAATGTTCAATTAGTGAATGAGCTGGTCAGTCTTAATCCTCCTCCTCCCAATGTTATGGTTACATTCCCCTGTGCCCTCTTACTAGTCCCTTGCAATATACATAACAAATGATCTGCTTGGGCACTGGGTTTCTGACCTGTACCTAATAGTTTCTCCATTGGAGGGAAATATAGACCAGTGGTCCGTCCTCTGTCAGCTCTGTCAGACCTACAAAAGAAGTGCTGAATGGATAAAGTTTAAAATTCAAGGTGGTTAGTCCACAATGAGACACTGTTCCACCAATGTCCACTACATACTACATCTCCCTGGACAACAACATTGGCAAGGGGCAAATCATGTGATATGACTCCCCTTGTCATCTTTCAGGCTTAGCAAAGCTGTAATCTCATTCTTTAAGCATCCAGTGGAATATATCAGCGACCATATGGGTATGGGCAAGTTTGGATGAGTGTACCATTGTGGATGGCTTTCTGCCCTTTAAAACAAATTGAAACATGCTTTTTGCCTCTGGGACCATGGACTACCTCCAGGCCTGGGTCTTGGAGGTAAACATTGAGCTTTTCCCTTGAATGTATTTGTCTTAGTCCATGAGCTACCAAGATACTCATCCACTCCTTCTCACTTTTGATTGGTAGAACTGTCCTAGGTTCTCCTGTGTCATGTTCCTTCCTTATGCCTAAAGACCTAACAGTTTGCCTCTATTTTACATAGTAAAGGATTAATCTAGGACCTCCTTTACATATCTGATAATAGAAGAGTACCATAGAATTCCAATGTGCTGAGTAAATACCAATCCCATAACTGATCTCGAAGAAGATGATCAGAGGGGTGCGGGGGGGCGAGAGAGTTGAGGTTGGTAGGATACATCTTCCAATAAGTACTATCTATATGTCAAAAAGTATCCTATATGTTAAACAAGCAAAGAACACAAAAACCCCACAAGTGGGTAGGCGGCTTGACCCTAAAAGAGTAAAAGCAATTCTTGTTTGATTTGTTAGACGTTCACTCACCCTAATAATGACATACATGCATTGTATGCAGGGTTGTTTTTGTGCAGAAAGAGACACCTTCAAACAAACAAGGAAAAATAAAGCCATTTCTCCTTGTTGTGTCCCCCAACCCCTGGAAGGCATTCTTTTTTGATACATTCCCAGGTTTACTACTGGTAGTAAACCTGGGAATGCACCAAAGTACATGGCGGGATGTGTGGGAAAACCTATGCTTCACTCATGGAATGCCTTCCCAGAGCAGAGTAATGCAAGGCTACGATTTACACTACCTTGTGTTACTCCAAATTTACTATGCCACGCAGGGCCAAGCAAGGTAGTAAACTTCACTTAAGGCTTACGTTGTCCCTGCATCACCTTATGTGAAGCAAGGGCAACACAATTCTTGAGTAAATCTGTGCCCAAGTACTCTGAGTCCTTACACTGTTTAAATGGCCAGGTCTTTTGAGACAATTTAGAAGCATGATTCTTTAAGTCTCAAAGAGATGCCATGTAATGCTTCCATACTTTCAACCATACATACATAATCTTTCCCTTATGTAAACTAGTTTTAATCAGTCATTGCATAACACCAGTATTCACAGGTAAGCCCACAAAAGAAGTGAGATTACATGTTTGGACATAGGATTCAGGTA
This sequence comes from Calotriton arnoldi, assembly GCA_963921515.1. Classification (NCBI taxonomy): domain Eukaryota; kingdom Metazoa; phylum Chordata; class Amphibia; order Caudata; family Salamandridae; genus Calotriton; species Calotriton arnoldi. The sequence goes on from CAWUFW010001962.1 coordinate 1,139,396, forward strand.
GACACACAAAAGACTTCAAACTGTGCTAAAAGGAAATATACCCCATACACAGAAAATTAAACATTATCCCCTCCCATTTTCTAATGCCACGAAGCTCCCCAAATTAGTTCTTATCAAGTTTTTGACCCACAGATTTGACCAACAACTGCACTCTGATAAGTCTGGTGCTCTGAGGCTCCAGCATTGCCTTGCTAAAGTTTAGACATCTTGAGTGTTCTCTACTTATTGGCCATTCTGACAGGCATACGTTCATGGTATTGAGAAAGGTTAATTAATTAAGTGCAATTTTAAATAATTAATAGCTATATGTGCAATGATTAACTTGCAATTCAAAAAGAAAATTACAAGCATTTTAAATGTACAAACTGCACTAGGCAGCCATAGTGATTAGCTTAGGCCACAGAAATGCTAAAGAAACAAGTTTTCTTTTAGATAGAAGTGAACTCGATATTGTTGAAATGTGCCCAATGTAATTTGGAAACTTGACCGGTGGGATGATGACAGAAGAGCTCCAGGGAACTCCCTGTCCCAGTTTGCTCCAGGGCTTGGAAGTTGAGCCCCTTACACTGCCAACACCTGGGCAGCAATTGGTGCTATATAGCAGGACAACACCATTCCGCTGTGCATGAGCAAACCCTGGACCAAGAGCAAGTCCGGCCTGCGCCCATCAGTGCCAGAAAGAGCCAGGGCAGGACCACACCCCTTGGTTTCCTTCTCAGGGTCTTTCATGTTATTTACAAACCCAGGCCTGCTGGAGAAGGGCCCGCAAATACTATGAGTATGTTTTGCACACATAAAATAGGGAATAGGAAGGCAACGGAGCCCACTTGGGGCTCGGGACCTACGCACAAATCTGCCTAAAAACATGCTGCAGATAATTGTACGTTAGCTGACATTGGTGATCTAATTGAAGAGGTGGAGGACATGATCACCGAAGGGAAAGTGCAAGTTGAGAGGAAGGGTGGAAGAACAAATATAAACCATTTCTTAAAAAATAAAGGTTATAAGATCTGTGAAATTCTAAAACATCCCCCACCAAACTCGATAGCAGAGAAAGGTAAGGAGCCTATGAGTCTAGTAAATCTGAAGTTGAGAAGATCATCAACACTCAGCTCATGAACATCATCAAAGCCAACTCCATCCTCGACTCTTCCCAATCCGGATTCCGCAACAACCACAGCACCGAGACCGCCCTCCTCGCTGCCACAGACGACATCCGCTACCTCCTCCACCAGGGCCACACTTTGGCCCTCATCCTTCTAGACCTCTCTGCAGCCTTCAACACCGTCTCCCACCGCACTCTCACCGCCAGACTCCACGACGCCGGCATACAGGAAACTGCCCTCGACTGGATCCGCTCTTAATCACCGCCTGAACCCAAAGAATCAGACTCTGGCCTTTTCTCTCTGAACCCACAGAGATCAACTGCGGAGTACCCCAAGGATCATCGCTCAGCCCCACGCTCTTCAACATCTACATGGCCCCCCTCGCTGCCCTCGTCAGACAGCATGGACTCAGCATAGTTTCCTATGCTGACAAAACCCAGCTCATCCTCTCCTTCATGAAGCAACCCGACACCACCAGATTCAGCTTTCAGGAAGGAATGAAAGACGTTGCATCCTGGATGAGCAGCAGCTGTCTGAAGCTCAGCTCAGAGAAGACAGAAGTCCTCATCCTCGGACCCACTCCCCTCAGCATGGGACAACATCTGGTGGCCCACCGCCCTCGGCAACCCCCCCACTCCCACGGAACACGCCCGGAACCTCTGCATCATACTCGACTCCTCCCTCACCATGACCCGACAGATCAACGCCGTCTCCTCCACGTGCTTCAACACCCTCCGCATCCTTCGCAAGACCTTCAAGTAAATCCCCCCCAAATCCAGAAAAACAGTCACCCACACACTAATAACAAGCAGATTGGACTACAGAAACACCCTCTACGCCAGAATCAACAAATCCCTGCTCCAAAAACTCCAGACCATCCAGTACACCCCTGCCAGACTTGTCTTCAGCATCTCACGACATGAACACATCACCCACCACTTACGAGACCTCCACTGGCCCCCGTCAAGAAGAGAGTAACCTTCAAGCTACTCATGCATGCCTACAAATCCCTCCACAACACCGGACCCCAATACCTCAACGAAAGAGACTCCTTCCATGTACCCAAGAGAATCCTCCACTCTTCTGACCTTGCCCTCGCCGAAACCCCACGCATCATCGGAGCCAGAGCGGGCAGAAGAGCCTACTTAACCATTGCGGCAAAGACCTGGAACAAGCTCCCGCTCAACATCAGACGTTCCCCCATGCTGCACACTTTCAGGAAGAGCCTCAAGACTTGGCTCTTTGGCTGAATCAGAGCTGCATGACCCCCTCCCCAGCACCTTGAGACCATCACGGGTGAGTAGCGCGCTTCACAAATCCCTGATTGATTAATTGATATGTTGGTCACTTGCATAATGTAGCAAATGTGAGTAGTATTGGTGTGTCCTGAGAGTTAAAGTATGATCTGGGTGTCACCAGTGTGTGAGATGAAGTAGTGTCCCTGGGTCTGAATGATAATTGCCAGAGGAGTCATGTAAAAGTACAAGTGAGCGGGGCTGAGGGAAGACATCAGTGCTAATCTGCAGAAGAGCATCTTTGGTAATGAGGAAATGTGGTGAGCATGAGTGGTTGCATATTTCCAAGTGTGACAGTGCCTATCCCCATCAGAGATGGGTCTCAGTCTCTACTGGTCTAGACTCTGGAGATGTCTGTGTGTACAAAGAAACTACTAGTATCCACACAAATAAGTAAAGTATGGTAAATATATGCCCTTACCCATCCATGCAGTGTAGCAAGGTAGCTTGCTGTTTACAGCCTGGTGGATGTGTGTCAAATATGAGCACTCAGCCACATGATTGCACAAATTGCATGCAAGACAGCACAGCAGATTGGTCTGAAATACTGTGTGAAGGCCCGAGTGTAGGATCAAATGTCTTAGATGAGAAAATAACATTACTTTGTCAGTGCTGTGGCAATGACTGATAGCTAGAGTGACAGCAGGCACCCTGGTGACATGGTACAATGTGCTCAGCAGTGCTGTCAATAAGTGAATGTTACATCAATGTAGACATAAAATTGAAAAGCTAATCAATATGTTCAATGGGACCTTTACCTGCACTCACTCTTTCAGGCAGGGCAGGCCCGCAAGCTGCCTAGCTGCGCACACAAGGCACTCCACAAGACTGGCCCAGCCTACCTCAACAGACGACTCCTCTTCTACGTCCCCAACCGCCAACTCCGCTCCGCCGACCTCTCCCTCGCCACCGTCCCTCGCATTCGAAGAACTACCACCGGCGGCAGATCCTTCTCCCACCTCGCCGCCAAGACCTGGAACACCCTTCCACTAAGCCTACGACAGACCCAGGACCTGTTGACCTTCAGGAGGCTACTCAAGACCTGGCTGTTCGACCAGTAGCAGCACCCCCCCCCTTTTCTTTTTTCCCTAGCGCCTTGAGACCCTCACGGGTAAGTAGTGCGCTTTACAAATTCTGTGATTGATTGATTGATTGATTGATTGCTGCATTGTGTGGAATCACACACATAGGCCTCCTTGTCACTCAGTGGTTGTGTGAACAAAGTAAAGATATGACGATGTTAAAGGCAACAAAAGTGTAACATGGCCTTATCTACTTGTTGGAAGATATGTTCTACCCATCTAGGAGTGATATAAAGTGAATCAAAAAATAAAGTCTGATTGTTCCCTGAATTGTTTGTCAACATTTACCACAGATCATCAATGACATATTTCTATTTCATTGCAGAGGGACAAACAACACCTCCTGTACAGCAGCCTGTCCTTGATGACCAACCTGTTGGTCATGCCTTCCTCCCCCCTGTTGCTCGAATATGAATTTGCCGTGAAGAAACAAAGACAAGCTGCGATTGGCAAAACAGGAACAGTTGGTTTAATTAAACACTGCGCCGGGAGTACAGCATACAGAAACAGGTCTGAGGTCTGACTCAAAGTAGAATTTATTTGAGCATCTTTTTATACATTTCTTGAAGCATCATAAAACAATTCATAGGTCCTGTTTTGGGAGAGGAAGGCAGGCCTAGTCATAGAGCCATAAATTACTCCCACCTGATGACAAATGCAGGTGGGTCGCAACCTTGCGTGGACAAAATGAGGGCCACTGGGTAATGTGTCCAGATGTCCGGCATGGTGGAGGGCATGATCACTGCGTGTGCTGTGTGTGCTGTGTTCTGATTGGCTGAGTGTTCCTAACTTCATGTGGTATCTAACTCTATGGTATTTTGGGAATACACGCCCCTCTGGCCATGTGTATTTTATTGGGACCCATCTCCTCGGACCACTGTGGTGTTGCTGCCTATTCGTGGGACTAATCAGGGTTTTTCCTGTTTGTGCGTTTGTCCTGCTGGTTGCGTGCCACCCTGCCTGTGATCTGTCAATCAGTAGCCTCAGGCCTAGGTCACAGGGCATGCCTGACCACACATTTCTGACTCTGGGTTGATGGATAGGTCATATCAGGAGATTTCGACAACAGTGACTCAATTTCGTTTTTATACATGCATGTATCATTGCATACATCGACATCAATATTAACATTCCCCCCTCTAGTTGAATTCTCAACTACATAATTTAACCCATACTTCATGACCGACACATTTTTAGGGGCTTGTCGTGTTTCAGTTTTAATTATTACTACTACCCTAGTTACTTGTATTCTACCCATTTTGAGGACTGTGTTTTTACAGACGGAAACCCCCACTTGTAGGAAAACACACGAGCAGTGCAGAAATAAGAATAGGCAGCAATTATGTGCACAGTCCTGTCGCCCATTGGGGGAGCCAGGAGAACCAACTAATGTACCCGTCCTGCTCAGGGGCACCTCCATCCTTACGCATGTCAGTCTGTAAATGATGTAATGCTTGGATGGCAAGAGTCAGAGTCCCATTGTCCATGTCATTGCCTGGGATAAACGTGCAACAGGATGCAGTGATCTTGGCATAAACCCCTCCCTCCATTACGGTCAAGTCCAACACATATCGATGTTGCATCACAATGAGGTGGATGGCTCTTAGTTCTTCCTTGATTACATTAAGGCCAAGCTCAGTACTGTTCATCAATTCCTATCTGGTTATTTGCAACCAGTGGGTGTTGCCTTTCGTGTGCACAGGCAAGAAGGGTATGGACCCTCCCACATTGATTTGTGTGTCAGAAAACAGTCTGAATTTTTCCAGAATGTCCTTGAACTGAGCCCAGCCAAAATAGTCAACAGTTCTTTTTTCTGCAATACAGTTGTTTTCTTCTGTTGCGGATGTTGGTACAACTCTGACAGATCTTCTCCAGGAATGACTAGGGTAGGGGTGTGTATGGTGACTAAGGAGCACAGGTCACGCCATCCAGTGATGAGCTTGGTGTAGGCAAATTCACCGCATTTCCAGTAGGTATTTATCAGCGTGGAGTTGCCCCATTGCATGTCTGGTAAGTGCAGTATTACGCCACTGTTCCCATTTGTGCCAAGTGGGAACATTACTTTACCTCTGAATCACAAGGAATACAGTGTAGGTTTCCTTACTATTAGGGGTTGCCCTTTCCCTTCCAGCCATGTGCACCTATATATCTCAGTGTCCCATATTTCCTGACATAGGTTATCTATGCTGGTGTTTAGCCCTCCCCTTTGAGGCTCATTTACCTTTGTTCGATCGCTAGGATAAGTGAAGAAGTACAATGCTGTGGGATTGGTCTCGTAATGCGTCATGTTTTCTACTACTCTATGAGGACCTACTCGGTTGGGTTGTATCTTGGCCCTAATCCTACAAGGGTACAGGTGGAGAAGGCATTTCGCTTTTTCAGGGCCTATCTCTTGGGGCAAGTAAAGCCTGTCTGCACCTACTGCATGCAGTATCAGTGAACAGATGTAACATGACCTGCCTGATGCCTGGGCACCCACAGTGGCCATGTGCTGATAGCATGTGTTGAGTAAGAGTGTGCTGTGTAGTGCATGTGGAATGGAATACTAATGTTAGGTTCAGTGTAATTATAAGTGGATCTAGTAGTTTGTTGTTCGGTGGGGGACCCTGTGGCTCCCTCGAACTGTGGATTGGTATACCTAATATGGGGACGGCAGGCATTAGAGAGAGCACCTCCATTCCTACATATGGTAGAGGAGGAGCGGATGCCCTACTTGCGGGTTCTAGGATAGGATTGTTGGTCTGGGCGTCTTCAAAGATGGCTAACAGTTCTCTCAGTGCCTCCCTTCTGGTCTTCTTTTGCCCTACGTATTCAGTCCGTATGTGTTTTCACATGTGTTTGATTATGTTAGTGTCAAAGGTTCCCCCCTCTGGCCAGGAGAATGCGTGTGCCTTAGAGTGTGTGTGCCATTTGTGGCAATACTTGCTAAGTTTTCTAATCTGGGTAGGGAACCTAGTTTGCATGTGCTTTAGCAGCAACTCCATGATAGCTGGGAAGTTTTAAAGGGACTGACATGCTCTAGCTTCTCGGGATCAAACAATATTAGATCCAACTCTGATCATTGGGGAAATAAATACATAGGGATTATTTGTTGCAGCTACTCCTATGAGTTCAATACTATTTACATAGATGCATCAGAATAGACATTTCACAAACTCAAACAAAAAATGCACATGAATGGTCGCAACCTGAAAATAAGTGCAATTGTAAGTTCAAAACATGTGAATTCAGCAGAAAAACAACAGCTATAGAAAACCGATTGTAAGAATTAGCAGCGCCTTTATAAGCACTTAAGACAAGACATGCAATTGCAACAATTTACCAGCACCACCACAGAAAAAACGGACAGAAAAAAATGATGACTGTCAAAAAAAATATCTCAGCCCGTTCCTTAGCACATGCTACCCGATGAAGAGAGGAGGCTTTGTGCAGTACATGGGACTAAGTGAGCCCAATAGTCTGTCGATATTGGCTCTGGGACAAATTTACGCGGAAACGAGGAACAACTTGATAACCACAGGCCCTCATTGGCCAAGCACAAGCTACACCTAGTTTCCAAGGTCCAAATGTTCCCTAATGTCCAAATTACACCCTATATCACTGCCAGGGTTCAAGCGTACCATCTGTGTCATGCACAGCGGTCCAAGTGAATAACAGCCATTACTTTTTCTAGCATGCTGGCTATCGAAAAAAGATGACCTCCGCGGGATTGCCTCCAAGGCCGCCTTGCGACTACTCAGTTCGGACACACAAATTAGGCAATATGTCAGATTTTATTCAGTGGCAGGGTGCTCAGGTTAATTTTGTGAGCTTCTTCCTAGTTTGCCATACACCAAATGCTCCCACTGATTGTCAAATGCAGGTTCGTCTCGACTTTGCGTGGCCACAATGTGGGCCAGGAGGTAACGTGTCCAGATGTCTGGCATGGGGAGCACGTGATCACTGTGTGTGCTATGTGTGCTTTCTCCTCAATGGCTGAGTGTTCTTAACTGCATGTGGCATCCAACTTTATGGTGTTGTAGGGGATGCGCGCCTCTCTGGCGATGTACGTTTTATTGGGGCCAATTTCCCCAGACCATTGTGGTGTCACTGCCTATCTGTGGGACTAATCTGGGTTTTTCCTGTTTGTGTGTTTGTCCTGCTGGTTACGTGCCACCCCACTTGTGATCTGTCAATCAGTAACCTCAGGCTCAGGTTGCAGGGTCTGCCTCACCATGTTTTTCTGACTCAGGGTTCATGGAGAGGTCATATCGGGGATTTCGACAACAGTCATTCGATTTCGTTTTTATACATACATGGGTCATTGTGTACATCAACATCAATGGGCCCGATTCACAGAACTAACTTAAGACAAAATCCTAAACTAACTACCATTTCGGTATTCACAGAAGGCACTTACTCATGAGTAAGTGCCTTCTATGAATACTAAAATGAGTAAGTTACACAAAATGAGTAGTTACTCATTTTGGTATTCTAGAGAAGGCACTTACTCATTTATGAGTAAGTGCCTTCTGTGAATACCAAAATGAGTAAGTTACACAAAATGAGTAAGTTACTCAAAATGAGTAAGTAAGTGCCTTCTGTGAATACCAAAATGAGTAAGTGACTTCTGTGAATACCAAAATGGTAGTAAGTTTAGGATTTTGTCTTACGTTAGTTCTGTGAATCGGGCCCAATATTAACACCTCCTTGGACAATGACACCTTCCAACAACTCCTCTGAATCTTCTCCTCCGGTCATGGCAAGGGATGACAGCATAGCAGGATCTCCAGAGGAACTGCCACCCACAGTACATGCCCATCTGCCAGTCCAAGCCTAGCTGCAGACTTCGAGGACACCCAAGTTGATGTACAACGGTGAGTGGTAGGAGTGCAGGCAGGGAGCAGACCCTAGTGGGCACTGTAAAAGAAGTCTGCAGGTGTCCCAGTACTAATAAGCATATGACCCAGGCAGCTAGAGACACCTACCCTTTGCTACATAGTATGGATGAGTCCCTAGCTGACATGCTGGTGTCATGAAGGAGAGGTAAGATCAATAGTCCTCCACATCTGACACCCGTGAAATTGCCACCCAGCTGGGGGCCATCTGTACCATGTTGGAATCTATGGAGCGCAAGTTGAACTCCTATGTAAAACAATGGGTGCCCTCCATTACAATGTTGCCTTGTTGAGAAGCCATCAGACCCTTCTCAGCAATGTGCTGCCTTCCTTAAAGGCACAGACAAGTGCTGGTGGGGACAGGGGAGCCACATCTTCTGTCTTTGATATGTGTCTGCCTCCGATGCCTACCACACAAACACCACTAATTGCAGGGGAGGCACAACACCCATCAGGGAAGGAAGATGTAGAGTTCCCCAGTTTCCGTTGGTGAACTGCCAGGCAGCATTTGTCTGTGCCTCCTGACCAGTTCCCTAGTGGTCCTGTGTCTATCATAATGACACCCAGTACTGTACCTTTTTGTTTGTGCACCTGTTGATGTCAGCCACTTGTGGATTTTTGCAAAAGCCTACCTTCCCTAATGGCAATTTGTACCTCCTCACTGAAATTATCCTCATCACTACATGTTGCATGACAAGACTCCCAAATGGACTCTGTCTGGTCATCCTTTGCTCACAATCAATGTGGGTGTTGTTGCCCCAAACACTGCAAAAATGCTCATAGTGACCGAGCCACATTTGTCAATTAATTAATTCTTCCAAACCAAACTTGTTTGTTTTTTGTGGAAAGGCTTACATATGCCATGGTGAGTGTGTATTATCATACCCAACTTCTTAGCAGCTCAAGAAGAGAGAGCTAAAGTCACTAGCACATGCTGTCATTGGAAATGCACCAACAACAAGTACATCCACTACAATGGCATAATGAGGAATGTGTTGTCTCCCAGTGAACTGTCAGGGTGTAAAAATAAGCTGCATTCACTTGACTGAAACACAGTGAAAACCTTTTTCCATGCACACAAATGCTTAGCTGCTATAAATGTGGTCTGTGATGCTTGTGAGGCTATAAAACTGTTCCTCTCAGCCATATATACCTAGCTCAGTGAACATGAGAAAGTAATCATCCTAATGTGATAACCTCAATGCTCACAATGAAGACATCCTGCAGTTTATAAATTAGCACGGTTGCACTAATAATAGGCAGATATTCATGCATATTCTCCTTCTGAATTAGCATCATACCTGTGCCACACAAGGATGCACAAGGCCAATCTACTACCTTTGATGTCCGTATGCAAGAAATGCAAGGGCTTATTGTTGGGGCCCTGTGTATGCTGATAAATGGTGAATAACGCAACAGTGGGACAAGTAGGGTAAATGTGTCCCTCTGCCCGTGAGAAGCCTCAAATGTTTTGAGTGCTAGTGTAACCACACATTACATCTATGGTACATTGTACACACATATTTTGGCATGGGAGACAGAGCACAGAAGCAGGCTCAAAGCAACACTTCCACAGGGGAAGATGACATGGGAGGCTTATGGGCATGAATCTTTGAAAGTAGTTACCCAAAGTGAGCTGCATGTAGTGTCACACTGCCAAGTAGTCAATGCTAATGATGATGGATGTTCTTCAGGCAGGTGTGAATTCATTCATTAATTGTAACAAGCCAATAACAATGACCCACTTGTACAATGATGCAAGGGTGTGTGCGGTAGTGGCAGACACCAGTTTGTGTCCCACTGCAGTCTGTAATCTGTAGTGATAAGACTATCCCAACTGTACCTGCCCTATCACTTCCACACTGAAAGCAACAGGTGTATGCTACCTGTTTTGTGCTTTGAGTAATATTTCCAAATGAGATCCACTTACAGTGCCAAAAGTTAGAAAAGGCTCCATAGTTGACTCAAAGGTAAGGTAGACTATCAATTCTTCATTGGCTTCTGACAAAGCAACATTTGCCTACTAAGACTGCAGGTCAATAGCTACATCATATACTCAACTCAACTTACTCCATGCTACCAACTCATAAATATGAAATGATGATGAAGTAGTGAAAGTAGAAACAAGTTTAATCCATAAAAACTATCTAACCTACCTAGCCTTAACTAACCATCTAACCCTAACACTACCTTACAATATCTTAACTTGTCTTAAACTAACGGCACCTACCTAGCCTATCTTAACTAACCTCAACTCTAGCCTACACTATCTTAACTTATCTTATACTATCTTACCTACTATACATAAATGGTAAGTCAGACATCAGCCACCCACCCCATCAATACACATAGATCAGCACAATACAAAAAACAATCACATCCTAAACATACAGGGGCAGATTTACAAGCCCCTTGCGCCGCCGGTGCATCATGTTGCGTGACGCACCGGTGGCGCAGCCTGCTAAGTGATATTTACAAGAACAGGCAAAGTCACCCTGTGTGACTTAACCTGTGCTTGTAAATATCGCCCCTGTTCATGCAACACTTTGCGTGTAAGAGGCGTGACATGGGTGTTGCTGTGGGTGTTCCCATGCAACACCCATGTCCACTGATGCATTTCCAGATTTACGAGAAATCGTAAATCTGGAAATACGTCAGAATGCTACGCCACCCTAGGGGTGGCGTAGCGAGGTGCAATGAGGAGAAATGTTTTCATTTCTCCTCGTTTTTTTCCTCTTTCAATGCGTGCTGCATTCTACAGCACACATTAGAAGAAGAAATCACCTCAATTGATTGTTTTTGTGCAGGAAGGTGCCCCTTCTGGCACAAAAACAATCTCCCCATGACGCAGGCATCCTTGCACCATGGTGCAAGGGTGCCTGCGCTGGCGCATGGCAGCAGTTTGTGCGCCAGCGCAGGGGGAAGACAGAGAGATGCGACATATTTTTGTAAATAGGTCACATCCCTGTGCTTCGAAACTAGCGCAGCAAAATGACTTGCGGCACCGCGCTGCGTTGGTTTCTTGTAGATCTGCCCCACACTACCTATACATGTAATCCTAAACAAATATATATTTTCTTGTTTTTTTTATTTTTAATTAATTTTCATATATCACACACTAAACATCAACCTCCCACCCACTTAAAATCTAATAGTATAAAACCATGATTAAAAAAGACCTAACTATTGAAATATGTAAAAACACTAACACTAAACTACACTATGACTATTCAAAATCCTAACTAATATTATGCCTAAACTACCAAGACTATAAATACTACTTGTGAAGAACAGGGAAAGTGAAATGTCAAAGGGAGAGTTCAAAGTTGCGCACAGATTCGCTCCATTGCCTCTTTCTAAGTTAGCATGATGGCATGGAGGCTTGCCTGTTCCTTCTCTATGCCATGCATCCTGATCTTAAGTTCTTGCAAATCTTTCAGGACCTGGGCTTGAACAAAGATCCAGTGGCAGGTGTTGGGACCATGGGCTGTGTGGTTGTCACCTGATAACCAGTAGATATGCCTGGAATGGCCTGTGTATTTTCCGGTTGCTGTTGGTCACCTTCCACTTTTTTGGGGCCACTGGATTGTCCTGTAAGTGCCTGCCTTTCTACATTCCAGATACATGCAGACTTGGAATTCTCATAGAACACCTCCATCTTTTGGTAAGCCTTGGCTAAATGCCGGATGTGACGGTAGCGCTCCAAACACAATGACTGCTGTTTTGCCTCTTCATCTGTTATGCTATCTAGGGAGATAAAGGAAGAACCTATCAGCTCAAGCTGGAAATGTACATGATGTCTGCAAGATTAGGCTTACATTTTCACACAATTATATGTGGCAGGCCAGACCATTACCAAATATTGAGAAAGAGATATGGGCAATATCTCTTCTGTACAAATACATCTCCTAATCAACCACGGCCAACTGACTCAAGTGCTGGCAGTGTAGGTATACGATATGGAAATGTAATCACAAAATTCATTACAACCATATCATTCCTGACAGTGAGCCCCAATCATGATGATGTGTTCATAGGGAATAGGACACATGGTCCAAATATGGACTCTTTGGTGTTGTTATTGCATTGCACAAGTGGCCTTATAATTTGCTCATTAACATATGTGAAATTTGATAAGTTAAGCAAGTCTAGGTAGTGTGATTCGCCATTGCATTACTCATCTAGAGAGACACAAGGCAACATACACTGTTGTCTTGACTTAGTGCCAGGTAACCAATAAATCAATGGAGGGTGGTTGGCTACCTTCTACAAGATAACTGTAGTACACTTCACCAAATTAGCCACAGCCAAATACCTGGAAATCTGACATATAGCTTCTGATGTTCAGTTGTAGCAATACCATGATGACCTTAACATTATCAAATGTCTGTACATGCATTCTCCCAAGACTGCTTTCCTCATCTGACATTTTAAATTAGGCAATGCATCACAGGAGTGTGTGTATGCATGCTGGAATACTCATCTGTACAAGTACTTTGTGGGATATGATGCAGGGAACCTTGAACCACGAGGCAATGGTGTCTGTGTTGGTGCTAGCCAGTCTGAGTGACCAGTAGTCAAAGAAATCTTTATTCAGCCAACAAAGACCATAAAAGCACATAGAAAACACAATAAATACTAAAATCAGAAACAGTGCATGTTGGTTAAAAACAGACCAGCAATTCATGTAAAATTTCCATTTAAGAGTGTCCAAACCATCTAAAACCTTAGGTAGTAAAGATAAAACAAGGCAGTAATGAAAATGCACAAAGAGAGCAGAATCTAAACTATAAGATGGGCATATAGAGTGCAAATTGTATTGTGCAATGAAATATAAAGTACAAATTGTATTGTGCAGTAAAATGTCTATAAAACAACCCATCACTAAAACATGTATAATTCATCACAGCATGAGAACAAGAGGAGCTCATTATTCCTTAAAAAGCTGTTTCCTATATCTTAGTTCTCCTGTTAGGAAACTAGCAACTCCAAAACAGATCAGGGGCGAAGACAGCATTTATAAGTATATCAGGGCATGCTTCACTTGTGCATAATTACAATTCCTTAAAAGTGGTCAGATGTATTTTTTCCTTAAGTTACTGTAAAAATCACAAAATATAATAAAATGTAAAGCATCTTGTTCTGAAAAATTATCGCGGGACAAGGCTTTAGGGCACCTGGCTTTGAGAAACCTCTGGGAACAGCGGTGGTGGGGATTGTTAAAATAGGAACAGTAGGGTTGCTCTGAGGTCCCTGGACTCAGTATTATGTATTGCCTTATTGTGGGCTTGATAAGTTCTTTACCTTCCCTTTCCCCCATCCTCCTAGCCAGGAACATATATTTAATATCTGTCAACTCACTACATCACAGCTGCATACGGTGCGTGAACAGCTCGGGACGTCCTAAACTCTTTAGCTGCTCTAGGACATAACCCAGCCATGGAATGTTCAAAGCCCCCTCAAGCCCCAAACAGTCCTCTAGAATAAGCCGATTCAAGGTAGGAGTGGGGCTAGACCAAATTTTCAACCACCGCATTAAAGGAGCCATTGCGATGAGGTCGGAAATGTAACCCTGACCAAGCTCTGCGTGTACCATGAAAGAAGGGATACAGGTGGGTGCTGCTAGAAGTCAGTGGAGAAATTTATTCTCATATGCCTGCAGTTCACTAACTTCTTTGTAACCCCACATGTCACAGCCATATGTGGCCATGGGTATGCATTTATTGTTATAAATCTTGAGTAGGGCGGGTAAAGGTTTGGCCCCTAGTCTCCTAGTGAAGTCCATAGTGGCTCCTGCTGCTCTAGCCAAGGTATTCTTTTTAAGTACTCTTTGTGCCACCCATGACCCCCTCTTATCAAACAGCACCCCCAAATAGGGGAAAGTAGAAACTTTAGTCAGTTCTGCCCCCCTGCAAAAAAACCTGCGTCCAGAAAGCTTTGAACTGCCTGTTGTCATAATGTGTGATTTGGAAAAGTTAATAGAAAGAGCAAGGGAGACCATATCAATCAATCAATCAGGGGTTTGTAAAGCGCGCTACTCAGCCGTGAGGGTCTCAAGGCGCTGGAGGGGTGCAGTTCCGGATCAGTCGAAGATCCAGGTCTTGAGGCTCTTCCTGAAGGTGTGCAGTGTGGGGGAGCGCTCAAATGTTGAATGGGAGCTCGTTCCAATTCTTTGCTGTGACGTAGGAGAAGGCTCTTCCACCTGCTCTGGTTCTGCGGATGCATGGGGTCTCTGCAAGAGCGAGGTCGGCGGAGCGGAGGTTCCTTTTGGGTATGTGGAAGGAGACTCTTTCGTTGAGGTATTTGCGTCCGATGTCCGACCACCACTGCATCCACTTCACCTTCCGGAAACCCGCCGCACACCACCGCACCCTACAGATCCCCCGCAGATGCTGGAGCAAAGTCACCGAAGACCAACTCCAGACAAACCTCGCACTCAGCCCACCCGACGACCCCTCCAACCCCGATGCCGCCGCCCGCAATCTCAGACGATGGATGGACGACTGCGCCAACACCTTAGCCCCGCTGAAAAAAACAACCTACAAAGACACCAGCAAGAGAGCCAGCTGGTTTACCCTGGAACTCCTAGCATCCAAGCGCACCTGCCGGAAACTGGAGAACAAATGGCACAGCGAGAAGAAGCCGGACAGCTGCGCAGCCCACAAAGACGCCATCCGCAACCACCATCACCTCATCAGGTCCGCCAAGAGGACCTCCTTCAAAGACCGCCTCGACAACAACGCACACAACAGCAAGGAGCTCTTCAGCATCGTGAAGGAACTCTCCAACCCCAGCTCCAACGCCAACGACATCCCGCCGTCGCAAGCCCTGTGTGATTCCTCGCCACCTTCTTCCACCGCAAGATCGCCGACATCCACGACAGCTTCGACTCCCGGACGACCCCAACAGGCCCCGACACATCAGACCCGCCGCACCCCATCGACCACGACCCCTGACAGCCTGGGTCAACGTGAACACCGAGGACACAATCAAGACCATGGGCACAATCCACTCCGGCTCCCCAACAGACCCTTTTCCACACCACATCTTCAACAAAGCCGGCAGCTCCATCGCACCCCACCTGCGCAACGTCATCAACTTCTCCTTCGAGACCGTGACCTTCCCAGAGAGCTGGAAACACGCCGAGATCAACGCCCTACTCAAAAACCCAAGGCGGACCCGAGCGACCTCAAGAACTTCCGGCCCATCTCCCTGCTTCCATTCCCAGCTAAGGTCATCGAGAAGATCGTCAACAGACAGCTCACCCGCTACCTTGAAGATAACAGCATCCTGGACCCCTCCCAGTCAGGATTCCGCAGCAACCACAGCACCGAGACCGCCCTCATCGCCGCCACAGACGACATCAGGATCCTGCTGGACAACGGCAAGATGGCGGCCCTCATCCTCCTGGACCTCTCCGCCGCCTTCGACACTGTCTGCCACCGCACACTATGCCCACGCCTCCACGACGCAGAGATCCGGGACAAGGCCCTGGATTGGACCACCTCCTTCCTTTCCGGCAGAACCCAGAGCGTCCGCCTCCCCCATTCCGATCCGAAGCCTCCGAGATCATCTGCGGCGTACCCCAGGGATCTTCCCTCAGCCCGACACTGTTCAACATCTACATGGCTCCACTCGCACGCATCGCCCGACAGCACGACCTCAACATAATCTCCTATGCCGACGACACTCAACTGATCCTCTCCCTCACCAAGGACCCTCACCGCCAAATCCAACCTCCACGAAGGAATGAAAGCCGTTGCCGACTGGATGAAGTGCAGCCGACTTAAGCTGAACACAGACAAGACGGAGATCCTCATCCTCGGCTCCAACCCATCAGCCTGGGACGACTCCTGGTGGCCCTCGTCACTAGGGCACCCCGGACACCAACCGACCACGCACGCAACCTGGGAGTCATCTCGACTCAACGCTCACCATGACCAAGCAAGTCAACGCAGTCTCCTCCTCCTGCTTCAACACCCTCCGCATGCTCCGCAAGATCTACAGGTGGATCCCGACAGACACGAGAAGAACAGTCACCCAGGCCCTCGTCAGCAGCAGACTCGACTACGGAAACGCCCTCTATGCAGGAGCCCCGACCCAGCTCATCAAACGACTGCAAAGAATCCAAAACGCCTCTGCACGCCTGATCCTCGACATTCCACGCCACAGCCACATCACTCCCCACCTGAAAAACCTGCACTGGCTCCCCGTCGACAAGAGAATCTCCTTCAAACTCCTGATCCACGCACACAAGGCACTCCACAAAACCGGCCCAGCCTACCTCAACAGTCGACTCTCCTTCTATGTTCCCAACCGTCAGCTCCGCTCCGCCGACCTCTCCCTGGCCACCGTCCCGCGCATCCGGAGAACCACCACCGGAGGCAGATCCTTCTCTCACCGCACCGCCAAGATCTGGAACACCCTTCCCTCAACTCTACGACAGACCCAAGACCTGCTGACCTTCAGGAGACGACTCAAGACCTGGCTATTCGACCAGTAGCGGCAACACCCCCCCTCCTCTCCCTCAGCGCCTTGAGACCCTCGCGGGTAAGT
This sequence comes from Calotriton arnoldi, assembly GCA_963921515.1. Lineage (NCBI taxonomy): Eukaryota > Metazoa > Chordata > Amphibia > Caudata > Salamandridae > Calotriton > Calotriton arnoldi. Next base: position 1,156,312 of record CAWUFW010001962.1, read on the forward strand.
AGTGCACTTTACAAATCTTGTGATTGATTGATTGATTGATGTTGTGGGGGGATTTGTAGGTGCGGGTGAGTAGCTTGAAGGTTACTCTCTTCTCGATGGGGAGCCAGTGGAGGTCTCGTAGGTGCTGGGTCATGCGCTCATGCCGTGGGGTTCCGAGGACGAGTCTGGCTGCGGTGTTCTGGATGATTTAGAGCTTGTGTATCAGGGTCTTGTTGATTCCGGCATAGAGGGCGTTACCGTAGCCGAGTCTGCTGGTTATGAGTGCTTGAGTGATGGTCTTTCTACATTCGGGGGGGATCCACTTGAACGTCTTACGGAGGATGCGGAGGGTGTTGAAGCAGGTGGAGGCAACGGCGTTGATCTGGCGGGTCAGGGTAAGGGAGGAGTCTAGGATGATGCCGAGGTTCCGGGCGTGGTCCGTAGGGGTGGGGGGGTTTCCGAGGGCAGGGGGCCACCAAGCGCTGTCCCATGCAGTGGGGGAGGGTCCAAGGACGAGGACCTCTGTCTTCTCCGAGTTCAGTTTTAGGCAGCTGTCGCCCATCCAGGCTGCTACGTCTTTCATTCCTTCTTGAAAGCTGAGTCTGGTGTCTTCGGGGTTCTTCGTGAGAGAGATGATGAGCTGGGTGTTGTCGGCGTAGGATACTATGCTGAGCCCATGCTGTCTGACGATGGTGGCGAGGGGGGCCATGTAGATGTCGAAGAGCATGGGGCGGAGCGAGGATCCTTGGGGTACACCACAGTTGATCTCTGTAGGTTCGGATAGGAAGGGAGGGAGTCTGATCCTTTGAGTTCTACTGGAGAGAAAGGAGCGGATCCAGTCGAGGGCGGTTCCTCGTGTACCGGCGTCTTGGAGTCTGGCTGTGAGAGTATGGTGTGAGACAGCTGTGGAGAGGTCTAGTAGGATGAGGGCCGTGGTGTGGCCCTGGTCAAGTAGCATGCGGATGTCGTCGGTGGCGGCGAGGAGGGCAGTCTCGGTGCTGTGGTTGCTGCAGAAACCGGACTGCGAGAAGTCGAGGATGGCGTTCTCTTCGATGAAGGTGGTCAGCTGGGCATTGATGAATCTCTCAGTGACCTTGGCTGTGAAGGGAAGGAAAGAGATGGGCCGGTAGTTTTTCAGGTCCGTCGGGTCGGCCGAGGGTTTCTTGAGAAGGGGCTTGACCTCTGCCCTCTTCCAGTCATCGGGGAAGATGTCGGATTCGAGGGAGACGTTGATAGTCCGGCCTAGTTCGGGTGCTATGGCGGCGGCGTCTCTGTGGTAGATGTGCGGAGGGCAGGGGTCCGTGGGGGCTCCTGAGTGGGTGTTCTTTATGGTCGTGGAGGTGTCTTCAGCAGTGACAGGTTTCCAAGTGGTGATGGTCGGCTGGTTGTCGGTGGTGGAGGGGGGGTGGTGTCTGGCATTTGTTTGCTGAAGTCAGCAAAAGTATTTAAAAGTAAAGTACTTGCAACCGCCCGGGCCGTCCATAGCACTGTGTTATCTGTGCAAAGCAGAGCACGGATACGTTTAGTGCCAGCCCTGGGGATGTCTTTACAAGCAACTGACAAAACGTCCCCTATCTTGTTAATGCATAGGGTGAACAGGGCCAGGATACATCCCTGTCTGACCCCAAGCTTAACCTCCTAAGAGGCTGAGAGCGAGCCATTTTCATTGTATCTAGACATGGCTGTTAGATTTTAATGTGACCAATGTAGAAAGGCCACCAAATCAGCATCCATGCCCATGCCTAATAGCAAGGGCCAAAGCTTAGATCTATTGACACGATTGAACGTGGACGTTAGATCCGTAAAGGCCATATGCAAGTGGCCCCTTTTGGCTATAGTATATTTTCCAATGACCATATGCAGATTAATGCATTTTTCCGGGTTCCTCTGCCTTTCCTAAAACTGTATTGTAAATGTGAGATTACGTTAAAATTATCTAGCCATAGGGACCACTACCTGCCCTTAAAAAATGAAATAAAAACATTTAATTTTTTTTTTTTCAATGCATCCCGTTTTCCTTTAGGGAAAACGGGCTGCATTTTAAAGAAAAACTGCTTTATTTGAAAGCAGTCCCAGACATGGAGGTCTGCTGACCCCAGCAGGCCACCATCCCTGGAAGTGCCAGCCATTCAGAATGGGGTCGCAAATTGCGACAGCCTCATTAATATGCATGAGGCATGCAATTTGCGACCCAATTGGGAATCGCAAACAGTGTCTCAGACACTGTTGTACATTGGCAATTGCGACTCGCAATTTGGCGCAACTTGCGAGTCGCAATTGCCAATGGTCGTACATCTGGCCCCTAGTCTCAAAAAAGTAACTGACTTTAATCTATTGCCCTGGAAGAAATGGTGGAAATAACCCTCTAACTTTTCTGGAAAACTTCTACATTTGCTGAACAAACCTCATGCAAATTGGAGACGTTCATAAACGGGTGGCCTTATCTACAAGTGCAGGTATATTTGTATGAAAGAGATCTGCACAGACTTTGAGAATTAGCAAATACTTTATTCATATTCAGTAAAAACGATACATAGGAACTTAAAAAAAGGATAGTGTTAGAGCATATAATGCAAAGAACAACAAAAGTATTATTTGAAGGATGCAAAAAAGTATAATTTGTGAGGAATGTAACAGCTTTTATTTTTGCAGTAAATAAGGCATTTAAGCAAAGTCTAAGGAGATGCTGAGTTTGTAAGGAATTACGGCACCGTACAATATTTTCCGTTTAAGGGCGACATGAAAGCAAATTAGGAAATTGATTAATATAGCTGTCCATATGAACACAGAAGAGCACTTAGAGAGCGCTGTGATGTGCCTTCAATTTGTATGTAATGCTGTTAGACTTGGAAATATTTAAAGGGACATGGAGGTATAGCATGCCAAAAGGAAGAGCACAGTGGCAGTTGCGCTACAGTTGTGGGAAAGCAGTGACGCTTCGGGGCACATACGGGGCATAGGAGCGCCTTCTTCTATGTACTGCAGTGTCAACCATGAGGAAGACTGAAGCAGGGATAGACAGCTGTCAGCTGAAATAGAATACAGCCAAGTCTGAGACTGACAGGGAGAGATATAAATCCTATCAGGCAGAGTAATCTCAAAAGAACATGTCTCAAAACATCGGCTTACTGAGGACAAACAATTCATCGCTTTGCCTTCCTGAATTGCCACAGTGTAACAGAGTAGATTATTGCTCAGCTGTCTCTAGTAAATTTATAGCATGATAGAGGCACTCAAAGGTATCCTGTGACTCGGTGACATTCACCCATTGGAATACATTAGAGGAGTACAGAAGTGCTGCAGCACTGCTACCATGTTCACACGCTTGAAACTCACTAACAGGGGAGCAAGTCAAGAAGCTGTTGCCTATTACATAGCACTCACAAGGCTCCAGTTTGGGATTTTCTTGGCTGTGTTGAACATACTGGCAGGTTTGGAGTACTAAAAAGTCAGGGAACAGTCTCTGATGCACCAAGTGACTTTGAAAAACATAGGGCCTAATTACAATGTCGGTGGGACCGACACCGATGGCATGTCATTGTCGGTCCCACCGACATCTGCCCCTGCTGTGCACCTGCCATATTACGATGCGACAGGCAGAGGCACGGGTGGAGGGACCAACCGCGGTGCTTCCGAAGGGCTCAAGGAGCTGGTCAGTGTGTTGGAACCCTCCACAATCCCCTAAAGACGGCAGAGTCAGGCTCGGCTCTGCCGTCGGGATTATGATGGCACTTTCTGACATCCTTTCCATGTTGGCCTTTCCGACATGGAAAGGCTGTCAAAAGTGTCTTTGTGGGCCCCTGGCAGGTCCCGCTTCCCCCTGGCCCTCTGCTATGGGGCAGAGGGGGCACCTATAGTGTCCCCCTAAACATCCCGGCACTGTGTGGTAGGCACCAAATGTACCTGTCCAACGGTGCAGGGATGTTTGCAAACATCCATTCTACAATGGAAGCTTGTGCTGCTGGCCTATTCCGCCCGTCGCACAAGCTTCCATTGTAGAATGAATGTTTGCTACCACCCGATGGGCGGTTGCATCCTAATACTGCGTGGGAACCGCTGACCTAAGTTCGGGTGGTTCCAATCCACAACAGTGTCTGGTGGACGTGAGTACGGCCGACATCGTAATAAGTCCCATAGTGTCGGCTATGTTCCATGTGTGTGAACAATTACCAAATGTGGCAAGATGCGGATTGTGAGAAAGTGGATTATTAATTGAGGTGCATGATGGTCCACATCAAGTAATAATGGTACTATTCCTGTCAGCTCCGTTAAAGGTTTCAGTAATTTAAATTTGAGCTTAACCCCTGGCAGCTGTGGCACAGAGCAGACAGACTTAACTTAAGAAAATTTGTAAAGCATTTAGAATTTCGGAAACAGTTAAAAAGTCAAAAACACAACACAATAAAAAATACCACTGCGGTTTCTAAAAGTAGAGAATATTTAAATGAAAAAAAATTAAAATAGTGGCAAAAAACTGAAGGGTCCAACCGCTAGACTGAGACAAGGGTCAGTTTTAAGTCATACTGCGATGGAGCGCGGGTCAGATAAAGGACCAGGTTGGTCCCGGTCAAAGAGATACCTTCGGACGTAAAAGAAATTCTGGAGGAAAGGTGGTCATTTATAAGTTGTTGGCAGGGCAAGCCACAAGTTATCTCCAAGATGGCAGGTTGTTGAAAAGTGGGGTCCCAATACAGCTGCTGACAAAGGAGCGAAAGTTTCAAGTGGGCGAAGCCCTGAGTCCATGCCCAGGAAGGTATCAACGTTGATCAGCTTCAGTTTGATGTCACTCTCAGTGAATCCCTCTATGTTCAGACCTTGATACCTTTCTGGATGTCAGATCTCCTTAAGCAGGAGAGACGAGCAAGTAGGATCCGACCCACAATTCCACGTCAACAGGTCCCACAATTCCACGTCAACAGGTTCGGCTCAACAGGGTTCCCGGTCTCCCACTGGTTTTTCAGAAGAAACATTGGCAAAAAGTTGCTAAGTATCAGCTTTACAGTTTGTGCACGAGGAATAAACTTTAACACCAGCCAGGGTTCCAGGACTTTATGAACAGCACATGTGGGTCAACACTCACTCCAACAGAAGCCATCAGCAGGGTCCAGGCCAGGTCCAGCTGAAAATGATCAGCTGGGCTCTTCAGGAAAGTGGTATTATTACAGCATTTGTGCCCCAGTAGCTTAACAGAAGGTCAGTCAACTCACCCTAGACTCCACTTCTTTGTCTGGAGTATACGTAGGAGCAGGTCCAGTCATTAACGTTCTCCTCACAGGTCATAACAGTAGGTGCAGTTCTTATTCTGTCTTCCACAGGTCCAGCAGAACCATTCTTCCCCTGTACAGAGCTTCTGTCACCACGCTAGAGGTGTGGCCAGGGAAATGAGCAAACCCTCCCCTGTGGTAACTTAACACCGGTTCTGGGGGCAGATCCTCTCCTGCTGGTAGTGGGGCCTGGCTGGCTTGCAGGATAATAGAGGGGGCAGGCTACGGTTTGAGCTACATCTGCCATTGACAGAGTAGCATCCTTTGAAGCTAATTAAGTTCCTGGGTTCAGCTCAGATGGCCAACCTGTCAGGGGAAGGTAAACCAATCTCCCTTTGTCTCAGCTGTTGGAGTCTCTTCACACCTAATCAAGGAGCTCCTGGGTGACACTGAAAACGGGCAGAAAGGGACATTTAGCTTAGGCAGTAAATGAACACATTTTCAAAAGTGGCATGTTCATAATAGTATATAAAATCCAACCTGGCATTAAGTTGGATTTTAAATTACTATTAAAATGAATCATTAAATCATTTTTCTAGCTACTCCCAAACTGAAGTTATAAGGATTATAATGTAACACAGTGCTTCCCTATAGGAGAGCCAGCCATGCCACAGAGGAAAACCACCTTGGAGGTTTTTCACTGCCAGGACATGTAAAACATTTAATATATGTTGGAAGGTTGCTCTCTATATTGGTATACCGTGCAAAGAGTCCAGGTGTTCCCTTACTAGTGGGCAGGGGCTTGCTCTAGCAATCCCAAGGTGCTCTTCTAAGGAGTAGAGTGGGCTGAGCAGCCTTTGGCTTATTAGAGGGGAGTGCTAGACATACACTGTAAACACACAGCCAATTAATGATACACACAACTGACTAAGGAGATCCACACCAATTTATAAAAATAACACTTATCTTTTTTTAGAACTTTAGGCACCAAGATCATCAAAATCAGGTAAGTACTTTTTAAAATAGAAGGTTTGAAGAAAACGGGTTTTTGATACTTTAAATCGTAATTAAAGCACTTCGCGGCAATGTTAACTTAGGAAGAAAACATACACTGCATACGGTCACTTAACAACGAATTAAGGGACCCTTGCCCAGGTCTTCAGGTGAGCACGGGGCAAAGTCCAAGGCAGCACCAATAGGTCACTTTGGGAGGCACTGGGGCGTTTAGGTGCAGAGGTGTGTTTTCAGCATCCGGTGATTTTGATACTCTAATTGTAATTACAGCACTTGTAATAGTGACTCACGGGACCATCTTCTTGACCTAAGGTGAGTATGGGACAGGGTTCAAGGTAGCACCAACAGTTCACTTCGGGCAGCACTGGGGAGGCCACGTGCAGAGGTACCTTACAGCGTTGCGTGTCCCATTCAAGTCTATGGAGAACAGTCTGTAGGAAAAGAGGCTGCAGGCTTGGGCGGGGGGGGACCAGTTGGGCTGAACCATCAAGGTGGCTCAGGCCTCAAGATACTTGAGGATGTGGGGATGCCTTTGGTCCTCTTCTCCAGGGGCGATGGGTACAGAGGTGTCTTTAGGCATTGGATTTCCTCACCAGGAGCATTCGCGGTAGAGGGGGCCTGCAACCAGACGCTGAAGGCAGAGGCGGGAAGTCCACAGTGGGCAAGTCCAAGGTGGGCTTTGTGTCTGGAGGGCTGGAGGACCACATTGGCACCATTGGCCCACTTTTGCTTGGGCTCCAAAGCATGGGCGCAGTGATATTTTGCAGCATTGGGTTTTTGTGGTCTGGAGCACTCACAGTCTTCTTTGGGGTGCCTGCCAGATGCAGAGAATCAGCTCTGCTGCTCCATGGCAGTTCTTGCATCTTTATTGAAGGTAGGCAGTGTTTCCAGGCTTTGGAGGAACAACAGCTGCAGGATGAGATGTCTTTGGTGCAGTTTTGACGGGAAACAGCAAACAGGTCGGCAGGGCTGGTGCTAAGTCACTTGCTCTTCCTCTGTCTTCTCCTTTTGCCACTTTTTAGTGTCCTTCTTCTTTATAGATCGTCAGGATCTTGGGGTCACGTTGGCACCGCTGGCCCACTTCAGCTCGTGGTAGGTGGCAAGGGTGCAGTGGTGCTTCCGGTGTCGGGTTTTTGCGGTCTCGTAGCCTCACAGCTCAGTCTTTGGTTCCTTTGGTTACATAGGAGTTTCTGAGTCTTTGGAGAATTGCTGACAGTCCTCCCAGGCTTTGCAGGATCAGCAGCTTGCAGGGTGAAATGACTTTGGTGCAAATGTCGAGAATAGGTGAACAGGCCAGCAGGGCTGGTGCCAAGGCAGTTGCTTCAGCAGTCCTTGCTTTCACGGCTCTTCGGCCCTTCCTCTTCTTTTGGTCAGCAGGATATGGTTTCCTGGTGCCAGGGCACCCCTAAATACCGAATTTAGGGAAGTTAGGGGTGTATAGGGTAGTGGCAAATGGGCTACTTGCCCCTTGAGTCACGCCCCCTATTGGACCAGTTCCTAGGGAAAGTGGGCATAACCCTGTCCCAGAGATTCTAAATTTGCCATCATCAAGATGGTCACTTCTGAAAAATTGCATCCTCTTCAGATAGCCCAGTTGAGGGGTGTTGCTCGCCTGAGGGTGGACATGCCTGCCCTGCCTAGCTATTTTTCCCACCTGTCCAGTTGCTAAAGGGCTCGGACAAAGGGGGTTGGTTTCCTATCCTGTGAGAGAAGCCAGATTCGCATACCAAATGCGGTGGGCCTCTTTGAAGCTCTCCAGCCTTGGAATGCTAATTCACAGGTCATCCAGTGGGAGGGGGTGCAAAGCACCCTCTGCATGGGCAGGCTTGGCTTATGGCCCCCGGAGAGAAAAGACCTCAACCTTGGGGTAAGAAATATGTCTCTGGTAGCAAGCTGGGGAAAAACAGTCAGTCAGCACACAAATAAATGAGTATTACTAAATTCAACACTGGCATCAATGTGGGTTTATTAATATGAGATGTTTGATACCGAACTCGTTTTTACCAGTGTCCAGCACATGCTTTTAAAATTGCCTCCCTGATCACTTGTACTGGCAATAATGGAACAGACCAGCACAGGGGCATATCTGTCCATGTAGTTATGTCCTCACATGTAGTATAGTGCACCCTGCCTTAGGGCGGTAAGGCCTGCTGTAGGGGTGACTTCCTTCTACTGCATGGGGTGTCAGCAGGCAGGGCACAACGGCTGTGTGTCATCTCGTGTTTTCACTGTTATCTGCACCAAGACACACAGCCTGCAGTGGCAGTTTGCATGAGTTTGCTGAGGGGTCCCTTAGGGGGCACAATTTGTGCTGCCTCCCTTGGGGATCCTCTTTAGTACCTCAAGCCCTAGGTACAGGGGGTACCATTTACTAGGGACTTACAGAGGGCACTAAAGGTATTGCCAATTGGGGAAAACAATTGCACCATTTTGGGAAAGAGATCTGGCATTGGGGACCTGGTTAGCAGGAACCTAGTGTACTTGCAGTCGAAATCAAATCAAATGCCAAGAAAAAAGTGGGGGTGACCATGTCAAAAAGCGCACTTTCCTACAATAAACATGTCCCATTTTTTTTAAACACCATGCAGCCTGCCCTATGGGCATTTAGGTCCTACCTTATGGGTGACTTATAGCCATTAAAAAAGAAGTTTTATGCCTAGTAAAATGTTTATCTTGTCAGGTCAAATTGGCAGTTTCAAAGTGCTCACCCAGCCGGCAGTGGCAGGTCTGGAGACATGTTTTACATTGTAACTGCAGTGGTGGCACAATATGCGCTGCAGTCAACTAGAGACATTTATGTGCACGTCCTGGCTGCACTTGTGTACCATATACTAGGGACTTATAGGTTAGTTAAATATGTCAATCAGGAGTGTATTCAAGTTCGAAATGTTTGAGGGCTCAGAGCATATGATCTGGGGCCTGGTTTGTAGTGCCCCAGTGCGCAAAGTCAAAAAACCATCAGTGTCGGTTAAAAATGGTGGTAACCATAAAAAAAAGATGCATTTTCCTACTCTGATAATTTCACAATATGCTTCAGTGTAACATGATATGAGTGACACTTACCAGGGCTCCTTCAAAACAACATTGATTTTACACTGCCCATTGATTAAACACAAATCCAAAGACACTTGCTGTATTGGGCATAATAAATATGAAGCCAAATTTATAAGGGTATTTGCACATATGTGAGGCAGTACTCAGTAGTACTACTTCTCAGACTGTTAAATACAATTCACAAACATACTGGCATAGATGTCTGCCTATCCTTGTCCTTCATCCTTTGTGTGGAGTTCCCTGCTGAGAGTGTGTGGAACTTTGTACATGTAGTTCTATTTTTTGGTTGTAATTGTGGCAGTGGCAAGAAAATGTGGTATATCTATTAAAATGTTGGAGGGAGAGTGGGAAAATTAAGGAAGAGCTCAAGGAGAGATATACAGATACAAAAACACACCTACAAAATGGTATGTCAGTAAAGTTACAACTACAGGGTAAACAGCGTTTACCACGCATGAGAGAGAATGCATGCCATTATAATACGGTCGTTACAACAACCGCGTTGTTACATCGCATAACTTTACAACGCAAGTCAGAACAACGACTTGCATTAGGGGGCAGAAGGTGTTGGATTTAAAATCCAACACCTTCCCCACTGTTGCACAGACTGGAGTTGGAATAGTAAATTATACTATTCCAACATCCAGTGCCCCCTACAGAAAGTTGTTGTTCCGACTTGCGTTGTAAAGGTTTATGTAACAACGTGGTCATTGTAATGGCATGCGTTGTAATATGTCCCCTGGGGACCCCTTCCCGTTTGCAAGTGGCTTACCACCCTTTTGAAATGGGTGGAAAACTACGAAAACGTTTGAGCCTTGAAGTATGACTCGCTATTAGGAAGGGACGTCCTTGGCACGCCCCTTCCTAATAGCGAGTCACAAGCACTTTGCGAGTCGGCAATAGGTTACCAACTCGCAAAATAGGGTTTGTACATAGGGCAGACCTATTTTGCGGTCGCAAACAAACGATTTCCCATTTGCGACTGCAAAAAACGGTCGCACAGTTGGCCCTTGGTAATTACCAGGTGCAATGAACATCGCCCCCATTGTAATTATGATCCAACTTAAAGGGCCACAGGTAATGAGGGCCTTAAAAAATATACCTCAAGACAATAACGTAGTAAGTTTGTATGCATATTCATGCCATTCTTGAGGGATAAACAAAATAATTATGTAAACGCTGAACAGGCACTCAAATTCTTAAATAAAAATGTTCATCACAAGTTATGAACTGTGGCGTCTGGTGTGCAATGCATTGTGTTTGCACACATGTGGAAATGTTGACTCTGATTGGGCGTTGCCTAAAGATGGATGCTTATCAATAGTGACAGTGAACACTGATATTTGTGATGCCATAATTGTCAGGTATTTTTACAATGTGTAGCAGAGGCGAGCTAGAACTGAGCTGCAATAACACAAGGACTCAAAAGGGTGTTGTTCTTTTATGCCTTGCTATAAATCATGTATGTATATATATATATATATATAATCCTGCCATGAATTAAATAAAAGAAAACATCAGCACGAAGTGGAGTGCGTGTCCCGTTTTCAGCTGACAGAACTGTGAGAATTTTCTTTATATATATATATATATATATCCACGGCCCGGTCTAAACTGTGATTGTGGGTGGGCGTTGGGGACTCGAGGGAACCCTGGACACTCTTATATGGACGGCACCCGCCACTACATGGCCCCCCCTTACAAGGCAATTCCAGCGCTCATTGGAATCGTAACCTACCCTGCTACGGTATTCACCATCCTGTTGCATGCTGGTAGCTGTGGTCTCACATTTGACTACAGCTGCTTGGAGTTAGCAGGGTCAGCTGGTCTCCCATTATTGGGAGGGCCGAAGAACGAACTAAGGAGGGAGAAGGTGCAATCTGGTGGTGAACGGCGTCTGAGGAAGGCTAAGGAAGCCGAAATGCATTACGCTGCACCATGACAGTGAATAAAGGGTTCCTGAAGAAACCCCCGCTGTGTCCTTGGTCTACTTTTAGTTAAATGGTCTTCTTCGCTACATTACCATGTCTGCCAGGAGCACGTTACAAGGACCCGTCCAGTGAAGAGTCCCGGGTTTTAGCTGGCAACAAACTTTTTGTGAATCAAGGGATTGATTATCCCGGACCGCCACGAGAACGGGCCATGCAAGTGGCCACTGCCAGGAGGCAGCCTGTGACTTCAAGGGGGGGAGTGCTCACTGTAGTTTCTCTCCTCGGCCCGGTCTGAACTGTGATTGTGGCTTGGGCGTTGGGGACTTGAGGGAACCCTGGACACTCTTATATGGACGGCACCCGCCACTACATGGCCCCCCTTACAAGGCAATTCCAGCGCTCATTGGAATCGTAACTTACCCTGCTACGGTATTCACCATCCTGTTGCATGCTGGTAGCTGTGGTCTCACATTTGACTACAGCTGCTTGGAGTTAGCAGGGTCAGCTGGTCTCCCATTATTGGGAGGGCCGAAGAACCAACTAAGGAGGGAGAAGGTGCAATCTGGTGGTGAACGGCGTCTGAGGAAGGCTAAGGAAGCCGAAATGCATTACGCTGCACCATGACAGTGAATAAAGGGTTCCTGAAGAAATCCCCGCTGTGTCCTTGGTCTACTTTTAGTTAAGTGGTCTTCTTCGCTACATTACCGTGTCTGCCAGGAGCATGTTACAAGGACCCGTCCAGTGAAGAGTCCCGGGTTTTAGCTGGCAACAAACTTTTTGTGAATCAAGGGATTGATTATCCCGGGACCGCCACGAGAACGGGCCATGCAAGTGGCCACTGCCAGGAGGCAGCCTGTGACATTACGGGGGGGAGTGCTCACTGTAGTTTCTCTCCACGGACCGGTCTGAACTGTGATTGTGGCTTGGGCGTTGGGGACTCGAGGGAACCCTGGACACTCTTATATGAACGGCACCCACCACTACATGGCCCCCCCTTACAAGGCAATTCCAGTGCTCATTGGAATCGTAACTTACCCTGCTACGGTATTCACCATCCTGTTGCATGCTGGTATCTGTGGTCTCACATTTGACTACAGCTGCTTGGAGTTAGCAGGGTCAGCTGGTCTCCCATTATTGGGAGGGCCAAAGAACGAACTAAGGAGGGAGAAGGTGCAATCTGGTGGTGAACGGCGTCTGAGGAAGGCTAAGGAAGCCGAAATGCATTACGCTGCACCATGACAGTGAATAAAGGGTTCCTGAAGAAATCCCCGCTGTGTCCTTGGTCTACTTTTAGTTAAGTGGTCTTCTTCGCTACATTACCGTGTCTGCCAGGAGCACGTTACAAGGACCCATCCAGTGAAGAGTCCCGGGTTTTAGCTGGCAACAAACTTTTTGTGAATCAAGGGATTGATTATCCCAGGACCGCCACAAGAACGGGCCATGCAAGTGGCCACTGCCAGGAGGCAGCCTGTGACTTTACCGGGGGGGAGTGCTCACTGTAGTTTCTCTCCACGGCCCGGTCTGAACTGTGATTGTGGCTTGGGCGTTGGGGACTCGAGGGAACCCTGGACACTCTTATATGGACGGCACCCGCCACTACATGGCCCCCCCCTTACAAGGCAATTCCAGTGCTCATTGGAATCGTAACTTACCCTGCTACGGTATTTACCATCCTGTTGCATGCTGGTATCTGTGGTCTCACATTTGACTACAGCTGCTTGGAATTAGCAGGGTCAGCAGGTCTCCCATTATTGGGAGGACCGAAGAACGAACTAAGGAGGGAGAAGGTGCAATCTGGTGGTGAATGGCGTCTGAGGAACGCTAAGGAAGCCGAAATGCATTACGCTGCACCATGACAGTGAATAAAGGGTTCCTGAAGAAATCCCGCTGTGTCCTTGGTCTACTTTTAGTTAAGTGGTCTTCTTCGCTACATTACCGTGTCTGCCAGGAGCACGTTACAAGGACCCGTCCAGTGAAGAGTCCCGGGTTTTAGCTGGCAACAAACTTTTTGTGAATCAAGGGATTGATTATCCCGGGACCGCCACGAGAACGGGCCAGGCAAGTGGCCACTGCCAGGAGGCAGCCTGTGACTTTACGGGGGGGAAGTGCTCACTGTAGTTTCTCTCCACGGCCCGGTCTGAACTGTTATTGTGGCTTGGGCGTTGGGGACTCGAGGAAACCCTGGACACTCTTATATGGACGGCACCCGCCACTACATGGCTCCCCCTTACAAGGCAATTCCAGCGCTCATTGGAATCTTAACTTACCCTGCTACGTTATTCACCATCCTGTTGCATGCTGGTAGCTGTGGTCTCACATTTGACAACAGCTGCTTGGAGTTAGCAGGGTCAGCTGGTCTCCCATTATTGGGAGGGCCGAAGCACGAACTAAGGAGGGAGAAGGTGCAATCTGGTGGTGAACGGCATCTGAGGAAGGCTAAGGAAGCCGAAATGCATTACGCTGCACCATGACAGTGAATAAAGGGTTCCTGAAGAAATCCCCGCAGTCTCCTTGGTCTACTTTTAGTTAAGTGGTCTTCTTCGCTACATTACCGTGTCTGCCAGGAGCACGTTACAAGGACCCGTCCAGTGAAGAGTCCCGGGTTTTAGCTGGCAACTAACTTTTTGTGAATCAAGGGATTGATTATCCCCGGACCGCCACGAGAAGGGGCCATGCAAGTGGCCACTGCCAGGAGGCAGCCTGTGACTTCACGGGGGGAGTGCTCACTGTACTTTCTCTCCACGGCCCGGTCTGAACTGTGATTGTGGCTTGGGCGTTGGGGACTCGAGGGAACCCTGGACACTCTTATATGGACGGCACCCGCCACTACATGGCCCCCCCTTACAAGGCAATTCCAGTGCTCATTGGAATCGTAACTTACCCTGCTACGGTATTCACCATCCTGTTGCATGCTGGTATCTGTGGTCTCACATTTGACTACAGCTGCTTGGAGTTAGCAGGGTCAGCTGGTCTCCTATTATTGGGAGGGCCGAAGAACGAACTAAGGAGGGAGAAGGTGCAATCTGGTGGTGAACGGCGTCTGAGGAAGGCTAAGGAAGCCGAAATGCATTACGCTGCACCATGACAGTGAATAAAGGGTTCCTGAAGAAATCCCCGCTGTGTCCTTGCTCTACTTTTAGTTAAGTGGTCTTCTTCGCTACATTACCGTGTCTGCCAGGAGCACGTTACAAGGACCCGTCCAGTGAAGAGTCCCGGGTTTTAGCTGGCAACAAACTTTTTGTGAATCAAGGGATTGATTATCCCGGGACCGCAATGAGAACGGGCCATGCAAGTGGCCACTGCCAGGAGGCAGCCTGTGACTTTACCGGGGGGGAGTGCTCACTGTAGTTTCTCTCCACGTCCCGGTCTGAACTGTGATTGTGGCTTGGGCGTTGGGGACTCGAGGGAACCCTGGACACTCTTATATGGACATCACCCGCCACTACATGCCCCCCCCTTACAAGGCAATTCCAGTGCTCATTGGAATCGTAACTTACCCTGCTATGGTATTCACCATCCTGTTGCATGCTGGTATCTGTGGTCTCACATTTGACTACAGCTGCTTGGAATTAGCAGGGTCAGCTGGTCTCCCATTATTGGGAGGGCCGAAGAACCAACTAAGGAGGGAGAAGGTGCAATCTGGTGGTGAACGGCGTCTGAGGAAGGCTAAGGAAGCCGAAATGCATTACGCTGCACCATGACAGTGAATAAAGGGTTCCTGAAGAAATCCCCGCTGTGTCCTTGGTCTACTTTTAGTTAAGTGGTCTTCTTCGCTACATTACCGTGTCTGCCAGGAGCACGTTACAAGGACCCGTCCAGTTAAGAGTCCCGGGTTTTAGCTGGCAACGAACATTTTGTGAATCAAGGGATTGATTATCCCGGGACCGCCACGAGAACGGGCCATGCATGTGGCCACTGCCAGGAGGCAGCCTGTGACTTCACGGGTGGGAGTGCTCACTGTAGTTTCTCTCCACGGCCCGGTCTGAACTGTGATTGTGGCTTCGGCGTTGGGGACTCGAGGGAACCCTGGACACTTTTATATGGACGGCACCCGCCACTACATGGCCCCCCCTTACAAGGCAATTCCAGCGCTCATTGGAATCTTAACTTATCCTGCTACGGTATTCACCATCCTGTTGCATGCTGGTAGATGTGGTCTCACATTTGACTACAGCTGCTTGGCGTTAGCAGGGTCAGCTGTTCTCCCATTATTGGGATGGCTGAAGAACGAACTAAGGAGGGAGAAGGTGCAATCTGGTGGTAAACGGCGTCTGAGGAAGGCTAAGGAAGCCGAAATGCATTACGCTGCACCATGACAGTGAATAAAGGGTTCCTGAAGAAATCCCCGCTGTGTCCTTGGTCTACTTTTAGTTAAGTGGTCTTCTTCGATATATATATATATATATATATCTTTTTTTTTTTTGTGGCGAGAATATACTAGTACATTCTTCTTCATTCTTGCATACCTGCGACTTCTATTTGCGAAGGATTGGACTGTGATTGTAGAGTGGCCACCACCATTGCCACTGAGTAACCGCTGCACTGATTTGCAGGATTGGTTTGTGCCATTGTTTTATTGCTTTATCTATTTTTCGTGTATTTCATGAATGCTGTAATTTATTTCCTTTTCACGGACACATATTTTTGTACCGTTGCTATCAATGACACTAAGAACATTGACTTTTAAATTTAAACCAGAACCCATTTCAATGGAACGGGATATTATGCGAAGAATTCTTATAGAAACATGCCTCACCACTTCAAATAATAATGACGATATTCTGAGCATAACCGGAATGGCAATTAAATGAAATCACAATACATTATTCAGCGGTCTCTGAATATAAAGCAAGTTCTATATTGTTTGCAGGAAAGTGATTAAAACGTTCAGAACACTTTGTATCCGGTGTATATTGTAACAATATTTTCTATCAAGGGCTGAGCTTCTTCCTGTTTATTCGAACTGCAATGATTAAATTATTGAAAATATTTTAGAATTATTGAAAAGTATAAATAACTGAGAAAACTTCCACTAAACTATTCCCTTTTAGCGATTCGATGACCAAGCCAGAGTTATATAGTAGCAGATTATCACTCCATGCTTACTATTTCTGTTATATAAATAACAAAATAAATATAAAAGCCTTGTAAAAAAGACCTCACCAATTGCACCATTCCGCTTATGGAAACGATCCATTTGCTGGAGCTAGATTATTAGCTCCAGCAAAATCATCGTAACTGCTACAAAGATGTATCGTCCTTGAGCAGGTTAACTCCATATTTCCTTAAGTTTTTTCTCTTATGCCCCGACAAAAATCAAGATTTTTCCAACTGTTACCCCCTCAAAATTTCTATGGTGTTACGTTCCTGCAGCAAATCTCCCCACAAACAAAATCCTTGTGTCCTCCCATACAATATGCTGCTCAGTGTTGCTTTCTTCTCCCCTCACTTGTCCTTACATCATTCTTTCATTGCTTCCACCCACATAACCTTTCCCTCATTGTGACACTTCTATTCTGTAGTATCCTCAGGTTTATACATATGTTTCTTTACACCTCTGCAACTAGCTGCTCAGCCAGTGTGAGCGTTCCGGGTAGAATGTTAGTGTGATTGACATGGATGGAATGCTTGGGTGCCTGGTGTGAGTGTTGTCAGTTGGGAGATGGGAGAGGAGACCGACACATTTTTGGCGACGATCTTGAGGAGACTTACCTGCGCTCAACGTGGCATCTAACAGGAGTTGGGAGTAACCAGTAACGAATGTGGAACAAGCAACAAGAAACTCACGATAAAGGTACCTCGACAAGCACGCTCTGTAGCCCCACCAGTGTCAACTACACCGGACAGCTCCAGCCCAGGCGTGCTGTGCTTCCATCTCTGTGTATACAGCACCGGTAAATACGCTTTCAAGCCTGCTTACAACTTGCTGAAGAACCTACACCACAACTAACGTCTACTGTGCCACAACCAACGTCTTTTGTGCAACAAGAAACAAGGTAATCGGTGTTTTTGTCTCCAGTGCGAAGTGTGCTGCTTCTGTTTTACATAAGACTATCTTCTTAGCGCTCCTCTGTACTAGCGCTGCACCGGTGTGAACCCTACTTGTCCCGGTTTAATTTTCAACTACTGGCGCTTTAGTGATATCGCCGGTTCTCCCTGCCTGCTTCAAGAGAGGAGACCGACATTGTAAGCAAAGTGCAGTTTTGACTCAGTTAAAATGAATGTTTTGTCTTCCCTATCACAAGGCATGCAAAAGGTGACAGTTGCGCTTCGTTTTAAATTCAAAATACACTCGCGCTACTTACTTTGACCACGATGCCGAGCGGAGCTTCTACTGAGCCTTCCATGACATCTTCTTACTTCACGATCGACGAGGCTGCCAAAGGACGTTTTGAAGCAGGAGCGCACCGTGAGCCACTTGGCATGCGTCTCCTGTGCGTCCCGCCATCTTGGAGTTGCCAGTTCCAGGCATTTTACCTTGCCTATTATTGTCTGCTGACGGTGCCCTCCAGTAACCTACCAACCATTGTTCAATGAATAAAGTTTTGTTTTATGGACGGCTCGTAATTAGCAGCGTCACGATGTCAGGACTTCCTTTTCAACATGGGGTTTGCTGCTCTACCCCTCATTTGCTCCAACGCTCGAGAAGTGTCTTCTTTCTTCAAGACACTCGACACAGGATTTTGTCTCTATGGCCTCTCTTCAGCGTTTGGGAAGCAAGTCCTTCTCTTCCAGTCACCGATTGTTGTCTACATTCTTTGCGGTGGGTTTCTTTTTGTTGCCTACATGCCCCGGTTCATTTTCATCTTCGGTGGGCATGATGTCTGCTGCCAGGTACTTTGATCTGCTGCCAAACACTTTGTTTGTTTCAAGACTTGTTGTTCACTGGACTTCAGTGGGCACTGTTTCGTCTGCAAAGCACCTTACACCTTTGTCAGTTTTCTTATGATTAGCTTGCTGTTTTGCTTTACTGAACATTTAAAATGGTTGTGTTTGCGCAGAATCAGAAAATGCTGTGAATTCTAAAGTCATGTTATGTTTATGCTGGATAACACTGCTGGGTCTTCTCACCCTTATAACTGTAAAATGGTGAAGTTTTTCATGCATGTTTTCATTACAGTTGATGTATCCCTGTTTTAGGGATGGGAGTGGGTTTTAGTCCCATGTTCCCTCTTTCACATTTTCATTACAGTTGTCGTATCCCTGCTTAAGGGATGGGAGTGGGTTTTAGTCCCATGTACCCTCTTTCACAGTTTGTGTCAAGGGGTTTTTCTCTTGTCAAGTTTGGGATGGGTGCCACCCCCATTTCAAGGTCATATTTACCACGCTTCTTTGCTGTTAACCCTCATACTTGGGTTATGGGGTGATAATCCCCTTTCTACGTTTGTTGGACACATTGATCTGTTGGGTGTGTTGGGTGTTAGTCCTATCACTTCGTTGTACGTCATTTGTGTGTAAGTCGCCCTGCGCGTCACTTTCTCTTGTGTCCTGTGTGTAAGCTGCCCTGCGCTTCACCTTTCATTGTCGTGTGTAAGTCGCCCTGTGCATCACGTTCTATTTTGTGTGTAGTCGTCCTGCGGCTCACTTTGTCTTGTGTGTGTAAGCCGCCCGCGCATCACCTTGTACTCTTACTTCGTCTTGTGTGTGTAAGTCACCCTGTGCTTCACCTTGACTTTATGTGTGCGTTCGCCACATTGTGCCGCACCATCTCGTGCTGCGTGTGTTCTTGGGTTTTTGTCCCATGTTACACCTACACTTATTTGTTATGGGTTATCCCCATATTCACACAGTCCCTCACATGAGGGGTGGCGTGTAGGGTTTTCATTTCCTTTGCCACAGTCTCCTTTCTTGAGGAACTCCTCTTCACGTTAGGTCATGCTCACTTGTTCTTTGTGAGTTATTCCTTCACTTTTGATCTTTTCTTTGTTCACTATTAAAGGAGGAGGATAGTGTTAGTGTTTTTCTATTCCTTTCTTCCTTCTTTCTTTCTTTGTTTGTCTGTTTTCCCTCTCGCGATGTGGTCTCACCTTCATCCCTGGGTTTACGGATCTAGTGCTTCTATTGTATTTTTACTGTGTATAGTTTCCTCGCTTTATTGTAGTTTCTCTTTTGTTTTTCATTTCGAGAGGAAGAGGATAATGTAGTATCCTCAGGTTTATACATATGTTTCTTTACACCTCTGCAACTAGCTGCTCAACCAGTGTGAGCGTTCCGGGTAGAATGTTAGTGTGATTGACATGGATGGAATGCTTGGGTGCCTGGTGTGAGTGTTGTCAGTTGGGAGATGGGCTGAGCAGCTAGTAGGCTGCTCCTGGTAGGCCTGCTTGTTCCAGACCTCTGCTTCCTGTTATCTTACTTATGGACTGAATAAACCTACTACTTATCTCAGCTACGTCTACCTCGTCTACTTCATTACCTGAACGTGTGGACCAGAATACTACATATTCCCAAATCGTTTTTTTTCTTTCCACGATTCTTGCTTTCCTGCTTCTTTGATATACCTAGCCCAAGGTCCACCCCCCCTTATGGTACACCCCAAATATCTGTCATTATGCCATTGTTGCACAACATTCCACACATTATTAAGCCCTTTTCCATTGCTCCACTTCCAAACAAAGATAGCACAGCTGCATACCCAATGCACTTTTTGATTTAGTGAGTGTTGGACTGCAGGGTCATCCCTAAACATTTGCCTTGACCCTTCTTTTTTCTGAACCTGTTGTTGTTGGCTTTTAGGACCCTGCACACTTTACCACTGCTAGTCAGTGGTAAAATGCTTGTGCTCCCTCCTGTAAGCATGATGAAATTGGCTAACACCCAATTGACATATTTAATTTACTTGTAAGACCCTAGTAAAGTGATACTACACACATTGAATAAGTGATAACATTCAATTGTGGCAGGTAGTAATGTTGAGTTTGGTCTCTAAAAAATTGTCATTTAAAACCCTTTTTATGGTAACATTGGAATTTAAGTCACAATTCTTGCTATGCCGCTTTTAGAAAGGAGGGGTATCTGGGCGCTGGGGGTGCTGTGTCTCCATCGAAGAGCCAGGTCTTGAGTCTCTTTCTGAAGTCTGCCAGGGATGGTGCTGTTTGGAGGTAGAGGGTCAGGTCATTCCAGGTCTTGGCAGTGATGTAGGAGATGGAGCGGCCCCTACTGCAGCTGCGGTGGATGTGGGGGTGTGCGAGGGTGAGTTATGCCTAGCACAGGTGTCTTGTGGGCAGATGGAAGTTGAGTTGATGGTTGATTTAGGATGTTTCTTGGTTGTGTAGAGTCTTGAATGCATGCGTGAGGATCTTAGACTGTCATCTCTTCTGGATGGGTAGCCAGTGGAGGTTTCTGAGGTGGGGAATGATGTGGGTCCATTTGGGGTTGTCCAGGATGAGCCTGGCTGTGGTGTTCTGTACGGTCTGTAGTCTTTTGAGGTGCTTGGTGGAAATTCCGGTGTAGAGGGTGTTGCCATAGTTGAGGAGGCTGGTGATGAGGGCCTGTGTGATGGTCTTTCGGTTGTTAATTGGGATCCAGATGAAGGTTCTGTGCAGGGTGTTCAACCAAGAGAAGGCGACTGCGCTAACTTGTCGTTTCAATTTCAGTTGGCTGTCAAGGATGATGCTGAGGTTGTGTGCATGGTCTGTGGATGTGGGTGTTGGTCCACGTTTTGCTGGGAACCAGCTGTGGTCCCCTGCAGAGGTGTCTCTACTGAAGATCAGTACTTCTGTTTTGTCAGAGTTGAGTTTGAGGCAGCTGGCTCATCCATTTGGCTACATCAGTCAAGGCGTTGCAGAAGCTGGTTTTGCGTTGGAGGGGTCCTCGGTGAGAGAGAGGATAAGTTGAGTGTCATCAGCATAGGAGATTATGTTGAGTCTGTGGATCTGGCGATGTCTGCGAATGGGGTCATCTAGATGTTGAACAGAGTGGGGCTGAGGGTTGATCCTTGGGGTATACTGCATATGATGTTCATGGGTACGGAGGTGAAGGGACGCAGACGGATGCTCTATGTGCATCCTGAAAGGAAGGAAGTGATCAACTTGAGGGCGTGTTGCTGTATGCCGATGTTGTGGAGTCTGCCGATGAGGGTGTGGTGGGAGATGGTGTCAAATGCTGCAGAGAGGTCGAGGCGGATCAGGGCCACAGTTGCTCTGTGGTTGTGAGGGTTATGATGTCGTCTGTGGCAGTGATCAGCTCGGTCTCGGTGCTGTGGTTGTCACGAAATCCTGATCGAGAGGCGTTGAGTAGGTGGTTTTGTTCCAAGTGTTCGATGAGCTGTTGGTTGATGGCTTTCTTGAGTACTTTGGCTGGGAAGGTTGTTTTGGAGATGGAAGTGTTGAGAATGCTGGTGATTACCGTGCTGATTAGTTAGGCTCAGAGGTTGACGAGATGGTGGGGGCAGGGGTCGGTGTCACTTAGGGCTGCTTTGTGGGTGGCTCTATTGGAGGGGTTCTTGGTGATACGCAATCGCTTCTCGAGTCAGTAGCAGTTGCATTTGGTGGCTCTGAGCTCTGGGGTGTACCATCAGGCTTATTTTGAAGTTTTGCTGGTTTCAGCGGAGTGACTCTTTGGTGCATTTGTTGATCCATGTGGAGAAACTCTGGATGGCCTAGTCAAGATCTGCTGAGGTTTCAGGTGGTGTGGAGCTGAGGGTCTGAGTCCATTGGGTCTCGGTTACCCTCCCCCAGCTGTGGTGGGTGGCTCTGTGGTGCTTGGTGATGGTGTTTTGGGAGATGGAGATGGTAAAGTGGGTGATGGCGTGGTCGGTCCCTGTGAGTTCTGTGACATGGGTGAATTTGATTCAGTCACTGGATATAAAGATGGCATTGAGTGTGTGTCTGGCTTTGTGCGTGGGTTTAGTGACTGGTTCGGTTGAGGCCAATGTTGGTGAGGATCTCCAGGAGGGAGGTAGATTTGGCATTGTTGGGGTTGTTGATGTGAAAACTGAGATCGCTGAGCAGGATGTAGTGGAGGTAGTCAATGGCGACGGGGGTGATAAGGCCGGAGATGGTGTCGCAGAAGGCAGGTCAGGCTCCCAGGGCTCTGTAAGTGGGGGCGCCTCTAATTGTGGTTTTGGCCTCAATTTGTATTCGAAAGTGGAGGTGTTCCATGAGAAGTGTTTGGTCGTCGTTGGTGATAGTGCATCGGATGGTTTCCTTGAAGATGATGACAATGCCCCTGCCATGTTTGTTGGTGCTGTCTCGGTGTATCATCTTGTAGCCGTCAGAAGCGGAGTAAAGCCACGTTTCAGTGATGAAGACCATGTCAGGTGTGAGGGTGGTGATGGTGTCCCAAATTTCCATGGCATGCTTGCAGAGGGAGCATGCATTGAGCAAGAGGCGGTTCCAGGTTGTTAGTGATCTTCTGGGTGGAAATGACACTGGGTCCAGTGTGAATGGGTGATCCTGTATAGCAGGAGAAGCGGCAGAGAATGCAGGTGAAGGATCTTTTGGTTGATCATGGAGAGGCCGTGAAGCAGCTGTTGCTATGGCGTCTGGGGTACCGGGTCAGGAGATCTTTGGAGGCGTAGCAGCGGATGATGCGAGGACCAGGGGTCCTGGCACTGGGCGTGGTGCAGGCACGGAAGGACACAGACGGGCTTGCCTTTGCATGCCTTTGGTGCACCGGGGACATGTCTGCTGCACGTGACCACGCAGTGCCCTCTATAAGTAGCCCTAGAGGCAGATGGGGCTGTCCAGGAGGCATTAGGGCAGGGAGCGGGAACAGCGATGGTTGGAGAAAAACAGAGGGAACAGGAGGGGTAAACAACTGGGCTATGGCCCCAAAATGGCCCACAACAAAAATGCCCAAACAGTAAATTAAAGCAAATACTACCAAGCACACCCAATAAAAAATAAACAAATCTCTGGAAGGAGCCCAGTAGGCCTCTAAGCAGCAGTCTTGAACTGGAGGCTTTTGGGACTGGGAGCAGTGTTCCGGTCTTGTGGAACTGGCAGCAGTGGGACTGGTTCCACGACCAGAAGAGGTCACGGGCTATAAGGGATTATGGATGATTTCATCTCAATAGTAATTTCCATGAGTGTTTCCACTTCTATTTTTTCCCAATGCTTCCTTTCTAAGATCTAATTAGAAGAAATTCCACAGAAACAAGTCTATCACTCTATCGAGAGGACTTCTGGAGTCTGTAATAACTTTTAAAAGATATGCAGGAAACCTCTTTAACCTTTACACCACAGCAATTGAGCAGTCAGGATGTACCGTCGCTGAGATGGTGCTATATTGAACGATCATATTTGACTGTGAAGGGCTAACATATTTGTCTCATGCAATGTTGGTAGTACTGTGACACTAGAACATAAAACTTATGGCAGTTTTTGGCAATCACAATCTTTTCCATAGAGGAGGTAACTAGAGTCTAGGGCATATCAGGGCACACAGCTACAACTTTCCCTGTAAGGTATACAGTCAAATGCCTTTAAAATCATTGCTCGGGGCCTACCAAACCACTGCATATTAGAGTCCACCACACAGCCTAATAAACACAATTGTCTGCAAATCCCAGCTCATGCCCATGAACACTTTGCAGGTTCACTCTGCTCATCTGCTCTTCTACCATTTCCAGTGCACAACTTACGCCGCTTCTCTCCTCCACAGTAGGCATACACCTGTCCATACCACACGCTCCTGATGGAGCAGGGTTTTGAGAAAATAAACCCTGCTCGGATTGAACCCTCAGTAACATTAATTAACAGTGTGCTGTGAAAAATATTATTAACAACGCTAAAATAAGGGGAAATGCTTTTGCGTATGTGTAAAACTAATGCGTGTATTAATGCATGGAACTAGGCCGCAAACTGCTTTGATAAAAAACGAATGCTGCTTTTGTGCACGTTAATAATATTTTGCTAGGAATAACATGGGTTGTGCATGGGTTAGTGCAATGCTGGGATGGTGTGTAAAATGAGATTACATTTCATGAAAATAATAAATGTTTGTGTTTGTTTTCTGTAGAAAAGAAGCATGGGCCTACACTTCTGCATCTCACGTTTGGGGTTAATATTTGGCTGAAAATTATAATGTTCAAAAGAAAGATTTGAGAAGGGAAGAGAGAACGCAAAAGTTGTATATGACCTTCATGGAGTATTGAATGTCTGCCAAGCTGCGGAAAAGAAAAATAAGATTACAAATGGAAGTGAACAGTTTCCTTCATGAGATGGCAGAGGCGAATAATAGAGGCGTAGAGATATGCAACATTCAAGGAACTGCAGGAAATGTTTACTATGATTGTGTTCAAAGTTGTTTCCTGGGATGAATGTGTCGTAATGCTTAATGTTTAAGACAAAGAGATGTCTAATAACATGGTCATGATGAAAGTGGTGTGACAGTACACCCCCAATTTTAGGCAATGGGAGATGGATTTTGTTTTAATATTGAAACATATGTGGGTTGGACAATTAGGTTTTAGGGTATGATTGAAACTCCCTGGTGGGTGTGGTTTAGGGTTGGCTGGTGTTTAGCTAGTGGGAGATCGTCGCTGTCGTCGGTTTGCTGTTTCCAGATAGAGGCCTACCTGTTTCCTGATTCCTGACTTAAACTTTGTCACTCGACTCTACTTGAGTGGCCTTGCTGCCCTGACTGGCCAGAGGGGTAGATTTCCCTGATTCATACTTGGGCTAATATAGATAATCTCCTAAATTTGCATATTCATTTGCAAATGTATTTTATCTCTGAAACTATTCTCTCTTCGCCTATTCACTCCTTCAAAGCATTTTTTATTGAAATGAGTTTGTTTTATATATTAGCAATGTTCTCTCTCTGTGATAATCTATGATTTGCATTTTGTGTAACTGTACTTGATGAGTATTTTATTCTCACATTATTTTACGATAAACAACATAAACTACACACTGAGTCTGTTATTATTTAGTAGCATAGATTAGTACATATTATTGTCATCAACTTTTCAACATCATTCAGGTTCGTCACCACATTTATTTGTAAGGAGAAATGCAGGTTCTAAAGTGTATTTAGTGAGTTAGGAATAAACTTGCATCACACTGAACCCCAGCGTGAAGGGATTAGTTGGGTAGTGTAAATGGGCCTATGTTAGTGAAAATTATCGATCCCTGATCGCTGGATCAGTTTTGGTAGCAGAGGATGGTTAATTATTGATTAGTTTGGCAATAATGATTGATTATTGATTTATTGATTATTAACATGAAAAGTTAGTGTTTTTGTTTTATGTTGTTTGGAAGTACCAAAGATCCTAGGATGATGTTATTTTAGCCAAAGTGGCAGAAGAATAATGTGGAAAAAGTTTCACACTGCAGAAGTACTTTGTCTGTTGTTGTAATATCGAACAGCGAAAGGCTGTCGATGTTATTTTAGGGACTTATTCGATTGAAAGAAGATTGTATGAAATAGTGATAGGTCCGCTTCCGAAACTCTAGCCTTACATCCCCAAAGGAGTACCAAGACCTCTTTTTGAAAGGAAAGTCCTCTTCCAAAACTTTGGCTAGTATCCCCAGAGTACCAAGACCTCCTTTAACTTGATTGAGAGTAGAGTAGCGCTGGTCGTTATATTACTAGAAGTAAAAGAGAACTCTTCGAGTGAATCGAACTATCTCTTTCATTAGTGGAGCAGACAAAGTAGCATTGTTTTGTGTTGTTTCTAACAAGAAATAGTTGAGAGAACCTAGAAATACATTGCCATATTATTTTGTAAAGGGAGGGTCAGTAGCAAGAGTAATACTGACGTCACAAAAAGCGGCACTGGCATTGGTCAGGCAGCGGGCGTGTAGTAATCCGTGATTGGTTGGTTGCTGTGAGTCGCGTTAGCATTGGTTAAGATAGCGGATACGTAGTGAGCCGTGATTGGTTGGCTGCTGTGAGTTGCGCTGGTATTGGTTGGGATTTAGCGAATAGAGTGAGAGGATTTACGGAAGTTTTCTCTTGTTTGTTTGGGTTTATTTAGCGAGAAAAAGAGTGTTTAAAGATGAAGATGGTAAAAAGAATAAAAGATTTATTTATTTAAAAAAGACAAGCCGATAGTTACTAGAGAGGGGCTTCCTATACCTCCTCCGAGAACGCCTGCTTCTTTTATGATGTTGGAACGTGGGTATCATACGTGTACATGGTTAGAGAACTGGATGAGTTATACGGAAGATGATTGAGTTTTAGCTTTTCCAGAGCATGGTACATTTAATGTAAGGATTTTGGAGAACTTGAGAGGATGAATGAATTTATTAAAGCCAAGTCCTAGACCTACGCAGTATGAAGCACTTGAGGAATGGGAACATGAGGCTTATAAAAGGGAGAGAGACAGGAATGGAATTAAATACAGGAATATAATAACGATGTATTCTGAGGCTAGATGGGATGATCAAAAGAAAAGATGGAGGAGAGATGTAATTGCAGATGGATTATATCCAGTAATAGTTGCTGGGGATCAGACTGGAGGCAAAGGTACAGAGAAAAAGAATAATTTAGAGACTTCGGAACTAGATAATGATTCGGATGAGATTGATGATGAGTTGTTAAATGAAATACTATTAAAAAGACCTCCACCATATCAGGAAAGTTCAGGGGAAATAATTCCAGATGCACCACTAATTGAAATACAAGTTCCACAAGCTCCACAAACTCCACAAGTTTCACAGGTTACACAAGTTCCGGTAGCTTCACACACTCGAGTGTTGCAGGAGAATGAGATTGACATGTTGAATAAGGCAAGAGAGGAGTTAACTCAGAGAATTAGTCAGATGAGTCTGAATGCAGAAGCATTATCGGTACCAGTAACGATTGGTCCTATAGTTCCATTGTATGGTGAGAGTCAGAATATATCGAGAGTACATGCATTGACAATTCCTGTGAATAATGCCAGGAATGTTAGTAGATTAGAACAAGTTGAGATGAGTATTTCATTGATTGATCTTCCAGTGAGTGAAAAAGTAACTGAAACACCAAAGAGAAGTGTACAGATGGATACTAGAAAAATAGTGCAGAATGTTAGCGGAACAACTCCAGTATCAGGGAGTGCGGTGGGTTCTTCGCCAGAGGAGTTAGATGACTGGATAAGAGGAATGGAAAAGAATAAATCACAATCGAGTATAGATGTAGCTAGATTGAGAGGGGATCTAGAAGAAATGATTATTGGTACAATAAGTCCAGAAAGACTTAGTAAGTACCGAGATGAAGAGTTGTTATTTTTGTGTAAGAATATTACATGGAAAGCAAGGAATCTACATGAGAGGTTGGCAGAAGCTGCACAAGAATATGGAGTAGACATAGAAAAGTCTAAAGTTTTGCAAAAAACTTATAGATTGGATTTTACTGATAAGGATTTGGAGAGTTTGAATACGTCTGGTAAACGATTGCAAATAAAAGAACTAATGAATACTTTGAAGAAATGGGGAGATTTAGAATGGTGGAAAGGTAGATGGGCGAAAAAGAAGGAAGAAATTCTTGCAAGTAAAAATGCGCCTTTATTTCCATTAAGAGAAACAGGACAGGCTGAAATGGTATGCCCAATGAGAGACGTTCCAGGTGGTGGATATGTTCACGTTCCTTGGTCAAGACAGGATATATTATTCTTTACAAATGATTTTCCTAGGTTGAGAGAGAAACCTGTTGAGTGGTACAAACAGGTAGAAAGGTTTGTCAAAGATTCAAAAGTTTTGTTAAAAGATCTAGATGGTTTGTTCGAGATTGTAGTTCCAGCTGACTGATGGACTGAGTGTAAAATTACTGTTGACTGGCCAAAAGAAGAATATCCTAGAGATGTAAAAACAGGAGCACCTTCAGAAGAAGTGATGAAAAAATATAATCAAGTAATTACTTTCTTGAAATGTAAAATGTCTCCAAAAGAAACAGATTGGTTTAAAATTGACAGGACAACCCAGGAACCCAAAGAATCGGTACATGCTTATTATGAAAGGTTGTTACAGGTGTTCAAACAGTATAGTGGTTTTGAAAGTATAGATGATAAAGATATGGGACACTTTGTATATAGGTTTGTTTTTGGATTAAAACCCGAAATTAGTAACATGATTCAGCAACATTTGATTTGTTGGCAGAGTAAAACAGTCGATGAGATTCTGAGATATGCTAAATATTGTAGTGATGATATTGAGGGGACACGCTAAAACTTCATTGCTGACATCTGCCAGGGGGGCTGCAATTCCCAAGATCCAGCGCTCTCCCAGGAGGGAAGAGCGTGCCAGCCATCTCGCGCACTTAAGCACGCAACGAACTCCGCAGCGCGGGACGCGCGCGGGTGAAGCCCGGGCCAAGGGCGGGCTCGTCCTTGCCCGTCATCGCCCGGAAGAGGCTGGGCTACCTCCTTGACACCACAGGCTCGAAGCCCCAGGCCATCTTTCTTATCTAAAGGTACTGTTGCCGGTTCACTCTTGCGACTCCACTTATTATTAGACCTTTAGTTGGACTTATAGTCTGTCTTCTCATTGGTCATTGCAGCCCTGTTGGTTGGGTCTAGTAGTGTGCTGTACTGTGCTGTAGTATTATTGTTGAGGCTTGATCGTTTAACTGGTGTCATGGGTAAAAGGAAATGGACTGAGATTGGGCTGGGAGGTGCAACTAGGAAAAGATAAAAAAAACGGCTTCAGCCACTTGTACAGGGAACTGGGTGTGAAGGGAGAGAAGGGGGGCCAGGAGAGGAAATTCTCGGCCGTATTGAGAACATTGTTGCCGACTGTGAAGAGCTGTTAACAACACCTGCTCAAATTCCTGACACCCCCACTATTGATACTATCTACACCAAGTCCCCCGTCCCCAAAATTCCACCGGACCTACTGCCATAGGGTATGGGAATATCCCTAACCTATTTAAGAAAGCAGCAAGGAAAAGTAAAATGTCCCCAGTCGCAGACGTGTGCAATAGTCCTACTTTAAGCCTCCCGTACGCTCAAAGTGAAGCGAGTCTCTCTGATAGCGTTACACTAGATGAGCTCCCTTTGAGTAATCGTTATGCCCTCCTTGCTGACAAGCCATCCACAACTAATGTGCACACTGACACGGACTACACCCATTCAATTAATAATGACTTAAGTACAAACCCTTTACAGGGAGCAAGGGAAGCTAGTAATGGCTACATACCCTTGAATCTTGTCCTTCAGAGGGAAATTATAGCCTTAAAAGGTAGCATTGAGGCATTAACCACCTTGGTATCTAAACTCTACCAGCAAATAGACGGAAGTAATAGACCACACTCACTGCCGCCATCACCATCATTACCCGCATTATTCAATCATGCTAGCTTAAAGACGGGGCTTGCAATGCCCCCTGGGAACCAACCTGATTGTAATGCTTCACCCTTGCACTCTGACCATCAACTCACTCATAGTACTAGAGTAACTACCAGTACATTTCTAGAGCAATGTAGGTTAAATGTTGATCATGGTAGAAAAATTATGGGCTTGTCACAGGACCAAGCTGGGCATGGGCTAATGACAAGGCCAGCTTTGCTGAGCATGGTCACAAGTCACAATAGGGCGTCCCTACCTCGCCAGCCCTCTTCATTATCCCATTGCAAGCAAAACAATCCGTTATCCCTACCAATTTACATGACCAATGTTCCTAAAGTAGACCCAAATTGCATTAAGTATGAGAATGTCGAAGCTTTAAAAAACAAAGCCATACATTGGTTGAGGCATACCAGGGGGTGTAGATCAATAATTAGAGACGACATTGTATATGCCAAAAGGTGCGTCTCGAATCAGAGTACAGTTGATTCAATAGAGCTAATTTTAGCTTCTGAGCACCTGGTGCATGATCTAATTGCCCTAGAAGCCAGATCTCTTCCAATTCCATCTACGGAAATTAGGCTGAGATTAAATATCCCCTCAATACTTGACCAAGCTGAAAATGCGCGCCAGATTCCTGGGGATTCTTCCATCTCATCCCTATCGCAGAACGACTGACTAACCCCAGTCTCCATCAAAGATCCTCCGAGTAATTTTACCATAGGTCCTACGAACATCATTGACCCAGCATACTCTTACCTCAATGATATTCCTAACGAGCTAGAGAGTACATTTCCTTTTTTACAGATGGCCCAAGCCTTTGACCCATTATTAGTGTTGAGTGATTTTACCCAGGCCAGCGGCCCGGATACAATCATCGATTGCCAAGCATTGTCTAAATCGAACGTTCCATTTCTTTTTCAGGCTCCCATTTCTAAAGGCAATGTGCAAAAGTTGAAAATTATGTCATGGAACTTGGTGGGTATAAGGGGGAAGCTTGATTGTCCGTATTGGCTGGAGTTTATCTCTCAACATGAGATATGCACTCTCCAGGAAACCTGGTGTTTGACCCCTACGTTCATTCCAGGGTTTATGACTTTCCATAGACCAGCAATACCATCCAAACATGGCCGGCCTTCAGGAGGGCTGCTCACACTTGTAAATCTTACACTAAATTGTGATGTAAAAGAGTTGGTTACCAATAGCCCGGATATTCTTGGGATTAGGCTAACCAATGGCAAAGGCAAGTCGGCCGATATCTATAACGTATATGCTAGGAGCACCAGAGGTGGTAGTTCCCCAACCCTCCATGTCCTGGATAATTTATTGGGAGCCAGGTATGAAAGTCATCCACTAATAATCAGCGGTGACTTCAACGTAACATTTGAGCCACTTGACTGGGCTGAGGCCAATGATGTGAACGAGGAGGATAAAGTCTGGAGGGTACCTCCTCTGAAGCTTACTCCGATTAAAAAATGGTCGCAAGCTGCTCTCCAGTTGAATGCGATATCCGTAGAATATAGGTTAAGGGCCACTAACAGTAGAACCATTTCAGATAGAGGAGGAGGAATGACCTTCACTGGACCAAATGGGTCAAGTAGGATTGACTACCTATTAGTGGAGTTGACCCTTTGGCCCCTGGTACGGGACATGGTTATAGTCCCGTCCTGTGATAGTGATCACAACCCCCTTATTCTGTCCATTGATTACCCTTGGGGAGACATCGGGAGAGAGCCCTTAATACCATTAAGTACAAAGGCTCTAATCCCCACAAATGACAAGCGCCGACTCAAATGGCCTGTGGTTTTGGCGGACGAATTTAAGATCCAATCGATCAAAGACGTCTTAACTAAGCACTTAGCGACTCTCATAACAGCGACCCCGGATCCGCCTATACAGAGCAGTTGCAGTGTCCTCCATAGGGAATTCTTTGATTGCCTGGCCTGCTTTTTCCATGCCCCTATTAACAAGACCAGGCCATCACAGGGAAGGCTTCTGGGAAGACATTCATGGTTCAATAAAGAGTGTAGGGCCCTGAGAGGGAGACTGGCTGTAGCTATCAAGAATAGAGATCCATCTAGCATTTGTAAAGCCAGGAAGGAATATAAACAGGTGCAGGGAAAAGCCAAAAAAGAATGGGATGAAAGGAGATGGGAAGATCTAGGGGAAGCCATTGGGCACCCTGACAGTAGGATGTTTTGGTCCCTTGTGTCTAAAAGTAACTATGAACGCTCACCTCCCTTGGCTAACAACATTCCGGCCGTAGAATGGCATAAACATTTTAGTGAGTTATATTCCACCGGCAACACTAATGACAGTTCCCAGATGCTCCACGATATAGGTGTTCCAACATGTACCCTTACATTTACTAGGGAGGAGGAAATGCACTCCTTAGATGCCTTTATCCCTGCAAAAGCCCCTGGTCCCGATGGCATCCCTGGCGACCTCTTTCGCACTGACAGGGACAACTGGCCAACCTATTTTATGAAACTGGCCAATGACATTGCTGGTGGGGGGAGTATCCCGGATACATGGAAGGGGGCGGAAGTAATACCCATCTTTAAGAAAGGGGACAGGTCGAAGCCTGCCAACTACCGTCCAATCAGCCTGATAGATTGTGCCCAAAAGGTCTTCTGCGGTTCGCTCCTAGCTAAAATTCAGACCTGGATGGATGAGAATGACATCCTCTCTCCTCTCCAGGCGGGCTTTCGGCGGAAGACCGGCACCATCGATCAGGCGTTTCGCCTTGTTCTGCTGTATTGGAAGGTAGTTATGCTGGGTAAAGGCAGTATCTTGCCTTTATAGATCTTAAAACAGCTTTCGACCTAGTCCCCAGGGACCTACTTTGGCAAGTCCTTCGGGACATGGGAATGCCTTTGGAAATCCTAGAACCACTGATCAGGCTACATGAGGACAATTTTGCTCGTGTGCGGCGGGGAAATCGGGGGCAAACCACCGAGCCATTTAAGATCTGGTGGGGGGTACGCCAAGGGTGTGTCTTGGCCCCTACCCTTTTTTCCCTATATGTAAATCAAGTAGCTGATCTTTTGTGTTCTGTTCCGGCTGACGCCCCCTCTCTGGCAAATCATAAAATAGCCACATTACTGTTTGCGGACGATAACCTTTTGGTGTCTAAAACCCCCATGGGCCTACAAAACCTTTTAAATCACTTTAAGGCGTTCTGTGATTTGAGGGGTTTGGTCATCAATACTACTAAAACTAAGCTGATGATGCTGAATCCCCACAAATCTTTTAAAGGTAACTTGGTTTTAGACAATGTTCCGCTTGAGACGGCTGGTTCTTTTGAGTACTTGGGAATCAAGTTGTCCGAGGGAATGGCTTGGAAGAATCACTTAGAGAAGGCGTCCCTGAAATTTTCCCAGCTAACTGGGGCTTTGCGGCGGGAGCACTGCCTCTCATATACCAAGCCTGTAGCCCCCGCTCTCAAACTGTACAGTTGCAAGGTAGTGAGTAGTGTGCTTTATGGGGCAGAGCTGTGGGGTTCAGTAAATGTAAACATTCTTTCAATAGTGGAAAACTAGGGGCATATTATCAAGGGCCTTATCTCCGCTTTTTTGGCTTTAAAAGCCAAAAAAGCGGAGATAATGTTTTCGCCCTATTAACAAGAGGGTGATAACATGCATTAGCGCATGTTAGCACCCTTTACCCGACAGCCTCCCTCTGCATCTCTAATGAGATGCAAAGTGGGCGTCACTGGGCAGAACATCCTTATAAATATCGCTGATGTGCACATCGCGATATTTACAAGGAAGGCAGGCATTTTTGCAGACGTTAGTTTTGGCGAAAACCGCGGTTTTCGCCAAAACTAACGTCTGCTAAATGCTGACTTACCTATACTTTGTATTGGAGGTGGATTATGCTGATACGACCACAGGGTCGTATCAGCAAGGTTATCGCCGTTTTCCATGGAACATCGCTGGAAAACCAGCGATGTTCCATGGAAAACAAGCTATCGCAGGAATAATTATCGCCATTGCGCTATGCGTTGTTAATACAGCGCTAGCATGGCGATAATTATCTGCGGTAGCTGGCGATAACAATTCTCACGCTGAGAACGGCCAGCGATAATTATCGCTGGCCGTTGATAATATGCCCCCAAGTACCTTAGGAGCTTGGTATCACTCCCCCAAAGCACTCCTCTTCTCCCCTTGAAACTTGACCTGGGTGTCAAGTCTATTAATGACCAGGTGAGCTTACGCCCACTGCTCTTTTGGCATAGATTGGTCACTACCCCTGACCTGGCTCCCTATGCCGCTGCCTTCACCGAAGTTTCTGCTTTGGACAAAAACCCAAAAATTGGGTGGATTAAACACATAGACACTATCCGGGCAGGCATAGGCATGCCTAAGGAGCTTGCTGGTCTCCCGCCCTCATACTCTAGGGACCAAATAAAATCTCAGTATTGGGCATGGGTAGAACAGAAGAATTTCTTGAAAATCCGTCATTGCAGCTTAACTGATGTTTTTACTGATATGAAATCCATCAGCCGGCTAGAATGCTATCTTGATATCATTAAGGTGCCGGCAGACAGGAAATTGTACACTCAGTTCAGACATGGCAGTCTACCCATTAATGCCTTCACTAACTCCTGGCTGTCAAATAAATCACAGCCCAAGGGCTGTCCCTCCTGTTTATGCCCTCATGAAACAATAGGCCATGTCTTTTTTGCTTGTGTTGCTTATGCCAGACCCAGAAGGAATTGGCTAGCTCCGGTATGTAGACAACTTGGGACACACAGCCACAAAGAGGCCCTACGTATTTTAAAGTCAGATGCGAGACCACTCTATGCTTGTGCAACTGCAAACTTTTTAGGCCAGTTTTGGGCTATTAGAAGGAGGGCTTTAACTATCTCCCCAACTGGCATGGACAAAACAAACTGAAATTATAATGATTAGTCCAGATGGGTGTGCCCTTAAATTCTACTACCTACTTTGTAAATAATTGGTTTTTATGTTAATATTTTAAGCTTTTTATTCTTTTTATTGGTCATTTGGGGCATGGGCTTTAAAAATGGCTGATGCTGCTTAATCGGGCCGTACACACCAGCAATTGAGATATAAACAATACTTATCAATGCACTAGCACTTTAGATTGCGTCCCGATAGGTAGAATCATTTAATAACGAGATTTGTCTAGTTCTGATTCTTTTCTGTGTTTGTACAGTTGTATTATGATTTTTTTATTTATTTTTATTTTCAAGAGTCTGTATATGGAGTATTTTATAGTACCCTTTACTTTGAATGCTATTAACTATGATTCATGTGTTTGTCTCTTTTATGGTACTGTAAAACCGAAATAAAGACTTTGACTGACTGATATTGAGTCAAGGCATAAAAAGCTGAAAGAGAAAATGATGTGGGCACAGGTGAAGGTGGCAGAACAGAAAGATGGAAACAATGGTTCTCAAACAGATTTTCAGATGAAAGGACAACATCAAAATGGTCAGGTACCAAATGGAGGTAGAGGTAAGATGAGTAGGGAAGAATTGAAAAGAAATTTCCTTGTCATGCATGCGGAAAGTTTGGACATTGGAGGAATGAGTGTAGATCTTTACTGAAAAATAATGGAATGAATCAAAATGTCAATCCGCAGATGCAGAATGAAGTGGTTGTGAATCAACAACAGCAACAACAGCAGCAGGTAGTTACACCACAGACACAACAAGTACAGGGGCCTCAAGCTCCTATGCCAAATATCGTGCATGCTCAAGTACAGAGATACAGTGCGAATTTTGGATTTCAAGCAGGTGAACAAGTTGGTAAGAATCAAAATGTACAAGTGGTTTCACAGTGTTTATTGCAATGTTCAGAGAGTGACTCAGACTCATCTCAATGACGGTGCCTGAGGGGGGAGGAAGAGTGCATGCTTGGCGCATCTCTAGAGGTAGATCAATCAGGTCCTTTTGTTGATGGAAAAGTGGAAGGTAATAATGTTACATTCCTAGTGGACACTGGTGCTACCCGTTCTACTGTGAGAGCAGCAGAAATCCCAAACCTACCCCTCTCTGGAGAAACTATCCAAGTTGTGTGAGTCTCAAATAAACATATTAAGACTCCAATAACAAGACCAATAGAAGTTCATATTGGAAGATTCAGAGACATGCATCGGTTTGTGGTATGTGATACAAGTCCGTTGAACCTTTTAGGTAGGGATTTGCTTTGTAAAATGAATTGCACCATCTATTGTAAGCCAGATGGTATTGTTTTTCAAACACCAGTTGAGGATGTTGATTTTAAAATGATGTTAGCGAAGCAAGGGACAGAAGTGAATGATTTATATTCATTGCTTACAGAAGAAGATTTACCTGCAGAGTTGAGAAATGCAGTAAGACCTGATGTATGGGATTTTACAGGAAAAGACATTGGTTTGATGAAGGGTGTGGATCCTATTCAGGTTACAGTTAAACCAGGTGCAATATATCCAAACACACCTCAGTACAAGATGAGTCCTGAAATAACAGCAGGGGTGATCCCTGTAATTGATCAAATGATTGAGCAAGGTATTCTAAAAGAAATACTAAGTAGTCCTTGTAACTCACCTATTAAGGGGATTAAAAAACCAAGTGGAAAATATAGAATAGTTCAGGATTTGAGAAAAAGTAATAAGATCGTAGTACCTTGCAGTCCAATACTGACAAATCCAGCAGTGATTCTTTATCAAATTCCTTGTGATGCAGAATGGTACAGAGTGATTGATCTGTGTCAAGCATTTTTCTCGATACCTTTACACCCGGATAGCCAATATCTTTTTGCTTTCCGGTTCAGAAACCGTGTTTTGGCATTGTACCGAGTTCCTCAAGGGTATATAGAGAGTCCTTTGATTTTTTATCAGATTTTGAAAAAATGTCTGGAGTCATTGATCATGCCAGAAAATTCAGTGTTAGTGCAGTATATTGATGACCTACTGGTGGCCTCAAAAACACGAGAAGCCTGTGTGACAGATACAATTGCCTTACTGAATCATTTGGCAGAAGGTGGGCATAAAGTGTCACCAGCAAAATTACAGTTTTGTCAAAAAGAGGTTCAGTATTTGGGAAACAAAATTGAGAAAGGAGTTAGAAAAGTAACGCAAGACCGAATCAATGTGATTTTGCAGATGGGTCCTCCTAAGACTCAAAAAGAAGTTCGAATGTTTTTGGGAATGGTTGGATTGTGTAGACAATGGATCAGTGGGTTTTCACTGATTGCAAAACCTTTACAGAGGTTGACACATAAAAATTTGGTTGATCCGATTGATTTGGATGAAGAGTGTATGAAAGCTTTTATTGAATTGCGAGAATGTCTTTGTCGAGCACCTGCCTTGGGAATGCCAGATTACACAAAAGATTTTGCATTATTCTGTTGTGAGAGAGATGGGTGTGCACTTTCAGTCCTAACACAAAAAACATGGAATGGCACGTTGTCCAGTGGCATGTTTTTCTGCTACTTTGGATTCAGTGGCTGCCGCATTACCAGGCTGTTTAAAAGCAGTGGCTGCTACTTATGTGAGTCTTGAGCAGAGCGAAACAATTGTTATGGGACATCCAGTGAAAGTATAAGTGCCACTTTCTGTTGAGATTCTATTAACAAGGACTCAGACTCAGCATATGACGTATAGTCGGCTGACTAGGTATGAAAGAGTGCTTTTGGGAGCTGAAAATGTGACAGTGACAAGATATACAACATTGAACCCAGCAACCTTGTTGCCAAGTTCAAATTGTGAAGAAGTGAAGGACGAAGCAGATCATGATTGTTTGGATGTGACAGAATTGTGCACGAAACCAAGACCTGACATAAAGGATACACCACTAGAAGAGTCAGATAGTGTGATGTTTGTGGATGGATCTTGTCTGAGAGATGAAAAAGGTGCATTAAGTGCTGCTTATGCAGTATGTACAGTGTCTATGGTTCTTGAAGCATCCTGTCCAAAGGGGATGAATTCTGCTCAAATTTCTGAACTGATTGCTTTAACTAGAGCATGTATAATTGGCAAAAATCTGAGAGTAACCATATTCACTGATAGTCAATATGCGTTTGGGGTGGTGCATGATTTTGGTCAGTTGTGGATGCAATGAGGATTTCTGACCTCTTCAGGATCCCCGATCCGGAACAGTAAAAATGTGAATATTGAATGCATTACAAATGCCCAAAAAGATTGCTGTGGTAAAATGTTCAGCACACAAGTCAGGAAATGACTATGTGACAAATGGAAACAGATACGCAGACCAAGTGGCTCGTTTCTGTGCACAAAATTCAATTTCAATCAACAGAGGGATGGAGAAAAAACATACAAATTGCCACTTGATGTTTTCTTCTTTGGAAACATGGGAAGAAATTAGGCAGCTTCAGGAAGAAGCAAATGAGGAAGAAAAAGAAATCTGGTTAAAATCAGGTTGTAAAAGAGAGCAGAAGATGAAGTGTGGGTGTATGTTGATGGAAGACCAGTAATGCCAGATAGTTTACTCTCTCAGACGGCAAGGATGTACCATGGAATTGCACATGTTGGAAGAGATGCTATGATCAGGCTCTTCAAGCAGTCATGGTACAACCCAAAGTTTAGGGTCATTGCAGAGAGTCTATGCCAGAGATGTATAGTGTGCCAGCAGCAAAATCCAGGTAGAAAGACAGTTGTTAGTTGTGGTCGAATTGGAAAAGCAGCAGGACCATTTACCAGACTACAGTTAGACTTTATAGAACTTCCCCCTTGTAATGGACTGAAATATGTGTTGGTGGTTGTTTGTTTGTTTTCTCGATGGGTAGAAGCTTATCCAACAAGAAGAAATGACAGTCTAACTGTTGCTAAATTGCTTTTAAGAGAGATAATTCCAAGATTTGGATTTCCAGTCTCTTTAGAAACAGATGGAGGAACTCATTATAATAATGAAATAATTCGGATGATTTGCGCAGCATTACAAATTGAGCAAAAACTGCATTGTGCCTATTGACCAGAAGCATCTGGAGTGGTCGAACCAATTAATGGCACTATTAAATCCAGACTTTCAGAAGTGTGTGCATCTACAACACTGAAATGGCCAGACGCTTTACCCCTGGTATTAATGAGTCTTAGAAGCATTCCTGATAAAAAAGACTGGATTAAGTCCTCACGAAATTTTGATGGGGAGAGCCATGAGACATGCAATTGTACCAGCAAACAAACTGATGAATATTACTGATGATCTAGTGCTTGATTATTGCAAAGGATTGGCTGATCTGGTGCGTTCTGTGTCTCATCAGGTTAGAGAAATTGCAACCACAACAAAGCCGGATCAAGCACATGATTTGGGTCCAGGAGAGTGGGTTCTGGTCAAGAAACACGTGAGGAAGTCGTGTTTAGAACCCAGGTGGAATGGACCATATCAGATCATATTGGTAACAACGACAGCAGTAAAGTGTGGTGGCTTGCCAAATTGGATTCATGCAAGTCATACAAGAAGAGTCCCGTCCACTTGAAAGACAAGAAGAAGAACAGCAACTGGTAAAGCAAAGAAAAGAACCAGAAGCTGAAGAACATGAAGCTATAGAATCTAGTGTTACAGATTCTGAAAAGGCTGAACAAGAGAAAGAACAAAGTACAAGTCGAATAAAGTGGGCACCAGCTCCTGGGTCTCAAGAGACTGCTGTTGAGAAAGAAAAAGCGAAACTGACTGATGAAAATCAAGAACAAGTACAACAAAGAAAAGAACTGAATAAAAGAACTTGCAAACTTGACAACAAAGGTGAAGAAGCAGTTCAAGTTAAGAAAGCAAGAAAAGGTGATGTGTGGCCAAAAGGAGTGAAAAGACTGAAATACACTCTAGAAGAGAAAAGGCCAGATCAAATAAATGAACCATCAAGTTAAACTGGACAAAGTGATTCAGAAGAAGAATTGGTACGAAAAACAAGAAGAATAAGAATTCCGAGTAAGAAATACACAGCTCCAGAATGGACATATGTGGTGTTGGAAGAGATTGAGAACACAAATCAGAAAGAAGAAGAAGCTGGTACTGATCAAAGTGATCAAAGCAAACTGAAACCACCTTAAAAGAGAACTGTGAAAATAAAGGTGCAACAATTTCAATGAAAAGTATTCTGAAAATTCCAAAAGAATTGAAGAAGATATAAAAAAAAAAAAAGAAAAAGAGGGGTAAAGAAGAGAGGCATAAGGTGTAAGGATACACTACTCTAGGTGGTCTTTAGATAGGTTTTTTCAAAAGTATTTAAAGATTTTAATAAAAAAAAAAAAAAAAAATGTATATAGTGTCTAAAATGGCAAAGGTAACAGAGACTGGATATCAAAATCATAGTTTTAAACGTAGATGTATTAATGTTTGCTTATGTAGTGTTTTATTATTTAACATTGATGTGGTTAACACTGGTTGTTATTGTCCCTGTTCTAATGGTGACTAATCACAAAAATAATACTAATCATGTGGGAAGTGAGAGAATTGATTCTAATACTAAAGAAGATTTAAATACTAATATAGAAAAGATAGAAGATGATAGTGTTTATCATCATGATAAATCAATTAATGATTTTTCGTTAAATGTTTTTACTAAATTGTTGTATGAATATGTTAACACAATGAATGCGAGAGATTGTTATGTATGTATGCAATTACCTGTGCCTGTCTCAGACGGGGTGACTTATCATCACCTACCTTTAACATATGGTTTGTCTTGTAGTGTCTTAACCAGTCTGTTTTATTAGAGGGAACGGTTATAGTATTATTACTCTAATTTTGATTTAATATTTTCAGAGATTCCTATTAGAAGAGATTTAAAAATTGTTTATGGTCCTGTTTATGCAGCTTACATGGGAGATTTTTTCGTTAGTAACAAACCGATAGATACAATAGATGCACATAGAAATAATTTAACTTGTAAACAACGACATGAAGAAATAGAATTTATGAATATGGTAGAAGATAGAAGACGAGATTTCAAAAAGAAAGCTGCTGAGCAAAAGTCTCATGTACCTCCATGGGCTTTCAGAGAGGGTGATTACAAAAAGGGTGAGACTTACGCTGCCATGACTCTAGATTTTCAACATAGAGGAAAGCTTTGTGTGTTTAGAGAAAAGACTGAACATAATAGTTACTTCATTGGTTCTAGTGAATGTGAGCATACTTTCTTGATAAAAGGAAATTGGGGACTGAAAGGGGAAACTGATCCTGTTTTTCCGGGAATGTATTATGTGTGTGGTAAGAATGCTTATTATAGGTTACCTACAGGTTGGTATGGATGTTGTTATTCAGGCATAGTATTTCCAAAGATTTACCACGTAGATAAGAATAATAGAGTTAATGAAATGAAACAAGGACTAACACGTAATAGAGGAGCGAGTTATTCTGAAATAATTTGGGATACTTTTGGAGCACTGATACCTTCAGTTGGAGTTATTCTGAATTCACATAAAATTAAATTGTCCACAGTGGTTGATCGTTTATCAACATATACTGCTGGTGGATGATTGATACTGAAATGGTTGCAATTAGATCAATGGTTTTGCAAAATCGACTTGCCCTTAATATATTATTGGCAAAAGACGGTGGAGTCTGTAGCATGTTGAAAATACAACAATGCTCTACTTATATCCCTGATAAAAGTAAAAATCTTGAGGGGTATATTAAAAATATTACAGAACTTCATGAAGATTTGACTGAACTGAAAGTTGACGGTGTATGGGAGAAACTTGGTAAGAGTTTTTCCTCAGTGGGAAATTGGTTTTCTACCTTAGGGAGTAGTTTGTTAGGAAAAATATTAATATCTGTTACCTCAGTACTTATAGTAATATTTATGGTTATTATGATTTACAAATGTTGCAAATGCAAGTGTAGAAAAAAAGAGACATCAGATCTTAAACGTAGAGATAGAAAGAGAAAGAGAGAAGAGATAGAATTAGAAATTACTATGAGATCATGAAAGACCTAGATGGAAGAATGATAAAACGAGAAAGAAGTACAGTATTTTAAAATAGGTGGCAACTTGTATGTGATGGGTATTTTGATGATGGCTCAAAAACGCCATCAAAGGGGGGATTGATGGAGCAGGGTTTTGAGAAAATAAAACCTGCTCGGATTGAACCCTCAGTAACATTAATTAACAGTATGCTGTGAAAAATATTATTAAAAATGCTAAAATAAGGAGGAATGCTTTTGTGTATGTGTAAAACTAATGCGTGTATTAATGCATAGAACTAGGCCGTAAACTGCTTTGATAAAAAAACTAATGCTGCTTTTGTGCACATTAATAATATTTTGCTAGGAATAACATGGGTTGTGCATGGGTTAGTGCAATGCTGGGATGGTGTGTAAAATGAAATTACATTTCATGAAAATAATAAATGTTTGTGTTTGTTTTCTGTAGAAAAGCAAGCATGGGCATACACTTCTGCATGTCAGTTTGGGGTTAATATTTGGCTGAAAATTATAATGGTCAAAAGAAAGATTCAAGAAGGGAAGAGAGATCGCAAAAGTTGTATATGACCTTCATCGAGTATTGAATGTCTGCCAAGCTGCAGAAAAGAAAAATAAGATTACAAATGGAAGTGAACAGTTTCCTTCACAAGATGGCAGAGGCGAATAATAGAGGCGTAGAGATTTGCAAAATTCAAGGAACTGCAGGAAGTGTTTACTATGATTGTGTTCAAAGTTGTTTCCTGGGATGAATCTGTCGTAATGCTTAGTGTTTAAGACAAAGAGATGTCTAATAAAATGGTCATGATGAAAGTGGTGTGACAGTACACCCCCAATTTTAGCCAATGGGAGATGGATTTTGTTTTAAGATTGAAACATATGTGGGTTGGACAATTAGGTTTTAGGGTATAATTGAAACTCCCTGGTGGGTGTGGTTTAGGGTTGGCTGGTGTTTAGCTAGCGGGAGATCGTCGCTGTCGTCGGTTTGCTGTTTCCAGATAGAGGCCTACCTGTTTCCTGATTCCTGACCTAAACTTTGTCACTCGACTCTACTTGAGTGGCCTTGCTGCCCTGACTGGCCAGAGGGGTATATTTCCCTGATTCTTACTTGGGTTAGTATAGATAATCTCCTAAATTTGCATATTCATTTGCAAATGTATTTTGTCTCTGAAACTTTTCTCTCTTCGCCTATCCACTCCTTCAAAGCATGTTTTATTGAAATAAGTTTGTTGTATACATTACCAATGTTCTCTCTCTGTGATAATCTATGATTTGCATTTTGTGTAACTGTACTTGATGAACATTTTATTCTCACATGATTTTAC
The DNA here is from genome assembly GCA_963921515.1 of Calotriton arnoldi. Classification (NCBI taxonomy): domain Eukaryota; kingdom Metazoa; phylum Chordata; class Amphibia; order Caudata; family Salamandridae; genus Calotriton; species Calotriton arnoldi. The sequence continues at coordinate 1,198,923 of CAWUFW010001962.1, forward strand.
GATAAACAACATAAACTACACACTGAGTCTGTTATTATTTAGTAGCATAGATTAGTACAATTTATTGTCATCAACTTTTCAACATCAAAAAGGTTCTTCGCCACATTTATTTGTAAGGAGAAATGCAGGTTCTAAAGTGTATTTAGTGAGTTAGGAATAAACTTGCATCACACTGTACCCCAGCGTGAAGGGATTAGTTGGGTAGTGTAAATGGGCCTATGTTACTGAAAATTATCGATCCCTGATTGCTGGATCACACCTCAACACTGCAGCATCTCTCACTCTTCCTCTACATCAATTGGATTACAATCAGGTTTGGAATTAGGCCTCAGGTAGGCTGCCATTCGTATCTTGTCTATGCTCAGAGAACCGGTCCAGATTCATCATAGGTAGGTGATGAAATTGTCCCCCTCTGCCCTTCCGGTTACAGTCTGAGTTCCCATCATGCACGACTTTCCAATCAAAGGCCATCCTCTCTCCTGGGTTCCAATTCGCTACACTAATTTTCAAGCCAGACTCAGCCTGTCACACTTTTTTCATCCAAACTGTGATTTGGGAGCCTTTTTTTTCAATTCCAGCTACTGACTTCATGGTGGGCAATTAAAAAACCTTGATGTCAGCTCACTGCCAAGATATACATAGGATTTTTCAATGACTCACTGAACATTAGATTTTACAGCCTGTCAGCCATCTTGTCAGCTAAACCCTCTTCTTTCTGACACCGTTTTTTAATAAAATAAAATAAAAAGTACTATGATTAAGGCAAAACTAAATATTAAACACACAATTATAAATGTACACAATGAAAATCATAACTCTGTACCGCCTCCTGAACTAGGAATCTGTATAAGAACATTTCTGTATCGGAATGTAAAGCCACATTCTATACTTGGTTTATGATGTAAAGCCCCATCTCCTTGAAAATGTCAGATTTCACAATGCAAAACACCCTCTTGTTGTATATGTCAGATCAAAATGGAAAAGTTCTTCGTATAGTGCTTGCCGTTGGGTTGCAGCAAGCAATGCCCTTCTACTGGTGGTTGACGAGGGATCTGCCTTAGCAATATCTCTATTAGGTATGAGCAATGGCACCGCCGCTGCACATTCGATGTCTTTAAAGAGAAAGATCAACAAAGAGGGGAAGTCAAGTCCCTAAAATCACCATCTTATTGGACCCAAACTAAGCACCAAACGCGGTCTGTTATTACTCGATTCTCGGAGAACGGAAGTGGTGCAGTATAAGGTTTACTGAGGGGAGTGGTGGGGTTTAGAAATCAGGACTGCACAAGGACAAAATAACAAGTAACAAATCAGTTTTCAACCAGTGCTTTTACTTAGAAAATACTTTAATTCACATATTACTTGTGTAAGGTCTCTAAGAGCTAAACAATGCCAAGCCCCTTGCTGTGGTGCTTCTAATAGTTTTCACAATGTAGAAACAAGGAAGGAAAATTGTTGACAATCAACACAACTCTCCAAGAAAGAAGTAGTTTATGCTTTGCCTTCCAACTCTTTCATGGAAACCGAACGCATTTCTTCATTGGCAATTTTCTCAGTAGTTGTCATTGGGGAAGAGGGGGAGCTGCACAGACCACTGACACCAGGTTTGTGTGAAAAAGGCTGCTCTATTGAAACATGTGCACATTACAAACAACCTGGGCCTTTGCCTTACAAAACTATAACCTCACTATACAACGTTGATCACCTATGTTAAGCTACCCCCACCCCTAAATATCCCTCCCCCATAACAACTTAATTCAGTAACAATGTAGTTGTTCAAGAGCTGCTTAACTGCAACTGCGACCTTTGAACTCCTCTCCCTCTTTAGTACCACTATTAACCTCTAACTAACTAAACTTCCTACAGAACCTTTAAGTTCCTGGCTCGTCCAGGCCTGAACCTGTCTACCCCTTTCAGCCTGAATTGCCCCTGTCAGCAACACTAAACTTCGGTAAACCATGGCACCTTCTCAGCCAACCGCCTATGCACCTGCTTCAAAGCGACAACCTAACATGTAACATCCCTCTCTGCACACCTCTTCCAAACAAGATGCCCATGGGGGCTCCAAAAAGAAGGTAAAAAACCCTCCCCCAAACACCCCAAATTGAGGGGATGGGAGGGCGGGCAAAAACGCTAGCTACCAGGTACCAGCCACCGTGTCACCGATACAAAATGGTGGCTGGTCACCCAAAATGTCCACCTATATATCCCTTGGGCTACCAAATGTAGCCCAAACATAGCCCAACCTGAGCAGTCGTCCGACTGCTCCACTTTCCCAAATCATCCGGGGGCAGACCTCCCTCTGGTCGGCTGCCCCCCAAGTCCCCATTGGGGAAGAGGGGGAGCAGCACAGACCACTGACACCAGGTTTGTGTGAAAAAGGCTGCTTTATTGAAACAGGTGCACATTACAAACAACCTGGGCCTTTGCCTTACAAAACTATAACCTCACTATACAACGATGATCACATATGTTAAGCAACCCCCACCCCTAAATATCCCTCCCCATAACAACTTAATTCAGTAACAATGTAGTTGTTCCAGAGCTGCTTAACTGCAACTGCGACTGCGACCTTTAAACTCCTCTCCCTCTTTAGTACCACTATTAACCTCTAACTAACTAAACTTTCTACAGAACCCTTAAGTTCCTGGCTCGTCCAGGCATAAACCTGTCTACCCCTTTCAGCCGGAATTGCCGCTGTCAGCAACACTAAACTTCAGTAAACCATGGCATCTTCTCAGCCAACTGCCACCCAGAAAAATGGGGGGGTGGCCCTCACCAACCCTTTTTCTGCCCCCCGCACTGATACCTAGTGAATATTCAAAGCCTTGGCCTACTCGAGTTTCGTCCATAGCACCTACAGCCCCATGTCCCAGATGGGCAACTAAACTCCGTCCCCCGAAAAAACTGTGTCTTCATACGCAAATTTGAATGTGCCACTCTACCCATACCCAGTCTCTACGGAGGAGCGCATCAGCTTATTCAGCTGCTTCCTAACCCTATCTAATGCGGTCGGCCTGATTGCTGTGCGCCAGGCCCTTCTGGAAACAAACTCTGTCCAAAGCACATGGCAACCGGACCATTAACGCCTGATCAACCTCAAATCCTCCCACATAGCCTTTCTCAATGCCAGGGCCTAAGTCATTCTCCTCTAAATGTATCAACAATAGCTCTGAGAACCTGCCCCAACCAACAATCTATTAACCGATGATAAACTCCGTCCACCTCTCGCCCACTTTGCCATACCCACCAAATGAATACATGTCTATATTAACCCCAAAATTGCCCCATGACTGCTGGCTTCGGCGTGTCTTTTGGCCCATTTAATGAAAGAATGACCTGCAATCCAGATATTCAGCCGACTGCCAGGGGCCCAGGCCCGGAATCTGAAAAGAGGAAAAAGCATGACCCACTGGAAAATGATTACAACTTCCCCCCCAAAATCTCAAACATAGCGCTGGAAGCGATTGTATGACCCTCTCCCCCAGATCATGATACTCTCCCTACTCCAGGCCAGCCTCCCACCTGTTCGCATGACTATGCGGAATGAATGTGTCTCAAAATCCTGTGCATCTAGACCCAGCAGTGCTCGCGCTTTGCACAGAATCGCCAGTAGCTGAAATGCTGTCACCAGCTTAACCTTCTCTTTGGCAAAGAACGCTCCCCCCAACACGTTGTGAGGACGGGGAACAGTCACCCACCAGACCGGGCAACACTTATCTATTGGCTAGGCCTTTGACAGTGTTCTCCTGCCTTCCCTCTCTGACCAGTTTTAGATCTAAAAAGCCAAACCCCTCAGCCCTCTTCACATCTAAAGACTCACCCCCCGCACCCCCAGATCACCCTCTGCCTCTCCCTACCTCCTAAGGGTTCTGATACCCCAAACATACCAAAGAACATGCAGGGCCTTAGTGTAAAAATCAGACCAACTCTCCTTCATTTTGGCAAATCCTGGCAACACCACAAGTATGGCCAACAACAAACACATAATCAAAGGCCTCTTCTTCATGCCACCTCAACCTGCTTCCCTATACCAACCTTCTGAGAATCTCTGGCCCAATTAACCAGCTGATGAAGAATAACCCCACGACGGTTTGCCCATAAAAGGCTATGGCTGCTAATTTTAGTGATATAGTTACCCTTCTCTGGCGCGCCATCATAAACCGGACCACCACTTCCCCCCACGCCCAAGTATCTGCCTCCTCTGAGCTCTATTCCCTAAGAAGTCTGACCCAGCATAGGTATATGCTGACCTCGTAGACACTGCTAAGGAATTCACTACCAACTGGAGCATCTTCTGTCTCCTATTGTCCATTAGTCCTGATGCATCCAGGTCCTGATTTTATCCTCTTCCGTGTCCCGCCCCATGGAACCTCATCCACACTGTCCTTGTCCAACCCTGACACATGCCTGTCTCCAAAAACAAAACAATGACAAGCTGTCCTCAACACCAAAATACAACCTTGAGTAGTTTCACCAGCTATGCCTCCTTTGCTGATTGGTTATTGAACACCTGCACTACCGGCATGTTATCGATTCGAAGCAGAACTCGCTTGTGTGCCAACTGATCTCCCCAATAGACCCGGCTACCCCCAAAGGAGAAATGTCAGATATGCAATGTTGCGGCCCCCTTCTTCCACTCCTGAAGCCATGCTTCGGCACACCAATGTCCCTGCCAATCAGCCTAAACAGAGCTTCTGGGTGCTTCTGAAAATATCTGTGCCACCCAGACCACTTTTCCTAATGCTGTTAAGGGAATCCTGTTAGGGATTGAAGAAACACTCCCTACCTCCCCAGGTCCTCTTTGACACCACCCTTAGCCTCACATACTGGTGTGGTGAAGGCAACCCTGACTGTAATAGCCCCAATGTCCTAGAAAAACGTCCTCCCTGGTCTCACCACCCTGCATACTAAGTTCAAACGGCTGAGCAGCTCCTGCCCCTCCTTCACTGTGACCTTCGTCTTAACCAACCTTGTGTCAAGCAAGGAAACGCTCATTTGTCAGTTTTTTATCCTCTGGTAATTTAGCTTCCATTTCCTCAGAGTTGATCTCAATGCCCAGAAAAGACTTTGGATCCTTGTCCCCCCCTGATTTTTAACAAAGTGGCCAGCACGGTGGTTGGACAACTGAGAGTCCTATTGAATGAGGTGCTCAGCTCTGGGCACTACCCAAGTTGCTGGAAAGAAGCCTCTATTCTTCCCCTGGTGAAGAAATCCTCCCTGGACCTAAAGCTTGTGGAAAGCTACAGGCCTATCTCTCGACTTCCCTTACCAGCTAAACTGCTAGAAAAGGCTATGAACGAAGAAATTCTAGCATTTCTGGACACGCATCAGCTGCTAGATTCGGCCCAATATGGGTTTAGAGCTAACCATTGCACAGAATCAGCTCTGGTAGCTGCAGCAGAGGAGGTAAGAATAAGGGTTGACAGAAGCGGCAGAGCGTCTCTAATCCTCCTGGATCTCTCTGCCGCCTTTGAAACGGTCCACCATGCTTTACTCATAAAGTGTCTGTCTGTCTTGGGTTTCAGGAAATCTGCACTAGCGCTGCTGAGGTCCTTTCTGGCAGATAGAACTCAGTGGGTGGAGATGGGAGATGCAAAATCAAATCCTTTCTCGCTCCCCTGTTGGGTGCCGCAGGGCTCGGCACTTAGTCCCACTCTTTTTAATCTGTATGTGACCCCCCTGGTACAGTTGATCCTCAGTTTTGGTCTGACGGTACTGTCATATGCCGATGATATACAGATAGTGGTATCCATCTCTTCTCAGGTTGAGAAAGACGCTGAAAATGTTTGCAGCTCTATGACGGCAGTGGCGAGCTGGATGCAGACCAACTGCCTTAAATTAAACTCGGACAAAACGGAGGTACTACTCTTTGGGAGAGAGACCTCCTTCTGGAATGCGGCCTGGTGGCCGGCAGAGTTGGGCAATCTTCCAAAGCCCGTGCAGAAGGCAAAAAACCTGGGAGTCTTGTTTGACACGAAACTGTGTTTTTCTGCTCAAATTAAGGCAGTAATGTCAGGAGGATTTTTCATGCTGGGTGTACTCCAAAAAGTCCTCCCGTACATTCCCTTTGACCTGCAAAAGACGGTGATGATGGCCCTCATCACATCCAAAATGGACTATTGCAACTCCCTTTATCTAGGGTCTTCCAAATATCTGCTAAAAAAATTGAAGTCTCTTCAGAATGCGGTAGCACGGACACTTCTGAAAATTCCTAAATTCAAACCTGTATCCCATTTATTGCATGATCTACATTGGCTGCCTGTGAAGAAGAGGGTGTCTTTTAAGGCACTGTGCCTTATGCACAAGGCGCTTTACAAGACTGGCCCGTCATATTTTCAAGAACGGTTCACCTGGTACGTGCCCAGTAGGAGTCTTAGATCCAGCTCTGCATTTATGGTTACGGTCCCAAGAGTCAAACGAGCCAACTGGGGTGGCAGAACGCTAGCCTATCAGGGGGGAAAACTATGGAACTCTCTCCCCCGGGCTCTCCGCGCACAGCCGCCGCTGCAGGATTTTAGGAAGCAGCTGAAGACTTGGCTGTTTCCATTGTAAATTAGTGAGGTCACCTGTTTTTTTTTCTTCTCCTCCCCCCCCCTTAAACCTATGACTCCCTCTTTTCCGGCCTGAATCTGCTCAGTGCTAAGACACCCTCGGGTAATGCGCGCTTTATAAAATCATTTCATTCATTCATTCATACTGGGTCCCACTGTGTTTTCAGTGCTAAAGGCACCTTATGATCCCCCATGAGCTCCTATAAACTTACCAGCAACTCTGGCAGTCCGCGGAACCGGGGTTCCCCACAAAAGAATCCTTCCAGATAGTGTGTAATACGTTTGTGACCTGATCCTTGGATTCCTCTTGTAAGTAAATCCCTATGTAAGAGCTTCAGCATCTCCACCTACCCCCCTTCCATATTCTTTCCTTATCTAACAGCATTCAATGTGCCCTTAATGGCTTAAACCTGTCATGTTATGCGGATTCGTGAACTTTACTATTTGCTCTCCAATTTTCCCGATTTCTCAGTATCCTCTACCTCAGTGTCCTGCTTCTTTCCCCCCACACTGGCACTCTACCCCGTCACCTTAATATCAGCCTTTTGATTTCTAGAAATGTCCCCCCTTTCCTTCGTATCCTCCTTTATGTTGTTGGCCATCCCTGTGCAGCCGCCTTTTCCCGACACTCTGTTCTTTTATGCCCACATGAGTATCTGTCACATAAATACCTTCTTCAAGCGCTCCTCTAGGCACAATCGCCTCCATGCCCATTTATAGCATTATGTCGGTATTCGCCCGCGCTATCTCACCTGCGCCAAAGCCGGTGCCCGCTCAGTGACCCGCCGTCCTGTTGCAAGGTTCCACCACTTCTGGTTTGTGCGTGCCGTGAACCTGTATCCTGCAAAAACACTACGGGAAGAAGGATTAGTGGAACCCCCCAACCCCGAGCCTTCTTGCCCCCAAAGTCTCTTAAATTATCCAGCACTGTTGACCCCCACGGGTCCTGTGCAACCAACCCTTGCGCAACCTCATCTTTCAGCTCTTTCATGTAAAAAAAAAAAAATCCCACGGTGCCATGACATCTATCAACCAAACTTGCGCCTGGGGGCCGTACCTTGCCTTCCCAGCCTCCTCAAAGTTGCAGGACGACTTGTCCTGTGCTCTGCCCTGCTGGGGGTTGTGCCTAACCCCTCATTGTGTTGACCCGCCGAGGTTACCCAAAACCTTCTTGGGGCAATGATCACGTGGTCCACCGTCGCTGTCCAGCTGGCCACACGGGGTCTAACCTTCTCTTCCCCTCGGGGCCAATAAAGCAGCACCAAGCTCTTCCGAGTCAGCTACCCTAGGTGTCTCGCCAACCTTTGAAGAGGAAGTGGCAGGCCCGGTGTGCTGGTAACTGCCCTAAACTGCTGGGTCCCTGATGCTACCAACCCATGCAACTCTTCCGCATACCCCTGCTCTTCAGACCTACTGAAAAGAAACCTGGGCTGAACCCCCCTGTCCAGGTGGCTCATACGCAGGGAAACCTCTCTGAAACCCCACACCCAATGACTGCTGACGCATCCCAGCGTGACCCAAACTGCTATCTACCAAGAACGGGTGCCTCATATTGGTGTTATCTGTCCCAAGACCCCTGAAATTGTATTTGAATTTATATAGAGCTTACTACCCTTGACAAGGCATCAAAGCGATTTTTCAGCAAGTAGCACACTACTCCGGAGCTGATGGAACTCCCCCCGCCTGTGACAATAACTAGCATGCTACTCTCTTCTTCCTGCTCCCCCCCTCGGTCACTGGGCCCTGACTCCTGTCTGATATGTAAGCCAGCTGATGGTACCCCAGTCTATGGGTTTCCATCTCTCCTCTTAGGCCCTGTGTAACACTACCTGCAACATCCTCCTCCCATATCTGCCTATAAGCTATACCTAGAATCCCTGCTGGTGGCAGCCTCTTCAAAAGCAATGCTGCTGTCCCTGGCTGCTTCCTCACACTCCCTCTTGCACCTCCCCTTTCCAGGGCCAGGCGCGCGTCAGTGGTGGTCCCACCCCCTTCACACTAAATGCGAGGCCTCACCAACAGAAAGGGAGGCCTCGCGAATGGTGCTCAACTACCCTTCTCAGCGCCACCCCCTCACCGGGGGAGGCTTTGCCTTTGCTGTTTGCCGGGTGGCCACGTGGGCCCAGAGGGAGTCCGCAATTCCCGACACGCTCCAGGGGGCCGCTCTCCTCATGCGAGAGCTGTCCTGTCTGCCTACCTGCACGCCCAAATCATGCGGGGTCCGGCGCGGCGGGAAGCAAGACTGCGGCCGTGACCCTCTGCCGCCACTTGCTACTTTCTACATGGGGCGACCGCAATTAGGCGGTACCCCCACAGCTAAAAGATCATGGTATCCTGCTTCCTCGAGAAGCCTCCTCGCCTGGACCACTATCTCTTCGTGCTACCTGTCGGACGCCGTAACAAGTAAGGGCTAACTCCTTAGCGCTCTTTAGCTAAGTAAACCAAATTACTACCACTCACCAATACAAAAACGCTAGCTACCAGGTACCAGCCACCGTGTCACCGATACAAAATGGTGGCTGGTCACCCAAAATGTCCAACTATATATCCCTTGGGCTACCAAACGTAGCCCAAACATAGCCCAACATGAGCAGTCATCCGACTGCTCCACTGCCCCAAATCACCCAGGGGGCAGACCTCCTTCTGGTCGGCTGCCCCCCAAGTCCCAAAAATCACGTGATGTTATTCACAGAGTGAGTCAAAGCACAATCGCTTATCAGCAAATAGTAATGACATACAGTTGCGAACTCCAGCAGAACTATGCTGCCCCTCCCCCCGCGCACACACACACACACGTCAGGGCACAGTGCGTAATTTGTAAAAGAAAGAGTGCCGGATGTAGCATGTCAGCGCTCCTGCTGCCGCTATTCCACACCAGATGTACCAGCACGTCATCCACGGGGAGTTAATAAATGGGAATGAACTGCTCAGGGTTCATCTCCGACACAGCCACCAGGTGTGCAAGTGTGTTTATTGTTTCACACAGCTAATTCCCAGTGCAACTGCTCTACTAGGCCGAGAGAAGGCCACAACACCGGTGTCTAGAGAGCTGCTGAGAATCCTGCTCCGGAGCAGTTGAAGCTGGCGTGCTTAATACCAAGGCTAGTAGTCCTAAATCCACCTCATGCCTCTTTAGTCCCTACCAGATACTCCCTGGTCCCTTATCTCATTGTTGCTAGTCTCTGCTTTCTCCTTTTGTGATGATTTTGCCGTCTTTCTTATCCTCCGTCTTCCTGATATGTGTTTTTCTCCTGATGCGGAGGTACCCACCGGCAACCACCGGTTCAAATTAAGCACTAGTCAGGGGACAAATCTTTGTTATTTCGGGCCAGTAACAGTATTTTTGAATCTTCCATGAACCCTACTGTTCTCCTGCACCTTCTGCCCGGGAAGCACACCACCCTAGAAGCCGCATACTGAGCTAAAATATAGAAAAGTATCTTAATGTCATCCTCCCCTTTTCCTACTCACTCCGTCACTGCCAATGCTCAATATTTAATTGCTGGGGAGGAAGAAGGTGTTCTATCCGATTTCATCTCCGAGTCGAGTAAGAACTTCCCCTCCTTAGGAAGGCCATGAAACGCGCAAACTACAGTTTAATGTGCTAACCATCGCGAGAACTCGGCATTATAGACACGGATTCTGTTCAGAATGTTGCAAAACCATCTGCTATATTCAGATTAAGACAACTGTTGCAGAGGAGGCTGCAGCAAAGTAGGCCACGTGGAATGGGCTCGCTGAAATGTATTGTGATATTTTTGAATAGGTACCCCTCGGCAGTATTTTAGCTGCATTTAAATGTCTTGCTCAATTGAACCCACAGACTACGGGCTTTGGAGAGATTTGGGAATACGCTGAAACAGAAGCACAGATGCCTTAAATAAAACACCAATTGTTAAGCTTTTGGCTGCGGCTGCATCTGGCTTTTTAATGCAAACTGCTTTCTAATAGAAGTGTAAGATGTGCTCTGAACTATCAATTATAAATGACATCATTCTCCTTCACTATCCCAGATAATGAGCAATTTTCAGTCCCGGGAAACTAGCAGACTTGACTAGAGTTTCAATAAAAGGAGAGGATCATAACTCAAAGCAGGCTTTATCATTCACTACAATGTCCTTTTATTCTCTGTGGTAAAACGGCAAATAAAAACTGTACTCTGCATAACATCAGTGACAGTGTTTCGATAAGGAGACAAAAAGGCAGAGTTTCAGAAAAATATTTCATACAGGATAAAATCAAGAACTGCTGGATTTCTTGCATGCATGCCCCCTTTGTTATCTCCCCAAGCAAGCTGGTGTAGATTTCCAATCCGACAGCACATTCTGTTTTTTAAAATGCATCTCAATAGACCTGAAAGCCGTCGCAAGTAATCGAATCAATGATGTACCTTGCAAACAAGACTACAAATTTACTATTTTGTGTTTATAAAAGAACATTAATCAACAATTTGCCAAAATCTAGAGGTCAAGATTTGCCCTTCATTGACAGACCCATCCACATTTACTAGTTATCTATGTGTTCACAAAAATAATTGAAAAACATGCATAATGCTTAAAGTATCATGGCAGCCAAGCTATTTAATCTTGAGTTGACTGATGGTGAAGGAGTTCTCACTGGTTGCTCCACTTGCATGATTTGCAGTTACATTTGTATGTTTTGTACACTTTGTTTGGCAGCTGTGGGCAGTGCTGCTCTTGACGCTCAAGAGCTTGAGAGGACAGCAAGTACCCCAAGCAAATATAGTTAGAGGGCAGCCAAAATTAAACTACAGACCTCATCCAACAGCCCTTTGCAGTGGACGTTATCTTAAATGTAACTGTGTTCAGTCTCACTCCAGCAGTAAAGTGTGGATCTTGTGCAATATCTAGAAGACCAAGCAGCGTGTCTACTTGAAACCTGTACAGTGGCGGCCGCTTCATTAGGGCGTTGGAGCGCCGCCCCACTGCTTTCTCGCAGTGCGAGAAGCCGAAAATAAAATGGTAATTAAAATACCATTTTATTTTCTGCTTCTCGCGCTGCGAGAAAGCAGAAGGCAGGGCTATGCCTGGTTGGGGGCGGGTGGGAGGGTATGCCTGGTTGGGGGCGGACGGGTGGGCAGGTAGGGGAGGAGTGGCTTGCACCACTCTGAGTGCCATGACTGTTTGGTCGGCCCTGGGGCCGACCAAAGCAGTCATGCGCACTCTACATTTTCTCTATGTAGGCTGCATGTAGCCTACATAAAGAAAATGGCCTCCCTACAGGCGCCCGGCTGGGCGCCGTCCGGGACTCCGCACCAATCACAACGCAGCCATTGCAGCGTTGTGATTGGCTTACAGGAGGGGAGGGAGCATGCCTGTTCCTGTCCAGTAGCAGAGGCGGCGTGGGACCTGGCCCAGGAGCAGAGGCGGCGCGGGACCCGGTCAGGTAAGTTATTTATTTTTTGTTTTACCCCACCCCCCGTGTATTGCGAGCCGCGACTGCCATTCCCCACAACAAAATGTCTATGCAGGAACGTTTGTCTTTCACAGCGGCATCACGAAGATTCCCATCGAAAGGTCTGCAGTGTCTGTTCCCTTCTCAGCTTTTCGCTAAAATAAGTAATGTGCACCTTTTCAATTTCAACAAAGTCTGAGAACGTGTGACAAATTTATTGCTCTTTTTGGCAGTTTGTTGCTTGAATAAATACTTCTTTTCGCACTGTCTTTTACTGCTTTTACACTTTTTCAAACACCACTGTTGCCTTGCGCTCATGCACGTGCTGTGATTGAAGTGAAACCACGAGGCGTGCGTCTATGCCACAAGTCGCGCATATGTGGGCAAAATATATCTCTGGTACAACTATGAATAGGAGTCCGTGGAATTTATGAGTATGCGGCATGCAGTGGTGCAGCAGGGGGCATACAGAGGGGACATATCGTGGTATCATCGAGTCTGAGAGTTTGTTGAGAGATGGGAGCCATGATAGGCATGCTGCAACATTGAGCTTTACCAGCTAATTCCGGAGGAATGGTTGAAACGTTTATGAGGAAACATGAACAGCTGTACACAATGTGTGAGAGCGAAGGGAACCCAACATAAACTTCTCATCTGTTGTTATCAAATCCCAGAAAGATTTTAGGCTTCGGACAAGACAAGGACGAATACAAGCTGGGGGCATTTGGGGTGACGAGAATCCTCTAAAATGTACTCAGGCCTTGCTCAAAGCTGCGTAGATATAATGATTTACAGGAAGAAAACACAATGTTCGAAACCCATGCACCATATGACCTGGGAGTGCTCGTTACTTTCCTGTATTTTCAAGAGAAACACTCCCCTAACTTGCAAAGGGGCAATCACTTAATTATGGCTGCGGCGTTAGGAACTCAAACTCAAACCATGCTAGCCCTCTGGGGAAACAGTGCATGCTGGAATTAAAGCACTGGCTGTTTTGGCTCTGGGATGTTTTAGCGATGGAAAAGATTATATACTCATTAAAAGACAAACTTAAGTGATTTGGAGCCAATTGGTAGCCCCTTCTGTCTTTCCTCTCTCTCCAGAGAGAGAGTTAAGGGAGATCATGTGCCCCTGCTGCCTCTGAGTGCCAGTCATCATCTCCTCAGAACTGTCCTAGCTTCTTGCGACCAGATGACCCCCTTAATCACATGGTCATTCTCATCCTTGTTGTGAACTTTGGAAATAGTTGCAGATAAAGTTTGGTCTTGAATTTGGTCTTGATCTGTTCTTCAGGTTATCATCTGACCATACACCTTGTAATGTTGGGACAAGTGGAATGGGGAATTAGTAGCTCCAGGATTTTATTGATCTGCGTTCTCGCTAACCAGTTGTTTATAGAAGATGGTATGTGCACTATAAAAACGAAAACCAGCTAAACCCAAATTATGAGGCAAGAAACTGAAAATGATATTGCTCATTATGAGTTTAAAGGGAAATTATGCAATGCATATGTGGCACGGCTGTCTAGCTGTTGTGACATCTCAACAAACTGATGCAAAATCCAGTCCAGTGACATGAAATGATAAAGTTTGTTTAAATACCTGTACATATTCAACAGACCCTATCCATTCACTGAAAAATAATAGCCCTGTATTACATGGAAGCCCAGCAACACTATTTTATTAACACATTTATTATTTTTGTATGTATGTATGTGGGTATTTATAAAGCACAAACCTAACCAGGTACAACGGAGCACTGTACAACTAGTAAAGTTAGTGAGCACTATTAGGATGGAGGGGTGAAGAGCTGCTGTGTTCAGATTAAGAAGGTGGATCTTCTAAAGTGTTGTGATGTAGTGTTCTTTAAAAAGATACATCTTTAGCTATTTTCTGAATTAAAGAAGGAGTTTGACAATTCTGATGGTCATAGAGATGTGGATGGTAAAGGCCTGTTTCCTGATAAGGCCTGTTTGGCAGGCTGGAGTCTGACAGTGAGGGTGCCAAGGACTGTATATCTGCAACCATGACGGACAGCTGTCTGCCAAATTTAGAGAACACCGCCGGCCCAGGGGTTACATTGATTGCATTAGTGTAGTATCTGGCTTGGGCTGATGTGATGAATTGTCTGTGTTTTGAGCAAAGAGATTTTAGTGTGACGTCCTTGGTGATCTGCTTTTCTTTCATTTTCATTCTAGTTTGCAAACGGTTTACTTATTGTCCATAAGTTATTTTAAGTTCTATGGGGTAGAGGGTTTACATCTGCACTTGTGTGTTTCACTGGTGCATGGACTCTTAAGCTAAAAATCTGTACTTAGCATAGTGTGCTGCCCAACTGGTATTGTGCTTCTTCTGTCATTGCCTTCAGATATATAATACGAGTGACATTAAACCTCCAACCGGCCAGGACTATAAGCTTTGTTAATGGTTGTAAGTTGCATAAGATAAATAAGAACAAACTGCAGCATTTTCATTATTATATACAATGAAAACATAGGTGGTTCAGAGATGTGTTACAGGTGGGAAACACTTAGAGGGCCTGTTTCCGTTGGTTGTATGTGCTTGGCTTGGGGGTCAAGTTGCAAGCAGACCAGTTTGAGGATTGGGCACATTTTTGATTTGATTCTAATGTTTTCTTCACACTTGTGCTTCAAAATGCTATATTTGGATCCCCTTTTTTCAACAATTTGCAGTAAATATGTGGTGTAAAATCCACCATTTGAATCCATTTTTTTCAAAATTTTCTTGCGGGGGGAGAATCCCCCCACACCCCCCTTTTGCAGTTTGGGCTCACTCGCTCGCCTATTACATTAGGGTACAACATTTTTCACCCCACCATTTTCAAAATCCAACAGCCGCCACTAAACCTGTAACAACTCACAATTCACATATATATATATATATATCATAATGTCCAGAGAAAGAGAATCCTCGTTGTTAAAAAGCAGAGGTAAGTAGTTCCTGATAAACTCAAAAAGTCTGGTGGGAAAAAGCAATCGACCTTGTTGGACATCGAATCCAGCATGTCCAATTTCAATACAAGTGTAAATAAATGGATGATTATAGAAAGCACTCAAAACTCAGTGCTGAGGTACAGGTTTTTTTGTTTTTAATATTTCACAAAATATTCTGTGAACAGTGAGATTTGTTTTTTTTCATCTGAAACATTTATTTGTTATAATATCAGTCTCATTAATACTGCTAAGTCAAAAACTCTGTACTAGCCTATAAATGTGACCCCTATCGGAACATTCTTATAGATATGAATTAGTATGTTAAATACATGGTGGCTTGGCCTTTACAATAGCGAGCCTGGGCAGACCAATAAAATACAAATAAACATTCGAGCAGGTAACGCAGACCCCAGTGGCGTATACGGAGCTCACTCGCTCAGCAAGCTAGAAACCAAGCAGTGGCAATGCCATTAAGTCTGGCTTTTCAGTGAAAGTGTCAATAAGTCTTCACACACGCATGCTGTCACTCATCTTTGCACTCATGTATTTATTCATAAATTCATTGATTCATCCTTCATCCACCCTCTGATACAATTACAATAAAACACACACAAACTCAACAACATATGCAAGATACATTTAAAAAATACAAGTAGAATACATGCTGTCTTCTGAACATGGCAGGCAAATGTTTCCAATAACAATACTAAACATAGTAGTGGATGTCCATCTTGCAACGGTAATGTAAATAGTCTATCATTGTTTTAAAGTTCAAGAATGGTTGCCACATTTAAAAGCAACATGTTGGCCATCTTTTTTTATATAGCGCAAACTCGACCCGAAGGTATAAGAGCACTTTACATGAGCACCCGTTGCGTTACACACGGACATATTTATTTTGTTAGGCGCTGGCAGGATGTTGAGCATCCCTACCGAGACTCGAACGCGGCACCTCAGCTTCAAGGTCAACCGCTCTAGCCGTTAGGCCACAACCTCTTGACAACCACTTTCCTTTATGAACTATATGTTTGGAGGCAGTGCCCACGTGAAATGTGGCGCACAGCAAATGATGCAAGTGGCAAGCAAGCAACATGTTAGCACTACCTGGAGAGCTGCAGTATCCTCTTAAGAAATATTAAAATAAAAAGAAGAGAAGCAAAGAAATAAAGAAATGAAAGGGAAACTATAAAAGGAGAAAATCCCACACTAAAGGACTGGCCAACCAGCCCTATACTGACGCGCACTGATTTTCAGGTGGCTATACACACGTGATCCAAAAATGCCATCATTCACAGGGCAAAAGAGCAAGTGACTGATGCAGACTATACCATTACTCCATGTAGTTCACTGTGATGGATGAAAGCAGAGTGTAAATGACACTGAGACAGACCAATGGTAGAACAGAATGGACACCAAAGGCCTGTAACTGTTATCAATGGCTTATCACCATAATCAACTGAGGCCTCCCATACTGAGAATAAGCTTTTCCACACGGCAACCATCAGGCATATAGTCATAAAATTTCATAGTATACAAAATTACAGTTGGCAAGGCAAAATACTCTCTCTCATGAGAGGGCCTAGCAAGGATTCTGACAGTACAAATCTTAAATGCCCAGGGTCTATCAGGGGGCTAACCATCATCGAAATGCTTGCCTACTATGGTAATCTGTAAGGCTCCTTGTAACAAAATACCTTTATGCAGGTTTTAATACAGTGTTGCTCGGATAGGAATTTACCTTGAAGAAAACGAAAAGACAAGAGGCTTTGACAAAACCGGAGCAAGTTGATTTAATTAAAAGCAGCGGCCATGAGAGTCTCGGCAGAATGCGTCTGAGGAAAGACTCTCGGTGTACAAAGATTTGGCTGGTATTATATACACCGTGTGAGGTACAATAAAACAATTTCTGCATTCTTGAAAAAGCATCTCAGTCGTAAATTAACAAGGTTGGGCATCTGATAAGGACACAGATGGCTCTCAACCTCGGGGAGAGCTAGTGTGGGCAGGTGTGTATGTGTCCAGATATCCGGCATGAGGAGCACATAATCGCTACGTGTACTGTACATGTCGTGTCTTGATTGGCTGAGTGTTTCTATCTACATCTGATATCTAGCTTTGTGGTATTTTTGGGGAACGCAAGCCTTTGGCCAAACATGTTTTATTTGGCCCAATTGCCTTGGACCTGTTTGTGGTATCTATCTGTTGGATCGATCAGGGTTTTCCATGGGTGCATGTTTATCATTGAGTTCAGAGAGACTCCACCTGTGACTTGTTATTCGATAGTCAATGGGTGTGGGTCACAAAACCTATCTGACCATGTGTCTCTGACTCAGGGTTGATTGGGAGGTCACCTTTGGTAAATCCGACAGCAATGATGCGAGTTCACTGGAATTCCTAAAAATAATATGGCAGTCATTGGTATAATATCTATTGACATTCTCAACTTTGCATGTACATTTGTCATAGCGTACATTGATATTGTCTTTACTGCTATTGACA
Source organism: Calotriton arnoldi (assembly GCA_963921515.1). Classification (NCBI taxonomy): domain Eukaryota; kingdom Metazoa; phylum Chordata; class Amphibia; order Caudata; family Salamandridae; genus Calotriton; species Calotriton arnoldi. The sequence goes on from CAWUFW010001962.1 coordinate 1,216,344, forward strand.
AAGGTATGCACTCCTAGAGCATGACATAAATTGACACTGCTTTTACTGGTAACAATATTGTCATTCCTTCATGGATTATGGCATACATTAATATCATTACTGTCGGTTTCAGCACGGTTGTGCGGGTTCAGGTGGTGGCACACGTTGACATTGCATTTATTGGTATTGCCGTTGTGCCTGCACATTTACCTGTTCCAACACTCCCCCTTCTAGTTGATTCTTCATCTACTTTATCCTCCTCATTTGTCATGACAGTTATATTATTCTAAAGTGTATGTATGTCTGTTGCGTTTGATACTTTTTCCCTAGCTATGTGCATACTACCTAATATGAGGACTGTGATTTTACAGCAGGAAGCCCCCCACTTGTAGACAACCACATAACAGAAGTACAATAATGAAAACTGCCATCATTGACATGAATAGTTTGGACACCCATAGGGGAATCAGCGAAAAGGTACTATGCAACCAGTCCTGCTCCGGGGTCCCTCCCTCCTTCTTCATGTCGGCTTGCAGATGATGCAGTTCTTAGATGGCACAAGCTAATGTCCCATTGTCCATGTCGTTGTTGGGAATAAAAGTACAACAGGAAGCACCATTCTTGGCACACACCCCACACTCCATTCGGTAATCAAGTCCAACAAATACCGATGCTGCAATACCATAAGGCGGATGGCTCTCAATTAATCCTTGATAGTGTTTAGGCCGAGCTCAGTATTGTTGATCATCCTCATAAGTTCCCATCTGGTTATTTGTAACTAGTCTGCATTTGCTTTTGTTTGCACGGTGAAGAAGAGTATTGACTCTCCGGCATTTACTTAAGTGTCTGTGAACAATCTAAATTCTTCTGGATTGTCCTTGTACTAAGCCCAGCCAAAATAATCAGCAGTCCTTCTCCTTTGAGCCTGATACAAACAAGTTAATTTCTTCTGTAATGGATGTTGAGACAACTCATACAGATCTTCTCCAGGGATGACCAGGGTTGGGGTGTGTATGGTTATGAGGGTGCAGAGGCCCTGCCATCCAGGGATGAGCTGGGCGCAGACAGGGTCACCACATTGCCAGTAGATATCCATCAGCATAGAGGTGCCCCATTACATGTCTGGTACGTACAGTATCATGTCGCAGTTTCCATTATTACCCAACGGTATGGTTCCTTTGCCTCTGAAACATAAAGAGTACAGTGTAAGTTTCCATACAATTAGGGTTTGCCACTTCCCCTCCAACCATGTGTACCTATTAATCCTGCCATCCCAGATTTCCTGGCACAGCGTGTCTATGCTAGCATTGGACTTCCTTCCATGGGACTCATTTCCCCCTGCATGATTGAGGTAAGCGGCTCTGCACTGAAATTTTATGTCCAATGTCCACTTATCATTAAAGAAAGTGGCCCCAAAGATGTTAAGGGCCACCCTGGGACCGCAGATGGAGGCGGGAGTGGATATATTTGTGCACTGGTGCGGTGGTCTTGCTACCTCCAGGAACCTATTTTCTACTAAGTCCTGTGGCCAAACAGTGTCCTCCCCTATAGTGCCCCTTCTGCACATCCTGTCTACCTCAGATTGGATGAAGAGATACAGCGCTGTGGGGTTAATATCATACCAGGTGATGTTTACTAGTGCCCTGCAGGGTTTTACTCTATGGGGTTGGATTTTCGTCCTGATTCTACATAGGTACAGATGGAAAGGCATTCTGCTCTTTCTGGGGCTATCTACTTGGATAGGTAAAGCCTGTTTGTGCCTACAGTGTGGGGTATCAATGAACATATATAACATGACCTGTTTGCATTTTGTGTGTCTATGGCAGTCATGTGTTGATACCAGATTTTGTGTAGGAGTGCGCTGTGTAGTGCATGAGGAATACTAGCGTTTGGGTCAGTGTAGGTATATGTGAGGTGAGAGCAGTCTCTGCACATGCGTTGCAAGAATGTAGGAGCAGAATGTATAAGATTAGGCATATATCTAGTTCCAGAGAAGCTCAAGGGCACCCCGGCTAGATAGGATGTACAGAGAAATACAAAAATACATAACTTAAAAAGAATTTGTCAGCTGTAGAGTCATTTTCTGGTGAGGTGTCTGTCATCTGGGTGCCCAGAGGTGCCTTGTTTTTGTGTTGCAAAAATCAATGTATCCTGTATTACTTGAGCGATTGTCCTTGTGAAAGAAAGTCTTTGAAAGCTTTGGTTGAAGGAATGTCGGGCCGCAGCAGTGTCGGTGCACTTTCAGCTCGATCATGGACCTGTAGGATAAAAGCTGTGGTTTGTACTATAATTTTGAAAAAACGCATCATTAGGGGGTTGTCTGGAAAAATACCTGCGTTCACATTTTATCGATTTGCTCAATGGTTGAGCAGTGAGCACATTTTTTCCTCATGGAGTACTGAAAAGGAAGTGCTAAGGTTTTTAGGTGGATGGTGAGTTTTAAACTCTTTTAAGAGGTGCTATAATTTTAGGGGAGAAATGAGTGTTAAACTGTTTTAATGGTCTTTATATTTTGGTTTCCCCCTACGGTAAGGACTGTACTCTTTTCCTGTGGGCTGTTCCTTTTAGAGTTGTGAAGCTTTGATCAGGTGCAGGGCTGTCCTTTTGACCTGCATGTGCTGCGTGCAATTGTGAAGGGAAGTGGGTTTTTGGGTTTTAGTTTATTGGTTCCATCTACACGTGCACCTTCTTTGGGCCCCGGCACGTGGCATGGAGCAAGGTTTGTATCTAATTAAGCTGAGATAAACGGTTACGCCCTTCTACTGGAAGGGTCGAGAATCTTTGGGCTGTTTTGTGCAGGTCCCGTTGGGCGGTTACCTGTGTTTTTGGGCGTTACTAATCTTAACAAGGGATGCTGGAGGTGGTAGGAAGGTCGTGTGTGGATCCCTGTTGGAACCTGCATGGAAATGGCTGGAACTGTGTTTGTTTGAGGTGTTTTCTTAGCAAGAGTCAGGGGTCTCATTGGTACTTTTTGTGCTCAGCCTGATGGTGGTGGCGTTAATGAATTCAATGGATTTACCTATGGACTTAGGTCATGTGACCGGATTTTTTAGGAGTTTTGAGGTAATGCTGCCATCGTAGCCATCACTGCCCTCTGTGTGTTGAGGAACCTAGCTCCCGACACTTTGCTAGAGCATTCCCCTCGTTTTGGAACTAAAGGGAGGCCTCCTTTCAGAGGAAGCCTGAAAAAGTGTTGAAGTATAAAGTCCTTTCGATCGGGGGGGTGCCCTAGTAACTTGGGCGAAGGGACCTGGGTGCTTGTTTCTATGTACCAGCTGGGGGTCCACCCTGCTCCCTCGACAGACTGTCCTCCCCCAGGGGGACAAACAGCAGAGGGGCCCGGGCCCTTGTGGGCACCTGGATGGCAGGCTCTAGCATGGATTTCCGGTCGACATAGTACAGCTTATTGTTATAATGAGTTTTCTGGATTAGGTGCTATACTGAGGTCTTGGGTTTGCTATGTACTTGGCTGGTTCTAGGGTTTGTTTGGTGGGTAGGTAGTCTGTGGAACTGCCTTGGTGCTATTCCATTCTGTTCGTGGTACTATCTTAGATGACAATATGTGGCTGTATGGTTCCTTCGGTAGCAGTAATGGCAATCTCATAACTTTGGAGGTTACCAGTCTTTCGGATTTTATGTGTGGGTACTCTTTTGGATCCCTCTGGGACCCTGCAGCTGAGTCTTTGTCCAGTTAGGCACTCCTTGCATGCCTGTGGTTGCTGCTGCACCTTTAGGGACACGCTTGTCTTATTTCTGGTCACTCCTAGGGGGTTCCTGCATCAGGGATGGGGTCAGTGGCTTATCCATTGCAGGTTCGGGGACTATCCCCAGCTGGCAGCCGGGGACACCTCCATGGCATGTTACTATGCCAGTCAGGCATGCAGTATTTCTCAGTGTGGTACTTGCATGGGCGCCACCTTTGATGACAGAGAGGGGGCTCCTAGTGCAGGCAATGCATCCCTTGTCACTGTGCCACCTTTCATGTACCACTTCCTCCCTTGGGGAGGTACCAGGATATCATCGAGTGGAATTTCCATAATGAATTGGGGAACTTGTTTTAAGGATTTTGCAAATTTGGATTGTCTCAAGATTCTTTAAATAATTACAAATTCTAATTAATTTTTGGGAACAGTGTACACGGGGTGCTACTGAAACCAATCTACTGGTTACGACTACGAGCTCTATAAAAAATCAATGCATTGAAAAAGACATTTAACACTAAACAATAGACAAAATGCTAAATTAAATAGTAACAATCTGTAACAGAATGCAATTGTTAGTTTAGAGAAGTATGAGTTGATTTGTAGCAGTAAACTAGCAAACGTTAAAATCTGATCCAGAAAAAAATGGTTAATATGTCATAAAGCAGAGACTTACTTAACATGGCATAGCATTTAGACATGCAGCATATTGCAAAATGTAACAGCACCACAATATCAATAAACGCATACAAAGGAAAAATCTAAGCGAGACTAAGAGCGAAAGGTTGACAGAAAAATAATTATTTTTATGCAGAACTCAGCCCCCTCCTAGTGCCTACAGCCTGAGGAGAGAGAATGCTTCATGTAACACACAGAGCTAAGAGATCCTGATAGTTTGTCGCTATCGGCTCAGAGGACAAAAATTTGCAACGCTTTGTGCAGAGAAAAAGAAGTAACCTGACAATTATCGGCCCTCTGTGTTCAGACACAAACTATATCTTACTCAACAAGGTTTGATTTTTACCCTAGCATCCAAGTTGCATCCTATATCACACCCAGGGGTAGTGCGTACCAACTGCATAATGCTCAGCGGTCCAAGCACAAAAGAAAAACCCACCTTTCACTTCTTTTAGAAAGTTGTGAAACTCGCAGTCCCTAAAAAAAACAATTTGACTGAAAAATAAGCTCAAGGTGGTAGCCCTATATGACACTTAGGGCCCATGCATACCTCTGTACTACACCCAGTGGTCCAAACGATCCCCTACTGACACCCAGGGACGAGGTGAACCCTGTGTCCCCCACAGTGGTCCCAAACAGTAGCAGTCCCCTTCACCCTCTCTAGCGTGCTGACTAGGGAAAAAGCAATAAATGATCTGCGCTTGTCCTAGTTTGCCATACTCCACCTACTAGGACTAAGGATCAGATGTAGTCTCTTACCCTGTGATGGCTGCCTCTGGACAGTCCTCCGCCCTTCAGATTCAGCAGAACTTTCAATCAATTATGGTGTCTGCTCACCGGTCTTGCTTGCGCAGATGAGGCAGTTTGGGCAGTGGTCCTTGTCCTTCGATAACAGTCAAGCTCAATAAACCAATCTCTCCTGTCTGGCTTGCCAAAATGTTGCTCGGATATGAATTTACCTTAATGAAAATGAAAAAACAAGAGACGTTTGGCAAAACAGGAACAAGTTGGGTTAATTAAGCACAGCGGCCATGAGAGTCTCGACAGAATGCGTCTGAGGAAAGACTCTTGGTGTACAAAGTTTTGGCTGGTATTATATACATCTGGTGAGGTTCAATAAAGCAATTTCTGTATTCTTGAAAAAGCGTCTCAGTCATAAATTAACAAGGTTGGGCATCTGATAAGGACACAGATGTCTCTCGAACTTGGGAGAGCTAGTATGGGACAGTGTGTATGTGTCCAGATGTCAAGCATGAGGAGTGCATGATCGCTATATGTAGTGTGCATGTCTTGTCCTGATTGGCTGAGTGTTTCTATCTACATCTGGAATCTAGCTTTGTGGCATTTTTGAAGAATGTGAGCCTTTGGCAAAACATGTTTTATTGGGACCAATTGCCTTGGACCTGTTTGTGGTGCAACTATCTATCTATGGGATCAATCAGTGGTTTTCCTGGGTGCACGTTTGTCTTTGGGTTAAGAGAGACCCCACCTGTGACATGTTATTCGATAGGCATGGGTATGGGTCGCAGGACCTGTCTGACTTGAATCTCTGACTCGGGGTTAACAGGGAGGTCACCTTTTGTAAATCCAACAGCAATTATGCGAGTTCACTGGAAGCCCAAAAAATAATATGGCAGTCACTGGTATGATTTCTATCAACATTCTCAACATTGCATGTACAGTTGTCATAGCGTATAATGATATTGTCTTTACTGATATTGACATAGTTATGCATTCCTAGATCATGACATCTATTGCCATTGCTTTTACTGGTAACAACATTGTTATTCCTACATGGATTATGGCATACATTAATATAATTACTGTTGGTATCAGAAGGGTTGTGCGGGCTCAGGTGATGGCACACGTTGACATCGCATTTATTGGTATTGCTATTGTTGGGCCTGCACATATCACAGTATTCATTGACATCGCATTTACCCATTACAACAACAGAGTAATAACAATCTACCCTTAAATGTCTATTGACTTTAACATATGCTTTTCACTATCAGTATGTCAGGCCTACTGATTTTATCATACCTTTTCATTATAAACAATCAAACCTGTAACCTTTATCATTGGCTTGTCACAAAAAGCAACTCAAAACTTCTGTGCTTGTTTATAAACCTACCCACAAAGCAACCATCAGGAATGAAGTAATACAATTCAAATGTGTAGAAAATTCATTTGTCAAGACTATACATACTCCCTACTGATAATTCCTAATAAGGATTACCATAGAGCAAATCGTCTATCCTCATGGTTTGTTCAAATGGGTCACCAGCACAAAAACCCATTCCTTCTACAGTAATCTGTGAGATTCCATGTAACAAAATGCCTTTCTACAGACTTTATCACAGTATAATACCAACCCACCCATAAAGTGTTTGCCTTTCGCACATAATTTTCACAGGAGGTAATTAAGGCCTACTTGCTTTGTCATAACCTTTTATTATAAACAGATCACACCTAAAGAATCCAACACAACATTTCTCAGTTAAGTGATAAGGCCTCTATTCTTTAGCAATTGCTTGACAGTATATACAACCCAGGCCTACAGAAGGGCGCAGAAGCTGCCAAAGAAATGCGCAGAAGCTAGCAACCATCAGGCATCCATTTATAATATTACAAATATGTACAAAATCCCAGTTGACAAAACAAAATACAACCCCTTTCAATAGGTCCTAACAAAAATCATCACAGTGAAGTTCTCCTCCCTGGTTTGTCAGAGTGGGTGACCAACACCATAATCTTTGTATACAGTGGGATTTCAGTGAAATTAGACATAACCAAATACCTTTCAATGGCCTGTAACACAAAGTGACAATAGTAAACTGTTAGGGCCAGATGTAACAAGCCTTTTTCCCATTCGCAAACAGGCCGATTCTCAGAATCGACCCGTTTGCGAACAGGAAAAAGCCTTATGGGATGTATCATCCCAAGAGGCCAGCACAAAATAGGGAATCGCAAAATTTGCGATTCCCTATTTTGCGAATGCATTTAGGGAATCGCAAATTGCGATTCCTTAAATGCAATTCTGGAAGCACCCAAAAGTTGCGATTTGGCCTTAAGGAATCACAAATTACCACCAACTTCAAGTTGGTGGTAATTTGCGATTTCCTAGAAAAATGCAGTTTTTTGCATTTTTCAAAGTGCCCTTAGGGCATGTTTGTGCGCCACATGAATATTTCAGGGGTGCAACAGGGTGTCCTTTTGGCACCCTTGCACCCTTGAAATTGCATTCGCAATTTGCAAGTACCTATTGGGTACTCGCAAATTGCAAATGTCTTCCCATTCATTCCTATGGGCCTCAAGGCCCATAGGAATGAATGGGATGGTATTCCTTAATTGCGAATCGCAATTTGCGATTCACAATTAAGGAATATGTAGGAATCGCAATTATTATTGCGAAACCTACATACATTGCATTTTGCAAGTCCTTAATAGCGAATCGGTAAAATTCGCTATTAAGGACTCGCAAAATACAATGATGATACATCTGGCCCTTAGCTGCTTACTGGCTTTATCATACACTTTTCAGAATAAATAGGCCCACTGCTTTGTAATAACTTTTCACCATAAACAGGCCAGACCTATGGCATCAGGTGTAACATTTGCCTAAACACCAATCAAGCCTATAACTGTTATCCATGTAGTTTAATGACTACTCTCCTCTCATCTGTACTGCTGCGAGAGAAGAACTCTGCAAATTATCACGTTATCTAAGACTTCTGAATAGCATTAAAATGCAATGCTTGTGCCCCTCAAAATTTAAGCTAATGCAGCTTGACAAATAAACAAAATGATCACAGCTATGTGGAGGGCAAGAACTTTTTTGTGGAAGCCCACATCTTCTACCCAACATGTGGGCCGAGCCATAGTCTCTTTCCTAGTGGATCTCACATTCATGTCTGGCAATAGTTGTGTTGTCAAGCCAGACCATAAAAATGGATAGTCAGATTGCAGACTGTTAGTCTGGGTCTTAAGCACCATAAATCCCTTTATTTTTTACTGATACTAACTTTATTCTATAGGAATCCTTCTTGGTGTGTATTGTGGTGAAACAGACCATAACTCGTACAACTATGGGATTTATTACCTGCTTATTCATGGTGCAAACATATTCCATTGTTTTCCTGACGATGTTTTATCATGACAAAAAGGATATCAGTTGACCTGATTAAAATCAGGGGCGTAGCTTGGTCAGTAAGATTGGGAGTGTGGGTATCAGATTTCCCTACCATCACTCTGGCATTTAATGTTAAAATACATTATATGACAAGCACGGCGCATGTGAGGGGCTTAAGAGGCAGTGGCAAGGGAGAGGAATATGGATTAGTAGGAGTACTAAATGAGAGAAACACAATATTTTGTAAAATATTTTTTTAGGGCTTTCAAAACAGAGATGAGAGACAGCGTGTGTGTGTTTTTGTTAGTGTGTGCATGCAAAAAATCCCAGGTGAAATCCGACAGACACATCACCATACACGACTGAAAACACCTGTACCCAATTATTCAACTTAGAATACATTTATTAGAGCGGTGTAACACCCCAAACACCCCCCTGAAGATACGCCTCTGATTAAAATGACTTTGTTTATGTTCAATACAACTAATAGCGAACATCTTAACTTAATGTTGTCATAGTTATTTTTAGGTCGAGCCTGGGCAGCGCATGGGCTGCTCTGCGAGGCATGCTGTATTGGAGTAGGCACTTGAAGCCCTGCCCACTCTCCGCCCATATTTGACCTTGGCTTGTGTCATTATCCTTCGTAAATGCTGGCCTCTGATTCGTAAATATGCTTGTTAGTCCCTCTTTAGTACTGCCTTGCCTTTATTTGTAACCTCCCATGGCGACTGGCCCTTTTACTTCGGTTGTTACACGGTATGTCTTAATAGACACTATTTTCTTCAATGTGTTTCTCTTACTGCAGGCACAACATGCACTGCTTCAGCTGGACCCGCTTGTGTTTTTTTTAAGCAGCATGGCCGTGGTTTATCTTATCCTATGTGTTTTGAAATTAGCAACATGGGCGCCTGCTTTCCCCTTAACACGGGTGCCCGCTTTCAATAACCCGGGCACCCACTTTCAATCACATGGGCATCCGCTTTCACTTTAACATGGGCGCCCGCTTTCAATAACAACATGGGCACCAACTTTCACTTTAACATGGGCGCCAGCTTTCACTATAACATGGGTACCCGCTTTCAATAACAACATGGGTGCCCACTTTCAATAACAACACGGTTAACTCTTTTGACCACAAAAACTTAAAGGAGTGCAATAGGTTGACCACTTGATCCTAACTAAAACTAACCTAATTTCAAATATTCCTTACTCCTTACCTCCACATAGACGCATCTCCTTCTTGGTGCTGTGCCCAGAAAGGTTCTCGTACGAGGACTCACTGATGCCTACAGGATGTCCTCTTCCTGGTACTAAATCGAGATTAACTTCCCTACCTCTAAATGCCCAGGCCTCTTTTCTCACATCTTTGCACCACCCCGAGACCTCCCTGCTAAGGCTGCTCTCGTTAGGCTGTCAGTGTGACTGTGCGCCGCCATAACATCCTGTTTTGGCTGTGTCTCAGAGTGTAAAAGACGGAAGTACCGTGATCCAGTGAATGAACACACATTTGGGAGAAGGAGGGGCTGACGCCGAGCTTTCATTTTTGTTTTGCAGTTTTGTATAGTGCGAACTCCACCCGAAGGTATTGGAGGCTTTACTTGAGCACCAGTTAGGTTACATAAGGATACATTGATTTTTTGGTAGGCACGGGGAGATTAAGTGATTTGTGATTTGTCCAGATTCACAGGATGTTGGGCCAACGCCGAGACTCAAACCTGGTTTCCCAGTTCCAAAGTAGGTAGCTCTGACCGGTAGGCCACATTGGTGCAGTAGCACTGGGCCCAGGAACCTGAGGGCCCACTGAATCCTGATTATTGGTCTATTTGTAATATTCAAACAGCAACCGGGGGCATTTCCTTCCTTGTCCTACGGCCTATGACACACCGGTTACGCTGCAGACACACATGATGTATTGATAGGCCAGTGGGTCAAAGAATTTACTGTAGAGTTATGTGAGTATCCTGCAGGCCAGAGGTAAAAAGAACAGAGAGGGCGAATGTGCATGCTGCTGAGATCTGTCCATAATCTGCAGAATGGAAGTGCCAATCGCTCTTATGTAGATCAGTGGGTTAGTGTTGTGATCTAATGTGTGTTCTGCTAAAATTTGTATGAAACACGCAGGTTACAGACTCAAATCACAGTAAGAGCTATGAGGACGAATGTGCTTGCTGCAGAGATCTGTGTACAGCTTGCATTTCATAGGATATGATAGGATCCCAGAAAAAAAGATAATCTGACTCATGCAGCTTTTCAGCAACCTGACAGTCGCTGGTTCAAATGCAGCTAGATACCTGCGTGAAATAACTTGCTGGCTCCAGATGCATCTGCCTCCTTCCCATTCTGGAAATTGTGTGAGATTTACTCATTGCGTGGGCAGCTGCAAAACACTTTTCAGGGTGGGAAGGAAAAGAGATCATCTCCCACCCAAAATTGGGGAGGGGTCGTTCTGTAGGGAAAATACTTTCCACGCGGCTAACAATTAAAGTTAGTAAGCACATGTCCACTTGCTCCCTTTCTTCACAAGCAGAAATGTACGTGTTTACGTTTTGCATGAGAAATGGGAATTCCCTAAACATTTTTAGGATTACACCTAGGAAACTGTGGGGCTTATTTACAAGCCCATTGTGCCGCCAGTATGTCACTTTTTTTGACGCACCAGCAGTGCAGTGTGCTGGCCCATATTTACAAGGCCATGCAAAGCCACCTTGCGCGACTTTGTAATATGGCCACCTTTCACGCATTACTCTGCGTGAAAGGGGCACTCCATGGGTGTTGCTGTGGGTGTTCCCACACAACATCCATGGAACCTGACACATTCCCAGTTTTACAAGGTTTTGTAAACCTGGGAATGCGTCAGATTCCTACGCCTCCCCAGGGAAAGAGTAAGGGAGGTGCAACGAGGAGAAATACATTTATTTCAATGAGGAGAAATACATTTATTTCTCCTCGTTTTTCCTTTTTTTTTATGTGTGCTGCATTCTGCAGCACACATAGCAAGAAGAAAACACCCCTCGTGATTTTTTTGTGTGCAGGAAAGTGTCCCTTCCTGTACAAAAATAATCACCCCTTCAATGCAGACATCCTTGCACCATGGCGCAAGGGTGCCTGCATTGGCGCATGGTAGCCCATTGTGCGCCAGTGCAGGAGAAAAGGGCAGGAATGCGCTGTATTTTGTAGATAAAATGCATTCTTCCCTTTTTCTTTTGATGCACGGCAGCGCAGCAGGAAGGCTTGCTACGCTGTCGTGCGTCAAAATATTGTAAATGAGGCCCTGTGACTGCAGAGTTTTGTGAATTTCAAATTGTCAGAAATCTGTCTCAGGCGAGGTCAGAAAACAATGGTGCAACTTTCTGGCTACTTTTTATGAATCAACCCTATGTATTGTTTTCGGCTACAAGTAGGGGTGGGCGAACGCTTGGAATTTGACTTCGCAGAATTCCGCAGTGTTACATAAAAACTCTGCGAGATTCCGCTGAGTTCTTCCAACAGGCGGGAAAAGGTAAGTTGCACTGCTCATGCTGTGATTTAGCACTGGGAGTGCGTTTTGCGCAGAAACATCACTGCGAACAGCACCAGGCAACACACCGGAGGGCTCAGACACTCAAGTTGATTTTGCTGCCACTCAAGTAGATTTTCTACTTGTGTGGCAGCCTTCTGACGATGAGCGGATGTGACCACCCGCAACCGCCTGCATTAGAAAAATCTCACCGGATGTCCTCCTTGCAACCAGAAATCACACTAAGGGACACCAAATCTCTATCGCACTTGCCAACTTACCATTCTGGAGCTGCACACAAGAAAAAGCCTGGCACATGGCAATTAGCGGAATTTGGCCAGAACTCTGAGTTACAAAAGTAACATAGAGTCAAAAAAATTATGCGAATTCCGCCCGCGGAACAGAACATTTTGCCCCTCCAGCTGCAAGGTGAATATCAATAGCTTTCATTCAAATTTAGCATCCACCCACCACAGCTCATTCTCTTGACATGCTGGTAGTGTGGGTGTCATTGCTAATTTTTCCTGTCAAGAACTATCATGGCTCGCATGGTCGACCCACAATGGAAAAATAACTGTTAGAAGGCCTGCCTTGAATGGTTCCAGAGTCAAAGACAGCAGAGTGTATGTAATCACATTTAACAACCATGAAGCATATCGTGTCCACCTTAATACAAATGCATTAAATCCTATTACACTTGTAATAAAGAGGATGGGATATCTGTCATGTTTGTGATGGAGTAACTCATCCACCAAACTCTAAATCAGGCCCTAAGTCTTCATAATATTGATCGAATTTACACATTATATGAAATAGTTTGGTCTTTTAAAATTAGAATCATCTTTAAGACTCATCTCAGAAAAACATTGGCAAAGCCTGTAAGTCTAGCTCTTTTAGGAGCGAAATTGCAAATTTTCAAGTTTGCATGTGATGTGTGGACATGTGACAGGGTTAATATGAGAATGAATCAATAGTTGGATGGATGAGTGAGTGCACACAAAGATAATTAATGAATAAGCGAGTATGTGGATGAATAGTTCAGTATGTGATTGGATAGATAAATGCATGGATGACTAGTGAGTGCTGAATGGATTAATGGATGAGTGGGTAAGTACATGTTAGGGGCATGCAGGTTATAAAAGTCTTGGAGGCTGAGCCCTCACAGTAGTAAGGGTAATGCTATAGAATTTTAAGACTTGCCAATCTTATGACAGTGAACACATTACAAAAAGGCTGGCCACTATTGTAGATGCACATGTTACACCAATCTGAAAGGCTGGTCCCCAGACATCATGGGCCAGATTTATAATAGTATTGTGTTGCCTTTGCACCACACATAGGGCGCAAGGGCGACGCAACATTAAAGTCAGATTTATCAAGTCACGCAAGGGCACCTTGCGCGGCCCTGAGTGGCTTGATAAATCTAGAGTAACGCAAGGCACAAATCACTGCCTTGCATTACTCTACCTCAGGGAGGTGCTCTATAAGTGGAGAATGGGTGTTCCCTCACATCCACTCATGAATTTTGGTGCTTTCCCAGATTTACAATTAGTGGTAGACCTGAGAATGCATCAAAATGCTATGCCTCCCCAGGGGAGGCGTAACGAAGAGACATATCTTTATTTCTCCTCGTTTTTACCTCTTTCTACGTGTGCCTTTGAGGATTGTTTTAGTGCAGGTAGATACATTCCTGCACAAAAACAATACTGTCTGCAATGCAGGCAGCCTTGCACCATGACGCAAGGGTGCCTGCCTTGGTGCTAGGCAGCCAAATGTATGCCAGTGCATGGAAAGAATTGGAATGTGCCGTATAATATTAAATATGATGCATTCTTGCCCTTTCCGTTTCATGCAGCGCAGCAAGGTGGTTTGCTGCATTGCACTGCATAAAAGAATGATAAATCTGTTTATAAAAGTATATATGTATGTATTTGCTAAAACGTCAGTGGACAACTACAGCGGTTCAAAGGTACGGATACAGTCAACAAATAATTTGGGAGGTAGCTGGTTTCTAGAATTGTACTGTTAGTGCATTGTGATATAATTGTCTTTAAGGAGGTGCATCTTCAACTATTTTGTAAACTGAAGCAGGGTTAGAGCAGTCCTGATGGATATAAGGCTGTTGTTCTGGATCCCTGCTGCATAGACGGAAGCAGTCTGTGTCTTGTTTATTTCTTTTTTTACACTTCTTTTTTTCCAGTCTGATGATGCCCTGGCTGTGGGTGTGTCAAGAGCCCACAGGTCCGGTGAGCCTGTTACTCTTAGACACATTTTATTGACAGATTGGAGTTGCAACTGTGTGCAGTGAAGAAGTCCCAACTCCCCCCCCCCACCCACACACACAAACCCATTTCCCTCAAGGGCATTGGATGGAGTATACAAACAAATGTGTGCCTGCCTCCAACCCTGGACCGTGACTATCTATCCTTTCCTACCCTAGAGGGACTGCCCCACATGTGACATTATAATTCAATTTACACTGGCCATTCTCTGCTTCATGAACAAATGGATCTGCATTCTGAAATGTACAATGAATCGATCACAGTGAGCAAATCGGAAGAACAGGCAAATGGCATGCATTGCATGCTGAGTGATTGTTGTTTGTTGTGAACTTGTGATGTGTCATGTGTGTTGAGATGAGATAATTCATGTAGTGGCAAGCAGTGTGACACTGGGGGTTTATCTGTAACTATTACACTTAAAATGTGTTTGTGATGATTTACAATGTTGATGGCCTACTGACTGCTGATCAATAATTTTCCGCTGAAGGTTATTTTTTTTCTTTCCCCTTTGAGAGATGGCGAGATATCTTCACCAGGTCCACACCACTGTCCACACTGCTTTGTTTTATTGTTTTCTGCTTTATACTCCTCAAAGACACAGACCCGACCAGTCCCTTAGATAACGCAAATGCAAAGCTAGTCTACACAAAAAATGACTCAATCTTTCCCTTTTTGTTGTGCAACAACAAAATTGTACCACAGGCTGATCTATTGCATTTGAGTCAGGACTCAGGACTCAGGACACAGTTGGTACGGAGTTCGACACCATACTCAGAGTCAGACTTAGGAGGATCAGAGATAATGGAATGACTCAGGGCTTGGGCATGACAACTTCGAGAACTGCCACTAGAAGATGGAAGTTTTCAAATTAACTGAAACCAACTGATTTGGTGATGACTTTGAAGTGGCCGAAAGGTAAACAACAGACCTATACAACTCTGTGTAGTGGTGGTGAGTGCTGAATGACAGAGGTGGGTTCATTTTTACTTGATTGGGAAAATGCTATGTTGCTGGGTGTGTTTGTGTTCAGTGCTGTTTGGCTCAAATTCGAAGCTAATGGGTGGTTGGGTGGGGGGGCCTGTTGTTGAAGGCAACTGGAAACAGACATTTAGCCATGCTGCCTCTGAGTCTCCTTGGTGCATTCCTTATGCAGTTTAACTTTTTCCTCCTTGATTCTTCAATATCATTTTTGTTTTTCAATCTACAGGCCCTCTTACCCTGCGATATACTGGAAAAACAATATAACATACTCATACTTACCTTACCGAACCGTATCCGTCAAGCAACCAAGATTGACAGACAGTCCAAGAGGAATACAGATGGAACTCCCAATTTGGCAATACAGTATCATGTTTTCTCTTTAATCATTAGAACTGTGTGGGTTGTTTATGTTTGTTTACTTGACTCCTACAGATATTTTAATTTTATTTGCTGTCTTTCATAGCTCAGTACAACAGAACATAAGGTAACTTGGGGCTCTCTGGGGGCAGACAGACAATTTGATTTGGTTTACCTGTACTACTCATCATCATTCCTCCATTTTCTTTTCCTCCCATAACAGATTTATGATGGTAGGCTGCCAAGATGAATGCTATCCTTGTGTAGTGTTTGTCTTTGTCAAACCTTTCCCTCAAATCCCCCTTCCCATCCCTTTATCGAATCCCTAACCCTCTTTCCCCGGGCTGTGTGATTTATTGAGCTGTGACTAAATTAAATTTACATCATTAATTGATCACACACTTGGTGGGGTGGATGTGGTGAAAGCAAAACCAACTCAGTCAGGGTGAGGATCTTCTTCAGCTCTAAGTATAGCCCACACTGGCAATATTATATATATTTAGATTAGCCACCCATGCACAGAATTTAATATCGATTTTTGTTTCAGAGGAACATAAATGCAAGCATCATCCTTCAGGCACTGTATTGCGCCAAAGGTTACGCTTGTCTACTTCATAGCTCAAGTCGACTTCATTTTGTAACTTTTACTAGCTCACCATTCTGACTATTTTAACTTAGCATTGCTTATCATATTTTCTCTATTGTCTCTCTTCTTCTTGTGAACTAGTAGTCTAGTCTCAGGTGACTGTCTAATTTTTTTGTAAAGCTTGCATATAATAATAGCATTAATTCCGTTTTTATTTCGATTTAATTAGTTCCCTGTGATGAATATTTCTCACCCTACAGTTTGAGTTTGTCTAGGAAGGAGTGGGATCTCGTTTCTGGATCTGGTGCTTTCATTATTCAACTAGTGCGCTAGCATGCTGCAACTGTCTACTACCACCACCATTGCACCTTCGGAAACTATGCAGCCATCGCTTCATCTAATCAGGTAAGAGAAGAACTGTTGGGGATTCATTGTTGAACTGCAATAATCTATATACAATGGAAATTCACACACCCACCCCCTATGAGTCCTTAGGGGTTAATATAGTTGCAGACTGCAGAGACTAGGAGGAGAGAGTAGTAGGACAAGTGAGGGTACCACATAACTATTTTGTTGTTGTTACACTATTAGCAGATTCTAAAAACTGGCTGCTGGCCTGCAGCAAAGGCAGCAGTGCAAAGTAAAACAGTAACCCCCCAAAAAAGATTTAAATCATATTTACAACTATAAAAAATGTATTTACCTAACAAATATAAACTAGTAAACCCACAACACCTGACCCACCACTCTCCCTAACCCCAACCAATGTCGAAAGTAAGCTTAGTCCAAAGTAAAAGTCCAAAAACGTAATTGTCCATAAAGAAGAAATAAATAAGAAAACCCCCAAAATGCCCCAACTCCCACATTCCCAACCTCTCCCCAATAAGTCCAACCCACCAAAAAAAAGATTAAAAAAGGGGCAAGAGAGGCCTAGCAGTGTGCTAGGAGCTTCCTCTCCAATTTGTCCAAACGCTCCTCCATCCTGGCTTCCATGAATGCCAGCCTCTGGAGCAGGCAGTGCTGAAAGGCTCAAAAATAGTTGGGTGCAGCAGTGATGGAATGTTGGCAGGCGGCTGCCTTGCAACCATGGCACCGGACTACCTGAGGCACTGGGACCTGACTGGGGCCTGGGGCATTTGAGGCAGCAGCTGCTGCTGCTTCCGCCTCCTCCTCAGCCACCAGCCACTGGTATTTGATCCTGATGGCAACCAGATTCCTTTGCCAGGTCCTGGCTGCTACCTCCTGCCTGTTGGGTTGTTGTGATGGATTGGCAGGAGTAGCTATATCAGAAAAGAAAAAAAAGACAAACGGTAACCAATACTCTTAGCAAAAATACATTTATATAGTGGCACAGTAGCACTAGCAGTACATAACATTTGCTGTATTCTCGGGCCATTCAATTTTGATGTGATTAGAGTTTCAGGCAACATTAAGCACTATGGAATATACAAGTATTCTTATGTCTTGTTAAGCTAAATTAATGTAGGCATGCCAGCTCAGCTTGCGCCCTAGACAGACATACATTGTAGTGTACTTTGCTACTGTCTGCCGGTGGGGCAGCTGTACTAGACAATTATCTCTTTTCCTCTCATGGCCATGCGCTGTTAAATGCCTCAATTTATACTACTAACTAATTATAAAGAAGACAATTATGCAGACAGACATCCTCCTGTATGCCCATGGGAAAAGCAATGCACTACAGTACAGGGAAAGGATTAAGGAACATGATATTGTATTTGTGTCGTTCATCACAGACTATCCCATCCACAAAATGCAAAGTCAACTACTCTTTATTCCCACTTTCCATTCTGGCCTCACCCTCCGTCACCAAATTTGACATTACTTGTTCCCAACAAAATAGATTTTCTTGGCAGTAAGGAAAATATATATTAACTGCAGGTTAGAGGGAATAGGCCAGATAGGTAGACGTTTCACTGATCATCATCATCAAGTGCCTACGTTTTTGTTAGTAGAGAGTCATTTTGTTCGGCAATTGTTGAAAGGGAAAGATTTGAACTGACGTAATATGCTATGGAAGCAATAATAAAATATATCACTGAGGAAAGTGGCACATGAAAGAATGTTTTTTTCAAATTTTATGGAAGGCTGGGTCAGAACAAGGAAGTAAGTAAAGGACTGGAGTTACTTATGTACTAGGAAGTGAATGAGTGGGCACTGGGAGTGAAGGGAAACACAACTATTTATTTTTCTCATTGCCATGACATTTGTAATGGGGCCTACACATTAACTGAGGCAGAAGCACATTGTACAGCCAACAATGTAGTGCTGCCGATGTAACCATGCAGCCGATAGGTCACCCATGGCTGTCACTGGCAAAATGCCATGGATAGGGACTCGGAGGGAGGCGATTGATGATGATGGGTGGGTACTAGGAAGGATACATTATATATGTTGCGCTTGAAAACTACTGTGAGTCAATGGAGTAGTCTGAAATACCACCTCAAACCTTTAAATTAAAAACCTTAATAAAAAAAAGCCATTCCTTGGTTATTCTTCATTCCAGGGATTTTTCCATTCATCATTGCATTGTTCTTCTACTACTTTTATTCTTCACCCTTGGCTTTGCTACTCAGTCACCATTTAAGTTTTACATTCTCTCCATCCAGTCTTCACCTATGAATACCATCCATCCATCCATATATCCATCCATCCAAACATGGCTCTCATGCTCAACAAACCTTTCACCAACATTAATTTGCCATTTAACCACTGATGCGTCCTTTGATCCATCAAACACCCCGGAGGATTCCCTTCACCCATACACTTTTACCCACCCAGGCAGGCACCCTTTCACCTTTCATCCATCCTTCACCCACCCATGCATCCTATCAGCCACCTATAGTATATGCATTCTTTTACCCATGGAGCCTTCTCTTCCAGTCATATAACATTTCACATGTACTTTCTCCTTTCATACTTCTTTTCCTTCAAGGTCTGACTCTTCATGAAACTCTCTCTGTTGAGTTGAAGATAGAAGAGGCCATTAATTAGTCAACTCCCACTGTATATGCTAAGTAAAGAGGGGTGTGTTCAGCTGTTCCCAAGTCTCAACAGCACAGTGTATACCCTTGCAGCGAGTATACAATTAATTTTCAATAAGCAAGCAATATATATGTAAAAAATGTAAGTCCGTTTTTATATAGCGCAGCTACTCACCCTTAAGGGTCTCAAGGCGCTGGGGGCCGTAGTGGAAATTAAGTGAGCCATTGCCCAGAGTCACATGGTGCTGAGCTGAGCTGCCACCGGAGCCGGGGATCGAACCGTGAACCCTGTGCTCCAAAGTCAGCTGCCCTGGCCGCTGCACCACACCTCTCCAATATGACTTACCACTGCCTGCCACTGCTGCTGGCTCCCCCCTACAGCTGCCACATCTGCTACCTGGCTGGCGCCGCCAACCCCGCTGGCCCTGGCACTGCTAGTCAGTGCGGCTACAAAACAAATTACACATTTTTAAGATGCTGGATACACCTCCCCCTATTTATTTATTTTTGTAGCAAAATTGAAAATACACCATACTCATCATTACAATTCAGATACAGACAGTATCTTGTATCAAAAATATCAGGTTGGGCATTTTGTTGGTGGCAATTTTTGAAAAGCCTCTCAAGAAGACAACCTGTAAAGGACTGGAGTGGCCAGAGCTATTGATGTATCTGAGTTTTTGAAAATAAATAATAGTCTTGGTTTGCAAATGCCATGGGGCCGTCCTCCTCCTCATACTTCCTTCTAGCCATGGTGCATGGTAATCAGTTCACCATCAACTGCTGCTAATAATACTCAGCCTAGATAAGAAGAAGAAGAAATAACTTTGAGGTGTCCAACGTGACCATGGCCACTCTCTTGTTTTACTGATTGAGCAGTGACATGAGAAAGCAAAAGAAAGCCTTCTCATCTCAACAAACATCCGTAGAATACCTTACTTGGGCATACCTGCATGGCAGAGTAGTAGTACTAGTAGCAGTAAGTGGCCATGACCAGTGGGTTCTCTGAGTCAATATCACCACTAGGCAGTCCACAAAATATATAAGGGTAGAGGGAAAGCTGACTGAAAAACCAAAAGAAAGGAAGCTACAGACAGACTAGTGCAGACAGAGACAGTTTGAGGTAAAATACAGACACTAGAAGTATAGACAATAAGTAAATAGGATAATGCAGGGATAACAAGATTTAGAAATGTATAGATCAAAAAGTATTTGGGAAAAAAATAAAATTAGGAAACGGGTAGAAATAAATAGTTCAAAATAAGCGGTAAAAAATAAGGAAATATATATCAATATTAACAATAGGAGGGCTTACTGGGGCCAGCAGAGCCATCGGCCGAGGAGCGTTCTTCACTCTGGGAGGCAGTTCCCGCACCCGACGACCTCTTGCTTCTGGATGCTGATGTAAGACATAATTAAAGAGTCAAAAAATGATTGGTGGTAAATAAATAATCTCTCCAAAAAGATTTTTTGACAGAAAACGGCAATTCCAATAACATTGAACTTTCCTAAATCAGATCGACTAGTAGTATACTAGTATCGTGGTCGCGAACAGCCCTATCCATCTATTCCACATTTCCTAAACCTACCTAGTCCGCTTATTCCAAAGATTTTGGAATTACTAATAAATTGCAATGAATGATATTTGCTTCTAAGTTCCAATCTCATTCAAAAACATTCTCAACCCCCTTTGGCGGGCCAATTCACTAAGTCTGAATTTTGTCTTTAACTGCATAGATGGATGCATGCTGCCAGGGTGGAGGGGAGGTGGCGCTGGACAAAGAAACCAAGCGCTGCCACCTCCACCTCCGAAAACAAAGCACGGGGCTGCACCCCTTCCGGGCACCGCCTTCCGCAAGGATGACAGCTCCTGGTTGCTGCCTTTTTTACGGCACACTTCTCTGCCATTATGCTGGGGAGGCGAAAGAGAGAAAAGTTTGAAACTATAAAAAAAACTGGAAGAAGAGGGAAGGAAGTAAAAACTTTAGGAAGGAAATAGAGAGAAAATATAAAAGAACAAAACTCACTAAAACATACAAAAAAGTAGAGAAAAATGCCAAAACACACTTAGGAAGACAGAGGTTAAGATAATAAATAAAAAAGATCAAAAAAAAAGTTTTAGAAATAAAGGATTGAAAGGATTAAAGAAGGATCAAAAAGTAGGCCCCAGCACACTAACAGTGAAAGAAACAAGATGACCGCATGGGGCTGTTCACAAGATATTTCCTCCCGAACACATAATCTGCATTGCTGTATGGCGGAAAAGTCACGCAAACGGGTGGGACAAGCAACTCTACCCACTCGCGGAACTCCACGTAGCACGGCGGAGCTTTTTTGCTGCTTTGCGAAGTTCCACATAGCGCTGCTATGCGAACTCCGCCTAGCCTTAATTATGCCCCAATTGCATGTAGCGCTGATGCTCTGTGGCTCAACGGGATCATGACGAAGTGTTTCAGTCAAATTTTTATGCAAAAAGGTTTTTGCGTGTGTTAGAGTTGGTCAGCACTGGCATCAGTGCTTCTTTGCACCCATTTGCGCTGCAGTGCATTGCACAATTGCCCACGCTAACATATGGAAAATACAGAGATAAGTCAGGCGAGGATCACAATCCTGAAAGATCACTAAAAAAGTCAAAGGACCCTGGTAAAGAATGCAGCAACATCATTACTAAAATTGGAGAAGAACAAGAAAAAATCCAATGTTTTCTTTGATCGTGGGAGATATATTTTGTAAAACGAGCCCTTCTGTAGTTTTGCTTATCATTCTGAAACAAAGAAACAGAGATTAAAACACTAGCATCAACATAATGCTGTGTAAGCATGTTAAGACGGTTAGTTTTTTAACTAACGGATCACTACAAACATAAACAAAATGTCATTATACATACATTTTCTAAGTGAAACTGTTAATGCAAATGATCCAGTGGAATTTTGAAAAACTACACCTTTCAACAAGGGGCATTGGTTTGCCAATTATCTGTTAGAAAATGACATCAGGGGTTTGGAAATGTCTAAACTAACACTTAATGGTGTGCTTTTATGCACATTTGAGAAGCCAGAAACCAATCACAGTGCTGAAATGGCTACATAAATCAGGGTCTGCAGTATCTCAGGATCCCTGGTGATTTATTAAAGCTCTGCTAGTGCACCGCTGCTCGGCCTGCACAGCCTAAGTGTTATATACTCCTGTATCTGGCTTTGTCTGATGTACCAATCAACAGAGTGTGATAATTTGCTGCAACCCTTCCTGCAAACGAAGTAGGAATGGATTGGATATAAATTCAGTTGCAGAATGGACATTCCGCTTTTCTGTTTAATATTTATGGAAAGATGCAGTAGTAAAATAGACTGACCCATCCTTCATTACCTTTGAGGTGTGTTGTGTGGCTGCATAAAACTTGGTAACCATGTTGAATATTGGAATAAAATGGAATATAAAGGACGAATTGGAGCAAATCGTTTGAATTATTGCAAATATTTGCGAGTATAGCTGTCGCGGCTTGTGTCTGGTATTAGACGTTGCACCAGCCAGTTTATGGAGTTCTACAACCGTGCTAAAGGGACGGAGCATGGCAACAAGTCAGCACGCCAGCATTTTACAATTGTGTTAAAATAACTGATGAACGTGAACTACAGAACGGAGTGCATTTTATCAACTATCATGATAGTGTGGCTGCATTCCCCATGCCAGACATCACGTGGCACTTCTCAGTTTGATTTTGTGTTGGATGAGTATACATTTATGTTAAACCTAGCATCCTTGGTGTGGCTTCTCTTGACTTCTTGCTCTCTCACCTTCTATTTTGTTGACTTTATTTTTGCTGGCTTGAGCACTCTAGGCACTTTACCACTGCTGACCAGTGCTAAAGTGCATGTGCTCCTTCCCTAAAACATAGTAGCATTTGTCTTATCCACAATTACTTATAAATCTATAGTAAAGTGCCCTAAATGTGCCCAGGACCTGTAAATTAAATGCTAATAGTGGGCCTGCAGCATTGATTGTGCCACCCACTTCAAGAGCCCTTTAAACATGTTTTAGGCCTGCCATTGCAGAGCCTGTGTGTGCAGTTTTAAACTGCCATGACGACCTGGCAAGTTAACCCTCTTGCCAGGCTTAAACCTTCCTTTTTAATACATATAAGTCACCCCAAAGGTAGGCCCTGGACAGCCCCAAGGACAGGTGAAGTGTGTTTAAAAAATTGGACATGTACTTTCAAGTTTTACATGTCGTGGTAGTGAAAAACCATTAAATGCGTTTTTCACTACTGCAAGGCCCATCTCTCCAATAGGTTGGCATTGGGATTGTCGTATTACATTTTATAAGTGTAATTTCCAAATGGTAAAAATAGATATTTCCAGTTTGGTGTCTCTGGATTCACAATTTAAAATCCCAACTTATGGTAAAGTTGGATTTTAAGTTGCAAGTCTGAAAATGCCACTTTTAGAAAGTTGGAATTTTCTTACTTAACCATTCTGTGCCTTCTGCATTCCTCTGAATACATGTCTGAGGTGGGTGACAGCTGGGCTTTGTGCATTCCCTCTAGACAGCCACACACAAAGGGAGCTTAGGTGAGCCTGATGGGCCATTCACATCCTGATGGGCCATCACCAGGCAATGGGCCATCCTGGGCAGGATAGGAGGGAAGAGCTGATACTCCCATCTGAATAGGGCTTTGCCTGTCCCCACACAAAGAACTGCATGCCCCCTGTAGTGAGTCTGGAGCCAGGGCAGGAAGGGCAGGGAACTTGTGCACTTCAAAGGCCTCTCTGTGAAGTCTCCCCCACTTCAAAGGCACAAATGGGTTAAAGTGCTGGACTCCTGACACCACCAACACAGTACACTTCTGGACCTGTGGACATTCTGCCAGGAAGAAGGACTGCTGTGCTGCTGAAAGGACTGTCACTCTGCTGGATTCCTGCTCTGCTGTGCCTGCCCTGCTGCCTTCCTTGCCTATGAGTGAGAAGGACTGAAACAGCAATCTCTACATCTTCAGGAATGTAAGTGACTCCAAGATCTTGCTGGCTTACCTCCTGTTTTGAAGTTACAGGGATATCAAAGACTTCCATCAATTCTTCTGCAACTTTTGGACTCTGCTAACCGTGAGTAACAAGTGGTGCCAATCCAGTCCTGCACCCTTGGAGGTGGTTCTTTTAAGTTTGGCAGCAAAATTCATGTATCGCTGTCGTTGCACCAGTCGAAATTGACTCATCTCGCCTCAAAGGCACCTCATCGCCACTGAGGATGAGGACATTGCATCACTGGCTGCGGAGCTCGACGATGACACATCAACTTCATCGAGAGGGGTTCGATAACGCATCTTCGAATGCACGATCAGAGCCGATGCATCCCCTGCATCCGCAGGGATCAACGCTGACGCATTGCCTCCTCTGCTCCTCCTATGGGGCCTCAACATTGATGCATTCCCTTCATCCAAGGCACTTTTGTAGCGGGACAAGGTTGGTCCCTGCATTCGACCTATGCTCCATTGCGGTCAGCCTGAACTTTCAGATTTGACCTAGTGAAGTGCAACCAGATAGCCCGGGTTGGTGCATTATGTTTCTAAGCACTATATTTCAAGATATTCTTTAAAAATTAATAACTCAGGATTTACTATTTGGATTTTTGTTCTTTTCATCTTGTTTTGTTCATTAAATTAAGCTCTATTTGTCTAACCTGGTTTGGATTACTTTTGCGAGGTGTTTTCAATGTTTTACTGTTTTAAGTGTTGCACTTATACTTTACACATTGCCCCTTAATTTAAGCTACCCGAGGGCGAGTACAGGTTAATTTAGTGGGTGTATATGACTTACCCTGACTAGGATTGTTTTCCCTACTTCGACAGGATGCATAACTCTGCCAACTAGAGGCCCTGGGGCATATTTATGAGTGGTTTGCACCTGTGCTGCACCACAAATTGTGAAGCTGTGATGGCGCAAGCTTTAAGTCATATTTATAACGTGAGGCATTTACCAAAATGCATCAGTTCATAAGGCTTGCGTGGGGCAAAAGCTGTGCCATGCATAATATAATATATGCAATGTAGGCATTCCCCCACAAAAATCATCACAAATGAAATCAGTCATATTTATGGGTTTACCAATGCATCAACCATTGTTGTGAAGCGCATTACAAAGCCTGAAAAGTTCCAGAATTGCTGTGCATCAGCAACCCAGGCATAGGAAATGATGCAGTAGCTGTGGTACAAAAAAAGCAAGACACAAAACATGTTGGCAAGCTCGACTATGGCATGGAGGTCGTTATCCTGCAGCTAGGAGTTACAAGGAGACCACCACCGCCACGTAGGCAGCTAAAGAGGAGAGAGCGTGTATTCCGGTAGTGCATATCCCTCTTTGACTTCAGGGAGCATGAGGTCATAAGATTCTACAGACCCTGGAGGGAGTCCACCATTCAATTGCTCCATAGGATTGGGCCAGGTCTCCAGCCACCAACTGCAAGTCCCAATAACATTCCCCCATATGTGAAACTAATGACTGAGCTCCAAAATTTGGCATCCGGTTCCTTCCAGATCACAGCAGTCAGAGTGGCAGGAATCTCACAGAAAGCATTTTCTAAATTCCTCCCCTCTGTCCGGGATGCCATAATCACACTCACCCTCAGTACCTCCACTTTCCTAAGACCAAACAACAACAGCTGGACACCACGCAAGGCTTCTATGCCATTGCGGGATTCTCACAGTTGACCATCTGGGGATGTTCATCAATGTGCTGTCCAAATATCCAGAGAGAACATCATGGCGCCTACATTTTCCAGCACAGTATCATGAATGAGCGGTTCAAGAATGGGCGATATGGGAATGGTCTACTGATTGGTAAGAAAATCTGAAGTATACTTTATACCAATGATTAATTGCAAATGTATGACATAATACCCATCTCTGTGTATGTCAATGGAGCTACAGACATATTTAAGACAGTTTTGCATCAGGCTTGCACCACGCATCGTGGTACATGCATGATGCAAACCTCTAAGTCGTATTTTTAAAGCCACGCAAAGCCACTTTGTGTGGTTTTGAATGGCTTCACAAATCAAAGTAATGCAACGCAGTGCAAATGGCATTTGTGTGTGTTTCCATGCAACTCCCATGGTCAATTATTCATTTCCAGCTTTTTGAAACATGGTGGACCTGAGAATGCGCAGCAAAATACGACTCCCCAGGTGAGACGTAACGAGGAGAAATATCATAATTTTCCTACATTACTTCATCTCTCTGTGTGTGCTGCATTCTGCAGCGCACATAGATAGAAGCATAAGCCTCTCAGGATTGTTTTTGTGTATGAAGGTGCCCCTTCCTGCTCAAAAACAATCCTGCATGCTACACAGGCACCCTTGCACTACGTTGGTACTAGGCAGCCCATTGTGGGCCAGCGCAGGGCGAAAGGACAGGAATGAGCCATATCCTGTTAGCACATGGACATGGAAACTCACAGTATTAAACAATCTTGAAAACATCTTGTATACGAAACACGTGTCAGCTGCCTGTTTGAAGATATATTTAATGTAACAGGAAGATTTGGAGAAGAATAAATGCCAAGAATATTTATAATAAAAAACACTCTGCTGACCTTTGCCATCGACTTATCATTGTCTTAAGAGAATTGTCTGGGCTTGTCTATGTACTTCAGTACCTTTTGTTCCGTAAACTTACCATGCTGGGACCCTGCTACAGGACGAATTGTTCACCCACGGTGGCATGGTGTTGGTACCAAGGGAGCACCACGGCTGGGACAGTCGTTGCCCTTATTTACTTCATCCTACTTTGACCACGTGCTTGATGTGTGAACCCTATGGCATAGCCATCACTTTGTTTTGTGTGTGTTTCATATGGCACTCACTGATTGATGGAACACAAATTGGCCAAATTTGCTCTACTTGAGGCCCACCCCTCATTGCAGGGTGTCTCACCATTGGACAAGCAAGCAAATTGCCATCACTTGCAGGGGCTAACATTGTTGCAGAGACTATCACAAATCATGAATGACAATTGTTATGGACAAAGGTCTAGTCACAGGTGTTGATGTTAAAATGTTATATGTAAAGAAGGCATAAATTCATGTTTGGAGATTTGCTAAAAACAACACATGTAACACCTTTCGGGGTTGATTGATGGCATTACCATATCTTGTCACAGTTGGCAAATTACACATGTACAACAACAATGCAAGTGGGCTCCAAGGCCTTTAACAGAACAGAATAAGCTGATGAAGTAGCAATGTGTGGCAGTAACCACTAAAACAAAACAAGGGAGATGTTTGCCTAACATCTCATCACCTCAAGAATGCAGAAATGTTCAATGTGTGAAGCATCCATATAAAATGTCAAACACAAACGTTTGTGTACATACACAATCTCACTGAATATGGGGCAATGGAGATGTAGGGTAAGAAATTAACCTTGCTTGTTAAGAGTACTGTAAGCTACGCTCAAGGGAGCAAGCTGAAAATCACAATACCCCCCACTTCAAAACAAAGCTCTCATGGCACCAAGCAAAAGAAGTAAGTCCTAACAACACTCCCCAGAAGAGCTTGCTTGTCTCTTCCATCCAGACATCTAGCCATTCATCCACTCCTTCCATCCACCTGCTTATATCCACAAATTCCTCCTAAAATCATGTCATTCATTCATACTGTCATTAATCATTTATTCTTTCACCATTCCGTCCGCCTGCACATCCAAATCCAAACCTAAACATCCTTCTCCAAACAAATCTATCTATCTAGCTATCTGTCTGTCTATCTATCTATCTATCTATCTATCTATCTATCTATCTATCTATCTATCTATCTATCTATCTATCTATCTATCCATTCACCCTTTCACTCATCCATCTCTCCATCCACCCTTTAACTCACCCATCCATCCATAATTTCAGTCATTCACCCTCCCGGTCATGTTATTAATGAGTCTGTGCTTGACCAGTTCCAGAAATAAGAGGCCCATCAAACACACCACCCCCTTTGTTGTTTCCTGCCCTGAGGTTAGCATTGCATAGTTGTGTGCTCCACCAACTCTGGTATTTACCCAAAGGGGAACTGGGAATATGGATGTGTGGCTTACCTAGCTCTGTTTCGTGGATTGCAGTCTGCTTGGCCCAGGATGGTCACAAACTCACCTGCCCACATAAAAGATGTATGCTACTGCCTTTACAAGGATTCATATAGAGCTAATGTGGGGATTGCAGCATGTTCTGTATTGAACATTAGTAGTGCAAATTAGCATTCAGCCCAGGGTTATGGCACTAAAGTTAACTGGAACACATACCTACTCAAGCCAAACAGTGTGCAGTGACTGAGTGTGTGTGCTGCATGACATAATACTGGTGGTAGCCAGATACATTTTGGCACACTATTGCTCCTCAAATGTTCTATGACAATCAACAGAGGGTCATAATTGGAGCATGGCCACACAGTGCAGCACAGAAAGTCACCCTAATGCACTGCTATGTGTGAAAGCAAAAGGGCAGGAATGTGCTGTATCTAATAGAATAGAATGCATTACTGCTTTTTCCCCTGCATCTGTGCCATTTTGGCTGCCTAGGGCCACCGCAGGCACTCTTGCACCAAGGTGCAAGGGTGCTTGTGTTGCATGCAGGAATGTATGTATGCATGAAGGTGCACCTTCCTGCAAAAGCTAAATATCCTGTGATCATATTCCCCCATCTATGTGTGGTGCAGAATGCAGCACACATTGATAGATGAAATAACGTGAATTGAAGGTATAACTCCTTGTTACGCCGATCCTGGGACGAGTGTACCTTCTGACGCATTCCCAGGTTTCCTGGTTCGCAAGTCTGGAAATGCATCTAAAGCCATGGGAGTTGCATGGGTACACCCCTGCAATGGTCATGGAACCTCTATCTGGAGCAGAGTAAGCCAATGCAGTGATTGCATCACTCAAGAAGAATGATCCCTCACAGGGCTACGCAAGGTGGGCTTGGGTGGCTGAACAAATATCATAATAGATTTGCATTGCACATGCACCATGTTTTTTTGTACAAGCGCCACACAACTCAGGTCATACATATGCTCCTGAGTGCAGAAGTGTCTCCAGCACTACATTACATGGAGGACCGTGCCTGGCTTTTAGCATAAGACTTTGCTGTCTGACAAATCATGTTGAAAATTGTATTTACTCCAGATGGAGTTTTAACTTCCGGTAAATGTGCAAGCTGGGTGGGACATACATTGGAGTATGTGGGAGGCAACCAGTCTCTGTGCTTTCCTAAGTATGTGTTACATCTGTTACACACCACAAAGAAGGATTCCTCACAAATTGCAGGAATAAAGAGCTTAGGCAGAATAGGGAATACAATAGAGTGGGCCATAGGTTCAGGGACCATCTTTACATCCGCATGTGATGGGGGAACATCCAGGTGTGTACCCTGGTAAAGGCTGTGACAACTGATGTATGCTCATACAGCCTATTATTCCTGCCTTGCTGCGCTGCTATGCTACCTGCTGTTCCCCTGACTGGGTGATAAGGACTGCGTATGCATTCCTTGGACCCAGAGTGACTCCATGGGCAATCTGCAGGCCCACCTGTCATGAGGTTGCAGGCACATGGAAGACTTCCAACCACCCATATTCACCACCTTGACACTACTCCCTGTCACACAGACCTGCTAAGTGGTGCCACCCCAATCCTGGCCTAATATAAGTGGGCCCAAGTTGTGTGATCCAGCATTACACAGATCTCTACAGTTGAACCTACACATTAGGCAAGTTGCATGCGTCACTACCTGCACATTGCCCCTGTTGCACAGTGCATTGAACCACTTGCGCTGGTCAGAAGCCGTGCATCTAACCCAAGGCGTGGAACTGACTACAAAAGTGCCACTACACAGTGCAGGCTTCACGCACTGGTCAATGAATAGTGATGCGTCATAAAAAAAATGACGCAAATGTCGGAACAGGGTGGGATACACCCAGGTAATGACGCATAGGTGTGGCAGGCTGCATACTAGGAAGTGTGAAAGATAGTTTCACTTTCTATTACAGTCTGGTAGTTTGTGCTGGGTGTTGGAGGGGTTTTGGAGAGTGGCTGGTGTATTGGTGTAAAATTTGGTCTTGTTTATGTCGGGTCTGTCCCTGTCTTTTGCTAATTGTGTGCTGTTTTGTTGTAAATTGTATTGTATTGTCATTGATTTGTTAGGTGTTTGTCGAATTAGGAGTTTAATATTTTAGAGGTAGGGATTAGGATAAGGGGTGTTTTTTGGGGTTTAGTGGGTATAGTGTTGTTTTGGCACTGACGGGAAAGGGTAGGGCTAAGAACTTCACAGAGGGAGAGTTTAGGGGCTTGCTATGGCTGCTGTCCCATTACCTGCTTAACGTGCTGGCATCAGGGGGTCTAGTCAGCCATGGATACTCCGCCA
This sequence comes from Calotriton arnoldi, assembly GCA_963921515.1. Lineage (NCBI taxonomy): Eukaryota > Metazoa > Chordata > Amphibia > Caudata > Salamandridae > Calotriton > Calotriton arnoldi. The sequence goes on from CAWUFW010001962.1 coordinate 1,246,927, forward strand.
TGGAGTGCCCGGAGCACTGGGATAGGGTGCGTAGGCACATGTCCAAGGTGTTTGCTGGGCTGATGTGTTTTCCCGAAAGGCAGATCTGGTACACCACCTGAGCTTGGAGATTGGTGACCCTGTAGGTATGTATGCACCGTCTCCATGTAGTTATGTTGCTATCACATTTGAAAAAAGTTTAAACATGTAAGGGCCGGATAATTTATTATGGTTGTTACTAAAATCCATTGTAGGTCTACGCAAGTCATATTACCTGCCCTGGGGACTGTACATGGTGCTTTGTTTGATTTTACATGCATGTATTTGGAAACATTACCTGCTTTCACATACATGCTTGTGCAGGGCATGATCCAAGCATTTGTAAGCCCTGCACAGGTGATGTGTACAGAAGAATGCATTGTGCAATCTCCTACAAATGTAACCTATTTATGTGTGCTGCATTGTTCAGCAGAGGTAGACATATTAAAATGCGTCTGACAATTGTATTTGTTCAGGAAAATGGCCCTTTCGCCACTAGTCAGCACTCTGTGCACCAGTGCCATAAATAGTCTGATATGATTCTTACAATGTGACATACGGTGTACACCTGTCCTTTTCCATTGCAGCTCATCTTTGATATGTCTAGGGACAATGGTTTTCCCCATGTGTCATGGTACAAGAGGGCCTGAGATGCTGCTGCCACTGTGTACTGACACAAAACATCACATGGCTGAGGCATGATTCAGGCATGTAATGTTAGATATCTCTGAGTGTGAACATCCAGCCACCTCTGCCATGTAAGGTGATTAGCTGCATCTCATATATGCAGACAATGTATACATATGTGTTTTGTGTTGAATATCCTAAATTACTGGGATACCATAGTACTGATCACTGAATTTAGACTGTGTGTATTAGAACTATTTAGAAGTGCCATATTCCAATTTGTGTCTTGTAGGTGGATCTGCCCCATACACCAGGGGTAAATATGAGACCTGCAATCCAAATGCTACCAGTAAGTGTAATAAGTACATGGTTGTAGCTCTGTAAGGTTGGTGTGTGATCCATGATAGTTGTAACATTGTGATGTGTATGGGGATGTAACAATCACCTGCAACCAATTTTCACTCAGAGTACAAACACAACTGACCTTGTACACAGAATATTGTTAAATGGACAAGGACGTTTGTCAATGTACATGTAGGGGCAATGTATGCAGGTCCACATGAGTCATGCACCTCTATCAGCTGTGGTGATGTATGTTCACCTACTGTTTTGATGCTTATGGCACATGTATCATCATGTGACACTCAGGGGTCCATTAGAATGTTGGGCGGTGGCACCACCGCGGTGCTGGCGGTGCGGAAAAATGCATTTTTCCACCCGCGAGCAGCGGGAATCACATCCGCCATATTAGAATGGCCAAACATAGACCATTTCCCGTCCGCTGCCGTGCGACGCGAACCGCCATCAAAGTGCGCCCGCAAGCGTGGCGGTGGGAGCCAATGGAGACACACCACCGTGCGGAATGACGTCCGCTCCGGTCCACAAATTAGGATGCTCCAAAAAACAAGTTGCACTGCAGCGGAGAAACCGGCCAATCCTACACGGCGGAAGCTCGACAGCGGAGCGCGAAACCAGAGACCCACCCACAGTGCCCGGACACGACCGCCATCGACCCAGCACTCCACATTTTCCCGGTGCTGTACCTGATACATCACCAGCAAATCATGGACCGTCGCGGACACCGCCGCAGGTACGCAATTACACAACACCACACACAACCACAAAACACAAACCATGGACTGGCACAGGGTCCCTAACCACATCAGATACCCTGGTGGGGATAGGAACACATCGCCAAGTGCACACACACATGACCCACCTGCCACCAATACACCCCTCCGCATCCAGGTCACACATTGACAGCGATCGTGCGGCAATGTCACGGCCACATCACCGCAGCGGTGAAGACAAGGGAATACATGCGCACAATGCAGAAGGCCGGGCCAGCACCAGGCATGGGCAGGGCACAAAGACCACAGGGCCACTACTCCACCCTCACACACTAGCCCCCCACTGAAGGGACATGCCATGTGCCACACCTGTGCCCCCCCATGCACAACAACAAGCCAGGTGACACCACACCCTGCACCACACACAAAACAAATAGGGACACAGCCACAGCAGGAGTCGCTGCACAGGAACACACAGCACAGAAGCACAGGGCCAGGGCTACACACACACACCACAACAACACCACACCAATGGCAAGTAAACTCAGTACAAGCATCAAATGGACACATACAAGGAACAAACATCTCACTGGACACACAGCCTGCCAAGTCACACACACATACCCCACACTGACACACAGACACATACACACACCACATGCCACCAGCAATGGAGCACACAAAAGAGGAAAACAAAAGTGAGGTGCACACAAATGGAAGGCCAAGGAGACAACCACCAAGCATGTGTACAGCACATGCAAGACAAGGAACATAGAACAACACCCCCAGCCCACCTAATCACACATTGCTTGCATAGTGATTGAAGTCAAACCACAGACAGCACAGTGCAACAACCCAAGGAAACAGCAAGGCAACACATGTAGAGGCACAAGGATGAAATGAAGGCCCTGAAGTCAAACTGTGAACAGCCACACATATGTATACAAATACTTCACAGGAATACTCCAGCAGCACAACACATGGAGTGCCCATTGACACACTCCATTACTGTCAAACACTAGTAGGAATCCACACACATACCCCCCTCACGTCTGCAGTACACAACACCAGTGTCAAACAAACAGAAGGGTGGCAATAATGTCCAGTCAATACACAGACAAACAGTCACACTCCCTGGGGTAGCCACAAACATCACATACACAATGGGATGCCAGAACCAATGTCTGCACAAAAGCAACAGACAAACACATAACCCAACAGACCCACACACAGAACCACAACAAGAACAGACATGCCCTGTGCAGCAAAAATGTGGAAAGGCAATGGGAGCACAGACACAACAGGAGTGCACGACCCCATCAGTCAGGAACAATGCACACACAACATACCACAACACAGACAAGAAGTGTACCATCACAGATAAACACAGCCACTGCAAACAAACAACAGATGCACAGCCAAAAAAAGAACACATAGCAAACACAGCAGGACATAAGTGGATGCATACCAGCCAATGACAAGGCAACATACCCCCACAGCACTGCATGCACAACAAGCAGTGTCTGAACAACAAGCATACCAGCCACACACAGAAATGAGTGACACAACATGAACCCACACAACACCAATCAGCACAGCACAAAGACAACATCACACACAGGAAGTGAAGCAGTACCACAGCAAACACACATACATGATGAGCCTGGCCAGCATGCCTGCAATCCTCTGGACAGAATCTCATACTGAGCTGGCAGTGTACCACAACTTGACATGTGTACAACACAGCCAACATGAACAAACAATGACAACTGCATCACACCTCAAATCTAATACATTGCCCACACAAGTATCAGGGTCAGGAAAAACTGAAGTCCCTCACCCCTGCAAAAAATAGAGTAAGTGAGTAAAGAAATTGGCAAGGTTGAAGTGGCACACACAGCATGTGGCACAGTAAACCATATACACACAGCAAAAGAACTTTATTCAGTAAGGACACTGACAAAGGTGCAGAGCATGTCCATGAGAAGCTGCACAGGCAGGGGGCACACAGCAGTGAACGGCAAGGCCAGTGGGCAGGACAAAATGCAGAGTGAGTCCATGAGAAGCTGCACAGGCAGGGGGCACACAGCAGTGAACCACAAGGCCAGTGGGCAGGACAAAATGCAGAGTGAGTCCATTAGAAGCTGCACAGGCAGGGGGCACACAGCAGTGAACGGCAAGGCCAGTGGGGAGGACAAAGTGCAGGGCATGTCCATGAGAAGCTGCACAGGCAGGGGGCACACAGCAGTGAACGGAAAGGCCAGTGGGCAGGACAAAGTGCAGAGTGAGTCCATGAGAAGCTGCACAGGCAAGGGGCACACAGCAGTGAACGGCAAGGCCAGTGGGCAGGACAAAGTGCAGAGTGAGTCCATGAGAAGCTGCACAGGCAGGGGGCACACAGCAGTGAACGGCAAGGCCAGTGGGCAGGACAAAGTGCAGGACATGTCCATGAGAAGCTGCACATGCAGGGGGCACACAGCAGTGAACGGAAAGGCCAGTGGGCAGGACAAAGTGCAGAGTGAGTCCATGAGAAGCTGCACAGGCAGGGGGCACACAGCAGTTAACAGCAAGGCCAGTGGGCAGGACAAAGTGCAGGGCATGTCCATGAGAAGCTGCACAGGCAGGGGGCACACAGCAGTGAACAGCAAGGCCAGTGGGCAGGACAAAGTGCAGAGTGAGTCCATGAGAAGCTGCACAGGCAGGGGGCACACAGCAGTGAACGGCAAGGCCAGTGGGCAGGACAAAGTGCAGGGCATGTCCATGAGAAGCTGCACAGGCAGGGGGCACACAGCAGTGAACAGCAAGGCCAGTGGGCAGGACAAAGTGCAGAGTGAGTCCATGAGAAGATGCACAGGGAATGTGTGCAACTGTACCCAAACCATGGTCAGCAACACTGTCTGGGGTGTCACGATGTGCAGCACAGGCCATGCTGTGTGAGAGACAGGCGTGTGAGGTCTACCAACACTCAGACTTGGCTGTCAGTCGTACTGGGAGCTGGCTGTGTGTCGGGCCCAGTTGGAGCACTTGACTGGGGAGAGGGAGGCACATCTGAGGTATACCTATCAGTGTTTTGGCAAAACGGAGGGCTGATTGGACCAGGTGGCATAGTGGCACGTGGAGGTGGAGTCATGCAGACATGAGACACAGTGTGGATGGGAGATTGTGGAGGGGTGCCTTTCCACTTCTTGGGAAGTCACAATGGCTTCACTGTTTTGGGAACAATGGGAAGTGGCGTGGACACATCAGGCTCACTCAACAACAAGGCTGCAGCAGGTGCAGACGATGGACCTCCCTCTGGTGACGTGCTTGAACCTGCGCAACGCTTTGCATGGCCCTGGCTTTGCCCCTCCATCCGCTGCCTACCAGGTGGTCCCCCCACAGTGCCCTCCATTCCCTGCTTCACTGGGCTTGCTATGGGAGTTGAGGTAGTGGGTGAATCAGACTTGCAGCCCTTCTTATGCCTACCCTTGGCACTCACCACCTTCTCAGTGGGCATGGAAATTGTATGTTTGGTTTTGGGAGACGCTTTCGGGACTGGAGAGTCCTTGGCTGGGGATGTCCCTGAGGCACGTGACCCTGACGCCTGCTTCTTGGCTCTTTGTCCCCTGGTGTTGCCTGATGGGCTCTTGTCTGTGTGCACTGGGGTGGCTTTGGTCATCTGTGGGGATGGTGTCTGCGGCCTGGACCACTTGGGCTTCTGCTGCTTCTGTGTGCTACGTGTGCCGTATCGTGACTTAGAGGTCTGTGGAGCGTGGTCACTGTTGTCCGACGTGGCCACTGGCATGGGTGTGGACAAAGGGACTGTCGCTGGACTCCCAGATTGTCCCAGTTGAAGGGCTGATGTCACTGCAGTAGACAATGACTGGACAGTCCGGTGCAGCCCACCCACGTCTGAATGTATGCCCTCAATGAATGCAACCACCTGAGCCAATTTACTGTCGCGGTCCATGAATGCATTGAGGAGAGCTGTCTGGCCTACACACAGCTGGCGTAAAAGGTCCACAGACTCAGCACTGATGGCAGCAGGGGGGACCGGGGCAGGGGCTGCAGTGCCGGGGGTGAAGGACACCCTTCCCCTCTTAGCAGTGCGAACACGGGCAGCACCAGAGGAAGTGGCTGGGAGGGTGGGCACTGCACGCTGTGTGGTGGAAGATGATGCAGAGTCCCCGTTCCCTGTGCCCGCCAACATGTCTGCGTCACCGCTGGCAAAAGATGACGTACTACTTTGCGTCTCGGGCTGTGATTCCTCCAGCAGACTCCTGTCCCTCTCCGAGGCGCTGGTCACATCTGTCTCACAGGGCTCCTCTGCAGCTGTTGTGCTGGTTTCCCCACCACTGGTGTCCGTCCCATGTTCCTCCGTGACCACGGGAGATGCTGCATGAGAGAGAGAGATGTAGGGTCAGTGCAGTGGCAGCAACATAACAAACATATGCATTACAGACAACCATTAAGATGTCTAGATCTACATGTTGCAACCCACCCTGTGCAATTACATCGCTCAAACCCACCTCTGTCATCACAACAGTGCGTGTGCACTATAAAACCGGGACAAAGTGAGCAATGTGATGACCACACAGCACTACATGCTGCATGTGGCTCCGTTACAACTGCAACACAGATAGCTCATACCTGTCCCACACCACCCACAATGCCATTTAAATGCCCCATACCCGTTTCCCAGTGTTAAGTACAGGTAGGACACATGCATGACATCTGCACCCAGCACCGGCACAAGCTGACACTCACAGGCCACTGCATCACACTACCAACATCACATTGCCCAGTGCTGGCACATGCTGTGCACACATGCAGCCACACACAGCCATAGTCACCCTTCCCAGTACACTCACCCCTAATTGCCTGCCGATGCTCCTTCAATCGTGCATCCAGCTCAGGGTGAGTCACGGCCAAGATGCGGCACATTAGTGGTGTCATGCTGCGCCATGCCATCCGGCCAGTGCGAGGGATCCGCCCCAGTGTCATCTCCGCAACGTTCTTTGCCAGCTGTGAGATGTCGTCCCACCTCTTGTGGCAGTGGGTGCGCCGTCGGTTTGATACTCCCAGAGCACGCACCTTGTTCGCAATGCCCCTCCACACGGCCTTACGCTGGTGCACCTTGAGCTGCAGGCATGGGAGACAAGAGGGGGCAAACATCAGTGACACAGTGTCATGTGACCAAATCACTCAGGACAGTAGCATGATACAGATTAATCACAAATCCACATATCTCACATGCAGAGACTGAAATGCTTTTCACATGGTACATCTACATGTGAGAATCACACGTAAATGCATGCATGTATAAGGTGGGACACAATACTTGCACATCTCATGTACTAGCAGGATGCCAGCACAGAAGAGCATGTGTACTTTGCCCATATCTACTAACCATTTTTAGGTAGAGCAAGACATACGTCACAAAACAACATGTGTATGTGGCGAGACCCACTGTATCCGACAATGCGCAGGCGTCAACTAACATGCACTGTGAGTAGCCCACTGTGTCATGTATATCACATTGAAGGACATGATCTCACAAACACACCTCCTTTCTCACAGTGCAAGTCATGTGCAATCTACAGGGTTGACCAGGCACATTGATGGGGAGTCAAATTTGAAAATGAACATGTTACACTCTGTACAGTCAGTGATGTGTTCTTGTTGGATTGGGCGGTGACTGTGCAGGACAGGTGGGTTCACACTGAGATGGACAACAGGGAAATGCAAAGACATGCACACTAGCAATGACTGGCCTGAATCCTCCATTACCAACTTGCTGCTTCACTGTATGGCTGACAAGACATGTCCCTCAAATCTTGATGTGCAGGCAGGGAGACTTGAGGAGTAGGGTACACACTCCTTCACCCAATGGAATGCAAGTTAGACAATGCATGACACAAACCCACACTCACATGCACATGCTGCATCAGACCGACTACATGTGTGCCCCCCCTGCACTCTCACACCCACTGTGGAAGACTTACCACGACATTTGGGGCACCATATAGCCTTGGGTACTGTGTGAGCACCTCGTCCACCAGGACCTTAAGCTCCACGCCGGTGAAGGGACTGGCACGGATCTTCTCTGTCCTTGACATCACTGTTGGTTAGAGACAGCAGCAGCAGGTGAGGGTCTCAGGCAGCAGTCCCTGGAGGCAGCAGCAGGTGAGGGTCTCAGGCAGCAGTCCCTGGAGGCAGCAGCAGGTGAGGGTCTCAGGCAGCAGTCCCTGGAGGCAGCAGCAGGTGAGGGTCTCAGGCAGCAGTCCCTGGAGGCAGCAGCAGGTGAGGGTCTCAGGCAGCAGTCCCTGGAGGCAGCAGCAGGTGAGGGTCTCAGGCAGCAGGCTCTGTGAACAGTGGAAAATCTGGGCACTCTCCCACACATATAGAGCCCCCTGGTGTCGTTCCATTAGTCCTGGGCTGCTGCAATTGGTCTACCAGGTCAGCCTTTTACAAATGCATCCAATGACTGGCACCGCGGTGGTGTAGCACGCCTACCGCTATTTTCAAAATTGCATCGAGCTTCCGCGATCGCGGAGCCCATTGGCTGTAATGGCATGGACCATGGCGGTGACACACCACAGGGGCCAGGCGGGTGCTACCGCGGTATTGCATCTTTTGATTGCATCCAATGACCGGCACTGCAGTGGTGTAGCATGCCTACCGCTATTTTCAAAATTGCATCGAGCTTCCGCGATCGCGGAGCCCATTGGCTGTAATGGCATGGACCATGGCGGTGACACAGCGCAGGGGCCAGGCGGGCGCTACTGCGGTATTGCATTTTTTCATTGCATCCAATGACCGGCACCGCGGTGGTGTAGCATGCCTACCGCTATTTTCAAAATTGCATCGAGCTTCCGCGATCGCGGAGCCCATTGGCTGTAATGGCATGGACCATGGCGGGGACACACCGCTGGTGCCAGGCGGTAGTTTCCGCAATTTGGGTGCCATAGACACACATGAGGCACCGCCATTTGGGTGGCGGAGCATGCCAACCGCCATTTGGCCATGTCTCTGGGGCTATCAGTACCGCACCTGTGCATTGGGGTGTGTTGCACACACACCGCTGGTGCCAGGCGGTAGTGTCCGCAATTTGGGTGCCATAGACACATGAGGCACCGCCATTTGGGTGGCGGAGAATGCCAACCGCCATTTGGCCATGTCTCTGGGGCTATCAGTACCGCACCTGAGCATTGGGGTGTGTTGCACACACACCGCTGGTGCCAGGCGGTAGTGTCCGCAATTTGGGTGCCATAGACACACATGAGGCACCGCCATTTGGGTGGCGGAGCATGCCAACCGCCATTTGGCCATGTCTCTGGGGCTATCAGTACCGCACCTGTGCATTGGGGTGTGTTGCACACACACCGCAGGTGCCAGGCGGTCCTTTCCGCAATTTGGGTGCCATAGACACACATGAGGCACCGCCATTTGGGTGGCGAGCATGCCAACCGCCATTTGGCCATGTCTCTGGGGCTATCAGTACCGCACCTGTGCATTGGGGTGTGTTGCACACACACCGATGGTGCCAGGCGGTACTTTCCGCAATTTGGGTGCCATAGACACACATGAGGCACCGCCATTTGGGTGGCGGAGCATGCCAACCGCCATTTGGGCATCACTTGTCTCTCAGTACCGCACCTACAGTACACTACACTACACTACACTACAGGACAGTGTTGGTATGGACAATACAATGTGCACACATGTCAATGTGTTGATGTGCATTGTCAATCACAGCATTTGTTTCCACAATTGATGATGTTTGTTTTAGCATGTCCTCTCATGTTAGATCATGCACACACTCGTCATTGATGCTCAGACTGTGGTCATTGTGTTGTTGAGGTGTGCAAAGTTCAATTGACGCCTGAATGTGTGTCATGTACAGCAGCTAGGTAGGATACCGTTTGGTTGCCTTGTCACACATGTGCAGGATGACAGACTCCCAGGCGTGCCCATGGGGAATGTGGCCATATCCCAATGTCCATTCACCTTGACCGAGGTGTTGTTTGGGGGACTTGCTGTGTTTAATCTGACAAGTGTGTGATTTGTGTAGTTGAAGGGGTCCCTACATGTCAGCTGGTCTGTGACTCTATTCATATGACATTCTTTGTTGCCGTTGTGTCAGCCATGATGTGAGATGCTGTGCACATCCCATGATGTATTGCATAACAATGTGTCCACTCTCATCTCAACTAGGAGGAGACCAAATCTGCATCGTCACATGACAGTGCTGGCAGACATGGAGGATGAGGCGATCATCCGGAAATGCCGTCTGGATAGAGCCACCCTCAAGACCCTTTGTTGGAGCCCCACCTGCAGCCTCGCCGAACATATACAACAGCTTTCATCCCACTGCATTTTTTTGCGACTGGATCATTCCAGAACACGGTGGCCGAGGCAGGTGGGATGTCACAACCCATGTTCAGCATGGTGCTGCAGGATGTTCTGTCCGCCATGATGATCTACAAGGACAGATACATCCATTTCCCCAGGGGGGCAGAATTGGCAGCTGTAAAGGGAGATTTCTATCTCCTTGGACACATCCCCCATGTAGTTGGTGCCATTGATTGCACCCATGTTGGGCTAGTGCCACCACAGGTCCGTGAGCACATCTACAGGAATCGTAAACATTACCAATCCATAAATGTCCAAGTGGTATGCCTGGCAGATATGATCATCTCCCACGTGTGTGCAAAATTTCCAGGCTCAGCCCATGACTCATACATCCTGCGTAGCAGCATTGTACCCCAGCTGATGGGGGAAACGGCCACTACAACGCGGCCGTTTCCACGCATAACTTAACCACGCATGCATTACAACGCATGCGTGGTTACAACGAAAGCCTTTACCACGCATACCTTTACTACGAGATACGTAGTAAAGGCATGTGTGTTAAAGGCAACAAAAAAAAAAAGGGAAGCTTGGGGGGGTCTCCCCCCCCCAAAAAAGCGTATTAAAAAAAGGGGGCTTGGGGGGGGTTTCCCCCCCAATAAAAAACGCACCTTTTGAAGTTTCTATGTGGAGGGAATCGGCGTCGTTAGAAGAAACGGAAAGACACTTCCGTTTCCTCTTAACGACGTACGACGTCAACACGGAAGAAGATTGAGAAGAGACGACGTGGAGAGGTAAGGGGAATATTAGATTTAAGAAGGAAAAAAAACAGGGGTCCGATTTAAGGTTTAAGGGCAGGGGAGGGGTATTTGTAAGAAGGGTTTAGGGGTGGGGGGAATAACCTTTACCAAGAGTATGCCCTTACCATGCATGAATTTACAACGAAAATCATTGTAAAATTATGCGTGGTAAAGGAATATTCGTGGTAAAGGTTATGCGTGGGAAAGGCATTCCATTGTAACGCATGCGTGGAAAAGGCATTTGTTACAACGGAATGCGTTGTAATATCATACAACCAGCTGATGGCCAATCTGCTTCCTGAGCATGCATGGATTGTGGGTGAGTATGCCTAGTCATTTGGCGTGCTGTGTGTGTGACCTGCTGTCCTCTGCATCTGCAACATTGCAATGTTTCTTTGTGTGTCACACATAGGTGACTCTGCATATCCCAACCGTCCTTGGTTGCTGAGCCCACTGCGGAACCCCAGGACACCAGCTGATGTCCGCTACAATGATGCCCATGGGAGGACACGTCGTGTCGTGGAGCGTACCTTTGGACTGCTGAAGTCACGTTTCCGCTGCCTGGACAAGACCGGAAGGGCACTGATGTACTCGCCCAGGAAGGTGTGTCAGATTGTAGTGGCATGCTGCATGCTCCACAACCTAGCCATTCGCAAGGAGATTCCCCTGCTCCTGGATGCTGATGAGCAGCCAAGGCCCCCGCCTGCAAACCAACCCGTGTCCAGTGATGATGACAGTGGAGAGGAGGAAGGTGTTGATCTGCATCAACAGCTCATCACCCGCTACTTCACTTGAAGGTGGGTGACAATGTACAACGTACCCATTGTCTGATGATGTTGCTGTTATTGTGAGGGTGTAAGTGAGATTTGTGACAGCAGCCAGTTGTAGACTCAGTGTTTGCTGTAAATGTTGATGGGACAGTTCATTTCTGAACATCTACAGGATGTGTATGTTGGCACTTGTTGCCCATTGTTATGTGTGCATGTGGGTTGTTCTTGTTGTGAAGTGTTGTGTGATGTCTGTGATGCCACACCCAGACTAGTGAATGTTGTTCTGTTGTTTTTTCCTAGGTGCCTTTGACCTCTCCTTGCCTACATACACTCCGTCCCCTGGTACATTGTATTCCTGTTGAAAATTGTACATCCTGGAATAAAGACGGTGCAGGTACAACAACGTGTGTGTAAGGATTTGTTTATTTACAAAGGTAACATGTGAGGGGGGCTACATTGACAGTGAGGTGATTAGTGGAGCAGTGAGTTGACTTTCTTGGTAAATGAGATAATCGAGTGGTCACCACATAGGTGTGGTGACCCAGTCCAACAGACAGATGCCATTCACAAGGCAGTGTGGGGAAGGACAGTCCAAAAAGTCAATGCAGTGGTGCAGAGGGTTGCCATCATGGCTGGCTGCGTGACTGGCGTTTGGCAGGTGCTTTGCCAACAAATACTCCCAGGGTTTTCATCGGACGGCCCCTTTTCCGTTTGGCAGGGGGGGCCTCTGCTATAGGGCCAGTGGGGTCTGAGGACTCACCACTCTCTGTGGCCGCAGGGGAGGATGGTGAACTGTCATCCTGCGGACCACCAGTGGGAGGGGGAGGTGTTGTTTGTGGCGCAGGCCTGTGCCTCAGTACCGCCACTAGTTGGCCCAAGAGGTCCACAATTTGTCCCATGCGGGTGTCCATGGACCTCATCAGCAGGAGGAGCTCACGTGAATCTTGTTCGGACTGGGCCGTTTGTCCCTGGGCCCGTTCATATGCCCCAAGGACTCTGTGGATGTGGTCCAGGGATTCGGTCCCAGGCTGTGTTCGTGTGTGGGTGACCCTGCCCCTCCCACCTGCTCTGCTGCCACGGACCGGTTGCCTCTCCACTGTCGGACCACACATCCTCTCCCTGCCCTCCTCAGTTGCTGGGGTGGGGTGGTCATCCTGTGGGAGAGGGAGGGTGTTGCAGGCAGCACTGGTGGTTGTGGTTGTGGTGGTGGTGGAGGACACACCGGACGTAACAGCAGGGGCCTGCAGATTGGTTGTTGTAGCTGCAGGTGTAGTGGGGGGGACGATGGGGTCCTGGGACCTGTTGCGCCCTGGAACACCAGATGGCCCGGCCTCAGTCTCCTCGTCCGAAGATTCCTGGAAGTCAACATCCGAGAGTCGATGTTCTGGGGGGGGGGGTGGGGTAGACTGGCCCTGCAGGTTGCTGGTGTGGTCTTCTGCAGTCAATTCTTGGTCACCTGTGGATCAGATGGGAAATGGTCATTGGGGTGCACCACGTAAGATTTGTGTTAGCTGTGTGTCATTCACTGTTAGTACACTACACAGTTGGCTGATCATCACATTGTTTCCTATGTGCACTACTGTGCCTCCTGACATGCTGCGGTGGTACATGCATTTCTTGGCCATGGTGTGAGGTGTCAATATGTACCATGCGCCATTTGCATGATTTGTGATTACAGGGACATGTTGACATCTAGGGCCTTGCGCTAAATATGATTTTTGTGCGGACTGTATGTGGATTTTCATGACCTGTCAGCCGTCACATCTGGGCATGTCCTGGCCATTGTCATCTCCTGCATACCTTTGTCTTGTCATGTGCATATCTGGCTTGGTACCACATAACATGCTTTCTTACTGTTCATATGGTCGTTGTTACTCTGGCCCCATGGCACTGAACCTGTCATTCATTGCTGTGCATGATTGTTCCCAGTCTTTCCTCTACATGTGCATTGGTGTGTCACACTTTGGTTGCTGTGACAGTTTCCTTTGCTTAGCTGTGTGCACACTGTGCTTGGCAATATGATCGGTGTGCATATTTGTACATTGAGAGGACTGGTGTTGTCATATGGCACCATTCTTTTTGTGTCAAATGGCTAGGTGCACGTACTGCCTACTTGCCTGTTGTGTGTTAGCATTTGTGTTTGTTTTGTGACACATCTGTGTGTGCGTGGTGGAGGCTTGCATCCTGCTCAGTGGTGGCACAAGACAGAATAATATGTCTGGCTAGCTGTTTGTTTATTTGGAGTGATCCATTATATGCCACATGCATCTGGGTGGGGTGGGGAGTGCCCCATCCTGCTGAGGTGTGGGACAGGGGGCATGGTGGGAGTAGTAGTACAGGCCTCCCTCCCACATACAGCCCTCCATGACAAGATGGCTACCTACCTGTAAGTTTGTTTGTTGGGGATGTAATGGCTGACACATGCTTCTGGGTGGGGTGGGGGAGTGCCCCATCCTGCTGAGGTGTGAGACAGGGGGCATGGTGGGAGTAGTAGTACAGGCCTCCCTCCCACATACAGCCCTCCATGGCAAGATGGCTACCTACCTGTAAGTTTGTTTGTTGGGGATGTAATGGCTGACACATGCTTCTGGGTGGGGGAGTGCTCCATCCTGCTGAGGTGTGGGACAGGGGGCATGGTGGGAGTAGTAGTACAGGCCTCCCTCCCACATACAGCCCTCCATGACAAGATGGCTACCTACCTGTAAGTTTGTTTGTTGGGGATGTAATGGCTGACACATGCTTCTGGGTGGGGTGGGGGAGTGCCCCATCCTGCTGAGGTGTGGGACAGGGGGCATGGTGGGAGTAGTAGTACAGGCCTCCACCCCAAACAGCCCTCCATGGCAAGATGGCTACCTACCTGTAAGTTTGTTTGTTGGGGATGTAATGGCTGACACATGCTTCTGGGTGTAGTGGGGGAGTGCCCCATCCTGCTGAGGTGTGGGACAGGGGGCATGGTGGGAGTAGTAGTACAGGCCTCCCTCCCACATACAGCCCTCCATGACAAGATGGCTACCTACCTGTAAGTTTGTTTGTTGGGGATGTAATGGCTGACACATGCTTCTGGGTGGGGTGGGGGAGTGCCCCATCCTGCTGAGGTGTGGGACAGGGGGCATGGTGGGAGTAGTAGTACAGGCCTCCACCCCAAACAGCCCTCCATGGCAAGATGGCTACCTACCTGTAAGTTTGTTTGTTGGGGATGTAATGGCTGACACATGCTTCTGGGTGGGGTGGGGGAGTGCCCCATCCTGCTGAGGTGTGGGACAGGGGGCATGGTGGGAGTAGTAGTACAGGCCTCCCTCCCACATACAGCCCTCCATGGCAAGATGGCTACCTACCTGTAAGTTTGTTTGTTGGGGATGTAATGGCTGACACATGCTTCTGGGTGGGGGAGTGCTCCATCCTGCTGAGGTGTGGGAAAGGGGGCATGGTGGGAGTAGTAGTACAGGCCTCCCTCCCACATACAGCCCTCCATGACACGATGGCTACCTACCTGTAAATTTGTTTGTTGGGGATGTAATGGATGACACATGCTTCTGGGTGGGGTGGGGTGGGGGAGTGCCCCATCCTGCTGAGGTGTGGGACAGGGGGCATGGTGGGAGTAGTAGTACAGGCCTCCACCCCAAACAGCCCTCCATGGCAAGATGGCTACCTACCTGTAAGTTTGTTTGTTGGGGATGTAATGGCTGACACATGCTTCTGGGTGGGGTGGGGGAGTGCCCCATCCTGCTGAGGTGTGGGACAGGGGGCATGGTGGGAGTAGTAGTACAGGCCTCCCTCCCACAAACAGCCCTCCATGGCAAGATGGCTACCTACCTGTAAGTTTGTTTGTTGGGGATGTAATGGCTGACACATGCTTCTGGGTGGGGGAGTGCTCCATCCTGCTGAGGTGTGGGACAGGGGGCATGGTGGGAGTAGTAGTACAGGCCTCCCTCCCACATACAGCCCTCCATGACAAGATGGCTACCTACCTGTAAGTTTGTTTGTTGGGGATGTAATGGCTGACACATGCTTCTGGGTGGGGTGGGGGAGTGCCCCATCCTGCTGAGGTGTGGAACAGTGGGCATGGTGGGAGTAGTAGTACAGGCCTCCCTCCCACATACAGCCCTCCATGGCAAGATGGCTACCTACCTGTAAGTTTGTTTGTTGGGGATGTAATGTCTGACACATGCTTCTGGGTGGGGTGGGGGAGTGCCCCATCCTGCTGAGGTGTGGGACAGGGGGCATGGTGGGAGTAGTAGTACAGGCCTCCCTCCCACATACAGCCCTCCATGGCAAGATGGCTACCTACATGTAAGTTTGTTTGTTGGGGATGTAATGGCTGACACATGCTTCTGGGTGGGGTGGGGGAGTGCCCCATCCTGCTGAGGTGTGGGACAGGGGGCATGGTGGGAGTAGTAGTACAGGCTTCCCTTCCACATACTGCCCTCCATGGCAAGATGGCTACCTACCTGTAAGTTTGTTTGTTGGGGATGTAATGGTGACACATGCTTCTGGGTGGGGGAGTGCTCCATCCTGCTGAGGTGTGGGACAAGGCGGCATGGTGGGAGTTGCAGTGCAGCCTGCCTGTGCACATGCACCCATGGTAATGTTGCTAGGTACATTGGTGGTGTTTGGGAGGGGGTGGATGTTGGATCTGTGAGACATGTTTTAGTGAGTGTGTGGTGCAGATGAATGGAATTGTTCCTAGGAGGTGTATCTTTGTAGTTGTTCAAGGCAGTACATAGCAGTGTGGTGGTAGTCATTTGTTTGTACTTACCAGCCTCCACTCCCCGGGTACTCCTGTGAGACTCTCTGGATGCAGTATGGCAAGCACCTTCTCCTCCCATGGGGTGAATGGTTTTGGTGGTATGGGAGTGCCACCGCCAGTCCTGTCAGCCAGCTCACGGTTCTTGGTCCTCCTCTCTTTGACAACCATCTTCAAGTCATGCCACCGCTTCATGATTTCCTTTCTGGATCTTGGGATGGTCTCTACTGCATTGACCTTCTGGACTATCCTTGCCCACATTTGAGTCCTTGTGGCTAATGGTGTCTGTTGGACCAGGCTACCAAACAGTGCATTGGTGTGTCACACTTTGGTTGCTGTGACAGTTTCCTTTGCTTAGCTGTGTGCACACTGTGCGTGGCAATATGATCGGTGTGCATATTTGTACATTGAGAGGACTGGTGTTGTCATATGGCACCATTCTTTTTGTGTCAAATGGCTAGGTGCACGTACTGCCTACTTGCCTGTTGTGTGTTAGCATTTGTGTTTGTTTTGTGATACATCTGTGTGTGCGTGGTGGAGGCTTGCATCCTGCTCAGTGGTGGCACAAGACAGAATAATATGTCTGGCTAGTTGTTTGTTTATTTGGAGTGATCCATTATATGCCACATGCATCTGGGTGGGGTGGGGGAGTGCCCCATCCTGCTGAGGTGTGGGACAGGGGGCATGGTGGGAGTAGTAGTACAGGCCTCCCTCCCACATACAGCCCTCCATGACAAGATGGCTACCTACCTGTAAGTTTGTTTGTTGGGGATGTAATGGCTGACACATGCTTCTGGGTGGGGTGGGGAGTGCCCCATCCTGCTGAGGTGTGGGACAGGGGGCATGGTGGGAGTAGTAGTACAGGCCTCCACCCCAAACAGCCCACCATGGCAAGATGGCTACCTACCTGTAAGTTTGTTTGTTGGGGATGTAATGGCTGACACATGCTTCTGGGTGTAGTGGGGGAGTGCCCCATCCTGCTGAGGTGTGGGACATGGGGCATGGTGGGAGTAGTAGTACAGGCCTCCCTCCCACATACAGCCCTCCATGACAAGATAGCTACCTACCTGTAAGTTTGTTTGTTGTGGATGTAATGGCTGACACATGCTTCTGGGTGGGGTGGGGGAGTGCCCCATCCTGCTGAGGTGTGGGACAGGGGGCATGGTGGGAGTAGTAGTACAGGCCTCCACCCCAAACAGCCCTCCATGGCAAGATGGCTACCTACCTGTAAGTTTGTTTGTTGGGGATGTAATGGCTGACACATGCTTCTGGGTGGGGTGGGGGAGTGCCCCATCCTGCTGAGGGGTGGGACAGGGGGCATGGTGGGAGTAGTAGTACAGGCCTCCCTCCCCCATACAGCCCTCCATGGCAAGATGGCTACCTACCTGTAAGTTTGTTTGTTGGGGATGTAATGGCTGACACATGCTTCTGGGTGGGGGAGTGCTCCATCCTGCTGAGGTGTGGGACAGGGGGCATGGTGGGAGTAGTAGTACAGGCCTCCCTCCCACATACAGCCCTCCATGACAAGATGGCTACCTACCTGTAAGTTTGTTTGTTGGGGATGTAATGGCTGACACATGCTTCTGGGTGGGGTGGGGTGGGGTGGGGGAGTGCCCCATCCTGCTGAGGTGTGGGACAGGGGGCATGGTGGGAGTAGTAGTACAGGCCTCCACCCCAAACAGCCCTCCATGGCAAGATGGCTACCTACCTGTAAGTTTGTTTGTTGGGGATGTAATGGCTGACACATGCTTCTGGGTGGGATGGGGGAGTGCCCCATCCTGCTGAGGTGTGGGACAGGGGGCATGGTGGGAGTAGTAGTACAGGCCTCCCTCCCACATACAGCCCTCCATGGCAAGATGGCTACCTACCTGTAAGTTTGTTTGTTGGGGATGTAATGGCTGACACATGCTTCTGGGTGGGGTGGGGGAGTGCCCCATCCTGCTGAGGTTGGGACAGGGGGCATGGTGGGAGTAGTAGTACAGGCCTCCCTCCCACATACAGCCCTCCATGGCAAGATGGCTACCTACCTGTAAGTTTGTTTGTTGGGGATGTAATAGTGACACATGCTTCTGAGTGGGGAGTGCTCCATCCTGCTGAGGTGTGGGACAGGGGGCATGGTGGGAGTAGTAGTACAGGCCTCCCTCCCACATACAGCCCTCCATGACAAGATGGCTACCTACCTGTAAGTTTGTTTGTTGGGGATGTAATGGCTGACACATGCTTCTGGGTGGGGTGGGGGAGTGCCCCATCCTGCTGAGCTGTGGGACAGGGGGCATGGTGGGAGTAGTAGTACAGGCCTCCCTCCCACATACAGCCCTCCATGACAAGATGGATACCTACCTGTAAGTTTGTTTGTTGGGGATGTAATGGCTGACACATGCTTCTGGGTGGGGTGGGGGAGTACCCCATCCTGCTGAGGTGTGGAACAGTGGGCATGGTGGGAGTAGTAGTACAGGCCTCCCTCCCACATACAGCCCTCCATGGCAAGATGGCTACCTACCTGTAAGTTTGTTTGTTGGGGATGTAATGGCTGACACATGCTTCTGGGTGGGGTGGGGGAGTGCCCCATCCTGCTGAGGTGTGGGACAGGGGGCATGATGGGAGTAGTAGTACAGGCCTCCCTCCCACACACAGCCCTCCATGGCAAGATGGCTACCTACATGTAAGTTTGTTTGTTGGGGATGTAATGGCTGACACATGCTTCTGGGTGGGGTGGGGAGTGCCCCATCCTGCTGAGGTGTGGGACAGGGGGCATGGTGGGAGTAGTAGTACAGGCTTCCCTTCCACATACTGCCCTCCATGGCAAGATGGCTACCTACCTGTTAGTTTGTTTGTTGGGGATGTAATGGTGACACATGCTTCTGGGTGGGGGAGTGCTCCATCCTGCTGAGGTGTGGGACAAGGCGGCATGGTGGGAGTTGCAGTGCAGGCTGCCTGTGCACATGCACCCATGGTAATGTTGCTAGGTACATTGGTGGTGTTTGGGAGGGGGTGGATGTTGGATCTGTGAGACATGTTTTAGTGAGTGTGTGGTGCAGATGAATGGAATTGTTCCTAGGAGGTGTATCTTTGTAGTTGTTCAAGTCAGTACATAGCAGTGTGGTGGTAGTCATTTGTTTGTACTTACCAGCCTCCACTCCCCCGGGTACTCCTGTGAGACTCTCTGGATGCAGTATGGCAAGCACCTTCTCCTCCCATGGGGTGAATGGTTTTGGTGGTATGGGAGTGCCACCGCCAGTCCTGTCAGCCAGCTCACGGTTCTTGGTCCTCCTCTCTTTGACAACCATCTTCAAGTCATGCCACCGCTTCATGATTTCCTTTCTGGATCTTGGGATGGTCCCTACTGCATTGACCTTCTGGACTATCCTTGCCCACATTTGAGTCCTTGTGGCTAATGGTGTCTGTTGGACCAGGCTACCAAACAGTTGCGGTTCCACTCTGACTATCTCATCTACCATTACCTTCAACTCACTCTCTGTGAATTTGGGCATTTTATGTGTTGACATGGTGTGTGATGTGCAGAGGTGTTGTAGGTGCAGGGGTGTAAGTGGTGGTGGTGGTGATGTGTATGGTGTGTGATGTGCAAAGGGGTTAGGGGTGCAGGTGTGGAAGTGGTGGTGGTGCTGTGTGTGGTGTGAGTGGTGATGGGGTGTAGCTTTGCCTTCAGTTGTGGGTTAGTGCAGAGGATTGTGGTCAAGGAAGGGGCTGGTTTTATGCTCTGCTATGTGGGTGTGTCCACATGTGGGAGTGCTCTCAGGTGTGTTGTGTGGGTTGTCCTTGTAATTTTTTTTTTGTGTGCAATGTTGTGTCATTGGGGTGTGTTTTCTGTTTTTGGGTGGCATGGCTACTTTGGTGTGGGCACTGTGTGGCCTTATTGTGGGATTTTTGATTCGTCCGCCAAAATTGTTACGGAGCGTCCACGGTGGTGGCTTTGCTGCAGGTCTTCCGCATGCTCTCCCATTCATCACTGTTAGCGATCGCGGCGGTCGGAAACAGCGGAACGTGCCGCGGGACCAGCGGGGATATCCTAATTTGCCGTGCGGTGTCTCCGCTATCCTTGTGGCGGGTTGGTGTTTTTCCGCAGCGGATCCATCTGCCGCGGACGTGTTTTGGCCATCTCCGCACGCTACGGGTGGTTTTTGTTCCCCCCGTACCGCCGCGGTCGGTGTTTTTTGGCAGTTGATCATAATTTGGCCGCCGGTTTCTCCATGGTGCCGGCGGGCGGTTGTTTTCCGCTTCCATGGCGGTCGGGGTGATTTTCCGACCGCCACCATAATGAGCCCCTCATTCTGCAGATAGTCAACATATTCTAAATGTTACATCCAACACATGGCACAAACATTGCAAACAATGGTACAGCAGTTGTTGCTACATAGTGAAATTAACTAGGCTGAGCTTGTCTGGACAAGGTTTGTTTGCCAATGTCCATATGACACTGGTGCTGATGAGGTGGAACATATTACCCAGACAGTGTTACCAAGTGTAAACATTATGGTCTCATGTAATCTGATTTAGAGTAAGTGTGTTTCCAAATGCCACATATATTGCTTAATTTTACATCATGCTATGCTCATACATGCTGCATACGTTTAACCTCTCCTGAAACAGAAGTTCAGTGTGAATGACTATAGGTGTGGTCAGACATTCAAGCTGATCAACACTTAAAATGTTTGGTGCCCCATACCTGTAGCTGTGTGTGAATTCAAAATCCAAATTGATAAATCTTGTATGACCGTATCAGCAGGATAGACATCACAAACACACCATTATTCCTATGATAGATACTGCAAATGTTGTCGTATTAGGCCATATTTTTCAAAATTATGAATTTGAGTAATGAACAGGACATATGACAGCTCAACATTTGTTCCTGTAAGGGTGCTAGTTCATTATCAGAAGTATTTTTGTTTCTACATTTGCTTCCCTTACCCTCAGGTATGGCTCCTGTAATACAACCTCAGGGGTATGTGAGCATCCCTCAGAGTAGTCCATGTCAAACATATGTGAAATGGAGTGACCGAGGAACAATTGCACAGATGCCTTGGAGGCTATAAGGATGTAAGCATGCAACTCTATTTAACCATGGTGTTGTACCAATCATTACCAGACTGCCTCACTAATGCACATTGTGAGCGTAGATGTCCACATGGCAGGGTTATCATCATATGACTTGGCAGGTTGTGACAGGATGTCAGGATTCCTATCTCAGTGCAAACAGAATACTTTGGAGCACATGGAGCAAAAAAGTTACTAGTCTGCAAATGGATTTGCATTGTAATGCCAACCTCATGGCCATATATACCCTGTGTCCCATTTCTGGGAGGCATTCATACAATGCTAGGTATATAGCTATGTTGCTGCACTGTGTAAACGTCCACAGGCTGGGATGCACTGTGTCAGCAGCATACAGCCCATTACACTGTTCACCTACTGGTCTCTTGACAACAGCTCACAGTATACTTTAGTATTAGATGCTTACAGCAACATAACTAAGCGGATTGCGGATAACTTAACGGTTCAAGGCAGAGTGGGAGGTACCGAGGGAAAAAGTGGTTTGATGGCTAATGCTCTAAACTACACAAAAATCTAGTTAAGGCTGTGAAATAGAAACCCAGTGATGAGGAAAAGGTTACGTCATACAGGAGAGCATACAAATCTGACACTAAGCAAAGAAAAAAGGTTATTAGGAACAGGCGTAGGAAGACCTATGTCAGGCCAGCGTACTAACCAACAGCTCTAAGTTTTGGGAAGCGGTCAACAGCCCGTTCTTTGCTGACTCGCAAAACTCTAGAGTGGACTGCACCACCTCTGCTGAAAAATGGGTCCAACACTTTGAAAGGATTTATAGGGGAGTTGACTGTGGGGAGCACAACACTGTATGGGAGCCTGTTATTGATACTCGACAGCAGTTTTTTTAGTGTGGATGAGGTCTATAAAGCCATTGTGGCCACAGCTGGGAGGAAAGCGCCTGGCCCTGACGGGGTGCTGTCAGACCTTTATAAAACCGACCCTGTGACCTGGGGTAAGATTTTGACAGGGGTTTTTAATGCGGCCGCCTCGTATGGTATACCCCCTCATGGTCCACACCCGTCATCTTGTCTATTTTTAAAAAGGGAGTGAGGGATGATCCAGTATGCTACCGTCCAATCTCTTTACTTGACTCAGCCGCAAAAATCATGGCTCTGAAAAAATGTTTGCGCACCCATTCACAAAGGCGAATGGTTTACCACCCTCTTGAAGAGGGTGGTAAACTGCGAGTGTTTTGCAACCACAATTGCGGTCCCAAAACATTCTTACATAGGGTTCAGACTCGCTATTAGGAAGGGACGCCCTCGGAACGCCCCTTCCTAATAGCGAGTCGCTAGCCTATTTTGTGAGTCGCTATTTAATTAGCAACTCGCAAAATAGGGGAGCGACCCCTGACCTTGACTGGTAGGTCGCTCCCCCACCATACAGCTCCGTCTGTGTGCCCTGCTGCTGCCCCTGATTGTGCTCGTTTTTTCCTTTCTGTGCCCCCTTGCTGCCCCTGATTGTGATCGTTTTTCCTTTCTGTGCCCCCTTGCTGCCCCTGATTGTGATCGTTTTTTCCTTTCTGTGCCCCCTTGCTGCCCCTGATTGTGATCGTTTTTCCTTTCTGTGCCCCTTGCTGCCCCTGATTGTGATCGTTTTTCCTTTCTGTGCCCCCTTGCTGCCCCTGATTGTGCTCGTTTTTTCCTTTCTGTGCCCCCTTGCTGCCCCTGATTGTGCTCGTTTTTTCCTTTCTGTGCCCCCTTGCTGCCCCTGATTGTGCTCGTTTTTTCCTTTCTGTGCCCCCTTGCTGCCCCTGATTGTGCTCGTTTTTTCCTTTCTGTGCCCCCTTGCTGCCCCTGATTGTGCTCGTTTTTTCCTTTCTGTGCCCCCTTGCTGCCCCTGATTGTGATCGTTTTTCCTTTCTGTGCCCCCTTGCTGCCCCTGATTGCGATCGTTTTTTTCCTTTCTGTGCCCCCTTGCTGCCCCTGATTGTGATCGTTTTTTTCCTTTCTGTGCCCCCTTGCTGCCCCTGATTGTGATCGTTTTTTTCCTTTCTGTGCCCCCTTGCTGCCCCTTTCTGTGCCTGTTTCCCGCCGCTGCCCCCCTGCGGCCTCGCCCCCTCACTGCCCATTCGCTGCCCCATTCCCTGCTCCTCCCTCCCACCTCCCCATTTATGGCGGCCGCTGCGTGGTGAAGAGAGCGACCCCTGACCTTGACTGGTAGGTCGCTCCCCCACCACACAGCTCCGTCTGTGTGCCCTGCTGCTGCCCCTGATTGTGCTCGCTTTTTTCCTTTCTGTGCCCCCTTGCTGCCCCTGATTGTGATCGTTTTTCCTTTCTGTGCCCCCTAGCTGCCCCCGATTGTGATCGTTTTTCCTTTCTGTGCCCCCTTGCTGCCCCTGATTGTGATCGTTTTTCCTTTCTGTGCCCCCTTGCTGCCCCCGATTGTGATCGTTTTTCCTTTCTGTGCCCCCTTGCTGCCCCCGATTGTGCTCGCTTTTTCCTTTCTGTGCCCCCTTGCTGCCCCCGATTGTGATCGTTTTTCCTTTCTGTGCCCCCTTGCTGCCCCTGATTGTGATCGTTTTTCCTTTCTGTGCCCCCTTGCTGCCCCTGATTGTGATCGTTTTTTCCTTTCTGTGTCCCCTTGCTGCCCCTGATTGTGCTCGTTTTTTTCCTTTCTGTGCCTGTTTCCCGCCCCCTCACTGCCCATTCGCTGCCCCATTCCCTGCTCCTCCCTCCCACCTCCCCATTTATGGCGGCCGCTGCGTGGTGAAGAGAGCGACCCCTGACCTTGACTGGTAGGTCGCTCCCCCACCACACAGCTCCGTCTGTGTGCCCTGCTGCTGCCCCTGATTGTGCTCGTTTTTTTCCTTTCTGTGCCCCCTTGCTGCCCCTGATTGTGATCGTTTTTCCTTTCTGTGCCCCCTTGCTGCCCCCGATTGTGATCGTTTTTTCCTTTCTGTGCCCCCTTGCTGCCCCCGATTGTGATCGTTTTTTCCTTTCTGTGCCCCCTTGCTGCCCCTGATTGTGATCGTTTTTCCTTTCTGTGCCCCCTTGCTGCCCCTGATTGTGATCGTTTTTACTTTCTGTGCCCCCTTGCTGCCCCTGATTGTGCTCGTTTTTTTCCTTTCTGTGCCCCCTTGCTGCCCCTGATTGTGATCGTTTTTCCTTTCTGTGCCCCCTTGCTGCCCCTGATTGTGATCGTTTTTTCCTTTCTGTGCCCCCTTGCTGCCCCTGATTGTGATTGTTTTTTCCTTTCTGTGCCTGTTTCCCGCCGCTGCGCCCCTGCGGCCCCGCCCCTCACTGCCCATTCGCTGCCCCATTCCCTGCTCCTCCCTCCCACCTCCCCATTTATGGCGGCCGCTGCGTGGTGAAGAGAGCGACCCCTGACCTTGACTGGTAGGACGCTCCCCCACCACACAGCTCTGTCTGTGTGCCCTGCTGCTGCCCCTGATTGTGCTCGTTTTTTCCTTTCTGTGCCCCCTTGCTGCCCCTGATTGTGATCGTTTTTTCCTTTCTGTGCCCCCTTGCTGCCCCTGATTGTGATCGTTTTTTCCTTTCTGTGCCCCCTTGCTGCCCCTGATTGTGATCGTTTTTTCCTTTCTGTGCCCCCTTGCTGCCCCTGATTGTGATCATTTTTTCCTTTCTGTGCCCCCTTGCTGCCCCTGATTGTGATCGTTTTTTCCTTTCTGTGCCTGTTTCCCGCCGCTGCGCCCTGCGGCCCCGCCCCTCACTGCCCATTCGCTGCCCCATTCCCTGCTCCTCCCTCCCACCTCCCCATTTATGGCGGCCGCCGTGCGGCCGCGCCGCTGGCGTGCCGAAGGCGCGCCTAAGGCAAGCCCGTCTGCGCCCGTCCGCGCCGTGGCCGCGCCCAGCGCCAGACCCCTGGTCCGGGCATCCCCGCGCCCGCCACATCAACAGACGCCGATACGACGCCAGCACCCTCCACGCACTCAACCCCGGAAAAGATCACGCCTGCTACCAGGCCACCCCGAAGCGCACCCAAGGGCCCTTCACCTGCCGGAACTGCAGCTTCGCCAGCACCCGCCCCGCCAAACCACCGCCCAGGAAAGAACCCAACTACCTCAGATGCATCCTCCTCAACACCCGCTCCGCCCGCAAACACGCCATCGAACTCTGGGACCTTCTCGACTCAACCTCCCCAGACGCCGCATTCCTGACGGAGACCTGGCTGAATCCCGCTTCAGCCCCCGACATCGCCATTGCCATCCCGGACGGATACAAGATCACCCGCAGGGACCGCACCAACGGAGTCGGAGGAGGCATCGCCATCGTCCACAGGAACACCCTCAGAGTCTCAACCAACACCGACGACACCCTCAGCACCGCCGAACACATGCACTTCCAGATCCACACCGATCCCAACACCACCCTCAGAGGAACCCTCATCTACAGACCCCCGGACCCCGACCACAGTTCAGCGATTCCATCGCTGACTTCGTCAGCACACACGCCATCGCCTCCACGGACTACATCCTCCTCGGGGACCTGAACTTCCACCTCGAGAACAACAAGGACCCCAACTCCACCACCCTGATCGACAACCTCGCCACCCTCGGACTCAGACAGCTCGTGACTACACCCACCCACGCCGCCGGCCACACGCTAGACTCCATCTTTTCCGCAAGCCCACACGTCTCCTTCAACCACACCTCCGAACCCCACTGGACTGACCACCACTGCATCCACTTCACCTACAGGAAGCCCACCACGCACCACCGCACCGAACAAATGCCTCGCCGCTGCTGGAGCAGAGTCACGGAAGACCAGCTAACCACAACCTCGCCCTGAGCCCACCCGCTGAACCCTCCGACCCCGACACCGCCGCCCGCAACCTCAGACAGTGGATCGACGACTGCGCCAACACCCTCGCCCCGCTCAAGAATCCGCCCAACAGCCACACCAGCAAGAAAGCCACCTGGTTCACCGAAGACCTCCAGGCCTCCAAACGAACATGCCAAAAACTGGAGAAGATCTGGCTCCACGAACGGACAGCGGACAGCTACGCCGCCCACAAGAGCGCCACCCGCAATCACCATCACCTCATCAGATCCGCCAAAAGGGCCTCACTCAAAGACCGCCTAGACAACAACGCACACAACAGCAAAGAGCTCTTCAACATCGTGAAGGAACTCTCCAACCCCAGCTCCAACACCAACGACATCCAGCCGTCGCAAGACCTGTGCGACTCACTGGCCACCTCCTTCCACCGCAAAATCGCCGACATCCACGACAGCTTCAACACCACGACCGCCCCGGCAACCACCGAGACCACTGCCCCCACAACCACCAACCGCCTGCTCTCCTGGACCAACATCAACGACGAGGACACCAGCGAGATCATGAACACCATCCACTCCGGTTCACCGCTAGACCCGTGCCCTCACCACATCTTCAACAAAGCCAGTACAGCCATCGCGCCCCATCTCCGGAAAATAATCAACATCTCCTTCGAGACAGCAACCTTCCCGGAAAGCTGGAAGCACGCCGAGATCACCGCCTTACTCAAGAAACCCAAGGCAGACCCCAAGGACCTCAAGAACTTCCGACCCATCTCTCTGCTCCTGTTCCCCGCGAAGGTCACCGAGAAAATCGTCAACAAACAACTGACCCGCTACCTCGAGGAGAACAACATCCTGGACCCTTCCCAGTCCGGCTTCCGCAGCAACCACAGCACCAAAACCGCCCTCATCGCCGCCACCGATGACATCAGGACCCTGCTAGACAACGGAGAAACAGCAGCCCTCATCCTCCTGGACCTATCAGCCGCCTTCGACACGGTCTGCCACCACACACTACGAACACGCCTTCACGACGCCGGGATCCAAGAGAAGGCCCTGGACTGGACCACATCCTTCCTTTCCGGCAGAACACAAAGCGTCCGCCTCGCCCCCTTCCGATCCAAGGCCACCAAGATCATCTGCGGCGTACCCCAAGGCTCCTCCCTCAGCCCAATGCTGTTCAACATCTACATGGCACCCCTCGCCCACGTCGCCCGACAGCACAACCTCAACATCATCTCCTACGCCGACGACACCCAGCTGATCCTCTCCCTCACCAAAGACCCTCACACCGCCAAAGCCCACCTCCACGAAGGAATGAAGGCCGTCGCCGAATGGATGAGGACCAGCCGCCTGAAGCTGAACTCGGACAAGACGGAGGTCCTCATCCTTGGTTCCAACCCTTCAGCCTGGGACGACTCCTGGTGGCCAACACCACTGGGAACAGCCCCGCCACCCACCGACCACGTACGCAACCTAGGGGTCATCCTCGACCCCACCCTCTCCATGACTAAGCAGGTCAACGCCGTTTCCTCATCCTGCTTCAACATCCTCCGAATGCTCCGCAGGATCTTCAAGTGGATCCCCACCGAAACAAGAAAAACAGTCACCCAGGCCCTCGTCACCAGCAGGCTGGACTACGGAAACGCCCTCTACGCAGGAACGACGGCTAAGCTCCTGAGACGGCTGCAACGCATCCAGAACGCCTCTGCACGTCTTATCCTCGACATCCCCCGACGCAGCCACATCACACCCCACCTGAGAGACCTGCACTGGCTCCCTGTCAACAAGAGGATAACCTTCAAGCTCCTCACCCACGCACACAAAGCACTCCACAACTCCGGACCAGCCTACCTCAACAGACGACTCAGCTGATCCTCTCCCTCACCAAAGACCCTCACACCGCCAAAGCCCACCTCCACGAAGGAATGAAGGCCGTCGCCGAATGGATGAGGACCAGCCGCCTGAAGCTGAACTCGGACAAGACGGAGGTCCTCATCCTTGGTTCCAACCCTTCAGCCTGGGACGACTCCTGGTGGCCAACATCACTGGGAACAGCCCCGCCACCCACCGACCACGTACGCAACCTAGGGGTCATCCTCGACCCCACCCTCTCCATGACTAAGCAGGTCAACGCCGTTTCCTCATCCTGCTTCAACATCCTCCGAATGCTCCGCAGGATCTTCAAGTGGATCCCCACCGAAACAAGAAAAACAGTCACCCAGGCCCTCGTCACCAGCAGGCTGGACTACGTAAACGCCCTCTACGCAGGAACGACGGCTAAGCTCCTGAGACGGCTGCAACGCATCCAGAACGCCTCTGCACGTCTTATCCTCGACATCCCCCGACGCAGCCACATCACACCCCACCTGAGAGACCTGCACTGGCTCCCTGTCAACAAGAGGATAACCTTCAAGCTCCTCACCCACGCACACAAAGCACTCCACAACTCCGGACCAGCCTACCTCAACAGACGACTCAGCTTCTACACCCCCACCCGCCAGCTCTGCTCGACCAGCCTCGCCCTCGCCACAGTCCCCCGCATCCGGAAAACGACCGCCGGCGGCAGATCCTTCTCCCACCTCGCCGCCAAGACCTGGAACACCCTCCCCACCAACCTCCGACAGACCCAAGACTTACTGGCCTTCAGAAGACTCCTCAAGACCTGGCTCTTCGATCAGTAGCAGCACCACCCCCCTCTTCCCCCAGCGCCTTGAGACCCTCGCGGGTATGTAGTGCGCTTTATAAGTGACATGATTGATTGATTGATTACATGGCCCACAGGTTTTTTGCATGAGCAAACGGGTCTAAAACCCATTTGCGCATGCAAAAATCCGTCGTACATCTGCCACTTAGCTTGATGCTGTCTGCCATTAGGCAGCTAGTATAATGGTCAAGGTGTATGTTAGCAATCACAATTGAAATGTGTGTGATGTAAGTATTTGGTGGCCAGCGTGTTCTGTCACTTGTCGAATCATTATATATATATATATGTTCATTAACATGAAGGCTTTTTGAGAGGCTCCAAAGGAGTGTCAATTTATTCACCTCAGTCCATCCCTTTTGAGGCAACTGGAAAGTTCCAGACTTGGAGTGCTTGTGATCTGGTTAGGGTATTTTGGGGATTTGATGATGAGATGTTCCTGGTGCTGGTTCGCAGTCAGGGTGAAGCCTGCATGGGTCTCTAGGGCAGCCTCTTCCTCTGGATGATGGCCTCAACCAGACCACCTCCGTGCCTTTTCCCAGTGCCCCCCCAGCATACCGGGGCACCGTCCGTCCGCTGCACATAGGCCATGGCCCAATCAGTAAGGCAGCAATCTTTAAGGTGGCCCCACCTGGCATATGGGGTCACCAACTTCACTCTGCACATGGGCTACAGCCCTATCAGCACAGCAGTATGTATCACAACTGTTCTCCTCAAACCTCACTTCAGAGACCCATTTGCCAGGATCTCCCACTTGACCTTGCTCCCGTCAGTGCTCTCCTCTCCCTCACAGGACATACTGGTCTTGGAAAGCAGGCAGGCACTGGTGCTCTAGGCTCTAGGGATAGGTGATCTTGATCTCCCTGGATGATGTCCCCTCACCCAGCTGGGAGACTGGTGGGCCTTGACCTCCCGTCCGGGTCACGGGCAGAAGTCTTGCAGAGCTACTCCTCCTCGCACAGCCCAAGTGACTGCTGGACAGTTAACCATTTTTTGGGGCCTCAAACTCTCCTTCTTATAGTCCATTTCCAGACACTAAATAGGATTTAGAGTCATAGGGCTTGATACACAAATGGTAGTTACACGTAGTTTACTATTTTTTTTGCAATTCACAAACTACAAATTATTAGTAAGCTTATGACTGTGGAGACTTTGCAGTAGGGGGTGGGGAACTATACACATAAAAATTTAGGACAGGCCAATAGTAAATATGTGTGAATACGAAAAGACTTGTAAACCTACAGTGTAAGTTTACTTTTGTGAATCAGGCCCCGAGTTTTTGAAGCAGTGGCGTAGCGTGGGGGAGGGGGAAAGGGGGCATTGGGGCAGTTGCCCAGGCACCAAATTCTTGGGGACACTTTTAGCGGTGCAAAATTTTAAAAGAAAAATGAAAGGATACTTGTCTGCCCCGGGCGCTGGCAACCCACGCTACGCTGCTGCTTTGAAGTTTATATTGAGAGTCTACTTCCTTTTGAATTGCCCTCTCCTGTGCCCTGCTCTTCCTCCAGAAAGCAGTCTGTCACAGCAGGAGTGACTCCAAATTTGTTAGCCCCACTACACAGTCCATGGGATTGACTAGAGGTCTACTCCTGCATGTAAGCCACAGTGATATGTGTATTAAAGGGTGATGAGACAGAAATCAAGTAAAAAATATCGAGTGGCAGAAATATCGAGTCACAAATATCGTTAATGAGAGATATCGACAGCAAGAATATAGTTGTCAAGAATATCGACTTAACGTAAGTAATATCGATTTAAAAAATATCAAAGTGTTTAATATCTTTTGTAAAAATATACTTGTTAAAAATATTGATTTTTTAATTAATGTTTTGTGTTTTAGTATATATTTTCGATGTATGTGATATATTTTTTATATAAGAATTGTTTACATTTTTTAATATCTGTGTTAAATTTTAGTAGTTATAAAAAAAAATGTATTTGAATTTTGTGTTTTTTAGTTCTGTAGCGGGTTGTGGGTTTATAGGGGAATAGGGTGGGAAACAATTTAATTATATTAATATAATGATTACTTTTGTATTTATTAATATTTATTTAATTGAGATGTTATAGTGTTAAATGTGTAAATTAATCTATTATTAATTAATTAATAATTGGTTGTTAATTAATATTAATTAATTGGTATTTAATTATGGTAATTGTGTAATTCATTTTAGGTGTGTGTTTTGGGGTTTATCGGGGTAAAGGGTGGCAAGTATTTTTTTATTTTTTTATTAATAATTATTTATTTGTTATTAATTATTTAATTAAAAATTAATTATGGTAATTGTGTAATTAATTTTAGGGGTGTGTTGTGTGTGTTTTGGGGTTTAGAGGGGTAAAGGGTGGCAAGTGATTTTTTGTTTTATGAATAATTATTTGTTAATTGTTATTAATTAATTTAATTAAAAATTAATTATGGTAATTGTGTAATTAATGTTAGGTGTGTGTTGTGGTGTTTATAGGGGTAAAGGTGGGAAGTAATTTGTGTTTAATTAATATATAGTTGTTAATTAATGTTCATTGTTGTATATTTATTTTGGGTAATTGTTTATTTTTTGGTGTGTTCTTTTTACTTTTAAAGGGGTAAAGGGTAGGTATTAAATACATTTTATTTACTTAATAATTAGTTGTTTAATAGCAGTAGTTTGTAATTTTAAATTAAATTTTAATTGTGTAATTTATTATTTACAGTTTAATTTAGGTGTGTGTTGTGTGAATTATAGGGTTAAAGTGTGGGTAGTTAGTTAATTTTTATTAATAATTTTTTTATTAATAATATTTATTTAATTGGTAATTAATTATGTCAATTATGGAAGTATATTTTTTTCAAAATGTAGTATTTTGTTGTGGTTTGTGTGGTGTTATAGGGTAAGAAATAAAAAAATACATTTATATAATTAATGTTTCAGTTTGTAAATATTTTCTAGTTTAAAATATTTATTTTTTGGCAACCTATGTTTTATTTTATTTTATTTAATGTTTGTAGATATTTGTTATATTTAATTAATATTATATGTTTTCTTTTATATATTAAATATATTGGTATCTTAATTTTTAACATATTTCTAAATGTTTTTATTTATTATTTTTTATAATAATACTTTTTTATTTTTAAATATTTATTTTGTTTTTATTTTTGAACTGACTGGAGTGTGAATAGTATTTTTATCCATTTGCTATCCAACACATTCCCTACTGTTGCACTTATTAGAGTGGGAATGGTAATGTTTACCCCCACCCCCGCTATCCAACTGTTGCACTCATTGGAGTGGGAATAGTAATTTTTACCCCTCTGCTATCCAACACTTTCCCTGCAGTTGCAGTCACTGGAGTTGGAATAGTAAATGTAATCCCTCTGCTAACCAACACTTACCCTACTGTTGCACTCACTGGAGTGGGAATAGTCATTTTTACCCCTTCGCTATCCAACACTTTCCCTATTGTTGTACTCATTGGAGTTGGAATAGTAATTTTTACCCCTCCGCTATCCAACACTTTCCCTACTGTTGCACTCACTGGAGTGGGAATAGTAATTTTTACCCCTCCGCTATCCAACAATTTCCCTACTGTTGCACTGACTGGAGTTGGAATAGTAAATTTAATCTCTTCGCTATCCAACAATGACCCTACTGTTGCACTCACTGGAGTGGGAATAGCAATTTTTCCCCCTTCACTATCCAACACTTTCCCTATTGTTGCACTCATTGGAGTTGGAATAGTAATTTTTATCCTTTCGCTATCCAACATTCTGTCTACTGTTGTAGTTATTGGAGTAGGAATAATAATTTTTATCTCTCTGCTATCCCACAGTTTCCCTACTTTTGCACTTGCTGTATTGGGGAAAATTATATGTAAACATTTTTTTAATTGTTTAATGTTTTAATTTATTATAGAATGTTTTTTTTCTTATATTTTAAATTATTGTTATATATCTTTTATATAATTGTAAAGTTTTAAAATAGATTAAAAATAATATAGTAATTGTTTTAAAGTAAATATATATATGTATGCATAATTTATTATGTTTTTGTGTTCATCTTTTTTAAATAAGTTTATTTGTTATATTTTGTTAAAATGTACATTACGTTTAATTTATTTTGTTAAAATTAATTTTAATATTTGCTATAATTGATTTATATTATTTTATTATATATATATATATATATATATATATATATATATATATATATATATATATATATAATATATATTATCTACTGGCGGTCGCGCGTTTTAAGTTGGGGAATTAGTCCCTTGAATCCTGCGGGTCCCTGGGGTCCAATCTTGCCCACCAGGTACCTCCAGTAAGCGCCACAGAGCTGCGTTGCAGAGAGGTGTAAAAAGGGGCGTGGCCTCGGACCACCTGTCTGCAAAGCAGGCCTCTGGCGCTTACTGGAAGTACCTGGTGGGCTAGTTGGGCCCCTGGGACCCTCAGGATTCAAGGTGACCTAATACCCCAACTTAAAACACGCCACAGGGCGCGTTTGCACAGTGGTGAAGGGAGGGGGCGGGGCCTCAGGTGACATGTGTGCAAACACGCCCTGTGGCGCATTTTAAGTTGGGGAATTAATTCCCCTTGAATCCTGAGGGATCCTGGGGGCCAACTAGCCCACCAGGTACCTCCAGTGCGCACCACAGGGCTGAGTTGCAGAGAGGTGGTCCAGGCCACGCCCCTTTTTACACCTCTGTGCAACGCAGCTGTGTGGCGCTTACTGGAGGTACCTAGTGGGCTAGTTGGACCCCAGGGACCCTCAGGATTCAAGGGGACTTAATCTCCCAACTTAAAACGGCCACAGGGCTTGTTTGCACACATGTCACCTCAGGCCCCCCTCCCTTCACCACTGTGCAAACGCGCCCCGGGGCGCGTTTTAAGAGGAAGTTTTAATCCTCCTGCCCTATTATGTACTAGGGCCTTACAGAGGAGGTCATGCTAATGACAGGGGTACCCCAACGCATAGTGTTCCCTAGTGTATGGAGGTGTTTTCACTGTATTCTAAGTGTCTTTTAGCATAGCACTGGCTCTAGGCCTGGTTAGTCCGAGTCAGTTACCACCAGTACCCGTATGAAAAAGTTGTGGGCACAGGATGATTTTGCAACAAGGCCTCTTTCTGCTCCTCTGTTGGTTCTTTCTGCACGTCTTGCTTCTTCCTGCTCTTTTCTTCGTCTTTGTGGACTTCTGTTGCTTCTTTCTGCATTTCTTTTGCTTCTTTCTGTGCGTTTTTTCTTCTTTCTTCACATGTCCTACCTCTGTAGGCATAGTTAGAAACTAGCATTTAAAAAACCTTTGAAATTCACTTAAAAAACCATAGGTTTCAGGCACATTATAGTTAGAAATTAGCATTTAAAAAACCT
Organism: Calotriton arnoldi; assembly: GCA_963921515.1. NCBI lineage: Eukaryota > Metazoa > Chordata > Amphibia > Caudata > Salamandridae > Calotriton > Calotriton arnoldi. The sequence goes on from CAWUFW010001962.1 coordinate 1,281,154, forward strand.
TTGAAATTCACTGAAAAAACCATAGGTTTCAGACACGTTATAGTTAGAAATTAGCATTTAAAAAACCTTTGAAATTCACTGAAAAAACCATAGGTTTCAGGCACGTTATAGTTAGAAATTAGCATTTAAAAAACCTTAGAAATTCACTGAAAAAACCATAGGTTTTAGGGACAGTTATAGTTAGTTGGACATTTCACTCGTACAAAACCAGTGAAATTCCCCCGTTATAGTTAGTTCAGCTAACTATAACTCGCGCCCCCGCAATGCACTCCTGATGAGGTCACATATTACATCACTCATGACATGGTCAGTGACATCACTGATGACATCACTGATGACATCTCAAATGACATCACTGATGACATCATCCAGTGACTGTGTGTTTCTGTAAAGTTTAAATATGTTTAATATATATAGGGAAAGGCGTATTGAAGACTGAGTGGGTGTATAAGTATCTGAATGGATGATTTAGTAGGTGCGTGACTGACTCTATAAGTGAGTGATTAAACGTATCTTACTGAATGCATGGGTTAGTGACTAAACAGGGATTGTGTCACTAAAGTTGTCGCTTACTGTAACTGACAAGCAACCCACACTAGTGACTGGAATATGATTTCAGCAGTTGTGTAGCACCTTCAGATTTTTCCAAGGTGCCTCTCATAGGTAACTAGAAACCAAGATATAGTCCCAGATTTACACATTTTTCACACGATGCAGCCAAACAGTCAAACCAGCTGCTCTGCATTACACAAGGGGAAAAACACAGCACAGAGCCATATCTAATAAGATTGGCCTGCTGCTGTCACCTTCTGCACTGGGACTTTAACAAGGTCGCTGTGCACGATGCACAACCTTTAACCATGATGCAGAGGCGAGTGTGTGCTTCCAGTACAATTTGAAAAGTCTAGAACAACTCAGAAGGATCCCACTCATTGCAATTCATCTTTTTTGAAGAATGAACATATAACCTGTTCTTTATGTCTGCTTCAGGTAGGCTCTAGTTTTGATGATAACACGAGTCTGGCAATCTTAGTAGATTAGGCTTTGCATCAAAACCTACGGATTTTTGTGCTGACCCACCCAGTTACCTTCCCTTGACCAAAGTGAATAGAGCAAAGCAGATTCTTTGCAGAAAGGAAAAAGGCACCTTTCTGCACAAAATACCTGCACTGCACCCCTTTGTATCGTTGTGCACTGGCTCAAAACCTTAATAAATCTGGGCCATTCTGTAATCAGATGGGATGGGATCTTTGAAAATAATATGTAAACAAGATGCTGATGATTCAGCACTGCAGCGATCACCACAATTTGAATACTGATCTTCAGATAAATGATCAGTGGCGGCTCGCCGAGGGAGTGGTGTGGGGCGGTGAGGCGAGGTGGTGGGGCAGGGTGGGGGTGTAGTGGACTCGGACTTACAACGGACAGAACTCTCTCTACTGCCCCGCACCACTCCCTCGGTGAGTCACCACTGTAAATGATTAAAGGCATCTCAAGTGAGCCCATGACGTGTTTCAATAGTTAATCTAGTCCTGCTTATTTTCTTTGCATTGTGGCACATACAGTCTTGGATTGATGAAAAGAAATAAAATAAATGAATATTAGAATAGGGAGAATGTAAAGAAAAAGATCGGATGTGGCACACCTCTATGTTGAGGAGGGACTCTATAAAACAGACTTTACTGTCAATCAGTCTACAGGAACATTTGTCAGGGAGAGCAACTGGAGGCAAGGCAAACCAGTGATACAGTCTCCTGCAGAGTAGACATTCCAGATTAATAGGTATCCTTTCTCCATATCCTGTACTTGATTCGTCATGACACTCATCAGAAACTCACCTTGCTGGTAGGTATTGTTATTAAAAGTTAAACAGAGAGCTACACAGAACTGAAAGAGAACAAACAATATGATAACAGAGTGTCTCATCCAGGCCGGTTTATTTTTTTGCATTCTGGGAATTGTAGTTTTGCTTTCATAATCGGGACATGAATATTTCAAATGTGGACATGTGAGAATATACTAATTAAAGGAGGCACTGAATCAGCAGTTGACATCTAACAAGGAAAACAGAGATATTTGTGACTTTTTGAAAAAGTGAAAATGAGTTTACCCGCTCAGGTGAACCAAGCAAATGTATTGATGTAAGTTCATAAGAAAAAACCTGCATATCTTTCTGACGAAACTCCTTCCATCAGGTCAAAATGTATCAGAGGCAGCACCAGCAGTCCATGTCCTGCCTAACAACTTTATTTTTGAACATCGGTTTTGAGCAGTGGTGGAATAGTGGGGTATCCAGCTAGATCCCGGATCCAAAAGCTTGTATTGAGCTCGATCTGGCATCTGGACTGCCAATAGCGCTGTGTCCCTGTGAAATTTGCAGACACCAGGACACAATCTGTGCAACTGTATTGAGTGTGTTCTGTGGTGACAGCAGAAATTGCAGGGGTAAGAGAGGTCATTTATTTTCAGTTAAAGCTGGGACCAACATGAATATCGTAAATAATGGGCTTTCACCACTCCTTCTGTTCATGTCTCATCCTGGCTGGGAGCTAGCTAGAGTCTAACACCTTATTAGAACATTGGAATGTGGAGCACTCCATGAATACAATGGAGTGCTCCGGGCTTCTACGGGCAGATAGAAGCCCGCAGAGCAACATTCCAATGTTGTTTTTGTTCACAGCTGCTGCTGTGAACAAAGGCCTCTCGGGACCCGAGGGGATTTAAACCTCCTCGGGCTCCGAGAGGCCTTTGTTTTTAGTAATTAGAACATTTGTTGTATTCCGGTTTAGGGGTCCGTATATAGGTTTTCCTGAATCATGTCCTTATATAGGCACAATTCGCCTTGCCCTTATTTAGGCATAGAATCCCTGTCCTTATTTAGGCATTAACCGTGCACTCCAAATACAGGCATGGTCACCGACATCCGTCCACCCTAACGTCACACCGAGTTCTTAGAAACCAGACCCTTAAGCTTCGGGAGTTCCCCTAGCACAGGACTATTGATTTCTCCAAGAACTCATCTATTATGTATGAACCGTTATACCTTAAGGGTTCATTCCTGATGTCTTCCTCTGTCCGACTTCACGTCAATGCTAACATTCCTCGACACCTACCAGGTATAAATATACCTTCCCTTGCCCAAGCAAGTTAGAGGAGACCTCGACTTCAGAGGAGCCCGTATCCCGGCCTGACGCACTGAGAAGACGCTGTCATTCCTGCAAGCAGACGAATCCAGCTTCCAGTGTTCTGACTCCCTTCGCGGGGTGTTAGAGTTCCAAGATCCGGCAGGAGATTCCCACCTCTCTCATTCTCAAAGTATGGAGCTGACTAGATCCTAGAGGGACTCTTGGCATACTAGACTTAAACATACTCTTAGTCTACCATACTAGAGAATACTCCACCTACTTCTACTCTTCCCTACACCTAGACTAGGTTAGGTACACTGGGGTAGAACTAGCTTAGAGATGCATCGTATGAGTACTCGCATTTTTAGCTCATGTTATTTATGTACGTGAATATATGCTAAAAGATAATGCTAGCGCAGTATTATTTATTTCTGCTGCTTACGCTGTACATTATTTATCTTGCATACTGTCTTGTGATCATAACAGCACATATCTCTTACACGAGAAACAAGACTGTTCAATAAAACCCTTTTTTATTGAAACGCCCGTCTTTCCTTTCTGTGTAACTCTGCAGAAACTAAGCATGCACGATTGAATGAGTGAAACTGTTATCTATTGTTTCCACGATTCTGAGGCATGTTCCGCTTCTAAAGGGAAACAAAGTTGTCATGTTTTTCGGTTGCCAGAAACTACTCCCTTCTTGTTCTCAAGGAGTTTCTAGTGGCCTCTGAGCTAGCTGGCACAGGTAATTAAGTTTAATATAATCGATAGGGACATACCAACCTTAGTCCTATGTCAAACCTATAGGTTATATTATTCCAATGCGCAGAGCCTATTAGGGAAATAGGAACTACACTACATGGCGCCCAACGGTTTGGTAAGGCAGTAATTTAACGCTAGATACTGAGTAACTCATTCGTGCTTTTCTCAGAGACCCCTACTCACATACTCCATAAGACGTCCGGAGTGGGTAGGGTTAAATATCCGCCATAACTAAATAGGGAAGCACCCTATATATTAGTTGTTTGGTTTGTTCAACGTTGAAGGATACAGTGTTCCAAAATATTGTGCACCTTATCTTTTTGTTTCCTTGAAACTTGTTCTACATTTTTCAAAAACAAAATGCCTGACTCCGACAACGGTGAAGTTGCGGGTCAACCAGCTTTAACAACTTATAACATCACAGGTTTTATTGAAACCGAGGAGGGTGTCATAGACATCAATCCAAACTTAAGAAGAGCCATCACTCTAAAACTTATAAAACACGGCCTACCACCAAGAGGAGGTAGAGCAGTTTTCGTGATAGAGGCACACAAATCCTTTCAGACAGAGGTATTCTATTCATGGGTCATATTTCCTGAATCAAATTCAGTAACAAGACTGTTTCACTTCTACAAAGAAGATGATCCACCAGAGGAATATATTCCTTTCTAGGATATTGAAATTCCACTAACATACCAGGAGCATCATCTCTGGTTTAAAAGCGCCCTAAAACATCATAGAAACATAACCAGGCTTGGTCCACTAGGTAGACCAGGAGCAACATGGCCGATTCTAGCCGGCTACACTCCTCATCCTGACATCGAAATAATGTCAGACGAGGAATTACTTACTCAACTTACAGAGTTAATAAAAATCTACAGACAATTAGTCCAATATGTCATGCGGACTTTCACAGTCCAACCACCATTAACCATTCCAAATCAAACTCCTCAACAGGGGAATACACTAAAAATTACACCACAGACTCTATACGCAGTCATGGGTAAAATGCCCACAAAACGTGAGCAAATTCCATTTTGGATAACTCAAAAAATTACTCAAATCGAAGCAGTATTTCCAAATACTAGCCCGTATGAGAAACACAGAATCCTAACAATCTGTTTCCCGATGGGGATCACACCACAACTGGAAGACTGCACCACTTGGGGCTCAGTCTTTGCTGCCATCTATACTAAAACACATGGTATTCCATCAATTGCAGTAACGCCAGATGTCCTGAAACAAATTCAAAACGAATACGGGGCAAAACCTGCTCTAAATTTAGGTATGAAATTACTGAAAAATTTCGACCAGGTCTCAACAATAATATAATCTAATATTAAAGGGGAGGCAGCAGCAGTGGTGATCCGCCAACGATTAAGGGAATTCGATGTTACGGAACATCAAACTGAGCTACCCAGAATAATAGAACAATCTTATGCAGAATTAGGCAGAGATAGTTTGGGTGGAAGACCAGTGAAGCCGAAACTATCTGAAATCCTGAAAAGGACTCTATTAAACAAACTCCTACATCTTCTAAAAAGAAGTGGGAGACTAATAAACAAAATTCAAATGAGAAACGTTCTCAATCCCGAGGTAGGTCTCCTCAAAAGGAGCCCTCTGAAAGGAGGTATAACCTCAGGAATAGGGATAATTTAAAAAAGCCTGTCAGGTATCAAGATACTGATACACGTTCCTCTCGTAGATTTCAGATCTCGTCACAGACATCGGAAAGAAGAGGACGGTCAGAACATAGAGAAGAACGCGTGAAATCGAAAGACGACAAACACGTTCCGAAAAACAAATCAAAACCTCAATTCTCAAAGAAGAAAGTAGCAGGTCTGAAGAGCAGACATGCCGAGGATACTGAGAACACAACTCAAGAACGGAGAATGGGCTCAGACAATGCTGGACAGTGCAGCAGAAGTCACAATAGCTCGCCAGAACCTGAAAGAACTTCTGGAGATAGTGGACTTGAATGAGTACATTACAGTTGAGACTGTAGACACCAGGGTTAGTACTCCACAAAAGTTATATGAAATAACACTCCGGATGGAGGGAGACATACCTAGACAGGTGAAAGCACTTTTTTGGGAAAAACTTTCAAGGGGCTATGACATACTTCCAGCAGAAAAAGACTGGCCACCACAATTTGTCAGGGAGTGCCCACATGGCGAGGACATTCTTATGCCTGCCTTCTCTAACCATATTCCAATTCATCTAAAATATACTTATGCCAGGAAATGGGCAGTTGCCCAGGCCCCAGCATTATACAAAAATCATGTAGGATGGGATGAGGACTCACCTCACCATAAAATACATCTAAAAATGAACCTACTGCACAGAGGCAGTACCCAATAAAGCAAGAAGCTAAAAACAAGTCAGAGAGATCTTAGATCAACTTGAATACCAGGGGTGATTGAAACATGCACCTCTTCAATGAACAATCCTTTGTTTCCTGTCTCCAAACCAGACAATACATATCGTCTAGTTTTGGATTACAGACACTTAAACACTTGTTCTAAAACTTTTGCAGTACAAAATGCACATAGTACAGCATTAATGAATAACATTGTGCGTAAAAATATAAAACCACATTAGACAGCTCAAATGGTTTCTTTTGTCAAAACATAGCACCTGGAAGCAGGTACTTAACAGCTTTCTCAATAATGGGGACCCAGCGTCAATTTTGTCGACTCCCACAAGGGTTCAAGAACAGCCCGGGGTTATTCTCAGCGAGAGTAACGGAGTTACTACAAATTTATGATAATGAGGCATTGTCATTTGTCGATGACATCTATCTGACAGAAGATGACTTGGACAAACACTTGAACAGGGTGAGCACCATTATACTGGGCTTCGCCTCTGAGGGCTACAAATTCAACTTCAAAAAGTCCAGAATTGCCCATCTCAATGTCCTGTTTCTAGGATATGAGCTTTCAAGTGAAGGCAAGAGCTTGGCATCCAACTTTTTAGAAAGGTGTGCGCTGCTCCAACCTCCAAAGACGCTTAAAAATTTACAATCCATCCTGGGTTTCCTAAATTTTGGAAGAACTTACATTCTAAATTACGCAGAAAGGGTTAAACCTCTCTACGCATTAATCAAACCTGATTTTTCAATCAAAAACTGGACACAGGAACACACAGAAATCTTGCGTTCACTCCAAGCTAACATGTTAGCAACAAATCACTTACAAACACGCGTAAGTCAACGCAATTTAGTGATCCGAATAATTTTGGGTCAATAAGGGTTCACCTACTTAACATTTAATGAGGGTGAAAAAGTACCAATTGCATACAAATCACACTTGTATACACAAGCAGAAATGCGCTTCACTTCAACAGAAAAAAGTCTGACAGCAGTTCAAACCGCTGTAGCAAAAGAAAGAGCTCTAGCCCAAGGGAAACGCATTATTGTCGTAACCCCAGTTCCGGCCTTAGAGGCTGTAACTAAAGCAAGCATTCCAAATGCAAAAGCATTACATCCTAGATGGATACAATGGGTTAATTCTCTTGCTGCAACAGATGTTGAATATGTTTTTGATCCTGATTTAAAAACACAAGCATTCCTGCAATATGAACATGAATGTCCTCTGCCTACTGAGATTCTGCCTCTCGTTCAGTACGAATTTATAATTTACACTGACGGATCCGCACAACCCGCAACAGGGAGTAAGCAAGCTTACAGTGCAGCGTGCGCAATCGTTAAAGGTCGCATGCGCGATGGCAACTTCAGACCTATGGTCACAAAAACCCCATCTCTAGGAGATTGCACAGCTCAGCGAGCTGAACTACAAGCATTCAAACGGGCACTTGAAAGTACAGATCGCGAATTCCCCACACTCATAGTGTGCGATTCTTTCTACTGTGTACAGTCGTATAATGAATATATACAAACTTGTCTTGAAAACGGGTTCAAAGATGCAAAAGGTGGCACAATAAAGCATAAAACACTTTGGGAACAAGTAGTTCAGTTAAAAGGCGAACTACCTAAGGCTCACGTGATCCATACACTGAGTCATCAACGTGATTGCGTTCACGTTGCAGGGAATTCATTGGCTGACGAAGCCGCAAAGGGGGCTGTTCAGACGGCTTCCGTAGCTGCGATCACTCGTTCAAAAACGAAAATAGACAGTGAGATAATGTTGGCTGTCAATGCTACGAGCAAAGGCAGTGGTGCAGCGTTACCAACAAAGTTTCCACTCAAGTACTCTTATGTAATTGATGCGAACAACGTTCCTTTTGCTCGAATCCCTGGAGTGGGGGATAGGGTAATTCCAAACAAGGAACGCAGATTAGGACTAATCCTAGCAGCACACGAAGGGATAGCCTCTGCCCATGCAGGCATTTCTGCAACAGTATCTTTACTAACACAAAGATATTGGTGGCCTGGCATTAGAAAACAGACCAAGAACTATGTTCTGGAATGTGAAATTTGCCAACAGATGAAAGTCTCCACAGTGAAACGTCCTGCGCAGACACCCCTGTTAATTTCAGACAAACCATTAGCTTGTGTTTACCTGGACCACTGCGGTCCCTTGCAAAGGGACGGTAACTATAAATATATCATGGTCGCAGTGGATTCTTGCTCTAGGTTCCTATGGATATGGCCTCAGCGCTCGGCTGACGCTCGAACTGTTATAAAAGATTTGCGAGTCTTTATCGGCACATACGCAATAGGCACGCTACATTCTGACCAGGGCCCTGCGTTTAGCTCTCGAGCTTACAAAGACGCCATGGCCAGTCTGGGCGTTGCATTGCGGTACTCCTCTCCGTTTCATCCTGAGGGAAATTCTGTTGTGGAAAGGAAAAGCTGGGACATAAAGCAGTCTATAACAGCTAGGGTATTAGGTTCGGGTGATGGGTGGGTCAAACATCTTTATGGGGTCCAACGCTCATTAAACAACTTGCCAAGAAGTTCTCTAGGGGGGTCACTCCATAAGAGGTCCTATTTGGGACAAGAATGTGGGTGCCCAATCTGGAATGCAGTGGCACAGTGGTGGAAAATAAACCCTGTGATATCAAAGATCATTTGACTGTTTTACAGGACTTAAATGAACTAAGAATGAAATAAAGCAACGTATTCCTGCAGCCAACCACCACTGGGGAAAAACCTGCGGTCCCAGCAAGGCCTGTCTGGATTCCAAAAGTTGGGGATCTAGTCAGAGAGAAAATTGCGGACAAGAAGGAATTTGGACCTTCATACAGACAACCTGTACCTGTCCTAGCCATACACGGAACAAGAACAGTACTTCTGCCGCCCCTTGCTGGAAAAAAGGAGAAACGATTTGTGTCCATTGACCTCATCAAACCACAGTATGTGGCCAATACTAAATAGTAGGCCTTGTGGACTCCGACCTAGTAGCAGACACACTCCTCTCGCTACTATCCAAGAGGTTCAGACTGAAAGACTGATAACCATCGAGAATTCAGCAGTAACAGATGAAGAACTGAGCAACAATGATATGGAACTCATCCCTCTTGAAACACAAGTAACAGTTCGTCCAAATACACCTGTCTATACCAATGTAACAAGTGATCAACTGGTCCCAGCAATTTCTACAAATGCTGATGCAATTCCAACAATTGACAGAACTGCTTCTGGCTACTTCATTAACTTTGATACGTTTTCTGAGGATCCGAGTGAGCCCGAAACGTCGCCAGCATCAAAAACTTTTAAACAGCAAGTACAAGACTTTTTGCATTTTTTGAAAAAGACTTATCTAGTTTCACCATGGATTGAACTTTGGGTTATTTCTGGAATATTTTTCTTCCTGCTTTGGCTAGCTTTGGTTATGACTATGAGCGTGCTTATAAATGGCAGATACATCCATTTGGACATTGAAAGAAAAGAAGTGAACTTACTTTTGACACCTCACAAATCATCCCATCGTGAAACAAGAGACTTGTCTGCAGTGAACATCACAGCCGTTCCTATACAGGATGGTATAGTGTGGGACAAAACAGATTTCGATATCTTTGGCCCGACGGAACATTTGAACATTCCACATTTATTTAAGATTTCACTAAGTGATTTTGTTTCATCTAGTACCTTTTCTGATGATTGGGACTTTGAAACTGTAAATAATATAATGTTTGACCTTGAAAAATCTGCTGCATTTTCTAATAATGAATATTTAGAGGGTTCATCAGACTATGAACAGCTGTATTGCTATAACCACTATGGTCATCATGTTTTGCATAAATCTGCAACACCTAGAAATGTGTTTATGTTTAACCAATGGGAGCATTGTCCTACACCACCAAAAGGTAGTTCAAAAACATTTTCTAGAAAGTTTCCATATTTTTCAGGATACAATGCATCAGATCCAGAAACATTTTACTATAGAAATGTAAACAAAACAGGACTGAAAATTATGTTAACAAATACAAAACTGATTTACTCTGCAGAATTTATTGCCCAACTGTCTAGACAGGGTTTTGACTTATGGAAAGACACAATAGACACAAAATCTGTCTGGGGTACTAAAGATTGGCAAGTGCAGGGGATAGAAGCTTTATTTAGAGCCTGTATCGTCCCTCCACAAATAATGTTTTTGAATGACACGGTCCAACAAACGTCTTGCCTTGGGTTAGCCAAGATTAAAGACATGAAAACTCCTTCTGTACCAACACCTGCAAGTGATAACAATACACAGGCAGCGGTTACAGTTGACACCATACTAAAACTCAACAGAACAAATCCTGATTGGAGAAAATGGTTGATCTGGCCCACAGACACAAAAACTGTCAAGAGAGATTCCTGAATAAAACACAGGGGTTTACTATTCATAGGCCAGACCCAAGATACGTCCAAAGACAGCATCCGGGGGTAGTAACAACATACAGTGTAGAAAAATTATGCCTCGATTGGCTGCAAAAATCTACACTTAAGGATGTGAAACAACACTTATCTTTACTTAAAGAAGACGCAGACCGTAGGGAATTCTTGCTTGGACCAACAAAACCGCGTCAAAAACGTTTCATATATGCCGGCATCTATGCTGCTTATAATGAAGCATGGAAGGTGTCACAGATGGAGGCCGCAGAACGAATACGTAAACTTGATCGTATTAATTTAGAGAAAACTCTCTCTGTGGTCGACAATGGGTTAACAACTTTGTCCTCCAGAATTTATTCATTGGACAGTATTGTATCCTCTGCTATCGACATACTGGAACAAGATTTAGCCATGTTACAGCAAGGCCAGTCTCAGTTACGTTCTATTATGTTATTAAGCTGGACGCTGCAATCTTTGCGTGCGGGCTATGTGCCTTGGCGTTTTATCAACACGTCAGCTCTGTTTGCAGAATACAGCCTAACTGATAAACAGATCGAACTGGCACAAAGGGGAGCAAAGTATACAGTACTGAGCATTGAAAAACTTGAAAAATTACCATTCACAGTGGCAGAAAAATCAGCTACAGAATGGCTTACTCATGGCAAAATTAGTCTACCTGTGACTACTTTCCAGTTTCAGTATTGCCTTAAACAGATGCAAGCAGGCAAATATGAAAGGTTGGGTGAAGAATACTTTAAGACAACCTGGAAATTACCTTACACCTAAAGATGTTGGAGTTGGGATCGTGAAGTGTTTCTAAGCGGTACACACTGTGAAAGTGCACTAAGTGGTTCACTGATTTGTCAGGACATTTCTTTACACGGGGCTTGTAATGGTTCTGTGGCAAACTTGTCCTGCCACCAGCAGGGTACACCAGCTGCTGTGATTAATCCAACGTTTGGACAACTTTCTAATGGGAGTTACCTCATGTTGAATGATCAGAGTTGCTGTGGCATGTTGCCAGGCATCCCATATCTAGTAATGGTCAACTCCAGGGTCACTTGCTGTATGCAATATTGCTTGCCCCAATAGACACAGTCAGGGAGTCGCCTCTATGGCCTTCGTTGAATGTCTCTTTTATTCGATTTGATACTTTAAGCAGAATGAAAGCCATGCTTATACAACAATAAGTGCCTTTGACCTTGGCCAAAGAAACCTATGATCTACAAGTTGCAAGGACTTCGGCTGAGATACAAGCTTTAATTCGTACAAACTGCCCTATACATTTCGTAGAAATGATAGGACGTATCTTTAAAATGTCAGATACAAGCGGAATTGTACATGTATTTAAGAACATCTGTTCCGGACTATTAGCACCTTTCCAGGCTGTCCTCAGAATCATCCCAAACTTCGCACATTCGGTGTTTGGTGGTGTGCCGTTAATTCTAGCACTTGTTGCAGGAATTCTGTTTCTATTCCTCCTACTACGCTATGGCAAGCCTCTTCGCCAACATCACTCCGAGCAATGTGGAGAGAGCCCTCCTTGAACGGAAATGCCGTGAGCGAATAGTACAGCTTTTGGGCATGCCTCGTCTACGGGAACTTAATACAACGTGGTTCCTGTCATTCAGACCAATCTGGCAAGATTGCATCTTACCTGTTCTACGCTGCCTGTTTTGCGGTGAAGAATGCGTGCTAGACACCTGTCTAACACTCCCATCAGTCATGCCAACGGATATCGATACTCTGCTGGACCCGATAATGGCCCATGCTGTGTGTTGTCCCCAGCGGCTTCCAATCCTGATGGCGGCATTCATTACGATCTCACAGACGCTTCCGACTGCTGCTGAGGTACAAGATGGATCAACGGGCACACAGGTAACAACGGACGCGAACATTGCTGTGGCATCCTCTGCTGACGGAGATGCTTCACATCTCTGTGCAATTCACCTCCTGAACGAGGTGTTCCAAATGTCACCGACTACGGTGGATGATATTTTGGCTACGGACATAGATGATCTAATGTTTACGCCAGACCCATACACTGACTTTGATTTGGCTCACAGTGTACCAGGGCAACAATGAAAATTTGGCCTTCATATTTCTCAGAACTTGGAACTTTTCCCAGAATTGAACTTTTTTCATTTTAAAATTTTTTGAAATGACATGGCAAATGAACAATCTGCTTACATTAGAACTAGTCTTATAAAACGGACTTCTTTGAATACTTCCAGGGACACATTGTCACCTTACTTGTCTAAAAATGTCATTTACTTCCATGATATGCAATGGCTTTGATTGTAAGAACTTATCGACCATTTCATCATATGTATATATTACTGTTTCATTCACGTTGCATTCCACTTCCGTTATATGCTTAGAATGAAAACAATGCTTTAAATGTACAGTACCTATGGCATTTCAACAGTTTTAAGCTTCTTTTAAAATGTTTTTAGAAATGTTTTTAGTAATATGTGGTACTCAATTTTATGTTTAGCATTTAAATGTTTAGCATTTAGTATTATCGTTCACTCGAAGATGGAGTGGGTGTTGTATTCCGTTTTAGGGGTCCGTATATAGGTTTTCCTGAATCATGTCCTTATATAGGCAGAATTCGCCTTGCCCATATATAGGCATAGAATCCCTGTCCTTATGTAGGCATTAACCGTGCACTCCAAATACAGGCATGGTCACCGACATCCGTCCACCCTAACGTCACAACGAGTTCTTAGAAACCAGACCCTTAAGCTTCGGGAGTTCCCCTAGCACAGGACTATTGATTTCTCCAAGAACTCATCTATTATGTATGAACCGTTATACCTTAAGGGTTCATTCCTGACGTCTTCCTCTGTCCGACTTCACGTCAATGCTAACATTCCTCGACACCTACCAGGTATAAATATACCTTCCCTTGCCCAAGCAAGTTAGAGGAGACCTCGACTTCAGAGGAGCCAGTATCCCGGCCTGACGCACTGAGAAGACGCTGTCATTCCTGCAAGCAGACAAATCCAGCTTCCAGTATTCTGACTCCCTTCGCGGGGTGTTAGAGTTCCAAGATCCGGCAGGAGATTCCCACCTCTCTCATTCTCAAGGTATGGAGCTGACTAGATCCTAGAGGGACTCTTGGCACACTAGACTTAAACATACTCTTAGTCTACCATACTAGAGAATACTCCACCTACTTCTACTCTTCCCTACACCTAGACTAGGTTAGGTACACTGGGGTAGAACTAGCTTAGAGACGCATCGTATGAGTACTCGCATTTTTAGCTCATGTTATTTATTTACGTGAATATATGCTAAAAGATAATGCTAGCGCAGTATTATTTATTTCTACTGCTTACGCTGTACATTATTTATCTTGCATACTGTCTTGTGATCATAACAGCACATATCTCTTACACGAGAAACAAGACTGTTCAATAAAACCCTTTTATTGAAACGCCCGTCTTTCCTTTCTGTGTAACTCTGCAGAAACTAAGCATGCACGATTGAATGAGTGAAACTGTTATCTATTGTTTCCACGATTCTGAGACATGTTCCGCTTCTAAAGGGAAACAAAGTTGTCATGTTTTTCGGTTGCCAGAAACTACTCCCTTCTTGTTCTCAAGGGGTTTCTAGTGGCCTCTGAGCTAGCTGGCACAGGTAATTAAGTTTAATATAATCGATAGGGACATACCGACCTTAGACCTATGTCAAACCTATAGGTTATATTATTCCAATGCGCAGAGCCTATTAGGGAAATAGGAACTACACTACACATTCTCCCCTCTGGGGCGGAATGTTCTACTAGCCTTAGAGCCCTCCTAGCGGGCTCTACTGCCATTAAAGGCCTACTCCCTTTAAAGCTTGATCAGGCCTTTAATGGCTGCTAGAGCCCTCTAGGTCGGGCTCTATGACTATATTAGAAAATTGGAATGCTGACCACTCCATAGAAGACAATGGAGTACTCCAGGCTTCTAATGGCTGGTAGGAGCCCGGAGCATCAACATTCCAATGTTTGTTCACAGCAATAGCTGTGAACAAAGGCCTCACAGAGCCCGATGGGATTTCAACCCACTCGGGCTCTTTGAGGCCTTTGTTTTGCAAATTAGAACATTCTGCAGTCTAGGGGAGAAATGTTCTAATAGCCTTAAAGCCCTCCATTGCGGGCTCTACCGGCCATTAAAGACCCGCTCCCCTGTTAAAAACCTTCGCCTTCGGCTCAGGCCTTTAACACTGGAGTGGTCCTTCAATGGCCGGTACAGCCCCCTATAACAACAGTGCCATCAAGGAAACACAGACTATCAGCTTGTAGTCACTTTAGAAGTATTTTAGAGGGTAGACAGAGCAGAGCACTTACCTTGTTCTCCCTGGCAGGACGAGAGGTTATGGATAGAAACAGGAGCAGCAGTGGTCATAACTAAAAACCTGAAAAAAGAGCAAGCAAAAGTTAAGGGCAGGACATGGACAGGCAGACTGGAAGGATGGTGAAAATGGAAGGGAAATTTGAGGGGAGGACAGCAATTTAAAGAAAAGAAAAGGAAGGAGAAACACTAGAGAAGGGGGAAAGAAAGAAGGATAGGATGCCAAAGGCAAAGAGGGTAGAAAAGAAGGAAAAGGTACTTTTGAGGAGGAAAAGCAGAATATAGGAAAGTGAGTAAAAGATGAGGATGCAGAGAAGATGCCAAGGGAAAATGCAAACTGCCTAGAGTAACTGCCTAGAGTAACTACAGCAATAAGGCAGCTTCTGACTGTAACAAGGACACATACAGAGACTGGTGGTTTCACACAGGAGAAGCCCAGGAACTGAGGACAGTTTGTGGACAGATTCAGAGAGGCTCCTAATGGGCTCGCCCAGATGATCATAGTTGCGCTGTTCAGCTCGTCCAATAGTAATGGCAAGCCAGATTTCAAATGATTGAAAACATATCACAACTTAATTTTCTGTATTTCTATGAGCATGCTTGTATTCATATCTGTATTGTAATCTTCACTACAAAATGGTTAGAGCTTGCAAACATAAATAATTGTGAAAACAGCCATTAGAACGACACAAAATTCCAAATATAGTTTCTTAGTATAGTATTGGGTGGAAACTCTAATGATTTGCTTTAATGTGTTTGTTGTTGAGCGCGCAGTATAATAACTTGCTAGGTAAATGAAAGGGAAATACAGCAGATCGTTTGAGCAAGGAATCTTCCATATATCTTATATGATGTTTTTTGTAGATACATATTAAGAATTATATCTAACACATATACAAATTCATATCATATATTTAAAAAGATGACCCAGGGCACATCTTCCCTAAAGACAAGAGTTCCATGTAAGGTTAGACATAAAATCCACTAAATATGATTTGCAATGCTATACAGCTAAGGAATTATCAGGAGAATTATAATTTTCTGTATTATGCTGACATATAACTTTCTATTACCATTTTTCTGTTCGTCTGATGATGGATGAATGCCTTCTCTCTTTCTGGGGGAATTCTTTTTGAAGCAATCTGTCTATCCAGCTCTGTTTTGCCTACTTATCCAGGAAGGAGGGCTTTTGTATGCTTCATGATATGTTAGTTCACTCAGAAGGAAAAGAAAATGGGTTAAATAAAACGAGAAATATTATACTGAAGATTTATGAAATTACACAGATAAGCCATGCTCTTAAATCATGGCAATTGTATCATCACATGTGAACTAAAAATCATAGGTGTGTGTGTATCTAACACATCACTACAGTAGACTATGACCAAGAGGTACGTGAATTAGGTGTAGTCTTTTTTGTGGATTAAAAATTGGGGCCCTCATTTATGAGAGCTGACACATTGCTGTAGCGAGGCAGCGAAGTTTCAGAAAAAGGTGCACTGCGGTACGACAGTTCTAAACGTCATGGATGCACCGAATTTATGGTATGGCACACCTTGTCATAAGGTCTGAATGTGCATCAAAAAAACAGATGCATCCGCAGGACGGCTGCCACAGAGAAAGGTGCTGACTGTGCACCCAAATAATGCTAGCCTGCTTTCCGGGTAGTAAAGCTAAGCTTACGTGGCGCAAAGCAGCTGTGCGCCACATTAGAGTGCGTCATGCGCCAAAAATACCTTAAAAAAGTGATGCATTTGAAAAAACTGTTTTACCTATACCTCAAAAAGAAGAGATGGAGCAGGCAGCAGGCTGCAGCAGTCAGGGTAACAACCCCAACAACCCCAACACCAGATAGGGTGTCCAGACAGAACTCCAGGGGTAGAGAAACAGTAATTTCAGTGAGGAGGAGAAACAAATTCTAATAACAGAGATGACAAAGCATGAACTTGAACTCTTGTTCACCTCAAAATTGCCATAGTGAACATGATTAACAGTGTAGGGCAAGCTAAATGGACAGTGCCAGAGTTCAAGAAGTGCAAGCATGATTATAAGCGTGGGACTAAGGCGAAACTGGCCAACAACCTGAGGACAGCCAAGCGGACTGGAGGAGGAGGATCTGAGGACCAGGAGTAGCTGGATGCCTTGGAGGAGCAGGTGCTATCGGTCATCCCAGCAGAGTTGGTGGCAGGAGAGCCAGGACAGGACAGTGCTGTCAGAGGACCAGGAAGATCTACAGGGTAAGTGGCATCAAGGGACAATATGGTTCAAAACGTAATTCTGTGCAGCACCGCAACCTACGTTCCTGTGCTACACTGTGCTGTGTGCAAGGGAAAGTGCAGGAATCTCTCACTTGTTAATTCATACATCACATAACTGTAAGTCATACTGCCCAGCTACATGTTGCATGTCACAATATTGTTAATGAACACAAATGAAGTGCAATCCATGTTTATGTTTTGCATTATGGATGAAGGTACATCCCAAAATGCAGATGGGAAATACATACATACCGACAGGTCCACCAATCTCAAGTCACAGGAAGTAAATCCAGTGCCGTAACGAAACTTGTGGGGGCCCCCCTTCAAAATGCATGGAGGGGGCCTCCTATGCTCCCGACCCAGTCAGGAACTCTCAGGCCTGCCCGTGCATAGTGCCGGCGGCCCTCCCTGGAGGTTGAGGCCCTCCCGCACTGCGGGCTATTGTTACACAACTGAGTCAATCACATCGGCCTCTCGTGAGATGGCAGACAGCCTAGCTACAACGCTAACATCCTTGCACCATGGTGAAAGGGTGCCTGTGTTGGGCTTAGTTAGCTAATCCAGGCCTGGCACAGGGCAAGAAGTGAAAATAGAAGGTGTTATGTGATATATCTTACATTTCTCGCAATCTGAGTGCAAACATAGCTGTGGCTCAGGGAGACTATCTGATCTGCACTGTGTGACCATGACCATTATATGGCCCTCTGCTGACGCTCACAGGACATCATGTGGAGTATACTGTTGCCACATATGTAAGACAGAAACCAACATCATTAAGTGCAGGACACACACTATTTGGTACAACACTCACTTTGGTCTGTGTCAGAGGGTCTGTGGCTGAACACACTGTAGCAGCACACACAATATATGCAAGTGCACATTGCTGACTTTCTGTTCTGTGTATCTGCACAGGCACACGTGTTCGGCACATGGTGTTATCATGCAAAAAACTTTCAGAAAACATGATGTAGGTCTGGGATGAATGCGTCACACACCAATAGACCTTTGGAGTAGGTGAGTGAGCCGTTAGTCATTACTGCAGTGAAACATTGTTAAATAGTCCATTTAACTTGTGATGTTTACAATATGCTGCCATTCACACATGATCTCTGTCTTACTCCTATCAACATTAGTAGCAGTACATCTGCTCTGAGGGCAGGCCTTTGTGTTTGCCACCTGGTCCAAGCATACTGCATTCCCTGACACAGGCATATGTAATGGCACACACTTAACTTACATTTTACTTTTGGGTGGATACATGATGTGTGATCCGCTCATATGTGCACTTGTACACTCAGGTCAGAGGAACACAACTCTTTCCAATGCAAAGATAAGTTCACATCAGAATCCCTCCATGTGACCATGTGCCAATACAGTTTTGTTTGCCTTGACATCCCAGTATTCTTCAGGTGTTCAGATGTTGACATGTAACCTATCCAATGTCATACTGCTCTGGCTATTTACTCACTGTATAATGGCCTCTGCTTATATTGTCTTTTTACAGGCCTTTGTTCCTCATGGCATTGCTGAGCAATGCATGGCAAATGTGTACTTTATCTATTGTAGCATGACGTGGTATATGTGACAATGTAGCCAGGAAATAATTCACATGTGCTGTGTTCTGTGGTAAGTCACACATGCATGTACGCATTCTTTTTTTTCTTTGTCCTCATTTCGCCAACTTTCTTGCTGGTATAGCTCTCATCCCCACAATGGGGGAGGATAAACCTGTCCCGCAAAGAATAATGCTGTTTCCACGTTCATCCCCCTCCTATAGAAACAGAGGCGGAGGAGAGCTGGGACCTCCAGCATATATGGCTTAATCATTGGACCCACCTATTTGTTGTCTCCAATTTACATACGGTGCCCAGACCCTCTCTAAGCTTTTGGCATTGCAAGCAATATCCGCCTGGCTTGTATATTTAATACTTCTAAGGCAATCAGCAATGAGTGGGGGGTTTTCCAATTTCCAAAGCTTGCATATCTCCCATCTCGCCAACAGGATCACATAGAAGACAAATTTGATTATGATGGAGTTTACTAGTACACATGCTTCTGGATGCAGCCCAAAAAATATAAGTTGAGAGCTTACCTCTATCTGTTGTCCAATCACCTCAATCTTAGGACACTGCATAAACATATGCACATTGTCTGCCAATGAAGACATACACTTCGGACAGCCATATGCTTTCCCGGTTACTCTTGAGAGCTTGGCCGGAGACCAGTATACCCTGTGGGTAGTAAACAGGTGATTTATCTTAAGTGAGGCGGGTTTCACCACTGCACGTAGAATGGAGAAGGATTCTTGCCATATTTGCTTTAGATTTCCTTCCTTGTCTCCCTCTTCCACATATTGGTAATGTCTTACAGGCTCTTATCGTCTGCCTCCAAAAAGGCCCAATACCAGATTGAAACTTCCTTCTTTAGTGGGCCAGTTCTCATCGCCTATTCTAGCCAATGGCTCATCTTCCTCTTCAGCCCATTCTTGAACAGCCCACCATTAACATAACTGATATTATTTAAATCTCGTTAGCTGACCCATGGTACAGTTTCATAACACCTCCCAGCCCTCGAAACTTGATCCTGTTCTGAGATCTGCCCAGTAGCTTAAGCCCCAGATTTTAGGGGTTGAATAAGCTGGTCTACCAAACTTTATGGAGTGCCCGGGGAGTCACAAATTGGTGCTGAGGATGAATAGTATGGTATACCCAACCTCCTCCTAAAATATGACCATGTTCTTAAGGTAGTTTTCAAAACCTTCAACCTGACCTTTTTGAAATATTTCGGGTCCCCATATTTAAACAGAAAGTGACGCTGACCCAAATCTCCCAGCATTGCCTCAAATATTCTCCCCATTGGTGAGCTATCCGGCCTATTAGTTAACATACGGAAATTCTTTAAGTGGAAAGCGTGACAATATATGAGCAGATCCAGGAGAGAAATCCCCCCCACCTCCAGCCTTCTCCTCAGTTTTTTCCAAGCAATCCTGGGTCCCTTTGTTGCCCAAATAAAACTACCCATTTTTCCCTGGAGCATAGCTATATCCTCCCACGGAAATGTTAATGGTATGGAATTGAAAAGGAACATGATTTTGGGAAGAATAATCATCTTAATAAGAATAACTCTACCATATGTATTTAATGGTAAATTGGCCCATCTTACCAGAAGCCTCCCCACCTCCTGACTCACTTTTTTCCAGTTAACTCTAGGAATATCATCGAGCCTCTGTGTTATTAAGATGCGAAGGTATCTCATTTGGGATTTTGCCCCCCGGCTACTATTTCCCTGGTTCCAATCCATGATTTCAGTTTTTATCAACATTTACCTTATAACCCGATATCTTGCCAAAGTTCTCCGTCCTCACCATCAGATTGGGAATTGCAACTTTTGGGTTGGTGGTATCTAACACCATGTCATCCAAATATATAGAGCTAATTTTGCCACTAACCCAGCTGACTTGAAGTGGATTATAGTGGGGTCTGCTCTTATCTGATGTGCTAGGGGCTCAATATACAAGTTAAAAAGAAGAGGAGACAGGGGGCAACCCTATTTTGTGCCCCTGGTGATGTGGAACCAATCAGAGAGCTCCCGATTAACCAGCACCCTGGCTTTGGGCAGGCAATAGAGATTCTGCACGGCCATTATTACATTCTGTGGGAATCCAAAGCTTTTAAGGGTTTCCCAAAGATACACCCAGTGTACTCGATCGAAAGCTTTAGCCGCGTCTACGGCCACTATAGTTAGAGGCAATTTTTGTGCTTCCGCCATGTCAATGACCCCATCATCAGATATGTAAGCTCATTTAGCTGCCTCCCTGGAATAAAACCTCTCTGATCAGCGTGTACAATGCCCTTGATCATCTGCGCACTCTTGAAGCTACTATCCCTGAGAAGATCTTATAATTGGTATTCAAGAGCGATATTGGTCTATATGAATCTGCTCTTGCCGGATCTTTATCCGGTTTTAAAATCAGGACCACTATTGCCTCTGACCAGATTACAGGCGCTCCCTCACCCCCTACATATATCGCATTAAATACATCTTTAAGAAAGGAGATTAATTTATCAATAATTTGGGTTTGGAGTTCTACTGGGAGGCCATCTGGACCAGCCGATTTCCCAGCACTCATTTTCCTACATTGTGCCCTAATCTCATCCTCAGAAATGTCTGCCTCTAAAATGTCCCTTTGCTCCCTCGTTAATTTCGGAAGCTCGAACTCCCTTAACCAGGCCACTATACACTGCTTTCTTGGTTGTAGATCTTCTCTATATAAACTCCTCATATAGCTCCAAGCTTCCCCTCTGATGTTTGCATTTGTTTTTAGGAGGACCCCTGTCTCTGTGTTCATCAGATTCAGTATCGAGTTCCTGGCTCTATCAGTCTTAACCTTCCATGTCAAAAGCGAGCTACACCTTTCGTCGTAAGAAAAATGCTGGAGCTTACTAACTTTCCATCAATCCTGTATTCTTTTACCCAACTGAGTTTTGTATTCTGCCTGCAGGTCTTCCAATTCCCTACGGAGCGCTGTACCCTAACGGTTCCCTCAAGGGAGGCCTTCTCAAGTTCGCTTTCTTTAACCTTAATTTTTGTGATTGCCTCCTTATCTCTCAACCATACAGCTAATCTCTTACCCATCATAGTGGCACTTATTTTTGCCCTTAAGTATGCTTTAAATGCATCCCAGACAATTTGTGGTTTTGTAGAGTCACTGTTAAAGTGAAAAAAGTCAGCTGTCTTATCCGCCAAGTCAAGTACCACCTCCACATCTAACAAGATTGTCCTATCCAGGGTCCACCGTCTTTGCCCCAGTTGTTGTTGATGATTTTCTAAATACAGGACCATCGTAGAGTGATCAGAAAGGACTGCGGGGGCATGAGTTACAGCCTCAACCTCACCATTCAATTCCTGATCCACCCAAAAATAATCTATACGAGAGTGATGGCCATACATTTTGCTATAAAATGTGAAACCTCTGGATGCCCCCATCCTCCATCGCCAAATATCTACCAAATTAAGTTTGATCATCATGTTTTTTAAACTGGATAGTGTCTCAGGGGAGCTAACATATTTTACCCGCAGCCATGTTCCCCTCGCCCATGTATGCATTCTTGACAAGCTACAGCTTTTACATGTCTGAATGAAACTAGGCCTTTGTCCATGACAAATGTCACTAATATTCTATGATGGTATCTGCTACGACATTACTTACACCAAAATGCTGTCATTCTGCATGGTAACACATTATTGAGATTCACAACAATGTGAAGTACTTCTCAGGTATGGCAATGGTGGATTGTGTTCCTAACTACACTGAGTGCCAGCTGTTGTATTCTTTGCTGCTGCACAACACATCAAGACTGCTAGCTGTGCATTGCTCAAGTGCAAGGGAGAGTAATGAACAATTTGGAATAGCAAATGTGGCATACCTTTCCCTGTACCTTTTGGTGCAGCACACTGCTTCGCATTGCATTTCTGTATATGTGAAATTGATAGGTGAGATGCATGGCCCCATGTTGCTCAGCAGGTCTGATGACATGATTATTACAATTTGAGGCCTACTTCTATTTGAGGAGATGTTGGTGTGCTGAAGTATACTGGGACTGTGACATAAACACCAACACCAATAATGGATTCTAATATTTATTCCTATTTTGGACCTTCCTATTATGTTTGGACATTCTGTCCATCAAAGTACATGTACTTTAAGAGAAGAAATTCTGCACAATGTGGGTTCGTTGCTGATTCCCAGCCACTGTATTTTGGATCCCCCCTCCATCCTCATCCTCCTCCATTGGGTCCTGCTCATCATGGTCCATATCCCATGGGACATTTGTCCAGTCACAGATGTTGTGAAGAACGGCACATATTAGGATGATCTTGCATACCATAGGGGGTGAGTATAGCAATCCACCCCCGACATGTCCAGGCATCTGAACCGTGACTTCAGCACACCAAAGGTTCTCTCCACAATGTTGCGGGTCTTGACCAGTGCCTGGTTGTAGTGTCATTCCGGCTCAGTTTGGGGATGCGCTATTGGGGTCATGACCCATGGCTGGAGACCATATCTTTGGTCAGCTGAAAGTTGAACAGAAATTAACACTTTCAACGCTTTTGCTCTCTGTTACAGCTACATTCCTGTCCATGTGTGTGATGTGTACTGAATGACTCAAGCACATTTATTATGGTATTTCACAATATGTGTTACTTAGACAGTTGGCCATAGGTTTACACATGTCTCTTACAGTTCTCTGTGTAATAGCAAATGATGAGCAAGGCCTGAAACATTGAACACTTTTACATCCTGACTTCCATGTTTATCCAGTTGTTTACTGAGATGGGTATTCAGATATATTCCTGATCAATCAATGTTATGTGCACACATTACATCTGTGAAGTGACAGATTATTGATCAGATATTTGTTTAGTTGGTCCTCCCTAGGGAGGTTGAGACATTGCCAACACATTAAACACTCACACATACAAATGTCTATGTTAAAACACAGATTTGGTTTGTGGCCTACATGACATTGGCATAGCCGTTTCATAGTTCACTTCCTTTACAATGTGATTTTGTTGCATACACTTGGAGCAGTTTAATCATGTCACATGGATTGTTATGCTATATCTTGTCAGCATTTGATGTGGAGAAATAAAATATTCAGGCTCAATGTAGCTTGTCAACAATTCTCATTCAAAAGCAGATGTAACTGAAATGTTGCTGGCTGTGCAATCCACAAGCATGTAAGCAGATAATTAGTACTGGCTGTCAAATTTGAAAACCAAAACATATTCATAAATAAAAATTCCTACAAAACTCATTGAAAAAATGATAATAACTGAGACATACTCAGAAGAAGGAAGTAAAATGAGTAGGAGCTAGTGGACCTACCCATAAAAAATGTAATGAGGGTTTGGATGAGTAATCGCTAGTGTTCAAAGGAACTGTAGTAAGTCCTTGGTGCATCCTGTAAAAAATATATCAGAAAACTCTCCTAACTAAGGTGCAACATTGCTTTTGTAAATATGAGTCTGAACTCAAGAATTGATAAGCATTAAATATTACTTGCATATGGTAATCTGGGAAATGACACCCACAGGCTAAGAAGTAGACTCT
This sequence comes from Calotriton arnoldi, assembly GCA_963921515.1. NCBI lineage: Eukaryota > Metazoa > Chordata > Amphibia > Caudata > Salamandridae > Calotriton > Calotriton arnoldi. The sequence continues at coordinate 1,305,540 of CAWUFW010001962.1, forward strand.
GGTCCAAGAATATAAAGAAACTGTTCATTATACTTATCCATATGTCCAAATAGACAAACTGTAACCACATGCACACTCAAAAGGCATGTGACATGTAAAATGACATGCATTTTTTTCCAAATGGCAACCAATTATCAAACAGCCACATAAATATAAACAATGCTCTGTATGAGGAACCACAGCCCGGAGTGTTCAGGGGATCCTTGTCTATTGAATTGCGATAAACCCTTCAGGATGCACTACCACAATGGTTCTATTCCCAAACTTGCCACGTGTTCAGTAAAAGTAAATGCCCTTGTGGTTCTATGACTCCAAGGTAGATAGATTTTATAGCAAACATTAGCCACCTGAGCCTATATATTAGGCTCATGCAGTCACCAGGTATATATAATTGTAACCAAAGCATTCCAAAATTGTTTTACATTACAGAAAATGTTGTCGTCTTCAAACATATGAATTCAATAATAGACAGAAAATCTAGTCACAATATGGAAAGTTGTGTGTTCCACTTATTACAGATCATAGATAGCACATGGCAGTTCTACAGTATATCAAGCCTTTAGATCGTTTGCAGCTGGATATTACAAAATAAATGTGTAATATGTGATCAGAATTAAATGTTACCAATGAGAAAGACTTAATGTAATATATGAGCCACCGGATTTCTATAAATGACATTGAATCTATTTAAAACTTTCACAAGACAATATGATCTTATCCATTCTTATGAAAAGTGGTTCATTGCCATTTCCACGGTTTTCAATTTAATAATCCACTGCGCCTCATGTTTCCATAATTCAGTACTGTGATTACCAACCCTTGGGTTGGATTTAGTCTGGCTAACTCCCATAAACTTAATTGTGGGAGTTACAGATGTTGAATTAATCGCCCTGATATTTTTCACTAAGAGGGAGGACGGTTCATTGTTTCTCAATGAGCACATGTGCGCTTGTGTTCGTTCTTTTAGGGCTCGGATTGTGCTTACTACATAGATGACTCCACATGTGCAAATCAATAGATAAACAACATATTTGCTATTACAGTTTATGAAAATCTCAATTATGTATGTGCTACTTCAATTAAGACTGAAATTATACTTCCTATGCATCACTATTCTGCATGCTCCAAGTGCTGCATTTGGAAATTCCTCGTGGCCTGGTGGGTAACCATGTGTTAGTCGTTTTAGTTATGGGTGGCAGATAGCTATTGCATACTGTGTCTCTAATAGTTCTCCCTCTCTTTTGGATCATCTTGGGTTTAGATAGAATTATAAGTGTGAATGTGCTATCTGTGCATAGTATGTTCCGATTTTTCAAAAGCATTTTGCAAATAGAAATGCGGTTCTGACTGTAGGGTGTATATAAATAAATGGAGTTCTGTGCCACTTTCATTCTTGATTTCTTTTGATTTTTTAACAAGGATGTTCTGGATATTTTGCAATTCTATTTCTCGCACCTGCTAAGATCTTGTTTGAGTAGCTCCTTTGTAAAAACCTGTTTTCGGGATGGTCCAACTCAGTTTCGTATGATTTTGCTTCACTACAAGTTCTTTTAATCCAGGAAATGTCACCAAATGGTATGGCCGACAATTGGATGGTCGGATAGGTGTTGGTGGCATGTAGCAATGCGTTGCATGATGTGGGCTTACAATAGATCTTGGGTTGTACCCTGCTGTTCTTGATGTATATTTCTGTAGCAAGGAAATGAATGGACTGTTGGGTGTGCTCAAAAGTCACATGTATATTAAAATCCTTTGTGTTAAGATAATTGCAGAATTCAAGCAGAAGTGCTTCTGAACCTGTCCAGATTAACAGAACATCATCGATAAATCTTCCCCGAAAGAAGATGTGTTCAGTCAGATGTGGGGGACCCTTCTGCCATAAGTGTTTAGACAAAAAAAACATTTATAGGTTTGCATATGGTTGCGAAACCATGAGCCCATGGCTACTCCTTGGGCTTTTCAAAACCATTACCCCTCATGGGTGAAAATATTATTTTCCAATGTGAAGTCAATCATGGCAATCAACATGTTTGTGTGTTCTATGTAGGAGGCTGATCTTTTAGAAAGGAAGTGACGAATCACCTCCAAACCTCTACATCTCGGTATACATGTATATAAAGAACTAACTTCCAGTGAGACCCATGTCCTTTCAGATGTCCACTGTACATCCTCAAATTTATTTAGGACATCCTTAGTGTCATGTAAATAGGCGGGTAGGTTTTTTTACAAAAGGCTGCAAGAATTCATCTATGTATTCCAACAGTTTTTCAGTGGGCGAGCCCATCCCAGTTACGATCAGTCCACCAGGAGGTGGTATCTTACTCCTATGAATGTTCGGTAATGTATACATACATGGTGCTGTAGGATTCAAATTGAGTATATATTTATACTCCAAATCTGAGATTAGACAAAGGGGCATATTTACAAGCCCCTATCGCCACAGGAACGTCACATTTTCGGACATTCCTGTGGTGATAGGTGCTTCTCCTTATTTACAAGGCGGCATTAAGATGCTTAACGTGGCTTAACGCCGCCTTGTAAATAACAGCACTTTCATACTCACTTAGCATGAAAGGGGTGGGCAATGGGTGTTGCGGTGGGCATTCCGTCACAGCACCCATTGATTTTGATGCTGCTCCCTTTTTACAAGGGTGGCGTAAATAGGAGGCAGCGCCAAAATTAGAAACCAGGGAAAACCTGGTCTTAACATGGAGAAAGGAGGAGAAATGCTAAATGTGTCCTTGTTTTTGTTGTTTCTATGTGTGCTGCATTGTACAGCACACATAGAAACAGCATAACATCATGAATGATTGTTTATGTGCAGGAAGGTGTCCCTTCCTGTACATTCACAATCATTACAAAAATGACGATTTGCAACTTCCATGTGTGTTGCACAAGACATGGCTCTGGTTTGTACTCCTGTGGGCCCTTTTGGTTCTGTTCCTCTTGCTTGGTCTCCAGCTGCTGTTGTTGTGTCTTGAGGAAGAGGAGGTACTTGGGTGTTAGTCAGAAGATGGCATCCAGGACAGAAGGTAGTAAGGCAGAAAATGATGGCTGCGATATTCCTGCCACTCTGGCTGTTGTGATCTGGAATGAACCAGATGCCGGCATATGGAGGACAGCCATCATCTTGACCTGTGCAGGAATGTTGATGGGCCTGGCAGCTGGTGGCGGATGTTGGTGGGCCTGGCAGTTGGTGGTTGGAGCCTTGGAGCTATCTGGTTCAGCAGTTCTATTATGGACTCCTCCTGAGTTGGTAGTATGTAATGACCTCATCCTCACTGAGGTCAATGAGGGAAGACCACTGGTGAAAAACGTGCTCCCTTCTCCTGCACTGCTGACGTTGTGGGGGTGGGGGTTAGGGGTCTCCTCAAAACTCCTAGCTGCAAAATTAGCACCTCAATGGCATAGTTGAGCTTGCCAAACGGTTCTATGTGTTCTATGTGGCACAGCTAAGACGTCATTTCCTACACCTGGGTTGCCGGTGCACAGGAATTATGTTGCATTTCAGACTCTGCGCAATGCTTGGTGACGATGCGTCACACATTGACAGTACCATAAATATCACTGTGTGGGGTTTATGCTGGATTTTACAGGGGAACGCCTATCTTAAATATTGTAGTCTTTGTGTGGCGCAGCCGATTCTGGTGCAGGTATTTTCTGACACTAACCTACCAAAACCGATGCATTTGGCCACATGTGTCTGTTTGTCAATATGGAGTACTCCCTGCGGCACGTCAAAATTAGTGACACAACAGCGACGCAGGCACTCTTAAATAAGCCCAATGCCTTAATTTATATCTGATCCTGGGAAAGTATACAATTGCCCGCCAAGGTACAATTTACATGGCCTCATGGATCTTTCCTCTGCCTTTGATTGTGTCAATCGGGGAAACTGTGGCAATCCATGCGGGCCATGGGGGTGGAGGAAAATTTGGTTGACTTCCTGGAGGATCTGCACAGGGATACAAAGGCTAACATCAGATATGCACAGGATCTCCGTGTATCCAGAGATTTTAAAATAGAGAGGGGGTTCGGCAGGGGTGTATTTTGGCCCCCTTTTTATTTAATTTATATATCAATGACCTGGAAAAACTTTGATAAAAACAGGGTCGATTTCCCATATGTGGGGCAAAGAGGTCTGCCCGTCCTGCTATATGCGGATGATGCGGTCCTCATTGCTAGGACGGCAAGGGGACTTCAGACATTGTTAGACACCTTTCGGAGTTTTATGGAAGCCCGTGATTTGGCAATTAACAATTCCAAATCCTATATTATGCAGGTTGGGATTCGCCCGAAGAAATCGTTCCCTTTTAAAGTGGGTAATGAGAAAGTACCAACGACTTCGGTATTCTCTTACCTGGGTGTTCTAATAGATGACCGTTTGAATTGGGGGCCCTGATTCAGAGGAAAAAAGGGAGGTTACAAGGGCGAATGCGGCAATCTTCAACTTTGCAGCGAAGATGGGTAAGCGCCCAATTGCCGCAATGTTGAAGATATTTCAGGCCAAAAGTGTTGCTATAGCTGGCTATGGGAGTGAAATCTGGGGCTATGTAGCAACCGACGCTCTACAGGTGGTGGAGAACACCTTTCTAAAACGTCTCCTAGGAGTGCCCACTGGAACATCAAATCTGGTGGTACATGAAGAACTGGGGTTGCCATTTTTATGCGACACCTTGGCCATGCGCCCTTGTTGTTTTGGCTCAATTGTTGGTTAAACAAGGAGTTAGTTCTCAACCATCAGATTTTAAGAGAAACTATGAGTCTTGATTACATGTCTCGTATTCCATGGTTAAAATATATTAAGGGTTGTTTTGAAGAGCTGGGGCGGCCGGACCTTTTTTAAAGCCTGATTCTATTACCATGAAGGATGTGGAATTTGTAAAGAAAACCTTTATTACCTTAAAAAGCATGGTAGAGACGATTTAGAAATTGGGAAATCAAGCGTCCGTAGAATATGTGATGCTTAAAACAATCCCATCTATTGAGCCTTATCTTCTGTGGCCATTGTCGCCCCATGAGCGGTTTTTATTAATCAGGTTTCGATTGGATTATTTTCATTTGCTATTAGCTGTCCCAAAAGGGAGCTGCAGAGGCCAGGTGTTAGCATCCTGTGGCTGCGACGGAGTGTCTCCTCAGGATTTGCTACACTTTATGTTTTTTGTAAATTTTATGATGTACCTCGCAGATATTTTTTAACACCCCTTTTAAAGAAGTTGAATTTTACTCAGGTCCGCCCAGCTCTTTTTTATTTACAACTGTTGAAATTAGACTGTGTGACTTTTATAGTAGGCTTTCTGAAATCCTCTCTGAGATCTAGGATTTGTATGGAGAGTTAGTAAACTTCCAACGTTGGTAGGTACTCCCCATTACTATCCATATTGATGTAATTTGGTCCTCTGGTGTAGTGGTTCCCCCTATATAATTTTATGTATTAGATGTATATATCTTTGTATTTTAGGGGACAATTTGTTTTAATATTATTGTTATGAATTACATGTCTTAACTGTTATATGGAGTTGTGTAACTTTTATGGTTTTAATCCTAAAGCCGAATAAAGTATTTTGATTGATTGATTGATTGAAGCCCCTGGGTGTTTTCCTATGAAAAAGTAGCAAATATTTTTGGGAAACTGAAACGTTAAATTGTTAAAGTAGAAGATTATGTTACGACTACACTTTATTACATTTTGGACAGAGGTTCTAATATTAATTTGAATCAAATATTGTAGCCCGCTGCTAAGGGCTATACCGGTTGACCTGAGGCCTTTAACAACCGCTGTAACCCAAGGCAGACGTGCTATAAGGCTATTAGAAAATTCCACCCACTAAGGGTAGAAGGTTCCAAATTAAAAATGGGGAAACATGAAGACAAACATTGAAATGCTGGCGATTCGGGCTTATACCAGCCATTATAAGTCCGGAGCCACTCCATTGTCTTCAATGGAGCTCTCAACATTCCAATGTTCTAATATGCCTTTGTAAGGTATGTTCTTGCTTAAATGGTCAAAATGTATCTATTTGTTCTACGAAGGCTCTTTGCTACTCGAGGGTAGACTGCCCTTTTCCTTCAATGACTAGCTTCCTTTTAAACATCCTCATGTTCTCTGTTGTAGATAGATGCTCCCATGGCAGAGGGCAGTGGGAACACTGCTGCCTCCAAATGGGAAAGTAGCAGGAAAAAATGTTGGTCATCCTGTGAAAAATATTTTGATTTGATTTCTCTCTTCTCCTGATGACTGTCTTTTAGAGAATCATTTGAGTATTAACTTTCGTTTGATCCCCTAATACCTCGCAAAACAATTTGGGGCATATTTGCATACATTTCAAACAACACAGCAAGGCATATTGCTGTGCTGTGTTGCATGTAAGGGAAAAAGCAGAAATGTGCCTCCTAGCACTGGTAAACTGTGTCCTGGCTAGCTCCAATGAAGGCACCCTTGCACCATCGTGCAACGGTGCCTGTGTTACAAGCAGGATTGCTTTAGTGCAGGAAGGGATAACGTCATGCACAAAAACAATCCTTAACAGCATTTGGGAATGCCCATGATCCACCCATGAAATCCCTTCCCAATGCAAAGTAACGCAAGGTAGTACTTTGTACTTCCTTGCATTGCTTTGTATGTACTAAACCACGCAAAGTGGCTTTGCATGGCTTAGTAAATAAAAAAACTGATTTTGTGCCAGCCCTGTGCCACAAAAGTAATATAACCTCAACAGAAAATCTTAGTAAATTTTCCCCAATTAATCTATTTTGTAATTTGAGGGTCTTCTGCTTGCAATCACATGGGTGTTCTCTCTCCTTGCACCTCAGTCTGGGAGATGGAAATTCCAGACCCAACAGGGAATTAAATGAACTCTTTATCCTTTTTTCTGAATGTTATTTCTTTACCAGAATTAAAAGTGGAGCCAGAGGGTTATAACAGAGGGGCTGCTTTGAATCCACCAGATACATCATCTCAACCTTTCCCAATATGTCTGCTTTATTTAGAATTAGTTCAATTATATAAAATCAACTGGTTGCAACTCCTTCTGCTGTCCCATTCCCTTCTTCAAGTCATGAATTAAATCCTCCTGAATTAATGGTGGATACATTATCCAATCTAGAATGAAAGATAAACTGACCTGTCTAGGAGAAATACCTCTATCACAGAATGTTCATAGAATATTCTGTAAGGCATTCCAAGCATGCTGAGAAAGAACACACAGCTTCTTAGGCAGACTGGATATGTGAAAAGTTACAATGTTTTCTCAAGTTGAAAGCACATTTCCAGTTCTCTCTTTTGTTGTCAGACTCGGATGGGCATTGGAATATTTTTTTACTACTCTTCTCCCACATTATGACTTATTAGGTGGTAAATTCAGCAATGTTTGCAGAGGCAGTTCTGTAGCCCCAGTAGACAAAGTTAAATAATGTGGATATCTCTGTCCTTGTTTCATGGAGGAGGAAAGGTTACTATCTGAAAAACTAACAGTCAAGCTTTCAATTAGAACCACCGTGCTGAAAGAATCACAAAATGTAAATACCAACATGAGGAAGCAAGGCTGGACTGTGAACAATACTCAGCTCTCAAAATGTTCTCATATGGCCCCAAATTGCACTGAGTAACTAAGCACAGATTGCAGGTTTGAAATTTTCTGGAGGAGTAAATGTGGAGCCAATTATATATTATAAGGCAAATTTGACCAATTATATTTGCTAAAGGTCATAATTTGCAATTCTAAACTTATGCCAATGAAATACTAGAAAGTAGAGGGGAGATATACTTCTCTGTATCAGACAATCTAGTCTCTGCTGTAGGATCATTGTGAAAATGACATGTGATAAGAATCACTATATGGTGAGCATATAAATATTGTTTAATGGGAGTATCAGTATTTATTTCAGTCAAGATGCACTAAGATTTCAAACCAGCTAGAATGAGGAGAGTTTTCTCACTTTTCCAAACTAATAGTCAAACGTACACTATCACTGTGTAGATTAGAAGTATACCTGTCGAAAGGGGAATAGGGAAAAAGAGAGACACATTGGATATCACCCCACTGCCCGGTTGCATAGCTGAATTAAATCTTGCAGTCCAAGAGCGTTGATATCTTAAAACAATGATTACTTTTATATGGCTAGAGCGTTCCCTTGTGTAATTATCTTCTGATATTGTATAATATATACATATAGACACCGTTTGTCCCTCATTATGAATTCAGGGATGAGTTCCAATCTCTGTGCAAACAGCTGTTTATATAGGGATCAGAATTCCGAGTTGGGTGATAATTATTACAACCTGGCAGTTTTCCGCTGATAAATAATATCAAATCAAACCTGCTGAAAATTTATCAGGGGAAAAGGCCTGAAAAAAAGCAAAACATGCGATATGTTAAAAGTCAATACCACATGTTATGCCTCATTTTCCTGTTGAAGACCCTGCAGTAATGGTATTTACCACATGGGGTAAATATTCCACACTATTCCAACAAACCTGTAATGAGGGTCTAAATATTCCACACTCTCTATACTGGGATGAACTCTGTCTTTATCCGGAGCTGTAATAAAGATGTTATGGCAACCATGAACAACACTCTGAATTATTGTACTGTGTTTGTAAAGACAACTACTTTTAATATTATGTAATAAGTGTAGTTGTACTTACATTCAATGTAACAGGGTTGATAACAGTAATATGAAGACCATTCATTAATATTATATAGGTCACCTAAACGATTAGTAATCATATACTTGCAGTAATCAATATCTTCATGCCATACTTGTTCAACACCAAAAACAATTATGTGCTAGCATGATTCCAATGACTTCTTATGAAAGCTATACAATGAATTTTGAGGTCATAATCCAAATGGATAACTCCTTGTGAAAACAAAGTGTAAAAATTGGGTTCATAATTTTAATGGAGGACTATTTGTGATAACACCAAAGTGCAGGTCTTTTTTCTATACAAGTGTGGTGTGAGAATACTTCACTGATTCCAATGATGCCTTGTACCAACTTCTCAGAATAACAGGCTACCAGGATTCAACAGGAAGCCCTGACAGCAGTAACTGCGTATCATAATTCTGGAGCTAGGATGGTACATACCAAGATGAATATATACTTTAGGCATTCAACATTGCGGCCAGCATTTGAAAGTCTCATGAGAGTCATCTGGCTCCATGTGGCATGTAGTCCTTCTTGACTTTTCTCAGATGTTTACCGTAGCATGTCTCTCTGAGATGTGATGCTTTTGTACATATGGTGATAAAACACTAGGGGGCATATTAGCAAGAACGGCGTTACAATTATCGCCGATTTAGCGGCAGGAAACTGCCGCTAAAGCGGCGATAATGGGCTTGATAATATGCCCTTGAGAATACCAATAGAAGCCCATGTTCTGCTGTGATCCTGGGCTTCTATTGGAATTCTCAAGGGCATATTATCAAGCCCATTATCGCCGCTTTAGTGGCAGTTTCCTGCCGCTAAAGCGGCAATAATTTTAACGCCATTCTTGCTAATATGCCTCTACATTCCTCTCCAGCTTCTTCTGTTTCAGAAAACATGCAATTTCAGGAGCTTTGAAAAGGTGTATTAAGCAGGATCGGCGCAAAAAGGTAAGTGCACACTTACTTACATCACAGGTTGAGTTTTTGGTGGCTGGGATCATAATTTATTTGGATGAAGATTGTAAACTCCTTTTAATAGGCAAGGAGCATGGAGATTAGAGGGCTTTCCCCATGATCACTCCTGTGCATCGAATCATTTCCAATTTACCAATGAAGTTGCCATGATCCCTCCGCAGGACTGGACCATTTCCAGTCCAACAAATATTTCAGAGGTCGTCCAACAATTTGTGTATGCATAATGTTATGAATTTCATAATATTTTTCAGCATTACCTGCATTGGCACAGGACATGGTTGAAACACATGATGAATTTTCATGGACTGGGCAAATTTAAATGTGCAGTTACAGGATTCATAATATATTCAGTGGTAAACACACCAAAAATGTATATTGCAACTTAGAAACTATCTTCATATGCAAGTACTTAGTGAGTAACCACACATTTTGACCCAATGTGTATTTCAATCCTGGCATTCTTTTCCTACATATTGATTCACTCATTATATCTTTATGCTATACAGGTCAGAATCTCAGGTTCAAAATCTTTTTGCTAACTCTTTAGAAGAAGGCATCCTTATCTAGTAACAATGGTAGACAGGGCTAGTACTAGTACAAAACTAATGCTAGACTCTATGGTGTATCTGGCACTAGGTAGCCTGATTCTGTGCCAGTGCTTGGGAAGAGAGCAGCAGCTCTATATTGTAGAAAAGGTGCAGTCCGACTTTCTGCCTGTAGCATCTTTGGTTGCTGCACTGCATTGTGTGAAATAATAGTCAATTTGCCCAATAGTGCGCAATGTTGTTTTCCCTTCATCACTTTTACAAACAGGCCTTTTCCCCCCCTGTGCTAAGCCTTTTTTTTGGCTATTTGGGGTAGTTCGCGCTTAGGCGCCTGTGACATTTTGACCATATAAGGAATCCATGCCAAATTTGCATCCTTTTCTTCCAACATCATGGGGATTCTAAAGGTAACCAGGGTTTGTGGATTCCCCTGGAGGGGACCCAGAAATTAGCCAAAATACAGCAACATTTTTGTTTTTTTGGGAAAAATGGGAAAAAAGGGCTACAGATGAAAGCGTCTGGTTTATTCCCTGCAAATGCTATCAACAAAGGGGTTGTGGTGCTGAAATCACCATCTTCCCAGCTTTCAGGGACAAGCAGACTTGTGTCAGAAAACCAACATTTTTTACACAGCTTTGGCATTTTTCTGGGACATAGCCTATTTTTGCTATTTTTTGTGCTTTCAGCCTCCTTCCAGTTAATGGTAGAAATGGGTATGAAAGCAATAATTGATCCTGGAAAGCTATACATTTTAGAACAGAAGGTAAAATTCTGAATTCAGCAAGGGGTCATTTGTGTAGATCCTTCAAGTTTTCTTTATAGAAACTAACAGTTGAATATAGGAAAAATGGAACATTAGTTGAAAAAAACAGCCATTTGTGTCAACATTTTCACCTGTAACTTCTTCTAATTATGACAGCTGTTTGAAAGCAATATACCGTTACATCCGCTGGACCTTTCAGGTTGTGGGGATATATAGGACTTGTAGGTTCACCAAGAACCCGACGAACCCAGAGCCAATAACTGAGCAGCGTCTTGCAATGGTTTTTTATTATGTACCGGGTATATAGCAATTAATTTGGGAAAATATATACATGGAAAAATCGGTATGAAAGACACCTATGTATTTCTGAAATTGGAAAAAAATATAGAGTTTAGAAACAGTAGATATTTGCACATTTCCGAAATTGTGAGTACCCATATTAGCATGAGAATTATAGTTCATTTTTCAAAATGACTTCTTTTTACACATTGTCTTTCATTTGGAAGGCATAAATGCATCGAAAGTCAATAGGTAATAACAGTTGCTCTACAATTCTGTGTTACCCTAAGTCTCCCGATAAAAATGGTACCTCACTTGTGTGGGTAGGCCTAGTGCCCGCGACAGGAAATGGCTCAAAACGCAACGTAGGCACACTATATTTTTACAGTGAAAACTGACCCCTTTCTTGCAAAGTGCCTAGCGATAGATTTTGAACCCTAACTCTGCCAGCACCTAGGGAAACCTAGCAAACCTATACATTTTTGAAAACTAGACACCCAGGGAAATCCAGGATGGGGTGACTTGACTGGCTCTCACCAGGTTCTGTTACCCAGAATCCCATGAAACATACAAATTTGTCAAAAAAAACACATTTTCCTTACATTTTGTTGGTGGAAAGTTCTGGAATCTGCGTGGATCCACAGAATTCTACCCACTCCGCGTTCCCCAAAGTCTTCATAGAAAAATGGTACCTCACTTGTGTGGATAGGCCTAGTGCCCGCGACAGGAAACAGCCCAAAACGCAACGTGGACACACCACATTTTCACAGTGAAAACGGACCCTTTTTTGCAAAGTGCCCAGCTGTAGGTTTTGAACGCTAGCTCTGCCGGCACATTGGGAAACCTAGCAAACCTATACATTTTTGAAAACTAGACACCCAGGGGAATCCAGGATGGGGGGACTTGACTGGCTCTCACCAGGTTCTATTACCCAGAATCCCTTGCAAACCTAAAAATGTGTCCAAAAAAACCAAATTTTCCTCACATTTCTGTGGTGGAAAGTTCTGGAATCTACGTGGATCCACAAAATTCCACCCACCCCGCGTTCCCCAAAGTCTTATGAGAAACATGGTACCTCACTTGTGTGGGTAGGCCTAGTGCTCGTGTCAGGAAACAGCCCAAAACGCTACGTGGACACACCACATATTCACAGTGAAAACGGACACTTTTTTGCAAAGTGGAAACCAATGTGGGATCACACTGCTTCACCTCCCAGCAGGTTCGCCCCTGAGCATTGTGGTCAATGCAGTTCACCAAGCGTGTGTGCTTGCAGAATTGTCTCGAGTAATTACAAAGTTGTACTGGCCATCTCTATACACGTGTTTCTGGATCATTATCCGTCGTCAGTAGAGATTAGGCATCAAATATTTGGGGTTGCTGAGCAGGCTGCCAAAGTATTCTCATGTCACAGTACCTCTCAAGGCGCGCAGGTGTCTCTCCACGAGCTCGTCAGCTCAGCCGGCTCAAGGGAGCCTTTTAAACAGGAAACCAATGTGGGATCACACTGCTTCACCTCCCAGCAGGTTCGCCCCTGAGCATTGTGGTCAATGCAGTTCACCAAGCGTGTGTGCTTGCAGAATTGTCTCGAGTAATTACAAGTTGTACTGGCCATCTCTATACACGTGTTTCTGGATCATTATCCGTCGTCAGTAGAGATTAGGCATCAAATATTTGGGGTTGCTGAGCAGGCTGCCAAAGTATTCTCAGGTCACAGTACCTCTCAAGGCGCGCAGGTGGCTCTCCACGAGCTCGTCAGCTCAGCCGGCTCGAGGGAGCCTTTTAAACAGGAAACCAATGTAGGATCATGCTGCTTCACCTCCCAGCAGGTTCGCCCCTGAGCATTGTGGTCAATGCAGTTCACCAAGCGTGTGTGCTTGCAGAATTATCTCGAGTAATTACAAAGTTGTACTGGCCATCTCTATACACGTGTTTCTGGATCATTATCCGTCGTCAGTAGAGATTAGGCATCAAATATTTGGGGTTGCTGAGCAGGCTGCCAAAGTATTCTCAGGTCACAGTATCTCTCAAGGTGCGCAGGCGAAACACTCAAAAATATCGGAGCGAGCTACAAGAGACTGCATTTACCAGAATGCCAGGGGCGAACCTTGCCTGAGAGGTCAGCGATGTGCTCCCACATCCTGTTGTCTATTTAAAGTACTCCTGTGAGTCATTGAGCTGACGAGCTCGTGGATGAAGCACCTGCACGCCAGTGAGAGGTACCGGACCTGATATAATGTTTGGCAGCCTACTCAGCAAACCCCATAATAAGACTGTATTCTCTACTGATGACGGTTAATAAACTAGAAACACGTGTCTAGAGATCAGCACTATCTGCGCCAACCTTGGCGAAACACTCGAAAATATCGGAGCGAGCTACAAGAGACTACATTTACCAGAATGCCAGGGGCGAACCTTGCCTGAGAGGTCAGCGGTGTGCTCCCACATCCTGTTGTCTATTTAAAGTACTCCCGTGAGTCATTGAGCTGACGAGCTCGTGGATGAAGCACCTGCGCGCCAGTGAGAGGTACCAGACATGATATAATGTTTGGCAGCCTACTCAGCAAACCCCAAAATAAGACTGTATTCTCTACTGATGATGGTTAATAAACCAGAAACACATGTCTAGAGATCAGCACTATCTGCGCCAACCTTGGCGAAACACTCGAAAATATCGGAGCGAGCTACAAGAGACTGCATTTACCAGAATGCCAGGGGCGAACCTTGCCTGAGAGGTCAGCGGTGTGCTCCCACATCCTGTTGTCTATTTAAAGTACTCCCGTGAGTCATTGAGCTGACGAGCTCGTGGATGAAGCACCTGCGCGCCAGTGAGAGGTACCGGACCTGATATAATGTTTGGCAGCCTACTCAGCAAACCCCAAAATAAGACTGTATTCTCTACTGATGACGGTTAATAAACCAGAAACACGTGTCTAGAGATCAGCACTATCTGCGCCAACCTTGGCGAAACACTCGAAAATATCGGAGCGAGCTACAAGAGACTGCATTTACCAGAATGCCAGGGGCGAACCTTCCCTGAGAGGTCAGCGGTGTGCTCCCACATCCTGTTGTCTATTTAAAGTACTCCCGTGAGTCATTGAGCTGACAAGCTCGTGGATGAAGCACCTGCGCGCCAGTGGGAGGTACCGGACCTGATATAATGTTTGGCAGCCTACTCAGCAAACCCCAAAATAAGACTGTATTCTCTACTGATGACGGTTAATAAACCAGAAACACGTGTCTAGAGATCAGCACTATCTGCGCCAACCTTGGCGAAACACTCGAAAATATCGGAGCGAGCTACAAGAGACTGCATTTACCAGAATGCCAGGGGCGAACCTTCCCTGAGAGGTCAGCGGTGTGCTCCCACATCCTGTTGTCTATTTAAAGTACTCCCATGAGTCATTGAGCTGACGAGCTCGTGGATGAAGCACCTGCGCGCCAGTGAGAGGTACCGGACCTGATATAATGTTTGGCAGCCTACTCAGCAAACCCCAAAATAAGACTGTATTCTCTACTGATGACGGTTAATAAACCAGAAACACGTGTCTAGAGATCAGCACTATCTGCGCCAACCTTGGCGAAACACTCGAAAATATCGGAGCGAGCTACAAGAGACTGCATTTACCAGAATGCCATGGGCGAACCTTGCCTGAGAGGTCAGCGGTGTGCTCCCACATCCTGTTGTCTATTTAAAGTACTCCTGTGAGTCATTGAGCTGGCGAGCTCGTGGATGAAGCACCTGCGCGCCAGTGAGAGGTACCGGACCTGATATAATGTTTGGCAGCCTACTCAGCAAACCCCATAATAAGACTGTATTCTCTACTGATGATGGTTAATAAACCAGAAACACGTGTCTAGAGATCAGCACTATCTGCGCCAACCTTGGCGAAACACTCGAAAATATCGGAGCGAGCTACAAGAGACTGCATTTACCAGAATGCCAGGGGCGAACCTTGCCTGAGAGGTCAGCGGTGTGCTCCCACATCCTGTTGTCTATTTAAAGTACTCCCATGAGTCATTGAGCTGGCGAGCTCGTGGATGAAGCACCTGCGCGCCAGTGAGAGGTACTGGACCTGATATAATGTTTGGCAGCCTACTCAGCAAACCCCATAATAAGACTGTATTCTCTACTGATGACGGTTAATAAACCAGAAACCCGTGTCTAGAGATCAGCACTATCTGCGCCAACCTTGGCGAAACACTCGAAAATATCGGAGCGAGCTACAAGAGACTGCATTTACCAGAATGCCAGGGGCGAACCTTGCCTGAGAGGTCAGCGGTGTGCTCCCACATCCTGTTGTCTATTTAAAGTACTCCCGTGAGTCATTGAGCTGACGAGCTCGTGGATGAAGCACCTGCGCGCCAGTGAGAGGTACCGGACCTGATATAATGTTTGGCAGCCTACTCAGCAAACCCCAAAATAAGACTGTATTCTCTACTGATGACAGTTAATAAACCAGAAACACGTGTCTAGAGATCAGCACTATCTGCGCCAACCTTGGCGAAACACTCGAAAATATCGGAGCGAGCTACAAGAGACTGCATTTACCAGAATGCCAGGGGCGAACCTTGCCTGAGAGGTCAGCGGTGTGCTCCCACATCCTGTTGTCTATTTAAAGTACTCCCGTGAGTCATTGAGGTGGCGAGCTCGTGGATGAAGCACCTGCGCGCCAGTGAGAGGTACCAGACCTGATATAATGTTTGGCCGCCTACTCAGCAAACCCCAAAATAAGACTGTATTCTCTTCTGATGACGGTTAATAAACCAGAAACACGTGTCTAGAGATCAGCACTATCTGCACCAACCTTGGCGAAACACTCGAAAATATCGGAGCGAGCTACAAGAGACTGCATTTACCAGAATGCCAGGGGCGAACCTTGCCTGAGAGGTCAGCGGTGTGCTCCCACATCCTGTTGTCTACTTTTTTGCAAAGTGCCTAGCTGTAGATTTTGAACCCTAGCTCTGCCGGCACCTAGGAAAACCTAGCAAACCTATACATTTTTTAAAACTAGACACCCAGGGGAATCCAGGATGGGGTGACTTGACTGACTCTCACCAGGTTCTGTTACCCAGAATCCCTTTCAAACCTAAAAATGTGTTTAAAAAAACACATTTTCCTCACATTTCTGTGGTGGAAAGTTCTGGAATCTGCGTGGATCCACAAAATTCAACCCACCCCGCATTCTCCAAAGTCTTCCGAGAAAAATGGTACCTCACTTGTGTGGATAGGCCTAGTGCCCGTGACAGGAAACGGCCCAAAACGAAACGTGGACACACCACATTTTCACAGTGAAAACAGACCCTTTTTTGGCAAAGAGCCTAGCTGTAGATTTTAAACCCTAGCTCTGCCGGCACCTAGGGAAACCTATACATTTTTTAAAACTAGACACCCAGGGGAATCCAGGATGGGGTGACTTGTCTGGACTCTCACCAGGTTCTGTTACCCAGAATCCCTTGAAAACCTCAAAACTTGTCCAAGAAAACTCATTTTCCTCACATTTCTGTGGTGGTAAGTTCTGGAATCTGCGTGGATCCACAAAATTCCACCCACCCCGCATTCCCCAAAAGTCTTCAGCAAAAAATGGTACCACACTTGTGTGGGTCGGCCTAGTGCCCGTGACAGGAAACCGCCCAACACGCAACGTGGACACACCACATTTTCACAGTGAAAACGGACCATTTGTTTGCAAAGTGCCTAGCTGTAGATTTTGAACCCTAGCTCTGCCGGCACCTAGGGAAACCTAGCAAACCTATACATTTTTTAAAACTAGACACCTACGGAAATCCAGGATGGGGTGACTTGTCTGGCTCTCACCAGGTTCTGTTACCCATAATCCCTTGCAAACCTCAAAATGTGTCCAAAAAAACACATTTTCCTCACATTTCTGTGGTGCATAGTTCTGGAATCTGCGTGGATCCACAAAATTCCACCCACCCCGCATTTCTCAAAGTCTTCCGAGAAAAATGATACCTCACTTGTGGGGTAGGCCTAGTGCCCATGACATGAAACGGCCCACAACGCAATGTGGACACACCACATTTTCACAGTGAAATCGGACCCTTTTTTTGCAAAGTGCCTAGCTGTAGATTTTGAATCCTAGCTCTGCCGGCACCTAGGGAAACCTAGTAAACCTATACATTTTTTAAAACTAGACACCCAGGGGAATCCAGGATGGGGTGACTTGTCTGGCTCTCACCAGGTTCTGTTACCCAGAATCCCTTGCAAACCTCAAAATTTGTCCAAAAAAAACATTTTCCTCACATTTCTGTGGTGGAAAGTTCTGGAATCTGTGTGGATCCACAAAATTCCACACACCCCAAATTCCCCAAAGTATTCCGAGAAAAAAAGTACCTCACTTGTGTGGGTGGGTCAAGTAGCCGCGACAGGCAAGGGCCCAAAACCTATTGAGGTGACATCAAAATTACCTATCACAAAACAACCTGGTTTTGCAAGGGGGGTCCCATGAGTTTTTGGCCCCGGGCTTGGCGGCCATCTAGGGAAACCTACCAAACCCACACATTTCTGAAAACTAGACACCCGGGGAAGTCCAGCAAGGTATGGCTTGTATGGGTCCCCCAACATTTCCCTACCCAGAATCCCCTGCAAACCTCAGATTTTGTTGAAAAAATAAATTTTTTCTCACATTTCTTTGTGGGAAAGTTGTAGGGTCACTGGGCTGACACACATTTCCTACCACCCAGCATTCCCCCAGGGCACCCGAAGAAAATGGTACCTCACTTGTGTGGGTAGACATAGTGGCTGCAACAGTAAATGGCCCAAATCGTACTGTGGAGACTTCAAAATTACCTATAACAAAACTACCTGGTTTTTGGGGGGGGGCACCTGGGGTTTTGGCCCCGGGCTCGCCACCATCTAGGGAAACCTACCAAACCCACACATTTCTGAAAACTAGATATCCTGGAGAGTCCAGCGAGGTATGGCTTGCGTGATCCCCAACGTTTCCCTACCCAGAATCCCCTGCAAACCTCAAATTTAGCTGAAAAAGCCACATTTTCCACATATTTTTGTGTGGAATCACCGTGCCAGCACAAATGTCCTACCCCACAGCGTTCTCCTTAGTGTCCTGAGTAAAATGATACCTCACTTGTGTGGGTGTCCAATGCAGAATTAGCTAAAAACGTATTTTAAAAAAAATGTAGCGCTTAGAATTCTCAGTGCTATACCCTTAATCCCTATGTTTTGGGCTCTTCCCAGTCACAGGCCCTTGCCCCACCCACACAAGTGAGGTATAATTTTACTCGGGAGACTGAGGGGAACGCTGTGGGGTAGGACATTTGTGCCGTCACGGTGATTCCTCCCAAAAATATGTGGAAAATGTGTTTTTTTCAGCTAAATTTGAGGTTTGCAGGACATTCTGGGTAGGAAAACATTGGGGGATCCACGCAAGCCATACCTCGCTGGACTCCCCCGGGTGTCTAGTTTTCAGAAATGTGTGGGTTTGGTAGTTTCCCAAGATGGCCACCGAGCCCGGGGCCAAAAACCCAGGTGACCCCCTTGCAAAACCAGGTTGTTTTGTGATAGGTAATTTTGATGTCTCCTCAATACGTTTTGGGCCCTTGCCTGTCATGGGCACTTGACCCACCCACGTGAATGAGGTATCATTTTTATTGGGAGACCTGGGAGAACGCTGGGAGGTAGGAAATTTGTGGATCCACGTAGATTCCAGTACTTTCCCACACAGAAATTTGAAAGAAAAATGATTTTTTTCAGCTAAATTTGAAGTTTGCAGGACATTCTGGGGAGGAAAACGTTGGGGATCCACGCAAGCCATACCTCGCTAGACTCCCCGAGGTGTCTAGTTTTCAGAAATGTGTGGGTTTGGGAGGTTTCCCTAGATGGCCGCCGACCCCGGGGCTAAAAACTCATGTGACCCCCCTTGCAAAACCAGGTTGTTTTGAGATAGGTAATTTTGATGTCGCCTCAATAGGTTTTGGGCCCTTGCCTGTCAGGGGTACTTGACCCACCAACACGAGTGAGGTACCATTTTTATCAGGAGACCTGGAGGAACGCTGGGTGGTAGGACATTTGTGGATCCATGCAGATTCCAGAACTTTCCCACACAGAAATTTGAGAAAAAAGTGAGTTTTTTCAGCTAAATTTGAGGTTTGCAGGGGATTCTGGGTAGGGAAATGTTGGGGGACCCATTCAAGCTATACCTTGCTGGACTCCCCCGGGTGTCTAGTTTTCAGAAATGTGTGGGTTTGGTAGGTTGCCCTAGATGGCCGCCGAGCCCAGGGCCAAAATCTCATGGGACCCCCCTTGCAAAACCAGGTTCTTTTGTGATAGGTAATTTTGGTGTTGCCTCACTAGGTTTTGGGCCCTTGCCTGTCGCGGGTTCTTGACCCACCCACACAAGTGAGGTACCATTTTTCTCGGAAGACTTTGGAGAATGCGGGGTGGGTGGAATTTTGTGGATCCACACAGATTCCAGAACTTTCCACCACAGAAATGTGAGGAAAATGTGTTTTTTTGACAAATTTTGAGGTTTTCTAGGGATTCTGGGTAACAGAACCAGGTGAGAGCCAGACAAGTCACCCCATCCTGGATCCCCCTGGGTGTCTATTTTTCAAAAATGTATAGGTTTGCTAGGTTTCCCTAGGTGCCGGCAGAGCTAGAGTTCAAAATCTACAGCTGGGCACTTTGCAAAAAAGTGTCAGTTTTCACTGTGAATATGTGGTGTGTCCACGTAGCGTTTTGGGCCGTTTCCTGTCGCGGGCACTAGGCCTACCCACACAAGTGAGGTACCATTTTTCTCAGAAGACTTTGGGGAATGCGGGGTGCATGGAATTTTGTGGATCGTCGCAGATTCCAGAACTTTCCACCACAGAAATGTGAGGAAAATGTGGTTTTTTTTAACAAATTTTGAGGTTTGCAAGGGATTCTGGGTAACAGAACCTGGTGAGAGTCAGACAAGTCACCCCATCCTGGATTCCCCTGGGTGTGTAGTTTACAAAATTATATAGGTTTGCCGGATTTCCCTAGGTGCCGGCAGAGCTAGGTTTCAAAATCTACAGCTAGGCACTTTGCAAAAAAAGGGTTAGTTTTCACTGAGAAAATGTGATGTCTCCACGTTGCGTTTTGGGCCGTTTCCTGACACGGGCACAAGGCCTACCCACACAAGTGAGGTACCATTTTTCTTGGAAGACTTTGGGGAATGCGAGGTGGGTGGAATTTTGTGGATCCACGCAGATCACAGAACTTTCCATCACAGACATGTGAGGAAAATGTGTTTATTTTAACTAAGTTTGAGGTTTGCAAGGGATTCTGGGCAACAGAACCTGGTGAGAGGCACACAAGTCACCCCATCCTGTATTCCCCTTGGTGTCTAGTTTTCAAAAATGTACAGGTTTGCTAGGTTTCCCTATGTGCCGGCTGTGCTAGAGCCCAAAATCCACAGGTAGGCACATTGCTAAAAACAAATCTGTGCCTAGTGGGCTTTCTGCCTCCCTGGAGGGGAAACCAGGGGGTGGGGGTTTGCCCCGATATGCCCCCAAGGGAGGCAGAAAGACTGTGGCTATTCTTTTGGGGGGTGAGGGCATTGGTATGCCCATTCTGGGCATCCCCCTCCCCCACGCATAAAAAAAGCCAGCGTAATCACTGGCGCCTAGTGGGCTTTCTGCCCCCCCCGGGGCACATCAGGGGCCACTGCCCCCATCCGCCCCTCAGGGGGGGCAGAAAGACTGTGGCATTTTTTGGGGGAGGCATGGGCATTGGCGTGCCCATTCTGGACTGACCTCACCCCTGAATTAAAAAAAATATATTTCCTGAGGCCTAGTGGGCTTTCTGCCCCCCTGGGGGGGGCAGATAAGGGGATATTGCCCCAATATCCCTCCCAGGGGGGCAGAAAGTCTGTGGTAATTGTTTTTGGGGTGGGGGTATTATCATGCCCATTCTGGGCAGCCCCCACCCCTACATCATAAAAATTAAATGCCTGGTGTCTAGTGGGCTTTCTGCCCCCCCTCGGGGCAGATTAGGGGCTACTGCCCCCATCTGCCCCTGGGGGGAGCAGAAAGACTGTTGCATTTTTTTTTGGGGGGGTGCATTGGCCTGCCCATGTTGGGCAGCCTCCACCCCTACATCAATAAAAAAAATCCCTGGTTTCTAGTGGGCTTTCTGCCACTGATGATACCTCCCGTCTTTCTACGTGCTCAGGGGGCTGAGATAGCCCCCTGAGCATGTAGAAAGCGAAACTGAAATGAGCCTCTTGGCTCATTTCAGTTTCGGTTTCACTGAAATTACGCCAGCGCGACGTGCGCGCTGATCGTCATTTCAGGGAAACCAGGGGGGGCCTCGGGAGCTGGGGAAGCTCTTCCCCAGCTCCCAAGGCGGTTGGGGGGGTAAAGGGAATCCCTCTGGTGCCCGCACCAGAGGGATTCCCTGTGCCATGGCGTCGGACGCGCGGGACCCGTCCGACGCACATGAGCACTTATGCGCCGGACGGCTCCCGCGCGTCCGACGCATAGAAGGGGTTAATAAACTAAAATTTTCATTGCGATTTAACTTAATAAAAATCTTTGTTTGTTTGATCTGATCCAAAAGAACAGATTTAATTAACAGTTAACCCATTCATCTAATGCTCCGTTTCATTCTACTTGAGTGTATACAATCAACTACAGAGTATAGCTGCTCCAGGTTCTAAATCAATCTTCCAATCACAGTCTATATGTGGAGGTAATATGCTTGCTTTCTTCTTGTCAAATACATCATGAAAACCTATGTAGCAATCAGGTAAAGTAGTTACACAACAAATGACATGAGGGTTGCAATGCCTGCTAATGCATTTGTAACATCCTAGCTGCCTAAACAATGTTAGTATAATGCAGAGTCAACCATTGCATGCCCAGGTTCAATTTAAAATGAGGTGTATCAATCAATCATAACCCATCTTCTCATGATGACTTCCAAAATACTCAAAAGGATTCATATGTAAATAAAAATGTACAGGACCAGAATGCAACATTGAAACATCTACTGCCTTAACCTTGTCAGGAACTTTTTCTTAATCACTAGTATCTATGAGAACTGAGGAAATGTCAATATAGTTCCCTGAAGTTCCTCAATGTAAGAATCATGAAACAATATTTTCCTGTCCATCTGGCAATGTTATTCTAATAGGATTTATCATATGAGCAACTGAAGACTGCATAACATTCAATACTTAAGTGGAAGCTACTTATATTATTCATTCAACAACGTAGCTGCCTCAGTTGTTGAGGGATCGAATGTTCCACTAGCTGTACCTTCCCTAATAGTAAAATTACTACTGCTTGACACAGAAACCTTAGGTTTACCTCAGCATTAATCTGTCACAAAGTGTCTAGATTTGCCAATGTTTGTTTCCGTTTTCCTCTTTAAATATCAAACCTTTAATACTTCTTAGTAGTAGGTCTTCAGGAACTTCAGAATTTCTCTACTCTTCTATTCTAGGACATACCACAAACAACTCATCATGTATCTTATTTTTCTTTGACTGATGCTCAAACAAACAATAATATAACTGTACTACTACATCTATGAGCTCCTTACACTTCTCAGGAGGATTGACTACCAGTGCCAATACATCTTTTAATTAGCTCTGTAGCCCTTGGTAAAACAAATGAAATCCTTTTTCTTAAGGCTAACCAGATTTAACCACTAAATGATTGAAAGTGTTTATTTTATTAAATGATGAAAGAATATTTTATTACCTAGGTCTTCTGCATTGGCTCATAGAAGGAGGGGAAATTATATAACAAGGGATCATTGTTATCTATTAAAGGAATACTCCAGTTGCCAGCATTCCCACTCAAGTAAGATAATACTTTAGTCTGATCACTGGAAATAGTATAGATTTTTTTAAAATGTAGATGAACACTGATTAAGGAACATTCTAATATTCTTACTGTGTTTCCACCAATCCTCTCAGATAGTGCTAAAGATATCATGGACAGAACGTGAGGGTACAGCTGCACATTAGTTTTACAAATCTTCTTATCAATTTTTAATAGATAACCTATTTCTTGTTTCATCTGTACTAATTAATTATGTCAACTTTTATTCGCAGACCATGTTCATCTATTTGTAGTAGCGTAGTTACTCCATTTAGAATTTCAGACAATGTGGAATTATAATCCATCACTCAGGGCTAGATGTACGACCGAATTTTGCGGTCGCAAAGGGGATTTCAGCCCCTTTGCGACCGCAAAAAATGTCAGGCCAATGTACTAAGCAAACACAAGGAGATGATAGACGGAGCGCTGAAACTTTTCAGACACTCACCCCCAGTCACAGATCTGGGTTGAATCCATCATCATTCTTTAGCTCACTTCGCCACCTCAGTTCAGACCCAGCTATATGCAAATCAGTCTTGACCCTGTGCCTTATGGGAACAGTCCAGCCGGAACTGCCAAGCCAGGTCTTCCCTGAACCGGAAACAAGCATCCTGGGACCGGTTTCTGGGTAACACCCTTCATCAGCTAGGCTAGCTTGAATCCAGTGCAAAGTGAGCAAGGGACCCATGTCTGGGCATACCCTGCCAACACAGGGCGAACAAAGCAAACACAAGGAGATGATAGACGGAGCGCTGAAACTTTTCAGACACTCACCCCCAGACATAGATCTGGGTTGAATCCATCATCATTCTTTAGCTCACTTCGCCACCTCAGTTCAGACCCAGCGATATGCAAATCAGTCTTGACCCTGTTCCTTATGGGAACAGTCCAGCCCGAACTGCCAAGCCAGGTCTCCCTGAACCGGAAACAAGCATCCTGGGACCGGTTTTTGGGTAACACCCTTCATCAGCCAGGCAAGCTTGAATCCAGTGGCAAAGTGAGCAAGGGACCCACGTCTGGGCATACCCTGCCAACTTAGGGCAAACAAAGCAAACACAAGGAGATGATAGACGGAGCACTGAAACTTTTCAGACACTCACCCCCAGTCACAGATCTTGGTTGAATCCATCATCATTCTTTAGCTCACTTCGCCTCCTCAGTTCAGACCCAGCTATATGCAAATCAGTCTTGACCCTGTGCCTTATGGGAACAGTCCAGCCCGAACTGCCAAGCCAGGTCTTCCCTGAACCGGAAACAAGCATCCTGGGACCGGTTTCTGGGTAACACCCTTCATCAGCCAGGCTAGCTTGAATTCAGTGGCAAAGTGAGCTAGGGACCCACGTCTGGGCATACCCTGCCAACTTAGGGCAAACAAAGAAAACACAAGGAGATGATAGACGGAGCGCTGAAACTTTTCAGACACTCACCCCCAGTCACAGATCTGGGTTGAATCCATCATCATTCTTTAGCTCACTTCGCCACCTCAGTTCAGACCCAGCGATATGCAAATCAGTCTTGACCCTGTTCCTTATGGGAACAGTCCAGCCCGAACTGCCAAGCCAGGTCTCCCTGAACCGGAAACAAGCATCCTGGGACCGGTTTTTGGGTAGCACCCTTCATCAGCCAGGCTAGCTTGAATCCAGTGGCAAAGTGAGCAAGGGACCCACGTCTGGGCATACCCTGCCAACGTAGGGCGAACAAAGCAAACACAAGGAGATGATAGACGGAGCGCTGAAACTTTTCAGACACTCACCCCCAGTCACAGATCTGGGTTGAATCTATCATCGTTCTTTAGCTCACCGGTCCCAGGATGCTTGTTTCCGGTCCAGGGAAGACATGGCTTGGCAGTTCGGGCTGGACTGTTCCCATGTGGCACAGGGTCAAGCCTGATTTGCATATAGCTGTGTCTGAACTGGGGTGGCGAAGTGAGCTAAAGAACGATGTTGGATTCAAAACGTGTATTAAAAATAGCTATCAGTGCTCCAAGGAACCTTTATTGACTGGACACTATGCTATGGTTAAAAAGATTGGAAGAGTCTCGGCTGGCAGGCGGAATTCAACCCGTTACAGCTCAATGTGTGTTATCATAAAAGTGAGTGAATTAAAAGGTCGACATGTTTCACGCCTAAATTACTCCGTGTGGATGTGTGGCGTTTCTTCAGGACCGGGGGAGAAAACCTGATCTACTCTTAAGTGTAGGTGACGGTCATCGGGATATCCTAAGTAGTACCGTCCCTAATAAATGGATTCAAGTCAATCCAAAGGTGGGGGGGCAGACAATTGATTTGTCCTTCTTGCAAACCTAGAGGGTGAGGGGGAGACAAAAAGGGAAATAAACACAGCCATCAAACTGTCATTAACCCCTTCGGTGCTTATGACGAGACCAGCTCGTCATGAGTCACAGTGGAGCTGTGCTCATGACGAGCTGGTCTCGTCATAACAGGTGCGCACCGCCCACACGTGATTAATTCCCCGCCTGTGCGGGAGAATTAATGAGTGGGCGGGTTTGTGACGAGACCAGCTCGTCATGAGCACAGCTCCACTGTGACTCATGACGAGCTGGTCTCGTCACGAGCACCGCGGCGCCGCACTCACCCCCCCGCCCCCCTGCACCGTGGGGGAATTACCCCCGCAGCGAAGGGGTTAAGAACTCATGGAATATATATCGGAACTCGTGAAATTCACAGCGCTCCCTTAGCCAAGGTGTGACTTGCAGTGGTCATATTGAAGACCCAACTCGTGAGGAAGCACCAGTGTTGGTGTAACAACAGGTGCAACATAAGAAAAAACAAGTGGGTAACAGGTAAAAACAGGTAAAAAACATGCTAGCTACATACCCAATGACTCAGTAGTGGATGAAACAGCACCCTGGTAGTTGTATGTCTATGGGCGCAACCTGTTAGGAAAGGTAGAGCCCTACCGCCCTACCAGGGTTGCCCTTGGTCAATGCTAGCTTAGAGGAGGAAACTCACCTCTGGGAGAGAGGGCTAGAACTTCAGCCAGGATCTATACGGTCATCTACTGCAGTGGCAGATGCAAGTGACCTAAAAAGAGGTAGAGCCACAAATTAGGACTATGATGTAGGTACTACTGACAATGGAGCAAGGTAAGTCGGTTAGTGAGACCATGGGTTAGGTATATCTAGTAATATCCGGTGGCCCTGTTGGTATCATTGAGAAGAGGCAGGCAACAGGAGGCTGACCCATAAGCCCATGTCAGCAGTTAGCTCCAGTCTGTACATCTCACAACCTCAAAATGATGGTGCAGACTATATTGGCAAAGGAACAAGGTACAGAGGGTAAGTGGTTAGTGTGGTTGTGGGTTAGGTGTGTCCAGTTATATCTGGTAGCCCTAGTGGTAGCCCTACAATTAGGTGGGACGCAGGAGACCTACTCATGACTTCATATCAGCGGCTAGCCCCAGGTGGTGCAACTCATAGCCTCGTATTATTAGGACAAAGTACAGGTGCTACCTATTGACAGTGTAGATCCTATCTCTAGCACAACTACATGAAGGTTAACCCAAAGGGTAAACGGAGTTTAACAAGCCCCAAATGAGAGCGGAGGGCAGATAGTACTTTATGTCACCAGCGGCAGGGAATCTATCAACATTCGGAGGGACCCAAATGTAAATGGTGCTGTTGCGCTGGGAATCAAATGGCAGATAGTCAGTGGGGGCACTACACACACATAGTGGCTAGGACGTTCGTGATGTCCTCCCACCTACCCAAGGGTGCCGTAGCTGTCAAGGAAGGGCCAGAGAGGGTGGAGTCGGGGTCTATGTCTGAGCATGGCTGGCGGTGAGGCATAGGTGGCTACAGGTACTGGCTGCTCTTCGACACATACTAATGCCACTATCTTCATACAGGGCCTGCCAGCTGCGGTCTGGTTGGAGGAAGGCCACCCTTAGAGAGAGGCATAGTGTGCTGCAGATGGGGGCGGCTGGCAACTAGTCGCGCTTCCTAATATCACTACCAGTGTCAGCGGCCCACTGGCTGCGATTAGTTAACAAAAGTTGCGGAGTTCTAGACCGGGGGAGAAAGGAAAGAAAGGAGGCGCCCCAGAACAGCATTCTCAAGGGCAGCGGGCGGCCGCGATTAGTTAACAAGAGTTGCGGTGTTCTAGACCGGGGGAGAAAGGAAAGAAAGGAAGCGCCCCGGAACAGCATTCTCAAGGGTAGGGAGCGGCCATGGACCACAAAGGGAGGTTCCCAAGTCAAGGGGGAAGGTCCTGTCTAAAGGTATGGGAACTCACCATCTCGTTGATGCTCTCATGCGATGGACCTACCCACTACCGAACTCCTGGGGATCGATGTTGCGTTCTGCTGCGGACGGCAGTCTAAAGAGCTGTGAGTCACATGTAGTGGTGATGGAAAGGGTGCTGGAAAAGCCGGTATTGAGCGCCATATTGGGGTGGTGAACCAGCTCCTAATCAGTAGTATTCGGATGGGTGCCATGATGGAATGGTCAGAGGACACACAACGCGTGTTGAATGCAGCATGTGGTCGCCCCTGGGGAGGGACTATAAAGTAACGTCCTACCAATAATTGTAGTTTAATCTTGTAAGGAGTAACTGAATGTTAATTGTCTACAGGTTGCCATTGCGTGCAGGGGGCTTACCAAAACGATCACTGCAGGTGACAACAGGAGAGAAAGTAACCTGTGGAGTAGCGTCAGTCCATGTTCATGTAGAGGGACTGTAGGGGAAATCTCTGAAGCACATGGGTCAAGACTAGGGGAGAACCATGGGAAACCATGAAAGAGAATATCGTCGACAGCCAGTTGAGTCGCCTCGGGGAGAGGTGACACTGTGGAGTTAGAGGCCATGGGTACTCATTGATTAACCTCTGCCCAGGGGATATCATCGTTGAGACCTGTGGAGCTAGGGGAAAGGCGAAAGATCCAGCGTTGTTCTTTATTGAAAAGGGCCTGTTGGGTAATATTGGGGAATGCTTCCAATATCGTCCACTTGATATCTTCATGAGTGTGTTGGTGTTCGATGTAGTGGGAGAGCATCTTGGTGGTAGTCCTACCACACCTGATGTTGCTCCTATGCTCCGTCATATGGGTCTTTGCTGTCCTGGTCGTCATGCCAATATAGTTTTTGGAGCAGGGGCAGGTAATCACGTATATACAATTGCGGGTGTTGCAATTGGTGTGTGTCATCTGAGTCCATGTGAATGTGGGAGAAAGTTTCACTTCTTTAGATGGGTATGTGAATGGGCACACGCTGCATGAACCACAGGGAAAGTGGTCCATTGACTGGGGGGAGCCCCCAGAGTTGGTGTTGGCGTGGTGAGCAAGTAGGGCGGGGCCTGGTGTGTACTATGTTATCCTTGATGTTGGGCATGCGTTTAAAGGCAAACGCGGGGTTGCTGGAGCCAGGTCCCCTGTATGCAGGATTGACCAAAGTTTTTTGATTATTTTCTGTATTGTGTTCGATTGTGGTGAGAATGATGTAGCACAAGTTATTGCATAATTGACAGGGCGATTGCGTGTCTCTAGGAGCCCTTCCCTGTTATTATTGCGTGCTCACTTGTTAGCTCTCGTTACCACGTCCTCTGGGTAGTGTCTTGCCACCAGGTCTGTGAATAAGGCTTGTGCCTGTTCTTTGTAGTCCCTGATGGAGCTGCAATTGTGACGAAGTCGCAAAAATTGTCCGAAGGGGAGGTTATCCTGTAAATGTTTGGGATGATGACTGTCATACCTCAAAAGGCTGTTGCAGTCAGTGGGCTTCTTGTAAGTTCTGGTGGTGATCCTCCCCTTGGACAAGGTTATGAGGAGATCTAGAAATGCTATTTCAGATGTGGATGTGGTGCTACTGAACTTCAGGAAGCCATTGAGAGTGTTCATCCAGGTGCAGAATTCAGCACAGGTGGTAGATGAACCTCGCCACAAATTCAGGATATCATCGATATACCTGCGCCATTCTATGATGTTAAGTTTGTAGGGGTTGTCATCATGGAGGATGCACCTCTGCTCGAAGTCTGCCATGTAGAGACAGGCAAGACTAGGAGCAAAGGTGCTGCTCATCGATGTTCCCTGGGTCTGATGGTAAAGTTTGTCCTGGAACTGGAAGAAGTTCTCCTTCAGTGCCAGGGCTGCGCACTCCATTATGAAGCTAATGGGGGTGGCTGAGGACCAGGGTGCAGCCCTCAGGTAGTT
The DNA here is from genome assembly GCA_963921515.1 of Calotriton arnoldi. NCBI lineage: Eukaryota > Metazoa > Chordata > Amphibia > Caudata > Salamandridae > Calotriton > Calotriton arnoldi. The sequence goes on from CAWUFW010001962.1 coordinate 1,334,748, forward strand.
CTCTATCACCTCCAGCGTGTCGTCTTGAGGAATGTTGGTATACAATGATTCAATGTCGAGGGTGATGAGAATATCTACCTGGGTGCCATCTCCAAGGTTATTAGGGAGGTTCAGTACTGTAGTTGTATCCTTTAGGAAGGTGGGTGTTTTGGTAACCAAAGGTTGAAGGAAAGAGTCACAGAATTGTGACAGGGGTTCTAGGATTGACCCAATCCCTGACACTATGGGTCTCCCTGGTGGCGGTCTAGTGACCTTATGGATTTTGTGGAGTGTGTAGAAATAGGGGGTCTTGGGACTCTTGTTGACTAGAAAAACTGCTTCTTTTTTACTGATCCATCCCTGAGTCTCTGCTGCAAAGACAATGGAAGTGATGTGTTTGGTGAGACGGCCAGTGGGGTCCTCTCTGATAGGCGTATAGTGGGAACTGTTTGAAAGCTGTCGTTCACACTCCTGGTTGTAATCCGTGGTGTTGAGGAGGACGATGGCACCGCCCTTGTCTGCAGGTTTTATTGTTATGGACTCGTCACTGCCCAGGGAGCGCATCGCTCGTGTTTCAACCTTAGACATGTTAAAAAAGGTTTTTTTAGGAGGACACTTCGATAATTCTTTTAGAACTGCCTTCTCAAAAGAGAGGACCTCTAAGGGAACCATCTTTGTAGTCGGAGTTAAAGTAGATGGCGCATGAAGGCCCGAGTCAGTTGCTTCTGGTGGCGGAAGCTCCTGGAAGAATGCATGGAGGCGGATTTTCCTAAAACGATCTTCTTTGGTGTGTGGACATATCCCAGTCCCTTGCTGAGGACAGCCTTTTCCTTGTCTGAGAGGATCAGGGATGACAAGTTGATGATCAGTTTTTCTTCCCTGATGTCTGGCTCCTGGTCTGCCTGGCGTTCTCCTGGTCTTGGGTTTGCCATTGTACCTGTCTTTGCTGGCCTCCTCTTCTTCTTCCTCTCCCTCTGCCCCAGCCTCTGCCTAAAAAAGGTGGTGCAAAATAGGGTTGAGGAAAGGCATGTGGTGGTCATGGTGGGTACATCTGGTATGGCTGCCAAACTTGAGGTGGTCCGTTATATGGTGGCGCATCATAGCCCATCAAGGGTGGTGGTTGTGGTCGTTGGTTCCTACGGCTGTCATCATATCCCCTACTCCCAGCGCTGGAACTACTGCTGGTTGAAGAGTACCGTGCTCTTGACTGGTTGAGATCCTCAGATGAAGCATCGCTGTTTCCTGCGTAGTCCTCTTTCAAGTAGGGGTATATCTGTTCCCTGTCAAATTTCTTGATATCTTTTTGCAGCTTGTTGATTTTCTGTTTCAACACATAATCTCGGTTTTCGCTAATCTCCATATTGATCTCCGCCAATTTGTTCTTGTAGGCGGTGATTTGTATCGCAGTTTTCAGGGCATTCTCTGCCATCGCGATTTTGATGAGGAGATCATCCGCCAGTCGTTTGGCCGTGCTGATGATTAGGATCAGCCGGTCCCTGGTGCATTTCCACGCCACCAGGGACCATTCCTTTCTGAAGACCATGTCCTCGAGGAAGATGCGTGACATGTTCCTCACAATCAAACCTCCTGGGGCTATATTGGCATGTAAATATTCGGTCATGAGTAGACCATGAAGTGTGATCTTGACATACATTCTTTTCATCGAGGCCTGGATATTCCAGTATTCGGATTCTGTGTTACCAGTTGCAGAGCTCTCCGCTCCTAGTAGTGATGGTGCGTGTAGTATCTCTGATACCATCTTGTCATCGAAGGCTAGTCCCTGGGGGCAATCCATGATGGCTGGGTGTAGAGGCCGTGGGGGGGGCAACGGGAGAGGGCAGTGGGCAAGTGGGCAGGCAGGGAGAAAGAGGGGGGTTGGGGATGGGAGATTTAGATCCGCTACAGGTATGGCAGATCGAGAGGGTCCCGATAATTATTATGTTAACCCTTGGGTGCTAAATTAGCTACTCCTATACGTATGTTTCACGGACATCCGTCCATGCTAGCACAGTTAAACAAAATCGAGGAACGAGGGGTTTTGCAGAGTCAGGTCCAGCATACATGCCCAATAGCAAGTGGATCAAGGAATGGTATGCAGTTCCTAAGGGAGAGAGAGAAAAAAAGAACAGAACCAAATGAGGGGGAGGGGCGGAAAGAGGATGGAATGGAGGGAAACTAGGTAAGTGAAGGATCAGAGAGGGGAGAGCTCCAATAAGGAGCAAGGGCCCTCACACACCCCGAGAGGTGTCATGCTTCATCATAGGGCAGCTCCTCGTTGTGCCAGCGATGCAATGCCCAACGGGCCCCTCAGGGGTTCTCTTTGTCGGAGGTCTATAGATTGGTATACCAGGAGGCCCTATGTGTGGGGGTGGAGGGGCATAAAGTGGTGAGTAGAGTGGGTGAAAAACGTGTATTAAAAATAGCTATCAGTGCCCCAGGGAACCTTTATTGACTGGACACTATGCTACGGTTAAAAAGACTGGAAGAGTCTCGGCTAGCAGGAGGAATTCAACCTGTTACAGCTCAATGTGTGTTATCATAAAAGTGAGTGAATTAAAAGGTCGACATGTTTCAGGCCTAAATTACTCCGTGTGGATGTGTGGCGTTTCTTCAGGACCGGGGGAGAAAGCCTGATCTATTCTTAAGTGTAGGTGACGGTCATCGAGATATCCTAAGTAGTACCGTCCCTAATAAATAGATTCAATTCAATCCAAAGGCAGGGGGGCAGACAATTGATTTGTCCTTCTTGCGAACCTAGAGGGTGAGGGGGAGACAAAAAGGGAAACAAACACAGCCATCAAACTGTCATTAAGAACTCATGGAATATATATCAGAACTCATGAAATTCACATTGCTCGCTTGGCCAAGGTGTGACTTGCAGTGGTCATATTGAAGACCCAACTCGTGAGGAAGCACCAGTGTCGGTGTAACAACAGGTGCAACATAAGAAAAAACAAGTGGGTAACAGGTAAAAACAGGTAAAAAACATGCTACCTACATACCCAATGACTCAGTAGTGGATGAAACAGCACCCTGGTAGTTGTATGTCTATGGGCGCAAACTGTTAGGAAAGGTAGAGCCCTACCGCCCTACCAGGGTTGCCCTTGGTCAATGCTAGCTTAGAGGAGGAAACTCACCTCTGGGAGAGAGGGCTAGAACTTCAGCCAGGATCTATATGGTCATCTACAATAGTGGCAGATACGAGTGACCTAAAAAGAGGTAGAGCCAAAAATGAGGACTATGGTACAGGTACTACTGACAATGGAGCAAGGTAAGTCGGTTATTGAGACCATGGGTTAGGTATATCTAGTAATATCCGGTGGCCCTGTTGGTAACATTGAGAAGAGGCAGGCCACAGGAGGCTGACCCATAACCCCATGTCAGCGGTTAGCTCCAGTCTGTACACCTCACAGCCTCAAAATGATGGTACAGGCTATATTGGCAAAGGAACAAGGTACAGTGGGTAAGTGGTTAGTGTGGTTGTGGGTTATGTGTATCCAGTTATATCTGGTAGCCCTAGTGGTAGCCCTACAATAAGGTGGGACGCAGTAGACCTACTCATGACTTCATGTCAGCAGCTAGCCCCAGGTGGTGCAACTCATAGCCTCGTAATATTAGGACAAAGTACAGGTGCTACCTATTGACAGTGTAGATCCTGTCTCTAGCACAACTACATGAAGGTTAACCCAAAGGGTAAATGGAGTTTAACAAGCCCCAAATGAGAGTGGAGGGCAGATAGTACTTTATGTCACCAGCGGCAGGGAATCTATCAACATTCGGAGGAACCCAAATGTAAATGGCGCTTTTGCGCCAGGAATCAAATGGCAGATAGACAGTGGGGGCACTATACTCACATAGTGGCTAGGACGTTCGTGATGTTCTCCCACCTACCCAAGGGTGCCGTAGCTGTAAAGGAAGGGCCAGAGAGGGTGGAGTCGGGTTCTATGTCTGAGCACGGCTGGCGGCGAGGCATAGGTGGCTACAGGTACTGGCTGCTCTTCGCCACAAACTAATGCCACTATCTTCATACGGGGCATGCCAGCCGCGTTCTGGTTAGAGGAAGGCCACCCTTAGAGAGAGGCATAGTGTGCTGCAGATGGGGGCGGCTGGCATCTAGTCGCTCTTCCTAATATCACTACCAGTGTCAGCGGCCCACTGGCCGCGATTAATTAACAAAAGTTGCGGAGTTCTAGACCAGGGGAGAAAGGAAAGAAAGGAGGTGCCCCGGAACAGCATTCTCAAGGGCAGGGGGCGGCCGCGATTAGTTAACAAGAGTTGCGGTGTTCTAGACCGGGGGGAAAGGAGAGAAAGGAAGCGCCCCGGAACAGCATTATGGGGGTGGCGCGGCCATGCACCACAAAGGGATGTTCCCAAGTCGAGGGGGAAGGTCCTGTCTAAGGGTATGGGAACTCACCATCTCGTTGATGCTCTCATGCGTGGGACCTACCCACGACCGTACTCCTGGGACGATATTGCGTTCTACTGCGGGTGGCAGCCTAAAGAGCTGTGAGTCACGTGTAGTGGTGATGGAAAGGGGACTGGAAAAGCCGGTATTGGGCGCCATATTGGACTGGTGAACCAGCTCCTAATCACTAGTATTCGGATGGGTGCCATGATGGAATGGTCAGAGGACACACAACGCATGTTGAGTGCAGCGTGTGGTCGCCCCTGGGGAGGGACTATAAAGTAACGTCCTACCAATAATTGCAGTTTAATCTTGTAAGGTGTAACTGAATGTTAATTGTCTACAGGTTGCCATTGCGTGCAGGGGGCTTACCAAAACGATCACTGCAGGTGACAACAGGAGAGATAGTAACCTGTGGAGTAGCATCAGTCCGTGTTCATGTAGAGGGACTGTAGGGGAAATCTCTGATGCACATGGGTCAAGAAGACTAGGGGAGAACCATGGGAAACCATGAAAGAGAATATCGTCGACAACTAGTTGAGTCGCCTCGGGGAGAGGTGACACTGTGGAGTTAGTGGCCATGGGTACTCATTGATTAACCTCTGCCCAGGGGATATCATCGTTGAGACCTGTGGAGCTAGTGGAAAGGGGAAAGATCCAGCGTTGTTCTTTATTGAAAAGGGCCTGTTGGGTAATATTGGGGAATGCTTCCAATATCGTCCACTTGATATCTTCATGAGTGTGTTGGTGTTCGATGTAGTGGAAGAGCATCTTGGTGGTAGTCCTACCACACCTGATGTTGCTCCTATGCTCCGTCATACGGGTCTTTGCTGTCCTGGTCGTCATGCCAATATAGTTTTTGGAGCAGGGGCAGGTAATCACATATATACAATTGCGGGTGTTGCAATTGGTGTGTGTCATCTGAGTCCATATGAAGGTGGGAGAAAGTTTCACTTCTTTAGATGGGTATGTGAATGGCCACATGCTGCATGAAGCACAGGGAAAGTGACCGTTGACTGGGGGGAAACCCCAGAGTTGGTGTTGGCGCGGTGAGCAAGTGGGGCGGGGCCTGGTGTGTACTATGTTATCCTTGATGTTGGGCATGCGTTTAAAGGCAAAACGCGGGGTTGCTGGAGCCAGGACCCCTGTATGCAGGATTGACCAATGTTTTTTGATTATTTTTTGTATTGTGTTCGATTGTGGTGTGAATGATGTAACACAAGTTATTGCATCACTGACAGGGCGATTGCATGTCTCTAGGAGCCCTTCCCTGTTATTATTGCGTGCTCGCTTGTTAGCTCTCGTTACCACGTCCTCTGTGTAGTGTCTTGCTACCAGGTCTGTGGATAAGGCTTGTGCCTGTTCTTTGTAGTCCCTGATGGAGCTGCAATTGCGACGAAGTCGCAAAAATTGTCCAAAGGGGAGGTTATCCTGTAAATGTTTGGGATGATGACTGTCATACCTCAAAAGGCTGTTGCAGTCAGTGGGCTTCTTGTAAGTTCTGGTGGTGATCCTCCCCTCGGACAAGGTTATGAGGAGATCTAGAAATGCTATTTCAGATGTAGATGTGGTGCTACTGAACTTCAAGAAGCCATTGAGAGTGTTCATCCAGGTGCAGAATTCAGCACAGTTGGTAGATGAACCTCGCCACAAAATCAGGATATCATCGAAATACCTGCGACATTCTATGATGTTAAGTTTGTAGGGGTTGTCATCATGAAGGATGCACCTCTGCTCGTAGTCTGCCATGTAGAGACAGGCAAGACTAGGAGCAAAGGCGCTGCCCATCGATGTTCCCTGGGTCTGATGGTAAAGTTTGTCCTGGAACTGGAAGAAGTTCTCCTTCAGTGCCAGGGTTGCGCACTCCATGATGAAGCTAATGGGGGTGGCTGAGGACCAGGGTGCAGCCCTCAGGTAGTTCTCTATCACCTCCAGCATGTCGTCTTGAGGAATGTTGGTATACAATGATTCAACGTCTAGGGTGATGAGAATATCTACCTGGGTGTCATCTCCAAGGTTATTTAAGGAGGTTCAGTACTGTAGTTGTATCCTTTAGGAAGGTGGGTGTTTTGGTAACCAAAGGTTGAAGGAAAGAGTCACAGAATTGTGACAGGGGCTCTAGGATTGACCCAATCCCTGACACTATGGGTCTCCCTGGTGGCGGTCTAGTGACCTTATGGATTTTGTGGAGTGTGTAGAAATAGGGGGTCTTGGGACTCTTGTTGACTAGAAAAACTGCTTCTTTTTTACTAATCCATCCCTGAGTCTCTGCCGCAAAGACAATGGAAGTGATGTGTTTGGTGAGACGGCCAGTGGGGTCCTCTCTGATAGGCGTATAGTGGGACCTGTTTGAAAGCTGTCGTTCACACTCCTGGTTGTAATCCGTGGTGTTGAGGAGGACGATGGCACCGTCCTTTTACGCTGGTTTTATTGTTATGAACTCGTCACTGCCCAGGGAGCGCATCGCTTCTGTTTTAACCTTAGACATGTTAAAAAAGTTTTTTTTAGGAGGACACTTTGATAATTCTTTTAGAACCGCCTTCTCAAAAGTGAGGACCTCTGGGGGAACCATCCCTGTAGTCGGAGTAAGAGTAGATGGAGCATGAAGGCCCGAGTCCGTTGCTTCTGGAGGCGGTTGCTCCTGGAAGAATGCATGGAGGTGGATTTTCCTAAAGAATCAGTGTAATTCCTGCGTGGTCCTAAAATGATCTTCTTTTGGTGATGGGACATATGCCAGTCCCTTGCTGAGGACAGCCTTTTATTTGTCTGAGAGGATCCAGGATGACAAGTTGATGATCAGTTTTTCTTCCCTGAAGTCTGGCTCCTGGTCTGCCTGGCGTTCTCCTAGTCTTGATTTGCCATTGTACCTGTTTTTTCTGGCCTCCTCTTCTTCTTCCTCTCCCTCTGCCCCAGCCTCTGCCTAAAAAAGGTGGTGCAAAATAGGGTTGAGGAAAGGCATGTGGTGGTCCTGGTGGGTACATCTGGTATGGCTGCCAAACTTGAGGTGGTCCGTGATATGGTGGCGCATCATAGCCCATCAAGGGTGGTGGTTGTGGTCCTTGGTTCCTACGGCTGTCATCATATCCCCTACTCCCAGTTCTGGAACTACTGCTGGTTGAAGAGTACTGTGCTCTTGACTGGTTGAGATCCTCAGATGAAGCATCGCTGTTGCCTGCGTAGTCCTCTTTCAAGTAGGGGTATATCTGTTCCCTGTCAAATTTCTTGATATCTTTTTGCAGCTTGTTGATTTTCTGTTTCAACACATAATCTCGGTTTTCGTTCATCTCCATATTCATCTCCGCCAATTTGTTCTTGTAGGCGGTGATTTGTATCGCAGTTTTCAGGGCATTCTCTGCCATCGTGATTTTGATGAGGAGATCATCCGCTAGTCGTTTGGCCGTGTTGATGATTAGGATCAGCAAGTCCCTGGTGCATTTCCACGCCACCAGGGACCATTCCTTTCTGAAGACCATGTCCTCGAGGAAGATGCATGGCATGTTCCTCACAATCATACCTCCTGGGGTTATATTGGCATGTAAATATTCGGTCATGAATAGACCATGAAGTGTGATCTTGACATACATTCTTTTTATCGAGGCCAGGGTATTCCAGTCTTCAGACTGTTTGTTACCAGTTGCAGAGCTCTCCACTCCTAGTGGTGATGGTGCGCGTAGTATCTCTGATACCATCTCGTCATCGAAGGCTAGTCCCTGGGGGCAATCCATGATGGCTGGGGTGTAGAGGCAACGGGGGGTGACTGGAGATGGCGGTGTGTAAGTGGGCAGGCAGGGAGAAAGAGGGGTGTTGGGGATGGGAGATTGAGATCCGCTACAGGTATGGCAGATCGAGAGGGTCCCGATAATTATTATGTGACCCCTGGGTGCTAAATTAGCTACTCCTATTAGTATGTTCCACGGAGAGCTGTCTGTGCTAGCACAGTTAAACAAAATCGAGGAACGAGGGCTTTTGCAGAGTCAGGTCCAGCATACATGCCCAATAGCAAGTGGATCAAGGAATGGTATGCAGTTCCTAAGGGAGAGAGATAAAAAAAGAAGAACAAAACCAAAGGAGGGGGGGGGCGGAGAGAGGATGGAATGGATGGAAACTAGGTAAGTGAAGGATCAGAATGGGGAGAGCTCCAATAAGGAGCAAGGGCCCTCACACACCCCGAGAGGTGTCATGCTTCATCATAGGGCAGCTCCTCGTTGGGCCGGCGCTGCAATGCCCAACGGGCCCCTCAGGGGGACTCTTTGCCGGAGGTCTTTAGATTGGTATGCTAGGAGCCCTATGTGGGGGGGTGGAGGGGCATAAAGTGGTGAGTAGAGTGGGTGCAAAACGTGTATTAAAAATTGCTCAGTGCTCCAGGGAACCTTTATTGACTGGACACTATGCTATGGTTAAAAAGACTGCAAGCGTCTCAGCTGGCAGGAGGAATTCAACCCGTTACAGCTCAATGTGTGTTATCATAAAAGTGAGTGAATTAAAAGGTCGACATGTTCCACGCCTAAATTACTCCGTGTGGATGTGTAGCATTTCTTCAGGACCGGGGCAGAAAACCTGATCTACTCTTAAGTGTAGGTGACGGTCATCAGGATATTCTAAGTAGTACCGTCCCTAATAAATGGTTTCAAGTCAATCCAAAGGCGGGGGGCAGACAATTGGTTTGTCCTTCTTGCAAACCTAGAGGGTGAGGGAGGAGACAAAAAGGGAAACAAACACAGCCATCAAACTGTCATTAAGAACTCATGGAATATATATCGGAACTCGTGAAATTCACATTGCTCCCTTAGCCAAGGTGTGACTTGCAGTGGTCATATTGAAGACCCAACTCATGAGGAAGCTCCAGTGTCGGTGTAACAACAGGTGCAACATAAGAAAAAACAAGTGGGTAACAGGTAAAAACAGGTAAAAAAAACATGCTAGCTACATACCCAATGACTCAGTAGTGGATGAAACAGCACCATGGTAGTTGTATGTCTATGGGCGCAACCTGTTAGGAAAGGGAGAGCCCTACCGGCCTACCAGGGTTGCCCTTGGTCAATGCTAGCTTAGAGGAGGAAACTCCCCTCTGGGAGAGAGGGCTAGAACTTCAGCCAGGATCTATACGGTCATCTACAGAAGTGGAAGATGCGAGTGACCTAAAAAGAGGTAGAACCAAAAATGAGGACTATGGTGCAGGTACTACTGACAATGGAGCAAGGTAAGTCGGTTAGTGAGACCATGGGTTAGGTATATCTAGTAATATCCGGTGGCCCTGTTGGTATCATTGAGAAGAGGCAGGCCACAGGTGGCTGACCCATAACCCCATGTCAGCGGTTAGCTCCAGTCTGTACACCTCACAGCCTCAAAATGATGGTGCAGGCTATATTGGCAAAGGAACAAGGTACAGTGGGTAAGTGGTTAGTGTGGTTGTGGGTTAGGTGTGTTCGGTTATATCTGGTAGCCCTGGTGGTAGCCCTACAATTAGATGGGACGCTGGAGACCTACTCATGACTTCATGTCAGCGGCTAGCCCCAGGTGGTGCAACTCATAGCCTCGTAATATTAGGACAAAGTACAGGTGCTACCTATTGACAGTGTAGATCCTGTCTCTAGCACAACTACATGAAGGTTAACCCAAAGGGTAAACAGAGTTTAACAAGCCCCAAATGAGAGCGGAGGGCAGATAGTACTTTATGTCACCAGCGGCAGGGAATCTATCAACATTCGGAGGAACCCAATTGTAAATGGCGCTGTTGCGCCGGGAATCAAATGGCAGATAGACAGTGGGGGCACTATACACACATAGTGGCTAGGACTTTTGTGATGTCCTCCCACCTACCCAAGGGTGCCGTAGCTGTCAAGGAAGGGCCAGAGAGGGTGGAGTCGAGTTCTATATCTGAGCACGGATGGCGGCGAGGCATAGGTGGCTACAGGTACTGGCTGCTCTTCGCCACGTACTAATACCATTATCTTGATACAGGGCCTGCCAGCCGTGTTCTGGTAGGAGGAAGGCCACCCCTAGAGAGAGGCATAGTGTGCTGCAGATGGGGGCGGCTGGCAACTAGTTGCTCTTCCTAATATCACTACCAGTGTCAGCAGCCCACTGGCCGCGATTAGTTGGCAAAAGTTGCGGAGTCCTAGACCGGGGGAGAAAGGAAAGAAAGGAGGCACCCGGGAACAGCATTCTCAAGGGCAGGGGACGGCCTGACTACTGAGTCATTGGGTATGTAGCTAGCATGTTTTTTACCTGTTTTTACCTGTTACCCACTTGTTTTTTCTTATGTTGCACCTGTTGTTACACCAACACTAGTAGTTCCTCACGAGTTGGGTCTTCAATATGACCACTGCAAGTCACACCTTGGCTAAGGGAGCGATGTGAATTTCACGAGTTCCGATATATATTCCATGAGTTCTTAATGACAGTTTGATGGCTGTGTTTGTTTCCCTTTTTGTCTCCCCCCTCACCCTCTAGGTTCGCAAGAAGGACAAGTCAATTGTCTGCCCCCGCCTTAGGATTGACTTAAATCCATTTATTAGGGACAGTACTACTTAGGATATCCCGATGACCGTCACCTACACTTAAGAGTAGATCAGGTTTTCTCTCCCGGTCCTGAAGAAACGCCACGCATCCACACGGAGTAATTTAGGCGTGAAACATGTCGACCTTTTAATTCACTCACTTTTATGATATCACACATTGAGCTGTAACGGGTTGAATTCCTCCTGCCAGCCGAGACTCTTCCAGTCTTTTTAACCATAGCATAGTGTCTAGTCAATAAAGGTTCCCTGGAACACTGATAGCTATTTTTAATACACGTTTTGCACCCACTCTACTCACCACTTTATGCCCCTCCACCCCCACACATAGGGCCTCCTGGCATACCAATCTAAAGACCTCCAGCAAAGAGCCCCCCTGAGGGGCCCGTTGGGCATTGCAGCGCCGGCCCAACGAGGAGCTGCCCTATGATGGAGCATGACACCTCTCGGGGTGTGTGAGGGCCCTTGCTCCTTATTGGAGCTCTCCCCTCTCTGATCCTTCACTTACCTAGTTTCCCTCCATTCCCTCCTCTCTCTGCCCCCTTCTTTGGTTCTGTTCTTCTCTTTTTTCTCTCTCTCCCTTAGGAACTGCATGCTATAGTTCAGAGACAGCCCCATTGCTATCTGCTTTGAAAAACATCACTGTTAGAAATGGAGGTCTCTAGTTGGCAGAGGTAGGTACCTTTGTCCAAATAGGGACCCTTGCTTCTAGTCAGGGTAAGGGGGATACACTTCTAAAATAACCCCTGCTCACACCCTTGGAAGCGTGGCACGAGCAGACAGGCTTATATCAGAGGCCGTGTGTAAAGAATTTGGGAACACATACAGTAATACAGTGAAAACTCTACAAATGGACACCACACCAGTTTAGAAAAATAAGTAATCTTTATCTAAACCAAAACAAGGCCAAACGACAAAAATCCACAATACAGTAGTAAAAATATGACTTTCAGATGGTAGAAATAGTTCAGTTCAAAGCAAATTGCAGATGTGACACTTTTCACACAAAGTACCTGGGATGCGTCACGCAAACTAACAAAAAGAGCCGCAGGGAAGGTGATGCATCGGTTCCTTACATGCAGGGAAGGTGATGCATCGGTTCCTTGCTCCGGGGGAGGTAATGCGTCAGTTCCCTACTGCTGTGCAGGGGAGGTGATGCGTCGGCTCCTTACCGGAGAGGAGGTGATGCCTCGGTTTCATACTGCGTGGGGAGGTGATGCGTCTCTTTCTCGCTGCATCCCCCAACAATGCGACAAACTTGGTGCCTCGATGCAATGCGACGATCCGGGACGATGCGTGGATTCTTCCAGCTCCCAGCGGAAAACAGTCTCTAGAGGTCCAAAACAACAGCAGGCACTTCTTTGCAGGTCAGAACTCCCAGCAAGGAAGTTCAGAGGAGCTGGTGGTGAAGTCTTTGTGTCCCTGAGACTTCAGAACAGGAGGCAAGCTCAGCTTCAAGCCTTTGGAGATCTTCCTCAAGCAGGGGACACAGCAAACTGCAAAGTCCTTTTCTCCTTTCCTTGGCAGCAAGTAGCCACTGCAGGCCAACCCCAGACAGCAAACAGCACAGGGACAGTATTCCTCCTCAGCTTCTCCGGCAAAGGTTCCTCTTGATTTCCCCGAAGTGATCTAAAAGTCTGGGGTCTGGGCCCCTCTTTTTAAACCCAAAAATCCTTTGTTCTCTGAATGCAGAGAGTGTCTGTACCCAGCCAAAAACAGTTCTGTGGGGCACTTTGCAAGTGCACAACAACCTTCATTGTCAGTGTGAGCCCTGGCTCCAGACACACCACAGGGGGGGCAGAGCCATCATTGTGGAAGGCAGGCACAGCCCTATTCAGGTACAGGTGCTACTCCTCCCACCACTCCAAATGCAGGCAGGCCTATTCAGCCCAGCCCTGACTCATCAGGCTCTCTGGAGCCACTGCTCCTGCCCAGCCCCTGACACTCCAAAGCCAGACATGCAATACACAAATCTAGCAGATGCATACTGGATGGCTAAGCAAGAAAATACCTACTTTCTAAAAGTGGTATTTTCAAACACAGAATGTAAAAATCATCCTCACTAAAAGATGCATTGTAACATTCTGAGTTCAGGCATATCAAACTTTATTTTCCTACCTTGTTCCCAGGGGTAATTATGTTTATAAGATGTTATAAACAAACTCCCCATTCTATCCTATGGGAGCAGGTAGCCTTCCAATAGTGAAAAACGAAATTGGCAGTATTTCACTTTCAGGATATGCCACACACATCAGGGCATATCCTACCTTTCACATACAATGCACCCTGCCCACAGGGGTACCTTGGGCCTACCATAGGGGTGACTAACATGTAAGAAAAGGGAAGGTTAGGGACTGGCAAGTGTGTGCACTTGCCAAGTCGACATGGCAGTATCAGACTGCACACAGGCTCTGCAAAGGCAGGCCAGAGTTTACATTTACAGGCTGCTTATGTGGGTGGCACAATCAGTGCTGCAGTCCACTATCAGCATTTGATTTACAGGCCCTGGGCACACACAGTGTACTGTACTAGAGTCTGACTAGCAAATCAAATATGCCAATCATGGAATCACCAATCCATAAAAACAATTTACAAAGGGAGCGCTTGCACTTTGGCACTGAACAGCAGTGCCAAAGTGCCCAAAGCATCTCGACCAGCAAAACGAAGTCCAACACACAGCAAAAACACAGGAGGCAAAAGGCAAAAAATACAGGGGAAACCTACGCAAATGGTGCCAGGTTTAACAATCACTTTACTCAATGGGTGTGTCTGGAGAGTAGTCTGAAAAAGACATGTGAATAAAAGCCTTATCTAAACTGTACTACATTGTTCCTTATCCAATGTGTTCAAGACTAGGCGCGGATTGCTTAGCAGAGTACATGAAGAACTGTTGTGTGACCAGGTTGGTGTCTGGTTAAAAGACAGTTTCCCAGAAGTGAGGGGATTATTGTAAAGCCAGGGCCAAAAATAAAAGTCAGGATACTAGGTTCACATACCATCAGGCACAGAAGGTCAGGGAACTAGCCCGAAGAACATGGATGGGGCATTTCGATCCTAACACTTAATAATGAACACTACCCCTGCTCCTCTCAAGCACCTCAAGGGCCTTCACCATTTGCAGTGAAAAGACAGCTGTTCAACTATAATTCAGCTCCCCTTTCTCCCTACTCTCATACTCCCACTCTTAATTCCCTGCCCCATTTTCCCTCCCCAATAAACGCCCATCTCTACTATTTCTTTCCTCATCAATGTCGATTGACTGCCAAGAGCCACAAAATATCAACAATCTGATTGCTGATTCATAGCTATGGGTACTATTCATCACTTCAGCCTTGATCCTACACAAGACCATCTCCATTGTGCATAGAATTTTCACCTTAAACTATACCATGTAGACTGGAGTAGGACTAGCAAGTACTTTCTAGTACACCTTTGACAGCTTAAGCTTTAACAAATTTGAAATTATTAAAATCTATGCTCTTGACATCATCTGACTATAATATCTCCCCCTAACCAAATAACAGAAATGGAACATCTTCACACCAGGCTTTCAATAGGCTTTAATAAACTGATAACCCTCGACATGTCCATATGATGCCCTAGCCATAGACCAAGAAACCCACTGCAGAAGAATGGGGAGAGAATGTAGCCTAACGGCTTGCGCGGTCGACCTCGGATCTGGGGAACCAGGTTCGAGTCTCGGCAGGGACGCTCAACATTTTGTGATTCTGGGCAAATCACTTAATCTCCCCGTGCCTAACAAAAATGAATGTGTCCGTCTGTAACGTAACTAGTCCTCATGTAAAGCGCTCTGATATCTTTGGGTCTAGTTCGCGCTATATAAAACTCTACAAAAAAAAAAGAAGAAACACTGGAAGAAACTGAAGACAATAATTTGGGATGTACAAAACCATTTGAAGAAGAAAATAAACAAAAACATAACAAAACAGATGTCTATCCGCATGACAGGACCTAAAGATCAATCATTAAGAATTCAAAAAGACTCTACTATTCTAAGGAGTTATCAGTAGCTAAATGTCCTTCCAAGGAACTACATATGATACTAACAGAATTCTGAAACCAAACATGCACTGCCATTAGGATCAGCCCCCAAAACCGTTCACATAACACAGAGATACACCTGGAATTAGAATACCTACATGAACAGGTCATCTGAAGATAGAGCCATTGATGAAGGATGCTAAACAACCATCTAAAATGAACCTCTCACAAAATGGAGATTCTAACGTGGTGTATGAAAGAAGTACCATCTTCCATGCATTTGGCTCCAGGAACTTGAACTACCAGTGGGACAAGTAAGACATTTTGGAATGATAATTTACTATCATCACCCTTGTGAATCAAGTCAAAAGAATCTCCTTCCAAAACATGTAAACTTTTCAAAGCATCTTTCTATATCTGTTTTTTACATAAACCAAAAGCTTCCGTTGACCTTGAACTGTTCGGTTTTGTAATTTCTAGGCTAGACTATGTAAAATGACTTCACCAAATTCAAAGGCATGAAAGGATGCAAAAGGAAGATAACCCTAAAAGCTCTGCCTTTGCAAAAATATCACATCAATGTTGCACATGCGTTACTGGCTAATAATGACCACACATGTATTTCAAAGCACTCCCCACAGCTCTCATTGCCATATGTGTCATAGACTGTCCTTTATAAAAGTTATTTGCAAGCAATGTCTTTTCACACTTCGCAGGAGGATTGACTATCTGTGCCAATACATCGTTTAATTAGCTTTGCCCTTGGTGAAACAAATGAAATCCTTTTTCTTAAGGCTAACCGGCTACACCACTAAACGATAAAAAGTGGTTATTTAACTGCTAAGTTTGATGACCCTGTTTTAAATGCAACAGCTCATTAACTGATGAAATAATATGTTTTTCCTAGGTCTTCTGCATTGGCTCATAGAAGGAGATGAAATTATATAACAAAGGTCATTGTTATCTATTAAAGGATTACTGCAATTGGCTCTTGAAGAGAGACTTTTCTGATTAGCTTGCTCAGCAGCAAGAGTTTACAGGCACGGTCCTGCAGCTAACCCCACCTCTTCATCTGGCCAAAGGCCATGCTTAACGGGGATTAGCCACATGTGGAGGGTTGGGAGCAGGTTCTGGAAATAGGGCAAGCCTCCTGCGCAACCCATAATGTATGTTGGAGGTGGAGTCTAGTCTGACACCAGGCCTTGCAGACAACCTCCTCTGTAAATGCCCAAAGTCTGTGCCTGGTGGAGGGTTGTCCACTTGTGTAGGGGTGGGCCCATTATCATGAGAACATTTGTCTTGACTTGATAGATGCTCTTCCATTTAAAATTATTTCGGGACAGCCCTGAGTGACCTCACATAATCCTTGTATTGATTGTGTTCTCAGTATAGTTCAATTGAATTCTGACTATTGGCAGATTAATTGTATGATTTCATGTCCATCAAGAGAAAATTAGTGCTTGCAGTAGTGGGTACTCTGCCAATTACTGGGGTCTGAACTCTTTACCTCCTTGTTATAAAGATAAGAAAAAATGGAAATATGTTATCTCCAAGAATAATCTGCAACCAGGGACACACATTTCTTGAAGTTGAGTGCATGCTGTTATTAAATCAGATGCAGAAAGCCTGATTTAGAGTTTGGTGGAAGGGATAATTTGTCAAGACATGTGACTTATCCCTCTGCCTTAACACAAGTGCCATACTCTATAAAACACGTATAATACAGCATACAGGATAGGTGCCATGTGAATATGCGATGTTACATCTCATGCGCTACAACGAATGCGATTACAACGCGGTCATTACAACGACCGCGTTGTTACAACACAAACCATTACATCGCAAGTCGTTTCTATGACTTGCTGTAGGGGGCGCGCTGGACTTAGGAATAGTATAATTTACTATTCCAACTCCACCATGTGCAATAGTAGGGAAGGTGTTGGAATAGTAACTTATACAATTCCTTAGTTTAGTGCACCCCCTACAGCAAGTCGTAGAAACGACTTGCGATGTAATGGCTTGTGTTGTAACAATGCGGTCGTAGAAATTACTGTGTTGTAATCGCATGCGTTGTAGCGCATGCAATGTAAACGCTGTTTCCCGTGCCATGTTTGTGATGCAATATCCCATCTGCCAAACTCGTCTCCATTATTTTTGTTCCCAAAAAGTGGGTGAACTGAGAACATGGATAGACTAGAGAGCCCTAGTAGACTCACAGTGAAGAATTACTACCCTTTGCCATTGATATTAGTTCTTTTCAATCATATTAGAAATGCTAAGATATCTGCAAAGTGAGATCTTAAGGAGCTTACCATCTAGTTATGGTCTGAGAGGTTGATGAGTGGAAAGCAACATTTTGTACTATGTTTGAACTCTTCAAAGACCAGGTTATGGCTTTTGGACTCTGTCTTACCCCTCCAACATTTCAGTATTATGTTGATGAGTTATTTAGAGGATTTTTTAATGTGTTCAGTATGGTCTATTTAGATGACTCCTTGATCTATTCTGACAATTTGGAGACTCACATATCACAAGTTAAGGCCCTATTACAACAGTTACAAGAGTATCGCGTTTTTGCTAAAATGGATAAAAGTCTATTCCTCACCACTACTGTAGAGTTTCTGGGTTGCATTATTAAATCTAAGAGCATTACAATGGATGAAAAGGTAGAGGCAGCAATAGTGCAGTAACCTAAGCAAACATTGGTTAAGGCCTTTCAGAGTTTTTGTGTTCTGCAAATTTTTATAGGAGGTTTCATTCATCAGTTTTCTGATATCATAAGTCTCATTCCTAATTTTCAATGGCAGGGTGAAGATTTTGTTTGATCAAAAGAAGCAGACCAGACATTTGTTTTTGAAGTTTCAATTCTTTTCAAAAGTTAGCATAATAGCAACATTACCTTCCCATTAATCAGCCCCCATCCCCTTGACAGGGAGTGTGACCCTCTCTCTGTCAAATACCATGTGATAGTCTTCCTTGCACAACACACATTTTCCTAAACTCCACTCATACAATAACTATCTGCAAAACCCTAAGAGATCTGTGGTATGTCAAAGCTCTATAATCTTTAGCCAAAAATGCAATTCTAGGCCTTAGGTTTTCACAAACCTCTCTTCATGCCTATGCAATGCAAAGGTGATCTTCACTATGCTCAGAATCTTCCAAAGTCTGTTGTACCAGTCACGTATGGAAGGAGCATGCAATTTATCCCACATTTTGAGAATACACTATTTTGCCATCAGCAATAGAGCACTTACCAGGCGTCTTTAAATTCTGTGGTTCCTACATCCTAGACTTGGCATGCAGCTTAGAAAAATACTGATTGGGGACCTGTGGACTTCAGTGTTTATTAGCTTGTCAATATTTTTCAAAATTTCTTCCTAAAATGGTGTCACCTTTGGGCAGTCCCAAAGTATATGTTTCATCTATCCATTTTGGTTACAACCTCTTCAGCATAGATTCGAGATGCATTCATTTATTAAGCATAGCCTGTGTGGGGTACAATGCCATTGAAGCAAAGTTTTGCTAGCCACTTCTCTACATTGCACATGGGTAACACCTCTATATGTATTGCTAAGGATAATGTTCCATTGATCTGGTGAGTACTCTAATGCCAGCTCCCTCTCCTAAATGATCTGGGCCACACTTTTTCCAGCAAGTAAGCCTTTTACTAGCAGCTAGTATTTCAGTGAGATCATGTGTGTCAACTGCAACTCTCATCAATAGTTTTCCAAAATCTGTAAATGGACAGATAGATGCCACATTAATCTCATTCTGTGGAATCTAGTGCCTTATCAGAGTGTGCATATTTTGTTCACTTTTTCCAAGATAAAAGACTTTCTTTAATTTTTCAAAGAATATTATTTTGTTTCTTTGAAACATATCACCTATTTTAACACGCCCTGCCTCTCTCTACTGCCTGCATGCCTCTCTATCCAATTCCAGGGTGAAGTCTGGGTTCCAGACCCAGGAACAAGGACATGAAATGAACTGGATGCTTTATGAGCCCTTGTTGTTTCTTCTACTCTGTCCCATATTGGGTTGTGTTTCTCTTGTCAAGGGTGAGGGTTTTAGATTGATAACCCTACAATTCCATCTTTGCCATGGGATTTCCCAGAGATAGCCATCACCTAGGTGGTGATTAATAAGGCACCAGTTGCACTCTGATTTGGACTAGGACAATTCTTTGAATGGCCTTGTAGATATGGAGTAAGGTAAGCCAGTGCAAATTGCTGGGTTGCCTTACTCTGCGCTAGGGAGGTGTTCCATGGGTGTTGCAGTGGGTGTTCCCATTCAACACCCATGGATTTTGATGCTTCCCCAGATTTACAAAACCATGTAAACCTGGGGATGCGCCAAAAGCTTACGCCTCCCCAGGGGAGGTGCAACAAGGAGAAATAACTTTATTTCTCCTCATATTTTCCTCTTTCTATATGTGCTGAATTATGCAGCACACATAGAAAGAGGAAAACGCCTCTCAGGATTGTTTTTGTGCCACTTCTTGCACAAAAACAGTCCTTCTGACAACACAGGCTTCCTTGCACCATGGTGCAAGGGTGCCTGCATTGATGGTAGGCTGCTAAAACGGTGCCAGCGCAGGGGGAAGGACTGGAATGCATCATATTGGATACATACAGTGCATTCCTTCCTTTTCACTTTGGGATAGGGCAACGCAGGAAGTTGACTTGTTGCGCTGCCCTACGCCAAAACCCCATAAATGAGGCCCTATGTTTCACTGCCAATCTATATTTGTGCCTCTCGTTCATGGAGTCCAAACAGCCCTTCTGCAGCTGTCTCAGGAACTTGTGATCAAACTTTAAGGGGATTGCCTGGAAAGCAAACAACAATGTTGGTAACACATTATTAATAGAGGGTATACACCCTTACCATGAAATAATGCTGCCATGCCAACTTTGTAGATATCTCTTTACTTTTCCCACCAGTAGCAGGAAATTATCATCATGAAGAGTTTTGAGACTGGGCCCAAGATTGATCCCCAGGTATATGATGGACAAAAGAAAACGGGGCTTTTTGCAGATCGCCCCCCACTTTTTGCCCCATTTGGATTGCTAAATGCTGGTTTTCTATGCTGACAGTTTACTGAAGCCTGCTAACGAGGCTCTTGTGCCGGTGCTCTCTCCCTAAAAGTGACATGTGTAAGTGGCATCTCTAATTGACAGAGACCATTCTTCCCTTGTAAGTCCCTGGTAAGTGGTACTGTGGCATCCAGGGTAAGGGTGGTAAAGGGGTACGTAGGGCTTGCAGCACTGGTTGTGCCACCATGAGTGACCCAGATAAACAGATGACAGCAGGGCTGCCATTGCAAACTGCAGGGACAGTGTTCACTTGTCAAGAATCCTAGATTGACCCCATGTTCAGCGACTCATATGAAGACAGTATTCAAGAACTTAAGACCGCTTCGGATATCAGCAGTTCATCAGAGAATGAAAAGACATTCATCCATGTGAACAACACAAAACCTTTCACTCACCTTATTTTAATTAAGGAACTGAAGTTCAAAATCTTAGAGAATAATGGCAGAGACAAAGAGTAACCAGGAAGCCTTAATCCTTAGGTGGCAGCCATGTTTGGGGTATTTTGAAGTTGACATTCTAGTCTTTTAAGCACGAGCACTCTAAGCTGCACTATGCGCTCGCGCGCTGTTGAAACGGCGCACTTCAACTGAAATTTCTTCAGGAGTAGTGTCTTTTCTACGCGCTCCCTCTGACAGAAATTTGTACTAGGAAATTCTTTTGTAGCAGAGCGCCCTCTTTGGAAGTTTTTGGTGTGCACACCGGGCATGCGTTTTTGAATAGTGTTCCGAATCGGGAACTCTGAAATAAAGAAAGAAAAGATTCAAAGTCTTCTGACTGACCAGCGTTTCTCTAAGGAGCCTTCAGGAAGAACTATATTCAAGTAAGGAGTCATAGTTATTTTTCAAGGACAATTTCAAAAAAAGAATTGAAAAGTGTTTTGACATTGAAATAGGAAGAGAAGTATTTTTTGGAACAACACAGTTTATAATAGAAAAGGAAAATTCTTGCCGACAGAAAGATACAGAGAGAAGCTAAATCCTCAGGAGTACTAGGGAATTAGAATTAGATGCAGAACATGGGTAGAGAGTGAAAGAGAGACTGAATGACAATCGAATGAATGAGTGTTTCTAAGTTTTTTGTAAGAGGAGTAAACTAAAATCTGAACATTATTGTATTCACAGATTCAATGCTAGTCAAGCATCCAGCCCAATAGAAAGTCGAAAGAAGGTGCGGCTGATGAAGTAGAAGTTGGCATTGTCTACTCCAAGACAGTCTCTCTCAATTATCCCCATCCCCTTTCCCCCCTGTGGTGGCCTAGCATTGCGGATGAAATATTCTTTTGCTGGTTAACATAGAGGGGTATTGTGGATCACTCATCTGCTCCTGTGGACTCTGGCACTAAGGTTAGTGAGTTTTTAGAAAGCCCTGACATCACTGCTCCAATTCGACTTTTTCCTCACCATGTGTGACAGGGTCACAGCACTGCTTTTAAGTATATGTCAGTCACCCCTAAAAAAGGTGTCTTGTGCCCAGGAGTCAAGGTGCAGTATATTAAGAGTGTAGACATCTAAGTGCAGGTTTATATGTCTCTATAGTGGCGTTACCATTAAAGTACACTGTAAGTGATTGGTGTTCAATAGGATAACATGGGACTTGCACCCAGGCACAGTCGGAATGTTAGCTCCATTCTGATACCACCTAAAGATGTTCAGTTTGGTATCTCCCCTGACATGAATCTGACACAAATATGGCATCAATGGAAGAGTGGCATGTACCTAGGTGGCTACCTAGTGGTTGCCCACCTGGTTACCCTAGCTGACATGTGCTTTGGCTGGCAGGCCCGGGTTTTCCTGCCCCACCTGCTGCCAATACAGGCTTCTGACCTCCTGCCAGGCAGGGTGAGCAAAGGCTTGGGTAGGAGGGGGTCACACCTCCCTCCCCCAAAGACTTTCAGGAACCAAAGAATTGCTGGCCATGGGGACCACCAAGGGATTCCCCAAAGTTAAATGGGGAAGTCCATTCTGGGAGTTGTAGTCTGGCTCTCATGTATTTCCAAGCCGCTACCGCACTACTCTGGACATCCAGACACTTTTACTGCTACCAAGGCTTGTTGGTCATCAGTCTGGTATTGGCCCCTTAACTCAACGCTGCATGAAGAGGGCATTTCCCAACACCTATGACCAACGTCAGCAATGACCTCCCTCTTGTGATTTTCCATCCCTTTACTGGCAGCACCGTCTCTGAAGGAAAAGCAGCTTTACCACAGGTCCAGTTCAGGACTACTGACTGCCAGAACAACCACTGTACCCAAGCTCCACAGGCCAGGTAAATTTAAAATGACTGTTGTGGCCTGGTCCTGTGACTTGCATGGATGGATGAGATATCAGTTTAATAATATGCTTGAGGATCATTGTAATATGCATATTAAGAATTTGATTTGGATGAACAGTGCTTATATATTTTTATTTAACACTTCCTTGCATCACAATAGGTTTCTTCTCATCCTCACATACAAACATCGCCAACTATTGATTGTTTTTTTTAATTTTAATGTTCATTTTATCTTTTCAATTTTTTTATTTACATTTTTGTATTTATCATTTTACTTTGTAATACAAATTATTTTTGTAATTTTTTTAAAAAGTAATTTGAATCATAAAAAATATTTGTGCATTTTAAAAAAAAGATATTTTTTTTTAGTTTTTTTAATTTTGCCTCGGTCGCTCCATCCATCCATCTATCCATCTACTATAGGCACACAGCTGTGTAACAGCATTCAGTTTTTTTAGGGATTATTCCATTTCCTCCTGGACACCCTGGCTGCGGTGCATTGCAGACACATCAGCATCATTAATTTTGTAATTATTATTCCATTTCCCCCTGGACCACATTGCCTGTCATAAGCACACACTAGCCTTCATTTTTTTAAAGTTTATTATTCCATTTACTCATGCAATTTCTTGAGTGCCACAGGTGTCTCCTTTAAAATATATAAGCAGAAAGGAAAGAGCTCTATCTTCATATTGTGTGTTATCCTGATGGGGAATTACATTTTATGGTATGGTGGTGTGGTTTGTCTTTGAAAGTGGATATAATACCAACCACACTAATATTGCCTTTGTCTGTACTAAAACTGCAGCAATACCACATTTCACTAAATGTTTTTCTTGCTTGTTTGCTTTTAGGTGCACAGGAGAAGAAGAGACATCACCTGAAGCACTGCCAAATAGAAGGCCTGTATAGTGATGTCACACATCAGTTCTCCAATCTCTTCCGTTTGTGCAGCTTAGTGCCACTGCCAACTGAGAGCTTTAAGATGTCCCCAAAGAAAGTTGCTGCCAAGAAGGTGGTCAATGAGAAAAAGCAGCTTTCCACCAGTGGCATGTCAGCCCAAAGCTTTTTCGGACAACGTTGTAGCCTTCGGCAACGACCTCCAGGGAGAAAGCTGAGAGCAGCACTGCTCCATGAACAGCACCACCCTAAATTAAGCCAAAGACCATGTGTGTCAGTGAGGCAGCCACTGCAATCATGGTGATGCTGATGAGCAGTGACATTCAATTGGATTTGTTCCTTTCACAAAGTAGTGCCCAATTGTTTCAGGAAACAAAGCAAAGTGGACAGCAGCCGCAGCCAGCAACAGAACATCTTCCTGATGTTGGAGCAGAACTGGAGTTAGAGCATCCTGTCGAGCAAGAACCTCCTCTTTTAGAATCATTAACTCCCAGACCTCCAGCAAGGAAAAAGAAGGGTACTAATCTACCGTCTTTTTCAAGCACGACTTCTGATGATGATGATAGGGACGTGGCGTGGACCGTGCCAGAGACCAGGAGATGCCAGGAGAGGCAAGGGAAAACAAATGTTCATGAAGGCTTTAGAATTATGGAAGGAGATGATGAGGAGGATGATGACAAGCAACTAGTCATTTTGGAAGGTGGACAGAGGAGTCCGACATTGCTTTTGATCCTGCTCCAGTGGATGTGGCACAGGTAGCACCACCAGCTTCCATATTTATAAAACCCCAGCTGAGACCTGCGCTAACCACTACTTCAGTAGAAATGTGCACTGCAGAAAGGCAATCGATGACACTCCCACCTACCTTCAGTTCTTCTTCAGACTCTGGCAGTGGGCCAGTAAAAAAGTACTACTCCCCAGTTTGGGAATTTTTTATGATCAACAAAGATGAGGAGAACAGTGCAATATGCACCATTTGTCGCTATTGTTGAGTTTTCATCAAGGTAAGCCTGGTTCACATTATGGTACTGGAGGCCAAACAACCCATATGAGGAGCACCTTAAAAAATTTGCTGAAAGTGGTTATTGTGGTGAAAGTGAGGTGAACAAGGAAACATCAGCTACAAGATCAATCATGATGGGAGGTGATGTTAAGATAGAAGAGGGCATCCTCATGTCCTGTCCCAAGCAGTGCACCAGCAGAATCACCCGCCTCAGTGAGTTCACAATGGCACAAGACTTAGAGTCAGATGGATACACCATGCCATACAGTGTCTGCCCTACCACAAGGCGCACTGAGTCTACCATCACCTACTTCTCAAAAGTCTCCTGCATCAGTGGCCCCAGAAAAGAAGAAAAATAAAAACAGGTATTAGCATGTTTAGGCAGGAGGATCCCTACGACCGCAACCATCCAATGGCACGTTTGTACTATAGTAAGCTGGCAAAAATGTTAGCGCTGGACTTCCTCCCTTTTTCTTTTGTGGAAGGAGTGGGATTCTTAGAATTTGTGGCAGCCATCTGCCTCAAATGGAAGGTACCAAGTTGGACCTATTTTGTCAGATTTGCTGTTCCAGTGCTTCATCACCATGTGGTGCAATTGGTTGGACAAGGTTTGCCCCAAAGTGTTGTTCACACTATCCACCTGATGACAGACATCTGGACCAGTTGTCAGGCAACTGATTACAAATGCATCACTGCACATTGGATCTCTTTTGTGGTGGAAAAGCAACAGATCTCTACAGGTCTTGGGCCTGAAGCAACTTTTAAGAATGTTCGGCGGCATGCCACAGTGGTCGTTTGCCATGGAGAAATCACATACAGCTGCAAACATCTTGGACAAATTTAATAGCTAGGTTTCTGAATAGCTGCGATCCAGAGATCTCATAATTGGATTTGTTGCCACAGACAATGACAGTAACATAGTCAAGGCCATGGCAGACTGTGGCTATTTCAGGGTCCTGTGTTTAGCCCATTGCATCAATCTGGTGGTGCAAGACTTTCTCAAAGAAGAAGACATAGTTAGCAACATACTGACCACCTGCAGAAGAATCTGCGCTAATTTCAGCCATTCTTTTAGAGCCCAGAAACAGTTGCAGATTATTCAGCGAGCTAATAGAGTACCTGTTAAAGCCTTGAAACAGGAGGCGCCAACACGTTGGAACTCGACCTATTGCATGCTGCAACGTTCGTTTGAGCAGTCCAAAACAGATCAATGACTATGCCATTTAAAGAGGAAGGGATGCAGTTGGGAAGGCTATGACCATGGATGCGGAGAAATGGGGCCTAGTCAAATGCCTGACACAGATGCTACTGCCTTTTGAGGTTTTCACATGGGAAGTTAGTAAGGAGGACTGCATCATGGGCCAAGCTATCAGGTTTTTGCATTTGCTACAGGACCAGCTAAAGAAGGTGTCTGAAAGCTTCGCCCTCACGGGTGTGAACAAAAACACAGAAGTGCATGCCTTGGTTGAGAGCTTTCTATCGGCTTCCAATGCACGGCTGCACGTCAACATCATCTCATTCAAAAAGTACATCTGTGCCACAATACTTGACCCCTATGCAAACAAATTGTGCCCATGTTCATTCCTTTTTCTGAAGGGGATATTTCAAAATACAACGGGTGGATAGTTGAGGAGGCCAGAGACCTGGAAGTACAACGGTTAGAAATTTGAATCCCACCCCACAGTTCTGGGGTACTACCTTCAACTTCCAAAGAGGACAGTCTTGTCTCACAGCAGCCAACAACACCATCAACCAGAACACTGGCAACAACAACAACAGAAGGACCAGACCCAACCTCTGCATTGTATTGGTAGTAATCAGCAGGGCTTATGTCCAGTGCATAGTCGAAGGCAAAATAGACGCAGCAAGTGGCAGTACCAATGACCATCCAGAGGATGTTCCCAGAGTATCTGGATGATCCAAAAGAGGTCTATGTGGATCAAAACCGATTGATGTTCTGGTAGGGGAAGATGCGCCAATGGCCAGAGCTCAGCAGGCTGGCAATAAAGTATCTGGCTTGTCCTGTCCCAGTGTGTCTGCTGATCCTGTGTTCAGTGCAGCTGGTGCAGTTGTTACAGTATGAAGGACCAGTCTCACTTCAAAATGTGGAGAGATTGACTATGATAAAAATGAACCAAGATTTCATACCACACAATTATACCATTCCTGAGCAGCACAGGGGAGGAGGAGGAGGATTGGTCAGAATCAAGTATGTTAGCTGACCAACTTCTGGGTGAACACCCTGAGTTTAAGGACAAACTCTACTTCCCAGACTGAGTATGTCAGTGCCACCATAGAACTTTTTAATTATTTCTCGTTACACTTCTTTCTTTGCAAAAATAAAATAGCTAGTGGAACATTATATTTGTGTCAGATTTATGCTCCCCCACTACTTTTTAGTCATATATATTGCCACATTGCAGTTGGACCATTGTGCAGTGAAGAAGCTCCACAATTCCTTCATAACTTTGGAGACAATGCCTGCCTCCCTCGCATGCCTATCCTTTTTTGATTCACTTAGCAGGGCTGTACCAGAAGATCGTTGATTTACAAGAGTGCCAATACCAAATTCCTATGTGTTGTCTGCGTCAAAGATACAATTGTGTGCCTAATCCATTCCCTACCCGTACTTGGATTGGAACAAGTAACTACATCTATTTCAACCATGAGTGAGTGATTGTGAGTGATGATTGATGATTCATGTGGTGGCAGACAGTGAGAGAGTGTGTTCAACTGTAATTTGTAAACTTGTTTGAGATGATTTGCAATGTTTGGCTTCTGAATGATGGGTGATAATTTTTCCTGGAGGTGATTGGCCTTTAGAAACATACTTAGCAAAAATTAACCTGTATGGCCCACTCCTATGATCCTGGCATTTTCATCACCTAGAAGGGCTGCCCCAGAAGATCATTTGATTTAAAAGACTGCCAAATTCCAATCTGTTGCTTGCATCCTGAATGAAGGGTGATCATTTTTCCTGGAGGTGATTAGCCTTTATAAACTTCCTTAGCAAAAATCAACCTGTGAGGTCTACTGCTATTCTTCTTTTTTTATCACTTAAAAGGGCTGGCTACCCCAGAAGATCATTTGATTTACATGACTGCCAAATTCCAATCTGTTGCTTGCATCAAAAAGGAGATACAATTGTGTACCTACCATCGTGCTTGGATTGGAACAGGTAACCATTGCACCAATGAGTGATTGTGAGTGATCATTGATGATTCATGTGGTGGCAGACAGTGAGGGAGGGTGTTCAACTGTAATTTAGGAAATTGATTTAGATGATTTTTAATGTTTGGGGCCTTAATGATGGGTGATCATTTTTCCTGAGGGGATTGGCCTTTACAAAATTACTTAGCGAAAATGAACCTGTGCGGTCCACTCCCATCCTTACTTTCTTCATCACCTAGAAGGGCTGTCCCAGGAGATCATTTGATTTACAACACTGCTAAATTCCTATCTGTCATTTGCATCAAAGAGGAGATATAATTGTGTACTAACCACTGTGCTTGGATTGGAACAGGTAACCATTGCACCAATGAGTGAAATATTATTAAGTGATTGTGAGCAATGGTTGATGATTCATGCAGTGGCAGACAGGGAGGGTGTTTAAATGTAATTTGGGAACTTTATTTATATGATTTGCAATGTTTGGGACCTGAATTTTCCTGAAGGTGATTTGCCCTTTCACACTTAGCCATATTAACTTGCAGAGATAACTCCTTTTTCTGGTTCTTGAGAGATCAGACCAATAACTTTAGTTAACAAACAAAAACCTATACAAAATACTGCAATTCTATTTCTGTACTTGTTTTTCAACAGCAGTGCACTACACGTCTACCTTGCTCGGGTCTTGACTGGGACAGAGTTACTCAGAATCAGGAGGAGGATGGGGGAACTCAGGACGGGACTTCCTCGTCAACAGCTAAAAGAAAGACGTTATCGACTTCAAAGGGAAACCAAGACTCTGAGGCCAAGTACTCAGCTATGTGGAGTGGAGAGAGGTGCCCTGATTTGTGAAATGCGGCAGAGTGTGTGTGTTGCACTGGTAGCAAAAATGAAACTCTGAGTCCTCTTGTTCTTTGCTCTGCCTCTGAGTCTTCTTGGTACACTCCTCTTGAAACTTACCTTCCTTCTGTCCTTCTGCTTGACTCTACAATATAGTCTCTGTTTTACAATCCGCAGGCCTTCTCGTCTCCTGCAAGAATGAAAGGTGAAAGCTGAGCTCAACACTCCTGCGTACCTACCAGACCAGTCCAGACGGGCACCCAAGAGTGATGCACATTCCATAGGAGAATGCAGATGCACCACCTAATTTTGCAATACAGTATTATGTTTCTTTAAAAAATCATATTTTTAGAACTGGGTGAGTTCACGCCTTCATAATTAGATTTTTCAAGCCTTGAAGGCAGAACATTTAGATATCTGATAGCCTTGGTCTCTGTGGCAGAAGTACTATTAGCAATGCATTTAATTGTACTGTGTCATACTCATTCCTTCATTTCCATCCACAACAGATTGATGACAATGATGTGCTGCTCCTCACCCAGATGAATATTGTCCTTGTATAGTGTTTGTCTTTGTCACACCTTTCCCCAAATCCCCTTTCCCATCCATTCATCAAACGCCTAACCCACTTCGTCCAGGCTGTGTGATTTATTGAGGTGTGACTTAATTTATATCATAAATGAATCACACACATGGTGGGTTGATGTGGTGAAAGTTGTTGCATCTTACATGGTATCTTGGCAACTTGCTCAGCATTCCTTCCATGGTAACCAGGATGCTTTGTTCTGAGTTGACCTGG
The DNA here is from genome assembly GCA_963921515.1 of Calotriton arnoldi. Classification (NCBI taxonomy): domain Eukaryota; kingdom Metazoa; phylum Chordata; class Amphibia; order Caudata; family Salamandridae; genus Calotriton; species Calotriton arnoldi. The sequence goes on from CAWUFW010001962.1 coordinate 1,363,729, forward strand.
AGAGGAGAGCTGGCAGTTGCAGAAGGAGGACGTGTCTAGGGGTTGTTCCTATGAACTTAATAAAGTTCCTACATGAATTAACCTGTCTGCGCTTCTTAAAAGTGGCGACGAGGATGGGATGTATTTCCCTCCGAAGGCAGACTTGTGTGTAAGGCCGCATACACGATTTCTTCAACCCCTGGACGGCGAAATAATCAAACTGACAAGGAGCCCTAGCGCTGTGCTGTTGACACGCCTTCAATCGAGGAGACAAGGATGAGCGCCCTACCTGGAAACCTCATCTAAATTTTAGGCGCTTATAAAAAGAGAAAGTAGAGTAAAAGGGCCACTTCTAAAGAAAAGAAGAAACGGAGCACTGAGTAGATGTAAGAGGGCCACTTCTAAAGAAAAGAAGAAACGGAGCACTGATCATCCAGGTTCGGGTAAGAGTGATGGAAGACTTTGCCTGGCAGCTGGTGTTACGTGTGGAGTAGACTTTGTAGATTTTGCAAGCTCGTACTACCAATGCACTGTGCAGACGTGTACACGGAATCCGCACCGTTGTACTTAATATATGCGAAAGTTTGACTATTGCGTACAGTGACGAAGGAGAGAGAGCGCCCCGACTGAGATGAAGATACACAATATTATAGCCCTGAGCAGAGACCGGTTTCCCCTTTCTCAGCCCCAAGTTTAATATCACCGTTGGGACCAGAGCTGTGTTGCTCACGCTGCACAAATATTGTTAGCTTTTGAAATTGACTCACCGGGGGCTCGTGATCTCTGCCTCTGCATTGTTGGTGTGCGTCATTGTGGTGGAACTTCCGTCTACGGAACTCATCACAAGCGCACTGTACTCTGGGAGTCGTTGTGCATAGTGACGTACTACCGTTGACTCTCTCTCCGTGTATAGCTTGTGGTTACCACGGCAACCCGACGCGAACGCGGCAACGCGATTAGAAGATAAAAATTTGATCGAAGGCTGCATTTCTGCCGAGCATAAGAGAAGGAGTTGCTCTGCTACCGGGAGCAATGTAAAAAAATTCATATGAACAGCAAAGGAGATCCTACAATCAAGAACAACAGCGAGAATCCTTGTATACTGCTAGTGCTAAAAAGACTACGGTGACCACTCATTGCAAGGAGGAGCAAATAAGAACTATGCTACATAGACGACGGTGACTACATTAATTTTGTTAGTTTTTTTCTTTCTCACCTTATCTTTCAGGTAACCCAAGATCTGTGAACAGTGAACATTATTACTCAAACGTGCATAACTATTGTTGATACATATTACTGTATCATTAGGACACTAACTGTGTGTAGTTTAGGAATAACAATAGCCACAAGCACATTTTACATTACAGTCTGGTAGCATAATCAGTATGGACATGTCGTCTATCACTGCTCCACCCAAATTTTTACAAAATCCTGGGGAACCCACCTTACCATGGGAAGACTGGATAGAGTCATTTGATACTTATTTAGAGGCCATTGGTGGAGAGGATTTTATAGCGTCCAGGAAAGTAGCACTACTCAAACATAATTTAGGAGTAGAGGGTAGGAAGGTGTTGAAAACACTACCCATTAACAATGATAGGAAACAAATAATTATTAAAGAGAATACCAGCGAAAATGAGAATAAAGAAGAGGGTGAAGAGGGAAGTAAAAAAGAGGATGTAGATGTAAGCCTACAGTATGATGAGGTAATTTTTAGTGACGAGTACATTGAGGTGGTCAAAGCTCTAGAAGAATATTACGGTAAAAAGATTAGCATAGTAGTAGAAAGACATACATTTTATTCTCGATCCCAACTACCGGGAGAGTCCGTAGAGCAATACATTTCAGTGTTGAGAACACTTGCGGCCACCTGTAAATTTAGAGACCTCCATGAGGAGATCATAAGAGATCAATTTATAAACAGAACCAGTAACACCAAAATTCAAGAGAGACTACTAGATATGAAGGATCCCTCCCTACTAAAAACTATACAAGTAGCAAGGCGAGTCGAGAATACTTCCAAGTACATCAAGGAGTTAGGCTCAGAGAAACCTGTCACTAACAAGGTGTGTACGGTAGAAAAAAATTCCGTGAAAAAGAAGGAAAGTAGTAAAACCACTTTCATACCTAAAAATAACAAAGTATGTTATAGATGTGGTAGCATAAGACATACTGCCGATTCTGACAGATGTTTTGCAGTCAAAGAAAAATGTTACAAATGTAAAAAGATTGGCCACTTAGCACGCATGTGCAAAGCTGGATCATTACCTAATACAAAATGGAAGCCACCTGTGAACACTATTAGACAACATAGTGAGGAAGAAAATTCTGACAATGACGGAGAAGTTGAAGAAATGGTTATCTGCGATAATGTTATAAACGATGTGTCTGAAGGTTACAACCCACCCAAATGCGACTTAGGTATTGATGGAACTAAGATAACTGTGTGGGCAGATTCTTGCTCCCCTTATACCATTATAGATAAAAACACGTGGGAGAAGGTAGGAAGTCACAAATTGAGTCTGCCTGATGTAGAACCAGTTGGGTATTGTGGTGTCAAACTTCCATTATTAGGTTTTTCAAATGCACCTTGTCCCACAAAGGAAAGGTAGCTACCAGCAAGGTGTATGTAGTTGAAAAAGAAGCTTAGAGAGAAGTTGAAATTAGAATTACAAAGGTTATGCAAGGCACAAGTTATTGAACCCATTGAGTCGTCTGAATGGCTTAGTCCGGTGGTTTTGGCACAAAAACCGGACGGCAACTTACGAATGTGTATTGACTTGAGAGACCTCAAACGTAATATTTTAATTGACAGATATCCTTTACCCCACATCAATGAAATGGTGTCTTCTGTAAATAATGCCAAATTTTTTTCTTTGATTGACCTGTCTAATGCATACCATCAGATCAAATTGCATTCATCCTCAAGACATCTTACATCTTTCATAACGCCAGAAGGAGCGTTCCAGTTCATCAGAATGCCATTTGGTTTGGCATCCGCCTCGGCGGTCTTCCAAAGAGTAATGTGTAGAATATTGGTGGGACTACCTAATGTGCTGGTGTTCCAAGATGATGTATTGGTGTGGGGGTCCAATCGAATTGATCATGATGCAATGTTAACAAAAACTTTGGAGAAATTGCAAAATGCAGGTTTGACGGTTGGAGTTAAGAAGTGTAAATTTGGTGTTACGCAAATTGATTATTTAGGGCACACCTTATCCAGGGATGGAGTTAAACCTAAAAAGAAATTATTAAATGCCATCAGAAATGCCCCATCACCGCAAGACAAAGAACAATTGCGTTCTTTTCTGGGTCTTGCGGAATTCTATGCCAAATTTGTTCAGCACTTTGCTGACAAAGTTCACAGGCTCAGAAACTTAATGAGAAAGGGAGTCAAATTTGACTGGACAGATGAATGTCAAGTGGATTTTAATTCCATCAAGGAACAAATTGTCAAAGCGGTTTCCTTGAAACCTTACAATCCTTCGCATCAGAGCATAATTGTAGTGGATGCTAGTGCGTATGGCTTAGGAGCAGTGTTGATGCAAAAGCACTTGGGACATGAGCGAGTAGTAGCATTCGCATCCCGTACCCTCAAGGGTGCGGAAGCTACTTACTCGGTCATAGAAAAGGAAGCACTTGCATGCTGGTGGGGAGTAAACTATTTCAAGAATTATATATGGGGCACACGTTTTGAAATTAGATCTGACCACAGACCGCTTATAGAGTTGTTCACCACCAGAGGAGCTGCAAAGGCAACACCCAGAATTGCCAAATGGATATTTAGGCTTCAAGGATATGATTTTTCATTGCAATATGTCCCTGGTATTCGCAATGTTAATGCCGATTGTTTATCGCGATTACCATTAGAATGTGATGATGATGACGTAGATTCAAACGATGATTGCGTGGTAGCAAGTGTAGTTGAGTTATGTAAAGGTGCAATATCATGCGATGAGTGGAAAGATGCTGTAACTAACGACACCATCTTCAAGGAACTTATTATGGAATTGTCAAATCCATCTGGATCTAATTTCATTCTAAAAAAAAAATTGGGGGAATTTTGGACAGTATGGACAGAACTTTCAGTTGTGGATGGTGTGCTACGCAGAAGTGGTAGGTTAGTGGTTCCATAAAGCTTGCAAAATAGACTATTGAAGTTATTACATGAGGGACACAGTGGTATGTCAGGAATGAAGAGGAAAGCTAGAGAAACCTTTTGGTGGCCAGGGATGGACAAAAACATAGAGGAGCATGTACGTGAATGCATGGAATGCATGTGCAGTGACAAAACCCATAGAGCAGAGGAGTCACCTATATCACCAACCAATTTTCCCAACAGACCATGGGAAAAGGTTGCCATGGACATTTGTGGTCCATTTTCGGCCAAAGGAATATTAAACAAGTATGCATTGGTGTTAATTGACTACCACTCTAAATGGCCAGAAGTGGCATTTACGGGTGACATTAAAGCAGGTAATGTCATTGAATTTTGTGACAAAATCTTTCGCAGAGAGGGATGTCCAGATAAATTAATCACGGACAATGGTCCACAATTTATTTCCAATGAATTCAAGCCATACCTTACCAAGATGGGCATTACTCATCATACCACAGCCGTCTACAATCCCAGGGAAAATGGTCTTGTGGAAAGATTCAACAGAGTACTGAAAGAATGTGTACAATTATCTGAGGAGAGTGGTGGAGATAGTAAAGAGGCGGTGAAGGAAATGTTGTGGAGCTACCGCACCACACCTCACTCAGTCACTAATGAGTCCCCATTCAAACTCCTGAAAGGTAGACAACCAGGCACGAAGGTTGCTCCTGGGTGGATGTTTAAGGATTTCTCACGACCTTTATGCAGTAAGAGTTTAGAGAATAGGGTAAAGAAACATCAAGATAAATATGTGCACAGGCACAACGACAAGTTGAAAAAGAATCCTCGTATCTTTGCAGTTGGAGATTGGGTAAGAACGTACAGTATGGGATTGCAAAAAAGAGGTATGTCAAAATGGTCTGTACCAAAATGCATAACCAAAGTCAGCGGTAACAGTGTTTGGCTGAGTGATGCAAGGTGTGGAACATCCGTAGTGTAACTTTGTGTAACAAATTGGAAGTCAATACCTAGTTGGAAAAAGAAGGTGATAATCATTTAGATAAAGGAGGTGATAGTGTGAACATTGATAAACGTGTCAGGATAGTTCCAAAGTGGCACAGTGACTATGTGACCTATTGATACTATATGCATTACATATTGCAAATGTTATTAATATCTTATTTATTTATTTTTGTTGTATTGTGTTTTCTTCTGTACTGTAACCTGTATTTAAATTGTATGATTGTTAAGGAAGGAAGATGTGTTGCATCTTACATGGTATCTTGGCAACTTGCTCAGCATTCCTTCCATGGTAACCAGGATGCTTTGTTCTGAGTTGACCTGGAGAGGAGAGCTGGCAGTTGCAGAAGGAGGACGTGTCTAGGGGTTGTTCCTATGAACTTAATAAAGTTCCTACATGAATTAACCTGTCTGCGCTTCTTAAAAAAAGTGACACCAACTAACTACAGGATCTTGTATTACCTAAGCAATAGCCCACACTGGCCCCATGTGCCCACCCACACATAAAAGTGATCCACAATTTAGATATAGAAGAACATCAATTGCCAGCATCATCATTCAGGCCTTGATTTGCATAAATGCTTACCATTGTCCACTCCAGACTTTGAGTCTCCTTTTCATGACACAAGGATTTTGTAACTTTACTTTAATTAACTAAGAAGAAGTTACTATTTATATTTTTTGTTATTTCATCACTATCAGTTATTCCTTGCTGTGACATGTAGTAGTCTGGTCTCAATTCTTTGTAAAGCTATGATATAATTTATAACCAAATAACTCAGTGTTTGTATTTCTATTTAGTAGCCTATGATGGATAATCCTTCCGATTAATTCTACAGTTAGAACTCACCAGAGTGGGAGTGGGACCTCACATGTGATGTTTTTATGCATTCCCTGTTATTGCTTCATCTATATTCAGGTAAGAGAACTATGGAGTGAAGTGAACTAGTTAAGTTAGTAAGTAAGCAAGTATCTGCCACTGCATAAAAAATTGTGTATCTAGGTTGTTGCAGGCCGTATAGGCCATGGCAGCATTCCCCCTAATGGTCAAGGTAGTCACAGAGGTATATAACTAGCTATAACTAACCAGTATACATTTTTATAAGCAGATTAGAAGAAACAGGCTGCATAACTAAAACGACAGCAGTGCAAAGTAAAAGCAAAACACAAATAAACTACTTCAGGCATAAATTATGAAGAAATAAAATGTTCCACAAAAAAACCACCCTCTCCACCCACAACAGGACCAACCCACTCCACAAACAAATTGACCCATCCCCAATTCATAACCAATGTCCAAATGTCCAACAAATAACAAAACTCAGTCCCAATTTATTTCCCACCCTCTCAAACCACATGTCCCTCCAACCAAAACAAAAAAATAAAAAAGGGCTAAAAGAGGACAATCTCTAGTTGAGTCCGGAACTGATCCAGGCTCCACTCTATCCTGTCCAGCCGGCTCTCCATATGCCTCTCCATTCGGTACAGCCACTTCAGGATGGGCTGCAGCAATGTCCTGTCAGAGTGGAAGGGAGCAGAAGCAGTTCCAGTCAGGGTTCCTGACAGCTGGCGGCAGCGCCGGCGATGGAATGGCAGGAAGGCTGGAGGCTGTGGCTGACTGGCTGCACTGGGACCCGGCTGAGAGGCAGCTATTTCAGCCTCTTCTTCATCACCCGCCTGGGCCACCAGCCACCGATATTCCAGCTGGATAGTGTCCAGCCTCTGCCACCACAGCTGGGCCACTATCTCCTGCCTGTTGGGTGCTACAGGCGGTACAGCAGGTGTAGCTATATCAAGAAAAAAGAGAAAAAAGACACATTGTAAATAATGCTCTTTTCAAACAATTGTTTAGAATTAGTGGGTGGCACAGTAGCAGTACATTGCTGCTCCCCTTTTCTAGTAACTAAACAGGCACTTGGAGTGGAAAAACAAAAATAAATTACCTCTCATTAATGAGTAAGACATTATGCACTATGGAGTACAAGTTGTGCTGTGCTAAATTAATGGAGGCATGCTAGCCAGAGCGTCTGGTACTTCCTACTGTCTGCAGCTGCGGCAGCTGTAGTTGACAATTATCTATCATTAATTCCAATTGCCCTGCTCTTCTCCAAATGCCTTTCACTTTCTACCCTGACTCCAAAGAGGCAGATGAATAATAAATACTATGTCACAGACCTCATATGTAAAATACAGATATTATCCTGTCTGCCATAAGTAGATGTTGGGGAACATATTGCACTACAATACAGGGAAAGGAATGGTTTATATAGATTGTATTTGGCACGTTCGTCACAGAGTATCCCATATGCCAAACTTAAAATTAATTTAGGCACTTAGTCCCACTTTACTCGCTGGCCTCACCCACCACCACAAAGTATTTCCCAAAAATTAATTCACTGGGCAGTAAGGAAAGGAAACTTGACTTGCAGGGTAAGGTATTGGGATTAGGCATGTAGGTAGAGCTTTTGATATAGAATAGAGGGGTGTCACTGGCTTGTTTAGTCACTGTAGTTGATGAAAGTCGAAAAGGAAAAATCTGTACATGCGTAAAATAAATCTGTAATGGGAAACCATGAAATATATTTTGGAATCACTTCACATGGCTATAAAATGTGGCACATGTCAAGAATGGAGTTTTCCATTTTTTGGTAGGATGCAATGGAAGAATTTAGGAAAGAATAAACGAGTGAAGTACTTAGAGGTGACTAAATGGGCGAAGGGAAACAAACCTTGCGTGTTCGATTTGCAATGCATTGAAAACTTTGTAAATGCTGACTTAACTGAAGCAGACACACATTGTACAGCCAATACTGCATCACGAAATTGGCCCATACTGCACTTCAGTCATGGATGAAGAAATGCCATGGGCAGGGATGGGGGTGATGAATGATGATGGGTGGGATGCATATCTGCCTCGTTTAACAGATACAGTGAGTCAAGGGAGTAAAGCAAAAATTCAAAAAATACTCCCCACTTTGAACCATATCTTTGATAACCATAAAACAGAGTAAGCGAAGTAGGTGAGCAGCATGCCCCTCTCCAGAGGAGCTCCTTTGCTTATTCAACCAAGCAATGCAATTATTCATTTATCCTTTCATTCTTCTATATTCAACCATAGCCACCATGATTTAAGTTTTACTTTCTCTCATCTGGTCTTTCACCAAAATGTCCAATCTATTATCCATCCATTCAGTATCCACCCTTTCTTTCAACCACTTTTTCACTCATCCATCCCTTTTCCCAATACGCACCCATGTGCCCTTTCACCTACCCACACATCCTTTCACTCATACCATTTCGCTAATCCTTTCTTTTACCCTTCCGTTCTTTCCTGTTTCTCTCAAGCCATCATTTTTAGCATTCATTATGTGAGCTTTTGCTGAGTTGCAGATAGAAGAGGCCATGACTCAATCACTGCTGCAGCTGGTAAAGCGGGGGGTTCACAGTCATGAGTAATGATGCTGCCTTTGTAGCTCATAAGTATAATAGTAATTGTCAATAAGCAAGCAATGTGACTACCACCGCCCGTCCCTGCTGCAGCTTCTCCCCCTTTAACTGACTCTCCTCCCTTGCAGCGGCACTTGAGTCGGCGGCACTGGTGGTCGGTGTGGCTAGAAAAAAACATTATACATTTTTTAGATGCCAGAAATGCCTCCCCTTAATTTTTTTAATCTTAAAAATACAACTGCAATACATCACTACAGTTTGATTAGCACTGTAACATGATCTAACAAAAATATCACTCTGGGCAAAGCCAGGTAGAGAAGCCAACCAAAAACTTTCATAATAGAGGGGCAGAGCTATAGCCTATGATGATCTAGATGACTTTGAGTCACTGAAGCACAATGAAGGGGTAGACTAATGGTCAATGAAAAACATATGGTGTTGGTTGGCAAATGCAATAGGACCTCATACTTTTCAACCATGCTGCACTGTCATGGAACTTTCTGGTATACTGTATAAATGAATTACACAGCACAACATTGGAGGGGTGGGGAGTGGTCCATGACCATGGCCACTCACTCATTAACTATTAGAGTATGAACAAGAAAAAGCCTCGTCAACAAACATACATGGTTTATATTATTTATAATACTAGCTTACTTGGTCATGCAGTCTTCACAGTAGACAGTAGAGTACCAAAAAGCTTTTTTAGTCTTACAGTACCACAAGATATATAGGAGAGAGGGAAAGATTACCAACAAAGCAGAAGATAAGTGAACTAGAGACTAGTACAGTCTGAAAAAAGTCAGCTATCAAAAAAACATGAAATACGTAAAAAAAGATAATGCAGGTATAACAGGAATAAAACAAAAATTGGATAGGGGAGTTGGAAAAAAGAGACAGTATAAAAAAAAGAACTAGGTAAAATTTACAAGCAGCATAGTATTCAGAAAAAAACCTTAGCTTTGTAGAACGCAAACACAACAAATAATTAATACTCACTGGGTCACGGAATCTCAGGTCCTGCTCCTGGTCAAGGATATCCGACCAGCAGTGCATCAGCTGATGGATGGTGCACCAAACTAGCACACCCTCCCCCAGTGCAGCCACCGCTCCCACTGCCAGGCCTGCCGCCTGCTGCCAGCATGGAGGGGAGGTGGTGTTGCACAAAAAAACAGTACTGCCACCTACACCTCACTGAAAATAGCCCAGGGCTACACACCTGGGTGTCACTGCCATCCACAGGGTAGACGGCTGGTCAGGGATCTGGTGCTGCCTCCCCCATGTTCTAACATGGTGCTGGGAGGTGGAGGAAAGAAAAATAGGGGAAGGAAGGAAGGAAGGAAGGAAGGAAGGAAGGAAGGCAGGAAGGAAGGAAGGAAGGAAATGCAAAGGAAATAAAGGAAAAATTAAAAAGTACAAAAAGTCACGCAAACACACGAAAAACTGAAAAAAATGCGAAACACAACTATAATCATTTAAAATTTGAAATAAATAAATTAGGATGGCGGAGGATTGAATGGATTAACATGGTATTCAAAATAGGCCCAGCACCATTAACACAACAGAGAAAACAAAATGGCCTCACCCATGCGAGCCACGTGGTGCCGTTTGCGCATGACTTCCAATGTGAGGACGCACACTGCGTTGCGTGTGCAGGGAAAAACGCAATGCGAACAGGCGTGCCAGGAAACTCTGCCTGATCGCAGAACTCTGCATAGCGCGGTAGAATGCTTCAGTCACATCTCGGAGTACCACGTTGCGCAACTCTGTGAACTGTGCCCACGCCTAGTTCTGAGTATATGATGTCAAAGGTCCTGTACTTATACACATTTCAGCCTTTGAAGTAGGGACACTTCAAAGGAAAGTCTTCTTAGTGCACAAAACCCTGCCTTTCTCTGCCCTGGCTCCAGACACACTACAGGGGGTGGAGGCTTCTTTGTGTGCAGACAGACACAGCCCTATTCAGGTGTCAATGTCAGCTCCTCCAACCACTCTAGCTCAGGATGGCCCATCAGCCTGGTGATGGGCCATCAGGATATGCAGATGCAAAAAGAACAACTGATGGACAGAATCATGCATTAACCCTAGTACAGAGATTTGGGCCTAATTCAATAGATTTTTTGCTCCCCATGCCATTCCAGTTTAGACCCAGCCATATGCAAATCAGTCTTGGCCCTGTAACTCATGGGAACAGTCCAGCCCGAACTGCCAGGCCAGGTCCTCCCTGGACTGGAAACAAGCATCCTAGGACTGGTTTTAGAGTATCACCACTCATCAGCCATGCTAGCTTGAGTCCAGTGGCATGGAGAGCACGGGACCCACGTCTTGACATACCCGTCACACTTGGGGTGACAAATGCAAAAAGAACGATTGATGGGCAGAATGCTGAACAATGTCATGCATTCACCCCAGTAGCGAGATCTGGGCCTAAATCCATAGTTTATTTGCTCCCCATGCCATTCCAGTCTAGACCCAGCCATATGCAAATTAGTCTTGACCCTGTTCCCCATGGGAACAGTCCAGCCAAAACTGCCAGGCCAGGTCCTCCCTGGACAGGAAACAAGCATTGTAGGACCAGTTTCGGGGTATCACCCATCATCAGCCAGGCTAGCTTGACTCAAGTGCATGGAGAGGACAGGGCCCACATCTGGGCGTACCTGTCCTACTCGGGGGATGAATGCAAAAAGAACAATTGATGGAAAGAATGCTGAACAATGTCATGCATTCATCCCAGTCCAAAGATCTGGGCCAAAATCCATTGTATTTTTTCTCCCCCTGCTATTCCAGTTTAGACCCAGCCATATGCAAATCAGTCTTGACTCTGTTCCCCATGGGAACAGTCCAGCCCGAACTGCCAGGCCAAGTCCTCCCTGGACTGGAAACCAGCATCCTAGGACCAGTTTTGGGGTATCACCCCTCATCAGCCAGGCTAGCTTGACTCCAGTGTCATGTATGTCATGGAGAGCACAGGACCCACGTATGGGCATACCCATCCAACTCGGGGTGATAAATGCAAAAAGAACAACTGATGGACAGAATGCTGAACAATGTCAGGCATTCACCCCAATACAGAGATCTGGGCTTAAATCATCTTTTTTTTTGCTCCCCATGCTATTCCAGTATAGACTTAGCCCTATGCAAAGCAGTCTTGACCGTGTTCCTCATGAGAACAGTCCAGTCCAAACTGCCATGCCAGGTCCTCCCTGGACTGGAAACAAGTATCCTATGACCGGTTTCAGGGTATCCCCACTCATCAGCTAGGTTCGCTTGACTCCAGTCGCATGGAGAGCACGGGACCCACGTCTGGGCATACCCGTCCCACTCGGGGTGACAAATGCAAAAAGAACAATTGATGAACAGAATGCTGAACAATGTCATGCATTCACCCCAGTGCAGAGATCTGAGCCTAAATCCATTGTTTTTTTGCTCCTTGTGCTAATCCAGTTTGGACCCAGCCATATGCAAATCAGGCTTTACCCTGTTCCCCATGGGCACAGTCCAGCCCAAACTGCCAGGCCAGGTCCTTCCTGGACAGGAAACAAGCATTCTAGGACCGTTTTCGAGGTATCACCACACATCAGCCAGGCTAGCTTGACTCCAGTGGCATGGAGAGCATGGGACCCGCTTCTGGGCAGACCCATCCCACTCGGGGTGACAAATGCAAAAAGAACAACTGATGGACAGAATTCTGAACAATGTCATGTATTCACCTCAATACAGAGCTCTGGGCCTAAATCCATTGTTTTTTTGCTCCCCATGCTTTCCCAGTTTAGAACCAGCCATATGCAAATCAGTCTTGACCCTGTTCCCCATGGGAACAGTCCAGCCCGAACTGCCAGGCCAAGTCGTCCCTAGACTGGAAACAAGCATCCTAGGACCAGTTTGGGGGTATCGCCACACATCCGCCAGGCTAGCTTGACTCCAGTGGCATGGAGAGCATGGGACCCACGTCTAGGCATACCCATCCCACTCGGGGTGACAAATGCAAAAAGAACAATTGATGGACAGAATGCTGAACAATGTCATGTATTCACCTCAGTACAGAGCTCTGAGCCTAAATCCAGTGTTTTTTTCTCCCCATGCTATTCCAGTATAGTCCCAGCACTCTGTAAAGCAGTCTTGAGCCTGTTCCTCATGGGAACAGTACAGTCCAAACTGCCAGGCCAGGTCCTCCCTGGACTGGAAACAAGTATCCTAGGACCGGTTTCAGGGTATCACCACTCATCAGCCAGGCTCGCTTGACTCCAGGGGCATGGGGAGCACAGGACCCACGTCTGGGCATACCCGTCCCACTAGGGGTGACAAATGCAAAAATAACAATTGATGGACAGATTGCTGAACAATGTCATGCATTCACCCCAGTGCAGAGTTCTGGGCCTAAACCCATGTTTTTTTGCTCCCTGTGCTATTCCAGTTTAGACCCAGCCATATGCAAATCAGTCTTGACCCTGTTCCCCATGGGAACAGTCCATTCCGAACTGCCACACCAGGTCCTCCCTGGACTGGAAACAAGTATCCTAGGACCGGCTTCGAGGTATCACCCCATATCAGCCAGTCTAGCTTGACTCCAGTGGCATGGAGACCACGGGACCCACTTCTGGGCATACCAGTCCCACCCGGGGTGAAAAATGCAAAAAGAACAATTGATGGACAGAATGCTGAACAATGTCATGCATTCACCCCAGTGCAGAGATCTGGGCCTAAATCCATAATTTTTTTGCTCACCATGCCATTCCAGTCTAGACCCAGCCACATGCAAAGCAGTCTTGGCCCTGTTCCCCATGGGAACAGTCCATTCCGAACTGCAACGCCAGGTCCTCCCTGGACTGGAAACAAGTATCCTAGGACTGGTTTCAGGGTATCACCCCTCATTAGCCAGGCTAGCTTGACTCCAGTGGCATGGAGAGCATGGGATCCATGTCTGGGCATACCCATCCCACTCGGGTGACAAATGCCTTTTAAATACACTGTACCCTGCCCATGGGGCTACCTTGTGCCTACCTGAGGGGTCCCTTACATGTAATAAAAGAGAAGGTTTGGGCCTGGCAAATGGATGCACTTGCCAGGTCGAAATGGCAGTTTAAAACTTCACAAACAGGCTCTGCAGTGGCAGGTCTGTGTCATGTTTGATGGGCTACTCATGTGGGTGGGACAATCAGTGCTGGAGGCCCACTAGAAGCATTTGATTTACAGGCCCTGGGGGCACATAGTGCACTGTACTAGGGACTTATTAGTAAATCAAATATACCAATAATGGAGAAACCAAAGATACCACGGCCGTATTTACAAGCCCCTTACGCCACTGTTGCATAACTATTTTTGCGGGGCAAACAGTGTGCCACACTGCCCCATATCAAGAAACTGGCACATTGGATTCAGAACCCTGCGTCACATTATACCTGTGCCAGGTATAATGTATGCAGAGTAGGCGTTCCCCCACAAAAAAAGCCACGCAGAACTGGTGCAGTGAAGTTTACAACATTTCATTGCATCATTCTATGACTTCACTGCATCAAAATCCTTATGCCACCAGGCGTAAGGAATGAAGCAGGGCTTTTACAATGGGACTAGACTATGTGTTCTGATGCACTGCTGGAGTTGTGTCAGTTTTACTACCAACTCCAGCAATGAGTCACATTTTCGCCAACAGATGTGTCAGAATGTCTGCGGCGTATTTATCCGGTCATTTTCCAGAAAGGTTACCGCTCTAGCTGATGGACGCTTGCCTACATAAGAGGCACGCTGATGCGGACGCGCAGCGCTGCCTGCCTCACACTGCACTATACGCTATTGCCAGGAGGTCATTGTTTTTAAGCTTAGACTGCTTTTAAAGAATGTTGCTTTTAAATTGATGTTTTTAGCCAATTGCACTGTACTGCTGAATTTGACCACTGCCACGCTCGCACACGGAGGAGGGAGGGAGGCGGAAGTGGGTTGGAAAGCGGTCATTTTCCAGAAAGGTTACCGCTCTAGCTGTTGGATGCTTGCCTACATAAGAGGCACGCTGATGCGGACGTGCAGCGGACGCACGCAGCGGGCTCGCCTAAGGCAAGCCCGTCTGCGCCCGTCCGCGCTCGTACCGGGCTCAGGGCGAGTTCCTCTGGTCATGTTACCTCAGGAATTATAGTGTATACCAGCGAAGAGCTACGGATGTTAGATTCCCGTAAAGGAACTCCTAACTGTCCTCTGATGTCTATGACGCAGACCAGTAACAACACTAACAACATCTGCCCCAACTGTCTTGATGCCCGTCCTGATATGTTAGATACCCCGGTGAAGAGCCTATCAGCTACACATATCAGGAAATTAAGGGCAGCGGAGGTTGGTCCGCTAAACTGTATTTTAGTGAACGCCAGGTCTCTAGTTAAACACAGCACGGAATGTGCTCTACTATTGGAGGAGCGGATGATTACAATTGCTTTTATTACGGAGTCCTGGACAGATAAAGCTTCAGGTCCCGACCTAGTAAAAGCTATCCCCCCAGGTTTCCTCTGCTACACGTTAGATAGGCCACTGGGAAGAGGAGGGGGTCTGGCTGTTATCTACCACGATTCATTAAAGCCTGTTTTCCACAATGCTTCCAACCCTTGCTGCGAGGCCCTCTCATTTAGCTTCCACTCTGCCTATTACAGTACATTCAAGGGTATCTTGCTCTACCGACCCCCTGGCTCCAGAGGTGGTTTTTTGGAGCTGCTGTGCTCACTGTTGGAGGAAGGGCTATGCCTTAACTCATTTACGGTGCTCGGCGACTTTAATTTCCACTTAGAGGCCGCTTCTGACCCCGATACATCCCGTTTACAGCAAATTATGGGAATGGGAGATTTTAAGCAGCTGGTGGATAACCCTACCCACGATAAGGGACATACCCTAGACGGGATCTACTCAAACAATTTGGACCTCGTCTGTACTACGGTATTCCCGCTGCTATGGTCTGACCACAGGGCGATTCAGTTTCAACTAAATACACCCGCGAATCCCATAACCCCCTTAACAACTGCTCACGAGATTGAAACCAGAGCCTGGAAAGAGGTAGAAAGCTCCAAGTTGGAAGAAGAGCTTTGGAAATCTCTGTGCCCTCTTCCCGCTGGAGCAGAAGAGGCTACCTCAGTCTACACTTCATGGCTAGAGTCCACCTGCAATACTCTTGCTCCTGTTAAAAAGTGGGTTCCTAAACGTGTTACACCTTCGGTCCCTTGGTACTCAGAGGAGCTCAGAAGTCAAAAACTGAATTGTAAACGGCTGGAACGGGCTTGGAGGAGAGAATATAATAGGCTAGACAAGGACACCTATAGACACAGCATCGCTATCTATAAGGGAATGCTGCTGGAAACTAAAAAGAAATTCTATGAGGAACAAATAGCCCAAGCCAAATCGAACCCCAAGGAACTCTTTAAGACACTTAAAAAATTAGCCATACCTAATGTTCCTAAAAGCTCCAGCAGCCCCAAATTTTGCAATCAACTGGCTGATTTCTTTAAATCTAAGGTGGAATCTATTTTTGCCTCTTTCTCCCCAGCAGATAATAAAGAGGTTGAGCTGCCATGCACGATCGGAAAAGAAAGCTCAACAACCCCTGCCGCATTAGAACACTTTCAACTTCTCGCGGTCCCAGATATTATTAAAATTCTGAATTCCATTCGCTCAGGAGCCCCATCAGATCCTTGTCCAGCTTATCTATTGAAACAAATCTCAGGAGTCATTGGTTCGGCCCTTACCCCTTTGCTGAACGAGATATTCAGCCCTGGTATTTTTCCCAAGAAGTGGAAGGTTGCTTCCATTCTCCCCCTCCTAAAAAAACAGAATCTTGATGCAGGTGACCCCAACAATTATAGGCCTATATCTCGTCTCCCGCTTCCTGCCAAGGCCTTGGAAAAAGCCATGAACATACAACTTAATGCCTTCCTTCAATCTAACCAGACTCTTGATCCATCCCAATATGGCTTTAGAGCAGAACACAGCACGGAGCTTGCCTTAATTAAATCCACGGAGGAAATTCGGGAGGCCCTGGACAGGGGAGGCAATGCTGTATTGATCCTGTTAGACCTGTCCGCGGCCTTTGACACGGTTCATCACAAAGTTTTGATGGACCGTCTGTCTGGGGCCGGGATAAAGGGGTCTGCCTGGAAGCTTTTGCAGTCATTTCTCTCTGACAGAGTACAAACTGTGGATATGGACAACTGCCAGTCTAAACCTTTCACCCTTCCATGTGGGGTGCCACAGGGCTCTTCCTTCAGCCCGACACTTTTTAACGTGTACGTGGCAACCCTAGCGGGTGTGATTAGGTCATTTGGCTTCCAGTTGACCTCTTATGCTGACGACACCCAAATAGTGCTGTCGCTAAGGGACGGCACTGAAAAGGAAACAGGGGCTCGATTTCATGACTGCATGGCTGCTATCTCCGGATGGATGTCTGCAAACTGCTTAAAACTTAACTCTAATAAAACTGAGGTCATAAAATTTGGGAAGAACCCGCTAGTGTGGACCCCAGATTGTGGCCGGCTGACCTGGGCTCATGCCCCATACCTACTGAGAAAGCTAGGAATCTGGGAGTGCTAATGGACAATAAGCTGGCACTAGGTGACCAAATAAGTTCAGTTACCTCGGCCTGTTTTTATGTATTAAAGATCATAAAAAAGATTAAGTTCTTCCTCAACGATAATGGCCTCAAAACAATAATCTCGGCACTCATCATGTCTCGGCTGGATTATTGCAACGGACTCTACCTGAATGCTCAAAAACAATATATTAATAAGCTTCAGATAGTTCAGAATGCGGCAGCCAGACTGCTGTCGGGGACTTCAAAGTCTGCTTCTGTAAAGGAAGAGATCAAACAGTTGCACTGGCTCCCTGTCAGACACAGAATACGCTTCAAAGCGCTGTGCACCGTTTTTAAAGCCCTCAATGGCAAAGGCCCGGATTACTTGCAATGTAAAATACAGTGGTACATTACAAGGAGAGTGTTACGATCGACAGGGGCGAAGAAAGTCACAATTAGCGGTTTTAAAAAAGCGGGCTGGGGAGGCAGAAGCTTTATTAACACCGCGTCCAAAGCCTGGAATGAGCTTCCTTTCCAACTGAGGAACGCTACAGATCTCCTCTCTTTCAGGAAGGGGCTCAAGACCTGGCTTTTTAATCAATGAACCTTCTGGCCTCTTCTCTAGCAGGCAGTGCATAGCGCCAGGACACCCTAGGGTAGCAGCGCGCTCTACAAATTTAATTAACATAACATAACATAACATACCTGTCCTTTCCCCAGTGCTGGTGCACAATGGGCTGCCTAGCACCAATGCAGACAACTTTGCACCATGGTGCAAGGGTGCCTCTATTGCATGCAGGATTGTTTTTGTGCTGAAAGGGGCACCTTTCAGCACAAAAACAATCCCCCGAGGCACATTCCTCTATATATGGGTGCTGCATAATGGAGCACACATAGAAAGAGGAAGTAACAAGGAGAAATGAAGATATTTCCCCTTGTTACACCTTCCCTGGAAAGGCATAGCATTTTGGCGCATTACCAGGTCTACCAGAAATGGTAAAACTGGGAATGCGTCACAATCCATGGGATCTGTATGGGAACACCCAAGCAACGCCCTTGGGATGCCTCCCTGGGGCAGAGTAACGCAACACAGTAATTTTATTTATCAAGCCACTCAGGGCCATGCAAAGTGGCCTTGTGTGGCTTTATAAATCACATTTTGGGTTTGCGTCGCGCATGTACCACGTTGAGTGGTGCAAACGCAACACAAACCTTTAAATATGAACCTATATACCTAAATGGTGAGGAGAAAATATTCTAACATCAAAATATCGAAGCCAAAACATTGAGGACAAGTGCATATAGGTAAGTATAGGTTTACAATTATTAACTCCACATCTACATACCTTGAATATATACATATTGTCAAGTCACAGAGGTACAGAGTATAGTAGACATCTACTTACCTACATATACTTACCTTGTTGATAATTTGTCTTTCCTTATTTTGACCACAATGCTTTGGACCTACAATATTTGTCCTCGATTTTCTAGTGGAAACCTGATGTAAGAATGAAGAATGAGGAAGGAGAATAGTGAGGTGTCAGGCAGCAAATGGCAGCCCCATAGGAATCTTGGTAGAAAATGTATAAGTGGGAAAACATGGATAAACCTTTTGGCCTGATTCCCAAAGATTTTGTTCTGAATCTTTCTTGGAGTACTTGTGGCTTACTCCTGAGATTCCAGATGTACGCCAAAAGTACTCCTGGCTTATGACTGGAAATCATGAATAAGCAACGCTTTGTACAGGAGTCCATTAGACAGACCTACTCAACGCAGAGCATGTGTCCAGAAATAGAGATGCAGTTCAGTTTCAGTGAGTCAAGCAGTTAACGCCCTCTACCAAGAAAATGTTAAGTGAGTTTCTTATGTAATTTGTTCAAATATACTTCCAAAAAGTGTTATTGCCATCCTCAACCAACCAACATCAAAGTATAACATATATTTTAGAGTAGTCCTTCCCATCCTTCTGGTATTAATATGTGAGGCTTAATATGTTTCTGTTGATTTCAAGTTATACAATTGCTAATTTTCATGTTCAATGCACAGTTGTGATTGTAGTCATTAATTTAGTAAACATTTTTTCACAATTTACATCAACATACCTCATAAAAACATTTCTCTCGTTTTTGAGTTCATCCATCAGAAAACTGCAGTAGTGTCATTTTGTGTGGAGTTAAATATTCAAGATGAGTTAAATATCCATTACAAAATAGAAATTCAAGAGGCTGGGAATAAAAACATGCTGGCTGCTAAGTGCTCTACTTGGCTAAACCACTCCCAGTCATAATGCTTTGGTACTGACTTTTGCAAAGTTATCGGCAAAAGAGGAGCACAGTAGACATATTGAAATAGAATCCTTAAAATTTTCACTCTGCCCTATATCGACCCGATTTTGCAGCAGGTAATTCCAGCTGGAAAAATTGCATGACATTTTGGCTGCAGTAGCAGCCAAGCCTCATTCTGTTTTAACAGAGAGACGAATACAATGCTCCCACTGCCAGAAAAAAGCTTCCACCTAACTTCCCAGGTCACAGGCCTTCACATACATTTATCACATGTTCAATCCACGTGGTATATATATGTGGTAAAATCCCACAGAATGATGACTTCTGTATGGTTTTCCTGTCAGAAATTGGTTCAAAATTGTAGTACCCATTCCCAATCCATGGAGTACAACTTGTAATTACATGGTACTGGGATCATTTTACCGGCAGTAAAGGTAAAATTGCAAACTATTTTACTGTGGCCCCAGTACCATGCAACTCATCATCAGGGCCTTACAGGAAACTGGGATAGATTGCGCTGTACTTCTGCCTAACTTACATGAGAGAAAAAAGTCCTTGTTGGTTAGAAATCAGTGATTGTTCTTGTCATGTATTCACCAGCCTTAGATTTTTGTTGCTTACTTTGGAGTGTTATAATGAACTATGTGTAATAATTGGTCACTTCAGCGCACGAAGGGCGTAGTAACACGGTCCAATCTGAAACATTAAGGGGCTTATTTACAAGGCCCGTGCGCTATTTTTGCGTCATTTTTAACATGGGAAAAGTGACGCAAAAGTGGCGCAAGGGGCTTGTAAATCTGCCCCTAAATATTTATGGGGAAACATGTCCAATCAGGCTGGGTCGGTGGGTGCAGCTGATTAGTGGCTGGGTTGTTTTACGTCTGGAGCACATGAGAGTCCGCATGGTCTATTTAAAAAGTGAGCCTGAAGTTTTCAGGAATTTCCTGAGGTGCATGTGACAGAGTTTAGATCTTTAGACCTAAGGGCTAGAGGCATTAGACAATCTTGGCTCCTCTATTCCTACAGCTCTGCCTCAATGTTTCATCCACTTGAATGGACATTGGATCAATTTAGGAGTCAACGTAAAGACATTTCTCGCCGGGATACAATATAGGTCCTGCAAGTATTTTGGACCCATTTCCCAGGAGGTTTTGAGGACAGTGCAGACAATTGTGAATTAGATCCTGTCTTTAACAGGTTGCCAATGGAGTGCTTTTAGGAAAGGTTTATTGTGGTCACACCTGCTCGGACATATTTTGTCTGCTTGGTTTTGTAACTTTTACAGCCTTGAGATGGGCATTTTTGGGAGGCCGATATAAATGTTGTAATAGTAGTTCAGACAGGACATGACAACTCCAATCAGTTGAGCTCCGTGGGTATTTGGCATTAAGGAGTATTTTGTGGAGTAGGAAGAGCTGGAAGTTGATTCCTTTGCATTCATTTGTGGAACAGATGAGAGTCAAAAATTAACTTCAGGTTCCTGACATGTGGGTTGGTGAAAGGGTAGTGAGGCTGGCTTACTGTCTCTTATTCTCACAAAGTGAGGTAATACCATAGGTTTTTTGGCATGCTGTTCTTTTTTTTTTTATAGCATTTTGATGCTTGCGTGCATGCTCAAAGCCATCCTATACATGTAATAGTAATCAGTTTCCAATTAGGGTCAGCAAGGCTCTAAAATGGTGATTGGGTTATGACTGTATTGTTGTCACAAAGAAAAAATGTCACATGACCAGATGTGGATTGTTTGAAATGTTCTTCAAATGTTCATCTTCCATCCATTTAAATGCAGAAAATTCATTGACTGTGAGCTGCAGTCACATTGGCCGGATGCATGGTCTTCTACATGGGTGAAAAGGGAAAGCATTTTGTGAGTATTTAGACAATTAACGATTCTGTTTATTTCAACCTTGTTGGAAATTGGATTATTAGTTGTGTTGCCTACACAAGTAATAGGTCCATAATTTCTCCTTACTAAGAACCAAGCACCCCATTGTAGTGCTTGATTCTCCCAGGGTAGCAAAGCAGAGCAGTCCAAGGACTATTCAGGGGAGGTGGTGTGGGCTGGTAATCACAATTTGCAGGCACGCAATAATAACACTCAATAAACGATTGTCCAGTCAGTGTTTTTTCATTAGAAAAAGGAAAAGTATATTTATTACATTCCCACTAATAAATACTATGCATTAGTTTACAAATATATAGTTTAGGCAGATTAAAATTACCATAGACAACATTATGTCATCATCTTTGACCCCCTCAAGGGTCATACAAACATATCAGGTAAGCCTATTAGCTTAGTCAAAGGTACAAGATCAACAAACCACATGTCAAAAACACCATCGTTTTGAGAATGCATACAA
The DNA here is from genome assembly GCA_963921515.1 of Calotriton arnoldi. NCBI lineage: Eukaryota > Metazoa > Chordata > Amphibia > Caudata > Salamandridae > Calotriton > Calotriton arnoldi. Next base: position 1,385,455 of record CAWUFW010001962.1, read on the forward strand.
TGAACAATAATAATCATGTGTAAATGCACTTATTAATGTTAATAAGGCATATTCACTTTGATCAGTAATCACTGTCAAAATTCTTATATCAAGAAAGCATTTTAAAATTAGCATAACATGTGTCTGTGTGCTTTCAAATCATGAGTGCATCACATAAAATGCAACCATGACTCAGCCCCTTGCAAGTGCTTTATTACATGTATCTTCCTTATACACCTTTGGACCATAGAACCACTCCTAGAGGATGATGCACTCTCAGCTGTACAGGAAAAGATCCAGCTTTGGAAGTGCTTTAAAACATATTGAGCGAAACTCCTAAATGGTCATGGTTTTCTTAACCCCGCAGACATAGGGTTAGTTTTTAAGAAGTTCCTCGGAGGAGCTGCTGCCCTCCTGCAGCCCCCACAACACTGGCCAAGCTTGTTGGTGGTGCCCCTGTCTTCCCTTATCTAAATTATCGCTACAGGGCATTATGAAGCGCTCCAGCTAGGAACAGTGAAAATCTAATGAGAGGCTGTCCTGCTGCACCGGTGAGAGACGCTGTCTGTTCTCTGGGCGTGTGGCCTTGTGCTGCATCTCTGTTTTCTTTTTTCTTTTTCTTTATCCTGGGGCGGTCCAGTCTCACCCAAGCAACCCTGCCTGCCCATAGGCTGGGTCCTCACCTCTCTTCCACATCTGCTTCCTCAAGGCCTCGTGGCGTGATCCTTCTTTTTTTTTAAAGTCACTGACCTTTTGCAAGTCTAGAATGTGGCCAAACTTAAGAGACAACTAATATGGTCAGGATCTAGAGTTTTCCTGTCCCAGGACATGTCTACAGTAACAGCTAAATGTCGGAAGGAGTTTCTAGATCTTAGACCAGCTTTACGTGCCATTGGTGCCCGATATGGCTTATTCCATCAATGCTTGTTCAAAGTAACTTTTCACAACACCCTCTACTTTTGAAGACCCTGCAGATCTTCGAAAATATCTTCATTCACACTCTACGACCTCCAAGGATAAAGCTGGTCCTCCTTCCATAACTTGACTCTCATGTGAAAGTCTCTCAGATTTTTTGAAAGTTTCATGCAACGTTCATTCCAACTCTCATTGATCATTTCCTTTGCAGGTTATGCCTTGGTTGTTATATCTGTTTGTATTCACCCATTTTGCATTTTTTGTTCTTATCATCATTACAGATCGTCTGGACTCCCTACATATCCATATCCTGCCTCTTTTTTATCTCCCGACGTGGTTTGTCTCCCCTGTTGGATGTGCCGTCCTGTTTTCTGTCACCAGTCCTTGTTATTTGTCTGTTTCCCCTTCAGGTACGTATTACAGTTGTCATTTTTTGTATGACATGTACTGTCTTTTCTCATTATCTCACTTACTCCTTTTCTTTTTTCCCTTCTTTTCTTCCCCTTCCTTTTTCTTATTGGCCTTACTGGATATCTCATTCTATAATTTCCTTTTCTCAATATTCTTCTTCTTTCTCTACATCAATGTTGATTGTGTGATTTTATATCTAATTCGCTCTCTTTACATTGTTTCATGGAACGTGAAGGGTTTTATTAACCTTATAAAGAGGCAGAGAATACTATCTCATTTGGCCTCATATAATCCTGACTTTTATTGCAAGAGACTCACTTGACAGAGACAGGGGCTTTGAAACTCAAACGACATTGGGTTGGTTTAGTCTTGGTGTCCCCTACGACCACTAAGAAAAATTGGGTAACTATTCTAGTGCATAAACTTTTGAAATGCTCTATTATATCTCAGGAAATTGATTTAGAAGGTAGATGGTTATTAGTTATGTTGCTTATTAACAATATTTCTCTTACAGTTTTTAATATTTATGGTCCAACTCAGACGGATTATTCCTTTTGGCCTAATATTGTAAAAAAATGCATTCATCATAAAGACAGATTTTTTATTCTAAGAGGTGACTGCAACTAAGTTATGAATCCTTTCATTGATCGACAATCCCAAGTTTGTTTTATCCCTCACAAGACCCACAAACAATTTCAAAGTACAATATCTCAGACCCACCTTGTGGATGCTTGGAGACTCTGTAACCCTGACACTACAGAATTTTCTTTTTTCTCTCCCCCACATGGCACCCTGACCCGATTAGACTACATTTTTCTTTCTCCTGCCTTGACACAGAACCTTATGTCCTCCTCAATTGAACCCATAGTCATTTCTGATCATGCCCCGGTTGTTGCTGACTTCGACTTGCTCCGCTCACACCCCAGATCCTCTAGATGGAGGTTTAATAATTCCCTTTTACAGGATCCACTTTTTTTTTCTCCATTTATTTCCTTTACGGAGGAATTCTTTTCTCTAAATGCGACTCCAGATACTTCTCCTTCATTGCTGTGGGACACTGTGGGACACTTTTAAAGCTACAGCACGTGACTTTATTATAGATTTTGTTTCCAGGAAAAAGAAACACTTACTCAATCAGCATAACATTTTCATAGCCAATATCAAACGCTTAGAACACCAATTTTATACTTCTTCATTTGATTCTGCCTTACAGGAGCTTGTTCGTGCGAAGCTTGACTTTAATAAAACAACTACTGATAATGCTGCATCTGTTCTTCTCCGAACGAACGCTCGGTATTACGGTGGACGAAATAAGGTTGGCAAACTCGTAGCTAACTATCTTAAATCTTGGAAAGAACGTGTTTTGATAGATTCTACTTATTCATCAGATGGGAAACTCCTTTTTAAAGATCAGGACATTTTAATTGAATTTATAGAATTTTATAAAGCTCTATATACCCCAGAGTCCTCTTCACATTCCTCTTCTATCGATACATATCTTAACCAAGTCCCACCCTTGTCTCATGTAGAACTAGACTTTGCTCCTCTAGAATCTGATTTATCCATCCTGGAAATATCTCAATCTTTAAGTATTCTTAAGAAGAATAAAACTCCGGGCCCCGGTGGTTTTACGGTAGAATTTTATCTACACTTCTCAAATCTTCTTCTTCCAAAACGTCTACAGCTCTTTCAAAACTTTCATACTACTGGTAAGGCACAGGGCACTTTTTTAGAAACTACAATCTGTTTAATCCATAAAGAGGGTCGTGATCCCAAACAATGTAAAAATGATCGTCCTATCTCCCTAGTGAATGTCGACTATAAAATCTTTGCCAAATTGCTCTCTTTGCGTCTTGAGCCTCTTTTACCAAAACTAATCGGTTTGAAACAATGTGGTTTCAAAGGCAGACTAACTTCTGACAACTCTGTTTACCTTTTAATGTTCTGAATAAGGCCCCAACTCTTTCCTACCCTCTAGCTGCAGTCTCCATTGATGCAGAGAAGGCTTTCGATTGAGTTAACTGGTCCTTTTTATTTAAAGCTCTTCATTGGCATGGTTTTGGTCCTAAATTCATTTCTTTGATCTCTTTGTTATATTCGGTTCCTAAAGCTTCTGTCATAGTTAATGGTCTTGTCTCTCAATTTTTTAATTTGCAGCGAGGTGTACGTCACGGTTGCCCTCTTTCACCCCTCCTATTTATTTTCATCACTTATTTTTTTTATTTATTTTATTTTATTTTATTTTATTGAGTTTTATATAGCACTGGCTAGACCCGGAGGTATCAGAGCGCTTTACATCAGGAACAACAGCAAGTTACAACAATAATCATTTATACATTTTACACGGAAAGTGAATGCTAAATCATAGGAGGCCGAGAGGGAGAAGGGGGGATAAGAATATGAGTAGAAGGGTAGGTGGGGGAGGGGGGGAGGGAACCTGAGGGGGGAGGGGGTAAAGGCAGAACGGGCGAAAAGAGAAAAACGTTCAACTCAAGAGAAAAGAAAACATAGCGAAAAACATATGGTCAGGGTAAAGTAATTTAGAGACAGAGTTGCGCGGAATTAACAAGGATAGTGGAAAAATTCAAAGGGGGGAGAGAGGGTAGAAGGGGACAAAAGTGGTGTTATGAGACCGGGTGCGGGGATAGGAGGGAGCCAGGGGGGGGGAGGATGGAGTAAGGCAGACCAGAAGGAGGGAGAAATACTTTTGAGGATCGTCGGGTGAGAACGGAGGAAAGGGGGAAAGGACATGAGTACAACAAGATGGTGGGTCCAGGTCCGGGAAATCAGCGGTGGTCAGCAACAAAATGGCTGGCGGGTCAAAAGTCAGAGAAACAAAAACTCCACGATGCAAACCAGGGATTATGAAATAAGTGCAAAAGAGAAAAGGAGTCAAAGGAGGGTACGCAGTTCCAGAGTCAAAGGCGGGAGGCAGGGAGAAGAGGCGTGTAGAAGCTCGGGCCCACAGGGGCATCAGTGATGATAATCCACTGGGCGTAGCTCCCGCACCCCATACCTGAAAAAGGACTCTCAGGTCACAGAAGACAGAATCAAGGCGGATTACCTCTGAGTAGACGGCCAGCATGGGGGAGGCAGCGAGGCAGCAGCGAGGACTGGGAGAGCGAGTTGTCTCCAGGTCAGCAGACTGCAGGCAGGAAAGCGGGTACATCGGAGCAAACAGCGCCGTGGCACTCACCTTCGACCCAGAAAACGCTGCAGGTGATTAAGCGTCGGGGCAGGCAGTTACTTGCGACCTAGTGGGTAGAGGGACGGTAAGGAAGAGTGGAATCTCGTCCCCGTTCAGTCCGCCGCCATCTGTAGCCTTCCGGTGATGAAAGAGCTGCGCCAAGGCTGGTCCAAAGATCAGGCATCCGTGGGTATTTGTTACGAGGGAGGCAGCAGAGGGAAAAAACAGAAGCAGAGGGATGGGGCCTGCCTTGTCCCAATGTCCAGCTGGGTAGGTGACGGCCGCGGGAGGCCCCGGGCCGGACTCCTCAATAGCCGAACCAAGCGGCTCCACTGGGCATCAGCCATGTCGTCTCGATGTCCCGGAAGTGTGGAGATCTCACCTCCGGTTCAATCCGGAGCCATCCGATGTTTTCAGAGCTGTGCCAAGGCTGGTCATACATCGGCAGTGCATGGCGATTCGTTCCGAGGGCAGTAGCAGAGGCGGAAAAAAGCAGCAGCGGGACAAGGGATGCCATGCCCCGATGTCCGGCTGGGTAGGTGTTGGCTGCGGGAGAAACCTGGGCCAGACTCCTCTTTAGCCGAACCAAGCGGCTCCACCGGACATCGGTCATGTCCTCACGAAGTCCGCTGTCAGTTACAGGGGAAATTACGGGGAGAAAGAGGGATTTTAAGCAAAAACGTCAATCCCTGTCCGGGAGCTCCCGGCCGGAGCTCCTCACTGGACGGCCATCTTGCAGCCATCTCTTGAACCCTTTTTATCTCATATTTGCCAGATTGCGTCTATTTCTGGTTTCATTTATGGCGACCAACATTTGAAGTTATCTGCCTATGCGGACGATATCTCATCCTGAAACCTCTATCCCTCCTCTTTTGCAACAAATCTCAGATTTTTCCCTTGTTTCAGGTTATAAAATTAATTCTGACAAGACAGAAATTCTCCCCATCACCAAATTTTGTTTCAAGCACCATTTTGATGCCACTGGGTTCTGTTGGGACAGCTCTAAAATCAAATACTTAGGCATTTGGTTTAATAACTCCATATTAGATTCAGTTAAAATTAATATGAAGGAGGTGCTGGATCATGTTTCTAAGCTTCTTTCCTCCTGGAATCCTCTCTTTCTCTCTTGGTGGGGACATCTTGATTCTATTAAAATGATGATTAATCCCATTTTATTATATATTTTCTCTATGATTCCCATTCCCATCCCGAACGTTTATTTTAAAAAAAATTGATTCGCTTCTCTCTAAATTTTAATGGAATAACAAAAAATCTAGAATCTCCCTGTCACATCTTTGTAAACCTACATCTACAGCAGGAGTGAATTTTCCCGATTTTCGACTGTATCACAAGGCCTTTTGTCTTCGACTAGCTTCTAAATGGCTTCTCACTGAAGTCTCCCCTTTTACACCTTCGTGGGCCAAAGTTGAACGATCCTTACTTGCGCTTTTTTCTCTTAAGGAAGTTCTTGCCTTCACTACAAAGGTCAATGTTACCTCTCTTCCGTTGTTTAAACACACTTGTTCATTATTAAAACCTCACTATCAATTGGAAATTATCTCTAGGGATGCTTTCCTTCAGTCTCCCCTTTGGTACAATCACCTCATTACCATTAATAATAGGCCTCTTTATTGGGAATCCTGGAGACTTAAGGGAGTTATCTGGGTTCAGGACATGTTTGATGGTTTATCTCCGTGTTCCTTTCCTCAATTCAGAACATCTTTAAATGCCCGTGCTCGTTCTGGCACAAATTTTCAACTCTTATGGGAATAATCCTAGATGTTTTTATTCTCTCCCTCTGATAAGCCTGCGCCAATAGTGGATCCACTGCTCAGAGTATTAACTGCATTTCCTAAAGTATCTTTGATCTATACCCCAGATGTTGTTCGTTCTAAATCTAAAATAGAGACTGCTTGGGAGACGGATATGGGTTGTGATTGGAGCATCGATTTTGGGACAAATTATGGGGTAGGTCTTTGAAAATTTCTAGATCTGCCTCCACTACCCAGTCCATGTTCTTTCTCTACCATAGATTATATTTTACTCCCTCGTCCATAGCTAATTTTACACATACTAAAAATAAGGCTTGTTGGTCCTGCCATTTTCCTTTGGCTGATTTGATGCACCTACTATTTTACTGTCCTGCTGTCTCTTCCTTTTGGAAGGATGTTTGGAAGCACCTTTCAGCTATTTTTAACTTGCATACTCCTTTATCAAATACCACTCTTTTTACAGGAAGTTTATCAGAATCATTGGGATTGTCTTCACATGAAAAAGGTTTATTTGACTTGATGTTGGCTTTAGCCTTCCAGCAAATTTCACTAAACTGGAATGCTCAACTAAACTTTCAGTGAAGTCCTGGTGGAATAATGTTTGTCATTATCATAGATTGGATATTGCTTTTGCCTCCTCTGTCAAACCATATGTAAATAGGAATTTATTTTGGTCATCATTTACCAATTATTTAACTAAGATTTCAATTCATGTTACGTAATCGTTCTGAGAATTTTCAGCCTCCATAAATCAATACAGTCTTCGCTTTCTCCCCTACATTACTTTCCTTTTTTCCTTTCACTATTGGATTGCATTTCAGATGTTTTAAGTATTTGTTTACCTCTTTAATAGGTTTATAATTTTTTCTCACGATCTTCAATTATAGAATTGTATTATATTCCCCTTTCCTTTTCCTCCCTCCCTTTCTTCCTATGTTATTGTTCAAATGAAAATAGCTTTCTGCTCTGTTTTATTGCCTGTTTTTTCCATTTTTATTATATTACAGGTATATTGTTATTCCATGGCCTGTTTCTTATGCAGTTGTTATTTACTTAATAAAGCTTATTAAACATAAAAATAATTTCATTGAAACGGGGTGCGCAGGAAATTGTATTTGTAATCTGCTTTTATTATTTGGTGATTCACCCTTTACCAGAAGTGCTGCACATAGTAGCATAGCGTTACACTTAAACATTAGTTTGGGGTGATAATGATATGGTAATGAGATAAGATTGTGTTTGATCTATGTTGAACAAAACATATAATTCAACAACACAAGATTGTAGTTGATTTACCTGTTCATGGGGATTGTCAATAGAAGTTAAGTGAACGAGACAAGGGGGAAATAGGACTGAAATTTTACACAAAAATTTGCATTTTTTTTGTGTAACTAAGCAAAATTGTGGGGAAATTACATGAAATTATGCGAACTGCAAACCCAGCAATTAGCACATGACACGAACAGTAGCCTCTCGAGTTCCATTGCTTCACATTGTTAACATGCTCCTGTGATAGGAATTTTTCCTGAACAGACAGGAAATTGCGCAACGTGGCGTAATAGCATCATTTTGAGCATTTTGCTTAGCAAGCATCACTCAAAATGCCCCAAATTTTGCAAGGTCACACCAGTGTAACAAAACTTTCCACCGGGCCTACATACATATGAATCATTTTTTCAGTTTTTCAAAGTATTAATGTCACTTTTAATATGAGTAGTTTCTGATAATGAATGCTCAGCACAATTTACCCAGTGTCTGACCAATTCCATATTACATTCTGCAATAATGCTGGAGTTGTTTAGACTGCGATGCCCTGTGTCATGCGCTGGAGAAACATAATGAAATTAGAAATCAGAATCTGACTTCTACCTAGATGTAAGAAGTAGTGCACATCAGCAATGATCATGCAATCGACTGAATCAAAATTGTTCAGTCATTACATAGAGCTTGTTTCTGAAAGGCATTATGTTGTATTTTAACATATCCGGACAATGTGTAGAAAACACGTTCTCCAAGAAGGATTCTCTTAGCGTTATTCACACATGGCGATGTTTATTGTTGTCCACACAAACAGGGCTCATTTTATCACATTCGGTAGGATGAAGGTCTGAGTGAACCCCTGTGTATCAAATCTACAATCAGGAGGTCAAACAGAAATCACAAGAGTAGTTGTATTAGTCTGCTGACCCACCAGGCTGCCTTAACAAAGCAAGACTGTGGGCCAGTTTCAAATGTAAATTTAGTAGAATGTTGGTGTGAATAAGATCTTATGACACAGCTATCATGGATAGACCCATTACAAATGCTTCATGTATCCAGGAAAAACATTTGGCTTTTAAAATTAAACATTGTTTACAATTATAATTAACGTGTTCTTAATTAGCAAAAAAATCAAGATGCCTAGGAGATTTACCTCCTTAGATGCTGCCAGCCCCCACCCCCCCGCTCCCCTCTGTGCTGAGCCCTTTTTGGCTATTCTGGGTAGTTTGCGCCTAGGGCTCCATAATTTTGTTCCACATAAGGAACCCACGCCAAATTTGCAGCGTTTTTTCTAACATCCTGGGGATTCTAAAGGTACCCAGGATTTGTGGATTCCCTTGGAGGGGACCAAGAAAACAGGCAAAATATAGCAAGATTTTCAGATTTTTAAGAAAAATAGGGAAAAAGTGCTCCTGTTTTTTCTTCTAAAAATTGCATCAATTAATGGTTTGCTGTACTAAACTGACCATCTTCCCAGCTTTTGGGAACGTGCAGAGTTGAATTAAAGAACCTAATTTTGTACCACAGTTTTTCAAAGAGGTAGCCCATTTTCCTATATTTGTGCTCTCAACCTATTTCCAGTTTGTGGTAGAAACCAGTGTAAAACCCTTGGGTGATCTACGATAGCTATAGATTTCTGAAAAGTAGAATCAATTTCAAATTCAGCAAGGGGTCATATGTGTAGATCCCTCAATCTTTCCCTTAGAAAAATAACTGTTGAAATAAAGAAATATTGAAAATGAGTAGGAAAAAACTGCCATTTGTGACAACATTTTCATCTACAACTTTTTATCACAATGTCTGATTTATAAAAGCAATATACCATTACATGTGCTCGACTATTTCAGTTGCGGGTATATATAGGGTTTGTAGGTTCTCCAAGAACCTAAGGTACCCAGAGCTAACAAGCCTGTGCCGCCTTGAAAATTAAACACCTAGGGATATCGAGAGTGGGATAACTTCCGTGGCTTTCACCTGTTTTTTTTTGCCCTGAATCCCTTGAAAACCTCAAACTTTGACTAAAGTGTATTTTCCCCACATTACTGTGATGGACCTTTCTGGAATCAGTGGAGAGCTACAAACTTCCTTCCACCTGGCATTCCCCCAAGTCTGCCGATAGAAATGGTACCTGACTTGTGTGGGAAGCCCTAGTGCCCGCATTAGGAAATGGCCCAAAACACAACATAGACACATCACATTTTTCCACTGAAAACTGACCCTTTTTTTCCAATGTAGGTAGCTATATATTTTGGACCCTAGCTCAGCCAGCACCTAGGGAAACCTAGCAAACCTGTATATTTTTAAAAACTAGACAGCTAGGTGTATCCATGGTGGGCTACCTTGCGTGGCTCTCACCAGTTTTTTTTACCCAGAAACCCTTGCAAACCTCAACTTTTGACTAAAAAAACACATTTTCCTCACATTTCTGCAATGGAAAGTTCTGGAATCTGTGGGGAGCCACAAACCTCCATCCACCCAGCATTCCCCCAAGTCTCCCGATAAAAATGGTACCTCAGTTGTGTGGCTCGGCCTAGTGCCTGTGACAGAAATGGAACAAACCAAGGTCAATGGGAGTCCCCTGGCAAGGGCTCCCATTGACCTTGGTTTGAGCCGTTCCTGTAGCAGGCACTAGGCCCAGCCACACAAGTGGGGCAGTATTTTTATCTACACAAGTGGGGTGATGCACAGTGGTATGATATTTGTGGATTCCTGTGGAATCCGGACGTTCATAGAAATTAAAGTAAAATGTGTGATTTAAATCAGAGCTTGAGATTTGCAGAGCATTGTGGGTAAGAAAACCTTGAGGGATCCATGCAAGGCACACACCCCTGACTCCCTTATTTGTTTAGTTTTCAAAAATGTCTGTTGTTTGTACATTTGCATGGGTGGTGCCACAGCTGGCCCACATTACAGCACCTACCACTGTTGTTTATCTCTCAACATAGTGATTTAGGGCCTTTTGTATAGAATCAATTTGAGCAAAGATAATAGTGGTCCTGTATGAGCTGCCACTTACTTAACCGGTGCCCAACCAGGTCAGTATTTGTAAAAATATGCAATTCTTTTCATAGAGAGCTACTGTAATTTCATTAATACTGTTGGGCCTCGCCCTTTTTGCAGGGTTATCACCAAACTTTTTGCCTTCTTCCTACTATTTTTTCAGATTTGTTTTTGTTGGCTTTAGGACTCTGGGCACTTTACCACTGCTAACCAGTGCTAAAGTGCATATGCCCTCTGTCTAAATTGTATTTGTGATTGGTTTATTCATGATTGGTATATTTGATTTAAAATTAAGTCCCTAGGAAAGTATACCAGGGCCTGTAAATCAAATACTAGTAGTGGGGCTGCTGCACTGATTGTGCCAGCCACATGAGCAGCCCTGCTACTGTGTCTCAGACCTGCTACTACAGTGTGTGTGCAGTTCTGAACTGCAATTTTGACCTGGCAAGTGCACCCACTTGCCAGGCCCACACCTTCCCTTTTACTACCTGTGTGTCTCCCCTAAGATAGCACCAAGCCAGCCCCTTGAGCAGGGTGAAGTGTATTTAAAAGGTAGAACATGTGCATGCGTGTTTTACATGTCCTAATAGTGAAATACTGCTAATTTCATTTCTCACTTTTGCAAGGACTATCTCTCCCATAGGGTAACATGGGGATTGCCTTGAACTGTCTTTTAAGTGTAATTTCCCATTTGGGAGCTGATAGATTTTTTGGGTTTAAGGGCTCTGAACTCACAATTTAAAAGTACATCTTTTGGTGAAGTTAGTTTATGAATTGCATGTTTGAAAATGTCACTTTTAGAAAGTGTGCATTTTCTTGCTTAATCATTCTGTGCCTCTGCCTGTCTGTAAAATCCATGTCTGGGTTAAGATTACAGTAGGGCTCTTGTGCATTCACTCTAGACAGTCACACACAGGGAGCTCAGGTGTGCCTTGCATATCCTGATGGGCCATCACCAGGCATATGGGCCTTTCTAACTAGAGTGGTGGGAGGAGTTGTCACTGACACCTGAATAGGGCTGTGCCTGTCCTCACACAAAGCTGTCTCTACCCCCCTGTAGTGTGTCTGGAGCCAGGTCAGGGGAAAAGCAGTGTCTTGTGCACTACAAAGGCTTTCCTTTGAAGTTTACCTGCTTCAAAGGCAGAAAGGGATATAGGTATTGGACCTCTGATACTCTCAAATCAGAACACTTCTTGACTTAAGTACATTCTGCCAGGAAGAAGAGCTGGATGCTGTAGGAGGGACTGCCTCTCTGCCTGTTGTTTTGTTGTACTGGCCTGATGCTTGTGTCCTGGGAGTAAAAGGACTGAATTCTGCTTTCTATGTCCTGCTTCCAAGGTCTACCAAGGGCTTTGTGTGCTTGTCTCCTGTGAAGAAGTCTCAGGGCCATCAAAGACTTCACCTACCAGTGCCTGGTCTCTTCTGCTGAGAGCCCTGACTTGCCAAGTGGTGCCAAATCAAGTTACTGGGCCCCTGGAAGTAGAATCTGGGGAACTGAAGGATAAAATCCATGCATCGACTCCCAGCGTCTGTATTTATCGACACATCGCTACAAGTTTCGACACATCACAGCAGCCAGCCCTGGAGCATGGTTCACGATAGGCACATCAACTACCGCTTTTACCGCAGGCCCCAGATTTCCGTCGCAACACATCAGAAGAACCACCGCAGCGTGAGTTTCGAACACCACGTCACTGAAGTCCATGACGCACTGCTCCATCTCCAACTTTGCAGCTGTGGAATCGATGCAACGCATCTGGATTTTTGACACATCGTCCCCGGGTGATGATTTCTTCATCGACATTGCCCAGCAGTAAGGAACCGAGGCTGCGTGTCCAGAGATAGATGAATCACCTCCCCTTCCTGTAAGGAACCGACGCATGACCTCCCCTGACAGTAAGGAAATGATGCATCACCTCCCCTGTGCAGCAGTAAGAAACCAACGCATCACCTCCCCTGGCAGTAGGAAACCAACCCATCACCTACCCTGGGAGTAAGGAACCGATGCATTTGTTTGCTTTTCCGGTGCCTCACCTCCCCTGCAGCTAGCACCGTCTTCGAATTTTAACACATCTAAGGTACTTTGTGCTAAAAGTGACGCATTCATAGATTCCTATGGGCTACATTTGCTTAACCTTTGAAAAGCGATATCTTTGCTTGTGTATGTTGGATGTTTGTCGTTTTGGTCTTGTTTTATTCAGATAAATATTGGCTATTTGTCTAAACTGGTGTGGATTCCTTTTGCAGTGTTTTCACTGTGTTACTGTGTGTGTATGTACAAATGCTTTACACATTGCCTCTGAGATAACCCTAACTGCTCATGCCAAACTACCAAGGGGGTTATCTTAGCTGTGTGATTCCCTTATCCTGACTGGAGTGAGGGTCTCTACTTGGACAGGGTGCAAACCACTGCCAACTAGAGACCCCATTTCTAACAAATGCATTGAATAATCATACAACTCTCACAACCTTCAATTCTTATTTATTTTGTTGAGATCATTATAATGACAATAGTGATACAGATTATTGCTTTTCAACACCACTTTATAATATTTTTCTATGATTGCATAGTATCTAATTTACAACCACTGCAACATTACATCACATTCAGCCACACATGTTTCACAGCAAAACGGACCACTTTCACAGGGCAAAACTACTCTGCCTTCTATCTATGCAATAACCCAGTGAAAGCACACTTAAGCTAAGCTTTTCCTACCAGTTCATGTCTCTGTCCTCATCAAAATCCTGAATTATCCCGAATATTTGTCAAGTGAACCTATACTAAAACCTTCCGTCGCTAGTTACTTGAAGCTCATGAAAACGCGTCTTTCAAAAACCATCAGCACCCTCACTGTACGAAATACAACTCCTCCCAGTTGTGAATACAAGTTAGGGGTGTCTGAAAATGCCTTTGAGGCCTACATTCCTCGAACTAAGTGAGCATAGATTCTTTTAAAACTAGGGCAAACATGCTGGGAAGTACTGTATAAGTTCCCTAAAGCAATAAGCCAAACAACTGTCCATGGGACTCATTCACAACACTCCTGCTTTTACTTTGAAAGTGTGAAAACTCAATTGGTATACTTATATCATAACCAATGTTTTTGAAAAAAGGGTACAGGACACAATATCTTCTATGATGATTGTTTTCACATCTTTAGTTTATGGACAATATACATTTCATTATGTATCCAAATTAGTGCAGACGACGCAGTGCTCAGACAGTGAACAAGTATATATACAACAACATAGAACAAGACACTGAATGGATCCCAAGGTCACATAGGATTTTATATCAAACAAAAATAAGCAGAGATCCTGTCTGTTCATGTATGGTATTTCCTGAAAAATCATAACATGTTTTGAAAGCAACTAAGGGAGGGGATGTCTTTCCTAGGGGGCTCTGCCAGGCTCCTGCGGTGCCTGGCACTGCTGCTGGACTCTCCAGTTACACAATTCTGTACCTCAATCAGAGCCCGGAGGAGTCCGAGGTAGTGCCCATCGAGGTCACGGAAAGTCTGAAGTGGCAAGGAGTAATGGCCCCCAGGGGCCACCAGTCCCAGGTCAGCAAGTTCACACGCAGTGTCCCTGTACTGACCCCTTACTGGCAGCACCATGCACCCGCTAAGTCGGCCTCTTCCCAAACTTGGCTGCTGCTCACCTGTCATGGGATGCTGCACCTGTCTGTCAGCCCTCTGTTTTATTCACCCGTATGCTCTCGCAGCTCCCTCCCCTCCCCCAGTCACTAACCTGTTCATCTGACCCCTACTTCACTCTCACTTCTCCTCAAACTCTCCCACCCCTCTGGCAACCTTCAGACACACTGTTGCCTCACTCCAGGCTATTTGCCCTCTCCTACCTACAGGACACACCGGCTGACTTCTCTGCCCCAAATTTCACTTCCTTGCCTCCACTTAGTCCCTGTTCAACACTGGTCATAGTCACTTACTACTGTATCCATATTCAACAAGCTTATTTCTACCTTTACCGATATTTCAGTAACTGCTCATTCACCACTTTCCCACCCCTTATCCACTCTCCTGGCCATTCACCACTCTGACAATTATTTCTAACTTTTTGCCCATCTTTCATTACCTGTCCATTCTCCAGTCTCCCACCCCTTATCCACTCTCTTGCCATTCACCACTCTAACAATTATTTCTACCTTTTGTACATATTTCAGTAACTGTCCATTCGCCAGTCTCCCACCCCGTATCCACTTTCTTTCCTATTCACCAATCTGACAGTTATTTCCACCTTTTATCTATATTTCAATAATACTCATTCTCCACTCTCCCACCCCTTATCCACTATCTTGCCCATTCACCACTATGACAATTATTTCTACTTTTTGCCCATATTTCAGCAACTCCCCGTTCTCCACTCTCCTGCCCATTCGCCACTCTCTTGCCCATTATCCACTCTTCTTCCCATTTACCACTTTGACACTCCTTTTTGCTCATATTTCTGTGACAGCCCATTCTCCATTCACCTACCCATTCACCACTCTCCTGCTCATTATCTACCCTCATGCCCATTTTTAAATCTCCTGCCCATTCTCTGCTCTGATGCTTACTTCTACTTCTTCCCTCTATTCTAGTGCCTGCCCGTTCTCCACTCTCCTATGCATTCACCACTCTCCTACCCATTCACCACTTTCCTGCCCGTTCTCCATTCTGCTGCTTCTTTCCACTTCCTTGCCCATACTCCCCCCCCACTAACTGCACATTCTCCTCTTTCCTACTCATTCACCACTCTTCTGCTCATTCTCCATTCTCCTGCCCATTATCCACTCTCCTTCCCATTCACCACTTTGACACATATTTCTACTTTTTGCCCATATTTATGTAACTACCCATTTTCTCCTGCAGATTCACCACTCGCCTGCCCATTCTCAAATTTCCAACCCATACTCCACTCTAATGTTTATTTGTACTTTTTGCCTCTTCCAGTAACTGCTCATTCTCCAATCTCCTACCCATTCACCACTCTCCTGCTCATTCTCCACTCTTCAGGCCATTATCCACTCTCCTCTCCATTTTCAAGTCTCCTGCATATTCTCCACTCTGACGCTTACTTCTACTTTTTGTCTCTATTCCAGTAACTGCCCATTCTCCACTCTCCTGTTCATTCTCCGCTCTCCTGCTCATTCTCCACTCTCCTGCTTCTATCCTCGTCCCTGCCCATACTCCCTCCACTAACTGCCCATTCTTCTCTCTCCTGTCCATCCACCACTCTCTCTGTCCACCTTATTAGTATGTAGCTCACAGACCCATGCAGCCACTCACACACCCACAAAACCACTCACACACCCATACACCACTCACACATCCAGTCTCTGATCCATACAGTCACTCACACACCCACTCACAGAACCATTTAGCCACTCACACACATGCTCACAGAACCATGCAGCCACTCACAAACCCACTCACACATCCACACAGCTACTAATGCACCCACTTGCAGACCCATACAGCCACTCCACTCCCCAACTCACAAATCCACTCACACACCCTCAAAACTACTCCCACACCTACTCATACACCCATACAGACACTCACACACCCACTCATAGACCCATACAGTACTTGTACACCCATTCATCGACATCCAGCCTCTCACACATATCCACTCACAGATCCATACAGGCACTCACACACCCACTCACAGTCCCATACAGCCACTCGCACACCCACAAAACCTCTCACACACCCACTCACAGACCCATACAGCCACTCACATGCCCACTTACCAACCTATACAGCCACTCACACACCCCCTCTCAAAGGTTACAGGTTTCAGTTAGGAAATACAATTTAATAAAACCGTCAACATTCAATAACAAAACCATAGGTTACAGGGACGTTAAAGTTAGGAAATGGAATTTTAAAAAACCTTAGAAATTCACTGGAAAAAGGGATGTTATGTTTAGGCTCAGATTTTACTCATACAAAACCATAGAAATTCAGCAGTTATAGTTTCCTGAGCTAACTATAACTTATGCCCCCACAATGCACTACTTATGACCTCACATATTACATAACTCATGACATGGTCAGTGACATCACTGATGACATCACTTATGACATCTCAAATGACATCACTGATGACATCATCCACAGAACCAATCACACACCCACTCGCTCTCTCTTACAACCTCTCATACACTCATTCACGCATCCACACAAACACTCACATACCCACTCACAGAACCATACAACTACTAACACACCCCCACTCACTCATTCAGCCATTCACATAACCACTCACTCACCCATACAGCCACTTACCCAGCCACTCACTCACCCATACAGCTAATAACAGAGATATTCACTCACCCATATAGCCACTCACACATCCAGTCACTCATCAACAAAACCAATTGTATACCCATTCACACATCCATACAAGCACTCACAGGCCCACCCACTTAACTAGAAAGCCACACACAGAGATACTTACTGTGCAAAACAGCCACTCACTCACCTACTCACTTACCTATAAACCCACTCAAATAGCCACTCACGTACCCATACACCCACTTACATACCCAGTCACTCACACATAGAGCCATTCACATAGCCACTCAGTCACCCATACAGCTACTCCCATACCCACCTATAGAGCCACTCATACACACTCATCCCCATACAGCCACTCACACACCCACTTACTCACCAATAGTCACTCACACAGCTGCTCACTCACCCATAGATCTATTCACACACCCACTTTTTTACCCATATTGCCACTCACACACCCAAAAAGCAACTTAGACAGTACTCGCACACAGATTCAGGCAGTCTCACAGGCACTCAGATGACATATGTTAGAAATAGTATCACTCATTAGTAGTACAGAAAGAATAGTAATTTAACTTATGCAGTAACTTAGTATATATCTTAAAGTCTCAAAAATGTTTCAGAAGCGCTTACACTCACTGGATGAGGTCATCAGTGATGTAGTCACAGATGTCATTTGAGATGCCATGAGTGATGTCTTCAGTGATGTCACTGACCATGTCATGAGTGATGTAATATGTGAGGTCATAAGCCGTGCATTGAGGGGCATAAGTTATAGTTATCACAGGTAATTATACCTGCTTAATTTCTATGGTTTTGCTGTACAAGTGAAATCTGAGCCTAACTATAACGTCCCTGTAACCTTTGTTTTTTTCAGTGAAAAAAACAAAGGTTACAGGGATTTTACAATTAGGAAATAGAATTTAAATAATCTTTAAAATTCATTTAAAAATCAAAGGTTACAGGGACATATAGTTAGGTTCAGATTTTACACACACAAAACCATAGTGGGTGTTCACGGTCTCTGAGTGGATGCATGAGTGGATGTGTAAGTGGGTGTGTGAGTGAGTGTGTAAGTGGGTATGGGAGTGGGTGTATTTTTTATTGGGATCTGGTACTGCGGATCCATCATAAATTCACAGCACCCAGGGTAACCACACATTGCTAAAAAAAAATTGTGGCCCACAGGGAGTTGGCCCGTGTCCAAGAGGACCAGCCCCCTGACAATTTAATTCCATTAAAAAAATATATATTTCACTTTCAAATTCCCCTGGGATGGCGATTATCCCTCCAGGTAAAAAATACACCTTTTTTAAAAAAAAATTATTGTCCCCTGGGTGAGGGCCAGCCAGATGCCATGAGGGCCGACCCCTATAAACATTCCTTGGTGGCCTAGTGGGTTTCCTGGCTGACGATCATGGCCAGATCCATAGCCAGGACACCGTTTCAGGGAGGCCTTCATTTGAAAGGGGAGACTCTTCTCTTTTAAAGGAGACCTCCCTGAAACCTGATGAGGAGTTTTTGGCCATTTTTCCCCACCAGAGTGGAAGAGGGCTTTACCTGCTCCTTTGGTTCACTCCAATGGGGAAACTATGATGTCTGTGCGCATTGCGGCATCACGGATGAGCGGCGTCTGACGTGAAAGCGAATCCACGTCTCCCCGGCCCTTTACCAATAAAAAGGCATCCTCCTGTGTTTGCACCGGAGGATGCTTTTCAGCCTTACCCTGATGCTGGCTAATGACTGACAGATGCACAGGGAAGGGTGTGTGGGTATCAGCATTAAAGTAGCCCACCAAACATGAGTAAAAGTTCCAATGGCAGCCTACATAAACAGAGCTGAAAAAAATCAGTATGTAAAAATATTAGCAAATATACTAGTCATGCTATTTCAACTTTAGATGCACAAATAATACAGTCATGCAATCCATGCCTAAATACAATATGTAGTCCCCCAAATGGGTACAAGTTGCAAAATAGCAATGGTCATGGCACACTGGGAGTTTTCTTATGTTGCTTTTGGATCAGTGATGGTTTTTCCTGCCTGCGGCTGACTAGTGCAGACAAATGAACATCAGAAACCTGCCATGATTAGGATGGGCCTTCCACTGTTCAGAAGCCACCACCCTCTGGCTGCCACTCAAGAGCTTCCCACTGTTGAAAGAGAAGAGGAAAAAGGAGTTCTCATGATGGAGGCAGCTGAGGCTTCATCTTTGGAAACCCAGCAGTTTCCCAGGCTCCAAATGAGATGTCAAAACCAAGGGTATGATGGAGTGGGACAACCACTGGTTTATGTTGATGTCCTTGCTACCAAAGTATAAATGATCACCTTTGACTTGGACTGAAGACGTGTATGTTACAATTTGGACTATGCTAACTTATTATGCACCAGATCTTGCAAATGTGCTTATCTATTTCAAAACTGTGCCATTTCAGTGACATGCAAAGCTGGCAGAATTTGTTTTAAAAAGTAAGACGGGGCCACAAATGAGGCTGTGTGCTGCATTGTGAATGTCCTTATTGCCACTCAGAGCCTCAAGCGTGCATTTCTGCAATCATTTATGATTAATGTCGAGTAGCACCAACTTTTCTAATTTTGTTGTTGTGGCAGCAACAAAAGGCTGTAATGTGCTTCCAAGTGCATCTACTTAGTGCCTAATTACGAGTCTGGTGATGCGAGGACCCCAAGACTCACGGGGGTGCATCAGTGGCAGTCTCCTGCACTGGTGGTCCGACCGCCCAATTACAAGATGGGCAGTCGGACCACCATAGCACCGCTGCAGCCGCCGGGTAACCGAAGATCCCTTGCAGTGGCGCGGCGGTCAGGGCCTCAGTAATATGTTGATGGTGCCGCTGCGGCACCGCCATAGATATTACGAGTTTCAGGACTGCCAGTGGTGTCATGGAGCTCTTGTTTCCATGAGAAGGCTGACGGCCCTGAAACAAAGGGGGCCCTACAGGACCCCCTGTTGCCCCTGTGCATGGGTATGCATGCAGGGGGGCACAACATGTGCCTGCCTGTGTGCATGCACACCAGTTCTTGCACGGCATGGATTTTACAGTCCATGCCATGTAGGAACTGTTTTGATGTTTCCATTATGGTGCCTATTTTCAGGGGCACCACTGTGGGATCGCCAAAAAAGCCTGCCAGACTTGAGGAAACTCGTAATTTGCTGGGCAGTGCGACCATGGGTTTGGCGTGCGTGGGAGGGCTGCCGGCGTGGCGATCCACTCCAGCACTGCACAACTCATAATCGGGCCCTTAGTGGTTGTGGGGCAGAATTCCATGCAACCTGAACTTCTGTCCAGGATTGACCTGATATTGTGCTGCATGTGACCTTTCAGGCTAAGTGGAACTATACCTGGGGTGAAGTTCGCTCCTTGTGACATTATCTGACTTTGCAGACACATTTGTTTCACTTTTTCACTCCTACTTAAGATTGTATGGCATTTGAATAGCTGTATGTGTCATACTTTATGAAGCATCAGTACTTACTGAGTTATAATTTCTAGGTGTTTTCTTGGATTCTACAATCCCTTCTACTTTCCACTTCCTAGCTACTCCCTTGTTACTCTTAATGCCACATTTTTAATGACCCTCCTATCCTCCTATTGAGAATATTTTCACCCCCAGTCAAGATGTAAAATTGTAGTAAATTCCTCAGCTGTGTCTGATTTTCCTTTATTGCAAATATACATATAAGTGTGCAGGCATGTAATTTCCCTTTTTAAAATGACAGACAATTAGGCATAGCGTAAGATGCACATTGATATATTTACATAAATCTCCTCTAGAACCTTTCTAGTTTTAGAGAAACTAGGCCCCGATGTAAGACGAGGTTTCAAAGCAGTTGGAGTTTATTGGCACAGCAACTCCTTTACAGCCTCCCTTCATTTTGTGCTGAGTATGTTAAACCAACCATTGAAATCTCCAGTTTTAAATTTTTAGGGAGTCACAAAAACCCATGCTTCAAAAATATAGAGACATTTTAATAACACTTGTGAATGGCTGCAAAGCAGACTTCCATTACTGCATGTGCATTTACTCAATGCTTAATAATATTTTTTTGCAACAATCAACAAGATGATTGATGGAATGTTTCAATTAATCTCAGCCACAGGTGTTCGCTTGAGCTGCATTCCAGTCAATTCTTTTTTGCCTATCATGTCTCTCTAGACAAAAACTCACCTTGTGCAAATCAGTACTAATCTTGTTTCTCGTGGTAACAGTCTGTCCCAAACTTCCAGGCTAGGACCCCTCTAGCAGAGACCACAAGCAATCCAAGACTTATTTTGCCCTATCTGGGGCTTGTCAGTTGAGTGTAGTTTGAGTCCTGTGGCACAGTGAGCACAGAATTAATATCAGGGCATACCATCACACTTAGGGCATCAACTGCAACAAACAACAAGGTTATGGATGGAGTTCTTGAATTAATCTCAGGCTCTGGCAATCGATTGTACAGCATTCCAGTCCATCATTTGTTACCCATCATGCCACTCTCAACAAGGGCTCTCCTTATGCAAATCAGTCCTGGCCCTTCTCCAAATGTGAGCAGTCTCTCCTAAACTACCAGCCGAGAACCCCTTCAGAAGGAACCAAAATCAACCTCAGATCGGTTTTGCCCTAGTTGCTGAGATTAATGCAAGCATTTCATCCATCTCTTCTTTATATTTTTCATTGTGGCACCGTAAGTGCAACAGGTGTGCTCAGACATGGGCCCGGTGCTCACTGTGCCACTGGCACTTTCTTTCAACCAACTGAAGAGGCACAAATAGGCCAAAATCTGCCTTGAGTTTCTTATGTTCTGGTTCAGAGAGGAGCTGGCTTGGCAGCTCAGGCTCGACTGTTCCCATTAAAGCATGATCAAAGCATATTTTAATATGGCTGGCTCTATTCTGAGGGGGCATGGTGGGCAAAAAACAGTGGACTAGGATGTGACCCTGATTAATTACCTGTGGCTGAGATTAATTCAAGTGTTCCATCAGTCACTTTTTTGTATTCTTCATTGTGACGCTTGAAGTGCAACAGATATCCCCAGATGTGGGCCCCGTTCTCACTGTGTAACTGGAACCAAATTGGACCTGGCTGAAGAGGTCCAAATAGGACAAAACCAGTCTTGAGTTGTTTATGTTTGGATTCAGAAAGGACATGACTTGGTAGTTCGGGCTGGACTGTTTCTATTGGAGGAGGACCAAGGCAGATGACAATTGGATAGGGTAATCTAAGGTGGCATGGTGGGCATAAAATGATGGTCTGGTAAGTGGTCCTGAGTAATTAACAGCAGCTGAGATTAATTCAAACATTCCTTACATTACATTTTTGCATAGTACCATATTTTTTTAAGCAGGCCATGTCTCTTAAAGGAACAGGGACTTCTTTCAAAAATAGACATTGTCATTCAGTAATGCATTTGGGGAGCATACAGTGGTTGCTTAGATCACTGTCTGCTGCTCCCAATGCCTTCAACCACCATTCACGAGGTGAAAGCTGCCCATCGTGAACAGCTTTCACTTCGCAAACACCTAACCACTCCCCCTTTGGGATCCAGTAGCAAAGCAATGGTTTGCAGCTGCAATTGCATTCTCAAAGCATTGATATCCTTCTTAAGGAAGTGCAAATGAAACATGGGCCCGTTACAGACTGCACTTTGCAAGCTCAAAATACATTTTGTCAAGCTCCGTGGCTTTTTTATGTTTGTAGTCGAAAAGCCAACGAATTTGCGACTTCAAAAATGCTTTGTGATTTAGACCCAATCCTTGTATATTTACTTTGGATCTTTCCAACATTAGTAGGGCTTCACCTATTGAAAGTTATCCATTTCCCTCATTCGAAATAATTTATCTCTTCAATAAAGATCGTTGACCTTAACCTTTGACCTTGCAGACGCCTTTAGGCTATAGATGGACCCAATAAAGATACATTTATGTAAACTTGTTGCTATCCTTCTGACTTAACTTCTGCTTTCCGTGAACCTCAGGGTACTAGCATTTAGCGGTTTATTTAAAAAACAGTTTAATAGCCAAACATAAACTTTAATGAAAAAACGAATTCTTAAAATCTTGGGTAATAATCGTGTTACTTTCTGCGGGGCTGTTGTTTCTATATAAAACTGTTTTAATGCTTATCGTAACTGAAATAATTACTTTTGGTAATGTGTTATAACAGAACCTGGTTTAGCGCAATGTTGTATGTACTGCCATCTCACTTTTTTCAGATGTCGCAAGTTGGTAGAGTTGTTACAGCGACTTGCTGACATCAAACGCACTATGCTCTAAATATTGTCACGAGTGCCTTCACAGTTTTACACGTGATGATGCGGTGTGCAGGTTTCAGTCAGCCGTTAGGTGTCTCGTGCAAGCTTTTTTGGAAGTAGCAATGCGATCATGTTCCTTCGGCGGACATCAACGTGATGTTCATGGAGTCTTTAGACTTCCACAGTCCTTCAGTCTTTTCTTGTTTTCCTGTATGCATAACTGCCAAGCTTTCAGTTTGCTTATGTGTGACACTTCCATCTTTTCAGCACATTTATGTGTAACATTTCAATGCCTTATGTGTGACTCATTGAGCAACACTTTACAGTGAGAAAAACATGTTATATTCTTATAGTAGGATAAATATCACAAATTCCTCCTTTATGGCGTGCAGTAGTTTATAAACTTCCTTAAAACAGCTGCAACATGCATTAACAGCGATCGATCCCTTTTATAATGCAGCCCAGGTCCTTTGCCTCTTCTTCCCACTGCGTACCTCTGGGACCCATGCTAATAAATAATTTCAGACCCAGTCGGATGATAGGTGACTGTGAAAACCAGCAGCCATCAGTGACTGCCTGCTGTCGTGAACCATTCCCCCCCGAGACTGCCTGGGGATGGAGTGAGGATGGGCAAACGGGAGAGGGGAAAGAGAGTATTTCCTTTTCAACTCTGGCACTGGAGCTGAATGTGTACATCAACAACCTCAATTAGCAAACACCTTGGGGCCGATTCCGATTCAGGCCGGAAATCATTCCGACCGAGCCGGACCCGGAGAGATTTCCGACCGAATCGGACTCTAGCAGCCCGACCGAACGAGTACGATGCGTACGCATGCTATCGGACTCGATTCGGTCGGACTCCCATTGAAGTCAATGGGAGCCGGTCGTACAACGCGTACGCGGGCTCCCATTGACTCAATTTGTGCGAGGCGAACAAGGGCGCCCCCTACAGCGGGTACGCGTCGATGCGAATCGCGCCGTACATGCACAGGTAGGGGGGACCCATGGGTCCCCCCTGTGTGCGACTTCGCGCGGCTACGGCGTACAGGGGGGTCCGACATGGACCCCCAAAGTCCGGCTCCGACTGCCCTTTGGAGCCGGACGGCGCGAGTCGGTCAGACTGCACGAGGCGCGCATCGTACTTGCCCGGCCGGGGAGAGTCTCCATTGCGCGGTGCGAGCCGTGTCCGTGCGAGTCGGTCGGAGCGGGTCGGACCCGCGTACGAGTCGGTCGGCGATTTCGCGACCGCTCGCATCGTACTCGCTCGCCCGGACGCACGTACGAATCGGTCGGGAAAGAGGGCTCCGAATCGTATCCGGTTAAGCCGAATCCGATTTGGTGCCCTACCAGCCGAGATAGGAATCGGCCCCCTTGTATTTAGAACCTTAAGAAAACAGTACATTTTTCTAAATTTGGGTTTGGGTGAGAGGTGGGGCAGAAACAAATCAGTTCAATGCTTGGATCACTATCTGTTCCATCTGAGCAAGAAAGTGGTGAAAACTGTCATCAGAAGCTTATGGTGTAGCTATTATTAAATGTAATGTCACTGCACATCTTCAAGAAAATGGTACATCTCAAACCCTTTGATTTGTTTTTTATTTACAAATAATAACTATAAAACACACATATGGCATTTAAAAGTGCTGCAAATAACACATACTTTCCTTGCGAGTTCCGTACCCGCTGCACTGCACGCAACTGTTGCCTGTATGCCTGGCTGGGGTGGGACTCAGTCCCTTAGAACACCGCAAGCCCAGAGGGGCGGGGACAACCTCCAACTGTGCTAAAAGCACGCCCTGTAGCCGGCAGCGTGGAAAGATTTCCTGGCGGGTTCTGTGCCTGCCGCACTGCCCTCATCTGTTGCCTGCACGTCTGGCTGGGGTGGTACTCGGTCCTACAGCACACCACGAGCCTAGAGGGGCGGGGACAACCTCCAAACATGCTACAAGCGTGCCCTGTATCGCACAGCATGGAACGCTTTTCTGGCGGGTTCTGTGCCTGTCACACTGTTTGCATATGTTGGCTGCATGCCTGGCTGGGGTGGGACTTGTTCCCCCAGCACACCGTGAGCCCAGAGGGTTGGGGACAACCTCCAAATGCGCTAAAAGCATGCCCTGTAGCCCGCGGCACTGGATGGGCCCAGGCATCTGCCCGTGTCAAGGGCAGGTGATGGCTGGGCCCGTCTTTGACCGGAAGATGCTGGGCTGGGCCATCCCCTTTCGTCCATAATTTAAGCTGCTTCTCCATTTCCAGTATCGAGAACGAACAGAGGCCATATAATGGGGAAATGCAAAACATCCCTTCCGGTCTCTACACCAGGTACAACTTAGGACAGTTTCCTGCAGCCAGCAGTGGGTGTGTTAAACAAAGAAACTGCTTTAGCTGAGAGATGCCTATCTCTGTCATCCCCACCTGCTGTTCATGTCCCCCACGAAACAAATTATGCCATAATAGTCAACAACGAGTTGGCTCAATCTCTTTCAGTTGACCATCAGGATGTGGACCTTCCTCTAACCACTTCAGCTGTTACATCTGCTATAACACTTACTGATCAGTTAGAAGTCCCGCAACCTTAATCAAACTTTAGGCAAAGGGAAAACTATAAGGAATCAATGTGGGAAAAGGAAAAAAGCAGACGGCGGTAGTAAATCTAAAAGACAGTGCCCTGCACCCTCAACATGCTCACCTACCTCAGAGCAAGTGGTAGACATGAACAACTTGCTAATCGGAGGAGGTCATATAGCATTGATAGCAGAGGAACTTTCCAATGGTGTTTTGACCTCAGTTCTGGCTGCTCTGAGTGCCATCTTAACTCGATAACAGAAAATAGATGAAAATCTTACGAACTTGAACTTAGCTCTTGCAGAAAGGAGACATGCCGGGCCAGTTTCTTTGGGTCCGGCTGATTCTGCTCTGAGCTCAATACCTCTAGGTGGGTCACAAGTATTAGGTCAACAATTGCAAACTGCTTTGGGGAGAACCTCTCACCACACCCAAGTTGCGCTGAGGGAACCTAGGAAGACTTCCAATAGCTATAGCTTACAAAGACCCCTAAATGGGAGAGAAGTGGTTCAGGTCCCAAAACTCCCAATACTGCAAATTCCCCCTTAATCATCCCCCTTATAAAGGTGCTGAAAGGAGTTCCCTCCTTGAGGCATGATATAACCGAGAACCATTGTCAACTGATGAACAAAGTGGTGCGCTGGGTCAATGGAAGGCTGTAGGGCCCGGGTGTGTCACATAGTCAGATTATTCACATCCAAACAGCTGCATGTGTTGGTAACAGCATAAAACCGGACAATAACAATTTATTGTCAAGAACTTGTCATCGTCTCCTAGAATATTGCAGGTCTGGGAAACTGAGCTAGAGGACTGGGCAAGGTATGTTAAAAAAGCCCACATCGTCTGTATTCAAGAAACCTGGCTGATGAACCTAATGGATTATGATGGCTTTATGTCCATGTATTCCTCTGCAATACCTACTAACATGGACAGGGCTAAGGGGGGGCTTGGTCACATTAGTTTCCAACAAACTTGCACTAAAAGCTGTGAAAAACATTTTATCATCCTCTTATTATTAATTTGTTTTGTTTACTTCTGAGGGCAATCTGGAAATTCTAGCTATACATTTGTATAACAACATCTTTCAGTCTTCACGGGATAATATCGTGACAGCCCTTGATCTACATTTGGCCCATTTAATTGACCAATCCAGCAGGGACTATTATGTTGTTTGGGCAGGATATTTTAACATGTCACCTAGTACTTTTCCGTCTAATCAATTGTGAGGGCTTACTGATTGAAGGGGGATGATATGGCTCATTTTAATCACTGCCCTTATGGTACAGCACTAAATGACATAATATTAAAATATAATTTGAAAGTGGTAGAACCCTGCAGGTTGATCTCCCACTTCCAGCCACCAACCTTTATCGGGAGATGTTGCAACAGCATTATTGACCACTTCCTTATTTTGGATAGTGATAGATTAACTCTACAGGACTTCCAGGTGGGAGTAAATTGTATAAGTGATCATAACCCACTCATTTTAATATTCAAAATGAGATTACCCCTTAAATCCTGAGGTCAATAAAATCAATAACATCGCTTCTATTGGCTTGAATGGCATTAAAATGAAATGGGCAGGGGTTGACTCCTCCAGTATTTAAATGTTTTATTAGCCAGGAACATTCTATAACACGCCTGGCACCAGTCAATAATCATGAGACAATGGAAGCAAATAACTCCATCTCGCTATCCGTTAGCCAATTACTGACCTAGAGATCAAGAGGACAAAGGAGGGAAAAAACAGGTTGGTTCAATAATCAATGCACCAAGGCACGAAAAACTCTTATCAATCTCTTCCATCAGCGTCCTAGGAATCCTAAAGCAGTCCAGGAAGCTAGATCAAAATAAAAGTTGGCAATAAGAGATAGGAAGAGAAAGCATGGGAGGACCTAGTACAAGCCACCACAACTGGGGATAGCTCTATATTTTGGAGAACTATAAATTCCCCCCTATTCTCCAAAGGTATAGGACCACATTTAGAATCATCTATTACTGCCTTACAATGGTTGGAGCACTTTGGCTTGATTTTCTCTCAGACTAATTATACAGAAGTAGCTACGCAAATGCCTGAGGTGGCAAGGGCAAGTACCACAATACTGGGCCTGCTCATATATTATACCAATTTTCAAAAAGGGATCAAGGCAGGACCCGAACTTTTATCGAACAATATCTATACTCGACTCCTCTGCCAAATTATTGGGGAGGGTTCTCTTAGAGAGATTGGAAGAGTGGGCTGATGCAAATGACATTTTAACGAACACCCAATATGGCTTTAGAAATGGGCTGGGGCCTGTAGAGCAGTCACTTAACCTAAATCTGTCTATGGGGAAATACACCCAAGTGAAAAAGTTTTTTTTATATTTGTTTTATGGATTTAAGCTGTGCATTTAATTGGGTAAATCACAATAAACTCTGGGCCTGCATGCAACAACTGGAGGCGCTAGGGAAATGATTTCACTCCTCTCTTCTTTGTATAGCAATCTAACTACTAAAGTTCGCTTTAGGACTGAGGGTGAATTAACCACACCTTTTAATGTAAGAAGAGGAGTCCGGCAGGGGTGCATGTTGGCGCCCTTCCTCTTCTCTTTATATATAAATGGGGCGGAAGAAAAACTTCAGCGGGAAGGCACAGATACCCCTAGAATTGGAAGGCGGGCAATACCATTGCTTTTGTATGCAGATGATGAGGCAATTTTGGTGCTTACACCTATAAGTCTGCAAAAACTCATCAACTCATTTACAGATTACATGGAAGATCGAGACTTAAAAATAAATATAGCAAAAACTTTCACCATGAGCTGTAGTCAAACAAGGGAAAAGAGTAACACCTTTGTTATTAAGGGGAGCGAAATACAAAACACAACAACTTTTAATTAACTAGAAATCCGGTTCTCATCTTAAGGGGTCTGGAAGCCTTATATGGAAAGCTGCATATCGAACAAGGTAAGAAACAATGAAGGCCTCTTCAGGTTTGCCTCTAAATTAGGTTCCAAACCTATTAGTGAGCTGCTTATTTTATACAACGCCAAACCAATCTCAGCTGCAGTATATGGAGCAGGAGACGGGGGGGTGGAGCACAATTGAATGATAAAAATACAAGAAAATGAGTTCCTAAGAAGACTCCTAGCAGTACCCCAATCCACATCAGAAACTATCCTTCATGCTGAATTAGGTGTTGGGTTTGTTTTAGACTTATTGAATCTATCATTAAAGATTGCATGAGTCTCGATCAGGCAAATAAGATCCCCTGGCTGTAGCATATAAAGCACATCCTGGGAGGGCTTGGTCAGACAGTTGGGGACCTTTGGGCCCACCCAAACGATATTACTGGCTACCCAAAAAAAAAAATGCCTTAAGGAGCACATCCATACAATTTGCCATAAGGCAACAGCTCAGTGTAATTATTACAAGGCCTCTGTGAGAAGATACTTGGCAATGAATCTTCAGTCCGGATGTAAAAAGCATCTTACTGTAGTCCATAATACTCACCACAGATGTCTTTTAACCCAATTTCGACTCCTTATCTTTCACTGGATGGTCTCTTTTTCAAGGATTAAAGTGGGGGGCTCTCTAAACTAAAAGCCCCTGTGATAACAGATCTGACCACTCGGGTAAGTAGACATAATATCGAGTTTTAAATATCGTTGTACCATAATATTGAGTTTTTAATGTCGATAGTCAATAATATCGTGGTTTGTAATATCGATGTTAAAAATATCGATTTAGTACGTTGTTCCAAATATCGTTGTTAAAAATATCATTTATGAAATATTGTTATAAAAACATCTCGATTTTGTAAATGTAGTGTTTTTTTGTATAGTATATATTTGCAAATATAATAATAATTTTTAATAATTTGGATATGTTTTATTGAAAAATTGTTTTAGGAGCGGGATGTTGGGTTTATAGGGGATAAGGGTGGGGAGTGTTTTAAAAATAAATTAAAAAAATATATAAGTAATAATAAATGAATTTAAAAATGTTTTTTAGGAGCTGGATGTTGATTTATAGGGGATAAGGGTGGGAAGTATTTTAAAAATATTTGTAATTTTTCAAAAACAATCTTTAAAATTAATAAAGAAATCCAAAAATGTTTTTTAGGAGCGAGATGTTGGGTTTATAGGGGATAAGGGTGGGGAGTGTTTTAAAAAAATTAAAATATTTAAAAAATATTAAAATATTAATAAAGAAATTTAAATAGAAATTTAGGAGCGGGATGTTGGGTTTATAGGGGATAAGGGTGGTGAGTGTTTTAAAATGGGTTTTATTATTTTATAAATGAGTTAAGTGATAATAAAGAAATTTATGAATATGTACTTTGGAGTGGGAATAGTATATTCTATGGGGCCGATTCCGATTCAGGCCAGAAAACGTAC
Organism: Calotriton arnoldi; assembly: GCA_963921515.1. NCBI lineage: Eukaryota > Metazoa > Chordata > Amphibia > Caudata > Salamandridae > Calotriton > Calotriton arnoldi. The sequence continues at coordinate 1,415,484 of CAWUFW010001962.1, forward strand.
CGACCGACTCGGTATGGGAATGTAGTCCGACCGACACGTACCGGCGCTGTCCGATCCGCGTAGTACGATGCTATGCATGTGAATTACGACCGACTAGTACGGAACACAAGCCGAACGACCGAACCGCACGGAAACCAGCTATTTGGCCGGAAAATGTACACGAATCGAACCGACCGACACGCACCAGGAATGAACCCGACAGATACGTACCCGCGAACTCCGACCCGCGCAGTACGATGCAATGCGTGTAAAACCAGACCGAGTCGCACGGAGCTCAAGCCGTATGACCGACACGCATAGAAAACAGGGAGCCGAAGCAACCGAATACTCCGCGACCGACGCGTACGTCGCACATGAAACCCAGCAGAAAGACAGCGTGAAAGACTCGGAGAAGCTCGCACGAGCCAACTGCAGCGTCCTACTCGGTCAGAAGAACGTCTCCTACATGCCCAAAAAATACAAAGGAACAAATACAAAAAAAAGGACCAAACAAGCAATGACAAATTCAATAAATACTGGGAAAAAAAAACATGGAACAAAGACACACCCACAACTCCACCCATATAAAGGCCACAAATCCCTACCATGATCGTTTGCAAATTCAACAGACCTGCCAGCACAGAACACCATCATACAGCAACCACAGACACACTCACAACTCATCCATCACACAAGCCACACACCATTAGCACCTCCCTAATAGAACCCTCACATACATCCAGCAAAACTGACACTCACCCACCCTCACTTGCACACTCACACACACATCAATCCCCACCACCACCCATCACCATGCCCCCAAAGAAGAATCCAAACTTCCTAGACAGTGAATTGGAAGTCCTGGTAGATGAAATCCTCAGAGTAGAGCCACAGTTGTTTGGTACATTGGTCCAACAGACCCCCATGTCGCAGAAAACCAAGATGTGGGAGAGGATCGTCGACAGGGTGAATGCACAATCACCATGTTTGCGCACAAAGGAAGACATCCAGAACAGGTGGTATGATGTGCGCAGGAGGGTCAAGGACCTACTCAAGAAGGAACATGCCTTGAGTCAGCGCACCGGCGGTGGCCCTCCTGCCAAACCAGTATACCTCAGGTCCTGGGAGGAGAAGGTGCGGGCCATCCTACCACCAGAGAGCGTACATGGACTATCAGACATCCCAGAGCCTGGTGACTACACAACCAATATACCCAATATTGTGTGACAATACACACACATCACTGTCAAGGGGATAGTGAAACCATGCACCGTTAGCAAAGCCACAGTAACCAAAAGATAATCATCCCAAGATGTGTATGCTAGTCAGACAAACACAATACCTGCCATCTCATAGTGATATGTAACTGTGTCATGACATGTACAAACCTAACAACAAATAGAGCAAGGCAGTGGCACAAATCTAACCAACAAACACTGTCAGACATTTTGCCACCACTAGAACACCCCTCACAGGGAAGCTGACTGAAAGGAAGGAATTGTGTGTATGCTGGTGAAGTGAGTGTAGCCAATAGCATGATGGGAGTTGTAGTCACAGATATTGGTCACCCTCACAATTGGCCCATCAACACCACTCTGAACCATGCTCACATCACAGGGAGTGGAAAAGAACTGACAAGATGGCTGACACTGGGTACTGCTGTGGGGAGAACAAGCCCCTGCTGGGGGTTGTGCTCAAAACAACAGCAGGACACCACTGCCTGACATCCTGAAAGCCAACGTGCACTCCCTGCAATGGAAGCATGTTCCATGGTGGGATATCTGGCTGGGTGGGAAGGAGGACTGACAGCTCTGACCATAGTTACCAGCAGCTTTTCTCACACACCCCCTTAACACAAACTCCACACAACTCACCTGGGATTATGCATTGCCTCACACTCTAATTAAATATCCCACAAAGAACTACCACACTGGGTTATGCTGTGTGAAGCACAGGGACACTTTTGGGACTTGTAGCCAAACGCCAGGACAACACTGTCAGCCATCCTGTCAGCACAGGCCCACTACCCCACAGGGAAGCAGAGTCAAAAGGAAGGAAGTATGGGCATGCTGGGAAGGGGGGTGTAGGCAATAGCATGATGGGAGTGGTAGTCACAGCTCAACATCCCCCATCCACATGGCCCGGCAAGCTCACACTGAAGCATGCACACCTCACAGGGAGTAAAAAACCACTTCCAAGATGTCTGACAATGGTGCTCTGTTGTGGGGAGCACAAGGCCCTGCTGGGAACTGTGCACCAACCAACAGCAGGACACCACTGACTGACATCCTGACAACCAACTTGCACTCCCTGCAATGGAAGCACGTTTCATGGTGGGATGTCTGGCCTGGGGGGAGGAGGAGTGCCAGCTCCGACTACATCTACCAGCAGGCCCTTACACACACACCACTTCCACTAACTCCAAACAATACACCTGGGACCGTGCTCTACAAGAGAGTGAGTGAAAAGCCACTTTCAAGATGTCTGACACTGGCCTCAGCTGTGGGGAGCACAAGGCCCTGCTGGGAACTGTGCACCAACAAACAGCAGGACCACACTGTCAGCCATCTTGCCATTGCTGTCACACTCACACACAGTGAAGTCGACTCAAAAGGAAGGAAGCATGGGCATGCTGGGAAGGTGGGTGTAGGCAATAGCATGATGGGAGTGGTAGTCACAGCTCAACATCCCCCACCCACATGGCCCAGCAAGCTCCCACTGAAGCATGCACACCTCACAGGGAGTGTAAAGCCACTTCAAAGATGTCTGACAATGGTGCTCTGTTGTGGGGAGCACAAGGCCCTGCTGGGAACTGTGCACCAACCAACAGCAGGACACCACTGACTGACATCCTGACAACCAACTTGCACTCCCTGCAATGGAAGCACGTTTCATGGTGGGATGTCTGGCCTGGGGGAGGAGGAGTGCCAGCTCCGACTACATCTACCAGCAGGCCCTTACACACACACCACTTCCACTAACTCCAAACAACACACCTGGGACCGTGCTCTACAAGAGAGTGAGTGAAAAGCCACTTTCAAGATGTCTGACACTGGCCTCAGCTGTGGGGAGCACAAGGCCCTGCTGGGAACTGTGCACCAACAAACAACAGGACCACACTGTCAGCCATCTTGCCATTGCTGTCACACTCACACACAGTGAAGTCGACTCAAAAGGAAGGAAGTGTGGGCATGCTAGGAAGGGGGTGTAGGCAATAGCATGATGGGAGTGGTAGTGACAGCTCAACATCCCCCACCCACATGGCCCAGCAAGCTCCCACTGAAGCATGCACACCTCACAGGGAGTGAAAAGCCACTTCAAAGATGTCTGACAATGGTGCTCTGTTGTGGGGAGCACAAGGCCCTGCTGGGAACTGTGCACCAACCAACAGCAGGACACCACTGACTGACATCCTGAGAGTTAACCTGCACCCACTGCAAGGGTGGCATGCTTCATGGTGGGATAACTGGGCAGGGGGGAGAAGGAGGTCCGGATGTCAACCAAATACCACCAATGCTGGCCATACACACACCTACTCTGCAAAAACACATTGCACACGTGGGACCAGTCACTCCCAAAGTAAAAGCCCTGGCAAGATGGCTGACACATGGGCCTGAGAAATGATGTGCCTGCAATTCACACCCATGCACTGGCCAACCCAGACACGTACACACTCACAGCCATTGCAACTCTATGTTTACACACACTGTCAGGGGATGCAGTGTCCAGGGGTGCCCCCTGGCCAGGCTGTGAAGGTGTGTCTTGCAGATGACAACTGTGGAGAATCAGACATACTACATAGCACAAAACACACAGGAAGTCACAGAAACATCATTGACAGGGGACACCTGACAGTGAATGGAATGGACACACCAATATACCTGACACTGTAGCATGGTGTCAGTCACACAAGTTGCGGTTGTGAGCTGCATTCCTCTCCCACATCGTTCGGCAACATATGCATCTTTCACACAACACACCACTCACTGTCATAGACACTGTAGACACAAGCACCAACCTAGACTGCATTTGAGGAGACATGCTACTCACAGCAGCAGAACTGCAACACACACCACTGGCCATCACTGTCATGAGAATGGAAAAGCCAGAGAGCTGCTGTGCCCAATCCTTATCACCATGGAGGACATTGACAAGATTAATCACGTTTGCACGTACAAAACTCAGCAACAACATCATTAGCTACGTTAACAACATCACCTGTATGAAATGAGACGTGAACTAGGAACCCAGACAATAACACAGATACTCCCAAGAAATCCCAGGTATACCGGACTGTGACCATGTTGTCCAGACACACCAATGTGACGCACAAAGACTGGCAAAAACTGCCACCACACATGGCCCAATCTTGAAAGATATCCTAAGTGGAATTGCACGTATGTCCCTGTTAAAGGACAAATGTGGACAAGGATGACACACCTGTGTCAGGCACGTGATGGCCCTTGAGTAGCAATGGCCATGTACAGCCAATAAATACATGAGCTGGTCATGCACACACCTGAACATTCACATTGAAATGCTTCAGGTTGGCAGGACAATGTGCTACACCAATATCAACCTCTGGCTGTGACAACTTAGGACAATGCAATGTACAGGCACGCATCCAGATGTACAGTCACAACTGTCATGTGTTTGAACCATTGATGCCTGTAGAAACATAACATACATTGTGTGTCTCTTCCAAACACAGGTGATGATGGGGACACAGCAGCAGATGATGAGGAGTCCCTGTCCCAGGCTCCGGAGGCCCCTGAGCTCTCTGGTGTGGAACAGCCTCTGCCCTCCTCGGATGGCGAAGACCTACCTGGCCCCTCCGGTGTGAGTTATCATGCAGCACCAGCAGGACCACCATCTGCACCCCCTGCACCCACTCCTCCAACATCTGCCAACACACAGACCACCCCCGCCAACACGGACAGACCAAGGACACTGAATGACAACAGCACAGGGCCCCCGGCCCCCCGGGAAGCAACGGACAACAACCCCAGTACCAACCCCCAAGGGGGCCTAGGGTCACCTGTGCATGCCACCGCAGGTCCCGCCCATGTGGCCAGGGGTGGTGGGAGGGGTGATAGGCAGAGGTCGCTGTTTGCAGAGGGGTCTGGACTGCATGATGACCCACAACTGGTACGCATCGCAGATGTGTTCCAGAAGAGCACCGGAGAGGTCAGCCAGGTAGTGGGGATCCTCAAGGACATTCAACAGCAGCAGGCTGCCCATCATGCCACTTGGACTCCCACATGTCCCGTGTGGAGACACACATGTCTCGCATGGAGTCCAAGTGGGACACATTGGAAGAACTGACAGCGGTGCAGAGGGACATATTGACATGCCTCCGCCAGATTAGCACCAACATGTCCACACCTCCCTGTGTGCCCACAACATCTGGTGCCGCAACATCTGCAACTGCCACAGGGAGGGAGGATGACTGTGGTGGAGAGTCCTCTGCACCGCAGCGGCCTGCATGTGAGGGTTCCCCCAGAAAGAAGAAGAGGGGTCGTCCGAGGAAGGACAACTGAGAGGCAGATGGCCATGCACATCCCCCAGGAACCCAACACCTGTTCTGGAAATTCTCTTTTGTGTGCAAACTATTCACCCTGTCGAATGCAACCCAACTCTCCCACATGACATGGGGAGTTTAAGTTGGACTAATGTATCAGATGACTGTGGACTTTACTTAGGACATTTCTGCTACCAACACTTCCAACTCATCTGGGAACTTTGGATTCCAATCCCAATGTACAGCACCCACCATCCTGTGCACTATCCTCACACATGTATGTAAATAAACTCACTAATACACCATACTTGCCTCTGTTGTGATTCCAACGTGGTTTGTGTCATGGAGATGATGATCTGCTAAATGACACTGTGCATGCTAACTGCTACAGCAATTTCAACACCTTTATGTGAGTCATGGCGACGTGACACATATGAGGGAGACACACCACTAGGGCAACACAACACATACACACCAGGGCCATCTGACTCATCGCCTACACTGATGTTGCCAGGAAATACAGTGGAATGCACAGACACCACACCTATTCAGAGTCTGTGTTAATTAGCCCACAGGTGCAGTAAGCAAATGTCAGTCAGATGTGTGACCACAGACAACGCACATCTCAAAGTGAAGCACAGGTTAATTACACATTTGCAACATGTTGTTTCCACTACAGATGCAAGGTAATCCCACGTGGCAGTGGCCACACAGTCACCAAGTGTTGAAGAAATAAAGTCCAGGGGTGTGTGGCACATCTCCTGTAGGGAAACAACTGCTTCCTCCCTGGAAGTTGAATCATGGTGTCGGGGGATCACAGTTGACCAAACAACTCTGAAAGTACCCTGTGAAGGACAGACATGACACACAGTTAAAAGCACAGAAGAACAGGACAGAACTGCAATACTCATGCCCAATACATGTCACAAGATACCTACACAAAACCAAGTTAGCATGTCAACACTGTTGGGGAGTACAGACTACCTGTAAGGACACATTGCTGCACGCATCCAGTCAAGTAACACATAGCCACACTCAAACAGCAACAGAGCACCACCAACACATATCATGCAAACTCAAATCATTGACATAACATCTCTGTATACTCACATTCAGCTGAATAAGTTGTTGATGAGCTGTGTGCGGACATCACCCTCATCATCATCATCATCACTGGCATCGAGGCCCAGGCCAGGATCCTCCACAGGTGGCGGATGTTGGTCATTGTCATCCAGGATGAGAGGCAACTCCTTCCGCACTGCCAGGTTGTGTAGCATGCAGCAGACGATGAAAATCTTGCACACCTTTGCAGGGGCATATGGGAGGGCCCCTTCTGTCTTGTCCAGGCAGCGAAAGCGGCTCTTCAGGAGACCAAATGTCCGCTCGATCACTCTCCTGGTCCGACCATGTGCCTCATTGTAGCACATCTGGGCTGGTGTCACAGGGTTCCTGAGGGGTGTCAGCAACCACGGCATGTTGGGGTATCCGGAGTCACCTACATACAGACAATTGCACATTAGCTGAGTTGGAAAAGAGAGTGGAATACAACATTGCAGAACACACACAATGGTAAAAATTCAGTACACACCGACAAGCCAGGCACGCAGGTTCTGCATCTGTGACATCATCCTCAGGATGCGACTACTCCTCATTATGTAGGCATTGTGTGCAGAACCGGGGAAACGTGCACACAGATGTGAGATGCTCATATCTGCAAGACTTACCACCAGAGCATTGGTAGAATGGAAATGTTTCCTGTTCCTGTATGTCTGCTCATAAGCCTGTGGTGGTACCAAAGCCACATGTGTCCCATCAATGGAGCCGATGACATGTGGCATCCTCCCCAGGGCATAGAAGTCACTCTTGACGTCAGTGAGTTGTTGACGTTTAGGGAAATAGATGTACTGGTTCAAGTATGTTAACATTGCCTCCAAAACATCGCGTAGCACACGGCTGAACATGGTCTGTGACATCCCACCAGCAGACGCCACAGTGTGTTGAAAGGTACCGGTGGCAAAGAAGTGTAGGGCTGCCATCACCTTCACCTTGTGGGTCAGCGCTGTAGGGTATGGCCGGCCAGCTAGCAAATGTGGGGCCAACCGCCCCGCCAATTCCTCAATTAGCGGCCTGTTGAAGCGGTACCGTCGGATGCAGTCACGTTCCACCATGGTTGCAAGGTCAGGGAATGGTCTATGGACAGCTGGTGCCCTGCAGTACATAGGTGAACAAAGAAAGATTGTCAGTCACCCCACATATGTGGCATTGACCATACTCAATATCACATGACACATCATTACGAGACAGAAGTACTTGATGTGTTTGCTGTTCTGTATGGACATATATGGCACCTACATGGCCATCATCTAACATTTCAGTTCAACATGTGTTGACAACAAGTTCCAGGTTGTGCTATGGGAAATCATTAGGCTGTGTCACAGTACCCATGTACTGCTGTTACGTTCCAAACACACACCATAGTGACAAGTGAGGACAGATGTGACCCAGGCATCACAGCTCTTTGACAGGTAGATTCCCAGGGACCCTGTATTGCCACATGGACACTGGCATGACATGGCGTATCATGTACATGCCAGCAAAACAACCATGACTCCCACAGGTAGTGGCCCCTGTTGCCTCTGCAGGACATACATGGACGTCTGTGACACACACACGCACAACATCAATGTCGATGCACAAACAACGTGGATGTGGAGACTGTCTCCCATTATGCACATGGAATCAGAGACATCTGAAACACAACATGCACACAGACTGTGGAGGGCCATCACAATTGTGGCAATGGCTCACCCTGTGACGTACATACCATCACACGTGGGACTCAGGGTGTATGTGACATAACATACACATATACAACCTGGAAATGTGACCATGCCACATGCTCTGAACTGAACAGTTGCACATCACAGTGGTCATGTACACAACACACAAAGGATTCTGTTCCCATGAACACGTGCACAGCCTGGGAGTGGTTGACCCCAAGTGCCACCCAACAAACCACATGTTGACCCCCATACACACACAGGTAATGCAGCCGTACATGCCTTAGGATACAGTGTGGACAGGCTGTGGTGTTGTAGGTGTGCCCCTGAGTCCCTGGCAAGTAATTGTGGCTGGTATACGTTCACCAGTGACAACTACGGTGACATATGCGAGTGTCTTGTACTGGGACGCGTCGTACAGCAATGGACCGATCCGTGCGCACGCATTGGCCATTGCATTTGATGTTGACGGATGCAAAGTTGTATTTCGAAATACGCGTCGTACAGCAATGGACCGATCCGTGCGCATGCATTGGCCATTGCATCTGATGTTGACGGATGCGTGTTGTATTTCGAAATACGCGTCGTACAGCAATGGACCGATCCGTGCGCACGCATTGGCCATTGCATCTGATGTTGACGGATGCGTGTTGTTTTTTAAAATACGCGTCGTACAGCAATGGACCGATCCGTGCGCACGCATTGGCCATTGCATCTGTTGTTGACGGATGCGTGTTGTTCTTCGAAATACGCGTCGTACAGCAATGGACCGATCCGTGCGCACGCATTGGCCATTGCATCTGATGTTGACGGATGCGTGTTGTTTTTCGAAATACGAGTCGTACAGCAATGGACCGATCCGTGCGCACGCATTGGCCATTGCATCTGTTGTTGACGGATACGTGTTGTTCTTCGAAATACGCGTCGTACAGCAATGGACCGATCCGTGCGCACGCATTGGCCATTGCATCTGATGTTGACGGATGCATGTTGTTTTTCGAAATACGCGTCGTACAGCAATGGACCGATCCGTGCGCACGCATTGGCCATTGCATCTGATGTTGACGGATGCGTGTTGTTTTTCGAAATACGCGTCGTACAGCAATGGACCGATCCGTGCGCACGCATTGGCTATGGACTGACATGGTAACGGGCGCGTATTCGAAGCTTGTACGAGTCGGATGCAGTGAATTCACTTGGCCACCCACAACAATGTTGCAAATTCATGGGTGTCATCAAGTTGAAATTTTGAAGGATGCTGTAGGCGTGTATAAGTCGTGCAATTCCATGGATTGGCCAGATTCAGAAGATGCAAACGACTTGGACCTATCACTTTGGACACATGGGACAGAATCTGCCTCTGCAGCACACATATAAGGCTGGCTGTTCCCCTGAGAGCTCACTTGCCTGCACTACATGCTCCAGGACGACATCTGCCACTACCACTGCTGCTGTCTCTGCATCCTCTGGCTACTGCAATGGCATGTACTGTGGATAGAGCCCCAGCCTTCAGCACTGAGGAGAACCAGGCCCTGCTGGACAGCCTCCTTCCACAGTACAGCAAGCTGTATGGGAAACCAGGGGAGCAGGTGAGTGTGCTGTCCACTGCATTACTAATTGTGCATGTTGTCTGACTAGCAGTACTTACAGTGTGTACACCAGTGGCTAGCATGCTCACTGAGTAGTTGTCACCCCCAAAGTGTGTAGTTACATGCACTGAACAGGTATAGTGCAGTAACAGTGCATTCCAACAAGGTTTTACTTCCCAGGCAATGATACCATTTAGTAACTGCTGGACAACTGTTCATAGCCATAGTTGCACTACCTGTGTACATCATATGCCCCTGTGATTGAGACATGTATATCCAACTGTGTGATGCACAGATATGTTGCATGTGTAGTAATGGCCTTTTCACTTTGTCATCCTCACAGGTTGATGCCCACCAGAAGCAGGAGATCTGGCTGACCATCGCCCGGGCAGTACGATCTGTGGGGGTCTAAAAGCGCTGGATCCGTAACTGCCAGAAGAGGTGGCAGGACCTTCGTGGCTGGACCCGGAGAATCGCAAGGGTCCAGCTGAAGCTGTCGCCTCCTCGCAGGAGGGGCGGACACCGGACCATGACCCCCCACATGCTCCAGATTCTGGCGGTGGTCTTCCCTGACCTAGATGGGCAGCTGAAGGCCAGATAGCAGCAAGGAGGGGGTAAGTGCTAGCCTTTTCTGGGTACTATGACTAACATGCTCTATGCACTCCTTTAGCCTGGTTACACTTCCACAGTACGACTGTCTTGTCGTCCTGGACTCATGTCCCTCACTTGTGTCATGTCCCCTCCTCATCTGATACACAGGTGTGGCCCTTACAGTCTGTGACTTAGGTCACTTGGGTACTGTGTACTTGCAGTTACCTGTGGTTCAAGTTGGGGACAGCATCAGTTACAGGAACTTTGTGGTGGGCTGCATGGGTGGTACAATTGCTCACACAATGCCTGTGATCTGACATGTACTCTGGGTATGGCTTTAATATGTGTTCCAATTGCTGCTCTGACTCACCACATGTCTGGGGTATGTGCCACACACCCATGCCGCAGCTGAGACCAATGTAGGAGCCTCAGAAGTAAGTACATCATGTGTGTGACACATGCATAGCCATCTGCCTAGTGTTCAGGGTAATACCATGTTGCACATGGACGAGGATTGTAATGCCTACTCCGGACATCGAAGGCACTCTGTTCTCCCACTCCCGTGTGTCAGCATACATATTGGGCATTGTGAAGAGTGCACTCAGGTGTCTGCCTCTGTGTCACTGTGGTGTGGCCTTGCTTTTTGGACTCCTGGAGTGTTTACAGTTTGGGATGGCCAGCCATCTGAGTTGTGACTATAGGATCTGCACATTGGTTAATGCATAGGTCTCTAATCCCTTGACTGTGCACAATGGTGAATGCAACATTGAGGTGCAGGCAGCTTTGGTTCATTCTCATCAGACGGTGAAGTGCTCATGTGTATGGATTTGTGTTTGCAGTCACTCAAATGTCTCCTCATGTGTTGTGTGGTTGCCTGGGGACACTGGCACACACCCCCATCACCTGTTGTGTTTGATATGCAGTGTGAGGCTGCCTGTTTGTGTTTGTGCATCTGCACCACTGCATTGGCATTTCTTTGGTGTGCCATTGCCTGTATGTTGTTTGGAGGATTTCCCCTGCTGTCCCTGGGACTCCTAGGTCATCAGTCAGCACAATAATCATGGTTTGTATGTCCCATTGCTATGGTATTTGTTCACCTCACATCTACAGTCTCCACAGGATATCTACATTTGTGTGTCCATTAGTGCAGATATGTGTGTCTGTATTATGATGGTCACTTCTGACATTGTGTAATTGATAAATGGAGACAATGTCAGCCACCATGGGTGATGTTTGTCTGCACATGGCCAAAGGTATGTTTTATTTGCACTGCACTGTTTGCCTCACCAAATCTATGTTGCTATGGGACACAACCACTACTTTGCCACTGATGTGTTTGTTGTTCTGTGACCAGGAATAATCCATGCTGTTTGGCAGTTGCAGCTTTTTCCATGACAACACTTACCTTTTGGTCACTGTGATGATGGGGGTTTAGACCCCACTGCCACAATGTTCAAAATGTGCTTCAGCTATGGACCCCACACTTTCCTTTTGGTCACTGTGATGATGGGGGTTTAGACCCCATTGCTACAATGTTCAAAATGTGCTTCAGCTATGGACCCCACACTTACCTTTTGGTCACTGTGATGATGTGGGTTTAGACCCCATTACCACAATGTTCAAAACTGTGCTTCAGCTATGGACCCCACACTTACCTTTTGGTCACTGTGATGATGGGGGTTTAGACCCCATTACCAAAGTGGTCATGGTCTGCTTGCATTGTGAAGGCCACACACATTTTTGTGTGACACATGTGATAGGGGGTCACATTGTATGTTCAATGTTATATTCAGTGTTGTAGGCATTTGACACAGACTACACACTCTTGTCATGGTGTTGGGGGGATGTCTTTTGCTGACATTCCTTATGTTGGAGTATGCTGGTTGTGTCATGCATTATCCGTCCTATGAGTGGGGATGGTGCTAGTGCTAGGCATCCATCTCTCTATGAGTAGGGATGGTAGTAGTGACAGGCATCCAGCCACCCATGAGTAGGGGTAGTGGTAGTGCTAGGCATCCATCCCTCTATCAGTGGGGATGGTAGTAGTGACAGGCATCCAGGCCCCCATGAGTAGGGGTAGTGGTAGTGCTAGGCATCCATCCCTCTATGAGTGGGGATGGTAGTAGTGACAGGCATCCAGCCCCCCATGAGTAGGGGTAGTGGTAGTGGTAGGCATCCATCCCCCTATGAGTAGGGGTAGTGGTAGTGCTAGGCATCCATCTCTCTATGAGTGGGGATGGTAGTAGTGACAGGCATCTAGCCCCCCATGAGTAGGGGTAGTGCTAGGCATCCATCCCCCTATGAGTGGGGATGGTAGTAGTGACAGGCATCGAGCCCCCCATGAGTAGGGGTAGTGGCAGTGCTAGGCATCCATCCCACTATGAGTGGGGATGGTAGTAGTGACAGGCATCCAGGCCCCCATGAGTAGGGGTGGTGTTAGTGCTAGGCATCCAGCCCCCCATGAGTAGGGGTAGTGGTAGTGGTAACCATCAGGCCCCTATGGGTGTGTATGGCATTGGTGATGGCCATCCCGCCCCTATGGTTTGGCTGTTGCTAGTGTACGTCATTTCTGCATCCCTATGTGTGTGTGACATATGTCGGGTTCGTGTCGTTTGTTTGTGTAGTGGGTGTCTGACTTACCGTCTGCGCCGTACGTGTCCGTACCGGTTCTGGTAATAGATGTACAGTATTGGTAGGACCTGCGCGATGGGATTCATGGTTGGTTCGTCTCGTTCGGGTTTATCGTGGCTTCGACTCGTACTCGTAGCTGGCTTGTTCGTCCCGTAGCCATGGATCGCCTTGTGGCGCGAATCGGAACTTATGTGCAGCTCTCCCGGATGCTCTGACGTGTCGGACGTAGCGACCAGTTTGGCGCGTACGGAGTGCGCATCATACTAGTCCGGCCGGAAGGTGCTGTGTATTTACTTCCGTGCGACTCAATTCGGCGTTTACGGATCCGGCTCGGTCGGGGAACTGGAGCTGGAATGGGAGCGTACGGCTCGGTCGGAATTTTAGCAGTAATGCGCATCGTACTTGCTCGCTCGGACGACTGTTCGATTCGGTCGGGAAAACCGCATTCGGTTCGTATTTTTTCCGGACGAATCGTATTCGGTGCGCTTCCGGCCGAGATCGGAATCGACCCCAATATGTTTATTGTCCAGAACATTCCTTAAGTTAATATAGGGGGACATTACGATGGCGGGCGCCCGCCACCGTAAATGAGAATGGGACCGTCCGCCATAGGAGCGGCGGTCCCGCCGGTCGGATTAGGATGCCACCGCCACGGTGGCGGTGGCATCCCGCATATATTGAATTGCGGTGGGCGGTGCTGTAAGCAGCGCCCGCCACAATGCAATATATGCAAGTTGTGCATTTGCATGCACACCGTGACAGGCACCACACAGTTCCTGCCACCTTGTGCATGCAAAATCAGGGTGGTATCATAGGTACCCCCCATGTGCACCCCCCACCCCCCCAACATCTGGGGGGGCCCACAACGGGCCCCCAACAGCAAACACCATTTGCCTTTCCATGGCGGCAACGCCGCCATGGAAAGGCTGCTCCCCGCCGCCATCCTAATATGGATGGCGGTGTCTAGCAGACACCACCACCATATTAGGCCCCTTTACCGCCCGGTCCGCTGTCGGACCGGCGGAAAACCGGCAGATGGTCTTTCCGTCCGCCGGGGTCCCCCCCGCCATCGTAATATGGCGGGGGGAAATGGCATGCGGGCGGTGTGTAATGGCGGGCGGATCGCCACCACCATACGGGCGGTGGCGATCCGCCCATCATTATAATGACCCCCATAGTTTGGAGTTGGAATATAATTTGGTATATGTCTAGTGACCAGTGCTTTTTTAGAGTTAATGTAGTTTGGAATGAGAATAGTAAAATATAGTTCTTTATTTTGGAGCAAGATTAATGAAAAAAATGTATGTTTAAGTGGTAATAGTATGTTATATATATTTATTTAAAAAAAAACATTTATAACCAATTAAATGTAAATTAATTATTTGATTACAAATATAGTATAATAAAAATAATATAGGAATTAAACACAGAACAATATTTATATTTTATTTATTTATTTATTTTCATTCAAAGACTCAAGCAAAGAAATATTATGTATTTTATTTTATTTACAATGTTTCATATATATTGTCATAAACATAAATAAAAATAATTTTTTTAGTTTTTTGATACATTACATATTTAGTATATATTTAAACATAAACATACAATTATTAAGTATAGTAAGTATGAAACATTTTTATGTTTTATATAATGTAGAAGTTGGTAAATATGTACATATTTTACAAACAAAAGATGCAGTTATCCACTGGTTTGAACACATTTTTTTAATATATTTTTTTAACAGTTATACATTTTTTTTATATGGATTACATAATTATATAGCGTGTACATTATTCATAATATACATTTTGTAACACATTTTTCATTGTATTTTTTTAAATGTATTTGCACAATTGATACTAAATAATATTATATTTTGTATAATATTATTTAATATGTATTAAATAACAATATTATAAAGCTAAGCACGCATTTTGTAAAAAATAAATATTTTTAAACCTAATACAATTTTCACATTTTTAGCAAGCAGTCTAATTTTTTTTACATTGATAAGTTGGCATATTTTTTAAATTATAATAATAAATATTATTTGTGTTGTAATATTAATTAGTATACATTTTACAATTGTTTACAGAAAAGAAAATACATTTTTACATTACTAATATTAATAAGTATTTTTGATACATTTTTTTGTATAACATTTCTAATTTACATTGAGTTTAATGTGGAAAAGTATTTTTGTTATTTCAATTAGGCCGCCATTTTTTAAACTAAGTTCTATTTTCTAGGCTATCGGTGTTTTTTAGGTCATTTCTGAGGGAGAAGCTCGCGATTGGAAGCTGCGTTGCATCGGTTTACGGTAAGTTTAATTTAATTTCTTTTAGACTTTATTTAGGAGTAGGGCGAAGGTAGTTAGGTTGTTTTTAGTGTATCTAATGTTTGGATTTTATGTTTGTTGTGAGGTTTCACTTGTAGTTTATCGTATGTGAAATACAGTAAGTGCGTTGATAGTTAGGTATTATGTGTTGCTATATATATTTAATTATATTTAGAGTACGGTGTCATTAGTATGTTTATGTGTGTTTTTAAATAATATTACTGTATGTTTGTGCTGGAGGGATTGTGTTTATGTTTCCACAGGTATTCAACTTTTCTAAATTGGCGTTGGGGGAAGGATGCTGTTTTTTTTAAAGGAAATGTCAATTAGTTTTTAGTAAACTAATAATAATTTCACATTTCCTTTATTTTTCGGGTTTTCCTGGAGCGTTTCTTTTTTAAATTTTATTTTTCAGGTTTTCTATGGTTCAACACTGTGGATATTTTGACGGTGGACTTTGTTTTATACAGGTGTATTTTTCCATTTTGTTTTGGGAGTTTTAACTAAGTATTGGTATACCTATACGTTTGGATTTTTTTTGGCTGCCTGGAATATGTCTTTCAGCTACAAAACCGTAAGTTATTTTAAATTATTTACAGTGGGAGGGAAATGTAATTTGTATAAATGTTATTGATATTATTTAAGATATAAAATATATTTATTATGTCAAATCATTTTCTTTTAAACGTTTAAATTAATTGACATTATATTTATATTTTACATGTTTGAAAAGAAATGTTTAGTTAAGAACTCAGTTTACTATTACTATTTTCTATGTTCATGTATTAATGTTTTGAAGTAGGGATTTTGCTATTGTTTCTAAATATTCTAGCCCTTTAGTGTTTGGGTAGAGTCTTACTTTGTATTGTAAGTGCTCGAACATTGTTTTAGTTTGTTTAGTTAGTTTTGGACCTAGGTGTGTTACAGATTGTTCTAGTCTTTGGGGCTGATTACAATGGCGGGCGGAGGCACCTCCGCCGTGCTGGCGGTGGCAGAAAATGTCCTTTTCGGCACTCCATCGGCGGTCCTTGCGTCCGCCGAATTACGATGGGCAAAGATAGCCCATTTCCCGTCCGCTGCAGTGTTTTGGGAACCACCAGAAATCCCCCTCCGCAGCGGTGGCGGACGGGGCCAATAGAGAAGGACTGCCGTGCGGAACGCGGTTACGACCGCTGGTCGAATCACGATGCCACAAACAGCCCATCACACCGCAGCGGTGAATCCGGCTATGCGAGGACGGCGGAAGCAATATTGCGAATAGCGAAGATCCACTCCCGGACACTCCTGACCGCAGTTCGGACGGCGGTTCGGGTTGTTACTGCTGCAATTCTGACCACCACGGATGGATTTTCAGCTTTTCCGCACGTTCCAGGCGGTGTATCCTGGAATCCGACCGCCGCGGTAGGGAGTTTCTGGCGGTGCATCCTAATCTGGCTGGTGGTTTTGCCGCGGTACCTGCGGGCAGAAATTTCCCACTAGCGCGGCGGTCGGAATGCTTTTCCGCCCGCCATCGTAATTAGCCCCTAAGTTGTTGGTAGCTTTGCTCCTTTTGTATTGATTCTAATAATTTATGAAGTGTTGGTTGGGTTCTGCCTTTGTGGCTTGGAGAGCATTATGCCATCCTTCGACAGCGTTATTTTTTTTTGCTTCTTTGTTTAGGGTACTGTTATATGCATTCCACCATGGAATGTGCAATTTGGGCTGTCTTCTGTGTCCAGATCTGTGTAGCCTTCCCACCCAGGTATCCTCGAAATAGTCGAGTAGGGGACTTAGTTTATGTTCATTTGTTTGGTAGTAGGGGCTTTCTATTAATAACTTGTAGTGTTCTGCTACATCAGATATTGGGACGTAGGCTAGTGCAATTAGCTTTTTAATTTCATATGCAAAATTGCTATTAGTTGCATATTCTACACTAAGGGCCCGATTCCGATACGGGCAGGAGATGCTCCGACAGTCGGTCGGAGCCCTCCTGCCCGCATCGGAATGTGCCGTTCGGATTCCTTTCCTACCGAGTCATTCTGATGGGCTTGGTCGAAAAAGAATCCGACTCGGTTTTACGGATGGCTTACGATGGGCCATCCGGAAAACCTTCAGTACTCCCCCGGCCGGCTCTTTCCTGCCTAGGGAGTACGATGGCAGTTTCCCACTGCCTTTTTGTGCCGGTCTTTCTGGCACAAAAAGGCAGTGGGAAACTGTCTTTGGGGGCCCCCAGCAGGGCCCCCATGGGTGCGTGGCCAACGAATGGCAGCCTAGGGGGCACCTATGGTGCCCCCCGTTGATCCCTGCACCCGGTGGCAGGCACCTTGGGGTGCCAGCCACTGGGTGCAGGGATGAACTGCACCTCTGCACTTAACGATGTGAGCATGCATTCCGTTCGGAATGTATGCTCCCATTGTTAAGTATAGGATTGCGACCAAACAGGGTTCGGTCGCATCGTACTTGCAGGTCTGTAACCGACGACAGGAGGTCGGTCGGTTACAGTTCCTGACCTATGTCGGACGAACTCCAGTCCATCCAACATCGGAATCGGGCCCTAAGGGTAGATTTTTAAAGGTGTCTCCTTATGCATTGATTAAAGTGGTAATAGAAACCTTGTATTGCTGTGTGAGGGTAGTTTTTCAGGATGGCTAGTATCATTGACTGTTCGAAGTCTATGACAATTTTTTGAGGGTAGTAGTTATTAGTTTCTTGCTTTACTTTGGTTAGGAGTTCTAAATAGGTAGTTGTTTGTTTGGTAACAGGGCATATATAAAGGGGATGTTGCTATTGTGATACTGTCCATGGATTGTGTATAATTGGTAAAATGGTTTGACACATCAATTCACAGACCACCAGTTTCTAAAGCAACTCTATCCATACCAGGATCGACAACTACACTTATAACATTAGGTGATTCTCAAATACCCACCACTTCTAGAACACCTTTTTTATCTCAGGCACCGGATCAGGGCCAACCACCATTATCACACCCCACTGCAACGGGGGAAAACGTCACAAAACTAGGAGAGGACAAGGGGGGCAAAACTCTGCGCAGTGGCAAGAGTGTAGTCTGATTATCAATATCTCATCGATAACTTTGTCAAGACAACAGATAAGAACACTAAATAAAGGCATGTCATTTGTGCCCACTACAACTACCAGAAGATTAGATACTGATATTGCTCTTTATAAATTCATGCGCAAGCTACGGTTACGTCATTATTTTTCAAACATCATGCAAGAATCAGGAGAACTGCAAGAAGATATGTCAACCAAGTTTAAGCCAAAAAGCAACTAGCAGGCTCCTGTTTCACACAAGATTCTTGATACTTTTGAAAATATTGTCAAACATGATTGTGCGAAGTTGAATTACAAAAGACCTAGAGTTTCCAATTTTACTGAGCATGAAAAACGTACCATTCGATCAATAGCTAATAACAAAGAGCTTACCTTGAAACCAGCAGATAAAGGAGGAGCCCTTGTGGTTATAGATACTACCTTCTATGTACAAAAAGTAAATGAGCATGTAATGGACACCATGACATATTTGGTTCTTGAGTCAGATCCCACTATTAACCTACAAACTATTCTTCAACAAATCCTTGATCAAGCAGAGCAAATGGGTATCATAGACTCAAAATTGAAATCTTATCTTACCACCAGCAATCACCGGCGACCAAAAATGTATATGACACCAAAAATTCATAAACATCCCACTGACCCACCATTTCGGCCGATTGTTTCTGGATGTAGTTCTATCTTTGATCCTTTGGGTAAATATCTGGATCATTTTCTACAAAAGTTTGTGCAAAGCTGGTGTACATATACAAAAGACACCACAGATTTTTTAAAGAAACTGCAGATTGTCGAACCTTTTTTTCAAGATAACTGGATACTTTGTACCATTGATGTCACAGCGCTTTATACATCCATAGCGCACACAGAAGGCATTGAAGCAACAGAATGGGCACTACTTAAGATGGAGTTGCCAGAAGATCTTAGCGTCTTTTTACTCAAACTTCTTTTTTTCTGTCTTCACAACAGCTATTTTCAATGGCCAGACACCTTTTTTTGTCAACTTACTGGCACATCTATGGGTTTTTCTGGTTCTCCGGCATATGCCAATATCTTTATGTCAAAATTTGAAAATGACTACATACTGACTAACACTAACTGGACCACAGGACTTGTGCAATATAGCAGGTATATTGATGATATTTTTCTTATCTGGATGCAACCATTGCATCACTTAGAAAACCTGATTCGGGAACTCAACACTAGAAATCCCAGAATCCAATTTACTCACACGATTAGTACCAAACAGGTACATTTTTTAGATAAGGATCATACTCAACACAAATTAACTACAGAAAGTTTTACCAAACACACTGACAGAAGCAGCACTTTACACTATTCAAGTTTTCATCCCAGAAGCCTCATTTCCAATTTGCCATACTCGCATTTTCTCCGAATAAAACGGATATGCTCCGAACCTACTATTGCCACAACCAAGATTGAGTTACACAAACAACGGTTTGTACAAAGAGGATATCCCCCAGACATTTTACAGGAGAGCATTACTAGACTGGCCAACAAGGATCGCACATCGTTATTTCTCAAAGCTTCAAGGAGTCAGGAAACGACACCCACCTTTGTTTCTAAATTCTCTACCTGTTCTACTCAAATCAAAAAAATTATTAACAAGAGATGGGAGCTTCTCCAAAATGAACCCGATTTTAAAGGCATTTTCAAAGAAAAACCAACATCTGCTTACACTCGGGGAAGGCATTTGCAAGATTTGATACAAGCACCGGATAATCTCAAGATTAAACAGATTTTTAAAGGAACTATGAAGTGCCGCAATTGTACACATTGCAATAACATAACCACTGGTGATACACTTACACACCCCGTTTCAGGCAGAAAAGTTCAATTGAGACACACATCCGACTGCAATACCACCAATATTATATATTGCTTGAAATGCCCCTGTGGAAAAGCATATATAGGCAAGACAGAACGTAAGCTTAAAATTAGTTTAACTGAACATAAAAGTACAATACGAATAGGGAACACAACTTCAAGTGTGGCGACACACTGGTTAGAAGCACAACACAATATATCCCAACTTAGAGCACAGATTGTTGAAGTTGTCCCTAAATATGATGGTCAGGATAATAACACCAAATTATTGCAAAGAGAGGTTTTCTGGATTGACCACTTGCAGACTTTGTCCCCTAGAGGGCTCAATGATAAACTGGATATGAGTTGTTATCTGTAATTAACCATACTATATTTCGAGTTTATATTAGCAGTACATCTGATGTGAGAATAATCATGGTTACTAATACTTGTTTCTTCTTCTTCTTTCTTTCTTCTTTCCCTATTTGTTATCATCTTCCACTACGATGTATCAATAGTCCCATACCGTACCTTTGATTACACACGCATTATATATTTCTATTCACGGAGTGTAGTTGAGACTGTTGTATCACATCTACTGTAGCACACCCTGAATATTGGGACTGCAAATATTCCTTGCTTATGATTAGGTTTTTTCTCACATTAGAGTGTATATCTGTCATGTATGTCACGTTGTTAGCCAGAGTTTCGGATTTTTATGTATCATTTTCAGGCTAAGGGGTAGTTGCCTATCACCCAGATAGCGTCGTTTACTTTCCAGTGAATACATGTTTTTCATTTTGTGTTAAACAACATTTTCGCATGAGCAAGTACAGCCAGCTCATATGACTCTTCAGTTGGTCGAGAGTAAGTTTTTCGTGTTTGGTTATATTTATCCTTGTTATTAGTTTGTTCATTTTGACAGTTTTCAACTTTGGTTTTTAATTTCTCACGCACAGGGGGCGTGATAGCTTGCTGCTCGTTTCAGGCATTCTGAGTTACACTCCAATTCCCATACTCCCTCCGCCCGTGTGGGTCGGAGAGTAGTCCTGTTTCCATTTCGATATTGAAAATGGCGATCAAGTTAGACGCCACTTACAGACTCCCGAGCTCCAGGCCGTTACACTCGAGCTTCTCATTTTTGCCATAAGGACTTTATCACCACAGAAGGTAAACCGAAGCTAGACTTTCATTCCCCAATATTTATTTCTGTTGGTCTCTTGGAAAAGGCCTTGACGTACTGTTGGTTTCTGTGTTTTTTTCAGTTTTTGTGCTTTGGTTACAATACGGGACACAGATCTCCTGAGTTACAGCTTTGCTTCACGGTATGAACGCTGCACCTACAACCTGGGTGAGTGTGTATTAGTATGTCACGTTTTGTTTCTCTGGGTGCATTATCTTGTCCGAGTACAATCTATTGGTTGTAGAGATATTCCGACGCTGCCTCGGCTATTGGTATTGTTGTAGGGTGTATGCGATAGTTTATGCGGGCTGGCTTTTTTACGCCACTAGGTGCATGTTTACTTACACCAATTACTCACATTGTAGATTTCGACTCACCGAGATCGACTGGCAGAACAACTTGACGTAACTTATCACCTCCCAGGTTTGGACATTACATATTAATCCTATGATATCTCACTCAATGGTTGGTCACTGCCACGACTCGATTACGCTCAATCTTTGTGATTAATACCCCTGTTAGGACATCACATCTGTCTATCGTGTTGGCACAGTAAGGTTTTTAGGGTGATACAGCATGGTTAGGTGATTTATTGGCTAATTGATTCATACAGACCACAGTGGATTCCTTTTTTCTTCTTTCTCTTTTCCCTTTTTCTTCTTTGTTAAGCTGGACATGGGACTCTCCGCACAGTTTAATCAGTTTGTCTCAGTATAATGTATTATATGTAATATACACGACGATTATTCCTTTGTTTACAGAACATTGCCCCTAAGGAAGGGACCTGTGAGTCCTGAAATGCATAGGGCTTCGGGCTTTGTGACATCTATGGGCCACGTGACAGCTAAGCACGATCAATTTGTGAACTGTAATGCAAGGATATACTGTACTTGGAAATTGTATTGTACAACACTAACCTTTTTTTAAATACAAGAATTCGTTTTGTGAAAGCAACCCATGTTGTTGGTAGATGGGTGTGTAACTCTACACGGATGAATGTAAGAATTGTATTACGCTATATGATTTTTGTTCAATAATAAGTACTTGAAAAAAAGAAAATAAGAAAACATTGTTTCTGCACGGTTTGTTGACTAAGTAAAATAATAGAGTTCATGATTACAGAACGCTTTGTTCAATAGGAACAGTGCACACTACAATCAGGGATTAGCCTGTTAGTTTTCCTAAAATGGTTTGGGCCATATTTTAAATGTTCCATCCATCATCCATGTCTCACAATTTTGTAGTTTAAGTAAGTTTGTGGGAGTTGCAAATATTCTAATCCTTTTTTAATTAGACTTATTGTCATAAAGAAGAAATTGCTCTTCATTATGAGTTACAGTGAGTTCAGGTGGTATTTGAATTTCATTGAAAGTTTTGGGGGCAGGTGGGGTGCTCATAGTTGATTTTTTTGTTCTAGCTATTAGTCTTTTTAACGTTGAGATGGAGGGTAATTGGCCAGTTACGTGTTCTGGAACTCGGGTAGTATGTCCTTCAGTATTTCAGTAGTAGGTTTTTGAGAGCTAGTGCTAGCCTCTTTAAGGGGCCTATTACGATGGCGGTTGGAAAACCTCCCCGACCGCCATGGTAATGGGAGAAGACCGCCCGCAAGGCCCGCGACATAACCGCTGGTCACATTACGATGTTCCATGCTCGAAATCTGACCGCTGCGGTCAGATCGCAGGCTTTAACATTGCGGCGGCTGCTGATGCACGCAGCACTGCTGCGATGTCAAAAGGAGCATGTCCTGCATTTCCCTGCACTGCGTGGCAGGCACTGCACAGTGCCTGCCACCTGGTACAGGGACATGTAGGGGGGGACCATGGGTACCCCCCCAGTGCACCCACACCCCCCCAACATATTGGGGGCCCGCAACGGGCCCCCAAAGACACTCACTGCATGCCTTTCAATGGCGGTCTGACCACTGAGGAAAGGCTGGCTACCGCCGGCATCATAATCCTGCTGGCGGAGCCTGCTCTGCACCGCCACCATTATCCCGGTCCTGCTCCGTCCGCCAGGCAGGAGTGCGGATGACAACCGGCGGTAAAGCGGCGGTCGGAATTTCCCACTGCAACGGTCACCACCGCCATCCTAATGTGACCTGCAGTTTTCCTGGTTGCGATGGGGGGCTGATGTCCACCACCGGTACGGCAGGCGCCACCGCCGGCCCGGCGGTGGTCATCCGACCGGCATCGTAATAGACCCCTAAGAGTCTCTAAAGCATCTCTTACTTCTATTTCTGCTATGTTAGGG
The DNA here is from genome assembly GCA_963921515.1 of Calotriton arnoldi. Taxonomy (NCBI): domain Eukaryota; kingdom Metazoa; phylum Chordata; class Amphibia; order Caudata; family Salamandridae; genus Calotriton; species Calotriton arnoldi. Next base: position 1,439,230 of record CAWUFW010001962.1, read on the forward strand.
GGGTGGTTATGTTCCTTAACATTTAATACAGTAGTTTATTTTGTTGTAGCCCTCCCGTAACATGTATTTGCATAATATTTGCTGCATTTCCAATTAATTTTGTCGCCTGTCTGTTTTTCTTGGGTGTAGACATATCCCATATAACATAATAAAAGTTTTCCTTTCTGTGAAGTAATGAATTTTGCACCTTCAGTCATTCTGATGTTTCAAATGCTATGAGAAATTTATATTAAAAATGTTATATATATTATAAATGTTTTTATTCTATTATATCTTTTCATATACAGAATTATACTTACATGTTTTAATGTGTAGAACTTTTTTTGACGTTGAGATGTTTCTTTTGGTGCTTGGCTTTAATGTTTCCTTTTATTTTCGGTAGAAAAAAATATAATTGTAATAAATTTGTTTAACAGTGTTTTCTGTATTTTGGGGTTTGAGTTGTAAGTGGGGCTTTTGGGTTGGGATTAATAGTTGTTATATTAGTTTAATTTGAATTTATACTTACTTTTTTTGCAAGGTGGTCTTTTGATGTTGTTTGTAGTTAGTTGCGTCTGGTTTTTAGCTTCTGTAGAGGAGATAGAATTAAAATAAATATTCCATTAATTATTTAATTATTGTAAAAGTACTTTACTTATATTTTATAGAGTTATAACATTAGCTTTATATTTTACTTACTTTGTAAAGTTGAAATTAGAGTTTTCAATGAGGAAGTCCAATGTTGTAGAAGCAATCCGACAGAGGTTTCCCTTATTCTTGCATTTGCTGTTGTAGGATAAAATAATGTTATTTTTTTTTTACTTAATATAGTGTTTGCTTAATTGTTTTTTAAATCTTATTGGGTTATTTAAGTTGTAGGTGTTTTTCATTGGTTGTTACTAATGCTTGCCAATTGTTTTGGCAGTTGTTTCCTTATTTGGGAAACGCTAATTAATGCTCAGTTAACTGTTTTTTTATTGTTTGTTTATTTAAAAGTATGCTAGTATATAATTTGTAATCTATAATGTATTTAAGGTATGGAAATAATTATTTATTTTACAAATTATGTTTGTAAAAAGGAATTAATTTTGTGGATTTACTTATGTTAAAGTTAATTTTTAAAAATAATTTATTTAATTTCTTTGTAGTTATTTTATATGGTGTGTGTTTTTGTGCTATTGTTTATATTTTATTTGTTATATATTGTGTTTACTTGCAATATTTTTAAGGTGTCGATATTTTGTTTTTGACAATTGTGGAGTCCATATTTTTGTTTTCGATATTTGTGTTATTTTGTATGTTTAGTTAATGTTAACAATATTAGTTATAACTATATTATTGATTTCCATATTAGTGATATCGATGTTTGATGATATTTATGTGTTGATATTTGTGTATATTTCTAACAGAGTGTAGCATATTGATATTTATGTCATCGATATTTGTGTGTCGATAATTTTGTAGGTCGATATTATGAGTGTCGATGTTATGTCAGTGTTCCGACCACTCGACCCTGCATATCGAACTTTTTTGTACATTTTACCAGTCATATAGAAAACAATATCTTAAACCGCTTTTTTTGAATGAAAGAATTTTGCACTATCAGGGGGCGTTTCAATTTCTGTATGCGCATAACAATGGATTAGTTTGCTACCCAGTAGCCATTTTCTCTCCAAGATGCTGCGTAATAGGGAGACACCAGCTAATATAGTAACAAACATGTCTTAGAGGGTCATTACGATGGCGGGCGGACAAAGTCCGCCCGCCACTGCAAAGGCAAACGGGACTGCCCGAAAGAGGTGCAGCAGTCCCGCCATGTGTATTAGGATGCCACCGCCATGGTGGCGGTGGCATCCCATAGTTGTTCACATTGCGGCAGGCAATGCTGTCAGCAGCACCCACCGCAATGCGAAAAATGCATGTTGTGCATTTGAATGCACAACGTGACAGGCACCGCGCGGTGCCTGCCACCTTGTGCATTCAAATGTAGGGGGGTATCATAGGTACCCCCCATGTGCACCCCCAACCCACCCAAAACCCTGGGGGCCCGCAACGGGCCCCCAGAATCAAAGACCACATGCCTTTCTATGACGGCAACACCGCCATGGAAAGGCTGCTTTCAGCCACCATCCTAATATGGATGGCGGTGTCTTGCAGACACCGCCACCATGTTAGAGCCCTTTTCTGCCCGGTCAACGAGTCGACCGGCGGAAAAGCGGTGGACGGTCTTTCCGTCCGCCTGGGTCCCCACCACCACCGTATTATGGCGGGAGGGAAATGTTAGGCGGGCGGACGAGAATGGTGGGCGGATCGCCACCGCCATATGGGCGGCGGCGATCCGCCAGACATCATAATGACCCCCTTAGTTTATTAGACCAAGGTCCCCCATGGAGGATGATTTCTGAGTGCGTTATTTGTTTAGATTTTAGTAGCCTAGTGTCATTATCCTGAATATGGCAGGTTCCATTTAAACAGGACTGTGGTTCTTTTCTTTTAATAGGAATATTCACTGTATATCTTTAAAAGTCTGTTAAAAGTCTATTTTATTTGAATTGTTATATGTATTCATATTTTAATATTGTACAACTCTCATGATGCTTTTATGGTTTTAACATGGTACGCAATAACGTTTATTGAATCTAATCGAATCGAACACATACTATTATTGCCAAATTTATCGTACACAATTTGACAACTTTGGAAGGATGGAAGGCTGAGTCTGCCTTGCTGGGATACAAAGTCACAACATAAGTAATACCACATTTGTCATCAGGGAGCGTTCAGCCCACTAAACCATCATGTGAGCATTTACTATGGTCATCTGTTAATTTAGTTCAAATGACACCACTGCAGTGATTCAAAACTACATTTTGCATAATACAATTGTTTGTTAAATTGGATCCCCTTGAAACATGGCATGCAGGTGCCCTTTTCCTATCTTGCCTGATTAACCTGGTAGAAACTTGACTTGGAAATATGAAAAGTATTTTCTGGTGTCAACCTGGTTGGAGCATGCCTCACATCCTTTGTAGTTCCCATTCACACATTGGGCCGCATCAGCAGGATCAGGATCTTTGATTTATTCACTATCCACATGACAGGATCTGTGTGCCGCTCTGTAATTCTTCAATTTAAATGTAATAGCGACTGCATGCTCAGGGCCAGCCTCAGAGCACAGGGAAGAACCATGCAGACACTTGGGTAGTGGGTCACAGGGACTAATTTCAAAAGACGCCTGTGTGTGTTTTATTATTCCCTCTGACCCCATGCCTAGATGTGTGTATGGAATACATGCTCTCCCCTCCCTCTTATGTCTATTGACCCATTACAGAAAGGGCTATAACCAGCTCTTCTTAAACTTCTGAGTTCTGTACTTGTTTGTTGGTTATGAATCTAATCACATATAACTGGGCTATTTTAACTTGAGCAGGTTAACAGCATGCTCTTGCCATTTGGCAGTTATCCCTGTCTAAGTGACATGCAGCCTTCTGCAAATGCAAAATCTGAATCACTCTCACTTGATGGCCCACCTTTCCTCAATCAGCCCATTAACTTCGATACACCAAAATGCAAGGGGTAGCTGAATGAGTTCCGACACATTGACCCGCCCCCTTATTATATCACAGGAGGTTACCTCACTCAGGCTTTGATGTTTATGACATCATAGGAAGTTATGTCTCATGACCCTTGGTCCTGGTAAAATTACTGGAAGTGATATTTTAAAGATTTACCATAAAGGTTAGACAAAATAATAGAAAAATTCTACAGTACTTTAAACTCTGTTAAAATTCCACCCATACTTCAACCTAAGTGCAGCAATAGTAAAACAGTGGTGCAACCAAACTGTTTCAAAGGAAAAGCGATCATAGGCTAATGGGCAGACACATTATAGATGAGGCCTAGAGCTATGACATTCCTGGGTACAGCCATCACATTTCCAAGTACAGCCTCAAATGCCCTAGAAATAACATCAATCTGCTCCGTCACAACCATCATATGGCTAGGTATAGCAACACAAGACAACAGTTATTGTTTAGAGACTGATCTGGATGGTGCCCGTGTCTGAGATTCTTTCTCAGAACCAGTATGCGCACATGCTACAAGATGAGTCTGTGTTCCACCCTTAACAACTGAGGGCCCGATTCTGATGCGGGTTGGAAAAGCTTCCCGACCGAGGGCCTGATTCTGATGCGGTTAGGAAGGCCTCCTAACGGCATTTGCTCCTTCCAAATCAGATCGGGAACGTGTCTTCCCGACCGAGGGCCCAATTCTGATGCAGTTAGGAACAAATGTTCCCATTGAAGTCAATGGGAGTTCAACCAAATCGTATCTGGAAGCATCCGGATGCATCCTACTCCGCCGGTCGGACTTTCCCGATCCGAGTGGGTCGGACACCATTTCCCAACCGATTCGGTCGGGAAGCTTTTCCAACCCGCATCAGAATCGGCCCCAGAGTGTGTGTTCTGGAAATTATGATGTTATAGCTATCACAGGAGAAGGCAAGGTTGAGTATAGGAATGTAACTTGTGCCTTCATGTTCTACACAGTATCTTCAGCAGCGTTTTCAATGCAATGTTACAAACTTCTGATTTTCACGCCAGGAGGGATCACACATTGGCTTCAGTATCTTTCAGCCGTGGCCCTCAGGCTCAAATAGTTATACACAGCCAAAGCAGATAAATAGACTAAAACTGCTAGACTTATAAACCACAATGAGTTATTAAGAACTACACAAAAACTGGCTAATACCACTTAACACAACTCCCAAATGTATTCTTCCTATATCAGTTTCGTACTAGCTGCTTCCAAGAAAGGTGTCACAAGTGTATCATTTTGAACAAACCTTTCTTCCTTTCAGTTGTACAAAGGAACCATTTAATTGCATCGCAGTAGAAGGAGCCACTGCCTGAAAAAGCTGACTGTTCTACATGACAATAAATTGTGAATTACTGTACGTTCTATATTTATTTATTGTAACACTAAGAAAAGAACTTCTGATTCTGCTTCTGCTAGTGCACTAAAGAATTCTTGAGGCATTCCAACTTGTTTCATTCCCTTGGTCTGTCTCCGCACTGAGGAATTCTTAAGAATTCATACATCTGTCTCTGCACTGAAGAATGCATAAAGGTTGAGCATATGCTCTCTGCACCTAGGTCTGTTCCATTCTCAGGAAAGCATAAGAGTTGAGTATATGCCTGTGCCTGTTTATCCGGTATGGAATTCCTATGGTTTGAACATATGCACTGAGAAATGTCTTAGTTGAGAACATGTTCTTCAGCCACAAAGACTGAGTGAACACTGAAGAATGTCCCTGGAGTGCTTAAGTGTGGCCGGTCACCAGCTTCTGGGTTTAGGTATGCATGCACCCTATAGAGTTGGGGTATCATGGTGCACTGCCAGCAGGAGACAGTATCCAGCAATGGACATTTGATTTACAGGATATTGCATTTCACTGTGTTAACAGGTTGAACTGAAATGAGAAAGGACAACCACTCCCAGGCTGCTTTGAGGCGTAAAGTGGAACCCATGGCAAGTAAGGAGAAGTCATGCTAACATGAAGTGATGATGACCTGTGATAATCCTGACTGCATGCTTCTGATACCACCTGTAGGTCTGCATGTGCTTCCAGAATTTTTTTCAATGAGATTAAATGCAGCGCTTCATTTGTGAAAGAAAGGGTGCTGGTGCCCAAACTCTGGTCAGAAGTTGCAGCTGGCGCTATTTAATGTTGGTTTGCCAAATACCAAGGCTGGTAGTCTTAAATCCACCTGATGCCTCTCTAATACACTGCCAAACACTCCCTGGCTTTTTTTCTGACTTCTGCAAGATCCTGCTTTCCCCCCATTGTGATGGTTTTTCTCTGTTTCTCTTCCTCCATTTTCCAATGTGTATGTTTTTCTCTCTCTTACTCTGTGTCAAAGTTTGATGGAAAAAAAAGATGCTGATCCCCAAAAATAAGTGCTGCTGCCCCCCAGCAGCAACCTCCGGCTCCAATTAAGCACCAATTACTCATGGCCACCAGGAGAGTGTGCTCCATTCCTGCCACCAGGACAGTGTACTCCCTCCCGGGACTTTCAAATTTTATTATGATACTTAAATAGGGTTTCAATGAGAGTTAAGGTAGCAACCACAGGAATAAATTGAGCTGTTACTTAAAAGCCAGCATGGGACTACTCCATCCTTGGCGACATCGAATCAACAGGTAACCTTACTCTGAGGGTGTTGAGTGATCTGTGCAGGCGAAACCCCAACACCACATCAATAAACTCAATTCTGTTAAGCAGCCCGCCTCTCAAATCCTCCTAGTGGGGTAATAAAAAAATATGAATCTCCCATGCAAAGATAAACATCCAGAATGTATTTCACTTAACACTGGATCTGAATCAGAAGGCCAGGCATAGCCCAGTAAACAATATTCAGCAGGAAGACAGCTTGACTATGCCTGACAATCGGAACCTGGTTTGGTCTACTATTTTCCTTGTTGCCACCAAAACAGGCAGATTACAAAAAGTGGCAAAGTTACAGTAAGTGTATGTGCTGTGTTGCTCTGCAAGTAAACAGTCACTAACCTTAAAATAGCCTTCCCACACCAACCTGTGCAATGCTATTCATTCAATAGTAGGACACAACTCCTAAAACATTATAAAGTCAAAAGGGGTGAGAGAGATCAGAAACATAAGCCAGTCAGCAGCAAAAATTGGTGAAGCTAAAAACAAAGAATACAAACCCAATCTCTGAAGGTCTGCTCAGTGATCCTGTTACCATGGGTCCCACTAGAGTCATGCAATGGATCACTGTTAAAATATCGATCACAAAAACACCGACATACAAAAATATCGAAGTGAAAATATTGGATACAAAAATATCGCCATCCTATACATAAACAAGATTTTACACAAATATCGATATTTAAATATCGCCGTAATAAATATCGTGAACAAAAATATCGACTACAAACATATAGATTACAAAAATATTTAAAAAATTTAATTATAAAGAGACACATAATTATAACTTATACAAAAAATATCGATATTACTATTCAACATTAAATAAACACTCCTTACAACTATATAATAATTTAATATATTAAAACAAATAATATTAAATAATACCAACATATATAAAATTAATATATATTTAAAACAAATATAAAACAATTATAAAAACCCTAATAAATATATCAATTCATAAAAAACAAATAAATATACTCACTAACACATAATTATTCACATATATATAATATACAACAATTATTAACGTTATAAAGTAAAATTATTAACAAATATTTTAAAATAGCTACAACAAATAATATATTATAAACATCAAACAAACAACACATATATTTACCTAATTAAAAAGTAACTGCTACAAAATTCAAAAACGTATCTCAACCAATGATTTTAAACTAAAAGAGCACAAACCAATTAAAATTGAGAAGTAATTAACTAAACACTATAAAACTAAGAATTAACTTAAAAAACATTACCGTTTATCGGCCAAACACGGAGGGAGAGCTTTACTTTGCTGGAGAGAGAGAGAAAGAAGATCTACAAAAAACTACTATCACAGATTATATTACAACACAGGTAAGAAAAAGCATTATTTTATTATTATAAATGCCTCAACCTCCTTAACTTAAGTACCTAAATCAATTAAATGTTCTCTTCTTTTTAAATCAAAAGTAAACTTACTAACAACAGCAAAAAAAATAAAATGCAAATGTGATTAAGTACCTTATCTAATTCAACATGATAAAAAACATGAACTATTAAAGAAGCAACTTTACCTAAAAAATAAAATAAAATTGTCTAATTTTGTTACATGCTTAAAAAGAGAAAACAAAACTAATAAATAAATTTTTCTTCACAGCTTTGACAAACTGCATCTACCGAAGTACATCCACCAAATTAAATTCATCTACAGCAAAAAGTAAGTATACTTTCAGTGTAAAAAAATGATTAAGACAAAGAAAGTAATAATAAACTCTAATATAATTAACGTAAACAATTTTCTACCCCATCTACAGAAATTACAACTGTGAAACTCAAAAAGCAGCAAATAAAGCCATCAACAAAACTGAAAGAACAATAATGTAAGTATTTTCTTTAAATTACTAATAAAACAAGCATATTTATAAATGACAAAAGCATATTTACTCAACACATATGTATATATCTTCACAGATATACCCTAGAAATGGCTGAAGGAGCAAGCTTTATTACATCGCAAAAGGGAAAATGAATGCTTTGCTACATGGGTTATACCTACACCCAAGAAAAGTTGAAAGATAATAAGACACATTGGAAATGTAGCAACTACTATTCAACTGCATGTTATGGTCGAGCTACAACTATAGATAACAACGTTGTGAATGTTAGAGAGCACAACCATCCACCCAATGTGACAGAATTAGAAGTAAGGGAAGCCTTAGAAACAATTCGAGAAGCAAGCACAGGCTCCCAACAGACAAGCAGTGAAATCCTGAAAAATGTGTTGACAAAAGTACCGGAACATGTCACAGGACAATTGCCCTCTATCCCCAACCTGAAACGATTAATCGCTAAAACTAGAAGAGCTTACGATCCAACTCCACCCACCCCCAAACCTTTCAAGAAATTGAAATACTGCCTGAATATACTATTACCCACAAAGAGGACAAATTCTTGATATATGACAACCAAAGTAAAGATAAAAGAATTCTTGTTTTTGCAACAAATAATAACTTGCAAAAATTGAAACACTGTGAAACATGGTTGATGGACGGAACTTTTAAAGTGTGTCCAAAACCATTTTACCAACTTTACACCATTCATGGTGAATTTCAGGAAACTAATATTCCCTTCATTTATGCATTGCTGCCAAATAAAAATAATCCCACCTATATTGAACTATTAACAACAATAAAAGAATTAACTGATAATTATTATCCCCAAAGGATAATAATAGATTTTGAACTAGCTATGATTCAAGCTATTCTTAAAATATACCCACATACTGCAATTCAAGGGTGTTACTACCACTTTAATCAAAGTTTGTGGAGACACCTCCAAAAATCTACCTTAAGTATACAGTACTCAACTAACAGCAAATTTGCATATCAAATTAAAAAAATGATTGCACTAGCATACGTGCCAACAACAGAAGTAGCAAATTATTATAACTTGTTAATAGATAGTCCTTTCTACCGCATTACTGAAACAAAATTAAGTCCCTTGTTAGATTACTTTGAGGACACCTGGGTGGGGAGGTTGCATCGTTCAGGTCACCGTAGACAACCAAAATTCCAAATTCCCTGGTGGAATGTCTACGCCAGCACTATTGCACAAAAAGCAAAAACTAATAACGCGGTAGAAGGATGGCATAATGCCTTCCAGGCCACAATAGGGAGAGGGCAACCAACACTACACAAACTAATACAATCAATAAAAAAAGAACAAAGTTACCAAGAGCTCAGAGTGGAACAATCTCTGAGCAAAATAGGACCAAAACTGAGTAAACAAACAATTAATATGTACGAATACCTCCAACAAAAAACGAGGATGTATCCAAATATACAAGGTCTAGAATACATAGACATGATAGCAAAATCTATTCGTTAATGTAAAACAAATATTAAACATTAAAAACATATCAAACACACAAAGTATTTTTATTTTTATATTAGTTAAATTATGTCATGAAATTTTCTATATAACTCAATATCATATGACATAATATAACTAATAAAAAAATGAAAATCACAAATAAACATTGCCCACCCTCAATAAAATTAAAAACAACTTACAGTTGTGTAGCTGTAGAATATCCTCGAAATAGATTAAATAAAAAAAACAATCCAAAGCAAAAATAATCCATGTAGTAACGAAATACCCCCCAAAATTTAAAAATACAACTGTAGATAAAAAATCCAACGCAGCAATCCTCTCGATAAAGAAACCGTAAAAACCCGAAAATATTTAGCTGTAAAAAACGCTCCAACAACCCGATCAAAAAAAGGAAATGTATAACAACTTGTTTTAAAACAAGAAACCACAATTTCCTTTATTTGAAAACAAAAAAAAAAAACACGTGGACAACTCCATCTGTTCACCGAAGCCCGAACATGTAAATAGAAGCAAACAACACCCACCCATAACAAATATATAAACCCACAAATCGAAATAACAACATATAATAAATATTAACACACATAGTAAAATAATAAGTAAAATTACATTGCATTCTAATAACATTCAATAGTAAATAAAACACGAAATCACTAACCTACGTAAACAACACGTAACTTTCGTAAAAACGTTTAAATAACACTTTTACAAATACATTGACACTACCACTAACTTAACACTACCTTAAAAGTAAATAAAAGTAAACTTACTGGAACAGAGACGAAGCAGCTCCCAACCGCGAGGTTCCGTCTTCATAAATGACCCAAACAACGAAGTAGATAGTTCAAAAAGTGAATAAAGGAAAATAAAATGGCGGCATAATTAAAACAAAAATAGGACTAACTCCCCATAGGAATGAATGGAAAATAAAAAACAATGCTTTAAAAATGTATAAAAATTTATATTTATATTTTTTTAAACAATGTATAAAAATGTAAAATGTATATCAATTATTTTATTATAAAAAATTATAATATAATAATTAATGTATATTAAAATATATGTTTATTACATACACTTTTAATTTCCAAATATTATACAAATGTTCAAAAATATATATGTACTTTTCAAAATATCAATGGAAAAAATGTGTAAATTATTTAACATACTAAAGGCATCATTACGATGGCGGGCGGACAAAGTCCGCCCGCCACCGCAGCGGAATGCGGGACCGTCCGCAAGGGGTGCGGCGGTCCCGCACCTGATATTAGGATGCCACTGCCACCGTGGCGGTGGCAAGCCCTATTCCCAGCATTGTGGCGGGCGGTGCTCACAGTACCGCCCGCCACAATGCTGGGAATAGACTTGTGTATTGGCATGCACAAGGTGACAGGCACCGCGCGGTGCCTGCCACTCTGTCCATACCAATACCCCCCCGCTACGGGCCCCCAAAGGCAAAGACCACATGCCTTTCCATGGCGGCAACACCGCCATGGAAAGGCTGCTTTCCGCCAGCATTTTGTAGGTCGATATTATGAGTGTCGATGTTATGTCAGTGTTCCGACCACTCAACCCTGCATATCGAACTTTTTTGTACATTTTACCAGTCATATAGAAAACAATATCTTTAACCGCTTTTTTTCAATGAAAGAATTTTGCACTATCAGGGGGCGTTTCAATTTCTGTATGAGCTCAACAATGGATTAGTTTGCTCTCCGGTAGCCATTTTCTCTCCAAGATGCTGCGTAATAGGGAGACACCAGCTAATATAGTAACAAACATGTCTTAGAGGTTCATTACGATGGCGGGCGGACAAAGTCTGCCCGCCACCGCAACGGCAAACGGGACCACCCGCAAGAGGTGTGGCAGTCCCACCATGTGTATTAGGATGCCACCGCCACGGTGGCGGTGGCATCCCGTATTGTTCACATTGCGGCAGGCGGTGCTGTCAGCCGCCGCAATGCAAAAAACGCATGTTGTGCATTTGAATGCACAACGTGACAGGTATCGCGCGGTGCCTGCCACCTTGTGCATTCAAATGTAGGGGGTACCATAGGTACCCCCCATGTGCACCCCCCACCCCCCCAAAACCCTGGGGGCCTGCAACAGGCCCCCAGAAGCAAAGACCACATGCCTTTCCATGGCGCCAACACCGCCATGGAAAGGCTGCTTTCAGCCACCATCCTAATATGGATGGCGGTGTCTTGCAGACACCGCCACCATGTTAGAGCCCTTTTCCGCCCGGTCAACGAGTTGACCGGCGGAAAAGCGGCAGACGGTCTTTCCGTCCGCCTGGGTCCCCACCGTAATATGGCGGGGGGAAATGTTGTGCGGGCGGACGGGTATAGCGGGTGGATCGCCACCGCCATACGGGCGGCGGTGATCCGCCAGACATCATAATGACCTTCTAAATTTTATTTTATTAAAATAAAATTTAATATGCTATATAATAAAACATAATGTAATAAAATGTACAATGTATATATATTCCAACTCCTGAACTTTTGTAAATTATGATATAAAAATGTAAAAAAAGTTGACAAATATTTAGATGTTTGAATTAAAAATATTAAACAATACAAAAGATACTGTATCTTCATGTAAAATTTATACTGTTTTACTTTACCATTCTATATGTATACCAAAAAAATGTAAAATGTTTAAAAACTGTCAAATACATTTGTACATCAATGTAATAAAATATAATTTGTTAAACATATCTAAACAAATGTTACAATATCCTAATAAAATGTGAAAAAACATAACAAGGTGTATTATTTCTTGCAATGTTGTAATAAATTGTAAATAAAAATTAAATGTCATAATTTACTATTCTAATTGCAACTCCAAAAAAACATATGGTAAAGTGCTGGATGGTAAACCATAATAATTTACTATTCTAACTCCAAATCCAATGAAACTCAGGGAAAGTGCTGGATAGTAAACCATAATAAATTACTATTCTAACTCCAAATCCAATTAAACTCTGGGAAAGTGCTGGATAGTAAACCATAACAATTTACTATTCTAACTCCAAATCCAATGAAACTCAGGGAAAGTGCTGGATAGTAAACCATAATAAATTACTATTCTAACTCCAAATCCAATTAAACTCTGGGAAAAAGCTGGATAGTAAACCTTAATAATTTACTATTCTAACTCCAAATCCAATTGAACTCTGGGAAAGTGCTGGATAGTAAACCATAATAATTTACTATTCTAACTCCAAATCCAATTAAACTCTGGGAAAGTGCTGGATAGTAAACCATAATAAATTACTATTCTAACTCCAAATCCAAAAAACTCAGGAAAAGTGCTGGATAGTAAACTATAATAATTTACTATTTTAACTCCAAATCAAATTAAACTCTGGGAAAGTGCTGGATAGTAAACGATAATAAATTACTATTCTAACTCCAAATCCAATTAAACTCTGGGAAAGTGCTGGATAGTAAACCATAATAATTTACTATTCTAACTCCAAATCCAATTAAACTCTGGGAAAATGCTGGATAATAAACCATAATAATTTACTCTTTTAACTCCAAATAAATATAAATTTTAAACAATAAATATTTAGAGGCCTATTCCGATTCGGGCCAGAAAACATACCGACCGACTCGGTACGGGAATTTAGTCCGACCAACACGTACCGGCGCCGCCCGACCTGCGTAGTACGATGAAATGCATGTGAATCATGACCGACTCATACGGAACACAAGCCGAACGACCGAACCGCACAGAAACCAGCTATCCGGCCGGGAAACCACGCGAATCGAACCGACCGACACACACCAGGAATGAACCCGACCAAAATGTACCCACGAAATCCGACCCACGCAGTACGATGCAATGCGTGGAAAACCAGACCGAGTTGCACGGAGCCCAAGCCGTACGACCGACACGCATACAAAACCCAGCCGAAGCAACCCAATACTCCACGACCGACGCGTACGCCGCACATGAAACCTAGCAGAAACACAGCGTGAACGACTCGGAGAAGCTCGCACCAGACAACTGCAGCATCCTACTCGGTCAGAAGAACGTCTCCTACATGCACAAAAAATACAAAGGGAAAAATACAAAAAAAGAGGGCCAAACAAGCAATGACAAAGCCAATAAATACTGGGGGGGGGAAACATGGAACAAAGACGCACCCACAACTCCACCCATATAAAGGCCACAAATCCCTACCATGATCCTTTGCAAATTCAACTGACCTGCCAGCACAGAACACCATTAGACAGCAACCACAGACACACTCACAGCTCATCCATCACACAAGCCACACACCATTAGCACCTCAACAAATAGCACCCTCACATACACCCAGCAAAACCGACACTCACACACCCTCACTTGCACACACACACACATCAATCACCACCACCACCAATCACCATGCCCCCTAAGAAGAATCCAAAGTTCCTAGACAGTGAATTGGAAGTCCTGGTAGATGAGATCCTCAGGGTAGAGCCACAGTTGTTTGGTACCTTGGTCCAACAGACCCCCATGTCACAGAAAACCAAGATGTGGGAGAGGATCGTCGACAGGGTGAACGCACAATCACCATGTTTGCGCACAAAGGAAGACATCCAGAACAGGTGGTATGATGTGCGCAGGAGGGTCAAGGACCTACTAAAGAAGGATTACATCTTGAGTCAGCGCACTGGCAGTGGCCCTCCTGCCAAAACAGTATACCTCAGGCCCTGGGAGGAGAAGGTGCGGACCATCCTACCACCAGTGAGCGTATATGGACTATCAAACATCCCAGAGCCTGGTGAGTACACAACCAATATACCCAATATTGTGTGACAATACACACACATCACTGTCAAGGGGATAGTCAAACCATGCACCCTTAGCAAATCCACAGCAACCAAAAGATAATCATCCCAAGATGTGTATGTTAGTCAGAGAAACACAATACCTGCCATCTCATAGTGATATGTAACTGTGTCATGACATGTACAAACCTAACAACAAATAGAGCACGGCAGTGGCACAAATATAACAAACAAACACAGTCAGATATGTTGCCACCACTAGAACACCACCTCACAGGGAAGCTCACTGAAAGTAAGGAATTCTGTGTGTGCTGGTGAAGTGAGTGTAGCCAATAGCATGATGGGAGTTGTAGTCACAGATAGTGGTCACCCTCACAATTGGCCCATCAACACCACCCTGAACCATGCTCACATCACAGGGAGTGGAAAAGAACTGACAAGATGGCTGACACTGGGTACTGCTGTGGGGAGCACAAGGCCCTGCTGGGAACTGTGCAACAACCAACAGCAGGACACCACTGACTGACATCCTGAAAGCCAACTTGCACTCCCTGCAATGGAAGCATGTTTCATGGTGGGATATCTGGCTGGGTGGGAAGGAGGACTGACAGCTCTGACCATAGTTACCAGCAGCTTTACTCACACACCCCCTTAACACAAACTACACACAACTCACCTGGGAGAATGCATTGCCTCACACTCTAATTAAATATCCCACAAAGAACTACCACACTGGGTTATGCTGTGTGAAGCACAGGGACACTTTTGGGGCTTGTAGCCAAACAAACGCCAGGACAACACTGTCAGCCATCCTGTCAGCACAGGCACACTACCCCACAGGGAAGCAGAGTCAAAAGAAAGGAAGTATGGGCATGCTGGGAAGGGGGGTGTAGGCAATAGCATGATGGGAGTGGTAGTCACAGCTCAACATCCCCCACCCACAAGGCCCAGCAAGCTCACACTGAAGCATGCACACCTCACAGGGAGTGGAAAAGAACTGACAAGATGGCTGAAACTGGGTACTGCTGTGTGGAGCACAAGGCCCTGCTGGGAACTGGGCACCAACAAACAAAAGGACCACACTGTCAGCCATATTGCCATTGCTGTCACACTCACACACAGTGAAGTCCACTCAAAAGGAAGGAAGTATGGGCATGCTGGGAAGGGGGGTGTAGGCAATAGCATGATGGGAGTGGTAGTCACAGATATTGGTCACCCTCACAATTGGCCCATCAACACCACTCTGAACCATGCTCACATCACAGGGAGTTGAAAAGATCTGACAAGATGGCTGACACTGGGTACTGCTGTGGGGAGCACAAGGCCCTGCTGGGAACTGTGCACCAACCAACAGCAGGACACCACTGACTGACATCCTGAAAGCCAACTTGCACTCCCTGCAATGGAAGCATGTTCCATGGTGGGATATCTGGCTGGGTGGGAAGGAGGACTAACAGCTCTGACCATAGTTACCAGCAGCTTTACTCACACACCCCCTTAACACAAACTCCACACAACTCACCTGGGAGAATGCATTGCCTCACACTCTAATTAAATATCCCACAAAGAACTACCACACTGGGTTATGCTGTGTGAAGCACAGGGACACTTTTTGGACTTGTAGCCAAACAAACGCCAGGACAACACTGTCAGCCATCTTGCCATTGCTGTCACACTCACACACAGTGAAGTCCACTCAAAAGGAAGGAAGTATGGGCATGCTGGGAAGGGGGGTGTAGGCAATAGCATGATGGGAGTGGTAGTCAGAGCTCAACATCCCCCACCCACATGGCCCAGCAAGCTCACACTGAAGCATGCACAGCTCACAGGGAGTGGAAAAGAACTGACAAGATGGCTGAAACTGGGTACTGCTGTGTGGAGCACAAGGCCCTGCTGGGAACTGGGCACCAACAAACAACAGGACCACACTGTCAGCCATCTTGCCATTGCTGTCACACTCACACACAGTGAAGTCCACTCAAAAAGAAGGAAGTATGGGCATGCTGGGAAGGGGGTGTAGGCAATAGCATGATGGGAGTGGTAGTCACAGCTCAACATCCCCCACCCACATGGCCCAGCAAGCTCACACTGAAGCATGCACACCTCACAGGGAGTGAAAAGCCACTTCTAAGATGTCTGACAATGGCCCTCTGTCGTGGGGTGTACCAGGCCCTGCTGGGAACTGGGCACCAACCAACAGCAGGACACCACTGACTGACATCCTGAGAGTCAACCTGAACCCACTGCAAGGGTGGCATGTTTCATGGTGGGATAACTGGGTTGGGGGAGAAGGAGGGCTGGATGTCCACCAAATACAACCAATGCTGGCCATGCACACACCTCAATATTCACATTGATATGCCTCAGGTTTGCAGGACAATGTGCTACACCAATATCAACCTCTGACTGTGACAACTTAGGACAATGCAATGTACAGGCCCGCATCCAGAGGTACAGTCACAACTGTCAGGTGTGTGAACCATTGATGTCTGTAGAAACATAACATACATTGTGTGTCTCTTCCAAAAACAGGTGATGATGGGGATACAGCAGCAAACGATGAGGAGTCCCTGTCCCAGGCTCCGGGGGACACTGAGCTCACTTGTGTGGAACAGCCTCTGCCCTCCTCGGATGGCGAAGACCGACCTGCCCCTCCGGTGTGAGTCATCATGCAGCACCAGCAGGACCAACATCTGCACCCCCTGCACCCACCCCTCCAACAACTGCCAACACACAGACCACCCCCGCCGACACGGACAGACCAAGGACCACCGATGACAACAGCACAGGGACCCCGGCCCAACGTCGAGCAACCGACAACGACCCCAGTAACAACCCCCAAGGGGGCCGAGGGTCACCTGTGCGTGCCACCGCAGGTCCCGCACGTGTCGCCAGGGGTGGTGGGAGGGGTGGTAGACATAGGTCGCTGTTTGCAGAGGGGTCTGGACTGCATGATGACCCACAACTGGTATGCATTGCTAATGCGTACCAGAATAGCACCGGAGAGGTCAGCCAGGTAGTGGGGATCCTCAAGGACATTCAACAGCAGCAGGCTGCTCATCATGCCCGCTTGGACTCCCACATGTCCCGGTTGGAGACACACATGTCTCGCATGGAGTCCAAGTGGGACACATTGCAAGAACTGACAGCGGTGCATAGGGACATATTGACATGCCTCTGCCAGATTAGCACCAACATGGCCACACCTCCCTGTGTCCCCACAACATCTGGTGCTGCAACAAATGCAACTGCCACAGGGAGGGAGGAGGACTCTGGCGGAGAGTCCCCTGCACCGCAGCAGCCTGCACGTGAGGGTCCCCCCCCCAAAGAAGAGGGGTCGTCCGAGGAAGGAAAACTGAGAGGCCGATGGCTATGTACATCCCCCAGGAACCCAACACCTGTTCTGGAAATTCTCATTTGTGTGCAAACTGTTCACCCTGTTGAATGCAACCCAACTCTCCCACATGACATGGGGAGTTTAAGTTGGCCCAATGTATCAGATGACTGTTGACTTTACTCAGGACATTTCTGCTACCAAGACTTCCAACTCATCTGGGAACTTTGGATTACAATTCCAATGTACAGCACCCACCATCCTGTGCACTATACTCACACATGTATGTAAATAAACTCACTAATACACCATACTTGCCTCTGTTGTGATTCCAACGTGGTTTCTGTCATGGAGATGATGATCTGCTAAATGACACTGTGCATGCTAACTGCTACAGCAAGTACAACACCGTCATGTGAGTCATGGCGACATGACACATATGAGGGAGACACACCACTAGGGCAACACAACACATACACACCAGGGCCATCGGACTCATCGCCTACACTGATGTTGCCAGGAAATACAGTGGAATGCACAGACAACACACCTATTCAGAGTCTGTGTTAACTAGCCCACAGGTGCAGTAAGCAAATGTCAGTCAGATGTGTGACCACAGACAACGCACATCCCAAAGTGAAGCACAGGTTTATTACACATTTGCAACATGTTGTTTGCACTACAGATGCAAGGTAATCCCACGTGGCAGTGGCCACACAGTCAACAAGTGTAGAAGAAAGAAAGTCCAGGGGTGTGTGGCACATCACCTGTAGGGAAACGACTGCTTCCACCCTGGAAGTTGAATCATGGTGTCGGGGATCACAGTTGACCAAACAACTCTGAAAGTACCCTGTGAAGGACAGACATGACACACAGTCAAAAGCACTTAAGAACAGGACAGAACTGCAATACTCATACCCAATACATGTCACAAGATACCTACACAAAACCAAGTTAGCATGTCAACACTGTTGGGGAGTACACACTACCTGTAAGGACACATCGCTGCATGCTTCCAGTCAAGTAGCACATGGCCACACTCAAACAGCACCAGAGCACCACCAACACATATCACGCAAACTCACATCATTGACATGACATCTCTGGATACTCACATTCAGCTGAAGAAGTTGGTGATGAGCTGTGTGCGGACATCACCCTCATCATCATCATCATCACTGGCATCGTGGCCCAGGCCAGGATCCTCCACAGGTGGCGGATGTTTGTCATCGTCATCCATGATGAGAGGCAACTCCTTCCGCCCTGCCAGGTTGTGTAGCATGCAGCAGACGATGACAATCTTGCACACCTTTGCTGGGGCATATGGGAGGGCCCCTCCTGTCTTGTCCAGGCAGCGAAAGCGGCTCTTCAGGAGACCAAATGTCCACTCGATCACTCTCCTGGTCCGACCACGTGCCTCATTGTAGCGAACGGGCTGGTGTCACAGGGTTCCTGAGGGGTGTCAGCAACCACGGCATGTTGGGGTATCCCGAGTCACCTACATACAGACAATTGCACATTAGCTGAGTTGGAAAAGACGGTGGAATACAACCTTGCAGAACACACACAATGGTACAAAGTCAGTACACACCGACAAGCCAGGCACGCTGGTTCTGCATCTGTGACATCATCCTCGGGATGCGACTACTCCTCATCACGTAGGCATCGTGTGCAGAACCGGGGAAACGGGCACACACGTGTGAGATGCACATATCTGCAAGCCATACCACCAGAGCATTGACCGAATGGTAATGTTTCCTGTTCCTGTATGCCTGCTCATGTGCCTGTGGTGGTACCAAAGCCACATGTGTCCCATCAATGGAGCCAATGACATGCGGCATCCTCCCCAGGGCATAGAAGTCACTCTTGACATCAGTGAGTTGTTGACGTTTAGGGAAATAGATGTACTGGTTCAGGTATCTCAACATTGCCTCCAAAACATCGCGTAGCACACGGCTGAACATGGTCTGTGACATCCCACCAGCAGACGCACAGTGTGTTGAAAGGTACCGGTGGCAAAGAAGTGTAGGGCTGCCATCACCTTCACCTTGGGGGTCAGCGCTGTAGGGTATGGCCGGCCAGGTTCCAAATGTGGGGCCAACCGCACCGCCAATTCCTCAATCAGCGGCCTGTTGAAGCGGTACCATCGGATGCAGTCCCGTTCAACCATGGTTGCAAGGTCAGGGAATGGTCTATGGACAGCTGGTGCCCTGCAGTGCATAGGTGAAGAAAGAAAGATTGTCAGTCACCCCACATATGTGGCATAGACCATACTCAATATCACATGATACATTATTACGAGACACAAGTACCTGATGTGTGTGCCGTTCTGTAAGGACATGTATGGCACCTACATGGCCAACATCTAACATCACAGTTCAACATGTGTTGACAACAAGTTCCAGGTTGTGCTATGGGATATCATTAGGCTGTGTCACAGTACCCATGTACTGCTGTCACGTTCCAAACACACACCACAGTGACATGTGAGGACAGATGTGCCCCAGGCATCACAGCTCATTGACAGGTAGATTCCCAGGGACCCTGTATTGCCACATGGACACTTTCATGATATGGCGTATCATGAATACACCACAGCAAAACAACCATGACCCCCACAGGTAGTGGTCCCTGTTGCCTCTGCAGGACAGACATGGACGTCTGTGACACACACACACGCACAACATCAAAGTCCATGCACAAACAACGTGGATATGGAGACTGTCTCCCATTGTGCACATGGAATCAGAGACATTGTAAACACAACATGCACACAGACTGTGGAGGGCCATCACTATTGTGGCAATGGGTCACCCTGTGACGTACATACCATCCCACATGGGTCTCAGGGGGTATGTGACATGACATACACATACACAACCTGGAAATGTGACCATGCCACATGCTCTGAAATGAACAGTTGCACATCACAGTGGTCATGTGCACAACACACAAAGGAATCTGTCCCCATGAACACATGCACAGCCTGGGAGTGGCTGCCCCCAAGTGCCACCCAAAAAACCACATGTTGACCCCCATACACAGAAAAGGTAATGCAGCCTTACATGCCTTAGGATACAGTGTGGCCAGGCTGTGGTGTTGTAGGTGTGCCCCTGAGTCCCTGGAAAGTAAATGTGACTGGCATACGTTCACCTGTGACAGGCATGGTGACATATGCGAGTGACTTGTACAGGGACGCGTTGTACAGCAATTGTCCGATCGGTGCGCATGCATTGGACATTGCATTTGATGTGAACGGGTACGCGTTGTTTTTTGAAATACGCGTTGTACAGCAATGGACCGATCGGTGCGCATGCATTGGCCATTGCATTTGATGTGAACGGGTACGCGTTTTTTTTTTAAATACGCGTTGTACAGCAATGGACCGATCGGTGCGCATGCATTGGACATTGCATTTGATGTGAACGGGTACGCGTTGTTTTTTGAAATACGCGTTGTACAGCAATGGACCGATCGGTGCGCATGCATTGGCCATTGCATATGATGTGAGCGGGTACGCGTTGTACAGCAATGGTCCGATCGGTGCGCACGCATTGGCCATTGCATATGATGTGGGCGGGTACACGTTGTACAGCAATGGTCCGATCGGTGCGCATGCATTGGACATTGCATTTGATGTGAACGGGTACGCGTTGTTTTTTGAAATACGCGTTGTACAGCAATGGACCGATCGGTGCGCATGCATTGGCCATTGCATATGATGTGAGCGGGTACGCGTTGTACAGCAATGGTCCGCTCGGTGCGCACGCATTGGCCATTGCATATGATGTGAGCGGATACGCGTTGTACAGCAATGGACCGATCGGTGCGCACGCATTGGCCATTGCATATGATGTGAGCGGGTACGCATTGTACAGCAATGGTCCGATCGGTGCGCACGCATTGGCCATTGCATATGATGTGAGCGGGTACGCGTTGTACAGCAATGGTCCGATCGGTGCGCACGCATTGGCCATTGCATATGATGTGAGCGGGTACGCGTTGTACAGCAATGGACCGATCGGTGCGCACGCATTGGCCATTGCATATGATGTGAGCGGGTACGTGTTGTACAGCAATGGACCGATCGGTGCGCACGCATTGGCCATTGCATATGATGTGAGCGGGTACGCGTTGTACAGCAATGGACCGATCAGTGCGCACGCATTGGCCATTGCATATGATGTGAGCGGGTACGCGTTGTACAGCAATGGACCGATCGGTGCGCATGCATTGGACATTGCATTTGATGTGAACGGGTACGCGTTGTTTTTGAAATACGCGTTGTACAGCAATGGTCCGATCGGTGCGCACGCATTGGCTAGGGCCTGGCATGGCAACTGACGCGTTTCGAAGCTTTAACGAGTCTGATGCAGTGAATTCAGTTGGCCAGCCACAACAATGTTGCAAATTCATGGGTGTCATGAAGTTTAACTTTTGAAGGATGCTGTGGGCGTGTATAAGTGGTGCAATTCCATGGATTGGCCAGATTCAGAAGATACAAACGACTTGGACCTATCACTTTGGACACATGGGACAGTATCTGCCTCTGCAGCACACATATAATGCTGGCTGTTCCCCTGAGAGCTCACTTGCCTGCACTACATGCTCCAGGACGACATCTGCCACCAACACTGCTGCTGTCTCTGCATCCTCTGGCTACTGCAATGGCACGTACTGTGGAGAGAGCCCCAGCCTTCAGCGCTGAGGAGAACCAGGCCCTGCTGGAAAGCCTCCTTCCACAGTACAGCAAGCTGTATGGGAAACCGGGGGAGCAGGTGAGTGTGCTGTCCACTGTCTTACTAAATGTGCATGTTGTCTGACTAGCAAGACTTCCAGTGTGCACACCACTGGCTAGCATGCTCACTGAGTAGTTCTCACCCCCAAAGTGTGTAGTTACATGCACTGAACAGGTATAGTGCAGTAACAGTGCATTCCAACAAGGTTTTACTTCCCAGGCAATGATACCATTTAGTAACTGCTGGTAAACTGTTCATAGCCATAGTTGCACTGCCTGTGTACATCATATGCCCCTGTGATTGAGACATGTATATCCAACTGTGTGATGCACGGATATGCTGCATGTGTAGTAATGGCCTTTTTCACTTTGTCATCCTCACAGGTTGATGCCCATGAGAAGCAGGAGATCTGGCTGACCATCGTCCGGGCAGTACGATCCGTGGGGGACTACAAGCGCCGGATCCGCAACTGCCAGAAGAGGTGGCAGGACCTTCGGGGCTGGACCCGGAGGATTGCAAGGGTCCAGCTGAAGCTGTCGCCTCCACGCACGAGAGGGGCGGACACCGGACCCTGACCCCCACATGCTCCGGATCCTGGCGGTGGTCTTCCCTGACCTGGATGGGCAGCTGAAGGCCAGACAGCAGCAAGGAGGGGGTGAGTCCATGACTGCACTGTGAACTTTGTCTGACATGCTATGTGCCCTCCTCTGGCCTGGTTAAACCTCCACAGTACATCAGTCTTGTGGTCCAGGACCCATGTCCCTCAATTGTGACATGCCCACTCCTCATCTGATACCCAGGTGTGGCCCTTACAGTATGGAAATTGTGTCACTTGGGTACAGTGTCCTTGCATTTTGCTTAGCTCAGGGTGGGGGACAACATTTGTTACCGTACCTTTGTGGTGGGCTTCATGGGTGGGTCAATTGCTTACACAATGCCTGAGTTCTGACATGTAATCTGCGTGTAACTTTGATATGTGTTCCAATTGCTGATCTGACTCACCACATTTGCCTGGGGTATTTGGCACACCCCCATGCTGTGGGTGGGAACAATGTTTGGGCCTCAGGAGTATGTATATCAAGTGTGTCACACATGCTTAGCCACATGCCTACTGTCCAGGGCTCATCCCTCTTTCACGTGGAGCAGGACAGTCATGCCTACTCCAGGGCATACAATACACTCTGTACTCCCACTCCTGTGTATCAGCTGACACGTTGTGCTCAGTGAAATGTTCCCTCAGGTGTCTGCCTCTGTGTCATTGTGCTGTGGCTTTGTTGTCAGGACTACTGGGGTGCTTATCGGTTAGGGCTCAGCATGCCATCTGAGATGTGACCATGAGAGACGATACTTGGGTGACATATAGGTGTTTGATCACTTGACTGTGCAGACTGGTGCATGCGACTGAGAAGTTCAGGCAGATGTTTTTCATTCACAGCAGACTGTGAGGTGCTCAGATTCAGAAAGTTGTGTTTCATGTCTCCCATATGTCCAATTGGTATGATGTGGACAAATAAGAGTTCAGATGATGTGGTGTGTGGGGGATGGACATGTGCACTTGTCAGCTACAGAACTTGCATTCCCCATGACCTAGGATTGTGACACAGTGCAGACTGTTGTTGGCTGGCTGCCCTGCCCATGTGACTGGAGACAGTGATGTATGACTTTGCAGGCATGCATGTGCCATGGCATTAAACTTCCTAAGAGTGATCCTGCAGGGGAGTGACATGTGCAACATGCACCCCATTGTGGCATTGACTATGAGGACATGGGTGCATCATGGTATCTGGTGCTGGTATGCATCACATGCATTTCAAATTAGACTCTGGCCATCCCTTTATCCGGACACCTGTACTGACTCAGTGGCAAGAGATGTGATGTGTGCATGTTCACATACTTCACCGTGTTCCCTGCAATGTCCAACAACTGGGTAGGTGGTGCATGTGTCCACACTGGGGTATTACCATCTGACAGGCACCAGACAGATGGTTGCAAGCTGTTTGAGGGTAAATGGGTGGTCACACCCTTCTGCTTACCGGCTCATGAGAGCACGACCCGCACTCTGCTCGTTCACTTGAAAAGAAGGAACAACGGTGTGAAATACAGTGGCACTTTGTTAAGCAATTCAGTAACACCGAGAACTGTTCATTTAATGCTGCTCGTCAACACATGAGCAGGATGAAAATGAAAGCATCAACAATATTGCAAATCATATTTTAAGTGAAGCACAAAGACCTATGTAACTATCTATCAGTGAGCTACAGCCTATGGGGCAAGTCTTAAAAGAGGGATCATGAATAGGCAAGCGCCTAGAAGGCAAATCTTAAATAAGAGAGCAAGAACCATCCAAGGCTACACAGTTTAAGCTAGGATAAATGCAATGAATTGGGTGTGGATGAGCTAAATTAGAGAGGCTGACAAAGCCAGAAGGCTAGCAATCAGAAAAGAGCATACCTTGAGAGTAGAAGTTCTAAGCCCAAGATCAGGAGAACGGCCGACCTAGAACCCTCCCCATGCAATGCACTGGTATGAAGAGTTCAGGGCGTGGACATGGGTGCAAACCTTTTATATGGCTTAATGCAGAACTCCTACCCACAGTTGACGTGGGCCCTGACGTGGGTCCTTGACCACATGCTTACAGTAACTGTGGAAAGTTTTTTGAAGAACAGAGAAGTGGTATCATGGTGAAAACAGGGGCTTTTAGCAGGTGGTCGGTGCTCTTGACCGCAAACATAAGAAAAAGATAACATTTACCGTAAGATGCTCAGAAATTAAGATTTTATATATTATTTTTCTGTCACGTAGCCGCCTTTTCGGTTTTAGTTGAGCAAGCGTGGAAAGTTTCATAAGTTAAAATATTGCAAACATTGCTTGTGAAAGAGCAAGATGTACCAGCAGAGTGTCACGTACGTGTGGGCTAACCTTATTCTTGTGACTGTGGAAATTTACAAGGGGGGGGCTGGTGCCACGGTGGATGGCACAGGTCCCTGCTGTCAGGTCAGAAGGGCCTACAAGATTTGTTGTATTAAAAAATGATAGCAAGAGGCAGTGGCCTCTTGGGCCTACATGTGTGTGTGCATCTAAGGAGGTGGGTTTGGGCCTAAGTGTATGTATCTAAGGGGGTGTGGACCACTGTGACAGGTACTAAAAGGCTAAAAGAAAAATGGACAGCTTAGGTCATCTATCAGGGCCTGACTGGTGGGGCCTATATGGGAGTGCCATGTTTCATGGGCAGAGCAGAAAGGTACATAGGTCTGTGTTATATGGTAGAACAGAACCATACTTCAAAGGCCAGGAGGGGTGTGAGTGCCATGGTTGACCATCAGACTGACAATTGGCTTCTCCTAATCTGTGTGAGCACTTTTGACAATGTTCAACTAAGGATGCCAGGGCTTGCTCTGTAATGTGCTGTACTTACTGTGGTTTGTGCGGTCAGTGCAGGTGACTGATGTTTGTCTGTTTCCCTAATTGTTTGCAGATACATCCACGGCCACAGGAGGGGACAGCTCCACGGACCAGGAGGAGCTGCAGAGCCAGACTGGGTCAGCAGCCGATGAGTGGTCGGAGGGACCCAGTGGCACGGAGGGCGAGGGGAGCCACACCGAGGAGTCCTCAGCACCATCCACCTCAGCTGAGGACCACAGCAGCTCGGAGGATGACTCCCTTGTGGAGGCGGGTGTCAGCAGCCACCACACCCCAGCTAGTCTGGCTGGCCCCGCCACCACCACCACAACCACCACCGCCCTCCCATCGGCTCCCATTCCAGAGGTCCGTGGAGGCTCCCGTGTTCGGGAGCGTGTCTCCTTCGTGCCAGGCACCGCACCCCCTGCCCCTGTGTCCCCTGCTGCCCTGAGTGAGGAGTCTGTGTACTTACTTCGCCAGCTCCATGTAGGGCAGACAGCAATGCTGAGTGTCCTCCATGCACACACCACTCTGTTGACACAGCTGGTGTCGTTCATGGAGGGCATCTCATCTGGCATGTCTGCCCTACAAAGGAGCAATAAGTCCATGGACTCCTCCCTGATGGCAGCAGTGTCCCTCCTCCAACAGTCCCTCAACCCTCCTACCTCTGCCCCATCCACACTTCCTGGCACCCTACCTGTCCCAAGCACATGCACACCTGCACAATCACCCAAACACACAGACACAAGCAGCACAGAAACACCCAAAACAAAGGCAAAACGTGTACGCAAGCATCCTCAGGGGACTGATACCACACCCACAGGGGATGGGGAACAGACACACACACAGGCATCCACAGTCACTCCGCAGTCCTCCAAATCCTGTCCCTCCAAGACCCCTTCCCTTGCCTAACCTGCAACCCCACCTAAACAGCAGCTCTTCCTCTGTGACCTCGGCCTCTTCCCCTCCGATCCAGCTGATCCAGCATAAAAGGGGAAGAGGAAGTCCACCCACACAGAGGGGAGTGCCCCTCACCCCCGGACACCCTCCCCCAGGCACAGACAAACTAAGGCCCCCACACACATGTCCCCCCGGTCCCGGAAGAGCAAGACCCCGCCACCGCCCTGCAGCTCAACCACACAGTCTCCTTCCTCCATCCCTCAGGCCCCCACAACACAGGTTCCCCCACCCCACCCTGCCCCAGGTTCCCCCACCCACAGATACACCATCCCCAAAATGATCCGGCCTTCTCCCCTACCACTTGCTCTTCCAGCCTCACACCCCCCGCTGCACATGGTTGTGCCACTGGTGTGGAGACCGTGTCCTCCCCTCTGTCCTGCCCACCTTACCTGAACCCCATTCTACTCCCCTGGAGATAGGCACTGCAGTGGAGTCCACTACCACCCCATCTGACTTGGGCACTGCAGTGGGGAACCTGTCCACTCCATCTGGCCAGACCACTGCAGTCGTGCCAGCACCCACACCATCTGACTCATGCCCCCCAGTTGTGCCGGCACACACCATGTCAGACACCTCCACTGCAGTTGTCAGTGACTCTCCAGCACCAGCCACCCCTTCCCTGCCTCCATCTGGTGAGCCCTGATCCTGTCCCTGCGGTGCCTGGCCTCCCCCCCCGTATGCCCCTCCGAGGGGAATGTCCCTGGTCCGTAGCAGTGCAGGCAAGCAAAGGGTGACATCTGCCACTGTCACCCTGTTCGGACTTTACTGTTGGACTGACCATTGGCCTTTGTCTTTTTCTGGACTTTCTATTACACACACATATGCTGAATAAAGCTCCTTTCTGTTCTCTGGTGGTTTTGCTTCAGATGTACATGATGTTGATGATGCTAACCATGCCCTTGCTGCAGTGATGGTGATTTTTGATATCATGAAAATGAAGCGTTACTGTGCAGGACCCCATGTGGTCCAGGGGGAGTGTGTCCTATCCTGGTGTGTAGCCATGTCATCCTTTGCACCAATATGAGGGTGTCATGTTTTCTATATTTGCCAATGGGATTTCCTACATTTATTTGCAATATCACATCTGTGGCTTACACCCCTGCACATCAGTTGTGCTTGCCATTGTTCAATTTGTCTATTTCCCTGACCGTGTGACCATCTCCACTGGACATGCAAGTTTGAGCATCAATGGGGAAGGACTCATCTGTGTTATCAGTGCAACTTGCTATACATGTGTGTTGGATCTGTGCAGATGATTTCGGTGACACTCCCATGAACAGGCTGATGTGACGAGAGCCTTCATTTTGTGCTAATTGTTGACTGAGTGACCAAGTGTTCTGCTGACATGATAGAGCCCTGCAGAGACAACGTATGGCACAGCTTTCCTTACACAGGAGTGGAGTCCCCTCATGGCAGTGTGTAATTCCGTGACATTGCCTGAGCCCAAGGTGTGTGTTGTGTGAGCATGTCTGTGTGTGTTCACTTCCATTTTGCTACGCAGGCTGGGATCCCTAGTGATGTTCCTGTTTGTGATGCTTGCTGAGTTGACCTATGTTCCCCCAAATCTTCGCCCTGGGTTCTCTGGGATGTGGGTGCATGGCACATTACTGTTCATCAGGGTGTCATCCATAGGTGTGTTTGCTGTCAGGGCTGAGTTTGTGGGCAAACGCATATGAGACACAGTCAGGATTCCCCTTGGCACTTGTTGGTTACACAAGTCATGTAATTTACAGTTTGTGTTAGCTTTCAGTGATTGTGACACGTTGTGTGTGTGACTGCTGCCACTCCTCAGGGTCAGAGCTGCAATGTTGGAAGTTGTCTATGTGTGTTCTTTGTGGGTGTCCTTGACTTCTTCATTGGTATGTGATTGTGTCCGGGATCCCATTGATTGTGGTGGATTTCACGTCATGCCCATGTACGGCGTACTGTGCAGTGTGTCAGACATTCACAAGTCTTGTTGACTGGCCATGTGTGATGGGTTTCTGCACCTTAGTTCCCACCACCACCCCTGGGATTGTCATGGGTGCATGTGCAATGTCACCAGTCCATGTGAGCTTCACTGCTGCACATTGGTGGAGATCAAGGTGTGTGGTGTTGAGTGTGTGCAAATGAGAGTTGTTGCACGGCTAGACCCCTACCTCCATGTTGGCCTTGGCTGACAGGCCGTGCTGATTGATTTGTGCTTGTGTGGGTGTGATGGTAGTTTGTTGCTCAGGACACATGACTGTGGTTCACAGTGTGAACGACATCTAGCTTTCTAATCACAGTGGGATTATCATGCAGGCCAGGGTCACCACAATGTGGGGTCCCTGGGGGTAGTGCTGTGGTGGGTCTGTCTCTTGCTGTGTTATTTGCTGTTCCTACAAGCTTGTGTGACATGTGTAATTTGGGCTCCCTCTCATCTAACAATGCCTGATTGCCCACATAGGGGAATCCGATCCATGAGTTACTTTTGTGTGGCACTGTATTGACATCTGTGTAATAGGGATTCAGGCCTCCTCATGTGTTGTGTGGTTGCCTGGGGACACTGGCACACCCCCCCCCCATCACCTGTTGTGTTTGATATGCAGTGTGAGGCTGCCTGTTTGTGTTTGTGCATCTGCACCCCTGCATTGGCTTATCTTTAGTGTGCCATTGGCTGTATGTTGTTTGGTGGCTTTCCCCTGCTGTCCCTGGGACTCCTAGGTCATCAGTCAGCACAATGATCATGGTTTGTATGTCCCATTGCTGCCATGGTATGGTATTTGTTCACCTGACATCTACAGTCTCCACAGGATATCTACATTTGTGTGTCCATTGGTGCAGATATGTGGGGCTGCATTATGATGGTCACTTCTGTCATTGTGTTATTGACGAATGTTGACAATGTCAGCCCCCATGGGTGATGTTTGTCTGCACATGGCCAAAGGTATATCTTATTTGCACTGCACTGTTTGCCTCACCCAATGTATGTTGCTATGGGACACAAGCACTACTATGACACAGATGTGTTTGTTGTTCTGTGACCAGGAATCATCCATGCTGTTTGGCATTTGCAGCTTTTCCCATGACAACACTTACATTTTGGTCACTGTGATGATGGGGTTTTAGACCCCATTGCCACAATGTTCAAAATGTGCTTCAGCTATGGACCCCACACTTACCTTTTGGTCACTGTGGTGATGGGGGTTTAGACCCCATTGCCACAATGTTCAAAATGTGCCTCAGGTATGGACCCCACACTTACCTTTTGGTCACTGTGGTGATGGGGGTTTAGACCCCATTGCCACAATGTTTAAAATGTGCCTCAGGTATGGACCCCACACTTACATTTTGGTCACTGTGATGATGGGGGTTTAGACCCCATTGCCACAATGTTCAAAATGTGCCTCAGGTATGGACCCCACACTTACCTTTTGGTCACTGTGGTGATGGGGGGGTTTAGACCCCATTGCCACAATGTTCAATTGGGCTTCAGCTATGGACCCCACACTTACCTTTTGGGCACTGTGATGATGGGGTGTTATACCCCATTCCCACAGTGGTCATGGTCTGCTTGCATTGTGGAGGCCACACACATTTATGTGTGACACATGTGATAGGGGGTCACATTGTATGCTCAATGTCATGTTCAGTGTTGTAGGCATTTGACACAGACTACACACGCTTGTCATGGTGTTGGTGGGATGTATTTTTCAGACATTCCTTATGTTGGAGTATGCTGGTTGTGTCATACATTACCCGTCCTATGTGTAGGGGTGGTATGGGTGGTAGGCATCCATCCCCCTATGAGTGGGGATAGTAGTAGTTACAGGCATCCAGGCCCCCATGAGTAGGGGTGGTGGTAGTGGTAGGCATCCATCCCCCTGTGAGTGGGGATGGTAGTAGTGACAGGCATCCAGGCCCCCATGAGTAGGGGAGGTGTTAGTGGTAGGGATCCATCCCCCTATGAGTGGGGATGGTAGTAGTGGCAGGCATCCAGGCCCCCATGAGTAGGGGTGGTGGTAGTGGTAGGCATCCATCCCCCTATGAGTGGGGATGGTAGTGGTGACAGGCATCCATGCCCCCCTGAGTAGGGGTGGTGGTAGTGGTAGGCATCCAGGCCCCCCTGCGTAGGGGTGGTGGTAGTGGTAGGCATCCATCCCCCTATGAGTGGGGATGGTAGTAGTGACAGGCATCCAGGCCCCAATGAGTAGGGGTGGTGGTAGTGGTAGGCATCCAGGCCCCCTGAGTAGGGGTGGTGGTAGTGGTAGGCATCCATCCCCCTATGAGTGGGGATGGTAGTAGTGACAGGCATCCAGGCCCCCATGAGTAGGGGTGGTGGTAGTGGTAGGCATCCAGGCCCCCTGAGAAGGGGTGGTGGTAGTGGTAGGCATCCATCCCCCTATGAGTGGGGACGGTAGTAGTGACAGGCATCCAGGCCCCCATGAGTAGGGGTGGTGGTAGTGGTAGGCATCCATCCCCATATGAGTGGGGATGGTAGTAGTGACAGGCATCCAGGCCCCCATCAGTAGGGGTGGTGTTAGTGGAAGGCATCCATCCCCCTATGAGTGGGGATGGTAGTAGTGACAGGCATCCAGGCCCCCATGAGTAGGGGTGGTGGTAGTGGTAGGCATCCATCCCCCTATGATTGGGGATGGTAGTAGTGACAGGCATCCAGGCCCCCTGAGTAGGGGTGGTGGTAGTGGTTGGCATCCAGGCCCCCTGAGTAGGGGTGGTGGTAGTGGTAGGCATCCATCCCCTATTAGTGGGGATGGTAGTAGTGACAGGTATCCAGGCCCCCATGAGTAGGGGTGGTGGTAGTGGTAGGCATCCAGGCCCCCTGAGTAGGGGTGGTGGTAGTGGTAGGCATCCAGCCCCCTATGAGTGGGGATGGTTGTAGTGACAGGCATCCAGGCCCCCATGAGTAGGGGTGGTGGTAGTGGTAGGCATCCAGGCCCCCCTGAGAAGGGGTGGTGGTAGTGGTAGGCATCCATCCCCCTATTAGTGGGGATGGTAGTAGTGACAGGTATCCAGGCCCCCATGAGTAGGGGTGGTGGTAGTGGTAGGCATCCAGGCCCCCCTGAGTAGGGGTGGTGGTAGTGGTAGGCATCCAGCCCCCTATGAGTGGGGATGGTAGTAGTGACAGGCATCCATGCCCCCATGAGTAGGGGTGGTGGTAGTGGTAGGCATCCATCCCCCTATGAGTGGGGATGGTAGTAGTGACAGGCATCCAGGCCCCCATGAGTAGGGGTGGTGGTAGTGGTAGGCATCCATCCCCCTATGAGTGGGGATGGTAGTAGTGACAGGCATCCAGGCCCCCATGAGTAGGGGTGGTTGTAGTGGTAGGCATCCAGGCCCCCTGAGTAGGGGTGGTGGTAGTGGTAGGCATCCATCCCCTATGTGTGGGGATGGTAGTAGTGACAGGCATCCAGGCCCCCATGAGTAGGGGTGGTGGTAGTGGTAGGCATCCAGGCCCCCTGAGTAGGGGTGGTGGTAGTGGTAGGCATCCATCCCCCTATGAGTGGGGATGGTAGTAGTGACAGACATCCAGGCCCCCATGAGTAGGGGTGGTGGTAGTGGTAGGCCTCCGTCCCCCTATGAGTGGGGATGGTAGTAGTGACAGGCATCCAGGCCCCCATGAGTAGGGGTGGTGGTAGTGGTAGGCATCCGTCCCCCTATGAGTGGGGATGGTAGTAGTGACAGGCATCCAGGCCCCCATGAGTAGGGGTGGTGGTAGTGGTAGGCATCCAGGCCCCCCTGAGTAGGGGTGGTGGTAGTGGTAGGCATCCATCCCCCTATGAGTGGGGATGGTAGTAGTGACAGGCATCCAGTCCCCCATGAGTAGGGGTGGTGGTAGTGGTAGGCATCCATCCCCCTATGAGTGGGGATGGTAGTAGTGACAGGCATCCAGGCCCACATGAGTAGGGGTGGTGGTAGTGGTAGGCATCCATCCCCCTATGAGTGGGGATGGTAGTAGTGACACGCATCCAGGCCTCCCTAAGTAGGGGTGGTGGTAGTGGTAGGCATCCATCCCCCTATGAGTGGAGATGGTAGTAGTGACAGGCATCCAGACCCCCCTGAGTAGGGGTGGTGGTAGTGGTAGGCATCCAGGCCCTCCTGAGTAGGGGTGGTGGTAGTGGTAGGCATCCATCCCCCTATGGGTGTGTATGGCATTGGTGGTAGCCATCCCGCCCCTATGGTTCTGCTGTTGCTAGTGTACGTCATTTCTGCATCCCTATGTGTGTGTGACATATGTTGGGTACGTGTCGTTTCTTTGTGCAGTGGGTGTTTGACTTACCGTCTGCGCCGTACGCGTCCGTACCTGTTCCGGTAAAAGATGTAGAGTATTGGTAGGACCTGCGCGATGGGATTCATGGTTTGTTCGTCTTGTTCGGCTTTCTCGTGGCTTCGACTCGTACTCGTCTCTGGCTTGTTCGTCTCGTCGCCGTGGATCGTCTTGTGGCGCGAATCGGAGCTTATGTGCAGCTCTCCCGGATGCTCTGACGTGCCGGACGTAGCGAAGGGTTCGGCGCGTACAGAGTGCGCATCGTACTAGTCCGGCCGGAAGGTGCTGTGTATTTGGTTCCGTGCGACTCGATTCGGCGTTTATGGATCCGGCTCGGGCGGGGAACAGGAGCTGAAATGGGTAAGTACGGCTCGCTCGGAATCTGGGCTGTTATGCGCATCGTACTTGCTCGTTGGGACGACTGTTCGAATCGGTCGGGAAACACGCATTCGGCTGGGTTTTTTCCGGACGAATAGTGTTAGGTGCGCTTCCGGCCCGAATCTGAATCGGCCCCTTAATATCCACCCTTTCATTTACAGTATGAATAAATATATATACTTAAAACTATATATATGAAATTACTCGAAATTTTCTTTCTACATTTAAAAATAAAAAATTTAAATAATAAAAAAATGAAAAATCCTTTATTATTATTAGTATTTTTACAAATTTGAAATATAAATATGTTTTTATATATTAAACTATTTCATTATTAATTAGATAAATATTAAATAATTATAATAATTACAAAACATTTCCAAATATAATTTAAATATTATAAAAATAAAATATGTATCTACATTTATATTAAGATTTATATACATTTCTCTTTAAAATTTAAATTAATATATTTTGACTTCTAACAAATATATCTTCATATATTTTATAATTAAATTTGTAACATCCAAATATTAAATTAATTAATTTCGAGAATATTCAATATTTAATGATTTTTATAATAAAAAATTATCATTTATAATTTAAAAACATAATTTCGCAAAAATTATAAGTTCTAATTTCAAATTAAATTTTTTCTAAATTTAAAATATTAATATTAAAATTGTGACACAACATTTTTAAATTACTACCCACCCTTATCCCCTATAAACCCAACATCCCGCTCCTAAAATATATACAAATTTAATACATTTAATACATTTTAAATAACATTTTTAAATTACTACCCACCCTTATCCCCTATAAACCCAACATTTCATAAATTAGTATGAAAATTTAAAAAAAAGATTATTTCACATTTATTATTTCCATACAAACATTATAAATTTGAAAAAATAACATAAAATAACTATTAAAACACTAAATAAAAAGTTACATCATAAATAGAAAATCGATATTATTTACATCGATATTATTTACATCTATATTTTTAACATCGATATTTAACACTCTCGATATTTTTACACAACTAACAAATTGATATTTCTAACATCGATATTACTTACATCGATATTTAACATTAACGATATTCTTACCTCGATATTTATGTATGTCGATATTTTCCCGTCGATATTCTTGCTCTGCCCTCATGCAATGCAGGACTTGATGCTAATACCTTGCACGGTGTGTAGTGCAGCCATCATGCAATTACTGGCTTTTGATTAGCTATTCAAGGTACATTTATCACTGATAGAAAAGTATCCCAAGTCTTTTAAACATAGTGTACAGGGACTGTGTATACTTAGCAATTATTTGCAGAAGATAGCTAACTGTGGAGTAAACTAGGTCCATTTCAGCTGGGCAATAACTATTAAAGAACCATGAGGAACGGTTGTTTAAACCTTGCGAATAGAGTAATTGGACAAGTGAACGTGAAAGCAAATGAGAAAGGGGCAGGCCTGGTCACACTTGAAACAAAAATACAGTAATGGAAATATTCTTTCTGCATGTGTCCAAAAACCATCGCATCCAAAAGCTGAACCAGAACTGTACCAGAAACCATTTATAACTGGTCAACTGGAATTCACACATAAATGTGATTTTTAGAAACTTTTTCCTATTCTGTTACAGCTCAATATTTCCAACGATAGATCAACCAGAAAACCCAATATGTAAATGTTTCCTTATTTTGGTATAGGGCACCAAATCACTTTATGTAAACATACTTGTACTTTTTTCCCACCCTAAATAAGTAGCAAATACATTGTAACCTAACCAGACTTTTTGATGCTTCCAAAAATGTAGGAAACGGCAGCAGAGAAGCACTGTTGTGTGTGGTGTGTGAGCATTAGGCATTTTGTGACATATTTGTGGGTCTGGAAATTTTCACTTGTCACAGATCACAAACCCCTAATATTTCTGTTGTCTGAGAAAAATTTGAATAAGGCTAGTCCTAGATTGATAAGACTATCAATGGCTGCATCAAAGAAATGTGAGCGATGAATATAAGCCTTATTTTAAGATCAAGGATGAATTGTCCATAGAGGGTGAGTTGGTGATTCGTGAGAGTCTTTGATTCCCCTGGTCACCCTTAGAGCTTGTTTGGTAAGAATGGCTCATCAGGGCCACGTTGGCTTGACAGGTACAAAGTAAAGGGTACTCTGTTTTTACGGGTGGCCTGGTATGGACAACAAAATTGACTTGATTGTAGGTAAATGCAGTGGTTGTAGCCAGGCTGACAAATCCTTGTGGGTTTCCAAAACTCCCTTATTCCCAATCAAATTTTCTAGTGGTCCCAAGGAAAAGCTGGACGATCTTTGTGTGACCCATGTACGACCTGCCAGCAAACATGAGATATGCCTTGGTGGCTGTTGACTACTTCTCTAAATGGGTGGAGTGCAAGTTCATGAGGGAATCCAACACCTTGGCTGTCATTGAGTTCCTCTATTCCCTATTCAGAAGAGAAGGTTTTCCCCAAACATTGGTTACTGACAATGGTGTGCAATTTAAGTCAAGTACTATGCACAAGCTTGTCAGTTGCCATTGTATCAAACATTTTTCTGTTGCCCTTTACAGCCCACAAGGGAATCATATGGTGGAAAGGGTCAGCAGAATGTTGAAGGAAAGCATCCAAGTGGTTTTGACTTCGGGGGAGGAGGTGCTGAAGTCAGTTCAGGATAGGTTATGGAACTACATGAACATGGCAGACTCTTCCACGGGGGTCTCCCTTTTTGTTTTATTAAGAGGCAGGCACTCCTCTTGTGATTTGTCTCCAGTATGGGTTTTTAGATAAGACCAATGCTAGTAAGAAAGTACCTGTTATGAAGGAGGTGTGTTGTAAGGTGGAGGAAAGCCAAAGTAAGAGCAAAGAGAGACATGATGCTTTAAACAAAGTGAACAATGTATTATTTCAAGTGGACGATGTGGTGAAAACCAAGAGGCCACATGGACAGAAAAGGAATAGTTCCAAATTCTTCCCAGCCACGCGTGTGGTGAAGGTATCTAATCATGCTATACTGGTAGGAAATTGGGAAGTGGCGAAGCAAGAGAAACGCTGCATTGGTCAAAAAGAGTTATAGTGTATATGCAGAAGAGGTTCCTTCTGTGAACACAAAAGTGGGGAGTGGATGGTGGCTAGGCAATAAGCATGGAAGGGCTGATGAGACTGAGACGCGGACAACCATTTCAGGTTCAAGTAACCAGGGTGGTGTCGATTAAGATGCCATCCTTAATGAAGTGTCGGATCCCAATGTATGTGCTGGTGCCTCAGGGAAGTTCTCCAATATCATTCAAGGAGGATACCACCAATTCTACGATCCTCACCAGGGGGGAAGGTAGAAGGAATACCAAACACTCCAGGTACATATGGGACTACATCCCAGCTTGATAGGTTTCGTTCAGGATGTTATGTTTTTATGGTGTACAGTTAGGCAGTCACAATGTTATGTTGATCACATATGTTGCATGTATTCTAGTTTTTTTTAGCTATACAGCTTTTTATCATACTTTGTTTCATGTGTTACTTGCATTCAAGTTGACTTTGTGTTTCTTATTTTTGATTAATTTCTTTCATTTTATTTATTTAACCCTTTTCCATTTTACCCTTTGTTTTTTGTGAGGGGAAGATGGTGTTATGTTTAGTTTGGGTTCTTTTTTGGAACTCTTCATGTGGCACATTTGTCCCATCATTCTGGCAGTAAGTCACTGGCTCTTGGCAGTTTGTGAGAGCCGGGACGAAAGGCAGGAGTGGCTGTGTGCTGTCCGTTTCCATTAAAGACACTTACAGCTTTTCCATTTGTATTGTGTTGTTCTTCATAACAAGGGATCAATGCCTTGTGTCAGAGGCGAGGGGCCGCAGCCGAGAACAGCCAGGGCTCTGTCCAAGTCAGCAGCACTAAATTCACACACAACCATGAGAGCACCTCGATCATTGGCTCCAGTTGTGAATGCCTGATCCTCGCTAGAGCCGGCCTAGCATCATGAAAAGACACTGAGAGAGTTTCCACTCGAGGCTTACAAGCAGCTGTGTTAGCCTGACAAATTATCAAATGCGTTAGTTTAACACTAGATGTGTGGCACTTACAGGGAAGTTTATGTTGGAAAGGATAATTTAAGAATGGCCATATTCGCACTTTAAAGTTCTGCAGCCAATGCAGTATGTGACATAGAATCACTCTGCCTTTTTGGGCTTGCTGCTCTGCCGTGGAATAAAATGCTAGGCTTCTTGGATAATTTCATTTAGATGTCACTAAACATCCTTCCGTAATAGAGCTTAAGTGAACTCGTAGTGTATCGTGTAGCAGAATGGTGGCAACGATTTCTGAAATACTGCTGGCAAAGTGAGAACACAGTGTTGACCTTTTGTTGTGATTTTGCACATTATCCCTAATGTTTTTCTAAACAGAGTCAAAGTTTAAACGCTCTCGAAACCAGTTGTTCTAATGAGTGTTTTCTCTGTGATTAAATCTTACTAAAAGGAGCTGCAAGATACATTGTTTTTAATTAACACCAGCCCATCACCCTGGCCCTGTGCCCACCTCTTTATTTGGATTTTAAACTCCTTTCAAGTGGAAGTTTGTGTTAGTCTGAAATACTCCTCAGGGTGCCAAATGGTCACATCTAAAGCTTACAGTAGATGCCTGTGTTTCAACGTGTGTTTTTTTCATGGTTACAAATGTCCAAAAACAGAAGCGCTAATCGTTGGAGGTTCATAGTATACAACAATTTCCTCCTGCCGTGCAGCAAAAGTAAATACAGTTTTGATTTTCGAATTAAATGATTTCCCCAGAAGAGAATCTGCTGACAGGGCTGTGAGCCGCCTGCACGATCTATGTAGGTAATCACTCACACATCATACAAATTGCAATGGATGTGATTAGAATTTTTACTCGAGCTGAACACGGCAGTGATGGTAATAAGGAATTGGGGAATGTTTAGTTACGGAGTACTTAGCCAAGTTTATTTCAATTCTACCTGGCAATCTGGCAAAGATGGTATGATCTACACTCATTTCACAAAATATGTGAAACCCAAATGTAACGACATCAGAAAAGCGTATATAGGAATGGGCAGTGACACGTGTACATTTTGTGAAAACAATAATGACTTGGAAGACAATTAATTGAAAAATGTAAAGTTTTGAGACATTTATTTGTTGGGTACCAGTACTAAATAAAATCAGCAAAAAACATTGACTTTATTCCCTTAACCTCAAAAGTTAGTCATTTGAGTAGAAGCATCTGCGTATAATACATTACAAATTTCACTATTGATATAACATGAAAATGAATATGCTCTATCTATTGATAATCATTTCACAAATCACCTCATGCTCCCTGGATTATGGTTGAAAACCTGCCACTAGAACATTCAATTAAAAAAATAAAAAATATTTTGAACAAAAAAAGAACACATTCCAAACTCTTCGAAAACGGTACAAGTATTGAAAGAATTTTTGACTGTTGGATTAAGCATTTAATGAAGAAACACGATAGTTTCGCTAGGTAAGGAAGTGCAATACAAACAATCAAAACATCAGTACCAATGACCAATTATGACTTTCCTAATATGTTGCGCAATAATCAAGCCATTTTCTCTTGCTGATCTCACCTAAAGTGAATGTATTATCATCCAAAAACCCCTTAAGTGTGTGTCGGCCATTGGCCGTCACATGCACTACCTCCCTGGTGCGTGGGATGGCCATTGGCTGACACCAGGGAGGCCTTCCCAAAATCCTCCAGTGCAAAGTACCGGAGGTTTCTTTTTAAAAAAGATCCCCATCAGGGAAGCAGAATCGCTTCCTCATCACACTCCGCCCCCCCCCTACCACCCATCTGTGACATCAGCACGCTGCCAGGTGCACTGACATCGCAAACCCCCACCAGCGACAGAGAAGACTCCAGGGACGAGCATGCTCCATCGTTGGTGGGATTTGGGGGTGCCACAATGCCTCCCCAGATGTCAGGGAGGCATTGTTAGAAAGGGGAGAGTCTCTCCTTTCCAACAATGTCTTTCTGCCACTATTTCTGGCTGTGGATCACAGTGTGGCTGCGTTCCATGGCCAGGAAATGCACCTAGACACCAGGGAATACTAATGGGGGGGTCGGCCCTCATGCAAGTGGGCCACCCCCCGTAGGGGCATATATATACTTTTTTTTACAATCAATGTTTTTCCCTTAGGGCGGCGCAATCGCCCCACAGGGGGTGAAATTAAAAAACAAATGCAGAAATACAGGATGAAGCTGACGGGGGTAGGCCCTCTTGGTCACGGGCCAACCCTCTGTGGGGGCCTAATTTATTTTTCATACATGTGTGGTTTCCCTGAGGGCTGAGATTCCGTAAAGAGCGGGGGAGATGCGGAATTGTTTCAGCTTCTGCCCCGCCCCCTCCGACTCATTTGTGACTTCAGCGTGTCACGAAGCACGCTGACATTACAAACCCCCACCGGAGCAGAGAAGCAGGCAGGTAAGCATCCTGCTGCCATGTACAGTGTGGTTTCCACCAGTTAGGATGCCTCCCCATGTTTGTGGGAGGCTGCAATGCCTCTCACAAACCTATTCAAGTTTGGGTATTGTGCTTGTGACGTGATCCATGGAATACCACTAGGTCACCAGGGAACAGTGTTTGGGGGTTCAGCACCTGTGGTTAACGGGACAGCCCCCCCCCCCAGGGCATAATTTTTTTTAAAAATGTGTTTTTCCCCTGGGGGCACAATCGTGCCTCCAGGGGAGGATAAAAATAATAAAAATTAAAAAATGTGATGGCAGTGTGTGTGAACTGGCTTTTAACTAGCAGTGTGCATGGACTAATGCTTGGCTGCCACTGTGTGTCGACTAGTGCTTGCCTGGCTGTGTGTGGACTGACACTTGCCTGGCAGTGTATGTGGACTGGCACTTGGCTGGCAGTGTGCATGGACTGGCAATTCACTGGTGGTGTGTGTTGACTGGCGTTTGGCTGGTGGTGTGTGTGGACTAGCACTTGGCCTGCGGTGTGTGTGGACTGATGCTTGCCTGGCAGTGTGCGTGGATTGGCGTTTGACTGGTGATGTGCATGAATGACACTTAGCAGGCTGTGTGTGTGGACTGATGCTTGGCTGGCTTGGCTGGCTGTGTGCGTGGACTGATGCTTGGCTGGTGGTGTGTGTGGACAGATGCTTGGCTGGCAGTGTGTGTGGACTGATGCTTGGCTAACAGTGTATGTGGACTGATGCTTGGCTGGTGATGTGTGTGGACTGTCGCTTGGCTGGAAGTGTGCATGGACTGATCCCTGGCTTGCAGTATGCGTGGATAGGTGCTTGGCTGGCGGTGTGCATTGACTGGTCTTTGGTTGGTGGAGTCTGTGGACTAGTATTTGACTGGTGGTGTGCGAGGACTGAAGCTTGGCTGGCAGTGTGCGTGGACTGGTGCGTGGCTGGCGGTGTGCGTTGACTGGAGTTTGGCTGGTGGTGTGTGTGGATTAGCACTTGGCTGGCAGTGTGCATGGACTGACAAGTGTCTTGCGGTGTGCATGGACTGGCACCTGGCTGGTGCTGTGCGTGGACTCGGGCTTGGCTGGTGGTGTGCGTGGACTGGTGCTTCACTGGTGGTGTGTGTTGATTAGTGTTTGGCAGGTGTGTGTGGACTAGCATTTGGCTAGCGGTGTGTGTGAAATGGTGCTTGGCTGGCAGTGTGCGTGGACTGACACTTGGTTGGTGATGTGTGCTGACTGGAATTTGGCTGGTGGTGTGTGTGGATTAGTGCTTGGCTGGCAGTGTGCATGGACTGAAGCTTGGCTGGCGGTGTGTTTGGACTGGCAGTGTGTTGTTGGCTGGTAGCCAGTATGTGTACTGACTCGCTTGAGGTGTGTTTGTAAGCGAAGCAAGATGGCGGCCGCTTAGGAGGCAGGTAGCAGCACAATGACCGAAGGGCTGTAACAGCAACTACGAATGCCCTGTGCCCTGCGGTGATACCTGAATAACTAGGAGGCAGAATACATAGAATTGATGCACCCCGGAATTAGAACCCGCCCTTGCCGCTGTTGTGTGTGGGCGAACTGGGTCAGATTAGGGCTGTGCATTTTAAAACAAATCGCAACCGCGCACTCACCCTGAGCGATTCTGTGCAGGCTGGGGGGGTGGCATGTGAGACCATAGCCCCTGCCAGGATAACTTCAGGCGGGGATTCTATTGGGACAGGTGGAACGGGAGGGAGCACTGAGCCCCTGCTTAAGAAGGACCTTGTAATACCCCCGGATCAGAAGAAAATTGCCCCCACAGCAATATGTAATAAACCCACACAACTAAGCAATATTATCAATAGACAGGAAAATAAGAAAGGTACGGATCAGTATACGGGGGTAGCACCATTGGATTGTCAGCAAGGTGAGCAAGGTGAGGAGGAGACTGATAAAGGAAACAAAGGAGACCTCGAGAGATGACCTAGCGACTGCTTTTTCTCAGTCTCAGAGGGGGCTGAATAGTCTGAGGACGGCCTTGGTTCCTCCTCCGAACTTAAAACATTGAGACTGACCCAGAAGGAAGTGATGGAGCTCAAGCCCTAACTTCTCGGAAAATAAGGAGAAAGTCTGCTGCGCAATGTTTGGGTGGCAAAGACCTCAAGTGGGACTATACATCTGTGACCCAACTGGCAGGTTCTCCGCCAGGGGAGACCACAGCCCTAGCCAACCCGGACCCCCCAACCTTAGAGGCTATTTACCAGGCGATTTTGATGCATCGAGAAGAGACACGTCAGGATAGTCGAAAGGCCCAGTCCACTTTGCGCAAGGTGCAGGGGGTGGTCAGGAAACTGACCAAGTCATGCAACACCATCGGAGAACGAATGTCAGACCTCGAGACTAGGATAGTCACAGCAGAGACGGACCTTACAGCAACACAAGTACAGACTGAAGCACACGAAGCCCAGCTAAAGGACATTCAGTGGAAGCTGGAGGATCATGAAAATCGACAGAGGAGAAACAACCTGTGTGTGCTTGGGGTCCCGGAAGGTGTGGAGGGGTCCGATACTCAAACATACATAGTGGAGATGCTAAGGGTTGCTTTTCCCGAACTATCTGAATGGAACTGGTCGCACGAGATACAGCGGGCTCACTGAACCCCCTTTAAGCTAAGATACCCAATAAAAGAGGATGCAAGGCCCCGGGCTATTCTTGTCTATTTTGGGAATTTTTTGCTTTGCCAAGTGGTATCAGGCAAAGCCAGGCCCGAATCGAAAAGGTCCAGTGGTGGGGTGTCCTTCTTCGTGCGTCCCGACTCTTGCCACACTACGGTGGAGAGACGTTGGAGACTGAGACAGATGATCAAGCCCTTTCAGGACAAAAATGTACAAGTTTATCTGATCAATCCAGCACAGCTGAAAGTGATCTGGGAGGGACAGACGCGATTTTTCTCCTCCGAAATCAAGGCAAAAGAATTCCTGGATGGTCTGGATAAATCAAAATGAAAGAGACACAGAACTCTGATGGGGGGCATGATTAATAGGCTTAAATTATCGCCTTTCAGGAGTAAAAAAGACTAAATTATGAATGTTTAGGATCACTAACACGGGGAAACTAGGAAATAATAAAAAATAAAAAAATAAAAATATATATATGTATATAAAAAGGGGGAAGATACAATATATATAAAATGATATATATAAAATGAGTAAAATATAATATAAATATAAGTATTAATGTATATACAATGCAGTAATCTTTTGTAGAAAATATCACAGGGTAGTATATGAATTAGGGCTGGGCGGAAAACTACGCTACGCTCGCATAGTTTGCGCAACTACGTGCTACGCGAATTGCACGTAGCACAGTGCAAAAACGCGTAGCGTAGCATAGCGGGCATTTTTTGCTTGCTCGCGGTCCTCAACGTCAAGTTGGCGACCGCGAGCGAGCAAAATGACATCCCGGCGAGACTTTTTCCTCGTTCGCGATCAACAACATCAAGTTGCCGATCGAGAGCGTGGAAAATAAACCTCCCGGCGAGATT
Organism: Calotriton arnoldi; assembly: GCA_963921515.1. Lineage (NCBI taxonomy): Eukaryota > Metazoa > Chordata > Amphibia > Caudata > Salamandridae > Calotriton > Calotriton arnoldi. The sequence goes on from CAWUFW010001962.1 coordinate 1,482,655, forward strand.
CTCAACACGGGGAGGTCAGGTTTCTCATTGCGAGTGGTCACGTATGCTCGCGATGAGAAACTACCAGTCCGCGTTGAGAAAACTGCAGCTCAAGTACAAATCTACTCGAGTGACAGAAAACGACCGCTTGCACTGTGCAAGATGCCGTTTGCAATGATTGCACAGTGCGGACAAGCATCCGGCACTGTGCAATCATTGCGAACAGCATTTCCTACCGCACTACGCAGTTCGCGTAGTGCTAAACGTAGCTCGCGTAGTGCGAAGTGCACTTCGCGTAGCGCTACTACGCGAACTACGCCCAGGGTTAATGTGAATATTGCCTTAAATATACAGCCCCTGATCAAGTGTGCTGTGCTCATCTGACGCGCAGACCTAGGTCTGAGCGCTTCACAAGGGTGGTGGTGGGGAAGGGAAAGTGGGTGGGGGAGGGGAGGGGAGAAATCAGGGGGATGGGGGAGGACAAAGGTGGGAGGGGGTGGCGGTGGGAATGGGGGAAAAAGTTAAAACAATATATACCCAGAGATGAATTTAAGGTTATTGAAGAAATATTATGCTGTGAATAGCTTAAGGTAATAAAGGCAATGAAGGCATATCAGGCTGGCTCAAACAACAAGTATAAATGGGTAAGATAAATATATGTACAATAAATGTGGGTGGTTTAAATGATCGGAATAAAAGACAAAGAATGGCAGAGTTTGTTAGATTGAATACTTTGGATGTTGTGTGTGTACAAGAAACGCATATCCTCTGGGGGAAAAGGAACCTGATGAGTATGGGAGGGTACAATATGCTGGCCTGTACATCCCAGACCACCAATATTCGGGGAGTTGCAATTTTTGCAAAGGTTGCATCTCTGCTCTTTTGTGCCTTATTTCTGCTTATTTTTCCTTTTTTCTTTATCCCTTATTTCCTCCCTTTACCTTTCCCCGCCGCTGCTGCCCCCGCGGCCCCTCCCCCCGAGCGCGACCGGCTCAATCCAGCTCCCCTCCCCGCTCCTGCCTCCCAGCTGTCCAGCCCTCCCCGACCCCTACTTAATGGCGGCCACTGCGGGGACAGGCGAGCAAGACCACTGACTCATTGTCAGTGAAATTGCTCTCCCACCCTCGCAGCTCCACCATTAAGTGAGGCCTGTCCCTGCCCCTGCACTCTTGAGTGTTGGTGATCGAGGCCCTCCTCCACCCACAGGTTTCCCTGCGCCTCATCCCTGGTGGTCCAGTGGACCTCTGTCTCATTCCTCTCACTCTTCTCTTTCACTCGTTTTCACTCGTTTTTCTACCCTTTTTATCTTTCACCTTTCTGCACTTTTCTGCATCTCTGCTCTTTTGTGCCTTACTTCTGCTCATTTTCCCTTTCCCTCGCTCTGCTCTTTCACTCGTTTTCACTCGTTTTTCTACACTCTTTTATCTTTCACCTTTCTGCACTTTTCTGCATCTCTGCTCTTTTGTGCCTTATTTCTGCTTATTTTCCCTTTTTTCTTTATCCCTTATTTCCTCCCTTTACCTTTCTCCGCCGCTGCTGCCCCCATGGCCCCCCCCAGCGCGACCGGCTCAATCCAGCTCCCCTCCCCGCTCCCGCCTCCCAGCTGTCCAGCCCTCCCCAACCCCTACTTAATGGCGGCCACTGCGGGGTCAGGCGAGCAAGACCACTGACTCATTGTCAGTGAAATTGCTCTCCCACCCTCGCAGCTCCACCATTAAGTGAGGCCTGCCCCTGCACTCTTGAGTGTTGGTGATCGAGGCCCTCCTCCACCCGCAGGTTTCCCTGCGCCTCATCCCTGGTGGTCCAGTGGACCTCTGTCTCCTTCCTCTCACTCTGCTCTTTCACTCGTTTTCACTCGTTTTTCTACCCTCTTTTATCTTTCACCTTTCTGCACTTTTCTGCATCTCTGCTCCTTTGTGCCTTATTTCTGCTTATTTTCCCTTTTTTCTTTATCCCTTATTTCCTCCCTTTACCTTTCCCCGCCGCTGCTGCCCCCGCGGCCCCTCCCCCCCAGCGCGACCGGCCCAATCCAGCTCCCCTCCCTGCTCCCGCCTCCCAGCTGTCCAGCCCTCCCCGACCCCTACTTAATGGCGGCCACTGCGCGACCGTGCCGCTGGTGCACTGAAGGCGCGTCAAAGGCAAGCCCGTCTGCGCCCGTCTGCGACCCGTCCGCGACCAGTGCCAGGAACCCTGGGCCTCCGCCCCGCCAACGCTATGACCCAGTAGCACTCCACGCACTGAACCCAGGCCGCAACAACAACTGCAAGCTAGCATCACCAGCCGACACCCACGGACCCTTCAGCTGTCACCGCTGCCGGCACACCTGCACCACCGCCAAGAACACGGATCCAGCACAACCCGCACACAAGAACACAACCAAACCGAAGACCCTGCAATGCATCCTCCTCAACGTCCGATCCCTCCACAAACACGCCACAGAAATCTGGGACCTCCTCGACAGCACCACCCCGGACGTAGTGTTCTTCACCGAAACCTGGACCAACACCACCTCGGGACCGGACATCGCCATCGCCATCCCCCAAGGATACAAGATCTCCAGGAAGGACCGCCCCACCCGCCCAGGAGGAGGAATCGCCATCGTGCACAAATCCAGCCTCCGCCTGAGCACACTCCCCGACGAGCCCACAGAACTGATGGAACACCTTCACTTCAAGATACTGGCCAGCCCCACCGCCACCCTCCGAGGAACCCTCATCTACCGACCCCCTGGACCCCGCGGACCCTTCGCCAACTCCATCACGGACATTATCTCCCCGCAGGCCATCGCATCCACCAACTACACCCTGCTGGGAGACCTCAACTTCCACCTCGACAACCAACGGGACCCCAACACTACATCCCTCCTTGACAACCTCCACAACATTGGACTCTGCCAGATCGTGACCGAGCCCACGCACTCAGCAGGACACACCCTCGACCCCCCTCTTCACTACAGGAAACTCCATCACCTTCAGCCACACCACTGAACTCCCATGGACCGACCATCGTTGCGTCCACTTCACCTTCAGAACACCCACCATCCACAGACACCAGCACCTGCTTCCACGAAGAAACTGGACCAAAATCACCGACGACCAGCTCACCTCCTCACTCAACAACTCCACCCCAACCATCGCGGAAAACGAGGACCCCAACACCGCAGCCCGAACCCTGCATAGATGGATCTCGGACAGCACCAACACCATAGCGCCCCTCAAGAAAAACAACAATACCCGCGCCAAGAAAGCCAGATGGTTTACCACTGAACTTCGAGAGTCCGAACGCACATGCCGCCGCCTCGAAATGGCCTGGAGGAACACCAAATCCACAGAAGCCCACAACAACTTCAGAGCCGCCACCAACGCCCACCATCAACTCATCAGAGAAACGAGGAAAAAAGCAATTGAAGACAGAATCTCCACCCACGCGCACAACAGCAAGGAACTCTTCAGCATCATCAAGGAGTTCGCCCAACCCACCAGCGAGTCTACTGACATCCCTCCCTCACAAGACATCTGCGACAAACTCAGCACCTTTTTCCACCACAAAATCAAGAGCATCTACGACAACTTCGACGAAGACAACCAACACACTGAACCCTCACCAACCACCCCGACACCCGGAAACCAGCGATTGATGACTGGACAGCCCTCACCACCGAAGACACACTGAAGACTATGAAGTCAATCCACTCAGGGGCCCCCACAGACCCCTGCCCCCACCACATCTTCAACAGAGCCGCCGACACCATCGCACCCATGCTCCGCCACACCATCAACCGCTCCCTGGCGACCGCCTCGTTCCCCGATGACTGGAAACACGCCGAGGTCAACCCCCTCCTAAAGAAACCCTGAGTGGACCCCACCGACCTCAAAAACTACAGACCCATCTCCCTGCTCCCGTTCCCAGCGAAAGTCATCGAGAAAGCCATCAACAGCCAACTCGCCACATTCATTGAAGAACACAACATCCTCAACTCCTCCCAATCCGGCTTCAGATAAAACCACAGTACGGAAACCGCCCTCCTCGCCGCAACAGATGACATCCGCACCCTACTGGACAAAGGAGAAACAGTAGCCCTCATCCTCCTCAACCTATCAGCGGCGTTCGACACAGTCTCCCACCGCACCCTAATACGCAGACTCTACGACGCAGGAATCCAGGACAAGGCCCTCGACTGGATCCGCTCCTTCCTCTCCGGCAGGATGCAGCGGGTCAGACTCCCCCCTTTCCTCTCGGACCCCACACCTACCACCTGCAGAGTCCCCCAGGGCTCCTCCCTCAGCCCGACGCTCTTCAACGTCTACATGGCTCCACTTGCCCCCATCGTCAGAACCTACGGACTCAACATCGTGTCATACGCAGACGACACCCAGCTCATCCTCTCCCTATCCAACGAGCCCAACACCGCCAGACGCAACTTTCGAGAAGGCATGGAAGCCGTCGCCAAATGGATGAAAAACAGCTGCCTACAACTAAACACCAACAAAACAGAAGTACTCATCATGGGCCCAAACCCCGACGCCTGGAGCGACACCTGGTGGCCCCCCGCCCTCGGAAACCCACCAACCCCCACAGACCACACACGCAACCTGGGAATCATCCTGGACTCCGAGCTCAAAATGGACCACCAGATCAACTCTGTCTCGTCTTCCTGCTTCCACACCCTCCGCCTCCTTCGTAAGACCTTCAAATGGATCCCCCTCGAACACCGAAAGACCGTCACTCACGCCCTGGTCACCAGCAGACTCGACTACGGCAACGCACTCTACGCCGGAATAAACAAAAACCTCACCCGCAAGCTACAGAACATCCAGAACGCCGCCGCAAGACTGGTCCTCAACCTGCCAAAACACTGCCACATCTCCCAGCACCTGCGCACACTCCACTGGCTCCCCGTCGAGGTGAGAATCACCTTCAAGATGCTCACCCACGCACACAAGGCCCTCCATGGCACCGGACCAGCATACCTGAACAGCCGACTCAAATTCCACGCACCCCAAAGGACCCTACAATCAGCCCAGCTCTCCTACGCCGAGGTCCCCCGCACCAGAAAGACCAGATCGGGAGGCCGCACCTTCTCCTTCCTCACGGCCAAAGCATGGAACGCCCTTCCGCTCCACCTCAGACAGACAACATCGCTCCCCATCTTCGCAAGAAACCTCAAAACCTGGCTCTTCGACAGACCCCCTCCTTGATGGAATGGAACCTGCCCCCCCCACCCCTAGCGCCTTGAGACCCTTACGGGTGAGTAGTCGCGCTTTAACAAACCCCTGATTGATTGATTGATTGATGGGGGAAGCTAAGCGTAAAGCAACTGATGCACTTGGGCGATGGGCAGTGGTCGAGCTCGAGATAGGTTATACCATATGCGCAATATGCGGCTCAAACCAAGATGATCCAGAGATCTTCGAGGATCTCGAGATAGAACTGGCAACCTGGCCCAGTCCTTTAATTATTTGTGGTGATCTTAATATATCAGCCGAACTGGGTAGAAATCAAAGATACCTAGGGCGAAAACCCAGAGTACACAGAGCACTGATATCCCTCATGAATAGCCATGGCTTGATTGACATCTGGGTGAGTAAAAAACCCATCATTCCAGGGCATACCTACTATTCTTGTCCCCATAAAAAATACACCAGACTTGATTACTTTCTCACTTCAATAAGTCTTGCTAATAAAGTGGGGACTAAAAAACTCCCGAAAGTGATTTTGGATCATAATCCTCTAATACTGGATATCAATGCTGATACACCTAACAAGACATACAATAAGTGGACATTTGACAGGAAGCTCCTGGTTAATAAGCCCTATATAAAACATATCAAGAAATGGGCTCAGGAATTCTTAGATATTAATAGATATAGTGCCAGCCGTAATATAGTATGGGATACTTTCAAAGCTGCTCTAAGGGGCGAGACAGTTAGCTTTGTAGCACGCAAAAGGAAAGAGTGTCAGCTAGAGAATGAACGGTTACTAGCGGAGCTGGCCAGGGCAGAAGAAGATCATGTAGCCTTAATAATTCAGGGACGGGAAGCAGCAGATCTCCAACTACAAATCATCTCCCTTAAAGCCGAATTAAACAGCTGGCTTACGCAGAAATCAGCCGAAGTATATCAGATGCAACAGAGCAAAGTATACGAGACCGGGGAACAAGCTGGGAAACTGCTAGCACTACGCATCAGGCAGAAAAACGTTAAGAATCAAATATCCGCCATAAGGAAAGATGGCCAAACATATACAGAGATTAATGATATACTCAGGGTATTCCAGGAGTACTATCAGCTTCTCTATAAAAAAGATGGAGGGACAATGCAGGAAGCCACACCTAAAATAACAGACACTGAATTGGGACCCCTACTGGATAGTCAGGCTAAGGAGGAGCTAGATAGGGACTTTTCACTAGAGGAGGTATTAACTGCGCTGCGTGAGTTACCATTAGGGAAGGCTGCCGGCCCGATAGCATTCCCCTAGAAATTTATAAGCAATTACAAACAGTGATCGCTCCTTTATTATTGGATTTGTTTTTAGGGATACAACATAATGGGCAAGTACCTGAATCCTGGAAGGAGACAGACATTATTATCTTTCCTAAGAAAGGCAAACCATCAGATAACCCATCCTCACACAGGCCTATATCATTGATCAACACGGACACAAAGCTATACTCCAAAGTATTGGCTACCAGGCTGGGGAGGGTTATTGGCCATCTGGTCTCGCCCTGGCAGCACGGGTTTATCCCCGGGAAAGGGATGACTGATCACATTAGGCGGGCTATAACATTATTCGACATCCAGGCTGTAACGGGGGGCGGATGGCCATGATCCTCCTCGACGCTGAAAAAGCGTTTGATCGGGTGGCCTGGAGGTTTCTATGGGGGTTACTAGAGCTAAAAGGATTTGGGCCAAGAATTATCAGGGCCATTAATGCAATGTATATGAATCCCAGAGCCCGGTTACAACTGATGGGGGAAACATCAAACAATATTTTTATATCAAGGGGGACAAGACAGGGGTGCCCCAGCTCCCCTATTTTATTTGCCTTATATATAAACCCTCTGATAGAATTTTTTTTAGGAAGTCAGGTCATTAAACCAATTATCTCTAGAGGCTTCGAAACCAAGGTACTGGCGTATGCAGACGATATAGCTATTTTAACTACCGACCCGGCCGACGCAATTAGGGAGGCTACGGCTATCGGCAAAGAATTTGGTCAGGCATCAGGCTACTCGTTGAACGAAGGGAAGACACTGATAGTATGTACTGATAACATAAACTTTAATGATCCTCGTTGTGTAGGGAACGCTATCTACCTGGGGGTTTGTATTAGTCCAACAGTTGACACAATAGTTAAGACTAACTTTAACCCTCTGATAAAGGCAATCTCGGCAGATCTTAAGAGGATAAATGGATTGCATCTGTCTGTTGTAGGAAGAGGAAACGTTCTTAAAATGACAATGCTGCCAACATTTTTATATCTGTTTCGCTCTATTCCACTCATGATAGATGCAGAAATTTTAAAAACGCTTGAAGCCGTGTTTTCAAAGTTTACTTGGCAATATGGAAAAGTTAGACGCTCTTTAAAATATCTGACACTCCCGCAGGCACAAGGCGGGCTTGCATTTCCTAATATTATATTTTATCATTGGGCGAGTCTTTTACACCAGATGTCGATTTTACTCTGCTCGGTTATAAGTGAAGAAACAGAGGAGGTAAGAAATGGCAAGACCCCAACACTATATGAACTTATCATAGGGAGGGAGGCTTTGGGGCTGCTACTACGTCAGGGGGAGTCAAACTATTATAGGAAGGTGCGATCTAAGGTCATGCGTAGTGCCTGGGAAGTATGGACCAAGGTGCGTAAAGCTATGAAAATCCCCAAAATCAACTATTATACCCCATTGTGGCGATCACAAGCTTTTGCGCACTCCTTTTATGATACCATGGGTAGGCACTAGGAACAACTCGGCTTAACAACGATAGGTGATATATATGATTCAGGCCAGCTACTCCCCTTCGGTGCCCTACAACAGGAGTATGGGATTTCGACCAGACAATATTTTAAATATGTACAAATTCGAGAATTTCTTGCTAGTCGAAGAGCAGTAGTATCTCCGGGGGGAAGAATACCGCTACTGGAGCTAATTGCAGGGAGAGGTAACAGGATTAAGAATATCTATAACATATTGCAAAGAAGTATCCAGGATGATTTGGAGAAAACCGAAACTAAATGGGCTGGGAAACTGAATGATCCTGATGTGGATGTGTACATGGCTCTGTTATTAGCGGGTAAAGTCTTTCGTTCAACAAATCTTAAGGTACAACATTATAAGACTCTGTTCAACCTGTATTTCACCCCTGCTAAACTTTTTAGCTGGGGCAAGAGAGCCGACGATAGCTGTCCGAGATGCGGGGAAGGGCCCGCAACGATAGTGCACATGTTTTATGACTGCGTTAGGCTGCTTTCTGTAAAAAACTAGGTGGTAAGCTTCTGGGAGGGGCTGCTAGGACGCAGGGTTAACCTATCCCCTACCCTGATGCTTATAGGCTATGATAGCGGCATTGGTCTGGATACCACAGAAAAATATTTTGTATTTATTTGCACAGCTGTTTTTAGGATAGTGATAGCAGCAAGATGGAAGGATGCGGATCCCCCCACCTTTTAAATGTGGCTAGCACGCCTCTTGGGGGTTTATAACCAAGAGAGTGCATTATATGCGTGTAGGGGTAGAGAGACCAGGAAACTGGGGTGGGCAATTTGGTCAACCATTGCAAGGTGGAGAAAGAACGTGGGATGTCCTGATAGGAGAAGAAGTGAAGGAATATGGGATGTGTCATAAACTATGATTTACTAAGGGATCACATGCACTTAGGAATTGATATTACCTAGCCCTATCTATTTAATTGGTTTTACCCAGTGTATGATTTGGTTGATCTCTACTGTATTTATAATGTTTATAATATTTATGATAAACTCTTTTTAAGCCTGATTTCAATATTTATAAGAGCCTTGAGGTATACACTCTTTATAAATTTAATGCATTGCCTTATTCTGTATGTAATAATGAATCGATGTACTGTAAATTGGCCTTATGGGTACATAATAAAAAATAAAAAAAAGAGGTGTGTTTGTTAGCTATCTGATGTTTCAGTGCTTGGTGGTGTGATTGGTGTGTTAGTCCTGTTAGTATGAGAGTGATGGGTCATTGAATAGCGCTGTTTGTAAATGTAATTGTTGTATTGTGTTGGGCCTGCAGCTGGCAGTATGAATGGTTTTCTGTGTGTAACGCAGGAACGGCGTGTGAATGGACTGTAAAGTGGTTAGTGCCTTGCAATGGCTTTACAGCTCACAAATTGTAAGTCAGTGGTTCTCTGATATGATGTGGATATTATTGACAACAACTTTTACATTTTTTTTTGTAAAGTCATTGGTGAATAAAGTTTTTTTTAAGAACCATTTACTTACCTTTGTGCCAAATCCAACCATTATGCCTGTTATTGACTAATGGATGGGTGTGAAATAATGTTTTGGTGCTTTTTGCTTTTTACCATCAGTGCTTACTCTCTCTGTAGTGAACACCTTCTGCCCACACATCATTTTGAAAACTGGTCACTGAGGGAATAATATGTGGTTTTGTGTGGGCTCTACAAGGTTTCCTTACCTAGAAGCTCTGTAAATTTGGTTAATTGACAAAAGCATATTTTTTCCTCATATTTCTGCATTGGACTGTTGTTGGTTGACCAGGCCGGTGCAAATTTCCTGAAAACTAAACACCAGTGTAAGTCCAGGGGGTGTGGCTTATGTGAATCCCCCCAAATATTCTTATCCAGAATCCCCTGCAACCTCAAATTTAGCTATAAAACTAATTTCCCTCACATTATGGACACATCAAAATGAACTATCACAAAACTGCCTGTTTTTGCAAGGGGGGCACCTGCATTTTTGGGCCCGGGCTCAACGGTCATCTAGGGAAAACTACCAAACCCAGACATTTCTAGAAACTAAACAGCCGGGGAGTCCAGGGAGGTGTGGCTTGTGTGGATCCCCTAACGGTTTCTTACCCAGAAACTCCTGCTAACCTCTCATTTAGCTAAAAAATCTAATTTTCCTCACATTTCTGTGTGGGAAAGTTGTGGGATCACCAGGCCAGCACAAATTTCCTACCACCTAGCATTTCCTCAGGTCTCCCAATAAAATTGGTACCTCACTTGTGTGGGTGGACCTGGTTCCCGTGACAGGGAAGGGCCCAAAACGTATTGTGGAGATATCAACATTATCTATCACAAAACGCCCTGGTTTTGCAAGGTGTGCAGTTGTGTTTTTGGTCGCGGGCTCGGCGGCCATCAAGGGACACTTACCAAACCCAGCCATTTCCGAAAACTAGATACCTGGGGGAGTCCCGGGAGACGTGGCTGTGTGGCTCCCCTAACGTTTTTTTACCCATAATCCCCTGCAAACCTCAAATTTAGCTACAAAAATCACATATCTCCGTGGGATCACTGTGCCGGCACACATTTTCAGCCAGATATCAATAAAAATGATACCTCACTTGTGTGGATGGGCTAAGTGCCTGCACCAGGGAAGGGCCAAAAACATGTAGAGACTGAGAAGGATCCAAAGCGGATCTAAAAGGGCAGTTTTATTTTTAGGCGTTTTAGGCTGGCTCTCTTTGCACTGGTGCAGTGATCCCACACAGAAATGTGAAGAAAATTTGATTTTTTTTTAGCTAAATTTGAAGTTTGCAGGGATGGCTAGTAAATCTGCATATCAAGGCCAGAGGTTTCAAAGTCTCTGCCACCTTTGATATACAACCTCGGCTTCCCCCAGACCTGGGAGATGCCACCCTCTGCCCTGAGACCCAGGACAGGTGGGAAATTAGCTATGCAAGGATGTGTGGTGCACTACCAGGCTAGTCACACCCCTAAGGTCAACGGCCTAATGTGCCCCACGAAAGAAGGATTCCACCATCTTGATTTTGGTGGAATTAGGAACTCTGGGAAAAGGTTATGCCCACTCCCCACAGGAAGTGGTCATATAGGGGGTATAGTGACCACAGGGGTTAGTAGCCCCTAGGCTACTACCCTTCACTCCCCTTAACGCCCCAAAATTCAGTATTTAAGTAGCCCCCTGACACCAGGTACTCAGATTCCCCTGACAACAGAAGAAGACAGACCAAGAAGAGCCAAAGAAGCGAGAACCACAATATACTGGTGGACTTTGACGCCGAACTCTGCCTGCCTGCCTGCTCCTGCCCCAACAATCGCAACAATCTGACTCATCCTGCAGCTGTGCATCCACTAAAAACCTCAGAGGACCTCCAGCACTTTGGTAAGCTATCAGAATCTCCCCTGAAGTGGAGGAGTCACTTCCCTGCAACTTGCAGGACTTGACTACAACTTCCGGTTCACCGTTCTGCTGACCACTGAGCCCACCAATGCAGAAGTTGCCAAAGAGCAAGTCACCTTGCTCCAGGTAGTTAGAACCATCTCTCCACCACGTGTGAAGATGCCAGGACCAACTGGAGCCGTCCAACACCAATACCAGGGGTACCGGACCCTTTGCAGCAACCAAAGCTTGTTTGCAATTCAATCCAGACTCCAACGCTGAAACTACCGACCAGCTGATAAGGAACATCAGCATCACAGAGGCCAGTACCGAGAGCCGCCCAGCTGTCCTGTTTTGACCCCCCCCTTGGAGGTCTAACTGAGAACCGTGGGTGCCTTTGACGCACAGGCCCAGCTGACCTAAACCTTCTGCACCTGAGCTCCCTGGCCTGGGTCCACAACAACTGACTGTGCTCCCTGTTCCTAGGACCCACACAAACTGAGCCTCCCATTGGGAGCTCCCGGACTAGTCCCCAAGTCCCCCTTTGCAGCCTGTTTCTAAGTGACCCCCCCCTGTTTGCCTACAGTGTAGAGAGCAAGGTTACCAACCCATCAAGCATGTCTGCACCTGGACACACCAGTGCAGGTAAACACAAACTGCTGATGATACTTTGGACCTTGGCCCCCTAGCACCTTAAGTCCTAAAGGAAACCCTTGAAATATGTTTGCAAGTAACTGTATGCAATATATGTTTCTTTCTCCATAGGAAAGCATTACCACATGAAAACGAATATGTGTTACGTTTTTACTTACCTGTAAACATTGATATTTTTACTCAATTACAAAGTTCTTGGTGTTAAAATATATATAAAAATACCTGTTATTTTTCTAAATTGGTCTCGAGTTTCTTCTTGAGTGTGTGTCTTATTTATTGACTCTGTGTGTTCAACAAATGCTTAACACTACCCTCTGATAAGCCTAAACAGCTCCCCCACACTACCACAAAAGAGAACATTTGGGATTTTTTATTTAAGCCCTATAAGCAAATAAGGGTCATCTGGACTTTCTACATAGTGTACCTCTTTTTGGTAAACTACATAAAGAGCCAGCTTCCTACACTCCTGATGCTAGAGGCATTGCTTGATGAGCGCAAAAAATTATTTCTGGTGCGGACACAGTGTCTGAAAGTGTCCCTCAGAAGCTTGTCTGTCTTACCTCTTAACTCAATGGGTCCTTATTAGAGGTCAGTTGAAGTGTTCGTGGAGAGCCACATATTATGGCCATTTTCTTTTCAGATTTTGAACATTTGTCTCTCAGAATACCACATCAGCAAGTCAGAGGTGTAACTGAGGCCCCCGCAGCCCCTGCAGTGTCAGGTGGCTTTCTGGCTTCCTTATTTTGGGGGCCCCTCAGCCCTCAACCCATGCCATTGCAAGCTCTACAGAACACATGAAATTGCATGGAACATGAAGTACTCAAATGTTTGGGGAGAGTCACTCTGCTTTCCGGAGGAAAAAGAAAGATTTTCAATGTTGTTGTTGATTAAATAATGTTGACAGAGAGGGGCTCAGAGAGGCCTCCTTAACTCCTGGTTGCAGCCACTCCTTGGAAGCCAAGGCGAGAGGCTCTCAGGAGTTGGTTTCCAGGGGACATTCAATGCTTTTTTCTACCCCACCATACCTGCCCTTCCCCTTCTAATTTCCCTCCCCCCTGACCTTCACATTTTCCCCACACTGAGGCAATAGCATACATTTACCACCTGCTAAAAGCAGGTGGTAAATGTGTTTATTAAACCCCATGGAATTGGAGATTCCATGTAGTTTTACAAACCACTCAGTAATTCCCCATTTCAAAGGGGCATATCTTGTAATTGCACAGCACTTGCACTGATTTACCAGACAGTAACATTATATTCTCATGCAAAAATTACCGCCCAGCCAGTACCGTGAATCAGGAACTAATTGCATGTTCACGTATGATTAACATTCAAAACTGGGCGTAAGGTGTGGGTATATTGGCCCTATTTCCCAATAAATCTGGCAACATTTTTCAGCCCCCACATTACCCTCACTTTTTAATTTTAATCATACTTGAAAAAACATTATTTAAGGGATAGCTGTTCACGGTATTTTTACTATTAGAAGGCCCCAGGTGGAATTCATATTCAAAATGCTCCCTAGTATACAGTTAAGTCCATCCTTGTTTTTAGGGAACCGGACGAGACCCAATGATAAGGCATGCCACTCACAGAGTGGGTGGGAGTCTAACAAAAATGACTTGTTTTTTCCAGTGAGTAGGGTGATACTCATAAAAGTCCACACTGTTTTGGTGTCTCTGAGTGTGGGATACCTGTTAGTGTTGTGGCTAATATATGGGGGAATGTATCCCCTAGCTGTAGAAATGTCTCACTCCCTTCCTGGTGGGACAGTCTGGTCCCCCCTGCACTGGGTCCCTTGAGCGATGATTGAAGAATGACATTTCTAGGAACTTCACTTACCTCCAGCCCAACTCCACGCACTTAATCACGTTTGCCCTTCTTTTGATTTCTCATTCATTAAACCCTGAATTGATCCAAGCAATATGATACTGTGATACGAAAACTGCTTTCCTTTTAGGAGTGAGATGCCGAATAGCTTAAGTTGCCCTACTATTAACATGTCATAACTTTTGATAAACAGATCCTACAGACAATACAGGGTTTTCTGGAAAAGGGTTACACCAATTCCAATATCCTCATCATCATCACATCCCCCTAACAGACAAAGAGGAATCCCTAGAATTTCAAGAAATAAATGAACTTTTAAACAAATTTGCCATTGAGCAAACCTCTCTTCAAAGGATCAGATAATTCCATTGAACCTGACAAGGGGTGTGCAAAATCTGCATAGTTTGTTTTTGCGTAGCTATGCGCCATTACACAAATGCTTTTCTGTGCTTTCTTTTAATTTTTTGTTACTTTCTGACTGCCTTTTTGCTCCTCTTTTGTGTAGTTTGTCTATCTTCTATTTTATTTTTCTTTGGGCATCCCCATTCCCAGCTATCACCAACACAGGCAACAGCACTGTCTCTGAGCCCTGGACCACCTTTTGTGTGACAAAAGCTCAAAGGGGTAAGGTCCCACCAATGAGACGGCAGTGGAAGTGCTGATTTTGTTTCTGTAGGACCACCCCCATCATGCTTGCAGCAGGTGAAAACATCATGGGCTTCCACACCCAGGTATCCCACACCCAGTGGCAGGTGACCCACCTCTGAGCTGATGTCATAGAGCAGGAGCAGAACCTGCTCCACCTGCTTGACATGGAAGTGGTGGCACTAGGTAAGGGATGTTGTTTAAAAATGTTTTTATTTTATATTTATTACATTTATGGAGGTATTATTTACCACTGGTAAGTTTTTGAGATGTTTATTCTTTAAGGAAGTGATACAGAAAAACTAATTTGGCGGAAAGTTACATGTTTACTCAAATCTTTACTCAGAAAGTGTGCTTTTTGCAATTTGGAGTAAATCTGTTCATCGCTTTTTTAAAAAATAAAGTTTAAAACAAATAATGACATCTGGGCAGTTGGGAGTTTTGGTCTGGGACCAGTGCCATGTGTTTTAAGGATCTGAATAGCTGGCAGTAACGGATATAAGTATATAAGTATAAATATAGCAGTAGATTTCAGATGTCATCTGTGCAGTCATAAGCAGTGCATCATAGCCATGCAAGTTATACTTATGTCAATTACGTATAACTGGTCAAAGTCCCTGTTTTTCTGATATGAACATGGTAGTTTTTTAATTATTAGAAGACCATAGTATAACTTCACTTTAACCTTTGGGTTACCAATACATTTCAAGGTATTTTTAACTTACGTTAAAATCTTACTACCTTACTTACATATAACTCCACTTTATCCTTTGGTTTTTTTCAGAGAATTTACATGTTTCTTTTAATATGGCCAACCCCTGCCACACATGGGTTTTTGCCACAGTGCCTGGCCAAGCTCCCGCAGATGCCCAACCCCACTCCTCACACAGCCTTCAATCACAGGGCCTGGCTTGGCTTTCTCGCCCCCCTTTTGTTACTGTGACAGTAACCTTTCCTTTACATACCTTCTGGTAGTGGAAGATTGTTGGGAATTTGAACAGGAATGCTATCTTACAAAATGAGGGTTGACAGGACACTTTGTTGAGGAGCAAGCACTTAATAGTGCAGGAGCACAGTTGGTCATGAACCCAAACAGGATGTTGTATGCAGTTCATCCCAGGTCTAATTCTCAAAAGGCTGACTTTGTGAAACCTCCCATCATGCAAAGTTTCTTGATGTCATGAAAGAGCAGCATGGAAGGATAGCAATACGATATGTCCTTTCCATTCCCTTCTCCTATTTACATCATTGTTTTCTGACCCTTTCAAAGCCAATTCCCCATTTTGTTTAACTTATAGCTTTGAGTGCTTGATTTTTAAAATGTCAAGTAAACCTTTCAAAATGATACTTTTGATAGCTACACCTTAACTTTTGTTGTTTGCTATTGTTTTTTATGTGAAAATAGTGTTCTTGGTGCTAATATTTGAAATATATTTGTCATGTTTTTGTCTGAGTCCTGCATTTCTTCACGCAGCTCAGGAGGTCATGGATTATCAAATTGAAGAAAGGTATAAAGCAACTGCTGGGACAAGTGGTAAGTCACTTTCCTTCTCATTGACAGCTGCTGGATTTGTGAAGGTATTCCTTTTATGCTTCCAAGCCTGGATACCCATTCTTTTATAAATTATCCAGCCTTCTATGTTTCTGTCCCAGACTCACTAGCATTGAAAGTAATCAGTAGGAGAAAAGGTTATTTCCTAGTGTCCACTCATCCCTGCCACCGCTCCGATTCTGTTCCATTCAACCCACAAATTACAATCTCATCTCAGCATGTGTCACATTTCTCCCACAGTTTCTTTCTAACTGTCTACTGTTCATTGATTCTATTACTGTTCTGTCTTCTACCTTCAAATAACCAAGCAACTAAGCCTATTACATCATATGAGTTAACCTGTATGTATCCAAACCTTAACCTAGCCCAAGTCCTGACATTTTATTAATACATACCTTGCCCAACACTTTTTTCCTGCATAGGCTGGAAATACAATATTTGCTGTACAATTAATGAATTTGAGGTGTAGGATGCAGTGTGGGACCCAATCTATTCTTAAGGCAGGACGCAGGAGGGAGAAGGATAAAAGTAGGGCCATTGGAATTTATGATGTGCAATTAGTTTCTCCCCAAAAACTTACTATCTTTCTGGTTGGCTCCATCAATGTAGCATTGTAGGAAAGTGCCTCTTCTTGCATTGTTAGGCCCCATTTGTTTCCTAATACCTTAGGTGATTTTGAACTGCAAGTGCACTAGGTCCCTGCTAACCATGTCCCCAGTGCCACATCTCTTTCCCAAAACACTGTACCACAATTGTAACAACTTCAGCTACCTGTAAGTCCCTAGCCAATGGTACCCCTAGTGCCTAGGGCATGGGTACTGAAGAGGGCCCTCTGGGACTGCAGCACTTGTTGTGCCATCCCAGGGCCCCCTCACCAAGGCTATGCACTCTGCCATTGCAGGCTGTGTGTCTTCGTGCAGGAAAATCCGAAGTAAGAGTCAAAATGGCACACAGCCATGTATGCCATGCCACCCATACAAAGCAAAAGATATAAGTAAGTCACTCCTACTGCAGGCCTTAAGGTCTAAGGCAGGGTGCGCTATATCCTATGTGTGGGCATATCAGCATGAGCAGATATGTCCCTACAATGTCCAGTCCATTCTGTGATGTTGTAAGTGAACAGGAAAGCCATAAAGTGTACATGGGCTGGATACATGTCAACACGAGTTTCCTAGCTCCATGATGCCTTCACTGATAGCTAAGATGTTTGGTACCAAGCATCTTATCTTAATAAATCCTCAGTGAATCCAGTGGTGAATATATTAATAAATTCACATAGGAGACCTTTTAAGAGGGTTCCCTGAAACCTAACCAAACACTAGTGGGGTCTCTGGTCGGTTTTCATCAGCCTGCCACCACAGACATGTTTCTGACCTCATGAGGTGAGAGCCAACACTCTCAGAGGATAGAAACAATACCTGCTTTGAGTGGGGGATTTTCACACCTCCTCCAGGACAGGATGGCCTTCCCTAGCGGGAAGCTTCAAAGTATATGGCGCCTTTGATATCCAACCCAGGAACCTCTAGATAGTGGGGGAGACCAAGCCCCCTTTCCTGCTCCACTTTTAATGGGAGGAAAGGCAGGAAAATTAGTTAGATGAGGAGGAGGGTCCCCACTCAGCCTGATAGGAAATGGTCACTAGAAGGAGTAGACAACCAAAAAGGTAAGTTGCCCATTGGCTAATACCTGTCTCCCCTTGTAACGCCCCTAAATTCAGTATTTAGATGGCTCCCTGAGACCTGAACCTCAGATTCAACAGACCAAAGAAGACCAGGACAAAAAAAGACCTGCTACACAAGAACAGAAGCACTACTGCAGAAAGAAAAGGTGCCAAACCCTGCCAGCTGCAAGAAGGACTCAACAATTACTGCTGCTGTGTTGTCTTGAACCCTGAAAGGACTGCAAGAACCCCGGAGCACCTACAGCCTTCAAGAAATCACTGAGAAGCTGCGTTGGAGTGAAGGGATCACTCCCCTGCACACCGCAGGCACCGATCCCGTGAAGCCCAGTCTGTCGACTGCTGCTCCCTGAGGACCTCAATGCAGTACCAAAGCAAGAAGAGGTATAACAGCTCCAGAGGGTCATATCTGTCTCTCCACCAAGTTTGGAGGCAACAGGACCTACCAGAGCTGCGGTGTACCAATATCCGGGGTACTTGACCCCCAAAGGTAAAAACCAAGAAGATGAATCCACTCTGGACTCCGAAGCACCAGAAGTAAGCCCCCATAAAGGGATGCTGAGACACCCGAGACCCACTTTCTGAGTGACCCAGCTGCTCTGAGATCGCCTCTCCAAGTTGCCTGCTCCTGACTGCGAGGACCCTAAAGATGCACAACGCCCGGCTGATCTGTTTGCTCTGCACCTGGCCCTACCAGCCCCAGCACTGAGTAACCAGCTCTGCTCCTATGGTTCCCAGGCCCTTGCGACCTCCTGCCTCCAAGGAGATTCACCGGACTTTGCTGTAAGTCCACCTGTGCAGTGCGTTTTCAAGTGGCCCCCTTCGTGTTTGTGTACCAGTTTCCATTTAATCAATCAATCAAGGCGTTTGTTAAGTGCGACTACTCACCCGTAGGGGTCTCAAGGCGCTGGGGGGGTTAGCAGGTTCCAGTCCATCAAGGGAGGGGTCTGTCGAAGAGCCAGGTTTTGAGGTTTCTTGCGAAGATGGGGAGCGATGTTGTCTGTCTGAGGTGGAGCGGAAGGGCGTTCCAGGCTCTGGCCGCGAGGAAGGAGAAGGAGCGGCCCCCGATCTGGTCTTTCTGGTGCGGGGGACCACAGCGTAGGAGAGCTGGGCTGATCGTAGGGTCCTCTGGGGTGCGTGGAATTTGAGTCAGCTGTTTAGGTATGCTGGTCCGGTGTCATGGAGGGCCTTTTGAACGTAAGTGAGCATCTTGAAGGTGACTCTAGCTTCGTTGGGGAGCCAGTGGAGTGTGTGCAGGTGCTGGGAGATGTGGCAGTGTCTTGGCAGGTTGAGGACCAGTCTTGCGGCAGCGTTCTGGATGTTCTGTAGCTTGCGGGTGAGATTTTTGTTTATTCCGGCATAGAGTACGTTGCCGTAGTCGAGTCTGCTGGTGACCAGGGCGTGAGTGACGGTCTTTCTGTGTTCGAGGGGGATCCATTTGAAGGTCTTACGTAGGAGGCGGAGGGTGTGGAAGCAGGAGGACGAGACAGAGTTGATCTGGCGGTCCATTTTGAGCTCAGAGTCCAGGATGATTCCCAGGTTGCGTGCGTGGTCTGTCGGGGTGGGCGGGCTTCCGAGGGCGGGGGGCCACCAGGTGTCATTCCAAGACCCTAAGCACTCTGCTCCTGCCCGATCTGGGATGCTCTTGAACTTCTCCTGCTGGAACTTTGACCTGGTCCCGACATCACCTAAAACACGAATGTGAACTTTGTGGAAGCGTAGCCTGATTTCATATGCATTTTTCCTCATTGATTCCTATGGTGAGTAATTGCGCGCAAAAGTGATATATTTTCCGAATTTTGTAAAATCATAACTCCGAAAGTGCTTACCTTAGAACTGTGTTCTTGGTCTTAAAAAATACTGAGAAATCAACTTTCTTTTTACAAAAATTTGTCTTGGATTTATTTTTGAGAGTGTGTCTAATTTATTGCCTCTGTGAGTACAGCAAATGCTTTGCACTACCCTCTAATAAGCCCAACTGCTTGCCTAACTACCACAAAAAGAGCATTATAAATATCTACTTTTACCTCTGTGTACCATTCGGGGATTGTCTGGTCTATCTGCACAGTATATTTCTTTTTAGTACTTTATATGGAAAGCTAGCTTCATAGATACATGATATATATTGTGAAATAAATTCTGCAGCATAAGTATAATGTAATGTATTTTTCAATGGTTAAACTCTGCAGGGTAATCATTTTTTAATAACGCATTAAGTGTGCGGTGAAAGTGTCACCATATGAATTCATTTGGCCTTTTCATCCATTTTAGATTAAAAAGAACTATTTTTTTATTATAACAGTGGCCATTGATTAATTCATACACATATTATATATGGGAAAAAGAGTCACTTATAAAAAATTTCAGGGGTCTCACCACCACCTCTTTCTATTAGTTGAACGTCTTCTTTCACACCAACACCAGCCATCTTTTTGAGATGCTCTTCCCACATTATTGGATGTTGATTTTCCAGATGGGTCAGTTGATCCCCGGACAAAGTGAGTATTCTGCGATGTGCTCCTCATGTGACCTGAGTATAAAGAAGTCCCAAACTGGGTAAGAGAGGTTTCTTATTGCACCAAGGCCTGAAGAACTTGTTGAGGTGGAGCTAGTCATTTGTGTTGGCCTTTCTCTAGGGCTGGCTGTGACTGCAGTAGGGGTGGCAATAGTTGCTGCAAGTAGTTGGGGGTCTTCTTTAAAAGATGGAAGCAATTGGTGTTGGTGGAGCTACATAACTAAGGGCAGGTTGAATAGAGATGAGCTATAGTTCCTATGTATCACGCTCCACACGAACTATCACTGGCTCATCATCACCTTTCTCATTACCAATGCTTTTGGAAACCTTCTTTTTCCCTTGTCTGTTTTGGGTGGTTTTGGTCGGGTTCCAATCCATGTCATGCTCATCGGATGGAGGGCTTGAAGAAGGTGGTGTTCTTTCTTTTCCTTGCTGGAGATTGGGAAATTGATTTTGCAATGGAAGAAAAGTCACAACACCCTGCTGTGTAGCAACCTCAACTTCCTGCTCTGCTCCTAATTCTTGAAGATCAGGTGCAATAGCTGTTGTTCCTGTTGTTGATTTTACTGCGAAGGCTCGGATTGCTGCTGGGACAAATCAGTTTCAGACTCACTACTAGACTCCATGACTTAACTCATTGTGGCACTGAGAGACATGGGCTTAGATTTGGTACAGTTGATTCAAGGGTGATTCTCTCCCTCATTCCTCTTCCTTCCCAATGGAGGGTGCAGCAGGAGTCAAGTTTTTCGGAAAAAGGATGAGGTCTTGATGTCAGTTCTGGCACTGAAAACAGACTTCTTCCTCTCTTAGCTGGTCATTTTCTTAGCAGGCACCATCCTTCTTTGAGGCCATATTAGGACTAGCAGTTAGCATTTAGCATGAGCCTAAAAACTCAGCAGAGGACTCCGGTGTTACCTTCAGCTAATTTGCAAAGTTCTGTCCATCTTAGTATTGTGTGTAATGCCTTGTGCACCTTCAGGCAACTCAAAATGAGCATAAAGTCAGTGGAACTTGTACAATCTAGTCAATGTAATGCAAGTCATGATCATCATCACAAATGCTTAACGATAATGTACCTATACATAAACTATGCTTTGCTGGACATTGTGCTAGAAAAGCTAACTGAAAAGGCAAAAACTGAATTGAATTAAATAATTGCTGGTATCCCTCCAGGGCCTATGGGACCCCTATGGACCCTTATGGAAGGGGGCAGGCAAAACTCTAATAAATTAATTAAATATTTGCTCATCTCTCCATGGCCCATTGGAGCCCTTGCGGGCAGGGTGCAATTAAAAATCAAATAAATTAATGGAATGATTGATTGTGTCCGTCTAGGACCCATGCTCTCCAAGGCCTGTCCCCTGTCTTCTATTGGAGACAGAGAGCAGGCAAATATAGAATACATGAATTAAGTAATTGCTGGTGTCCCTCCTGGGCACATGGGACCCCTATGGGAGGCAGGCGGAGCAGGCAAAAGTCAAATAAATTATTCAAAAACAATAACTGTATACTACATGCAATCAGCCAAAAAACATACAAAAATGTATGAGGGAAAAACAAAATAATGAACAAAAAATGTCATGGACTTCTTCTATCAATATTCCCAAAAACTAGATTTTAAAAGTGGAATAAAATGATTAAAATACACACACACTGTACAAAATGGTGGCATCTAGCTTATCCACTACATTGCCAGCGAAGAAGGAGGCATGGAAAGTAAAGACAAAGGGGCATATTTATGAGGGACTTGCGTCATACTTGCACCATGCAAAGTGGTACATGCACAACGCAAAACCCCAAGTCATATTTATGAAGCCACGCAAAGCCCTCTTGCAAGGCTTTGAATGGCTTCACAAATATGGAGCAATGCAACACAGCACAAATCTCTGCGTTGCCTGACTCTGCACAAGGGAGGCTTTCCACGGGCGTTGCAGTGGGTGTTCCCATGAAACTCCCATTACTTTTGACACATTCCTAGATTTATAAGAATTTGTAAACCTGGGAATGCGCCAACATCTTATGCCTCCCGGGGAAACACGTAACGAGGAGAAGTGCCTGTGTTGGTTCTAAGCTGCCAAAATGGATCCAGCACAGGGGCAAAGGATAGGAATGCACTGTATTGGATGAATACTGTGTATTCCTGCCCTTTCCATGTGATGCAGGACAGCACAGTAAGCTAACTTGCTGCACTGCACCTCATTTCCCGTAAATATGTCCCAAAATGTCCACCACACACTCACTGGCTCCAAGAAATAGTGGTCACCACATGGCTATCAAAGAAGGAGGCAGAGAGAACGAAGACAAAAGTAAAGATTCCAATGGTGTAAATGCAGTAGATATTGCAGACAGAAAGAGAGTGTTATGTTCCTTCCAAAATCCAAATCCAAAATGACCAAGCAGAAGGAGGAAGTCTTCAGGAAAGGAAGATGAATTTGTGTTAAAATAATTGCTGCTCTTGTTCAGAATTGTACTTTCGCACTGAAAAATCATTTGAAGAGTCCACTCAGATAAAAAAATCAACCATGCCTCTTGCATTTCGATTTGTCCCCAAACAACATTTTTGTTATGCTACGTGGTTTAATCTGGGTAATTAAGCATACATTTTGCTATGCTACATGATCAAAATTACACGAATCACGCCTATGTCATTCAAATTTCACCCAAGGGTATTCCTGACCATAGTCCATTGCTTATCTGCAATTTATTCATGAAAGTAAAAAAATGTCAAACATTCTAATTGCAATCAGTGCTCATTGTTAACTGTACCTTAAAAAGAACAGCTTCAACAGGCTCTCAGATGTACAGTTAGAATGTGATTTTTGAGTAACAAATTTCACCAGCATGGTGTACAGTTGTGTTCTCCTGCCCAGAGAGCCCGACTGCAAGTATCAGGAATCCTATTTTTTTACCTTCACCGTGATGTCACACTAATGTAAAATGTGAGCGGCTTGACTCTTAACATGAGTATCATCCTGGAATTGCCCTGTGACCTGGTGGGGCGCACTAAGTGTGCTATTATTGACAGACAGTGGACTATTAATCCTCTTATGGGTAGCACATAGAATAATAGTGGTATCATACCTTGTTTTGTGAATCCATAGTTGTGATCAGACCATTTTATATGAGCCATAGGCATAGAGGCCTACTTTTATGAGCGTACCTAGTTCCTAGTGCATTCCAAGTGTATGTTTTAAATGTTTATGTGAGTAGCATGCATGGTACATGCATGGTGCGTGGAAGTGTGCCAGAGTATTTGAGCCCTTGGGGATCCATTTTGGCAATGGGTGGATGGTATGAGAGAGGGGTTGGACTGCAGACTCTGTATTGCAAAGTGAGGAAACGTTTAGGGGAGACCAGCCTTTTTTTCTTTCCTTGATAACTTCTTCAGTTTTACTGATAACAGCTAGATGCAGAAACCTCACACCTTTTTGATCCCATATAATGGGTGCTCTAGGTGGAAGATTACCTTGCTGTAAGAAGCATCACTGTACACAAGGCTGTGTCTGGAGAGCAGCCTGGAAGGACACTTCATTGGAGAACCATCTCAAACTGGTTCCACAGTTGCAGACAGTGGATACACAACCCCTTTATGATTTTGGCGTAGAAAAGTGGGGCCCCACTACCCCACTTGTGGTTACAGTTCCACGCCCTTTACTACCAAGGAAGGGAGTGCTTAGCAGAGTACTCAGAGGACTACTGAGGCAGCAGGGTTTGGGGTTTTCCCGACATCCAGTCTCCCAGAAGTGAAGTGACATCATCTGAATCTGAATCTCCTGCTGGAACTGCTATGTGCCATTTCTGAAGCACCTAGAAAACTTCTTACTTGCTGAGAGAGGCAAGAAGTCTGACAAACCCACAGGAGGAGTGACTATCTAGGAGAAGGAATTGTAGGGTGCCCAGATCTCTTTGCGGCACCCAGCCTCTCTGCCCTGGTTATTGCCAGGAACTGCAAACCTTTGGCCCCAATTTTTAAGGCCTGGTTGTATCCGTGAGTGCATTTCAAATTTAGCCTGGGCATTGCCACAACTGCCAGCTGAAGACTTGGTTCATGCATGGCTGTGCCTGCTCAAGTTGGGAGTGACCCTTGTGTGGCCGCAACTGCCCAGTGATGTGATCAGCCTGAGTGTAGCCGCAATTGCCCAGAGTAATCAGCCTATGTGGAAGCTGCACTCACTCATTCTACCTGGCCCATGGAGGGCTGCATATGTCAAAGTCAGGACCAGTCATGAGAGGCTGCACCTGCCTGGTGTTGTCTGGATTGGTTGGGGACATGGCAAGGACCTACTCGCTTTGGTGTGGCCCTGTCACCAATACTCTGAGTTCAGAAACACTCAGTCTGGGACCAGGTCAAGACAGGGCTGCTGCTTCTGATTGTCACAGAAGTGCTGCCAGCTGGTACACAACTTCTCCTGCAAGAGGGAGTGAGCATGGCCGAGAGCTGGGCAAAGGAGCTGATCCAATGGGACTAATCCACTGCTGAGAGGTAAGACTGTGAGCTGTGACTGTAAGAGATTGCAACTGAGCTTTATTCATGCTGCTACTTTATAACCCACAGTGGGACCTAACCCTAGGGAAGAGAATCTAGGGATGAGTAAGGGAGAAAATGGGGAGTGGTGCAACACTGCTTGAATAGTGCGGAGAGACACTAAATTTCATCATGTTTGAGTAATATGTAATATTATTGGGGTTTGGCAGTGCTTTTTTCTAAAAGAAACTACAGTATTAGCTATGTGATTAATTATTGATCTCCTCCTTTTTAGGTCGAGCCTACAGCTTTTGTGCTGCACGATCATCTGTTGTATCTACTTTGTGGGCTCTGGAGTATTTCCGCAGAGCTTATCTGCTTCCGCTGTTTCTGTTTTCTGCTTAGGGACTTTTTTTCACCATTTTTTCAGTGGCTATGTGCATGTGAGCCTTTATTTTTTGCTCTCTGCTTGACAAGCACTGACAACATAGGTGTAAAAAAGGTACACATTTACCTGCCGGCGTCTGTGGCATTACTGCACCATCCGCGCCCCTCCCGAGTCCCGGTTTGTGCTCGGTGGCTCCCTCCTCAGCTCAATCCACCTGCAGGCCTCTCATTGTGGCCCGAGCCCGGCTCTCAACCTCCAATCCTAGCAACAGCAGTGTGGATGCCTCGCTGCCTACTCCTTGCTGTTCCCTAGCTCACTATGTCACCGCTTTGACTGAACATCCGGGTTTTCAATGAGCCTTGGCGTTGTTGAAGCCATGTTCTCACTGGCGCCACCACGGAGGATCACAGAGGAGGGGGCTGGAGCCCACGAGCAGCAGCAGGCGGCAGAATAACAGGACTCGGCTAACCCTCGCACACCCTTGCTTCTTCCCTGCTCCTCCCATTTTCTATTATGCGTGAGGGCTGCATAAAAATGACAGTGTCCACTTCTCCTGCTCTGCCTCTGGCTGCTGTCACCCACTCTCTTTCTCGTTTTTCCTCTTCCTCGAATTCCCCCTCTTTCTGTCTCTGTCTCGCTCCTCCTCATTTGCTGAAAACAGTGACTTAAAGAAATGGCTCTTACCCACTCTATCCTCTCCTTTCCTTCATTTGTTCCCCTGTGAAATGGATCCAAAAAAATTGAAACAACACTTTTGCTGGAAATGTCGTCTTGTTCTGTCATTTTTCTATTCCATAGTGCAGCCTCGAGACTGAGAGAAAAAAAGTTTCAAAATACGAAAAGTAACTAAATATCTAAATAAAGCAAGTCAGAGTGGTCGCAAAGTGACCAGATTAGTTTTATTCACACCCAAACACATTAACTCCACTTTACAGAGTTTGCCAGTGACGCGCTACTTTCATTTTCTCATCTTTCTGTGAACAACACTGTTTTCCCTGGGTGGGAAAGTGCACAATTCCTGGCGGTCCTGCAATACCTGGTTGATAAATGGTGTAGAAAACGTTTAATGTGATCCTTTTAGCTGTTTTCCTTATTTTAGTTTATAAAATGTGTACCGCAGCTCTGTGCTCAGTGATGTGATCTTTGTAAACCATACTGCTTACGTTTTGTAAGGATATAAGCAATAGCCATTGAAATGGGTCCCTTCCGGGCCATGTAGTCATGTCCTTAACTTTTAGGGCAAGAACACTCACTGATTTCTGAATGATGAGTTTAAAAGTGTTCAGGTACCCATGTTGTTCCTGCTTACATTTCACATGCTTTACTTAATCTTGCAATCCCTATGAGTGTTTGCTTTTTCCAGGATATTACTCTTGTCTAGTGCATAATTTGAATTGAGTCACATCCAGGTGTTTAAGGCGGGGCAGAATTGGGTTGTAGTTGAAGGCAGTGTGAGTTTCTCTCAGTGGGGCAGTATGGTGTTCAGTAGGGGAGACGATGTGGCACTATGGCCAGAGCTTCAGAATTTAGTACTGGGGAACCAGGTTCAGCCTTCATGACCAGTCCAACAGACCACTAGCCTGAAGGAGCACATTCCCATGCTAGACCTCAGAAGGCCCCGCTAGACCTTAGAAACCCTGATGTCTTAGCAACAGCAGGTGGACCCTCGCTGTGCCAAGTGTGGGTTAACCTTGAAGGCCTGTCCACCACAATCCATATTAAAGTTCACCTCCAGTCTTGTGGGCAGGCCTATGAAGGAGCACACCCTAGAGTCGCAGTGACTCTGTCACTGAAGTCACAGGACCCTTGAGGCCAGTCCGCCTCACCCATTGGTACCTCCATTGCCTTGTTTCAGCAGTAGTAGTGCAATTCACCAGGGATCAGCAATGCAGGATTTGCATGCACACC
Source organism: Calotriton arnoldi (assembly GCA_963921515.1). Taxonomy (NCBI): domain Eukaryota; kingdom Metazoa; phylum Chordata; class Amphibia; order Caudata; family Salamandridae; genus Calotriton; species Calotriton arnoldi. The sequence goes on from CAWUFW010001962.1 coordinate 1,509,597, forward strand.
AAACTAAGGGCCCAATTCACAGAACTAACTTAAGACAAAATCCTAAACTTACTACCATTTTGGTATTCACAGAAGGCACTTACTCATTTTGGTATTCACAGAAGGCACTTACTCATTTTGGTATTCACACAAGGCACTTACTCATCAATGAGTAAGTGCCTTCTGTGAATACAAAATGAGTAAGTTACTCAAAATGAGTAAGTTACTCAAAATGAGTAAGCTACTATTTTGTATTACAGAAGGCACTTACTCATCAATGAGTAAGTGCCTTCTGTGAATACCAAAATGAGTAAGTGCCTTCTGTGAATACCAAAATGAGTAAGTGCCTTCTGTGAATACCAAAATGAGTAAGTGCCTTCTGTGAATACCAAAATGGTAGTAAGTTTAGGATTTTGTCTTAAGTTAGTTCTGTGAATCGGGCCCACAGTTTGCAAACTTCACAGTCTCTCTGCTTCATGCATAAGCATTTTTAACATGTGGTGCCTGCTCTGGGCCCACTGGAATTATGCAGCAATGGAGGTCAAAATTATGCCACAGTGTTGACTAAATTGCGCAGCAAAAAAAAGACTGCAGCATAATGCAGTACATTTTCTGATATTTTATTATTTTGACATTTTTACACATACCAACAGTCTCTGCAAAGATTTTGCCTCATTAGTGCCAGTGTAACATACAATGCAGCAGTGAGAAATGTGACCAGTCAACCTTTGCAACGGGCCCTCCACTTCGCAGCAACACAAGTCACATTTTTTAGTAACTTTTGAACCGTTTAAGCTACAAACAATTTTTTTGTTAAAATCGACAGATTATGCAGCAGATTATGTATTATGTGTCAACTATGGCAGAACTATAATTATGTGGAAAACATTTGCAAATTAGGATATTGAACTGCTCTTGTGGAAAAAGGGAAGAGAAGTGTTGATGATGGAAACTGCATGGCTCAGAGACAAATGGCTTGTGATTCAATTTTTAAGTGCATTTGAGACATTCTGTGATTGGAAATATACCCACTTTGTGAATGCATTTTAAAGTCAATAACTCATATTAAACCTTAAATAAACATGTGTACCCATGTGTTGAATTAAATAACGCATTAAGCTGTAACTGGTCAATGAAATGCCAAACAAATAGGAAATATTTGCTATTTCTGGCCATACTTTTGACCCCGCCCACTGACCCAATACTCAAGTTATTCACTCCCCTTGATTCTCCGCCCACAGTTCCCTACTCCCCCCCCCCTTCGACCACTGATCTCATACCCCTCCCAGTCACAGGGGACTCCGGCAGGGAGCGTATCTTTATTTAAGTAAGCCCAGCCCCTCCACCACTCATGGACCAATGCCTGGATTAATGCATGCTGGATATCTTTTTAAGAAGTATCTTATGATATTATGCAGCACCGCCTAAGCCTCAGGCTTCAGACACCATGCACTGGGGCTTCAAATCCTGACTTTTCCTTCAGAGCAAGCTGTCTGCTCCTTGGCAGATATCCTTATGTCTCTCTACCTTGGTTACATTACATTATAAACCAAAACGCGAGAGTGCCTAGTTTTAGAGGGCAGACGCTAAATTATCGATAGTGGTGCAGGCCTCCCATACTGCTGTCCACGTTCTCAGGTGCTTGGCTTCCTTATTCCGGTGGACCACGCCTCCCTGTGTTGAATCATCCGTGTTTGGAGAATCCTACAACACTTCGGAACACTAACCTGCGCCTGGGAACTTTATTATTCCTGTTCTGTGAGTCTGGTTTAAATTTGCCTCCTGCAGCTGTTCTTTGAGAAGCTCCTTTCCATTTCACGCCGATGTTTGTGGCGTTTCCAGCCCCTCCCTACAGACTTTGCTCTTCATTCCTTCTCCCTGCCTCTCTAAGCTAACGTGGCAAGGAAACTGACATCGCTCCCTGCTGGGATTGTGTTTTGGCAGCGCAAGGACGTGCTGCATTCATTGCCGCACCTGAGTCTGTTCAGGCAGAACCCTGCTGGGAAGACTACAAATAACATTTCTTTTGCTTTTTTGTGGCAGTGCTGCTATTGTGCACATTTTAATGTGCCCTTTCCTTTTTTTTGGTTAACTCGGGCTCTGACGTTAACAATACAATGTTAACTCTCGTGTCAGCCCTCTGATCACTCTATGGTGAATTCATAGAGTTTGTAGCTAAACTGCTCCACCTTCTGGACGCTTCTGATAGAGGCAGTGGAGCCTTTAATTTTTAGGATTATCAAGTCTTCCCATGTCTTTTTCATATTGGGATAATATGGACAGTCCAGCAACCTAGGAATTCTACTGCCAGTCCGCGTTTTTGCCCAGACTCCGCCCAGATTCAGCAGCAGCAGCAGGAGCCGGTGGTCGGGACGCCGAGCTCACGGTTCCCGATTACCACCGATTACCGCCCTTTGTCCCCCGCTGCCTCCGCTGCCCACAGCCGGTAGCCAGCAGCCGCCCTCCTCCGGAGCAAAATCAGCGGTAAAACCCGCGAAACAGTGCGGTATAGTGCGGAGGCGGCAGAGGTGATTCTAGCGGGGAGGTGTTGTAGAGAACGGACCTCCGGACCTCCAGACAGTGGCGCAACCAACCAAGCAGGCAAGCGGGCAGGTGCACTGGTGGGACCCAAGTGTGTCAAGTGTGCAAGTGTGCGAGTGCGAGAGCGCGGCCCCCCTAGCAGGAGGCCGCAGAGTGAAGTGCCCAGGAGAGTCTGCGGAGGCGGCCCAGCTAGGCTGGGCGCGGCTTGCGACCTCCAGTGAGCCCTGCTCTCTCACTCCTCCCTCTCCCCCCTCCTACCGCTACCTACTGCTACCTACTGCTACCTTGTGACCAGTACCCAGCTGCTCCACGCAATTTTGAATAATTCCTCCACCCCCCACCTAATCGTAGTCACACCCATTCTCCCCTCCTGGGGTAGTGTAACGGGGGATGCGGTCGGGGAAAGTCAGAAGCGCACCCCCGCCAAAGGACAAGGAGAAGGCTAAAGAGGCTGCAGCCAAAGATCTCCAAGGCATGAACTCCCCAGGCCCTTGCATTTCTGTCAAAGATGAAATACACCAGGGGCTAGAACCTGGAGCCTCAACAGACGCACCGCCAATAAATGTAACAACCGCAAGCAACTGGCCAAAAGCCACTTCAAAAACACCTACAGCGGCGACTCCAGCAGCGAAACGGGGTGGCAGCACCAAAGCCATCTCCACGGTCCCACTCAGGCACCACTCAGCACCCAACAGCAGCAGCAAACGGGCACTGATTTCGGACTTTCTAATAAAATCCACCTCAAAATCCACCTCAGTCAATCGATACTGTAGTGACTTCAGCGCCTCCAAAACAAGAGATGAAACCAGTACTAGCCCAGCCCCAGTGAGCGAGGCCAATACGTGCGCTCCCAGTGGGCAAAAAACTACGAACCAGGAGTGCGGGAGGAGAGGATTCCAGTTACCTCAACGATTGGATGTCCCATACGAAGCAACCATAGCTGTTCCAAGCCTCCAACTCTTATCATCCAAAGCTCTCATCCCACTCGAACTCAGACAAAAGCAAAATAACCAAGTCTTCGAGGCACAAATACACAACCCCCCCGTTTTTGTCGATCATCTCAATCATCAGACACTACTTTCACCTTCACCAGGAAATGACGGACCCCAAAGATTCAACGAAGGGACCCCTGCCAACGAGATGACCACAAACATCTCAAACTCAACTGAGAATTTAATAGGGAACCAGACAAAACCCCAGGGTGCCCAACACATCGAAGTTCAGGAGTTTGCCTTCCCCAATTCCATCAATAACAATCGCGACAAGCCTGGTCTCTCCTCGTTTTTGTCTGAAGTGCAAGCAGAACAACAACAGTGCCAGCCTCCCCGCCAGGCAAACCTACAGGCGGAGCAGTTCCCTTCCCCGATACGCAGGGCTCGAACTTTTCATTGCAATCATCCCAAACAAGGGAACTACTCAGCAGGACCCCGGGTCTTCTACAATCCCCCGTCAGTATGCTCAAAACACTGGACACACTATGACCAGGTATCTCCAACCGAACCAGGCAGTATCCCAGCTCCATCAGCCTGGCAGCTCTTGCTACAAACAATGGACTCAATCGCCAAAGCAATGTCTTACCACGCTGACAAGCTGGATACCCAAGTGGATCTCCTAAACATCCTAGCAATCCACGTTCAGGGGGTAGAACAGAAACTGCATAGTTTCAACAAGATGGTCTCGAGGGTGCAGCGAGACCAGGAAACAACATATCAAACGTGCAACTGCCACTGCACCCAAATCATAGACAAACTAGCGGTGGTCCCCATCCTTCTGTCAGATCTTCTTGTCACAACCAGGGAAGCTTCAACTAAGAATGTCCCACAAACAGAGCAAGACTATGAGGCACTACGGGTGACGGATACTGAACTACCCCGCCCTGCGGGGGGGCATACCCCTAGTGGTGCGGTTTCCAACCTAGAACAATCACAGACAGACCTTACAGCATCCAGTCCAGCAATAACCATTGCCAACTTAAACATTTCAGCCCCTCAACCAACTGACAATGGTGAGCAACCATTAGGTCAGCCATTTACAGCAACTAAGATATTAACCAAGCGGGAGAGAAAACGTCTAAGAAAAACAAGAAACAGAAGTCACTCCAGACAGGCAATCAATTTATTTCCCGTCAACACCGACCAGGGATTGAAACAGAGTGACCTCGACACGGCCTTCACTCCTCCGGACACAACTACAAACAAGGATCAATCGAACCTCTTATCCACCTTACCTACTTTTCCCAGCCGCCCAAATAACACCAAAAGGGAATTACCGCAGCTTGGGAAAGTATACAGCATATTCAAACCTCCAAGGAAAGAGAAACACCTTTCATCCACCCAGGCAACACAATCTGAGAACCCCCCAATGACACCAAAGAAAGTTACGAAAGAAACAAGTATAATTAGCCCACGTGCAGTACACTCAGTTACTGACAACGAGAGGAAAGAAAACTGCCATCCAGACATAATCCATAACCTAAACCCGGGAAGCAACCAAGCAACCTGGATAAAGGTCAACGAACAATTAACACAAAACAATACAGATGCAATCTTGACCACTCCTTCGACAACCACAGAGCCAACACCGGCGACAAAGCATGGGTAAGGGATGCACACCTAGTGTCGCACCGGGACTCCTCTTTAAACATCAACAAATTGGACTTTATCCCCCACTACGTATCAAGGGGAAACCATGACATCTTAAACAGAAGCGTCCTGCTTAAACTCTTTAAAGCACTGCCCCCATTGAGCCACATAACCACCAGTGATATTGTTAGTATAGCGTTTAAACAGAATACGCATTTCATTGGCCAAGAAACAACCACAGCTTCGTTCTCAGCCACTTCTCATATTGAACAAATCTGGCAGCAGAGGGACCAATTTGCAAAGTGGGGCATGAAGCTAAAAAAGATCGACCCCCCTTGCTACCCCAACCTGCTCCAACCATTCAACCAACCAGAGGGCCTGTTAAAGGGAGCTAAAGGCCCATACTACCAAATCCCTCAAAAGAGGAATGAGTGCACAACTAAGAAAATCACCATCACCTTTGCTAACCCAGAAGCCATTAAGCCCCCCGGATTTCGGGATTTAATCTCGGCCGGATCACCCCTAGATATGGCATGAACCAACACCCACGTAGCCACCAACTTACTCCCAGGCTGCAACATCTGCTCCTGGAACGTGTTTGGCCTTAGTACCAAACTAGAAGATCCAGGCTTCATGGAATTCATCTCAAAGTATAAAATTCTTCTCTTTCAGGAAACCTGGATGACAAATCCTACATCTATAATCGGATACAAGGAATTTCTGAGGCCGGCCAAAAAAGTCGCCAACCTAGGGAGAGCTAAAGGAGGACTTTCAATTTTCATTTCAACCGATATTCCATGGCAAGTTTCAACTATAGACCTTGAGTTCTCTTGGTTACAATGCGTCAAACTTGAAGTTCCGCTCCTCACTTGTCTGCTCATTCTCAACATCTATATTCATCCAGTGTTCAAGCAGAAAAGTAGAAGAGTAGATCACTTACTAGTAACACTGGCAACATTAAAACTCGCCCATCAGGATGCGAACATCATCCTGTCAGGGGATTTTAATATGAACTTACAGCAAGACATCAAAGAGCGTATACGGGCACCGAAACAACGAGACACCCTTGGCAAGAGATGTGCGGCCAGTCTGGTAGGGCTGAAAATGAGTATGCTAAACGGGAGCAGCCCGACAGACAGCCCTGCAGCATACACTAGGATCACCCAAAAATCAGCTTCAACAATAGACTATACTTTCACGGATCACGACCTTTTCCCATTGATCACGAACTTCCAAATAATGGATAGGACTGAAAGCGACCACCAACCGCAATCGTTCACGTTGTCAAGTAACATAGATAACTCAGTGCCAGCCAGAGTATTATCTCAACAAACGCAATGCTACAATTTAAAACGTCTTGCATGGAAAACGGATTTGATCAACGACATCATGGGAACATGCACCCACCTCCTGGAAAGATTCCAAATCGAGCCCATAAACACACAGGCATGGGAGGGCTTCACCCTAGAATTAAATCAAAAATTTTGCAACCAGGCAACAGGCAAAAAAGTAAGAAGACATCAAGGGGCCGATTGGTTCACAAAAAAACTCAGGACCCAAAAACAACAATTGAACAAACACCTTAGAAGACTACGCACCCAGAGCTCTGCCCCCTCCAAGGATCTCTTGCTATTAATCACCACAGCCAGAAAAGACCTGAAAAGAGATACTAAGGCGGCAAAAAAAGCGTTCCAAGAACAACTCTGGGCCCAACTCCACCATTCCACCAAACAAAGGGATTCTAGGCTCTTTTGGGAAATAATCAACCAGCTAACAAACGGCAAGAACCGGCATCACAACTCAGACATTATGGAGGACTCCTGGAGAGCCCACATCGATTACTTATACAATGAAACATCAATTGTCTGTCCGGCAACTAGTGGTTCTGAACCAGGCGAGAGGGCAATTGTAGCAGGTCGCGACAAAATCATCTCTAACTCAGTAGCACCTGAATACTTCCCTCAAATCCGGAAAGAGCAAGTTCTAAAAATCATTAAAAAACTGAGATCCGAGGGAGCACCAGGACCCAATGGGTTGCCAAACATCTTGTTTCGGCACAATCCTTCATTCTGGTCCGACCTCCTTACGCCACTCTTCTCTTCCATCTTAGCATCCTGTACCATCCCAGACTCTTGGAGGGGCAGCATTTTGAACCCAATACACAAGTCAGGCGCCCGTTCCGACCCCTCCAACTACCGCCTGATAGCCTTAATCGACGTGGAGGCAAAAATGTACGCATCTAACTTGTTGGTTGATTTGGAGGACTGGGTCAGAAGATGTAACCTCATTCCCCACACACAAACAGGATTCAGGGCAGGGATGGGCACACTCACGAACATCTCCGCGGTCACCCTGTTAGCCACTCAAGCTCTCGCAAAAATCCAGGCCTCTTTACGCATGCTTTATAGACCTCAAAGCAGCCTTTGACAAGGTCCCAAGAGACAAGCTATGGGCAAAAATGCAAAACTGGGGTGTTCCAACCAAACTCCTGGACGCCATAATAAATTTGTATTCCCAGACGTGGGTTCAGGTCAGGAAAGGAGACGGGCACAGCATAACCAAAAAGTTCCAAACTCTTAATGGGTTAAAACAAGGGTGTGTGCTGGCACCCTGCCTCTTTAACATCTACACTGCTGACCTTGATAAACAACTACGGTCAATTCAATCGGACCCCCCAAAATTGGGCAATGTCCCCACACCCAGTTTACAATACGCGGATGACATAGTGCTTCTTGCACAAACACCTGTAGGCTTGCAGCGACTCATCACCAAACTAGGAGCTTATACCATCACGGCCCAACTAACCATCAACCACCAAAAAACAAAAGTGATGTGTTTCGCCAGACGAGTCAAAACAAAGGCACACCGTAAATTCATCTGGCACTTGGACGAGCAACCTCTGTCCCAGGTAGACTCATACAAATATCTAGGTTTTCAAATAGACCGCAACCTTAATTTCAAACCACAATTGGCACAAGGCCGTACCAGAGCTAAACAACTGCAGTTTGCCTTCAGAGTCCTAAAGAAAAACTTACAGATTGTTCTACAGGTCACTTGCTTAAAGCTATTTCAGCAAAATTCCTACCTTCGATTTCATACGGCTCAGAAATTTTAAACCTCAAAGACGCCACCTCCCTAAACTCAGCACAATCAACTTTCTTTAAGGACCTGTTCTCGATCCCCCGACACATTTCACAATCCCAAATCCGACTAGAGTATGGACTAAGAAATCAGATTCCTGATAGACAAGGGGCATTAGCCAAATATTACTGGAGATTGAGGGATGCAGAGAATAACACCCTCGCGCATCACTGCTGGGAGGAAATTGAAACCCAAGCCAAGCTAAATAACTTGACGTTCAGAGTTCTGAAGGATTCCCTCGCGGCATTGCAGCTAGAGGAGGCCTGGCTCACTCTCCCCACCTATTCCAGTTTCAAAACTGTAGTCAACAAGGCAATCAAACGGACCTCCTTACTAACAGACAAAACAGGCCTTTAAAAAAAAAAACATGCCTGGGCCATGATCCAAGGCTATCAGCGGCTGAAACCCCAACCATACCTGTTAGACCACTTCTCCCAGCAGAAAAAGCACTACCTAACGTTACTGCGGCTGGGGTCATTTCCATCAAAAGACCTGACACCAAAATGGAAATACCCCTGGCAATCCAAGGAATGCTGCTTATGCGGAGGAGGGGACGAGTCTTTTCTACATTTACTATGCATCTGCCCCTACCTGGCAGAAGCCCGAAGAACGGTCCTCCGGGAAGCCTTTAGGAAGGAACAAATAAGGTCATGCAGAGTAGCTGTCATCCAATGCCTTGGAGGACTATCAATCCAACTGTCCTGTAGAGCCATAAAATTCCTGAAAACTGCAGCAACAGAACTGGAAAAAAAGAAAACAATAACTAACTTAATAAGTTTTAGTAAACCTGTCTAGAAACTCACTTATGGTATGGCTTGTATGTTTTATACTCATCTGTTCTTTTTTTAACCCAATAGCTGAGCACGTACCTCTGCGAGTTTTACTTCAAAATGTATATTTCTTGTATGGTGGTTCTCCACCCTTTTACGATTTTTTATGAAATCAAATAAAAGTATTTATCAATCAATCACCCCCCCTTCATTCCTGCCCATGAGGCGGTAACTTATAAGTGAACTTCTGCTTTTCCTTAGCATAACTATTCTGTTTAAACTGTGTTCTTTGTATGGTGTAAGAATTAAGCCTGGGCGTAGTTCGTGTAGTCGCGCTACGCGAAGCTACGCGAAGACGTCGAAGCGCTACGCGAGCTACGCGTAGCTTCGCGAGCGTGCGTAGCTGCTTGTCGCGCCCGTTCGCGATGCGTTTTTCTTGCTCGGGAACGCGTTGTGGTTGTTCAGGACGCTGTTTGCGTGCTCGGGGGCGCGAACTTACCCATGCGGTCGCCTATGGGCGCGGCCATTTTGTTTTTCACTTGTCCCGCCCGTTCGCGATCCCTTATTTCCTGTTCCGGGTTGCGTATAGCGTGCTCGCGATGCGCATTCCTTGTTCGGGAACGCGTTGTACGTGTTCGCGGCGGTTTTTGCGTGCTCGGGGACAAATATCGCGCGAACTTACCCACGTGGTCGCGATGGGCGCGGCCATCTTGTTTTACCACTCTATGCTATGGTTCTGGGCCTGCTTTTCTATCCTCCCTCAATCTTTGCAATCCTTAGTTTTTTACACTGTTTTTCAATTTTTCTTTATTTCTTATCTATCTCACTCTCTGCTTAAGTCTATATTTGGCATTTTTTTCTATTTTTTACTGTGTTTTTTTACTTTTCGACTGTTTTATATAACTTTCTTCTTTAAGCTCCTACTTCTTCCCCTAACTTTATTTTTCCCTTCTAACTTTTCTTTTTCACCTCCTCCCACCCCAGAACCATGGCGAAGGGTAGCAGCAGCGGCTCAAAGGGCAAGGCGCGTGCGCCCAATCGCCGCCTGCCTTGCGGCAGACTGCGCCCTGCAGGGGTGCAAGCCCGCCAGCTGTTTACTGAGGCGGAGGTTGCCGCCCTTGTTTTTTTTATTCAGCGCCACCTCCCCTTGACCTTGGCAGCAGGCGGCAGGCCAGGCTCCGGGTACCCGACCCAGGAGCGTCACCGCCGGTGGGCGAAGGTGCGTCGGGCAGTGTTTCGCTGCTCCGCGGTACGGCGCACCCATAACCAGCTGGCCCACCGGTGGTCAGACATCCTTGACCGGGAGCAGGACCTGTTGGACCTGCTAGGTGTCGAGGTCGTGGGGCTTGGTGAGTAGCCAATATATATATAGTAGTATAAGTATTGTGATTTGTGTATACATTTTTTACAAATAACAAGAATACTGCTGCTTACATTGCAGGTAAATTACGTTTCAAAATCTTCTGTGATTGTAGGACACAGGTGCTGGGCGGTACTCTTACTTTTTGCAACTTTGCGCTCGCTTGTCATTATTATGTAAGAGTTTACTTTAGAGAACTTCAGTTAGGTAATGCTATTGCTAGAGAGACTGTAGTCCTTCCTTTGTCCTCCTGTCAAATAGTGGTGGATGCATTTGATACTAGGTTTAGTTACTATTAGTTGATAATTTTTGAGCGGTCTGCGTGACGCATCCTCTGTCACTGAGTGCTGCTTACCCCAGTCCTTAGAACCTTTTGTAGTTTGTTTAGTGAGTGGTACTGGTAAGCTTAGCTTAGCAGTGTCAGTCAGCTGCAGAACATCAGACGCAACCAACCAACAATTTGGTGTATGCATTATGCACTTTATGCATGTGTCCTCCTTCTCATCTATGCATTTTTGATGGCAAAAAAAATGGAAATGCAGGCTTAATGAACAATTGGCCCGCCTGGAATAGGTGGGCTAGGTCAGGTGGTACTTAGGCTTAGTTAGTGTTCTGGATTTTATTTGAATCAATCAGAATGGAACACTGAATTAGTGTTCCCAAATAAGTAGACTGTCCGTGAATCCCGCAAGCCAGTAGTCGATCGGATTAGATAGGTCAATTTTATTGCCATTTTTGTTTCCTAAAACGTTTTTTGAGCGTTTTTTTAGATAATTTATTTGTTTCACAGCAATCATTAATGTTTGTGTCTTTCTTTTTCTTTATTATATCTTACATGATCACTGATGTGCAGCACCCAGGGGCAAGAAGACGGGGTCCGATTCGGCGGGACAACCACCAGAGGACCGCTCCTCTACCGAGGGCCCTGCTGCTGGTCCCAGTAAGTCCTCCAGTGGTTAATATTAACAATTATATTGCCCTAACTTTTACTGCACCTTATTTTTTCAGAACTATTAATTCTGGCTCCACTCCCTAATTCTATTTTTTACAAAAGATTCTTTGATCTTGACTTGACTATCTGTTTCTAAATTCTGGTTATCCCTGCCTCTAAGTTCTAACTGCCTCTGCTATGAATGTCTGTACTCTGTACTACTAATATTAGTCTGTCGCTAAGCTTGCCCAGTTTGCATTGCCACTCTTTATTGTACGGTTTTGAATAAAACTCAGATTGACCAATACTAATAGCTCTAGCCACTGAGTCCAGTCCTTTCGGTTGTCCTCTTCTAGGCTTCTTAATCTTGAGGCTTTGACAATTACCACAAACAAAATGCCCAACCAGATATTTGACTATTTTTGATAGGATATAGTACATACTACTTGGATTCTGCACAGCCCCATGCAGAACTATGCACAATGAAATAGGATGTTGGTGATGCGAGTTTGGAACTTGGACGTTCCTCACACCTCAGTCAGAAGTGAACCCACAATCCCCTGAACGACTAGCTATAGTGTCTCATTAGGTCCCCGAACCCCCACCCGAAGATACCCAATGATTATGATTACACAACCCAGAACATAACACCCTTTCGCTCACTCACTCGTGTAAGTCCACCACCACCACCACACCAAATACCACAGAGTCTATGTGTAAGTTCAAAAGGTTTATTTTCAACTAACAAGCTCTGTATGTATGTTGTTCTATAAAATTCAGTGTACTCCAGCCAGCTCCAACAGCAAAATGCATAAGATTAAAACAATAAACAGTGTTGCAACAAGTGCATGATCATTGATGATATATAAGACAAAAGATCTGTGCGAATTCTGGGCGACTCCTCACCGTAGAACGTAGAATTACTGGTTACATGCATCATTCATAAGCTCTGCAAATCTCTGGTTCGTAGAAGGGAATCCTCTGCCTGAGAAAAATGGTGCGTGTTATATAGTATAATGCAAGCATTTCTCAGTCCTGCCCAAAAAGTGTAACATGTTAACTATGGCTAAGCAATACGGACTAACCGAACTCCATAACAAAGTGGCTTGTTTTTCGACCTCTTGTACGCAACGCTCAGACAGTAGCTGTATGTGCTCATGTGGGCTCAAAAGGCGTCTTACTGTTACTGCACAACAAGCTGCGAGGTAACATGCGCAAAAGACATGAAGCGGAAAATGGTTGCATGGCTCAGGCTAACTTTGCAAAGAGTAGAGTATAGTATAATAATGACCCTAGGGACCATAACACTACTAGTGTCTACTGACTGTACTCTAGTACCCGATTTGGACTATTGAATGTGATTTATAATAATATGTATGTATTAACTTTTTTTCAATCTTGCTAGTGAAAAAGAATAAATAGGGGGAGGTGTACAGGCATCTAAAAATGTGTCATGTTTTTATCTAGGCGTACTAGCAACCACCAGTGGCGGCGGGGCCACCGGCGATTCTAGCCTTCCGGAGGGGGCAGGAGAAGATGCGGCACCTGCAGGAGCTACAGGGGGAGCCAGCAGCAGTGGCGGGCGGTGGTAAGTTATATTCATGACTTATTGACATTGCACTAGCTGGAAGGGTGTGTGGACTTCACTCACTGTACTGTTGTTGAGACTTATTAGGTATGAAGTTGTAGTGAACATTATACAACGGTTAAAGAAGACACCCTTTACTTAGCATGAGCAATGCAGTAGCAATAGCATTACCAGCGTGACTTGATTAACCAATGGCCTCTTATATCTGACTCCAACTCAGCTGTGAAAGTTTTATGGAGGAGACTAAAAGTCAGATCAGATGACCTTGATGGATGTGTTGAACAAAAAGGGAAAGAAGGGTTGAAGGAGGAAGGGCGGGCGAGATTTAATATGATGACTGGCAGAGAAGGATACGTTGGAAGCATGGATAGGTGGCTGATAGGAATCAGATGCATGTGTTGTTGAAGGATGGGTGGAAGGTGAAAGAAGAATGGATGCCTGCCTGGGTGGGCGACACAGTATGGGTGGATACTGTGGATAGCAAGAATCATCAGCGGTGTTTGGGTGAAACTCAAAGCCAAGGCAAGCAACGGAGTGAGTGGACGCATGCGTTGTTGTTGGTGAAACAAAGTAAGGTTTGTGGAGAGATTAAGAAGAATGATTGACATTTACTTAGAATGGATGGATGCCTGTATGTATTCATCATAGACAGCAGAGGTGGAGACTGTCACGGGATGCACAGTTTTAGGGAATGTAAAAGAAACCGCGCCAGAGTAGCAAAGCCGATGTGGGGAGGGGCATGGTGGGGGGTAATAGTAAACAATGTATTACGCGGGCAAATACAGGTAACTTTACTGTAAACATACAAATAAATAAAGCGAACTTCATTGTGCGCACTGCACCGCCAAATGCGATGCAGTGTGCGCAACAAAATTAGTTTCATTTATTTATATGTTTACTTACCTGTAATTGGCCGTAATCCATAGTTTACTACCCCCATCCTGCCCCTACCCACGTCACCGCCCGGCCAAACTCCCCGAGTCCCACCACTGACCGCTACTGACCTTATGTTGTTGTCCCATATAAAAGCAACGATCATTGGATCAGATATATAATCTGCCTTTTTGTAGTAGCCAAGGCACTGTGAAATTGAGCAATTGCCCTCCATGTAACAGAGAGAGTATGGCCAGTGCCACCCGTAATAGAAAAATACGAGCTTCCCACCTGCAAACAGTAGTAAATCAAACTAACGTGAGTCTGCGTCATGACTCGTATGTTTGTCTTGGGTGCAAGCATAGATGACCGAGCTGGCAATGCCAGCTACAACCAGGTTATGTCATTTCGCTAAACTAGAGATAAGAAGAACACTGGTGTACTGTGTACTGGTTGGAGTCCATAGTGCTAGTATAATGCCTGAAACTCCCACAAATGTTAGAGGCCGAGGAAGTGGGAGGATAGATAGATTATTACCACAAATGTTATGTACTGTGCTTCTTGCTAGTGCTACTGTGCCATTATGTGTTGAATTAATTTTGTGTTACTGTTTAGCTAAGAGTACTGGTTACAACAATATTTTTTTTCTTTCTTGATATAGATAGTACTCCTTCCCAAGACAAACCATCGCGGAAGGAGTTGGCAGCCAGGGCCCGGCGCCGGAAACTGGAGGCCATATGCCAGGAGTACCGGCGGCTGGTGGCTCAGGCGGAGGAGGAGGAGGCGGCAGCAGCAGCTGCAGCCTCGTCCGATGCCCCGGGCCCCAGCCAGGCCACAACTCCAGCGGTACGGCGCCGCGGTCTGGTAGCCGCCCGCCGCCGCCGCAATTCGCTAGCAGCCAGCACTGCTGTCCCCCATCCTGGATGCCACTGCAGGGCATTTCGCAGGAAGATTCTCCTCCGGATGGCACGGCTAGAGGAGCAAATGGAGGAGCGGGTCAAAATACTGGTGGACAAACACCTCAAAGCCCGCCGAATTTAACATCGAGGACCCTGTTGCTTTGCCCCTTTTTATTCCTTGTTTTGGTGGGTGGGAATTGGGCGTTGGGGTTTCGGGACATTCTTTGGACTTTTTTCGTTTTGGACATTGGTTGGGGTTAGGGAGAAGGGTGGGTCAGGTGTGGGATAGTTTATTTTTGTTATGGTAATAAATTATATTTATACTTAAACATACAATGTTAATGTTTTGTGGGGGGTTACTGTTTTACGAATTAACGTCACATTGGTTTCCTTGCTGCTGCAGGGCCGCAGCCAGTGTTTGATTTAAATAATCTGCCGACGATGATGTAACACAAACAGATAGATGCGGTACCCCTCACTGAGTTATTTGTCCTACTAGTACTGTCAGTCTCTCCTCCTAGTCCATTTATACCTCCCACCAAACTTATCTTACCTGTGATTGATGATGATTACGTTCGGCACAGCGATGGCTGCATGGTTTCCAGAGAGAATGTAGAAGATGCCATGGTTGTGGTGGTAGTAGTAGAGTAGACACTGGCAGTAGCATTTGCTAAAAAATTAAAAAGAGACAGTCACTTTCCTGAGAGCGACTGTGGGAGGAGTAGTAGAACGAAGTAAAATACAGTACAGAAGAAGACTGCCAAACAAACAATATTGCAGTTGCAACTGCTAAAGTCAAATTAAACATAATGGTGGCGGGGACAGCCTAGTACAAGAAGTTACAAACTGTAGTTGTGTCGAGTGAGTCACTTAACTTAACACTATCGTAATTCGTAACCTTTACTGCTGTGTGGTAGGAGTTTGATGATTAATCCAATCAATGACGGCAATTAATTATGATGTACTACTATTAGCCGGTGAAGGCTTGCACATAGGCTGAGCATGGGTGGGCAAGCAGAAGAAGCTCCTCGCCCTGCCTTGCAATTGAATTAGTGTTGCTTTCACCACATCTGCCCCAGCAAGCGTGTGATCAATTGGTGTACATTTTATGTAGTCACATCACACCTCAATATAAATCACAGCCCGGGGGAAGAGGGTTAGGGTTTGATGAATGGGTGGGAAGGGGGGTTTGGGGAAAGGTTTGAGAATGAAAAACAGTACGCATGGACAACAAAAGCAAAGCGCAATCTTGGCAGATTACCATGATCTTATACAAAAAATCTATAAAGGGAGAAAAGGGAAATGCATGCATGATGATGAAGATAACTTGATGGTTAATGAGTAGTACTTAATAACTCCTACTAGACAATTAGACAGTACAGGGCAGCAGTATATTCTAAGCAATTTGCCTTGCCTGTAATATGCCCTCAGAGACCCAAATTCCATGTTGTACTGGGCTTACTTGTAAAGATAGCAAAGACAATTAAAACACAGTTGTAGGGATCAATTAGCAAACAAACAACACACAACACACAGTCCTAATGATTGAAGAGAAAAAGGATTCTAATTAATTAAAAGATGAATGATGAATGATACTAAAGTTACTGTATTATCATGCTCAAATTGTGGAGTTGAATCTCGTCCTTCCTCTTGGTCCTATCTTCCATGGACGCTCCGCACATCAATCTTGGTGGCCTTCCTGATGCCGATTGGTAAGGTAAATGTGAGTTGTGTCTCCCAGTATAGCAAGCACAGGGTAAAGGCCGGCCTGTAACGTCTAGATGGAAAAACAAAAGGGGTATTGAAAAATCAATGAATAAAAAAAAACATCAATTACGGTAGTCCAAGAAGAGAAGAGAGAACACTTTCAGAGTGAGGCGGCTTGGATATATCGTGTAGATTCTGTTTACAGCATTAAGCTACAACAACAACAGGACAGAACAGGCCCACCACAGCACCAGCCCGTGACCCAACCTCCATTTACCTTAATTTTTGACATAGCCAGACAAAAGGCATACACAGCATCTTAGCATTTTCCTAATTAAGTGAAAAAATCAATGCGCCGCTGTCAGTCATCACTACACTCGACTACACACCACTACATGGATATGTAGGTCTGCTGTGTTTACTTTCTTGTTGAATTGTTGTGTTTATGTTTACCTTATGCCACTTCATGAAATGCAGTTATTCCTTGAATCATCTCCGATCCAACTGAATGACTGCGTGCAAAGATAGTATGGTCATCATCATGGTGTGGTACGTGTTGTCCAACTACAACTCAGTCTGTAGTGACTCCGATTAAGTCCATATTCCATATTAAAAAATTGCAACAGATATTGGCCTGCACCTGCAGTAGTAGGAGTACAATTTGGTTATTAAACAACAAGAAGGGAAACATTGACTGTCACTGACTTGAGTCACTTTGTAGATTAACTAGTAGAGTAGAGTTCGACTTCATGCACAACATCAACAACAAACAATAGCAATCGCTCAGAGTCTGCAAGCATCCAATGCATTCCATCATTACCTGTCTTGCTCTTCTCTTTGGCTGTCAGATCATCAGATGCCTAGTTCTGACAGTTGTTATTTTTTTTTACGGGGCAGTGGCCTCATCATTACTCCAGTCCACATTCATTTTGAGTGTTAGTCGCTGTTTCGGTTTTCGTCTTATTCTTCTGTGGCACTTTGTCACAGTTTAAGTTGCTTCCCATGGTCAGCACTGTGATGATGGGCCGCGGTCTGGGTAGCGCTCATTGATGGTCATTTGAGTTTGCACAAATGTCAGCAAGTTTCTTCGAAGAGTCTCTTGTCTTTCTCTGCCAAGTACCTTCTGTCCTGACAGTGAGGACCTTTGGATGCCTGCTGAGGCTGTAGCCTTCGGACACTGATGAGTTTCAGCTCGAAAACAAAACGGAGGATAGCTATAGTCACATTTCACTTCTTATGGAGGCGGGACTGGTAAAGGCAACATTTCTTGAACTAATGTCTGGCTTGATGGAAATGTACTTGTGCGAGACAGGAAGATGAAGCAGGACTCTGAAGAGTGGACAGTTAAATGCACAGACATCCAACTCCAATAGGGAAATAAAAAGAGAAGACGGTGGTGATGGATTTGTTGTGATTTGAACCAGAAAGACAGATACACAGACACATAAAGGAAGGAAGAAAGTAACAATTTGAAAGCCTAGTTGTCAGGGAAGAGGAGCTCGTCCTCAAACTCTGGTGGTTCGGACAGAAGTAGGTCCTGTAACGCACTATTTACATTATCCAAGTCACTCTCCTCTTCCTGCTGTGATTCACGTATTTTGTAATCCGGTGGTATAAAGTGCTGATTCATTTTGATCATGGTTAACCTCTCCACGCTTTGGGCCGAGAGACTGGTCCTTTTCGAAGTTACAATGGCACCAGCAGCACTGAAAACACGCTCAGAAGAGACACTTGCGACAGGGGAAGCCAGATACTTTATCGCCAGCCTGCTGAGCACTGTCCATTGGCTTCTTTTCCCATACCAATACACCAATGGGTTTCGATCCATGAAGACCTCTGTTGGGTCATCCAGATAGGCCTGGACCATCCGCTCAATGTTCAGGGGTGCTCCGATGTGCTCGGCCTGTTTTGCCTTTGCATCAGCACTGGACTTACCATACCCCTTCTGTAGAAACCAATCAGTTGCACATTGTGCTGTGGATGATCCTGTTCTTGATGTTATTGTTGGTGTAGGTGACTGCTGGGAGGCAAATGCACTGCCCTCAGGCTCCGAAGTAGAACTTGACTCTGGATGCCCTGTAGTACTGGTTATGGCCTGGGGTGGGGGCCTGTAATTAACAGCGGTTCGCTTTCGAAAATAGTGGCTTCCTTAGCTATCAAAGTTTTGTAGTTGGCAACATCCACTTCCGAAAAGGAATTACTGCCTTGCTGTTCAGAAATACTTTGTACCGTGGATCCAAAATTGTGGCACTAATGTAATGTGGTTGTGACAAAATTTTATTTTTAATCCTTGTATTTTCCGATAAGCGAGCGGCTAAGGTCTCCGCCAAATGATATGCGTCTTGTTTGTCATCCACACCTGCGTACATTTCAGACACATCCTTCAGCTGTTGCTCTAGCATGTGCAACAATGGGATAGCTTGGCCCATAGTACAGTCCTCCCTGCTGACTTCACGTGTGAAGATCTCAAAAGGAAGTAGCATCTCAGTCAGGCATTTAATGAGGTCCCATTGAGCCATCTCAACGGTCATGCCTCTCACAGTAGGTTCCCCTAATCTTTGCATGACATAAGCATTGAGTGGTATGTACAGTTCAAACAGACGATCAAGCATGTAATAAGTTGAGTTCCAACGTGTTGGCACCTCCTGGATGAGCGCTTTGACTGGCATTTTATGCTCACGTTGAATGACCCTCAGCTGCTTCCGGGCTTTAAAAGAATGGCTGAAATGTGTGCATATTCTTCTGCAGGTGACCAGTAAGTTGCTGACTTTGGATTCATTTTTCAAAAAGTCTTGAACAACAATGTTAATGCAGTGTGCCAAACACGGGACCCTGAAATAGCCACCATTGCGCATGGCCAAAACTACATTACTGCCGTTGTCCGTGGCAACAAAACCATTCGTAAGCCCTCTTGGGCGCAGCCACTCAAAGACCTTGGTGTTAAACTCTTCCAAAATGTTTGCAGCAGTATGAGATTTCTCCATGGCAAACATGGCTACAGTTGCATGTTTGCGAGTGGCATGAAAAATCTCTGCAGTATCAACACCAGCAGATATCTGTTCTCTAACCCCCGCAAAACAGATCCAGTGTGCAGTGATGCACATGTAATCTGTGGCTTGGCAACTGGTCCACATGTCTGTAGTCAGGTGGATACTGTGAACAGCACTCTGCTTCAAGGCCTTTCCTAGCAATTCCAGCACATCGTGATGTAGTGCTGGAACTGCAACTCTGGCAAAATAGTAGCGGCTGGGAACATGCCATTTTGGGCAGATGGTTGACACAAATTCCAGAAAACCCACCCCTTCAACAAAAGAAAAAGGGAGAAGGTCCAGTGCTAACATTTTAGCCAGCTTCGCATTGTACAAACGTGCTATTGGGTGGTTGCGTTCGTACTGTTCCTCACCCCCAAACATGCTGATAATGGTAGGCTGCATGGTTTTCCTTTCTCTTAGGCTCAACGCACTTTTTGGTAGTGCGGACCTGGTACTTCTTGGTGTCTCCGGCTGACTCTTACTCTTGTGCCACTGAGATGTTGCTGAAGATGTGTGCAACGTTAAGACTGCACTGCTGGGGTCAGGGACACCTTGTGTACCACTACCAGAGAGAATGTATCCCTGTCCTTCCTCTTCCACCGTGATCGGATCTTCTTCTTCTACTCCTTTATCCCCACCAACACCAATGGTTGCAGTTTTTTTTCTGCCGCGAAGGTGGTCCTCCCAGCTGAGTAAGTGGTGTTTTTTCAGATGGGTCATTTGGCCTCCGGTACCATAGTTTGTACCAAGCTTACCACGACTAACAGAGGTATTACAAATGGAGCATATAGCAATGTTCTCCTCCTTTTAGCTAACCGTAAAGAAGTCCCAAACTGGGGAGCTTAACTTTGGCCTCCTGCTGGAGGTGCCACTTCCAATGCCGGATGATCTGTAGGGTGTGTGTTGAATTTGACTCTGTGCTGCTGTACCACTACCTACTCCTACTGAGGTGGTGGTTGTGCTGGATGTAGGTCGCTGCCGGGCCTTTGCTAATGCAAATATGGAAGCTGTAGGTCGTGTTGCTGTTACCTGTGGAGGTATGCTTGCTACATCCCTCGCAGCGATTTTGGATAGGGTAATAATGTTGGTCTCCATCTCCTCGGGGCCGGGAGTGATGTTCGTGATGACTGGCTCGTCATCATCATCATCTTGCTGTTCTACATCGACCTCCATAAGTGTAAGGCTTTCCGGAACCTTCCTTTTCCCTAGCTTGGTCTTGGAACGTGGCTCCCTCTCAGACTCAGTTTGTGGCTTCCAAGTGGCATCTAGATCATCAGAAGGGGGCTTGGCGAAGAACTTGATGGACTACCCTCCTTTTCCTTGCTGGGGATTTGGAAGACAATGGATCTTCTGAATGAGTGGCTTCTTCTTCTACCTCTGCATGAGGCTCAATTTCCTGAACTGCCCCTACTTCAGTAGGAACAACAACTACTATTGCGGGCGGTGGTTGCGGCTGTTGTTGTTGACCACTTATCTGCTGTGTTTCCTCCTTCGTTGATTGGGTACTACTTTGAGATAGCGATAAGTTTATCTCAGGCTCAGCATCACTGCTTTCCACCATTAGGCTGGCTACCTCTTCCACACTCATGTGCTTGGGCCTGGGTTGGTGGGTTGGGTCCACTGATGTGGAGGCTTGCCCCCCGGACACCGCTGCTGCAGGCGCAATTTTTTTTCCCCAAAAAAGGTATTGGCCGGCACACCAGACTTAAGTGTCACTTCCTTCTTCTGTTCCTTCTTCTTCTCAATAGCAACTTTCTTGGTACTGGAGGACCTGGTACCTGCTTTCTTTGGGCCCATCTTCTTCAGATGTCAGCAGCACTCAGTTGCAGAGATGTCTGGTCAGGTCACACGTCACGTTGTGTTGTGTGTACAGCAGCAGGATGTCTGTCTGGCAGTGCAACGGGCAATGATGAGAGACACACCTCCTCCTCAGTCTTTGTGCACCTAAAAGCAAAAAAGCCAGAACATCAGTCAAACATAGCACAAATCAAACAAATAGAATATAGAACTTAGTGTGTGGTGGCCTCAATTATTAAATTTCAGAAACTCTGTGAACAACAACACACAGTCTAGCCATTTATGAGACGTTGACAACAAGGCCAGGGCTTTCCTGGCTACTGTGTAGTGCTAGTGTACACTCTGGAAGAATAAGAATAGTAAAGAACAAAAACTAAAATGTAGTGGAGCATGTTTGGCCTAAATTTGTGCATCACGTGGGATGTATTATATAGCAGCATCAGGGAGCTGCAGCTGGCAATGGGGATGGATTTGGAAGCAGTAAGACAAGAGGAACAATGGAAAGACACGCAGGCCTATGTGGCAAAAACAGCACACTAATAACTACCACAACAAAATGGCCCCCAGAAACATGGTGACTCACAGGCACAAGGCACGGCAAACAATGAACTCAAGCAGGCCTATATATGGGAAGACAAAGGATGCCTTATAAAACACACACAGCTTTAATGCAAAAACTAAAATCCACATGGCTAAAAACACTTTTGAAAGTTAGACAACCACTACAACAACACAATTATAATTACACAGTACACACGCAAAAAAGGCATTTATTTAACACACCCAAAAAGTGAAATAGTCAGACCCTCCAAAAAAAACACATTTCGCAATTCAATTGAATGAATTCAATGCCATCCATGGCCTAAATGATGTCAAAATTCCACAGACTACACAGAAACAGTTTTATGCACCCATGGTGACTACCTCTGGGCCTACTGGCATACTGGGCCGCAAGCTTGGAGGCCTATGGCAAAAGCACAGTGGCTGGCTTTACAAAATGGCCGCCACCCACATGGCCAGGCCACCCAAAATAACAAAAAAGTGAAGACAAAGGACAGGACCAGGCAGTTGGAGACTCTGGGCAACTTCCTTCCTCTTGAAAAAAATTGTAAAACAAAAAAAGTGACTCCTTGCTCACCAAACTACATCTAAATGACAACCTGAGGAGTTTTTTGTGCAAAATGAACTAAATCAACATTTTCGAGAAGGTTTTCTGATGCTCGAGAGATATTCTTCGCCAGATTGTAAATTCTGCATGTTCGGCATCGCGATCGTCACAAAAAGTCGTTATCGCGCGCGCGAAAACATACATTGAGCGCGCGAAGAAGATAAAAAGTGTAAGTCCGCGTTGTCGCGCAGTGCGGACTTGCCCAAAGTCCGCGAGCTGAACGCCCAGGGTTACCTACTGGCTGAAAAGGCCTATTTATTTAACAAACACCAAAAAAAAAAAATACCACCCCAAAACCCACATTTTGCAAATCAATCCAATGCCATCCATGGCCTAAATTAGGTTACAATTCAACAGACAACACAGAAACAGTTTTTATGCACCCATGAGGATGACTACCTCCGGACCTACTGGCACACTAGGCCGCAAGCTTGGAGGCCTATGGCAAAAGCACAGTGGCTGTTCACACAAAATGGCCACCAACACATGGCCAGGCCACCCAGAACAACAAGAAAAGGAACACAAGACAGACAATGCAGGCCTATGGCAAAAGCACAATGCCTGGCTTTACAAAATGGCCGCCACCCACATGGCCAGGCCACCCAAAATAACAAAAAAGTGAAGACAAAGGACAGGACCAGGCAGTTGGAGACTCTGGGCAACTTCCTTCCTCTTGAAAAAAATTGTAAAACAAAAAAAAGTGACTCCTTGCTCACCAAACTACATCTAAATGACAACCTGAGGAGTTTTTTGTGCAAAATGAACTAAATCAACATTTTCGAGAAGGTTTTATGATGCTCGAGAGATATTCTTCGCCAGATTGTAAATTCTGCGTATTCGGCATCGCGATCGTCACAAAAAGTCGTTATCGCGCGCGCGAAAACGTACATTGAGCGCACGAAGAAGATAAAAAGTGTAAGTCCGCGTTGTCGCGCAGTACGGACTTGCCCAAAGTCCGCGAGCTGAACGCCCAGGGTTACCTACTGGCTGAAAAGGCCTATTTATTTAACAAACACCCAAAAAATGAAATACACCCCAAAACCACTTTTACCAATTCAATCCAATGCCATCCATGCATGCCCTACATGATGTTTAAACTTTAAATTCAACAGACACCACAGAAACATGCACCCATGGGTACCTCTGGCTCTAGTCCGGGCCTACTGGCTGAAATTCCAATCAAAGAAAAACAACTAGGCCCCTGCCGAAACTACAGGCCACAACAATACATTTTAAAAACTATGGAAATCCCCCAAAAATGTAGGTACAAACAAGCCCCAATCAAACAAACAAGTACACCAATTCTCCAACTTACTTGTAAAATCTCAAATCCAAGAGTCCTCAAATCCAATCCAATGATATGATGCAGCAGACAGACACAAAAAGTGATCCTTCCAGCTCCAAATCCAAATGAAAGTGAACAGCACATGGACAAAACACTGGCAGGAGCCTGCTGGACAGGAACAGGAAGTTTGAGAATCAGGGGCACTTCCTTCCTCTTGGAAAAAAAGAAAAAGGACTCCTTGCTCACCAAACTACATCTCTAAATGACAACCTGAGGAGTTTTTGTGCAAAATGAACTAATTCATCATTTTCGAGAAGGTTTTATGATGCTCGAGATATATTCTTCACCAGATTGTAGTTTCTTCGTGTTCGGGATCGCGATCTTACCAACACTGCCGCCGGAAGTCAGATCGCGCGTCCGAATGACGTGTTCGCGTTCGCACACTCTCGCGGGATCGTGCGGCCGGATTCCAAATCTCGTGGCGCCCGCGAACGGATAGGAAGTCGCGTCGGCGAACGCAGAATCACGGTAGGTCGTTACCGCACGCGCGAGAACGTATATTGAGCGCGCGAAGAAGAAAAACAGCTACGCTACGCCGCAAATTGCGTAGTGCACGGTAACTTCGCGTTCTATGCGAATCGCGAAGTTACCGAAACTTCGCAAATTCCGCGAGCGTAGCGTAGTTCACCGCCCAGGGTTAGTAAGAATGGGTGCCAAGTTTATTGATCCATTGTGCTTATCCCAAACAATATTGGTATATTACTGGTAGGCATAGCAAAATCTTACCTCTGAAGTGTTTAATGGCTAAAACTAATTCCAGTCGACATGCCAACCCGCATCCAGCCTTCCGAGTATACAACATCATCTTAACCAAGTTGCATCTACTAATCATGGTCGCAACATGATGCTCAGTTTTAGGCGCTATATGAAGCACTACTAAACAGTTTCATTGCCATGCTGTCTAAGGTGCAAGCCTTTAACTTCAAAGCATCCTGAAGCATAGCTCTCCTCTCACTGGCACCTGCGGTATCATCAAAGTAACCTGAGAGACAGCCCAAGTATCTGATTGTTTATTTAAATGTGTCTCTCTCTTTCGTTTCCGAAATTCGCTGATTTGAGAAGAAAGGGGGCCATCTGTTCACCTTGTGTACACATCAGCATGGAGGCAGTGACATTAACCTTGCTGCGGCTAAATAACCAGGCAGGCAGCAAGACAAGCCAAGAGCCATAAAGTATGTTGATTTTGGCCAAGGAACGGTGTGTTGCCAGGATTGGGTACGTGTGTATACCTTTAGTGTGTGTGAGCAGTATGCCATGTTTATATATACATGTGAATTGCCACTTGTGTAGCCAAATAAAAATATTGTGTTTGTATTTATCATCTACGCACAATATATGTGCACAAATATAACATTTGTTGCCATGAGTGTGTCTATATTATGTGTACATCTCCACTAAACTGATTAAGGGGCCTATTACGATGGCGGGCGGACAAAGTCCGCCCGCCACCGTAACGGAGAATGGGACCGTCCGCCAGAGGTGCGGCGGTCCCGCTGTGTCCATTAGGATGCCACCGCCACGGTGGCGGTGGCATCCCCCAGCCACAACATTGTGGCGGGCGGTGCTAATACTGTGGATGCACGTTGTGCATTGGCATGCACAAGGTGACATGCACCGTGCGGTGCCTGCCACCTTGTCCATGCCAATGTAGGGGGGTACCTATGTGCACCCCCCACCCCCCCAATACCCAGGGGGCCCGCAACGGGCCCCCCAAAGCAGACACCGTATGCCTTTTCATGGCGGCGTTGCCGCCATGGAAAGGCTGATCACCGCCTACATCATGATATGGTTGGCGGTGTCTTGCAGACACCGCCACCATATTATGGCCCTTTTCCGCCCGGTTGACGAGTCGACCGGCGGAAAAGCGGCGGACGGTCTTTCCGTCCGCCGCGGACCCCCCAGCCATCCTAATATGGCGGGGGTCACTGAAGCATGGATGGCGGGCAGATCGCCCTCGCCGGGCCGGCGGTGGCTACCGCCGGGCTGGCGGGGGCGATCCGCCCACCATCGTAATAGGCCCCTAAGTTAAGAACTCTTACATTATGTGTTCCCATCCAAGCAGGATTTATGTTTGATTGGAAAACACTTTTTGTTGAATGCCCATTGCCCATCCTCCCTTCCCCCCACTACCATCCTCTCTTTTCAGTGAAGGTGAGAAGTGCAACCTCCCTTTAGCCAAGCTGCTGGTTATTTAATTACACTTCACGTCACATCAGTGCAACACCACCTCAGCAGCAAATCAGCACCACCTCAGCATCAGTGCAGCACCAGTCAGCATCATTCAGCACCACTTCTATATCACTCAGCAGCACCAACACAGCATCACCTGAGCATCACTCAACAGCACCTGAGCACCACCACAGCATCACTCAGTCCCAGAGCAGCACCATCTCAGCACCAGAGCAGCACCACCTCAGCACCTGCGCAGCACCATCTGAGCACCACCTCAGCACCAGTGCAGCACCACCTCCACACAGGCGCAGTACCAGCTCTGCACCAGTGCAGCACCACCTCACTGCCAACGCTGTTTATGGTTGTGCTCCCCCCAAACACATAACAAGCATTTGCAATGCAATAGGTCTCGCATTTACGCGAGTTTAAGCTATTGGCATTGTAAATGACAATGCCTTTTATTTATGTTTTAAAAACGAAAACAAAAATAAAAGGCATTGTTATTTGCAATGTGAATAGCTCAAACTCGCGTAAATGCGAGACCTATTGCATTGCAAATGCTTGTTAATTTCTGAGTTTGTGCTTCTCTAGACCAAGCACTCTTAAACTATGCTGATTACGAGTATGGATGACATGACATGTCACTCCTACACCTTGAAGCACTCTGGCTTATGTAATATTTCCTATAAACTGAGTTACAAACGTATGACTGACAGTCTCTGTGTAATGCACGTGTGATGAGAAGTGCTCTGACACCCTACACTGGTATGAGTGACGCTATATAACTAATTAAGTGCATCTGAGAGAGAGTGGTAATGGAGACTTGAAGGGCACTGTTAAAAGGTGGTGGTGAGGGAATCCGTGGTGGAGGTGGTCATTGGCGGGCGCTAACAAACAGTGTTGCAAAGGGCACCACCAGTGCTAAAGCCGGTTAGTGTAGTGCCCTGGTTAGTGTAGTGCCCTTCCATTTCTGGTGCTTGCAGCAATTTTAAGATCTTCTTAGAGTTTATGGTTTCTCAAATGGGTGTAGTTTCTGATATCAATATGTTTCCCTGTCTTCATTGCTTGATTTTGCTTGTGAGAAAGTGTCACTCATAGTTGTTGAAATGTCACTCATAATTACACTGAAATTATGAAAATCTCACACGTAGCAATCGGAAACCTTGGCAGCTATGCAAGAGGCTGACAAAACTGCCTGACCTACAAGTAGGAGACACGGACATGGCCAAGAATCGCTCTCCAGACAGCTAATTCAGAATGCTATTTGAGCCAGAACTGTGACGGGAGTCCATGAGACAAGGCACCAGGGCGGGCTCTGAGGCTCGACGAGGGAATGAGGAAGTCACGAGGAATGAGTACCTGCAGTTTTCCATTACAAGCAGTGGTCTCTTTATTGCCCTGTAACGAAACGGACTGCAGTTTCCAGAATGAGACCGTTCAATAATGCTACAGCTGCGAATACATTATTCCAGCGCACATGAACGCGGCCAGGGCGGCTGACTCTGAAGCACGGGGCTCAAGGTTCCATCCCCGGCGGCAACTCAGCCCAGCACCACGTGACTCTGGGCAATAGCTCGCTTCATCTTCCCGACAGCGCCTTGAGACCCTTAGGGGTGATTAGTTTGCGCTTTATAAAAGACTGGGATAACGTGGCATTTTGTTATATATTTGACGCAAAGAGTTTTTTGCTTTATTACAAAACAAAAATAACTTACAGAAGTTTTTAGCGCACGCACTGCATAGTTTTATACCACTCCACAGAGGACGCGTCTGAAAGAAGTGTTTAGAGAGCGGTGAGACCTTATGTTTTTTTAATAATAAAAATAGCTTGGGAGGCGAGAAGCGCTTCTTCTAAAGTTAGAAAAGGGCTGGAGCCGTGCCAGGCTGCTGAGGAGCACGCACTACGAGGGCGTGTCACTGGCATGTGCAGAATGTACTCTGCTCGACCCCTGGCCAGACCTTGAGTCCACTCACTCCCTGTCCCGTGTGCTTTACAGCTTGGCAGCCACTGGGTTCAGCACCGCAGTAAGATACCTCTAGTTTACCGCTATCACACTCTCTAATTTAACGCTCACTCTTTGAAAGCACATTCAGCCTCTTAAAAACGCGCCGCACTTTAACCTCCCAAAACATCCTCGAAATGTTAAAACACTCCCGTCCTCTTAAAACAAATTAAAAAAAAGAAGCCCGCGAGCGGTGCACGCGCGAGAGCGTGCACCATGGCCTATTGCTTGCGGTTACCCGCACGCCCGCCGGGCGCGATAATTGAAAACACATGGCGGCCGTGCGGGTAACCGCACGAAAAAGGCCATTGTGCACGAGCGTGTGGTCAGCTTTTGGTAGCCCCTTACATAAATTCTCGCAGTGCAACGCATGCGCGCTACTCTAGGCTCGACCTAACAAAAAAAGCTATAACACACAAGCATTAGAACAGGCAGGAAATATTTGCTAGCATTGCAAGAACAAAAAAACTAGAAGGCATTTTTTATGTTATTTCTTTTTTCAATAGGGTTGTTCAGTTCTACATAATATCTTCTTGGTTATATATAAAATAACAAAAATACTTACAACACTTTTTTATTATAACTTTTCAACATGCTGTACAGCAGCCAAACTGCTCTACACCATAGCTTAAAGACATTGGCAAAGCCAATAGCTCTGGCTAAACACTTATAAGGTTCCAAAGGCAAGAAGTATTGGCTACACCCATGCTAGTTTCTTTTTACTGCAAACAGTATTCTCCTGCATTTCTCTAACTGCTTTCCAAAAATATTTCCTTGTTTGAAAAGAACATATTTTTCAAACTAACTAACCCAAAATAAACATGTACTACAAAAATACATATTGTTTAACATGTGTAATTATGTCCTATAATGCCATCCCGGAATTCTGGTTACCTTGCCCCTTCAGCCTGGTGGTTTATGTGGCTGCCAGAACCCCTCAAAGGCAACATTGCACCATATTTCACTGTTACCCATTATGTTTCCTTTATATGAATAAATAGGCATTTTTTCAAAAACCTCTCTGTTAATATGTTCATTACAAAGTACATTAAATATAGAACACCGATGAATATGTATATAAACCTGGAAGGAAAGGGGAGTGAAGTTTTGCTAATGGGAATTTCCATGGAAGTACACTAAAGCATCATTCTAAAATCAATGCTAAGGGGCCTATTTATGAAAAAGTCCTGCATGACAGGGAAAGGGCAGGTAATTCTGGGAATGCGTAAAAAATCATGGGAGTTGCATGGGAACACCCATGCAACGCCCATGGAACTTGCCTTCCCAGGGCAGAGTGAGGCAATGCTGCCATTTGCGCTATATTGCCTTATTATAGATTTATGGAGCCACTCAGGGCCACACAAAGTGGCCTTGCATAGCTTCATAAATCTGACTTAAGGTTTGTGTCGCTCCTGCACCACGTTGCATGGTGCAAGAGCTATGCAAACCACCTAGTAAATAGGCCCTACAATTTACAAGGGCCGAGCGTCTTATATGATGGTCTCAGCCTGGCCCAGGTTGTGGTGCTGCTCAAGCAGCTGGTTTACAAACCATCCCTGCCAGCTTTTTTTAAGACACAGGCAGGAATTGAACAATCATCATTTGCAGGGGCAGGAAGGCCTCTTGCAGGAGGACAAGCAAGTAAGATAATAGGAATGTTGAGGATACATGCATGCTTTCCGGGTGGTTACATGGCGGTGCGTTCTTAACATGGAAATTACTAGAACACTATTCGCTTTATACAAGGCATAAAAAATTACAAACTGAACAGAATATTTTGCATTCCTTCACTAGCATCTTTTACCTAACCCCCCTTGTTGCTGCTTTGTGTGAGCAATTCAAAATACATTTAGCAAGAATAATTCACAGGATGATTCTTTTTGTGTCTGTTTTATACCTCCTAGTTGAAAACAGCCAGCTTCTCTCGACCTACACGAGTCACATTATACACTGCTATTGTACCTTCTATGCAAAGCAGTCAGCTAATTATTACTTGATAAGTAGGTCGCCATCAACACTGCTCCCATACGGTGTTTGTTTGCTGCCGACATCTGCTTTAATGCGGGCACAGTTTGTTAATATGTTTTCGGAGATAGAGAATATCTCCTTGAGAAGACGAAAGCAAGAATAAATGCAAACTCTAGGGTTTTGTGTGTGGTCTGCTCTCATTAGCTTTGTACCACAGCAATAATTGCAATAATTAGAACTGCGTTTAATGTCAAGGAAGACTCATTTATACATTAAAACTCCCCCAATCATTAACGACTGCCCATAACTCTGGGTTAACTAGAATGCCACTTTTTATATAACTGTGTGATTACTAAGGCTTCGAATAAATCAATTAAAAGTTGAAATCTTCGGAAATCAGGTTGTTCCATAGTAACCTAAAGGGTTATGAGCAGGTCATCTTACATCATCGTAGAGCTTTGTATGCCCACGTTCTCTTCATTAGTTTCTAAATTATAAACATTTACGGTCATATTTATCAAAGCTTTGATTCACCCTTGCACCACGCAAGGTAAAGCAAGGGTGAGGCAAAACTTAGATGATATTTACCAAGCCACACAAGGCCACCTATCTTGCGGTGTTTGGTAAATCTGGAGTAACGCAAAACAGCACAAGTCGCAGCCTTCCGTTACTCTGCTCCGTGGAGCCGCTCCATTGGTGGAGCGTGGGTGGTCCCGCGCATCCACCCATGGATTTTGGTGCATTCCCAGATTTACCATGTGTGGTAGACCTGGTAATGCGTCAAAATGCTAGTCCTTCCCAGGGGAGGCATAACGAGGATAAATATTTATATTTCTCCTCGTTTTTCCTCTTTCAACGTGTGCTACATTCTGCAGCACACATAGAGGAAAAAGCCTCAATCGACTGTTTTTGTGCTGGAAGGTGCCCTTTCCTGCACAAAAGCAATCCTTCCTGCAATGCAGGCACCCTTGCACCATTGTACAAGGGTGACTTCATTGGTGCTCAGCAGCACATAGTGCGCCAGAACAAAGAGAGGACAGGAATGCACCACATAATGTTAAATATGGCATTCCTGCCCTTTCACTGTCATACAGTGCAGTGCAATAAGTTGTCTTCCTGTGCTGTGTTGCATGACATTTTATGACATAAATATGTCCTCCATTCTGTAGCACTGTGTTGACATGCACTCTCAGTGCTATTTTACCTGCTGCAGGTATGAGAGTTATGGTGTTACAACAAGTTTCTCAGAATCAGGTAGACTATATTCACAGCTCTTGCACGAATTGCTGCCTTAATGCAAGGCTGAATTTTCCACTGAGCATCATCCCTGCCTAGTGGTGTGAGAGCCAACCCTCTCTGAGGGTTAAACCTCACTGCTCACAGAAAAAGCATTTATTTACCGGATGTGCTGGAACAGTGAATGTGGCGAGTTATGATGACAGTGGTTGTCAAACGCACTTTTCATCTTGATAGCTATGTGGTAAATTCAGTCCTGTTGTCAATGACCTTATGTCTCTCACACATTATCAAAAGATCATGAAAGAAGAGCATTGCAGCATGTGTTATGTTCTTGACATTTGTTTAGCACACTGTCTGGAATGGGTGTGGCCTAGTACATCTGTTGCTTCCAGGTGTAGGGTCCATGCCATTGTAACATTACCCTCGCAGACTGGTGTCTGACAGCTAATGTGAAATGTTTATTGAGTTCTGGCACATGTATAGATCAGTGTCTTGTGGCAGTCTCGGTGTGAGGTTGTTTGATGTGTCTATTAGGACTCTTTTGAATAGTCTGGCAGGGATATTAAAGTACTGGGCCATGGGTATATGATATGTTATCAAAAGGTTTCACAGATGATTTCAGACGATGGTTTTACTCAGCGGCGCCTCCTCCATTATGGTGGAGCAGCATCAACCCGCCTGCTTCGAGCATAGCAGGCACACACATTAATAAAATGGCAATAAATATAATTTTATTTTGGACTCAGGTTCGCGCTGTAACAGCGCGAGGGCAGGGGGCGGGCTGATTCATGCAATTGCACTATTACTGCAGCCCCTGCCAGTGCGCAAGTCAGATTGGCCGGCTGCTTACAGCCAGCCAATCTGACATGCGCACTTTAGCCTGCACAATCCTAGGGCTGGGAAACTGCTGAGGGATTGCAGCCACAGGCCCCCAGCCGCAAAATGAGTGCTGGATTAGTCTACTCCAACCAAGTGGTTGGAATCACGTTGCACAAGGGAAGAAGTCCTTCCCTTTCCTGCTGCCTGCTGGAGTCACCGATGAGGAGAGAGACACTGGACGTGGCTCCTTGCAACATATATGCATCATGCCCTCACCATATTTTAATGTTGCCGGCCGCCACTAGTTTTACTACTAGAATATTGCCAAAATAGCATGCCAAAAATGTAGTGAAAGTAACTGCATGTAAGTAAACATTTATTTACTGAATTCCACACATGTGTACCTTGACGATATAGATATTTTCAATATTTGTAGATGTTTAATTAAGAACAGTAAATATGTTCTTGCCAATATAAACTTCATTTCATGATGTTCTAGTATTTGATATTTTTGCAATCTTATTTTGGCAGGTTGATATTTTTGGACTCCATATTCCGACATATAGCCATATAGGTTTGTTGAATTACATACTTATTTTCACATATTTCACACAAACAAGCTTATTTCCAGAATTAAAAAGTAGCACTGGGTGAGTTCTACACAGGCTGAGCGACTGTTTCCTTGGATTCAACGATGGGGGATACTGGAAAAAACACACCATAGTTTT
Organism: Calotriton arnoldi; assembly: GCA_963921515.1. Taxonomy (NCBI): domain Eukaryota; kingdom Metazoa; phylum Chordata; class Amphibia; order Caudata; family Salamandridae; genus Calotriton; species Calotriton arnoldi. The sequence goes on from CAWUFW010001962.1 coordinate 1,542,239, forward strand.
GACAAAATGAGTGTAATGATGATGGAATTATGATAAGGGATAATGAAAATGTGGCAAGGAAAAAGTCTGATTAAACAGGGACATAGTAAGAGAGAAAAAGAGTTATGGAAACATAGTGAAAAACGAAACAAAAGATATAGACAAGAAGAGATCAAGGAAGAAAGATTGACAAACAAATGTCACAGAACAACATAATTGTGTGTTTCATCCTGGTATTGGAATTTGCAATGCAAACTTACGCCATTAGAAAATGGACCAGCTACAGGCAGCGAGGACCATAATCCACTTGAAATGCATTCCTCTTTTTCTCCAGCTACCTTGATGCAGACCTCACCAATGAGGAGCTGGAGGACTGTAGCTACTATGGGTCTCATTTACATTTGTTAGAAAACTGAAAACCCTCCAAGTTCCAAAGGAGTATAATCCATAGGCTGCAATGTCTCCACTATAGAAAAACAGTCAACACCATTTATCTGATTACATGTGTATCTCTGTGGAAATAATGTGGACCCGCCTATACCTCCATTTCATCGTCACTGCCATGAAAGCTTCTTCATAACTATGTTAGCGATACAGTGGGAAAGGAGAATTGGGATGCTTCTGAAGTTTGTGTGGGATTTTCCTAATACACAAAGGTACAGTTTTCTTACACCTCTCTTGACTATTGCATATAGTTAATCGAAGATCATTGCCTGCATACATAAAAACACATAAAATATCATTCAACTGTGATCTAACATTTGAAAATTGAAATGCATAAATAGTTCTTGACTCAGGTATTTTGTAATCACTTGTATTTGTAAAACAAAAGCCTTTCTAGCAGTCAAATAGGCCAACCTGCACATGGACCAACAAATATCATGTTTGTATTGTCCTGTATATCTGGGAGCAGTTTCTGCACAGCTCTGGAGATGCTAATGAGATTTATTCCTGTTCTTGTTTCTATAGCACAGCTGAGCAGGTGCCAATAAATTTCTTATTTTTCCTCATATATTTGCTTCACGGCTATTAATAGTCTCTCGGTATATACACTAGATTGTAATACCTTAATTTGTAAGTCGTTGTCTTGTATTTATTCAATTGGCTTTTTGTGATTAATTAAGCTAGCTCACAATTATTTTTACTTCTAATTTTTCATGATGATTTTTTATCTTCTTAGAACCAATCCATTCACCTAAATTAATACTTGTTTGACTGTCCTTTTCACATATAGGGGGATATTCTCAAGAACGTGTGATAATTATCGCAGAATTAGCTTAACGCAACTTTGCACATTGAAGTCCATCGCGGGAAAATAACACTGTGTTAGCGTTGTATTCTCAACCCGGTGGCACCATGCGATAGTCTCACGATAACGCGCCAAATGACCGTGTTAAAATTAACGCGACGCCGAAAAAATGCGAAACACGAACGCGAAAAAAGTTGCGATACCCCAAATCGCGATACAAAAATCAGCGATAACCAGCGAGAGGCCTGCAATTCCCACGCGTCATGCGGGAAAATGCACAATAAAAGCAGAAAAAAAAGACAAAAAAAAATAAACTGCGTGGCACCATGGATGCACCCGGACCAAGTGCAGATGACAACGTGAACCCCACTAGCCCCACAGACGACCAGCAAGGAACCTCGGGGTCGGGGAAGGCCAAGGAGAAGAGGAAGACGCGGTTCAGTCCGCAGGAAAACAGGATCATCGTTACGGAGGTGATAGAACACTACCAACAACTGTTCGTCACCTCCAACGTGTCATTGGCAACAATGACGCAAACATGGCAGACTATCTTGGACCATGTGAATGCAGTTGCAGAGTTGAGGAGGACAATGGAAGAGGTTAAGAGGCGCTGGAATGATGTGAAGGGCAAAACCAAGAAGAAACTCGATGCCAACATGAAAGTAGCAACGCAGATTGGAGGTGGGGGTCCAGCGGCACACCAGGAGCTGGATGACATGGAGAAAATGGTGGCCACAGTCATCAGTCGGGATACGGTGCCAGGAGTAGTGGATCCGGACACTGCTCAACATGACCTGACACAACATCAACAGGGTGAGTACCGACCAGGGACTGGGGGGACAGGGGGAGATGGGCACAATGGCACACATTCACAATTAAGTAGAGCACACTGCACACCTACAATGACTCTGGATCATGTCCCTGATCTTCTTGGCATACTGCAGCACACATAGAAACAGCAAGTAGGCCCCCGTCGACAATGTGCCCGGAGGGGGCCCTCCCCACACATCACTAATCTCACAACAAACCCATACACATGTGCTGAACCCAGCAAAGCTGCGGGTCCGTGAGCCACACTGACAATGCAAGTGACACTGCATGACGATTAGCATGGCTGCAGTCCAATTATCATGACATGGTGCACGCCATGACACTGAGGTGACTGAGTGTGGAACACATCCGGAAAGGAGCAGGTCACACTCTGACACATCCACGTGCACAAACAAACCTTGACGTCAACAACACATCTGCGGATAAACCATGCCCAAGAGTCCAAAATCCGAACTAGAGCCAAAATTAGCCAAGTCTGCAACATCTCAGCACTGTAAAAGCACAGAAGTCAAAGGCACACCGCCTCAAAGGGATAAGGGGCAGCAAAATCACAGCTGCAGGGGTGACTCTCCCACAATGCAGCACACACACATAGCAATAACAGCACATCATCATTGACGACAATGTGGTACAAAGTGCAACACTCTCACTACAGAAGAGAGGACACAACTGGTTCCGCTTGTGCGTAGAAACTGGCCAATCACATCTGGCATAGCAGGAAACTGTGAGATGATAATGTACGTGTACAACCTCACATCCGTGATGTTGTTCAAATATCCACTGTCCCGCATCAAATAGTCAGCTCCTCCCAAACAGTCACAATGTACATTGTCATGCAGTCTGTATGTAAACTTGAACAATGCGTCAACATACATGTCAACACAATGTTAAAATGCATCTCCCCTTCACATTGCAGAGGGATAATCAACACCTCCTGCAGAGCAGACCAGACAACTCATCAGTGATGATGAAGAGGACCTCCACACCTTCAACACCGACGCCCTACAACAGCTCATGGACAGCTACGGCAACCCACCTCCAGGAGCAGGGCAGCCCAGCTGCATCGAGGAGACCCCACCCCCTGCACAGACCACACAGCAGGAAGCACCCACCACCACGGCTGGCTCCCAGCACCTCACCGAAGAACACATTGCATTCCAAGGCCATGTGTTAGACTGCCAGAAGGAGGTGGCTGAACAGGTGTGGGTGGGGTTCGACCTCATGGCAGCCAAACTAGATGACATACGTGGGTGCTAAGTCCCATCAGGGACCACTTACACTCCCTAACGGACACCCACAGTTCGCTCCATGATGTCCAACAATCCACGCCCGACATTGCTGGAGTCATGACTCTGAGAGGAGAACAACTGTCTAGTCAGAGTGGCCACAGCGATGTCAGCCGAGAGTTGGCATAGATGCTGAGGATAATGGAGAACATGGAGCGGATGCATGTTGGGATCTTCCATGCCCTGCAGATCCTCATCATCGCATTGCTGCACTAAGGCAGTTGCTGATGAATGCTGCTGGTACGTCTACACACACATCTCCGGCCCCTGATGTGTCAGTGGCACACAGTGCTGCAGACCAAACATCAGCACCCACATGTCAGACAGATGACATAGAGGACGAAGATGTGGGTGATTCCACCTTTGTAGTAAGAAGGAGCCAGTAGCATTCTTCTCCGCAATATGCCCTGTTTCAGCTTGGTTCTGCCCTCTGCATCATGCCCTGTAACAACACCTCCCACTGTCCCCCGAAACACTCTGCGACACTCACCTTGGACCTCGACATGGACTGGCATATTTGGTTTGCTTACCAATGACACAGCAATCAGACTGCGGACTGTACTCTTCCTCTTCCGATGTAGTTGTCAATCCCTAAATGACTCTGGCCGGCCCTCCACTGGGCTACAATGTAATGTGGGGTTTGCATGGCCATGTACTGCTCCAGCTCCGACACTCCACCGAATGTGAATAAATCATTCAAATTCACACAGATGTGTCAAGTCCATAATCGATCAAGTATGAAAGTATGGATGAATGTAAGGACATTGATTGCCCAAAAAGGTACACCCTGGGAAATGAAAGCAATGCGCATGTTTGACCGTGACACACATAGGAAGTGAGATGGCTGGGAATGTGTGCCTCATTGCTCTGAAACAACAATTGCGCAATTCCTCAACTTTGCCCCATGCAATGTTAGAAATAGGGCTGGGTATGAAATGTCAAAGTCGTTGCAGGCCTAAAGTAGTGTCCCCCATCACATTTGACAACAGAACATCTCTTCACATACCTACTCACACTAAACTGGGTGGACACAGCCTGTAGTGATGGATCACATTGATCCACATGGCAAGAATATGGACACCATACTCACATTGTTGAAGACACGTAAGAGCACAGGTCTATCAGCAACTATCCCAACCACTATGTCAGGCTCACAGAGGTGGAGCTGGCAATAGGGACTCACTCCTAAGTGAAATGCGTCAGTCAGTCCCTCCCTGTGTACGGACAATGCTCATTGAGGCACACGATTTCTCATTCTAATCAACACTCATCACAGTTGAACACTAGTGAAGTTGTGTAGACTTTATTGCCATGTGCGTGTCAGTACGGGCAAGACAAGGGCCACAACATGCAGACCAATGCATCAGACACTAACAGGCAGCATTCGGTCATGGTACAGTTCCACGTGACAGGCGTTGTGCATGCGCCCGGGATGTTCGGCCATTGCGTTGGTGGCTCTTGTAGAACCGGCACTCTTCTGACCTGCGGCAGTTATGTGGATGATATGCCACAGCTCGGAGCAATGAGTCGTATGTGTGTGCAACGTTTGGACGTATGGGTTGTTGTGTACGTAAGTGTCAAGGGCATTCCATGCAAGAGTACCTCGAGCAAGAACTTCTGTGTGTGGGGTGTGGATACGTTGGTCTTTCATTAGTGCTGTGCGTACTGTGGGAGTCGTCATCATCTGCTATGGTATCTCTCTCAGGGGGTGCCTGCCACATGCAAGACCAAGGTCGGAGGTGCAGATGTCCTTCCGCCTTATGTATTAAGACAAAGGAGCTTTCATCCCTAATGTTAGTCTGACTACTGCTTGCATTCTGGAAATGTGATGTGGCTTTCGCGCTGCAATTGAGGTTAGGCCTTAGGCTTATGGTGCACCAATAGCGATACACACACAACAGTTGGCATGCATGAGCCAAGAGCCCAAGCGGCCTTGCGCTCCTTGTACAATCCCTTCGTGCGCGGCTGCCCTCCGGGTGCATGCAACATTGCAACATTGTCGATTGTGGGCCGTGTGGCGCAGACACTGCAACAGAGACACACGCATCAGTTGGTTTCCTGTCCAGCCCAGAAATGACCCACGCCCAGAGCCCAGGGATAATTATTCACACCCCAACGCTGGCCTGACGTACGCCGAACCAGCCCACTCGGCTTGCGTATAAAAGGGGGGGGCGACGACGGTACGTGTCCCAGTTCTTCCCCACTGCCGGAGGTGACATGGCTGCGTCCGCCTGGCATATCACGAGACTCAATCAGAAAGGGTCCATGACTTGTGTTGCACAGAGTTGGTGGCACCGGAAACACTGCAGCCGGCACGGGCCTACCACCACGGGACGGTGACTTTCAGTGCACTGAGGTAGGGGCACCTTAGGTGCTGAGCAGGTGTGCAGCCTGCGATGAAGCGCAGTCCCGGCAGTCCGGACTGGTAAGAATTTGTGTGAGCCCTGCTGGACCGCAGTGTAGGCCTGAGCCAGCGGGCAGCGCGGGCCTACCGCCACGTGGTGTTGCCTCGCGGTTCACAGAGTTAGTGGCACCTATAGAGCTGAGAGGGTGTGCAGCCTGCGATGATGCCGTGTGCACTGATATGATCTCTGCCATTGTGAAATCAAGACCCAGAATCACGTGTGTGACCTGGTGGCCCGCGGGGCGGGGATGCATGATGTGGAGGCTGCCTAGGTCATGGGCCCCGGACTTGGAGCTTGCACCGGTGGCGGAAGGTGAGCAGTGAGGCCTGGGTGCACAGGGGCGAGCAAACACCGCTGGGCGGCGGGAGGGGCTGGGGTGCAGCAGCCTGTGTGCGCAGGGGCGGCCAAGCGATGATGGCGTGTGCAATGATATGAACTCTGCCATTCATAAATCTGGACTCTGTTTCAGATAAGGAACCTGGTGGACTGCAGTGTCTACCGGCACGTGCTTGGAGACACACCGGTGGCAGCAGGTGAGCAGTGAGGCCTGGGTCCGCAGTGTCGGCACTCTCTCTCCCTCTCCCTCTCTTCCTTTCACTGTCTCTCTCTCTTCCTCTGTTACTCTCTCTCTCCTTCTCCCTCTCTTCCTTTCACTGTCTCTCTCTCTCTTCCTCTGTTCTCTCTCTCTCTCCTTCTCCCTCTCTCCCCCTTTCTCTCTCTTTCTCTCTCTCCCTCTCTTTCACTCTCTCTCTCTCTCTCTCTCCTTTCTTTCTCTCTCTCTTCTCTCTCTCTCTGTCCTTTGATGAGCGCATGACACACCTTCTTATCTTGATTTTTGTCTTGCAGGCTGTGTCTTACAGATTGTCCAGAGAAGACCCGCCATGACTCTTCCAAATAGTTGTTTTGAGTTAAATTTGAATAAAATAATTTGTTTGGAAATTCAAAGATGAATGAATGATTCTCCTTTTTCTGACCACACATGAATGTTAATTGTTGTACTTGTGCGACATCAGGCAAATTGTTTTGTTCATGATTTCGTAAAGTTGATGTAAAATATCTTTGTCCGGGGTAGGGCCCCGGGCGGGGTGGTGGTGGGTGTTGTGGCCCTCTTGGGTGTCTGGCTGCATGATCAGTAGCTCCATGGCATCTGTTGTTCTTCTGGTGTGGCTGTGGGCTGGGCTCCCATTTCTGGTGCAGGTTATCGTCCGACTTAATACCAGGAAAGACCAGGTGTTAATTTCCTGCTGCTAACGCGCCTTATCGCATGTTTTGTGATCTTATCGCCGATCTGGCTGGTTGTTGAGAATGTTGAGAAGTGGTGTTGTCGCGGGTTTTTGCACGAGAACGCCTACTCTGCATCCCATTAGCGTTAGTTGCCGGTGTCATCCGTGGCGATGTTTTTTGCGGCTGCTATCGCAGGAAAACTGGCGATATCGCTGTTAGCACCAGCTTGGGAACAGGGCGATAAATCTATCGCCACTTTGGCTGCGATAAAGTGCAGCTAACTCGGCGATAAGTCCTTGAGAATATGCCCCATAATCTTTCAAAGGCATGCACAAGATAAACTAATCATTCTGCCTTTTTTTCTCTTCTCAAATTCTGGATCGCTGTTCCCTGAATTACAGGAAGTTATTGTCTAGAGGATCCAAACCATTGGGGGGATTTGGGGCACCAGACAACCTGGAGACCCACAGTCTACCCACCAACGCTGTCATAATGCCAACCATGCACTTTGGCTTGGGTGTGCCTTAAACAGGGCTGCGCCCAAGATAAGAGCCACACCTTGAGTTCACCTGAGAAAAACGACAAAGCATCCTTGCAAACATTTTCCCGTATGACACTAAGATCACTGTACCACACGAAAGGTACTGAAAGCAGGCATCATTTGTTTGTGGGGGGTTTTCCGACACTAGAGGCATTAATCTCCGAGGAGGTTACAAGATTCAAGGAACCATAGTGGGGACCGAATCAGGAGTTCAAAAGGAATAATTCCTAGGTTCTCTCTCTTGGATTACAAGTTGTGCACATCATGACATATAGTGATGTAGAACAAATACAGGCAGTGGATTCAATTCATTTTTAGAGTTTCCTTCAGAAATTGGGGGATTTTCAATAGGCCATAGGGGAGGTTTAATTAAGCCAGCATAATTGGCTTAATTTTGGTACCTTTGCATAACAAAATTTATGCGAAAATACAGCAATTAGGTCAATTTGTCACCTTGCGTATTTCGGTGAGAAATATTAATGTAATATGTACTGTTCAAGAACTTTGCAGGTAGATTCTTGACCTAAGTGGACCGTTTGGGTACTTTGTGAGTGCAAAACTTTAAATTCGAGGGCAAACTGCAATGTTTTGAACACAAGCGGCAGTTCCTTTAACATGAGTGATCAACAAACATTTCAGGTAGATTTGTTTCCCAAATGAACCGTTCGGATAATTTCTGAGTGAAAAACTACAAATTCAAAGACAAGCAGCCATTTTTTTAAAAGCGAGCAACCAGAAAAAAACTAAATTTCTGAGTTGGATATTTGGAGCATGAGAGGCATTTCATGGAATGGCAGGTAAATTCACATCATTAAGCATAGTTTCACATAACTAAGCATGCTTTTATATCATTTTGTGGTAAATTGGCTACACCAAATTAAGCAAGTTTCTCACACTGCTAATTTTCACTACCTTCCAAACTAAGGGGCCCATTAGGATAACGGGCGGATCGCCACCGCCGGCGGCGATCTGCCCGCCAAATGTCCCTGTGTCACCCCCCTGCCATATTAGTATGGCGAGGGGCACCGCGGCGGACGGAAAGACCGTCCGCCGATTTTCCACCGGTCGGATTGCCGGCCGGGCGGAAAAGGCATACAATATGGTGGCGGTGCCTTGCAGGCACCGCCATCTATATTATGATGCGTGCGGTGTGCATGCATTTCCATGGCGGAGACTCCGCCATGGAAAGGCATGCGGATATTGGCTTCGGGGGCCCGTTGGGGGCCCCCAGGGGGGTGGGGGGTGGGTGGCTGCACTGCCATACACAAGGTGGCAGGCACCGCGCAGTGCCTGTCACGTTGTGCATTGCAATGCACTACATGCACCTTTAACATTGCGGTGGGTGCTGTTTACAGCACCGCCCGCCGCCATGGTAATGGCAAGAATGCGCCCGCCAGGGTGGCGGGCGCATCCTAATTGGCCAAGCGGGACCTCCGCACCTCTGGCGGTCGGTCCCGTTTACCGTTACGGTGGCGGGCGGACAAAGTCCGCCCGCCATCGTAATAAGCCCCTAAATGAGGTCTTGTGTGTGACCACGGGTTCTTTTCCATGAAACCTGTTTACAAAACAAACCTATATATTAATATGGATTTACTTTAGAGAATGGGAACAATAATACAGAATTGATACAAAAATAATAAAGACTCACAATAGGTCTGCAACAAATTACGTCACTAGTGTATTCTAGACTTTTGCCTATATTTTGAGTGTGGTAAAGAGGGTTTCTATCAAAAAGAGGATGTCTCATTGGCCATAAAACAAGTGCATTTTTGCCAAGACCCACTAAAAACAGCAGATGGGACATCTGCCACATTTTGACAGAATACCCTGTCCACCAACTTTAAAAAATGACAATAGTTAGGTCATAGTGCTGAGGGGCTGAAGGTGGTGAGCTGGAGCGAGGTGGAGAGCACATCCACTCAGTCAGTGAGAATGGGAGAGTGTTTTAATATTCCCAAAAAGTAATGTGGTGTGCAAAACTAAATAATTGGCTTTTCTAGGGTGATATTTTGATGGTAGGGGTTTTGCCACAAGTGTTACAATTGGGAGCTAAGAGGATATTCTGAAATATCACACAGGATACTTGCACACTTTAATAAATAATTATACATAGTCTCCATTCGTAGTAAATGTAGGTGTCAATGTACCCCACAATTCTCACTGTCTTAAAACAGCACCCTAATTTTCATGTTTGATTTACAATGTTATTTTAAAATATGCTTTAATGAATTAACCTTGAAGGCAGTTGTTTCTAAGCTATACTCAGCAACATTATTATAGCCAATAATCAAATGCTTTTAAATCGGTTTATTTCCTTATATTTAACTTACAATAAAAAAAAATTGAAGCCAGTGCACCTTTATGTGGGGAAATATGGCTACTGAAAAAACGGAAGGCAGATAAAGTATTATTCTTCAACTGGCTAAAAACCCACATTTCCTGTCACATTTATTTTAAGTAGATGTTTTCATATCTGCTTTTAAACCTCAATCCTCATTTAATTCAGCCTTCTGCACATCAAGACTTTAAATGCAACATATCCTATTTCAACAAAATGGTATTCAGGAATGCCTCACATTTGTCTTGAATAGAGAATGTTAGCACTCTTGTTTTAAAAAATAACTCTGTGGTGAAGCTACAGTAGAACACAGGGGAGTCAACTGACAGACTGCTGCCGATATTGCAAGTACATGTTTCACTTGGTATGCCAGATTTGTTTTCTGACATAGATGAGGAAAATGTTTGAGAATGTGTAAGAAATGGGTCTTATTTTAGACATCTAGAGCAGTGTTTGATAACCTTTTGACATGTGTGAAGCCCCACTGAGCCATTACTGGAAGCCGAGGACCCCCAGCCTAAGTAAATTATGTGATCTGTTTCTTAAAACAAAACTCAAAAACACCTAGCAAATGTTCAAATATTGAAATATTTTGTTTGATTCAGAATCAAATAGAGAAAACGTTTTCAAATTTTCAGTTTTGCTTATTTATTATGTATACTTTATTCATTTTAATTTATTAATTTTAATAATATTTAATTTTGAAAATCAGTCATTGGCCCTTGAGTAGGCCTTACGGACCACCAAAGTTCCACAGACGACAGGTTAAGAACCACTGATTTAGAACACTAAGCTAATGTCAGGAAATTGTGAATTCCCTTATTTTCTTTGTTTACTGCAGGCTGCACCATAGCAAATGCTTCAATTCACTGCTTTGATTTCAGCAACATGGCATTTAAGTGTGCCTCACATTATCACAAATATAGAATGTTGGGCCCTCTAGTTGTTCGGTAGAACTCTGTGATGAACTGCAATAAAGCACTGGGTAGCCCCACTGACAGTCTGCTGCTGCGGTTGAAAGTATATGTTTTACTCAGCATGTCAGACTTTTTAGCTTCTAGCGCTCTTTCTCTAATTTTTATGAGAACATTTCTCAAACATGGCTCATCAAATTCCAGCACAGGATCTTAGAACTGATGACAATTTATAAAATTAGTATGATTCCACCAGCAAATAATTGATATTGTGATGAAAAACTGTTATAACCCTTTGTTTGTTCCTTATTATGACCCTGAAAGCGAGGCATTCACTACAATGCATTTGAATGGGACAAAAATTGCGGAACTTTATCACCAAAAACCATCCACTAGGCATGCTTCTTGTAACATTTGTCCCATGAAAGACATACATTCTGACAAGCAACTTTGTGAATTTTACCCCACATTTTAAGGGTCTGATTTACAGTAGTTATATTATGCAAGTGGGAGGGCACTCCTAGGTAGTTATTGACCAGTATGGGGAAGGGCTCTCAGTTTTGCCTCAGGAACCTCTGTTCTCCACTCCAGTCAATAACTACCTGGGAGTGCCTTTTCCCTAGGATAATATTGCTAAATTATTACCACAAGCCATATCACCTTCCTGAACATCCGTCCACCTACAGTTGCCCCATGCAGATTATCGCAGCTAAAGCAATACAAAACAGACATCAGCAGAGCCAGTACAATGTCAACTGTTCTCCACACTGCTTCTCCATGCTGCCTTATACTCCAGCCACCTCCCTACAGATCGACCTCCTTGCCAGTCCCAAAAAGTACTGGTACCGCTACAACTCCTTGTGTAGAAATAACCATACTGCACATTGAGATGTGGGGATCAGACTTCACACCGCTTTGCTTAAATAAAATGAACCCATAAATGGACAACCAATTAAAATTAAAAAAGAAAGGGAGTACGCTGGGAGTAGGGTACACTTACAATTAAGGTGAGAGACAAAAAGTCACCATGCTGCCAGATGGATTTACAATGTTTGAGTCTTTACCAGTTGTTATTGCCCTCAAAGGAAGCATTCTATTTCTATTTTGCTGCACTGATTCCAGTGATCAATTTCAGGTGCTAATAATCGATCTATTTGTCCGTAGATAATTTTGGTTCAAGTGAATGAGCACTTTTTTTTGTACACTAATTAAGTCATTTAAAATAGAATACCCTTGTGATTCACACATACCATATCTGTTGCTCTACATGCTTGAGGAATGTGAATTTAGCAGACTAAGGGCCTGATTCGGAGTTTGGCGGTGTGGGTTGAGACCTCCCCATGATGCAAGGGTGCCTGCGTTGGCACTAGGCTGCCAAAACAGTGCCAGCCAAGGGGAAATGACAGGAATGTGCCATATTGGATAAATACAGTGCATTCCTGCCCTTTTTCAGTGACGCAGGGCAGCACAGCAAGGTGACTTGCTACACTGCCCTGCTCCACCAGGGTCATGAAGATGGCCCCTAGTGTTTGTGTTGACCTTGGTTTTATTGTAGGCTGTGCCTTCCCCTGTGATCAATACAGTCTTGCCATTTAAAAAGATTGAATGAAATTCTAAACTATTGTTATGTTATGTGTATTTGCAAACCACACTATCATTGCAAGGGTATCCTGCACTAAACAGGTGTCTGTGTCTAACCCTAGCTATGGTAGGTTGTTTATTTGAAAATCCAGCTCTTCAGCTTCTTGTGCAATTTAGGAAGAGAGGAGGAGGCACTGATGTGAGTTTTTTTCACGCTTTTGGGACAATGAAAAGAAATATTTATCCTTAGAATATTTAGCTTTCACAGCTGCATAATTAACTTCATATTGGACCAATGAAACAGCCTTTACTTTAGTTGCACAAAAATCCCTACTGAACAAATTGTACTGCTTGAAAATGTAGCTGCAGAACTAGTGTGCAGTACCATGAAAGGGGATCACATTTCTCAAGATCCGTGGCTACCCAACTGACTGCTCATAAATGAGAGTGATGTTTTTAATTGGTATGTACCTACAGTATACAGATATGTGTAGCAATTGGTGTCTTATTTATTGACAAACAATTTGCTACACACTCAATGGGTTGGGCTTTGAGATATTCCAGTGAAAAATGCTAATTTGATTCCCAGTTGAAATCAAACTATTCTCTGTGCTTTCTACAAAACTGGGCAAATCTATTTATATATTAACAAAATAGAACTCACTCTACATTGAGATTTCTTCCACTTCCATATATTTACAGTTCAGAATACCCTTCTGGCAATATTGTTTGCTCCTAAAAGTTTTGAACTCAAATTTTAGGCTTTCTTTCCCTGTAAGATATCTTATCAAAAACAAGGGAACCCCAGTAATCTGACCAGGGGTAATCTGTATTATAAATTGAACAATGGTGCACTAGAGGCCACTTGGGTCCTCGGGTAGCCTAGGCTACTATCACTTAAACAAGCATTTGTCAGAAGAAACAAAGAGTAAGTCCACAGGGGACTTGCTGCACAATATATGGAGGGACACAAGGTTGAAATGACATCGCATTTATTAACAGCATAAATGGAGTATCACTTTTTGCATTCAGGTGGTAGTTCTGGTGCTCACACAAATATAGTGAAGGTGCGTGAAGTGAGGGGTTGGTGACATTTAAAAATACATCGCATTGACAACATTAAACAAAACTCCAATTAAATTAGTGCAATGGAGGAGTTTTGGTTGTAGAAAGGGGTCGACGGCGTTTGGATCTCATTTAATCGAGATCATCATCAGGACGAATAGGTGTGAGCAAGTAGCATCTACGAAGAGGAGAGAACATGGTGTCAACCATAGGTCCCGAGTGGTGGTAGTTTCATTACATACAGTAAACAATATTGAGACAGAGGTCATTTGAAAAGAGGAATTACAGGGACAGCCAAAGAATAGGGCTCCGCGATCAAGGAATGAATGAGACAATTTAATCGTCACAATAGATGTGTATAAGGCCGGGAGTAGCGGGAAAGAGCAGTCTCCTCGGGAGGAGTCAACACATTAAACAGACAGAATAGCGGGAAACAGGTCTCAATTACGCAATATGGCTGAAAGCAAAATACAACATGCTGGGGAGCCAAGGGGAGGCTGTTACGCTTGTGGCTCAGAAAGCAAGAATAGTGGAAGTGAGGCTAAAAACAGGGCTACATCATGCTAGGATGCAGCAGAAGGACATAAACCAAGGGGAAGCGGTCGCGCTGGGGGCTAATGAAAAACAGTGCATCCAAAAACCAGAGTGCGAGGACCACTCGAGTGTGTGGATAGGTGGGGGACAAGTCCGAGGCCCAAAACCACGGGATGGGGAATGGGGCAGCCGCGGTCAGCGAGAATGGAAAAGGACTTACTGTCGAGGACCTGGGAATCGGGAAACCGTGGCCACAGGGGGCCAGATGAAGTTGCGGGAGCGACGGATGAGCGCCGAATGTAGGATGGCTGGTGATAGCGTGGAGAAGTGAATTCCTGTAAGGAACCAGGAGGGAGTCAATTTGCAGTTAGGAATAGAGATCACGGGGAAGCTCAGAAACGTGAGTGCAACTTACCGGAGGTCCGGAGTATGTTACAGGGGGGCCGAGGGAGCCGTAAGTTAGGTCAAGAGCCGGGTAATTCAGGAGACAGTCGTGGGTGTTGACCGTTGATCTGGGGAATCAAGGGGGTGAGGTTAGGCCTGCGAGGCTGCAGAGGGTTGGCAAATATGGGCCGCGTCAATGAAGGACTTAATTGTGGGTCCGCTTAAGTCGGGTATGAAAGGACGCTGGATAAGTCAGATCACTTCCTCATGGAGAAGAAGGGCGGGGAATGAGCCTGATAAGGCAAACGGAAACAACTGGAACGCGCGGGGTGAAGCGTGCATGCGCAGTTACGACCTGGCCGGGATGGGCGGCCATCTTGAGGGGGAAAGAATGAAGTCCTCTGAGTGGATAGGGCGCATGCAAGGGAGTGCGCGTGTGCTCCGAGACCTGGCTACGGAATGGGGGCCAAGTGGAAGATGGAGGTGAACCAACAATAATGGAGTAGGCTGAAGGCAAATACGGCAATTACGTATCTTTTCAAGACATCAAAATTATAACAAACACCTAGATGCCAATGAAGAATTAATGACATTTTCATTAAAATCTTTGGGCCCTATTCACAAAGGGTAATTTACATATTTGTGCATGTTTACTACTTTTTGGTATTCACAAAAGTAAACTTAGACCAAAAGTCTAACTTATCTACTTTTCAGGATTCACAAAGGTAAACCTAGACCAAAAGTCTAACTTTACTACTTTTCGTTATTCATAAAGCTAAACTTAGACCAAAAGTCTAGCGTTACTACTAGTAACTCACCTTTGTGAATACCGAAAAGTAGTAAACTTACACAAAAGTGTAAGTTTACCTTTGTGAATCAGGCCCTTTTTGTTACACCACATTACATTACTAAGGGTTTGCTGTTGCTAGGCCTGGGTCCCTCTCAGGACTTTGTGCCGGCTCCAGTATATGCACCCAATGTCCTGCTGGGTAATCCAGTAATCCTCAGAAGCAAGGCTTGTTTGTGGCATCTTCAACAATGGTTCTGTCGGAACTGATTCAAACAAATCCACTCATAAAAATCTAATGGAGGATAGAAAATCCTCATATATGAGATCACTTTTGCCAATAAAGTACTTCAATAGGAATACTCACACATTGATGGTGATGATTCTCCCTGCTGGGTGAATCGTATATTGTCTACAATAGTTACTAAGTAAACAAGATACAAGGTGCTTCATAAATAGTGCAAATAGGTGCAGTGCTCGTGCAAAGTGCAATCTGGGAGGTCTATGCAATTATATACATAGGAAGAAATGGCAGAGCCTGGCTCCATGAGTCCAAATATTTCAGAGTAGGCAAAACAACAGAAATCAAAATGTTTAATGTTAGGGAATGGTATATCAATCTCATTGTCAAATTTTATGTTACTACATGAGTAGCCAACAACAACATTTGCAGACCTCAGATGTGCTATATTCTTCTTGCTCTACAGCTGCCTCAGCACTTGTATATCTTGAAATATTTCTCCCACAGAAAAGATCTAAATGCTGCATTTCTTTCCTGATATTGGATACTCATTTTAATGAATATGGTCTGGATTCAGACCACATGTACATTTGCATTTGGCATTTCTAAGCAAGCACATTCACCACATGAGTATTTGGTGATAAAAGTAGCCAATGCTAACAGAAAGAATCATCACTTATTTATCTAAGGGATGAAGGAAAACAAGGTCTTCAAAGCTGCTCTGAGTTGCAGATGGGATGATTGTGATCTGAAGCAAATTCCATTTAGCAGGAGCCACCAGTGAGAACGCACTCTTCCACCAATTGTGAAGCTCTAAAACTTTAGATTTTCAAAAGGAATATATCATTAGATGTCAAACAGCAACTAAGTTTATACCAAGTGAATCTGTGTGGCAGAGTGTTTGGTTAGAGGTCATAGACAGCTTTGTGTACAGGGCAGAGAGATTTAAGCATAACTCTTTCTTTTACAGGTAACCACTGTTAAGAGACCAACGCCAAAGAAAGATGATCAGTTCTCCTCAAAACATGTACTAGTCTTTCTGCTGCATTCTGCACTAGTTGCAACCTATGTAGAGCATAGATAGACAGGTACTAGTACAGCACAATACAATAGCCAGTAAGAGTGACAAAAAATGCATTCATGATTTGAACTTGTGGGGAAATGAAAATAAATAAATTAAACATTTTAAAATCCAGAGCTGAAACATGCACCATAGGCTGAAACTGGTCTTAGGTTGATTGTGTTCGGGTTCAGGGAGGACCTGACCTAGCAATTCGGGCTGGACTGTTCTGACTTGAGCAGGGTCATGACTGATTTGCCTATGGATGGGTCCAAACTGAGGTGGCATTGTGGGCAAAAAACAATGGTTTGGAATGCTACTGAAAGCGATTGCCAGTTGGTAGACGTATTGCAAGCATTACTCCCATCAGCTTTTGTGTGTACAAAGTGAGCACTGCATGTGCTAATTTAAGACACACCCTCTTGCCACAGTTGTTTCTGTGCCACAATGTTGACCTGCCTAGTGTCTAGTTGAAGATCTGGAGCAACAATATTTTACCAACATAGGAAGTAATAAATGGTTGCTTGTCACTAGAATTTTAAAAGAATGTGCTCCTTTTAGCTGGAAATGTAACAGCTTTTCTTGACATATCTAAAGTCAACAAAGAACATAACAGAATAGCACACACTACACAACCTAACTACACAATTAAAACAACAGGGCAAAACAGAACAAAACAGTCAAAATAGAATGCATCACAAAAAACACAGTACAAAATAAACTCATATTACAATACTGCATCACAAAACACAACAGCACAAAAAACAGCAGAACACACCATCCCAGGAAAATCGCACATGACAAATATGCACAAACATTCTTGTAACACGTTAACACCTCCAGGAAACTGCTTTCATAATACAGGGTCAAAAGGGGTTTTGCACCAACCATTACCTTAACTTACCACCAATGACATGAAAACATATTTTGTGACTCAGCATCTATATGCCCTCCCTATCACATGCTGCTCTGACAGTTCCTCATTTAATATGTCTGTGTGAAAACTTTTGTCACGCTCAATAATCCCAACCTTGAGCAACCACATTAGGTTTTTGTGATTTGTAACAAAGTGGCAAAGTCTCTGCTTAAGAGATTCTCCACTGGCAGTAATTCCTGTGGCAAAGGTATCTCCAGACTATTTAAAAGATAATTCTGCTGGATAATTTTTATCAGCAGCTGATCCTCCAGAGGAGGATTTATCATTTTGTCCACAAGTTTTTTTCCATTCATAGCTGACTGTAAATCTGTCACTTACAGATTGTCTATGGAACAGTTGTCCCATGACCGGTGCATTAGTGTGGGTCCATTCCAACATACTCCACGACCTATCAGATTGAATTGTGCAAATGTGCCTGTACTTTTTAGGTCTATGCTCAGCTTGACAGATAGAGAAGAGCAATGTGAGAGTCACCTGAGTACAGAAGATAGTGGGATGCATTATACATTAAGTGGATTGTGCAGATTATGCATTATGCAAATACTCCTTCGCCATCTGCCAGCTCGGTATGATGAATTTAGTGATGTCACAGGGCAGCACATCATCAACCATCACCTCATCTATCTACTTGTTTAAGTCTCACTACTGTCCAAACCTTTACTGAGAAATGTTTACAAATTGGCAGTCCAACATTTTCTCACACGCAGGAATGACAAAAATGGGTAACAAGTTAAAATGTCTCTTTAGATCAGTACAGAGGCTCACATCCTTCCTAATGTGACGGATCATGATTTATCCATTCGAATGGATGCAGTCAAAGGCCTGGGTCAAGTTGTCATCCGTTTGAAAAAGTACAGTCAATGGCCGGTATCAAGTTGTCAATCTTGCACACTTTCTATTTTCAATTTACTTAAGTAACTTGGTAGACTTACTTAAAAGTGCATGTTTTCCCTTCCACAGATGGCAAAGTACAGATTATATATATTTCCATGTGCATATGACATAATTTTATTTGATTTGACCACTATAGGTCTGCAGAAATAGTTGACTCAATTAATAGATTATTCTTTTTCTGATAATCTACAAATAAGTGGGGAAAAAAACATAATAATATTTTTATTTGTGTGAAGAAAGTCAGTTTTACCTCACATTTGGGAAATATGCAGTTGGGAGTTAAAAGTAAGTATACCTATTTTGGAATGGTTATCACCAAGAATATGTGCATCATTTGCCATGTTTTTCAGCAAACTAGCAATGCAATTTCAAATGTGCCGATTTTTCTTATTTTTATAAATCAACAGGGAAAAGGCACTTATGGACTGATCTGGAGTTTGACTGACGTGATACTCTGTCAAAACGATTCGGATATCTCATCTATCATATTACAAGTGCAGTATATCCTATGGCCTGTGTAATGTGGTGACCGAGATATCACATTTGTGAAGGAGCATCCCATCCCCCAATCTCTAAATAAGGCCCTTAATTATAATAAAACAAGTTTGCATGGTGAATGTACCCGCTGCACTGTTGTATGCGGTTGCATTGAATGACTGCACTGAGAGGAAAAAATGAAAAGAAATTGCTGAGTCTGCAGATTTGTTTATCACTCCTGGCCAGAAGCCTAGAAATAGGATTAACCATAAAATGTCTCTGCACTTGGAGACTATATGAACGTGTGGTGTGAATGCTCCTTGAAAACTATAGAAGCTAGAAAAAGGTATACAGATATTAATTATAAATATTTTCAATGTGAATTTTAAGTTTGCCTCATTTGTGTGATCTATCACTAAAGAACATGTTTTGAATTGCTCTAATAAATATGCAATGAAAATGGTAGCAAAAAACACATTTTCAATATGGCCACATGAAGGTCATGTGTTATTCAAAAACGTGCAGATTTTCCAGGTTGTTGTACTGCAAACATTGTGAAAATGCAAGTGCACTTTGAATTTGTGGTAGCAGCAATGTTCAGAGAATATACTTTATTTAACCTGTGTACAAGGGGCTTACTTTACAGGTATACTTTGGTAGTTGGAGCAACGACTCTTATCGCGAAAGTGTCTCTACGTTCTGTACTCTTGAGATCCAGGACATTAAACATATGGTATTTGTTTGACCTTTTTAAAACTCTTTTGTACACATATTTTTGGAAAAACATTAGAGGCTCCAAGGCAGTAATGGTTCTTTACTGCAACCTCCATCCGCTAAAGACGCATACATGTTTTTAAATATTTTCAATATTTTATCATTTTAACCTGCATGTGGTTTGTATTTATGTATTTTATGTATTGACTTATTGGCCTTTGTAAAGGTCCATATAAATACTGAATACTAAATACTTTCTGATTGCAACAAAGGATGGAGTTGGAGCAATTTGGATTGATAGGGTTCTAAATCTATATGAAGGGTTGATTTAGTGTCTTGCCTTTTTTGGCTTTGGGAATATTTATTCCTTTTTTTGTTTTAAGTTTATTAAAGCATTTAAAAGCAGTTACATAATATGAAAACAAAAAGCTAATACTGAAATATAAACAGCATTTAAGAATATGACTAAGTGGAAGTGCAATAAGTAAAACTACTCAAAATGTTGACTATAATGATGAGTATACATTGCCTGCAGTTGAACAAATGTAATGAAATACAACAGTAAGGGACAATATAAAATGGGAAAGAAGGGGAAGGGTTAATTTATAGAAATATATTATCATGTACCATTGTACAGCAGATAATATTACCTTAGTTGGAAAGGTGAAGATACGGTCCATAGTGCAATAATAAACTCTATAAATAAAGACAGAGAGAAATCATACGTACTAATTTAAGGCAATTTCTGTACCTCAGCCAAAGCAAGCTAGATTCCGATATAAAATAGTAATTGGAAGCCATTGTAGGTGTCTTTTTATAGCTAAGGTGAGTGGAGAAACATAATTAGTATCAAGTCTATGGTTGAAGTATACAGCGTACCACCAGGATTGAAAAGTAACATTATGAGCATTTTTTCCAATTAGATGTTATTAAATGAAAAGCGACAACTAATAGTAAATCTACCAACTTGTGGCCTCGAGCTAGAACAGTCCATTCTGGGATGATACTACCTAACAAAATGTTAAAAAAGAAAAATATATATGGACTTTAAAAATCTTGTTAATTTAGTACCATATATGCAACCAAAATATGTAGATAGCAGGACCATCGAATAGCATATACTTTAAATCGGCCTTTAAACAATTGCAGGACCAACAAGATGAGTATAAATCCTTAGAGAAATGTTTCAGGCTTATGGGAGTAAATAATAGATGATGATAAAAAATAGAGAGTTTGTGTAGTATTTGCAGTTCTAATAAATTTATGAATTTTAAACCAAATTTTGTTCCACAGACTAAGGGGCCGATTCCGATCTCGGCCGGTAGGGCTCCGAATCGGATTCGGCTTTACCGGATCCGATTCGGAGCCCTGTTTCCCGACCGAACCGTACGCGGGTCCGGCCGAGCGAGTACGATGCGAAATCGCCGACCGACTCGTCCGGGCGTCCCGACCGCTCCGACCGACTCGCTCCCGGCTCGAACCGCTCCGACCGACTCGCTCGGACTCGACTTCGCACCGCGCAATGGAGACGTTTCCCGGCCGGGTAAGTACGATGCGCGCCGCGAGCAGTCCGACCGAGCCGCGCACTCCGGCTCGTAAGAGCAGTCGGAGCAGTACTTCGGGGGTCCGTGTCGGACCCCCCTGCATGCGTAGCCGCGCGAGTCGCACACAGGGGGGACCCATGGGTCCCCCTACCTGTGCGTGTACGGCGCGAATCGCTCGCCGCGTACCCGCTGTAGGGGGCGCCCTTGTCCGACTTCGCACCCATTGAGTCAATGGGAGCCCGCGTACGCGTTATGCGACCGGCTCCCATTGACATCAATGGGAGTCCGACCGACTCGAGTCCGATAACATACGGACGCATCGTACTCGTTCGGTCGGACTGCACGGGTCCGATTCGGTCGGAAATCTCTCCGGGTCCGGCTCGGTCGGAGAAATTTCCGGCCCGAATCGGAATCGACCCCTAATAGTCCAATGTTCCAATAAGTCTGTTTTCCACACCAGTTCAGTGTTAGATTTTGGTCGATTGTTAGAGGAGTGCAATATTTTGTAATTCTAAGAGGCCTTGGGATTAGTGGATAAAAGTGGGAATAAAACAGAAGATTCGGATGTAGGTGTAGCAGTGTGGGGTACATTTGATATTTAGTTAGTAAGAGAATTGCAGAGGAGCATATATTATTTTGAAGATGAGGAGGGTAAGGAGAATTATCTTGAGAATTATCTTATCTTAAGATGAGATAACCAACCGATCCCTTTTCCCCTCCAAGTCTGGACATTACAGTTGTGCCAGACTGATTGCTGTTGAAAATCTGCAACAGAAATATGAGTATGTGGAAGTAAAGGCAACAGAATATGATGCAAATGTGCAATAACAGGGTTACGTAATTGGGAGATATTTGTTGAAAATGATTGTAATTTTACAAAGTCAAAAGGAGCAGTCAGGGATTTTTATAAAGTAAGCCATAAAGGAGCCTGGGAGGAGTGAGTAAAATTGAGCCCATGAGTAGATTTTTTTAGAGGGGAAGCATAATGGTATTTCATGAAATTTTGGAAATTAAGGCCTCCCTCAGATGTGGTTGTTTTTAAGGTTGACAAAGCTATTCAGGAAGGTTTTCTCTTCCAGAGATTTTTAGAGAGCATGGAATCTACTCTTTTAAAATAGAGATCTGGTATGCAAGTTTGATTCATAGAGATAATGTATGACATTATAGGTGACAACATCATCTTAATTGAGTCCTTTCTGCCCCATCAAGCAAGGAATAGCAGGTTCTATCTTAAAATCATGTCATTCAAGAACTTGGTAATGTGATCAAAATGTTATTTGATAGTGTCTTTGATTTTCTTTGTGAACCATAAGCCAAGATATTTTATTTTAACAGGCTGCCAATTGAAGTCTACACATTCGAAAAGTTGTTTAGTACAGTGAATATATAAAGTTAGTATTTTAGATTTCTCAGTATTTAACCGATAAACTGACAATTAGAAAAAACAGAAGCATGTTCTAGGAAAGATGGGAGAGATATGGTTAAATGAATGCAGAATAAGAGGATGTCATCAGCATAGACCAACATTTTAATATGCTGACTTCCAATTTCTAATCCAGCGATGCTTGGATCTTGCCAGAATTTGGTTAAAAAGGGTTCAAGCTGTATGATAAATAGAAGAGGGGATGAAGGACAACCCTGACACACTCCTCTAGATAAGGAGAAATAATCTGATAGTATACCTTTAACAAATATGGTTTCTCTAGGACCAGTATATAATGAATAAGTTAAATTTCATATTTTAGGAAGTTAACCAATCTATTTTAGTGCAGCAAACACAAAATCCCATCCAATTCTGTCAAACGTTTTTTCGGCATCTAAAGCAATAGCAACTAAAGGATAGGTGCAGTACATATGACGTCTAAAAATAGATGGGTATTGTCAGAGATCGAGCAACCTTTGATAAAACTGGATTGTTCTGGGCCAATGGGGTTAGGTAAAATAGGATCTATACAGAGAGCTAGAATTAGACAAATCATCACTGTCTAAAAAGTGCCTTGAGATGCCTCATTTTTGATGAAGAAATTGAATAAAAGTAAAAGATTTAGAAGGCGAATATTTGCAAAATGGCTGTAAAATTCAATAGGGAAGCCATCAGGGTCAGGAGTTTTTCCTTTCTTTATGACAGAGATTGCTTTATTGATCTCGGCTACTGAAATATCCTTTTCCAAAGAGGTAAAGTCAATATGTCGGCTTGGGGAGGTTCAATAGATTGAAAAAAGATATATCTAATGTGAAAGTCGTGATTCTGAAGTGTATACGTTTGTATAAAAGTTAGCAAATTCATTTAAGATGTCTTTGTCTCAAAGAAGTATATGACCATTGTCGTTAATCAAAAATTCTATTTTAGTGCAGTCTTTCTTAACTTTTAAATAATTGGCAAGCAGTTTCCCCATCTTTTTTAGCCTCCATAATACTTTGTGCTACTTTTTAACAAATATGTAGAAGCTGTTTTAGTAGTTAAATTATTAAATGTAAGTTTAGCATCTATTAGTTCTTGAAAAGAGACGTAAATCCTGGAGTTGTAAAACATGCACTCAACTTTTTTAATTTTATCAAGAAGATGTCTTGCTTGTTTCTTTTTATGTGATGCAAAATTAATGATAAAACTGCAGGCCTCTGCCTTATAGGAATCCCATTTCATTGGAAAAGAAGTGTCATTAGTATTATTAAGGACAAAGAATTGTTGAGTAAATTCTTGAAATTGTGATACAAATTTAGCATCTAATAGTAGGGAATTATTAAAGTGCCATCTACCTGAGTGGGTGAAAAAGGTATAAGATCTAGGTCGGTGTATGTTGTGGCATTCTCTGAGATTACTATAGATCCTATAATCAGAATGGGAAGTATGTTGAAGTACATTTTTACAACAAAAAAAGTGTATTCACAGAGGTCTGGGTGACATAATCTCCAATCATCTACAAGAGATTTACTTTCAACAGCAGATTTGAAATGTGTATGCATTGTACAGTGCTTCTGTCTAAAATAGGGTCCATAACCTGATTACATAAACCTCCAAGGATAATATTGGACCAAAATACATTTTCAACAGCTATAATTCATCTGCCATCTGAATCATGTTCTTGGATTATGACTAAGATTTGTAGCTTCTTATGACATAGAATTAACACACCATTATTTTTACCCATAGCAGGGGAAACAAACACATTGCCAACCAAACATATTTTCAATTTATGATCTTAACATTCAGACAAATGAGATTTCTGAAGCAGTGCAACATCTGTTTTAAGTTTAGCTGAATGAGATAAACACCTCTGCAATTTAATAGGGTTACCTAACCCTTAATATTCCATATAGTAACTCGGAATTTAACACAAAAGTGAAAACATGAACAAATTCAATGTCTACATTAACAAATTGAAAAACTACATTGAAATATATGAGTGAACAGCATGCACAATGATTTAACAGACAGGAGTTGGATTGAAAAGGGAGATTAGGTGAATTAAATAGGGCCGTGAATGAGATAGAAAGGTAGAAGGAGCACAGAGTGAGAAGAAAACATGACTGTAAAAAAGAGAATCACAAAAAAGAGAAAAAACAGACAGTACAAATCATATAAATGACGACTGAGAAACATACCTAAGAATTCAAATAACACAAAGGGGGGGTGGTAACACAAGAAGATGACAGTGACAACGTCTTTACTCCAAAAGACGGACAGGGTAATTAGGGTATGAATTGAAGTAGTATATGGAATGAGACCATGTGGAACAAGACGAACTGACACAAACCTGTATAAAGAAAGAGAAAATATGTAAGCAAAACATGTCACATAAGATTAATGAAAGTTAGCAGAACATACTGCAGACGAAAGATGAACAACAAAGTGTTACTAAGAAACAACAGAATGCATATAAGATGAACAATTATGTAATTCTTGAAGACTTAATTGCTTCTCCTCCATGTTGTGGAACAAATTACTTAAGGGCAGCAGGATCCTCCTAAGCAGTAGTTTTGTCCTTGTAAGTCACCTTAAATAAACAAGGATGAAGAAGACCAAATCTGGCGTTCATGGCTTTTAAAGTAGGTTGCATAACCAAAACTGATTCTGATGGTCTGCTGTGACATTTACTACATCTTGAGAGAAATAAAGCTTACAACCTGACCATATTATTTGTTTCCTGGATTTGACAGCAATCATTATCTTTAGTAGGTCGGTATATTGCTAGAAGTAAAGAATAACTCCACTTGGTTTATTTGAAATTCTTGGACCAAGTCTGTGCACCCTTTGGATGTTAAATAGGGTAGAAGAAGGCATATCTAAAAGCTTGGGAAGAAAGGATTAAAAGTAGGAGATTGGAAAGACCATCAATTTGGAGATTGTTCCTGCAATTATGGTTTTCAAGGTCCTCAGTATATTTTTTAAGCGTTGAGATTTCTGATTCCAGATGTGCAATATGTGAGGAAGTGTGTTGTAGGCCATCAATCCTTTGCTCAACCATTGAAATTTGTGTATCCAGCGAGGACTATTTATCATCTAGATATTGTAGAGTATTGTTAGTTTGTTCCATTAAAGGTTTTAAAGCACAAATTTCATCAAGCATCACTTCCATCGAGATAGGAGGTGATTTAACTGCAGAAGGCAGATCCTTTTAGGCCTTTTGTTAGAACCCAGGGGCACTTTACCTGTTGCCAAGTTCTTTGAAGTCATCGCCGGGGAAGTGTCTGCTTTTTGAACTGCAGTGTCTTCCATGTCTTGTAGGGTGCAGTCTGAACCCAAGAAGGAAAAAGTAGTTTGTGAACCAATAATTTTAAGTTTCTGTGTTTTTCCCATGCACTATGTAAAACTGTCTATTGGAGGAGTGTCCAAAAATTTGTTTTGCAAAGATAGCGTATAAAGTAGACCTCAGACTGACTTAGCAAAAATGAATAGTAGTGGTTTCATCCATTAACTGAAAGTGCATTACAAGAAGCAAAGTTCATGCACAGAAGGCTATAAGATGCAGAAGTATATTGAAATAAAGGGGTATCTTTTCAACTTAAAACTGTATATAGTGTTGCAACTACTGAGATAAAAGTGTTTTAAATGGTTAGCGGAATGAAAGTTTATGACAAATGATGAAATAGGTCTCATGAATGAAATCTGTTACCTAAGAGCACCACCTTCATGAAGAAAAGAATAAACCAAGAATGCCTCATAGAAGAAAGGTGAGCATGGCCCCTCATAATTCAATGGTAGGGAACAAAGAACAAGTCCCTGGGGCCGGCAATGAGTGGGGAATAATTCCTGCAGGACTCTATTGAAGCCTACCTTCAGTCAAACATGTGCACAAAACACCATTCAAAGTGGCGGGTGTGACTCAAAAATAGAGCGCTAATCCACCGGGTCGGCTGTAGAAGAGTATGCGTGCATGCAGTGGTTCGCATGTAGTCCAAACTAACACCGGCCTCTTTGGGGACGATGCCTGCTGGTGAACATTGTCGGCAGCAGTCCCATGAAGTCCAATTTTTTAATTAGGCCCTCGTGAAGTTCACGCTGTCATGCTACTCAGAACTCCGCAAAGTGTCAAAAAACCTCAGTTTTGCAGATTTCTGCAAGCGGGTAGAGTTGTTCGCCATGCCGGTTTACATGATGTTTTATGTCATACGCAGCACGAAGCGTGTTGTCGCACCGATGGTTCGCCTGGGCTCTGCCATCTTGTTTTGCTCTGTTTATGGTGCTGGGCTAACTTTTCAATCTTTCTTTGATCTTTTTAATCCTCCCCCTATCTAACTTATCTACCACTCATTTTTATTTATCATATTAGTGTGTGTCTTTGTATTTATGTATTTTATGTTTTTTATGATTTTAGTGTGATTTTTGTACTTTTTCATGTTTTGCTTTAATTATTTTTTTCTTCCTTCCTTTTCCTGTTTCTTATCTCCCCCCCAGAGCCATGGCAGAGCAGGGGAGCAGCAGTGGCAGGCCCCCCCCAAACTACCCACAGCACCAGACGCCTATCTTGCAGTCAGAAGTGCCAATAAGGAGTGCAGCCGCAGGCCATTGTTTCTGAGGTGGAGGTGGCTTCTCTAGTTTTTTATTGCAGAGCCAACCTTCCCTCAACTCTGGCAGCAAGCGTCAGGGCTTGGTGAGTAACTATTTATTTGTTGTGTTCTTTTTATGCTAATATTTTTTTCCCAAATACCATGTTGCTAACAATCAGAACTAAGGGGGTCATTACGATGACTGGCGGATCGCCACCGCCCGTAAAGATCATTCATTGCAATTCATTAGAAGTTCAAAAATGTAGTTTAGGAAATTTGGAATAGGGTTAGATTTAGGAAATTAGGAATAGGTTCACTCGATACTACTACTATAGGCAATCTGATTTTCGAAAAGTGCAATATTACTGCGTTTTCATTTGCCTGTCAAAATATTTTTGAGAAAATTATTAACTGTACCACTAATCTTTTTTATTTTACCTTCTTTATTTCTTACATCAGCATCCAGGGGCAAGAAGTGGGCCACAGAGGGAGATGAGGAAGCCGGGGGTGCCTCAGAAAGTGCAGCGGCCGATGTATCTACTGGTCCCAGTAAGCCCTCCTGTTAATATAATTATCATTTCCCTAACTTTTACCGTTCCACATTTAGAATAATTTTTCCTTTTTATTTTTTTTTACTGTGCCTGTCTCCTAATTTTTTCCAACTCCTCTTCGTTCTATCTAATGTTTGCTATTTTTTTCTTATCCCAGCATTATCCTATGTATTTAATTTCTATATTTTAAGTTTCCATACTTGACTTCAAACTGACTGTACTAGTCTGTCTGTAGCTTCCTTTCTTGTGCTTTGTCAGTAATCTTTCCCTCTCTCCATATATATCTTGTTGACTGGTACTGCAAGACTCAGAGAACCCATTTTAGGTCAGGTACTCTACTGTGAAGATTGCATGCCCAAGTAAGTTATTCTATGCATGTTTGTTGAGGAGGCTTTCTTTTTCTTGCTCATGCTCAAACAGTAAAATGAAAAAATGGCCATGGTCATGGTGGACTCTCCAGTGTTGTGTATGTATTATTATCATCTATTATCATCATAGTATACCAGCAGTTGATGACAGTGCATCATGGCTGGAAGTATGAGGATGGCTCCATTGCATTTGCCAACCAAGACCATATATACTTCATTGACCAATTATTCCACCCCTTCATTGCCCTGCAATGCCCAGATTCATCATAGCTCTACCCCTCAATTACAAAATGTTTTTGGTTGGATTGATTACCTGGCTTTTCAAGCATTGGCAACCAAAAAATGTCCAACGTGATATTTTGATAGAAGATACTGCAAACGAACTGCAGTGATATATTGTGGTTGTATTTTGTTAAAAAATAATATTAGGGTGCGGCGTATCTTGAATCTACAATGTGTAATGTTTTGTCTAGCCACACAGACCACCAGTGCCGGGGCCGGTAACGAGAGCACCAGTGGGGCAGACATGGCCGCGGTCAAAGGGGGAGTCCCAGCATTGACTCATGAACACCCTACTTTAGTAGGTACAACAGGGGTTGAGTAGTTAATAGCCTCTTCTATCTGCAACTCAGCAGACAAAAGTTCCTTATGAACTTTAACAATGATGGGTTGACGGAAAAGGGAAAAAAGGATGGAAGGAGAAATGATGGGTGAAATGTAATATGAGAAAAAGGATGCGTGGGTGAAAGGATGCATAGGTGGGTGATAAGATGCCTGGGTGCATGAAAGATGGATGAAAAGGTATATGGGTGAAATTGCTTGGAGGAAGAAACAAGTGAGCTCTTCTAAGTACCAACTTCACTTGCTTGGAATGGTTTTATCAAAACTTTGATTCAAAGGGTTGTGGTGGTGTTTCTGTCAAGCAAGGCAGATATTATGCATCTCCCCATTATCAACATTTATCACCTCCCTCCCTACCCATGGTATTTTGCCAGTGCCACCAATGATGACCTAACAGTTGCATGGTTCAAATTGGCACTGCAGTGTTAGATGTGCAATGTGCATCTGTTTCAGTTAATGTGGCATTTATTAAGTTTTCAAAGCATGGCAATGCGAAAACAAGGTGTGTTACCCTTCACTTCCAGTACCCACTCAGTCACTTCCTAATACTTCACTCCTTTATTCTTTCCTAAGTTCTGTCCCAGCCTACCCAAAAATTTGAAAAACGAATTCTCTGCAATCGCCACATTTTTCTGGCCAAGTGATATATTTCATTATGACTTCCGTGACAAATTTACACCTGTTCGAATTTTACCCTTTCAAGTTCAACATTTGTCAACCACAGTGACTCACTACTAGCCAAAGCTTAGGCACATGATGATGATCAGTGGCACCCCACTATTCTGTAGTAAAACATCTACTACTTATCTGGCCTAATCCATTTAACTTACCCTGCAGTAGAGTAAGTTACATTTCCTTTCCTTACTTCCAGGAGAATGTGTTTGTTGCAAATAATTATAAAGTGTGGTGGAGGGTGAGACCAGGGAGTAAAGTGGGACTAAGTGCCTTGACTTTTGTGAATGGGATTGTCTGTGATGAACGTGCCAAATACAATATATATCTTTTTCCTAATTCCTTTCCCTGTACTGCAGTACACTGATTTTCCCACCGTCTACTTATGGCAGACAGGATATCTGCATTACTTTATATATGTAACATGTATCATTCATTATTATTCATCTGCCTTGTAGTCAGGGTAAAATTGAAAGGTTTTTCGAGGAAGAGCAGGGCCGTTGGAATAAGATAATTGTCCATTCCAGCTGCCCCAGCAGCAGACTGTAGAGAGTAGCAAATTACGACTAATGAATGGGTGCCAGCTAGGATACCTCCATTAATTTGGCACAACAAGAATACTTGTACTCTGTAGTGTATAATGGCTGTGACTCTAATCACATCAAAATCAAATGGCCCTAGGGGACCAGCAATGTACTGCTACTCTGCCACTATATAATTTTAAACAAGTGCCTTGCACAGAGCAGTGTTTACAATTTGTCTTTTTTCTTTCTTGATATAGCTACTCCTGCTGGTCATCCTTCAAGGCATGATGAAGCAGCCCAGCTGCAGCAGCAGAAGCTGGAGGCCATACGGGCCGAATATCAGTGGCTGGTTGCCCAGGAGGAGGAGGAGGCAGCTGCCCAGGGTTCAAGCCAGCCACCTGCACCTTCAGCTTCCCACAACAATGCCGGTGCTGCAGTCCGTAGCACCACCACTGCTTTGCCCCCTTTTTTACAGACCGCACTTTCCAGAGCCACATCCTCCTGAGGCTGGCATGCATTGAACGCCAGCAGGCATGGATGGAAGAGCACCTCAAAAAGATTCTGGCCCTTATCTAGTGCCCTCTTCTTTACCCCCTTTTTAAATATTTATTTTGGTGATGGGACTTGTTGTGGGTGGAGAGGGTGGGAATGATGGGAGTTTGGATCAGGAATGTTATTTGGACTTTATTGCTGGACATATCGGACATTGGCTGGGGTCAGGAGATTTGTTTTGGGTGAGAGGTGGGTTGTATTATATCGTTAAAAAGGGAAATAAATATTTTTTTTACTTTATGTCTCAAATCTTTTTTGGGATGTTTTACTTTACACTGCTGCCTTTTTGCGGAGCCTGTTTTTAAAATCTGCTAAAAAAAAGTGTATAACAATTAGTTATACGGTACCCTTGTTCTTCTGTTCTCTAGTATCTGCAGTCTACAACTATATTGACCACTGGGGGATTGCTATTGCCTAAATTGCCTACAACAATTCTCCATAGTTCATTTACCTGAATAAATGAAGCGAGGGCTGTAACCTCTCTCAGACTTCTTACTGCAGGGTTGTCTAAGGTGCCGTTCTATGGTGGTGATAGTGGTAGCAGGATAGCACACTAACAGTGAAGGGACCAGAAGGAAGGTCCCACTACCACCTAGGTGAACTCCAACTGTAGAATTAATTGGAAGGATTATTCATAGCAGGCAACTAAATTGAAATAAAAAACACTGAGTTAGTGGGTTATTTTATCATAGCTTTACAAAGAATTGAGACCAGGCTGTACAAAACACAGAATACCTGATAGTGATGATTTAACAACAAATAATAATAATTACTTCTTCTGAGCAATGGTGAGCTAGTATTTTAATTAAAACTAAAGTTACAAAATCCTTGATTCATTAAGTGGACTCAAAGTCTGCAGTGGACAAGGTTAAGCGTTTATGCAACACAATGCCTGAATAATGATGCTGATGAATGATGTTCTTCTATATCTAAAATATGGATCACTTTTTATGCATATGTTGGTAAATGGGGCCAGTTTGGGATATTGTTTAGGTAAAAAGACATCCTCTACTGAGTTGGTGTTGCTTTCACCACATCCGTTCCTCCAAGTGTGTGATCAATTTATGTTATAATTTAAGTCACACCTCAATAAATCACTCAGTCTGGAGGAAGAGGGTAACAGGTTTGATGAATGGATGGATGGGAAAGGGGATTTGGGGAAAGGTGCGACGAAGACAAACACTACACAAAGACAATATTCATCTGGGCAATGATCAGCACACCATCATCAGTCCGTTGTGGAAGGAAATGAAGGAATGAGTATTACACAGTTACATTAAATGCATTTCAAACAGTCCGTCAGCCCCATAGACCCAAGTTATTGTATATATCTAAAAGTTCTGTCACCTAGGTTTGCAAAATAGTAAATACAAATTATAGTGAAGTAAACCCACACATTTCTAAAAAATGATTCTTAAAAGGAAAATCATACTGTGTTGCCAGATTGGGCGGTTCATCTGCATTCTTCATGGACAACCTGTTAATCTTGATTGCCTGGCTGAAGCGGTCTGGTAAGGTAAGCATGAGTGTTATGGTCCTTTTGTGCAGGAAAAGAGAAGGTCTGCGGATTGTAGAACAGAAATAATATTGTAGAGTCAAGGAGATGGACAGAAGGTAAGCTTCATGAGCAGTGTACCAAGATGACTCCGAGGCAGAGCAAGAGCATAGTCTGCTGTAATAATTAATTTTTATGACTCATGTGCAATCAATTAAGTGAGTGCAATTACAGCAACCAACAATCAAAGACAAGTGGCTGCATGTACCGGGCTAATCAAACTGTCATTTAGCCTACCGTGTGCATATTGTGATGTGACATCATTATATGTCTGTCTCCAATTACCTATAACAACAGTCCCTCCACCAAGCCACATAGTTTCACATTTGAGCCAGCAAGCACACACACTCAGCAGAATTGCATTTTCCAAATCAACGCACCTCTCACCAGTTCACAGAGTTGAGTAGGCCTCTTAGAGTAATCATCAACATGTTGGTTTCCCTGACGTTAATAACTTCCTTCTTCTGACAGTTGTTGAGATAGCCCTACCCGACTCCTTCCATCATCCTCCTGACTCTGAGTAATGAATATGTCCAACTCCATTCCGACTCCTGACCCAAATGAGAGAGATCGATCTGCAGTGCAATGCTGTTTGTGAACAAAAAGAGAAATATTGGGTCATTTTTTGTGTGCAGATTTGTGTTTGTTTGATAAACGGACTGGTCCGGTCTTTGAGGAGTGTGAACCACAAAACAAAGCAGTGTGGACCCAATAAACAAATCTCGCTAAGTGCCAAGGGGAAGGTAAAAGCACCTTCAGGAAAAAAATGATCACCCATAGGCCACCAACATTGTAAATCATCACAAATATAATCAGGCTTACAAATTATAGTTGAACACCATCACCCACCCTCACTGTCTGCACCAACATGAATCATCTCAATCACTCATATCACTCATTGGTGCATTATTTACCTGTTCCAATTCAAGCAATGGGGTACATTGCCGATCCTCTTTGATTCACACAACACACATTGACCAGTCTTGTAAATCAAATATTCTGGGGCAGCCCTGCGGGGGCTAAAAAAGGATAGGCACAGGATGGAGGCAGGCATGTCTCTCCAATGTCCTTGAAGGGAATGGGGAGGCTTCTTCACTGCACACTTGTCCAACTCCAATCCGGCCATACATGTGTCTAAAACAGTGGGGCTGCATTAGTCAGTCAGACACAAACAAAAAAAATAATATAATGCTCCCCTAGCTGTATCCTTTTTTTTTGTCAAAGCAGTTCAGCTACAGAAAGTTTTATGGTGGCCCAGCCTACTCAGTGGTCAGTTAAGTAGAGATTGTCCTTAAACTCAGGTGGTTTGCCCAGAAGGTCAGCTAACACACTACCATGACCCGAGTCTGATCAATGACCCTCATACTCCTCCTGTCATACTTCAGGTATGGTGTAATTTAGCGGTATAAAGTGCTGATTCATTTTGATCATGGTTAGTCTCATTTTTGAGCGAGAGACTTGTCCTTCTCACTGTGACAACTGCACCAGCTGCACTGAACAAATGCTCAGCAGACACACTTGAAACTGGACAAGCCAGCCTGCTGAACACAGGCCATTGGTTCCTCTTCCTACACCAATACACCAATGGGTTTTGATCCAGATAGACCTCTGTTGGGTCATCCAGATAGCCTGGACCATCCTCTCAATAGTCATTGGTGTTTCAACTTGCTTGACCTCTTTTGCCTTCACCTCTGCCCTGGACTTAAGACCTGCCTTTAGAAACCACTCAAATTAAGATTTTGGGCATGATGCCCATGTTCCTGTTGTTGTTGCTCTTGTTGTTGGTTTTGGCTGGTATGAGCCAACAGCACTGCCCTCAGGCTCTATGGAAATTGATGGCTGCACCCCACAACTTCTTCCTGTTAATTGGCCTCTAATTCCCAGCCATTCTATTTCTAAGTTGCTGGCTTGCTCAGCAACCCACGTCATGTAGTTTGAAACATCCCCATCTGAAAAAGGAATGAAAGTGGCTAGTAATTGTTTGTACCGTGGACCAAGAATTGTGGCACAGATGTTATGTTTGGATGACATAATGTTTCTTTGCAGTCTTGTATTAACAGCTAAGTGAAGGATTAAGCTCTCCACCAACTCATGCACATCTTTTCTTTCATCCACACCTGCGTACATTTCAGTCACCTCCTTTAGCTGTTCCTGTAGCATATGCAACAACTTGATAGCTTGGCCCATCGTGCTGTCCTCCTTTCTGACTTCCCAAGTGAAAACCTCAAAAAGAAGTAGCATGTCTGTCAGGCATTTGACTAGAACCCATTGATCTGTCTCAATGATAATGCCTTTCACATGTGCACACACTCTTTGCATGACATATTTGTTGATTGGTCTGTATTGCTCAAACATACGTTGCAACAGGTAATAAGTCGAGTCCCAATGTGTTGGCACCTCCTTTATGAGAGATTTAACAGGAATTCTATTATCATGCTGAATGATCCTCACCTGCTTCCGGGCTTTAAAAGAATGGCTGAAATGAGTGCAGATTCTTCTGCAGGTGTACAGTAAGTTGCTGACTCGGTCTTCTGTTTTGAGAAAGTCCTGTACAATGATGTTGATGCAGTGCGCCAAACACGGGGCCCTGAAAAAGCCACCATCTGACATGGCCTTAACTATATTACTTCGGGGAGGACCGGGAGCAGTCACCTAGGAGCAACGCAGGATACTTTCTTTGAGGCAGGTTTGACAACAGGGGTTCCCCCTCCCCTCCTCCCATGGGGCAAGTAGCTTGGGTATTTAGGGCTTGAACGTGGAAGCCTTTCCAATAGTGGAGAGTGACACAGGTCACACCCGCACAGTGGTATCTTCTTGCCACCAGTTGGTAAGAACGGAGCCCCCCATTCTTTACACTAAGGTCCTGATGAATGCCCTGGACCCACCTGGGCCAACACGGCAGAAACATGTTGACCGCCTATACTACGGTTAGGGGACAATAATTTTCCCCACACACCGTCCATTGATTTTAATATCATATAGTTACCAATCACATTAAAAACACAAATTGATAACTATAATGATTTTTACTCTCACTGACTTTTTCACAGGCCCCCACTTAGTTTCGAAGTGCATCCCTGTCGTCAGGTGTATGCCCGCCCTCTATCAAACCAAGGTTTTAGAGGGCGAGGACTGGCCGATGATGAAGCATGACACCAGGTGGTGTGTGAGACCAGTCCATCACATTTTTTGAGATGCCCTCACTCACAATATAACCATAACGCCATAGTGGTCACTATACTAGGAGCAGCTCTTGTTGTGGTTAACTTAACTATTTTACTGCCATTGTCCATGGCAACAAATCCAATAGTAAGACCTCTGGGTCTCAGCCATTCAAGGGCCTTGTTGTTAAAGTCATCCAAGATGTTTGCAGCTGTATGGGATTTTTTCATGGGGAACATGGCTACTGTTGCATGCTTCCGAGCACCATTAAAATTTCAGCAGTATCAAAACCTGCTGATATAATTTCTCTAACCCCCACAAAAGAGATCCAGTGTGAAGTGATGCACATTTAATCAATGGCTTGGCAACTGGTCAACATGCCTGTCATCAGGTAGATAGTGTGAACAGCACAGCTTTTTGAGCAAATTCCAGCACATTGTGATGTAGTGCTGGTACAGCAACTCAAGCAAAATAGATCTGACTGGGAACCTTCTATTTTGGGCAAAAGGCTGCCATAAATTCTAGAAAAACCACTACTCCCACAAAAGAAAAAGGAAGGAGGTCAGCGCTAACATTTTAGCCAGCTTCTTATTGTACAAACATGCGATTGGGTGGTTGCGTTTGTACTGCCCCTCCTGCCTAAGCATGCCAGGAACAATAGCCTGGATTTTTTTCTTTTCTGGTGCCACTGACGCAGGAGATTTCTTGAGAGAAGAAGGTGGTGGACTCAATGTATGTCTCAGTGTGGGACCGTTGCTGAATGCTCTTGCCTTAGTGTCGCTTCCTGACTCTGAGTCTTGTGTCTTTGTGATGTTGCTGATGTGGGTGATACTGCTGCACTGCTGGGGACAGGGCTGATTTGTGTAACAAAAATGTCACCCTCTCCTTCACCTTTACTCTCCACTGTGATCAGAGCAGATTCAGATTGTCTCTCCCTACCACCTTCAGCAACACCACTTGCAGTTTTTTTGCTAAGGTGCGCCTCCCAGTGGATTGCATCGTGCTTCCTCAAATGGTTTGTTTGGCCTCTGGTCCCATAGTTTGTACCAAGCTTACCTCAGCTAACACTTGCATTGGAAATGGAGCATGTGGCAATGTTCACCTCCTGCTTGCTAACCGTAAAGAAGTCCCAAACTGGGAAAGTCCACTTTCTGACACTGATGCCATTGCCAATGTCTGAAGATGTGGCGGTAGGTGGGTGTTTCGAAGTTTTCTTCTGTGCAGTGTCTACTTCTACTAAGGTGGTTGTGGATGCAGGTCTCAGAGGCCTTGCAAATATTGAAGCTGGTGCTGGTGGTATCTGTGATTCATCCCTCAGAGCAGGTTGAGATGGGGTAACGTTGGTCTCCTCTGGGGCTGGGCTAACATCCATGATGACTGGGTTGCTGTCATCCTCCTCTCCATCCACAACTCTAAGGCTCTCAGGAACCTTCATTTTCCCTTGCCTCTCCTGGCATGTCTCAGACTGAGGTGGGATCCAAGTGGAGTCTTGATTATCAGAAGAGGGGCTTGCAGAAGAAGATGGTGGAGTACTCTTCCTTTTTCTTGCTGGAGATCTGGAAGACAATGGATCTTCTGAAAGAGGAGCTTCTTCTACTTCCTCAGCATGAAGCTCAATCTCCTGAAGTGCGCCTACTTCAGGAGGAACTACTAATGCTGGCTGCTGCTGTTATTGTCTACTTAGCTGAGTTTCTGGCAACAATTGGGTACTACTTTGTGAAAGAGATAACTCCTATTCAACATCACTGCTCGTCTGTGTTGCCATGATTAGAGTGGCTGCCTCTGTGCCAGACATGGGCTTGGGCCTAGGTTGGGGTGGGGCCATTGATGTGGGATTGCTGCTCCCAGCTTGCTCCTTAGAGGCCGGTTCAGCAGACGCACAAAGCTGCACGAAAAAAGGTCTGGGGTGACATACCAGTGGTGGTAAGCTCAATGGCCACTTTCTTGGTAGCACCTTTCTTTGGGGCCATCTTGAAGCTGTCAGTTGGCAGTTGCACTTAGCTTCACAAGCTGAAGTAATTTGAATACTGACATCATGTGTTGTGTGGTCACACGTCACATGCGTAGGCCTTCTGTTTGACAATACAATACTGTGGGTGGTGTCTCTTCTCTTGCGCATCTAAAAGCAAACAAGAAAGGAAAACATTAGTGAAACGTGGCATTGTTGCAATTTGAATCAGTAGTACAAACAATATCATTTAGTGTGGTTACTTAAGTTATAAATAATTAACAAAAAAACAGTGTAACCATTTAAAGGTAAAACCACACCAACATAAATTTACAATCAGAAAGGATAAGAAAGAGCAACAACATACAGATGTAACTGTTTATGTGCATTACGCACGCAACCTGGGAATCATCCTGGACTCCGAGCTCAAAATGGACCGCCAGATCAACTCTGTCTCGTCCTCCTGCTTCCACACCGTCCGCCTCCTACGTAAGACCTTCAAATGGATCCCCCTTGAACACAGAAAGACCGTCACTCACGCCCTGGTTACCAGCAGACTCGACTACGGCAACACACTCTACGCCGGAATAAACAAAAACCTCACTCGCAAGCTACAGAACATCCAGAATGCCGCCGCAAGACTGGTCCTCGACCTGCCAAGACACTGCCACATCTCCCAGCACCTGCGCACACTCCACTGGCTCCCCATCGAAGCTAGAGTCACCTTCAAGATGCTCACCCACGCTCACAAGGCCCTCCACGACACCGGACCAGCATACCTGAACAGCCGACTCAAATTCCACGCACCCCAGAGGACCCTTCGATAAGCCCAGCTCTCCTACGCCGTGGTCCTCCACATCAGAAAGACCAGATCGGGAGGCCGCTCCTTCTCCTTCCTCGCGGCCAGAGCCTGGAACGACCTTCCGCTCCACCTTAGACAGACAACATCGCTCCCCATCTTCGCAAGAAACCTCAAAAGCTGGCTCTTCGACAGACCCCCCCCCCTTGATGGACTGGAACCTGCCAACCCCCCCCAGCACCTTGAGACCCTTACGGGTGAGTAGTCACGCTTAACAAACGCCTGATTGATTGATTAAGTTGCTATGTGGCACTCAGGGAGGTCAGGTGAAAATGGCATATTCCTTAGAAAATTAATACTGTTGTGCGGCTGTGAGCCTATGGCAGACAGGGGGTTAATGGCTGTTGGGAAAATGTTGAACAGAAAATTACAAAAAATATATATATATTATAAAAATGTTTAAAAATTTAAAAAATGAGGAAAAAAACTTAAAATGAAATGAAAAAAATGTATGTAAAAAATTATCAAAAATATTTTTTTTTAAATGTAATTGCTGATGTACTAGGGGACTACCATGAGAAACCCATAGGAATTTGGGAGGCAGGAGTGGTACAGGTGAAAAATGAAAAAAAAAAAATATGTACATACAGTACATTTACTATGAGCATAGAGCAGCAACTAGGTCTCAAGCATATTATTAAATTAATATCAGGGAAAAATAAAAAAATAAAATAAAGCAAAAACAAAAAGGCTTAGGCCTCTACATACAAAATGGCTTTGCAAACTGAAAAAAGAATGGTTGCACAAAATGGCCACATGGTCAAAAAACAAGCAAGGAGGCATGGAAAACAAAGAACACATGCAGGCATATGGCAAAAGCACAGTGTGTGCCTACGCAAAATGGTCACCAGCCACATGGTCAAACAACAACAATTAGCAAGGAGGCATGGCCACAACAAAGAAGACTTGCAGGCCTATGGCAAAAGCATACTGGCTGGCTACACAAATTTGCTGCCAGCCACATGGTCAAACAACAAACAAGGAAGTATTGGAAACAAAGAACACATGCACATGCAGGCCTATAGACACTGACTATACAAAATGGCCATGACCACATGGCTTGTGCAACACAAACAGATGGTGGCCTATGGTAAACAAGCTCACAACCTGGCCAGACAAAGGAGGCATGGTAACACAGGAGAAAACAGCATTAATTTAGCAATGCCAAAAACAAAAATAACTGGGCTATAACATTTTACAACACACATCCCCCAAAGGCATTAAATATATACTATCCAACCTATACACTGTTAGCAGAAAAAAATGTGCAATACCCTCCAGAAAAACACACAGTTTGTAATTTAATCCAATGCCATCAATGGCCTAAATGATGTTTCAACAATGGGCATTCCAGCCTACTGGCTGGAATGCCCATTGACAGACTAGTCCATATGGGTGAATTTAATGAATATTGCAAATTTATTAAAAACATGGACAAAATGTACTATATTGTGAAACAGTTTCCTTTACAAAAGAAGAAAAACTACATGCAAAAAAATAACTATGCCCCTACTGAAACTGCAGGCCTCCCACCACAATAAATTTTTAAAATCGAATAAAAGTACAAATAAATCCTGGTGCATGTCCTCTGTCAAACAAACAA
This sequence comes from Calotriton arnoldi, assembly GCA_963921515.1. Lineage (NCBI taxonomy): Eukaryota > Metazoa > Chordata > Amphibia > Caudata > Salamandridae > Calotriton > Calotriton arnoldi. The sequence goes on from CAWUFW010001962.1 coordinate 1,581,627, forward strand.
AACCCTTATGGAACCGTTTGTGAACTTACTTGTGATATCACTGAAACAAAGTCCTCAAATCCAATGGTATATATGCAGCAAACAGAGTGATCCTTCCAGCTCCAAATACAAATGAAAAGTGACCAGGAGGTGGACAAAGCATTGGGAGGAGCCTGCTGGACAGTAACAGGAAGTTGGAGTCTCTGGGTGCTTCCTCATTGTTGAAAAAAGAAGTAAAATAAAAAAAGGGCTCCTTGCACAAAAAGAAAACAATGCGAATGGTCCATATGAGAAGTTTTTCAACTCCAAATTGTCTTTTGAGGAAATTTAGCTGCTTCTCCAAGAGGGAATCTTCTCCAGGCTTCAGCCGTGGCCACTCATGCTCATTAATGCTCGATCACGCTCGCCTACGGCGCAAAAGAAGCACCAGCAGTCACTGCCGTGGCCTAAAGCCATGTTAGCAGCCGCAAAATCATGTGGGCACTCACAGGTGGCTAGAAAATGATGTGTGCACTTGGTGCATCCAGCAAGTCTTGTCGCGCAGGGATCATGCACGAAATGATGTGACGAGTGTGGCAACAGAATAAAAAAATCGGCTCCGTTGGGGAGTGTGGAGTTTATCTGTAACTCTGTGTTCTGCGCAGAATATGGAGTTGCCAGATTCCACAAACTCTGTGAGCGGAGCAGAATTTTACACCCAGGCCTAATTGAAAGAATACCCCAGTTCATCACAGAGCGTTAACACGGCACCACCATCTTGAAACCACACCCATGGGAATATTTATTCTTAATATTAATTTACATCTGTTACTCTTTTTGCCACTGAGATGGTTAGATGGCCTGTAAGAGGTTTAACCCTATTGAAGTTTATTGCATTCCATGTTAGGAAGCATATTTTGAATGTAATATGTATCTGCTTTGTGTTTAATGCCGCACATTTCAAGTGTTAATCTGTATGGGGTGCCACATGACAGACTTCTTTCTGTGGGTCATGCGATCCACCCCTTTTGTCTCAATGATGAAAAAGGCATCAGTGTGGATGATGGTCTATAATCAGACCTTGGTACAGTACGGAGGCAGCCATTTGATATCTGACAATAGTATATATGTCTGATTCCTTTGCTTGATCTCTCTTCAGCCATTGACACTGTCCACTATCATACTTGGTATTTACTTTCTGCAGTGGTTTATATTGTACATGAAGAACATCGTCATCTCACTAAGAGACATGAAATTAACTTAATAGTGACAGACGTCCATTAGGCAGATAACTCAAAATATATGGAAAACAGTAAGTTCTATCACAGCCTTGAAATTAATCAGAGCAATATAATAATGATATTAGTTCATTTTTCATCTCACAAGAGTGGTTTGTGAAGATAGTGAGGGACACCACACTACAATGTAATCTTGCATGCATATTGCTAAGAAGTAAAATAAATATGCTTGTGACAGGTCCTAGATTAATAGCATCTGTCCCTGTATGCAGCGGGCACAACTGGTGGGGAGGAGCCAGGTATCCACAAGAGCTTTGGTAGTCACGTTATTGACAGAGCCTCTATAGAATAAGACTCCCAGAGGAACCTTTGAGCTCATGTGGCTGACAAAGATAATGATGTGGGAGGTGGAGAGGATAGCATGGTGTGAAGAAAGAGGATGTAGTGGGGAGAATGAACACCCACAAGAGGAATCCTACAACCAAGAAAAAGAGAATCCCAGAAAGGATTTTTCTGAATGCACGAACATCAAGCCACAGGAGCTGAAACGCCAAAAGAGATTTACTGATTCCACAAACCTTCTTGGGCTCTTGCTTAACCCACCTGATGTTTGTGCATTTTGTCAGGACTGATATTTGTCTAACTTTTCTACTTTTATAGTGGGACAGTCTGAGATTTCTTTAGCCAGCCACCTATTTGCAGGAAGCAGAGAAACTTTACCAAAGAGGCAAATAAACTCTATTCAGATACCAATTGCTCCAACTGTGAACTGCCTTAACCCCTAACATAACTACTTTTCATTGACTATTAGATGTTTGGCCTTGCTATGGCATTGTGGTAAATGGTGTTAGAAGTGGGATTTCACAGAAGTCTCATCATAGTTGTGGTAATGCAACACCTTTCAGAAGAGCAAAGATACTTTCAACTAGTATTGAAACAGCAAGCCTAACTGACACAAACTAATAGGGAAATCTTCCAAAAGGCCCTAATAGCCCAAGCACAACAGGTTGCTACCAATCAACAGGTGCAAAATAGGGCTATGACACACCATGCAATTACTATACCAAGATAAATCCTAATGTATCAGCTGACCAGTGACGATTGGATGGAAAGTTCCTTGCATTGAGACCTGGCCACAAGAAAAGTGGGTTAATATATCACCCCTCTTTCCTCTGAAGATCTTCATGCAGTGTATCAGGAAATCAATCTCCAGGAATGATACCCCCTTTGAAAACCTAATAAAGGCTGTTTGAGAGCGAGATGATGTTGGCATTGAAAATCACTGACTCAAATTTAGACTAAAAGGGTTCATGGTGAGATTTACAGATCACTGTTTTTCCAATTGAAATACTTGGAAGATAAATGGAATCAATAGGCCTCGGAATCAGTAGCAGACATTACTAATGCCCTTTATTTTGGAACTTTTTAGCACTGCTTCCCTAAAATACTAAGAGCCCAATTAAGAGTCGGGTGGAGAAATATCACCTGGTGGGATGCCACTATGCCTGATCATGACTGGCCTGGTTTTCAAGGATGAAGGAAAGGTGGACCTATCTTACTGGCTGTAAACACAGGCCAGCCACTTTGGTTTAGGGTTGGGTTGCAATAGGAACCACGCCTCAGCCCTTAGCCCTACCTGATCTCCAACAGCAAATGGAGGACCATGCAATGCTGCCCCTTCCATGAGACCTCTACCTCTTACTTCCCCTTCCCTCCTGATTCACTTCCCTTCCCTATTACTCACACCAACCCCCTCACACTTATTTAGCTCCTGCTCAGAGCAGTATTAAACCCCTCAAAAAACAAAATATATTGTGGAATATCACCAGGTAATTTCCGGTGCACAGCTATTTACCATTCCAACAAGGTTAACTTGTAATTGATGGTACAAGTGGGCTGTTAGCCCATTATACTGGTAATTATGGATATATGATGATACTTCGCAAACTAAAACAACGCATACTTTTACAATAATGTTTTTAGTTCGCAAGTACGCATTTTTCTATAGCGCATACCATTACTTCGCATTTGCTTAAAAATGCATATGAAATGTCTTTACTTCGGATCCCAATTCCCCGCATAGATTTACAACGCATTTTTTTTTTTAAACCAACACTACGCTAATTTCTACATCCATATACACTACCCTACATAACACATACTCCACAACACTACCCAAAAAAAACTACCCTACACTACACAACACTACACTACCCTAATCCCTAAAACACTATCCCCTACACGACCCTCCCCTTCCCCCATTCCAGTCCCTACACTCAAACACTACCCTGCACGACCCCCCGACTCTACCCTAAACCCTAAAACACTACCCTACACTACACAAACACTACAACACTACCCTAAACCCTAAAACACTACCCCAAGCACGACCCTTCCCCTACCCCCAGTCCGCTCCCTACACTGAAACACTACCCTACACGACCCCCGTCACTACCCTAAACCCTAAAACACTACCCTACACTACACAAACACTACAACACTACCCTAAACCCAAAAACACTACCCCAAGCACGACCCTGCCCCTACCCCCAGTCCGCTCCCTACACTGAAACACTACCCTACACAACCCCCCCGTCACTACCCTAAACCCTAAAACACTATCCTACACTACACAAACACTACAACACTACCCTAAACCCTAAAACACTACCCCAAGCACGACCCTGCCTCTACCCCCAGTCGCTCCCTACACTCAAACACTACCCTGCACTACTCCCCCGACACTACCCTAAAACCTAAAACACTACCCTACACTACACTAACACCACAACACTACCCTAAACCCTAAAACACTACCCCCAGCACTACCCTACCCCTACCCCCAGTCCATCCCCTACACTGAAACACTACCCTACACGACCCCCCCAACACTACCCTAAACCCTAAAACACTACCCTACACTACACAAACACTACAACACTACCCTAAACCCTAAAACACTACCCCAAGCACAACCCTGCCCCTACCCCCAGTCCGCTCCCTACACTGAAACACTACCCTGCACGACCCCCCCGACACTACCCTACACTACACAAACACCACAACACTACCCTAATCCCTAAAATACTAACCCCTGCATGACCCTCCCCATCCCCCACTCCTGTCCCTACACACAAACACTACCCTGCACGACCCACAACACTACCCTAAACCCAAAAACACTACTCCTCAAACACAAACCCTTTAAAAATACTTAGCCCCTCTTACCTCTCTCTCCTCGGTGTACGTCCCTTGTCCCTTGTCCGGGCACCAGCGCCTCTCCCCTACTTGCTCCATCCACGCCGCTCAAGGCCCCACAGCTCACCAATCCATACCCTGACTTTACAAAGAGGCCGCCTCCACCCCACTGCCGTCTTCTCTGCCTCCTCGAGTGAAGTCTCCACTGGCCTCCACCCCACTGCCGTCATTGCTGCCTCCTTGGGTGAAGTCTCCACTGGCCTCCGCCTCACTGCCGTCATCGCTGCCTCCTCGGGTGAAGTCTCCACTGGCCTCCGCCCCACTGCCGTCATCGCTGCCTCCTCAGGTGAAGTCTCCACTAGCCTCCACCCCACTGCCATGATCGTGTCACAGCCATACACGCATTACAACGCATGCATTGTAACAGCGCATGCGAAGTAATAACATGCGTAGTAAAGGCTACGCGTTGTTACAGCGCATGCGTTGTTACGCTTGCGTTGTAATGGTATGCGAACTAAAAGTCGCGTACAAATGGCTGTTTACCGGTAATTATAGGTGCAGGGTTTTGCACCATGCTAGTACTGTGCAACTTATAATAGGGTCTCATTGGTAATTGATATTGCATGTGAAAGTGACTCTTAATAAAGCTATTGAGTTATCATGCACTTTTCATACAGCATTATAATTCAAATCATAAAGGGATTAAAAAGGGATACCATGACCTATCCATGCTGATTCATCCTTACCAAACGAATGACAAGAAAAAATTAATGAGATAAAGAAAGGTATGGCCCTAGACTTAAACCTAACCCTTATGATGCAACTGGGATTTCCCACGGGCAACAATACTACGAGTGTGGTGATTGTGGACACCTTGTCGGTATCTATTCTAGGAAAAAAAGGCTCTGAACCAGTGGAGTCCAGCACATTGGTAAATATGACTATTATAGTGAGGGCTCAACCTTGCCGTTTACACCAGTCATGAAAGTTAATAGACACTCCTTTTTGGACACTAAATGATCCAGAATTTTGGCACAACCCTCCTCACCAGGATGAGATCCAGGGTAAAATGACCATAAATTGAGTCCATGGAGACGGAGACAATAAGGTGCCAGCGTAGACACTAATGCATCAGATAAGAATGTCCGCTTAACATGCACAGATAAACGGTTTCCGTGGATGGTGTCATCAGTGATATCGCTGACCATGTCATTAGTTTTGTAATCTGTGAGGTCATAAACAGTGCATTTCTGGGGCATAAGTATAGTTAGCTCAGGTAAATATAACTATAATGTCCCGTAACCTTTGGTTTTTTCAGTGAATTTCTACGTTTTTTTTTAATCTGTTTCCTAACTATAACGTCTCTGTAATCTTTGATTTTTTAAGTGGATTGCTTAGGTTTTTTACTATTCTCTTTCCTAACTATAACAACCCTGTAAGCTTTGTTTTTTTTAGTGAATTTTGTTCATTTTTTAAACAAAAATTCCAAAGTGTAACCTCTTAAATTTAAGAATGGGTGTGTGAGTGGCTGTATAGGTCAGTTACTGAGTGCATGTGTAACTATATGGCTCTGTGAGTGGGTGTATGAGTGGCTTTATGGGTCTGCGTGTGTATCTGTGACCGGAGCTATGGGTTTGTGAGTGTGTGTCAGTGGCTGAGTAGATTTGTGAGTGGATTTTTTTTGGTCCTCTGCCTGGGACTCTGAATGGTGCTATGGGTCTGTGAGTGGGTGTGTGAGTGTATGTGCTTGTCTGTGAGTGGGTGTTTGAGTGCTCCTCTGGGTCTATGGGTGGGTGTGTTAGTCCTGCTATGGGTCTGTGAGTGCGTGTGTTTGAGTGGTCAAATGGTTTTTGGACATTTGCATACTTAGGGTATTTAAAATGGAGAGCTATGCACCCTGATTTTATGAGGGCACATTAGTAAAGAAACCACTCATCACAGTCATCCAAGTTGCCATTGTGCTCCACTAGATTAACAATGCAATAATTTCTATTAAAGTTTAGAGGTCATTTTTCAATGTAGAATAGTAGAGGAAACGTATTTGGTTGCATTTGCCAAACCCAAGAACTGAGGATCGCTTCCATTACACTCAATTGGAGTTTCACATGGGTTATCTGCTATGTTTATATTTGAAAGTGCTTCATGTTCATGATCAATTGATCTGTAATAAGGAACAGTGTTATAATAGAACATTATTTTTTGAAGAAGAGTACAGTTTTGTAAAAAGATATCTACTGAAGTGGAGTACTTTCTACGGGTGAATTAATAAATGCTTTCTCATTGTGTAAAATGCCTACTTTTTAATGTACACTGTGAACTGGACCACTTGCATACACTTGTCTCTGTGTCTCTCTTTACCATTTGTTTCAATGGATTAATAACTATGTATTTTTTTCCATCGCAAATTCGTCACAACATCGTTGTGAATTATCGTGAAACGTATGTTCCAGATTCGCAGAAAAATTGCAAAGATCACGCGTTTTTGATCAAGTGTAAAACACATATATACACCTTTTGTAATTATTGTTTGACAACAGCTGTTTACTAATATAGCATTTGAATTTGTATTTCTGTTCATAATATCAATATACAGCACTTTTAAATTGTATTTCGCATCATCATCATGATGTCGGTCTTCATGATATTGGTAATATAATTGGAGGAGACACTTTTCATTAACCTGTATAGGAAGTTCCCAATTGTTTCTTTTTTCTTTAAGGTTCCAGTAGGTTTTTACTAGTTTCTCAGTGGTGTGCTGTACTGTTTGTGCAGAACTTTGCTCAGGACAGTTTTTTTGGCATTTTCTAAAATCAAAATGGCAACTGGAGGACGTGATCAAGACCAGGTGCCACAGCAAGCAGAGCAGCACTAAGCATAGCTGCATCAAGAAGACGCTGGTGATGAAGGACCACCGCCTAAAAAACAAAGCATTGCATGGGATTTCTTTATGATTACATCTGGGGAATCGAAGACAGTGCTGAAATTCGTCAAATGCAGGTTATGTGATAAGACCATTTCAAGTGGCACCACCAAAAAGTATTCATGCAGAACAACAAGCATGTTATACCACCTCAAAAGGTATCACAGGACAAATCTCAAGAGGGCACAGAAGGAGAGAGCTGGGGAGGGACCATCTACCTCCAGGCTTATACCACCTGCTCCCGGAGAGATAGTGTCAACAGAAGTGAAGAGATGACGTCCAGAAATTGCTCCCAAATTAAGGTGTGTTGGCTCATATTGTCTAGACTTCAGTTCTACTCTCACAGCTGGTGAGCAGTCTCTCAAAGTTATTCTGGAGACGGCAAGGAAACACACTTCCTATTTTTTTTATTTACTCTAGTATTTGCAGTTTTTGTGTTTGTGATTAGACTTTTTTCTCCCCTCGTTGTCATTTTATTCAAAGAAAAATACAAAAAAATAGCAAATTGGTAGAAAACAAATACAAAACATGAATCCAAAAAAACCAAGAACTGCTTTCATGGTAAAAAAAACTGTATGTCTGTGTATATATAAAGAGGAGTTGTTGTATAAGTGTGTGGCTGAGTGTGCTAGTGGCTGTATGGGTGACTGATTGGGTATGTAAGGATCTATATAGGTAATCGACTGAAACTATGAGTTTATGAATGGGTGGATGAGTGCCTGTATTAGTGTGTAAGTTACTGTATGAGTGAGTGAGTGAGTATATGAGTGGTTTAGGAGTGAACAAGTGGGTGTATGAGCAGCTGTATGAGTGAGATAGTTAGTGTGTAAGTGGCAGTATGAGTGTGTGAGTGACTATGTGAGTGTTTGAGTGAGTGAGAGGTTGCATGAAAGGATGTATCGGTAAATGAATGCATGACTGTCTCTTTTGGTGAGTGAATGACTGTGTGAGTGACTGTATGTGTGAGTGAGTAGCTACATGAATGAGTGACTGGGTAAGTAATTGCGTGTATGGGTGAGTGAGTGGGTGAGTGGGTGTTTTGAGTGGGTGTTTGGTTAAGTGAATTGGGGTATGAGTGGCTGTATGGAGAGTGACTGTGTGAATGGCTGTATGGGTGAGTAGGTAGATGTGGGAGTGTTTGTATGAATGTGTGAATGGGTATTTAAGTGGTTGTATAGATGCATGAGTGAGTACGTGAGTGCTTGTATGAGTGAGTAAGTAGCTGTGTTGAGAGGCTGTATGGGTGAGTCAGTGGATGTGTGAGTGCTTCTATGGATGCGTGAATGGGTATGTAAGTGGTTGTGTGGGTATATGAGTGGGTGTGTGAATGGTTGAATGAGTGAGTGATTTGCTCTGCTGAGAGGCTGTATGGGTGTGTGAGTGGGTGTGCGAGCAGCTGTATGAGTAAATAAGTAGGTGTGTGAGTAGCTATACTTGTGAGTGGCTGTGTGATTGACTGTATGGGTGAGTGAGTGACTCTGAGTGGCCATATGGGTGAGTGACTGCTGTTGTCAGTGGCTATATGGGTGAGCATCTGTTAGTGTTTGTGACTGTATGGGTGCATGAGAGGGTGTATAAATAGCTGTATGGGTGAGCGAGTGCTAGTGTAAATAGCTATTTGGATGAGTGAGCGGCTGTGTGACTTAGGGCCATATGTATCAAAGTTTGTGTTTGCGATTCTCAAATAGCGAATTTCTAAGAATCGCTATTTGAGAATCGCAAACGAGATGTATGTAGGATTCGCAAGAAAAATTGCGAATCCTACATATTCCTAATTGCGATTCGCAAATTGCGAATCGCAGTTAAGGAAACCCTCCCCATTCATTCCTATGGGCCTAGAGGCCCATAGGAATGAATGGGAGGACATTCTCAATTTGCGATTAGCAATTAGAGAATCGCAAATTGAGAATGCAATTTCAAGGTTGCAAGGGTGTCCAAAGGACACCCTGTTGCACCCTGAAATGAGCATGGATGCACATGTGGCGCACATACATGCCCTAAGGGCATGTATGTGCGCCACATGCCACTTGAAAAATGCAAAAAAATGCATTTCTCAAAGAAATCGTGAGATTACCACCAACCTGTAGTTGGTGGTAATTTGCATTCCTTAAGCCATAATCGCACAACTTAGGTGCTTCATACATTTCATTTAAGGAATCGCAATTAGCGATTCCTTAAATACGATTCATAAAATAGAGAATCGCAATTTTTGCGATTCTCTATTTTACGAATGCCTTTTGGGATGATACATCCCAAAAGGCTTGTTCCCATTCGCAAACGGGCCGATTCTGAGAATCGGCCCGTTTGCGAACGGGAAATGGGCTTGATACATATGGCCCTTAGTGTATGAATGAGTGAGTTAGTATGTAACTGGTTGTATGGATGAGTGAATGGGTATCTCAGTGGCTGTTTTAAGTAAATGAGTGGGGGCGATCTTTTCTATGAGTGAAATAGTAGGTATATGAGTAGCTGTGTGGGTGAGTGACTGCTTGTGTGGGAGGCTGCATGGGTAAGTGACTGGTTGTGTAAGTGCCTGCATGTCTATGTACCTGAATGATTGAGTTGCTGTGTGACTGACAATACATCTACTCTATTACACTGAAAGTCTAAATGATAAAATAGGCAAAATATACTAATAGGAAGTTAATGCAAGAGCACTTTATGTTTAAAAACATTTTCCATGCTTATATCTAACCAGTATGTCTGTCGTAGAAAAAGTGTTATGAGACATCCAATAACGGTCAACTGCAGCTGCTTTGGCAAAAAAAAGAGCATAAAGATATGTTAGTATTTGATCATAAAAATTACAATATCATACAAACAGAACATTACTTATACTGTAACACTGTATTCCAACGTAGTAAAAATATAATTTTCCCTTTTTTGCTGTTCTCAGCTTTCATACTTCTTCACCATAAACAGTGGTCTGTATGAAGCAAAGATATTTCCCAGTTCTTGTTAGGATTAACGCAGATATAGCATCTGATCTGCAGTATGGGCAGGACATATTTTGGTTAGCATTCTTCAACAATTTGTCAAAAGACAAACTCTTTGAATCTGGTAATGTTAAATAGAGAAAATGCTCAGAATGTATTTTAGTGGTGGATGAATAAACACAATCTTCACAATCATGGTTCCATGTGTAACTAACTCCGAATAAATCAATATTTACATCTTCTTCTTCTAAAACTTCAAACATGACAATAATACATTCTTGAGCATCTTGTTAACTGTTGAGAGTAAAGATTACTGATCCACTACATATATCTAATAGATCTTGAATACCTAAAGCAGAATGTATCACAGTTCTGTCAGTCAGTAAATGTTGGAGCAAGTGATACAGTGCAGAGCACAATTACTTATCTGGTTTTTGCTGAATTTGGTTGACTAGATATGGTAAATGAAACAGTACATTGAGAACAACATTTGCATAGGAGTTGACATCTCAGCAGCTTCTAGATTGTCCTTGTGCCCTTTTTTATTCCGTATCTGGACACTCTTTTGTAATCTTCCATTTTGAACAGGTTATCTGTTTCTGATAAACAGGTTATTGGCCTAAATGATGAGCGTATACATGTCTTAACCGATTGTACTATCTTACACAGCTTGCATCAGCACTAACTTTCTATTCATCAAAATCAATCAAAAACAAATCAGACTATGCCTTAACTCATGACAATGCTACATATGACATTCCTTCTTTAAATGCAGCACTTTCGATATTAACAAAAGCTGCATCGACACTTAAACCTTGTGTTTTATGGACAGTTACAGCATACGTTAGAGACAATGGGAACTGCTGGTGGTGCACATAAATGTATTTCACTAGCATAAAACGTGCAACACAATGAGCAATCTGCTTCACGCCATCAATCTGATCAAATTTTATGGCCAAGTATTCAACCTCATCTCTATTTGGGAAATTAATAAAAAATCTATTACTTTGCCCATTGCACCATTTACTAACCCTTCCTCTACATTTAAATTATGGCACAAAATTAGTGGACAATTATTGCTGACACGTAAAATGTTTTCTAATCCTGCATTTTTTGAGACAGACTTCTCCAAAGCATCCACATTTGCTTGTATATTTATCTGTGACTAGTATTGTGACTCCCTGATGTTCCATTTTATCAATAGCTATAATTTCTAAAATCTCTTATTTCTCCAGTTGTAGTAAGTTGGAGCACTCTTGAAGTGTTGGCATTAAACAAACTATAAACTTATATTCTTCAATGAAATTGTGCATTAGTTTAGCTGCTGTAATGTTAGATGTAAATAGTTTCTTGATAATACAACTTTCCAAAGCATGTTTATCCTCTTTTGTTAGAGCACCTTTTCTAATGTCCTTCAGTATATCTGCATAATTTACATCAGATGCATATTTTTCACTAGTTCCTTTTTTCTCAAAGTTTAACCAAATATTGACATTGCCAATACTCCCCAGAGAATTTCTTGTTTCATTATACACAAGTGTTTTGAAAACAGTTGCCCTTTTACAGGGGTGAGTTGCAGTAGGTCACCAAATACAATTAAATGCTTTCCTCCAAAGATCACACCGTAGATTGTTTCTAAAAACTACTGCATTCTTACATGTATGAACACAAGAATTAAGCTGGATACCATGCTCACCTCATCAGTGATTAAAAGCTTCAGTTTCTTCAATACTCTTGATACCTCATGGCAAGCTTCACCAGACAGTTTCTGGTATTCCAGTTTATTGTCATATTCAACAGGGAAAATTAGAAGGCAATGTAAAGTAATCCCTTAAATACTATGTGCAGCTAATCCTGTTGGTGCTGTTACTACACATGGCAAATTTGATTCTGTAGTCCTCTGTAGATAACCAGTAAGAACTTTAATTCGGAAGCATTTTCCAGTGCCAGCTTGCCTACTGATGTATAGCAATATTGGTTTGTCCGAGGGAACAATCACACTGTTTCCTCTCGTGGAGAAATTCATGATCTATTTTATCTTTATCTTCTTTGGAAATGTATTTTTGTTCTTTGCTCAGTTGTTCTACTTAGGGCCTGATTCCGATGCGGTTAGGAAAGCATTCCCACCTAGGGCCCAATTCCGATGCTGTAAGGAAGGCCTCCTAATGGCATTTGCTCCTTCCGAATCAGATCGGGAACTTGTCTTCCCAACCGAGGGCCAGATTACTATGCGGTTAGGAACATAGGCTCCCATAGAAGTCAATGGGAGTCCAACCAAATCATTTCTGGAAGCATCGAGATGCATCATACTCGGTCGGTCAGACTCTCCCGATCCGAGTCGGTCGGAAACCATTTAAAAACCGATTCGATAGGGAAGATTTCCTAACTGCATCAGAATCAGGCACTTTGGGGCCGATTCCGATCTCGGCCGATAGGGCACCGAATCGGATTCGGCTTAACCGGATCCGATTCGGAGCCCTCTTTCCCGACCGATTCGTACGTGCGTCCGGCCGAGCGAGTACGATGCAAGCGCACGCGAAATCGCCGACCGACTCGTTCCCGGGTCCGAACCGCTCCGACCGACTCGCACGGACACGACTCGCACCGCGCAATGGAGACATTCCCATTGACGCAATGGGTGCGAGGCGAACAAGGGCGCCCCCTACAGCGGGTACGCCTCAATGCGACTCGCGGCGTACATGCCTCGAGCAGTCCGACCGACTCGCGCCGTCCGGCTCGAAAGAGCAGTCGGAGCCGGACTTTGGGGGTCCGTGTCGGACCCCCCTGTACGCGTAGCCACGTGAGTCGCACACTTGGGGGACCCATGGGTCCCCCCTACCTGTGCATGTACGCCGCGAGTCGCATTGAGGCGTACCCGCTGTAGGGGGCGCCCTTGTTCGCCTCGCACCCATTGCGTCAATGGGAGCCCGCGTACTCATTGTACGTCCGGCTCCCATTGACTTCAATGGGAGTCCGATTGCATGCGTGCGCATCGTACTCGTTCGGTCGGACTGCCAGAGTCCGATTCGGTCGGAAATCTCTACGGGTCCGGCTCGGTTGGAGTGATTTCCGGCCTGAATCGGAATCGGCCCCTAAGTGTTTGAAATCCACTGTTTTTTCTCTTCCTTGCTGCATTGCAGTCTACACCTAATTCTTAACTATAGTTGCTTCATTTTGAATAATTGGTTCTCCAACAGGATCTTGAGTTGCTGGTGCAGAACTTTGGCTGCTTTGTGAACTCTCCTTGGCTTTCTCCGCAGCAATGGTTTCTTCCTGTTCAATCTCATCTTTTAACATGAGAATGAGTGTGGCAGTGGATGAATGAGTCTCTGAGTGAATCTGTGAGTGGCTGCATAATGTCTGAGTGGCTCTATGAGTGGGTGCATGAGTCTCTGAGTGAATCTGTGAGTGGCTGCATCATGTCTGAGTGGCTCTATGAGTCGGTGCATGAGTCTCTGAGTGGGTCTGTCAGCGGGTGCATGATTCTCTGAGTGGGTCTGTTAGTGGGTGCATGATTCTCTGTGAGTGGTGCATAAGTCTCTGAGTGAGAGTATCTCAGTGGCATTATGAGAAGGTGCATGAGTGTCTAAGTCAGTGTAGCAGTGGATGAATGAGTCTCTGAGTGAATCTGTGAGGGGCTGCATAATATCTGAGTGGGTCTGTTAATGAGTGTGTCAGAATATCAATGGGTCTAAGAGTGACTGTGTGATTGTCTGTATCGGTCTCTGAGTGAGTGTATGAGAATATGAGCGGGTCTGTGAGTGGATGCATGAGTGTCTGATGAAGTCTCTCAGTGGGTACATGAGTGTCTGAGTGGGTCTGTGAGTGGGTGCATGAATGTCTGAGTGGATCTGTGAGTGAGTGCATGGGCATTTGACTGGGTGAGTGAGTGGGTGCATGAGTGTCTGAGTGAGTCTGAGAGTGTGTGCATGAGCCTCTGAGTAGGTCTTTGAGTGGGTGTGTGAGTGTCTGAGTGGGTCTGTGAGTAGTTGTATCAGTGTCTGAGTGGGTCTGTGAGTGGGTGGATATGTGTCTGAGGGGGTCTGTGAATGGGTGCATGAGCATTTGACTGAGTGAGTGAGTGAGTGGGTGCATGAGTCTCTCAGTGGGTCTGTGAGTGGGTGCATGAGTGTCTGAGTAGGTGTGAGTGAGTGCATGGGACTATGAGTGGGTCTATGAGTGATACAACCACCTCGACGGAGATAAAAACACAAACCACAATGTGAAAAAATCTGCGATGGGCCAAAGCACGATAAGAAAACAGTGACAACCAGCGCGAGGGCAGCAATACTCACGCGCAATGCTGGAAAAAGCACAAGAACAGCATACGGAAAATGCCACAGAACAAAATACCTCAACATCGGAGTACCACGGATGCACCCTGGCCAACTGCAGAGGACAACATGCACACCACAACATCCAAGCACCGTGGAAGAACAGAACCTACAGGCACACCGCATGAAAGAGACCAGTGGCAGACAAATCAGAGCCGCAGGAGCGACACACCCACCGTGCATCATACGCACATAAGCAGAAGTGCACCTTGACATTGACAACATCCCGGTACAAACAGCAACACCTCCACAACTGAACACAGGACACAACTGGTTCGGAAAATGTGCACAACCTGGCAAATCACATCTGAAACCCCAGGGATATGTAACATGACAATGTACAATTCCAACCTGTAGCCTGCAAATATGTTTTATTCACACATGCAGTGCAATTGGACATCTACTACTGTCCCATGAATGCCACGGACGGTCACAATGTGACGTGCTCATGAGAAGTATGTGTCAATGATGGAGTCCCTACGGGCCATTCCTGCCGCAGCTGCAGTGGGATGTGGGCCACCTGCCCCATCACCACCATCATCGTCTGGTACATCTGGGACTGGGATCCATGGGGCCCTGGTGCGAACACAGATGTTGTGCAACACACAACATGCAACGATCATCTTGCACACGACGTCTGGGCTGTACAGGAGCTTCCCACCAGTGCCGTCCAGGCACCTGAAACGTGACTTCAACACGCCAAATGTGCATTCAACGATGCCCCTGGTGCGTATGTGGGCCGCATTGTACTGCCTCTGGGCGGGTGTGTTCGGGTCCTGGAGGGGTGTCATTATCCAAGGGCAGAGTGCATATCCTTGATCACCTGTGACAGTGCAGGGAGAAAAGAGTCAATACTTGGTTCGGCAGGATGTGATGGCAGGCCCACCAATTCAGTGATGCCTGTGCTGGCTGTGTGTGGGGTGAGTGTAAGCCAACCCTCAGGGAGTAGCTGGTGCTGGCAACTACACCAACAGTCATCAGGCACACAGACATGCAATGTCAGAACTACAAGGGGGGATGACTCGAGTCGCACAGGGCTAGTCGCCCCGGATGCACAGCGGCCGACACGGGCCCACCGCCACGGGATGCTGACCTGCGGGAGACTGGGGTAGGGTCATGAGGGCAGAGCAGTGCCTCACATGTGTCATGGCTGCATTCCGCATCTCCACCCTTTCAGCTGTTGTGTGGCTGTGGGATGTGTGGTGTGTTGATTTGGTACTTACCAACGAGCAGTCCCGTTCCATATGTGCCATCCTGGAAGCGCTGGTTGATGATGGACTGTCGGAAGATGTATGAATCATGCACACTGCCTGGGTAGTTGGCGACGACATTGGTGAAGAGTCCCGGTGGTCCACTATTGCCTGCACATTGATGGAATGCGTGTGCTTCCTGTTGCGGTAGTGGTGTGCAGTATCTGCAGGGGGCACAAGTGGGACATGTGTGCAGGCGATTGCCCCCAACACGGCCGGGAATCCGGCTATGGCGTAGAAGCCTTGCTTAGTCTCCAGCTGTGCCTGCGCAGTGTTGGGGAAGTGAAGGTACTGGGGTATGAAGCGACCCTTGACCTGTTGGTAGGTCGCTCCCCCTCCGCACAGCTCCGCCTGTGTTGGTCCCTGCCCAGCTGCCGTTCTGAGGAAGTAGGCTGTAGGTTTGTATCCTCCTCCTGTATTGCCATTTCTCTTTCTGCTGTCTGTGTTTATTCTGTTGTCTGTATCTGTGCCCGTTGCCTTGTATTGCCATTTCTCTTCTGTTGCCTGTGTCCCTACTGTTGTCAGCCCGTTTTTCATTCTGTGCCGCTCGCTGCCCCATCTGTTCTGTGCCCGTTTTTCCTTCTGTGCCCCTCGCTGTCCCTACTGTTGTCAGCCCATTTTTCCTTCTGTGCCCCTCGCTGTCCCTACTGTTGTCAGCCCGTTTTTCCTTCTGTGCCCCTCGCTGTCCCTGCTGATGTCAGCCCGTTTTTCCTTCTGTGCCCCTCGCTGCCCCATCTGTTCTGTGCCCGTTTTTCCTTCTGTGCCCCTCGCTGCCCCATCTGCTCTGTGCCTGTTGGAAACGGAGTTACCGAGTCCGTTACGGTAGCATGGCGCAAAGCGGGGAAGGCACGCGAAGGCAATGTGTAAGGCAGTTGTGCAGCACACTCTTACTTCAACTCAGAAATGCGGAGCAATAACCGGACACCACACCAGGCTTGTGTAATTAAAAATCAAGTTCCTTTATATCAATCGAGATGGCGTTGGATTATGCAGATTATACATTACATTTCCTTAACTGGTGCACGTTCCTCTCAAAGACCCTCAACAGTTTTGGCCACTAAAAGGCCGCAGGAATCAGCTCCTAACAATACAGCACCAATAATGATTTGGGTGCACTAATAAATTAGGGCCTAGGACATGCACAACACTTTAGGCATATTAAAATCTCTTGCAACTGGGCACATCCCTCAGGCCTGGATAATCAGTACAGCCTGAGGTACAATAGGCAGGAGGGAATCCTAGAGGGAACCCCTCAACATGTCCAGCAACTGGGGCTTCCCTATGAGGGGGGACTCCTATGTCTCCCAGGAGAGGTGAGGGTTAAATTAAGCTTGGCCCCCTTCTCACCAGGTGCCTCGCCTGGTACCAAACGTCATGGAAGGCTCCTCCCTCCTTAATCCCCTGTTAATCGTGGCCCCCGGCCCCCAGGGGCTTAACCTAGAGCCCTAGGGGCCTCCTGGGCTCACCTGCGGTGCTGTAGCTGATTGTGGGGCTGCTCGGCGACCTCCCTCTCGGGCCAGCCCTCCGTTGGACGGGGCGGGGCCCGGAGCGAGTCCCACGGCCCTCCGGCCGGTCGTTGCCAAGTTTCCCCGAGGCTATGGAGCCTCTCGCTTTGTTGATCCTTCCGTTGGGGGCCGGTATGCCACTCCTCCGGCCCCCGTGGAGTCAGCAGTGAGAGGGAGGAAGAAGGGTGAAGGGTGACGGGAGCGGGAGCCGGCAGTCCTTTCAGACGGCTCCCCGCTTCCCGACTGAGCTCACGGAGTTCTTCCTCCTCCGTACGTGCTGGGGGGCGGGCTCTCGATGCCGCCCAATCCCAGCGCGGCCTGGATTCTTCCGGGGGCTCCCGTTGGCAGTGGAGCCCCTTCGACGTCTTCCTGCTTGGCTCCGGCGGGGCCAATCGCGTCGCGGCCTTCTCCGGTTGCTGGGCGACGCCTCCCGCCTCCTTCTCCTCGGCTGCTGGCTCCGGCTGGGCCAATCCCGTCGCGGCCTTTTCGGGGCGCGACCTATGACGCGGTCAGCGTCCCCGGCCCCACGGCAACGGCGTCCACGGGCCTGGAGGCCGCGGTGGGCCTCCGCTCTACTCACGCGGCCCTCCTGGGCGGCGGCGGTGTTCTTCTTGGCCGCGCTTGCAGCGGCAGGGGTCTCGGGCCCGGCGGTGATTTCGGTGGGCTTCGGTGAGGGCGCGGACGGCGCACCTCACCACAGTCATGCACGGGGAGAGGTCTCCCTCACCTCAGCACCCCTTTTCACGCGGCGACGGCCGCGGCGGCGATCCGGTCACAAGGTCAGTGACTGGGGGGGGGGTCAAGTTCTCCCACGTGGAGTTGCAGCGCGGGGCGCGCTGACAGCCTTAGTCACCGGGCTGTGTGGGAAGGGTTCTTGGGGGACAGTCCAGCTGTCGGTGTGGATAGATAGGGGGGTGAAGGTCTAGCGCTTAGGACACCGCGCTTCGCCTCGTGATCCCCATTAGACGGTATAACTTAAGTTCCTGTTACTCTTGGTTTAAAAGTTCTTCTTCTTATGAACAGGGGGGGGGGTTGTGAGTTGGTGATTCTGGGAGTGCTTGATGTTCCTCCCAGCACGCTGGAGATGGTTCCCTGGGTCCCCTCACACTGGGCAAGATCAGTGGGTGGTGGGCGTTCCTCAGCTATCTTACGGCAGCAGGGCCTTGACCCTGTCAGCAGCAGTAGTGTAGGTCTCCCCCTAGGCCCTAAAGTCTATACTCCGGCGCAGGTTCTCCCAGGTTCAGCGGTGCCTCAACCTAACTGACTAAAAGGTTTTCCCTCCAAGCCTCTTATACCCCTAGGTCAGGTGACCCTCCTAAAGGCGGCAAAACGTAACTCCTCCCACAGCCCGGAAGGTTCTGGAACCTTCCACCTACCTAGCTATGGGGCCCAGAGGCGGGGACGGGATGGATACTGTATCCCTATGTCCCAGCCTGACTCTGGCTACTAGCGTGTATGTGTGGAAGGCCCTTCTGCAGTAGCAGGGGCCTGTGGCAGCCATCTTTAGTGAGAGAGCACCTGCACCTCAGCACTGACCAGCAGTGGCAAGGCGCCCGGAGACCTAGGTCCAGTAAAAATACGGTGGCAAAAATGAGGCGCAAAAGGGAAAAAAACAGGGCAAGACCACCCTAGGGCTGACAGGTCTAACACGCGTCCCCCCAGCCGAAAGAGGGGAGAGCTTCCCAACCTCTAGGGAGTTCTCTTCACTAAGGCGGAAAAACCGGGAGAGACCGTCAGCGTTGGCGTGGTCTACACCGGGTCGATGTTCCACCCGAAAGTCCATCCCCTGGAGGGAAATGGACCACCTCAACAATTTGGGGTTTTCGCCTCTCATCTGCATGAGCCAGCGAAGGGGTCTGTGGTCGGTCTGGATCAAGAAGTGACAACCAAAAAGGTATGGCCTCAACTTCTTCACAGCCCAAACCACAGCAAAGGCTTCCCGCTCGATGGTACTCCACCGCTGTTCCCGGGGAGTAGTCTTCGGGAGATAAAGGCCACTGGCTGGTCTTGGCCATCGTCATTCAGCTGCGAGAGCACAGCTCCTATGCCATGCTCAGAAGCGTCTGTCTGCACGATAAACTCCCGTCCAAAATCTGGAGTCCTGAGCACCGGTGCGGTGCACATGGCACGTTTAAGGGTCTCAAAGGCTTCCTGGCAGGCAGCCGTCCAGATGACTCTGCGTGGCTGCTTCTTCGAAGTCAATTCCGTCAATGGGCCCACGATGGTTCCATATCCCTTGACGAACCGGCGGTAGTATCCCGTGAGGCCGAGAAAAGCTCGGACCTCTGTTTGGGTCTTGGGGGCTCCCAGGCCATGATGGTCTCAATCTTGGCTTGGAGGGGTTGCACCTTACCTCCGCCCACCAGATGTCCCAGGTACACGACAGATCCCTGTCCAATCTGGCACTTGCTGGCCTTGATGGTTAGACCAGCCCGTTGCAAAGCCTGCAGCACCTCCTGGAGATGCTGCAGATGGTCCTCCCAGCTGCTACTGAAGACAGCTATGTCATCCAGGTAGGCAGCAGAGAAGGCCTCTAGGCCAGACAGCACCTGGTTCACCAACCGCTGGAAAGTGGCTGGAGCATTTTTCAACCCGAAGGGCATCACACTGGAATTGAAAGTGGCCCTCGGGGGTGGAGAACGCAGTCTTCTCCTTTGCTCCTTCCGCCATGGCGATCTGCCAATAGCCTGATGTTAAATCAATGGTACTCAGATACCGGGCTGCTCCCAGCCGGTCAATGAGCTCATCCGCCCGAGGGATCGGGTGAGCGTCGGTCTTGGTGACTGAGTTGAGTCCACGATAGTCCACACAGAACCGAAGTTCTGGTGTGGTGCCCGGGGGGCCGCTTTCGGCACCAACACTACCGGACTAGCCCAAGGGCTACTGGAAGGCTCAATCACCCCCAGTTCTAGCATCTTGACAACCTCACCCTGGATACTAGCCTTGACCTTATCGGACAGCCGGTAAGACTTGTTCTTCACTGGCGGACTGTCCCCTGTGTCCACATCATGGGTACACAGGTGCGTGATTCCAGGCGTGAGGGAAAACAACGAGGCGTACTGCCCCAAGACCTGGCGGCAGTCCCTCTGTTGCTCTGGGGTCAAGGATGGGGCGAGGACTACTCCCTCTACCGAACCATCCTTCTCATGGGCCGCCAGAAGGTCTGGCAGAGGCTCACTCTCCTCCTCCTCACTTCCATCCGTTATCATCAAGAGAGTGAGCTCGGAACGCTCCTGGTGTGGCTTCAGGCGGTTGACGTGGAGCACCCTGTGGGGTTGACGGGGGTCTTCATGTCGACGACATACGTGGTCTGGCCTTTCCTTTCCAAGATCTCAAACGGCCCAGTCCACCGGTCCTGGAGGGCGCTAAGCTCTCCTGGCTCCATGACCCACACCTTCTGTCCAGCGTCTAACTCTACCGTCCGCGCGTTCCGGTCATACCATTGCTTCATGACGGCCTGACTCGCCTCTAAGTTGTCCGAGGCCTCCTTCCACAGCTTGGCCACTTGGCTGCGGAACGCCAGCATATAGCTGACCACATCACGGGGAAGCTTCGAGGAAGACTTCTCCCACCCCTCTTTGACAAGACTGAGGGGCCCCCGAACGGGGTGGCCATAGAGCAGCTCAAAGGGGCTGAAACCGACCCCCTTCTGCGGCACCTCTCGGTAGGAGAAGAGCAGACAGGGTAAGAGGACGTCCCACTTTCTTCTCAAGTCCTCGGGTAGGCTCCTGATCATCCCCTTCAAGGTTTTGTTGAAACGCTCCACGAGCCCGTTCGTCTGGGGGTGGTAAGGAGTGGAGAACCGGTAGGTCACTCCACACTCCTTCCACATGGCCTGCATGTAGGCCGACATGAAATTCGTGCCCCTATCTGACACCACGACCTTGGGGAATCCCACTCGGGTAAAAATCCCCATGAGGGCCCGCGCCACCACCGGTGCTGTGATGGTCCTCAGAGGGATTGCCTCTGGGTACCGGGTGGCGTGGTCTACTAGCACCAAAATGAACCTATGCCCAGCAGAAGTCGGCGGATCCAACGGCCCGACAATGTCAATCCCTACTCGCTCAAAAGGGGTATTGACCACTGGGAGAGGTTCCAGAGGGACCTTCACCTTAGTCCCTGTCTTGCCGCTCGCTTGGCAAGTGGTGCAGGTCTTGCAAAACGTGTCAGAAGTGACGCGCATCCTGGGCCAGTAAAAATGTGGGACCAAGCGTGCAAACGTCTTGTCCTGGCCCAGGTGTCCTGCTAGTGGTATCTCATGCGCCAACTCTAGCAGAAAGGCTCGGTGGCATTGGGGGACCACCACGGCCCTTGAGGACCCATGCACCGGAGCCTTAGGCTCACTGTAGAGGAGACCATCCTCCCAGTAGACATGGTAATTACCAGTCTCTGTTCCAGCTGCTTGGGCTTCGGCCTGTCGCCGTATGCCATCAAGCGTAGGGCACTCCCTCTGTGCCCGGCAAAATTCTTCCCGGGTAGGCCCTCCTTCCACCTGCCACTCGGCAGGGGTCGGCAGGTCCCCACGGGAAAACCAACCACCTCAGCGGACTCCGGGGTCACCTCCGCGGGCTCCCCATCCATCTCACCGGGTGTCTCCTCCCGGACATCTCCTCGTCCAGCAGTGGGCTCCAACTCGGGCTGAGTTCCTTGTCGGGCAGCCATGGACCGCGTGATAACGCAAGTCCATCCTGGTAACCCCAACATCTCAGCATGGGCATTGAACTCTACCTCTCTCCAGGCAGTATGTTCTAAGTCGTTGCCCAGCAGACAGGCAACTGGCATGGCAGGGCTCACCGCAACCTTCATCAGACCTGACACTCCTCCCCACTCAAAGGGAACTTGGGCCACGGGGTAATGACCCAGGCTATTATCAGCCATCACAACCGGGTGGAACTCCTCAGGAATCACCTGCTCTGGGGACACCAGCTGACGTCTCACCATCGTCATGCTGGCACCTGTGTCCCTCAGAGCCTCCACCTCCTCCCCGTTCACCAGGACCCTCTGCCGATACTTGGCAGTGTTCTCGGGTACCTGAACCCTTGGGATGATCTCTCTATCCCCCAGGGAAACTAAGGTCAAGCCTGTCCACTCACCTCCCCTACCTAGGGACAACTCCTCCCCAAGCGCTACACTGGCCACCCCGGGGCTCTTACCTCCTGTGGGGGCTGGGGTTCTCTTGCGACACTGGGGATCCCCCTTGTAGTGTCCAACCTCCCCGCACTCGTAGCACCGGACAGTTCTGGGCTGCTGACTCCTGTCAGGGTAAGTGGGTTTCTGGTATCCAGATTGGGATGGGGAACCTACCCCTCTCCCAGGCGGTCTATTTTGGGGACCTTTAAAGAACTCCCTCTTTTTATCTCCCCCTCTTTCTTCTGGGGGAACCCCTGTCCACCTTTCGGGGGATCCGCCCCGGCTCCCTTGTGGGACACCCGAGTGCTGACCCACGTGTCTGCCTCCTCTGCAAGCTCCCTTGGGTTGGTCAGCTTGCGGTCCACCAAGTACTGGCGCAGCTCCGGAAAACATTTCTCGAGGAGGTGCTCTCTCAAAAACAGGTCGTACAGCCCTTTGTAATCATCAACCTCGCTGCCACGCACCCAACCCTCCAATGCCTTCCGGGCATAATCATAAAAATCTACCCAGTTTTGTGTGGTGAGCTTGTGGCTGTTGCGAAACTTTTGGCGGTACTTCTCTGGGGTGAGGCCAAACTTCCTGAGCAGGGCCTCCCTCATGATAGGGTAGTTGGTTCGATCCCCTTTTCTAAGGTTAAAAGTGTGTCCCTTACTAGTGGAGGTATGTACCTATAGAGTCCTCCTCCCCAGTAGCTCTCAGGAACTCTATGGGCCACCAAAGCTACCTCGTACGCCGTCAACCACTTGTCGATGTCATCACCCACACTAAAGCTGGCCATCACCTCCCTGGGTAGATAGAATTTGGGCTCCTGTGGAACCCCAGCAGGTACGCTGCCACCATTTCCTTTGCCTTCCATTTCCATTTGCAAGGCTCGGAGCTCCAGTTCTTTCAGGCTAAGCTCATGTACAAGCCTTCTTTCCTCCATGGCTAGCCTTGCCTGTTCTCGCTCCCTTTCCATCTTAGCCAACTCTAATGTCAATTGCCTCTGCTCCCTCCTGTCCTTGAATTCCTCTGCTGACAAACTCCCCCTGACGCACTACTGCCTGCCCTGGAACGTCTTCCTGGCAACACATTCTCGCTGACGTCAATGTTCAGTAGGCTCAGTTCTTCTGGGTCGTCTGCCTCCCTCTGCTCCTCATCCCCTCTTCCCTCCGGGTGGGCCATTACCCATGCCCTCAAAGCTTTCTGAAGCACCTCCTTCCTGGCACCTCGCTTGACGGCCACCCCCTCTCTAGGCAGAACTCCTTGAGCTGTGCCACCGTGTACCTCTCTAGGTCGGCTAACTCAAACTCCATCCTCCTAGGTGGGGTCCCAGACAATTTAAGGAAGGGGTTCTAAATGGTAGGTAGCAGGTCTTAACGCAGGACTAATACAATCGGCAATCACAATAGAATTCCTCCTACTTACATTTCACTAGGTGTCTAATTGCGGCGCACACTGAGTCACTGTAGGGTGCTGCACAAATACCAGTCCTTATCCCACCGCTGAACACCAATGTTGGAAACGGAGTTACCGAGTCCGTTACGGTAGCATGGCGCAAAGCGGGGAAAGGCACGCGAAGGCAATGTGTAAGGCAGTTGTGCAGCACACTCTTACTTCAACTCAGATATGCGGAGCAATAACCGGACACCACACCAGGCTTGTGTAATTAAAAATCAAGTTCCTTTATATCAATCGAGATGGCGTTGGATTATGCAGATTATACATTACATTTCCTTAACTGGTGCACATTCCTCTCAAAGACCCTCAACAGTTTTGGCCACTAAAAGGCCGCAGGAATCAGCTCCTAACAATACAGCACCAATAATGATTCGGGTGCACTAATAAATTAGGGCCTAGAACATGCACAACACTTTAGGCATATTAAAATCTCTTGCAACTGGGCACATCCCTCAGGCCTGGATAATCAGTACAGCCTGAGGTACAATAGGCAGGAGGGAATCCTAGAGGGAACCCCTCAACATGTCCAGCAACTGGGGCTTCCCTATGAGGGGGACTCCTATGTCTCCCAGGAGAGGTGAGGGTTAAATTAAGCTTGGCCCCCTTCTCACCAGGTGCCTCGCCTGGTACAAAACGTCATGGAAGGCTCCTCCCTCCTTAATCCCCTGTTAATCGTGGCCCCCGGCCCCCAGGGGCTTAACCTAGAGCCCTAGGGGCCTCCTGGGCTCACCTGCGGTGCTGTAGCTGATCGTGGGGCTGCTCGGCGACCTCCCTCTCGGGCCAGCCCTCCGTTGGACGGGGCGGGGCCCGGAGCGAGTCCCACGGCCCTCCGGCCGGTCGTTGCCAAGTTTCCCCGAGGCTATGGAGCCTCTCGCTTTGTTATCCTTTCGTTGGGGGCCGGTATGCCACTCCTCCGGCCCCCGTGGAGTCAGCAGTGAGAGGGAGGAAGAAGGGTGAAGGGTGACGGGAGCGGGAGCCGGCAGTCCTTTCAGACGGCTCCCCGCTTCCCGACTGAGCTCACGGAGTTCTTCCTCCTCCGTACGTGCTGGGGGGGGGCGGGCTCTCGATGCCGCCCAATCCCAGCGCGGCCTGGATTCTTCCGGGGGCTCCCGTTGGCAGTGGAGCCCCTTCGACGTCTTCCTGCTTGGCTCCGGCGGGGCCAATCGCGTCGCGGCCTTCTCCGGTTGCTGGGCGACGCCTCCCGCCTCCTTCTCCTCGGCTGCTGGCTCCGGCTGGGCCAATCCCGTCGCGGCCTTTTCGGGGGCGCGACCTATGATGCGGTCAGCGTCCCCGGCCCCACGGCAATGGCGTCCACGGGCCTGGAGGCCGCGGTGGGCCTCCGCTCTACTCACGCGGCCCTCCTGGGCGGCGGCGGTGTTCTTCTTGGCCGCGCTTGCAGCGGCAGGGGTCTCGGGCCCGGCGGTGATTTTGGTGGGCTTTGGTGAGGGCGCGGACGGCGCACCTCACCACAGTCATGCACGGGGGAGAGGTCTCCCTCACCTCAGCACCCCTTTTCACGCGGCGACGGCGGCGGCGATCCGGTCACAAGGTCAGTGACTGGGGGGGGTCAAGTTCTCCCACGTGGAGTTGCAGCGCGGGCGCGCTGACAGCCTTAGTCACCGGGCTGTGTGGGAAGGGTTCTTGGGGGACAGTCCAGCTGTCGGTGTGGATAGATAGGGGGTGAAGGTCTAGCGCTTAGGACACCGCGCTTCGCCTCGTGATCCCCATTAGACGGTATAACTTAAGTTCCTGTTACTCTTGGTTTAAAAGTTCTTCTTCTTATGAACAGGGGGGGTTGTGAGTTGGTGATTCTGGGAGTGCTTGATGTTCCTCCCAGCACGCTGGAGATGGTTCCCTGGGTCCCCTCACACTGGGCAAGATCAGTGGGTGGTGGGCGTTCCTCAGCTATCTTACGGCAGCAGGGCCTTGACCCTGTCAGCAGCAGTAGTGTAGGTCTCCCCCTAGGCCCTAAAGTCTATACTCCGGCGCAGGTTCTCCCAGGTTCAGCGGTGCCTCAACCTAACTGACTAAAAGGTTTTCCCTCCAAGCCTCTTATACCCCTAGGTCAGGTGACCCTCCTAAAGGCGGCAAAACGTAACTCCTCCCACAGCCCGGAAGGTTCTGGAACCTTCCACCTACCTAGCTATGGGGCCCAGAGGCGGGGACGGGATGGATACTGTATCCCTATGTCCCAGCCTGACTCTGGCTACTAGCGTGTATGTGTGGAAGGCCCTTCTGCAGTAGCAGGGGCCTGTGGCAGCCATCTTTAGTGAGAGAGCACCTGCACCTCAGCACTGACCAGCAGTGGCAAGGCGCCCGGAGACCTAGGTCCAGTAAAAATACGGTGGCAAAAATGAGGCGCAAAAAGGGAAAAAAACAGGGCAAGACCACCCTAGGGCTGACAGGTCTAACAGTACCCGTTTTTCCTTCTGTGCCCCTCGCTGTCCCTACTGTTGTCAGCCCGTTTTTCCTTCTGTGCCCCTCGCTGCCCCATCTGTTCTGTGCCCGTTTTAACTTCTGTGCCCCTCGCTGTCCCTACTGTTGTCAGCACGTTTTTCCTTCTGTGCCCCTCGCTGCCCCATCTGTTCTGTGCCCGTTTTTCCTTCTGTGCCCCTCGCTGTCCCTACTGTTGTCAGCCCGTTTTTCCTTCTGTGCCCCTCGCTGCCCCATCTGTTCTGTGCCCATTTTTCCTTCTGTGCCCCTCGCTGTCCCTACTGTTGTCAGCCCGTTTTTCCTACTGTGCCCCTCGCTGCCCCATCTGTTCTGTGCCCGTTTTCCTCTGTGCCCCTCGCTGCCCCTGTGCGCTCTGTATTTTGCCCCTTGCTGTGCCCCTAACCCCGTTCCCATTTTGCCTTCTGTCTCCGCTCCCGTTTCCTGCCGCTGCGTCCCCTGCAGCCCTGCCCCCTCTCTGCCCATTCGCTGCCCCTGCCCCTGCCTCCCGCCTCCCGCCTTCCAATATATGGCGGCCGCTGCACGGCCGCGCCGCTGGTGCGCCAAAGGTGCGCCTAAGGCAAGCCCGTCTGCGCCTGTCCGTGCCTGGACCGCGCCCAGCGCCAGAACCCCTGGTCCGTGCGCCCCGCACCCGCCACGACGACCGCCGCTGTTACGATGCCAGCACACTCCACGCTCTCAACCCCGGCCGGACCCACACCTGCTTCAAGGCTGCCCCGAAACGCACACATGGCCCCTTCACCTGCCGGAACTGCAGCTACACCTGCCTCAGAGCCGCCGAAGCACCCGCCAAGAAGGACCTCAACCACCTCCGGTGCATCCTACTAAACACCCGCTCCGCACGCAAACACGCCGTCGAGCTCTGGGACCTGCTCGACATGTCAGCTCCGGACGTTGCCATCCTGACAGAGACCTGGATGAACAACTCCTCCACACCCGACATCGCCATAGCCATCCCAGACGGCTACAAGATCACCCGCAGAGACCGCACCAACGGAGTCGGAGGAGGAATCACCATCGTCCACAAGAACACCATCAGGGTCTCGACCAGCACCGACGACACTCTCAGCACCGCCGAACACATGCACTTCCAGATCCACACGGACCCCAACACCACCCTAAGAGGCACCCTCGTCTACAGACCCCCGGACCCCGACCTCAATTCAGCGACTCCTTCGCCGACTTCATCAGCACGCACGCCTTGACCGCCACCGACTACATCCTCCTCGGAGACCTGAACTTCCACCTGGAGAACAACAACGACAGCAACTCCACCACCCTGATCGACAACCTCGCCAACCTCGGACTGAGACAGCTCGTCACTACGCCGACCCACATCGCCGGCCACACGCTCGACCACGTCTTCTCCTCAAGCTCCCACGTCTCCTTCAGCCATACCACCAAACTCCTCTGGACCGACCACCGCTGCATCCACTTCACCTTCCAGAAACCCACCGCACACCACCGCACCCAACAGATCCCCTGCCGCTGCTGGAGCAAAGTCACCGAAGACCAACTACAGACAAACCTCGCCCTCAGCCCACCAACCGACCCCTCCAACCCCAACGACGCCGCCCGCAAACTCAGAGGATGGATGGACGACTGCGCCAACACCCTCGCCCCGCTGAAAAACCCACCTACAGAGACACCAGCAAGAGAGCCAGCTGGTTCACCCCGGAACTCCTAGCATCCAAGGGTACCTGCCGGAAACTAGAGAACAAATGGCACAGTGAAAAGACACCGGACAGCAACGCAGCCCACAAAGACGCCATCCGCCACCACCATCACCTCATCAGGTCCGCCAAGAGGACCTCTTTCAAAGACCGCCTCGACAACAACGCACACAACAGCAAGGAGCTCTTCATCATCGTGAAGGAACTCTCCAACCCCAGCTCCAACTCCAATGACATCCCGCCGTCGCAAGCCCTGTGCGATTCCCTCGCCACCTTCTTCCACCGACATCCACAACAGCTTCGACACCCGAACTGCCCCAACAGACCCCGACACACCAGACTCGCCGCACGCTATCGACCACGACCCCTTGACAGCCTGGGCCAACGTGAACATCGATGACATCATCAAGACCATGAGCACTATCCACTCCGGCTCCCCGTCAGACCCTTTTCCGCACCACATCTTCAACAAAGCCGGCAGCTCCATCGCACCCCACCTGCGCAATGTCATCAACCTCTCCTTCGAGACCGCGACCTTTCCAGAGAGCTGGAAACATGCCGAGATCAACGCCCTACTCAAAAAACCCAAGGCGGATCTGAAAGACCTCAAGAACTTCCGGCCCATCTCCCTGCTTCCATTCCCAGCAAAGGTCATTGAGAAGATCGTCAACAGACAGCTAACCCGATACCTCGAAGAAAACAGCATCCTGGACCCATCCCAGTCAGGGTTCCGCAGCAACCACAGCACCGAGACTGCCCTCATCGCCGCCACCGACGACATCAGGACCCTGCTGGACAACGGTGAGACCGCGGCCCTCATCCTCCTGGACCTCTCTGCCACCTTCGACACTGTCTGCCACCGCACACTACGAGCACGCCTCCACGACGCAGGCATCCGAGAGAAAGCCCTAGAATGGACCACCTCCTTCCTCTCCGGCAGAACACAGAGAGTCCTCCTCCCACCATTCCGATCCGAAGCCTCCGAGATCATCTGCGGCGTACCCCAGGGATCATCCCTCAGCCCGACACTGTTCAACATCTACATGGCCCCACTCGCACGCATCGCCCGACAGCACGACCTCAACATAATCTCCTACGCCGACGACACTCAACTGATCCTCTCCCTCACCAAGGACCCCTCACCG
Source organism: Calotriton arnoldi (assembly GCA_963921515.1). Classification (NCBI taxonomy): domain Eukaryota; kingdom Metazoa; phylum Chordata; class Amphibia; order Caudata; family Salamandridae; genus Calotriton; species Calotriton arnoldi. The sequence continues at coordinate 1,610,805 of CAWUFW010001962.1, forward strand.
CCAAATCCAGCCTCCACGAAGGAATGAAGGCCGTCGCCGACTGGATGAAGAGCAGCCGACTAAAGCTGAACACGGACAAGATGGAGGTCCTCATCCTCGGCTCCAACCCTTCAGCCTGGGATGACTCCTGGTGGCCCACGACACTGGGGGCACCCCCGACACACACCGACCACGCACGCAACCTGGGAGTCATCCTCGACTCAACGCTCTCCATGACCAAGCAAGTCAACGCAGTCTCCTCCTCCTGCTTCAACACCCTCCGCATGCTCCGCAAGATCTACAGATGGATCCCGACAGACACGAGAAGAACAGTCACCCAGGCCCTCGTTAGCAGCCGACTCGACTATGGAAATGCCCTCTACGCGGGAGCCCCGACCAAGCTCATCAAACGACTGCAAAGAATTCAAAACGCCTCTGCACGCCTGATCCTCGACGTTCCACACCACAGCCACATCACCCCCACCTGAGAAACCTGCACTGGCTCCCCGTCGACAGGAGAATCTCCTTCAAACTCCTCATCCACGCACACAAGGCACTCCACAAGACCGGCCCAGCCTACCTCAACAGACGACTCTCCTTCTACGTTCCCAACTGCCAGCTCCGCTCCGCCGACCTCTCCCTGGCCACCGTCCCGCGCATCCGAAGAACTACTACCGGAGGCAGATCCTTCTCCCACCTCGCTGCCAAGACCTGGAACACCCTTCCACTGAGCCTACGACAGACCCAAGACCTGCTGACCTTCAGGAGGCTACTCAAGACCTGGCTGTTCGACCAGTAGCGGCATCCCCCCTCCTTCTTCTTCCCCAGTGCCTTGAGACCCTCGCGGGTAAGTAATGCGCTTTACAAATTCTGTGATTGAATGATTGATTGATGATGGCATCCAGGACAGGTGTGATGAACTTTGATAGGGCTGGCTGTGAGACCCCTCCGACTCTGGCAGTTGTTGGTTGAAAGGTACAAGAGGCCAACAGGTGCAGCACTGCCAGCAGCTTTGTCTGCGGAGGGATGTTTGTTCACCGCTGTGTTGGGACCGTCAGCCTGTGGGCGATGTGGGTCATGATGCGTAGGATGGTTGTCCTTTTGAGCCTGTAGTGGGCAATGACTTCCACGGGCGTTAGGTCTGTGAGAGTGGTGCGTTTTCGGTAGGTCTGCTGTCTTACTCTACGCTGCCTCTGTGGGGGGGGTGGGTCTGGGTCCAGGGGGTGGTGGCGGTCCTGGGGGTAGTGGCAGTGGGTGTTGTGGCCCTGTTGGGGCTCCGAGCTGCATGATGAGTAGCTCCATGGCGTCGTTTGTTCTTCGGGTATGGCTGTGTGCGGGGCTCCATTGCCTACTGCAGGTAGACGTCCGTCTTTAACCTGCTTGAGTTAGGTGTTAAATACCTGCGGCTACCGCGGCTTATCGCCTGTTTTTGGTTCGCTTCGCAGTTCTGTCAGTTCGTTGTGAAAGTGGTGTTGTTGTTTTTTCGTGTGTTTTTGCACCGGAACGCCTATTCTGCATCTCATTAGGGTTAGTTGGTGGTGTCCGCCGTGGTGTTAGATTTTGGGGCAGTTATCGCGGGAATACTGGCGTTGTCTGCAGTTTGCACCAGCTTGTGAATGGGGTGTTAAATCTATCTCCACTTTTGTTGCGTTAAGGTGGAGATAAATCGGAGTTGAATCCTTGTGAATTGCCCCTAAGAGTAGTAGTGGAATGGTTAAGATGCAGCATAATAGTGTTGTTTAAAAGATGTTGACATAAGGTATTATTGATTAGGGTTCTTTATTTAAGTTTCTAGAGAGGTACAGTTGAAATATGCCACATCATTTTTGGTGTTTGCTTGAAATTGGAAGTTTGTTCTGTGTATTTTTAAGGTTTGGATAGTGTTATGCTACAGACATATTTATGTATGCTTTTAGGAATATGGTGAGACTTTTAGTAAAGACATGTGAAGGGTTCCTGCTTTGTATTTGGGTTGGTGTAACATTATAAGTAGTTGTAGAATGGTAAAGGAGCAGCCCGAAAGTGAGGTTTGAGATGTTTGTAGATGTGTTATTTATTAGAGTAATTTGTATGATGTGTGGAAAAGTATATTTCATATATACCGCATAATTTTGTACGTGTTATGCGTCTGAAGATGGTAGATGTATAAAACAGAGGTATACATTTATCTGTCGATTACTTGTATATATGATGCTGCTAGCAAAAGTTACAGACATATGCATACATGGTTTTAGAAATATGGGGAGACTTTCATGAAAGATAAGTGAAGTGTTGCTTTGCTGTTAGCTATGCTATATACCTGATTAGTAGTAGAAAAGTGACGTTTAAGATATTTTGGAAGAGAAATTATTGATTATGGTACTTTATAAGAGTCTGTGTAAAAGTTCACTTGAAATTTGCCGCATAAATCTAGGTGTGTTTGAAATGTTAAGTGTAGTCTGTCAAGTTTTAAGGCCTTTATGGTCTTGTGAGTGTGGTTATGTTTCTACTTGCACATGTATTCTAATATTTGTAATGCTTTTGGCAATAGGTATAGATAGAAGCATGCATGCTTTTAGGAATATGGTTAGAGTTATGGTAGAGACATGTGATAGGTTGCTGCTTTATGTTTGACTAGGTCTAATATTCGTAGAATAGTGAAGCTGCAGCACAAAAGTGAGTTTTAAGACATGTTATCAGAAGGGATTACTGATTAGGCTACTTTCTATGAGTCTGGGGAAAGGTACACTTGAAATACACCGCAGAAATGTAGGTGTGTCTTTGAAATGTAAAGTTCAGTCTACTTGTTTATTTCTGTTATATATGATGATGATTTCAAAAGGTAGGCATATATACATGTATAGTTTCAGGAATATGGTGAGATTTATAACAGATTCATGTTTAGCTTTTATGCTTTATTTTGAGTACGCCCAACACCCTGAGTAGTTACAGAATTTTGAAGCTGCAGTACAAAAGTGTACACCATGTCATAGACCTGACTTTTGTGCTGCAGTTTCAGTATTCTGCTACTACTCAGGATGTTGCACTCCTCCAATCACTCAGGTAGTACTGCAGTACTACTCCAATCACTCAGGTAGTACACATGCACTTATAAAACCACCCAGTCACTTTCTATGTACTCCTGTAATCTCCCAGATATTACTCCTGCAATCATGGAATCACCAGGCATTACCTATGTACTCCTCTAATCCCCCAGACATAACTCCTGCAATCATGCAATCATCAATGCGTTAGCTATACACTGGTTTAATCACGCAGGCACTACTCTTGCACTCCTCCAATTACCCTGTCAGGATATATGCACTCCTCCAATCACTTAGCCAGTGTCTATGCACTTATAAAATCACCCAGGTACTACCTTTACACTTTTGCAATCACTGAGGCACTACCACAGTATTACTCTAATCACCCAGGCAGTACTGATGCACTTACAAAATCACCCAGGCACTTTCTATGTACTCCTGTAGTCCCCCGGATATTACCTCTGAACTCATGCAATCACCAATGCATTAGCTATGCATTGGTTCAATCACCCAGGCAATACCCTTGCACTCCTCCAATTACCTTTTCAGGATCTATGCACTCTTCCAATCACTTAGCCAGTACGCATGCACTTATAAAATCACCTACTCACTTGCTATGTACTCCAGTAATCCCCCACATATTACTCCTGTAGTCATGGTATCACCCAGGCACTAGTTATGTACTACCCCTGCAGTCATAGAATCAGGCAGTGTCTACCTATGTAGTCATGTAATAACCCACACACTACCCTTACAGTCATAGAATCACCCAGGCCCTACTGTTGCATTCATCTATTCACCTAGGCACTTCTTAGTGACTCATCTATGCCTTCAGGTGCTATTTATACACTTATCCATGCACTGAACCTTTATGTGTGCACTCATGTAATTAGCCAGTCACTATCCATTTTCTCCTGCAATTACCCAGCGCCTAACTTTGGAGTCATACAATCACCCAAGCACTACCCATGGAGTTATGCAATCACTCAGGCAGATCTATTACATGTTTCAGTTGTAAGTTTCACTATATTCCAGAAATATTGTATACATATTTCTTTTAGATATGATGATGATTTGAAAATGTAGGGACATATGTATGCAAGCTTTTAACAATATTGAGAGACTTATGGTTGAGTCATGTAATAGTCTGCTGCTTTATATTTGGCTAGGCTCAACATTCATGTAGTATTAAAAACACCCAAGTACTACCCATGCAGTCTTCCAATGATCCAGTCACTACATATGCACTGCGTTAATCACTCAGGCATTACTCCTTCACTCATGCAAACATCCAGGCACTACCTATACACTCATGCAATCACCAAGGTATTACCCATGCACTCTTTGAATCATGTAGCCACTACTTATGTACTTATATAATCACTCAGGCACTAACGTTGCATTCCTTCTATCACGGAGGCAGTACACTTGTACTTATGTAATCACTCAGCCAGTAGTCATGCTGTTATATAATCACCCAGGCACTACCTTTGCACTCCTTTATTCACTCAGGCACTACCTCAGTAGTGCTGCAATCACCCAAGAAGTACCTATGCACTTATAAAATCACCCTGTTACTTTCTTTGTAGTCATGTAGATCCCCAGATATTACCCCTGTAGTCATGCAATCACCCAGGTGTTACCTATGTAGTCCTTTAATTCCCCCGACGTTACCCCTGTACTCATGCAATCACCAATGTATTGGCTATACAGTGCTTCAATCACCCAGGCACTATCCTTTCACTTTTTCAATCACACACACACTACTCTTGTACTTATGTAATCACTCACCCAGTACTCATTCACTTATAAAATCACCCAGGCACTACCTGTGCACTCCTGTAATCACCCAGGCAGTATTTTAGTACTTCTGTAATGACCCAGGTAGTACTCATGGACTTATAAAATCACCCACTCACTTCCTCTTTACTCCATAAATCCCCCAGATATTACCGCTGTAGTCATGGAATCATGCAGGCACCAGTTATGTACTACCCCTGCAGTCATACAATCATGCAGGCTGTACCTATGCACTCATTTAATAAACCATGTATTACCCTTGCAGTCATAAAATCATCCAGGCGCTACTGTTGCACTCATCTATTCACGTAGGTACTACTCAGTGACTCATCTATGCCTTCAGGTGCTATTTATAAACTTATCCATGCACTTAACCTTTATGTGTGCACTCATGGAATTAGCCAGTCACTATCCATCTTCTCCCGCAATTACCAAGCAACTACCTTTGGAGTCATACAATCACCCAAGCACTATGCATGGAGTAATGCAATCACTCAAGCAGATCTATTACATGTCTCAGTTTCTAGGTTTCACTATATTCCAGAAATATTGCATATATATTTCTTTTACATATGATGATGATTTGAAAACGTAGAGACATATGAATGCATGCTTTTAACAATATGGAGAGACTTATGGTTGAGTCATGTAATAGTCTGCTGCTTTATATTTGGCTAGGTCCAACACTCATGCAGTTATAAAAACACCCAAGTACTACCCATGCAGTCTTCCAATGATCCAGTCACTACATATGCACTGCTGTAATCACTCAGGCATTACTCCTGCTCTCATGCAAACATCCAGGCAGTACCTATGCACTCATGCAATCACCAAGGTATTACCCATGTGCTCTTTGAATCATGTAGCCAGTACTCATGTAGTTATACAATCACTCAGGCACTAACGTTGCATTCCTTCTATCATGGAGGCATTGCCCTTGTACTTATGATATCACTCAGCCAGCAGTCATGGTGTTATAAAATCACCCAGGCACTATCTTTGCACTTCTGTAATCACTCAGGCAGTTCCTTAGTACTTCTATAATCACCCAGGCAGTACTCATGGACTTAGAAAATCACGCATTCACTTCCTAAGTACTTCAGTAATCCCCCAGATATTACCCCTGTAGTCATGGAATCATCCAGGTACTAGTTATGTACTACCCCAGCAGTCATGTAATCATGCAGGCTGTACCTATGCACTCATTTAATAAACAAGGTATTACCCTTGCAGTCATAGAATCAGCCAGGCGCTACTGTAGCACTCATTTATTGACGTAGGTACTACTCAGTGACTCATCTATGCCTTCAGGTGCTATTTATACACTTATCCATGCATTCAACCTTTTTGTGTGCACTCATGGAATTAGCCAGTCACTATCCATCTTCTCCTGCAATTACCCAGCGGCTACCTTGGGAGTCATACAATCACCCAAGCACTACGCATGGAGTTATGCAATCACTCAAGCAGATCTATTACATGTCTCAGTTTCTAGGTTTCACTATATTCCAGAAATATTGTATATATATTTTTTTAGATATGATGATGATTTGAAAATGTAGAGACATATGTATGCATTCTTTTAACAATATGGAGAGACTTATAGTTGAGTCATGTAATAGTCAGCTGTTTTATATTTGGCTAGGCCCAACACTCATGCAGTTATAAAAACACCCAGGTACTACCCATGCAGTCTTCCAATGATCCAGTCACTACATATGCACAGCTGTAATCACTCAGGCATTACTCCTGCACTCATGCAAACATACAGGCACTATACACTCATGCAATCACTAAGGTATTACCCATGCACTCTTTGCATCATGTAGCCACTACTCATGTACTTATATAATCATTCAGGCACTAACATTGCATTCCTTCTATCACGGAGGCACTACACTTGTAGTTATGTAATCACTCAGCCAGCAGTCATGCTGTTATATAATCACCCAGGCACTACCTTTGCACTCCTTTATTCACTCAGGCACTACCTCAGTAGTGCTGCAATCACCCAAGAAGTACCTATGCACTTATAAAATCACCGAGTGACTTTCTATGTAGTCATGTAAATCCCCAGATATTACCCCTGTAGTAAAGCAATCACCCAGGTGTTACGTATGTACTCCTTTAATTCTCCAGACTTTACCTCTGTACTCATGCAATCACCAATGCATTAGATATACAGTGCTTCAATCACCCAGGCACTATCCTTGCACTCTTTCAATCACGCATGCACTGCTCTTGTACTTATGTAATCCCTCTACCAGTACTCATGCACTTATAAAATCACCCAGGCACTACGTTTGCACTTCTGTAATCACTCAGGCACTACCTTAGTACTTCTATAATCACCCAGGCAGTACTCATGAACTTATAAAATCACCCACTCACTTCCGATGTACTCCAGTAATCCCCCAGATATTACCTCTGCAGTCATGCAATCACCCAGGCACTAGTTATGTACTACCCCTGCAGTCATGCAATCATGCAGGGTGTACCTATGCACTCATCTAATAACCCAGGTACTACTCAATGAGTCATCTATACCTTTAGGTGCTATTCATATACTTATCCATGCACTCAATGTTTATGAGTGCACTCATGCAATTAGCCAGTCACTATCCATCTTCTCCTGCAATTACCCAGTGACTACCTTTGGAATTATACAATCACCCAAGCACTACGCATAGAGTAATGCATTCACTCAAGCAGATCTATTACATTTCTCAGTTTCCAGGTTTCACTATATTCCAGATATATTGCATATATATTTCTATTAGATATGTTGATGATTTGAAAATGTAGGGACATATGTATGCAAGCTTTTAACAATATGGAGAGACTTATGGTTGAGTCATGTAATAGTCTGCTGCTTTATCTTTGGTAGGCCCAACACTCTTGCAGTTATAAAAACACCCATGTACTACCCATGCAGTCTTCCAATGATCCAGTCTCTACATATGCACTGCTGTAATCACTCATGCATTACTCTTGCACTCATGCAAACATTCAGGCACTACCTATACACTCATGCAATCACCAAGGTATTACCCATGCGCTCTTTGAATCATGTAGCCACTACTCATGTACTTATATAATCACTCAGGCACTAACGTTGCATTCCTTCTATCACGGAGGCACTACACTTGTACTTATGTAATCACTCAGCCAGTAGTCATGCTGTTATATAATCACCCAGGCACTACCTTTGCACTCCTTTATTCACTCAGGCACTACCTCAGTAGTGCTGCAATCCCCCAATAAGTACTTATGCACTTATAAAATCACCCAGTTACTTTCTATGTAGTCATGTAAATCCCCAGATATTACCCCTGTAGTCATGCAATCACCCAGGTGTTACCTATGTAGTCCTTTAATTCCCCAGACGTTACCCCTGTACTCATGCAATCACCAATGTATTGGCTATACCGTGCTTCAATCACCCAGGCACTATCTTTTCACTTTTTCAATCATGCACGCACTACTCTTGTACTTATGTAATCACGCAGCCAGTACTCATGCACTTATAAAATCACCCAGGCACTACCTTTGCACTCCTGTAATCACTCAGGCAGTGTCTTAGTACTTCTGTAATCACCCAGGCAGTACTCATGGACTTATAAAATCACCCAATCACTTCCTCTGTACTCCATAAATCCCCCAGATATTACCTCTGCAGTCATTGAATCACCCAGGCACTAGTTATGTACTACCCCTGCAGTCATGCAATCATGCATGCTGTATGTATGCACTCATGTAATAACCCAGGTACTAACCTTGCAGTCATAGAATGAACCAGGTTCTACTGTTGCACTCATCTATTCGCCTAGGCACTACTCAGTGACTCATCTATGCCTTCAGGTGCTATTTATATACTTGTCCATGCACTCAACCTCTATGTGTGCACTCATGAATTAGGCAGTCACTATTTATCTTCACCTGCAGTTACCCAGCGACTACCTTTGAAGTCATACAATCACCCAAGCACTACGCATGGAGTTATGCAATCACTTAAGCAGATCTATTACATGTCTCAGTTTCTAGGTTTCACTATATTCCAGAAATATTATATATATATTTCTTTTAGATATATTGATGATTTGAAAATGTAGAGACATATGTATGCTTTTAACAATATGGAGAGACTTATGGTTGAGTCATGTAATAGTCTGCTGCTTTATATTTGGCTAGGCCCAACTCTCATGCAGTTATAAAAATACCCAAGTATTACCCATGCAGTTTTCCAATGATCCAGTCACTACATATGCACTGTTGCAATCACCCAGGGATTACCCATGCACTCTTTCAATCACCCAGCCACTACTCATGAACTTATATAATCTCTCAGGCACTACCCTTGTACTCTTTCAATCACGTATGCACTACCCTTGTACTTATGTAATCACTCAGTCAGTACACATATACTTATAAAATCACCCAGGCACTACCTTTCCACTCCTCCAATCACTCAGGCATTCCTTCAGTACTCCTGCAACCACCCAAGCAGTACTCATGCAGTTATAAAATCACCCACTCATGTGCTATGTATTCCAGTTATCCCCCAGATATTACCCCTTCAGTGATGCAATCACCCAGGCACTAGTTATGTACTACCCTTGCAGTTGTAGAATCACCCAGGTCCTACTGTTGCACTCATCTATTCACGTAGCCACTACTCAATGTATTTTTTATTTAAAGATGATAATATTTGTATATAATTATTTTAATAATATTAAATAATTTTTAGAAAGATAATAAACTTTACTTTTTTTTAGATATTCTCCATAATTATTAAGAAATATTCAATATGGCAAGAAAAGTTGAAAAGAAAAGACAACAAAGAAAACAGAACTATTTAAAGGAGAGAGAAAAGCAGAAATTAGATGAAGTACAACATGTGACGTTGAAGAAAAAGTCTTCTGGTAAGAGAACAAAAGAATTTGTTAAAAGTGTTTTAAAAAATGTAATCGATTTTCAAAATGGGGAAAAGAGAAAGAAAAGGACTACAAGCAATCAGAAGCAAATGAAAAAAGGACAAATTAATGCAAAATCAGGTTATAGGAAAACAATCCAAGTTGAAAAAAGGATGAAAGAATATAAAGACATTAGGAAGAGAATGTATAAAAATAGAGTACTACAAAATGTATTGAAAGATTGCAAAAAAATATAAAAGAAGGTCTGCATTTTACAAGAAGAAAGAACAGATTGAAAGTGTAGTCGAAAAGGCTTTTGAATTGAAAAGAAAATTGTTTATATTAGTATTGAAGAGAATAAAAACATTGAATAAAACAATGCACTTTTTTTTGTTCAAATATCTTTATTGCATTTTAAAGGAGAAATACAATAATAATACATTAACAATACACCAGTGCGAAGTGAGATCTAAATATATTCGCTCACACAATTTTGATAATAAAAAGAATTTCATAAGAAAGTTCATTGGACTGGGATAAAAAGGTAGTAAACATAACATTATTTAAAAAGGTAAGTAAATAGTTATCATGGTATATAATAAATGTTATAAAGTTCATGAATTACAATATGAATCCCAGAAAAATAGAACAAGTAAAACAACTGAATATTTCAAGATAAAGAAAAAAGAAAAAACATATACTAGTTGTATTGTTTCATAAGTAAAACAGTCAGCCGAGGAAAAGTGAAAAAGAAGAGAAAAGAAGAAAAGATGTGAGAAAAAAGACAGAAAAGGGAAGGAAAGGAATCAAAGAGATGAGAGGGGACATCTGCTCCAATGGGAGAAAATAAACTAAGAAAGGGCATCAAAAGGATATTGAGCTTTCAATCCCTGAGAAGACAAATCCATATAATTATCCAAAGACCGCCAAACCTTACTGGAGATGAAAGGCGAGTAATGGTTTTTCTCAACAAACGTATGAGCTCCACGTAGACCCATGCCCACCAAGTATGGTAAGAAAGAGAATGAAAAGATTTCCATTCTGTTAAAATAATTTTAACAGTTATAGACAAAAGTAGATCTAATAATTCCAGATCCGAATTGTCAAGGGGTAAAGAAATAACAGCAGCCCATGGACCTAATAAAATCATAGGTAAAGAAAGTTCTATATGTGTATTAAAAATCAATGATAGATGCTTCTGTATCAAGCTCCAGAAGGAATTTAATAGCGTACATTCAAAGTACATATGCTAGTGGGTACCTGGAGCAAGATTACAATTCCAACATAGATCACTATCACGAAGTTTCAGTTTATATAAACGAGCTGGGCTCCAATGTAGAAGATTTAATGAAAAAAATTAGATTGGATAAGCGAGGGAGCAATTTTATTGCGTAAAGATAATTTCCCAATCAGATACCAAGTATCTTGTGAAATGTGTTTAAAAGTGTCATCTGCAAAATGATGAGCCCATTTATCATAAGTAATCGTAGATTGTGAAGGGATTGGCGCCGGTAACAATTTATCAATTTTAGACGCAGTATGACCGGAACGTAACCACGTAGAAAGGAGTGAAACAATACCTGAGTCCGTAGACATGGATATTTTAGCAATTTTAACCTTTATCTTTAAGAAAGAATAAAAGTCCATGTTACCAAGATGATATTTCTCGGCTAAAAAGAGAAGGGAAGAGGATCATGATTAGAATCATACAGATCCCTCACCAATCTAATACCTTTGGTCGCCCACAAAGAAGCTATGTTCGGATTATTATCAGTAGAAAGTTTAGGATTATGCCATAAAGAAGACCATCTTGATTTATGTATAGGTTTAGATATTTTCTTATCAACATATTTTAATGCATTAATCCTGTCTAGTATAATACGTTGAGAATGGTCTAAATTAAGACAAGATGCAGTAAGGAGAGAAGGGGTGGAGAAAGGAGTGCAAAGTTCCCTTTCAATATAAATCCAAGGGGGTACTAAATACAAATCCGGTAAGAACCAAAGGGCCCTTTGAGATGCAAGAAAGGAGATCTGATATAAATTCCAATCTGGAAGATTACAGCCCCCCAATTCCGAGGGTTTCCTGAGGTATTTGAAGGCAATTCTAGCTCTTTTATCACTCCATAACATTTTTTAAGAGATTGAGTCAGAAGGCAGAAGAAAGCTTTATAGGTAACATTCAGGATAAAAAATTAATAATCAGTGTAATCATCATTTTGAGAGTTTGCAGCCTTCCCCACCAAGAAATATATTTAGGAGACCAGGAAGATAAAAGATCTTTAACCTTGGATAAGGTTTGAGATTCATTAAAGGAGATAGTGTCCGATAAGTTCTTACAGAACCAAATTCCTAAGTATTTAATGCGAGTCGATTGCCATTTAAAACCAGAATCGCCCATGTGAACAGGAAAACACAATGGGGCATATTCTCAAGGACTCATCGCAGAGGTAACGTCACTTTAGCGCAGCAAAAGTGGTGAAAGAATTATCGCCCCATTCACAAGCTGGTGCAAACTCCCCACATCGCCAGAATACCAGCTATAGCTGCCGCAAAAATCATCGCCACGGATGAGAGAGACAACTAACGCTAATGATATGCAGAGTAGGCGTTTCCGTGCAAAAACACACGAAAACTCCACTTCGCGATATATACAACGACCAGCCAGATCTGCGATGCGATCCAAAAACAGGCGATAAGACACGTTAGCAGCAGGGATTTAACACCTGCCTTCTACTGGTGTTAAGCAGGACGACAAACTGCAGTATAAAAGGGAGCCCAGCGCAGAGCCACATCGGCAGACCAACACATGTCATGGAGCTACTGATCATGCAGCTCGGAGCCCCAAGAGGCCCACAAGGCGAGGGAGGCAAGTGACCCATGAATCAGAATGTACACAATGCCAAGTGTGGCAGGGATGTGCTGGACAGACTTAAGTATGCAGAGCACAGACATGTCCATGTGGACATATACTGCTGGTGTTTGTAGTGCCGTAGACAGTGGGCGCAACCATGTTACCTCAGGCAGTGGGGTAGACCCTGGACATGTAGCTACGTCCCCCCCTGTAAGCATAAGCGGAGTGGGCTGGGCCAGCGTAGGAGTGGGAATCAATAGCCCGGGGCTCAGGGCGTGGTTCACTTCCGGGAAGGCCACCATGGCAACTACTGCGTGTGTCTCTGTTTCCGCCATATCATGACCATAGGCTTACACACACGTGGCTGACCACCTTCAACGGCCAATATCACAGTGTCGTTGTCAGGCTTGTAGACATGCGCAGACAGTCATGACAATGGTGTGTCCTAGGAGTGCAAGTGATGCAACCGCGCAGCGCACACAAGTAAATAGGCTCGGGGAGTGAGGAGCAGCTGTGAGGCAACGTACTACACATGGATGCCGCTCATTTGCCACATGTAAGACATGTCAGACATGTATCCCAAAGTCCCACACATCACACACCAATATACTAATAAGCCTGCCAACACAGAATGCCGAACCACCGATTGACACATCTCTCTCCCCTGTCACAGGTGATCAGGTATATGCACTCTGCCCGTGGATGATGACACCCCTCCGAGCCCCGAACACCCAGGCCCAGAGGCAGTACAATGCGGCCCACATACGCACCAGGGGCATTGTGGAGCACTCATTTGGCGTGTTGAAGTCACGTTTCAGGTGCCTGGACATCACAGGTGGAAGACTCCTGTACAGCCCGCAAATAGTGTGCAAGATGATCATTGCATGTTGTGTGTTGCACAACATATGTGTACACACCAATGCCCCATGGATCCATGTGCTAGATGCACCGTACGATGATGATGAGGATGAGGCAGGTGGACCACACCCCAGTGCAGCAGCATCTGGAATAGCCCGAAGGGACACTATCATTCACAATTTCTTCACATAAGCACGTCACATAGGGACTGTCCTTAGCAATCATGGGACAGATCAAAATGACCACAGGCACAGCATGTGCAAATACATTCATTCCTAAACACATTCCCTGTGTGCATGTCACTCCTCTGCATTGGCACATCGCTCTGACAAGTGTATGTGCAACATTTAGTGCTGACAATTTCACCAATGGCAATTGGATGGTGGGAGTGTCACCTCCGTTATCGGGATCCTGTTTTCCTGCGGACTGAACTGCTTCTTCCTCTTCTTCTCCTTGCCCTTCCTGGCCACGAGGTCCCAGGCTGGTCCTCCGTGGGGCTTGTGGGGTTCGGGTTGTCCTCTGTACTTGCTCCAGCTCCCTCCATTGTGCTTCGCAGTTGTTATGTTTTTTTATTTATTTCTGTTTATTTTGCTGCTTTTATGGTGATTTTTCCCGCCTGACGTGGGAATTGAAAGCCTGGCGCTGCTTGTCGCCGATTTTTCTATCGCGGTTGGGCCCATCACAACTTTTTTCACGTTCGGGTTTCCTTTTATCGCCGTTGCTGTAGTTGTATTGCGGACATTTGACGTGTTCTCGGGATACTATCGCATGTTACCGTTGTGTTGAGAATACGACGTTAACACTGAGTTATTTTCCCGCAATAGACGGCGATATGGAAACGTGCGTTAGCCTTTTGGCGATGATTATCGCATGTTCTTGAGAATATCCCCCAATGTATTTAGAGGGAACATTTCTGCATATCTTTATTGAGAGTGTACCCAGAGACGGACGAAAAATCACTTATGATGTTAGATATGATGGGGATTGCTGTTGCAATATCTTCTGAAAATATAAGGACGTCATCCGCACACGCAGCCGTTTTAAGCGTGCATGAACCAAATTTAAATTCCTTAATACCCTGATTCAGATTGAGTAGACGAAGAAGCGGATCTATAGAGAGGAGAAAAAGAAGGGGAGAAAGAGGGCACCCTTGTCTAGTGCCATGACGAAGATTAAAAAGAAGATGTAGCGCCATTAATTCTGATATTTGCTTTTGGTTGCGCATAAAGAGACAAAACCATATTAATAAAGGAGTCGCCAAGTTTGTGAGATTCTAATACAGCTTGTAAAAAGGCCAAGAAAATTTATCAAACGCCTTTTCGGCGTCAAGGGAGATCGCCGCCAAAGGCAATATTAGTATTGAAGAGAATAAAAACATTGAATAAAATAATGCACTTTATGAAGGAGTAAAGTAAAAGAAAAAGACTGGTTAATAGAACTAACTTCTGCAAAAAACTTGGGTGAATTGAAGCACATTTCTAGTACTGAACCTTTTTTAATGAAGAAAGCTATTTTCAACAAAATACATTAGTTCATGCAGTTGATACCAGAGGTCGTTGTTATGAGGTTAAAAACGGTTGTCCAATTGAAAAAGAAAAGATGGTTCCTAGACATGTGGAAGAAGTAATAGCTGAAGAAGTTCAAGGGAGATGTACACAAGCTCCAGTGTATAAGTGGGATTGCAGTAGTATACGACAGGAATCAATTGATTTATTATGACATTTCTTACGAGATTATGGTAATAAAAGTGTTAAACAGAAGATTAAGATATTGCAAGGACTAGATCCTTGTAAAGTGAGAAAATATACTGGCTTGCAGGGTCATTCTTTGGCTTGTCTTTCTAGAATAGTGTGTCGAAGTACTTTTCATCATTTAAGAATGTTAGCAGTACATCATTCAGAAATGCGGAAGTTAGTAAGAACATTGTACTATGTAAAAAGTCCTGCATTATCTTTAAGTGAAATAAACACAACTCTTTTGCATGGTTCAGTATTGGATGTAAAAAAAGTTTCTGATGATATACAGTTTTGTTTCTTTGGTCCTCAAGAGGAGTGTAGAGAAAGTGAGAGTTTCATAAGTGTAGATGTTGAGGAAGAGGTTGAAGATAGAACTACTTCGAAGTTTGCAGAAGAAATGACAAAGTTTAAGGTAGTTTCTTGTGAGAAACCAAACTATATTTGTATTTGTTGTCGACGTACTCACTATAGAACTCAAACTAGGAATGTTAATGTATATTTAAAAAGTGAAAAGGAAAACAATGATAAGTGGGAGCAATTTGGTGCTTATTTGTTGGTGGAAGGTCGTTTTGAGTTGGGTAGTGATCAACGTATTTGTAAATATTGTTACAACAAATTAGAAGAGAACAAAATGCCAGTTAGAGCTGTACATAATAACCTAGAGTTGGTAGCTACTCCTCCGGAACTGGTAGATTTAAATACGTATGAGTCCATTCTTATTCAATCTGTGCACCCGTTTCAGGCTATAGTTCGTATGGAGCCTAAAACAGGTAAGCTGCCTCCAACAGATTTACAAAGAGGTTTAAAAGGAAGAGTTGTGTATTTACCTTTAGATTTTAAGAAAAATATTGAAACTGTTGGTGTATAGAGAGAGGAAAGTGAACCTGTAGTTATTCTAGTTAATGGTGTACCAACAAAGAGGCGGAAATTATGGCAAGAGTTAGTAGATGTCTGCAAACTTCAAAAGGCTACATTATATATTATACAAAACAATATTTATTATAAAAATGTATATGTGGAAGAACAAGAAATATCTTTAGAAGATGATAGAGAAATTCCAACTGGCCAAATAGAAAAAGTGGACAACTCCAGGAGTGAAGAAATTTATGAACATTATATTATACATCCTTTACATTCAAAAGAAGTGATAGGAAACACTATTGAATTATTCCAAATGAAGAAAGCGAAGGGAACTCCCATGAGTGTATGGGAAAAAAGTTTGGAAGCTCATTGTTTTCCACAGCTCTTCCCCACTGGAAAAGGTGGTCAATATGATGAACGACCCGTGCAGATTCCAGCTTCAGAATATCCTACAACAAGATTGTACTCAGAAGACCCAATATTTCATCAGTGTGTTCCATATTTATTTCACCTTCTGTTTGAAAGTGACTTGTCTGGACTTTCATAAGCAGTGAACCACATATTAAAAACAGGAGTTCATCTTACACATGTTTCTGCAAAGGAATTTTTGGCCAAAGTTCAACAAAGAGACGATCATTTAGAATCTCAGTTAATTAATTTGATGGCGTGTCAACGTGATACTAATGAGTATTGGTATAGTCGTCACGGAGAACTTAAATGTATGTAAAGGATCTTAGGAACCCCTACGTGATTTGTTACGCTTAGCTGTGCTGAGTACGCATGGGACAATTTACTTGAATTTCTATGACAAGCAAATTGAAATGTAAAAAACATTTAATTGAAGACAGCTAGAGAACTGTGTTCCTTGGACCCTGTAAATGTGTGCAGATATTTTAATCATAGGTTTCAAGCTATGATGTCTTTTATGTGCAATAAAAATAATCCACCTCTTGGAGAAGTTATTGATTTCTTTTGGAGAAAGGAGTACCAAGCCAGAAGTGCACCTCATATTCACATGCTGTTATGGATCAAGAATGCACCAAAATTTGGAACTGATACTGATGAAAGTGTTTTGTCTTTCATTGCAAAATATGTTACCTGTGCCATACCAAAAGAAGGAGGAGAAAACAACTTGAGACAGCAAGTTTTACGGTTTCAAAGTCATCGCTGTGGGAAATATTGTTGATGGAAATACAAGTCAAAGGGAAAATTTTATATAAAATGTTGTTTTGGATTCCCACGTCCAGTAATTTCAAAAGGAAGAGTCAACAGTTTCATGTCAGCAGTAAGGCATACTATAACTCGAAAATCTCTGAAGAATACTTACAACATAAAAAGAACCGAAGATTCAAAGTATATTAATGACTACAATCCAGTGCTATTGACGATGTGGAATGCAAATATGGATATCCAGTATGTTGCAGATAATTCGATTGCTGTTGCTCGCTATGTTACGTCATATATAACCAAATCTGAAAAGACGGAGTTGAAAGAAATGTGGGAAGAAATTTCACAAGAGAAGACTCTTAGGGGGTCATTAGGATGTCGTAATGTTCGCCACCGCCAAGCCGGCAGTGGCGACCGTTACGCCATCGTAACGAGTAATAACCCCGCCATATTATAATGGAAGGGTATCGCGACGGACGCAAAGTGCGTCCGCCACTTTTCCGCCGGTCGGCAATCGTTCCGATTGCCGGCCGGGTGGACTTGGCCCCTAATATGGTGGCGGTGCCTAGCAGGCACCGCCATCCATATTAGTATGTGTGCAGTCAAAGGCCTTTCCATGGCGGCGATGCCGCCATGGAAAAGCTGGCAGGGAATTGCTTTGGGGGCCCGTTGCGGGCCCCCGGTGGGGTGGGGGGGTGCATTCTCCATTTCCATGAACAAGGTGGCAGGCACCGCACGGTGCCTGCCACGTTGTGCATGGAAATGCACAACATGTCAATTTGACTTTGTGGCGGGTGCTGCTGTAAGAAGCACCCACCGCAATGTTAAACTGCGGAATGCGACCGCCAGGGTGACGGTCGCATCCTAATCAGGGGTGCGGGACCGCCGCATGGCAGGCGGCCGGTCCTATTACCACTGGGTTGGCTGGCGGACTAAAGTCCGCCCACCATCCTAATGACCCCCTTAGTAACAAATTGTACAGCTTTAGTTTGAAGATGTTTTCCCATCGAGAGATTGGATTGTACGAATGTTCGGATTGGTTGACCTCTGCAAGTTTATATTCAAAGTCAAGAGGAATCATTTAGGTAAGTCTAGGTCTTGCTGCAACACGAAATCGAGTATTGAAATTTGTACAATAAATTGAATACTTAGCATTGAATGAACCAGAAAGTACAGATATTGTTAAAACTAATATGTTGGATACGTACTATCCTAAAAGAAGTCCACATTTAGAAAACATATGTCTCTATGAAGTACTGCAACATTACATCTTTAAAAGAAATGTTACAGAAAATATAAATGAAGAAAAATATACAGTAATTGGATGTGAAGGATGTTTGGTAAAACATGCCAAAGGAAATCTTATTAACCACAGGAAACTCAGTTGCGAAACTCCAGATAAAAGGGAATTTTTCTATTCAGCACTTCTGCAACTTTTCAAGCCTTGGCGTAGTGAAATGGAATTACTTGGAGATTTTGACTGCTATTAAGATTCTTTTAATGCCTGTAAAGATAGCATTCAATGCACAATTTTTCCAAATTATCTACAAATGTTAAATGAAGAGATTGAACACGAAACTACTATTGCAGCTGAAATAGCTAGAGACAGTTCTCAAGATAGTCAAAGTTCTGCTCCACTAGTCAAGATCCATTAGGCCAACCAATTCTTGAAAATGAGGCAGCAACAGCCATGAATGAAGTAGAAACGGCAATGCAACAAGCACAACAGGACATTATTGAGTTGGGAAACGTGGAAGAACAACTAAATATTGAACAATAATAAATATATCAGCAAGTGACACAACAAATACAGCATGGTTTACTGCATAAAAAAAAGAATGTCAATGCACATCATTTAAACCTATTCGAATGTATATCAGTGGTCAAGCTGGAACAGGAAAAGGTTTCTTAATTCAAGTTTTGACCAGTTATCTACAGAAAACCACTGAATCACATTTATCTTGTGTTGTAACCGCTCCAACTGGGTTAGCTGCACACAATATTAACGGGATTATATTACATCGATTACTTATGCTGCCAGTTGAACATGAAAATAAGTTGGAATATCACAAGCTATCTGGAGAAGCTTGTTATGAAGTCTCAAGAGTACTAAAGAAAATGAAACTTTTGATCATTGATGAGGTGAGCATGGTCTCAAACTTAATGCTTGCCTTCGTACATTTAAGAATGCAACAAATTTTAAAAACAGATTATGATATTTTATTTGGAGGGAAACATGTAATTGTATTCGGTGATCTACTACAACTTACTCCTGAGAAAGGACAACCAGTTTTTAAAACATTTGTTCATGAAGACGCTAGGAAATCTTTGGGAAGTATTGGAAATGTGAACATTTGGTCTCTTTTTGAATATAAAGAACT
This sequence comes from Calotriton arnoldi, assembly GCA_963921515.1. Lineage (NCBI taxonomy): Eukaryota > Metazoa > Chordata > Amphibia > Caudata > Salamandridae > Calotriton > Calotriton arnoldi. Next base: position 1,630,376 of record CAWUFW010001962.1, read on the forward strand.
TATTAAGAATATGCGACAAGCAAGTGATGAATATTATGGAAACATTATTCAAGATATTAGAATTGGCGTTTTGACAAAACATGGTAAAGAAGCTTTACAAAGTCGGCTACTAACAAACTTGTTTCCAAATGAAAATATTGCACCTGAAATAATGTACCAAAAAATTGGAGAAAAGAACTCTAGTTTGCCTAAAGGCCAACACTGCAAGAGTGTTCTACATTCAATCAAGAACTTTTGAAACTGGAGAAACAACCAATAGTGAAAATGGAAGCCACTGATAAAATGGAACACGAAGGAGTTACTATTCTTCTCTCAGAGAAATTACAGTCAAAATTGGATTCTTTGGAGAAGTCTGTATCTAAGACTGCTGGTTTAGAAAAGAATTTATATGTATGTGTATACTGTCCGGTAATATTACGGTGTAATTTGGATATAGAAAAAGGTTTAGTAAATGGAGCAATGGGAAAAGTTGTTGATTTTGTTAATTATCAGAAGAGAGATGGAATTGAATTTGTGAAGATTAAATTTGATCAGATTGAAGAGGTAAAACAGATTGGACGTTGTGCTGTTTGTTTTTTGCTTGTAAAAGACTTATATGTTCATAGAAAACAGTTTCCTCTTTCTTTAGCATATGCAGTGACCATTCATAAATCTCAAGGTTTAAGTGTAGACAGTGATTTGGTAAATATTGGAAGTACAGTGTTTAAAGAGGACAAGGCATACGTTGCATTGTCTCGAGTAAGAACATTATCTGGTTTGTATTTGATTGATTTTGATGAGAAAAAGGTTAGTGCTGATGCAAATTGTGTAAGAGAGTATAATCAGTTAAGAAGACTGTATGCTCCTAACTTAGCTGAATAGCCCTTATATGAGAAACGTGTAGTATGTCCAAAACGGAATATGAGAAACATTCTAGTGAGATTCAAAAAAAGAAAACAATTCAAGAAAATGATGAAGCTGCAAAGAAAATGAAAATGGACACTGTTGATGATATTGTAGGATACCAGTTAGAAAATAGTTCAGGTATCAACTGCTATGCTAATGTAATTGTGAATGTTGTCTTTTACCTAGAAGATCTTCATCATGAAATTATGGAAAATCGAGAAAAAAGATTCTGTTCTTTATTACATTATATTTTTCAAAACTTGGTAACTGATAGAAGTAAAATCCATACTGCTTCTGGCATTCCGCATCTTTTGGATATATGTACTGGTTCTTAGCAATTTACACTAAATATAGAACAAGATGCACAAGAATTTCTTATGTTTATACTTGCAGTATTCGAAAATGAAGGAATAGAAATTGAAAATTTGTTTGGACTAAGTTACAGATGGGATCATAAATGTGAAGAGTGTTCATTTTCTTCTACCACTGAAATAGACACTGAACAATTCATATATTTGACAATACCAGATTGTAAATCAGTGTCTTTTAACAAATTAGTAAAAATAGCTAATCAAGATATGAAATGCTCTCATTGTAAATCAGAAATGTTGTCAACATTATATATAAAAAGATTTGGAAAATATGTCATATTAATCCTGCAACGTTGTAGAGCAAATGGAATTAAATTGGAAACTAAAATAAAAATTTTTGTGGCAAGTCAAGTGTCAATTTCAGGAAGAACTTTTAAAGCAGTGGCTATTATTTTTCATGATGGACCTACAACAACATCTGGACACTATACTGTGTATTTAAAGTACAATAAAGGATGGACACATTGCAATGATGCCCATTTGGAATTCAAATGTAGGTTGCCTTGCGAATTACCAAATTCATATCTGATATTATTGATGCCAAAATTTTGAAAACATCATTCGGCCTACTGGGAAGATGTGAACACGAATTAACAAGTTTATTTTGGATATTTTCAATGCAAATGGATTTGGAAACATTATTCGCCTATTGGGAAGATGTGAACAATTACTGTTTGGATTATTGTTTGTGCTATTTCTTATTGCATTTGCAAAATTGTGTTTGAAGGAACTAGTTTATATATTTGATCTTTATATTATACGCAATGTAAATGAGAGTGTATATTTTATAAAATGTACTTCAGAGAAATACATTATTTAATGTAGTTGAAGAATGTAATTTAGAAACTGTAGATAGGTAAGCAGATAGTTGAATTTGTTGTAAATATTTTCGACGCAGATTTGTTTTTTTTTACAATCTCATTGATTGTATTTTTTTCCCCGCTGTTATATGATGACCTACATTGAAATCACTGTGTATGGTGAAATTCACTAGAATCTGAAAACAGCAAAAAAGGGAAACTGAATATGTTATGTAATTGTAAAATTATGTTGTGTTCTAAAAACCATAATATTATATGTAATAACAGTTTTCCTTCCTTTTTATTACAGAAAGTAATAGTAAACCTTGAAAAGATTTTAAATTCAGTTTACAACAAAACAACTGTAAACTAGTTTCACTGAGTTTTGTATGTATTTTAATAAAGAAGGTAAGATGAAATAATGTAATAAGTATAATAATTGAAGTAATGTTTACAGTTATTTTTATTGCACTGATCCATTTTTTCAAATACTACCCATGCACTGATCTATATAATTAGGCACTATTCTCACACTCCTGCCATCACCCATGCACTATCCAAGCATTTCTCAACTCACCTAGCCTGAATCCATATACTTATAATATCACCCAGAGACTACCTATGTACTCTTCCAATCACCCAAGCACTACCCATGCAGTATTGCAATCATTCACACACTACTCCTGCACTCATGCAATCACCCTGATCCTACTCATGCACTCCTCCAATCACCCATGAACTACCCAGGCAGTCCTACATGCAGCCAGGCACTACCCATGCACTCTTCCATCTACCCAGGCATTACCCATGCACTCCTTCAATCACCCAGACATTAGCCCTGCACTCATATAATCACACAGACATTAGCCATGCACTCCTTCAATCACTCAGGCACTACCCCTGCAGTCATGCAATCATTCAGGCACTACTTATACACTCATGGAATAACCCAGGCACTACCCTTGCACTCCTCCAGTCATCCAGGAACTATCCATGCACTCCTCCAATCACCCAGCCACTACCTATGCACTTATAAACTCACTAAGGCACTACGTATACACTCATCTAATCAATAAGGCACTACTCATGCACTCCCCCATTCACCTAGACATTACCCCTGCATTCATGCAATCACCCAGGCATTATCCATGTACTCCCTTCAATAACTCACACAGTGCCCATGTAGTCATACAATCACCCAGGCACTTCTAATGCACTCATGCAATAACCCAGGCACTACCCTTTCACTCCTCCAGTCATCCTGGCACTAACCATGCACTCCATCAATCACCCAGCCACTACCCATGCACTTATAAAATCACCAAGGCACTACCTATGCACTTGTGTAATCACTCAGGCACTACCAATGCAGTCCTCCATTCACCCAGATATTACCCCTGCATTCATACAATCACCCAGGCATTACTCATGCACTACTTCAATCACTCAGGCAGTGCCCATGCAGTCATACATGTGCTCAGGCACTTCTGCAGCACTCATGCAATCATCCAACTGCTACCCATGCAGTCTTCCAATCATCCATGCACTACTCCTGCACTCATACAATCACCCTGCTACTACTCATGCACTCCTCCAATCACCCAGGAACTACCCAAGCAGTCCTACATGCACCCACGCACTACCCATGCACTCTACCATGCACCCAGGCATTACCCATACACTCCTTCAATCACCGAGACATTATCCCTGCACTCATACAATCACACAGGCATTCCCTATGCACTCCTTCAATCATTCAAGCACTACCCCTGCAGTCATGCAATCACCCTGGCACTACTTATGCACTCATGCAATAACCCAGGCACTACTCTTGCACTCCTCCAGTCATCCTGGCACTATCCATGCACTCCTCCAATCACCCAGCCACTACCCATGCACTTATAAAATCACCAAGGCACTACCTATACACTCATCTAATCACTCAGGCACAGCCCATGCACTTCTTCATTCACCCAGACTTTAGCCCTGTATTCATGCAATCACCCAGGCATTACCCATGCACTACTTCAATCACTCAGGCAGTGCCCATGCAATCATACATGTGCTCAGGCACTTCTGAAGCACTCATGCAATCAACCAAGCACTACCCATGCAGTCTTCCAATCATCCACGCACTACTCCTGCACTCATGCAATCACCCTGCTACTACTCATGCACTCCTCCAATCACCCAGGAACTACCCAGGCAGTCCTACATTCAGCCAGGCACTACCCATGTACTCTTCTATGCACCCAGGCATTACCCATACACTCCTTCAATCACATTACCCCTGCACTCATACAATCACACAGGCATTACCCATGCACTCCTTCAATCACTCAAGCACTACCCCTGCAGTCATGCAATTAGCCAGGCACTACCTATGCACTCATGCAATAATCCAAGCAGTACCCTTGCACTCCTCCAGTCATCCTGGTACTATCCATGCACTCCTCCAATCACTCAGACACTACCCATGCACTTATAAAATCACCAAGGCACTACCTATGCACTTGTGTAATCACTCAGGCACTACCAATGCACTCCTCCATTCACCCAGATATTACTCCTGCATTCATACAATCACGCAGGCATTACCCATGCACTACTTCAATCACTCAGGCAGTGCCCATGCAGTCATACATGTGCTCAGGCACTTCTGCAGCACTCATGCAATCATCCAACCCCTACCCATGCAGTCTTCCAATCATCCACGCACTACCCCTGCACTCATGCAATCACCCAGGCACTACTTATGCATTCATGGATTAACCCAGGCACTACCCTTGCACTCCTCCAGTCATCCAGGTACTATCCATGCACTCCTCCAATCACCCAGCCACAACCCATGCACTTATAAAATCACCAAGGCTCTACTTATACACTCATCTAATCACTCAGGCACTACCCATGCACTCCTCCATTCACCTAGACATTACCCCTTCATTCATGCAATCACCCAGGCATTGTCCAGGTACTCCTTCAATCACTCAGGCACTACCCCTGCAGTCTTGCAATCACCCAGGCACTACTTATGCACTCATGGAATGACCCAGGCACTACCCTTCCACTCCTCCAGTCATCCAGGCACTACACATTCACTCATGCAATAAGTGAGGCACTACCTATACACTCATGCAATCAGTCAGGGACTACTACTGCACTCATTCATTCCCTCAAACACTATCCATGCACTCATTCAATGACTCAGGCAATACTGCTGCACTCATTCATTCAATGAAACAGTACTTATTCACATATACAATGACTCAGACATTACCATAGCAGTCATTCATAGAAAACATACGTTTGTCTATTTTTAACCAATAAGGTGGTTCTAAAAAGAACCATTTTTTCTTCTTTTTTTGTTTTATATTTTTTTTAACCCTTTTTTGAATTTTTGGGGTGTTTTAGAAAAAATAAATAAATAAATAAACAGAACCAACAGTGAACATGTTGAACAAATTATGCAATTATAAACTCATTGCATAGAAAAGAAAAAAAAATAACAGTGGTGGTTCCTAATAGCAACCAGGACAGCATCCAGTGGTTGCTCACCAAAACAGAAAGTTTTTTTGCATTTTATGCAACGCTGCTCCGCTCGAGCAAAGTCAGGGAAGATGTTGGCTTTGCTAGATGATGTTGAAGCACTTGACGTGCTAGGTCCAGCAGTGTTGTTGTCACTTCCTTGCCTCTCTTGTTCCCATCTAAGCTGTTCCTTAGCTAGACATCGAGGATGCATTGTTTGTAGATGTTTCAACATTGACGACGTCCCACAGGAATATTTTTTATCAGAACCTCATGAGAGGACATTCTGACAAATAGTGCACGTAACTTTCCGGGCATTTACCTTTTTTCCTCCTGGTGGAATAGAGAAAAATGCCCATACGACACTTTCATATCTTTTCTTTACAGGTTCCTCCAGGTCTTCTTCCTCTTCAGGGGGAAGCTGTACAGGTGCATCACCAGCTGCCATTTTCAGTTCTGTAAAAAGAAAAAAAAAGGCAAGCAAGAGGAGCAGAAGACAACAGGTGTGTCTGCTTAGATGCTCTTGAAGGAATGAGAAAAAATGGGTGGGGTACTTCAAGTTCTAGAATCAAAAGATTCTTAACCAATGAAATGGTTTCTTTTGAAGTCACATGGGATTCGCGCACCCGGCGCGCACCTAGCGCGCAGCCGACGCGTTTCCCGAAAAATATATTTAACAATAATATATCTTTATTCCAGTTACAAATATATGATATATGATATTTACAATTGTCTTAAATAATGTCTTGGTATAATATATATAATAAAGTGAAAGCGAGAACAAGTAAGGCCTGCCTGCCACCAAACCAAGCTGGCTTAAGTGATATTGCAACAGTGTCAACATCTGCATCAGATTTGAGCTCCGCGCAGGGGAGTGAATATGAGGGAGAACTATCCAAAGCTCCAGGATTGGGGTTTACCAAGCTTTCCCTTGCGCAGGAGGTAGATTGCCTGCACCAAGACAGGAGACAAACACTACGACCTCGGGCGCAGGCTGGTCAAAAAACAAAAGAGACAACAAAAAACGCAGGGAAAGACGAAAATGCAACCAACAGCGAAAAGCAGACTACAAGAAAACCATTAAGGGGCAGATGGAACCGCAAATAATTAAGTCAAGACGAAACTTTGATTCTAACACAGTGATCAACTTGACAGACATTAATTTAAGTATGGCTGAACAACAGATTTTGGCATTAGGACTTTCATACAGTCCGGAGAGCAGTTTTAACTATGCGGAAACCCGTATGGATGTTTTTAGATTTAGAAGGAAACTTAAACTGCGTAAATGTCATGCCATGCAGGCCAAAAAACAGCCAGAACCATCGACGTCCACCATTTCAAGTCCCTCTCTATTAACAGCAGGAGATGTGGACTTACTCCAGGATCTATACCATCTGCATAATGACCAGACTGTTGACTCATCAGGATTAAGCATGGCTACTCGTGACATAAGTGGTACTGTCAGGACACCATTTAAATTGAAGTCCACTTTTCAACCGATTATGTTGCACGACAATCTAGATGTATATCATGAACAAGTTACAACGGAACTAAAACGACTATACAAATCGACCACTAATGCCCGCCACACACGCAATAGACAAAATCATTGTTATGTCCAACTGATGAAAAAACTTCAGAATAATAACAACATCATTGTGAGGCAAGCAGATAAAGGGGGCAATGTGGTGCTGTGGCCCCGCAATCTATACATGGAGGAAGCACTAAACAAATTGAGTGACATTGGATGCTACAAAAAGAGTCATATGCACATGGTAAAGTCATCGTGGAATGAATACTATTTAAAATTACTGGCATGGAAAAGTGGAGGATTGCTAAGCGAGGAAGAATTCCGCTCTCTGAAAAAAGAACACCCAGTAATTCCTACACTATATTTAATTCCAAAAGTCCATAAAAGTGCAACAAAACCTCCAGGCAGGCCGATAATCTCGGCAATTAATAGTCTCATGGAAAATACATCTAGATACGTGGACTATTTCCTACAGGAATTTGTTAAGAACTTGCCATCTTACTTGCAGGATACAACCGACTTCCTGAGGAAGATCAGTGAGATTACATGGAATCCAGACTTATTATTGATAACATTGGATGTAACTTCACTGTATACATCTATTCGCCATCAGGATGGCATAAAGGCAATTGAACATTTTCGTAACAAAATGCCAATGTATTTATATATGCACAATAAAATGCTGATCAATATGGTTTCAACATGTTTAGAACAAAATTTCTTCCTTTTTGACAATCAAGTTTATCAACAAACCAGGGGTGTTGCAATGGGGGCCTGCTTTTCCCCCAGTTATGCCTGTTTGCATATGGGACTGTGGGAGGAGCAGGTCCTCAGGGTGCAATTTGCAGACATAATGGAACAGCATGTGCCTTTTTGGTTTCGTTACATTGACAATCTGTTCCTGATTTGGCAGGGTCCTGAAGCACGGGCCCTCCAATTCATTGAACAGATCAATAGTAATGACCTTAATTTACACTTTACTGCAAACATCAGCAAAACAGTTGTTTATTTTCTTGATGTGGAGGTTGTTGTGCGGAATGACAGTCTTGAAACTAGGATGTATAGGAAACCGACTGCGGGAAATACAGTGCTCCATGCACAAAGTCATCACCCTAGACATTTAATACACAGCATTCCCTACGGGGAAATGCTGCGTATCAAACAGATTTGTAGTACTAAGGAGGATTGTAAAGATGCACAGCAGGCAAGCAGGGAAAGGTTCCTAGAAAGGGGAGATGATGCAAACATCATTGATAAAGCCATTACCAAAACTAAGGCTATTGATAGAGGGCAAGCGCTTGCAAGAAAATCGAGTCAGCAAGTCATAGGTTTGGAACAGACAATCCAACCAATAAGAATGATCCTCACCTACAACAGGCAGCACCAAGCCCTACGAAAGATACTGAATAGAAATTGGGGCCTAGTACGTAGTGATCCCGTTTTGAGAGATTGTCTACCAAAGAAACCTGACCTTACCTTCAGGAAGGCAAGATCGATGAGCAACAGCCTAATTAAGAACAGTCCAGAATTAAGACCCATTGGGAACTGGCTCACCTCACATAAAGGATTTGTTAAATGCCCAACATGTAAAGCATGTAAATTTGCTCAGAACAAAACATGCTACATGAGCCCTTTCAAATCAGACCCTGTACCTATTAAGAAAAGGCTTACATGTAAGACTGAATATGCTGTATATGTGCTGGAGTGTCCCTGTGATTTACGCTATATAGGCAGCACTAAGTTGCCAGTGCACAAGCAGATACTCCAGCACATAAGAGCCATCACTAACAGCGATCCAGCTTATCCAGTGGCCAGACATTTTGGAGAGACACATGGTGGTAGCCCGGAACATCTAAAATATTTTGTTGTCGATACCATCCCCCCATTGAGGAGAAGAGGCAACCGCGAGGCCCAACTACGTCTTCTAGAAACTAGGTACATTCTGGAGCTCGATACAAAAACTCTGTTCGGGCTCAACGCAAGTGAAGATTTCTTCACTTGCTTATGATGTGTTTCTCCTGTTATGAATTGCACATTAGCTGATATTCAAATTCTTTTGTTTTAGATATTTTTATACATATATGTATCTTTTGCTTTTAGCAACTTTAGCCTCTCAATCATTTAATTCTTATCTGGATGTATATAGCACTTAGCACTTTTCAGAATCTATTTTTGATTCAATAGGGTGACACTAAATGCACTTTTTCACTCAATCACAGTAAGATACGGAGGATTTGCTAAAGCTCACTAAGGGCTTAATCAGTGACATAAGTATAGAACCAATAGCAGACCATCCAGGCACAGTGAGAGAGTGTTTCTTTGGAAATTCCATGATAAACAATAGCTTTGTACTTACTTTTAGCATTGTTTTTATCATATTAACACTTCCTTTTACCATATTTTTAACACTTGTATTACTATCATTGTACATTGTGTTTTAATTTACAGGTTTAACACGGATTGCTGCATATATATGACTGTTTTTATGGGGTCTTTAGCAGTGGCCATTTTTAACTCTTTTAATAATTCTTATTTAAGAAATATTGATTAATTTTAAGAGCCATAACAATCCGTGGTTATATTTACATATATCAACATAATTATATGTATTTTTTTCTGTATCTGGTGCACTTTCGTGTTTTATGCTATGCAGTATTTGACGATAGTAACTCTTCCATGATCATTAATTAGTCACCTGTGTTAGCACGTAATTTTTGCACTTGCACTTTAAATGTAGGTAAGGCACAAAGCAACTCGTCATGTGATCAAGGCCTTTGGAAGGCCGAAACGCGTTATGGCGGCGGTGCAGGGCAGCGAATAAACTTACTTTGCACTAGAAACCTTGGGTCCGAGTTCGTCCTTTCCGGGTGAAACTGGATGTCATAGAGGCGAAGCCAGCAATATATATATATATATATATATATATATATATATATATATACAAATTCGAGCAATAATGGCCCACCTTATTCACTCTGGGAGTCCCTTCCAGGTACGGACCACAAAACGCCACCACTCAATTGATGCTGCTTCACAAAAGTGCTTTAATATATTCCATCACCTCGTAATAAAAACAGACAAGTGTCCGCCATGACGCGTTTCGATAGCTACAACGCGATCTTGATCACATGACACGCCACTAACGAATCAACCCTTAAATACAGTGCATGTCCAATCGGTTTAAAAGACTAACAGGGCATGTTAATGATACGAAAAACAGACTATAAGTATTGTTGTAACATTATGTGACCAAGAATGTTTCATACATTATATAGTTACACAATAAAATAAATACAGCGGTGGTGAAAAATTATAAGTTAGCTAAAAACAAGTATCTAAAAAGCAGAGAATACCAAATTGAACATCATAGAATACATTTAGTAAACATCCTATTCACCATCATTAATAAGTTACTGTTATCAATAATACTTATATTAAAGTGCTAGTGCTCCTGGTGGTGCAAATGACCTGGAAAATGTAAATAAAAATACATTCTCTTTATAACGATCTCGCTCTATGAATAGCAAAAGCCACTAATAGATACCTTGCAATCTTGCCTATTCATTCAACCAACGCTGTATTCTGATGTCACTGTACCTGAAAAATCAGATAGTCAGTAAAGTGCAATGCATGAATTAAACCCAAAACATATGTGGAGCAAAAAATGCTCAGAACCTAGATCACCATAAATATACACAGCTATATACAACTTGGTAAGGCTGCCCGGAGGCGCAAATGAACTGGGTTGCAAACAAGATTGTAATTCAAAGTGCAAGTGCTTATGTCTTCAAAGTGCAAGTGCTTAAGCATCCATCATATATCTACAAACAATATGAAATATTAATTAATATTGGTCAATCCTGCTATAGGAATAATGACAAATGTGATCATTTTTACGGCCCCAATGCTCGATACGGGCCTGAATCTCAACTGCCCTTTAGTTCTGCTCAAGACAATTATTCATGAATGATGGAAAAACGAAAGAGAAGTAAATAAAGGAAGAGACTTAGAATCGATACCTATCACTGTGACCCGCTAGTCTTTAAGGATAACCTATTACGAGTAGGTACTGTTAGAGGAAGTTGTGTAAGTCCACACTCGTACTTAACCTGTTGGGCATCTTGGTATCTAGGGTCAGGATAAAGTATGATTCAAGTTGTCGCAGCTTCCTTTCTCTATTACCCCCACGTCTAGATACGGGGACTGTTCCTATTACCGAGTACTTCAATTCGTTGACATTCTTTTGGTGCACCAACTTAAAATGTCGAGCTACCTGATAGTTGGGATCTGAATTGATTATAGCTCTCAAATGCTGAAGAATTCTTTTAAACACCAGTAGCTTAGTGCTGCCTATATATTTTAGCCCACATGTGCACTCCAAAACATAGACAGCATGGTCAGTACGACACGTGAAGTGTTCTTTTATAGAGACCGGTACTGTACTGAAAGCAGTCTTATATTCAGTTAAATTTGCACCAAACTTGCAGGCACGACAAGACCTACATTTGAAAAAGCCTGGTTTGGAAAGCCAAGTTTGTTTTGTGATAATTTCAGGGCTGGATTTTACTAGAGCATCCCTTCTAGAGTGTGCTCTCCTAAAAGTAATAGATGGTACTGACGGCAAAATAGGTTTCAAAGTTATGTCGTTAAGAACAATGGGCCACTGAGAATAAATAATATTACAAATCTTTTTTTCTTGTTTGCTGTAGGTAGTCACTAGTCTTATCGACTGAATATCATTGTCATTATCATCAACCTCTGCTTGTAATGTTGACTCTACAATTCTTTCCCTTTTAGGTACCAGACAACTCTCTCTAGATTGGGAATTAGCTTTGTCTAGGGCTTTTTGTCGATCTGATTGTTTGTAACCCCGCACAAGAAATCGGTTGAATGCCTCTTGTTGACACTGTTGTAGATCAGCATCTAGACTGCAAATTTGGCGTATTCGTAAGAATTCGCCGTAAGGTATACCGCGTATTAAATGTTGAGGGTGTGAGCTAGTGGCGTGTAAAGTAGAATTGCCAGCAGTATTTTTCTGATGTAGTTTTGTCTGTATACTACCGGCTCCAATAAAGACTTCAACATCTAGAAACTCAACCCTATCGTTGCTAATCTTGGCAGTGAAACTGAGATTAAGCTCATTATCATTGATCATAGTCACAAATTGCTGGGCTGATTCTTTCGTGCCCTCCCATACAATAACAACATCATCAATATATCTCCAAAATTGCCTTATATGGGAATCCCAAATATCTTTATAGAATGAATGAATGAATATGCATTTCTAAAAGCGCATGGCTACCAGAAGGCCTCCCAGCGCTAGAAGCAGAGTCATCACCGTGCTACAGTCAGGTATCATGGAAACAGAAATGTTTTCAGGAGTTTGCGAAAGGACAGATAGTTGTCCTCCAGACGAATGTAGTTAGGAAGCTGGTTCCAACATTTCGCTGCGGTATATGCGAACATGCGTCCACCACTCCGAGATCTGTTTATCCTGGGAACAGCTGCCAGATGTTTATTCTCAGAGCGCAGAGATCTTTTGGGGTGATAGGGGGAGATGATAGATCAAAGGATCGGTGGACCCTTAGCCGAAAGAGTCCTATGGATGATGCACAGTGCCTTAAACTGAATTCGTTCCGCAACCGGAAGCCAATGGAGAGAGGCGATGTGCGGTCTTGCGGATTCCCGATTATGGACCTGCATAAGGAGCCGTGCTGCACAGTTTTGTACAGTTTGTAGTTTTTTGATAGTTGAGCATGGAGAACCTAAATAAAGCACATTGGCGTAATCAAGTCTAGAAAGGATTAGGGCTTGAACCAACGATCTCCTTGCATTGAAAGGCAGCAGAGGGAGAATTTTTCTAATCATCTTTAGGATCCCATAACAGGTACCTGCCACCCTCCGTGCTTGCGACCTGAGGGCATGCTCCTCCCACCAGCCTACATGCAAACATGCATAGCTGGGGGAGAAGCACGCCCCCATCTCCACCCCTCTCTGATGATGAGGGCTGTTAGCCCGATACCGGTCCCAGGATGCTTTTTTTCCGGCCCAGGGAAGACATGGCTTGGCAGTTCGGGCTGGACTATTCCCATGAGGCACAGGGTCAAGACTGATTTGCATATAGCTGTGTCTGAACTGGGGTGGCAAAGTGAGCTAAAGAATGATGATGGATTCAACCCAGATCTGTGACTGGGGGTGAGTGTTTGAAACGTTTCAGCACTCCGTCCATCATCTCGTGTTTGTTTTGTTCGCCCTAAGTTGGCAGGGAATGCCCAGACGTGGGTCCCTTGCTCACTTTGCCACTGGATTCAAGCTAGCCTGGCTGATGAGGGCTGTTAGCCCGATACCGGTCCCAGGATGCTTGTTTCCGGTCCAGGGAAGACATGGCTTGGCAGTTCGGGCTGGACTGTTCCCATGAGGCACAGGGTCAAGACTGATTTGCATATAGCTGTGTCTGAACTGGGGTGGCAAAGTGAGCTAAAGAATGATGATGATTCAACCCAGATCTGTGACTGGGGGTGAGTGTTTTAAAAGTTTCAGCACTCCGTCCATCATCTCCTTGTGTTTGCTTAAATCTCCTTATTAAACAGGAAAAAATTGTTGTTGAGGCACAAATCAATCATTTTTAAAATCATGCAATTATGTTTGTGTAAATGGATAGCTCTGTCGTTGAGAAAGTGTTTTACTGCCGCCAATCCATCAGAATGATGAATACTCGTATATAAGGAAGCAATATCCATTACAATCAACAAGTACTCTGGATGCCAATCAATATTATTGATTTTCCTCAAAAAGTCTCCTGTGTCTTTAATGAAGGAGGGCAGATCGGTCACATGTTCCTGTAAGAAAAAGTCAACATACTTAGATATTGATTCCTCGCTGAGATGATCGGTCTGCCAGGCACTGGGGAAATGTTTTTGTGCACCTTAGGTATAAAATAAAGAATGGGTGTAATAGGGTGATCACTCCTTAAAAAATGATATTCATTTTTAGTCAATAGCCCTTCCCTTTTCCACTGTGTATATGTATATATATATATATATATATATATATATATATATATATATTATCTACTGGCGGTCGCCAGTAGATAGTTATAGTTAAAACCTATTATCCATAGGAAATCCGCGACATTCTATTTGAAATAACGTTGGCGCCGGTTGACGAATCTTCGCGAAAGTTTCCAACTTGTTGGGGCGCTCCGGTCCGCTCCTATCCTGAAAGTCTCGGGGTGATACGTCAAGCGGGGGCCGAGAAAAAAGGGGGGTCCCAAAACGCATTTTCCCCATTCATTTTTCTATAGGAACCTTTAGTCGCAGCTACAGCCCGAACTGCTGAACGGAATTACACCAAATTTGGCAAAGAGGTAGCCCTTGGTTCAGTGTCGTGCCTTTTGCTTAAATGGTGTAAATCCGTTCAGTAGTTCCTGAGAAAATCAAAAGTAAAGTCACATATATATCTGGGCGGAGCCTAACCACACATGTCATCGTGAGATCTGATTGGCTGTCAGCACTTCATCCTGGAATTGCTGGCAGCCATCTTGGGACCAATATAAATGATAGTACCTCATTGAAATGCATTGTAGTGAATAGAAGATTTTGAGGGTCACCAAAAGGAGAACTATAAAGGGTGATAACAGGCTTTAGTTACATTAGAATTTATTTGTTGATGGTACCATACTAATTTTAGGAATTGTGGTGTATTCTAAGGTGATTTTACCATGTGAAAACCTTCTGCTGGGATATCATGAATCATGTTTGAGAGAACACTATTTTCTCATGCTTGTCCCATGGAGGTTTGGAAGGTGCTCCAGAAGCTAAAATGAGAGCATATTTTCTGTAAATTCACATTATCTTTCTCACTCATGTGAGAATGAAGTCTGACATTCTCAGTAAAACATGTACATCCAACAAGGGCAGAGACTGTCAGTTGATTCCTTTGTGTTCTACTGCAGCTTCCCAGAGTGTTCTAAAGAACAACTAGAGTGCTAACAGCCTTACTTATGACAAAAGTATGGCACACCTGAAGCCATCTTGATTGGAATAAACTGGTAACACTTAAACAATTTAATTTAAAAAGGAACAAAATGATGGGGTTCATTTTGTCATAGAAATTATGGTTAGTGCTGTAGAAAGAAAAATTAGGACATGTTGCAAGTGTGATCTCAAATATCTTCCTGTTATATTTCAACAGGAGCAGCCTGCCAGTTGATGCCTTTGTGTTCTACTGCAGCTTCCCAGAGTGTTCTAAAGAACAACTAGAGTGCTAACAGCCTTACTTATGACAAAAGTATGGCACACCTGAAGCCATCTTGATTGGAATAAACTGGTAACACTTAAAACATTTAATTTAAAAAGGAACACAATGAGGGGGTTCATTTTGTCATAGAAATTATGGATAGTGCTGTAGAAAGAAAAATTAGGACATATTTCAAGTGTGATCTCAAATATCTTCCTGTTATATTTCAACAGGAGCAGCCTGCCAGTTGATGCCTTTGTGTTCTACTGCAGCTTCCCAGAGTGTTCTAAAGAACAACTATAGCGCTAACAGCCTTACTTATTACAAAAGTATGGCACACCTGAAGCCATCTTGATTGGAATAAACCGGTAACACTTAAAACATTTAATTTAAAAAGGAACAAAATGAGGGGTTCTTTTTGAAATAGAAATTATGGTTAGTGCTGCAGAAAGAAAAATTAGGGCATGTTTTAAGTGAGATCTCATATCCTCTTCTATTTCATTAGAAAATTCTGACATGCAGACTGAAACAATCACTTTCAATACCAGCAGCAGACTACCAGTTAACTCCCTGGTGAGCAGTAGCTTTACTCCAGTGATCTAATGAGCAACTAGAGTGCTAACATTCTGAATTTATGGCAGATGTGAGACACATCTGAATGCCTTCTTGATGGAATCAAAGTAAAAAACTGAAAGCATTTCCTACTGAGAAGACTGCAGTAAATGAAGAAATTAGGAAACTTCATAACAAAGAAGTCTTCCAAGATGGCCACCAGTGAAAAAAGAGCCCAAATGTAGCACAAATATTACCCAGATGTAGCCCACATATAGCCCAATGACAAAAGTGTGCAAAACACTTTTTATTTTTAGTTTTTTTGCAGTTTTATGTAGTGCAGACTGGTCAGGTATTGGAGCATTGCATCTTAAAACATGACCCCCTACACTACAAAAACACCACTGCACTACCTTAAACCCTAAAACACTACCCCCAGCACGACCCCCTACACTACACAAGCACCACTGCACTATCCTAAACCCTAAAACACTACCCCCAGCACGACCCCCTACATTACCCAAACACCACTGCACTAACCTAAATCCTAAAACACTACCACCAGCACGACCCCTACACTACCCAAACACCACTGCACTACCCTAAAACATAACCCCCTACACTACACAAACACCACTGCACTACCCTAAACCCTAAAACACTACCCCCAGCACGACCCCCTACACTACACAAGCACCACTGCACTACCCTAAACCCTAAAACACTACCCCCAGCACGACCACCTACACTGCCCGAACACCACTGCACTGCCCTAAACCCTGAAACACCAGCCCCTGCATGACCCCCTACACTGCCCGAACACCACTGCACTGCCCTAAACCCTGAAACACCACCCCTAGCACGACCCCCTACACTGCCCGAACACCACTGCACTGCCCTAAACCCTGAAACACCACCCCCTTCACGACCCCCTACACTGCCCGAACACCACTGCACTGCCCTAAACCCTGAAACACCACCCCCAGCATGACCCCCTACACTGCCCGAACACCACTGCACTGCCCTAAACCCTGAAACACTACCCCCAGCAAGACCCCCTACACTGCCCGAACACCACTGCACTGCCCTAAACCCTGAAACATCAGCCCCCAGCAAGACCCCCTACACAGCCCGAACTCCACTGACCTAAACCCTGAAACACCACCCCCAGCACGACCCCCTACACTGCCCGAACACCACTGCACTGCCCTAAACCCTGAAACACTACCCCCAGCATGACCCCCTACACTGCCCGAACACCACTGCTCTGCCCAAAACCCTGAAACACCAGCCCCAGCACGACCCCCTACACTGCCCGAACACCACTGCACTGCCCTAAACCCTGAAACACCAGCCCCAGCACGACCCCCTACACTGCCCGAACACCACTGCCCTACCCTAAACCCAGAAACACCACCCCCAGCACGACCCCCTACACTGCCCGAGCACCACTGCACTGCCCTAAACCCTGAAACCCCAGCCCCAGCACGACCCCCTACACTGCCCGAACACCACTGCACTGCCCTAAACCGTGAAACACCAGCCTCAGCACGACCCCCTACACTGCCTGAACACCACTGCACTGCCCTGAACCCTGAAACACCAGCCCCAGCACAACACCCTACACTGCCCGAACACCACTGCACTGCCCTAAACCCTGAAACACCACCCCATGCATGACCCCCTACACTGCCCGAACACCACTGCACTGCCCTAAACCCTGAAACACCACCCCCAGCGCGACCCCCTACACTGCCCGAACACCACTGCACTGCCCTAAACCCTGAAACACCACCCCCTGCACAACCCCCTACACTGCTCAAACACTACTGCACTGCCCTAAACCCAGAAACACCATCCCCAGCACGACCCCCTATACTGCACGAACACCACTGCACTGCCCTAAACCCTGAAACACTACCCCCAGCAAGACCCCCTACACTGCCCGAACACCACTGCACTGCCCTAAACCCTGAAACATCACCCCCAGCAAGACCCCCTACACTGCCCGAACACCACTGCCCTAAACCCTGAAACATCACCCCCAGCAAGACCCCCTACACTGCCCGAACACCACTGCACTGCCCTAAACCCTGAAACACCAGCCCCAGCACGACCCCCTACACTGCCCGAACACCACTGCACTACCCTGAAACACCACCCCCTGCACGACCCCTACACTGCCCGAACACCACTGTACTGCCCTAAACCCTGAAACCCCACCCCCAGCATGACCCCCTACACTGCCAGAACACCACTGCACTGCCCTAAACCCTGAAACACCACCCCTGCACAACATCCTACACTGCCCGAACACTACTGCACTGCCCTAAACCCTGAAACACCACCCCCAGCACGACCCCCTACACTGCACGAACACCACTGCACCGCCCTAAACCCTGAAACACTACCCCCAGCAAGACCCCCTACACTGCCCGAACACCACTGCACTGCCCTAAACCCTGAAACATCACCCCCAGCAAGACCCCCTACACTGCCCGAACACCACTGCCCTAAACCCTGAAACACCACCCCCAGCAAGACCCCCTACACTGCCCGAACACCACTGCACTGCCCTAAACCCTGAAACACCACCCCCAGCAAGACCCCCTACACTGCCCGAACACCACTGCACTGCTCTAAACCCTGAAACACCACCCCCAGCACGACCCCCTACACTGCCCGAACACCACTGCTCTGCCCAAAACCCTGAAACACCAGCCCCAGCACGACCCCCTACACTGCCCGAACACCACTGCACTGCCCTAAACACTGAAACACCAGCCCCAGCACGACCCTCTACACTGCCCGAACACCACTGCACTGCCCTAAACCCTGAAACACCACCCCCAGCACGACCCCCTACACTGCCCGAACACCACTGCACTGCCCTAAACCCTGAAAGACCAGCCCCAGCACAACCCCGTACACTGCCCGCACACCACTGCACTGCCCTAAACCCTGAAACACCAGCCCCAGCACAACCCCGTTCACTGCCCGAACACCACTGCACTGCCCTAAACCCTGAAACACCACCCCCAGAAAGACTACCTACACTGGCCGAACACCACTGCACTGCCCTAAACCCTGAAACACCACCCCCTGCACGACCCCCTACACTGCCCAAACACTACTGCACTGCCCTAAACCCTGAAACACCACCCCTCAGCACGACACCCTACACTGCCCGAACACCACTGCACTGCCCTAAACCCTGAAACACCACCCCAGCACGACCCCCTACACTGCATGAACACCACTGCACTAAACCCTGAAACACCACCCCTGCACGACCCCCTACACTGCCGGAACACCACTGCACTGCCCTAAACCCTGAAACACCACCCCCAGCACGACCCCCTACACTGCCCTAACACAACTGCATTGCCATAAACCCTGAAACATCACCCCCAGCACAACCCCCTACACTGCCTAAGCACCATTGCTCTGCCCTAAACCCTGAAACACTAGCCCCAGCACGACCCCCTACACTGCCCGAACACCACTGCACTGCCCTAAACCCTGAAACACCACCCCCAGCACGACTCCCTACACTGCCCGAACACCACTGCACTGCCCTAAACCCTGAAACACCAGCCCCAGCAAGACCCCCTACACTGCCCGAACACCACTGCATTGCCCTAGACTCTGAAACACCAGCCCCAGCAAGACCCCCTACACTGCCCGAACACCACTGCACTGCCCTAAACCCTGAAACACCAGCCCCAGCATGACCCCCTACACTGCCCGAACACCACTGTACTGCCCTAAACCCTGAAACACCAGCCCCAGCACAACCCCCTACACTGCCCGAACACCACTGCACTGCCCTAAACCCTGAAACACCAGCCCCAGCACGACCCCCTACACTGCCCGAACACCACTGCACTGCCCTGAACCCTGAAACACCAGCCCCAGCACCACCCCCTACAATGCCCGAACACCACTGTACTGCCCTAAACCTTGAAACACCACCCCTGCACCGCCCCCTACACTGCCCGAACACCACTGCACTGCCCTAAACCCTGAAACACCACTGCACTGCTCTAAACCCTGAAACACCACCCCTGCACGACCCCCTACACTGCCCGAACACCACTGCACTGCCCTAAACCCTGAAACACCACCCCAGCACGACCCCCTACACTGCATGAACACCACTGCACTAAACCCTGAAACACCACCCCTGCACGACCCCCTACACTGCCGGAACACCACTGCACTGCCCTAAACCCTGAAACACCACCCCCAGCACGACCCCCTACACTGCCCTAACACAACTGCATTGCCATAAACCCTGAAACATCACCCCCAGCACAACCCCCTACACTGCCTAAGCACCATTGCTCTGCCCTAAACCCTGAAACACTAGCCCCAGCACGACCCCCTACACTGCCCGAACACCACTGCACTGCCCTAAACCCTGAAACACCACCCCCAGCACGACCCCCTACACTGCCCGAACACCACTGCACTGCCCTAAACCCTGAAACACCAGCCCCAGCAAGACCCCCTACACTGCCCGAACACCACTGCATTGCCCTAGACTCTGAAACACCAGCCCCAGCAAGACCCCCTATACTGCCCGAACACCACTGCACTGCCCTAAACCCTGAAACACCAGCCCCAGCATGACCCCCTACACTGCCCGAACACCACTGTACTGCCCTAAACCCTGAAACACCAGCCCCAGCACAACCCCCTACACTGCCCGAACACCACTGCACTGCCCTAAACCCTGAAACACCAGCCCCAGCACGACCCCCTACACTGCCCGAACACCACTGCACTGCCCTGAACCCTGAAACACCAGCCCCAGCACCACCCCCTACAATGCCCGAACACCACTGTACTGCCCTAAACCCTGAAACACCACCCCCTGCACCGCCCCCTACACTGCCCGAACACCACTGCACTGCCCTAAACCCTGAAACACCACTGCACTGCTCTAAACCCTGAAACACCACCCCCTGCACGACCCCCTACACTGCCCGAACACCACTGCACTGCCCTAAACCCTGAAACACCACCCCCTGCACCACCCCTACACTGCCCGAACACCACTGCACTGCCCTAAACCCTGAAACACCACCCCTGCACCGCCCCTACACTGCCCGAACACCACTGCACTGCCCTAAACCCTGAAACACCACCCCCAGCATGACCCCTTTACTGCTCGAATACCACTGCACTGCCCTAAACCCTGAAACACCACCCCCAGCATGACCCCCTACACTGCCCGAACACCACTGCCCTAAACCCTGAAACACCACCACTGCACGACCCCCTACACTGCCCGAACACCACTGCACTGCCCTAAACCCTAAAACACCACCCCCTGCACGACCCCCTACACTGCCCGAACACAACTGCACTGCCCTAAACCCTGAAACACCACCCCAAGACGACCCCCTACACTGCCCGAACACCACTGCAATGTCCTAAACCCTAAAACACCACCCCCAGCACGACCCCCTACACTGCCCGAACACCACTGCACTGCCCTAAACCCTAGAACACTATCCCCAGCATGACCCCCTACACTACCCGAACACCACTGCACTACCCTAAACCCTAAAATACTCCCCCAGCACGACCCCTACACTACCCGAACACGACTGCACTGCCCTAAACCCTAAAACACTCCCCCAGCACGACCCCCTACACTGCCCAAACACTACTGCACTGCCCTAAACCCTGAAACACCACCCTCAGCACGACACCCTACACTGCCCGAACACCACTGCACTGCCCTAAACCCTGAAACACCACCCCAGCACGACCCCCTACACTGCCCGAACACCACTGCACTAAACCCTGAAACACCACCCCTGCACGACCCCCTACACTGCCGGAACACCACTGCACTGCCCTAAACCCTGAAACACCACCCCCAGCACGACCCCCTTTACTGCTCGAACACCACTGCACTAAACCCTGAAACACCACCCCCTGCACGACCCCCTACACTGCCCGAACACCACTGCACTGCCCTAAACCCTGAAACACCACCCCTGCACTACCCCCTACACTGCCCGAACACCACTGCACTGCCCTAAACCCTGAAACACCACCCCCAGCACGACCCCCTACACTGCCCGAACACCACTGCACTGCCCTAAACCCTGAAACACTACCCCCAGCATGACCCCCTACACTGCCCGAACACCACTGCTCTGCCCAAAACCCTGAAACACCAGCCCCAGCACGACCCCCTACACTGCCCGAACACCACTGCACTGCCCTAAACCCTGAAACACCAGCCCCAGCACGACCCCTACACTGCCCGAACACCACTGCACTGCCCTAAACCCTGAAACACCAGCCCCAGCACGACCCCCTACACTGCCCGAACACCACTGCCCTACCCTAAACCCAGAAACACCACCCCCAGCACGACCCCCTACACTGCCCGAGCACCACTGCACTGCCCTAAACCCTGAAACCTCAGCCCCAGCACGACCCCCTACACTGCCCGAACACCACTGCACTGCCCTAAACCGTGAAACACCAGCCTCAGCACGACCCCCTACACTGCCTGAACACCACTGCACTGCCCTGAACCCTGAAACACCAGCCCCAGCACAACACCCTACACTGCCCGAACACCACTGCACTGCCCTAAACCCTGAAACACCACCCCATGCATGACCCCCTACACTGCCCGAACACCACTGCACTGCCCTAAACCCTGAAACACCACCCCCAGCGCGACCCCCTACACTGCCCGAACACCACTGCACTGCCCTAAACCCTGAAACACCACCCCCTGCACAACCCCCTACACTGCTCGAACACTACTGCACTGCCCTAAACCCAGAAACACCATCCCCAGCACGACCCCCTATACTGCACGAACACCACTGCACTGCCCTAAACCCTGAAACACTACCCCCAGCAAGACCCCCTACACTGCCCGAACACCACTGCACTGCCCTAAACCCTGAAACATCACCCCCAGCAAGACCCCCTACACTGCCCGAACACCACTGCCCCTAAACCCTGAAACATCACCCCCAGCAAGACCCCCTACACTGCCCGAACACCACTGCACTGCCCTAAACCCTGAAACACCAGCCCCAGCACGACCCCCTACACTGCCCGAACACCACTGCACTACCCTGAAACACCACCCCCTGCACGACCCCTACACTGCCCGAACACCACTGTACTGCCCTAAACCCTGAAACCCCACCCCCAGCATGACCCCCTACACTGCCAGAACACCACTGCACTGCCCTAAACCCTGAAACACCACCCCCTGCACGACATCCTACACTGCCCGAACACTACTGCACTGCCCTAAACCCTGAAACACCACCCCCAGCACGACCCGCTACACTGCACGAACACCACTGCACCGCCCTAAACCCTGAAACACTACCCCCAGCAAGACCCCCTACACTGCCCGAACACCACTGCACTGCCCTAAACCCTGAAACATCACGCCCAGCAAGACCCCCTACACTGCCCGAACACCACTGCCCTAAACCCTGAAACACCACCCCCAGCAAGACCCCCTACACTGCCCGAACACCACTGCACTGCCCTAAACCCTGAAACACCACCCCCAGCAAGACCCCCTACACTGCCCGAACACCACTGCACTGCTCTAAACCCTGAAACACCACCCCCAGCACGACCCCCTACACTGCCCGAACACCACTGCTCTGCCCAAAACCCTGAAACACCAGCCCCAGCACGACCCCCTACACTGCCCGAACACCACTGCACTGCCCTAAACACTGAAACACCAGCCCCAGCACGACCCTCTACACTGCCCGAACACCACTGCACTGCCCTAAACCCTGAAACACCACCCCCAGCACGACCCCCTACACTGCCCGAACACCACTGCACTGCCCTAAACCCTGAAAGACCAGCCCCAGCACAACCCCGTACACTGCCCGCACACCACTGCACTGCCCTAAACCCTGAAACACCAGCCCCAGCACAACCCCGTTCACTGCCCGCACACCACTGCACTGCCCTAAACCCTGAAACACCAGCCCCAGCACAACCCCATGCACTGCCCGAACACCACTGCACTGCCCTAAACCCTGAAACACCACCCCCAGAAAGACTACCTACACTGGCCGAACACCACTGCACTGCCCTAAACCCTGAAACACCACCCCCTGCACGACCCCCTACACTGCCCAAACACTACTGCACTGCCCTAAACCCTGAAACACCACCCCTCAGCACGACACCCTACACTGCCCGAACACCACTGCACTGCCCTAAACCCTGAAACACCACCCCAGCACGACCCCCTACACTGCATGAACACCACTGCACTAAACCCTGAAACACCACCCCTGCACGACCCCCTACACTGCCGGAACACCACTGCACTGCCCTAAACCCTGAAACACCACCCCCAGCACGACCCCCTACACTTCCCTAACACAACTGCATTGCCATAAACCCTGAAACATCACCCCCAGCACAACCCCCTACACTGCCTAAGCACCATTGCTCTGCCCTAAACCCTGAAACACTAGCCCCAGCACGACCCCCTACACTGCCCGAACACCACTGCACTGCCCTAAACCCTGAAACACCACCCCCAGCACGACCCCCTACACTGCCCGAACACCACTGCACTGCCCTAAACCCTGAAACACCAGCCCCAGCAAGACCCCTACACTGCCCGAACACCACTGCATTGCCCTAGACTCTGAAACACCAGCCCCAGCAAGACCCCCTACACTGCCCGAACACCACTGCACTGCCCTAAACCCTGAAACACCAGCCCCAGCATGACCCCCTACACTGCCCGAACACCACTGTACTGCCCTAAACCCTGAAACACCAGCCCCAGCACGACCCCCTACACTGCCCGAACACCACTGCACTGCCCTGAACCCTGAAACACCAGCCCCAGCACCACCCCCTACAATGCCCGAACACCACTGTACTGCCCTAAACCCTGAAACACCACCCCCTGCACCGCCCCTACACTGCCCGAACACCACTGCACTGCCCTAAACCCTGAAACACCACTGCACTGCTCTAAACCCTGAAACACCACCCCTGCACGACCCCCTATACTGCCCGAACACCACTGCACTGCCCTAAACCCTGAAACACCACCCCCTGCACCACCCCTACACTGCCCGAACACCACTGCACTGCCCTAAACCCTGAAACACCACCCCTGCACCGCCCCTACACTGCCCGAACACCACTGCACTGCCCTAAACCCTGAAACACCACCCCCAGCATGACCCCTTTACTGCTCGAACACCACTGCACTGCCCTAAACCCTGAAACACCACCCCCAGCATGACCCCCTACACTGCCCGAACACCACTGCCCTAAACCCTGAAACACCACCACTGCACGACCCCCTACACTGCCCGAACACCACTGCACTGCCCTAAACCCTAAAACACCACCCCCTGCACGACCCCCTACACTGCCCGAACACAACTGCACTGCCCTAAACCCTGAAACACCACCCCCAAGACGACCCCCTACACTGCCCGAACACCACTGCAATGTCCTAAACCCTAAAACACCACCCCCAGCACGACCCCCTACACTGTCCGAACACCACTGCACTGCCCTAAACCCTAGAACACTATCCCCAGCATGACCCCCTACACTACCCGAACACCACTGCACTACCCTAAACCCTAAAATACTCCCCCAGCACGACCCCCTACACTACCCGAACACGACTGCACTGCCCTAAACCCTAAAACACTCCCCCAGCACGACCCCCTACACTGCCCAAACACTACTGCACTGCCCTAAACCCTGAAACACCACCCCAGCACGACCCCCTACACTGCCCGAACACCACTGCACTAAACCCTGAAACACCACCCCCTGCACGACCCCCTACACTGCCGGAACACCACTGCACTGCCCTAAACCCTGAAACACCACCCCAGCACGACCCCTTTACTGCTCGAACACCACTGCACTAAACCCTGAAACACCACCCCTGCACGACCCCCTACACTGCCCGAACACCACTGCACTGCCCTAAACCCTGAAACACCACCCCCTGCACTACCCCCTACACTGCCCGAACACCACTGCACTGCCCTAAACCCTGAAACACCACCCCCAGCACGACCCCTACACTGTCCGAACACCACTGCACTGCCCTAAACCCTAAAACCCCACCCCCAGCATGACCCCCTACACTGCCCGAACACCACTGCACTGCCCTAAACCCTAGAACACTACCCCCAGCATGACCCCCTACACTTCCCGAACACCACTGCACTACCCTAAACCCTAAAATACTCCCCCCAGCACGACCCCCTACACTACCCGAACACGACTGCACTGCCCTAAACCCTAAAACACTCCCCCAGCACGACCCCCTACACTACCTAAACACCACTGCACTGCCCTAAACCCTAAAACACTACCCCCGCATGACCCCCTACACTATCCAAATACCAATGCACTACCCTAATCCCTAAAACACTACCCCCGCACAACCCCTACACTACCCAAAGACCACTGCACTACCATAAACTCTAAAACAATACCCCCGCACGACTCCCTACACTACCCAAAGACCACTGTACTACCCTAAACCCTAAAACACGACCTCCTACACTACACAAACACCACTGCACTACCCTAAACCCTAAAAACTACCCCAGCACGAACCCCTACACTACCCAAACACCTCTGCACTACCCTAAACCATAAAACACTACCCCCAGCAGTACCCCCTACGCTACCAAAACACCACTGCACTACCCTAAACCCTAAAACACTACCCCCAGCAGTACCCCTACACTACCCAAACACCATTGCACTACCCTAAACCCTAAAACACTACCCCCAGCAGTATCCCCTACACTACCCAAACACCACTGCACTACCCTAAACCCTAAAACACTAACCCCCAGCACGACCCCCTACACTACCCAAACACCACTGTACTACCCTAAACCCTAAAACACTCCCCCAGCACGACTCCCTACACTACCCAAACACCACTGCACTACCCTAAACCCTAAATCTACCCCCAGCATGACCCCCTACACTACACAAACACCACTGCACTACCCTAAACCCTAAAACACTACCCCCAGCACGACCCTCTTCACTACCTAAACACAACTGCTCAATTTGTTACAGGCGTTGCAACGCAGGCCTGTGGTGCTTACTGGAAGTACCTGGTGGGCTAGTTGGGCCCCAGGGACTCTCAGGATTCAAGGTGACCTAATCCCCCAACTTAAAACACGCCACGGGGCGCGTTTGCACAGTGGTGAAGGGAGCGGGCAGGGCCTCAGGTGACATGTGTGCAAACACGCCCTGTGGTGCGTTTTAAGTTGGGGAGTTAATTCCTTTGAATCCTGGGGGCCAACTAGCCCACCAGGTACCTTCAGTAAGCACAACAGAGTTGCGTTGCAGAGAGGTGAAAAAGGTGCGTGGCCTCGGAACGCCTCTCTGCAACTCAGCTCTGTGGTCCTAACTGTAGGTACCTGGGGGCTAGTTGGGCCCCAGGGACCCTCAGGATTCAAGGGGACTTAATCCCGCAACTTAAAACGCGCCACGGGGCGCGTTTGCACACATGTCACCTCAGGCCCCCCTCCCTTCACCACTGGGCAAACGCGCACTGGCTCTGGTTAGTCAGAGTCAGTTACCACCAGTACCCGTCTGAAAAAGTTGTGGGCACAGGACGATTTTGCAACAAGGCCTCTTTCTGCTCCTCTGTTGGTTCTTTCTGCACATCTTTTGCTTCTTTCTGTGCATTTTTTCTTCTTTCTTCACATGTCCTACCTCTGTTGGCATAATTAGCAACTAGCATTTAAAAAACCTTTGAAATTCACTTAAAAAATCATAGGTTTCAGGCACGTTATAGTTAGAAATTAGCATTTAAAAAACCTTTGAAATTCACTGAAAAAACCATAGGTTTCAGGCACGTTATAGTTAGAAATTAGCATTTAAAAAACCTTTGAAATTCACTGAAAAAACCATAGGTTTCAGGCACGTTATAGTTAGAAATTAGCATTTAAAAAACCTTTGAAATTCACTGAAAAAACCATAGGTTTCAGACACATTATAGTTAGAAATTAGCATTTAAAAAACCTTTGAAATTCACTGAAAAAACCATAGGTTTTAGGGACAGTTATAGTTAGTTGGACATTGCACTCGTACAAAACCCGTGAAATTCCCTGTTATAGTTAGTTCAGCTAACTATAACTCGCGCCCGCAATGCACTGCTGATGACGTCACATATTACATCACTCATGACATGGTCAGTGACATCACTGATGACATCACTGATGACATCTCAAATGACATCACTGATGACATCATCCATGTGATAATTTCATGCATCTTCTCACACCCTAATATAACTTTTGATACACCCACTCTAAATTACAGACTGCCATTCTCAAAACCATAGACACTCCAACACCAAAACTACATACCCACTCACTGATTCTTAGGTCTACACACACATCCACTCACTCACCTGTACAGTCACTCATACTTACAGTCACTCAGTACAGGACTATCATATGCACTCGTACACCTATATAAACACTCACACACCGCCACTCATCCATAGAGGTACTCACACACCTAGTCAGTCATGCAAAAAATTAATCACACACCCATTTACTCACCTATACAGTTATACACACACCAGCTCACTTACTCATACAAATACTAGCACATTCTTACGCTCTTATACAATAACTGATACAAGCACACACGCATCCATACAGCCACTCTCACAATAACACACTCTCACTTATAGCCATTTAAATACTCTAACACACATATATACTGCCTTTTACATATGTAGTTACTCGCACATGTACCACTGAGATATACATTCACTCACTAACACACCCATACACACACTCACCCACCCAAGCAGTCCATCACAGATGCACTCTTGAAATCATGCACCCAGTGAATCACCCACTCACACATCTATGTATAGAGTCACACACACCCCACCCACACAAACACTCAGGCAGCCATACAGATACTCAGAGAACCAATCAATAACCCATATAGACACTCATGTAGCTATTCGCAAATCCATGCATCCACTTACACACCAACAAACAGACGGATACAGACATTCACACAGTTTAGTCACTAACCCATGCATTCAGTAAGATACGTTTAATCACTCACTTGTAGAGTCAGTCACTCACGTACTAAATCATCCATTCAGACACTTATACACCCACTCATTCTTCAATACGCCTTTCCCTATATATATTAAACATATTTAAACTTTACAGAAACACAGTCACTGGATGATGTCATCAGTGATGTCATTTGAGATGTCATCAGTGATGTCATCAGTGATGTCACTGACCATGTCATGAGTGATGTAATATGTGACGTCATCAGCAGTGCATTGCGGGGCGCGAGTTATAGTTAGCTGAACTAACTATAACAGGGGAATTTCACGGGTTTTGTACGAGTGCAATGTCCAACTAACTATAACTGTCCCTAAAACCTATGGTTTTTTCAGTGAATTTCAAAGGTTTTTTAAATGCTAATTTCTAACTATAATGTGTCTGAAACCTATGGTTTTTCAGTGAATTCAAAGGTTTTTAAATGCTAATTTCTAACTATAACGTGCCTGAAACCTATGGTTTTTTCAGTGAATATATATATATATATATATATTCACTGAAAAACCATAGGTTTCAAGCCTGTTATAGTTAGGGTTTAGCATTTAAAAAACCTTTGAAATTCACTGAAAAACCATAGGTTTTAGGGAAAGTTATAGTTAGTTGGACATTGCACTCGTACAAAACCCGTGAAATTCCCCCGTTATAGTTAGTTCAGCTAACTATAACTCGCGCCCGCAATGCACTGCTGATGACGTCACATATTACATCACTCATGACATGGTCAGTGACATCACTGATGACATCACTGATGACATCATCCAGTGATTGTGTGTTTCTGTAAAGTTTAAATATGTTTAATATATATAGGGAAAGGCGTATTGAAGAATGAGTGGGTGTATAAGCGTCTGAATGGATGATTTAGTAGGTGCGTGACTGAGTCTATAAGTGAGTGATTAAAGGTATCTTACTGGATGCATGGGTGAGTGACTAAACTGTGTGAATGTCTGTATCCGTCTGTCTGTTGTTGTGTAAGCAGCTGCATGGGTTTCTGACTAGCTAAATGAGTGTCTATATGGGTTATGGATTGGTTCTCTGAGTATCTGTATGGGTGCCTCAGTGTTTGTGTGGGTGGGGTGTGTGTGACTCTGTGCATAGATGTGTGAGTGGGTGATTCACTGGGTGCATGGTTTCAAGAGTGCGTCTGTGATGGACTGTATGGGTGGGTGAGTGTGTGTATGGGTGTGTTAGTGATTGAATGTATATCTCAGTGGTACATGTGTGAGTAACTACATATGTGAAAGGCAGTATATATGTGTGTTGGAGTATATAAATGGCTATAAGTGAGAGTGTGTGATTGTGAGAGTGGCTATATGGATGAGTGTGTGCTTGCATCAGTGATTGCATAGGAGCGTAAGAATGTGCTAGTATTTTTATGAGTAAGTGAGCTGGTGTGTATAACTGTATAGGTGAGTAAATTGGAGTGTGATTAATTATTTGCATGACTGACTAGGTGTGTGAGTACCTCTATGGATGAGTTGCGTTGTGTGAGTGTTTATATAGGTGTATGAGTGCATATGATAGTCCTGTACTGAGTGACTGTAAGTATGAGTGACTGTACGGGTGAGTGAGTAGATGTGTGTGTGTAGACCTAAGAATCAGTGAGTGGGTATGTACTTATTGGTATTGGAGTGTGTATGGTTTTGAGAATGGCAGTCTGTAATTTAGAGTGGGTGTATCAAAAGTTATATTAGGGTGTGAGAAGATGCATTAAATTCTCACGTGGATGATGTCATCAGTGATGTCATTTGAGATGTCATCAGTGATGTCATCAGTGATGTCACTGACCATGTCATGAGTGATGTAATATGTGACGTCATCAGCAGTGCATTGCGGGGGCGCGAGTTATAGTTAGCTGAACTAACTATAACCGGGGAATTTCACGGGTTTTGTACGAGTGCAATGTCCAACTAACTATAACTTTCCCTAAAACCTATGGTTTTTTCAGTGAATTTCAAAGGTTTTTAAATGCTAAACCCTAACTATAACAGGCCTGAAACCTATGGTTTTTTCAGTGAATTTCAAAGGTTTTTAAAATGCTAATTCCTAACTATAACAAGCCTGAAACCTATGGTTTTTTCAGTGAATTTCAAAGGTTTTTTAAATGCTAATTCCTAACTATAACATGTCTGAAACCTATAGTGTTTTTCAGTGAATTTCAAAGGTTTTGTAAATGACAATTTTTAAATGTATTAATTGATATATATATATATATTTTTTATACTGATTTACTACATTTTTTTAAACTATTTATTTTTAGATATTTTATTTTTAAATTACATTGTAATTACATTATACATTACATTACAAAATATACTTTCTCAGAATGAATTACTTTAGTTTAAATACTTTGCAAATAGGCAATAGACTTTTAAGTACAGTAGTTACAGTTGTTGCAATGGGCAACACAATTTCAAACACAATGCAACATTGAGCTCAATGTGAATTTCTAGCTAAATGCAATTAGTTACTTTATGGATTACTTTTCTAACCACAGGACTGGATCCTAGATTCAGTCCTGGGACATCTCCTGTAAACAGTTGAGTAAAAGCGTTTTGGTTACAGTAGTGATTTTTAAGGAATATTATTGTATTTTAAAAGTTGACACTAAGAAACTTTTTCACATACAATCACCAATGTTATCCTATGGGAGGAAAATCACTTAGCAGGTAAGTAGTGTTATCGTTACTTTTTCTTACTCAGTGGTGGATCTTGGATCCAGCACTGGTGCATCTCCTGTAAACAGTTGAAAGAATGCGTTTAAGTCATACAGGCGATTTTTAAGGAATATTTGTAGTTTGTGAAAATCAACACTTTGAAACATTTCTGCTGAAAACCAGACAATGGATTCCTATGGAAGGAAATATAAGTTACTGGTAAGTACGGTTAAAATTACTTTTCAGGATCAGTACTGGGCTGAAAGATGCAGCACTGAGGTCTCTACTGATAACAAGTGAGTAAATCGGAATTCGTATTTCGGCTGATTTTAGAGGAATATTATAAAGTTCCAAAACTCCACACTTAGAAGAATTTCCAAGTGAAACCAGTCAATGATATCCTATGGAAGGAAATTCAAGTTACTGGTAAGTACGGTTAAAATTACTTTTCAGGATCAGTACTGGGCTGAAAGATGCAGCACTGAGGTCTCTCCTGATAACAGGTGAGTAAATCGGAATTCGTATTTCGGCTGATTTTAGAGGAATATTATAAAGTTCCAAAACTCCACACTTAGAAGAATTTCCAAGTGAAACCAGTCAATGTTAGCCTATGGAAGGAAATTCAAGTTACTGGTAAGTACGGTTAAAATTACTTTTCAGGATCAGTACTGGGCTGAAAGATGCAGCACTGAGGTCTCTCCTGATAACAGGTGAGTAAATAGGAATTCGTAGTTCGGCTGATTTTAGAGGAATATTTGCACAATGGTGAAGGGAGGGGGCGGGGCCTGAGGTGACATCTGTGCAAACGCGCCCCGTGGCGCGTTTTAAGTTGGGGGATTAAGTCCCCTTGAATCATGAGGGTCCCTGGGGTCCAACTAGCCCTCCCTGTACCTCCAGTATGCGCCAGGGAGCTGCGTTGCAGAGAGGTGTTCAGAGGCCACGCCCCTTTTGCACCTCTCTGCAATGCAGCTCTGTGGCGCTTTCTGGACGTACCTGTTGGGCTAGTTGGCCCCCAGGGACCCTCAGGATTGAAGGGGATTTAATTCCCCATCTTAAAACGCGCCACGGGGCCTGTTTGCACACATGTCACCTGAAGCCCCGCCCCCTCCCTTCACCACTGTGCAAACGCGCCCTGTGGCGCGTTTTAAGTTGGGGATTAAGTCCCCTTGAATCCTGAGGGTCCCTGGAGTCCAACTAGCCCACCATGTACTTCTAAAAGCGCACAGAGCTGCGTTGCAGAGAGGTGTAAAAGGGGCGTGGCCTCTGTACACCTCTCTGCAACGCAGCCCCTGGTGCATACTGGAGGTTCCTGGTGGGCTAGTTGGCCCCCAGGGACCCCCAGTATTCAAGGGGAATTACTTCTTCTTAAAACACGCCAGGGGGCGCGTTTGCAGAGTACTGCAGGGAGGGGGCGGGCCTCGGCACGATGCCGGTCGTTTTTTTTTTTATGGGAGGGGGGCTGTGTGGCCCCCCTTCCCTTGGCCACTTTTGGCCCCGGGGACCCCATCCCCTGGGGCCTGAGCAATTTATTTATTTTTTAAATTAAAAAAAACGGGAAGGGGGCCGCGTGGCCTTCCTTCCTGGGCCTGTATTGGCCCCGGGGACCCCATCCCTCGGGGCATGCCCTCGATTTTTTTTTTAAATTTGGAGGGGACTGCGTGGCCCCCTCCTCAGGCCATTTAAGGCCCCGGGGACCCCATCCCCGGGGCCGGCCTTGCTCCTTTTTTTTTTTTTTATTTGGGGAGGGGGCTGTGTGGCCCCCCTCTCTGGCCACTTATGGCCCCGGGGACCCCATCCCCCGGGGCCTGGCCTCTGGTTGGGGACTGTGGGGGGGTCCCCAATCCCCCACAGTCCCAGCCGGCATTGCTTTTCCACATGGGGAGCATCTAACATGCTGCTCACCATGTGGAAAAGCAATTGGTTTGCATTTTGAAAGAGAGAGCAGGTTTCCTGCTCTCTTTCAAAATGCAAACCAATTTTGCTATGACAGGACGGGAGCCGCGAGGCTCCCGTCCTGTCATAGCAAACTACAGTGTCCCGGGGTAGGCACCCCGGGACACTGCAGGAGCCAGCCCTGGGGGTGGCAGTCCCCAGGGCCATCAAGGGCTCCAGGAGGGAGGCCGCGCGGCCCCCTCCCAACCATTAGTAAAGCCCAGGGGAGGTGGTGGTCCCCGGGTTTTGGGTCCGTAACGGACCCCCATATTCAAATCTTTAGTGCCCCGGGAGGTGGCGGACTCGGGCGTGTGGGGGCTGGAGCCCCCACACAGGTTAAAACATTTTTTAAAAGAAGCCCGGGGGTGGCGGTCTCGGAGCTGCGGGAGGGCAAAGAGCCCTCCCGCACCATTATTTTCTAAAGCCCCGGGGGTGGCGGTCCCCGGGGCTTGGGGGCCTTAGAGGCTCCCCACATTAAATCTAAACCCCCCCACCATGCCACCAGGACTTGGCCCACCCGGGGCAAATAAACATCGAGCGCGGAGACCGCGCTTCGATTTTGCCCGGCAGGATCCGCGCACCCTGAGCGCATCCTGCCGATTTAAAAAAAAAAAAATGCTTTTTCTGCCCAGGGGGTCCTTGTGGGACCCCCTGAGCAGGCCTAGGGGCTCAGGGTGTTTCTACCCTGCCCCCTTTGTGCGTTTTGCGCACTTGTTTCTTTTTTTTTTCCCTCGGCGGGATCCGCGCACCCTAAGCGCATCCTGCCGATTTAAAACAAAAAATGTTTTTTTCTGCCCAGGGGGTCCTTGTGGGATCCCCTGAGCAGACCTAGGGGGTCAGGGTGTTTCTACCCTGCCCCCTTTTTGCGCTTTGCGCACTTGTTTCTGTCCCTCGGTTCTACCAAGGGACAAAATGGCTGCCAACACTTCCTGATTTGGAGTGTTGACAGCCACTTGACAGCCAATTAGCATACAGCTCGTGATCGGGAGGGTACGCGGACCCTACTCGTCCATAGATATATATGTGACTTTACTTTTGATTTTCTCAGGAACTACTGAATGGATTTACACCATTTAAGCAAAAGGCACGACACTGAACCAAGGGCTACCTCTTTGCCAAATTTGGTGTAATTCCGTTCAGCAGTTCGGGCTGTAGCTGCGACTAAAGGTTCCTATGGAAAAATAAATGGGAAAACGCGCTTTGGGACCCCCTTTTCTCGGCCCCGCTTGACGTATCACCCGAGACTTTCAGGATAGGAGCGACCTGAGCGCCCCAACAAGTTGGAACTTCACGAAGATTCGTCAACCGGCGCCAACGTTATTTCAAATAGAATGTCGCGGATTTCCTATGGATAATAGGTCCTAACTATAACTATCTACTGGCGACCGCCAGTAGATAATATATATATATATATATATATTATCTACTGGCGGTCGCCAGTAGATAGTTATAGTTAGGACCTAGTTTCCATAGGAAAAGCGTTTTTTCTTTTCCCAATAACTTTGGCGCCGGATGACAATCTTCGTGAAATTTTCAAAACTAGTGGGGCGCTCCGGTCAGCTCCTATCCTGAAAGTTTTGGGGTGATTCGTCAAGCAGGGGCCGAGAAAAAAGGGGGTCCCAAAACGCATTTTCCCCATGTTATTTCCCCTAGGACATTTTAGACACGGCTACAGCCCGAACTGCTGAACGGAATTACACCAAATTTGGCAAAAAGTTAGCCCTTGGTTCAGAAAGCGCCCTTTTTTTTAAATGGTGTAAATCCGTTCAGTAGTTTTTGAGATATTAAAGGAAAAAAACCTTTATATATCTGCGCGGGACCTAACTACACAAGCACGAGCTTGGCTCTAATTGGCTGCCAACACTTCAATCCAGGAAGTGTTGGCAGCCATCTTGGTGCAATGCTTTTTAGGTCTCGCCTAGCGACGCAGCGCATGCGCTGCTCACTACACAAACACCACTGCACTGCCCTAAACGCTAAAACACTACCCCAGCACGACCCCCTACACTGCCCGAACAAAACTGCACTGCCCTAAACCCTAAAACACCAGCCCCAGCACGACACCCTACACTGCCCAAACACCACGGCTCTGCCCAAAACCCTGAAACACCAGCCTCAGCAAGACCCCCTACACTGCCTGATCACCACTGCTCTGCCCAAAACCCTGAAACACCAGCCCCAGTACGACCCCCTACACTGCCGGAACACCACTGCACTGCTCTAAACTCTGAAACACCACCCCCAGCACGACCCCCTACACTGCCCAAACACCACTGCACTGCCCTGAACCCTGAAACACCACCCCCAGCGCGACCCCCTACACTGCCCGAACACCACTGCACTGCCCTAAACTCTGAAACACCACCCCCTGTACGACCCCCTACACTGCCTGAACACCACTGCACTGCCCTAAACTCTGAAACACCAGCCCAGCACGGCCCCCTACACTGCCCGAACACCACTGCACTGCCCTAAACCCTGAAACACCACACCCAGCACGACCCCCTACACTGCCCGAACACCACTGCACTGCCCTAAACCCTGAAACACTATCCCCAGCAAGACCCCCTACACTGCCCGAACACCACTGCACTGCCCAAAACCCTGAAACACCAGCCCCAGCATGACCCCTACACTGCCCGAACACCACTGCACTGCCCTAAACCCTGAAACACCACCCCCAGCACGACCCCCTACACTGCCTGAACACCACTGCACTGCCCTAAACCCTGAAACACTACCCCCAGCATGACCCCTACACTGCCCGAACAACACTGCACTGCCCTAAACCCTGAAACACTAGCCCCAGCATGACCCCTACACTGCCTGAACACCACTGCACTGCCCTAAACCCTAAAACACCACCCCCAGCACAACCCCCTACACTGCCCGAACACCACTGCTCTGCCCAAAACCCTGAAACACCAGCCCCAGCATGACCCCCTACACTGCCCGAACACCACTGCACTGCCCTAAACCATGAAACACCAGCCCCTGTACGACCCCCTACACTGCCCAAACATTACTGCACTGCCCTAAACCCTGAAACACCAGCCCCTGCATGACCCCCTACACTGCCCGAACAGCACTGCACTGCCCAAAACACTGAAACACCACCCCCTGCATGACCCCCTACACTGTCCGAGCACCACTGCACTGCCCTAAACCCTGAAACACCACCCCCAGCATGACCCCCTACACTGCCCAAACACCACTGCACTGCCCTAAACCCTGTAACACCACCCCCAGCACGACCCCCTACACTGCCCAAACACCACTGCACTGCCCTAAACCCTGAAACACCACCCCCTGCACGACCCCCTACACTGCCCGAACACCACTGCACTGCCCTAAACTCTGAAACACCACCCCCAGCACCACCCCTACACTGCCCGAATACCACTGCACTGCCCTAAACCCTGAAACACTACCCCCAGCAAGACCCCCTACACTGCCCGAACACCACTGCACTGCCCTAAACCCTGAAACATCACCCCCAGCACGACCCCCTACACTGCCCAAACACCACTGCCCTAAACCCTGAAACACCAGCCCCAGCACGACCCCCTACACTGCCCGAACACCACTGCACTGCCCTAAATCCTGAAACACCAGCCCCAGCACGACCCCCTACACTGCCCGAACACCACTGCACTGCCCTAAACCCTGAAACATCAGCCCCAGCACAACCTCCTACACTGCCCGAACACAACTGCACTGCCCTAAACCCTGAAACACCAGCCCCAGCAAGACCCCCTACACTGCCCGAACACCACTGCACAGCCTTAAACCCTGAAACACCAGCCCCAGCAAGACCCCCTACACTGCCCGAACACCACTGCCCTAATCCCTGAAACACCACCCCAGCAAGACCCGCTACACTGCCCTGCCATAAACCCTGAAACACCACCCCTGCACGACCCCCTACACTGCCCGAACACCACTGCTCTGCCCTAAACCCTAAAACACCACCCCCAGCATGTCCCCTACACTGCCCGAACACCACTGCACTGCCCTAAACCCTGAAACACCAGCCCCAGCACGACCCCCTACACTGCCCGAACACCACTGCACTGCACTGCCCTAAACCCTATACACCACCCCCAGCACGACCCCCTACTCTGCCCAAACACCACTGCTCTGCCCTAAACCCTAAAACACCACCCCCAGCATGTCCCCCTACACTGCCCGAACACCACTGCACTGCCCAAAACCCTGAAACACTACCCCCAGCACGACCCCCTACACTGCCCGAACACCACTGCACTGCCCAAAACCCTGAAACACCAGCCCCAGCACGACCCTCTACACTGCCCGAACACCACTGCACTGCCCTAAACCCTGAATCTCCAGCCCCAGCACGACCTCCTACACTGCCCGAACACCACTGCACTGCCCTAAACCCTGAAACACCACCCCCAGCACGACCCCCTACACTGCCCGAACACCACTGCACTGCCCTAAACCCTGAAACACTACCCCCAGCACCACCCCCTACGCTGCCCGAACACCACTGCACTGCCCTAAACCCAGAAACACTAGCCCCAGCACAACCCCCTACACTGCCCGAACACCACTGCACTGCCCTAAACCCTGAAACACCACCCCCAGCACAACCCCCTACACTGCCCGAACACCACTGCTCTGCCCAAAACCCTGAAACACCAGCCCCAGCACGACCCCCTACACTGCCCGAACACCACTGCACTGCCCTAAACCCTGAAACACCAGCCCCTGCACGACCCCCTACACTGCCCGAACATTACTGCATTGCCTAAACCCTGAAACACCAGCCCCTGCATGACCCCCTACACTGCCCGAACATTACTGCACTGCCCTAAACCCTGAAACACCAGCCCCTGCACGATCCCCTACACTGCCCGAACACCACTGCACTGCCCTAAACCACCACCCCTGCACGACCCCCTACACTGCCCGAGCACCACTGCACTGCCCTAAACTCTGAAACACCACCCCCAGCACGACCCCCTACACTGCCTAAACACCACTGCACTGACCTAAACCCTGAAACAACACCCCCAGCATGACCCCCTACACTGCCCGAACACCACTGCACTGCCCTAAACCCTGAAACACCACCCCCTGCATGACCCCCTACACTGCCCGAACACCACTGCAGTGCCCTAAACTCTGAAACACCACCCCCAGCATGACCCCCTACACTGCCCGAACACCACTGTACTGCCCTAAACCCTGAAACACTACCCCCAGCACGACCCCCTACACTGCCCAAACACTACTGCACTGCCCTAAACCCTGAAACACTACCCCCAGCAAGACCCCCTACACTGCCCGAACATCACTGCCCTAAACCCTGAAACATGACCCCCAGCACGACCCCCTACACTGCCCGAACACCACTGTCCTAAACCCTGAAACACCAGCCCCAGCATGACCCCCTACACTGCCCGAACACCACTGCACTGCCCTAAACCCTGAAACAGCAGCCCCAGCACATCCCCCTACACTGCCCGAACACCACTGCACTCCCTAAACCCTGAAACACCAGCCCCAGCAAGACCCGCTACACTGCCCGAACACCACTGCCCTAAACCCTGAAAAACCACCCCAGCAAGACCCGCTACACTTCCCGAACACCACTGCATTGCAATAAACCCTGAAACACCACCCCCTGCACTACCCCCTACACTG
This sequence comes from Calotriton arnoldi, assembly GCA_963921515.1. Classification (NCBI taxonomy): domain Eukaryota; kingdom Metazoa; phylum Chordata; class Amphibia; order Caudata; family Salamandridae; genus Calotriton; species Calotriton arnoldi. The sequence goes on from CAWUFW010001962.1 coordinate 1,669,691, forward strand.
CCCAAACACCACTGCCCTGCCCTAAACCCTGAAACACCACCCCCAGCATGACCCCCTACACTGCCCGAACACCACTGCACTGCCCTAAACCCTGAAACACCAGCCCCAGCACGACCCCCTACACTGCCCGAACACCACTGCACTGCCCTAAACCCTAAACACCACCCCCAGCATGACCCCCTACTCTGCCCGAACACCACTGCACTGCCCTAAACCCTGAAACACCAGCCCCAGCACGACCCCCTACACTGCCCGAACACCACTGCACTGCCCTAAACCCTGAAACACCAGCCCCAGCACGACCCCCTACACTGCCCGAACACCTCTGCACTGCCCTAAACCCTGAAACACCAGCCCCAGCACACCACCCCCAGCACGACCCCCTACTCTGCCCGAACACCACTGCTCTGCCCTAAACCCTAAAACACTACCCCCAGCATGAACCCCTACACTGCCCGAACACCACTGCACTGCCCAAAACCCTGAAACACTACCCCCAGCACGACCCCCTACACTGCCCGAACACCACTGCACTGCCCAAAATCCTGAAACACCAGCCCCAGCACGACCCCCTACACTGCCCGAACACCACTGCACTGCCCTAAACCCTGAAACATCAGCCCCAGCACAACCTCCTACACTGCCCGAACACAACTGCACTGCCCTAAACCCTGAAACACCAGCCCCAGCAAGACCCCCTACACTGCCCGAACACCACTGCACAGCCTTAAACCCTGAAACACCAGCCCCAGCAAGACCCCCTACACTGCCCGAACACCACTGCCCTAATCCCTGAAACACCACCCCAGCAAGACCCGCTACACTGCCCTGCCATAAACCCTGAAACACCACCCCCTGCACGACCCCCTACACTGCCCGAACACCACTGCTCTGCCCTAAACCCTAAAACACCACCCCCAGCATGTCCCCTACACTGCCCGAACACCACTGCACTGCCCTAAACCCTGAAACACCAGCCCCAGCACGACCCCCTACACTGCCCGAACACCACTGCACTGCACTGCCCTAAACCCTATACACCACCCCCAGCACGACCCCTACTCTGCCCAAACACCACTGCTCTGCCCTAAACCCTAAAACACCACCCCCAGCATGTCCCCCTACACTGCCCGAACACCACTGCACTGCCCAAAACCCTGAAACACTACCCCCAGCACGACCCCCTACACTGCCCGAACACCACTGCACTGCCCAAAACCCTGAAACACCAGCCCCAGCACGACCCTCTACACTGCCCGAACACCACTGCACTGCCCTAAACCCTGAATCTCCAGCCCCAGCACGACCTCCTACACTGCCCGAACACCACTGCACTGCCCTAAACCCTGAAACACCACCCCCAGCACGACCCCCTACACTGCCCGAACACCACTGCACTGCCCTAAACCCTGAAACACTACCCCCAGCACCACCCCCTACGCTGCCCGAACACCACTGCACTGCCCTAAACCCAGAAACACTAGCCCCAGCACAACCCCCTACACTGCCCGAACACCACTGCACTGCCCTAAACCCTGAAACACCACCCCCAGCACAACCCCCTACACTGCCCGAACACCACTGCTCTGCCCAAAACCCTGAAACACCAGCCCCAGCACGACCCCCTACACTGCCCGAACACCACTGCACTGCCCTAAACCCTGAAACACCAGCCCCTGCACGACCCCCTACACTGCCCGAACATTACTGCATTGCCTAAACCCTGAAACACCAGCCCCTGCATGACCCACTACACTGCCCGAACATTACTGCACTGCCCTAAACCCTGAAACACCAGCCCCTGCACGATCCCCTACACTGCCCGAACACCACTGCACTGCCCTAAACCACCACCCCCTGCACGACCCCCTACACTGCCCGAGCACCACTGCACTGCCCTAAACTCTGAAACACCACCCCCAGCACGACCCCCTACACTGCCTAAACACCACTGCACTGACCTAAACCCTGAAACAACACCCCCAGCATGACCCCCTACACTGCCCGAACACCACTGCACTGCCCTAAACCCTGAAACACCACCCCCTGCATGACCCCCTACACTGCCCGAACACCACTGCAGTGCCCTAAACTCTGAAACACCACCCCCAGCATGACCCCCTACACTGCCCGAACACCACTGTACTGCCCTAAACCCTGAAACACTACCCCCAGCACGACCCCCTACACTGCCCAAACACTACTGCACTGCCCTAAACCCTGAAACACTACCCCCAGCAAGACCCCCTACACTGCCCGAACATCACTGCCCTAAACCCTGAAACATCACCCCCAGCACGACCCCCTACACTGCCCGAACACCACTGTCCTAAACCCTGAAACACCAGCCCCAGCATGACCCCCTACACTGCCCGAACACCAATGCACTGCCCTAAACCCTGAAACAGCAGCCCCAGCACATCCCCCTACACTGCCCGAACACCACTGCACTCCCTAAACCCTGAAACACCAGCCCCAGCAAGACCCGCTACACTGCCCGAACACCACTGCCCTAAACCCTGAAAAACCACCCCAGCAAGACCCGCTACACTTCCCGAACACCACTGCATTGCAATAAACCCTGAAACACCACCCCTGCACTACCCCCTACACTGCCCAAACACCACTGCCCTGCCCTAAACCCTGAAACACCACCCCCAGCATGACCCCCTACACTGCCCGAACACCACTGCACTGCCCTAAACCCTGAAACACCAGCCCCAGCACGACCCCTACACTGCCCGAACACCACTGCACTGCCCTAAACCCTAAACACCACCCCCAGCATGACCCCCTACTCTGCCCGAACACCACTGCACTGCCCTAAACCCTGAAACACCAGCCCCAACACTACCCCCTACACTGCCCGAACATCACTGCACTGCCCTAAACCCTGAAACACCAGTCCCAGCACGACCCCTACACTGCCCGAACACCTCTGCACTGCCCTAAACCCTGAAACACCAGCCCCAGCACACCACCCCCAGCACGACCCCCTACTCTGCCCGAACACCACTGCTCTGCCCTAAACCCTAAAACACTACCCCCAGCATGAACCCCTACACTGCCCAAACACCACTGCACTGCCCAAAACCCTGAAACACTACCCCCAGCACGACCCCCTACACTGCCCGAACACCACTGCACTGCCCAAAATCCTGAAACACCAGCCCCAGCACGAACCCCTACACTGTCCGAACACCACTGCACTGCCCTAAACCCTGAAACACCAGCCCCAGCACGACCCCATACACTGCCCGAACACCACTGCACTGCCCTAAACCCTGAAACACAAGCCCCAGCACGACCCCCTACACTGCCCGAACACCACTGCACTGCCCAAAACCCTGAAACACCAGCCCCAGCACGACCCCCTACACTGCCCGAACACCATGCACTGCCCTAAACCCTGAAACACCAGTCCCAGCATGACCCCTACACTGCCCAAACACCACTGCACTGCCCTAAACCCTGAAACATCCGCCCCAGCACGACCCCCTACACTGCCCGAACACCACTGCACTGCCCTAAACCCTGAAACACCAGCCCCAGCATGACCCCCTACACTGCCCAAACATCACTGCACTGCCCAAAACCCTGAAACACCACCCCCTGCACGACCCCCTACACTGCCCGAACACCACTGCACTGCCCTAAACCCTGAAACACCACCCCCAGCATGACCCCCTACACTGCCCATACACCACTGCCCTAAACCCTGAAACACCACCCCCTGGACGACCCACTACACTGCCCGAACACCACAGCACTGCCCTAAACCCTGAAACACAACCCCCAGCACGACCCCTATACTGCCCAAACACCACTGCACTGCCCTAAACCCTAAAACACCACCCCCAGCATGACCCCCTACACTGCCCGAACACCACTGCACTGCCCTAAACCCTAAACCACTACCCCCAGCACGACCCCCTACACTACCCGAACACCACTGCACTACCCTAAACCCTAAAACACTCCCCCAGCACGGCCCCCTACACTACCCGAACACCACTGCACTGCCCTAAACCCTAAAACACTCCCCCAGCATGACCCCCTACACTACCCGAACACCACTGCACTGCCCTAAACTCTAAAACACTCCCCCAGCACTACCCCCTACACTACCCGAACACCACTGCACTACCCTAAACCCTAAAACACTACCCCCGCACAACGCCCTACACTACCCAAACACCAATGCACTACCCTAAACCCTAAAACAATACCCCCCACACGACCCCCTACATTACCCAATGACCACTGCACTACCCTAAACCCTAAAACACTACCCCCAGCACGACCCCCTACACTACCCAAAGACCACTGCACTACCCTAAACCCTAAAACACTACCCCCCGCATGACCCCTACACTACCCAAAGATCACTGCACTACCCTAAACCCTAAAACACGACCCCCTACACTACACAAATACTGCTGCACTACCCTAAACCCTAAAACACTACCCCCAGCACGACCCCATACACTACACAAACATCACTGCACTACACTACCCCCTACACTACACAAACACCACTGCACTATCCTAAACCCTAAAACACTACCCCCAGCACGACCCCCTACGCTACCCAAACACCACTGCACTACCCTAAACCCTAAAACACTACCCCCAGCAGTACCCCCTACACTACCCAAACACCACTGCACTACCCTAAACCCTAAATCACTACCCCAGCAGTACCCCCTACACTACCCAAACACCATTGCACTACCCTAAACCACTACCCCCAGCACAAGCCCCTACACTACCCAAATACCACTGCACTACCCTAAACCCTAAAACACTACCCCCAGCACGACCCCCTACACTACCCAAACACCACTGCACTACCCTAAACCCTAAAACACTCCCCCAGCACGACTCCCTACACTACCCAAACACCACTGCACTACCCTAAACCCTAAATCTACCCCAGCACGACCCCCTACACTACCCAAACACCACTGCACTACCCTAAACCCTAAATCTACCCCCAGCACGACCACCTACACTACCCAAACACCACTGCACTACCCTAAACGCTAAATCTACCCTCAGCATGACCCCTACACTACCCAAACACCACTGCACTACCCTAAACCCTAAAACACTACCCCCAGCACGACCCCTACACTACACCAACACCACTGCACTACCCTAAACCCTAAAACACTCCCCCAGCACGACCCCCTACACTACCCGAACACCACTGCACTGCCCTAAACCCTAAAACACTCCCCCAGCATGACCCCCTACACTACCCGAACACCACTGCACTGCCCTAAACTCTAAAACACTCCCCAGCACGACCCCCTACACTACCCGAACACCACTGCACTGCCCTAAACCCAAAAACACTCCCCCCAGCACGACCCCCTACACTACCCAAACACCACTGCACTGCCCTAAACCCTAAAACACACCCCCCAGCACGACCCCCTACACTACCCAAACACCAATGGACTACCCTAAACCCTAAAACACTACCCCCGCACGACGCCCTACACTACCCAAACACCAATGCACTACCCTAAACCCTAAAACAATACCCCCGCACGACCCCCTACATTACCCAATGACCACTGCACTACCCTAAACCCTAAAACACTACCCCCAGCATGACCCCCTACACTACCCAAAGACCACTGCACTACCCTAAACCCTAAAACACTACCCCCGCATGACCCCTACACTACCCAAAGATCACTGCACTACCCTAAACCCTAAAACACGACCCCCTACACTACACAAATACTGCTGCACTACCCTAAACCCTAAAACACTACCCCCAGCACGACCCCATACACTACACAAACACCACTGCACTACACTACCCCCTACACTACACAAACACCACTGCACTACCCTAAACCCTAAAACACTACCCCCAGCACGACCCCCTACGCTACCCAAACACCACTGCACTACCCTAAACCCTAAAACACTACCCCCAGCAGTACCCCCTACACTACCCAAACACCACTGCACTACCCTAAACCCTAAATCACTACCCCCAGCAGTACCCCCTACACTACCCAAACACCATTGCACTACCCTAAACCACTACCCCCAGCACGAGCCCCTACACTACCCAAACACCACTGCACTACCCTAAACCCTAAAACACTACCCCCAGCACGACCCCCTACACTACCCAAACACCACTGCACTACCCTAAACCCTAAAACACTCCCCCAGCACGACTCCCTACACTACCCAAACACCACTGCACTACCCTAAACCCTAAATGTACCCCCAGCACGACCCCCTACACTACCCAAACACCACTGCACTACCCTAAACCCTAAATCTACCCCCAGCACGACCACCTACACTACCCAAACACCACTGCACTACCCTAAACGCTAAATCTACCCTCAGCATGACCCCCTACACTACCCAAACACCACTGCACTACCCTAAACCCTAAAACACTACCCCCAGCACGACCCCCTACACTACACCAACACCACTGCACTACCCTAAACCCTAAAACACTACCCCAGCACAACCCCCTACACTACACAAACACCACTGCACTACCCTAAACCCTAAAACACTACCCCGAGCACGACCCCCTACACTACACAAACACCCCTGCACTGCCCTAAACCCTAAAACACTACCCCCAGCACGACCCCCTACACTACACAAACACCACTGCACTACCCTAAACCCTAAATCTACCCCAAGCATGACCCCCTACACTACACAAACATCACTGCACTACCCTAAACCCTAAAACACTACCACCAGTACGACCCCCTACACTACACAAACACCACTGCACTACCCTAAACCCTAAAACACTACCCCCAGCACGACCCCCTACACTACACAAACACCACTGCACTACCCTAAACCCTAAAACACTATCCTCAGCACGACCCCCTACACTACCCAAACACCACTGCACTACCCTAAACCCTAGAAAAGTAACCACCACCCCATGCCCAATCCCCCTTACCTCTCACTCCTCGTGGTTCCTCTCTTCTCGTGGTTCCTGCTTCATGTCGTCTCTGAGGGGCGGTGCACGTCGTTGTGAGGAAACGGAACAGCCTCTGTTTCCTTACAACGACATGGATCGTCTACAATTTTTTAGAACTCATGGTCATTTACCATACATACCTTTACAACAAAATTTGTTGTAAAGGCATGCGTGGTAAATGACCATGCCTTCTAAAAAAATGCGTAGTAATGACTTCGCGATGTACAATGCATGCGTGGTAATGCATGCGTTGTAATGGTATCGCGAAGTAAAAAAGTCGTTGTAACGGCTGTTTACCAATCAAAGCTGGCCCCTGTTCTTCAGTGAGTCGTTTATTTGATAAATTAGGAGGAAGGAATGTGTTTTTTTTACCGAAAAGTGCATTCCCGGCTGTTGTATTGTTAAAGTGTCCGCGTGGCCTGGTTTCACTTCCGGTGAGAGAGTGGAAGAGTCTGTTTGGATCTAAAGGGGTTCTGCTGTTGGACGGGGCCGGCGCGACATGTCACGTCATCAGAAAACACAGCTAATGGAAAGCGTTGCCCCCGAAGTGTGGAGCAGTGCCATGAGAGGTCAACGAGTGTGCGTCCCACCACAGTATGACCGTACCGCGTGACCCATGTGCCGCCTCCAGTGTACGGAAGGCAGAAGCGGCATCCATCGCAGGTCCTCTTGAAGACCGTTGTAGCACTAATTCTACATTTTGGAACTAGGGCATTTTAACCTTGTTGTTCCTGCCAGATACAAAGAGAAGATCCTGTGTTATTGAGTGCCCTGGTTACCTTTTCTGTGGGTAGTGGTGCTTGTCACTTCGCTGCCCCGCCGGTGCACACGACTGGGCTCCCCACCTCGTGTGCCATCTGCAGGGCCTCTACCCTCGGATCACTGGTTTCGGTTTCTGGAGTGGCAACATAAACAGTTGCTCCCAAAGGACTAGCCTGAACACTTAGGTGAATATCCCCTGCGCCAGCATTCCGCGGAAATTCTTTCCTAGCTCTCCCACGTAGACGACGATGTCATAATAGCACGGCTCCGCTCGCGACACCGTATGACGTCATAGGAGCCATAAGAGGACCTCGTCGGCGTGCTGACGTCAGTTCCACCCATTTTTTCCGTGCCACCGAGGTAAACAGGTGGACCGACACATTTTCACATGTATACATAGTATACTAAATATATATATATATATATACAAATGCATAACCAATAAAGGCATAAAGAAATAGCAACAGATCAAGCATTTCTCACTATTAAAACATAAGCATGATTAAGACATATTAAAAACATTCATGCCAAACAGTAAAAGCATCTTTTTGGTAGAAACAGATGGACAACGGGGAGGCAGGTGGGACAGTGAGGAATCCACAGACAGATACTGTATCCACCAGAAAAAGCGTTACCGAAGGTAAGTAACTTGCTCTTCTGATGGATACTTCTGCCTGTTGATTCCTCACCTTTTGAATAGAATCCTCAAGCCGTACCTCACCCGGAGGAGGGTGTCCACCTGACTAGACCAAAAAATCTTGCAAAACAGATCGAGCAAAATGGCCATCCCTCCTAACCTCCGAATCCAATAATAATCGAATAATTTTTAGTCGAAATTATATTGAAAATAATACTTTAAAAATACTTTTATTAATAAATTTAGACAAACACTTAAAGGAAAACTTTTATTTATAATTAATTTAAAGATATTTCATACTTTACAAATTACGCCGAAGTCGCAACCCCAGCGCGACTTTTCAAAATGGCTACCGGAATGCGCGCAGCCATCGTGTAGGGTGCGCGAAGGGTGCACGACTTCTGTATAATATTAAAAAAAAAAAAAGAATGAATATAGTTTTCCTAACTAAAAATTATTCACAATTTTTTTAAATATATATATATATATATATATATATATATATATAAAATTAAAAAAACATAGGATTGAGGTACATTAGACTTACACATTTTCATTTAAAAAACCTCTGAAATTCACTGGAAAAACCATAGGTTTCAGGCACGTTATAGTTAGAAATTAGCATTTAAAAAACCATAGAAATTCACTGAAAAAACCATAGGTTTCAGGAACGTTATAGTTAGTTGGACATTTCACTTGTACAAAACCATAGAAATTCCGGCTTTATAGTTAGTTCAGCTAACTATAACTCGCGCCCCCGCAATGCACTGCTGATGACGTCACGTATTATATCATTCATGACATGGTCAGTGACATCACTGATGACATCACTGATGCCATCTCAAATGACATCAATAATGACATCACTGATGACATCATCCAGTGACTGTGTGTTTCTGTAAAGTTTAATTTTATTTTATATATATGCCAAGCTGTATTGAGGAATGAGTGGGTGTATAAGTGTCTGTATGGAGGATTTAGTAGGTACGTGACTGACTGTATAAGTGAGTGATTAAATGTGTCTTACTGAATGCATGGGTTAGTGACTAAACTGTGTGAAAGTCTGTATCAGTCTGTCTGTTATTGTGTAAGCTGCTGCATGGTTTGGTGAGTAGCTGCATGAGTGTCTATATGCGTTATTGATTGCTTGCCTGAGTATTTGTATGGCTGCCTGAGTGTGTGTGTGGGTGGGTGGGAGGTGTGTGACTCTGTGCATAGATGTGTGAGGGGTTGATTCGGTGGGTGTATGGGTTCAAGAGTGCATGTGGAAACAGCTGTATGGGTGGGTGAGTGTGTGTATGGGTGTGTTGGTGAGTGAATGGATGTCTCAGTGATACATGTGCAAGTAACTACATATGTAAAAGGCAGTATATGTGAGTGATGGTGTTTATAAATAACTATATGTGAGAGTCAGTAATTGTGAGAGTGGCTGCATGGATCAGTGTGTATTTGTATCAGTAATTCTATAAGAGAGTAATTATGTGTTAATATCTGTATGAATAAGTGAGGTTGTGTCTGTATAACTGTATAGGTGAGCAAATGGAAGTATGATTGATTCTTTGCATGACTGACTAAGTGTGTGAGTAACTCTGGATATGTGGCAGTGTGTGAGTGTCTGTATAGGTGTATGAGTGCATATGATAGTGTTGTATTGATGAGTGACTGCATGTATGAGTGACTGTATGGGTGAATGAGTGGATGTGTGTGTAGACCTAGGAATCAGTCAGTGCGTATTTAGTAACTGGTATTGATGTGTCTATTTTTTCGAAAATGGTAGTCTGTATTTTAGAGTGGGTGTATCAAAGGTTATATTCAGGTGTGAGGAGGTGCATCAGATTGTCATGTGGATGATGTCATCAGTGATGTCATCAGTGATGTCACTGACCATGTCATGAATGATGTAATATGTGACGTCATCAGCAGTGCATTGCGGGGCGCGAGTTATAGTTAGCTGAACTAACTATAACGCCGGAATTTCTATGGTTTTGTACAAGTGAAATGTCCAACTAACTATAACGTTCCTGAAACCTATGGTTTTTGAGTTAATTTCTATGGTTTTTTAAATGCTAATTTCTAACTATAACGTGCCTGAAACCTATGGTTTTTTCAGTGAATATATATATATATATATATATATATATATATATATATCCACCAAATCCTCTTTCCAAAAGGAAAACGGTCCGCACTCTTGCAGGTTTTACGATTTTTTATTTTTCTATCTCCTTCGTTTAGTGTTCATATATGCAAACAAAATTACAGGTGAAACAAAAGATCTACGTGTTTCGGTATTACAAATACCTTGCTCACGATCGTGAGCAAGGTATTTGTAATACCGAAACGCGTAGATCTTTTGTTTCACCTGTAATTTTGTTTGCATATATGAACACTAAACGAAGGAGATAGAAAAATAAAAAATCGTAAAACCTGCAAGAGTGCGGACCGTTTTCCTTTTGGAAAGAGGATTTGGTGGATGTATTAAGCGGCGTGGTTCAGCCGCGGGAGCTCGCACCCATACTGAGCGTTACTGGGTCCGGCGAAAGGATGAACCAAATTGGGACAATATATATATATATATATATAGATATATATATATATATATATATATATATATATATATATATATATATATATATGTGTTTTTCAGGGTTTTTTCATTTCCCAGTAAGTGTCAACACTATTTCAGTCACCTCCTTCCAGTATTGATTGATGGATAGGAGATCTCATGTTAAACAAGTCAGCCACTTCAGCTCTACATCTAGAGCATCTATATGTTACTGCTGAGTCCATTTCTATCCATACTTGTCAAGAGGTAGAATGCTCCATTATTGTGAACCTGGATAGGTGTAAGATTCTGTAGCGTGCAGAATCTGTTTGGGGGTAGGCCACAGTAGACGCCTTACGACGGATATCCTGTGTAGAAATCAGCTGCCCTAGGATACAGAACCAAGATAGGTGTACTAATAAGAAGTTCATTATTTTACAGACTTATCAGATTAATAGAAAGCTCATTATTTTAAAAGTTTATCTTCCGCTTTAACCAGAATTACTTGAATTCTTCCCAGAAAGAAATGTTAAAACTTTGAAAATATGACCTAGATTGTATTATGTACAAGAAGTCTAGCAGGCCACACTGCTGTAATGTTTTCCTTTTTTATACTAATTGTCTAATGCTACTATCATCCCATTGACAAGGTAGACCACCACATGATTCTTTTCTGCATTCCTACAAACTTAGGGGGAGATTTAATAATGTTTAGCAGAACACAGTGCCTTAACCAAGGTTAATGAGCTGCATTGCAGATTGATTATAGAGTAGATCATTGCCATGACTACTAAAGTATGGTGCTGCTGCTGTCTTCCTCAGTGCTGGTGCCCTTTCAGGCTGCCTGTCACCATGTAAAAACCTTTGTACCACAGTGCAAGTGTATGCGCAAGATGTCTGGCATGAGTTTGTATTAGAAATGCACCCTTCTTGAACAAAATACTACGCCTAAATATACTTTAGAACTTTTCACACATTATATGTGTGCTGTACAGTGCAACACACATGCAATGTGTGAAAAGGTAGGAGAAAAAAACAGATTTTCCTTGTTAGCCTCTGCATCAAAGAGGATTTATTTTCGGGCACAAAGCTCCATCTACCATTGATAGCAGATAGGACTTTGCATCAAAACCCTAGGTGGTAGCATAGAAATTCCCATGTACCGCCCTTGAACATCCCATTGGCATAAAGTAACGTAAAATTGTGCAAAGTGCTATTTGCGTCTCTTGTAGGGTTACTTTCCAGCACAAAAACACTTTTGCACTTGAATGCAAATACTCTATCATTACTTCACACTAGTTTCCTCTACATTTTGTGACTTTGCACTGGCATAAATTGTTGATCAATATGCCCCCAGTGCACCTCTTTTCTCCTGCATATCCCGGGGCTAGAAAAAATCAAGCCTATTTCTTTCATTTTAGCTCTACCCCCTCCACATGTGCACCACGCCCTGTGGAAGCAGTCCCAAGAATTGGATTACCTCTTCACTAGACTTAATCTCCCCACTGACCAAAAATAAGATTTCCTGCATGGAATCTAAGATCTCACAATGGGTTACAGCACAGCTACATGACCTTAATCCTTCTACCTAGAGAAAGGCAAAATAGAAACTAGAAATGGTCAAAATTTGAACAGGTCTGGCATCTGGAGTTTAACTCCTTGAAGTAATGTGTATTTAAAAAGGTCTAGCTGCCTACAAAAAGGAAATTACATCCACCTGCAACAATTTTTATTTCAATAGAATTCTTGTAGACTGACAACAAAAAATACATTTTCAAAATTGGTGAGGAATTCAAGGAACATCCCTCACCTGTTCGCACTCTGTCTCAGTCTCTGGGATTTTGTCAGAAACTGTCTTAATTCTTCACTAATAACATTTGACTAATTCAAAATAACATATCAGCAATCAGCTTGTCCGTCATCTCAGGCCAACCAAACAGACTTTATTGCTGGGGGAGAGGATGTAGCCTTACAGCTAGAGCGGTCGACCTCGAATCTGGGGAACCGGGTTCGAGTCTCAGCAACGACCCTCAACATTCTGTGATTCTGGGCAAATCACTTAATCTCTCTGTGCCTAACAAAAATGAATGTGTCCTTCTGTAACGAAACTGGTGCTCATGTAAAGCGCTCTGATACCCGATTTCTCGGGTCTAGTTCGCGCTATATAAAACTCGAAAAGAAAAAAAAAAAATTGCTATGACAGGAGCTGTTTTGCTTGCAGTTATTCAGAATTATAAATCCCATTCCCCTCTAGATCCCATTTCTGCTCATTTTTTCACATTATAAGCTCTATCTCTTCTTCATGTCTCATGCTCAATACATCTCTTTCCTATAGAATAGTTCCCATTTGACATGAAAAAGGTGCTGTGATAAGTCTAGTTAAGAAATATGGGGTAGATTATGTGTCTCCTGAGATTGATAGACCCATAACACTTCTTTCTACAGCAGTCAAGCTGCTTGAATACCGTGTTTCGAATCAATTCTGCTCCTACTTGGAATTCAGTGATGCTACAGATGATGCACAGTCTGGGGTTTGCCTTGCCCACAGCACTGAGATGGTCATAGTTGCATACATTGATTATCTTCAATAAGCATCTGATATCAGAAGTGTCAGTGCAATTATACTATTCGAACTCTCAGCAGCATTTGATACTGTTGACTCCTTACACACTTCCCGTAGTTTAGCTTATGTGGCCAGGTTTTAAATTTGTTCACCTCTTTTATTGCAGACTGCACTCGAAAAGCTAGTTTTGGTCCATTCATCACCAGCACTTATGGGATGCCCTGAAGAGTATGAACAGGGATCGTCTCTATCACCCTATTTCATCAATCTGTATTTTAGGCCTCTAAATGTTATCATGCAGTCCCATGGCTCCCAATATTTCTTTACTATGTCAATGATGCTCATCAGTTGCTTTAACATAATAGCTCATCTTCGTGTTTTGTCAGAGTTCTGCGTGACATCAGATGCCAGAAACTCTGCATGAGGACAGAGGTCAGAGGAGCGAGTGAGGCGAGAGGCTCTCAGGTCCGTGGGCTCCAAGCAGGCCGAACCAGGCAGGGCAGGGCTCCAAGCAGGACGAACCAGGCTGGGCGGGCCTGGCGGAAGCTTGTGCAACCCTGCTGGAGCTAACAGTTTTAAGAAGTGTACCTCCGGTGGCATCCGCACCCACTGCCCTAAAATCATCTGTAGCACCGGATGCTTCGTCTTGGTGCCAGGCGCCTGGTCGCCGGTGCTACTGGCCTGTCTAGCAAGGTCGCCATCCCCCTCTGGCTCCCTCTGACTCCCCAACTTTGCTTTGTGACCCTGAGGCTTTGTGGCCAGTGGAGAAAAGCAGGGATGAGTAAGAGGCCTGGCACGAGGGCCTTTCTGAGGTCAGAGACACACCAGACATATCCCAGGACCACCTGGCACAAAAGGAGTAAGGATCAAGGCAAAGAGCAAGGAGGTGAGCGGCAAGCTGAGGGGAAATATTATAGCAGAGATAAGTGGTGAAAGCTAGGGCTCCAGTGGCGGCAGGAGGGAGCAGGGGGGAGTAGTGGTGGCAAAGTGACTACATTTGGTCGAGCACCTTGGTCGCAGAAGTAGCCCGACCAGGTTCGGGTGCGACTTGCGGCCATGGGTGTGTTCCCAGCCCCCCAGTTTACGCTTTCTCCCCCTAGCCCGGGTGCATCCATCAGTGCGCCCACCTGCAATTCCCCGTACCCTCTGCCACTGCTTGGGCTACTAGAAGACGCCAGGCCACCTTGGTGGGGGGGCATAGTCGGCAGCAATGCTAGCGATAAGATTGTAAGTAGCCACTTGGACACCTAGCTTGCCACTTGCCTGTGGCCTCCAGTTCCTGCTTGTTCCAGATTGATCTAGTGACTCTGAAGCTGCCCTGGTTTTCTTGCTAGGGTTTTCCAGACCTGGTTTTCCCACTCACCATTCTTCTAGTGCACCAGAAGCCCCGCCCACCCCAGGACCTACTTAATGCAGGCTGTAGTGCGACCACTTGGCTGACATGTGCAATGGGCGTGCTGCTGGTGTGCTGAAGGTGCGCCAAAAGGCAAGCCCATCTGCCTCTGTCCGTGCCTGGACCGTGCCTGGACCATGCCCAGTGCCATGACCCCTGACCCTCCCGCCGCACGAAGATACACCATAGCCGAGCTCTACACCCTACATGCCGCAACAAACACTGCCACCGCGCTGAACCACACTCGACGGTAGAACCTTTCACCTGCAGCCACTGCCACTTTACATGCCACTGCGCACACACCAGACCACTGACCAGCCCCACCCCAAACACACCACAGACACCACCTGAACAAACAAACCAACTTGCATGTGCCCTTCTGAACACATGCTCACTATGCAGGTATTCCACTGAATTATAGGACCTCATTGCCACCCTCACACCTGACATCGTCTTCCTCACTGAGACCTGGCTTAAACACACATCTGCCCCAGACATTGCCACAGCGATTCATGATGGATATAAGATCACTCACCAGGACCGCACCTACAAGCTGAGAGGAGGAACAGCCATCATCCACAAAGAGACCAACCATCAGAGCCACCCTCGCCTGCCAAACCCCAGGCCTGCACTCCAGCTTCTGCAACACCATCACAGACTTCATTGCGCCCTTGTAAGTAAGTCCGTTTTTTTATATAGCGCAGCTACTCACCCTTACGGGTCTCAAGGCGCTGGGGGCCGTCATGGAAATTAAGTGAGCTATTGCCCAGAGTCACATGGTGCTGAGCTGAGCTGCCGCCGGAGCCGGGGATCGAACCGTGAAACCTGTGCTCCGAAGTCAGCTGCCCTGGCCGCTGCACCACACCTCTCCACCCTCTTAGCTTTAGACTCCAAGCATTACATCTTCCTCAGTGACCTAAATTTCCACATCTATGACCCCAAAAACAAAAACACTGCCACCTCCTCTACATTATGAGCAGCCTCGGATTGACCGAGAACGTGAAGGACCCTACACACACCCCAGGAGGCACGCTGGACCCAATTTTCACCTCCAGCAACCACGTCAAATACAGCCATGTCACAGAACTCACATGGACCGATCACTCCATGGTCCACTTCAACAACTCCAGCCCCCACATCACCACCCCCAAGATGACCAACCCCCCCACCAGAGGTGGAACAAAATCTCACAGACCACCTGGGCAAACGCCTTCAACACCTCCAATACTGCAACTGCCACCAACCTTAAACAGGGATGTAAAACTTCAATGTCTGGATCACCAATCCCGCAGACAGCATTGTCCTCATCAAGAGCAACACCCAGAGAAATCCTCCAAAAAGGCCAGCTGGTACACCCAAGAACTCAAAACAGTGAAACAAGACAGCAAACAGTTAGAGAGGAGATGGCGCACCAGCAAAAACACCTCCAACAGGGCAGCCTTCAAGACCTCCCTCAACATCTACCACTGACTGCTGTAGGCAACAAAGAAGACAGCCCTTTCTGAATACATTGAAACCAGCGCCTACAAAACCAAGGAACTTTTCAACATCATTAAGGAATTCTCCAATCCAGCTGCCAACGAAAACAACATCACACCCTCACAGGAGCTGTGCAACAACCTCACCCACTTCTTCCATGGCAAGATCGCAACCATATACAGAAACTTTGAACCCCAACCCACACCAACAAACTTCCTCAGCAGATATGCCACCACCGTAACTGACACAAACTACACACTGACCACGTGTAACATTCTCTCCACCCAGGACACCACCTCCACCATGAAATCCATCCACTCTGGAGCTCCCACAGACCCATGCCCACACCACATCTTCAACCTCAGAAACCAAAGGATCTGCCAGTAGCTCACCACCCTACTCAACACCTCTATCACAACAGCAACATTTCCCGATGCTTGGAAACATGCTGAAGTCAGACCACTACTCAAAAAACCCTCCACCAACCCCAGTGATCTTAAAAACTACCAGCCAAACTCACTGCTCCCACTCCCAGGAAAGGTACTGGAAAAGATAATCAACAATCAACTCATGACACACCTGGAGCAGAACGAGCTACTCGATGCCTCCCAATCCAGCTTCCGCAGAAACCACAGTACCGAAACTGCCCTGATCGCAGCAACAGATGACAACCGAACCCTTCTTGGCCAAGGAAAAATAGCAGCTTTGATCCTCCTCGAACTCTCAGTAGCCTTCAACACCGTATCCCACCACACACTGATTGAAAGACTCCATCACATCGGCATCCAAGGGGACACGCTCAGATGGATCACCTCCTTCGTCGCCAGAAGAACCCAGAGGATCCACCTCCCACTTCCCACCTTTCACCTCTGAACCCAAGGAGATCACCTGTGGTGTCCCACTAGGCTCATCCCTCAGCCCTACGCTCTTCAACGCATATATGACCCTGCTGGCCAACATCATCAGATCCCATGGCCTCAGCATAATTTCCT
The DNA here is from genome assembly GCA_963921515.1 of Calotriton arnoldi. NCBI lineage: Eukaryota > Metazoa > Chordata > Amphibia > Caudata > Salamandridae > Calotriton > Calotriton arnoldi. The sequence goes on from CAWUFW010001962.1 coordinate 1,687,053, forward strand.
ATGCAGACGACACCCAACTCATCCTCTCACTCATCGACGACCCCACCACCACCAGACCCAACTTCCACAGATGCATGACAGACATTGCCGACTGGATGTAGAACAACTGCCTGCAGCTGAAAACAGACAATAGAGAAGTACTGATCTTTGGCAACAGCAGCAACACATGGAATGATTCCTGGTGTCCTTCACACCTTGGACTCGCACCCACTCCCTCCAACAATGCCAGACATATCAGAATCATCATTGACAACAAGCTCACCATGAAATCACAGATAAATGCCATCTCCTCCACCTGCTTACCTACTCTGCGCATGCTATGTAAGATCATCAATTCATACGAGATGCACCATGACACAAGTCCTCATCACCAGCTGACTGGACTACGGCAATGCCCTCTATGTAGGAATCGCCGCACACCTTCTACAGAACCTTCACACCATACACAAAGTCAAAACCAGACTCATCCTCAGTCTTCTTCGATGAACCCATTTCACACCACAGCTCAGGAAACTCCCCTGGCTCTCCATACAGAAGAGATGCCAATTCAAGCCACTGACCCAATCACACAATACTCTACACAACCAAGGACCCACCTACATTAATCACTGCCTGAACTTCCACCAACCATTGAGAATACTACACTCTGCCTCCCTTTCACTTGCCCATACTCCCCGCTTCTGCCAAAGCAGAAGTGGAGGATGCTCCTTCTCCCACATCACAGCAAAGACCTGAAACAGCTTCCCCACGCACTTCCGGACCATCACCTCACTTCTGGAACTTCGAATGGCCCTCAAGACCTAGCTGTTTGAATAAGCCTCTTGGCCTGTAAGTGCCTGGATACCCTATCAGGTGATTAGCCGTTCTTTATAAATTCTGATTGATTGATTGATTGATTGATATGCAACCTCCAGAGGGCCAGGAAGGACCACGGCCCAGGCACAAGTTGGCGGAAGGCCTTGACAGAATCTTTCTTGAGTTATATTCAAGTCTTTGAAAGCAGGAATATTCAAAGTGTGCTGCGAACCAGCCACAACTAATACTAACACCACCTATTTAATTCCAACAAGCTAACTAGCCATTTAACCTCCCTAATTATACATCTTACATTTGGCAGGAGGACAGAGTCGACAGAGTCATAGCCACATCCACAGTCACTGCTACAGCCATAGCAGGTAATTACAGCAATAGTATGCTTACAGGCCAGGGGCCATTGTCTCAACGGATCACCTAGAAGTATCCGAAGAGCTCCACAAAGAGTACCTAGGGGTACAAACGTGGCGCAATAGACTAAGGTGGGTGCACAATATTTCAAGCTGAAACCACGCTTTGTGGCAGGTTGGAAGGTTGCCCACAGGGTGTTCCTACAGAGGAGATTAGCAGCAATGGTAAAGGGAGGCAAATGGAGGTATCAAACAAGAAATCAGACAATAAAAGGGGGCGTCCAGGAGGCGGGGGTCACAGGAACAGCCGAAATTTTGGCCCCACCTAAAGTGGGTAATGGACACCCTGAGGAGATGGGTGACTGCGAGGTACTGGCTACATAGGGATCACCAGGCGTGCAATTGCGATGTACAATCCTACAGGGCAGTGGGAGATATGAAGGGCAAGCAAGAGCAAAACACCAAAGCTTGGACTCTGGCTGAGTGCTTCCCCAGATTAGCCAAGGGAGATCTCACCCTCATCAGATGAGGGTGGTCATCAAGCCTGCCATCGCCCAGCCCAAGGCAGGACCAGGAGAACACGAGAACCTAACCCCTCATAAGGCCAAACAGAGTGGTGTACCAAGTCAGGCCACCCTAAACACTGAACAGGACAATGTTTCCAACATGACTGAGTTGCCCCCCACCTCAAAGGACCGTGCAGGTAGCGGAGAGTGCTATAAATCTGAGCCAGAGGCAGCAGTTATCAAAATCTCACATCAAATAAGGATGGTCAGAACAATGACAGAGGTATACGCCAGAGACGTAGCGGAGTAACAAATGGGTGATAACCCAGAGAACTCTTGGATGTTCGACTTAGAAAATCTGGATAGAAGCAGGCAGGTGCCATGGACAGTGGCATATCAGCATGGGCTTAGGCTAAACAGTATGAACCTTGCAGCCTGAAATTCATTTGACAACACCCAGGATGGTAATCTTGAAACAAGCCTAGAACTCTTCAAGAATCAAGACAAGCTATTGACATCAATAAATTCTCCTTTCACAGCAGCAATAAACACACTTAACTGGCAGTCACACAAAATGGAAATACAAATGGACACTATGCAAACAATAGCCCTCACCACAGCGAACATGGCATGCAAGCTTGAGAAGATTGAGAAGTGCGTTACGACAAAAGTATGCCATTGTACAAATATAGTGTAAAAACTATCAATCTTGCCTGAAGTACTCCCAACAATGATATGTGATTTAAGGAACTTTATGCCGGCAGGGTAAACAAAACCAAGGAGTGACAAAGTAAGCGCAGATACAAAAAAGGAAGGGGCCAAATTCTATCAGCAGCGCACACTCCATTAGGGAAGAATGACTTAGGAATAATGCCATCAAACGCTGAACCTGTTCACGACAACCTCACATCTGTTACCAAAGACAGTAACAGTAACAATCAACTAACTACAAGCCAGGAGATTTGCAAAAACATTGCAAATGAAAAAAAATAAATCACTAACCAGGCGCGCAAAAAAAAAGGCTAAAGAAAGTGCAAAAGATGCAAAGGAAGGTCCATGTAAGAAGGAGTTGGGGCCAGCATCCCCAAGTCCCATCACACCACGTGCACAACAAATACCAAGGGTGGAAGAAATAGAGATCAGAAAAATTATATCCAAAATTTGAGAAAAATAAAAACCAACAGATCAAAGTCAGAAGCCCTGAATCCCAGGAACCGTTGACGCATTGTCCCACTCCAGAGCAGCCCAACTCAGGATAGTTTCAAGTAGAGCAAGATAATATCAAATTAAGCACTAGAGAGCGAACAGCAGTTTGGGGAAAAGAGCTAGGGGTGGGCAGTAAACACTGCTCCACCAGCGGAGTTCGCAGAGTTTTGCCAAAAACTCTGCAACCGCTGAGTGGCAGAGTTTACCGGTGTCTGCCCCTAAAAAGGACGCCTAGTCAAGTGGGAAGTGCCCCATAGCCTATGTCAATACTCAACAGCAATAAATCAGGTGCCAGGACACAGGAAGCCTCAAAATCAAAGTCAGCCAGGAGTCCCCTATCGCCAATCAACCAATAAGGAGGAAACCCACCCAGTAAATGAAAACACATCACAGAAAGCAATATTCTGGCTGTAATTCAGGTCAAGGGATCGGCAAGACACTCTTAACTGGGCAAACATTCTGAAACTCTTCCCACACATTCCCTTATTATCAAAAATAACAAGTGAAGATCTCCATAGCATCCAATTTGAAGTTGGAGATAAGAAAAACAGCCAGGAATACACTATAGCCAAGTGGAAAAACACTGCTCTCGCAGAAATGGTCCTGCAGGAAAAAGGAAGCTTTGATGACCAGGGCATTTTAGTCCAAGGAATAGAGGACGGAAAATACCCCCATGTGCTGGCCAGCCTAACAATTTTGTAAAAGGGTCAACAACATAGAAAAGGGACTGCACAAGGCCTGCTGCGTGGGGCCTCAAGAGCAGAACCAATCTCCAGTTTTGAAAATTTGAATATACTATACAGAGCTAATGAGGGCCAATCTCAGAGAAGAACAGTTATATCCAATACAATGGAAGACCTCCAATGGGAGGGCCAATATCATACAAATTCTAATACTGTGGGCAGAAATAATTGCCACTCCTAGCACAAAGGTGGGAACAAAGAGCAACATCACAATTACAAAGTACATAACTGATGTGAATAACATAATCTCCAGAGGCATAAAAACCAGTATCAAACTTATTTCTTGGAATATCGCCAGAAACTCGAGGGTTCTCAGTAATGAATCTGGAACTAGAAGCTGCAGGAACGGGACATCCTCTACCTGCAAGAGACCTGGGCGACAAATGCAACACATATGGAAGATATCGTGAGTCTACACAAACCAGCGAGCAGACCGGCACCTCTATAGGAGGCTCTCCAGGGGCATTTCGATATATATAAGGCATGCAATAGACCTCACCATCAAAGAAATTAAAGTGAAAACGGACATGCTGCAGGCACTCATAGTATGAAGCAATCTAGGAAAAGAAGGAAAGATGTCACTGCTAATAATCAATGTGTATCTCAATGCAAATGGACCCACGAAGCTGAAATTACCCAGGACAATGATTGCAGCAATTGGAAGAGGTGCTGTGCGCACATCCATTCATATCCACAGTAATTACAGGGGATTTTAATTTGCACAACCTGGGGGTAGATAAGACTAACCAATGTGGTAATATGCCTGCAGAAAGAGCTTTTAAAAGATTTCTACAAGCTTTTAAATTGACATCAGCAGAGGCCGGAGCCAAGAACATTCAGCAAAGTGTACCAAGCATTTTCTCTTTTAATAACTGCACAACAGTTGATTATACCTTTCTAAGTCATAACGTTCGATGGGGTCTCCCTTAAATAGCTATGGGAAAAGCAGAAAAAAATGCAAGAACCCTGACAATCTTTTAAACATCATCATCGCAGCAGAACCTGGGTAAGAATAAACCTGGCTGGGGATACATTCTCCCAAATACTCTATACTGACCGGGGGCTGCGTTTTAGCCTCCACACTCTTTAACTTATACACAGCTGATCTGGCCAAGGCCCTTCAAAAAGCAGACCCAGCCACCCCTAAAAACGGGCTTCAAAAGGTGCCTTTACTGCCCTACGTGAACCTTTTGGTAAAATTCAATCATACCAAAATAGGCCTACAAAGGGGGCTGGATGCTTTAAATACCTACAATGAAAGAAACTATCTAGTGGCCAACCCAAACAAGACTAAAGTTTCGGGGGCAGATTTACAAGCCCCCTGCGCCACCAGTACGTCACTTTTCGTGACGTACTGGTGGCGCAGGGGGCTCCTCGATATTTACAAGGAGAGGAAAAGCCACCATGCGTGACTTTTCCTCTCCTTGTAAATACCGTCCCTTCACACGCAGCACTTTGCGTTGAAGGGGCGTTCCATGGGTGTTGCTGTGGGTGTTCCCACGCAACACCCATGGAACAAGACACATCTCCAGATTTACGAGAAATCGTAAATCTGGAGATGCGTCTGAAAGCTACGCCACCCTAGAGGTGGCGTAGCGAGCGCACCGAGGAGAAATGTTTTCATTTCTCCTCGTTTTTCCTCTTTCAATGCGTGCTGCATTCTACAGCATGCATTGAAAGAGGAAAAAGCCTGTACTGATTGTTTTTGTGCAGAAAGGTGCCCCTTCCTGCACAAACACAATCTCCCCATGGCGCAGGCATCCTTGCACCATGGTGCAAGGGTGCCTGCGCCGGCGCTTGGCAGCTGTTTGTGCGCCAGCGCAGGGGAGAGCACAGGAATGCGACATATTCTTGTAAATATGTCGCATTCCTGTGCTCTGAAAGTGCCGCAGCGTGGCGCAGCCAAAGGGCTTGCAGCGCCACGCTGCGGCACTTTCTTGTAGATCTGCCCCGTGGTTTTCAGTCACTACGCAAAAAAGATCTTACTCAAGTGGAGATTGGGAGCCCAGACGATTGCAACTACAAGAACTTTCAACTACATTTTGACATGGCTCAGTGACACAGGGAAGTCATCTACACAAAAGCTTAAGATGAAGTCAAAAGTGCAATCAACTATCTACACTCTATGCAAACGTAATGGGAAATTGTGCAGTCCAAACACGGAACCAATCGGGATGGATATAAAAACCAAACTGTTGCCAACTGCAGGGTATGCACAACAAGCGTTCCCAGGCCAAATGGATGCGATGCTAGAAACACATTTATAGGCTACCCAAATACGCGCACAAAAGCCTGATTTGGCTGGAGTTTGGCTTTTTTCAACAAAAATATGAATGTCTGGGCAAGCAGACGAAATGGTACTCTCAGGTCCTCAAAGCCCCTGCAGAATCAATAAAGGATGTGCTCAAAGCTATATATGAAGGAAAGGCGAATCCTTGGGTTAGTTATATGCAAAAGGCTGTGGTGGCACTAAAAATGGCAACTGAAAAGTGGTCAGGGGAGAGCATAAACTGCGCTTCCATAAAGAACGGCATAAACAAACAAGTTTACCACCTGTGGAGGGAAGAGGATATGGTCAGATTCAAGCGGAATAAAATTCAACTAGGCCTAATGGCGTCCTCGGAGCAAACAGCATACAGCCAGACCTGTACCAAGCCCTGGGAAACAAATGCCTAAAAGAGATTCTGTGGGCCAGGCTGGTGCCCCTGCCAATAAAGGAACTAAACCCAGGATGGAAATGTTTAGCACACATTTTTAAATATAGGCTCTGCAAGTAAGAGGGGAGTCCGGGCTGCACATGATGTGCTGCTGCCCAGCCTTGCTACAACGACGACGCAAGTTACTAAGACCAATGTTCCTATCAAAAGTGATAGGATGCCAATTCTCTAGCACTTCCGCTTTAGACTTGGACAATTTTGGGACAAATATGATAGAGGCACGATCTCGGCTGAGCGAATTAAAGGGATCCGGAGACAATAAAGAAAAGGAAGGCGCACTGTTTGACACTGTCGGAAGAGGCAGTTGAACACTACTTAATGATTAATGAACAATATTTTATAATTGAGCACTAGAGTTTGCTGCAGATTCTTTTAAAATGGTCGAATTATCTTAAATGGTCAATTTGCACCTAAGAATTTAGACTGTAATTGCGGAACATTGCACATTGTAAAACGAAAAGAACGAGTGAGGCATGCCAAGAAGCTGCTAACCAAGAATGAGTGGGGTAGGGTGTTGAAAAGTTTTCTTTTATATATAGGCAGCTTACTCAAACTCCTTTATATGTTCTGGTATGAAAAGAACATCAGCGCTTGTAGAGGATAAGAAGCTTTAAGTCTAAACGATTCTGTTTTAGGTTAATGTTTTGTCACAAATTTGGGAAACTGTAACGATTTCAAAGTAATTCTGCAACAATAACCGAAGCTAGTGCAAAGGACATGCTATAGTGTAATATACACAAACACATTCAGGGTAATTTTATTCATTTTAGCTTACTGTTTTTGTATGACTTTTGGAAAATGCGATGCTTTTATGTGTCTGAACCTTTTTGGGATATTGCAATGATTTTAAGTAACAGTGCAATTTCATTCATTCATTCGTTCATCCTCTTATGGTTCCCTTGTGTGTCAGTGCTTATTGGATGTCAACAACTAGATGAGCATAAGTTAAAATATTAATTTCGATATAACGGAAATCTTGATAGCTGAGAGTAGTGTGAACCAGTGGGAATGCTCTTGCTAGTCGCAAAAAATGGTGCATGTCCTACCTCTTAGTCCACAGTAAACAATCTAGGAGGAAACATTGACTTCTGCCTCCAGATGACCACTAAAGTTCTACCTGCAACCTCATCTTGCGCATTTCACATGAACAGGCTAAATAGGATCCTCCCAAGCTTAATATTGGAAGGTTGGCAGGTAGAAGTCTCCGTGATTGGATACTATTTTAATTATTTCAATACAGTACATCTTGATATAAATAAGAATGCTCTTAATCAAATCTAAAGTATACAAACTCAAATGTCCAATCTCATTGCTCTTTCTTCACTTCACTGTAATGGCTCCATCTTCTAAAAGAACTGACATGGCTTTCTGTGCGATCCATATATGCATTTAAAACACTTTGCCTGGTTCACAATTGCATTCTTAAGTCTGCCCATATTTTAGGTGCAAACGGATGCTTCCATAGATCCTGCCATAGAGCTTATTTTGTCCAAACTCAGTTTGCTGGAAGTCCTTAGTATTTTCCTTTTGTGCTCAGTCTTTGCGGATTGCTCTTACTCTTTTTGTGTTTGAAAAGCTTTATTTAAAGAAGTGATAACAATACAAGGGTCAGCAACCAAAGACAACTTATTGAATTGATACATAATAGCAGAAGTGGCTAACGGCAAATTCAAAGAAGAAAGCTTTTTAAAGTTATACTGGAATAAGGGAAAGAGGAAGGAGTGGAAGGGAAGGGAGGGGAGAAGGGAGGGAGGGGAAGAAAAGGAGGAGTGGGGAAGGGAGGAAAGACTCTTACATATTAAAATAGCTTAGAAAGTTGCATATTTAACGAGAAAGAAAAACAATAAAACAGTAATGATCATAGGCGAATACAAAATAACACAATAATTGAATTATAAATAAGAGGCAGAGAAAACACAGTATCTAAGGAGGTTTAAAATTTTCAGCATTCAAACGGGAATTATTTGATAGTACCAACTTATCTAAATATGTAGTAAGTGGGAGCCAAAATAGTTCTCTAGCAATCATTGGTTTACAGGCAGAAGCAAACACAATATCCAAGTGATGAAAATGACAAACGCTATTCCACCAATGCTGGACTGAAATCTTAGTAAGTGTTTTCCAATTAAGTGTTATGTGTTGGAAAGCTAAGGCTAGCATAAGGTCAAAAAGACCATGCATATGTGAGGGGAGATCCAAGGACTGAAACAAGCTACCTGCAAAGAGGAGCAGAGGAGAATATGGAATAGCGGTATTAAATATGCGAGAAATATAGGTCCAAACTTTCCCCCAGAAGGTAGAGACAGAAGGGCATAGAAAGAGAAGATGAATTAGATCCGCATTAGATTATCCACAGGACCAGCAGTTAGTATCAGTAGAGCGAGAGAAGCTAGCAATAGAGAAAGGGGTAAGGTAAAGTCTATGATAAAGAAAAAACATAGATTGAGTAAGAGAAGCAGAGCGAGAGATTTTTAGGGAGCGAGACCAAAGTTTATCCCAAAAATTAGTGGTCCATTCGCATGTAAAATCCAACTCCCATGCGAGTTCCACCTTTGTTTTAGGACGTTCAGGTGAAGGGGATAGAAAGAATGTATAGATAAGAGAAGCTTTGGGGAAAGAAAGAAGAATTGTATGCAAGGGGTTCTGAACCAAAGGAGAGGAGGTGGAGGGAAGCGAATAAAAGGAATCAAGAATAATTGCCATAACAGTAGAAAATCTCTGCAAAAAGGAGCGAGGACAATGAAAAATGAGTTGAAATTGAGGGAATGAACAAGGTTCTAGACCATCAAATAGATCCTTAACCCAGACTATCCCCTAAGTCTCCAGGATCTCCAAAAAATGGATCTATTATTAATCAGAATCCGGGAGTTATGCCATATTGGAGACTCTAAAAGGATTCTCTGGAGAAGAATTTTGTATGAAACAGAGGCTTCAGAATAGAGCAAGAAAGTTTAAATAAGAGGGGTCTGAACAGAAAAGGACAAAATTTCATTGAATGAGAAGGGGGAGACCAGCACACGTTCAATAGCGCACCATAAAGGGGTATAGGAAGACTGCTCCTCTAGGAGCCATTTTGCGGTCTGGCGTAGGCAAAAGTATTTGTGATACAAACGAAAATCAGGGAAATTAACACCTCCATTAGGTTTTGTCTTACGGAGAGCAGATAAGGATATCCTGGACTACTTACCATTCCTAAGAAACCTAGAAAGAAGGGAATCAATTTTCTTAAAGTAACAGGCAGGTATGTGGACTGGAAGCATAGAAAGGGTATATATCAAGATAGGTGTTATCATCATCTTAATGGAATCTAACCGACCCCACCAAGAAAGGAAGAGGGGATTCCAAGAAGAAAGTAGTTTGTCAATCCGAGCGAGAACCGCCGTCAAATTTAACTTAACAGAAGAGGAGATGGAATTGGAGAACAACAAACCTAGATATTTAATTTTAACGGGGGACCAAGTAAACCCTGTAGAGGAAAAAGAATGTGGGAGACAACATTTTGTAAGAGGTAGAATTTCTATTTTATCCGAATAAATTTTATAGCCAGAGACAAGAGAAAATGTATTAAATTCATGTAATAAGGGAGGGATAGAGATCTGTGGATTGGAAATAAAAAGGAGAATGTCATCAGCATAAGCGGAAATTTTTAGATTATGATCGCCATATGGAAAACCAGAAATCGAATCATTATTGCGAATAGAGGACAAAAAGGGTTCAAGAGCCAAAACGAAAAGAAGAGGAGAGAGAGGACAGCCCTGACGAACACCACGACGAAGAGGGAAATAAGAAGAGACGCATCCATTAGCCAAGACGGAGGCCCTAGGAGCAGAATATAATAGAGAGATAAGCGAGATCAACTTAGGACCAAATCCATGCCACTGCAAAGAGGCTAGTAAAAAAGACCAGTCAACCCTATCAAATGCTTTTTCAGCATCAACAAAGACTGCAGCCAAAGAAGAGGAAAGAGAGGGAATTTTATTGAGAACATTTAGAAATAAACGAGAATTGTCTGAAGTCAGTCTGCCCTTCACAAAGCCACATTGTTCCTTTCCCACCAAATGAGGCATAAGGGGATCCAGACGTAGGGCAAGTGATTTGGCAAATAATTTATAATCTACATTAAGTAAGGAGATTGGACGGTAATTTTTACAAGATTTTGGATCACGTCCCTCCTTATGAATGAGACAAATTGTGGCTTCCTGAAAAGTGCCTAATGACCCATCCATAAGAAGAAAGGATTGAAAGAGATGTAAAAGTCTAGGAAGTAACAGATTAGAAAAATTTAGATAGAATTCGACCGAAAAACCATCCGGTCCAGGGGACTTATCCTTCTTTAAAGAGGATAGAGCACTGGATATTTCCTAAAGAGAAAGGTCTGACTCCAAATTTGAAAAATTAAGATGTTCATTGGACGGGGCCGGGATCGCATCCAGATAAGACTGAATAAGAGAAGATGAAGGGGGAGAATCAGGTGTATAAAGATCCTGATAAAAAAGCATGAATTCATTAAGAACATCCTCGTTTTTGTAAACTAGAGAGCCATCTGAGGAGTAAACCACATCTATCATAGTTCGTTCTTTACGGGACTTGAGGTAGTTTGCTAAAAGTTTCCCCATCTTACTTCGACCTCCATAATATCTAGCACTACTTTTTAGTAGCATAGAAGACGCATTATCAGTTGTAGATTTATTTAAAGCCATCTTGGCTCGAATAAGGTCAGGAAGAACTGAATCTGTTGATGAAGTATAAAATTGATGTTCTAGAGATTTAATATTTGCAAGGGCCAATTTTCGTTGTTGGAGAAAACGTTTCTTCTTCTTCGAGACAAAATCTATAATAAATCCTCGAGCTGTAGCTTTAAATGAGTCCCATAGCATATGTGGTGAGACATCGGGGGTACCATTTAAGTCAAAGAATTCCTCAGCAAAAGTCGTAAAAGAGGAAGAGAAATTAGGGTCAAGGAGAAGAGAGTTATTAAAGCGCCAGCGGGAAGAAATGGGATGAGAGGGCAGTAAATCAAGATCCATAGTAATTGGGGCGTGATCCGAAATAACAATAGGTTCAATAGAGGAAGATAGTAAGTTTTGAGCAAGAGAGTTAGATAGAAAAAGATAGTAAATACGCGAGAGGGAGTTATGAGGAGGAGAAAAAAAAGAGAAATCAAGAGAATCAGGATGTGTAAGCCTCCACGCATCCACAAGGTGAACTTGAGCAATAGTGTCAAGGAAATGTTTGTGTGTCTTATGAGGAACAAAACGTGTTTGCGATTGGCGGTCTAGAAAAGGGTCAACAACCTGGTTGCAGTCTCCTCCTAGTATAAACAAATCATCTCTAAATTGAATGCATTTCTGGGTAATTAAGGGCCAGAAGGCACAATCTGGATGCGTCGGTCCATATACATTAAAAACAGTTAGAGAAATATTATTAATTAATAACTTAGCCAACAACCATCTGCCTTCAGTGTCATTTTCTTGCGCAACAATCTTGCATTTCAATCTCTTATGACACAAAATAACCACACCGTTTTTCTTATTTGAAGTTGGGGATACCAAAACCGAACCCACCCAGCCTTTTTAAGTTTTAATGCCTCAGATTCTGAAAGATGAGTTTCTTGTAAAAGAACCAGATCTGGATTGTATAAGGACAGGTGGGAAAGTAATCTCTGTCTCTTAATTGGGCAATTAACACCTTTCACATTCCATGAAATAACTTTGAATGTAAAACTTTGCAAATTAGATAACAAACTGTATATGCAACATCAACGATAAAAAAGAAAAGAAAAGAGGGTAGGAAAGGAAAAGAAAATAAGGTAATAGTGTGGGAAAACCATTTAACAAAAGGGAAGGGAAAAAAGTCTAGGGAGAAAAAGGGGAAAAAGAGCAAGAGAGGAGGAAAGAGAAGGGAGAGAGAGAATAGGAACAAGCAGAGACAGTACATGTCAAAAGGATGACTGTTACTACGTACCTTACGGGGAACAAAGGAGAGGGGGGGAGGCGGCGACGGACAACAAAACAGCACACCGAACAAGGGAGCAATGCACCACACCAGGACATCAATTAATAAACAGGAGCAGGAGCGGAAGCGTGAAGAGGGGCGAGGTAATCACAACAAACCTGTCAAAGGAAAAACGAGAGTTATGCAAACAAATATTAACTAGAGCATCAATTCCTATGTAATAATGTTAACGGAAAGCACAGCAATCAGGGGCGTGAAGTAGAAGGAGCAGTCTCCATGGAGGCAGCGGAATGATCCTGTATGAATCTTCTGAGATCAGCTGGGTCCTCAAAGGTAGAAGTCTTATTAAGAAAAGTAACTTTAAAGATGCAGGGATGAAACAAGCCATATCTGGCCCCCAAAGAGCAGAGAGGTGGGCGAAGGTCCAGGAACTCCTTGCGTCGTCTGGCAGTTGTCGAAGAAACATCTTGAGAGACAAAAACTTTGGTGCCAAGCCATGAGAGATTCTTTTTAGCTTTAGCAGCATTCAGTACCAGGAGGAGGTCAGGGAACTGCAAAAATAAAATGATCACTCTGCGAGGGCTAGTTGGCGTAGATGAGGAAGACAGACTAGAGCCCAGTCTGTGCGCCCATTGTAGATTCAATTTGACAGTAGGAGGGAGACCAAGAAACTGTGGTAAAAAAGATGTGAAAAATTTGACCGGGTCATCCCCTTCAAGGCCCTCGGGAAGGCCATAAATGCAGAGGTTATTGCGGCGATTTCTATTTTCCAAGTCCTCAGTTGCTCTCCTCAGCTGCAAGACCTCCTTCTCTAAAAGAGAAATTCTGGAAGATGAGTCCTGAACAACGCTGAGGTGTTGTTCTACCATAGTGACGCAAGAATCCATGGAAGCCCATTGATTATCCATTGCTTGCAGGCGACCATTAGTCTCTTCAATAAATGGATGAAGAGCACGAATCTCTTCCAGGACCATGTCCAAGGAGACCGGCGAAGCAGACTTGGGTGGAGAAGGAGGGTCTTGTTTGATCCTCTTGCCGGTATTCGAAGACGTTGGTGCTTTAGATGCCATCTCTGCGCAGGAAACGTCGTGGTTATCACTGAGTAGTGGAGTCCAAGAGAGGCAGGAAAATCTGTTTGAGAGAGTTATGTTGGGTACAACAGAAGTGTGGGTATTCAGCTTTGACCCCTGGGTATGAAGTGGGATACGATAGGTCCTACCCATGAAGTGGCACAAAGCGAACACAATGAGGATTTAACATTAAAGAGGAAGAAAGCGGCAAGGGAAGGAATCCAGTGCAAGTTATTAGAGAGCACAAATAGTCCCCAGCAAGTATCACTAGCCTCCTTTCCAAGAAAATTCCTCAGACTCCCACCACCAGAGTAGTAGTAATTGAGACAGAAGAAGGCATTTGCCTCTTACTTAAAATCAGCATTGTTGATGAAAGGCATAGTCCTGCGAAGTAATAGCCAAAGGCACACCAAAGGAAATAAAAAATGCCAGTTTGGAGAGATATTGAGGAAAGTCTGAGAGAAAAACGAGCGAGAAGAAAGAAAAACAAAATGGCGGCCGCAATAGAACGAAGTGTTCATCTCCAAAAATCCCTACTTTCTTGCTGGCATGAACTCCAAAAAATCCATTTTACAGAAGCGCTGGCGTTCCGATGCACATAAACGGCATCATTTCGATGAATGACGCGCTGGAGCCGCTCCGAGACAGACAAACAGTCCGACGAGGTGCGGAGCTGCGACGCTAGGCGGCCATCTTGGTTCGCGTCGCGCGCGCTCCCCGGATTGCTCTTACTCTTTATTGTTGATTACCATCAGTAGTGTTGCATTTAGCAAAAAATGGAAAACTTATTATCAGGCACTGATCCATTTTTTGTTACCTTACTTACAGGCACTTTTAAACCTCCAAGTACAGGAGTGGTTTGCAAAAGTTTTTTTTTAAACAACATTTTAACACAACTTGAGAAGCAAAATCTGCGTAGGAGTTAAGCTCCTGCAAGATGCTAAACCTGTCTAGGGATTTGCCATCAAAGTATGCAGAAATTGTGAGGTCTTTCTAGGATTCAGAACCTGTTTAAGAGTTGACAGATGGAGGATTCAGAACCTGGCTAGTGGTAGTCTTCCCAAGGATGTAGAACCAGGTTATGGGTTGACTGCCCTTGGGTGCAGAATCAGTAGGAAGCCCTAGGCTGAAGAGCCTGTCAGGCAGTGGCTACAATTGCTTCATGCATAGTCTGCTAGGTACTGTCGGTTGCCTTAGAAACTCCTAGCTACATTTTACTAATCAATATATTTACTTGCAGCCAAAAGCATGGCTTCCTTCTCCCATATCTCAAATTGATACAACAGCTTTTAGAGCTCAAAGTTGGAGGCATAATTGATAGTAGGGAGAACAATGCAAATGCTGTAAAGTCTTCTATACTGCAATGAAGATTCACTGTGTCATTTTTGAGTCCAGCAAAATGACAGTTCTTGATCCCACTTTCTTCCTCACATAGTCCAGAATCTCGCTTTACAAAGCCTTGCCCAGTTTCTTATGTTTTTTTTCCTCTTCATAAGCACAATATTCATATTATCATTGATAACATCCTGTACGTCTTCACAAAAGACATGTGACTTGTTACTGGTTCTCTGTCACTGTCCCTCACTTTTTATGCCATGTTTCCTCAGTTTACTGCAATGCTTGTGTCATAACTCAGAATGGCGCAGCCACTACCTTGTTGGGCAGCATCAATATACTCCACAGGAGCAATGTGAATTCCTACTACACTCTGTTCACCAAGTACACTTCCACAGGTTGAGAACAGATGAGGGATCAGGGATGAGAAAAGATGGGCTTTATAAGAGGACATGATGGGTGGTTCCAGTATGTAATCTGGGAGACACAATACATCATTCTGTAACTTACAGATCTTATTCCCATGATTACCCCCCTGGCGGACTGAGTTTCTCCCTAAATCCAGGTCCCACATTTGAATCATAGTTGCTATGTTTCTCTCTCTGTTGTATTACTCAACATGTACCCTAGACCATCAGATGTACTGGGTTGATTGCTGTTAATTAAAGTATTTGTAGTTTATCTGAGTACGGAAAACTTGAGTAATATCATATTTGTGTACTACTAAAATGCTTTAAAAAGACGTTTGCAAACAAATGTAAGTCTGTTTTTATATAGCGCAGCTACTCACCCTTACGGGTCTCAAGGCGCTGGGGGCCGGAGTGGAAATTAAGTGAGCTATTGCCCAGAGTCATATGGTGCTGAGCTGAGCTGCTGCAGCTGGGGATCGAACCGTGAACCCTGTGCTCCGAAGTCAGCTGCCCTGGCCACTGCACCACACCTCTCCACTCCACTCCAAACCGATGCAGAACAACATAAATGTACATTAGATTCAATTTGATCAGTGCTTAATTTGTAAAAATAAAAGTGCCAGGGCCCAAGGTATTACTCACTGATCACTGCAGCTGGCATAACCCACGTCACTTTAAACTGTGGGTTTAAGTTCCAGATTTATCATTTTGTTAACATATATTAAATAACTTTAATGCTTCACTAATGAACATTGGTTAAAAATACATATACAGCGCCACCATGTGTTGGTTTCTCACAAATATGTGCTGGTGCTTACAAATAAGTGCTGGTGCGGAGCACTGGAAAACACTTGCACAAATTAAGCACTGAAATTTGACCGTCTTTTGATTTGGATCAAAGTGTTGTCAAAAGTTATCTCTAACATTCAGTAACCTTTCAGAAACTGAATTGTCCTCTCACGTTTTAGTATCCCTGACTATCTAATAACAATGTTAAATTAGATTTCTACAATCATTTTCTGCCTCCAGTATTTTTATATATTGCCTCACTCAACCTTTTCAAAATTTGATGTTGTGCATACTGGCCTGCACCAATGTATTTTTGCCTTTGCAAACAATAAAAAATGCTCGATCAGCAGTTCTCATGTTGTTTTCTGGAAGAGAAAGCTCATACCGGGACATCTTTGTTTTTTGGCAATGTGTTCCTTGAGGGTAAGGCTGGTGTTCAGTGTGAATCCTAAGAGACTTGACATTCAGTGAAAGGTGGGGTTTGAAGCTGTAAAGGTTCACATCATTGAGCCAGGAATTTCTGTCTTGGTTGTGTTGAGCTTCAGGTAGGCAGTGGACAGCCAGATCTGGATAAGGTGCAGGCTGGGTTTGGGACATTGGATGTCTGAAGCAGAAGGTATTGTCAAGTAGAGCCGTGTATCATCCGAATATTGGTGAATCTTTAAGTTGACATCTAAGTGACTGCATGTGGAGGTTTAAAATGGCAGGGTACGGTGTAGAACCCTTTGAGTTGAACATAGACTGCTTTTACAATGATCATGCTGATAAATGGCATGTAAGTGTAGGACCAGTATTTCGTAAAGTCATCAGAATCTAGTGTAGTCTTCTTTAGGAGTGGAAGGATCTGAGTAAGATCTCATCTTCATATGAAGTGACTTTGACGGAATTGAGTATGTTAGTGAAATCTGCAAAAGATATGACCATTGCAGCATTCTGGGGGGAGGAGTGGGCATAACAGGTGAAGCAGGCCTTGTGTTGTTGTGTTGTTGGTGTGCTGGTGGATCTGCTGTATGTTTTCCCTGAAGAAAAGGTTGATAGCATTTCACTTTTCTGTGAAGCGAGGAATAGGTGGGTCTGGTAGGGGATTGATGCAGTGCTTGATTGTCTTGAAAAGTGTTCTGCTTCTGTTGGTGGCTTCACTGATTGTGTTGGTTTAGTACTTTGCTTTGACTGATGCGATGAGCTGTCTGCATATTACGTGGGGGGGCTTCAGTATTATGAGGTCATTGGGAGGTTTATATGCCTTTCCTGTCTGCTCCACATTCATTTATTGTCAGAAAACTCTTTAGCGTAACATGGTGCTGAAGGCTGTAGCTTGCATATGTGTGTCTTAGTTGTGAAGTGGATGTTCACATGGTTTTCCAAAAGAGTGTTGATTTAGTTTACAAGGATGTTGGTGTCAGACATGGAGTTGATAGGGTGAGAGATGAGACGCATTAGGTTGACTTTCGAAAATGCCTATGAAAGACACAAAGTTTTGGTCTTCTCTTTTAGGCTGACCTTGGTTTGCTGGTAGGATGATAAGCAAGGAGATGTGTTGCTTTTCTAACGCAAACCCATTGCAAAGTGTTCAGGTGGTATTTACAAGACAATGGAAATTGTGATTTACATTGGATTGTAACCCATAGAAGTGCAAAGTTGCACAATGTGCTGACTTGTGTTACTTTGCATCAAGGGGTGTTCCATAAGTGGTGCATGGGTGTTCCAATGCAGCAACCTATAGGTCTTGACACAAGTTACTATCTACAAAGAATTATAGACAGGGATTTGCACAACACTTCTGTGTCTCCTTGAGGCAGGCATAACAAGGAAAAATGTTTTCGTTCCTCTCTGTTTTTCCCACTTTACATGTGTGTTGTATTGTATATTACACATACAAAGTGGGAAAAGCCTTAAAGCATAGTGTTTGCATTGGAAGAGACTCCTTCCTGCACAAAAGTTATGCTTCAGACCGCACAGACACCCTTGCACTATAGCACAAGGGTGTCTCCATTGGCGCATCACTATCTAATGTGTGCCAGCGGAGGGACAGAGCACCCCAGTGTGACATCTAGTAGATATGCTGTGTTTTGCTCTCTCCTATACCACACAGGGAGCACATCAACTTTACTTGCTGCCCTACATTGCGGTACATGTATATAACTCTGTGCTGAAATGTATTTTTGTACACCTAAATTAAAATAAGGTAAGTAAAAAATGTGTGATTTGGGTCTGTTCATTCCTGACTCCACTTAAAAGGCTCAGGGGCATATCTACAAGGGCTGGCGATAATTATCGCTCAGCGCTCTTAGCGGGAGGATAATTATCGCCGGCCAACTCTGAATTTTATCGCGGAGATAGCGTGCTATCAGCAACGCTTATCTCCAAAGCGATAAAATTCAGAGCGCAAGCTGCCAACTGTGCGATTATCGCTGGAAATCCAGCGATAATCGCACAACTTCTGGCGATAGCTTGCTGATAGGGCTACACATACTTAGCCATGATATCCACCTTCCATAGGATATCATGGCTAAGTCAGTGTCAAAGCAGGCGTAAGGGAAGTAGCGATAACAGAGGTTATCGCTACTTTTCTTGTCGCCATGCTTCGTAGCGTGAGGCTTGATAATAGGAGAAATGTCGCTTAGCGACATTTCTCCCGTTATCCTGGGGAGGAACGCCCACTTTGCATCTCATTAGAGATGCAAAGCTGGGCGATATGTGAAAGGGCGAAGAAGCATGGATTCACGCGTTAGCGTGTCCTTGCTAATAGGGCGTTAAAATTATCACCACTTTTCGTCCGAAAACGGACGACAAAGCGGCGATAATTTTATCACCAGCCCTTGTAGATATGCCTCTGAGTTCTTATCAGTATCTCTGAACTGTTTATACATTGTTGCCTATCTATCCGACAACGTCACTGAACCTCTTTAACCCATAAATGTTATTAAAATATGAATGATGTGTGCCTAAAGTTATCGTGAAACGTTGAAACGCGTAGTTAAATATTGCATCCACGCAAGCACAGCCAACCCGACATATCCGCCTTTCAGTATGAAGAACATATCAGGGACAAGCGACTTTTAATTACAAATATTTGTATCATTTAATTTTACAGTTCCCAATACTGCAATGTAAGCACTTCTATAGCACAGCCCATAGCCTTATTTTATGTTCGGAAGCAGGGAGGCTCTGAAAGGATAAGCTTACCAAAACCGCTTTATTCGTTGCAGATTAAATTCTGTGACATGACGAGGGAATATTTGGTAACAGAGATGGCACACGCATGTCCCCTTTCGGTCATTTAACTAAAACGGAGTTTTGTTTGACACTGTTTTTTTTTTTTTATTGTTAATGAAAAGTGTTCTTGCGGTCGGCAGTCCTTATCCTTAATCGTTATAAAGCTCTCCTTCATATTTCAGATCATGTGTTCAATAATTTGTTTGATTATCGGTTTTAAGCCCCTTCTGAAACTGCAAAGAATCCCTTGACGACTCAAATATCAAATGAAAGATGTTGGTTTTGATATTTGACTGGCACCGGTTGTTTTCTTTTGCTAGAACTCCAACATAAACAAGCTCAGCTGATAAAACTGAAACAAGTTTTTTCAGGTGTTAATAGGAAAACCATCACATATTTAAAATACACCTGCAGGGGCTAGTACAATCTCGAACTGTCTAACAATCCATGGCGCAGCACACACACGTTCTGCTCTAACGTCGATTTAAATGACGCAACGATTAGGAAAATGAACCTGTTATCCTTTTCGGAGAAGTATTCTCTTAACCGGCAGAATGTTACGAATGCTGAGCATTATTAGCAGCTTGTATCAATTTAAGCATCCTTCCAACCGCCAGCTTTTATTTAGCCATTTGTTCATTGCGTGGTCGTTAATTCATCAATAAATGAATTCAGGAGGATGTTATCATTCCCCTCAAGACTAATTTACCAATATGAGAATTACGGTACTCCCAAGTTAACGGGTTTGGGCAGAGATGTTTTACGGCATGGACAAAGTGGGCTCTGGCCCAGGGCCCCACATTTCTAGGGGACCCATCATTAAGCTTTCAGGGCAGTCTCAGACTGTATAGAGTTTTAAAATAATGAGTTTGGTTATTTACTTTCTTTTCTATATTTTGGAGCCAACCCAGGCTGTCCAACCAGCACCCCCCCACCTAAGGGATAGTGAAATATAAAGAAAAATACCCATTAGTTTCTGGATAGATTCAGCAAACCCTTTAACCTTTTAGAAAGCATATATCCATCCCAAATGAACAGGCCATTGCATTTTTTGCAGCATGTGCCACCTACTGTAAGTAAATATTGGCATTGATGCCACATCTGTGACTGTATTGTTCTTGTGGAGCTGCAGCCTCACCAGTACGTTAATAGCCTACAGCCACCTTACACAGAATACCAGTCCCATGGAGCACAGGCAGTGCAATAAACAAAAGCAACAATCAGCACTGCAGGCCCGAATGGTGTTGGCATACTTGCTACATCAACACACAAATAAGAAGGGGAGAGAGGTACTTCTCCTTTTCCACCCTCCCTGTATTGCTCACACTATAACCACAAAACGAGGAAAAGGAGGCAGATGTGGGTGACCAAAATACCACCCCTCTCTTGGAAAACGTAGGGTTTTTAAAAAAATGCCCTCACTCACTAAATAGTGGCATGCTTCATCTAAGGCTGCTCCAACATCCCTGTACAGACCAACGCCTGGGATGGAGCAAAGGGAGGGGGAAGACAAAACAAACATAAATGTGTTGGAATCCACACAGTAAGTTACATACAAACAGGCAATGATTGTGTAGGTGTAAAACTAACTCAGAGATACCCTTCCAAATTTGTATTCATGGGTTCAATGGATAGGATTAAAAGTTAAAAAACCGGAAATGGTCTAGGGGATAGTTAGGACCCCTTTTCTCTCCTATACTGCTTCTATGTCGACATGTTTCGGCCACTGCTGCCACCCATGAAGGGTTGTTTGGCCTTCCTCAGGACTAGCGATCCTGTTAAGTACAAATCCCTTTTCTGATAAATATCCAAATTATCAAGGGGATATGTATGTTTGACGAAATAAGTGTTTCTATATACAATGACATTGCTTGTCACTTTCTGTGTAGAAACTCTCATGTGTTTCAAGTTTCATCGATAAAGTTGCTCAAAGTAGAGTGCAAGCGAGAGCATCTCCCTGTAGTCACACTTTCCTCAAGGGTTAGATGCCACTAGTCAGTGCCTCTCGCCGCCCCATGCAGTTCATACTTGCTACACCGCACATTGTGGATAGAAGACTTCATCAGACCACTAGTCTTTCTGCTTTTCTGGTGCAGTTCAGTTGGAGGCCGCTTGTGCTGAGGTAGGACTTGATAGCGGCCACGTGTCAATGTGTAGTGCAGAGTGACACTGTATGCTCCCTCCAAGATTCCACTGTCCATTTTGAGGTGCTGCTGGGCCGGTGCAATCGCCGCCTAGTGCCACCTGACTCAAATCCCTGTTCCTAAGAGAGCACTGACAGAGTACAGTAAGGAAAAAACACCCTCAATATGCACAGTCACAAAAGGCTAGGCACCAGTCCACTGCACCACAAGCAGAGGGTTTTTCAGGTTGCTCGTTTTTCTGCTTCACTGGTGCCGACCAAGCAGAGAGACTGTCTGTTCCAGAGTTGGACCCAGATGTAGGCTGGCCAGAGAAGGCGTACTCAATGATTCGTTCATAGTTACAAAGGGTGTTTATGAGCTGAAAATGGATAAGAAATTCTGAGTTGTTCTGAGTAGGAGCCCCCAAATTATGTTTGTCCAGAGTCCCCCAAAATCCTTAAGATGTTCCAGGGTTTGGGCGATAAACCCTTGAAATTGTAAGCAATCTAGTGCCTCCCTCACAAACTCCAAATCATGCAGAGTTTTACCCACCTTGCCAAAAGCTGTTTACAGTTTTGAGTTTGTGAGTGCTTGAATATGTTTGTGTGTCTGTAGATCGTCCATTTTGCTCAGGAGTGTAGATTAGTCAGTGAGACTCATGGGGTGAGAACTTCAAATTTCCCAACTAAAAAAGCAGTGGGCTGCAGGGTGGAGGGGTGGGATGACCAAGGTTCAAGATGACTGTTTCCACGAGGAACAATGTCAGAACTGGTTAGAATTAGGTGGGCCAATGTCCAAAGTGGCACAATAGGTAACAGATGATGGGTTGGAATGTTACTCCGAGCAATTGCCACTGGTAGTGTTGGTGTCTGTTTGGCAGTGGTGGGCCTGGGAACTGGCTGAACGTTCCAAGTCTCCTACTGCCAATGTTTGTGAATTTTAAAGAGTAGCCATTTTTCACCCATTCAGGAAGTACTTCTATGGTTGCAGATTTAAAAGATAAAAGCTCCTAATGAAAGTAGAATGAAAAGAAAAACTGACACAGACATTGCAGACGTGACACCTGGCCCACAGACCCAACTACCAAGCCAAGAATTCATTGCAGGGTGTCACACCCCAAACACCCCTTGAAGCTATGCCCTTGTCTGTAACACATGAACGTGGTAGTTCTCACTGGGAAGTCATGGCTACGGTCATGTAGCAGACAATGGCTTGGAGTCCCTGCACTGGGATAACTTATATGAAATGTATTGTCACTTTGTGCACTCTTCTTAGTCCTTGCTACAAGATGTTTTGATGGTAGACATGTCAAACCAATGCATGGGGGCAGGACTCCTTGTTTCTGGTCCTTACCATTTACATATCACTTTATCAAGCCCCTGACAGCCCCATGTACTAAACCTAAGTTGCAAATAGACAGGATGCTCTATCAAATTAATAGGGCAAGCCAAGGTCTAAGAGTACATGCATGACCCAAGTCATGAAAACATTTTGCATATATATTGTGCAACAAACATAATGTAAAAATATGATCCAGTGTCTTCAAAATTCAAGCAAATGCGGAGTGTTTCACTTCAGTACATCAGAATATATCACTGCATTGTCAGATGTATATTTAAAAGTGATTGTTTTTAAACATAGACTTAGAAACATTAATGGTTCGCCCTCAACGACAATGAAATTAGTAAACTAAGATACAAGTCAGTCGTCATGTAACCTCTTAACATGAACTATATTCTTATTACAGAAGGAAAAACATTATAGTTTATCAAATTAAATATACGTTGTGCTTGCACAGACCACATACTGAACTCAAGTATTTAAACATGTTTTCATATGAGATAATAAAGAATAAGGAGGCTCTGTGAAATAAAATGTTTGCTTAAGACCACACAATTTGTATAAGCAGAGAAGCAGGTATTGAATCCAGGTTATCTGGTTACACATTTTGAAATTGAACCACCAGATGTGTACCTCTGTGCCTCTGTCTCTCTCCTGTTTTATATCAGGGGTCACCATTTTATCTTTTATTATTGGCAGCAAAACCAACACTGACATAGCAGACACTACTCAGGGCCCCCAGACTCAACCAGCTATCAAGCCAAGCATGCCTTTATTTGGGGGGTGTCACACCCCAACCACCCTCCTCGAAGGTACACCCCTGATCTTGCTGCAGAAAGATGCAGATGCAACAAAAATAGCTTTGCATGCATATTTTGGGCTCTTCTCCCTCTGGTATTCATAGGTGCTACAGAGTAGCAGCATAAACACCAATCTGTGAGCTATAATGTAAACGGAGCATACAGACATGTGCTGGATAACATACTGGCCCTTTCAAGCTAGCCCATTTGGCACTGCCAGATTGCCCAAAAAGCGAGTCTTGCACTGGCTAGCACAGATCAGTCATCTAACCCCTAAAAAAGCAAGCACTGCCAAAGAGTTTGATAGCCTCTGAGGGGCAGGCAGGCAGGCTTCCAGATAGGGTTGAAGCAGGACCGCAAGATTTAGGTAGTTGTAAGATGACAGCTAAAGCTCCGCTCCAGCTCGTGAAGGACAAGAGGAAGATGTGCACAGGGAAGAAATGGAGAGCAAAGGCCTGAGGAGAGGGAAAGTAGAGAGTTGGACTGAGAATGAATAATAATGTGTAATGAGCTGCTGGGGAGTAGAAAGCAGAGCAGAGTGGACAAAAGTGATGTTGGGGTCTTACAGGGAGGAGGGTAGGGTGAAGAGTCTATAGGAGATGAAAAACGGTCAGGTGCAGAGAGGAAGAAAATTGCAAACAGGTAGGGAAGAATAAAAGTGGAGGGAAAGCAACTGAGAGAAAAGGGGGGAAGTGTACTGGAGGTAGAGGAATGAACAGGTCTGAGAGAAGAAGGTGGAAGAAAGGTGCAAACAGAATGATTGGTAGATGAAGGTCTGATGAAAGTAGGTACGAGAAAGGCTGATGCAGGGCTTGTCACCACAGTTATACCATTTCCTAGCTCTAAAATATGTATTAACGTTACCCAATTAAATTGTACTCAAAACTTCATCATCAACTGAACGAAGGGCTAAATTGGACATGATGTGGTTTGAAGCTATATGTTAGAGATAACATTCATGTCATATCACAGCTTGTGGCTTAGGGAAGTAAATGATGGTAAAGGGTTAGGGTGAGTAGGAAAATGGGAGCAGGAACCTTGAGGTAATGTGAATGATGCATGAGGGAGGAGAAGGGATGGGAAGGGAAGATTGAGATTGAGGAGAAGAAACTCAGTGATGAGCTAGAGTGAAAGGAAGCTCTGATGAAGTGTTTGTAGGTGAAGGAATGAAGTAAAACAAGGAATGAGAATAGTTAATGAGAAAAACAAGATAAGCAGTGGAAGGATGAAAAAGGAAAAAGCAATAGGGGAAGGATTGGGTGGTGAAGGATTGGGTGCTTGGATATGTTCAGCAGAGGAAACAGGCGTAACTTCTTAAGGGAAACGTATGAGTAGGATAAAGGATCAGCTAAGATAAAGGGCCAAAAGGACAGAATGGTGCTTAAAATATTTTCTAGGCTCACTGATGATCATAATATCACATTCAACCACTGTGTGCAGGTCACATTTGAGAAACCTACTTTATTCTGAAAAGAAGTTTCCTACTCCTTTACTTTAATTATATGTCTGCCACTAAGAGATCCATTTACAGTAATCAAGCATGATTAGACAGATTGTTATTTGGCATGAGAGAGGACAAGCTATAACCCTACTTCAGTAACAACTATTCTACTTACTATTCCAACTCCAGTCTAAGCAACAGTAGGAAAATGTTAGCCTTCGGGAGGGTTATATTTGTTATGCCCACTCCAGTCCCTGCACATTAATAACACAAACTGAGGTGTGGGAATAAATTGCTACTATTATTTCATCAAAACACGGGAAAGTTTTGGACAATCTTATGGTTTAGATTTACTATTTCCACTTGAGTCCAAGCAATAGAAGAGAAAGCGTATGAAGGGAAGGTTTTGGACTTTGAATGGGTTGGATTTACTATTCCCACTCCAGTCTAAACAACAGTGGAAAGAAGCTGGACTTCAGAATGGTTACTGTTCCCATGCCACTCCCATGCCCGTCGTCCATTTTGTGCAGCCACCCTTAGTTTACATTTTTCAGTTTTCATTCAAAGCCATTTTCTAGGGAGATTGATAGGAGAGGGCTGTCCCTTTTTGTTGTTGTCCATTTTTTTTTAACTTTTCTTGGATATCAGTTTAATAATGTTTGATGTTCATTGTATTATATGTAAATGATGGATATTATGAACAGCGTTTTATATTATATGAATTTTTTTGCATTTTTTTTACTTGCATCTTCTTGCCTCCCAATGGGTTTCTCATAGTCCCCAAGTAAACCAGCAATCAATTTTTTGTTATGTATTTTATTTTAATTTTTACTTTTTCCCACCATCCATCCACCAATCCACCCCCTGCCTGCCATTAGCACACTGATGCACAGCAGCATTAATTTTTTAAGTAATTTTCCATTTTCCCCTGTACCCCCTGCCCGCCATAGGTTCACACACAACAGCATACATTTTGAAGGATTATTCCATTTCCTCCTGGACCCTTTGCCTGCAAAAGGTGCACACCAGCATTATTTTTTTAAAGATTATTGCATTTTCTGCTGCACCTCCCTGACTGCCAAAGGTGTGTTCCTGGCTTCGATGCACATAAAGCAAACATTTACATCTGTATGTTGTTATGCTGATTGAAAATGAAATAGTCATGTTATGATGGTGTGGTTTGACTTTCGAATGGATACACTATTGTTGGTAATTATTTAGGACAATAACTTAAGTAACCACACTAAAATATATTGCCTTTGTCTGTACTGGAATCAAACTGTAACATTGCCATATTTCACTAAATGTTTTTCTAATGTGTTTGCTTTTAGGTGCACAAGATACATCACCCAGACTAATGCCAGACAGAAGGCCTGTACAAAGTGACGTGACTACACAACACATCACGTGAGTTCTACAATCTTTTCCACTTGAGCGGCTAAGTGCCACTGCCAACTAACAGCTTCAAGATGGCCCCAAAGAAAGATGCTGCCAAGAAAGTGGGCAGTGAGAAGAAGCAACTCTCAATCACTGGTGTGCTGACTTAAACGTTTTTCTGCAAACTTGTGCCTGCCGCACCGGCCTCCGGAGAGCAAGCTGGGAGCAGCACTCCTGCATCAACTGCACCATTCTAACCTAAGCCCAAGCCCATGTCTCTCCCCGAGGCAGTCACTGCAATCATGGCGATAGGTAGTACCCAATCATTGCTGGAAACTGAGCACAGTGGACATCAGCCGCAGACAGTAATAGTAGATCTTCCTGAAGTAGGAGCAGAACAGGAAGTTGAGCTTCTTGCTGAGCAAGAACCTCCTCTTTCAGAACCATTGGCTTCCAGATCTCGAGCAAGAAAAAGGGAGACAACTCCACCACCTTCTCCAAGCCCCCTGTCTGATGATCTGGACAGAGATTGGACCCTGGCTGAGTATGAGACATGCCAGGAGAGGCTCAGGAATAAGAAAGTTCCTGAAAGCCTTACAATTTAGGAAGGCGATGAGGATGACAAGGTAGTCATTGTCACCTTATATCTTTTGTTTTTACTTAGGGTAGGAGACCCTTGATTAAAGTTGTTGTCGTAGGTACTCCCAACCCTATTTTACATTCACTCCCAATACACCAATACACATTCATCTACACACACCAGGCCCCTCACCCCCACTTCACCAAACGGCTGTTGGAAAAAGATCTCCGTTAAAGTGCCCCTACTATAGGGAGCCCGTCGGGTATTGCACCGCCGACCCGATGAGGAGCAGCCCGATGATGAAGCATGACACCTGACAGGGTGTGTGAGGGCATTATAATCCAATACAATGGATTCCCAACTTTGAACTACTCTGGTCAGGTTGGTTTATATTCCCTATATCTGACTCTCATTTCAGAGGAACAGCATAACTCTTTTGTTGAAGACTTTCCTTGGGCCTTTATGCTGGACCTGTCTAAAAGCCCTTTGTCCCCCCTTCGAGTACCCATTATCCTTATATAGTCATCAGATCGCAAGCTAGAAATATTTGAGGACACTTTCCCTCTTATCAAGAAAGCTACAACGAGTATTAAATCCATCGCGCTCAAGGAATTCCTAACTCTGCATGAAACACTAACTCATCATCATCACCCAATGGATCTGAGCCCCCCTCTATCAATTGCCATTCCATACTGCATCCTCACCCCACACCCAGAGCAGCTACTTCACATCTACATAGCCATGGAATACCACCCTCACACCAATAATACTTCTGATCCCCATGCCTCAACCAGTGCCACTCTCGAAGTCTGAACCCCCAACTACACAGAGTGACTTATCCCTAGCACTCCCACTCTCCTATCTCTTTAGCTCTACACCACCAAACTTCGAGGTTTCTTCCACCTCCAACTCTCCTTCCCTTCTGCTGGCTCCCCCAGGCCAACAGTACTCTAACACCACAGACATCAACACCCCCCTCCTCCTTGCCCCCTGCTCCAAGACCCCACAATATGACCCCAAAACTCACTCAAATTCAGACTATATGAGATCACACAAAACCTACAACAGAAAGGAGACTTACAGAGCCTTTTTGGCATCACCCTAGACCCGGCCAAGAATTGGTGGCCTAATAGGAATTTGAGCATTAACAGTCTCACTCATAGCCAATCCACCAACCCCCTCATCATGCCTACAACATACCTTCTAACCAAATTCATCTCACCTTCTTCGAGGCCCATGCACCTGAGATGGAAAACCTTACCTTACCCCACTGCACCCACTTGGCCCATTAGAAGAAAAGATCTTCTATCCGACAAATATATCCACTCCCTCCTCCTACCATATAACTCAGCACACCCAGATAAAATAAACAATCAGGTTCTAATCTGATCCATTCCATCGAACCCACACAGAAAACCAAGGCTCAACCACATAGCGGCAAACTAGTATAACCTTAAGTGAGTTACCCTTATACAGACTACCCTGGCTAATTCCAAACCCCATCTAAAATGCATGCTACTCAATTACCTATCGGCTTCAAGACACGCAGTGGATATTGCGGACCTTATCCTCGCACATGATCTTGACCTCCTAATTTTGACTAAAACTTGCTTAAATGATTCTTCTGCACCGATCCTTGTCATACTAGTCCCTCCTAACCCTGGCATCACTAGACTAGATAGATCCAGCAGACCAGGGGCAGGCATTGCCTGCAATCACCGTAACAGCCTATCCTCATGCATCGATATCGTATGTTACAGCAGGCCACTATGCACACACTATCTACCACCCTCCAGGAGATAACCTTTCTTTCACAGAACAAATTATGGAAATCATTGCAACAAACACAGGAAAACACTGTTCCCAAATCTTCCTCGGAGACTTCAACCTCCACTAGAATGATTTGAACGACCCTGCGGTCTTAAAACATTTCTTGATGACCTCAACCTGATCCAAATCTGCAACAGCCCCACACACAACAAGGGCGAGATCTTATATCTTATCCTCCCAAAGACCAACTCCATTCAACTTGAATCTGTCCTCCCCTGTGATGGTCTGACCACCACATCACATTCCTCATCACTGAATCTGTGGGAAGAAATATAGCTAAAATAACAAAACCCAAAATCTGGAAAAGGAGCATGAGAAACATTAACCTCAATGAATTGATATCTCTCAGTAACAACATCCTGTCTCCTCCTGGAGACGTGTCTGTTATCCAGGATCTTACAAACCACTACACTAGTTCCATGAAGAATATTCTAGGCTCGATTGCACCCTGAGAGCCAAAGGATTGTCCACCAAAGACTTCAAACCATGGTATAATGGTAGCCTCAATACAGAAAGACATAACATGAGACTAGCTGAACGACGGTGGAAATCCTCACCGTCCCTTGAACACCTCAAGCATTTGACAACACTGAGGAATACATATTACAAAAGCATCAGAAGTCTGAAAGAAAATTTCTTTAGAAACTAACTAGTTCAAGCTTGAAACCGACCCCAAAAAAATTTGAACTTGTGAAAATACGGAAAACATGAGAATGATTTTCAGATGACTTTGGAGCATCATCTTCTTTTACCTCACTCCAACCTCTCCCCTTTCCGGATTGTTGTACCTTCAGGTCTACCTGGACGCATCCTCAAAAACAACATCTCATGGATTTCTTTCAACACCTTTCAGGAAAGTGCCATTCTCAAAATTCTAGCAGTGCTGAAACCCTCAAATCACTTCAAAGACCCTCCGGTTTCTCCAAGATTGTAAATGCCTCCCTACTTCAATGCACTATCCCTGACTGCCTAAAGTCTGGGCAAGTGTCCCCCATTCTAAAAAAACAATGGCAGATCATGCTGACTTAAATAACGTCTGCCCTTTCTCCAACATTCCAACTCAGGTGAAGCTCCTTGAAAAATGTATACACATCCAACTCTGTAACCATATTAAATAATTCTGCCTTTTAAACTAATTCCAATCTGGTTTATGTCCAGTGCATAGCACCAAATCAGTTCTTATACACATAGTGGGCAATGCACAAAAAATGTTTGATCAGAATTAATCTTGCCCTCTAATCTTCCTTGATCTATCTTCAGCATTTGATACCGTTAAACACAACAACCTACTAGACTTACTGGACCATAGAATAGGTTTATCAGGGTCCATCCTAAACTGGTTCACCTCATTTCCCCAAAACAGAACTCAAACATTTAATGTTAATCAGTCCCTATCTAAGACCACTCCAGTCACTCTAGGGATCCCACAGGAATCTTCCCTCTCACCCACTCTTTTTAACTTGTTTATGGAGCTTCTAACTGAAATTCTGATTTCATCCAACATCCACAATCACATGTACTCCGACGACATCGAACTATACCTGAAAGTCGCCTCCCCCAAAGATATCAGATCCCTCAATTTAACTCTACAGAAAACCCAAAGTTGGCTAGCAGGCAACCACCTAAAACTAAACAATCTCATAACCAAATTATTCCTTATTGCTCTACCCAACCAGTCACCCATCATTGAGGAATGAATTAAACAACTAACAGCCTGTCACAGTTCCCTGCTAGCTTGAGTAGCTAGTCCTCATTCCATAAAAGCCCACCCTCCAACCCATGCACCAGCACCTGTATATGTATGTAGATGTCTTGGTATACATGTGTTCTCAACTGTATTTGGTTTCATGTGCACTTGTATTGATTTCAGTGTATAGAGACTCATGTACACTTGCATAGGGTTTCAGTGTACACACTGTATTTGGTTTCAGTGTTTGGTACTCGTAAAAGGTAAAGACATTGCTTTATTGCCCCTGGCACCGCTCGCCATAGCTCGCAGTCAGCCAATATGCCTGTTGCTACTGTTCACTGTTGCAGGGCCCACCATGGGGGTTGTTGAGATTTCATGAAACCACAGCAACTCCCAGCGGCCATCTTGGGCCTGGTTTATCCATGTAAACCACACCCAAACATCCAGAAACCACTTTTCCTCAAGACTCTCCATAAGGCAACACTCTGAGCATCAGAGGAGCACCAAAAGACCCTCACTTACCTGCAGTGAAGTCGCCCGGCAGCTGCCATAGTCCATCATCCTCAAGAAGTAAGTCCAAGGTGCTCGGCCTTTCTGAACCATAAAGAAGGAAGAAACAATTTGATGTTAAAAAGGTACCCAACGCAAGAAAGCACACACCACAAGCTAACATGCTTGTTTAGTCAGCATAAAACTAATTTTTGATTATGTATTAGAGTGTACTTGAACATGTGGCATAAGTGAACATAACTTGGTGCTTGAGATCATTTGCTTTTTTCTGGAACATTTGCTTTTTGGACATTTGATTAGACAGTGCCCGCGAACCTTGAGAATGCGAGGCACTTTTAACCTAGTAACCTGTGGGTGAAAAACTTTGAGGAACTGGAGGAGAGTTGGACTACACATATAGTGGCCAAAGACAGTAAAAGGACGTAGTAACGTATTGTGTTACGTCATTTGCAAGTCATCAGGAACTGTATGAGCAACAACCTTGTGTCTAATACACATATTTTGTTTTCTTCTTAAACTAAACATTAACACATTATGCAACCAACATCCCATCCAGAGACAAATCTGAATGGACAGTATCCAGTACTACGACCACACAACAGTCGTCATTACTGACAATGTTGTTCACAGGTTGGTTTAGGGACTAGCCACAATACAGGACAACACATCGTGGGAGTCAACTATGCTACCAGAACAGGCAAATTAATGATCCTCTCTTGTTTTTTAATTAAGGTTCGACAACTATTCCCAGGGCACCAAACATGACATCCAATCCAGGCCCTTCTCCTAAACTCTACCTCATCTCCCTTGTGGGAACTTGCATCACAGGCAGAAAGGAAGGGTACACGGAGGTGGGTCTCTAACGTCTCTGCGAAGCGAGCAGTGCAGGCTGTCAGGTAAGCACCACATTGTTGTAATCTGACACAGCCCTCAACTGCTTGCCGCAAGTTATTGATTCAACAAGATCACTGGGAATAACTCCGGGAGAGGAGTTGGCCTAACGGCTAGGGCGTCCGACCTCTAACCTGGGGAACTGGGTTCGAGTCTCGGCAATGATGCTGAACATCCTGTGATTCCGGGCAAATCACTTAATCTCCCCGTGCCTAACAAAAATGAATGTGTGTCTTAATGTAACGTAACTGGTGCTATGTAAAGCGCTCTGATACCCGATTCGGGTCAAGTTTGCGCTATAAAACTCTGCAAAAAAAAAACAAAAAAAACTCTCAGCAAGAACCTTAACATGCAGAAGCACATCAGTGCTGCCACCAAAGGAGCGAACATCCAAATGAACATCTTAAGAAAAATAAAACCCTTCCTCCCCTCAATGACTTCAAGTCTGCAGTGCAAGCCCTGGTGATTTCCAGGTTAGAATATGGAAGTGCAACATTCTTTGGCTTGCCCAGATCCAAAACGGCTCCTCTAAGGGCCTCCCTTAACTCTGCTGCAAGACTCATCACAGGATCAAAAAGAAACAACCACATCATCCCTAATTTGAAATGCCTCAATTTGCTCCATTATGAAGCAAGAACTCAGTTAAAAATTGCCTTCATGCCCCAACTACACTTCAATACCACAAAATACCTTGCTCAGAAGATGGAACTTTCTGGTGGCTGCAGATTCTCCAGAAGCTCCAGCACCTTACTGCTGAAACCACAAACATTCTTTAAAAAGAAAACATTCAACTGAGCTATCTCTCGAATCGCCCTGAGAATTTGGAACTCCTTCCCCCTGAAATCAGACTGAATCCCACAACTGCTTCTTTGAAGAAAGTATTTAAAGTACTACTTATGAATAACCCTGGGCGGTAAAATCCGCTCCGCTTGCGGATTTTGCGGAATTTTGGCAACTCCGCGTTCCGCGTAGAACGCGGAGTTACCGAAAACTCTGCGATCCGCGGCGTAGCGGAGTTTTTTCCTTGTTCGCTCTTTCAAAATGCGTTTTCGCGCATGCGGTAGCAACTTACCGGGATCCCTGCGTTCGACGACGAGTTTTCCTATCCGTTCGCGTGCACCACTAGATTTTGGTAGCCGGCCGCACAATCCCGTGAGAGTGTGCGATCGCGAACACGTCGTTCGGACGTGCCATCGGACATCCGGCGGAAGTTTGGTGAAGCAAAATTTGCAATTTGGAGAATAATATCCCTCGAGCAGCATAAAACCTTCTCGAAAGGGATGATTTGGATGAAAAAAAAACCTCAGATTGACATTTGGCTGTACTTTTTTGTGCAAGGAGTCGTTTTTCTTTTTTACTTTTTTTTTGGGATAGGAAGTAAGTGCCCCAGAGTCTCCAACTTCCTGTTCCTGTCCAGCAGACTCCTCCCAGTGCTTTGTCCATGTTCTGTTCACTTTTCATTTGGATTTGGAGCTGGAAGGATCACTATTTGTGTCTGCTGCATCATATATCATTGGATTTGAGGACTTTTGGATTTGAGATTTTACAAGTAAGTTGGTGTTGTTTGTTTAATTGGGGCATTGCAATTGCTGCAACTACATTTTTTGTACTTTTCATAATTTTTAAAAACATTTATTGTGGGTAGCCAGTAGGCCCAGAGCTACTCATGGTGGGTGCATGAAACAACTGTTTCTGTGGTGTCTGTTGAATTTAAACATCATTTAGGGCATGGATGGCATTGGATTGAATTGCAAAATGTGTTTTTTTGGGGGGTATATCACTTTTTTGGTGTGTGTTAAATAAATGCCTTTGTTGTGTGTGTGTGTGTGTGTGTGTGTATGTGGTGTGGTTGTTGTGTAACTTGCACACCTTGTTTAGCCCTGTGGATTTTCGTTTTTGCATTTTATTGCATTACAGCTGTGTTGTTTAGCATGCCTCCTTTGCCTGGCCATTATAGGCCTGTTTCAGTTCATTGTTTTCCAGGCCTCCTGCTTGTTGTGACTGTGATTGACCATGTGGCTGGTGGCCACATATTTTGTGGTGGTAGTTTAGTAGTGTGCTGCTTTTGCCATATAGGGCTAGGCCTGCATGTCTTTCCTTTGTTCCTCTTGGCCTAGGCTTCTTGTTGTTGTGGGCCTGACCATTTTGCTGGCGGCCATTTTGTAGCCAGGCAGTGTGCTTTTGCCATAGGCCTGCATTGTCTGTCTTCCCTTTCTTGTTGCTGTGGGTGGACTGGCCATGTGGCTGGCGGCCATTTTGTGGAGCCAGCCAGTGCGCTTTTGCCATAGGCCTGCAAGCTTGTGGCCTAGTCTGCCAATAGGCCTTTCAGCCAGTAGGCCCAGAGCTACTCATGGGTGCATGTAACAACGGTTTCTGTGGTGTCTGTTGAATTTAAACATCATTTAGGGCATGGATGGCATTGGATTGAATTGCAAAATGTGTTTTTTTGGGGGTATTTCACTTTTTTGGTGTGTGTTAAATAAATGCCTTTGTTGGATGTGTGTGTGTGGTGTGGTTGTTGTGTAACTTGCAAACCTTGTTTAGCCCTGTGGATTTTCGTTTTTGCATTTTTGCATTAAAGCTGTGTTTAGCATGCCTCCTTTGCCTGGCCACTATAGGCCTGCTTGAGTTCATGGTTTTCCAGGCCTGCTGCTTGTTGTGACTGTGAGTGACCATGTGGCTGGTGGCCACCCATTTTGTGGTGGTAGTTTAGTAGTGTGCTGCTTTTGCCATATAGGCCTACATGTCTTTCCTTTGTTCCTCTTGGCTTACTGCTTCCATCCCCTTTGCCAGCTGCAGCTCTCTGAATGACGTGATGCGCAAATTAATGCCAAACAGGTTCCACTTCCATTACATTTGTATTTTTGTTTTTGTTCTTCTTCTTTCCTATCCTTCCTGAGTGTACACAGTATACCATGAAAGCCCTTGTTGTCAAAGTCTCACAAATGGCTACACTGTTATGTTTTTTTTATAACTTAAACTGAGTTAATAAAATGTAATAATATAACACTAACCAGTGTGACCATCACACACTAAGTTATATATTATATTTGTTTGTTTGTACTAGTAGTAATTGAACCACAACAAAAAATGCAATATTTCACGGATGTTCTTATGGCTTCTTTGCTTTTAGGTGCACAAAAAGCCCGAGGAGGAGGTGTCATCATCACCAGTTGTACTGCCAGACAGAATTCCTGCTGCGCACAACGTCATGTGACGTGTGACCACAGACATCTCTGTAACTTGTGCACCTGCGTCCTGCTGACATCGGAAGAAGATGGCCCCAAAGAAAGTTACCAGGTCCTCCAGTACCAAGAAAGTTGCCAGTGAGAAGAAGGAACAGAAGAAGGAAGTGGCACTGCCCCTTACCAAGACTGGTGTGCCGCCCCAGATGTTTTTTGGGGACCAAAAATGTACGCCTGTATCAGCGGTGTCCGGGGACCAAGCTGGGAGCAGCACCTCCGCATCAGCGGGCCCACCCCACCAACCTAGGCCCAAGCCCATGAGTGTCGCAGAGGTAGCCAGTCTACTTGTGCAAACGCCAACGAGCAGTGATGTTTAAATATCATTATCGCAAAGTAGTACCCAATCAACGCAGGCGGAAACTCAGCAGATAAGTGGGCAACAACAGCCGGAACAACAGCCGGAACAGCAGCCGGAACAGCACCCGGAACAGCAGCCTCAACAGCAGCCGCAACAACAGCCCACAATAGTAGTTGTTCCTCCCGAAATAAAGGCAGTTCAGTACACCGAGCTTCCTACAGAGAAAGAAGAGCAAGCCACTCTTTCAGAAGATCCATTGTCTTCCAGATCCCAAGCAAGGAAAAGGAGGGTTAGTCCATCAACTTCTTCTTCAAGCCCCCCTTCTGATGATCTAGATACCACTTGGAACCCACCAGCTCAGTCTGAGAGTGAGGCACGCCACACGATAAGGCTAAGGTAAAGGAAGGTTCCAGAAAGCCTTACAGTTATGGGGGAAGATGTAGAAGAGGAGGATGATGACGAGCCAGTCATCATGAAGATCACTCCCGCCCCAGTGGAGATGGAGACTGACATTATTATTACCCCATCCCAAATTGCTGTGAGGGATGTGGCTTGGATACCACCAACACAGGTAACACCAACACCACCTCCAGCTTCCATATTTGCATTTGCAAAGGCCCGGCAGGGACCTACATCCAGCACAACCACCACCTCAGTAGGTAGTGGTACTGCACAGAGTCAAAGTGCAGGCATACCCTCCAGTTCATCCGGCATTGCAAGTGGCACCTCCAGCAGCGCAAGAAAGTACACCTCCCCAGTTTGGGACTTCTTTTCGGTTAGCAGTAAGGAGGAGAATGTTGCTATATGCTCAATTTGTCGACAAAGTGTTAGTCGGGGTAAGCTTGGTACAAACTATGGTACCGGAGGCCAAACAACCCACCTGAAAAAACACCACATGATCCAGTGGGAGGCACACCTACTTAGCACACAAAAAGGTAAAACTGCACCCATTGCTGTTGGTGGGGATGAAGAAGTAGAAGAAGATATGATCGCAGTGGAAGGTGAACAAGAGGGAGACATTTTCTCTGGTACACAAAGTAGCCCTTTCCCCAGCAGTGTAGTGGTACCTCCCACGTCCTCAGCAACATCTCAGTGGCACCGTAGTAAGAGTCAGGCTGAGAGTGAGACACCAAGGCAACAGAGTACCGCAATGAAAAAAAGTGCGTCGTTGAGCCTAACTGGGTTCAAGAAGTCACCTGCATCAGCTTCACCAGAAAGGAAAAAAATCCAACCTATCATTGTCAGCATGCTTAGGTCAGAGGGGCAGTACGAACGTAACCACCCAACGGTACGTTTGTACAATGCGAAGCTGGCTAAAATGTTAGCGCTGGACCTTCTCCCTTTTTCTTTTGTGGAAGGGGTGGGTTTCCTTGAATTTGTGACAGCCATCTTCCCAAAATGGAAGGTTCCCAGCCGGTCCTATTTTGCCAGAGTTGCTGTTCCAGCACTACATCAGGATGTGCTGGAATTTCTTGGACAAGCTTTGCAGCAGAGTGCTGTTCACAATATCCACCTGACAACAGACATGTGGACCAGTTGCCAAGCCACTGATTACATGTGCATCACTGCACACTGGATCTCTTTTGTGGGGGTTAGAGAAAAGATATCTGAAGCAGGTGTTGTTGACACTGCTGAGATTTTTAATGCTACTCGTAAACATGCAACTGTAGCCATGTTCGCCATAGAGAAATCTCATACTGCTGCAAACATTTTGGAAGAGTTTAACAGCAAGGTCTTTGAATGGCTGCACCCAAGAGGGCTTAACATTGGTTTTGTTACCACGGATAATGGCAGTAATATAGTTAAGGCCATGCAGGATGGTGGCTATTTCAGGGTCCTGTGTTTGGCGCACTGCATTAACATTATTGTTCAAGACTTTCTGAAAAAAGAAGCCCGAGTCAGCAACTTACTGACCACCTGCAGAAGAATATGCACACATTTCAGCCATTCTTTTAAAGCCCGGAAGCAGCTGAGGATCATTCAACGTGAGCATAGAATGCCAGTCAAAGCACTCATCCAGGAGGTGCCAACATGTTGGAACTCAACTTATTACATGCTTGATCATCTGCTTGATCAGTACAGACCAATCAATGAGTATGTCATGCAAAGAATAAGGGATGCGACTGTGAAAGGCATGACCCTACAGATGGACCAATGGGGCCTAGTTAAATGCCTGACAGAGATGCTACTTCCTTTCGAGCTCTTTACACGTGAAGTCAGCAAGGAGGACTGTACTATGGGCCAAGCTATCCCATTGTTGCACATGCTAGAGCAACAGCTGAAGGAGGTGTCTGAAACGTACCCAGGTGTGGAGGAAAAAAATTAAGCATATGAGTTGGTGGAGAGCTTATCCGGTTGCTTAGCTGAAAATACAAGGGTGAAAACTCGCATTGTTTCAGAAAAACATTACATTTGTGCCACAATTCTGGATCCACGGTACAAATCAGCACTGAACACTAAGACATTAACTCCTTTTTCAGAAGTGGATGTTGCCCAGTACAAAACTTGTATAGCTGAGGCAGCCAGTGACTTGGAAAATGAACGGCTGGTAATTAAAGGCCCGCTACTCAAACCCACAGCAAGTACTGCAGCAGGGCATCCAGCGTCAACTTCAACTTCAGAGCCTGAGGGCAGTGCGTTTGGCTCCGAGCGGTCACCAACACTATCGACAACAGCAAGAACTGGATCATCAGCCCCAGTAAAATCGGCACAGGATTGGTATTTACAGCAAGGGCTTGCTAGGTCCAGTGCTGATGCAAAGACAAAAGAGGCCCAGCAAAGTGGAGCACCCCTGAACATTGAGCGGATGGTCCAGGCCTATCTGGATGACCCAACAGAGGTCTACATTGATCAAAGCCCATTGCTGTATTGGTATGGGAAAAGGGGCCAATGGCCAGTGCTCAGCAGGCTGGCGATAAAATATCTGGCTTGCCCTGTCGCAAGTATCTCTTCTGAGCGTGTTTTCAGTGCTGCTGGTGCCATTGTAACAGTGAAAAGGACCAGTCTCTCACCCAAAAATGTGAAGAGGTTAACCATGATCAAAATGAATCAGCACTTTATACCACCTAATTACAAAATACGGGAATCAACGCAGGAAGATGAGGACAGCGACTCAGGTGACGGAAGTAGTGTTTTAGATGATTACCTACTTTTGCTTGAACCACCAGAGTTTGAGGACGAGCTATACTTCCCTGACAACTAGGCTTTGAACTTCTTACTTTCTTTCTTCCTTATTTACTCTTATTTGTGTGTGTCTCTGTCTTTCTGGTTAGAAACTTTGAATCACAACAAATCCATCACCACCGTCTTCTACTCTTTCTTTTTATTGCCATATTGGAGTTGCAGCTGTGTGCATTTAACTTAAGTCCACTCCTCCGAGTCCTGCTCCTCCATCCTCCTGACTCGCCCTAAATCCATTTCCCTCAAGCCAGATGATGATTGGATGGAGAATAGTACAAGAAAATGTTGCCTCGTCGAGTCCCTCCAAAAGATGTGGATCATGATGACTACTATAGGTATCCTCCTTTCCGAGCTAAGAGAGACTGCCCCTTAACTTAAGATGAGAAGGAACAGGTAATGATGGCATTCATTGGACGCTGACTCTGAGAGATTGGTGTTTGTGTTGTTGTTGTTTGTTGTGCATGAAGTGAATTCATTGAGTACTATTATTTAATCTACACACTAAAGGTGACTCAAGTCAATGTTTCCCTTCTTGTTGTTTAATAACAAAATTGTACTTCTACTGCAGGCCGATACATTGCATTTTTGAATATGGAATCTGGACTCACTCGGTACACTGCAGACTGAGTTGGACAACACCATGATGATGACCACAGTGACATAATATCTTCGCAGTCAGTCAGTAGGATTGGAGATGATTGATGGAATAACTCAGAGCGTTTCATGAGTGGCATAAAAGGTAAACAAGTCAACAACAACCACAGCAGACCTACATGTCTGTGTAGTGGTGGAGTCGAGTCACAAGTGTAGTAGTGGTGGTATGACTGACAGCTGTGCATGCCATTGATTTAGTTACTTACTTTGGAAAATGCTATTTTGCTGTATAAGTGACATGTGTGCTCTGTCTAGCTCAGTCAAAATCTAAGCTAAGTGGAGGTTGGGTGGGCGCCGTGGGCCTGCTCTGTCCTGTTGCTGTTGTAGGTTAATGCTGGAAACAGACAACAGAGTAGACATGATTTAGCCATGCCGCTCTGATAGTGTTTGCACTCCTCCATAATTTATGCTTTATTTTTCTCCTTGATTTTTAAATATCCCTTTTGTTTTTCCATCTGCACTTACAGGCCAGCCTTTACCCTGTGCTAAACAGAGAAAAACAACTCACAATCACCTACCAATCCGCATCCGCCAGGCAGGCAGTGGCACCCAAGATTGACGGACGCAGCGTCCATGGAAGGGAGGACCAAGAGGAATGCCGAGCTGCAACTCCCCAATTTGGCCAGTAAAACATACAGTAACACTTTAGTATCAACATTCATCATCTTTTAAATAATTTGATTCATTTTTTCTCTTCAATCATTACGACTGTGTGTTGTTGTTGTTTGCTCTCTGCTTATAATTGATCCCTACAGCTATTTTTTTATTTTCTTTGCTAGCTTTAAAAAGTAAGCCCGGTACAACAGAAGTAAAAACGTATGTAATTTGTGTCTCTCTGAGGGCAGACAGGCATGGCACATTGCATAATAATTAATAATATACTTCTGCCCTGTACTGTCTACTAGTCTAGTTAGTAAGTACTACTTATCATTAACCATCAAGTCATCATCATCATGGATGCATTTCCTTTTTCTCCCTTAACAGATTTATGGATATGATGGTCGTCTGCCAAGATTGTGTTTTGTTGTTTGTCCATGCGTAGTTTTTTTCTTTGTCAAACCTTTCCCCAAACCCCCCTTCCCAACCATTCATCAAACCCTAACCCTCTTCCCCCAGGCTGTGTGATTTATATTGAGGTGTGACTAAATTTAATGTACACCAATAATTGATCACACGCTTACTGGGGCGGATCTGGTGAAAGCAACACTAATTCAATTTCAAGGCAGGGCGAGGATCTTCTTCTGTTTGCCCACCCATGCTCAGAATATTTGCAAGTCAATTTTTGCTCCAAAGGACCTAATCCATCATAATTAATTGCCGGCATCGATTGGATTCATCATCCTCCTACACAGCACTAAAGGTTA
Source organism: Calotriton arnoldi (assembly GCA_963921515.1). Lineage (NCBI taxonomy): Eukaryota > Metazoa > Chordata > Amphibia > Caudata > Salamandridae > Calotriton > Calotriton arnoldi. Next base: position 1,727,487 of record CAWUFW010001962.1, read on the forward strand.
CGCTTGTGTCGAGTGACTCGACCCAACTACAGTTTGCAACTTGTTGTACTAGGCTATCCCCGCCACCATTATGTTTTATTTTACTTTAGCATTGCTAATCAGCATTATTATTATTGTTTGGCAGTTTTTTTGTGTACAGTACTGTACTTCGTTCTACTACTCCTCCCAGAGTCTCTCTCAGGCGACTGACTGTCTCATTTTCTTTTTTTGCAAATGCTACTGCCAGTGTCTACAACTACCACCACAACTATGGCATCTTGGGAAACCAAACCATCATCACCATGCAGCCATCGCTGTGCCTAAGTTAAACATCAATCACAGGTTAGAGAAGAAGTTTGGGGGAGGTATAATTAATAATATTAATTAATTAATTCACACACCCCTTGAGTCCTCCTGTTGCAGAATGCATAGACTAGGAGGAGAGACTGACAGTACTAGTAGGACAAGTCACTCAGTGAGGGGTACCGCATCCATCTGTTTGTGTGTTACAAAATCGGCAGATTATTTTTAAATCAAACAATGGCTGCGGCCCTGCAGCAGCAAGGAAACTATGTGACGTAAAACAGTAACCCCCCACAAAACATTAACATCGTATGTAAAGTTTAAGTATAAATATACATTAATCCCCTAACAAAAATAAACTATGTAAAAAGTCCCACAACACCTGACCCACCCCTCTCCCTAACCCCAACCAATGTCCAACAAGAAAAAGTCCAACCAATGTCCGGTGAATAAATAAAACCCCAAAGCCTAATTCCCACTCACCAAAAAAAGGAATAAAAAGGGGGCAATCCAACAGGGTCTTTAGTTTCTTATCGGATTTGTCCACCAGGATCTTTACCCGCTCCTCTAGGTGCTCCTCTAGGCGTGCCATTCGGAGGAGCATGCAGCGCTTGAATGCCCTACAATTGCATCCACAGGGGGGGCAGCAGTGCTGGATGTAGTGCGGCGGTGGGTGGCTGCCTGACCGCAGCGCCGTACCACTGGAGGGGCCTTGGCCTGGCTGTGGCCCGGGGCATTGGAGGAGGCTGCAGCTGCTGCCGCCTCCTCCTCCTCCTCCGCCAGAACCACCAGCCGCCAGTATTCATTTTGTATGGCCTCCAGCTTCCAGCGCCGGCCCATGGCTGCCAACTCCTTCCTGTCAGGTTTAGATTTTCCTTTGGAAGGAGTAGCTATATCAAGAAGATAAAAAAGACTATTGTAACAATATACTCTTAGCAAAACAGTAAGACAAATTAATTCTACACATAGTGGCACAGTAGCACTAGCAAGCACAGTACATAACATTTGTGGTATGTATCTATCCTCCCACTTCCTCGGCCTCTAACATTTGTGGGAGTTGCAGGCATTATACTAGCACTATGGACTCAAGTACCCAGTACACCAGTCTTCTTCTTCTATCTTGTTGAGCGAAATTACGTAACCTTGTTGTAGCCGGCATGCCAGCTCAGTCAGCTTGCGCCCAAGACAAACATACTCGTGAGGCAGACTCACGTTAGTTTTATTTACTACTGTCTGCAGGTGGGGAAGCTGAGTGACTGCACAATCATCGTATTTTTCTATTACGGGTGGCACTACCCATACTCAGTTACAGCAAGGGCCACTGGTCAATTTCACTTTCACCCTGCCCTGACTACTACAAAAAGGCAGATGATATCTGATCCAAATGATCATTGCTTATATATGGGACGACATGAGGTACTTTGTTTTAATTGATTGTGTAAACAATAAACATGCAGCCGATAGGCCACCCATGGCAGGCTGACACAGTCGAAAATAAATTAACATAGGTAGGGAGTGGGCCTCGGAGTCGGAGGGAGGCGCTTGATAACAACATACATGCACAATATATATGCTGTGCTTGCAAACTACTGTGAGTCAAGGGTGTGTTCTGAAAATACAACTTCTATTCTCCTTGGCTTTGCTACTCTGGCACGGTTTCTTTTACATTCTCTTCAAACTAAGACTCTTCATCCAGTGACAGTTTCCACCTATGCTATCTATGATGAATACCATCCAGGCATCCATCCATTCAAAGTAAACATGTCTATCATTCTTCTTAATCTCTCACCAAACCTTAGTTTGTTTCACCAACAACAAATATTTATTCTTTTTTTTTAACACACCAACCATGCGTCCTTCCTTCCTTGCTTGCCTTGGCTTTGAGTTTGACCCATGAAACACCCCAGAGGATTCTTGCTATCCACCCATACAGTTTCACCCACCCAGGCAGGCATCTTTTCTTTCACCTTCCACTCATCCTTCAACCACCCATGCATCTGATTCCTATCAGCCACCTATGCATACATCTGGGGTATCCTTCTCTTCCAGTCATAAATATTACATCTCGCCCGTCCTTCCTCCTTGGCTTCCACCCTTCTTTCCCTTTTCGTTCAACCCATCCATCAAGGTCATCTGATCTGACTCTTAGTCTTCTCCATAAAACTTTCACAGCTGAGTTGGAGTCATATAGAAGAGGCCATTAGTTACTCAACTCCCGCCGCTAATGCTAATGCTAATGCTAAGTAAAGGGTGTCTTCTTCAACCGTTGTTCACAACAACTTAGTCTCTCTCAACAGTACAGTGTACACCCTTGCAGTGACTGTAATGTCAATAAGTAAGGAATATAACTTACTACCACCCGCCACTGCTGCTGGCTCACCCCCTGCAGAAGCTGCATCTTCTGCTCCCTCCTTACTGGCCGCGTCGCCTTCGCCGCTGGCCCCGGCACTGATGGTCGGTACGCCTAGTAAAAACATTACACATTTTTTAGATGCCATATACACTTCCCCCTATTTATTCTTTTTCACTAGCAAGATTGAAAAAAAAGTTCATACATACATATACAACATGCATCACTAGTACAAATCAGGTACTAGAGTAGACTAGTAGTAGAATGTCCTATCGTATCAAAAATAGTAAAATATCTGGTTGGGCATTTTGTTGGTGGAAATTGTCGAAAAGCCTCAAGAAAGATTAAGAAGACTAGAAGAGGACAACCCAAAGGACTGGACTCAGTGGCTACAGCTATTGGTGAATCTGAGTTTTAAAGCCTTTTAAATAAACAGTGGCCAACTGGGCAAGCTTAGCTACAGACAGACTAATAGTAGTAGTACAGAGAGTCATAGCAGAGGCAGTTAGAGGCAGGGATAACACAAATTTAGAAACAGATAGTCTAGATCAAAGAAGAATTGGTAAAAAATAGAATTAGGAAACGGAAATAATAGTTCGGAAAAAATAAGGTGCAGTAAAAGTTAGGGAAGCATGATTATTAATATTAAAAACAGGAGGACTTACTGGGGCCAGCAGCAGAGCCCTCGGTAGAGGAGCGGTCCTGGCCGGCATCTTCTGAAGCTGCTCCCGCCGACTCCAATGACCCCGTCTTCTTGCCCCTGGGTGCTGCTGATCATTAAAGATATAAGAAAGAAAGAGACAAACATTGATTATTGGTGTGAAACAAATAAAAAAAATTAAAAAACGCTCAAAAAAACATTTATGGAAACAACAATTGCAATAAAATTGACCTATCTAATCTGGTCAACTAGTAGTATCACGGGATTCGTGGACCGTCTAGTTAATATTTATGAACACTAATCCAGTGTTCCATTCTGATTCCAGAATACTAACTAAGCCTAAGTACCACCTGACCTAGCCCACCTATTCCAGATGGGCCAATTGTTCACTAAGTCTGCATTTCCATTTATTTTAGTCCTCAAAAATGCATAGATGGAGGACACATGCATACATTTTTGCATACACCAAATTGTTGGTTGGTTGCTGCTGATGTTCTGCTAGTGCTAAGCCTATTACCACTCACTAAACAAACTACAAAAGTTTCTACTAAGGACTGGGGTAAGCAGCACTCAGCAGCACGTGACGTAACAGAGGATGCGTCATGCAGACCGCTAAAAAATTAACAACTAATACTAATAAGTAACTAAACCTATCAATCCACCACTATCTCTTAGTGACAGGAGGACAAAGGAAGGACTAGAGTCTCTCTAGCATTACCTAACTTAGGTTCTCTAAAGTAAACTTTTACATAATCAGCCCAAGCGAGCGCAAAGTTGCAAACAAGTAAGATTAGTAGCGCCGAGCACCTGTGGCATAACAATCACAGAAGATTTTTAAACGTAATTTACCTGCAATGTAAGGAGCAGCATTCTTGCTATTCGGAAAAAAATTATATTCGCAATATATAACACAGAGCAGAAGAACAGAAAGTAGTAATATTAAATAGCTACTCACCAAGCCGCGGGACCTCAACTCCTAGCAGGTCCAGCAGGTCCTGCTCCCGGTCCAGGATATCGGACCACCGGTGCGTAAGCTGGTTATGGGTGCGCCGGACCCCAGAGTAGCGAAACACTGCCCGGCGCACCCTTCCCCACCGCTGGTGACGCTCCCGGAGCCCGTACCCGGACCCAGGCCTGCCGCCTGCTGCCAGGGTTAAGGGGAGGTGGCGCTGCACAAAAAAAACAAGTGCGGCCACCTCCGTCTCTCCAAATAAGGCCTGTGCCTGCACTCCTTTTGGGCGCCGCCTTCCGCAAGGAAGGCGGTCGCGGCTCTGGCTGCAGCTACGAGCCTTGCCCTTGGCCTTTGCCATGGTTCTGGTACTCGGGGGGGGGCGGAAAAGAAAAGGTAGGAATTAAAAAGTAAGTAAAAGAAATGAAAAAAGCAAGTAATAGAAAAAAGTGAGAAAGTAGTGAAAAACACACAAAAAGTAGAAAAAAACTCAAAATATAGAATCAGGAAAATAGAGAGATAGATAATAAATAAAAAAGATCAATTTTTTTTTCCAGAAACAAAGGATTGAAAAGGTAGAGGGAGGATAGAACAGCAGGCCCAGAACCATAGCAAAAAAGTGAAAAACAAGATGGCCGCGCCCATTGCGACTGCATGTGCAAATTTGCGTGATATTTCCCCCCGAGCACGCAAAATGCGTCGCAAACACGCAATACGCGTTCCGGAACAGGAAAAACGCATCGCGAACGGGCGGGACAAGTGAAAAACAAGATGGCCACGCCCATTGGCGACCGCATGGGCAAGTTGTCGAGATATTTCCCCCCGAGCACGCAAACAGCCTCCCGAACACGCAATACGCGTTCCCGAACAGGAAAAACGCATCGCGAACGGGCGGAACAAGCAACTCTGCGTGCTCGCGGAATTCCGCGTAGCTCACTGAGTTTTTTTACCACTTTGCGGAACTCAGCGTAGCGTGACTACGCGAACTCCGCCCAGGGTTACTTATGAACAGATTTTGTAATTTTGATTTCAAGATATTGCAGTAACAGCACAGAGAAGCGCCATACAGGATATGGAGTGAACAATTCGAATGTCAATAGAATAAAGCAAGAACCAGAGTCAGAAACATCAAACCTCCCCTCCACCCCTTCTCCCCAGACATCCGTTAGCCTGTACAGTTGCAGTTTCAGCATTGAATGCTAATGTAAGTGATTTTTTTTGCCACCATGTACATCTCTCAACTACGATAATGTTGGGCATTCCAGTGCCCCCAGTGTTTAGGAATGTCCCTTGTGGAAACTACAAGACCAAGGCTGCAGAACAAGAGCCGAGCCCATGGTAGGTCGACATCATTAGGAATCCCCAAAATAATGAGTTTTGTGTCAAGCAGGATCAATGCCAAGAGTATCTCATTAAGTTTCTCAATAATTGTAACCCAGTAGCCCTGGATCAGGGGGCAACTTCAGATTGTATGGAAGAAGGACCCTTCCTCTCTGTGACATCTTAGACAATTTGGGAACTGCGCTTTTCCCATAGAATGCAGTCTTCTTTTATCATATTACACTCTATGGAGTATTTTGAGTTGTACTAAGGGAAGCCTTGCCTTAATTGCTACCTCCCTCTGGTACATCCAGGCTGCCTCCCAGTCAAAATCTTCCACATCACCTACATACGCACTCTATTTCCCTAAAGCATATGCAGGGTGTCCGGCATATTATTATTAATAGTTGTATAAGTCACGAAAATTGCACCCTTCCCCAGCTCCTCTGTTAGTACCCGACCTTCTAACGAGCAATATTCCGGGAGGCCGTCCCCAGGGAGTCACTCAGCTCTCCATGCATGCCTCACTTGTGCACATTTTTAGAATTGGTTAGTGTTTAGTCCAGACTTGCTTTGTAGCGAGGTGAATGCCATAATGTCGCCTCCTTCCATTAAGTCTCAAATTTTAGATATCCCAATCTGATCCCAAGCATCAAATCCCTGCAACTTCTATATTTTTGGGAACCCCTGCTCTTCCCACAAGGGTGTTTCCCACATGGGCCAACGGTGCTAACCTTTGGTTTTCACAGCTTTATTACAGTCGGCAAATGCAACCTGGGTGGCTGAGAGAAGAGTTTGGGTCTTCGCAGCTCCATAAAGAGAGTGTAGACAAGTCCCCCATTGCGCCAGCTCAAGTCTAAAGGTGGAGTGATCTAATGGGGAGAAGAGCCAAGTAGCAGGCCTCCAAATCAGGTAGAGCAAGACCACCATTGTATGGATTATGTTGTAGGGTTTTTAGGGCTATTCAGGGGTGGTGCCCATCCACAACAAAGACCTCATGTCTCCTTCGATCTTAGTAAAGATCTCTGGAGGCATCCGATATTACGTATTCTGTAATACATATAGTAGTTTTGGTAAGGAACTCATTTTAAACATGGCTGTCCTCCCCATTATCATGAGGGGCAGTCTTCGCCACCTCTCCATTTCCTCCCGCTAGGCTCTCACTACCACCCCCAAGATTATGGTCGCACTAGTTTGGCGATGAGCTATTCCACCCTCTAGCAGATAAAGGGCAATTTGTCCCAATTAATTCGATAAGCGGAATAAGTTCTGTATTTCTCAAATAATTGAAAGGTTAAGTGGAGGGTCAATGATGGTTCTGGGATATATAAAAGAATATGGTCTGAGTAGAGATATATTTTCTCCTCTGCCACTGTCTCACCCGCTGTCTTCAAGTCATGTGTCCCAGGATGACCCCGGACCACACACGTAGCGACTCTATAATGAGGGCAAACAGGAGAGGGGATTGCGGGCACCCCTGTTGAGAACCTCTGCGAATCAGGAACTCAGAGGATGTCACTTATTTACCCTCACCATCCTCACTGGGGCCTGGTATAATAGTTTGACTGACTTCCAAAAATGAGGGCTAAACCCGAATTTCACCAGGGTGTGTTTAAGGAAAGGCCAGCGTACTGCATCAAATGTCTTTTCTGCGTCAAGCGCAAGGAAGACATGGGGGTATGGCCGCCCTTTAATTTCATTCAACCAATTATGAGCACGTCTAAGATTATACTGTGTGGATCTATCAGGCATAAAGTGTGACTAATCCCTGTGAATCTGGGGTGTGATAACTTGGAGGAATCTAGTGGCCAATACTGCGGCCAAGATTTTGACCTCGATGTTAAGAAGCGAGATCGGGCGGTAAGAATCGCAACACTTCTGCGGCCTACCCTCTTTATGGAGGACTACTATGGCCACCTTCCTGAGGTCCGGCAGGAGGGTTCCCTGCTGAACAGCTTCTATGAACATGTTTAAAAAGTGAGATCCCGGCAAGCCAATTCCGCTGGAATCCCATTATTGGAATGCCACTTTGCAGTGGTGGCTTGGGCTTCTGCCAGTGTGATTTCTGCCTCTAGCTCCACACTTGACTCAACATCCAGTATTGTAGTGGTCACTGGCTGCAAATATCCTTTAAATTAGGGCAACTCCTGCAGTGGCCTTGCCCTGTAAAAGTCTTCATAGTAGTGAGCAAAGGCCCCAGTGATGGCCACATCAGTGTCAGCACAGTTTCCCTCTGAATCAACAATCTGGTGCACCCATCTGGCCCTAGCTTCCCTCCTCCCCAACCAGGCCAATAGCTTCCCAGCCTTATCTCCAGTGTCATACAATCTGTGCATAGCTAACATCTGGCACTGCTCTCCCTCATGTGCTAAGGCACGGTTTTGATTTCTTAGGATTTCTAGTTTCCTATGCCTTAGGGGATCTGGCTCCTATTCCAAGCCACCTTTGAGCTCCAGAAGTTGACCCATTAACTGGTCCAGGGCTCCCGCATTCCTCCTATGTTTTTGGGTGATCAGGTTCTATGCAAGGTCTCAGAGAACTGTTTTCTATGCCTCCCAGAGAACTATTTTGGACATGACTGAGTGTTTGTTTTCCTTCAAGTAAATCTAGGAGTCCGCCCGCAACCCCACCTCCACCTTCCAGTCATGTAGCTCCTATGCATTAAGCATCCAGCCCGACACCCCCACTTCACCTCCCCAGCTTCACCAGCAGAGGGGAGTGATCAGAGAGCCCTCCAGCCAAATAGTCTGCCTGCAGCACAGTCCCCACAACTCCTGCTGGGGCAAAAATATGATCTAGACGGGAAACACTCTGTGGGCTCCAGAGAAATATGACTATCTTTTGTCATTGAAGTGTGTTCGCCTACATAAGTCTGAAATAACAAGGGTGGATGCAAATAGAGAAAGTGGAGTGTGAAGGTGAGGCTGCAGGGCCCGACCTATCGTGCTCCGTTACTGTGACATCATTAAAGTCCACTCCCAGTATGTGTAGTGGGGAGTTTGTCACCATCAGTATGGCTACTCCCCTGAGTGTGCCAATGTGGTGTAGACCCTCTCCCCAGAAATCAGCCCTGAGATCCCATGAGATGGGTCTCTTGTTAAAGCATATCTAGTCGTACTCTTTAGATGTATTGGGTCACGAGGACTCTCTTAACCTTGTCGCCCAATCCATTCACTTTCCAGTATAGGTTTCTATCATCTAAGGGCAGAGGACTCATCTTTTCTCTAGGGGTGGTATCATAAGGCACAGAGAAAGGAATAATTGCAGGGCTACTAGCTGGATCATGCTGTTGTGCATGTGGCCCCCAGTAACCTAATGCCGGCCGATATGTCTGTGTCTTCTTCTGTGAAACATTGTCAACTGCAAACCCCTAAATTTGTGTCAAACTCTCCCCAACCCCACCCCCAAGGACCCCGCAAGTGTGTGCCCACATAAACTCAACTAATAACTATTCAACAGTGGGATCTCAGACGTCTGTAGCCCACCACCCCCACCCTCCAATTCAAACCTGTAACTCAATGCCACAGTTATATATATTAGTACTATATTAATTAACACAAATTAAAAAAATGAAATATGAATTAAAATGGTAAAAAACAAATTAATTAAAATAAAACTAAAATGTACATTCCAATTAACAACATTTATTGAATAATATGTCACAATTAAACAATGAACATAATTAATAATCAGTTTATGACTAATTTACAAACAATCCCATTAAAATGAAATGAATTATAATTTGATTAACTTCCCACACTATACCCCTACAAACTCAACAACACTCCACTAAAATATAACATGTTTTTAATAACAAAATTAAAATACACAGCAAAAGTAACATAATAAAATACATGTAAACTAACAATTAAACAATAAACATAACTAATAATCAATTGAACAATCAATTCACAATACAAATATGTATAATTAATTTAAAATAATTATAATTTAGGTCTCCCACCTTATTTCCCTATAACCTGAACAGCCTGCTATTAAACTATAACATACTATTATTAATGATATAATTAAAATATACATTCTAATTAACAAAAGAAATTTAAAAATATAAATAACAATTAAACAATTAACATAATTGATAAATTAGTTAATTGATTAAAAAAATACTTACCATTACATTTGAAGTAATTATAATTTTATTAACTACCCATCCTATTCCTCTACAAACCCAACAACCCACAACTAAACTTAAAATTACTAAATACATTTAAAATGAAGTTACTAAAAGACTTGAAATTACAAACTATATTTTAAAAAATAAATAACAATTAGAATATTACCACCTAAAAGTAATATATTCACTAAAATACATTAAAATTATTCAGAAACAATATTTTTACAACTGTATTAATGAAAACGATATTAAAAAACTACAGTATTTTGTAAAACAATATTTCTTACCAAAAAGATTTTTTTGACAATGATATTCTGTATCATGATATTTTTAGAGTAACAATATTTTTTGATAGTATTTTGGTATCACCATATGTTAAACTCAATATTTTATCAAAATACAAACAATTTACCCCTGATTAACAGGGGTAAAAAGTACATAGTTAAGCAGCTAGCAACAAAAGAGTTTACGCAAAAATGTGTGGGTACACCCCACAAACATGAAATGAATCAACATGCACTTCATATCTCTTCAACTTTTTACATTTGATTCCACTCAGAATGCCTGCCTGGCCAGGGTTCTTGTGTGCATGTTTCTCCTGGTCAGCCCTTACTCCATCCTGTCATTTTCCTTCTCTTATTGCTGTAACTTATGAAAAAGTGACTTGTGATCCTTCACCTGCTAAACAACAGAGCTATCTACTTCCTGCTTCAGTATATGTCACAAATCTGCTGTCACTTCTTAACTTCATGACTTCCATCAGTGTTTTGTGTATCATGCTTTTCAAGTGGGCTTTACCTAAGGAAAGTGTAGTAACAAGTCTGACAAATGTTGTTAACTCAGGTTTTATGTGCATCATAAAATCTAACTTCAAATACTAAGCATTTAAAACAATATAATGGAGCCAGTAGGAGTGTATAAAATCTGTACTGATTTGGATTGTACTTGCAATAGACATCTCCAGATCCCTTTCTTTGCCCTATTCCCTCTCTTATAGCCATCTCCCACTCATATGTCTGTCAAAGATGAATTGCTTGATGTGCTGCTATACCAGCCTGAGGAACAAAGATGCCAACCTTCGACCAAGCAAATCATATTCAGCCTAACTATTAAGGTCTGCATTCCATCCATCATTTGTTTGTCTTTTGCTTTGTCTCCCTAAGTGTGCCAGGCATACCCAGACGTGGGTCCCAGGCTCTCTGTGTCACTGGATTCAAGCTAGCCTGGCTGATGAGGGGTGATACCCCTCAACCAGTCCCATGAGGCTTGTTTCTGGTCAAGGGAACACGTGGCTGGCAGTTCGGGCTGGACTGTTCCCATGAGGAGCAGGGTCAGGGCTGATTTTCAGATAGCTGGGTCTAAACTGGGGTGGAATGGTGAGCAAAAGAAGGGTGAATTTAACCCAGATCTCTTGAATGAGGGTGATTATTTGATTTGTTCTGAATTCCGTCCATCATTTTTGTGCCTTTTGCTTTCTCGCCAGAAGTGCGCCGGGTATGCCCAGGCATGGGTCCTGGGCTCACTGTGCCAATGGATTCAAGCTAGCCTGGCTGATGAGAGGTGATACCTTGAAACTGGTCCCAGGATGCCTGTTTCTGGTCCAGCGAGGACCAGCTTGGCAGTTCGGGCCGAACTGCTCTAAACTGTGTGCCATGGTAAGCAAAAGAACAATGGATTTAACTCAGATCTCTTGACTGGGAGTGAATGTTTGATTTGTTCCAGATTCCATTAATCATTTGTGTGTCTTTTGCTTTCTTGCCCCTAATGCACAGGGAATACCCATACATGGGTCCTGTGCTCCCTGTGCCACTGGATTCAAACTAACACAGCTTATGGAGGGGGGGGGGTGATACCCTGAAACTAGTTCCAGGATGCTTGTTTCTGGTCCAGGGAGAACCTCGCTTGGCAGTTCGGGCTAGACTGTTCCCATGAGGAGCAGGGTCAAGACTGATTTGCACATAGATGGGTCTAAACTGGGGTGGCATGGTAAGCAAAAGAACAATGGATTTATCCCAGATCTCTTGACTGAGGGTGAATGTTTGATTTTTTCCATCATTTGTGTGTCTTTTGCTTTCTCGCTCTAAGTGCCCAGAAGTGAGTACTGGGCTCACTGTGCCACTGGATTCAAGTTAGTTTGGCTGATGAGGGGTGATACCCTGAAACCAGTCCCAGGATGCTTGTTTCTGGTCCAGGGAGGACCTGGTTTGGCAGTTCGGGCTGGACTGTTCCCACAAGGAGCAGGGTCAAGACTGATTTGCATATGTCAGGGTCTAAACTGGGGTGTCATGGTGAGTATAAGAAATATGGATTTAACCCAGATCTCTTGACTGGGGGTGAATGTTTGATTTCTTCCATATGCCAACCATCATTTGTGTGCCTTAAACTATTAATGTAGGCCTGACCATCATCTTCACCACCTAATCATGACTCACTGTGATCATAGTCTCCACTGTAATCTTGTTGTGCCTAAAATGCACAATATGCTCAAATAACATGAAATGCAACTGAGATTAATCTGAAAGAGGAGTCTGAACCACTAGAATTGTTTTAGAAAACATGTGTGTAATCTATCTTTGGGCTCCAGTGACTGGAGCTGAAAATGGTGTTACAAAACACATAGCTCTATTCGCCATCAGATATGGCAAACATTGGAGAAAGTCCTTACATTTTATTTTAGGTAGGGACAGATTTGCTATACTTATGCCAGTCTGACAAACACTAGGTAAAATGCATTCATTAGAAGGCTCAGAGTTACTCTTCTAACTTCCGTCTAATAATTGTTAGGGAAAGTGCATTCATTGGCGGGATCGGGTGGGCAGATTTACTATTCTAACTCCAGTCAAACAAATGTTGGGGAAGTTTCATATGTTCAGATTTACTATACTGACTTTAATCTAACAATCAATGAGTAAAGTGTATACATTAGTGGGATTAAATGTACTATCCTAGTTTCAATCTAACAATCATTAGTTAAAAGCATATATTTGGTGGCGGGGGACATATTTACTATTCTACCTCGAATCTAACAATCATAAAGTAAAGTGTATAAATTAGGTGGGGCTCCAATTTACTGTTCTATCACCAATCTAACAATCATTGGGGAAAAAGCATATACATTTTTATAAATGGAATGTATATTTTCAAAATTGTAAACATTTATAAAAATAAATAAAATATTATTTACAAATATCTTAAAATAAACAGTATATCTCAAGCTCAACATAATTATTTAGAATGCAATGGTTTGTTTTAACATTTAACCCCTTCACTGCTAGGCCTTTTCCCCCCCTGTGCTAAGTGCTAAGCCTTTTTTTGGCTATTTGGGGTAGTTCGCGCTTAGGCCCCTGTAACTTTTTGACCACATAAGGTATCCACGCCAAATTTGCGTCCTTTTCTTCCAACATCACAGGGATTCTAAAGGTACCCAGGGTTTGTGGATTCCCCTGGAGGGGACCCAGAACTTAGCCAAAATACAGCTAAATTTTGTTTTTTGGGGGAAAAAAGTGCTGCAAATGGAAGCGTCTGGTTTTTACCCTGCAAATGTTATCAACAAAGGGTTTGTGGGGCTGTAATCACACTTTTACCAGCTTTCAGGGAATGACAGACGTTTGTCAGAAAACCAACATTTTTTAAACAGTTTTGGCATTTTACTGGGACATAGCCTATTTTTGCTATTTTTTGTGCTTTCAACCTTCTTCCAGTTAATGGTAGAAATGGGTATGAAAGCAATAATGGATGCTGGACAGCTATACATTTTGGAAAAGTATATAAAATTCTGAATTCAGCAAGGGGTCATTTGTGTAGATCCTTCAAGGTTTCTTTATAGTAATTAATAGTTGAAAATAGAACAAATTGAAAATGAGTTGAAAAAAACAGCCATTTGTGCCAACGTTTTCACCTGTAACTTCTTCTAATTATGACCGTTGTTTGAAATCCATATACCATTACATCCACAGGACCTTTTTGGTTGTGGGGATTTATAGGACTTGTAGGTTCACCAAGAACCCGATGAACCCAGAGCCAATTACTGAGCAGAGTCTTGCAATGGTTTTTATTGTGTACCGGGTATATAGCAATTCATTTGGGAAAATATATACAGTGCAAAATCGGGATGAAAGACACCTATGTATTTCTGAAATTGGAACAAAATGTAGAGTTTAGAACCAGTAGATATTTGCACATTTCCAAAATTGTGAGTACCCATACTAGCATGAGAATTATAGGACATTTTTCAAAGTGACTTCTTTTTTACACATTGTCTTTCATTTGGAAGGCAGAAATGCATCAAAAGTCAATAGGTAATAACAGTTGCTCTACACTTCTGTGTTACCCTAAGTCTCCCTATAAAAATGGTACCTCACTTGTGTGGGTAGGCCTAGTGCCTTGCGACAGGAAACGGCCCAAAACGCAACTTGGACAAACTTCATTTTTACAGTGAAAACTGACCCTTTTTTTGCAAAGTGCCTAGCTGTAGATTTTGAACCCTAGCTCTGCCGGCACCTAGGGAAATCTAGCAAACCTATACATTTTTGAAAACTAGACACCCAGGGAAATCCAGGATGGGGTGACTTGTCTGGCTTTCACCAGGTTTTGTTACCCAGAATCCCTTGCAAACCTCAAACTTTGTGAAAAAAAAACAAATTTTCCTCACATTTCTGTGGTGGAAAGTACTGGAATCTCCGTGGATCCACAAAATTCCATCCACCACGTGTTCCCCAAAGTCTTCTGAGAAAAATGGTACCTCACTTGTGTGGGTAGGCCTAGTGCCTGCGACAGGAAACGGCCCAAAACGCAACATGGACACACCACATTTTCAGAGTAAAAACTGACCCTTTTTTTTGCAAAGTGCCTAGCTGTAGATTTTGAACCCTGGCTCTGCCGGCACCTAGGGAAACCTAGCAAACCTATACATTCTTGAAAGCTAGACACCCAGGGGAATCCAGGATGGGGTGACTTGTCTGGCTTTCACCAGGTTCTGTTACCTAGAATTCCTTGCAAACCTCAAACTTTGTGAAAAAACACATTTTCCTCACTTTTCTGTGGTGGAAAGTTCTGGAATCTGCGTGGATCCACAAAATTCCACCCTCCCGCATTCCGCAAAGTCTTACTAGAAAAATGGTACCTCACTTGTGTGGGTAGGCCTAGTGCCCGTGACAGGCAACGGCCCAAAACGCAACATGGACACACCACATTTTCACAGTGAAAACTGACCCTTTTTTTGCAAAGTGCCCAGCTGTAGATTTTGAACCCTAGCTCTGCCGGCACCTACAGAAACCTAGCAAACCTATACATTTTTGAAAACTAGACACCCAGGGGAATCCAGGAGGGGTGCTTTGTCTGGCTCTCACCAGGTTCTGTTACCCAGAATCCCTTGCAAACCTCATACTTTGTAAAAAAAACAAATTTTCCTCATATTTCTGTGGTGGAAAGTGCTGGAATCTACATAGATCCACAAATTTCCATGCACCCCGCATTCCCCAAAGTCTTCCAAGAAAAATGGTACCTCACTTGTGTGGGTAGGCCTAGTGTCCGCGACAGGAAACGGCCCAAAACGCAACGTGGACTCACCACATTTTCACAGTGAAAACAGACCAATTTTTTGCAAAGTGCCCAGCTGTAGGTTTTGAACGCTAGCTCTGCCGGCACCTAGAGAAACCTAGCAAACCTATACATTTTTTAAAACTAGACATGCAGGGGAATCCAGGATGGGGTGACTTGTCTGGCTCCCACCAGGTTCTGTTACCCAGAATCCCTTGCAAACCCCAAATTTAACAAAAACAAATCACATTTTCCAGCTAAATTTGAGGTTTGCAGGGGATTCTGGGTAGGAAAACGTTGGGGGATCCACGCAAGCCATACCTCGCTGGACTCCCCAGGGTGCCTAGTTTTCAGAAATGTGTGGGTTTGGTAGTTTCCCAAGATTGACACCGAGCCCGGGGCCAAAAACCCGGGTGACCCCCTTTGCAAAACCAGGTTGTTTTGTGATAGGTAATTTTGATATCGCCTCAATAAGATTTGGGCCCTTGCCTGTCGCGGGTACTTGGCCCACCCACGTGAGTGAGGTACCATTTTTATTGGGAGACCTGGGGGACCGCTGGATGGTAGGAAAATTGTGGATCCATGCAGATTCCAGAACTTTCCCACACAGAAATCTAAGAAAAATGTGATTCTTTCAGCTAAATTTGAGGTTTGCAGGGGATTCTGGGTAGGAAAACATTGGGGGGTCCACGCAAGCCATACCTTGCTGGACTCCCCCAGGTGTTTAGTTTTCAGAAATGTATGGGTTTGGTAGGTTTCCCAGGATGGCCGCCAAGCCCGGGGCCAAAAACCCAGGGGACCCCCCTTGCAAACCAGGTTGTTTTGTGATAGGTAATCTTGATGTCGCCTCAATAGGTTTTGGGCCCTTGCCTGTCGCGGGTACTTGATCCACCCACACGAGTGAGGTACCATTTTTATCGGGAGATGTGGGGGACCACTGGGTGATAGGAAATGTGTGGATCCATGCAGATTCCAGAACTTTCCCACACAGAAATCTGAGAAAAATTTGATTTTTTTCAGCTAAATTTGAGGTTTGCTTGGGATTCTGGGTAGGAAAACGTTGGGGGGTCCACACAAGCCATACCTCGCTGGACTCCCCCGGGTGTCTAGTTTTCAGAAATGTGTGGGTTTGGTAGGTTTACAAAGATGGTTGCCGAGTCCGGGGCCAAATACCCAGGGGACCACCCTTGCAAAACCAGGTTGTTTTGAGATAGGTAATTTTGATATCGCCTCAATAGGTTTTGGGCCCTTGCCTGTACTTGACCCACCCACGCGAGTGAGGTACCATTTGTATCGGGAGACCTGGGGGACCGCTGGGTGGTGGGAAATTTGTGGATCCATGCAGATTCCAGAACTTTTCCACACAGAAATTTGAGAAAAATGTGATTTTTTCAGTTAAAGTTGAGGTTTGCAGGGGATTCTGGGTAGGAAAACATTGGGGGGGTCCACGCAAGCCATTGCTCGCTGGACTCCCCCGGGTGTCTAGTTTTCAGAAATGTGTGGGTTTGGAAGGTTTCCCAAGATGGGCGCCAAGCCCGGGGCCAAAACCCAGGGGACCCCCCTTGCAATACCAGGTTGTTTTGTGATAGGTAATTTTGATGTCGCCTCAATAGGTTTTGGGCCCTTGCCTGTCGCGGGTACTTGACTCACCCATGCGAGTGAGGTACCATTTTTATCAGGAAATGGGGGACCACTAGATGGTAGGAAATTTGTGGATCCATGCAGATTCCAGAACTTTCCACACAGAAGTTTGAGAAAAATTTGATTTTTTTCAGCTAAATTTGAGGTTTGCAGGGGATTCTGGGTAGGAAAACGTTGGGGGATCCACTCAAGCCATACCTCCCTGGACTCCCCGGCTGTCTAGTTTTCAGAACTGTGTGGGTTTGGTAGTTTCCCAAGATGGTCACCGAGCCCGGGGCCAGAAACCCAGGAGACCCCCTTTGCAAAACCAGGTTGTTTTGTGATAGGTAATTTTGATGTCGCCTCAATAGGTTTTGGGCCCTTGCCTGTCACGGGTACTTGACCCACCCACATGAGTGAGGTACCATTTTTATCGGGAGACCTGGGGGACCGCTGGGTGGTAGGAAAATTGTGGATCCATGCAGATTCCAGAACTTTCCCACACAGAAATTTGAGAAAAGTTAGATTTTTTCATCTAAATTTTAGGTTTGCAGTGGATTCTGAATAGGAAAACATTGGGGGGTCCACGCAACCCATACCTCGCTGGACTTCCCCGGGTGTCTAGTTTTCAGAAGCATATGGGTTTGGTAGGTTTCCCAAGATGGCCGCCGAGCCCAGGGCAAAAACCCAGGGGACCCCTTTTGTAAAACCAGGTTGTTTTGTGATAGGTAATTTTGATGTCACCTCAATACGTTTTGGGCCCTTGCCTGTCGCGGGTACTTGACCCACCCACGCTAGTGAGGTACCATTTTTATCAGGAGACCTGGGGGGAATGCTGGGTGGTAGGAAAATTGTGTTTTTTCTGACACCAGAATATTATGACACAGTAATGCAAGGAAAATGCGTGACTATAGTCACATTTTGAGGTTTGCATGGCATTGTGAGTAAAAAAACTTGTTGGGATCCATGAGAGGCACACCACCCAGCACTCCCCATTTATTGTTTACTTTACAGAAATATCTAAAGTTGGTAAATTTTCCCTAGAGACAGACTACACCTTAGCACAGAAAGACAAATGAGACAATTATGACTGCCTATCCATCTGTTCCCCAAGTACACACACATACTGGTTGGATTTGGCACGAGGGTGAGTGAAAGGTTCAAAATGTATATTTTATTAACAAAAGATTTCACAAAAAGGAAATGCACTGTTAATAATTAAAGGGTTAAAAACCTGAACCAATCACTCACACCTCGTGAGCTGTAAAGCCACAAAAAGGCACCAACCTCTTTCCAGGCCATTCACACACCTTTCATACTTGACACACACTTTCACACCACCAGCTGTGGCCCCAGCACATTACAACACTCACATCCACAGACAATGTGGAGACAATGTACACCCTGGCAGAGAGAGACAGAAAAGACAAATATTACTTCAAAATGAACAATTCCTTAAGTACTCACACATACTGGTTGGATTTGGCACGAGGTGAGTGAAGGTTCAGAGCATAAAATTCTATTAACAAGAGATTTCACAAAAAGGAAATGCACTGTTAATATTTAAAAGGTTAAAAACCTGAACCAATGACTCACAGCTCGTGAGCTGTAAAGCCATGGCAAGGCACCAACCTCTTTACAGGCCTTCACACACCTTTCATACGTGATACACAAGACCATTCACACCGCCAGCCGCGGGCCCAGCACATTACAGCATTCACATCAACAGACAGCGCCATTCAAGGGCCCATCATTTTCATATGCCCACATGACTGACACAGTAATGACACCGGCTGGTGGTTGACATAGTGTCTGCAGTGGCATTTGACTAGGAGAGTGTGTAATGACCAGCAGCAAGTCACTACTCACACACTGCCAGCCAAATGCCAGCCCATGCACACCATCAGCCAAGCACCATCCCACCCACACTGCCAGCCAAGCACCAGCCCACACACACCGCCAGCCAAGCACCAGCCCACCCACACCGCCAGCCCACGCATACCGCCAGCCAAGCGCCAGCCCACACACACTGCTAGCCAAGCACCAGCCCACGCACACTGCCAGCCAAGCCCCAGCCCGCGCACACTGCCAGCCAAGCGCCAGCCCACGCACACTGCCAGCCAAGCACCAGCCCACGCACACCGCCAGCCAAGCACCAGCCCACCCACACCACCAGCCCACGCATACCACCAGCCAAGCGCCAGCCCACACACACTGCCAGCCAAGCGCCAGCCCACGACCACCGCCAGCTAAGTGTGAGTCCACGCACACCGCCAGCCAAGCGCCAGTCCTCGCTCACCGTCAGCCAAGAGCCAGTCCATGCAAACCGTCATCAAACTTTTTTTAACAAGAAAGAAAACACAAACCAATTGCAACTAGGTACAAAACTAAAACTACAAAAACAACAGCAGTAACTAAAGACATCATTCTAATGCCAACTGTGAAACTGAACAACAACTATATTAAACCATATAGGCCAGGCAGTACACTATTAGACTCACGGTTGCTCCCAAAAACTCTTTTGAGTGTGATACAATCTGAAACATGTGGGAACACACAGCCCAGGATTAGAAGGACAATCAGCACAGTGCATACGACTCTCCTTCCGCATACCTCTTCACAAACAGACTCTACATCTCTTACACGGATTGTTTTTTTTGGGCGTGGGAGGAATTAAATCAGGAAAGTGGCGATCTTTCAATCTAGGCACATGCTCCACCACTCTAACTCTAGGAACACTTGCCTGTTCCACTACAACAAGGCTGCCTATCACAGACTCCTGAAACTGAACAAAAGTCATCTTTGACGCAGGAGAACACTCCTTGAACACAACAAAAGCATTAAAAGTTGCTAAATTGAAGAGATGGATGGCCAACTTCTTATACCAAATGTAAGTCTTACGAACAGCAGTGTAAGGCTCCAACCTCTGATCTACTCTATCGACACCACCCATGTGCTTATTGTAGTCTACAATGCACACAGGTTTGCGCACTTCAGCAACCTGACCCCAAACAGTCACAGGTGAAGTACTCTCATCATGGATGGTAGTCAGCATGTACACATCCCTCCTGTCCACAAATTTCACAGCTAGCAGTTCCTCACTACGCAAGGCACTGCACTGTCCCCTCTGAAGCTTTTTGCAAACAAGCTCTTTTGGGTAACATTTACGGTTAGAGTGGATTGTGCCACAAGCAAAAGTGTCCACTTTGAATAATTCCTTAAACAATTGCACAGCAGTGTAGAAGTTATCAAGGTTCAAATGGTGACCTCTGTTAAACAGTCCTCTAGCAAGTTCCCACACAATTTA
The DNA here is from genome assembly GCA_963921515.1 of Calotriton arnoldi. Taxonomy (NCBI): domain Eukaryota; kingdom Metazoa; phylum Chordata; class Amphibia; order Caudata; family Salamandridae; genus Calotriton; species Calotriton arnoldi. The sequence continues at coordinate 1,747,649 of CAWUFW010001962.1, forward strand.
CTCTGAAACTCCAAAAGTGGACGGACAACCGGGGGGGGTCAATAGTGGAATCCCTACCAGTGTACACCCGGAAATTATAGACATATCCTGTCCTACTCTCAGACAACATATACATCTTAATTCCATAATGTGCCCTCTTGCTAGGAATGTACTGCCAAAAACCAAACGGCCCTTGAACATGACCAAAGACTCATCAACAGCTATTTCTTTCCCTGGAGTATAGATCTCTGAAAATCGATCTACAAAGTGATCAAGAACAGGCCGAATCTTAAAAAGATGGTCACAGTCAGGGTGATCTCGTGGCAACGCCAAAGCATTATCAACAAAATGCAGCATCCGAACCAAAAGTAAATACCGATCACGACTCATAATTGCAGGAAATATGGCCGTTGCCATCAAGGGACTGGTAGTCCAATATGAAGCCAGGGACGGCTTCCTTATCAAGCCCATTAAAAAAGAAAAACCCAAAAACTTCTTCATTTCATCCAGATTTGTGGGAGTCCACCGGGTAGCTCTAGAGCGGGGCCTAAGTCTGCCACTGTTGTCCCTCAAAAACTGTTCAGCATACAAATTAGTCTGCTCAACAATCTCAGCCAAAAATACATCATCCATAAACAACTGAAAAAACTGTATAGGCAAAAAATGTTCACAATCCACTCTACACCCTGCATCACCACTAAAGGCAGGCAACACCGGCTGCATCATGTTTGGATCAACCCAGAGTCCAGCACTTCCAGTAGGAAGCCTTGCAGCCTCAGGCTGCAATCCAGATGTCTCTTGCTGCACCATCGGCACATCAGTGTCCTCCTCTAAAACAGGCACTTCATCCGCACTGAGAGTAGCTTCATCCGCACTGAGAGTGGCTTCATCATCAGATGATTTCTCGTGGACAGAAACCTCACTGCCAGAATCTTGCACTCCCTCTTCTCCCTCAGCAGCACTGTCAGTCTCATAATCCTGCTCAGAGGAAGATTCAAAAAGCATACCAACCACCTGCTGAGCAGTAATTCTACGGCCAGCCATAATCCTTACTAATAAAGGTAACTAGTCAAACAAGTCAACAACAACAAACACTTTGTAAAATAGGTAATAAACAAAATGTGGCTTTATCACAAAGACCTATATACTCCAACACTATACCACTCACGTGCCAGAAGCAGCTAGACTCACCCCCAGCTACTCTGCACAGACACAGTAAGGACCAAAGGTATCCCACTAAAAAAGAAAAAGAAAAGAAAATTACACATTAGACAACGCAAAACACATCGCAAAGAATTTCATGCTCAAAACACTAACTAAATATGCTGCTATTATGACACCACTTACAAAAAATTCATTCATGCATGACATTAATACTCATTTGGAGTAAACACAACAAAAATGTTTTTCTTACCAAAAAAATGCAACTACGCGAAACTGCAGATCAACCACTGCCGAAACCGCAAACAAGAAATAAAACATTACAATCACATATGCAAATAATGCACTAGTCCACACACTATCCACCAGCCAAGCAAAGGTGGTAGAAGGGCCCAAAAGCATAAGGCCGATCTGCCCCCATGGGGAGCAGAAACAGCCAAGAAATTCACCCTCATAAAGGGGGAGTGACCCTTGCCCAAGGGGTCACTCCCCAACACCAATATTTAAAAAGCCCTGGTGTCTAGTGGCTTCTGCCCCCCTAGGGGACAGATGGGCTTGAATACATATGGCCGATCTGCAGAAACGGCCACAATAATCACCCCATAAAGGGGTGCGACCCTTGCCCAAGGGGCCGCTCCCAACAACACTAACACAATCTGGTGGCCTAGTGGGCATACATTACAATTAATTGTTTATTTGGGCCGATCTGCCCTCCCAGGGGGGCAGAAACGGCCCAAATAAATGCTCCCCAAAGGGGTGCGACCCTTGCCTAAGGGGCCGCTCCCCAATAACATATTGCTCCCCCAAGGGGAGCAACCCTTGGCCAAGGGGCCGCTCTACAACAACACTAAAACAATCCCTGCTGTCTAATGGCTTTTGCCCCCCTTGGGGGCAGATGGGCCTAGAATAACAAGGCCGATCTGCCCCCAAGGGGGGCAGAAACACCAAAATAAATGATTCCCAAAGGGGAGCGGCCCTTGCCTAAGGGGCTGCTCCCCAAAAACATATTGCTCCCCCAAGGGGAGCGACCCTTGCCCAAGGGGCCGCTCCCCAACAACACTAAAACAATCCCTGGTGTCTAATGGCTTTTGCCTCCCTTGGGGGCAGATGGGCCTAGAATAACAAGGCCGATCTGCCCCCAAGGGGGGGCAGAAACGGCCAAAATAAATGATCACCAAAGGGGACCGACCCTTGCCCAAGGGGCCGCTCCCCAACAACACAAACAATCCCTGGTGTCTAATGGCTTGCTGCCCCCTTGGGGGCAGATGGGCCTAGACTAACAAGGCCCATCTGCCCCCAAGGGGGGCAGAAACATCCAAAATAAATGATCCCCAAATGGGAGCAACCCTTGCCTAAGGGGCCGCTCCCCAAAAACATATTCTTAAAAAAAAAATCCTGGTGGCCTAGTGGGCTCACAGTGACTTTTTTTCCCAAATACGATCTGCCCCCCCAAGGGGGGCAGACCCATCCAAAAAAATTGCTCCCCAAGGGGAGCGACCCTTGCCCAAGGGGGCTCCCCGACACAAAGACCCTTTAAAAAAATCCCTGGTGGTCTAGTGGGCTCATAGTGACTTTTTTTATTTGTTTTTTAATACGATCTGCCCCCCCAAGGGGGACAGACCCATCCAAAAAAATTGCTCCCCCAAGGGGAGCGACCCTTGCCCAAGGGGCCGCTCCCCGACACAAAGGCCCTTTAAAAAAAAAAATAACCCGGGCATTCCTGCTGCACGATTGCGCCCCATGCGCAATCGTGCAGCAGGAATGCTTAAAAAGACATCGGAGGATAGGAAAACCCTTTCCTTTCCTCCGATGCCTTTTTAAACCCCCCCACCCTCCCCGAGGAGAAACTTACCTCCTATCCGCCGGACGCACTGGAAGCAAATGGCTTCCAGGGTGTCCGGTATCCTCTAATGACATCAGCGGGGGGAGCGCTAGTGCTTCCCCCGTGGGTGGATGCTAGGACGGCCGGGAGCCGTCCGAAGCACACGCCCACTGTGACGTCGGGCGGCTCCCGGCCGTCTGACGCATGGAACGGATCAACAGTTATAAAGATTTGATTATTTATATGAATGTAAACAAAAACAGAATCAAGCCCGCAAAGTACTATGCAGCGCAATATGTTTCAAAAGATAAATAATTAAAAAGTGCTATTCATTTGCCGATTTAAAAATAAATATATTTAATACATTAATCCGTTAACCTAAATTTTAGTTCAGAGATATTTTATTTACAAAAACTACCCACACAACCCTACAATAAACAGCAAAAGCACATAATGTAATACATAACTCAACAAAAAATGATACATTTAGATAAATAAATACAATTTTCAATATGTTTTTAAATGAATATATTGATCATCATAAATTCATTTGTAATTGAAAAACTACCACCCAAATCCCCAATAAACACCACAACCTGAAATTCAAAGTAAAACATAACTAAAAATATAATAAACAATCAAATAAATAGTTATTAAAATATGTAATGTAATCACAAATGCATCAGTTAACAGTAATAAAATATATTTTTGAAAAAAAAGAATTTTACAGTAACATAAAACACTGTAATAAATTACTATGTTAAAGTAAACAATTTTCAAAACATCAATATAATAGTAAAGCAGTTAAAAAATAATATTCTTAGCATCATCCGCGGTCCGTGCAAGTAACAGCAGTGAGGCAGTGGGGCGGTGGGGCCGTGTAAGGGGGGATTTCAAGGGACGATGCAGAGGGAAAATTAATTATTTATTTAATTTCCCCTCTGCATTGTCTCTTGAAATCCCCCCTTGCACAGCCCCACCGCCCCACCGCTGTTACCTGCATGGACCGCGGCTGCTTAGCAGCAATATTTTAGTTCACAACATTGTTGTAGTGATGATATTTTGACCATGAATTTATGGTCATGTAATATTTTTGAGTCAACATTTTGTTGGAATACCAACTCTGCATAACTACTGTAAAGCAAAGTGAGAATGCTAGAAACACATGTCCTAATAAATGCATCTCAAAGCATGCCGAAAATGAGCAGCAGTTGCTAGTAAGGGAAAAGAACTCTGCACTAAGTGTGAAATTATATTGTTAGACAAAGAATATGGGAACTTTTAAAAAGGGAAATTAAAGTTAGTTGTTACAAATAATGATTTCTTAGTATGATTCTCAGTAGAAAGCTGAGCAAGTAGTACTTGCTGTGCAGTGAACTGAAAGGATATAAATGCATAGCTAGAAGAAATTGTGACAGGCTATGGAAGATGCTTTTGGGACACAACTGTTACTTTTGGCCTTATTATGACTTTCACAGCATTGCACCGTCCGCTGTAGAACCACCAAAGCTGTGGTGCTCAGCCCACCAGATTAGGAGTTAAATCCTTGTCTGGGTGGGTGGTTACTGCGGCGGTCTAAGGCAGCGTCTAACAGGCTCAATGAAGAGCCATACATGCAGACCGCCACTGTCAGAGCGCTGACTGTGCCATACAAGCCACACCGTGCAGGAACTGGGAGTGCAAATCCAGGGGGCACAACATGTACCCACCGCATGCAATCCCAGGCCCAGGAGTGGCAGGGGGCCCTGTTAAGGCCCTCTTAATTAACTCTTTTGCCCCTTTTTCATGGTAAGCTCACCAACCTGAAAAGGTGAAAGGCCAACTCCTAATATGCTCGGCAGTGCTGCTGTGGAACAGCCAGCATGTTAGTGTTCCTGACTGCTGAGCCACCTCTGCTGGATCCTGGATCCCCGGCGGATGTATCGGTCCTGTGGCAGTCCAACCACCACACTCCTAATACTGCAGGCGGGCCCGCAGTGTGGCGGTGGTCGGACCTCCACCACGAGAAAGGAGGTCCTATGGACCGCCATATTTGTAATAAGGTCCTAAATGTGTTTGATTGGAAAAAGATTAACCAATTTAAATAATAAAAAATAATTGTAATTAAATTTTTTCTTATAGGAAACTAGCTGTTTAGAATACATCCTATAGTGTCAGCATATGTACATTTGATAGAAATAGAAGAAGTCTTCAATCCATTATAGACTGGAAATATCACAAATAAATTAAACATACCAAAGTTGACGTAAGCTGAATATTGAAAACAAAGTGATAGCAGGAACATCAATAAATAGATTAATTATTAAAGAAATTAGATAAATCACCAGTGAACGCAGCAACAATAAACACAAGCCAAGCCAATCAATAAATAGGAAAAATGTTGGTTTAAGAGGCATACGCTTATCACAGAACAGGATATGAGAGAGTTATTAATGTCACACCAATTACACATTTTATTTCATAGAGCATGCAGCAATATTGAAAAGTGTATATTTTTAAGAAATATTTTATTCCAAATGTGTAGGACAGAAATAATAATTTACACAAATTTTAAAAGGGACAGTTTAAGGATATAGAAGGGAACACAATAGTTCAAGGAGCCTCTAGAAACCATGCAAATACTTCAAAAAGTTTAAATTGCTCACTGTGTTGTTGCACCTTCTTTTGATATTACTATCACCTAATTGCATTTCAAGAAATTAAAACTTTATTATACTTATAGTGTTGAAATTCTTTTGTCTGTCTATATCATTGTGACAAGTGTTTCTCCTAAGAGAACATTGGATTTATGGATATAATGTCAATTAGGGCATGTAGTCAGTACGGATGTATGACATATTCACGTATGCGTTTACAACGCATGCCTTTACAATGTGGGCAATACACTGAACGCGGCGTTACCACGCGTTCCATTACAACGCAATTCGTTACAACGACTTGCTTTAGGGAAGCTCTGGAGTTTGGAATAGTATATTTTACTATTCCAACTCCAGTCTGTGCAACAGTAGGAAGGTGTTGATTTTAAAATCCAACAATGAGTTCCCAAAAGCAATTCGTTGTAATGACTTGCGTTGTAATGGAATGCGTTGTAATGGAACGCATGGTAACAACGCATTCGTTGTAGTGCCTGTGTTGTAATGTCACTGCTTTGTTCTGGCAGAGTTGTAACGCTGTTTCCCAGTCAGTACTCATTGCCAGTCTGAGCCATTTTGAAACGTGCTGACTTGTGGCAAGTTTTGGTAAGAAAGCAACACCTCTCTCATCCCATGGTTACTCGGGCTAGTTCTAGTTAATTTAAGTTATTTCCGGTTTCCCCTTTCATTTAGGCTCCGGCAGTATCCTTTACATATGCAATGCCCCTATCTTGCCATTAGTGAGTCCTACCCATGTTCCTCAATCTAAATTTCTCTGCCACCACGTTCTTATGATCAAAAACATGACTTAGTGAACCCTGGACATACCTCAAGTCACTGACATTTGTGTTGACAGACGCACATTAAAAATAACCCTGGGCGGAGTTCGCGTAGTCGTGCTACGCTGAGTTCCGCGAAGTGGTAAAAAAACTCTGCAAATTCCGCGAGCACGCGGACTTGCTTGTTCCGCCTGTTTGCGATGCGTTTTTCCTGTTCGGGAACGCGTATTGCGTGTTCGGGACACTGTTTGCGTGCTCAGGGGGAAATATCTCGCGAACTTGCCCATGCGGTCGCCAATGGGTGCGGCCATCTTGTTTTTCACTTGTCCCGCCCGTTCGCGATGCGTATTTCCTCTTCCGGAACGCGTATTGCGTGGTTCCCGCCCGTTCGCAATGTGTATTTCCAGTTCGGGAACCCGTATTGCGTGTTCGCGATGCTTTTTGCGTGCTCGGGGGGAAATATCGCGCGAACTTGGCCATGCGGTCGCAATGGGCGCGGCCATCTTGTTTTTCACTTTTTTGCTATGGTTCTGGGCCTGCTTTTCTATCCTCCCTCTATCTTTTCAATCCTTTGTTTCTAGAAACTTTTTTTTGATCTTTTTTATTTATTATCTATCTCTCTATTTTCCTGATTCTATATTTTGAGTTTTTTTCTACTTTTTGTGTGTTTTTCACTACTTTTTCACTCTTTTTCTATTACTTGCTTTTTTCATTTCTTTTACTTACTTTGTTTAATTCCTACCTTTTCTTTTCCGCCCTCCCCCGAGTACCAGAACCATGGCAAAGGCCAAGGGTAAGGCTCATAGCCGCAGCCAGAGCCGCGCCCAAAAGGGGTGCAGGCACGGGCCTTATTTGGAGAGGCGGAGGTGGCCGCACTTGTTTTTTTTGTGCAGCGCCACCACCCCTAACCCTGGCAGCAGGCGGCAGGCCTGGTACCGGGTACAGGCTCCGGGAGCATCACCAGCACTGGGGAAGGGTGCGCCGGGCAGTGTTTCGCTGCTCTAGGGTCCGGCGCACCCATAACCAGATTACGCACCGGTGGTCCGATATCCTGGACCAGGAACAGGACCTGCTGGACCTGCTAGGAGTTGAGGTCCTGGGGCTTGGTGAGTAGCTATTTAATATTACTACTTTGAGTTCTTCTGCTCTGTGTTATATATTGCGAATATAATTTTTTTCCGGATAGCAAGAATGCTGCTGCTTACATTGCAGGTAAATTACGTTTAAAAATCTTCTATGATTGTTATGCCACAGGTGCTCGGCGCTACTAATCTTACTTGTTTGCAACTTTGCGCTTGCTTGGGCTGATTATGTAAGAGTTTACTTTAGAGAACTTAAGTTAGGTAATGCTAGAGAGACTCTAGTCCTTCCTTTGTCCTCTTGTCACTAAGAGATAGTGGTGGATTGATAGGTTTAGCTACTTATTAGCATTAGTTGTTAATTTTTTAGCGGTCTGCATGATGCATCCTCTGTTACGTCACGTGCTGCTGAGTGATGCTTACCCCAGTCCTTAGTAAAACCTTTTGTAGTTTGTTTAGTGAGTATTAATAGGCTTAGCACTAGCAGAACATCAGCAGCAACCAACCAACATTTTGGTGTATGCAAAAATGTATGCATGTGTCCTCCATCTATGCATTTTTGAGGACTAAAATAAATGGAAATGCAGACTTAGTGAACAATTGGCCCATCTGGAATAGGTGGGCTAGGTCAGGTGGTACTTAGGCTTAGTTAGTATTCTGGAATCAGAATGGAACACTGGATTAGTGTTCATAAATAATAACTAGACGGTCCGCAAATCCCGCAATACTACTAGTCGACCAGATTAGATAGGTCAATTCTATTGCAATTGTTGTTTCCATAAATGTTTTTTGAGCGTTTTTTAATTTTTTTTATTTGTTTCACACCAATCATCAATGTTTGTCTCTTTCTTTCTTATATCTTTCATGATCAGCAGCACCCAGGGGCAAGAAGACGGGGTCATTGGAGTCGGCGAAAGCTGCTTCAGAAGATGCCCGCCAGGACCGCTCCTCTACCGAGGGCTCTGCTTCTGGCCCCAGTAAGTCCTCCTGTTGTTAATATTAATAATTATACTTCCCTAACTTTTACTGCACCTTATTTTTTCCAAACTATTATTTCCGTTTCCTAATTCTATTTTTTACCAATTCTTCTTCGATCTAGACTGTTTCTAAATTCTTGTTATCCCTGCCTCTAACTGCCTCTGCTATGACTCTCTGTACTACTACTATTAGTCTGTCTGTTGCTAAGCTTGCCCAGTTGGCCACTGTTTATTTAAAAGGTTTTAAAACTCAGATTCACCAATAGCTGTAGCCACTGAATCCAGTCCTTTGGGTTGTCCTCTTCTAGTCTTCTTAATCTTTCTTGAGGCTTTTTGACAATTCCCACCAACAAAATGCCCAACCAGATATTTTACTATTTTTGATAGGATAGGACATACTACTACTAGTCTACTCTAGTACCCGATTTGTACTAGAGATGTATGTTGTATATGTATGTATGAACTTTTTTTTCAATCTTGCTTCTGAAAAAGAATAAATAGGGAGAGGTGTATATGGCATCTAAAAAAATGTGTAATGTTTTTTCTAGGTGTTCCGACTACCAGTGCCGGGGCCAGCGGCGAAGGCGACATGGCCAGTAAGGAGGGAGCAGAAGATGCGGCAGCTGCAGGGGGTGAGCCAGCAGCAGTGGCGGGCAGTGGTAAGTTATATTCCTTACTTACTGACATTACACTTGCTGCAAGGGTGTACACTGTACTGTTGAGAGAGACTAAGTTGTTGTGAACAACGGTTGAAGAAGTCACCCTTTACTTAGCATTAGCAATAGCATTAGCAGCGGAGTTGAGTAACTAATGGCCTCTTCTATCTGACTTCAACTCAGCTGTGAAAGTTTTATGGAGAAGACTAAGAGTCAGATCAGATGACCTTGATGGATGGGTTGAACAATAAGGGAAAGAAGGGTGGAAGCCAAGGAGGAAGGACGGGCCAGATGTAATATTTATGACTGGCAGAGAAGGATACGCGGGATGCATGCATAGGTGGCTGATAGGAATCAGATGCATGGGTGGTTGAAGGATGGGTGGAAGGTGAAAGAAAAGATGCCTGCCTGGGTGGATGAAACTGTATGGGTGGATAGCAAGAATCCTCCGGGGTGTTTCATGGGTCAAACTCAAAGCCAGGGCAAGCAAGGAAGGAAGGGTGCATGGGTGGTGGGTTGAAAAAAAAGAATAAATGTTTGTTGTTGGTGAAACAAACTAAGGTTTGTTGAGAGTTTAAGAAGAATGATAGATATGTTTACTTTGAATGGATGGATGCCTGGATGGTATTCATCATAGATAGCATAGGTGGAGACTGTCACTGGATGAACAGTCTTAGTTTGAAGAGAATGTAAAAGAAACCGCGTCAGAGTAGCAAAGCCAAGGAGAATAGAAGTTGTATTTTCAGAATACACCCTTGACTCACAGCAGTTTGTAAGCACAGCATATATATTGTGTATGTATGTTGTTATCAAGCGCCTCCCTCCGACTCCGAGGCCCACTCCCTACCTATGTTAATTTATTTTCGACTGTGTCAGCCTGCCATGGGTGGCCTATCGACTGCATGTTTATTATTTACACAATCAATCAAAACAAAGTACCTCATGTCGTCCCATATATAAGCAATGATCATTTGGATCAGATATCATCTACCTTTTTGTAGTAGTCAGGGCAGGGTGAAAGTTAAATTGAGCAGTTGCCCTTGATGTAACAGAGTATGGCCAGTGCCACCCGTAATAGAAAAATACGATGATTGTGTAGTCACTCAGCTTCCCCACCTGCAGACAGTAGTAAATAAAACTAACGTGAGTCTGCCTCACGAGTATGTTTGTCTTGGGCGCAAGCTGACTGAGCTGGCATGCCGGCTACAACAAGGTTACGTAATTTTGCTAAACAAGAGAGAAGAAGAAGACTGGTACTGTTTACTCGAGTCCATAGTGCTAGTATAATGCCTGAAACTCCCACAAATGTTAGAGGCCGAGAAAGTGGGAGGAGAGATACATACCACAAATGTTATGTACTGTGCTTGCTAGTGCTACTGTGCCACTATGTGTAGAATTAATTTGTCTTACTGTTTTGCTAAGAGTATATTGTTACAATAGTCTTTTTTTCTACTTGCTATAGCTACTCCTTCCAAAGGAAAATCTAAACCTGACAGGAAGGAGTTGGCAGCCATGGCCCAGCGCTGGAAGCTGGAGGCCATACAAAACGAATACCGGTGGCTGGTGGTTCTGGCGGAGGAGGCGGCAGCAGCTGCAGACTCCTCCAATGCCCCGGGCCCCAACCAGGCCCAGGCCCCTCCAGTGGTACAGCGCCGCGGTCAGGCAGCCACCTGCCGCCGCACTACAGCCAACACTGCTGCCCCCCCCTGTGGATGCAATTGTAGGGCATTCAAGCGCTGCATGCTCCTCCGAATGGCACGCCTAGAGGGGCACCTAGAAGAGCGGGTAAATATCCTGGTGGACAAGCAACTGAGAGCCCGCCGAATTCGATAAGAAACTAAAGACCCTGTTGGATTGCCCCTTTTTTATTCCTTTTTTTGGTGGGTGGGAATTGGGCTTTAGGGTTTTATTTATTCACCGGACATTGGTTGGACTTTTTCTTGTTGGACATTGTTTGGGGTGAGGGAGAGGGGTGGGTCAGGTGTTGTGGGATTTTTTACATAGTTTATTTTTGTTAGGGGATTAAATTATATTTATACTTAAACTTTACATACGATGTTAATGTTTTGTGGGGGGTTACTGTTTTACATCACACGGTTTCCTTGCTGCTGCAGGGCCGCAGCCAGTGTTTGATTTAAAAATAATCTGCCAATTTTGTAACACACAAACAGATAGATGCGGTACCCCTCACTGAGTGACTTGTCCTACTAGTACTGTCAGTCTTTCCTCCTAGTCTATGCATTCTGCAACAGGAGGACTCAAGAGGTGTGTGAATTAATTAATTAATATTATTAATTATACCTCCCCCAAACTTCTTCTCTTACCTGTGATTGATGTTTAACTTAGGCACAGCGATGGCTGCATGGCGATGATGGTTTGGTTTCCCAAGATGCCATGGTTGTGGTGGTAGTAGTAGACACTGGCAAGAGCATTTGCAAAAAACGAAAATGAGACAGTCAGTCGCCTGAGAGAGACTCTGGGAGGAGTAGTAGATCAAAGTACAGTACAGTACACAAGAAGACTGCCAAACAATAATAATAATGCTGATTAGCAATGCTAAAGTAAAATAAAACATAATGGTGGCGGGGATAGCCTAGTACAACAAGTTACAAACTGTAGTTGTGTCGAGTCAATCGACACAAGCGTAATCTTTAGTGCTGTGTAGGAGGATGATGAATCCAATCGATGCCGGCAATTAATTATGATGGATTAGGTTCCTTTGGAAAAAAAATTGATTTGCAAATATACTGAGCATGGGTAGGCAAGCAGAAGAAGATCCTCGCCCTGCCTTGAAATTGAATTAGTTTTGCTTTCACCACATCCGCCCCAGCAAGCGTGTGTCCAATTATTGGTATACATTAAATGTAGTCACACCTCAATATAAATCACACAGCCCGGGGGAAGAGGGTTAGGGTTTGATGAATGGTTGGGAAGGGGGGTTTGGGGAAAGGTTTGACAAAGAAAAACACTATGCATGGACAAACAGCAAAACACAATCTTGGCAGACGACCATCATATCCATAAATCTGTTAAGGGAGAAAAAGGAAATGCATGCATGATGATGATGATGACTTGATGGTTAATGATAAGTAGTACTTACTAACTAGACTAGTAGACAGTACAGGGCAGCAGTATATTATTAATTATTATGCAATGTGCCATGCCTGTCTGCCCTCAGAGAGAACCAAATTACATACATTTTTACTTCTGTTGTACCGGACTTACTCTTTAAAACTAGCAAAGAAAATTTAAAAATAGCTGTAGGGATCAATTATAAGCAGAGAGCAAACAACAACAACACACAGTCGTAATGATTGAAGAGAAAAAATGAATCAAATTATTTAAAAGATGATGAATGTTGATACTAAAGTGTTACTGTATGTTATCCTGGTCAAATTGGGGAGTTGCATCTCGGCATTCCTCTTGGTCCTCCCTTCCATGGACGCTGGGTCCATCAATCTTGGGTGCCACTGCCTGCCTGGAGGATGCGGATTGGTAGGTGAGTGTGAGTTGTTTTTCTCTGTTTAGCACAGGGTAAAGGCCGGCCTGTAAGTGTAGATGGAAAAACAAAAGGGATATTTAAAAATCAAGGAGAAAAAAAAAGCATCAATTACGGAGGAGTGCAAACACTTTCAGCACGGCATGGGTACATCATGTCTACTCTGTTGTCTGTTTCCAGCATTAACCTACAACAGCAACAGGACAGAGCAGGCCCACGGTGCCCACCCAACCTCCACTTAGCTTAGATTTTGACTGAGCCAGACAGAGCACACGTCACATATACAGCAACATAGCATTTTCCAAAGTAAGTAACTAAATCAATGGCATGCACAGCTGTCAGTCATACCACCACTACTACACTTGTGACTCGACTCCACCACCACACAGACATGTAGGTCTGCTGTGGTTATTGTTGACTTGTTTACCTTTTACGCCACTCATGAAATGCCCTGAGTTATTCCATCAATCATCTACGATCCTACAGACTGACTGCGAAGATATTATGTCACTGTGGTCATCATCATAGTGTTGTCCAACTCAGTCTGCAGTGTACCGAGTGAGTCCAGATTCCATATTCAAAAATGCAATGGATCGGCCTGCAGCAGAAGTATAATTTTGTTATTAAACAACAAGAAGGGAAACATTGATCTGAGTCACTTTTAGTGTGTAGATTAAATAATAGTACACAATAAATTCACTTCATGCACAACAAACAACAACAACACAAACACCAATCACTCAGAGTCAGCGTCCAATGAATGCCATCATTACCTACTCCTTCTCATCTTAAGTTAAGGGGCAGTCTCTCTTGGCTCGGAAAGGAGGATAGCTATAATAGTCATCATGTTCCATTTCTTTTGGAGGGACTCGACGAGGCAACATTTTCTTGTACTATTCTCCATCCAATTATCATCTGGCTTGAGGGAAATGGATTTAGGGCTGGTCAGGAGGATGGAGAAGCAGGACTCGGAGGAGTGGACTTAAGTTAAATGCACAAAGCTGCAACTCTAATACGGCAATAAAAAGAAAGAGTAGAAGACGGTGGTGATGGATTTGTTGTGATTCGAAGTTTCGGACCAGAAAGACAGAGACACACACAAATAAAAGTAAATAAGGAAGAAAGATAGTAAGACGTTCTAAGCCTAGTTGTCAGGGAATTATAGCTCGTCCTCAAACTCTGGTGGTTCAACCAGAAGTAGGTAATCATCCAACACACTACTTCCATCACCTAAGTCGCTGTCCTCATCTTCCTGTGTTGATTCACGTATTTTGTAATTCGGTGGTATAAAGTGCTGATTCATTTTGATCATGGTTAACCTCTCCAAATTTTTGGGTGAGAGACTGGTCCTTTTCACTGTTACAATGGCACCAGCAGCACTGAAAACACGCTCAGAAGAGATACTTGCGACAGGGCAAGCCAGATAGTTTATCGCCAGCCTGCTGAGCACTGGCCATTGGCCCCTTTTCCCATACCAATACAGCAATGGGCTTTGATCAATGTAGACCTCTGTTGGGTCATCCAGATAAGCCTGGACCATCCGCTCAATGTTCAGGGATGCTCCACTTTGCTGGGCCTCTTTTGTCTTTGCATCAGCACTGGACCTAGCAAGCCCTTGCTGTAAATACCAATCCTGTGCCGATTTTACTGGGGCTGATGATCCGGTTCTTGCTGTTGTCGATAGTGTTGGTGACCGCTCGGAGCCAAACGCACTGCCCTCAGGCTCTGAGGTTTAAGTTGACGCCGGATGCCCTGCTGCAGTACTTGTTGTGGGTTTGAGTAGAGGGCCTTTAATTACCAGCCGTACATTTTCCAAGTCACTGGCTGCCTCAGCTATACAACTGTTGTACTGGGCAACATCCACTTCTGAAAAAGGAATGAATGTCTTCGTGTTCAGTGCCGATTTGTACCATGGATCCAGAATTGTGGCACAAATGTAATGTTTTTCTGAAACAATCCGAGTTTGCACCCTTGTATTTTCAGCTAAGTGATGGGATAAGCTCTCCACCAACTCATATGCTTCATTTTTTTCCTCCACACCTGTGTCCGTTTCAGACACCTCCTTCAGCTGCTGCTCTAGCATGTGCAACAATGGGATAGCTTGGCCCATAGTACAGTACTTCACGTGTGAAGAGCTCGAAAGGAAGTAGCATCTCTATCAGGCATTTAACTAGGCCCCATTGGTCCATCTGTAGGGTCATGCCTTTCACAGCCGCATCCCTTATTCTTTGCATGACATACTCATTGATTGGTCTGTACTGATCAAACAGACGATCAAGCATGTAATAAGTTGAGTTCCAACGTGTTGGCACCTCCTGGATGAGTGCTTTGACTGGCATTCTATGCTCATGTTGAATGATCCTCAGCTGCTTCCGGGCTTTAAAAGAATGGCTGAAATGTGTGCATATTCTTCTGCAGGTGGTCAGTAAGTTGCTGACTCGGGCTTCTTTTTCAGAAAGTCTTGAACAATAATGTTAATGCAGTGCGCCAAACACAGGACCCTGAAATAGCCACCATCCTGCATGGCCTTAATTATATTACTGCCATTATCCGTGGCAACAAAACCAATGTTAAGCCCTCTTGGGCGCAGCTATTCAAAGACCTTGCTGTTAAACTCTTCCAAAATGTTTGCAGCAGTATGAGATTTCTCCATGGCGAACATGGCTACAGTTGCATGTTTACGAGTAGCATTAAAGATCTCAGCAGTGTCAACAACACCTGCTTCAGATATCTTTTCTCTAACCCCCACAAAAGAGATCCAGTGTGCAGTGATGCACTTGTAATCAGTGGCTTGGCAACTGATCCACATGTCTGTTGTCAGGTGGATATTGTGAACAGCACTCTGCTGCACAGCTTGTCCAAGCAATTCCAGCACATCGTGATGTAGTGCTGGAACAGCAACTCTGGCGAAATAGGACCAGCTGGGAACCTTCCATTTTGGGCAGATGGCTGTCACAAATTCAAGGAAACCCACCCCTTCCACAAAAGAAAAAGGGAGAAGGTCCAGCGCTAACATTTTAGCCAGCTTCGCATTGTACAAACGTGCCGTGGGGTGGTTGCATTCATACTGCCCCTCTGACCTAAGCATGCTGACAATGGCAGGCTGGATTTTTTTCCTTTCTGGTGCAGCTGATGCAGGTGACTTCTTGAACCCAGTTAGGCTCAACAACGCACTTTTTTTCATTGCGGTACTCTGTTGCCTTGGTGTCTCACTCTCAGCCTGACTCTTACTACGGTGCCACTGAAATGTTGCTGAGGATGTGGGAGGTACCACTACACTGCTGGCACCAGGGCTACTTTGTGTACCAGAGAAAATGTCTCCCTCTTGTTCACCTTCCACTGCGATCATATCTTCTACTACTTCTTCATCCCCACCAACAGCAATGGGTGCAGTTTTACCTTTTTGTTTGCTAAGTAGGTGCGCCTCCCACTGGATCATGTGATATTTTTTCAGATGGGTTGTTTGTCCTCCGGTACCATAGTTTGTACCAAGTTTACCCCGACTAGCACTTTGTCGACAAATTGAGAATATAGCAACATTCTCCTCCTTACTGCTAACCAAAAAGAAGTCCCAAACTGGGGAGGTGTACTTTCTTGCGCTGCTGGAGGTGCCACTTGCAATCCCGGATGAACTGGAGGGTATGCCTGCAATTTGACTCTGTGCAGTACCACTACCTACTGAGGGGGTGGTTGTGCTGGATGTAGGTCCCTGCCGGGCCTTTGCAAATGCAAATATGGAAGCTGGAGGTGGTGTTGGTGTTACCTGTGTTGGTGGTATCCGTGCCACATCCCTCACAGCAATTTGGGATGGGGTAATAATAATGTCGGTCTCCATCTCCACTGGGGCGGGAGTGATCTTCATGATGACTGGCTCGTCATCATCCTCCTCTTCTACATCTTCCTCCATAACGCTAAGGCTTTCTGGTACCTTCCTTTACCTTAGCCTTGTCGCGTGGCGTGCCTCACTCTCAGACTGAGCTGGTGGGTTCCAAGTGGTATCTAGATCATTCGAAGAGGGGCTTGAAGAAGAAGTTGATGGACTAGCCCTCCTTTTCCTTGCTGGGGATCTGGAAGACAATGGAACTTTTGAAAGAGTGGCTTGCTCTTCTTTCTCTGTAGGAAGCTCGATTTCCTGAACTGCCCCAACTTCGGGAGTAACAACTACTATTGTGGGCTGTTGTTGCGGCTGTTGTTGCGGCTGTTGTTGCAGCTGCTGTTGCGGTTGCAGCTGCTGTTCCGGCTGCTGTTCCGGCTGCTGTTCCGGCTGTTGTTTAGGCTGTTGTTGCCCACTTATCTGCTGAGTTTCCACCTGCGTTGATTGGGTACTACTTTGCGATAATGATATTTCAACATCACTGCTCGTTGGCGTTTGCGCAAGTAGACTGGCTACCTCTGCGACACTCATGGGCTTGGGCCTAGGTTGGTGGGGTGGGCCCGCTGATGTGGAGGTGCTGCTCCCAGCTTGGTCCCCGGACACTGCTGATGCAGGCGTAATTTTTTGTTTCCCAAAAAACATCTGGGGCGGCACACCAGTCTTGGTAAGTGGCAGTGCAACTTCCTTCTTCTGTTCCTTCTTCTCACTGGCAACTTTCTTGGTACTGGAGGACCTGGTAACTTTCTTTGGGGCCATCTTCTTCTGATGTCAGCAGGACGCAGGTGCACAAGTTGCAGAGATGTCTGTGGTCACACGTCACTTGACGTCGTGCGCAGCAGGAATTTTGTCTGGCAGTACAACAGGTGATGATGATTAGATTAGATTAGATTAAAATACTTATAAAGCGCATGGCTGCCTCGGCAAAGAGGTGTCCCAGCGCTGAAGCCAAACTAAGCAGGAGTCAAGACAAAGGGAAATATATCTGGGAAAGAACAAGGGACAGGACAGAGTGAGTTAGACCTGGGAGAAGCGCCAAGTGTTCACAAGGCGTCTGAAAGCCTGATGGTCAAGGTTGCTGCGGATGTAGAGAGGAGAGCGTTCCAGAGAGTGGGGGCCAGGCGTCTGAAAGGAGCGGCCACCCGATCTAGCTCTACGTATGTGAGGGATGCAGGCAAGATTCTGATTCGCCGAACGTAGGGCACGCGAGGGGGTATACAAAGTGCAGAGTTCGCCTAGGATATCTGGGGTACTTCCTGTCAGTATCTTATGTGTGATACAGAGCGTCTTGAAACAAACACGCTGGTCAAGGGGCAGCCAGTGCAGGCGGCGGAGAAGATTAGAAGCATGACTGAATTTAGGAAGGGCAAAAATAGCACGAGCTGCCGCGTTCTGGACCCGCTGTAATTTATTAAGCACGGATTTATTAGAGCCGAGAAGAAGCACATTGCAGTAGTCCAGACGCGCCAAAATAGAAGCTTGTATAATCAGTTGGCGTGTTTGGGCATCAAAGAGACCCAAAATCGGTCGGAGGCCGCGCAATAGTCCAAAGCATTTCCCGGCCACTGATTTGGCATGTGTTTCAAAGTTGAGGTTATTATCAACTATGAAGCCTAGATTTTCACCGCAGGTTTGGGATCAGGGGATCACCAAGTGCCAGGGCCACCAGTCCTTCGTCCAGAGATGAGACTCTTTGCCAACCAGGAGAATCTCTGATTTGGTAGAGTTCAATTGCAGAAAGTTAGCCGTCATCCATTCTGCATTTGCAGAGATGTCTTCTTTTGATGACACCTCCTCCTCAGTCTTTTTGTGCACCTTAATGCAAAGAAGCCAGAAGAACATCAGTGAAATGTTGCATTTGATGTTGTGGTTCAATTACTACTAGAACAAACAAACAAATATAATATATAACTTAGTGTGTGGTGGTCACACTTGTTAGTGTTATATTATTACATTTTATTAACTCAGTTTAAGTTATAAGAAAAACATAACAGTGTAGCCATTTGTAGAGACTTTGACAACATGGGTTTTCATGGTATACTGTGCACACTCAGGAAGGATAGGACAAGAAGAAGAACAAAAACAAACAATACAAATGTAATGGAAGTGGAACCTGTTTGGCATTAATTTGCATTAATTCAGGGAGCTGCAGCTGGCAAACGGGATGGAAGCAGTAAGCCAAGAGGAACAAAGGAAAGACATGCAGGCCTATATGGCAAAAGCAGCACACTACTAAACTACCACCACAAAATGGGTGGCCACCAGCCACATGGTCACTCACAGTCACAACAAGCAGGAGGCCTGGAAAACAATGAACTCGAGCAGGCCTATAGTGGCCAGGCAAAGGAGGCATGCTAAACACAGCTTTAATGCAAAAATACAAAAACAAAAATCCACAGGGCTAAACAAGGTTTGCAAGTTACACAACAACCACACCACACACACACATCCAACAAAGGCATTTATTTAACACACACCAAAAAAGTAAAATACCCCCCAAAAAAACACATTTTGCAATTCAATCCAATGCCATCCATGCCCTAAATGATGTTTAAATTCAACAGACACAACAGAAACAGTTGTTACATGCACCCATAAGTAGCTCTGGGCCTACTGGCTGAAAGGCCTATTGGCAGACTAGGCCACAAGCTTGCAGGCCTATGGCAAAAGCACACTGGCTGGCTCCACAAAATGGCCGCCAGCCACATGGCCAGCCCACCCACAGCAACAAGAAAGGGAAGACAGACAATGCAGGTCTATGGCAAAAGCACACTGCCTGGCTCCACAAAATGGCCCCCAGCCACATGGCCAGGCCTACAACAACAAGAAAGGGAAGACAGACAATGCAGGCCCATGGCAAAAGCACACTGCCTGGCTTCAAAATGGCCGCCAGCCTCATGGCCAAGCCCACAACAACAAGAAGCCTAGGCGAAGAGGAACAAAGGAAAGACATGCAGGCCTAGCCCTATATGGCAAAAGCAGCACACTACTAAACTATCACCACAAAATGGGTGGCCACCAGCCACATGGTCACTCACAGTCACAACAAGCAGGAGGCCTGGAAAACAATTAACTCAAGCAGGCCTACAGTGACCAGGCAAAGGAGGCATGCTACACACAGCTTTAATGCAAAAATGAAAAAATGCAAAAACGAAAATCCACAGGGCTAAACAAGGTTTGCAAGTTACACAACAACCACACCACACACACACATCCAACAAAGACATTTATTTAACACACACCAAAAAAGTGAAATACCCCAAAAAACACATTTTGCAATTCAATCCAATGCCATCCATGCCCTAAATGATGTTTAAATTCAACAGACACCACAGAAACTGTTGTTACATGTACCCATGAGTAGCTCTGGTCCTACTGGCTGAAAGGCCTATTGGAGGACTAGGCCACAAGCTTGCAGGCCTATGGCAAAAGCACACTGGCTGGCTCCACAAAATGGCCGCCAGCCACATGGCCAGCCCACCCACAGCAACAAGAAAGGGAAGACAGACAATGCAGGTCTATGGCAAAAGCACACTGCCTGGCTCCACAAAATGGCCCCCAGCCACATGGCCAGGCCTACAACAACAAGAAAGGGAAGACAGACAATGCAGGCCCATGGCAAAAGCACACTGCCTGGCTTCAAAATGGCCGCCAGCCTCATGGCCAAGCCCACAACAACAAGAAGCCTAGGCGAAGAGGAACAAAGGAAAGACATGCAGGCCTAGCCCTATATGGCAAAAGCAGCACACTACTAAACTATCACCACAAAATGGGTGGACACCAGCCACATGGTCACTCACAGTCACAACAAGCAGGAGGCCTGGAAAACAATTAACTCAAGCAGGCCTACAGTGACCAGGCAAAGGAGGCATGCTACACACAGCTTTAATGCAAAAATGGAAAAATGCAAAAACAAAAATCCACAGGGCTAAACAAGGTTTGCAAGTTACACAACAACCACACCACACACACACTCCAACAAAGACATTTATTTAACACACACCAAAAAAGTGAAATACCCCAAAAAAACACATTTTGCAATTCAATCCAATGCCATCCATGCCCTAAATGATGTTTAAATTCAACAGACACCACAGAAACTGTTGTTACATGTACCCATGAGTAGCTCTGGTCCTACTGGCTGAAAGGCCTATTGGAGGACTAGGCCACAAGCTTGCAGGCCTATGGCAAAAGCACACTGGCTGGCTCCACAAAATGGCCGCCAGCCACATGGCCAGCCCACCCACAGCAACAAGAAAGGGAAGACAGACAATGCAGGTCTATGGCAAAAGCACACTGCCTGGCTCCACAAAATGGCCCCCAGCCACATGGCCAGGCCTACAACAACAAGAAGCCTAGGCGAAGAGGAACAAAGGAAAGACATGCAGGCCTAGCCCTATATGGCAAAAGCAGCACACTACTAAACTACCACCACAAAATGGGTGGCCACCACCCACATGGTCACTCACGGTCACAACAAGCAGGAGGCCTGGAAAACAATGAACTGAAACAGGCCTATAGTGGCCAGGCAAAGGAGGCATGCTAAACAACACAGCTTTAATGCAATAAAATGCAAAAATGAAAATCCACAGGGCTAAACAAGGTGTGCAAGTTACACACCAACAACACCACACACACACACACACACACACACAACAAAGGCATTTTTTTAACACACACCCAAAAAGTGAAATACCCCAAAAAATACAACTTTTGCAATTCAATCCAATGCCATCCATGCCCTAAATGATGTTTAAATTCAACAGACACCACAGAAACAGTTGTTTCATGCACCCACCATGAGTAGCTCTGGGCCTACTGGCTACCCACAATAAATTTAAAAAAAATTATGAAAAGTACAAAAAATGTAGTTGCAGCAACTGCAATGCCCCAATCAAACAAACAACACCAACTTACTTGTAAAATCTCACATCCAAAAGTCCTCAAATCCAAAAGTCCTCAAATCCAGTGATATATGATGCAGCAGACACAAAGAGTGATTCTTCCAGCTCCAAATCCAAATGAAAAGTGAACAGGATATGGACAAAGCACTGGGAGGGGCCTGCTAGACAGGAACAGGAAGTTGAAGACTTTGGGGCACTTCCTTCCTCTCCCAAAAAAAAGTCAAAAAAGAAAAAGGACTCCTTGCACATAAAAGTACAGACAAATGTCAATCTGAGGAGTTTTTTTCATCCAAATCATCATTTTCGAGAAGGTTTTATGCTGCTCGAGAGATATTATTCTCCAAATTGCAAATTTTGCGTGTTCGGCATCGCAAGCTTCACCAAACTTCCTTCGGATGTCCGATGGCGCGTCCGCATGACGTGTTCGCGATCGCACACTCTCGCGGGATCGCGCGGCCGGCTACCAAAATCTTGCGGCGCACGCGAACGGATAGGAAAACTCGTCGGCGAACGCAGGGATCCCGGTAAGTCGCTACCGCGCACGCGAAAACGCATTTTGAAAGCGCGAACAAGGAAAAAACTCTGCTACACAGCGGATCGCGGAGTTTTTGGTAACTCCGCGTTCTGCGCGGAACGCGGAGTTGCCAAAAATCCGCAAATTCGCCAAGCGGAGCGGATTTTACCGCCCAGGGTTAATTAAAAACAGCTTCAATTTCTGTTGGACTCCTTGACCACCTTTACCAACCACTGGAAAAAAGATAGGTGACTTGTAGGACCTGCAGTGTTATGCCAAGTTACTGAGATTTCAGGTAGCTGGGAAGGGGCTTCCACAAGGTGATTCAATCTGTGATCTGTAGGAGTCAGCCTGACAAAGACTTAAAGAGAGAAGCACTGTGAATTAGCCATTGGCAACAGGCTTTGTATACTGCTAATGTGGCCACCTTTTCTTACATCTCAACTTCTTCCACAGGATGCATAATTAGGTCTAACAGCAGTGCTAGTTGACCTTCAGTTGGCAACTGATACCAATGTGGCCTTGGTCCTAAGTTTGCACACTCTGTCTGAACTTAGTACGATCTGTACTTTCCTTTTTCTCTTTTCTGTCAGCCTACTGTCAGGAAATATTCCCCTCCTTCCATTTACACTTGATATTTCAACACTGAATTCAAGGTACCATCTGGCCATCTGATCACCTGGTCTTTTCTTTTCCCGAACTTCTTTAATATCTACCTTATGTCACTTACCATACTTAGACAACCTGGGTTACCATTTTGATATGTACACCAAAGGTGAGCTCACCACCATGAAAAGGGCGGTAAAATGGCAACTCCTAATACGCTCAGCAGTGCTGCAGTGGAACAGCCAGAGAAGGCTCTGTTGCCCTGGCGGAAGACTTAACATCTTCCAGGCTGAGACTACTCCACCAGGCAAATTTAGAAATGACTGCCAAACTGGCATTTAAAAAATGTTGGCAGGGGCCACCATCACTGCAGTTTCTTTCAATGCTTTTGTGCATTTGAGGCACTGCTCCATCAACATGACGGAGCCGCCCAACAATTTAAAAACAAAATCAAAAACAAAATCCCAAAACCAGATTTTCTTTTTGAAAAAGAAAATGCCCCTCTAGCCATGGAAGTTTACTCTCATTGCATAAGTGGCATTATTGAGGTTTCACTATCCTTTATCACTGTGGTTTTCCAGGTGGTGATGGTCAGTACAAACTGACCTGTATGTCTGCCCATCTAAATTAGGTGGGTGGACATAAAGGTCAGCCTCAGCTGGCCCATACTCAGTCGGGCCATGGGAGGGGTGCAACCATGCCAGTGACAGAGTAGTATTTCTCTTGGCTACACCAATGGTCTGTCAGCATATAAATCAAGTGTGCATATCATTATCTTCGCTGTAAGGATACTCAGTTGCCTTTGTGAAGAAGTATTCTTACTGCCACAGATACAAATCTGGTACTAATATTTTAAAGTTAATCCAGCACTTACAATGCTTGTTAGCACCTCCAGAAATGCTAGCTTCAAAGAGTAAATACTTATCACAGTATCTGAATATTGCAGCCAAGATTACTGCAGGCGAGCCATTAAGCCATGTCAAGGCACCAACTATTTTATGGTCCGTTCACTCGCCATTCATGCACCAGACACAAGACATTCATACTGCCGGCCAAGAGCTCAATCCAACAGATCAGTGCACTCACATCAACATGCTGCTACCATTCAAGGGCTCATCACATTCATACACCATAGGTCAGAATCCCAAAACAACTACTCAACTAGTCATCAACCAAAATGCATACAAACACACCACACACAAACCTCTATAAACACATATGTCCAGACATGTTGACGGTTGGTCCTTCCACAACATTCACAAATGACTAAACTGTTTGAATACATTTTTACTACCTGTTTGAGGACTCGCCTCCATCGACATTCTGAACATTACTGGACGTATTCCTAGTGGACCTTTACTAACGGCTACCATGACAGCCATTAGACTCAGAAAGAAGTGTCTCACTCACTGTGCTACATCCAACTCCTTCGACTTTGTGGATGGAAGCTGAGGATGTCCGAGAATGCCTTCCGAGGCCAAAATTCTTTGAACTGAGTGAACATATCTGCCTCTCAAGCTAAAGAGAACATGCTAGTGAAGACTGTGTAAATTCTCTAAGAAGCATGTCATAAACTATGAAGAAAATAGGTTAGTGAGTGAGAATGTAGCATATGTCCCATCCACTGTTATGTTATGTTTACGTCCGCACTCGGGATGGAATTTCCACACCCAGAGCAGAAATCCCGCACTTGTGCCAGAATTTCCGCTCCTGGGCCGGAATTTCCACACCTGGGCCGGAATCTCCGTATCCGGGCCGAAATACCTGCACTCTGGCCGTTGATCATTTTTCTCAAGGCTAAACACCTGTCCAAGTGCCTACCATCCCCCACCATGCATCAGCTGACACACTGCAGCCCAACAGCCAATCCCAGCCCTGCAGCATGTATGAAAGCAGAGCACACACACAAACTCATTCAACATGTCGCTGAATTTGTTTGTTGCTCTGCCCCTTGCCATGCGGCAAGAAGTCTTGAGGAGGCAGGGGAGGAGGAGGAGAGTAGAGAGTATCTTCAGACAAAGGATCAACCTGTTTGGGATGTCCAGACAAGATGTCAGGGCAGATGCCGTTTCCCTCCAGAAGTCATCTTGGAGATGGTATGCGAGTGGGAGCAGGAACTTGACTCTGTGACCTGCAGCTCCCATGCCATTCCAGCCTATCTAAAGATCCTTTCTGCTCTCCATTTCTTTGTGATGGGTCGTTCCAAAGGGTCTCCAGTGACCTTGTGGGCATCTCTCAGGCAAGCCAGTCGCGGTGCTTGCATCAGGCACTGAGCTGCATCACTGCAAGAGCCCACCACCACATACAAATGCCCCATACACTGGCTATGAGACAAAGGGCAGCTAGAGATTTCTATCTCATTGCTTGCTTCCCACGTGTGCTGGGTGCAATTGATTGTGCCCATGTGGCCCTTCAGCCACCCCGCCGCATTGCACACATCTTCTGCAACAGGCACCAATGGCATTCCATCAATGTGCTGGCTGTCTGTGATGCCAGTGGAAGATTCATTGATGTGCATGCAGTGTTTACAGGCAGTACTCATGACAGCTTTGTATTCCGCATGTCACCTCTTGCCCGGCGGATGGCTGTGGGAGAATTTGGTGACATGTGGCTACTGGGTAAGTACCAAGCACTAAAAATGAGTGATATGTATAAATGAAATGTATGAATGCCACCTTACATTAACAACCATTGTACAATAAGAATCATAAAGCAACATACATGGTCTCAAAGACACTGCATGTACTAAAGTATAGATCATGTTCTGTGCAAATTAAAGAGGGAAATGTAACCAATTGCCCTTTCTTCCCTCCTCAGGCAATCCTGGGTATGCACTCTCCCCACAACTCCTCACACCTTACAGACATCCAACCACTGTACAGCAGCATAGGTACAATAGGGCACACATATGAACTCGAACCATCATAGAGCGCACTTTTGGTCTGTTGAAGTGGCGATTCAGATGTCTTGACTGTACAGGGGGTGTGCTGATGTACTTCCCTGAAGTCGTGTGCAAGATCATATTAGCCTGTTGTGTTTTGCACAATATAGCTTTAATGCATACCTTACACATACCTCTTGTACCTCGGATAGCTCTGAATCCTGGAAACCGGGCCATTGCACATAACAGAGGTCAGGGTATGCAAGTTCGTGAACAGCTGGTTGCCACGTTTTTCACATGAGCAACCTGTTGTGTAATGGACAAAATGTGGTTTGCAGTCTGTTGTCAATGATGAAAGTTGGATAATTACAACTCTGTCCAAAAATTCCATCCTGAAACTACTTTGCAAGCCACACTAACTTCATGTAAACCGCAGCTGTTGACATGAGTCAAAAGATTGACCGTGCATCAGGTCATGTGCCCATGTCAGCAATCAGTGTAGTGGATGTCCCTAAAATGTATTGACTCAGAGGAAAAGATGTACATGTTCTGAGAGACCTTCCCGGACCTTATGAGGATGGGTTTCTTAATCACAAAAGGGCCTAACTATTGCATTCTCAGAGTTTTTGCCCCCAACAGATTTGACTCCCCCACAAATGATGGACCCACAACGTGAGTGACGATGTTATGGGTGAATCTGGCACTATGTGTCTGGGATACACAGCACTGCTTCCCCCCAATTTTCCGTAACACAACAGACAAATCTTGTGTTGAGCACTAAATATGGACTACATCTACCATAATGCAAAGGAGGAGAAAACTAAACTGGGGTTTGATGTTGTATCAGACCCCCCTTGTCGTAGCCCAAATGTCATTAAATGGTCTGTTCCCCCTTTTGTTACATGTCTATGATTTTCTCTTGCACTGTCATTTCAGGTTTCTCTGCTACAGAACAAAAGTATGGCAGTGGATTTGATCTGTGATTGTGGATAAATCAGAATGAATACAAAATGGCTGTCAACTACTTCCTGTGATGTATTTCCTGTCTCCCACTTCCTGTATATCATTTCCTGTATGAAATAATGGGTTCCGGTTCAATTTCGGAGATTACGGCTCGAAAACGTAATTTCCAGTTCTGGAGCGTGCGCCTACATGCGGACCCGGATGTGTGACCTCCAATCGGCATTTGTCTTGTCTCATACAATGCTACACAGCAGATAACATTTGTCCAGACATAAAAGTGCTGAGACTCCATATCACAGGCCCTTTTCAATACCATCTGGACTCTCTCTGATCTCCTTTTGTAGACTGGGTTTGGAACCTGCCCATGTAGCAGTGACAGGACACACAGAACACAAGAATGCCAAAGTAGAGGGTTGGCCAGTACAGATGTGTAAGCCACCAAAACTCTCGTGAGATGTTCATGTCAGACTCAAATCAGGAGATGACAATGAACATACACGTAATTTAAGCTCATAAACACTTACAACTGTATAGTGTGATCAGCGGAGAACAAAGTCGGACCTTGGCTCAAATAGGTATGTGTCTTGTCCTGACGTGTACAACCACTACATAATGGTTTGTCTTACATTTCAGTGGGCTCAGCTAGCCAAAAGGAACAACAACAGGACACGGTTTGGAGCAGGACTTCTTTGGTGCACCGGCGGCTACAACCTCTTTCAATAAGTGAGGAAGAAGAGGATGAGGCGGGACCCTCAACATCAGGAGGCAGGTGGATTGTGCCCACCCGGACGGACCAGGAAGACAACTCTATTGCTACAGACCGGGCGAAGGCTGAGGGCATTGAAGTGGGGGGAAGAACTGGACACCTCTGGCCGGGGGGGGTAGAGAGCTACTCTCCCCCAGACCATTCACCAGTTAGTTTTGGCGAGGTGTCCCCACGGCAGGCCACTACCCAACCTGGGTCTGCCATCAGTCCCTCCTTAACTCTAGAGGCCCCCATTCCATCAGGGCCTCCAGCTGCATCCCCTGCAACCTGTCCCCCTCATCGTAGCTGCCAGGTCGATGCCAACATTGGCCCTGAACCTGAGGCACCACACCCCTCATGTTCAACCCAAACCCCTCCCAGTGTTGTTCAGGGCACGGTGGTGGGTGTGTACCCTTGCTGTGGTCCTGTGCAGTTTGTGGTACAGGTGTGTGGGTGTGATGTGCTGCAGGCAGATGTGATAGCTCCCCTCCCTGCGTTGACCGTGAAGGGAGACTTTGGATCACTTTCATCATGCCCTCCTTCATCTTCATGGCCAAGGCATGGTGTCTCTTCCCTTTGCATAGATATCATGTCTCTGATATTCTTGGACATGTCTTGCCAAGATCTTTCCATCCTATCCAAAGCATGGGTCAGTCTGTCCACCACCTGAGGGATTTGGCGCATGTCCTGCCGGGCCTCAGACATGTCTGACAGGGTAGCCCCTATGGCACGAAAGTCGTGCCTCACATCTGCCTGCTGTTTGAAGAAGGGCTGCTCCCACTGGCCGCCATGTGCAGGCCCTCTCTGCAGGGGTCGGCCATGGATGAGACCGCCAGGTTCAACAGCAGGGGGAGGGTGGCATGTGGAAGCCTGTGGACAGGAGAATGGTGCCCAGGGGATACCTGCACCACAACAGGGTTGGTACTTCCCTCAGATGGTGGAGAGAATGCCTGGGATAATCTGTATAGGGAGGAGTGTGTAGGGGAACCACCACATCTGTCCCGGATGTGAGGGCTGTGAGGGAGTGATGTCTGTGTTGGGGTGTGTGTGAGCTGTGGCTGGTTAGCTCTATGCTGGAGAAGGCAATCTTTTGTTTTGGAGGAGGCTGATGCACTTTGCTGGGCAGAGGGTGTGAGGCCTTGCAAAATGTGAGCGATGTGGGAAAATTTCTGTCCATGGCATAAGAATCTACATCCTCTGAGAGGATGAACAGATAGTCACCATCATCGTCCAATCCTTCATCCTCCTCAGGTACTTCCTCCTCCTCCTCTTGCACAGTAATTGCAGCCGACATTACTGCCTGGGGGAGCAGTGGATTTTCCCCTTTGATTGCCCGTCGCCCAACACTGGTGGAAGGTCCATCCTCCTTATCGTCATCATCACCTGGAACACAGAGTTTGCAACAAGATAAGTAATTTACCTAGTATAAGATGTGGTGCAACACAAGGGTTGGTTCTACTGTACTTTGCATCAACAGATGACACACATGTGACCTGGTTTGGGTACCCCTACAAGTGACAGCGCACACCATAGCACTGAGAGGTGAAACAGAGATGTACATTGCACAAGCAAACTCACCAGCTCCAGCCACAGCTTTGTGTCCCTTTGCGATACCCCCTGATGTCAACAGCTAAACCATGCTCCTCATAGGTTTTGTTGACGAAGCGGTCCCCGATCCAGCAGCTGTAGAGGGAAGTGACACCATTCTCAATCATCTGCATTACTAATTTACAAACAGGCACATGTGACACTTATGATTTGTATGTAACTTTGTAAACACCAACTGCAGGTTCTATGCAGAAGGGGATTTTGGTCTTTGTCATGGTTTTGATAGGGAAACACTTCACGCCACATTTACCTGATAGACAGGTGAGAGAGGGTTTCACTGCTGCAGCCAGGATGTCTTGCATTCCCCAAGATGGTGTTGTACGCTGCACTGGTGTCATCCTGTCAGCAGCTGTGATGAGACATGCATGTCCATATTTCAGTACACCAGATGGTAGCTATGAGCTAACATGTATTTGTCATTCTCACTGACCATTGATAGGATATTCCTAGACAATGTGCAGCATGTTTACCTCATGGACTTTACATGTGGGCTCCTGCTCACATGCAGCAATTGCCAGCTGTTACCTCCACACAGCACTGACATCAATGAGATGACACATCAACAGACAACGTGTATGAGAAGGTTACTGATATTTGAAGGAAGGGGAGAAATAATCAGGAGGCCACCGCATTACAGTGATTACACCTTCACCATTAAGACTGACATGTCTCATGAGTATGATGTTGTCTGTTGACAAGTTGAAAGGAGTGTATATCCACAGGCTTACCAGTTTCACATTTGCACATCAGTTCAAACATTACATTGCGGAGTTCATATGTGAGATGTGCAATACTCAGGTACATTTTGTGTGTCATTTGTGCTTCCCTACCCATCAAGTCACAAAGCTCATTTTGGAATGAGAGATCACACATTTGTTATGTCCATCCTTTGAGTGTCCTCTGTTCCCATAATCCATTTCCTACATCATGGTAGAACTAAGCTGACAACGGAGGATGTCTTGTACAGCAGACATCCTAACCTCATGTATTATACACTCACTTATATAGGTTGATACAGTAGAAGAGGAGGCAAGCAGAATGCAACATTTGACTCGGATCCCACATTGTGGGTAAGTTGCGAAGCTTTGATGGTTGCAGCCTACACTGGATTTGCGTTGTGCCTTTCAGCCAAGAGATTTTAAAATTTAACTTCATGAAGATTAACCTCAGCAGCCCATACATCTATCACAAAAGTATACAACTGGCATCAATGCGAGCCTCATCCACACCAATTTCAATATGATTTGTCCATTGGAATTTTGCTAGGGAGTTTTCATATCATTGAATTACAATCCAGTTGTGTCTAGTACACTTCATATGACACTATATGCTATTTTTATGTCCATTCTGCACTCACTTGTCATACATTTTGTGTCATCCTTTCACTAGCCACCATGGTGTGATCTGGTATGTGGTTAAATGCCATATGTAGGCATATTGCGATGCAGGACAACAGTGATGTAAAACACATACAGCGGAAATTAAAGGCACATTTCATGGGCATGAGCATTCAGGTACATTATTCTTGGGTTTACTTACCATGGCCCCGCACCTGCCCATTGTGTGGTCCCTGACCAGATGTCACAGCCAACCTTGTATCAGAAGTCAATGTGGGTCTTGGAATCTTGGAGGACATCATTGGACCTACAATGATAAGTGTGTTTGCAACTTTACATTTCTGCTGCCACATGTGATGCACTCAATTTCAGGCACAAAGGATGAGCACAAGCAGTGTGGGCCCTACCGTTGCACAAGTGTGTAGCACTAATTATCATGAGTGATCACACATTCAACTTATAATGACCCCACTGCCTAGAAGCAACATCTATCAAAGTGACACAACAATTCCTGAAGTAAGGTCCACTATTGTGTTTCGTTAATGGCCAAAAAACATGCCATCCAATGATAACATCTATGACCAGCTGGGTGGACTGAACAATTTCATGTGTGGAAAAACATTCTAAGTTGGACAGTGGACGCATTTTCAATCCAATTGTATCTCACTTCTTGTTCATCATTGTTATATTTGTTAACATTGGATTTCTTGATTTAGTCTACAAAATCATTTACAATCTAGTGGAGGCTCCTTTTCGACTTGTTGTGGCACTCGATTCCAGGATTGAGTTAATAGTTCTGGAACTGTTGGTGGAATACATGTAATGTTCAGAAATCACAAAGGTATGATAAGCCTAGATATGCTATATTTTGTCTTTCGCTATTCACAAATGTCATTTGCTAAAGGTAAATGTCCTTTAAGAATTCCAATAGTTGTAAAGCTAGTTTTTCCTCTCTGGTTACCTTTGAGATTCGGTTACTATATATCCCTCTGTTGTCTGCTGACAATGTATACATTTTGACCATCTCCTGACCAGTTTGACTTACCAGTTAGTGAGGGTGGTATGCGTTGCTCTGGATGATGTTGTTTTCTCCCTGAAGATGCAGGGACCTCTGCTACTGTGGTTGTCTGTACTCTGGCTGAATGTGTCAATAGGTGAGAAGAGAGAAAAGTCACCAAATGGAAAATGTACATGTGGAACTTGTCAGACATTTCCTCATATCTTCTGCATGCTAACAGTATTGTGAAGTACTGCCACAGCTGGTACAGGTAGGAGCAGTGGGGCGTTGGGGATGTAATGGCGTGGCAGGGTGGGAAATAGACAACGGAATATGGGAATGAAATGTTTTAAAATAAGGATTCTCTCACCTTCTGCTTTGTGATTTTGGCAGGCACAAGGTGAGTTATTTTTAGGATAATTTGTATTTATTTTCCCTATTCCGTTGTCTGTTGATTTTCCTCTGCACTGCATCCCCCACCCCCTTACGTTCTTGACTGACCCAGCCGCGTCTGGATAAGTGGAAGGGGCACTTTGACAATTGCTACAGTGTTAGGTATATACGGCAGCAGTACTGGGCCATGTTTTAAATAGTGGGAAAAGGATTTGCCATTTCTAATACAAAGGATTCTGGGACTTGTGGTGCAACATACAGAGGGAAACACATGAGCCTCTGACTGACTATATTTTTATATGAACTTTGGACAACTTCCTTACTCACAATGGCAGTGCAACGCAGACATTCATTTTGTATACTTGTTCTTGTTATCCCATTTTCCTGGTACCACGTTGCGGACATCACTCACCAGCAGCCCATGGAGCATGTGGGGGTGGATTGTAGTGAGGACATCCTCCTGAAGTGGGGTGAGACGTAGGTGGGTTTCAGATTGTGGGGCAGGGAGAATCCTGTTCAACTCGATCCTGGAGTACTTCTCCTTCACCCTTGTCCTTTCGTCCTGCCACTTCTTCTTGATGTCCTGGACTGTGCGCACATCCTTCCCCAATGCTGTGACAGCAGTGGCTAAATGCTGCCATAGAGCTGCCTTCTGTGTGCCACTGGTGCAGTAGGGTGGGAGACCATATAGGCATTTGTGGCGCCTCACAATGAACTCCACAATCATGGTGGTCTCCTCAGTTTTTTAAGTTCTTCTTCCTCCTCATTTTGTACATTTTCCGGTAGCGATGAACAGCGAATGAAAACAGGAACTCTCTGTGGCCAAACCTGTTCCTTGAATGTGTGCCGCTTTTATGTGGTTTGTGGTGCTGGTCTTGCAGTCAGTGTTAATTGACTTCAGCTGGAGCATGGTGGGGGATGGTAATTCCGGCCCGGGAGCGGAAATTCCGGCACAAGTGCGGGATTTCCGCTCCGGGTGCGGAAATTCCAGCCCGAGTGCAGACGTAAAGTTAGGAGTCATAAGTGATTTCTGTGAATACCATAAATCGTAAGTGCCTTCTGTGAATACCAAAAGTATTAAGTTTAGGATTTTGTCTCAGATTAGTTCTGCGAATCGGCCCCTATATTTTTTCCATGAGTATAGATCTCTGGAAACCTGGTTTTGAACAACCTGTCAAGGTATGGATGGTCCCAGGGCAATGCAGTAGAATTGTCCTTGAAATGTAGCACATGCTGCAATAGCAAAAACGATCTCTGCTCATTTATGGTATGAAGATGGGTGTTACCCAACCGTGTGAGTAGACCAGTAGGACTGCAAGTTTGGTTTGTGCCCTAACCCCATTTTGAGCATAAGGCCCAAAAAATATTTTCAACTCCTCGAGTGAAATGGGAGCCCACCGGTGTTCCATAGAATGAGATCCTAGAGAAGCT
The DNA here is from genome assembly GCA_963921515.1 of Calotriton arnoldi. Lineage (NCBI taxonomy): Eukaryota > Metazoa > Chordata > Amphibia > Caudata > Salamandridae > Calotriton > Calotriton arnoldi. Next base: position 1,780,484 of record CAWUFW010001962.1, read on the forward strand.
CCATGTTCCCTCTGGGTTGGCGTACCCTGCTACAGTCACACCCCTACATAGACTGTGCTTACGAAGGGACAGTCCAACTGCTATCATCATGTACCTCAGAATCTCTGGAAGATGAGTCATCGGATGGATCTCCACTAACTGAAAAATGTCTTCCCGATACTACTCCATTTTCCTCTCCCTCAGATGTTGTCTCAGTATCTGCTGTCTCAATCTATGATCCTGCTTCACAACTATCCTCCATAACTTGAGTTAGGGCCTGGGCAGAAGCCATCCACTGAGATGCCATCTCTGCTGACTTGATCAAATTTTCCTTCTAAAACACTGTCCTACGTAGAAGGCAGAAGTATTATTCTAAATTAGTCAGTGGGAGTTTGCATCTGTGAGATGTGTGCAACTGTAAATAAACAAAAAAAGGACAATTTTTTCCAGATGAAGCTGCAGGTTCTCCAAAGACACTAAAAAAAGACACAGTATTACTTCACCTTGCCACATACGCAATACCACAACATACTTTTGTCATGGCTTATGCAAACATTTATTGTTCTTGGAGCTGCTGGGCCATTGCCAGTCTAAAAGTATTTTCCTGAAACCAAAAATCTACCTTTGTTCTCAAGAGGTGCACATTCATGTAGTAGCCCCTGCAACTTTATGCACAGGCTTGTTCCTTGTGAAAACGTACAGTGCTATCACCAGGGTCACTGCAATTATATGGCGTTAGGTCACAGATTTATGTGACAGGGCTGACTAAATTATGTGTCAGGAAGTGGCAGATTTTACATCACAAAGCAGAACTTTTTTTTACTTCATTTTTTTGTGATTTGGAAACATGATACTACTGCCTGGGCAAAGATTTCACCACAATAGCACCAGTATAGATACCAAGGGGCGTATTTACAAGTTTTTGACGCAGGGCAATGCAGCAAGTCACTTTGCTGCACTGCCCTGGGTCAAAAGAAAAGGGCAGGAATGCACCATATATATGAGAGATGGCACATTCCTGTCCTCTTCCACTGTGCTGGCACATAATTTGCTGCCTTGCGCCAATGCAGGTACCCTGGTGGTGCCAGGGTGTCTGCATTGTAGGACTGATTGCTTTTGTGCAGAAAGGGACACCTTCCTGCACAAAACACTCAATGGGGAAGCACACATAGAAAGAGGAAAAAACAAGGAGAAATAAAGTTATTTCTCCTCGTCATGCATCCCCTGGGGAGGCATAGGCTTTTGACTCATTCCCAGGTTTACAAGTCCTTGTAAATCTGGGAATGCGTCAAAATCCGTGTGTGTTGCATGGGAACACTCACCACAATGCCCATGGAAAGCCTCTTTGATGCAGAGTAAGGCAACACATCGACTTGTGCTGTTTTGCCTTACACCATATCTACGAGACCATGAAATGCTACGTAAAGTGGCTTTTCATGACCTCATAGATATCGGTCTGCACGTCAAAATAAGTGATGCACTGGCAGCACAATGGGCCTGTAAATAAGCCCCTAAATATACAAATAAACTCAAAGATGAGCAGTGAAACTTAGCACAGGGTCTTCCACTGCATGCAAAGATATGTCGCCAAGTTGAAAGTCACTTTTGACCTGCTTAAGTTACAATTTTTTTTTAATCTAAATCTGTAGATAATGCAGGAATGATAGATTATGGTGCTTTTTTGGGGAATATGTTTTCCCCTGAGGGCGCAATGGCTCCCGAGGGAAAAACACACATTTATAAAAAGAATACTACATAATCTGTAATTTCTGCATAGTCTGCAGATATATAATAAAGAATGTTTGAAGCTCAAACGGGCCAAAAATAACCAAAAATGTGGCAAAAGGGGTCCAAAATGACACCCTGCCTCTTATTTTCACCCAGATAAAATACGCATTTCCTAACCGAATTAGGGTCCACAGTGAGTTGGCCCATATGGCAGGAGGGCTGACCCCCTGACAATTTCATTTAAGAAAAAAAATATTTTTCATTTCCCCTGGGGAAGTGAAAAATAAACATCTTTAAAAAAATGAAATTATCAGGGGTCAGCCCTCTTGCCATTCAGGCCGACACACTGTGGGCCCTCATTTTTTTTACAGCCAGGAAAACATGTCTCCCTGAAAACTTGGAAGGCATCTCAGCCCCCCAAAACTCCACCATGTGGTGGAAGAAGAACTCACCTGTTGCCTTCTCTTCTGCCCGTTGAGAATCTGTGACGTCAGTGTGCCATGCGGATCGCTGTCAATACAGATGGAAGGGAGGGGGGCTGACCCAGAAGTGATTCCCCGTTTCCCCGCTCTTAGATGAAAAAAAGGAATCCTCCAGTGCAAGGACTAGAGGATCTTTTATAGCCATCCCCAGTGTCAGCCAATGGCCAACAGACACACATGGGAGGGGGTGCAGACGTCTGCCATTGGCTAACACTCTCACCGAAGAGGTTAAATCAGTTTGTTTCTGTTTAGGGGGGGCACAGACCAAGTACTATAATACATAATACAACTTAACACTATGTAAAGGTTCCGTTGCTCAAAGTGTCACTTTTCCTCCCTTAGCATTATGGTACCCTACTGTGGGTCTTTGACACAGGTGCAGCACTCCCCATCCCTTCTCCATGGTGAAGCAGTATAGTACACCAAATATTGGAGTCTGTTGTGTACTGCAGATTTGTCCACCACACTACAGTCCCTGTCCTCCCTCTTGGTGGAAAGATATGCAGGTTGCAGGTGTGTCCATCTGCTGCTCCAGTTTGGGAAGGATTTGCAGGGCTCACAGGAGAGTCAGGAGGTGGCAGTAGATGTTCAGCTGTCTATGGTTGGCGTGCATCTTCCTGACACAGAGTGTCAGCTTCAGGCTGGGCCATGCAAGTCTTGCAGTGTCTCGCAGTCTCTCAGCTCCTCACAACTGATGCAGTGCCTCGGCTGCACAACACATCCTCGACGCAGGACCTCAAAACTCTCCACAACCCTGACTGAATGTATTCTTCTTCAGTCGGCCTAACTGGGTCCCTGTAGCCAGCCCACGCTCCATCGCAGTCAGCCTAAACCTGTGACTTTGTCCTGGTCCAGTGCGACCAGATAGCCACAGTTGGCATTTTGTGCTTTTCTGCCCTATTTTCACTTAAATCTTTAAAATTGCATATCTCCGGTTCTACTGATTAGATTTTTGTCACTTTGGTCTTGTTTTATTTATTATTTTTTTCTTGTGTTTTCACTTTATTACTGTTTGAAGTGCTGCATAAATACTTTACACATTGCCTCTAAGTTAAGCCTGACAGGTTAATTTAGAGTTTGCTTGTGCCTCACTCTGAAAAGAATTGTGGTTTCTGCTTGATTAGTGTTTCACACCCCTCAACCAGTAACCCAATTTCTCTCAAGTGTTCTTGAAAGCGGTGTCTCTTTAACTGTTTCTTAAATTAGAGCATCATTGGGGTGGTGCTGATGGCAATGGGGTTGTTCCAGATCCTCCTGTTTTAGGGTGGCTCGTCTGCTATTGTGCTGAGAGTTACCAGAGATGGTGAGCTTGTCTGTCAAATAAGCAGGGGTGCTAGTCTTGATGGCTATGTAAATGATGCAGCGGGTTTTAAAGATGGTTGGGGCTAGTTTTATTTTCTTTAGAGATCTGATACAAGGCTGACTTTTGTCAGTGTACTCCTGGAGTCTGAGCTTGGTGTACATGGTGAAACCAGGTGACTAAGAATTCAGTGAAAGTTGATATTCAAAGCTGTAAAGGTTCATATGAGCGGTTTGTTCTAATTCTTTCTTGTTATTCTTGGCAAATAACAGGAATTTTGTCTTGAATGGGTGAGGTCCAGGTAGGTGCCAGACATCCAGGTGTGTATGAGGTGCAGACAGTGTTTGAGGTGTTGGATATCTGGAGGAGACCTTCAAGTAGAGGTGTGTATTGTCAACATATGTGTGCATTGTGATGCAGTTATCTGTGAAAAGAGCCCCAGGTGAGTCCATATAGATGTTGACAATTACAGAGGATAGTATGAAACCATGGGGGACTCATCAGGTGATAAGGGCCTTTAGGGAATTGGAGAAACCCATGTGAGCAAATGGGTGTCAGTTAGAAAGGTAAGGGGAAAACTAGTGAAGAACATTGCAGTGAATCCCATTCAAGACTCCAGGGAGTGAATGGTGGCGGCATGGTCAACAGTGTTGAAGGCAGCTGAAAGGTCCAGCTATGTCAGGATACAGGGGTAATTTTCAACTGTGGTCAGGAAGGACACATCTATGATGAGTAAGGTGTAAGGTAGTGGTCTCCATCTTGCAGCATGATCTGAAGGCAGATTGGTAGTCATGAAGAAGATGATTAGCATTGATTAGATCTTAGAGTTGAGCGAAGAATGCTTTTACAGTGATCTTGCCAATGAAGGCTAGGTGAGTTATGGCAGTTAGTTGGCAAGGTCATCAAGATCTAGAGTAGGTTTATATAGGAGTGAGAGGATCTTACTTGTCTTGCGAGGTTCTGGGAAGATGCTTTGAGGGAGGGAGGCATTGATAATGGTGAGTAGGAGTGAGAACGCTTCCCCAGAGAGAGCTTTGATGAAGGACGAGGATAAGACATCATTTTTATTGGAAGTGATATTGAGGGAGTTGAGTATGTCAGTGAGATCTGGGAAGGATAGGGCTTTGAATGATGTTCATTGATGAATTCTACAAGAAGTGGTGATGTCAGCAGAGAAGATGACTTAGCGTTGTTGATGTGTAGTCAGATAGTCTTAATTTTTTCACTGAAGAAGAGGTTAATGTCATTGTACTTGTCTGTGAAGTGTGGGATAGATGGTTCAGACAGGGAGTTGATGCAGTGCATGACTTTCTTATACAACCCTGTGCTTCTGTTTGTGGCACCATTGATGGTGTTGACGCAGTACTTTTCTTTGGCTGATGTGATGAGATGTCGTTGGAGAGACTTCAGTATCATGAGGGCCTCTGGAGTTCTGTTTTTGTTCCACTTTATTTCCTTACCACAAATGGAAGTGTTATTGTGGCTGTATGATGGAACCACGCATTCCATTGTAACGCATACCATTACAACAAGCCTGTTACAATGTGAATGCCATTACCATGCATAACCTTTACCATGCATGTTTTTACAATGATTATGCCTTTACCACAGCATAAGTTATGTGCACTGCAGTCCCTGCTGAGCTGTGGTGAGCTGCTTCACTAAGCTGGCTGAGGCTCCCGCATTAATTTCAACTTCTGAGCCAGAGCAGCGGAGGCTCAAGCTTCAGTTCTGCCTTCTTCTACCTAATCAGCCGAGTGTGCGAGCAGGAAGAGGAAGTGAAGGCAGTTACGGATAGGAGAGACTGGCAACCGGGCAGTGCCGCAATGGATAGCTGCCAACCAACCAATGAAGCTCAGGTAAGATCAGGAGGCTCTAATATGCAGGGTGTGCAGTTACTTTGCTAGGGCGCGGAACTCCACAGAATTTCACTGAGTTTCCAGTAACTCCCTGCAATTCCACGGAGTACAACTCCGCATGCTCAGCCCAGATTTAGAAGTTTGGTGATCTTGTGTGATAACCTGCGATAACCTTTGATGCATGCTCGTGCCCCTTCCCTGCAGAATATCCACAGAGCCAATAACAGAGGTAGGTGAGGTGGTGCTGCTAGTGCTTATCTAGAGCAAGGGGCATACCAGTGGCCCCAAGGATTAACTGTGAGTCCCTGTTAGCGGAAGCGGCCTGGTGCATAGTTTTGCAGGCTTTGGTCCTTCTGGGCTTCTACGTTATCCCTTGTTTCGTACCAGCCCAATTTTTGCCCTGTTGAGTCAATCAACTTCTAACAGTTTATGGGCAGCACTATGATGGCAAGAAAACTTAGATCTGGTTGAATGCTCTTCTCAAGAATATGCCCGAAAACTAAATCAAACCCATTACGAAAAAACACCACATTTGAGAGCTCTAAAGGAGAGCGGAATAATGTCTGCATATTTTCAAAAACCACCTAAAGCAATTCCCTCCTCTAGTACAGTTCTGGAGGAGATAACAATGAAAGTTGAGATGCAAGTAGTGATGATCTGCGGTCTGAGCCAACAGAAGCTGGGTGTGCATTGCAGAACTCCACTTAGCCAGTCCAGGAACACCATAGAAGGGAGGGAATATATATCCTGCATAGAACCACCACTAGCGAAATCTCTATACCTGAAATTTAGGTCTAGCATCCTACCAGTTGACAGTTTTTGTAGTAGCTGGAAGGGTGCTAATATAATACCATGCCCAGCTGCCTTGCATGAAAAGTTGAACTTGAAACTGAAGTCCATTTCTTATTCTTCTGCCCTAAGTACATGCAGATTAGAAGAACCTGGTTAATTGTAATTTGCCTGATTTTAGCGGCAAATCGACTCAAAGAGATTATCAGGATCTTGAAAAGTGATTGTACAGAGTATTTAACTTTCACTGTGTCCAGATACCTGTTATATGCCTGGAGACTAAGAACTAGGGGGCTTATTTACAAGCCCCTTGGTGCACTCGTGCAAGTCACTTTTCCCATTTTAAAAATGACGCAAAAGTGGCGCAAGGGGCTTGTAAATAAGCCCCTAGATTGCTGAAAACTATGAGTAACAATTGAATTAATTTTGAAGCACTGTATGTGTTTGTCACGTCTTTTTATTGTTCTGGAATAGTTATATTAATTTACAAGATCTGGGATTTTCATGAGATTTTAATAACTAACAGCATTAAATTCACACCCATAATGAAACGTTTCTTGCAGTAAACTGAATGATGAAACCTGTAAATAACATTGTGTCAAGCACACTAGTGACATTAACATACTTGCATATGAATCTAGACATAGTTTATCAAGAGTATTGTTTTAGGTGATAGGTGATGTTTTATTCCTTTTAATTGAACTATTTTTGGAAGTACTTATGCTTTAAAATTTTACTAACATTGGGGCATATTAGCAAGACCCACGTTAAAGTTATCGCTGTTTTAGGGCAGGAAACTGCCGCTAAAAGCAGCGATAATAGGCTTGCTAATATGCGTTATAGAATTCAATAGAAGCCCAGGTTAGATGTCCTGCACATCTAACCTGGGCTTCTATTGGAATTCCATAACGCATATTAGCAAGCCCATTATCGCCGTTTTAGCGGCAGTTTCCTGCCACTCAACGGCGATAATTTTAACGTGGGTCTTGCTAATAAGCCCCATTATCTTTAGAATGTGCAAGCTTTTAATTGTTGATGGAATTGTATTTACTCCTGTATTGAAATCCCTTTATAGTAATTACGACGATGACATTTTGCACATGGCACTTTAATAAGCACCACACTGCACACAAGATATTGCTATACCAATATAGCTGTGATACGAACTTGAGATATGGCCCAAAATCAAGTAGATTCAAAATGGGCAAGTGATTACCGTAACTGATCTGCATTCTATTTACTTATGTTTTGGGATGTTATTTATTGAATTCTTTGACCGAATATTTGGAAATCTCTAAATTGTGTTCATATGTTGATGTGATTATATGGTTTTTATAAAATCAAATAAAGATATTTTTACTACTACTACTATTATCCAAGTAAAAAGTAGCAGTATTAGGTTCTGTGAATGCCAAGGTCAGGTCAGCGCCCTCATCTGTGATCCCCAGTCTATAAGATGGGGTGGGGGTGTTTGGTGCTCCGCAAAACACATTAGAACAACTGGGCCAGGACAGAAGGGAACAAGGGTCCTGCAAGGCCGAATCCCTTTTGAATTGTAGGAGCTGAGCCTTTTAGGCCTGAATAGGAACACAGATGGGAACAAGATTCAGTAGTTAGCCTCTATGAGGAAGTAGAGTGAGTTTTGCAACTGGTAGACATTTTTGCAGAAATTGAATGTGTTCTTAAGAGATCATATATTTTTTCAATTTTTTAATCCATACCACGATTGTCTAAAATTTCTTCTAAGGAAATTTCTCTGGTGGTTCTCCCAAAGGCAAGTTAGATGGCAGCATCTTGGCCTTTTGCCTGCATTTATTTTTATTCCAGGATCGTGACCGATGAAGTAATGGACTCATTGGATGAGCTCAGTAGGTCAGGTTTTGATATGTATGATTAATTTATATATAGGCCCATCCCCTCAATAATGTTAGCGACCCAATCGAAGATCCAGGGAGAGGGCGTAGGAGCTGTATTGCCTTAACTCAATTATGTCCCCTCGATGGGGGGTGGGGACCCTTAAATCTGTTGGGTATGATAATATTCAAATAGTAAAATCCGAAAAGGGATTCAGACCTTTTCAAATAGTAAAAAGCAATAAATCAAAATGCCAACACATTGGTATACATTGCTGGGGGTATTAAATGATAAACAATTGTTTTCTAGAACCCCTATTCCCTGATGATATAAGAGTTAATTTGGTGACATGGAACACTGCAGGCCTAAAAAGGAATGTAAAAACTTTGCGGGGGTTATTGAGGATAGAAATGCTATGATCAATGTACTGCAGAAGGCCTGGAAAGTGAATGAGGTGGTGATGAGCGATTATAATGTTTTTAGCACTAGCACAATAAAGGGCAAGTTCGGCCGGCCTGCCTGAGGCCTTGCTGTAATGATTGGTGTAAATTATGAAACTGAGGGGAGCGTATTATCTCAGAAATATACTAATTTCTTGACAGTTTTAATTTGTGGTGTATGATCAGATAAGCAGGGCGAAATGATGAGGGCTGTTAGCCCTAAACCGGTTCCAGGATGCTTGTTTCTGGTCCAGGGAAGACATGACTTGGCAGTTCGGGCTGGACTGTTCCCATGAGGCACATGGTCAAGACTGATTTGCATATAGCTGTGTCTGAACTGGGGTGGTGAAGTGAGCTAAAGAACGATGATGGATTCAACCCAGATCTGTGACAGGGGGTGAGTGTCTGAAAAGTTTCAGCGTTCCGTCCATCATCTCCTTGTGTTTGCTTTGTTCGCCGTAAGTTGGCAGGCTATGCCCAGACGTGTGCCCCTTGCTCACTTTGCCACTGGATTCAAGCTAGCCTGGCTGATGAGGGCTGTTAGCCCGAAACCGGTCCCTGGATGCTTGTTTCTGGTCCAGGGAAGACATGGCTTGGCAGTTCAGGCTGGACTGTTCCCATGAGGCACAGGGTCAAGACTGATTTGCATATAGCTGTGTCTGAACTGGGGTGGCAAAGTGAGCTAAAGAACGATGATGGATTCAACCCAGATCTGTGACAGGGGGTGAGTGTCTGAAAAGTTTCAGCGCTCCGTCCATCATCTCCTTGTGTTTGCTTAGGAAGAGCTTAAGCCTTCCAAAGGTTCCTGTGATGTGGATGGGAGATTTTAATGCTAAAATTCCATATAACTCAACAAAGGGTGAGTACCAACAGGAAAAAGAAAATACCCCGGGTATCCCGTGTCAGCATTTGGAGCGTCACCAGGGTGATGGGAGAGGGAGGAAACTTGGTCTGCTGCTCGATAGCTTGAATCTGACTATTGTAAATCGTAGATGGGTAAGGAACCAGCCTGTTCAGTGCACCTTTGATAATGAAAGTGTGTCCACATTGATAGATTATGTTATGATCTCGACTGAATGATTTGGTTTAGTCAAGGACTTAGTGGTAGGCGAATTAAAAGGCAGTGATCATAAACCTATACCAAAGGGATGTACACTTAGATATCTGTGGCAAAAAAGCACTCCAATATATAATTTGTAGGAGCGCAGACTTATATGGACTGGTAAGCTGAAAAGTTAAACACAAAACAAAATAAAGAAAGTAGTAAAAGCACAATCTACTATGACTCGACAGATCATAGTATAGGAGTATGAGATCTTAATTGGTTCCATAAGCAAAATGACAGCAGAAGATTTAAATTGTGGTCAGGACTGGAAGGATCTGTTGGGCTGGGCTAAAAAGCAGCCTAAGGCAGTATTAAATAGGAACATAAGGGAGGCTTATAAGGGAGGTGGGCGGAAACGGATCATCTAATTAAAGGATATCAGATAAGCTATAGGAAAGAGCTTAGAAGAATAACCTGGGAAGAGGAGAATATATGGACTAAAGCAATTGCCTCCTGGGAAACGCAAAGGGCTTTTGGATTGTAGTAAATAAAGTGCTGTGGGCAACTAAAAAAATGTTGTAGCAGCCCCGGTACTGAAAGAAACTTTGGTGAGTTATCTATCAGAGTTGTACAAACTTAAATAGGTAGGGAAGGGTGGAGTAGGGAGTAGGCAGGCTGGTGCCTCGAATCAGGGGGAGGAGGATAGTCACTGGATTCGGTCAGTAGAATATATAGAAACCATTATAAAAGTCCTAAAAAGCTCCAAGGCCCAGGTTTCCGATGGCCTCTCCTCTGATTTAAGTAAACTTAACTAAAATGTGTGGGCCCAAGTCCTAGCACCAGTATTTGGAGCAATAATAAGTGGCCAGGAAATTCCAGGAACCTGGAAAGGCAGTATTATGGTCCCGAAGCAGGAACTACCGCCTAACTACTGTATGATCACGCTACTTGATACCCCCAGTAAGATATATGCAAAACATCTCCTGGGGTTGCTAGAGGACTGGGTAAGCAAAGCTAATAACCTCCCTAGGGCTCAAATGGGATTTCGTAAAGGCTATTCAACAATGGATGGCTGTCTCATACTAAATCTTGCCTTTAAGAAAAAGCAACCTTTGTATGCGTCATACACTGATTTGTCAATGGCGTTTGACACTATAAATAGATCCCTACTTTGGGGGAAGATGAGGAAATGGGCGTGCCCATCAGGCTTATTAAAACTGACTATCCAACTACATGAAGGCTCATAGACCAGGGTTGAACTGGGGGTAAGGGAGCACTGACTAGAAATATTGATACCCGCTTTTGTTATCAATATACATAGCGGACGCTGTGGTAAGATTATATGCAGTTCTATCATTTCTGCCCAAACTTGGTAATGAGGTCATCCCAGTAATGTTGTATGCTGATGATATGGTCTTGCTGGATACTATGCCAGTTGGCCTGCAGAGGCAATTAGATTCATTCGCTGGGTACAGCAAGTCCAATCACCTGAAAATAAATACGTAGAAGACTAAAGTAATGGTCTTTCCAAAAGATAGGGTACAGAAAAAAAGGTCTAAGTGGTGGCTAAATTGCTTCCCAGTAGAAGAGGTAAAGGAATATTGCTATCTTGACCTTCTTTTTAGATACAATCTTAACTTAATGCCACATATTGAGATCCGGGAGGGGAGAGTTAAGGCCATTGAAGGCGCATTAAATAGGATGGATTCTGGACTGGGTCATAAATCCACCAAAGTGCTTAGGGAAACATATGATGCTAAAATTGTTAGTTTGCTGCTGTGCGGGTGGGATCTGCTGCCCATAAGTATGTAAGGAAGATGCAAACCATAGAAATGAATGTTTGGAAGAAATGGCTTGGCCTACCCAGAGGAATTACAAATAGTGCCCTGAGGTTCGAACTGGGCCTCACCAATGTACTATTTAAGAACAAGCAAAGGCTCCTTCACTACTGACTTGGGGGCATATTATCAACGGCCAGCGATAATTATCGCTGGCCGTGATTAGCGACGTATTCCCTAACGCAGGCTATCTCTGGAATTTATCGCCCTGGTAGCGCGTTATTAACAACGCATTTCTCCAGGGCGATAAAAATTCCAGAGATAGCGAGGTTATCGCCGTTTTGCAGGGAACATCGCTGGTTTTCCAGCGATGTTCCCAGCAAAACGGCGATAACCTTGCTAATACGACCCTGTGGTCGTATCAGCAGAATCCACCTCCTATGTCTAACATAGGTAAGTCAGGATTGCAGCAGACGTTAGATTTTGGCGAAAACGGCTGTTTTCGCCAAAATTTAACGTCTGCTATAATCCTGTGGGCTGCCTTGTAAATATTGCGATGTGAACATCGGCGATATTTGCAACGTAGCCCATCCGGGGTACGCCCAGTAACGCCCACTTTGCATCTCATTAGAGATGCAAAGATGGGTGTTGGGGGAAAGGGCGATAATGCAAGGATTCACACGATAGCGTGACCTTGCTGATTAGGCGATAAGATTATCGCCGCTTTTCGTCCGAAAACGGACGCTAAAGCGGCGATAATTGTTTATCGCCTCGTTGATAATATGCCCCTTGGTCTTTTTAAAGCAAATGAGGGTTCCTTAAGGCAATCATAAAACCCTGCCTGCAGGAGAAGAATGCAGTGTGGCTAACCTACTTGCGAATAAAGGTATCCCTAGACATTACAGTAGGGATTGAAATTCAAGGGTTGTCTGCTGTACATCCGAAACAAACTTTAAAGCTTTTAGTAAAAGAGGGCTCAGGACGAGTGACTTAGAAGTTGTGTGTAAGAGAAATAACCTGCATCATCTAAAGGACTCAAGGTATGGGAGCATATTCAACCTTACCTGAGGGATATAAAAAGCACCTATATAATGAGGTGGGCACTGAAGGTTAGACTGGGTCAGGTACCAGATTTTATATGATGGAAGCAGGCTAGACAGATAGGGTTGGACATAGCTGTCCCTGCTGCCAAAGTGGACCACTAACCTTTTTGCATTTACTTATAGCCTTCTCCTGTTTTGATGCCAGTAGAAAATAAATTCCTGCTGCAACCGGCCTTAGAATGACACAGATCTGCCATATAAAGGATCTACTGCAATACATTTTAAGATGTGATAATATACGGTTGTGCTGTGCATTATGGAAATTCCTGCCCATCGTCTATGATCAGTTAATTAAGCAGAAACATCTGTCGCACTAGTGATATAGAATTGGTATATTGAGGTCGCTCTGCTATAGTTAGACCCTCAATATAAGAAAGGGTATTATACATAAAGTTAATACCTACCTTGTTTAACAGCATCCTGTATAAAAGTATATGTATTTTTCACTATTGTCACTCTAGTTTGCACAAATGAAATTGCATATTTGCACATTAATAATTGCTTACCTTGTATGGACAAGCTTAATGCCTGTTTTGACTACATGAGTACAGTTTAAAGATGATCGTAGAGCTATAATTCATCCTATAATATTGTTGCCTGTTTTTACCTGTAAGAAATTGTTCTCTGGGCATTGTGGACTGTTTATCTAATGTCTATCTCACTCATTCACGTAAGAGATAAAAAATAATTTATCTAAAACACTATTGCTCTAGTTTGCACTTAAGAAGGCTACATTTTGCACAATGATAATGCTTACTCTGTTTGGAAAATAAGACTGATGAAATATTCCAGTTGAATGGGTTTAAGGTATGGTATTCTACTATGGACAGGAAGCAGGAGAAAATTAAATGTTTTAGATATTGATTGGATAGTGGGTAAAATTAATGCTTAATGATTCTAAACCTTTTTATGAGGGTGGGTAAGCTATGTTAGCAACAATTTTTTTATTGTAAAGGTATATGTTTTTAAGATGTCATGTTTGGCATGATATCAAACTGTCAGTAAAAACTAAACTATATATACCTGCACTGGCTCCCCGTCGACAGGAGAATCTCCTTCAAACTCCTCATCCACGCACACAAGGCACTCCACAAGACTGGCCCAGCCTACCTCAACAGACGACTCTTCTTCTACGTCCCCAACCGCCAGCTCCGCTCCGCCGACCTCTCCCTCGCCACCGTCCTCGCATTCGAAGAACAACCACCGGCGGCAGATCCTTCTCCCACCTCACCGCCAAGACCTGGAACACCCTTCCACTAAGCCTACGACAGACCCAAGACCTGCTGACCTTCAGGAGGCTACTCAAGACCTGGTTGTTCGACCAGTAGCAGCACCACCCCCCCTTTTTTCTCCCCAGCGCCTTGAGACCCTCGCGGGTAAGTAGTGCGCTCTACAAATTCTGTGATTGATTGATTGATTGATATATATATATATATACACTTTAAAAAATTAAAATAATGAAAAATGAGAAATAACAACAAAAATGAAAATTTGTTGTAATTCACAGTGAGAAAAGATCTATAAAAAGACACCTGGCAGCTATGGATTAAAGTATGCACTTTTGGCACTTTACAATAATTATTGAATAATGGAACTTTTCATAAAGTAAGTGAAGTATTGGTATAAGGTGGTGTTGCAAAGAGAAAACAAAACTATTCTCATGTGTAAGGAACTGTCCTTTTTAAAAAACTTTTTATGTACTTTTAACACATTGAAAAGTATTATACCACTACAAATTACAAAATGGCCACCATGGTTTTACTCTGTGGTGATACTATCTGAACTGTGATGCATTGTCCTCTTTCTATGACAATATTTTTAAGCAAGAAATGTATGTATTTAAAACAAAGCTTTATGTGTGGGCCGACATCGTGAACAAGGCCGTGAGGAAACGTCCGAAACGCATGGATGTTATCACACTCGCAATAAAATGAGCCAGATTAACTAACCTACGGAGTGCCGGTTCTGCTTCTTTGGAGAAATTGAGGCGTTTGTATGAATATTGAAAGGACGGGGTGGGAGCCTTTTAACCGGCACCGCTGACGTTAAGGAAGCACGCCAGTAGCCGCCACAACGAAAACGAAGGAGAGAAGTCACGAGACAGGCATGCCCCCTGTTACCCACACAAGACTGCCGGGAGACTGCCGAATACCAGGAGAGGAAGAGATTGACGGGGGGAATCGGAGGGTTCCCAGCAACGGCGCTCTCAGAACTCCAGTAACCAGGGCAAATGTGGCAAGTTGTGGGGAGCGGGTGTCGGAAACGCAGCTATGGGCTCCCGGAAGCTGAGGGGAGACAAGCAATAGCGAAGTAACGTAGGAGCGTATCAGTGCAGGAATTAAGGATGAGTGAAGATGAGTGTGCAGTAAGAGAACAGGAGGCATTAAAATTATTCACAGACACAGTTTCCCTAAGGACATCAAATGATGGAGGAGGCACTTCTATGCATGCAATAGCAATGATATTGGCAGGAATTTACAACAGCTAGAAAAACTAAAGAAAAGGGAAATCCTGCGTTGGTGGGAAATTGCTTCTCTTAAACAATATATATTAGTAGGATGAATATCAAGGGGATTACGAATAATGATAACCCCAACGTATCAATACCCGAATCCAGGACTCCTAAAGGAGTGGGCAAACAACAATGCGGAAAGCTCGACGAACATGATAAAAATCCTAATTAATTATGCAGAAATTGAAAAAACTGAAGTACTTGAGAAATTAAAGGAAATTGCATCTGCATTGGATGGGGAAGGTGATCAAACAAGAATCAGCAAATTTAAGAGTGACATGAAAAATCTTCTGGAAAAGTATGAAAAGAGAATTAAAGATAGAAAAGCTACAAAATTCTTAAGAGACAGACTGGACTATGAAAATTGGCAAATCAATACCTTTGCTAAAAGGTTTGATACAAACAGAAGACAAAAGGTAGAAAGTGGCAGTCTAATCAGGCAAGACAATTCACAAAGCGAGGTGAGCTCGGACACAGGTTCAGAGGTAGAGCAAGAAGAAAATGCTAGAAAAAGACAAGGGGCAATGAAGCTCACAGTTGCGGATGAGCTGTGTTTTTTCGATTGGACCAGAGAACAGACTACCATCCAAGGAGAGGGAGAGGAAGACCAAGAGGAAAAGGAAACAGAGGAGAGGAGGCCAGGAATATCGAAGAAACACTAGGAGAAAAACCAGGGAGATCAATGAGATCCAACACAAAGAAATAGAACACAGAGCAATGGTGAATAATACCATCTACAACCTAAGCTCAATGGAATTAACAAATGAAGACAAAGAAACCCTGGAATTAGGCTTATCGTATTGCCATCAAACTGAATTTAATTATGGCAATAGTAGGATGGATTTATATCGATTTATACGAAAGGTTAAACTGACGAAGATACATAGAATGAGGACAAAAAATAGCAATCAGAGTGTTGAAACAAATGCGCCACCTCCGCAAGTTCCAACATATTCTGGAAGACATGTGGTCATTGCAAAATGAGGATGAGAATGAAACCATGACAGACAATGGCGGCACATTGGAATCGACAAATATAAGACTTCAAGAAGGAGACTACACTCCCTTCTGCCCACGTTTCAGATTTGTCGCACAAATGCCAAGACACCACCTAGATATTTTCTCAGAGAATGTCACAAAGGGATTGAGACAATTATATCAAGAAGGAACAACCCAAAAAGATCAGAGAAATGTGAAATAACACAAAATATTTTGCACAATAAATAAAATCAAAATGGACTTTGAAACAATTATAAAACCCTCCGACAAAGGAGGAAATGTTGTCCTATGGGGAAAGGAATTGTACAAGAATGAAGCCTTGTCCCAGCTCAATAGCACGGAGTGTTACAGACGAATCACAAATATGGAGTATGAGGAAGTGAAAGGGAAATTTACAGAGAGACTGCATACATAGAATGAACAAGAAATGCTGACTTGGGATGAATACCAATTTTTAAAACAAAAACATCCTGTCATCCCTCTGTTTTACATGATCCCGAAGGTTCATAAAAACTTAAGTAATCCACCAGGGAGACCAATAATATCACCCTAAAAAAGTCTCTTTGAGAATGTTTCAAAATATATTGATTTCTTTTTGAATCCGCTGGTAAAGGCCTTTCCATCATATCTGAGGGACTCGACAGACTTTCTCAGGAAAATATATGATATCAAATGGGAGCAGAATATGGTACTTGTGATGTTGGATATATCTACTATTTATACGAGTATTAGACTTAAAGATGGACTGACAGCAACAGAACATTTTTTGAGAATGAAACCTATGGGATTCGCTACCCACAATCAAATGATACTGGAAATGATGGAATGGTGTCTGACCAGAAAAATCTTCTTGTTCGGGAATTAAATGTTCCTGAAAAAACAAGGAACGGCGATGGGCACCTGCTGTTCCCCAGTTATGCTAATTTACATCTTGGCTGGTGGGAGGAGAGGGTGCTCGGGGTCTGACATTAGAGCATTGGTCTGAAAAGATTTTGATGTGGTCAAGATTCATTGACGATGTCTTCATGCTGTGGCAGGGCACAGAGACGGAAGTAGATCAATTTATCTGTGAATTGAATAAGAATGACCTGAATTTAAACTTTGTTGGGCATAGAAGTAAGCTGTCAATAGAATTTTTAGATATCAAAGTTTGTGTGGAGGGGAACACATTGGAAAGTACAATATTTAGAAAACCAACAGCTGGGAACACTATTTTAAATGCTGGAAGTTCTCACCCAACAACCCTCATAAACATTCCCCTTTGGGGAATTTGATAGAGCGAAAAGAGCCTGTAGCACTTTTCAGAAATATGATAAGGTTGAGGAAGAAATGAAATCTCGCATTATCCAAAGGGGTTACCCTATCTCAATCCTAGAAACAGCTTCAGAGAAAGCTACGAGTTTGAATAGAGAGGAAGTTCGGTTTCAACCCTCTAAAACAACATTGAAAAAGAGAAACAAAGAAGGAAAAACAGCACACACAGATTTATAACGACATATAACATCAATCATAAAAAGATAAGACAGATTTTAAAAAAGCACTGGCACTTTATTTGAGAAGATCCAATAGTGGGAAAGGAAATGAAAAGGAATCCTGAGATAACATATAGGAAATCGAAGTCACTTAAAGATTACCTAGTAAAAAGTGAGTATTCGAGAGAGGCACCCCAACAAACGTGGCTTAGACAAAAAGAAGGTTTCCGAAAATGTTCCAAGCGTAAGGCGTGCCAGCATGGGGAAAACATGTCATCTCTTAAAACAGCTTTTAATAAGACTATTAAAATACAAGGAGTTTTATTGTGCAAAACTAGCTTTGTGGTGTGTATTTTAAAGTGCCCATGTATGAAAATATATGTGGGAAGCACCACACTCTCAGTCCACAAAAGAATATTGCAGCACAGAAGGGCCATCATCAACAAAGACCAAAGCTACCCGGTAGCAAGGCACTTTGAAAAGGAACATCAAAGTGACCCGTCGATAATGACATATATTTGCATAGCACAAGTGCCAAAAAAGAAAAGAGGAGGAGATAGAGAAAGGGAACTGAGGAAGTTGGAAACAAACTACATCTTAGAACTAGATAGCAAGGAACCCAATGGTTTAAATGTGGATGAGGAATTGTTTACATGCCTATATTGAACTAATGGGATATCTTAATCTGCATACTCACCAGTAGGAGCGAAACAATTAAAATATAAATGAGAAATTGGTTTGTGGGTTGTTAGAGGACATTAAGTAAGAGTGAGAGCACTGGCCCTTTAGATTTAGAATTTTTTAACAGGCAAGCACTTTAATATGACAGTTTTAAAATTATCTAGTTAAAACATATGAGGATATACGAAGACCCCAAAAGAAAGGGAGACAATGTTTTTGCTTAGAATGTGAATAATGAAAACAGTCATGCACTTTATAGATTAGCAAAAAGCACTTTATAAGTACTATTGAGCACTAGCACTTTAAAATATTTAAAAATTTAAAAATGAGAAATAACAACAAAATTGAAAATTTGTTGTAATTCACAGTGAGAAAAGATCTATAAAAATAAACCTGGCAGCTATGGATTGTAAAGTGCATACTTTTGGCACTTTACAATAATTATAGAATAATGGAACTTTCCATAAAGTAAGTGAAGTAATGGTATAATGTGGTGTTGCAAAGAGAAAATGAAACTATTCTCATGTGTAAGGAACTGTCCTTTTTTAAAAAGTTTTTATGTACTTTTAACACACTGAAAAGTATTATACCACTATACATTACAAAATGGCCGCCATGGTTTTACTCTGTGGTGATACTATCCGAACTGTGATGCATTGTCCTCTGTCTATGACCATGTTTTTAGTCAAGAAATGTATGTATTTAAAACAAAGCTTCATGTGTGGCCTGACATCGAGAACAAGGCCATGAGGAAATGGCCGAAACGCGTGGATGTTATCACTCTCGCAATAAAATAAGCCAGATTAACTTTGGAGAAATTGAGGCGTTTGTATTAATATATATATATATATATATATATATATATATATATATATATATATATATATATATATATATATATATATATATATATATATATATATATATATATCTACTGGCGGTCGCCAGTAGATAGTTATAGTTACAACCTATTATCCATAGGAAATCCGCGACATTCTATTTGAAATAACGTTGGCGCCGGTTGACGAATCTTCGTGAAAGTTTCCAACTTGTTGGGGCGCTCCGCTCCGCTCCTACCCTGAAAGTCTCGGGGTGATACGTGAAGCGGGGGCTGAGAAAAAGGGGGTCCCAAAATGCGTTTTCCCCATTCATTTTTCCATAGGAACCTTTAGTCGCAGCTACAGCCCGAACTGCTGAACGGAATTACACCAAATTTGGCAAAGAGGTAGTCCTTGGTTCAGACTGGTGCCTTTTGCTTAAATGGTGTAAATCCGTTCAGTAGTTCCTGAGAAAATCAAAAGTAAAAGTACATATATATCTATGGGCGCGTCGGATACGCGTACCCTCAGCGCACCCTGCGCGCACCGTCCCGATCACGAGCTGCATGCTAATTGGCTGTCAGCTGGCTGTCAACATTCCGATTCAGGAAGTGTTGGCAGCCATTTTGTCCCTCGGTAGAACCGAGGGACAGAAACAAGTGCGCAAAGCGCAAAAGGGGGCAGGGTAGAAACACCCTGACCCCCTAGGTCTGCTCAGGGGGTCCCACAAGGACCCCTGGGCAGAAAAGATTTTTTTTTAAATCGGCGGGATGCGCTTAGGGTGCGCGTATCCCGCCGAGAAAAAAAAGAAACAAGTGTGCAAAACGCACAAAGGGGGCAGGGTAGAAACACCCTAACCCCCTAGGCCTGCTCAGGGGGTCCCACAAGGACCCCCTGGGCAAAAAAAGCATTTTTTAAAAAAATCGGCAGGATGCGCTCAGGGTGCGCGAATCCTGCCGAAAAAATCGAGCGCGGTCTCCCGCGCTTCGATTGGTATTTGCCCCGGGTGGCCCAAGTCCCGGGGGCATGCTGGGGGGTTTATTTTATGTATGGGGGGCCTCAAAGGGCCCCCCAAGACCCGGGGACCGCCACCCCGGGGCTTTCTTTTAAAAATGGTGCGGGAGGGCTCTGAGCCCTCGCAGCCCCGGGGACCACCACCTCCCGGGGCTTTTTTTTTAAATTAAACAACCTGTGTGGGGGCTCCAGCCCCCCACACGCCCCGGGACCGCCACCTCCCCGGGGCACTAACAAATTAAAATGGGGGTCCGTTTTGGACCCCCGAAGCCCCGGGGACCACCACCTCCCCGGGGCTGTGCTGATGTAGGGAGGGGGCCGCGCGGCCCCCTCCTGGAGCCCTTGATGGCCCTGGGGACCACCACCCCCAGGGCCGGCTCCTGCAGTGTCCCGGGGTGCCTACCCCGGGACACTGTAGTTTGCTATGGCAGGACGGGAGCCTCGCGGCTCCCGTCCTGCCATAGCAAACTGCTTTGGATATTGGAGAGAGAGCAGGGAAACCTGCTCTCTCTTCCAATATCCAAAGCTGATTGCTTTCCACATGGGGAGCAGCATGTTAGCTGCTCCCCATGTGTAAAAGCAATGCCGGAGCCGGCGGGACTGTGGGGGGTTTGGGGACCCCCACAGTCCCCAACGGAGGCCAGGCCCCGGGGGATGGGGTCCCCGGGGCCTAAAAATAGGAAAAAGGAAGGGGGCTACACGGTCCTCCTTCAGGGGGAAAAAACGAAAAAAAAAAAAACGATCGGGCCCGCAGGCCCCGCCCCTTCCTTCACCACTCTGCAAACGCGCCCCTGGCGCGTTTGCAGAGGGGAACGAATCCCCTTGAATACTGGGGGTCCCTGAGGGCCAACTAGCCCACCAGGTACCTCCAGTATGCGCCAGGGGCTGCCTTGCAGAGAGGTGTACAGAGGCCACGCCCCTTTACACCTCTCTGCAACGCAGCTCTGTGGCGCTTTTGGAGGTATATGGTGGGCTAGTTGGACTCCGGGGACCCTCAGGATTCAAGGGGACTTAATCCCCCAACTTAAAACGCACCACGGGCGCGTTTGCACAGTGGTGAAGGGAGGGGCGGGGCTTCAGGTGACATGTGTGCAAACAGGCCCCGTGGTGCGTTTTAAGATGGGGAATTAAATCCCTTCAATCCTGAGGGTCTCTGGGGCCAACTAGCCCAACAGGTACATCCAGAAAGCGCCACAGAGCTGCGTTGCAGAGAGGTGTAAAAAGGGGTGTGGCCTCTCTACACGTCTCTGCAACGCAGCCCCTGGCGCATATTGGAGGTTCCTGGTGGGCTAGTTGGCCCCTAGGGACCCTCAGGATTCAAGGGACTTAATCCCCCAACTTAAAACGCGCAACGGGCGCGTTTGCACAGATGTCACCTGAGGCCCCGCCCCCTCCCTTCACCATTGTGCAAATATTCCTCTAAAATCAGCCGAAATCCGAATTCTGATTTACTCACCTGTTATCAGGAGAGACCTCAGTGCTGCATCTTTCAGCCAAGTACTGATCCTCAAAATTAATTTTAACCGTACTTACCGGTAACTTGAATTTCCTTCATAGGCTAACATTGACTGGTTTCACTTGGAAATTCTTCTAAGTGTGGAGTTTTGGAACTTTATAATATTCCTCTAAAATCAACCAAAGTACGAATTCCAATTTACTCACCTGTTATCAGGAGAGAACCCAGTGCTGCATCTTTTAGCCCAGCACTGACCCTGAAAAGTAATTTTAACCGTACTTACCAGTAACTTATATTTTCTAACATAGGAATCCATTGTCTGGTTTTCAGCAGAAAACTTTCAAAGTGTCGATTTTCACAAACTACAAATATTCCTTAAAAATCGCCTGTATGACTTAAACGCATTCATTCAACTGTTTACAGGAGATGCACCAGTGCTGGATCCAGGATCCAACACTGAGTAAGAAAAAGTAACGATAACAGTTTTTACCTGCTAAGTGAATTTCCTTCCATAGGATAACATTGGTGATTCTATGAGAAAAAGTTTCTAAGTGTCAACTTTGAAAGCACAATAATATTCCTTAAAAATCACGACTGTAACCAAAACGCTTTTACTCAACTGTTTACAGGAGATGTGCCAGGACTGAATCTAGGATCCAGTCCTGTGGTTAGAAAAGTAATCCATAAAGTAACTAATTGCATTTAACTAGAAATTCACATTGAGCTGAATGTTGCATTGTGTTTGAAAATGTGTTGCACATTGCAACAACTGTAACTACTGTACTTAAAAGTCTATTGCCTATGTGCAAAGTATTTAAACTAAAGTAATTCATTCTGAGAAAGTATTTTTGTAATGTAATGTATAATGTAATTACAATGTAATTTAAATAATAAAATATGTAAAAAAAAATTGTTTCTAAAAATGTAGTAAATCAGTATTTTAAAAATTTATATAACAATTAATACATTTAAAAATTGTCATTTACAAAACCTTTGAAATTCACTGAAAAACCGTAGGTTTCAGACATGTTATAGTTACAAATTAGCATTTAAAAACCTTTGAAATTCACTGAAAAAACCATAGGTTTCAGGGACGTTATAGTTACAAATTAGCATTTAAAAAACCTTTGAAATTCACTGAAAAAACCATAGGTTTTAGGGACAGTTATAGTTAGTTGGACATTGCACTCGTACAAAACCCGTGAAATTCCCTCGTTATAGTTAGTCCAGCTAACTATAACTCACGCCCCCGCAATGCACTGCTGATGACGTCACATATTACATCACTCATGACATGGTCAGTGACATCACTGATGACATCACTGATGACATCTCAAATGACATCACTGATGACATCACTGATGACATCATCCATTTGATAATTTCATGCATCTTCTCACACCCTAATATAACCTTTGATACACCCACTCTAAAGTACAGACTGCCATTCGCAAAACCAAAGACACTCCAACACCAATAACTACATACCCACTCACTGATTCTTAGGTCTACACACACACATCCACTCACTCACCCGAACAGTCACTCATATTTACGGTCACTCAGTACAGGACTATCATATGCACTCATACTCCTATATAGACACTCAAACACCGCCACTCATCCATAGAGGTACTCACACACCTAGTCAGTCATGCAAATAATTAAACACACTACCATTTACTCACCTATACAGTTATACACACACCAGCTCACTTACTCATACAAATACTAGCACATTCTTACGCTCTTATACAATCACTGATACAAGCACACACTCATCCATACAGCCACTATCACAATCAGTCACTCTTGCTTATAGCTATTTATATACTCCAACACACATATATACTGCCTTTCACATATGTAGTTACTCACACATGTACCACTGGGACATACATTCACTCACTAACACACTCTTACACACACTTACCCACCCATACAGTCTATCACAGATGCACTCTTGAAACCATCCACCCAGTGAATCACCCACTCACACATCTATGCACAGAGTCGCACACACCCCTCCCACACAAACACTCAGGCACCCATACAGATACTCACACAAGCATTCAATAACTCATATAGACACTCATGTAGCTATTCTCAAACACATGCAGCCACTTACAAAGCAACAGACAGACGGATACAGACATTCACCCAGTTTAGTCACTAACCCATGCATTCAGTAAGATACGTTAAATCACTCACTTATACAGTCAGTCACGCACCTACTAAATCATCCATACAGACACTTACACACCCACTCATTCTTCAATACGTCTTTTCCTATATATATTAAAAATATTTAAACTTTACAGAAACACACAGTCACTGGATGATGTCATCAGTGATGTCATCAGTGATGTCATTTGAGATGTCATCAGTGATGTCATCAGTGATGTCACTGACCATGTCATGAGTGATGTAATATGTGACGTCATCAGCAGTGCATTGCGGGCGTGAGTTATAGTTAGCTGGACTAACTATAACGGGGGAATTTCACGGGTTTTGTACGAGTGCAATGTCCAACTAACTATAACTGTCCCTAAAACCTATGGTTTTTTCAGTGAATATATATATATATATATATATTCGCATACTCCCCCACTACGGAAAGAAAGTGAGCCGCACTCGTAACGTTGCTTGTTGATTGATATTTAATTTCTTGTTTTGTGTAGCAGCATGGCAACCCTGACGCGTTTCGTTCTGCATAGAACTTTCTCAAAGGTAGCCAACACTATACACACCGCTGCTGTTCACAAGATAATGTCCGCTTTAATTTTACATCCTCCAGTGGCTACTTTTATAAGTGCATTTTGGGACATGTGGTTCAGCTCACGGTGCGTAACTCTTACCCTCGAGTGGGCGGTGTTTTTTTCTTTTGCTGTTTCACCCGCATTTGTTGTTCAATTATGGTTTATTGTTCCCAACAGCATTTCGTTACTCCCTATTCAGTCCCATTTTCAAGGCTGATGGGGATCCAATACCGAAGACGGTCTTCGGCGGCACCGCATTCCCCTGTAACGTTTTCACGGGCTTCAAAGGAGGTCCAAGGCGGGCAATGATGGCGCTCTTGTGGTGGTGCGTCGCTCTTCGGTGGGACCAGACCGATGATATATTCGCATACTCCCCCACTACGGAAAGAAAGTGAGCCATACTCGTAACGTTGCTTGTTGATTGATATTTAATTTCTTGTTTTGTGTAGCAGCATGGCAATCCTGACATGTTTCGTTCTGCATAGAACTTTCTCAAAGGTAGCCATATATATATATATATATATATATATGTTCCACCAATTGCCCGAAGCATTTCAGGAGGGCACTCGACAGAATTCCCACCATCCGGTTTTCGCGTTGGACTTGCCTTCGTGTCACGCTGCTTAAACCTTTTGCCCAACGCGTTTCAAGGAAGTGATCCTCTTCGTCAGGGGCTTGCTTATTCAAACAAAAGGAACGGCCAATCCTTCTTTTATTTTCATGGCATGAGCATGTGATTTGTTAACAACCAATAGTTGGCCCGCATTCTGTGGAGCGGCACGCTGGGACATGAAGTCCATTATTCCCTAAGTGGGTTCAGTTCCCTTTGTCCTCTTTAAAAGCATCATTATTTTCCTTAGTAGGACTCGTGGCACTCAGGCAGGTCTGTAATATTCTTGGAACTCTGTGCTGTATCCAGCTTGAAAATCGTTTTCAGCAACAGCCTCTCTGTCTTTATGTAGATGGTGCTCCTCCCCAGGACAGGACTGCCCTGCTGTAATTTGTTCCACCAATTGCCCGAAGCATTTCAGGAGGGCACTCGACAGAATTCCCACCATCCGGTTTCGCGTTGGACTTGCCTTCGTGTCACGCTGCTTAAACCTTTTGCCCAACGCGTTTCAAGGAAGTGATCCTCTTCGTCAGGGGCTTGCTTATTCAAACAAAAGGAACGGCCAATCCTTCTTTTATTTTCATGGCATGAGCATGTGATTTGTTAACAACCAATAGTTGGCCCGCATTCTGTGGAGCGGCACGCTGGGACATGAAGTCCATTATTCCCTAAGTGGGTTCAGTTCCCTTTGTCCTCTTTAAAAGCATCATTATTTTCCTTAGTAGGACTCGTGGCACTCAGGCAGGTCTGTAATATTCTTGGAACTCTGTGCTGTATCCAGCTTGAAAATCGTTTTCAGCAACAGCCTCTCTGTCTTTATGTAGATGGTGCTCCTCCCCAGGACAGGACTGCCCTGCTGTAATTTGTTCCACCAATTGCCCGAAGCATTTCAGGAGGGCACTCGACAGAATTCCCACCATCCGGTTTCGCGTTGGACTTGCCTTCGTGTCACGCTGCTTAAACCTTTTGCCCAACGCGTTTCAAGGAAGTGATCCTCTTCGTCAGGGGCTTGCTTATTCAAACAAAGGAACGGCCAATCCTTCTTTTATTTTCATGGCATGAGCATGTGATTTGTTAACAACCAATAGTTGGCCCGCATTCTGTGGAGCGGCACGCTGGGACATGAAGTCCATTATTCCCTAAGTGGGTTCAGTTCCCTTTGTCCTCTTTAAAAGCATCATTATTTTCCTTAGTAGGACTCGTGGCACTCAGGCAGGTCTGTAATATTCTTGGAACTCTGTGCTGTATCCAGCTTGAAAATCGTTTTCAGCAACAGCCTCTCTGTCTTTATGTAGATGGTGCTCTCCCCAGGACAGGACTGCCCTGCTGTAATTTGTTCCACCAATTGCCCGAAGCATTTCAGGAGGGCACTCGACAGAATTCCCACCATCCGGTTTTCGCGTTGGACTTGCCTTCGTGTCACGCTGCTTAAACCTTTTGCCCAACGCGTTTCAAGGAAGTGATCCTCTTCGTCAGGGGCTTGCTTATTCAAACAAAGGAACGGCCAATCCTTCTTTTATTTTCATGGCATGAGCATGTGATTTGTTAACAACCAATAGTTGGCCCGCATTCTGTGGAGCGGCACGCTGGGACATGAAGTCCATTATTCCCTAAGTGGGTTCAGTTCCCTTTGTCCTCTTTAAAAGCATCATTATTTTCCTTAGTAGGACTCGTGGCACTCAGGCAGGTCTGTAATATTCTTGGAACTCTGTGCTGTATCCAGCTTGAAAATCGTTTTCAGCAACAGCCTCTCTGTCTTTATGTAGATGGTGCTCCTCCCCAGGACAGGACTGCCCTGCTGTAATTTGTTCCACCAATTGCCCAATTGTTTGAATAAGCAAGCCCCTGACGAAGAGGATCACTTCCTTGAAACGCGTTGGGCAAAAGGTTTAAGCAGCGTGACACGAAGGCAAGTCCAACGCGAAAACCGGATGGTGGGAATTCTGTCGAGTGCCCTCCTGAAATGCTTCGGGCAATTGGTGGAACAAATTACAGCAGGGCAGTCCTGTCCTGGGGAGGAGCACCATCTACATAAAGACAGAGAGGCTGTTGCTGAAAACGATTTTCAAGCTGGATACAGCACAGAGTTCCAAGAATATTACAGACCTGCCTGAGTGCCACGAGTCCTACTAAGGAAAATAATGATGCTTTTAAAGAGGACAAAGGGAACTGAACCCACTTAGGGAATAATGGACTTCATGTCCCAGCGTGCCGCTCCACAGAATGCGGGCCAACTATTGGTTGTTAACAAATCACATGCTCATGCCATGAAAATAAAAGAAGGATTGGCCGTTCCTTTTGTTTGAATAAGCAAGCCCCTGACGAAGAGGATCACTTCCTTGAAACGCGTTGGGCAAAAGGTTTAAGCAGCGTGACACGAAGGCAAGTCCAACGCGAAAACCGGATGGTGGGAATTCTGTCGAGTGCCCTCCTGAAATGCTTCGGGCAATTGGTGGAACAAATTACAGCAGGGCAGTCCTGTCCTGGGGAGGAGCACCATCTACATAAAGACAGAGAGGCTGTTGCTGAAAACGATTTTCAAGCTGGATACAGCACAGAGTTCCAAGAATATTACAGACCTGCCTGAGTGCCACGAGTCCTACTAAGGAAAATAATGATGCTTTTAAAGAGGACAAAGGGAACTGAACCCACTTAGGGAATAATGGACTTCATGTCCCAGCGTGCCGCTCCACAGAATGCGGGCCAACTATTGGTTGTTAACAAATCACATGCTCATGCCATGAAAATAAAAGAAGGATTGGCCGTTCCTTTTGTTTGAATAAGCAAGCCCCTGACGAAGAGGATCACTTCCTTGAAACGCGTTGGGCAAAAGGTTTAAGCAGCGTGACACGAAGGCAAGTCCAACGCGAAAACCGGATGGTGGGAATTCTGTCGAGTGCCCTCCTGAAATGCTTCGGGCAATTGGTGGAACAAATTACAGCAGGGCAGTCCTGTCCTGGGGAGGAGCACCATCTACATAAAGACAGAGAGGCTGTTGCTGAAAACGATTTTCAAGCTGGATACAGCACAGAGTTCCAAGAATATTACAGACCTGCCTGAGTGCCACGAGTCCTACTAAGGAAAATAATGATGCTTTTAAAGAGGACAAAGGGAACTGAACCCACTTAGGGAATAATGGACTTCATGTCCCAGCGTGCCGCTCCACAGAATGCGGGCCAACTATTGGTTGTTAACAAATCACATGCTCATGCCATGAAAATAAAAGAAGGATTGGCCGTTCCTTTTGTTTGAATAAGCAAGCCCCTGACGAAGAGGATCACTTCCTTGAAACGCGTTGGGCAAAAGGTTTAAGCAGCGTGACACGAAGGCAAGTCCAACGCGAAACCGGATGGTGGGAATTCTGTCGAGTGCCCTCCTGAAATGCTTCGGGCAATTGGTGGAACAAATTACAGCAGGGCAGTCCTGTCCTGGGGAGGAGCACCATCTACATAAAGACAGAGAGGCTGTTGCTGAAAACGATTTTCAAGCTGGATACAGCACAGAGTTCCAAGAATATTACAGACCTGCCTGAGTGCCACGAGTCCTACTAAGGAAAATAATGATGCTTTTAAAGAGGACAAAGGGAACTGAACCCACTTAGGGAATAATGGACTTCATGTCCCAGCGTGCCGCTCCACAGAATGCGGGCCAACTATTGGTTGTTAACAAATCACATGCTCATGCCATGAAAATAAAAGAAGGATTGGCCGTTCCTTTTGTTTGAATAAGCAAGCCCCTGACGAAGAGGATCACTTCCTTGAAACGCGTTGGGCAAAAGGTTTAAGCAGCGTGACACGAAGGCAAGTCCAACGCGAAAACCGGATGGTGGGAATTCTGTCGAGTGCCCTCCTGAAATGCTTCGGGCAATTGGTGGAACAAATTACAGCAGGGCAGTCCTGTCCTGGGGAGGAGCACCATCTACATAAAGACAGAGAGGCTGTTGCTGAAAACGATTTTCAAGCTGGATACAGCACAGAGTTCCAAGAATATTACAGACCTGCCTGAGTGCCACGAGTCCTACTAAGGAAAATAATGATGCTTTTAAAGAGGACAAAGGGAACTGAACCCACTTAGGGAATAATGGACTTCATGTCCCAGCGTGCCGCTCCACAGAATGCGGGCCAACTATTGGTTGTTAACAAATCACATGCTCATGCCATGAAAATAAAAGAAGGATTGGCCGTTCCTTTTGTTTGAATAAGCAAGCCCCTGACGAAGAGGATCACTTCCTTGAAACGCGTTGGGCAAAAGGTTTAAGCAGCGTGACATGAAGGCAAGTCCAACGCGAAAACCGGATGGTGGGAATTCTGTCGAGTGCCCTCCTGAAATGCTTCGGGCAATTGGTGGAACAAATTACAGCAGGGCAGTCCTGTCCTGGGGAGGAGCACCATCTACATAAAGACAGAGAGGCTGTTGCTGAAAACGATTTTCAAGCTGGATACAGCACAGAGTTCCAAGAATATTACAGACCTGCCTGAGTGCCACGAGTCCTACTAAGGAAAATAATGATGCTTTTAAAGAGGACAAAGGGAACTGAACCCACTTAGGGAATAATGGACTTCATGTCCCAGCGTGCCGCTCCACAGAATGCGGGCCAACTATTGGTTGTTAACAAATCACATGCTCATGCCATGAAAATAAAAGAAGGATTGGCCGTTCCTTTTGTTTGAATAAGCAAGCCCCTGACGAAGAGGATCACTTCCTTGAAACGCGTTGGGCAAAAGGTTTAAGCAGCGTGACACGAAGGCAAGTCCAACGCGAAAACCGGATGGTGGGAATTCTGTCGAGTGCCCTCCTGAAATGCTTCGGGCAATTGGTGGAACATATATATATATATATATATATAATATAGTCTTAGAACCCCTCAACCCATACCCAGCCTTAAACTCTAAAATTACCCTTGCAACCCAAATACCCAAACCCACCCTAAACCCTAAATTTACCCTTGCCTACCAAAACCCAAACCCAAAAATGACCCTTACCCTCCAAAATGACTATTCTTTTTGTACTACTAATGAGTGATACTGTTTCTAATATATGTCATCTCAGTGACACTGTGACTGTCTGTATAAGTGGGGGAGCGGGTGTCTGAGTGCCTGTATGGGTGTGTGAGTGGCTGTATGGGTGAATATGTGGGTATGTGAGTAGCTATATGGGTGAGCGAGTGACTGTGTGAGCGACTATATGGGTGGGTGAATATGTGTGTGAGTGGCTGTATCGGTGACTGTGGTGGCTGTATGAGTAGCTCTCCGGGTGAATGAGTATAATTGGCTGTATGGGGGATTGAGTGGCTGTGTGAATGGCTCTATGGGTGAATGACTGGGTGTGTAAGTATATGTATTGGTTGGTGAGTGGCTGCTTGGCTGGGTATATGTGTATGTGAGTGGATGTGTAAGTAGCTGTTTTGCACAGTAAGTATTTGAGTGAGTGGCTGTACAGATGAGTGAGTGGGTGCATGAGTGATTTTATTGATGTGTGAATGGGCATGTAAGCAGTTTTGTGGATGAATGAATGGATGTGTGAGTGGCTGTATGGGTGACTGAGTAGCTCTGTTAATAGCTGCATGAGTGAGTGAGTGCTAAGTGATTGGCTGTATGGGTGAGTGGTTGTTGAGTAGCTGTGTGGGTGTGTGACTGAGTATAAGAGTGGTTGTATGAGTGTTTGGGTGAGTGTTTGAGTGGCTATAAGGGTTTTTGAGTGGGTGTGTGAGTAGTGTTGTGGGTGTGTGAGTAGCTGTATGGGTCTGTGAGTGGATGTATGGGTGAGTGAGTGTTTGTGTGAGTACCTGTATGAGTATGTGTATCAGTAGTTGTATGAGTCTGTGAATGGGTATGTGGGTATGTGAGTTGGTGTATGAGAGGCTGTATGGGTATGAGTGGGTGTGTGAGTGGTTCTGTGGATGATGCCATCAGTGATATAATTTGAGATGTCAACATTGATATAATCAGTGATGTCACTGACCATGTCATGAGGGATGTAATATGTGAAGTCCTAAGCAGTGCATTGCTGGGGCATAAGTTATAGTTAGCTTAGGTAACCACAATTGCTGAATTTCAATGGTTTTGTACAAGTGAAATCTGAGCCTAACTATAACGTCCCTGTAACCTTTTGATTTTTTAGTTCATTTCTAAGGTTTTTTTAAAATTCTATTTACTAACTATAACATCCTTGTAACCTTTGGATTTTTCAGTAAATTTCAAAGTTTTTTAAAATGTTATTACCTAACTGTAACCTGTAACTTTTGAGAGTGGGTGTGTGAATGGCTGTATAAGTAGGTGAGTGGGTGTGTGAGGGGCTGCATGGGTCTCTGAGTGGGTGTGTGAGTGGGTTTGTGGGTCTGTGAGTGCTGTATGGGTCTGTGAGTGGGTGTGTGAGTGACTGTATGAGTGTGCACATAGCTGTGTAAGTGGGTTTAGGAGTGCCTATGTGGATCTGTGAGTGGGTGCATGAGTGTCTGAGTGGGTCTGTGAGTGGGTGCATGAGTGTCTGAGTGGGTATGTGACTCGATACATGAGCGTCCGTGGGGGTCTGTGAGTGGGTACAAGAGTGTCTAAGTAGGTCTGTGAGTTAGTGTGTGAGTGTCTGAGTGGGTGCATGAGACTCTGAGTGGATGTGTGATTGGGTGTGTGATTCTCTGATTTGGTCTGTGAGTTTGCGCATGAGTGTCTGAGTGTGTCTGTGGGTGGCTGAATGAGTGTCTGAGTGAGTCTGTGAGTGGGTTCAGAAGTGCCTGACTGGATCTGTGACTGAGTGCATCAGTCTCTGTGTGGGTCTATGAGTGGGCATGTGAGAGTCTGAA
Organism: Calotriton arnoldi; assembly: GCA_963921515.1. NCBI lineage: Eukaryota > Metazoa > Chordata > Amphibia > Caudata > Salamandridae > Calotriton > Calotriton arnoldi. Next base: position 1,811,961 of record CAWUFW010001962.1, read on the forward strand.
TGTCTCTTCTGCTCATTTCTGATATCTATTTTGCCTCTTTCTGCTCATTGCTGACATTTAGTTTGCTGCTTCCTGCTCGTTTTTGATCTCCGTTCTGCCTCTTTCTGCTCGTTTCTGGCCTTTATTTTGCCTCCTTCTGCTCCTATCTGACCTTTATTCTACCTCTTACTGCTCGTTTTTCACCTTTATTTTGCCTCTCTCTGCTCATTGCTAACCTTTATTCTGCCTCTTTCTGCTTGTTTCTCTTCTTTATTTTGCCTCTTTCTGCTCTTTTACCCAGGGACCTCGGGGAGAGCCTCAAGGCCCCGCAGTCTCTGCCGGCTCTCCGCCTCCTGTGGGTGCCATCATTGCTCTCACAGACAGCAGCTCCCTGTCCGCGAGAGCAATTGTTTCATCTGTTTCCTTTCCCCTAGACAGCGGACAGGGAAAGAGCCGAAACCTCTGCTTCCACTAGGAGACAACATTTAGTCAGCTCCCGCTTGCTGGAAGTGGAGAGTTTGCTCTGACTTGACGGGAGCTGTCAAAGCTCCAGCCAAGTCACAGCAAACAGTTATGCCCCAGGGGTGGGCACTCCATAACATAGCATGAGCTGGCCCTAGGGGATGGTGATCCCCATGGACATTATTGGTTCCAGGAGGGGTGGCTGTGGGGCCCCCTTCCTTTCACTTTCAAGGGCCTGGCCCAGGGAGGTGGTAGTTGAGAACGATCCCCTCCTACTTTAAAAAAAAGAAAGCCCCCAGGGAGGTGGTAGTCTCCTGAGCATGGGGAGGTGTGGTCCCTGGAGCGCGGGGAGTCTGTGAGGCCTCTCAAGCATTTATTTTTCATCCCTAGCTGATGGTGGTCCCTAATGCCTGGGGGGGTCCGCCCAGCCCCACAGCCTCCTATTACATTTAGCCCTAGGGAGGTTGTGGTCCCTGGGGCATTTTTTACTTTTTACTTGCTTGACGGATCACCGCGAACAAGATTCATGGGGCACTTTATTTTTGGAAATTTTTGTAAAGATTCGTTAAATGGCACCAAAGATATAGGCAAGTCAAAAAATGCTTTTCTGTTGGAAACATGGTCCTAACTAGAAGGGACTCAAACAGATGCACTCACCAAAAACAAAAATATATTTCCGCTACAGCGTTTCAGCTTCTGCCTTCCTCAGCATTACTTCCACCAAACTTGTGGTCCGCCGGCTTGCACCTAATCATGGGTGGGGAATGGTTGAGCGCTACCGCTTGGAGCCTTCATATTACCACTGCTCCTTCTTACAAAAAGAACCCTGCACATAGGTAGAGGGACGCTCCATTCTTTATTGCATTCCAGGTCAACGAGATGCGTTTTGGCACTTCCTGCCGGCATGCCTCCGGACCTAGTAAAGGAAATGCTTGGAGGAAGGTACGAGGATGGATCAGCAGTCCAATGCTGAGAGTAGATGAACTCTCTTGGCGGGGACTACGGTGTTCCCAAGTGAAGCCGGCCTCTGATATAGGAATTTGAAAGACACCGGAGCAGGTTACTGCACAGGCATCGGCCGAGCAGTGAGAAGGGGAGACTTGCAGTACTATAGCGCAAACTCAGCTAAGTGGAAAATCACATGGATTTATCTGTGGTGATTGCTGCAAATAATGTAAAAATATTTTAAATGCTCTCCATGCAACCGTGGACATTCTTTGCATAAAATATGAGGAAATGAATTATTGCTTAAGAAAACTTTTATAATAACAAACATGGTCGCTTTGAAAGAACCAGGAGTATTTCTTCCAGGTTTGTGGATGAGGTTATTTGCATATATGAAGCAATCAAAATGATGATGGGAAGCATTTAGGATTCTACAGCATAAATCATGAACTCTTGGAATTACTATAGGTTCTTGTTAGACCCGGGATCCCTGGTTGGCTGAGGTAGGTACCTTAGGCCAAGTAGGGACCCGCGTTCCAACGTCAGGGAAAGGAAGGTCACCTTCTTAGATAGCCCGCTCACCCCCTCGGTAGCTTGGCATGAGCAGCCAGGCTTATCTTCAAGGCAGATGTGTAAAGTATTTGCAACCACGCTCACAATAAGCGTGAGCAAGACCACTGACTCATTGTCAGTGAAATTGCTCTCCCACCCTCGCAGCTCCACCATTAAGTGAGGTGCCCCTGCCCTCTTGAGTGTTGGTGATCGAGGCCCTCCTCCACCCGCAGGTTTCCCTGCGCCTCATCCCTGGTGGTCCAGTGGACCTCTGTCTCCTTCCTCTCACTCTGCTCCTTCACTCGTTTTCACTGCTTTTTCTACCCTTTTTATCTTTCACCTTTCTGCACTTTTCTGCATCTCTGCTCTTTTGTGCCTTATTTCTGCTCATTTTCCCTTTCTCTCGCTCTGCTCTTTCACTCGTTTTCACTCGTTTTTCTACCCTCTTTATCTTTCACCTTTCTGCACTTTTCTGCATCTCTGCTCTTTTGTGCCTTATTTCTGCTTATTTTCCCTTTTTCTTTATCCCTTATTTCCTCCCTTTACCTTTCCCCGCCGCTGCTGCCCCCGTGGCCCCTCCCCCCAGTGCGACCGGCCCAATCCAGCTCCCCTCCCCGCTCCCGCCTCCCACTGTCCAGCTCCTCCTCGACTCCTACTTAATGGCGGCCACTGCGGGGACAGGCGAGCAAGACCACTGACTCATTGTCAGTGAAATTGCTCTCCCACCCTCGCAGCTCCACCATTAAGTGAGGTGCCCCTGCCCCTGCACTCTTGAGTGCTGGTGATCGAGGCCCTCCTCCACCCGCAGGTTTCCTGCGCCTCATCCCTGGTGGTCCAGTGGACCTCTGTCTCCTTCCTCTCACTCTGCTCCTTCACTCTTTTTCACTCGTTTTTCTACCCTTTTTATCTTTCACCTTTCTGCACTTTTCTGCATCTCTGCTCTTTTGTGCCTTATTTCTGCTCATTTTCCCTTTCTCTCGCTCTGCTCTTTCACTCGTTTTTCTACCCTCTTTTATCTTTCACCTTTCTGCACTTTTCTGCATCTCTGCTCTTTTGTGCCTTATTTCTGCTTATTTTCCCTTTTTCTTTATCCCTTATTTCCTCCCTTTACCTTTCCCCGCCGCTGCTGCCCCGCGGCCCCTCCCCCAGCGCGACCGGCCCAATCCAGCTCCCCTCCCCGCTCCCGCCTCCCAGCTGTCCAGCCCTCCTCGACCCCTACTTAATGGCGGCCACTGCGGGGACAGGCGAGCAAGACCACTGACTCATTGTCAGTGAAATTGCTCTCCCACCCTCGCAGCTCCACCATTAAGTGAGGTGCCCCTGCCCCTGCACTCTTGAGTGTTGGTGATCGAGGCCCTCCTCCACCCGCAGGTTTCCCTGCGCCTCATCCCTGGTGGTCCAGTGGACCTCTGTCTCCTTCCTCTCACTCTGCTCCTTCACTCGTTTTCACTCGTTTTTCTACCCTTTTATCTTTCACCTTTCTGCACTTTTCTGCATGTCTGCTCTTTTGTGCCTTATTTCTGCTCATTTTCCCTTTCTCTCGCTCTGCTCTTTCACTCGTTTTCACTCGTTTTTCTCCCCTCTTTTATCTTTCACCTTTCTGCACTTTTCTGCATCTCTGCTCTTTTGTGCCTTATTTCTGCCTATTTTCCCTTTTTTCTTTATTCCTTATTTCCTCCCTTTACCTTTCCCCGCCGCTGCTGCCCCCACGGCCCCTCCACCCCAGCGCGACCGGCCCAATTCAGCTCCCCTCCCCGCTCCCGCCTCCCAGCTGTCCAGCCCTCCCCGACCCCTACTTAATGGCGGCCAGTGCAGCGGGCGCGCCGCTGGTGCACCGAAGGCGCGTCAAAGGCAAGCCCGTCTGCGCCCGTCTGCGACCCGTCCGCGACCAGTGCCAGGAACCCTGGACCTCCGCCCGCCAACGCTACGACCCAGCAGCACTCCACGCACTCAACCCAGGCTGCAACAACAACTGCAAGCTAGCATCACCAGCCGACACCCACGGACCCTTCAGCTGTCACCGCTGCCGGCACACCTGCACCACCGCCAAGAACACGGATCCAGCACAACCCGCCCACAAGAACACAACCGAACCGAAGACCCTGCAATGCATCCTCCTCAACGTCCGATCCCTCCACAAACACGCCACAGAAATCTGGGACCTCCTCGACAGCACCACCCCGAACGTAGCGTTCTTCACCAAAACCTGGACCAACACCACCTCTGGACCGGACATCGCCATCGCCATCCCCCAAGGATACAAGATCTCCAGGAAGGACCGCCCCACCCGCCCAGGAGGAGGAATCGCCATCGGCCACAAATCCAGCCTCCGCCTGAGCACACTCCCTGACGAGCCCACAGAACTGATGGAACACCTTCACTTCAAGATACTGGCCAGCCCCACCGCCACCCTCCGAGGAACCCTCATCTACCGACCCCCTGGACCCCGCGGACCCTTCGCCAACTCCATCACGGACTTTATCTCCCCGCAGGCCATCGCATCCACCAACTACACCCTGCTGGGAGACCTCAACTTCCACCTCGACAACCAACTGGACCCCAACACCACATCCCTCCTGGACAACCTCCACAACATTGGACTCCGCCAGATCGTGACCGAGCCCACGCACTCAGCAGGACACACCCTCGACCCCCTCTTCACTACAGGAAACTCCATCACCTTCAGCAACACCACCGAACTCCCATGGACCGACCATCGTTGCGTCCACTTCACCTTCAGAACACCCACCATCCACAGACACCAGCACCTGCTTCCACGAAGAAACTGGACCAAAATCACCAACGACCAGCTCACCTCCTCACTCAACAACTCCACCCCAACCATCGCGGAAAACGACGACCCCAACACTGCAGCCCGAACCCTGCATTGATGGATCTCGGACAGCACCAACACCATAGCCCCCTCAAGAAAAACAACAATACCCGCGCCAAGAAAGCCAGATGGTTTACCACCGAACTTCGAGAGTCCAGACGCACATGCCGCCGCCTCGAAAAGGCCTGGAGGAACACCAAATCCACAGAAGCCCACAACAACTTCAGAGCCGCCACCAACGCCCACCATCAACTCATCAGAGAAACGAGGAAAAAAGCGATTGAAGACAGAATCTCCACCCACGCGCACAACAGCAAGGAACTCTTCAGCATCATCAAGGAGTTCGCCCAACCCACCAGCGAGTCTACCGACATCCCTCCCTCACAAGACCTCTGCGACAAACTCAGTACCTTTTTCCACCACAAAATCAAGAGCATCTACGACAACTTCGACGAAGACAACCAACACACTGAACCCTCACCAACCACCCCCGACACCCGGAAACCAGCGATTGATGACTGGACAGCCCTCACCACCGAAGACACACTGAAGACAATGAAGTCAATCCACTCAGGGGCCCCCACGGACCCCTGCCCCCACCACATCTTCAACAGAGCCGCCGACACCATCGCACCCATGCTCCGCCACACCATCAACCGCTCCCTGGCGACCGCCTCGTTCCCCAACGACTGGAAACACGCCGAGGTCAACCCCCTCCTAAAGAAACCCTCAGCGGACCCCACCGACCTCAAAAACTACAGACCCATCTCCCTGCTCCCGTTCCCAGTGAAAGTCATCGAGAAAGCCATCAACAGCCAACTCGCCACATTCATTGAAGAACACAACATCCTCGACTCCTCCCAATCCGGCTTCAGAAAAAACCACAGTACGGAAACCGCCCTCCTCGCCGCAACAGATGACATCCGCACCCTACTGGACAAAGGAGAAACAGAAGCCCTCATCCTCCTCGACCTATCAGCGGCGTTCGACACAGTCTCCCACCGCACCCTAATACGCAGACTCTACGACGCAGGAATCCAGGACAAGGCCCTCGACTGGATCTGCTCCTTCCTCTCCGGCAGGACGCAGCGGGTCAGACTCCCCCCTTTCCTCTCGGACCCCACACCTACCACCTGCAGAGTCCCCCAGGGCTCCTCCCTCAGCCCGACGCTCTTCAACGTCTACATGGCTCCACTTGCCCCCATCGTCAGAACCTACGGACTCAACATCGTGTCATACGCAGACGACACCCAGCTCATCCTCTCCCTATCCAACGAGCCCAACACCGCCAGACGCAACTTTCGAGAAGGCATGGAAGCCGTCGCCAAATGGATGAAAAACAGCTGCCTACAACTAAACACCAACAAAACAGAAGTACTCATCATGGGCCCAAACCCCGACTCCTGGAACGACACCTGGTGGCCCCCCGCCCTCGGAAACCCGCCAATCCCCACAGACCACGCACGCAACCTGGGAACATCATGGACTCCGAGCTCAAAATGGACCGCCAGATCAACTCTGTCTCGTCTTCCTGCTTCCACACCCTCCGCCTCCTTCGTAAGACCTTCAAAAGGATCCCCCTCGAACACCGAAAGACAGTCACTCACGCCCTGGTCACCAGCAGACTCGACTACGGCAAGGCACTCTACGCCGGAATAAACAAAAACCTCATTCGCAAGCTACAGAACATCCAGAACGCCGCCACAAGACTGGTCCTCAACCTGCCAAAACACTGCCACATCTCCCAGCACCTGCGCACACTCCACTGGCTCCCCGTCGAGGCGAGAATCACCTTTAAGATGCTCACCCACGCACACAAGGCCCTCCACGGCACCGGACCAGCATACCTGAACAGCCGACTCAAATTCCACGCACCCCAAAGGACCCTACGATCAGCCCAGCTCTCCTACGCCGTGGTCCCCCGCACCAGAAAGTCCAGATCGGGAGGCCGCTCCTTCTCCTTCCTCGCAGCCAAAGCATGGAACGCCCTTCCGCTCCACCTCAGACAGACAACATCGCTCCCCATCTTCGCAAGAAACCTCAAAACCTGGCTCTTCGACAGACCCCCTCCTTGATGGAATGGAACCTGCAACCCCCCACCCCTAGCGCCTTGAGACCCTTACGGGTGAGTAGTCGCGCTTTAACAAACTCCTGATTGATTGATTGATTGATTGACAATAACCCAATGATGACACCACAAATAGACTCCACACGAGTTTTATAAAACGAGTATAAACTTTATGTAAAAAGATATACGATAAGACCACACGATATAAAACCAACATATGACGTGTAACATTTCTCCTGGCCGGTTGTTAGGCCAGCCAGCCCTTGTAAGTTCCTGCGATATCAATGAGCACTTCTAAACATTCTCCTGTACTCCTAATATCATATCATACAGTCGTAATGCTAGAATCAGGCACTTTTGCAATGTAAAAATACTGTAATGCGTAACGTAGCAATCAGACACTCTGCAATGAAAAGAATGCAATGCGTAATGCAACAATCAGGCACTTTTCAAGGTAAAATAATGCAATGCGTAATACAACCACCAGATATCTCGTTATGCAAAAATAAGGCAATGCGTAATACACTAATCAGGTAATTTGGTATGCAGGAATAATGCAATGCGTAATACTCTAATCAGGTAGCTCGTTATGCAGAAACAAGGCAATGCGTCATACGACAATCAGATAGTTTGTTATGCAGATAAAATGCCATGCGTCATACACTAATCAGGTAGTTCGTTATGCAGGAATAATGCAATGCGTAATACTTTAATCAGGTACTCCGTTATTCAGAAATGTTGCAATGTGTAAAACGACAGTCAGGTACTCCGTTCTTCAGGAAATGGAATAATGCATAATACACTCAGGCCCCGATCACCGGGCCTTAGGCGGTCTCTCCGCCTCTCCTTTTGACTTGCAGTCAGCCTCTCACAGTTGCCTCCAACACGGTACGATGTAATCCAAAAGCGCAGCTTCACACTCCGGCCCCGGTACCGCCACTCCCTTGGCAATACGGGCCACGATACGAGCCGAAGCAGAGGCTCACGCTGCCAATACGAGAGAGAGGCCGAGAGCATCTCCCTCCGAGCCCGTGCCCCGGCCCAGGAGTCGACACACATTACCTGGGGGTCGCGAACTCACTCTCCTCTCCTCGTCCAGCGGCTGGGCCTCCAATGCAGCTTTGTGGAATGGCAACGGCGGCTCGGGCCGGCAACTCAGCTCCTCCGGGACTGCCGGTCCGGGCCGCTTCAGTTACGAAGATCTCAGGCTGCCACAAAGCACACGCACACAGCGTCGCTGAGTCTTCCTTACGCTTCGGGTGCATGATCACTGGGCACTCCACACACAGGTCTCAGGCTGCACGAAGATCACGCGCACAGCGTCGCTGGGACTCACTTTACTCCGGTGCACACGATGACAAGGCAAATCCTCAGGAAGGTCTCACGGTGCACAACGCACCCGCACACAAAGGCATTGAGACTACTTGGATTCCGGTGCACACGGTAACAAGGCGAATCCTCACGAAGGTCTCACGGTGCACAATGCACCCACACACAACGGCGTTGAGACTCACTTGGATTCCGGTGCACACGATAACAAGGCAAATCCTCACAAAGGTCTCATGGTGCACAACGCACCCGCACACAACGGCGTTGAGACTCACTTGGATTCCGGTGCACACGAACACTGGACAATCCTCACAAAGGGGTTCAGGCTGCACAAAGCACACGCACACCGCGTCGTTGATCCTTGCTTGGACTCCAGATGCCCCCGATCACAGGCCGATCCTCCTGAAGGTCTCAGGATGCACAAAGCACACGTACACAGCGTCGCTGAGACTCATTTGGACACCAGGCGCCCACGATCACAGGGCAGTTCTTATGAGAGTCTCAGACTGCAACAGGCACGCTCACACAGCGCCACTGAGACTCTCCTGGAAACTTTTGTGTTCCTGTGTTTCCAAACAGGGAGCCAGCTCACCTCAGGCCCTTGCGCATAAGTTACTTCAGGACACCACACACAGCAAAGTCCTTCAAGCAGGGGGACACAGCACACCGCAATATCCCTTTAGCCTTTCCTTGGTTAAAACAGCAAACTGCAGGCCAGCCCCAGAACACACAGCAAGGGTCAGTCCTATCTTTCAGTCTATTCAGTTGTTTTTTCCTTGGCAAAGGTCCTCTTGACCACGAAGTAGCTCCAGTCTTGTTCACACTTGATCAAGCCATTCTCCAAAGTTCAGGGGCTTCAGCTCTCATAGTTATACCCCTCAATGGCTTTGAAGTCTTTGTACTCAGGGGGCACTGACCCCTGTTCAAACCAGTTCTGGGTGCCTCCCTGTCAGTGACACCTTTATCCTTTGATTAGTGGGGGTCTGGATTATCAATCACTCAGCAGGAGATGGGACAATTGTTTTATAGCAGCAACCCAGTCCTCTTCACCTCTATGGGCTTCTCCTCCCCCTACACTCCAGATGCAGGTCAGCCTGTGGCTGTGTCACCTCCTCCCCTGGGTCAAGACATTCCCCAGATCCTATCGCTTTCAAATCCAGACAGTCAATCCACAGCCGGGCAGAGACACACAGAAATGTTAGAGCACAAAAACTCAGCCACTTTTAAAAGAGTGGCTTCTGAACACACAATGCAAAAACTACCTACATAAAAAGATGTGTTATCGCATTGTGAGTTCAGGCATACTAAACTTCACCTTTCCATCTTAAGCCCTTGGGAAGATAGGCTGGAAAATATATTACACAGCCTCCCCATTCTGTCGTATGGGCAAGATGGCCTTTCAACAGTGAAAAACGAAATGGAGATTATTTCACTGTCAGGACATGGCACACACCTTAGTACATGTCCTACCTTTCACATGCACTACACCCTGTCCAGGCGGTACCCTAGACCTACCATAGGGGTGTCTGATGTGCATAGAAAGGGAAGGGTAAGGTCTGGCAAGTGAGTGCACTTGATAGAACAACATGGCAATTTAACAAACTGCGCACAGGCCCTGCAATGGCACGCCTGAGTTCCCTTTTTAAAGCTACTTGTGTGGGTGGCACAAATAGTGCTGCAGGCCCACTAGTAGCATTTGCATTACCAGCCCTGGCACACATAGTGCACTTTACTAGGGACTTTACTAGTAAGACAAACATACCAATCATGGACAACCAATTTCCATTACACTTTACACAGGGAGCACTTGCACTTTGACACTGTTTAGCAGTGGCAAAGTGTCCAAAGCATCTAAGTTGGCAAAACAATGTCAGAAAAATGGTCTAGGGGGAAAGCAAAAAGTTTAGGGAACTTTAGCCAAAAAGGGCCAAGTCCTACAGTTCTGCTGACTAAATCTAGACAACGGCATGACATGTCAGACAGAGGGGCCGATTCCAATTCGGGCCGGAAATCTCTCCAATTGAGCCGGACCCGGAGAGATTTCCGACCGAATTGGACCCTAGCAGCCCGACCGAACGAGTACGATGCGCACGTATGCTATCGGACTCGAGTCGGTCGGACTCCCATTGAAGTCAATGGGAGCCGGTCGTACAACGGGTACGCGGGCTCGCATTGACTCAATGGGTGCGAGGCGAACAAGGGCGCCCCCTACAGCGGGTACGCCTCGAAGCGACTCGCGGCGTACATGCACAGGTAGGGGGACCCATGGGTCCCCCTGTGTGCGACTCACGCGGCTACGCGTACAGGGGGTCTGACACGGACCCCCAAAGTACGGCTCCGACTGCTTCTTGGAGCCGGACGGCGCGAGTCGGTCGGACTGCTCGCGCGGCGCGCATCGTACTTGCCCGGTCGGGGAACGTCTCCATTGCGCGGTGCGAAGCGCATCCGTGCGAGTCGGTCAGAGCGGTTGGGACCCGCGAACGAGTTGGTCGGCGAATTCGCACGCGCTCGCATCGTACTCGCTCGGCCGGACGCACGTACGAATCGGTCGGGAAAAAGGGCTCCGAATCGGATCCGGTTCAGCCGAATCCGATTCGGTGCCCTATTGGCCGAGATCGGAATCGGCCCCAGAATGTTTCAATACATAAATTGTAACTGATACATATGTCCTCGTTTCCCAATACTCAACAAACCCCTGTATCATACCAGCTTATAATTATTTTAGGACAGGTCACCAAATGTTATAAATTGGGGGCCCGATTCACAAAAGTAATCTGAGACAAAATCCTAACTTTACCACTTTCGGTATTCACAAAAGGCATTTAGGAGTAGTAAAGTTAGGATTTTGTCTTAAAGTTGTCTTAAGATTTGGTCTTAAGACAAAATCCTAACTTAAGTTTAACTTAAGTTAGGATTTTGTCTTAAGACCAAAACTTAAGACAAAATCCTAACTTTACTACTCCTAAATGCCTTTTGTGAATACCGAAAGTCGTAAAGTTAGGATTTTGTGTCAAATTACTTTTATGAATCGGGCCCTGGGTTTCTGGTTGACTGGGGAGTGAGGCCTGGTCAAGAGGCAACCACAATCCTAGTCAGGGTAAGGCACAAGCAAACCTTAAATTAACCTGAGCTTAATCCTCTGGTAGCTTGGCACAGAGCAGTCAGGCTTAACTTAGAGGCAATGTGTAAAGTAATTGTGCAACACTTCAAGCAGTAAAGCAAAGAAACCACCACAAAATGATTTCCACACCAGGTTAGAAAAATTGAGGTTAATTTAAAAAATAAAACAAGACCAAAACGACAAAAATCCAAACAGTAGAACCGGAGAGATTGAATTTTAAGGCTTTTAGAGAAAACAACACCAAAAGACGTAAAGTGGCAACTGTGGAAATCTGGTCGCACTGGTTCAGGCTGACTGCGATGGAGCACATGCTGACAACAGGGATCCAGTTAGGCCGGCTGAACAGAGTACTTCAAATCCTGGGATGCTGAGAGTCGCTAAGATCCGCGTTGAAGATGTGTCGCACAGCCTAGGCGATGTGTTGGTTCTGAGATGTGGCAAGGCTGCGGTTCAAGTACTGTTCCGAAAGGTGATGTGGGCTGCGGCGGTGATGTGGGTCATTATGACTGGTCAAATCCATGCAGCAGCGGAGATGTGAGGACCTGAACTGAGGGAGCGACAAGCAGCACAGTTCCGAGGGTGATGCAAGCTGCGGCGGCAATGCAGGTCTTTGCGATGGGTCCAATCCATGCAGCAGCAGAAGTGAGTCAGTCCTGCTAGGAGTTGCGCCGTGCAGCAGAGGTGATTTGTCGGTTCCATTGGATCCACAGAGGCTGTCAAAGCACCCTAAGCCCACTTCCAGGGGTCCAGGACTAAGTTGGCACCACTTGGCAGGAAAGACTCACAGATGGCAGAGTTAAAGGGCAGATGCAAGGTTTTTGGTAGCCTGTTATGTCCCTGAGTCTACAGACCAGGAGGCCAGCCAACTAGCCCTTGGAGTCACTCTGGAATCTGGGTTCAAGTGATGCAGCTCCAGTCCTTCTCACTCAGGCAAGAGGGCAACAGGCAGCAAGTCAGCACAGCAGGACAGAAGTTCCTTCAGACCAGCAGCCCAGCAGAGTGACAGTCCTTTTAGCAGCACAGCAGTTCTTTTTCCTGGCAGAGTATCCACAGATCCACAACTGTACTGAAGTGATGGTGTCTAAGGTCCTTCTTTTATACAGAATTGTGCCTTTAAAGTGGGGAGAAGCTTTTAAAGGCATGCCTTTGAAGTGCACAGATATCCTGCCTTCCTCTTCCCTCCCCTGGTTCCAGACTAACTACAGGGCGTATGGTACCCTTTGTGTGGAGACAGGACAAATCTTCTTTTGGTGTAAATGAGGCTGAGCCCTGCTCCTCCCTCCCATCCTGCCAGTGATCAATCAATCAGCATTTGTAAAGCGCACTAATCACCACCGGGGTATCCAGGCGATGGCCCATACAGTCACACCCAAGATCCCATTATGTGTGGTTGTTTAGGAGGAATACAAAAAGCACAACTGCCAACTACACCCAGTCATGTGACAAGAGACAGGCTGCAGGCACCAAATGGCTAAGGCAAGAAGATGTCAACTTTCTAAAAGTGGGATTTTCAGAATTGTAATTGAATATCTGACTTCCTCATAGGTAAGGATTTTATATTAGGATTCCAGAAACACCAAACATGAACCAGTTATCTCTTCCTATTTGGAAATTACACTTCGATGCCTTGCAGTAATGAAAAGATAATTTAAGAGTTTTCACTACCAGGGCATGTAAAACTTTAAAGTACATGTTTAACTTTATAAATTCATTGCACCCTGCCCTGTGGGCTGTCCAGAGCAGCCTAAGGGGTGACACATCTATTACATGGCAGTTTAAACTGCACACACAGGCTTTACAATGGCAGGCCTGAGATGTTTAAATGGGCTACTTAAGGGGGTTGTACAATCAGTGCTGCAGGCTCACCAGTAGCATTTAATTTACAGGGCCTGGGCACATGCAGTCCAGTTTACCAGGGACTTATAAGGAAATTAAATATGCCAATTGGGTATAAGCAAATCTTACCTTGTTCTGAGCAGAGAGCACAAGCGCTTTAGCAGTGTTTATCAGTGGTAAACTGTGCAGAGTCCTGAGGCCAGCAAACACCATGTCGGCAAAAACAGTATGTCTGAAGGCAAAATGTTAGGGGAAACCATTACAAGGATGCCAGGTCTAACACCAAAGTAGAGCTACTCCAGAGTTCCAGAAATGCTCCTACTCTTGAGGTAACAATCAACACCCTGACTCTTCCAAACATGTCTTTGGTTTGGGTCATCCTTTAGATGAGGTACATCTACTAGCTATGTAGGACTATTATTTAGTCTGCTCTGGGGTCGCACTCCAAGCCAGCGCCAAGAAATGTATATATTTATTTATGATTTTTTTTTTAATAACTTCAAAATGTGTCCTTGCAGTCACTTCAGAGCATGAGGTGGTATGTTTAGCTACAAACGTAAGATCATTCCAGGCACTCCAGGTACACCAAGACCTCCTGGTGAATGGGAATGCTTCAGCAACCTTCTAAAGTTAGTAACAATAATGTAATGTCTTAGAGCAGTTCTGTTAGTGAGAGGGTCCAGTCCCTGGGAAGTGGGAGGTCATTGCAGTCACTGATGTGTTAAAGGCATTTTTAAAAAGCAATTTCTTTTACTGTCTCCAGTAGGTAGCTGAACTTCTTCTCTTAAAAATAGGCCCACATTGTTCTTGAGATGAGTGTACAGCAGTTTGATAGCTATTCTTATATGTTTGATTCGATTGACTTTGCATTGGCAGAAGTGCACAATATTCTTGCCTGTGAAATTCCTGGATAATGTAAGGCCAGATTTTCCAAGCAGACAAAACTATTTCCATGGATAGCCTTGTGCATTGTGTATAGTGCCATAAACTTTATTCCTTGTTGTACTCGAAATCAGGGGCAGAAAGTCAGGGCATACGTCATTTGTTTGCGTTTTTAAGACTAAGGCAGACTGGTTAAGGATTCTTTGTAATTGTGAATTTTGTAGGCCCACATTCATGCTGCTTTAAATGCCCAGTTTAGATAAGACTAATGACGTTACTCACAGGTTGGCGTTTGGGATACTCCATTACAATGTGATGGATATCCCTTCTGCCTTGAGATAGGCTCTTGTAATACAGAGGATGAGGCATTTACCAAATTTGTGATGAAGTACCCTGTTCACCAATCTCTAAAGAAGATCATATGGCTCTTGTTAATTTAATGAACTGGTTAGACTGTAGGAGTGTGCACAAGAAGCCTGCATTTGTCTAAAAATTCAAATACTCTTCTAATCAGGACATAATGCATCTCGTGGGGTTTTCAAATGGTAGAGAAGAGCTGGTTCCTTCAACCAAGCATTTTGCCTGTAGGTTGCTTGGCAATGCTTGCGGTACTAAAAGCAGTAGATGGCAGGGCTCATGTATTCTGCATGAAGATTGTGGCTTGAATTGAAGAAGACATATGTTCCCTCAGTTCACCATGCATCTGCAGGGTCTGTGTGACTGAACCCAGGAACAGCAGCATGATATTTTTTGGGTAAGCAGGGAAGAAAAATTAAAGCATTGCAGAATTACAAAATTAAGGGGACTTATGATTTTTTGCAGGCACTCATAATGGGGAAACAGGCAGAACAATGCGGGCAGAGCCACGCTTGTTCCAACAACTACAACGCTTGCCTTAAACACGTATATGCCTTAACCACGCATATGTGTGATTAAGGTATTGCACATTCTAGCTGGTGCTGGGCAGAAGCAGGAAGCAGGAGGGATCGGGAGAGGACGCGCACAGGTGAGTAGGACTAGGGCTGGGTTTTAGGGGGTGGAGGTAGTTTTTTAGGGTTGGGGTAGTTTTCAGGGCTGAAAGGGTCGAGTTGTTTTCAGGGCTGGGGGGCAGGGGCGTTTTTTGGATTCGGGGGAGGGGATTGGTTTTCAGGAAGGAAGGGGTAGTTTTAGGTCTCAGGGCAGGGGTTTGGGGGCCATTTTAGGGCTCAGGGTGGAGGGCAGGGGTTAGGATAGTTTTTAGGGCTTGGGGGCGAGACAGTTTTTCAGGCTCGCGGAGGTCAGGTAGTTTTCGAGGCTTATGGGAGGGTTGCGTCATTTTTAGGGCTTGGGGCAGGGACTTTTTTAGGGTTTGGGGAGGGGGTTGGTTTTCAGGAGTGAGGGGTTAGTTTTAGCTCTCAGGTCAGGGGCTTGGGACCGTTTTAGGGCTCTGGGTGGGAGGCAGGGATAGAGATAGTTTTTTGAGCTCGGGGTCAGGGTAGTTTTTCGAGCTCGGGTAGTTTTAAGGGTTTTGAGGCGGGCGAGGTAGTTTTTAGGACTTGGGGGCAGGGAAGTTTTTAGGGCTCGGGGCAGTGAGGGGTTTGGTTTTCAGGAGGGAGGGGGTAGTTTTAGGTCTCAGGGCAGGGGCAGGGGTCGGGGTGGGTAAGACTTACCTGATAAGTCTTAGCCACACATAAGTCTTTGCCATACATGCCTTAACAACATATATTTCATGGTAAAGGAATGCATGGTACAGGCATATGCGTGGTTAAGACTTGCGTGGATAAGACCGCGTGGAACCGGCATGCATGGTAAACGAATGTGTGGTTCCCCCACACAACCCCCATAATGTCCTTCATAGGCCAACATTCATAGTGCACCGAGTTTCCCAGTTACTTGAACTTATGCAAGGTGCCGCCCATCCACAACAGGGCACACATAAACGCTTATATGAACTAAAAGATCACAGTTAAGGAGCACTACAAATATTTTCCAGAGGAAGTTTGGTAGGCTTCTTTCTTTCCAGTATTAGTTGTTCAACATAAGGCCCAGGCTGCACTATTTTGAAACAGCTCTTGTCACATGTAAATATACCTACACCCTACCCAAATCAGGAGATTGCTTTCTTCAAGTATTTGAAGAGGTACAATTGGGTTGCTGACAGTGGCTAGCACATCCTACAGTTTTATTATAGTAGTCTCACATACTGGTTAGTAGTCTCGGGAATCACATAGCATGCCAAGCAATGTTGAACAGAGGCAGGCTAGAACAACATTCACCCCCATGAAAGTATATTTGTGTCTACCATAAACCACTTTCACTAGGTAGAGCATTCCTGGAACTAGAGGGATCTCTTCATGTGATGAGTTTGTGTTTATTAGTGGATCTGATTTCAGTTTTGTAAATACTAAGTAAAGAGGGAGCAATCTCTTGAATGCTGGCTTTGGCAGGAGACCCATAATTTCACTCTATTTCTAACATGACCCATGCCACCATATCACCCTTGCAGTCAATAGTGTTTGCCCACAGTTTTCACCCATTTACATGCACCCATAGAATTCAATATGGTTCCGATGGTTGGTTTTGTCCTGTGAGTTCATGCACATGCTGACCCTTTCCACAGGGTTGATCCAATGTTTCATGGCGTTCTCATATGCCTGGTGTCCTATTTCAGGTGTCTACTCATGATCTCATCAGCCAAAAAGGTCAGCAACCTTTTGGGCTTTCATCTGGTAAATGCAGCACTTCTTCGAGAGAGGGGGCATGGAGAGACACAGAGAGAGAGAGAGAGAGAGAGAGAGAGGGGGAGAGGGAGAGAGAGACAGAGAGAGAGAAAGAGAGAGAGAGAGAGTGTATTTTGCATACGTGTTTCAAGAAGTTCTGCTTAGCTTCATGAGCACATGATAAGGGGCAAATTGATTATGGATCAATATTGAAATATCACATGAGCACTTCTTAATTACCTCTTATGCTACCCACCATCAAACACATTTAAAAACTAAATAACCCTGGAAACGACATATCGTACATTTAATCATGGAAAGGAGAAAAAGTCATGTTACTTTGCTAACCAAAAACATGAGCAAGAAGCATTAGGCAATAGATAGAACAGGACAGAGAACCATTGAACATTATAACTTGGCAATGTAGAATTTGAGGGCTGTACTTTAAGTCTGCTGGATATTTAATATGCTACTTTTGAACTCAAGGAGGAAGAAAAGCATGAGATACACCACCTTCAGCAGTCAACCTAAAGAAGAGAGTTATCTTCTCAATCATGAAAAACAACATTTTTGTTTGCTTGCTGGCCAGGCTATTTGCCTTGGGGTCCTGGATTCAGATAACAGCTTCCTCAGATAGCTATATTCCAAATTAGTTTACATAAATGGTGCTTCATTATGTGGCAGTGGTGCTGTAAGCTGTTTTGTTCAGGTGTTTGCTCTGTGTCACCCGGCTGACACAATGACATTCAATTGAGACTCCTCCATTGTGTATTTTAGGAGTCAACCCTGTAATTTTAGTTTTAATGTCTCTTCAAAATTTCCTCTGTGCCATGTGGATGTGACTGGAGGCTAACCCTTTGTCTTGATCTCCAAAATGTTCTAGGAATCACACATTGGAACTTGCTTTGTTTTTTTTGTAATTCCTTTGTGTTGCTGTCATAAATGCTGAATTCTCTTTGTGCAAGAGGTTTGTTCATAGATTGCTTTTGTTTTTATTCACAATGGGGATTTGATTGAAATTCCTATTTTTCTTTATATGAGTTCTTCTCTGCTCAATGCACACTCTTTTCAACTCTTTCAGGGTTACCTCTCCTGGTTCAACCTTGTTATTGGGAAGATTGATTTTAAGAGGCCACCACATAGGTGGGGGTATATTCAGAGTTTCATCCTGCGGCCTCTAAAAAATGTCCTGTATGGTGAGTCTCCAAATAGGCTTTCCTTTGCCGGCAATTCCCTTTTTGCGGTATAAATGTCAACAGATGATAACTTGGCCTATGGTTGAGGAACGTGCTTTCATCTGTTGGGCAGATGCAGCAGCCTAATTATAATTAGGTAAAGATTGTGACGAGGAAGATGGGCGACTGGGAATGCCCTGATTACTTAGCAGTAGTCTTCATTACTATCAATCTAGCTATTCCTTCTCATAATCCTTGGATATTTGGTTTACGTGTGTGCTCCTTTTACAGGACTGGCCTGCGGGCCAGCCATGCCTGGAGAAGGTCATTTGGTGTGGGCCTACCCTTGGGTGTGGTAGTGCACTTGGATGGTGGATTGAACAGTGTGGCAATGTCTATTGCATCAGAATACTGATGGAGTAATTTAGCACCCGAGGTAATAATGGCAGGTGCATCTGTACTTCCTGGATGCGGAATTACAGTGTGATTAGATTAGATTAGATTAAAATACTTGTAGAGCGCATGGCTGCCTCGGCAATGAGGCGTCCCAGCGCTAGAGCAGGACGAAGTGGGGAGCAGGCGAGGAGTTAAAGTTGAGAGAAAAGCCAGGTCTTCACAAGCCGTCTGAAGACCTGGTGGTCAGAGTTGCTGCGGATGTGTAGAGGAAGAGAGTTCCATAAGGCGGGGGCCAGTCGCCTGAAGGAGCGACCGCCAGATCTGGTCCTTCGTATGCGTGGAATTCGTGCGAGGATCCGGTTTGCCGAGCGCAGCGCTCGCGGTGGAGAGTAGAGGGCGCACAGGTCGCTCAGAATATCTGGGCCGAAACCTGGGTAAACCCTGAGAAATAGGAAACAATTGGGAAAAATATGCACTGCCAGACTAATTTCGACAATGTAATGTAATGTAATGTAAATGCATACTTGTAAAGCGCTACTATCACTCCAAGGAGCATCTTGGCGCTGATACGGAAAACCAGAGATGGAAAAAAAAAATGATTTACTACTCATGCCAGAGGGGAGATAGGTGTTTAGATCAGAGTTTTGCATAGTGTATCTGGTGCACTGTAGATCCAAGTTTTAAGTGCCTTCCTAAAGACAGACTCGGAAACAATCTGACGGAGCTGAGATGGGAGTTGATTCCAAGCCTTTGAGCCTATGACTACAAGTGATTTTCCTCCCTTTGACACCAATCTAAAAGTTGGAATGGTCAGTAGATTTGCATTGGATGATCTTAGGCTACGGGAAGGAACGTAGCGTTTGAAACTAGTTTGAAGATACTGTGGGCCACGTGAATGAAAGGCCCTAAAGGTAATAATAAGGACCTTAAACAGAATACGTTTGTGGACTGGCAACCAATGTAAGATGTCTAATGCAGCAGAGGCAGATGATTTCCTAGGCCACTTCAATACCAGCCGGGCAGCCGCGTGCTGGACCATCTGAAGCTTGTGCAAGACTGATTTATTAGTTCCTGCATAAAGACTGTTCCAGTAGTCCAGTATAGATGTAATGAGTGCCACAGCAACGGTTTGCCTGGCTGAGAAAGGGAGCAAGTCAAAGAATTTCTTTAGACTTTTTATAAGATGGAAACATGTGCCCGCAACTGCCAAGGATTGCTGTTTGAAGGATAGTGTGGTGTCAAATTGTATTCCTAAATTTCTAGCTGCATTTATTGTATTAGGAGGGGGTGGCATCTTCTGGCCACCAAAGTTTAGGCACAAAGGGATTTTGTTTGCCAAATGGCAGAATCTCTGTTTTTTCCGAGTTACACCCTCAGATGGTTGTTACTCATCCATTTAAAGGTTGCTGAAAGACATTTCCTGAGATTTTCTTCCGCCTTAGTAGTGTCGTTATCCAGGACCAGGATAAGCTGAGTATCGTCCGCATATGAGATGGTATTGATCTTGAAGGACGATATTAGTTTCATCAAGGGGGACATATATACATTGACAAGGTTATTCTCAGGACTTTAAGTGGAATGAAAAAACTAAGGGGTCTCTGAAAGGGGCATGGCCGATGTAATTAAGGTTGTGGCTTAAAATACATAAGCTAAAAATCTGTGCTTAGCATAGTGTGCCGCCCGACTGGTATTTTGCTGCTTCTGTCATTGCAAACAGATGTATAAAACAAGTAACATTACACCTACAACCAGTCAGAGCCATTGGCTTTGTCAATGATTGTTAGTTGTGTAAGATAAATAAGCAACAACTATGGCTTCCTTGTATAGAATATTGAAAATGCTTCCGTTCTGAAACGGTGAGACTGTAAAAGAGCTATAACGAGTCTCTATGTCGTTACATCAAAGGCAGTGAAGGGTGGTT
Organism: Calotriton arnoldi; assembly: GCA_963921515.1. Lineage (NCBI taxonomy): Eukaryota > Metazoa > Chordata > Amphibia > Caudata > Salamandridae > Calotriton > Calotriton arnoldi. The sequence goes on from CAWUFW010001962.1 coordinate 1,832,159, forward strand.
CTGCTGCAGAATTAAGATTTTTTTTTCACCCTGAGAGTGAGGGCAAAAATGGAGAGACCCGTCTCAGCACCTGCTTTTTAGAACTGCCGGTGGTGAGCACCGGCAGGACCCGGCCCACTTAAAGCCCATGTAATTTTCCACTTTGGACTGTGTTAGATGTTTTGGGCAGTTGAAATGTCCATCCGGGGCAAGCATCCACAATGTGATGTTTCTACATCACTTGTAATCCTGCTGTGGCCGGTACCTCCTGTTACTCGCCACTTCCATAGTACTGGAACACTCATAACGAAGGTGCATGTGTGCTATTAGCCTTTCTCTCGCTCATTTTTTACTTTCTCTCAATTTGTATCTGTTAATGAGTATCTCTCTCTTTCTGTCACTCTCAAGCTTTTACAATCTCCCTGCATGTCTCTAACTCTATGAATTCTCTATAAATGATGAGCATGAAACCGTGGCCAAGGTCCTACACCAGACACTGGAAATGGGTGCTCGCCCCCATAGGCAGACCGTCGTACAGGTGAAGGCCTTGTGTATGCTTATGAAAATTATATTTTCAGGTTAATCAATAAAGAAGTAACAATATTGTTGAAATTTCATTTGCCACTTTGTGGGTGCCTAAAAGTGGGTGCCTGTGCAATTTCCATTTCTTAACTTCATATTGGAGATGAGAAGCTTACTTGTTTCCCTGGTGTTTACTTATTGTTAATTTCGCCATCAAGTTTAAAGCAAAAGATCATTCTCTAAAAAAGGAATGCACCTTATTATGTCAGGATAACCAGGTGTCGAGGCATGCTTCGAAATACGAATTCAGAGGGTTGAACGAGGGTACATTTGCAATAAAATGCTTTCGTTGAGAGTAAATTAAGCATACGAACATTTTGTACTCTTTTTGAAGACGAGACAGCATGAGATGGCTCTCTGATTGCTACATTATAGTACCGTTTGGTGAGGCACAAGCAAAAATATATTTTGCACTTGTTACTTAAATAATGCTCAGAGGATTTTACATCCTCTGCTGCTCGGACCACCCTCCTCCCTCCAACATTCTAAATAGATGGCACTAAAAGTGTTAGCTGCACAGTAGGCTAAATTAATCACAACGATTAAATGTGTATTATCCTTGTCAAAAGAACCCGGCTGTGCGCTGCATGAGGCATCTTCTGGGAGATCAGTGCATTTTCAATGATGTAGGCACTTTTTTTCGAGAAGGTCATCTAGTTTTCGGTCTAGCATTTTACTCAACAGCCATTTGACCTCAAAATAACAGCCTCATAAATCAATATCTGCTTTGTAAATACCAGGAACCACTTTTCATGCACGTGAAGTTCTACAAAATGATATGCCCTTTTCGCAAAATGAAATACCACCCAACGATATTAAGGGGAAAAAGATCAAAAGTGTGGGACCTCAAAAACAGTTAGAAACATGTGGCAACTGCCCATAAAATGTCTACCAGGGCGCACTGAGTAACAGTAGGAAAAATTACTCCAGGGGACGCCAGCTTCTGTTAAATGGACTGGAGACCGCCACTGGAACTATAAAGTTATGTATGATGGATGCTCTGGGGGCATTCAACATTTTGAACAGGTGCAGCACGAACACTGGCATTGCACACAGCCTGATGAACGCATTTTCGAAACCTTTTTGAAGAAATAGACATCTGTTTACCTGCCTATAGCATAGTTACGTAGGCTGTGGCAAGGTTTGTTCCAAAAACAATATCCTCATAAGTTACTGCAATTTCTCAATACATGGAAAACAAAGAATCAATAGAAACAGGTCTCAGAGTGACTGCAGCAGGAACTTCAGGGTGCTGACATGGAATATCACCTAAGGGAGTATAGTGACAGAAGAGGGGGGCATGGTCTTGGCGTCGAAGAAGATGGCCACTCCCGTGTGAGGCTCCATCATGCCTCCGGCTACTGGGATTATTTTTGCAGCATGAAGACAATGTTCTGGGAAGCATTCATGTGACTTCAAAAGTCAGACAGTATGGTGAGCAGGATTGGGGCCAGTAACAATTATTTTCTTTAGGAAACATTTATTTATTTTAACACTGCGGTTTGCAGGCTGTTCTGGCCGTCATTTTGTTTTCCTTCACGTCGGCAGTGTTTCTTCATAGCTTAGCAGATGTGCAAGAGCACAGCTGTTGCCTCTGTTCAATATTTGCTTATTTCTTTCCAACCTGAATTGACTCACTTGTTGGGTCATTCCAAATTACATTTTATAGTGACTGAATATTGTGAAGAGACTACGGCTGCCATTTTGTACCCTATAAAAGAATATGAGTTGGTTCATCTATCTCAAGATAAAATGTCCACACGTTTTGGGGTCTATCCTTCTTCCTAAGTGTAACTCTTTGGATATTTTAATGTTATGGATGCTGGTTGCTGTCACACCTAGTTACATATTCTTTGCAAAAGAGACCATTGGCCAATATGTTTTTTTCCTTGATATCCCTGAATTGTTGTGAGCTTTACATTATGCTATTTCCTATTTGACGGTATAGGGCTACTTACAATGTCGATCGATGTTGCCTCTGACCGACACCGTTACGGTCTCGGGACCGACTTTCCTCCGGTCAGCGGTTCCGACTGCCTGATTACGATGCAATATTTCTCTATGGAAGCTTGTGTTTATGCCATAAACCGCCTGTAATACAGGCTACTATAGAGAAATGGGTGTGTGTGTGTGTAAAACCCTGCACCCTGTGGCAGGAACCCCATGGTGCCTGTCATGTAGTGCAGGGATTTACACCATTCGTAGGCTGCGGAGACAAGGGGGCCTTTCTAGGGGCCCCCAAAGTTGCTTTTTGACAGCCTTTCTGTGTCAAAAAGGCCGGCACGGAAAGGCTGTGGGAAACCAGCATTGCAATCTCTATGGTGGAAACGATGTTGAAAGGGGATTACGTTGCAGGTCTGACCGCCCAGAAGACTCCGAGAGCCGGTCGGAACTGTATCAGAATGACAGGTTGGTTTATGATCCGACTGCCAACATCGTAATTCAGCAGTCGGACCATAAACCGATAGTGTCAGTTGGAAAGCCTCCGGCCGCAGTCAGAAAGCTTCCGATTAGCGGTTGGAGGCTTTCGAACCAACATCGTAATCAACCCCTATATTTTTACCTTATTGATGTATGGGAAGAAATAAGAAAGTACATAATCATTAAGCAGTCTACTATCACCAAGATCATACATTTTTAGTCCCTGGTCAAATCTACAGTGGTCATGATGAGAGGCAAGAATTTCACTCCTCCAGACAGTCACGATATTGCATCTTCCTCTCCGGGACCTGGCACCATTGCTAAAAGATAACCACATCAAGGTCTATCAAAAGACCTAAAAAGGCTGTGGATTACCCTCTAAAATTACCATTGTCACTTACACTAGATGATCTAATGGATGAACTGAAATCTTTGGAACTGTTTGTTCAGGAAACCAATGCCACATTGCAGAGGTTGGAAGAAAGGTGCAGTACGCTCGACCAAAGGATTTTCATTATGGAACAACGTCTTAGTGATGTGGAGGATTTGGTGCCCAATGTTTCCCAGCTACAAAAAGATGTTGAAGTGCTTAAGAGAAATGCCGAACATTTAGAAAATAGAAACAGGAGAAATAATTTAAGACTGTATGGTATTCCAGAGGAAGCTGAGGTCTCAAACATCATTGCCTATTTACAATCCATTCTACCAAAGATAGTTCATCTAAACTCTGTGTATCCTCTCTGTATACAGTGTGCTCATCGATTGGGCCAAAAGTTATGATCAATCTCCACAGCCAAACCCCAGAGTATCATTATGTTGTTTCTTCAATATACTGACCTGTTGGAAATAATCAAAGCAGCAAAATCGCAAAAATCTTTTTAGTGGTCTGGCAATACTGTAGATCTTTCTCAAGATTTTTCCAATGCCATTGCATCCAAGCGAAAGCAATTTCTTTCCCTTTTACCCCAACTTCAGCCCATCAATGCAAGATACGGATTGGTACATCCTTGCTTCTTCAAAGTGGCATATAGAGATAAAATTACTACCTTTACTGGTACGGGTGACTTAAAAGACTTTCTGCAATGACATCATATAGAAAACATGAAAATTGGTGCCCATGCTCGTTGTTAATGTAGTGTTGTTGTTCATTTGAATGATCTTTAAGTGCATTGTTTATCTCCCTCTTGTACTTTGGTTTTGAATATCTCAATGTAATCCGTATTATTTTATTCTTTTACAGATATTCATTTTCATTTCATCACATCTCTGTCTGTTGTCCGGTCATCTTGTTTAATGGAGTCTGATAGTTCAGTTTCGTTGATGTCATATTTGGATTATTTGTCATATTTGTAGGTAGGTGACGGTGTTTCTTTAGAGCTGTTTTGTCTAGATCATATATAGTTTACTAGTTCCCGTAAAATGTTAAGTTTTTTTATTTTATTATTTGCCTTATTGTTCGTGAAGTTGCCTATATTTTATTCATCCAAGATGAAGCTGGACACGGTATGTCTTCTTGTGGGCATACCCACTCCCCTGCACCTGATATGGTATGTGTCTTCATGTTTGAATGATATCCATGTGTGAACTTTTTTTATGGTCACCTTTTTTGCTAATGTTCTTTCTTTTTAGGGGATTGTTTTCCTGTTCCTCTATGAGCTTTTTTTTTGCTTCCTACCCTTTCCTGCTCATCTTTTTCTTTTCTTTCTTTCCTGTTTTGTTTCTATTTCCCTGAATCTATTTGGTTACTTCAATAGTAAATGTTTTTATCAGTTCTATAAGCATGTAAAATGAACCTTAGAAGTACTCCTTGGAATGTCAAGACTCTAAGAGAGTATTAACTCACCTTTCACGATTAAAGGGGCGTATGGTTATTTTACAAGAAACTCACTTATCCGAGAATGATATTGACAAACTTCTGACACAGTGGGTTGGAAATCTTTTTTTTTCTCCTGCTTTGGGTAATAAGTCTGGAGTTGCAATCTTGTGTCATAAAGGCTTAACTGTGAATGTGATTTCATAGGAAAAGGATTTAGAAGATAGATCAATCAATCAATCAGTGTTTATAAAGTGCGCTACTCACCGGTTAGGGTCTCAAGGTGCTAGAGGGGTGCCACTCCTTTGGGGTCATTCGAAGAGCCAGGTCTTGAGGTCTTTCCTGAATTGGTCCAGTGTCAGGCTTCGCTGGAGGTGGAGTTCATTCCGTGTCTTGGCTTCAAGGTGGGAGAAGGACCTTGTACCCACTCCGTTCCTGTAGAAGCATGGGACGGTGGCTAGGGAGAGGTCGGCTGGTTGCAGCTTTCTTGTGGGTGAGTGGAAGGAGAGGCGGTTGTTAAGGTATTGAGGTCCGATGTTGTGGAGGGCCTTGTATGCATGCGTGAGCAGCTTGAAAGTTAGTCAGTGGACGTCGCGTAGGTGTTGGGTGATGTAGTTATGCCTTGGGATATCGAGGATTAGTCTGGCTGTGGCATTCTGGACGGTCTGGAGTTTGCAGAGGAGTTTCTTGTTTATTCCGGCATAAAGGGCGTTGCCATAGTCCAATCTGCTAGTGATGAGGGCATGAGTGACTGTTTTCCTGGAGTCGGCGGGTATCCATCCATCCATAGATGGGTGGTACTTTATCTTACACTCGATAATATAGAAAAATATGTGTTTCCAATGTATATGGTCCCAATAATCTGAATCCCAAATTTTGGCACAGCTTATCACAGACACTACTAAAATATCCCATTGATATTTGGATTTTAAGGGTGATTGCAATCAGATATTTGATCCCTTTTTAGACAGGCACTCTTTAGTCAAATTTATCCCTAATGCTACACACAAATCTTTTTTAAGGGCATTATCACAAAGAGGTCTTACAGACGCATGGCGACAATTTGAACTCTCCAACTCATCTATTCATCAGTAAGAACATGACTCAAGCTTTACATAATTCAGACATTGGCTCCATAGCTATTTCAGACCATGGCCCAGTATGGTCTGATTTTGATCTCACACACAATAAGCCAATGTCTTCACAATGCAGGTTTAACAATAATTTATTAACTGACTCTGTATTCTTGTTACAATTCAAACAATTTACTCAAAATTTTGTAACTAAATCTAACTGATGATATTGCATTTCACACTGTTTGGGATGCCTTTGAAGAGGCCTTTAGGGGTTTTATATTAATTATGTTTCTATTAAAAAGAAGTCTGCAGAAAAGGAAGCTCTAAAAAGTTTGCCCAAAACTAAGACATTAGAGCATAAATTCTACACTATAAAACAGGATAAAACCAATCTAGAGGAATTCATCAAAACCAAAATACAATTTACAAAACCTCCACATCAGTTTACTTGCTAAAAGTGATTGCTAGATCCTATGGCGGTAGAAGCAAGTCAGGCACTCTTCTAGCAAATTATCTCAAATTCAAAAACAGAAAACTATCATAAAATCTATCATCAATTCACAAGGGCCAACTGTTGACATGGACTCAGAAATTCAAAGAATTGTGTTCAATAGTATACCAATGTATATACTCCTGATAATTCTCCTTCAGACATTTCATTAGATAACTACTTTTCTACACTAAAAAAAGACAATTATATTGCTCCTCCTTAGATCAATCCTTTAACACACCAGAAATTTTGCCTACACTAAAGAAATCACCTACTGGTAAATCACCCGGACCTGATGGCTTTACTATGGAATTTTACTTCCAATTTTCGGATTTGTTACTTCCCTTATTATATCGGTTTTCTTCCTCTTTCTCAACTTCTTACTCCTCTCATGGATCTTTTAATGAGGCTATGATTTGCCTTATCCTAAAAAGGAAAGGATCACACATTATGGCAAAATTATAGGCCAATTTCCATCATAAACACCGACTGTAAAATATTTACTAAGGCCCTTGCTATCTGTCTAGAGACATTCTTCCCAGGTATTATAGGTCCTGGACAAACTGGTTTTATAAACAGTCGTACTATTTCTGATAATTCTCATACATTTCATAATATCATCAACAAAGCAAATAAAATACACCATTCTTTGGCAGCATTATCCTTGGACGCTGAGAAGGCATTCAATAGAGTTAATTGGCAACTCTTATATAAAACATTACAATGGCCCCAAATGTATTGACTTAGTGTTCTTATTGTACTCCTCTCCCCACTCCTCTATATATGTTAACGGTATACAATCTTCTTATTTTTCTCTTAAATGGGGTACTGGTCAGGTTTGTCCACTTTCTCCTCGTCTCTTTATTTTACCCTTGTAGACTTGCTTATGTCAAATTAGGTCCTCTTCATCTTATTCTGGTTTTCAGTTTAAAAATCAGCATATTACATTTACTGCTTATGCTGACAATATTTTACTATTTCTTTCTTCCCCAGAATCATCCCTTCTTGCATTTTTTTAAACAGTTGCAATCTTATTCTCAAGTCTCTGACTATAAACTAAGGGGCCGATTCCGATCTCGGTCGGAGGCGCACCCAATACCATTCGGTTGGGAAAAAAGCCATGCGAATGCCTGTTTCCCGACCGATCCGTACAGCAGACCGAACGAGTAAGTACGATGCGCACAACAGCACAGAATCCGGCCGAGTCGTACTCACCCAATCCAGGTCCTGTTCTCCGACCGAGGCGAATCCGGAAACGCTGAATCGAGTCGCACGGAAGGGAAAATGCAGCTCCGTCCGGCCGAACAAGTACGATGCGCTTTCCGTACGTGCCGAACCCGTCGCTACGCACGGCACGTCAAAGCATCCGGGAGAGGCGCACATAAGCTCCGATTCGCGCCACAACACGATCCACGGCTACGAGGCGAACACGCCAGCGACGAGGACGACGCGAAGCGACGAGGACGACGCGAAGCAACGAGAAAGATGAACGACACGAACCAACCATGAATCCCTTCGTCCCGATCATACCAATATTCTACATTTACTACCGGAACAGGCACGGACACGTACGGCGCAGAAGGTAAGTCAGACACCAACCACAAAACACATACAACAAGTACACGACACATCACACACACACAGAGGGATGCAGAATTTACTTACACCAGCAACAGCAGCACCATAGGGGCGGGATGCCCATCACCAATGCCACATATGCACACAGGGGCCTGAATGCGCACCACCACCCCTACCCAGGGGGGGCCGGATGCCAACCACCACTACCACCCTTAGCCAGGGGGGTGCCAGATGCCCATCACCACTACCACCCTTACCCAGGGGGCTGGATGCCTACCACTACTACCACCCTTAGCCAGGGGGTGCCAGATGCCTACCACTACTACCACCCTAAGCCAGGGGGCTGGATGCCAACCACCACTACCACCCTTAGCCAGGGGGGTGCCAGATGCCCACCACCACTACCACCCTTAGCCATGGGGGTGCCAGATGCCTACCACTACTACCACCCTTAGCCAGGGGGTGCTGGATGCCTACCACTACTACCACCCTTACCCAGGGGGGGCTGGATGCCTACCACTACTACCACCCTTACCCAGGGGGTGCCAGATGCCTACCACTACTACCACCCTTACCCAGGGGTGCCAGATGCCTACCACTACTACCACCCTTACCCAGGGGGTGCCAGATGCCTACCACTACTACCACCCTTAGCCAGGGGGTGCCAGATGCCCACCACCACTACCACCCTTAGCCATGGGGGTGCCAGATGCCTACCACTACTACCACCCTTAGCCGGGGGCTGGATGCCTACCACTACTACCACCCTTAGCCAGGGGGCTGGATGCCTACCACTACTACCACCCTTACCCAGGGGGTGCCAGATGCCTACCACTACTACCACCCTTACCCAGGGGTGCCAGATGCCTACCACTACTACCACCCTTAGCCAGGGGGGGTGCCAGATGCCCACCACCACTACCACCTTTAGCCATGGGGGTGCCAGATGCCTACCACTACTACCACCCTTAGCCAGGGGAGGCTGGATGCCTACCACTACCACCACCCTTACCCAGGGGGGCTGGATGCCTACCACTACTACCACCCTTACCCAGGGGGTGCCAGATGCCTACCACTACTACCACCCTTACCCAGGCGGTGCCAGATGCCTACCACTACTACCACCCTTACCCAGGGGGGCTGGATGCCTACCACTACTACCACCCTTAGCCAGGGGGGTGCCAGATGCCTACCACCCTTACCCAGGGGGGGCTGGATGCCTACCACTACTACCACCCTTAGCCAGGGGGGTGCCAGATGCCTACCACCACTACCACCCTCACCCAGGGGGGGCTGGATGCCTACCACTACTACCACCCTTACCCAGGGGGGCTGGATGCCTGTCACTACTACCACCTCTACCCATGGGGGGCTGGATGCCTACCACCAACACCACCCCCACTCATAGGATGGACAATGCATGACACAACCAGCACACCACAACCTAGGGAATGCAAGAAAAAGACATCCTGCCAACACCATGACAAGCGTGTGTAGACTGTGTCAAATGCCTACAACACTGAACATGACTTTGAACATACAATGTGACCCCCTATCACATGTGCCACACATATATGTGTGTGGCCCCCACATTGCAAGCAGGCCATGACCATTGTGGCAATGGGGTCCAGACCCCCATCATCACAGTGACCAAAAGGTAAGTGTGGGGTCCATAGCTGAAGCACATTTTGAACATTGTGGCAATGGGGTCTAACGCCCCATCACCACAGTGACCAAAATGTAAGTGTGGGGTCCATAGCTGAAGCACATTTTGAACATTGTGGCAATGGGGTCTAACGCCCCATCACCACAGTGACCAAAAGGTAAGTGTGGGGTCCATAGCTGAAGCACATTTTGAACATTGTGGCAATGGGGTCTAACGCCCCATCACCACAGTGACCAAAAGGTAAGTGTGGGGTCCATAGCTGAAGCACATTTTGAACATTGTGGCAATGGGGTCTAACGCCCCATCACCACAGTGACCAAAATGTAAGTGTGGGGTCCATAGCTGAAGCACATTTTGAACATTGTGGCAATGGGGTCTAACGCCCCATCACCACAGTGACCAAAAGGTAAGTGTGGGGTCCATAGCTGAAGCACATTTTGAACATTGTGGCAATGGGGTCTAACGCCCCATCACCACAGTGACCAAAAGGTAAGTGTGGGGTCCATAGTTGAAGCACATTTTGAACATTGTGGCAATGGGGTCTAACGCCCCATCACCACAGTGACCAAAAGGTAAGTGTGGGGTCCATAGCTGAAGCACATTTTGGACTTTGTGGCAATGGGGTCTAACGCCCCATCACCACAGTGACCAAAAGGTAAGTGTGGGGTCCATAGCTGAAGCACATTTTGAACAGTGTGGCAATGGGGTCCAAACCCCCATCATCACAGTGACCAAAATGTAAGTGTGAGGTCCATAGCTGAAGCACATTTTGAACATTGTGGCAATGGGGTCCAAACCCCCATCATCACAGTGACCAAAATGTAAGTGTTGACAAAGAAAGAGCTGCAACTGCCAAACTGCATGGATGATTCCTGGTCACAGAACATAAAACACATCAGTGGCAAAGTAGTGCATGTGTCCCATTGCAACATAAATTGGGGGAGCCAAATACTGCAGTGCAAATAAGACATACCTTTGGCCATGTGCAGACAAACAACACCCATGGGGGCTGACACTGTCAACATTCATCAATGACACAATGACAGAAGTGACCATCAGAATGCAGACCCACATATTTGCACCAATGGGCACACAAATGCAGATACCCTGTGGAGACTGTAGATGTGAGGTGAACATACGATGGCAGCAATGGGACACACAAACCATGATCATTGTGCTGACCGATGACCTAGGAGTCCCAGGGACAGCAGGGGAAACCCACCAAACTACATACAGCCAATGGCACACCCAAGATATGCCAATGCAGTGGTGCAGATGCACAAACACAAACAGGCAGACCCACACTGCACATCATACACAACAGGTGAGGGGGGGGGTGCCAGTGTCCCCAGGCAACCACACAACACATGAGGAGACCTGAATACCAATCAAACAGATGTGCATACAGTGCCACACAAAGGTAACTCATGGATCCAAATCCCCTATGTGGGCAAGCAGGCATTGTCAGATGAGAGGGAGCACAAATCACACATGTCACACAGGCACGTAGGAACAGCAACTGACACAGCAAGACACAGACACACCACAGCACTACCCCCAGGGCCCCCACAATGTGGTGACCCTGGGCTGCATTACAATCCCACTGTGATGACAAAGCTAAATGTCGTTCACACTGTGAACCACAGTCATGTGTCCTGAGCAACAAACTACCATCACACCTACACAAGCACAAATCAATCAGCATGGCCAGTAAGCCAAGGCCAACATGGAGGCAGGGGCCTAGCCGGGCAACAACTCTCATCTGCACACACTCAACACCACACCCCTCGACCTCCAACAATGTGCAGCAGTGAAGCACACATGCACTGGTGACATTGCACATGCACCCATGACTATTCCAGGGTGGTGGGTGGGAACCAAGGTGCAGAAACACATCACACATGGCCACTCAACAAGACTCCTGAATGTCTGACACACTGCACACTACGCTGTACATGGACATGACGGCAATACCACACCAACCAATGGGATCCCAGCCACAGTCACACACCAATGAAGAAGCCAAGGTCACCCACAAAGAACACACATAGACAACAACCAACATTGCAGCCCGGACCCTGAGGAGTGCCAGCAGTCACACACACAACGTGTCACAATCACTGAAAGATAACACAAACTGGAAATCACATGACAGGGGCAAACAACAAGTGCCAAGGGGAAACCTGACTGTGACCCATCTGCGTCTGCACACAAACTCAGCCCTGACAGCAAACACACCTATGGGTGACACCCTGATGACCAGTAATGTGCCATGCACCCACATCACAGAGAACCCAGGGAGAAGACTTTGGGGGAACCTAGGTCAACTCAGCAAGAATCACAAACAGGTACAACACTAGGGATCACAGCATGCACAGCTAAACGGAAGTGAACACACAGACATGCACATACAACACACACCTTGGGCACAGGCAATGTCACAGGAGTACACACTGCCATGAGGGGACTCCACTCCTGTGTGAGGAAAGCTGTGCCATATGTTGCCTCAGTAGGGCCCCATCATGTCAGCTGAGCACTTGGTCACACAATCAACAATTAGCACCAAATGAGGGCTCCCGTCACATCAGCCTGGTCATGGAAGTGCCAACAAAATCATCAGCACAGATCCAACACACTTGTATAGCAATGTTGCACTGACAACACAGATGAGTCCTTCCCCATTGATGCCCAAACCTGCATGTCCAGTGGAGATGGCCACACGGTCAGGGAAGTAGACGAATTGAACAATGGCAGGCACAACAGATGTGCAGGGGTGGAAGCCACAGATGTGAAATAGCTAATGTAAGTAGGAAATCCCATTGCCAAATACTGAACACATGACACCCTCAGATGCTGCTATGGATGACATGGATACACCACAGGATAGGACACATTCCCCCTGGACCACATGGGTTCCTGCACAGTAACACTTCATTATCATGAGACCAAATATCACCATCATTGCAGCAAGGGCATGGTTAGCATCATCAACAACATGTACATCAGAAGCATAAGCACTAGAGAACAGAAAGTTGCTTTATTCAGCATATGTGTGTAATGAAAACTGAAAGTCCAGAAAAAACACAAAGGCCAATGGCCAGTCCATTGTCAAAGTCCAAACAGGGTGACAGTGGCAGATGTCACCCCACGCATGCCTGCACAAAACCAGGGACAATCCACTAGGAGGGGCAACCGGGGGGCAGGCCAGGCACCGCAGGGACAGGATCAGGGCTCACCAGGAAGAAGCAGGGAAGGGGTGGTGGGTGCTGGAGAGCCACTGACAACTGCAGTGGAGGTGTCTGACATGGTGTGTGCCGGCACAACTGGGGGCATGACTCAGATGTTGTGGGTGCCGGCACGACTGCAGTGGACCCTGCAGATGGAGTGGACAGGTCCGCCACTGCAGTGCCCAAGTCAGACAGGGTGGTAGTGGACTCCACTGCAGTGCCTACCACCAGGGGAGGAGAATGGGGAACAGGCAAGGTGGGCTGGACAGAGGGGGAGGACACCCTCACCACATCAGTGGCACAGACAAGCGCAGCGGGGGTGTGGTGCCGGGAGAGCAAGTGGCAGGGGGAGAAGGCCGGATCCTCTTGGGGATGGTATATCTGTGGGTGGGGGAACCTGGGGCAGGGTGTGGTGGGGGCACCTGTGGAGTGGGGGCCTGAGGGATGGAGGAAGGAGACCTGGTGCCTGAGCTGCAGGGCGGCGGCGGGGTCTTGCTCTTACCACTCCGGGGGGACTTGCGGGTGGGGGCCTCAGTCTGTCTGCGCCTGGGGGAGGGTGTCCGGGGTGAGGGGCACTCTGCTCCGTGTGGGTGGGCTTCCTCTTCCCCCTGAATGCTGTATCAGCTGGATCGGAGGGGAAGAGGCCGAGGTCACTGAGGAAGAGCCGCTGGGTCTTTGGGGTTGCAGGTGAGGCAAGGGAGGGTGCTTTGGAGGGAGAGGCAACTGAGGACTGCGCAGTGCTCGTGGATGCGCGTGTGTGTTCCAGGGCCCCATCCCCTGTGAGTCTGGTTTCAGTCCCCTGACTGTGCGTGCGTGTGCGTTTTGTTTGTGGCGTGTGTGTCTGTGTGCTAGATGTGTGTGTGCTGGTGTGTGCCTGTGCCGGTGTGTGTGTGCTTGGGACGGGTAAGGTGCTGGGGAGTGTGGATGGAGCAGAGGCAGGAGGGGTGAGGGACTGTCTGAGGAGGGACACTGCTGCCGTCAGGGAGGAGTCCATGGACCTATTGCCCCTCTGTAGGTCAGACATGCCCGATGAGATGCCCTCCATGAACGACACCAGCTGAGTCAACAGAGCGGTGTGCGCATGGAGGACACTCAGCATGGCTGTCTGCCCTACATGGAGCTGGCGAAGGAGGTACACAGACTCCTTACTCAGGGCAGCAGGGGACACAGGGGCAGGGGGTGCGGTGCCGGGCCCAAAGGAGACACGCTCCCGAACATGGGCGCCTCCACGAACCTGGGGAATGGGAGCCGATGGGAGGGCGATGGTGGTGCTGGTGGTGGCGGGGACAGCAACACTAGCTGGGGTGTGGTGGCTGCTGACACCCGCCTCCATAAGGGAGTCATCCTCCGAGTTGCTCTGGTCCTCATCTGAGGTGGATGGTGCTGAGGACTCCTTGGTGTGGCTCCCCTCGCCCTCCGTGCCACTGGGTCCCTCCGACCACTCCTCGGCTGCTGACCCAGTCTGGCTCTCCGGCTCCTCCTGGTCCGTGGAGCTGTCCCCTTCCGTGGCCGTGGATGTATCTGCAAACAATGGGGAAACAGACAGACATCAGTCACCTGCACCAAACGCACACACCACTGTGAGCACAGCACATTACAGAGCAAGCCCTGGCATCATTAGTTGTACATTGCTAAAAGTGCCCTAACTGAACAGGAGAAGCCAATTGTCAGTCTGATGCCAACCATGGCACTCACATCCCACATGGCCTTGCACCCATCTGTCTGGTGTCTGTTGGATAGCAACACCCCAGTGTGGACACATGCACCAACTACACAGTAGTTGGACAGTGCAGAGGACACGGTGTAGCATGTGGACATGCACACATCACAACTCTTGCCACTGAGTCAGTACAGGTTTCCGGATGAAAGGGACGCCCAGAGTCAAATAGGAAATGCATGTGATGCATACCAGCGACAGACACCATGATGCACCCATGTCCTGATAGCCATCGCCACAATGGTGTGCATGTAGCACATGTCACTCCCCTGCAGGATCACCAATAAGTAGACACATGCCATGGCGGAGGCATGACTGCTAAGTCATACATCACTGTCTCAGTGATGTATGACTTGGCAGCCAGACAACAACACTCTGCACTGTGTCACAATAGTAGGTCATGGGGAATGCAAGTCCTGGAGCTGCACAAGTGCACATGTACATCCCCCACACAACACATCATCTTAACCCTCATCTGTCCAGGTCATACCGATTGGACATATGGGAGACCTGTGACACTACCCTCTGA
This sequence comes from Calotriton arnoldi, assembly GCA_963921515.1. Lineage (NCBI taxonomy): Eukaryota > Metazoa > Chordata > Amphibia > Caudata > Salamandridae > Calotriton > Calotriton arnoldi. Next base: position 1,847,237 of record CAWUFW010001962.1, read on the forward strand.
ACCTGAGCCCCTCACAATCTGCTGTGAATGGGGAACAGCTGCCTGAACTTCACATTCGCATACCCCAGTCTGCACGGGCAGCTGATCAAACACCTATGTGACACACAAGTATCGTCTCCTATGGTCACATCTCCAGTGGCATGCTGAGCCCCTACCGAGAAACACCCCAGCAGTCCTGGCAACAAATCCACAGCACACTGACACAGAGGCAGACACCTGAGGGGTCAAATCACTGCGCACAATGTGTCAGCTGATACACGGGAGTGGGAGTACAGAGTGCATTGCATGGCCTGGAGTAGGCATGACTGTCCTGCCCCACATGAATGAGGGATGAGCCCTGGACAGTGGATAGCTGGCTATGTATGTGTGACACACATAATCTGCACAATCCTGGGGCCCAAACATTGTTCCCACCCGCTGCTTGGGTGTGTGCCACATACCCCAGGCACATGTGGTGGCTCAGCTCAGCAAGTGGACCGCATATCAAAGCAACACGCAGATTACATGTCCGAACACAGGCGTTGTGTGAACAATGGACCCACCCATGATGCCCACAACAGAGTTAGGGAAACAGATGCTGTCCCCCACCTTTAGTGAAGCATACTGCAAGGACACAGTCCCAAGTGACACAATTCCCTGAATGTAAGGGCCACACCTGGGTATCAGATGAGGAGTGGGCAGTGCACAATAGAGGGACATGGCTCCTGGACAACATGACTGCTGTACTGTGGCAGTTTAACCAGGCCAGAGGAGGGCACATAGCATGTAATACAGAGTTCACAGTGCAGTCTTTGACTCACCCCCTCCTTGCTGCTGTCTGGCCTTCAGCTGCCCATCCAGGTCTGGAAACACCACCGCCAGGATCTGGAGCATGTGGGGGTCAGGGTCCGTGTTCCGCCCCTCCTGCGAGGAGGCGACAGCTTCAGTTGGACGCGTGCAATCCTCCGGGTCCAGCCCCGAAGGTCCTGCCACCTCTTCTGGCAGTTGCGGATCCGGCGCTTGTAGACCCCCACGGACCGGACAGCCCGGACGATGTCCTTCCAGATCTCCTGCTTCCGATGGGCATTAACCTGTCAGGATGACAAAGTGAAAAGGCCATTACTACACATGCAACATATCCGTGCATGACACAGTGTATATACATGTCTCAATCACAGGGGCACATGATGTACACAGGCAGTGCAACGCTGCCCATGGACAGTTTGCCAGACGTCACTACATGGTATCATTGCATGGGAAGTAAAACCTTGTTCAAATGAACTGTCACTGCACCATATCTGTCCAGTGCATGTCACTACACACTATGGGGGGGTGACAACTACTCAGTGAGCCTGCTAGCCAGTGGCGTGCAGACTTTCAGCCTTGCTAGTCAGACAAAATGCACATTCAGAAAGGCAGTGCACAGAACACTCACCTGCTCCCCTGGTGTCCCATACAGCTTGCTGTACTGTGGAAGTAGGCTGTCCAGCAGGGCCTGGTTCTCCTCAAGGCTGAAGGCTGGGGCTCTCTCCACAGTACGTGCCATTGCAGGGTCCAGAGGGGCAGAGACAGCAGCAGTGCAGTGGCAGATGTCGTCCTGGAGCATGTAGTGCAGGCAAGTGACCTCTCAGGGGAACAGCCAGCAATATATATATGTGCTGGAGAGGCAGATACTGTCCCTTGTGTCCAAAGTGATAGGTCCAAGTCGTTTGCATCTTCTGAATCTGGCCAATCCATGGAATAGCAGCACCAATACACGCCCACAGCATCCTTCAAATCTTCAACTTCATGACATACATGATTTTGCAACATTGTTGTGGGTGACCAACTGAATTTCCAGCAACCGACTCGTTCGAATTTCGAAAACGCGTCCGTTGCCAGGCTAGGCCATTGTCAATGGGTGCGCACCGATCGGTCCATTGCGGTACAACGCGTACAGGGGTACAACGCGTACCCGCACACATTGAATGCAATGGGCCGGCCGGGGGCACCGATCGGTCCATTGCTGATCAACGCGTACAGGGGAACAACGCGTACCCACACACATTGAATGCAATGGGCCGGCCGGGGGCACCGACCGGTCCATTGCGGTACAACGCGTACAGGGGTACAACGCGTACCCGCACACATTGAATGCAATGGGCCGGCCGGGTGCACCGATCGGTCCATTGCTGTTCAACGCATCCCTGTACAAGTGACTGGCATATGTCACCATGCCTGTCTCAGATGGACATATGCCAGCCACAGATAGCTCCCAGGGAGTGAGGGGCACACCTACAACACGACAGCCTGTCCAAACTGTATGATAAGGCATGTAAGGCTGCATTTCCTATTGTGTGTATGTTGGTGTACATGTTGTCCTGTGGGTGTCACCTGGGGGAAGCCACCCCCAGGCTGTGCACGTGTTCATGGGGACAGGATCCTGGGTGTTACGTGTACATGACCACTGTGATGTGCAACTGTTCATATCTGTGCATGTGCCATGGTCACATTTCACGGTGGTGTATGTGTATGTCATGTCACATACCCCGTGAGTCCCATGTGGGACAGTATGTTTGAGCCAGGGTGTCCCAGTGGCACAATAGTGATGGTCCTCCACAGTCTGTGTGCATGTAGTGTTTACAATGTCTCTGATTTCATGTGCACAATGGGAGACAGTCTCCACATCCACGTTGTGTGTGCATGGACTTTGATGTTGTGCGTGTGTGTGTCACAGACGTCCATGTCTGTCCTGCAGTGGCAAGTGGGACCACTACCTGTGGGGGTCATCGTTGTTTTGCTGTGGTGTATACATGATACTCCATGTAATGCCAGTGTCCATGTGGCAATACAGGGTCCCTGGGAATGTACCTGTCGTTGAGCTGTGATGCCTGGGGCACATCTGTCCTCACATGTCACTGTGGGGGGTGATTGTGACACGGCAGCAGGAGATGGGAACTGTGACACGGCCTCATGATATCCAATGGGCCAACCTGGGACTTATTGATGCCACTTGTTGAACCGTGATGACAGATGTTGGCCATGTATGTACCATACATGTCCTTACGGAACTGCACACTTCATGTAGTTGTGCCTCATAATGATGTATGTTGGGATATTGAGTGTGTTCAATGCCGCATATGTGGGCTGACTGACAATCTTGCTTTCTTCTCCTCTGCACTGCAGGGCTCCTGCTGTCCATCGACCATTCCCAGACCTGGCAACGATGGTGGAACGGGACAGCATCCGACGGTACCGCTTCACCAGGCAGCTGTTTGAGGATTTGGCAGTGCAGTTGGCCCCACATTTGCAGCCTGGCCGGCCGTATCCTACAGCGCTGACCCCCAAGGTGAAGGTGATGGCAGCCCTACACTTCTTTGCCACCGGTACCTTCCAACATACTGTGGCGACTGCTGGTGGGATGTCACAGACCATGTTGAGCCGTGTGCTCCGCGATGTTTTGGTGGCAATGTTGCTATTCCTGAACTGGTACATCTATTTCCCTAGACTGCAACGACTCACTGACGTGAAGAGTGACTTCTATGCCCTGGGGAGGATGCCGCATGTCATTGGCTCCATTGATGGGACACATGTGGCTTTGGTACCACCACAGGCCCAGGAGCAGGCCTACAGGAACCGCAAGCACTACCACTCGGTCAATGCACTGGTGGTGTGTCTTGCAGATATGACCATCACACACGTGTGTGCCCGTTTCCCTGGTTCAGCACAAAATGCCTTTGTGATGAGGAGTAGTCGCATCCCCAGGATGATGGCACAGATGCAGAACCAGCGTGCCTGGCTTGTCGGTGTGTACTGACTTTGTGCCATTGTGTGTGATCTGATCTGTAGTATTCCGCCCACTTTTCCAAGTCAGCTAATGTGCACTTGTCTGTCCGTAGGTGACTCGGGATACCCCAACATGCCGTGGTTGCTGACACCCCTCAGGAACCCTGTGACACCAGCCCAGATGCGCTACAATGAGGCACATGGTCGGACCAGGAGAGTGATTGAGCGGACATTTGGTCTCCTGAAGAGCCGCTTCCGCTGCCTGGACAAGACCGGAGGGTCCCTCCCATATGCCCCTGCGAAAGTGTGCAAGATTAACATCGTCTGCTGCATGCTCCACAACCTGGCAGTGCGGAAGGAGTTGCCTCTCATCCAGGATGACAATGACCAACATCCGCCACCTGTGGAGGATCCTGGCCTGGACCACGATGCCAGTGATGATGATGATGATGATGATGATGAGGGTGATGTCCGCACACAGCTCATCACCAACTTCTTTAGCTGAATGTGAGTATCCTGAGGTGTCATGTCAATGATGTGAGTTGGCATGATATGTGTAGGTGGTGCTCTGGTGCTGTTGGAGTGTGTCCATGGGCTACTTGACTGGATGTGTGTAGCGATGTGTGCTTACAGGTGGTCTGTACTCCCCAACAGTGTTGACATGCTAACTTGGTTCTGGGTGGGTATCTTGTAACATGTATTGTGCATGAGTTTTGCTGTTCTGTCCTGTTCTCCATTGCTTTTGACTGTGTGTCATTTCTGTCCTTCACAGGGTACTTTCAGATTCGTTTGGTCAACTGTGTCCACAGACGACGTGATTGTACTTCCAGGGTGGTAGCTGTTGTGTCCCTACAGGTGATGTGCGCCACACCCATGGACTTCCTTCCTTCTACAGTTGTTGACTGTGTGCCCGCTGCCAGGTGGGATTACCTTGCATCTGTAGTGGTTACGACATGTTGCAACTGTGTAATAAACCTGTGCTTCACTTTGTGATGTGCGTTGTCTGTGGTCACACATTTGACTGCCATTTGCTTACTGCACCTGTGGGCTACTTGACTACAACTGGGAATAGGTGTGGTGTCTGTGCATTGCACCGTCTTCCCTGGCAACATCAGTGTAGGCAATGAGTCAGATGGCCTAGGTGTGTATGTGTTGTGTAGCCCTGGTGGTGTGTCTCCCTCATATGTGTCACGTTGCCTTTACTCACATGCCTGTGTTGTACTTGCTGTTGCAGTTCGCATACACAGTGTAATTTTGCAGTTCATCATCCCCATAACAGCACCCACGTTGGAATCACAACAGAGGCAAGTATGGTGTATTAGTGTGTTTATTGTGATACATTTGTGTGAATAGTGCATAGGATGGGTAGTGCTGTACATATATCTTGCAATCAGAAGTTCCTAGGTGAATTGAAAGTCCTGGTAGACAAAATCCCCAGTATCGGGGCCACAGTTGTCTGAGACATTGGTCCAACTTGTACTCCCCATGCAATGTGTGGGAGTTGTGTTGCCGTCAACAGGGTGAACAGTCTGTGCACAAAGGTGAACATCCAGAACAGGTTCAGGCTTCCTGGGAGTTTGCTTGGCCATCGGCCTCTCACTTGCCCCTCCTCGGATGACCCCTCTTCTTTGGGGGGGGCCCTCAAGTACAGGCTGCTGCGGTGCAGGGGACTCTCCGCCAGAGTCATCCTCCCTCCCTGTGGCAGTTGCAGTTTGTTCAGCATCAGATGTTGTTGGCACACAGGGAGGTGTGGACTGGTTGCTGTTTATCTGGCAGAGGCATTGTAAAATGTCCCTGTGCACCGCCGTCATCTCTTGCAGTGCGTCCCACTTGGACTCCACGCGGGACATGTGTGAGTCCAAGCGGGCATGATGGGCAGCCTGCTGCTGTTTCATGTCTCTGAGGAGCCCCACTACCTGGCTGAGATCTCCGGTGCTGGACTGGTACGCATCGGCTATGCGTACCAGTTGTGGGTCATCATGCACACCAGCAACCTCTGCAAGCAGCGACCTCTGTCTCCCACCCCTCCCACCACCCCTGCTGACATGTGCAGTGCATGCAGTGGCACGCACAGATGACCCTGGTCCACCTTGGGGGTTGGTGGTGGTGGTGGTGTCCATGGCCCCACGTTGGTCCAGGGTCCCTGTGCTGGTGTTGCTCCTTGTTCTGTCCATGTCGGCAGGGATGGTATTTGTGGTGACAGTCGTTGGAGGGGTGGGTGCAGGGGGTGCAGCTGGTGGTCCTGCTGGTGCTGCAGCTGGTGGTCCTGCTGGTGCTGCATGTAGACTTGCACCGGATGTGCCAGGTTGGTCTTCTTCGTCCGAGGAGGGCAGAGGCTGTACGACACCAGTGAGCTCCGCATCCTCTTGAGCCTGGGACTGGGACTCCTCAGCGTCTGCTGCTGTGTCCCCATCATCACCTGTTTTTGAGAGACACACACAATGTATGTTATGTTTCTGCAGGCATCAATGGTTGACACACCTGACAGTTGTGACTGTGCCTCTGGGTGCGGGCCTGTACATTGCATTGTCCTAAGTCGTCACAGTCAGGGGTTGATATTGGTGTGGCACATTGTCCTGCATTATTTGGGCATTTCTATGTATTTGTTGGGGTGTGAACATGGTCTGCATTGGTTGTATTTGGTTGACAGCCGGACCTCCTTCCCACCCAGCCAGTCAGTTATCCCACCATGGACTGTGCTTGCATTGCAGGGAGTGGATGTTGTCTCTCAGGATGTCAGTCAGTGGTGTTGTGCTGTTTGTTGGTGCACAGTTCCCAGCAGGGCCTTGTGCTCCCCACAGCAGTAGCCAGTGTCAGCCATCTTGTGAGTCCTTCTCCACTCCCTGTGATGTGAGCATGGTTCAGGGTGGTGTTGATGGGACAGTTGTGGGGGTGAGCTATGTCTGTGACTATGACTCCCATCATGCTATTGCCTCCACCACACTTCCCAGCATTCCCATACTTACTTGCTTTTGTGGGGAGTTCAGTGTGTGTGGGTGTGAGGGCAATGGCAAGATGGCTGACAGTGGTGTCCTGCTGTTGGTTGGTGTGCAGTTCCCAGCATGCCCTTGTGCTCCCCACAGCAGTAGCCAGTGTCAGCCCTCTTGTCAGTCGTTTTCCACTCCCTGTGATGTGAGCATGGTTCAGGGTGGTGGTGATGGGACAGTTGTGGGGGTGAGCTATGTCTGTGACTATGACTCCCATCATGCTATTGCCTCCACCCCACTTCCCAGCATTCCCATACTTACTTGCTTTTGTGGGGAGTTCAGTGTGTGTGGGTGTGAGGGCAATGGCAAGATGGCTGACAGTGGTGTCCTGCTGTTGGTTGGTGTGCAGTTCCCAGCATGCCCTTGTGCTCCCCACAGCAGTAGCCAGTGTCAGCCATCTTGTGTGTCCTTATCCACTCCCTGTGATGTGAGCATGGTTCAGGGTGGTGTTGATGGGCCAGTTGTGAGGCTGAGCAATATCTGTGCCTACTACTCCCATCATGCTATTGCCTCCACCCCCTTCCCAGCATGCCCATGCTTCCTTCCTTTTGACTCTGCTTCCCTGTGGGGTGGGCTGGCTGTGCTGACAGGATGGCTGGGAGTGTTGTCCTGGCAGTTGTTTGGCTAAAAGTCCCAAGAGTGTCCCTGTGCTTCACACAACATAACCCAGGGTGGTGGTTCTTTGTGGGATCTTGAGTTAGGATGTGAGGCATTGCATTCTCCCAGGTGGGTTCTGTGGAGTTTGTGTTGAGGGGGTGTGAGGGGAGGTGCTTGTGACTATGGTCAGTGCTGCAAGTCCTCCTTCCCACCCAGCCAGATATCCCACCATGGAACGTGCTTCCATTGCAGGGAGTGGAAGTTGTCTCTCAGGATGTCAGTCAGTGGTGTCCTGCTGTTTGTTGGTGCACAGTTCCCAGCAGGGCCTTGTGCTCCCCACAGCAGTAGCCAGTGTCAGCCATCTTGTGAGTCCTTCTCCACTCCCTGTGATGTGAGCATGGTTCAGTGTGGTGTTGATGGGACAGTTGTGGGGGTGAGCTATGTCTGTGACTATGACTCCCATCATGTTATTGCCTCCACCCCACTTCCCAGCATTCCCATACTTACTTGCTTTTGTGGGGAGTTCAGTGTGTGTGGGTGTGAGGGCAATGGCAAGATGGCTGACAGTGGTGTCCTGCTGTTGGTTGGTGTGCAGTTCCCAGCATGCCCTTGTGCTCCCCACAGCAGTAGCCAGTGTCAGCCATCTTGTCAGTCGTTTTCCACTCCATGTGATGTGAGCATGGTTCAGGGTGGTGGTGATGGGACAGTTGTGGGGGTGAGCTATGTCTGTGACTATGACTCCCATCATGCTATTGCCTCCACCCCACTTCCCAGCATTCCCATACTTACTTGCTTTTGTGGGGAGTTCAGTGTGTGTGGGTGTGAGATCAATGGCAAGATGGCTGACAGTGGTGTCCTGCTGTTGGTTGGTGTGCAGTTCCCAGCATGCCCTTGTGATCCCCACGACACAGCAACAGTGTCAGACATCTTTGATGGGCCTTTCCACTCTCTGTGGGATGTGCATGCGTGAGTGTGAGCTTGCTGGGCCATGTGGTGGGGGATGTAGAGCTGTGACTACGACTCCCATCATGCTATTGCCTCCACCCCCTTCCCAGCATGCCCATCCTTCCTTCCTTTTGACTCTGCTTCCCTGTGGGGTGGGCTGCCTGTGCTGACAGGATGGCTGGGAGTGTTGTCCTGGCAGTTGTTTGGCTGAAAGTCCCAAGAGTGTCCCTGTGCTTCACACGACATAACCCAGGGTGGAGGTTCTTTGTGGGATCTTGAGTTAGGATGTGTGGCATTGCATTCTCCCAGGTGGGTTCTGTGGAGTATGTGTTGAGGGTGTGTGTGAGGGGAGGTGCTTGTGACTATGGTCAGTGCTGCGAGTCCTCCTTCCCACCCAGCCAGATATCCCACCATGGAACGTGCTTCCATTGCAGGGAGTGGAAGTTGTCTCTCAGGATGTCAGTCAGTGGTGTCCTGCTGTTGGTTGTTGCACAGTTGCCAGCAGGGCCTTGTGCTCCCCACAGCAGTAGCCAGTGTCAGCCATCTTGTGAGTCCTTTTCCACTCCCTGTGATGTGCGCATGGTTCATGGTAGTGTTGATGGGACAGTTGTGGGGGGGGGGCAATATGTGTGACTACGACTCCCATGATGCTATTGGCTACACTGACTTGCCCAGCATACACAGAATTCCTTTCTTTCAGTGGTCTTCACTGTGTGTTGGTGTTGTAGTGGTGGCTACATGTCTGGATGTGTTTGTTAGTTCTGTTTGTGCCACTGCCTAGCTGTAGTTGTAGTTGTGTTTGTACATGTGATGACACGGTTAAATGTAACTTTGAGATGGCATGTGTTGTGTTTATCTGACTGACATACACATTTTGGGATGATTCTGTTCTGGTTGCTGTGTAATTGCTATGAGTGCATGGTTTGACTCTCCCCTTGACAGTGATGTGTGTGTGTATTGTGGCAGAATATTGTGTACATTTGTTGTGTACTCACCAGGCTCTGGGATGTTCTCTAGTCCATATACGCTCACTGGCGGAAGGATGGCCCGCACCTTCTCCTCCCAGGGCCTGAGGTATACTGGCTTGGCAGGAGGGCCACTGCCGGTGTATTGGCTCAGGAGGTAGTCTTTCTTGAGCAGGTCCCGTATCCTCCTGCGCACGTCATACCACCTGTTCTGGATGTCGGTCTTTGTGCGCAGACATGGTGATTGTGCGTTCACCCTGTTGATGATCCTCTCCCACATCTTTGTTTTCTGGGAGATGGGGGTCTGTTGGACCAGTGTGCCAAACAGCTGTGGCTCTACCCTGAGGATCTCGTCTACCATGACTTCCAATTCACAATCTAGGAACTTGTGATTCTTCTTGGGGGGCATGGTGATGGGTGGTGATGGTGAGTGATGTGTGTGTTGGTGTGCAGGTGAGGGTGTGTGAGTGTGTGTTTTGCTGGGTGTATGTGAGGTAGGTATTTGTTGGTGTGCTGATGGTGTGTGGCTTGTGTGAGGGATGAGCTGTGGGTGTGTGGTTGCTGTCTGTTGGGTGCTGGAAGTAGAATGGCATTTGCAAAGGATCATGGTTGGGATTTGTGCCCTTTATATGGGTGGAGTTGTGGGTGTGTCTTTGTTCTCTGTCCCCACCCCCCCCAGTATTTATTGGCTTTGTAATTGCTTGTTTGGCCTTTTTTTGTGTAATTTTTCCTTTGTACTGTCTGTGCATGTTGGAAACGTTCTTGTGACCGAGTCGGACCCTGCATTTGTCTCGTACGGTCTTCTCCGTTTCGTTCACGCTGTGTTTGTGCAGTTTTCTATGCTGCGTACGCGTCTGTCACGGTGTTTTGTGTTACTTCGGCTCGGTTTTGTATGCGTGTCGGTCGTACGGCTTGTCCTCCGTACGACTCGGTCGTGGTTTTCGCGCCTTGCATCGTACTTTGCGGTTTGGAGTTCGCGTGTACGTTTCGGTTGGATTTGTTCCGGGTGTGTGTCGGTCGGTTCGATTCGCGTGTTTTTCCGGCCGGATTGCTGTTTTCCGTGCGGCTCGGTCGTTCGGCTTGGGTTCGGTACGTGTCGGTCGGATTTTGCACGCCTTGCATCGTACTTGGCGTGTCGGGCGCCACAGGTACGTGTCGGTCGGAATAAATTCTGGCTCCGAGTCGGTCGGTGCTTTTTCCGGCCCGAATCGGAATCGACCCCTAAATGTTAGTAAATCAGAGGATTTGTCCCTTAACAAATATTGTGTGAGGGCCCGATATGATCATTCTGGTATGATATGGGATCCTTCCAAAATTAAAGTTCTCTGCATTTATTATTCTAATACCCTACATGATACTCTCAAGTTTAATACTTTTAATTGATTAGACAAACTTAAGGAACATACACAAAAATGGTCCACTTAGTATCTTTCGTGGTGGGGTAGATTGGATACCATTAAAATGATGCTTCTTCCCCTCATTTATTTTTTTCTTATGATATTTCCAATTAAGATCACAAATAATGTCTTCTCACATATTGACAGCTTAATAAAAAATAAAAAAAATGGAATGGTAAAAAAGCGCATATTTCCATTGTCTAGCTAAAGCTTCCCAAATTGAAAAGTAGTGTTTACTTCCCCGATTTTTTACATTACCATAAGGCTTTTGGTATTAAACAAAAGCCTTATGTGTTATTAGAAAAATTCAACGCTGCATCATCTTTACAACAATATGACACATCCCTGTGCTTTCCTCTGTGCTGCTGCACAATAGGCTGCCTTGCGCCAACGCAGGCACCCTTGCACCATGGTGCAAGAGTGCCTACGTTGGCGCTAGGCAGCCTATTGTGCGCCAGCATAGACTAAAGCACAGGGGTATGTTGTTTTGTTGTAAAGACGACGAATTCCTGCACTTTCCCAATAACACAGATCAGTTCAGCAAGATGGCTTGCAGCACTGTGCTGTGTCATTATCTTGTAATAACCCCATATTTTTTACTTTGTATTCTGGGACTTGTAGTTCTAGTGACTGATGTTGTACATTCAACTGCAAGTGGCAGTATGCAGTGAAAGTGGAACATGGACTGGTGCTGCACTTCACAAATAGAAGGGATAAAGGTGACAGAGCTTGACTGAACTGTGCAATGTGTAACTTGACAGTGAGCATTCCATTGATGCCATGTTTAACCATAGATGAGCCAGCATACTACCCTTTGGCCTGCAGACAGTTCCGTGGAGCATTGAGACATAGCTGACTGCACTGCACGACATGACCTAGTTACCCACATTGCCCCTTGTTGCAACTTCCCATGTTGCTATTATGGTTCGTCATAGCCAGCACTGTCCTGTCCCACAACTCCTGCCACTGACTCCTCTGAGATGACTGCTGACATTCGCTCCTCCAAGGGATCCAGCTTCTCCTGGGGTGCTGGACTTCCACCTCCAGTCTGCATGGCTTCCTTGAGGTTGTTTGCCAGTTTCTTCTTTGTCCTGCACTTGCAGTCATGCCAGTGCTTTATGCAGTCACTCACTGTCCTCTTTACTTCTGCAACATTGTTGACCTTGTTCACAATGGTCTACCATATGGCCTTTGTTCTCCCTAATGACATTTTGGAGCTAACAAAGAGCTGGTGTTGGTGCTGCCTCATCTCAGTGATCAGGCTCTCATTCTCCTCCTCATTAAACTTGTGCTTCCTCTTCCCCTGGGACTCTGTCAGGACATCCTGGCTGGTACTGGGGTTGATGTCCTGGTCTCTGTTCTCTGCAGTCTCCTCAAAGCCGCTTTCAGGTAAGTGTGCCAATTTTTTTCACATTGCGGCGTTTCAAATATTTTTCAATGCTAGGTGCACAAAAGTGATGCTGGGAGGGAGGACTAGTGTCTATTTTCTAGAAGCTAATATTCCCAGCATCACGTTTGCAGCAGTATCATCAGATTTCTTTACAAGGCGCTCAGTTAGCATCAGTTTTTCTGATGCCGGCTACCTCCTTTACGTCATGGTGCACCGTATTGTAAATAGGACACATACATGGTGTAAGAATCTGTCGTACTGCTGTGGTAATTTTTTAGGCACATAGCTGCTGCAAAATAGCGATGCACCAGTTCTTGTAAATATACCCCCTGGTTTCCATCACAGCTTACCAGCTTGACCAAATTGTGTGACCCAGGGCAATCACTTTTCTTCCCTCAGCTACCTTTTCAGTGATCACCACTGTTGGAACCGGGGTTACCGAGTCCGACACGGTAGCATGGCGTGGAGCGGGAAAGGCACGCGAAGGCAATGTGTAAGGCAGTTGTGCAGCACACTCTCACTTTGACTCACAAATGCGAACGCAATAACATGACACCACACCAGGCTTTTGTATTTAAAATCAAGATCTTTTATAAATAAATTAAGTTGGCATCAGATAAGGCAGGTTAATTTAGATCTACATTCAAACTCATTAAATTATTCAACTGGTGCACATTTTAAATAAAGCTGCATAGCTCATCAACATTGTAGGCCACTAAGATGCCGCAGGAATTATCTCCTACACGTAGCACTTAATAATGATCTCAAGGTACGTTAATGAAACATAGGCCTAAACATACAGTTTACTTTAGCATATTCAATTATTTAAAAGAAGGCTTTTCACGTTACATTTAAATAGGCCTGCATTAATCTAGGCGCACCCACATTCAGTACAGTGGGCGTCGCAACTCCAGTACACCTGTAACAGAAAATACTTCAACTCTTGGCGGTGTACACTTCAGCTCAACTCCATTAAACACTTTCCCCTTGTGGAAAAGATTCAACAGTTAAAACCATGGCCTAGGCAGTAATTATAATAGGCAATGGCATAAATCATTACATACTGTGGGCATCATCAATACATGAATGAACTATGTGGGGAATCCCTCAACATGTCCTGTATTCTGGGGCTTCTAGGTTCCTTAGGGGTTAATTCAGGCCAGGCCCACTCCTCTCTGGGACCTCGCCTCGTAGGACTACAATAGTAAGGGTTAATAGTGGCCCCCGGCCCCCTGTGGCGTCTTATGGGCCCTAGGGGCCTCCAGGGCTCACCTGTGGTGTGGTCGTTGGTCGCGCTTCAGGGCGACTGGCGATCATCCGGGCCGGCCCGTGTTCCGTTGGGCGGGGCCAGGTCGGGGGTGTCTCGGCCTTCTGGCCGGTGTTGCGGGGTCGTTGCGGGGGCCGGTATGCCTTCCTCCGGCCCCCGGGATCAGGGGGGATAACTGCGGCTCGTTGCGGGGACCGGGATCACCCTCCTCCGGCCCACGTGCTCAGGGTAAGTGTAGGTGGGCTCAGGGCTGCTGGGGGAAGGGAGCGGGAGCCGGCAGTCCTCTCCGGCCGGCTCCCCGTCTCCCTCTGCACTGCCGGGGCTCTTCCCGGGCTTCCTTCGGCGCTGGGCGGGCCCGGGAGCCGGCGCCCAATCGGTGCGCGGCCTTCCCGGGTCACGCCGAGCGACCCCTGGTTGCTCGGCAACGGCGTCTGCGGGGCCGGGAGGCCTCGCTGCAGATCGCGGGAGCGATTTCTTGGGCCGCTGCGGTGGCAATCTCTTGGGCCGCTAAGGCGGCGGCGACGATTCTTCGGCCGCTTCGGCGGTGGGGGCAATTCTTTGGCCGCGACGGCGGCGGGACCAATTCTTGGGCCGCGACGGCGGCGGGACCATTTCTTGGGCCGCGACGGCGGCGGGACCACTTCTTGGGCCGCGCCGGCGGCGGGACCACTTCTTGGCCCGCGACGGCGGCGGGACCACTTCTTGGGCCGCGACGGCGGCGGGACCACTTCTTGGGCCGCGACGGCGGCGGGACCACTTCTTGGCCGCGACGGCGGCGATGAGGGCCCCGGGCCCCTGGAGGCTTCGGTGAGGCCGCGGACGGCGCTCCTCACCTCACACACCTGAGGGGCTTCCTCCACCTCAGCGCTTCCCTCGATGAGGGCGCGACGGCGCACCTCACCACACGGTGTCTCCTCTCAGGCGGCGGCAATCTTCATCATAAGGTCAGTGACCTGAGGGACAACAGCACACAGGGTGCACCAGCAGCCTGTGGGCAGGGCTGACTGGCAAAGTACTTGGGGGCAGCCCAGCAACAGGCAAAGGTGGATAGGGGGTGAAGGTTTAGCGCTTCAGGGTACGGCGCTTTACCTGGTGATCCCCAGTTGGGCAGTTTTAGGCTTTAGGCCTTGCTGGACGGACAGGCCTCCTCAAGTTAAGGGGTCTTGCGACTGCTTCAGCTTGGTTGCTTCTTAGGCGCTTCTAGTTGTAAGTTTCTTGTCAGAAGTTCCTTGTTATAAGTTCCTTGTCAAAGTTTCCTGTCAGAAGTTTCTTCTTATGAGGGGGGGGGATGAGTTGGTGGTCTGGGAGTGCTTGATGTTCCTCCCCGCATGCTGAAGGTGGTTCCCTGGGTCCCCTCACACTGGGCAAGGTCAGTGGGTGGTGGGCGTTCCTCAGCTATCTTACTACAGCAGGGCCTCAACCCTGTCAGCAGCAGTAGTGTAGGTCTCCCCCCTAGGCCCTAAAGCCTATACTCCGGCGGAGGTTCTCCCAGGTTCAGTGGTGCCTCATCAACTGACTAAACCCAACTGACTAAAAGTTTTCCCTCCAAGCCTTTTATACTCCTAGGTGAGGTGACTCTCCCAAGGGCGGCAAAACATAACTCCTCCCACAGCCTGGAAGGTTCTGGAACCTTCTACATGCCTGGCTATGTGGCCCAGAGGCGGGGATGGAATGGATACTGTATCCCTATACCCCAGCCTGACCCTGGCTACTAGTGTGTATGCGTGTCAGGCCCCTCTGCAGTAGCAGGGACCTGTGGCAGCCATCTTGAGTGAGTTTCATACATGGTAAAACGGCTAGGGGAAAAACAAAAAATTTCGGGGGAAAAGGGCCACGTCCAACAACCACATTTGACCTGACTTGAAATAATTTAGTTCAGGATGTGCATTATACAAAATCCTCTCTTATATATGGTTTAATAGACCATATTGTTGCTCCATTTATGACAACAGTAAATGCCCTACATAGGAGGTATATGACAACAAGCTTGCCTCGTAGATCATTTATAAAATTTTCATTGTGGCAGAAGGGGGAAATAATGTGATATCCATCCAGGATCTGAAATGCACAATGTCTAATCAGGAAACCTGGTTTCAATCTCAGTTTAGAAGCTTGACCATATTGTTTGACTCTAGGCAATCACTTTTCTCCACTGTGCCTTGTTTTCCGTGATCACCACATTTGAGAGCACCTTTAAATATTTTTTGATGCACATTGTACAATAATTTCTTCTGTATATGGTTTATTAGCCCATAATATTTCTCCATCTATAAAAATAAAAGGCCTATATAGGAGGAAACATGACAACTGACTTACCCCTTAAGTCATTAAAACAATTGTCACCACAGAAAGGGTGTGGTTCACTAATTTTAGCAAAGGCCTCTCAGAGCAGTGATATAATCTAAGGTGCTAAAGTGAAACAATTCAAGATAGACTTTTTTCTATATAAGTTCATACCTTAGTTATAAATAAATTGTGTGTGGGGATTTTAATTGTGCCCTGTGTCCCTTTGAGGACGACAGGATATGTGGTTTTAATGTGGAAGAAGGTATGCATAACACTCATTTCTGTCACTCAAACACAGGGGAACTTTTTAACGAACTGGTGTTTAATTTAGATCTAGGCTTTGTTAACGATCCATGCACTAGACCTGTTCTGATGCCACAGACTTTCAATGGCAGAGGTTTTGTTCCACAATAGATTACATTTTGTTATCAAACTTGTTTGATTTTAGATTACTCACCTTCTCAGTCGATACAATCTCAGTGAGTGATCATTTTCCTTTATGCATTACGATGACTCTCCCTGTGAGTAGTCAGGGAAGAGACAAACAGGCGGTAGACGAGGCCTTGGCTAATTTAAAACTTGCCAAGGTGAATGGATATACGCTTCGCTGGAATATGATAGATCCTGATGCAGTAAACAAATTATTAATTACAAGGTGTAGATCGGCCTTTGACACTTGTCTGAATGAACTAGCATCCCCTGAGAGTATCTTATCCTCATTTAAAGAGGTAGTAGTCACGGTACGGGACGTAATGTTCAAACAAGGTGGCAAAAAGCTTTCCCCCCAGCGGTGGTTTGATTCAATTTGCACCCATGCACATTCTCTTTTGAAACAGGAATTGCATAACACTCCAAGGAATGTTACCAAAATTAGACAGGCTAGAAAGAACTATAAATCAGCTCTTTTGAACAGGAAGAATGCCCTTAGAAATGAAGCCTGGGAGATGCTTACATCGGCCGCACAATCTAAAGATAGTGCCGCCTTTTGGAAAGCGGTTAAAACACCATTCCTGACTCCTGTCGGGGGCCCAACTGTCGAAGTAGCCATTACAGAGGGTCAATGGGTCGAACATTTTTCTAAGATATATAACGGTCCATGTACCTCTAATGGCCAGGATAGTGAAAACTCAGGAACCACTAATCAGTCACTAGATCTATACTTTAGTATCGATGAAGTAAGCAGGGCACTCTCTCTAAGTGCAGCTGGGAAAGCTTCAGGTCCTGATGGGATTCCCCTGGACTTGTACAAGTCCAATGTCATCTTGTGGGTACCAATAATAACACAAATAATCAACGCAAGCTGTGTGGTTGCTTTCCACCCACCTGGGTGGAATCCACCATCGTCCCCATATTTAAAAAGGGGGACCGCCAGGACCCCACCTGCTACAGGCCCATTTCCTTATTAGATTCCATGGCCAAAGTTGTGGGACGTATCATTCTGGAACGCCTACAGCTTTGGGCAGAGGAAAATCAAATCTTAGCCGATATCCAATATGGATTTCGAGTAGGATTAGGGACCGTGGAGCAGAGCTTAAACTTAGCTATTTTCATGGGGAAGTACACCAGGGCCAAAAAGGGAAATTTGTATCTAGTCTTTGTCGATCTCACGGCTGCATTTGATTACGTAAGGCACTCAAAGCTCTGGGAAATCTTAGAATCACTGGGGGTCGATAGAAATATCATTTACTTTATCCGCCGCCTCTACAATGGAGCAAAATCATGCGTGCGATTTGGCTTGGAAGGAGAACGCACTGCCTCTTTCCCTATTGGAAGGGGGGTTAGGCAAGGCTGTGTCCTAGCCCCCTTCCTCTTTAATCTTTACATTAATGGGTTAGGACAGGCACTTCTTAAAGATGCCCAAGATTTCCCTCAAATAGGTAATCGTCCCATTCCAGCATTGTTATATGCTGACGATGCCGTGATTATGTCTCGCACCCAGATTGGCCTACAAAAGACCTTAAATAACTTTTTTAATTTTATGAAGGAGCTGGATCTCAGAATTAATATCATGAAAACCTTTACAATGAGATGTGGCCGTTGGATCCAGAAGTGCAGGGACATTTTCGTGGAGGGAAAACCGATAGTCACAACCAGTAGCTTTTCATATTTAGGCATTTTGTTTAGCCACAATGACACCTGGGCCAAAGCTGTTGCAGCCAAACAGCTGGCACTTATTAGAACAACGACTGCTTTAGCCAGCTTTGCAAAAAAACTGGGACGTAAACCACCTCTGGAACGTCTAAAAATTTATAAAGCGAAATGTGTCACAACTGTTACTTATGGGGCTGGGATTTGGGGTTTTGCGGACACTAAGTCAATACAACTAGTGGAGAACTCCTTTTTAAAATACATTTTATCTGCATCTTCTGGTACTTCCACTTACGTTTCTCATGCCGAATTGGGTCTTCCATACATATCCAACCTCATAAAATTAGAGCCAATTCTTCTGTGGCACAGGATTTGGTCAAGGGACGAGACTACACTTAATAGGGACTTACTACAGGATAGTCTCAGGCTGGATGGTGCGCAAAGGATCCCATGGGTTATGTTTATCCGTGATTTTACAAAAGATATGGGCAACCCGGAATATTTTACTAACCCTAGCACTATCACCCTGGTCTCCAGGAAAAATCTTAGAAAAGAGGCCCTTTTTTTCCTGGAAAGCCTAAGACTATCGGGGGAAATCATAAAGCCTAGTGTTTTGCAGCACCAGATGGTTCTTACAACCTTTAGCTTGCAGCCATATTTAGTATTTGTACTGGGTGGCTTTGATAGGTTTTTATTATTAAGATTTAGATTGGGGACAATACATAGACTTGTCTCTTTCCCCAACCTGAATGACTGTGCAAGTGAGCTACAACCATGTCCATGTGATAACTTGTCGACTCAATCGTCTTTACACATTGTTTTATTTTGTAAATTCTATATCGAGATAAGAAAGACCTGGATACTCCCAATTTTACGGAAATGGGGATTGAGACAATGCCGCCCTGCTTTTATTAAACTCCAGTTTTTAGAAAATGAACATGTTGCTTGGAGGATATCCATGTTTCTTAAAAAACTCTCCACCAGAGAAAGAGTATTGTGTTTTAGGACTGAGGAGGTGGCTCCTTTTACATGTAGTTTTTATTAATTTTTATCAGATTTTAAATATGAGATATATTTTAGAGAAACTTCTTTTTTTTTTTTTTATCTGGATATTGTATTTAAATTCTCTGATGAAATTTTCTTGTATTTTATCTGTGCTTTTTATGATTGTTATATCACAATCGAAATAAAGCTATGTTCTGATTCTGATTCTGAAATTGGCAGTCACTAACATTTGCAGAGAGGGAGGTCTAGGCTGAGCCAAGAGCTGTTCTGTTAAATGTCCACAGCACTTTTTTTCCAGACAGAATGCAACACAGATGGGGAAGCAAGAACTATGGGATCCAGTGGTCACAGCCTCACTAACACTGCCCTCCTAGTGCTTGCACCGAGGCAAGAGCTGCTTTGGTAGTGGGCATCTAGTTTGTGATCTCAAGGCCTAAGCAATCTCACTACCCACCCTCATTTAGTTGGGAAGGAATCTTGTCAGTATAGGCACAGTCTGTTGTATAGTGCAACCTGCGATAATAATGACTCGTTCTGGGAAAGATGCTCTGCAGTGACAACCTCGCTAATAGCCTGTTGCTTGTTGCGATGTTTATCCCATTACCCCTCCCCCTTCTAAGGCTTGTGAACATGCCATATGAAGCTGGGATTGTGAGATACCTATATTCCTGGGTAATACGTCTGAGCCCAAAGCACCAAAACATGTTGATGGACAGGAGAAGTAATGTCAGCTGCTCAGCTCTCCTGTTTTTAATCATGTGGTAGGTAGACCCCCAGTAAAAAACATTTTCAGCTCACCCACATAAAATGTTAATATCTGTCTGACAGTTTAACAAAGGGAGTACATATATTTCGACATAAGTGACATAACCCCACCCGAACTAAGGAACCCATTACAAGGAAACTGTACAACCAGGTGATATTAGTACTCTCGAATGCTTCCCAGTGCAAAATATGGAACCCTCTGATAGAGCATACCACATTAGGTAAGTGAGGATTCATCATCTTGTATGAGTACATGAATGGATGGTAATTCTATAATAGGTTTGGCTATTTCCTGCAGGAGTTTTGTACTCTCTGTATATTTATATCTGTGTACGAAAATTAAGCAAGTTCTTTCTTTAATGCCTGACACTCACTTGTTAGTGAGTTGACTACCTGTGTTGTACCTGTCCTGTGTGCATGAAGGAATCGTGTGATGTTCTTTCTTCTACTGCCACTTGTCCTTAAATTATTATTTGTTTTAGGGAAGGCTGCCTTGTGGCTGTCCATGTTGTACCCTTTATCGTGTTGTTAAGCTCGGTATACAACTAGTGACGTGAAATAAGACGAAAAATCCACATTGCAAACACTTCTTTCAATGCATGATGTAAGTGAAAGGGTGAACCCTTGTAAAATGTGTAAGGAGAGTTTACTTTTAATTTTATAAGTTAAACAAGCAGTTTTTTTTAAATGTATTAGGTGACTTTGTAAAATTTTTAAAAGATAGCTGACAAGTGATGACATGTTATGTATAACACCTCCAGAGATAGCTTTTCAGATGCAAATGCCAGCATTGCTTGCTAATGGGAAAACATTAACACTCCTTGGAAAACTAGCTTTCTACTAACACCTATTTACCAGAACAATTCCAGCATGAGAAAGCTAGCCATCTGTGTTTTTATTTTTGTAGTATCCCATAGCACGTGAACTCTTCCGGAACGTATTGGAGCGCTTTACACTTGCACCGTATACATTCACATGCATTCCACAAACATTAATTTGATATTTTTTTAGGTATTCAGAGATTAAGTGAATATCAAGAAGTTGAGCAGATGTGAAGACTCGAATGTGTCTTCCCTGTTTCAAGGGCTTCAACTCTGACTAGAACACCACAACCTCTCCCTGCCTCAAAAAAAATGCAAAAAAGACAAGTCACCTCGCCTGAACCACTTACAAATAGTAACTTCGTACATATATCATGACAATTAATTTGTTAATCACACTGGTTATTCTGATTTCCTTCAGTTCATTACAAAACATTTAAAAGAAGTACATTTGAGGTTTGTACACATTTCTATTCTTTTTGACAATGGTGTTTAGCATTATGAACAAGCATAGGCAAAACTAAATATTGGCTAATTCCTTTCGAAGGTGAGACTTATTGGCGTTGCCAGTGCTTGTTTTGTATTGGTGCAAGGGAGCAGCTGGTAATAAACAGAACTGGATTCAATGGCCTTTCATGTTGATGATTATTTGATTTTTTGACTGAATATTTACTCACACGTAGTGGTGATGGGACAGCACAATTGAGCATGCTTGTGTGTAATCAGTATTAGTCTATGCAGATTATACTTTGGCTTCATTAATGTAACCAATGGACAATGTTTTGTGTGAACCTCAAATTGTCATGTTTTAAATGTGTTGTAATTAACTGAATGAAATAGGAATAACCAGTGTGATCATGAAATCAAGTGTCTTTATCTATATATGAAGTTATCATTTGTAAGTGGTTCAGGAGTCATGTTTTTTTGCAAACCCTCTCTTTTTCACCTATTATCAAAAACAAGTGCAGCACAAGCTGCCAGGCTGTGAGGGCTGCCAGTGGATAGGTGACTATAGAGAGCAGTCAATGTACATTTTTTACTGGCATATTGGCACACAAAAAGGCATCTTGAGCGACAACATTTTTTAAATGTATAATTTGCACAGACATTTAATGTATTTGCGCAGCGATGTCTATAAAGACAATGTAGAGAGCTTTAGGGGAGTTAATTTCCAAGTACAGATATATAGGATTACAGATGGGTAACTCTCAATAGTGGGTACATTTTCCACCGAAGGGTGTCACATGCCATCAAAACTATAACTAGAGTGAAGTTTGAGTTCTCTCAGTTCGATCCTTAAAGAGAAAAAACAAACGCTGTTGTTGACAACATTTCATATACCGTTTCATGATGTATGCTTCCTCAGTTACTAGGGGTACAGAAAGGAGCAATGCACACCATGGCTTCAGTTCCCTCTTAACTGCTGTCCTACTACCAATGGGCATTGTCTGTCCCTTGTTACAACATGAAAAAATACCCAGAATCCTACAACCCAACACCCCTTGGATTTCCCCTTTCCCATCCAGATACACTACGTTACCACAAATAGAATTACCAGCTGCTCCCTGAACCAATATGAAACAAGCATTGGCAAATCCAAAAAGTCTCACCTTCGAAAGGCATTAGCCGATATTTGGTTTTGCCAATGCTTGTTCATAATGTTTAACACCATCCTCAAAAAGAATAGAAATTCTCATTGTAGTGCTCAAAGCTAAAGAAAAAAGGTTATTCTAGGAATGTAAGCAGTGGAAAGATACAGGTCATCCATTAGAAAGGATGGTGGAAATGCTATGCTCCAGGGGATGGACAAGTACCAGAAGAAGAATTAAGGGCCTGATTTAGATCTTGTGGTAGGGGAATATCCTGTCTGCTGTATTACGATCCCATAATATCCTATGGAGATTGTAATACAGTGGACAGGATATCCGTCACGTTTGTGATGAAGTAACCCCTCCTCCAAGATCTAAATCATGCCCTAAGTCATCAAATAAGAACCAAGCAAGTAAGAGTGACAAGAAAACTAACCAATGGTAAGAAATGGGATGCCCCAAAGCCTTCTGTACACATTGTTATTGTCCCACAATTGGTCTTTGAGAACAGACAGTTAAGTGATGTAATTCACAATTCATTTCTCTCAGAATATGCTACCCTACCAGATTCACACTGATTTATAGCATGCACACGAGCCAAGAGATTGAGTGACCGGTATTTTATGGGATTCTAACACCAAGGGGCATATTTGTGAGTTTTGTGGCTCAGGACAGCAAGTCCCATTCCTGTACTGCCCTTCGTCACAGGGAAAGGACAGGAATGTGCAGTATTTATCCAATACAGTGCATTCTTTTCCTTTTTGCTTGCGCTGGTGCCGTTTTGCCAGCTTAGTGCCAATGCAGGTACCCTTGCACCATGTTGTAGACAGGATTGTTTTTGTTCAGGAAGGGACACCTTCCTGCACAAAAACAATCCTGAGAGTCTTTTTCCTCTTTCTATGTGTGTTGCAGAATGCAGCACTCATAGAAAGTTGACAAAACGAGGAGAAATAAAGATATTTCTCCTCTTTACGCATGTCCTGGGGAGGCGTATCTTTTTGGCGCATTGCCAGGTTACAATGTCTTGCAAATCTGGGAATGCGTCAAAAACCATGGGAGTTGCGTGGGAACACCCATCTTTGGAACGCATACCCAGGGCAGAGTAACACAATGCAGAGCTTTGCCCTGCTTTGCGTTACTCCATATATTTGGAGCTACTCAAAGCCATGCAAAGTGGCTTAGCGTGGCTTCAAAAATATGACTAAAGGGGGTGCAAGAGCGACGCAAAATGGTTCATGAGTATGTTTGTTCTCTGGCACCTTTAATTTAAAAATGTAAAAACATAAATAGTCCGTTTAAACTGACAGCACATATTACCTTCACAAGTCGTACCGCGGAAACATTTTCACAGTTACAGTGCAAAAATGTAATGAGCACAATTATCAATGAAACACGCAGAAATATTTTGGAGTGCGTGAATCACAGCACTGCTTGTATCGACCTGCAGGACACCCACGTGATTCCCGGTGCAGCCGAGGATGCGGCCTCCTTCCTTACATCAACATGGGATAATTGAATGACTCGGCCCAGGCAGCAGATACAGCCTTGGGCCTTCTCCACCGCATTAAGAGGAAGGAAATTGGTATCATAAAGCTGTTTCCATGTGACACGTGAGGTTATCCAGGGTTCACGCACAATATTGCTGATTACCCTTAGGGGTGAATCTCTTGTATATCCAGACAAGCGCGCTGCCATGAATCCGAGTGTTCTCTTCTCTCAGTCTCAAGAGGGCCTGTTGGTGATTAAAATGTCCGCGGTTGTGTTTATTCTGCCTGGACTATTTGAAGAAATCTCAGACTGTATGTCATTGGCATTTAGGGCACTACCATTCATTCAGGGGTTCCGGCAGACATATTTCATTTCAGTTATAATGGCCTGATGAGAGGTCATTGGAGAGAAGGGCAAATCAATGGATGCTCGCCCTGTGTGCCCGCGTCATTACTTTTGTATCTTCCGTCAGCACTTGACCAAGTTTTACCTTCTATTGACAACTGTGCAAGGACTCTTCAAGTGATTAGACAAGTAAATGGATGACATCCCTGTTTGCAAAACTGATGCCATCTCATCACAGTTTCTTTATGAAAGTCAATGAAGAGAGTCAGTCCTAGAGTCGACATTTGAATAATATTCCTGTGTAATCAGAAACAGTACTCCGTCTAATGTCCATTTACGGCAGACTGCCGAGATCTAGTATCAATGTTTCTGTAAACCTGTTACGATATCCCACCGAGGTTCCTATACATAGGTTGCACCAATGCAGTTTCACAAAATATTTTTACAGAACAAAGATCACACTATTGCAATTTTGCACCAACATTTGGCAAAGGGAAAGTCGATCTTTGCACCAATTGACCAGTGGAACAACAGTGTCAGTCAAATGTGTTGGGGAAGTGTGGGGGGCAGCACAGGGGGGCCTGTAACAAACAAAACAATAAAAAAAAGTACCTGCCAGTCTTCTGCTCCTCTGGACACAGGCTGAAGCTCCCAGCCTCCCCTATGGCCAATTCAAATAGTGCTTGGGATTGGGCGGTCTTGTTTTGCGCTCCATCGGGAGCTGGGAACCTGTGCCTGCTGGTCTTTCCACCCAGCAACACAGCTGGGTTGGAGAGATGTCAGTGCGGATGACGATTTGGCCGTCCTGAGATGGCCAGCCAAATCGTCATGCACGTTGACAGCAGTGCCCACAGCTCCTCCTTCACCCATGCAGTGCTGTGGCCTCGCCCCCCAAGACTTGGCAATAGGACGAAAAATAAAATGTGCATTTTATTTGTCGTTTGCCTCTGCGGGCAGTGGGGCGAAGCGCCTCCGCCATAGCAGAGGAGCCGCAGCTGCTATTAGTACACAATACTGACATTTGGTCTCTGGATCAACAATCTATCTCTTAGTAGAAATAATACTACATTTTACTTTATACGATTGATATACCAAACTAAGGGCCTGATTTAGAGTTTAGTGGCCGGGTTACTCTGATACTCTGTATCAGTTACTCTGTAATGGATATCCGGTCGGCTTTGTCACAGGAGCATTTTATCCTTTGGCATTCGTAATAAAGCTGAGGGGATAGCTACTCACATTTGTGACAGCGTACCCATAAATCAGGCTGTTAGAATAATGCCGTTGTTGAAGCCACAATTTTGCTTCTAAAGATGACTGGTTTGATTTGCATAGATCATAGAATTATTGTTTTTATTTGGTGTAATGACTGAAAATGCTTATGATTGCATGCACCATTATTAGCACCCAATCATTATTATAATTGTCCTCTGACAGGACAGGGGAACATGTCTATTATCCTGTGAGGGACTTTTCCCTCATGTGTTTGCAGAGGATGGAATAATGAGTTGTGTGATAATTATCACACACCCGCAGTTTTCTCCTTATAAATTCGAGCAGGCCAAACCGGCTGAAATTATTTGGGGAAAAGGCATGTAAAAAAGATTAATGTGGAATTCAATGTGATAAAACTGGTTTCATACATTGTGCCTCTTTTTGCCGTTGAGTATTCAGAAATTGCATATGTGATAAATAACACACTCTATTCTGACAAATCTATAATGAGGGCCATTGTGTAATATTTTGCAAGCACTGGTGTTAGGTACTGAATTTAAGGGCTTTTGAACACCCTAATATTAGAATATGACATGGGAAAAGGAAAATAGGAGAGAGAGAGCTACAAATACTGTTCTACCATGTACACAGCAAGCAAAAATGTATCTTTTATGTATCTTTTGTAAATAATAAAACATTTTTTTGCCTTCTTGTGACCCTCAGCACAAATTTATCCTCTTTTAAAAATAATGTGGAAATATCAATAATAGTACAAGTACTGCTGTATCCTGCCGCTGGCGTTCATGCACCTCAAACCCAGTGGGGGAGCAAGAGAGTCCTCCATGGTCTGGAGCCTCCCTGCCCTGGGTAGTGATTGTCACCACCATACCGTGGGCTCAGGGTGCTGCCTTGGGTGGGTATCATTCACCTTTCTGGAGACCGGGGAGCCAAGGAGGGTTAAGCCTAGCCATCCTCTCCCCACGGGTCTGCCTGGAAAGCCCATTTTCCTTGACTATTAAGCCCCCACAAAGTGGGGGCTTACAGAACCCTGGTTGGGGCCAAAAGTTGGTGTTAGCCCGTCCAGCCAGTTTGCCAGCCTTCTGGTTGGCCAGCCTACCGGGCCTTCTGGTTGCCCAGCCCGGTTACTAGATGGCCTAGGACGACCCAGCTACCAGATAGCCCGGAACGACCCAGCGGCCAGATGGCCCAGTAGCCAGTCCCACTTTAGTCCACAGACGATCAGAGTGGCCATGCAATCTGGGGCCTTCGCTGGGGAGGCTCCTGCCATGGGCACCCACAGATGGAGACAAAAGCTTGGCTCAGAGGATGACTTTCAATAGATGACAGCGAGATAGCTGCTCTGCTGCTTACAAAACCCTGACCCAGAATCACGTTGTCTACGAATGATTTAGCACTGGGTGCCCCACGAGCATGCGGTGCACTAAAGGCGATGGAGGCAGCCCCCTTCTGTCTGCACTCCGGTCCCCAAGCGAGCAGCTCAACACACAGGCCCAAGAGGCCAGCTATCCCAGGCCAACTGAGGCTCCACGGCACTGCGGTATCGTTACTGTTTAGGGGGGAATCTGACTTAAAGGCATTCAGTTATAATCCCACAGATGGTAGCTTCGTCCCCTTGGCTCCTCAGCCAAGCACATACACCAAATCTCTGAAACAGCGTTTCCTCTCGTACTGAGCAAAATTACTATTGCAACAACACATCATCAGTAGGGTAAAACTAGCCTGTCTCACAACCGTCTGAACCCTATTACTGGGTGAACAATCCAGCGCTGTGTGGGACAGCTGTGCTGTCATCTCATACTGTTGGATCCTTGGTGAGTTATGAGGTGATGGAAATGTGGGAGACTAGGAGGAGGTTGGTGTGGACAGAACTTGATTACAGCTGTTGTGGCTGGATGGGACCTTTTCATGTAGAGAATAAATTCATCTAAAATCTAGATCTCGATCCTGTATTCTCTATTGATTGTCACTTGCCACACTGGCGATGAGGACGGGATGTGGAGGAAGAGAAGAACTGTCTCAACAGTTTGAGATTTTCTAAAGAAGAATTTAATCAAAGGCTTGCCAGGTCCATTCTGTGTGACTCCTTCCTATTTTTGCACTCTAGGCCGTAACCGTGGTATCATGATCCAGTTTTCTGTGCTGTGCCATCACAGAATAGGCATTTCTTTTTATTATCTTTGGTGCATACATTAACTCGAAATATCTAGGAGTTCATGCAAGTTTTGCTGACCAGCGTAAGGAAATACAAAGAGGTAATAACTGCCATGTATTTCAGTTTTTTCTCTCTTCAGCTCAGGTCTCACCGTGGAGATTTTTTAAGGTCATGTGTGCACTAAAAATTTGTAAAAGGAAATACACACCTTCTGGCTGGGACAGCGCAGAAAACTGATCATGAGACGGTCCTTAATTATTTGAGTCAGAAGCCTTTCAAATCGAAGACTGATATATATCTGTAACATGAGTTGGTTTGGCAGACCCACATTTTTGAGGATATTAAACATTATTAAATGGAAATGAGACAGAAAGAATACCTATACAAACATAATTATATTCAAAGCCCATGAAACCATGTGAATTTTCGGCTGTGGAATTTTCTGAGTTATTATGGGTATTCGGCACTTGTCACATAATTCTCCACCTTCAGTCTAATTTGAAGAATAGTAAACGAAAATCTTTCCCAAATGGAACACGTTATTAAAATGCTATCTATAGAAAAAAAAAAAAAAATGCTATCTATAGAGTTCAGTATAGCTAGACATTCTGAAAAAATTACCTGGTCACCATTCAAACCTTGATTGCAGCATTCAGGCTTTAAAGAGGGGGGAATGGAGGCCGCATCAGGTTAATACATTCTAATGTATTAGTAGAAGAATAACCTTTGTTTGCAGCAGGAAGCAAACACTGAACATCAATTAATTTTAAACAAGGTGGAAAAAAGGGTTCCTTACTTGTCATAAAGTGCTTTATTCCCTATTTTAAGAACAAAGTTCCCTGAATGCCAATGCAAATAGCCCC
Organism: Calotriton arnoldi; assembly: GCA_963921515.1. Lineage (NCBI taxonomy): Eukaryota > Metazoa > Chordata > Amphibia > Caudata > Salamandridae > Calotriton > Calotriton arnoldi. The sequence goes on from CAWUFW010001962.1 coordinate 1,875,167, forward strand.
TCGGCCATTCTTTCCTTTGTCCTAAAAGCTCCCCTGTGACTTTTTTCTTTGTGACAAAGGATGGTGGAACCTTTACTTCTATTGGACACCAAAACCGAAGAATGGCTCTCTTTAGGATTACAGCGCCTTTGTTTTCCCCACCCTTAGTATTAGAGGGGTAGCCCAACTTAGCCTCCTTAGGTTGAGCCAAGTGTGATGACAGTGGTTTGAGTTTTTGAGATGCCATATGTACATCATGTGTCTTTTTGCAATTCTGGTGTAAGAGACAGTTTTAGCAGTCTTGCCAACTGTTTTGTAAATGAAAAATGCAATTATTATTATTATAATTATTATTATAATTTTATTACAATAATAATCTTAATTAGAAAAGGGCGTTGGGTCAGCCACCTCTCCATTCACTTTCTGGATCAGATCACAGTTAGCATACATTAAGTAGGGCAATCAATAAGCCTCCTTTAGGCATTGGTTTTATTTCCTTTGTCATTCACAATTTGGATCAGTCCACATGAAAGTAATTGCATGTTTTCATTGTCAGACACTGTGAGTCACTCCATTGTAGTCCATTAATGCTTCTTGAATTATGGTACTAGTAGTTTTCATTCCCATTATAAGCACGCATTTACAAGAACGATAAAGCACGGAAGAAAATAGTACTGGCGGGCTGCTTGCATCTCACATAAAGGTTAAATAATAAAGTAATAATAATTTTCTAGCTGCTTCCTGATTTGTTGAGGGCTGTCTCTTGATTTCAGCTTGGAGTGGGGGGGCAGAGCAGACTGTTAATCTCCTATACCCCTACCACCTCTGCTCTAACTTGGAAAGCTGTATTACTCCAAAAGTATGTAGAGAATGGCTGAATTCCTAGAGCTTGAGAATTTTCACAGTCCCCACATATCAAGATCCAGACCCTGCTACGCTTGAAGAATGGGCAGCAAAATCGCATGAGTGCTCTCTAGTGATGCTGCGAATCCTTATGAAGTATGTGTGGAAAGACAGGGATAAGCTGTTCTTACAGATTGAAGCAGCAACTTCAGAGCTATTAAAGATGATGGAGAAACAAAAATTTGAAGACGAAACGAAGAAACTAAATGAAAAACTTGACAAACTTGAGGAAGAGATAAAAAATAAAAAAGAATGGAAATTTTACCAAGACTACAAGGACTATCAAAAGCGACAAGTATTTACATTTGGTAAGAAATGTAATTACTTAAGGAAGGGACACAAATTGGATGCAAATTTAGCACCAAGAAATCAGCAAGTAGAACAACAGATGGTAAAGACTACTCTAAATTCAGAACCACAAGAAGACAGTAGTGCTAATGACAGTTATGCACCTGTAATCTCAGACTCCACTGGAGAAAAAGGCAATTTGATAAAGGAATTTGAAGTACTCACCCTGGGGCGGCTGGAAACAAAACTCACTTGAGGCTCCACAAGAGGTAGAGGATAAGGAGGAAGACTCTCAAACAAAAGAGGTACCAAGAAAACAAGTAACTTCACAAGCTCAGTGGGAATGCAAACAAGGGGCCAATTTTTCACCAAGTAATGGAGTACCTTAATAATGTGGTAAATTTATCAGACATTACTTCACACTGAACAGAAATAGAGGTACTGTCCTTAAGTCTCTGATTTTGTCCAACTTGAAATCTAACTTACATGGACTGTCAAATTGTTTTTTTCAAATTTACTAGACAGTTAAAATTAAACACATGGGGGCCGATTCCGATTTAGGCCGGAAATCTCTCCGACCGAGCCGGACCCGGAGAGATTTCCGACCGAATCGTACCCTAGCAGTCCGACCGAACGAGTACGATGCGTTCGCATGCTATCAGACTCGAGTCGGTCGGACTCCCATTTAAGTCAATGGGAGCTGGACGTACAACGCGTATGCGGGCTCCCATTGACTCGATGGGTGCGAGGCGAACAAGGGCGCCCCCTACAGCGGGTTCGCGTCGAAGCGGGTTGTGCCGTACATGCACAGGTAGGGGGGGATCCATGGGTCCCCCCTGTGTGTGACTCGCACGGCTAGGCGTACAGGGGGGTCCCACACGGACCCCCAAAGTACGGCTCCGATTGTCCGTTCGAGCCGGACGGCGCGAGTCGGTCGGACTGCTCGAGGCGCGCATCGTACTTACCCGGCCGGGGAACGTCTCCATTGCGCCGTGCGAGTCGAGTACGTGCAAGTCGGTCGGAGCGGTTGGGTCCCGCGAACGAGTCGGTCGGCGATTTCGCGTCCACTCGCATCGTACTCGCTCACCCGGACGCACGTCCGACTCGGTCGGGAAACAGGGCTCCGAATCGGATCCGGTAATGCCGGATCCGATTCGGAGCCCTACCGGCCGAGATCGGAATCGGCCCCATGGTTTGATCAGGGGTGGCTGGTGGAATTTGAAACTGGTGGGGCGTATGCAGAGCAAATCAACGCATGCGAGCGAGCGCAGCGAGTGAGCCTGACGGCAATAAGGGGGGTTCGGGGCAGTTCTCCCCCCGTGAAGAAATTTTTAAAAAATTGGCATCTTTTTGGTGCGATTTTCAGCACTATATCTGTGATAAATGGACTAAAAATTCAGTAGTTCTAGGCATTCATAAAAGAAAACTCAAACATTATTTCAGAGAATTTCTGGGTTGCCAAGCAAGTCTGACTTCTGAAGAGGGCTATGGTACTAAGCAAGACTGCTTTGGCTCTACCCTTTCTAATAGAAGACACTAGTTAGCGATGTGAACAAGTTCAATGGACAAACCTGGGGTCTAGGGAGAGTCCCTCTCCTGAGAAAGAAATTTAAAAAGATTGGCAAATGGTGCATTTTAAAGCAAATGAATGCAGCGATAAAGCAAGGCTTATTAAGCAGTGGGAACGTATAGTCTTGAAATATGAAACACATTAAAAACTGCCCCGTATCTTCTTGCATTAATTTGTTCAACAGTTACTGTAATATGTAAATTGTTCTGCATGACAACTTTAGCCCTTTAAAATGTATGTTTAGCTTGCCCAGTGTCTTGCACTGCATGCAGCATTAACTTTGGAAAAATATGCTCTAACCAGACTTCGGGAAGCACCCACAGCTGCTGGCTGTAACCAGTCATATAGAAATATGTGCAGACAGGTCTTTAAGTGAGATGAAAAAAGTGGGTGCTCCCTATAAAGGAACATGCCAAATACATTTCTGTGATTCCCATAGTGTGCCATCAGACCGGTAATTTGGTTTCTCTCTGAGATGTAATTTTATCCAGATAAATGGCACAGCAACTGACATACGCCTAAAGCCTGTCAGTATGATTGGCTTTGTCACTGGGGGTTAGAGGGTTAAGATAAATGAGTAACAACAATGATTTCTTATAAATAATTAACATTGAAAATGTTTAAATTCTGAAATAGTGAGTCTGTGAATTAAATAGCATTGAGGCCTGTGGAAGGAGTTTTGGCCTTCAATTATGTGTGCTTTATGTTAGATATGTATCCTCTTTTTCTCTGCATATCTTGTCCATCTGCACATCTTCAACCCCCTCTTTTTCCTCTTCAGCATCCTCTTTTCACTCTTCCCCGAATGCCCGTCCTCACATCTGTCACTTCACCGCCCACAACATGCACTGCACTCCCTCAAATATAAGCACCTTAATTTCTCTTACTTTTGCCTTAAATATTTTGACATCAGTGTACCCCCTTCACACACATTTCCACAGAATTTCAGTTGCAAATGGAATACAAACATTGTTCTGTGTGCTCTGCAGAGAGGCCACCCACTGACAGGCACTTTGTTTGGCTTTAGCCTTAGCGCCTGCGTGCTCAATCAAAGCCCCTCATAAACACCTGGCATGGCTCAAGCCTCAAAGTATGCACAGAAAAAAATACAGATAAACAACAACAATATAAAATAGCTAACTCGTGGGGAATGCAAGATTAAGAAAACATGTAAAATAAGAGAGGAACTAAATCGCTAAAATGCATTCCCTCGACGTTTTAACATTCATTGTGTTTGCAAGTCAATCCATGTTTTTGGCATCAGTGTTAACTTAGGGGCATGTACACAAGGCCAGTTTTAATGCCATACATCAGAGGACTGGCCACTGTAAGCAGTGCGCATGTTACACAGTAAGCACATTTCTCTCGCTTTGGGCCTGACTCGGATATTTGGATCCATTTCACAAGGGAGCAAATGCTGCAGCTCCACTTCTAAAGGAGCGAGCAATGTGCTGTGCAGGAGGGCCTGGGGTGTCAGTGGGGGAGGTAAGCATGATGAGGAGTCTCGGCACAATATACAGAACACAGCAGTAGCTTGCAAACACAGTAGCACGCTACTCCGGAACCCATGTGTTAGTCGCCAAATGTGCACAGGCAAACTGCTGGAATGGATGTTTGCATGGCGTGAACCGGCTGTACCCTTCATTGCACACAGTCTCAAAAACAGCGACGGAGGCCTGCATTGGACAACATGCCTCTGTCGCGATGGGCCAGTGATGCATTAAAATGAACAAAGCTCGCAGTGACAGACATAGTGGCGCTGCCACTCCATCCAGAACCTGCCTTGCAGTGATTCCCCACAGCCCTTCACCTTTCTAATTACCTGCAAGGAGTTATTTTTTAGAATTGTACATCTGTTGGAAATATACGACATGCCAGTTGGAAAACGCCACCAGCAACTTCCTAAAGGTGTTCCCTTCAACATTACGAATTAACTTTTTTTAAATTTAAAGCTAAAATAAAGGGTCTATTGAGCATTGTACTCTGTAGCAGTAAGACACTGACTGACCTTTACATATATGTCAAGACTAACACAGATCTCAAGCAACCCTGTGTCAGGTGTGAGGAGTTCAGTCAGTCCCGGTGTTAAATGTAGTCCTGCATTCCTAAAGGGAATATCTAGACGACACGTACCAGAATGCACAGCCAAAGCCAGTAAGTGTTACGTTATTTAGATCAGACAAGGAACAACGAGAAATCTCTTAGCGTGGATGCTAGTTACAAACGACGCCCTTCTGTCAATCGAAAGTGGTTGCTAGAGAGAGAGGGAGGCATGGAAAGTGCTCAGTTGACATAAACAATGTGCTACGTGGAAAATATAGTAGGTAACTTGAAAAATGCATAGTGCATCATGCTGCCCCCCTTAAATGACTATTGCATAACCAAACCCCTGCACATTGTACAGAGAAAGCATTGCCATATTGTAATCAGAAACAGGGTTTCAATAAAATCTTGAAAATAAAAACCATGTCGCGCTAATCCTAAAATGAACACTGTTAAAACTACGTCATGCTGCATTTAAAATATGGCTTGCTGGAGTACATTTACTTCCTTCTCTAAAAGGGAGCACCACAAGTCAGAGTCCGTAACATCATAATTGCATTGACAATTCATTGTGTTAAGATGGCAATAATGCTCATTAACGCAGGGGATTTAGCCCAGATGAATCACCAAGAGACACTCTAGACATAATTGCTGATAACTAGAAACTGTGTGTACCAGAGTGAATATGGAACTGAAACAATATTTCGCCACCCCAGCAAAGACTACCCATACCATAATGCCTCAGTGCAGTCCACACATTCCTGAATGGCCCCGTTAGTTTATAGGCATCTCAAGGTATGTGTGTAGACAGACATCAACGGCGTAGTCCGATAGAAAAACATTACGAAGACACATAAATATCCAGCAATGTGTAACCTGATACGGACGATGCATGCCTTCGCCAGGAAACTACCGGACTCAGACTCCATGCGTGTTTCTTTTTAACTGATCCCGTGAGTGTGGGGCCATCTTGTTTAGTTCACGGAGTGTCCACTAAGAAAAGCAGCATGCAATACGAGCTAAGCCAAGGAAGCAGGGTCGGGGGAGACCGATATTAGACAGTCGCGGCTCGGGGGGGGGTGCGTGTTGCGCGGGGGTGGGGGCCGGGGTTCACATAAAATAAAAATAATCTTACCTGGTCCGCGCCGCCTCGGGTCCGTTGGCGCCTTCAAAAGCCGCATCACTGCGCAGTGCTGGCAAGTAAGTGGCAACCCCTCTCAGCCAATCCTGGTGCTGGAGCAGCGCCAGGATTGACTTAGGGCACGCTAACTCTCCGCCCGCCAGCCCATTAGGAGACCGAGGTTTGAGCCTTTGCTCAACCCTCGCTCTCCTAATGGGCATGCGCCATCCTGAGCAGACACCAGTGCGCATGACTGGGCACGGGCGAAAAATTCGCTGACCTTCCCCACTCATGCGCACTTGTGCTGCTGCCTGCCCCTGACAATGCCTGTCAGTCAACATGACGCCGGACCGCCCACCCCTTCAGACTCTGAAGGGGGTGGGCGGTCCGACGTCATGCTGACTGACATGCATTGTCAGTTCTCCCTCGGCGTCTCTGAACGTAAGTAAACTGAGAGTTTACTTAAGGTAAGAGACGCTGAGGGCGCGTGCGGCTGGTGGGGCAACGCCCCAGTGCCCTAATGGACGCACCGCCCCTGGAGTTTACTTAAGTTCAGAGACGCCGAGGGAGCTGCGGGCGCTGGCGGCTGGTGGGGCAAAGCGCCAGCACCCCAATGGACGCACCACCCCTGGGTTTGAATTGAAGCAAACTATCTGTATGGAGAGATAAAGCGTAACTCCATCTCTGACGAATCTAAGTATATATGACATTGAACAATTGCGTACACAAAGTGAATTAGATGAGAATGTAATTCCTGTTGTGAATCGTTACTGAATCTTACAGACTTGGGTATTGCTATTAATAACAATTGCCCTAGTGGTTTCAAACCCAAATCAATTTTTGTGCCTAACATGCCTAATAGTGTGATAGATGTTTTTGAAAAAGGCGTTATAAAGAATTAGAAAATATTGAGATATTCCAAAACATGTAGCTTCCAAAATGTATTGCACAAACATCAACAAGCATTAAAAGAGCTATAAAAGAATAACAAAATTGTCAACAGACCTCCTGATAAAAGAGGGAATGTAGTGATTCTTTCAAAAGAGAAATATTTGACAGAAGGATAGAGACAGCCAGGTGATGTATCCTGTTATGAACTGAAAACTAAAAAATAGCCAGTCAGGCCAATAAAATGTATTATGGCATATTGATAGACTGGAGGAATCAAGACCTAGTGGAATGGGAGGAATACCAATTTCTAAGGAGTGATTACCCATAAATTCCAGTACTTTACTTTTTACCAAAGTTAGACAAGAATCCCACATTCCCTCCAGGGAAACCTATTGTCTCTTCAACAGGGGGCTTATACACCTGAATTCCACGTGACTTAGGCATAGCTATCTGTCGTCACTTTCTCAGGGAAAGATTTCTTTCTTTCTTTCTGCATACGGAAATGTAACTGGACTGATTTGGTACTGCTTAACCTCCAGTTTTGTGGACTGTTCATGGTCTGGGGTACCAGGGGCTGAAATTAGCCGCAGAGGTGGGGGCGCATTGCACCCCTCTCTATTTAAAAAAGAAAAAAAGTGGCAGTCCCCAAGAGATGGGGTCCCCGGGTGCCCCAAATGGCCCGTGAGGGGGGCCACTTGGCCCCCCTCCCTTTCAGTTAGAAAATAAATTAAGGCTGGGCCTCGGGAAAGGGGTAACTGGGTCCGAAATCAGCCCGGTAGGGTGGCCAAGCAGACCCCCTTCCTAAAAAATAAAAAAATTCAAATAAAAAAATCCGCTAACTCAGCGGAGGCCCCGCTCCCTTTCTCCACCACTCTGCAAAGGCGCCTCCTGGCATGCTGCTTGTTAGGGAATGAAGTCCCCTTGGCTGTTGAGGTTCTTAGGTGTCTACAAAACCTCCTGTTACCTCCAGTAAGCCCCACACAGTGGTATTGCTGCGATGTAGTGGAGGCCATGCACTCCTTCTCCACAACTCTGCAAACGCATCTCTTGGCACTCTGCTGGTGGGGGGTGAGGTCCCCTTGCCTCCTGAGGGCATCAGGACTAAAGTGGACCTCTTCCTCCAACCACTAGTGTGCAAGGAGGCACGTTTGTAGAGTGGTGGATAAAGGGAGCATGGCCTCTGATGAGCTCTCAGCAATCTACCTGTGTGTGTCTTACTGGAAGTAACAGGAGGGCTAGTTGGCCCTCAAGGGCCCTCAAGAGCCAAGGAGACTTCATCCCCCAACTATTAGTGCACCAGGAGGCACGTTTGCAGAGTGGTGGAGAAAGGGGGCGTGGCCACAGGAAACCTCTCAGCAAACCCACTGTGGGTGACTTGCTGGAGGTAACAGGAGGGGTAGTTGGCCCCCAAGTAACTGAGTGGCTGTGTGAGTAATTGTATGGTTGAGTTAGTGGCTGTGTGAGTGACTATAAGGATGAGTGAGTAGGTGTGTGAGTGGGGGTATGGGTGACTCATTTACTGTGTCAGTAGCTGTATGGATGTATGAGTGGGTGCGTAAGTGTGTCTATGTCTCTATAACTAGTTCTGGTTTGGCTGTATTGGTAAGTGAGTAGGTGCACGAGTGGTTGTTTATGTCAGTTAGTGGTTTCTGTAAGTGGCTCTATGGGTGAGTTGATGTGTTATTGGCTGTATGAATGAGTGACTAGATGTGTGAATGTTTTTATGGGTTCTGTGGGAGTGGGTGTATGACATGTTTTATGGGGCTATAAGTGGGTGTGTCAGTGTTTCTTTGGATGATGTCATCAGTGATGTCATTTCAGATGTCACCAGTGATGTCATTTGAGATTTCATCAGTGATGTCATCAGGAATGTCACTGACCATTTCATAAGTGACATAATATGTGAGGTCATAAGCAGTGGATTGCGGGGGTGTGAGTTATAACTACCTCAGTTTACTATAACTACTGAATTTCTCTGTTTTGTATGATGTCAGCCTAACTATAACATCCCTGTAACCTTTGTTTTTTCAGTGAATATATATATATATATATATATATATATGTATTCAACTCCGTAGGCTCAATTTACGTCGGGTTCAGGCGCTCTGTAGTTAGTGCGAGATCCTCGCGGTCGAGCCCAACCGCTACATATCACCCAACTCCTCAAAAGGACCAGGATCGCTCTCCGCAATGCCGAATATCAAAATTTATTTGCTTAGTTTTCAACCAACAAGACCGTGAGGAGACCGAAACGTTGATCAGATCATGAACTGTGTTGTTGTTGGTTGAAACCTAAGCAAATAAATTTTGATATTCGGCATTGCGGAGAGCGATCCTGGTCCTTTTTGAGGAGTTGGGTGATATATATATGTATATGCATATGTATCTATATATATATAATATATATGTGTGTGCGTGTGTGTGTATATATATATATATATATCTTCACCAAGAATGCCCTGCATTCAGAGATGCACTCCTCCAGTTGATGAGCTTCACAGCCATTTATTAACAAGGAACAGGATTACAGCTCCGAATTTCCATGTCCATTGCCTTACGCGTTTCAGAGCATTCATGCTCGTTCTTCAGAGGACATTTAAAATCACAACAGTTCTTTGGAATCCCACAGTTCCCTGCATGCCTAATTGATTTTAAGGCTTCCGGTGTGCCCGTCTTGATAGAATTAATTACGATCCACGCCGGAATCTGTAGTTTGAATTTCCATGATAATTGTGGACCTCCAGTGGTCGTGTGCATTTTAAATCATTTTATGGACCCATTACTGCCCTCCAGTGGGCCTCAGGACTGTAAGCCTGTTCCGCAATACAAAACATCAGCTGCGCCGTCCTCACAGCCCGAGTAGTTCACGGCAGACGATCCCTTGTAACATTAATGGGTGGTGCGAACTCTCACGGCTGGACCTGCCGTGTACAAATCTTCACCAAGAATGCCCTGCATTCAGAGACGCACTCCTCCAGTTGATGATCTTCACAGCCATTTATTAACTAGGATCAGGATTACAGCTCCGACTTTCCATGTCCATTGCCTTACGCGTTTGAGAGCATTCATGCTCTTTCTTCAGAGGCCATTTAAAATCACAACAGTTCTTTGGAATCCCACTGTTCCCTGCGTGCTTAATTTGATTTTAAGGCTTCCGGTGTGCCCATCTTGATAGAATTAATTACGATGCACGCTGGAACTTGTAGTTTGAATTTCCATGATAATTTTGGACCTCTAGTGGTCGTGTGCATTTTAAAGCATTTTATGGACCCATTACTGCCCTCCAGTGGGCCTCAGGACTGTAAGCCTGTTCCGCAATACAAAACATCAGCTGCGCCGTCCTCACATCCCGAGTAGTTCACGGCAGACGATCCCTTGTAACATTAATGGGCGGTGCGAACTCTCACGGCTGGACCTGCCGTGTACAAATCTTCACCAAGAATGCCCTGCATTCAGAGACGCACTCCTCCAGTTGATGAGCTTCACAGCCATTTATTAACAAGGAACAGGATTACAGCTCCGACTTTCCATGTCTATTGCCTTACGCGTTTCAGAGCATTCATGCTCTTTCTTCAGAGGCCATTTAAAATCACAACAGTTCTTTGGAATCCCACAGTTCCCTGCGTGTTTAATTGATTTTAAGGCTTCCGGTGTGCCCGTCTTGATAGAATTAATTACGATGTATGCCGGAACTTGTAGTTTGAATTTCCTTTTTTTTTTAATATATTTTTTTATTAAATTTTTTAATACATTTTACCCTTTTGTATCCAGGGCTGTACTTGAAGACCAAGAAAAATAAAGTTTCACCAATTACATGATTGTTACTGCGAGACCAATACCATGCCATTACAAAAAAAGAAAAAAAAAAGAAATACTTCTTTACACAAATATAAAAGAGCAGGTGGACATAGAAAAATTGCATAAGAGGATGGAATTTGTCCTTCACATTGTGGAAATAGAATATCTATAGCGATGCAATCAAAAATTAAACATTTCATACGGAGTTGAGGCCCCTAGAGCCCGCTGGATCCGGCTAAGTCCGGCTATTTAACCAATCTCAAATTTCATTCATACAGCCCAATCTGATATAGGCGCCCAGATTTTAGCACCCTTTATTCTTTTCCTTCTACCTTTGGTCTTATAGATAGAAGATTCAAAGTTATACATAGTTAACAATCTCATGCGAAAATTAATAAAGGTAGGTGGATCAGGACTAATCCATTCGTTAGTAATGCATGCCCTTACTACTGCCATGATGATAAATAAGAGTGTATTTATATCTTCAGATCGTGTATTAGCCTCACTATCCGAACATACACCAATAATAATCAATTCCGCACTAGTTTTGATAGAGAGCCCAAATATTGTATTCAGAAACTTCTCAACACTTTGATAAAATTCCCCCAATTTTGGGCAAGCAAAACACATATGACTTGAATCAGCCGACACAAATCCACAGCGGTTACATTTGGTCCCTGCTCTTGCACCCTATCGAGCCAACTTACTGGGTGTATGATAAAGATCATATAGGGCCATGTAATGTTGGCTCCGTAGTCTCGCTGTCATTAAGACTTGATTGGCCAGTTTAATAGACTTTGATATATTTAAATCTTCTAGACCAAATATTTGTTCCCATTTTATTTTACGTACATCTAAGTCATCCGGGAATGTTTCCAAAAGTAGCTGACAGAACTGGCCAATTGGTGTTTTTTTCTTCATTTTTTCGATAAGGGGGATCAGCCTGAATTGATGCGGCGATCCTGAGCCCCGCCTAGTCAAAAAGCTACGTATCTGAAGATACTTAAAAAAATCTTGCTTGCCTATACCATATATCTCCTGTAGATCTGAGAAAGTTAAAAGCTGGTCTTTACTAAACAGATCACCTAAATTATGTATACCCTTTTGGCCCCACCTAATTGTTACCTGATCTTGAAAGATTAGGGGTAGTGTCCCGGGAGCCAACAACGGGGTGTAAGCATTAAGGTTCGCAATCTGAAGACTCCGTTTAATTTGTTTCCAGCCTTTGCAGGCTGCCTTAAGTATCTTAAATTTAGTTTTTTTTAAATAACTGGGTTCGATGACTCTAACTAAGAAACCATTCATTTCCTCGCCCAGACCAAACTCGTAAATAGAAGGCCTATGAAACAATGGAATCTCAGCTTTGGCCCCTATCACCAATGGTCGTATATATTGCAGCATTGCTGCCCAATAATACATAATAATATGAGGGATACCCCACCCACCTACTTGTCTTGGTAATATCATTTTCCTATATGCCCTTCGCTGTTTCCGATATCCCCATAAAAAACGAGAGCATATTCTCTCTATTTTAACAAAGCATGATGCAGAAAACTCTAATGGAATAGTTCTAAAAATATATAAAAATTTTGGAAGTATCAACATCTTCAACACGCTGTTTCTGCCATGTAATGATAAATGAAGATGATCTAACCTTTCTAGGGTTAAATTCGCTTTTTCAATTATTGGAAGAATGTTAAGTTCAGGGATCTTATCCATCGCCGATGTAATTTTGACTCCCAGATATGTTGCTTCCGAGACGATAGATATATTTGTCGGGGGATTATTGCCAGAATAAACTACCTGAGTTTTCTGTACATTCAATTTATACCCTGAAAAAACCCCGAACTGATGCGCTAAAGATGTAATTGCGGGCATGGCAGTTACAGTATCCCTGGAGACTACAACAATATCATCTGCATAAGCAAATGCACTGTACTCAATGTTCTGAAACCTGACTGGTATAATATCTGTATGTTGATTAAGTTTATTCAGAAATAAATCAATGTATAAAGCAAATAAAAGAGGGGAACACGGACACCCTTGCCGTGTACCCCGACTAATAGTAAACACAGCGGATTCTTGCCCAGAGATCCGAATTGAGGCAATCGGGCGTGTATACAAAGTCTTAATTTCATAAATAAATTGTGGGCAAAACCCTTTCGTGTGCATAACCTCCCACATATACTGCCAAGAGACCCTGTTGAACGCCTTTTCGGCGTCCAACAGGATCACCCCTAGTCCGGACCCGGTTGCCTGCGCCGAGTCCAAAAGTGCAATAACGCGTCTTACATGATCCGCCGTGTCCCTGCCGGGAATAAACCCGTGCTGAAACTGAGAGACCAATGGGGTAATGACGGCTCCCAATCGCTGTGCCATAATTTTTTAAAAGATTTTACTGTCGGCATTGATCAATGATATTGGTCTATACGAAGATGGACATAACTTGGGCTTTCCCTTTTTTAAGAATACAATAATAGTAGTTTTTCGCCACGACTCAGGTGCTATACCCTGTTGAGCCGCAAGAAATAATGTCAGAAGCACTTCCTTTAATACTGAGTGAAAAGTTTAAAAAAATTCTAAAGGAATGCCGTCCGTACCTACAGCTTTTCCAGCCGCTAATGACATTACTGCCCCCTCCACTTCCTCCCAAGTAATATCTGCAACCAGCCCTTCATTCTGATCTGCTGTAACTTTATTGATTACCATGCCCAAACTAAACTCCAACATTTTTTCCGCTGGATCACCCAGACCATCCTCAGTGTATAAACTCCCATAGAATTTACAAAAAACCGCCAACATTTCCTCTGGGGAGCACTGTATCTGGTTAAGATGGTCCTGTATCTGCAAGATCTTATTATGCACACTCTTCTGCTGTAATCTTTTTGCTAAAATCCGACCTGAATTTTCCCCCGCTTCATAAATTTGGTCCCTAAAAATCGCCAATTTATTCGCGACCTTTACAGCAAAATGCTGATGTATTTGCATTTTGAGGATAGCATTGGCCGATAATAATTTTTCTGGATTACCCTGCTGAGAAATTTCCCTCATTAATTCTAATTCCAAAAGCCTTAATTGATGCATCTGCCCTTTGATTTCAGCCTGGGTTTTACGTTGTTTATTTAAAGAATAACTAAGGGGCCCATTACGATGGCGGGCGGAAGCACAACCGCCGTGCTGGCGGATGCAAAAACCACCAGTTACCGCCAGCACGCAGCAGTCCACACGCCCGCCCAATTACGATGCGAAAAGTAGGCCAAACACCGCCGGCAAGCCAGCAACACCGTCCGCCATCAAAGTGCGCCCGTACACGTAGCGGCGCAGCTCAACTGACACACACCGTCCGACGAAACACGTCCCGCCCGGCGCATAAATTACGATGCCGCAAACAAACGGCTCCCACGGCTAAGAGACACCGCACGTGAAAGAGAGGCGGTAACACGGACGCAGAGCACGGACAACGAAGAAGCGGCACCCCGGGCATGAATCCAGCACTGCAGGCCCTTCCCATGCTTCTGCTGATGCACCACCAAGGACGCAACGTACCGCGGAGACGCAGGTAGGCACACACATAACAAGTGCACGCAAACAGCGCACACAGTGCAAGGGCGGAAAAAGCGGACAACCCCCACCAGCGCGTGTACACTACACATCCACCATTGCATCCACATATGACACACAGGCCAAATCCCAACATCGCGGAACACATGTGTACACACCACCTGGGACTAGGAACCAACCACCCCGTCACGGCCACAAAGCGCCGATGACGCCGCCACACATGCGCACAACGCAGAGGCCAACCGCAGCGCCATGCATGCGTCGCACACAGACACAGGGACACAACCAAGCAGCACACACATCAGCCCCACCCCGAACGCACATGACACGTGACAGGCCGGCCACAGACATGTCCCCAACGCCCAATTCACGGACAACACCCAACGCCACACAACCGACGCACACATGTCAGTGAAGTCACGCAACAGCAGGACACACCCCAGTGTAACAAACATGGCGAAGCACACAGCGGCGGCAACACCAACTAGGAGAAGCAGGGCCCCTTCGGGAAGAGGAACGCCAGTACCACACTGAAAAACCCATACCACCCTGCACATATGAACAAGACACATGAAACGGAACACCAAAGAGCCCGGGGACCGACAACAGGTGGCCCAAGAATAACATCCACACACAAGGCCCAACGCAGAGCGGAAAGGCAGGCTGCCGCCCACACAAGGGAGAGCAGACAGCACTGAATGACCTTCCATTCCAACTCCGAAACCACAGCCCCACGACAGAAGCCGGTGAATACAGCCATTGTCCAAGAATAGACCAACACAGGCATGCCGAGGAGACCGACCACACGGCAGATAGCGCATATCACAGAAGCACACAACGGACGGGGAAGAAACAAGAAAACACTCCCCCATGTCGGCCACATGCAAGTTAATTGGAAGGAGTCACACAGCACTGACCTTGAACTGTCTGAGAAGCATGTGGGAAGAGGGCCCGTGTCCTCCAAACAAGCCAACAGAACACACGTCCTGTCTCCCTACGACTACACAGAGCTCACAGCAACCCCGGAGCGTGCACATTGCAGACTGCACACACAGCCGGAGCACGCCACCTCAACGAACCGCTGCGAAATGGCAACCGCAACACACCTACCCAACTACGCCGAACAGCTCAAGCTGTACAAAACCAACACGATACATACATTGGGATGCGATCTCCTGTCCCTGCTGAACGTAAGTTACCGACTGACTTACCGCATCACATTGTTCAGCTGCGTCATGCCCGTCTTCTACTGTTGGAGGTGTCCCTACCAGCATCCCGTCGAGATATGCCTCTCCAACCCGGCATGTCTGAAGGCGGACCTGCTACCACTACTCCTCCCTCTGGACGCACACGACAGGGCCTGCTCTGCCTATGGGGGCATGGCGTATGTGGCCAACATCGCACCCGCACAGAAATGGGACCACTGTGCCTCCACACGACGGATCATCGAGAACAGCTACATCGAATGTCACCCAGCATGCCCCATCATGGTCCTCCAAGGGACAACTTACGAACAACACCTTGACAGCCACCATCCGCTTCATTGGCTGGCAAACATGTACACCACCAATGACATGGAAGCCCTGCTGGACGGCATCGCATACCTGACAACCTGTAAATACGTCGGACCACAACGCAGGTTCCCCGAGTGACCTATGAAGTCCAACCCCGCACCCATGCTCAGCTTCCGCACAGACTGGACAGTCACCACCACAACAGCCATACCAAACGACCGGCAACTGTAACCACACCATCAACGACATCGCCATGACATCGGATATGACCGGGACATGCACACTGTTCCCCATCACATCCATGAACACTGCATGCATCGTGGGAGGCAGTGGCATGGGCTCTGTGTATCGCACCCACATGGACGGAACTGCACGAACAACCAGGACACAACATGGATCCAGCGCACATGGACACACACACCGCTCAGTGGACATGAATAGGTCGCCTGGAGTCTGTGGGTGCTGCACCCCTCCCACCCCCGCCCCGGGAATCCCATACCAGGACCTTTGCATGGACGACAAGTGCATACAACAACAACACGACCCCAGTGACTGTGACATGTCCAGTAACCACCACAGTGCAACAACAAGTGGCACGCCGCTGCATGCACGCAAGCACATGCCCTGATGTCATCTCACATGCACGCGTGCATGAGGAACAACCGCAGCAAACCTGTCACATGGAACTGAGATGGACTGTGCCCATGATGCCGAGCGGTCTGGTAGGCTACATGTATACCGTCTGTGTCAAAGTCCGCAGCTCCGCAGCTATACGTAAATGTACATTAGCACAGCCTTGGCCAAGCAGATGTAACCCCACACCCTATCCCATTTGTAATCATGCTCAGTATATCCTCAACATGTATTCCGCTGCCAGTAGTGTCCACTATACTGCATCACAGAGGACAGAAGACTCAATATAATGTTTGAAACCAAAACTGTCTCCGCTGACTCATTTCACAAGTACGAATGAGAGAGGATGAGAGTATGTGAAGTACACGGCAGTCGTGACATGACCATGTAGTCCACTGGTATTGGATGTCAACGCAAATGAGTAGCACTACTGTGGAAGACACACATGTGTCGTGTGAAGTCGTATGGACGCAGTGCTCAGGTAGGTGGGTGCGACGGGTAGATGCGCACATGCCAAGTTAGAGCACGCCGTGTTGGGAGGGGTCATGAACAGTACACCACCGCTTCCCAGGGCATTGTGAGAGGACACCTGTCGGGGGGGGAGTGAACACGTGTGTGCACAGCTGCCGGGCACACGTACAAAGCGGTACCAGGCGCACCTCAGCCCACCCTCTGTGGACAAGCTGGATCCTGTTGTGCGCCCGCCATGCCCCTTGACAAGGCACACACAGCCCCAGTCGACCAGGTGTAACCCCAACATAGTCAATCCGCACAGGCGATACAGGGCACGGGATGGCAGTGGAGCATGGTGTGTGAGAGGTCTCCTCGCGCTCCTCCTGGTCATATCACGCAGGCAATAGAACCTCAACGTCTAGCATGGCACAAGTCACATGGAAGTGTAGGGGACGCACCACAGCACGAGCAGCACTGACGTCACGGGAGGTGGCTCGCACCATCCCATCCATTGCCCATCATACCAACCATGCCACATGCCATTGCGACTAAGTGCAAGCGCGTGCGCCACCACCCCCGAGCCCTCCCCAGAGAGGCCAAAGAGTGAATGTGTGGGCCATCAGCCACAGACGGACGCGGCCTGGCCGCAAGGGCAGCCACAGCCACTGGGTGTCGCAGGTGGCGGATCCGGAAGGCGAAGACTGTGATGCATAGTCCATGCAGGCCGGGTCTCCATTTGGGGCACCACGCAGGTGGACGGCGTCCCGCCACACATCATACCCTGAGACAGCCCACTCGTGCAACTGGACCCACACATACACTCCTTGCCCTCTCTGGTGCGAGCTTGGGGCTGCCTGTGCAAGCGCTAGCCTCGCAGGTGAGCATGCATATTGGGGGGCGAGGGGAGGACATGAGGGCTGGGGCGAAGATGACTGTATCACTGTCAGTTAGTACAAGGGATGACCCAGATGTGGAAAGGAAGAGACGTGTCCCGTGTGTACTGCAACTAGTCGCCAATCCAACTACCCCCCATGTCCGGAATGTAAGCCCGCACCTAGGCCCGCCCATCCGCCACATCGAACATACCACCAGCACGACAACATTCCCATTCGAAACACTGACTGGGGGTGGCGACCAGTGAACAATCATGTGTAGCCTACCCACGCGTACATGTGGGCCCTCCATGATCCATGTCACCTGCGGCAAAGACATGACATGCGCAATGAGGGAAGTGAGGAGAGCTGTCCGCCCCACGCGCAGAAGGTGCATCAGCTCCACAGACCCAGCAGCGAGTCCAGCAGGGGTCACATGTGCAGGGGCAGCTGTGCCTGGTGTGAAGGCACATGCATATAGACAGCACATCGACCAATGTGTAGTCTGCCCACATCCACAGTCCATCATCATGCGGACATAGGAATTGAACACAGGGCAACACATCTTAGTTGGTGCACCCACCGTGACCAACAATGCGCAATCATCGACGTACCCGCCCTGTGCATGGCCCCCCACCCAACGGAGGCACATCCAGTGCCACCATCCCACACACACAAGCCTTCCACGGAACATGCTGTGTCCAATGGTCAGTACAGAGTCAGCGCCCATCTGGTGGATCCTGAACAGGAGACACATGCACACACATGCCAGCTCCCACTATGTACGTCTGCCACCTGGCACGTGCAATGTAACCTCTCACCTGTGACGTGTGACTGCAAGCACACAGCCGTCTTGGCATGGGGCTGTCAATGTGGACACCAGTCAATGTTTCGGGAGCTGTGATCCGTACAGTGCTGTACATAGGGTGCAGTGCTGACACCTACTACTGTCTCATATCCCCTCGTGCCACAGGTCCCACTTGTATTGGCCGCTCAGCCCGTGCCCACATCGTCGTCGTCCTGTGCCATACTCATCCAGCCTCGGAAGCAGTTCCATGCTCAGCAGACACTCATGTTGCCGTGGCGTTGCCGCTTGACGAATATGCAGTCAGTCCCCATCAGCACGCCCCGCAAGTCATTGGGGCCTAGATCCCCATGTGCATGCACATGGCAGTGGTATGTCCCACTTGCCATTGCCATTGTTGGGAGACCTGTGTAAGTGTATTGTGGCCGTGCCGTCCCAGCTTGACAGCTGGGCTGTGGCTCATGTGCTTGCTCAGTCATGTCAGTGATGTGTATGCGAAATTGCTATGTGCCGTGTTGCTTTGACATGTGTCCTCTGCCATTTAACCCAGGCGGAGACCGAACATTGACCGCCCATACCAATTGCTGGCGGACATGGACGATACAGAGGTAATCAGGAAGTTTCGGCTGGACAGGCCAACCCTGCATCGACTGTGTGCCATGTTAGAGCCCCATCTCCGTCCCCGCAGGGTGTATCCGACTGCTGTCACCCCCACGGCTAAGGTGATGGCCGCCATGCATTTCTTCGCCACTGGGTCATTCCAGCACACAGTGGGCAGTGGAGGAGGGATGTCCCAGCCCATGTTCAGCAAGGTGCTGAGGGATGTACTGGCAGCCATGATGCTGTACCGGAACAGGTACATCAGATTCCCCAGGGCTCGTGAATTGGCGGCAGTGAAGGGTGCATTCTATGCCCTTGGCAGAATCCCACACGTCGTGGGAGCCATTGACTGCACACATGTTGGCCTTGTTCCACCACAGGCCACTGAGCACCTGTACCGCAACAGGACGCACACGCACTCCCTGAATGTGCAAGTGGTGTGCCTTGCGGACATGGTGATCACCCACGTGTGTGCCAAGTTTCCAGGCTCGGCCCATGACGCACACATAATGCGCAACAGCATCTTGCCACGACTGATGGCCAATCTGCAACAGGATCGTGGCTGTATTGTCGGTGAGTATGTGGAGTGGTGTAGCGTGCTGGTTGTGCGATGCTGTCCCCTGTCCAGTTGGAATAGCAACGGTTCTCTGTGTCCCTCACACCCAGGTGACTCTGCGTATCCGAATGGGGCATGGCTGCTCAGTCCATTGAGGAATCCTCGCACCCCAGCAGACGATCGATACAATGAGGCACATGGGAGGACCAGACGTGTGGTCGAGCGTACCTTTGGCCTCCTCAAGTCCAGGTTCAGGTGCCTGGACCGCACCGGGGTGCACTGGCGTACTCCCCACAGAAGGTGTGCCAGATAGTGGTGGCGTGCTGCATGCTGCACAATCTGGCCATTCGGAAGCAGATCCCCCTCATCGTGGATGACGGAGATCAACCAGGGCCCCAGCCCGCAGACCAGGACAGCTCGAGTGAGGAGGACAGCGGAGAGCAGGAAGCTGGTAATGTGCGGCAGCAGCTCATCGCCCGCTACTTCACTTGACGGTGAGTGTCCATGTACGACGGCTGATGTGGCTGTATCTGTGCAGGTG
Organism: Calotriton arnoldi; assembly: GCA_963921515.1. Lineage (NCBI taxonomy): Eukaryota > Metazoa > Chordata > Amphibia > Caudata > Salamandridae > Calotriton > Calotriton arnoldi. The sequence goes on from CAWUFW010001962.1 coordinate 1,895,294, forward strand.
TGTGTGTGCTGTGTCAGGGTGGCCGTATGTTCACTGCGTGCTGTGTGTCAACGCTCCATGGCCAGGGTAGTATGCCACTGTTGGTGGCTGTGGCATTGTGCCCTATTGCTCTGTGCGATGTGTGTACATTGCTTGTAGTTGTTGACATGTACTGTGTGATGGGTGTGTGACACACTCATTGAATGTGCTCCTGTTCTGTCTCCCACCCCTAGGTCCCTACAGGCCCTCCGGATTCCATTGCCATGCCACGCATCAGGTGCCTTTCCGCCCAAGGTGGCCGTTGTATTCCGTACAAATAAAACACAGGGCACAAACAGCAGTTAGTGAAAAAGGTGCATTTATTACAAACTGTGACATGTGATTGTGTGTAAGGTGATGACAAAAGTGGTGCGTGCAGTGACAATGAGCTGTCGGTCATGGCTGCGTGATGATCAGGGTGTACCCACTGGTTCTATGTCCATAGTCCAACACACACATGCCATCCAGATGGCTGTGTGGAGTGGGATCGTAGAGCAAGTCAATGCAGTGGCTGGTCAAGGAAGGCTGGCGGAAGGCTGGCTGGCTGCCTCACTTGCGACTGGAGCGTGCGAAGTCCTCCCGGGAGATCTGTTTCCTCTTCGGACGGCCCCTTCCACGTTTGGGAGGGGGTGTGTGGTGGCGACCTGCTGGTGGTGGGTGAGGTGTGCTCACTGGCTGTGGACGCAGGGAAGTGGACACTGCTGCCCGACCCTGCGCCCTAGCAGGTGGTGGCGGAGGTGGTGTTGCTGGCCTTGCCTGTGACCCCACCGCCACCACCAGCTGGCCCATGAGGTCCACGAGTTGGTCCATACGGGACACGAATTGGCCCATATGGGCGTCCATGGACCTCAGCACCCCCAGCACCTCCCGCGTGTCTGTAGCAGACCTGGCCCATTGTCCTTGGGCCTCTTCATAGGCCCCAAGGACTCTGGCCATTTGAGGCAGGGCATGGCTCCCAGGGGAGGCTGGCGTTTCCCTGACCCTGCTCCTCCTACCAGTCCTGCTGCCACCGGCCTGCCCACTAGCCACATTGCACACCACGGTCCTCGCTGTGGCTCCCAGGGTGGATCCAGTCGGCCGGGCCACCACCTGCGCTGGGGCTGGTGCCAGCGAAGACGTGGTGGTGGTGGTGGCGGTGGTGGTCGGTGCGGCGATGGTGGCGGTTGCGGCAGTGGTAGTGGCCACAATGACCGTGGGTGTGGCCGCAACGACAGTGGCAGCAGGGGGCTGGGACTGTTCAGCATCCCTGGATGATGGGTTGGTGGGTAGGAGGGGTCCTGGGGAGCGGCTGGGCCCTGCCACGCCAGATGGGCCTGCTTGGTGGTCCGTGTCCGAAGAGGAGGACAGATCCTCCAGATCCGTGTGTCCTCGTTGGGGGCTTGTGGGCTGGCTGTGCTGGCTGCTGTCTCCATCCCCAGCATCCGGCAGTTCGTCACCTGTGGAGAGAATGAGATTTGTTATTGTGTTGCACCTGGCGAAGTATGTATTTGTCGTCTGACATTGGCAGTTCGTGCAATCTCGTACATGGGTTTCCCGGAGGCGAGTGTGTGGCTGTGGCATCTGTAGTTGTGTGTGCTAGGCAATGGGACTGTGTGCTGTGCACATGTGGCATGGGACGGATTGGCCATGCCGATGGGTGTGTTGCTGTGCCCCTACTCATTGTGACTCTGGTGTATGCGGGCTCCTGGCCCATCCTGGGTCTGGTTTGTACTTTGCATTTGGGGTTCACATGGAACGCTTAGGAACGCATATGGCAACATGGGGGCCATGCCCCAGATTCGCATTTGGGAGGGGATATGCATTTGGGGTTCACATGGAACGCTTAGGAACGCATATGGCAACATGGGGGCCATGCCCCAGATTCGCATTTGGGAGGGGATATGCATTTGGGGTTCAAATGGAACGCTTAGGAACGCATATGGCAACATGGGGGCCATGCCCCAGATTCGCATTTGGGAGGGGATATGCTTTTGGGGTACATGCTGTGAGCCATGGGTGCCGAACGTGACATGTGTTGTGGCAGCATGACAGTGCATGGTTTGAGGTGTGTGCATGCTTGACATGGCCTGCATATTTGCTGTCTGTTGTGATTACTGGACATGGCATTGGACGCATCGTTATGAGTGAGTGATAGTTGTGTGCCAGCCAACGTATTGCAGTTGTCCCATCTCCTTGGTGTGCGTGCTGCCCTGTGCCATGTGCATCACTGCAGTGCTCGGGGGTGTGGCCCATGTTGTGTGTTGTTGCTCACAGTGTGTCGTGCGCTTCATTGACTTCTGGCACATGGTTGGTCATGGGCATGTATCTTAGCGTGACTGCTGTATGTGTGGCAGCTGTGCGGATGACATGCATTTCATGAGACCGGGGCTGACGGATGGGATGGATGGTATGTTGTATGTGCATGGTGTGTCTGTGAGTTTGATGGGTTCAGTGGTGTTCGTGTGCATTTCTGTTGTTCCGCTCTGTTGCGTCTAGTGTTGTTTGTCTTACATAGGCGTAGTTGTGGGGTGTGTGGTTGACAGGCAGTAGGGGCTACATGGACAGGACTTCAATGGTGTTTCGGTTGTGTGTAATGAGTTGCACAGTGGCTGCCGTGTGGGACTATATTCAGTGTGGCTTGTGCATGCAGACGTGGCTCCTTGGGTGTTGCTATGTCTGTGATGGGTCATGTGGGGTGTGAGTCTGTTGTTCATGTCCGTGTGCACATTGTTCACTTGTTCGTGACGGTGGGCGGTGCTGCGTGTTCGTCTGCTACGTGACATGTCCCATGTGTTGGTCGTGTTATGGTCCTCATGCCTCCAGTAATCCAGCCCTGTCCAGTTTCCCACCTGCAAGTTGTTCGTGCGTGCACTGTACTGGATGCCACATGGCTCTAAGCGGAGGGTGCTCCATGTTGCAGGTCTGTGGGGGTGGGGGGTGTTGTGGGTCGTGGGGGTGGCTGGACACCCACTGACACCGATTGCTGTGGACCGTGATGTCTGCCTTTCGGCTGTCGTTGTGCACTGCGGTGGCTGACACGTGGCTGTGGGGTGTGGGGGATGCTCCTCCTTGCTGTGCTGTGGGACTGGGGCCTGGTGTGTGTTGTACTTGGGCTGTCCACCCTCCCACCCACTGCACTTTGTGTTCCTGCCACTTACCTGTTACTTGTCGGTTAGTGCAGCTGTGGCGGACACATGGGTGTGGTGGGTGCTCGTTGTGGCGCTTCTGGCATATTTGGGGACCTGTTGGTGGTTACGTGGCTGGCTTAGTGTACACATGTCCCCACGCATCTTACAGTTGTTCGGTTTGGGCTGTGTGTGGTAGTGTCTGTTGCATGTGTGTGTGATGTGTTGTGTATTGTGTGCTGGACATGGGGGTGTTTGTCCCTGGGAGCTGTGGCATGGTAGTTGCGCATGTGAGTACATAGCGGTGTGCTGGTATACATTAGTTTGTACTTACCAGCCTCCACTCCCCTGCTAATCCGGCGAGGATCTCCGGATGGATTACGACTCGCACCTTCTCCTCCCACGCTTTGAAGGTCTTAAAGAGCGCGGGATTCCCTCCGCCAGTGACGGCAGCCAGCTCTCTGTTTTTGCCCTCCTTCTTCTTGACCAGGCTCTTTACGTCATTCCAACGTTTGTTAATCTCGACTCTGTTCCTGGGCAGGGTCCCGACTGCATTGACCTGGTCTACGATCCGGTTCCACATTCTGTTTCTGGTGGCTAGTGGTGTGTGCTGGACCATGTTCCCATAGATTTGTGGGTACACCTTGATGATCTCGTCGACCATGACCGTCAGCTCCATGGGCGTGAACTTGGGCATCCTTTGTGGTGCCATGGTGTTTGTGGTGCTGGTGCGGTGTGTGTTGTGTAATGTGCAGGGGGTTTGTGGTGCCGGGGTGTGGTGGTGGTGGTGGTGGTGGTGGTGTTTGGTGGTGGTGGTGGTGGTGGTGGTGGTGGTGGTGGTGGTAGTGATGTGTGCGTTTCTGTGGTGTGCTGCTGTCCTTGCTGTGTCACTGTGTCCTCTCCTCTCCTCTCTGGTTTGCAATGTAGCAAGGGGTTGTGGTCTGTGGGAGTGCTGCTTTTGTACTCACCTATGTGGGTGTGTCCTCATGGTCTGTTGTTTTCAGGTGTGTTGTGTCTGGGGTTCTGGCCTTTGTATTTTTTGTTTGTCCGGGGGGTGTTTTCGGGATGTGTACTGTGCTTGTGTATTTGTGCGTGCCTTGCTGTGTGGACTTGTTGGCCATGTTGTGTGCTATTGGTTTTGTGTGCGGATGGTTTCTGTGCAGGTACGTTGGCGCCATGGCTTCTGCCGTGTCGATTCTCATCGGCGTTGTTTGCGCTGGCGGGCGGTATATTTGTGGTTTTTCCGCGCTCATGGCGGTGCGATCGTAATTTCACGTGCGGTGTGTCGGCCGTGTGGGCGGGCGGTTTTGTGTTGTCGTGCGTGTTTCCGTCCGTGGCGGGCGGTTTGACTCCGACTCGGACGATGGCAGGCGGTATTTTGTGTGATTTTTCGCCGATGGCGGTTTTCGGTTTGTGTAATCGTAATGGCGTGGTCGGTGTTCAGGCGGTGTGTGCGGGCGGATTTTTACCGCTTCCATGCCTGGCGGATTTATTTATGCCGGGTATCGTAATGGGCCCCTAAGGGTTTCTCCCCGAACCCCCGCCTTAAAAGTGTCCCAAACAACAGAATCTGAAGCGGTTCCCCGATTAAATTTGAAAAATTCCCTAATCCACCCATCCTTATGTGTGCAGTAGTCTGGATCTAATAGGAGTTTTCGTTCAAAGGTCCATGCTTTTGGCGGGGCCCGAGAGCTGAAATCAATTTCTAATGATATCGGGTTATGGTCTGATATTATTCTTGGTAGAATCTCCATCTTAGAGCCTCTTACTTTTTCTGCAGATATAAAAATATAATCTAGACGCACATGTTTCTTATGAGGCGCCGAATAAAAAGTTTCTCCGGGATCAAATTGTCTGAGTGAATGCCACACATCAACCAAGCCAAACTCCTTGACTAACCCCCTGATAGCTTTGAAAACTTTAATTTTGTTACCCCTATAAGGCCTATTACTATTAATATTGTAACTACCCTCTAGATGGATATTGAGGTCCCCACAAATAATCAAAGGGGCTGGCCAATTTGATAATTCAATACTGAGATAGTGAAGGACCTCCGGATCATCTACATTTGATCCATATATAGAGCATATCGTCACTTGCGAGCCATTGATGATTATCCCTACAATGACCCACCTGCCCAGAGCATCTTCCTTTAACCAATTGCATCCCCCCAGGCCTCTCTTCATCAATATCGCCACCCCCCTCGTATTGGAGCTCTGTTTAGTACAACCCAGTATGTCCAATCCAGGTCTTTCAGCCAATTACGGCTGTTCCAGGCTATATGGGTTTCTTGAACACAAATCAGGTTGGTACACATTGCCTGTAGCAGCTGAGCCATCACCCCCCTTTTTTTCTTATCATTTAAGCCGCAAATATTCCATGAACAGATAGACAATCTATTAATCATTATTGTCCACTAAACAGAGAAAAATTACATTATTGTTCATGCCCGTATGTCCATATGCCCGTAAGCCCTTGAAAAATACCACAAATTTAGGCAGCAGAACATGATCTCTCTCAAACATGCCTTCAACAAATTTAACACCATCTTTATCGTGTACAGCCAAAAAAGAAAAAAAACCTCTGTCTTCTCTCTTTCCCCCCACCTTCCCACCCCCCCCACGACCCAACCCCCCCCCTTGCCCAACCCCCACCCCTACCTACATGAGGCTTGAGGACAAAGTGTCCTCTGTGATGGTTAGTGGATTGATCAGGAACGCTCCTCCACACCCCCCTCATACAGAACAAGAGCATTTAGGAAGATATTTGAATCTCCCCACTAAGTCAGTAACTCCTTTAGATCCCCACTGAAAAAATATTCAGCATCAAATTGTGGCCAAAAATTCCCTTGCCGATATTTCTGATACAAAGAAATGGGCCTTCTCCTTATGGATTATCTTTAGCTTAGCGGGGTTAAGAAGGTAGGCCTGTGCCCCTTTCGCCTGGAATAATGGGATCATTTGACGTAATTGCCACCGTAGTTTAACAGTGGCCTGACAGAAATCTGGGCGAACAAAAATTCAAAACCATTACCTCCTCTCTTCCTATCCGGCCATGCCAAATCATATAATGCTTCCCTCAATAAAAAATTGTTGAGACAGATCAATATCGCCCTAGGTTTTTCATTTACACCCCCTGCTTTGCTACGTTGATTAAAAGGAAATCTGTGTGCCCTCTGCAATTCTAATTCCCAATGCCATTGATTAAGCTCCGGGAAGGCTATGGAAAACAGGTCGATAACAAACTTCCTAACATCTTTACCCTCTCGACCCTCTGGTATACCCAAAATACGTAAGTTGTTCCTTCTGGAACGATTTTCCATGTCCGTAAGCTTCCAATCAACATCATCTCTTAAAGATTGCAGAGATGCCACTGTAGCCTTTTGCTGAACTAAGTCATCTTCCATAGCTGAGATCCTTTCCTCAGCTTCCCCAATTCTCGTGGATATCTCCGTGCAGGTCTTGGCAACGCGTCGCACTGTATTCTGTAGCTTACGTACCGCCCCTTGGGTCCGTAATCCTTCCACCTTTGTCTCTTCCCGATGGGCCATTATTATATGATAAATTGTATCAAGTGTGATTTCTTCTCCTCCGGCTACTGCGCTGCTACATACTTTTCCAGTCTTGTTGCGAGCATCGCCATTTTTCTCGGGTTCAAGCTGAGGGGAAAATGAGTAGTCCCAGACCAGAGATCCCCCTATATCCATTTGCTCATTTACTACTGGGTCAGCTGTATCTCTCACTTTCCGTACTGTCCCTAGACTCAAAGATGTCTCCAGATCTGTCTCCTCGTCATCCTCCTCGTCACCCTGCTGGTGTTTGCTGGCGTCACTTTTATCAGCAGCCCAATCCCCCCCTCACTCTCATTCTCGTTCTCCGAAGAATTCGAGGGTTCTGACAATGAATAGAATTTGCCACCTGAGTCCCCGGAATCAAGTTCTCTGTGGATTGCCTTGGCAGAAGGGGGGTTGGTAATGTTGTCCGAATTGTTGTCAATCCCTACCACCAGGTGGTTTGGATCCTCAGATTCAATATTTAACACACCACTCTCTTGGTTCGAATTCTCCACCAGCAAGGGCGTTTTTACAATTTGGGGCTGAGTGTGAGGTATAGACTGCGGCGATGTTACATGTTCACCCAGCGCCTGTATGCTTCTTATTGCTGAATCACCAACCTGCTGTGACTCAGCCTGAGAGAGAGGCTCTACATGATTTATGTCCCCTGCTGCTTCCATTAGCTCAGTCTCTTTATTCGTATGATCGATATCATCCTGAGCAGCCACCCCCCTATCTGCAGTTCCATCCGGCACAGACGGATATAACATTTCAGGCGCAGCTAATGACACATTGTTGCAAAAATGGATTTCTGCCGCTCCCCCGGGAAATGTCTTATCTTCTAAATCAGGTGAAGCCTTACCTCTGCCTATTTGCTTTTTAAACATACCGGGTATGTTTCGATGGATTCCAACCGCATCGGTATTCCTCCGCGTTCTGCCTGGGGAAGCACCCTTTCCTTCCTTTCCTTCCTGCTGCAGACCGGTGCCGCCGCCCCCTACGCCATGGCTTAGCAGCTGGCTTCCTTTCCTCCCATGCTGCAAGGCAGGGGAAGCCGGACTAGCGGTTATCGCTAATGACCCTGCCGCCGCCACAGCCCCCCGGGTCTTAGCACCTCTTCCGATCAGTTTCGGCGGCATTGCAGAGCTGGTCTCAGGCCTCGCAGTCACTGAAGTCCGCCCACACCAGATCGCCACCAAGGTAAGACCCGCTGGGTTCGCAGCACTCCGCTACAGCTGATAGACGCGGTGCTAGATGCGGGATTCGATGCAGGACTCGGTGTACTTAACTCCAGGTAACGCCACAGCATTTCGTAGTTGCCGCACGGTTTATCCCCGGAGTGTTACTGCCAACAGTAAAGTGAGGGGTGAAAAACGGAGGCGCGTTTACAAGCCACTCATTCGGCCACCGCTGCGGCCGCCATCTTGCCTCCAACTCCAGAATATACTTGTAGTTTGAATTTCCATGATAATTTTATGCTTCCTTCCCAGCATGAAAATCAAGCCAATCCAGTCGAAAGGTAAGTAAAGTAGATTTTATTTTGATGTATAGTAGATGTTTTGCATTCAAGCATCCCTCTTCACTGTTTACTAACGGAGTGTATTTAAATTCAAAGTCACTTGTTCCTCACAGCTGCATATGATTAAGACACTGTAGGGTTGGAACGCGTTATGCTATTACTACTGAGCTGCCTGTCAAAATAAAATCTACTTTACTTACCTCTCGACTGGATGGGCTTGATTTTCATGCTGGGAAAGAAGCGTGATTCTTCTTGTGGTATATTTGGGCGGTGACGTCGCCAGCAAGCCCCGACCCGCCAGGAAGGGCATCCAATTCGGCAAGTTCCATGTGGATCTGCATGGAGGATGCCCGCTGGCTGCAGCCACTGTAAATGAAAGGACTGATTTCTGTGGGGCCACCGCTGAAATGGGAGGCTCTGCCACTATCTCTATGGGAGGCCTGCTGGCTGAAGACTTTCAAACACTGCAAGCAGCCAGGGTATGCAGGGGTTTTCCCCTGCACTTCGAGAGCAGGAAAATAAACGAAAACGGGCAGCCAGGAAAAGAGTGGAATTTACATCTTTCACTACGAGGAACAGTGCCCTTGAGATGAATGGAGGGAAAATAACTATATCTGCCCCCTGCACAACACGGAATTTACTCCTTTAAAGCATTAAGGTGGGCATGTTATAACCTTTGGATTAAACATTTTTATCATGGCGAACATTGAAATTGACTTTAAATAAGAAAGATGCGATGCTGTATTTCGCAACACAGTTGCTTTGCATGCTGGTCACTGTAGTCCAGAAACAAGTAGTACTGGGACTGAAACCATACAAACTCGGACACTGCTTTAAAACAATGCACTGTCAATGAAATTAATAAGAGTATTGTGTAAGGAAACTATTGTGCAGTCCCAGATTGAAAACGAAAATAAGTTGTGACTGGCGTTTTTAAATTAGATGTTTTGCATACAAGCATCCCTCTTCACTGTTTACTAACGGAGTGTATTTAAATTCAAAGTCACTTGTTCCTCACAGCTGCATATGATTAAGATCCTGTGGGGTTGAAACGCGTTATGCTATTACTACTGAGCTGCCTGTCAAAATAAAATCTACTTTACTTACCTCTCGACTGGATGGGCTTGATTTTCGTGCTGGGAAGGAAGCGTGATTCTTCTTGTGGTATATTTGGGCGGTGACGTCGCCAGCAAGCCCCAACCCGTCGGGAAGGGCATTCAATTCGTCAAGTTTCGTGTGGATCTATATGGAGGATGCCCGCCGGCTGCAGTCACTGTAAATTAAAGGACTGATTTCTGTTGGGCCACCGCTGTAATGGGAGGCTCTGCCACTATCTCTATGGGAGGCCTGCTGGCTGAAGACTTTAAAACATTGCAAGCAGCCAGGGTATGCAGTGGCTTTCCCATGCACTTCGAGAGCAGGAAAAGAAACGAAAACGGGCAGCCAGGAAAAGAGTGGAATTTACATCTTTCACTATGAGGAACAATGCCCTTGAGATGAATGGAGGGAAAATAACTATATCTGCCCCCTGCACAACATGGAATTTACTCCTTTAAAGCATTAAGGTGGGCATGTTATAACCTTTGGTTTAAACATTTTTATCATGGTGAACATTGAAATTGACTTTAAATAAGAAGGATGCGATGCTGTATTTCGCAATACAGTTGCTTTGCATGCTGGTCACTGTAGTCCAGAAACAGGTAGTACTGGGACTGAAACCATACAAGCTCGGACACTGCTTTAAAACAATGCACTGTCAATGAAATTAATAAGAGTATTGTGTAAGGAAACTGTTGTGCAGTCCCAGATTGAAAACGAAAATAAGTTGTCTCCGGCGTTTTTAAATTAGATGTTTTGCATACAAGCATCCCTCTTCACTGTTTACTAACGGAGTGTATTTAAATTCAAAGTCACTTGTTCCTCACAGCTGCATATGATTAAGACCCTGTGGGGTTGAAAAGCGTTACGCTATTACTGCTGAACTGCCTGTCAAAATATATTCTACTTTACTTACCTCTCGACTGGATGGGCTTGATTTTCGTGCAGGGAAGGAAGCGTGATTCTTCTTGTGGTATATTTGGGCGGTGACGTCGCCAGCAAGCCCCGACCCATCAGGAAGGGCATCCAATTCATCAAGTTTCGTGTGGATATATATATATATATATATTCACTGAAAAAACCATAGGTTTTAGGGACAGTTATAGTTAGTTGGACATTGCACTCATACAAAACCCGTGAAATTCCCCCGTTATAGTTAGTTCGGCGAACTATAACTCACGCCCCCGCAATGCACTGCTGATGACGTCACATATTACATCACTCATGACATGGTCAGTGACATCACTGATGACATCGCTGATGACAACTCAAATGACATCACTGATGACATCACTGATGACATCATCCAGTGACTGTGTGTTTCTGTAAAGTTTAAATATGTTTAATATATATAGGGAAAGGCGTATTGAAGAATGAGTGGGTGTATAAGTGTCTGTATGGCTGATTTAGTAGGTGTGTGACTAACTCTATTAGTGAGTGATTAAACATATCTTACTGAATGCATGGGTTAGTGACTAAACTGGGTGAATGTCTGTATCCGTCTGTCTGTTGCTGTGTAAGTGGCTGCATGGGTTTGTGAATAGCTACATGAGTGTCTATATGAGTTATTGATTGGTTGTCTGAGTATCTGTATGGGTGCCTGAGTGTTTGTGTGGGTGGGGTGTGTGCGACTCTGTGCATAGATGTGTGAGTGGGTGATTCACTGGGTGGATGGTTTCAAGAGTGCATCTGTGATAGACTGTATGGGTGGGTAAGTGTGTGTAAGAGTGTGTTAGTGAGTGAATGTATGTCCCAGTGGTACATGTGTGAGTAACTACATATGTGAAAGGCAGTATATATGTGTGTTGGAGTATATAAATAGCTATAAGCGAGAGTGTGTGATTGTGAGAGTGACTGTATGGATGAGTGTGTGCTTGTATCAGAGATTGTATAAGAGCATAAGAATGTGCTAGTATTTGTATGAGTAAGTGAGCTGGTGTGTGTATAACTGTATAGGTGAGTAAATGGGTGTGTGCTTAATTTTTTGCATGACTGACTAGGTGTGTGAGTACCTCTATGGATGAGTGGCAGTGTGTGAGTGTTTATATAGGTTTATGAGTGCATATAATAGTCCTGTACTGAGTGACTATAAGTATGAGTGACTGTACGTGTGAGTGAGTAGATGTGTGTGTGTAGACCTAAGAATCAGTGAGTGTGTATATAGTAATTGGTGTTGGAGTGTCTATGGTTTTGACAATGGCAGTCTGTAATTTACAGTGGGTGTATCAAAAGTTATATTAGGGTGTGAGAAGATGCATCAAATTATCACATGGATGATGTCATCAGTGATGTCATCAGTGATGTCATTTGAGATGTCATCAGTGATGTCATCAGTGATGTCACTGACCATGTCACGAGTGATGTAATATGTGACGTCATCAGCAGTGCATTGCGGGGGCGCAAGTTATAGTTCGCCGAACTAACTATAACAGGGGAATTGCACGGGTTTTGTACGAGTGCAATGTCCAACTAACTATAACTGTCCCTAAAACCTATGGTTTTTTCAGTGAATTTGTAAGGTTTTTTAAATGCTAATTTCTAACTATAACGTGCCTGAAACCTATGGTTTTTTCAGTGAATTTCAAAGGTTTTTTAAATGCCAATTCCTAACTATAACATGTCTGAAACCTATGGTTTTTTTCAGTGAATTTCAAAGGTTTTGTAAATGACAATTTTTAAATGTATTAATTGTTATATTTATTTTTTTGATACTGATTTACTACATTTTTTTAAACTATTTATTTTGAGATATTTTATGTTTTCAATTACATTTCAATTACATTATACATTACATTACAAAATATACTTTCTCAGAATGATTTACTTTAGTTTAAATACTTTGCAAATAGGCAATAGACTTTTAAGTACAGTAGTTACAGTTGTTGCAATGGGCAACACAATTTCAAACACAATGCAACATTGAGCTCAATGTGAATTTCTAGTTAAATGCAATTAGTTACTTTATGGATTACTTTTTCTAACCACAGGACTGGATCCTAGATTCAGTCCTGGGACATCTCCTGTAAACAGTTGAGTAAAAGCGATTTGGTTACAGTAGTGATTTTTAAGGAATATTATTGTATTTTAAAAGTTGACTTTTTCACATAGAATCACCAATGTTATCCTATGGGAGGAAATTCACTTAGCAGGTAAGTAGTGTTATCGTTACTTTTTCTTACTCAGTGGTGGATCCTGGATCCAGCACTGGTGCATCTCCTGTAAACAGTTGAAAGAATGCGTTTAAGTCATACAGGCGATTTATAAGGAATATTTGTAGTTTGTGAAAATTGACACTTTGAAACTTTTCTGCTGAAAACCAGACAATGGATTCCTATGGAATGAAATACAAGTTACTGGTAAGTACGGTTAGAATTACTTTTCAGGGTCAGTGCTGGGATAAAAGATGCAGCACTGGGTTCTCTCCTGATAACAGGTGAGTAAATCGGAATTCGTAGTTCGGCTGATTTTAGAGGAATATTATAAAGTTCCAAAACTCCACACTTAGAAGAATTTCCAAGTGAAACCAGTCAATGTTAGCCTATGGAAGGAAATTCAAGTTACTGGTAAGTACGGTTAAAATTACTTTTCAGGGTCAGTACTGGGCTCAAAGATGCAGCACTGAGGTCTCTCCTGATAACAGGTGAGTAAATCGGAATTCGTAGTACTGCTGATTTTAGAGGAATATTTGTATGTTTCAAAAATCGACACAAACTTTTTCAGCAAAAAGCAGGCAATGATATCCTATGGAAGGAAATTCAAGTTACTGGTAAGTACGGTTAAAATTACTTTTCAGGATCAGTACTGGGCTCAAAGATGCAGCACTGAGGTCTCTCCAGATAACAGGTGAGTAAATTGGAATTCGTAGTTCGGCTGATTTTAGAAGAATATTATAAAGTTCCAAAACTCCACACTTAGAAGAATTTCCAAGTGAAACCAGCCAATGTTAGCCCATGGAAGGAAATTCAAGTTACTGGTAAGTACGGTTAAAATTACTTTTCAGGATCAGTACTTGGCTCAAAGATGCAGCACTGAGGTCTCTCCTGATAACAGGTGAGTAAATCGGAATTCGTAGTTCGGCTGATTTTAGAGGAATATTTGCACAATGGTGAAGGAAGGGGGTGGGGCCTGAGGTGACATGTCTGCAAACACGCCCTGTGGCGCGTTTTAAGTTGGAGAATTAATTCCTCCTCAATCCCGAGGGTCCCTAGGGGCCAACTAGCCCACCAGATACCTCCAGTATGGGCCAGAGAGCTGCGTTGCAGAGAGGTGTTCAGAGGCCACGCCCCTTTTACAACACTCTGCAACGCAGCTCCGTGGCGCTTACTGGAGGTACCTGGTGGGCTAGTTGGCCCCAGGGACCATCAGGATTGAAGGGGATTTAATTCCCCATCTTAAAACGCGCCACGGGGCCTGTTTGCACACATGTTACCTCAGGCCCAGCCCCCTCCCTTCACCACTGTGCAAACGCGCCCCGTGGCGCGTTTTAAGTTGGGGGATTAACTCCCCTTGAATCCTGAGGGTCCCTGGGGTGCAACTAGCCCACCAGCTACCTCCATTAAGCGCCACGGAGCTGCGTTGCAGAGAGGTGTAAAAAGGGGCGTGGCCTCAGAACACCTCTTTGTAACGCAGCCCCCTGGCATATACTGGAGGTTCCTGGTGGGCTAGTTGGCCCCCAGGGACCCCCAGTATTGAAGGGGAATTCGTTCCCCCTCTGCAAACGCGCCAGGGGGCGCGTTTGCAGAGTGCTGCCAAGGAGGGGGCGTGGCCTCCGGCGCGATGCCAGATTTTTTTATTTTTTTTTAAAAGGGGGCTGTGTGGCCCCCTTCTTTTTAATTATTTTGGGCCCTGGGGACCCCATCCCCCAGGGCCTGACCCCCTTTTTTTTTTTTTTTTTTAAAGGAACGGGAAGGGGATTGCGTGGGCCCCCCTCCCGTAGCCAATTTCGACCCGGGGACCCCATCCCCTGGGTCATTGCCAACTTTAAAAAAAAAAAAATTTCATGAAGGGGGGCTGCGTTGCCCCCCTCCTCAGGCCTCCTTAGGCCCCGGGGACCCCATCCCCCGGGGCCGGCCTTTTAAAATAAATGTTTTTATTATTATGTTTGGGGAGGGGGGCCGCGTGGCCCCCCTCCCGGGCCACTACTTGCCCCGGGGACCCCATCCCCCAGGGCTGGCCCTATCCTTTGGGGTCCGTGGGGGGACCCCAACTCCCCCACGGACCATGCCGGCTCCCCGCCTCCTACGGGAGCCGGCATTGCTTTTCCACATGGGGAGCTGCTAACATGCAGCTCCCCGTGTGGAAAGCAATGTGCTTTGGATATTGGAAGCGAGAGCAGGTTTCCTGCTCTCGCCTCAATATCCAAGCAGTTTGCAATGACAGGACGGGAGCCGCGAGGCTCCCGTCCTGTCATTGCAAACTACAGTGTCCCGGGGTAGGCACCCGGGACACTGCAGGAGCCGGCCCTGGGGGTGGCGGTCCCCAGGGCCACCACAGGCTCCAGGAGGGGGGCCACGCGGCCCCCCTCCCATCCCTTGCACAGCCCCGGGGAGGTGGCGGTCCCCGGGGCGTGTGGGGGGGCTGGAGCTCCCACACAGGTCAAGTAATTTAAAAAAAAAATAAGCCCCGGGGGGTGGCGGTCCCTGGGGCTGCGGGGGGGCCGTGTGCCCCCGCCAACATTATTTATTTAAAGCCCCAGGGTGTAGCGGTCCCCGGGGCTTGGGGGGCCTTAGAGGCCCCCCACATTAAAAATAAATAACCCCCGCATGCCCTCGGGACTTGGCCCACCCGGTTTGATTTTTTTTAATTACGGCGGGATCCGCGCACCCTAAGCGCATCCCGCCGATTTAAAAAAAAAAATGCTTTTTTCTGCCCAGGGGTTCCTTGTGGGACCCCTGAGCAGACCTAGGGGGTCAGGGTGTTTCTACCCTGCCCCCTTTGTGCGTTTTGCGCACTTGTTTCTTGTGCTTTTTTTTTTTTAATCAGCGGGATCCGCGCACCCTAAGCGCATCCCGCCGTTTTAAAAAAAAAGAAAAAATGCTTTTTTCTGCCCAGGGGTCCTTGTGGGACCCCCTGAGCAGACCTAGGGGGTCAGGGTGTTTCTACCCTGCCCCCTTTTTGCGCTTTGCACACTTGTTTCTGTACCTCGGTTCTACCGAGGGACAAAATGGCTGCCAACACTTCCTGATTTGGAGTGTTGACAGCCACTTGACAGCCAATTAGCGTGCAGCTCGTGATCGGGAGGGTACGCGGACCCTACTCGGCCATAGATATATATGTGACTTTACTTTTGATTTTCTCAGGAACTACTGAACGGATTTACAACATTTAAGCAAAAGGCACGACACTGAACCAAGGGCTACCTCTTTGCCAAATTTGGTGTAATTCCGTTCAGCAGTTCGGGCTGTAGCTGCGACTAAAGGTTCCTATGGAAAAATGAATGGGGAAAACGTGTTTTGGGACCCCCCTTTTTTCTCGGCCCCCGCTCGACGAATCACCCCGAGACTTTCAGGATAGGAGCCGACCGGAGCGCCCCAACAAGTTGGAAGCTTTTGCGAAGATTCGTCAACCGGCGCCAACGTTATTGCAAATAGAATGTTGCGGATTTCCTATGGAAAATAGGTCCTAACTATAACTATCTACTGGCGACCGCCAGTAGATAATATAAATATATATATATATCCAAATCACTAGTCCACATGAAACCCCTCACCCTGACAGCAGCTGTGCGCACACGGTTGCGGAAGCCGTATCAATTGCAGAATTTCTCCTTTCCAAGCACTTGAAAGAAGAATGTGCACTCCAAAATTTTGCTCGCTTTTTGGTTTAATCCAATGAAATAATTCATGCCAGTGGATGTACAAAACAACCCAACGCATTTCGGTGAACACGTCGCCTTGATCACGGGTGGCAACTTCCCCTTACACCATAGGTTAAATCAAATTTCAAATCATACATCAAGTGATAACAATATAAAGAAAGGACATTCATATTCTTGACAACAGCCATCGGGATAGATAAAGGAGATGCATATTAAGTTTATCTACACAGATACGCCATCTTGGAGTGTATAATTCATCTACTCCTCCCATGCTGTTAGATATACATAATCTTAACTTGATCTTTAACACATTTGTTTCAGTGCATGATCCTATATTTGCCGGTACATGACTCCATAACAGACCTTAGTTTGCAATCTTAGACCCCTGGGGCAATCCCCAATTCAATGTTAGTATAGGTCTCATAATACTTAATCACAATCCCTAAACGACATATTCTTCCGTAATTAACATAAATCACAGGAGTTCCCAATTCTGCCCAAGTGGGCTTTAGAATACAGTCTGTGCTCAACTTCACAATTAGTTCTGATTTATCATTAGCAATTTTGCCCTAGTTTGCCTATTTAAATACACACATAATTCACGTATTCTGCCAATGGTTATTGCGTCCATACTGCAATTATCATAGAGGCTATTGATTCATATGTAGTCATTGTTTGGCAAGATGCATAATTGACTGTTTCAATAAAAAAACAAAAATTAAACAAAGAATACTCAAATGTCATACATATGAGAACATTTCTAAACTACATTAAAAACAGGAGTGCATAAAGGAAACACATCAAGAGAAAACCCTATGTATACCAATATCCATGTGTAGTGCAGGTGCAAAGAATAGATGAGTTACTCTCATTCTGCAATACTCTCATCTATATACATCTTTGTATCAAGATGCACAAATTAAAATAATTCAAAGGTGTTGTGTAAAGTATCAAATTAAGCTATATGTATAAGTTTAGAATGTATAATGTATGTGTACCTTAAGTTTGGTTTGTATCTAAAGTATAAATAAAGTTTTAGTAATTTAAAGGTGGATCATAAATTATACATTTACAGTATAACTGAGCTTTAAAATGTGTTTTGTAGTTTAACTGTGGTTTGTACAGAAATAATAAATAAAGTGTTCCTAACTATAAAAAAGGTCTAACCTTTGTTTTTTACATTGAATTTTTTAATTTTTTTAAAATAAAAATATAGGTAAAAGCAGACACTTGTGTCGTTTAGTAGAGTGTTGTTAAGTGGAGTGTTGTACAATAGAGTGGAGGACAGATTTGTACAATGTAGCGTCATGGACTGTAGTGTTGTATGTTGGAGTAGAGTGGAGTGGAGAGGAGTGTGGTAGAGTGGAGTGGTGTACAGTCAAACATCATACAGTGGGGTGGTGTAGAGTGGAGTGGCATAGAGAGGAAAATGATATAGAGGAGTGGCGTATAGTGGAATACTGTATAGTGGAGTGGCATAGCATGGATTGTCATAGAAAGGTAATAGCATAGAGTAGTGGGGCATAGAGCTAAGTTCGGTAAAGTGTAGTGTTGTAAACTGGAATGTTGCATAGGGCAACGGTGGACAGTGGAATAGGATACAGTAGAGTGGCATAGACTACAGTGGTGTAGAGTGGAGTGGCGTATAGTGATTTAGCTTTCAGTGAATTGGGATACACTGGCATTCCATACAATGGAATAGCATGCAGTTTAGTGGCGTAGACTCGAGTGGCTTCGAATGGGATTGCGTAGAGCAGAATAGTGTAGAGTGTAATGGTGTAGAGTATAGTGTTGTAGAGTGGAGTAATGTAGAGTGAAGTGGCAGATAGTGGAGTGGCATACAGTGGAATAGCATAAAGTGGAGTGGCATAGACTGGAGTGGCATAAAGTGAAATTGCATAGAGTGGTGTGTTGTACATTGGAGTGGGAATGAGTGGAGTGGGTAGAGTGCTGTTGCACACAGTCTGGTAGTGTAGAGTGGTGTGGTGTAGAGTGGAGTGGCATAGAGTGGAATATCACAGAGTTTAGTGGTGTAGAGTGGAGTGCCATAGAGTCGAGCGGCATACAGTGGAGCAGTGCAGAGTGGAGTGGTGTAGAGTGTAATAGTGTTCAGTGGAGTGGCATAGAGAGGAGTGGCATACAGTGGAATATTGTAGAGTGGAGCAATGTAGAGGGAAGTGGTGTACAGTGGAATAATATACAGTAGAGTAGCATAGAGTAGAGTGTCACACAGGGGAGTTGTGTACACTGGAGTGGCAAGTAGTGGAGTGGTGTAGAGTGCAGTACCATAGTGTGGAATAGTGTAGAGTGGAGTGGCATAGAGTGGAGTGCTGTAGACTGGAATGGCATAGGGTTGAGAGGCGTAGAGTCGAGTGACAGAGTGACAGAGTGTAGAGGTAAACAGTGGAATAGCGTATAGTGGAGTGCAATAGAGTGGAGTGCCATAGGGTGTAGTAGTGTACACTAGAACAGCATATAGTGGAGTGGCATACACTGGAGTGGTGCAAAGTGGAGTGCCATACATTAGAGTAGCGTACTGCCTAGTGGCATAGAGTGGAGTAGCATACAATACAATAGCATAGAGTGGAGAAGGAGGGAGTGCTGTAAACTGGAGTGGCATAAATGTAATAGCATACAGTGGAGGTCTATACAGCTAAATAGTGTACAGTGGATTGGCATACAGTGGAGTAGCATACAGTGGGATAGCGTAAAGAGGAGTGGTGTAGAGTGTAGTCATGTACAGTACAGTAGTGCACACTGGAATACCTTACAGTGTAGTGGCGTAGAGTGGAGTTGGGTAGAGTGGACTGGTGCACAGTGGAATAGTGTAAAGTGTAGTGGAATAGAGCATAGTTGAGTTCAGTGAAATAGCACATAGTAGATTGGGGTAGAGTAGATCGTGTACAGTGGCATGTCATAGACTGGAGTGCCTTGTAGTGCACTGGCATAGAGATAAGTTCCATAAATTGAAACAGTAGAAAATAGAGTGGCATTGAGTGGAGTGGCATAGACTGGAATAGGGTACAGTAGAGTGGTGTAGAGTGTAATAGCATAAATTGGAGTGGTGTAGAGTGGAGTTGCATAGAGTGGAGTGTGGCAGAGTGTAGTGGCATACAGTGTAAAAGCATAAAGTGGAGTGGGGTAGAGTGAAGTGGTGTAGTGTGTAATAGGGTACAGTAGTGTAGTGAAGAATTGATTTGCGTATAGTGGAGTAGCATAGAGTGGAGTATTGTACAGTACAATAGTGTTGACTGTAGTAGTGTAGAATGGAGCGGCATACATTGGAGTGGTGTAGAGTGGAGTGGTGTAGGCTGGAGTAGTGCACAGTGTAATGCTGTACGGTGGGATGTCGTAGAGTGGAGTGGCTTATACTAAACTACCATGCAGTGGAGTGATGTAGAGTGCCTTGGCGTACAGTGGAATAGCATACAGTGGAGTGGTGTACAGTGGAGTAGCATAGAGTGGCATAGTGTAGAGTATAGTGTTGTAGGGTGGAGTTGCATAGAGTGGAGTAGGATACAGTTGAAGAGCGTAGAGTGTAGTTGTGTATACTGGTGTGGCGTAGAATGGAGTGACATAGAGTGGATTAGCGTAGAGTGTAGTGTCATAGAGTGGTGTAGAGTGCAATAGCATGGAGTGTAGTAGCATATAGTGGAGGGGCTTACAGTGTAGTGGTATAGACTGCAGTGTTGTAGAATGGACTGTCATATAGAGTAATAGCGTACAGTGAAGTGGTGTAGAGTGGAGTGGTGTAGAGTGAAGTGGGGTAGAGTGAAGCGGCATACAGTTGATTAGCATAGAGTGGAGTGGCGTACAGTGGATTAGTGTGGAGGGGCATGTAGTGGAGTGATGTAGAGTGGAGTGGTGTAGAGTGTATGAGTAGTATAATGCATTGGTATTGAGTGGACTGGCATAGAGTGGAGTGTGGTACTTGAAACGCATGTAGCATGTAAGTGGGTGAATGGATGTAGATGTATTGTGCTAGGAATATAGATTTTGAGATGTTAAGGCAAATGTTTGGCAGTAGGAGTAAATAGGTGTAAATAATGGCTGCCGACACACTCTAGCAAAATCTAAAGAATTTCTAAACTTGGAATTACTAACTATCACTACAGAATGGCTACCACCACTCCAGTGGCAGTAGCCACATTGTAGTTATAGTTAGGATTCTCAGATATAGGAATACCTCAGATTTGTGCTTGCTAATAACTTTGCCCATTTTGCGAATCTCCACAAACACTTTCAGACCTATAGCTTCTTCTACATTGGTGGGGATAGAAAGTTTCATAGTGATTAGTCCAGGGGGTACAAAGATAAAAGGCGGGTCCCAAACTGTGTTTTTCTACCAATGTATTTTCCATAGACTTTTTATCTGGTGTAGCATGCAAACAGATTTCCATGAAATTTGACAGGAATACGCATTATGGTGTGCAGATGATTCTTTGGGTACTAGAGGTAAGCAGCGTAAGTACTTTTTAACTTATAAGGTATTTTAACTTAGTGATATCTGTTGTCGGGCTACTTTCGCAAAATTTCACAGTATTTCGCGGTATATTGTGCTAGTACCGTGGTACATAGTGATGACAAGGCATTACGTGATTGGCTAATGACTACCTTCACAAACGTTAAAGGCCGACATGTTGTTTTTAAGTGCATTTTGGCTGTATTCTGTGTTTCACCCTTAGATATAGGTAAGTATTAGTTGTGATATCTATGCATTTTGTTTTGGGCTGACAGTGACACGTGTGTTGGCGTTGTCTGATTATGGCCCAGACACAGTGTATCAGTTTGCGGTGTATGTGCTCAGTTTGACAATAAAATTAGCATGCGCAGTTCAACCAGCAGTCACCCACGTGCCTACCTTAGAGTAAACACTCGTTGGAATCCCCATCATCATTGTTAGCGCATGCTCATCAACCTCCATACAGCTACACGCTTCGCTGAGTGCCAATATTCTTTGAGCAGAGCGCATCCATGAGTCAATGAACGTGAGGAGATTCTGTTCAACACAGCCTTAGTGGCATTTGTTTGCTTAGGGGTGATTGCGTCACGCCGCGGAACGCATGTTGACGACGACACGTACAAGGCCATTTTGAGTTGGGATTATATGGTAGTTTACGAGAAACTCGCAGAGCACACCTCTAGAGCAGAGCACTGTGATACACACACATTTTGCCCACGTATTCCGGTTTCATGGTTCAAGAGGTGATTTGTTACAGCGTTTGTACTGTGATACCCACACACTTTCTTCAGCGTATTGCAGGGGAGCACTGTGATGCACACATACATTTTGCCCTTGTATCCCGATTTGCAGGTTCGAGGTACAAATCTTCTCAGCATTTTGTACTGTGATGCGCACACAGTTTAGTGTATTACAGCACTGTGATATGCACACAATTATTTTTTTCAAAGGGTGTGTGTGTTTTAAGCCACATACGCTGTACACACAGAGAAAATACATATCTTTGTTTTAGGTTTTAATGCAATGCGTATACTCTAATTCAGCACATCTGAAATGTTTTTGTGAATTGTCCTACACAACTTTCAAGGAGCGTTTATTTTAATTGTCATTCCTCTTAAAAAAGTTTTTACTCTTTATTGTGTTCATTTGTGTCAGTTGGTTAATAACTGTTTGTTACTAGTTATATAATGAGCATGCAGAATATCAGCGCACCACAACCTTTTCTACGGACTCCTAGCGATCCACCTATTCCTTGGCAAAACTGTTACAGGGCTTTCACAAAATACCTAGGGGCCATTGGGAGCAACAGATATTGTGCTGAACGGAAAAGGATTTTGCTGGAACACAGTTTAGGTTTTGAGGGGCAATTTGTTTATGAACATTTACCACCTTATGTGGCGGTTGAAGATGATGAAGACATTGATGAGTATCAAATGACAGTAAAGAAATTGGAGAAACAATTTGATTGTTAATCCCCACAAGTTTTTAACCAGAGAACAACAACAAGATGAGTCAATTGTTTCATATGTAGTGGCGTTACGAACTTTAGCGTCTGAGTGTGATTTTGAAGATTTTACTTCACAGCTCATTCGTGATCAAATTGTCGTATATTGTTGGGACAAAAAGGTACAAGAAAAGTTATTAACACTTAAGAATCACAGAAACTATTGCCATTGTCAAAAGTATTGAGAGTGCAAGGAGCTGACATGTAAGGAGCAAAGTGGGATGTCTGTAGTTAAAGAAGGTGCTAATCTTCCTCACAAGGGTCAAATTAAAACGGTCAATAAGAAAAGAGATGTAAGAGAAGGATTTGCTAAACCAAAAAAATGTGTGCTACAGGAGTGGGTATCCCAGGCACACAGGCAATGGTCGGCCTTGTCTGACAAAGAATGTAAAATGCAGAAACTGTGGCAAAATGGGACATTTTGCAAAGGTATGCCAATGTGTGAAGGACAAAGACCAGGTGGATTTGGTGCCCGACAGAGAGGTCAGTGAAGATTCTGTGGATGAGTGTAATGAAGAGAGGGATTTAGTATTGGTAGTACAAGGTGGTGAAACGGATTGCGTTGACCCTTACAAAAATATTGTGGTTGATGGAAAAGTCCTCAATCTGTTGATAGACTCGGGGGCAAGAATGACCATGGTCACCTATAAATTGTTTAAAAAACGTGTGGTGAAAGAAGCTTACTGCCTCCTAAGATACCCAGTCACATATGATGGGAGGAAAATCGAACTCATGGGGTATTTTGAGTGACATTTGAAATTTAAGGCCAAATTCATTTTTAGCAGAGAAGGGATTGGATATACTTGGGTGGTACCATCAGGGATTGTTTGGGATGACTCTCAGGCCAGTGAAGAAAATACAAGTCTCATTAGTAACAGATGACACTGTGAATGAGTAAGAAGTTGGGGAGGAGACTAGCAGTGTTTGGAGCAGTATGTTTAAAGATATATTTTGTGACAAACTTAGGACGATTTCAGGTTTCAGGCAAAGAATTAAAAACCTGACTGGGACCCGTCCGGTCAGACACAAGCTGAGGAATGTTTGTTTCAGTATACACAAAGAGCGAGCTGAAATTCTCAAAACAATGTGCTAAGATAGGGTCATTGAACCCATTGAGTCCTCACTATGGTAATCTCCTTTGGTGATAGCAAGGAAGAAAAATGGTCAATTGAGAGTTTGTGTGGAATTGAGGAGCCTGAACAAAGTTATATGGGTAGATTCCCATCCCCTTCCACACATTGATGACATTATCACCACATTTGCAGGGGCCAAAGTCTTTAGTAAGATCAATTTGGCATCAGCTTACCATCAGATAGAGCTGGATGAGTCATCCAAACACTACACTGCATTTGTGTCACCGGTTGGTACGTTCCAATTTAGACGGATGCCGCTTGGATTGGCATCTGCTGCCTCTGTATTACAATGTGTCCTGGAAAATGTCCTTCAGGGTATTAAAGGGGTGGTGATGTTCCAGGATGACATTCTGGTAACAGGAGAAGATCAGGTTAGTCATGACAAGTCCATGCAGGTGGTGCTAAAAAGGTTGCAGAAATCTGGTATTGTGGCTGATACAAAAAAAGTCAGTTTGCAAAGAGCAGTATAGAGTATTTAGGACAAATCATTTCAGAAAAAGGGGTAGAACCCAGACCTGGCACCGATTCCTAAAAGCAAAGAACACGTGTCATTTTTTCTTGGTGTATGTGAGTAAAAAACTTCTCAGTGAAAACTGTGAATTTGAGGGAGTTATTTAAAAAAAAGAAAATGTTTTAATCAAGTGTTAGTTGTCAGAATGAGTTTGGTGCTCTTAAAAGAGATCTTGTCTCTGCTGGAATGTTGGTACCTTTCAATCCCACGAGGGAGTGTATCATAACAGTGGATGCAAGTAACGATGGGCATGGAGCAACAATAGCACAAAAAAACAATGTGTGAGGTGAAGTTACAGTCGGCTTTGCATCGAGGTCATTGAAAGAAAATTAAAATATATTCTCTTTGATAGAAAAGGAGTTGTTAGCCTGCTGTTGGGCTGTCAAGAGATTCAAGTGTTTCATTTGGGAAAGTAGATTCACTCTTAAAATGGACCACAAACTGTTGGTGAATATCTTAGGAGGAACCACTATCAGGGATCACACCCCCAGACTGGCCAGATTGAGCTCTAAACAGTTGCAGTATGATTTTAAAATAGAATACATTCCTGGTGGGGAAAATATTAGGGGGCCG
Organism: Calotriton arnoldi; assembly: GCA_963921515.1. Taxonomy (NCBI): domain Eukaryota; kingdom Metazoa; phylum Chordata; class Amphibia; order Caudata; family Salamandridae; genus Calotriton; species Calotriton arnoldi. Next base: position 1,919,586 of record CAWUFW010001962.1, read on the forward strand.
ATTCCGATTCGGGCCGGAAATCTCTCCGGCCGAGCCGGACTCGGAGAGATTTCCGACCAAATCGGACTCTGGCAGCCCGACCGAACGAGTACGATGCACACGTATGCCATCGGACTCGAGTCAGTCGGACTCCCATTGAAGTCAATGGGAGCCGGTCGTACAACGCGTACGCGGGCTCCCATTGACTCAATGGGTGCGAGGCGGTCAAGGGCGCCCCCTACAGCGTGTACGCGGCGAAGCGACTCGCGCCGTACACGCACAGGTAGGGGGGACCCATGGGTCCCCCCTGTGTGCGACTCGCGCGGCTACGCATACAGGGGGGTCCGACACAGACCCCAAAGTACGGCTCTGATTGCTCTTTGGAGCCGGAGTGCGCGGCTCGGTTGGACTGCTCGCGGCGCGCATCGTACTCACCCGGCCGGGGAACGTCTCCATTGCGCAGTGCGAGTCGAGTCCGAGCGAGTCGGTCGGTGCGGTTCGACCCGGGAACGAGTCGGTCGGAGCGGTCGGGACGCCCGGACGAGTCGGTCAGCGAATTCGCATCGAACTCGCTCTCCCGGACGCGCGTACGACTCGGTCGGGAAATAGGGCTCCGAATCGGATCCGGTTAAGCCGAATCCGATTCGGAGCCCTACCGGCCGAAATCGGAATCGGCCCCTAAGACTGACTATTTGTCCTTGGCTCCAGTTCCTATGGAAGAGAGTATTGTGATTTATGAGGAGGATGAAGAGGAGTTTTTGGTAGCCGTCATTGACATAGGTCAAGGGAGTGCTTTCACTGAGGATGAATGTAATGCTGGTATGATGGAAGAAGAAGACTTGGAGAGTGTGAAGAAATTTGTGAAAGAGGGGTGGCCCAGGGAGAGAGTGTTGCCTGTGAGGATTCAGGCCTATGCTTAAGTAGCTGAAGAGCTGTCAGTTGAGAAGAATGGGATGCTGATGAGAGGTGAGAAGTTTGTTCCTGCCATTGGGTTGAGAGATAAAATAATTGTTAACGGACATTTGGGACAAACTATCACGAATAGAAGAATCAGAGAACACTATTGGTGGTCAGGTATGGACACAGAGATTGTCACAAAGGTTGAGGCATGCGTAATATGTGCCAACAGTGATAAGGGTTTGAAAACTGAGGTGCTGCCTCTTCAGCCATGTGCGTTACCTGAAGGGCCTTGGGTCAAACTGGCAATAGATTTTATAGGGCCATTCAACACGTTACCACGAAAATCAAGGTTTGCTGTAGTAATAGCTTATTACTACTGCAAGTGGTGGGAGGTTGAGTTTGTGGAGGAGCCAAACACTGAGGTAGTCATAACATTTTTACAAAATGTGCTTATAAGAGAAGGATGTCCTAAAGAAATTGTCCCAGACAGCGGAGTGCAGTTTGTTTCTAGAGAGATGAGGGATATTCTAGAGAAAAATGTGATTGAACACAAATGTGTACCATTGCATCATCCCCAGGCCAATGGTCTTTGTAAAAAATGAACCGTACACTGGTGGAGTGAATCAAATGGGCTGTCCAAAATGAAATTGGCTTGACTGAAGCAGTGGAGAGTATGTTATGGTCCCATGATTCTACCCTTAATGCTGTCAATGGTGTATGTCCTTTTGAAATTATGAGGGGATGTGCACCTTCTCCAAACTGTGTCCTACATGGTTGAGGGAATATCAAACAAAATCTGAATGAGGACGGTAATTAGACAAAGTCATACGTCCCAAAGTGGAAGCATACTGTCAGGAATTAAATCAGCATGATCTCCCTTATGACGAGTAGGGAAAATAAGGGCAAGAAATCATGAAACAAAGTACTGGTGAAACCCTCTTTAGTGAATATTTGGAGGGATTTATAGGAGAAAGCGTCCTGAAACAGACACTTCAAAATGGCCGCCCTATTTCCTCATGAATTTTTTTAGACTTTGGTTCTCGCAAGATTAGGGACGATTTGATTCTGAAGCGCGCGTTCTACTGCGCACTTCAATTTGGGTTTTGTCTGAAGAAGTTCGTTTTCGCCGTTGCTCCACTAAGTCCAATTACGGAGTGAACGGAAGTTTTTCAAACTTTAAGCGCCATCTCGGAAGTTGTATTAAAATTCGCTCGGCAAGAAACTCCTGTATCCTGCCGATTTCTCAAACACCTATTAGCACCATTTTAGGCTCAGCGCTATTTTTGGGGAGTTCGTCTCAGGACTCTAGTTTGCGGTTATTATTGTGACCGCTAATTCTGCCGCTCACCATCAGTCTGCAGTTTCCTCCAGGTGGCGTTTACTCGTCATTCCAGTTCCTAGCTCCGCCTCCGTGAGAAGCTTCCTTCGTTCCAGTAGTCTCATTCAGCAGTCGGCATCGCTCCTTCTCTTCAGCAGTGGAGCTGCCTGCATTACAGTAAGGAAGCAGTACCTGGTGTGGCAACTTTGACTTTTACAAAGTAAGATGTTCTCTTCATAATTAATCTACTGTGTTGTGGAGAACTGTCGCAGCTCCTCAGCCTGAACTCAGCTCCAGCTGCCTGCCTTTCCCTTCCAGTGCGCTTCTCCTCTCCTTACCTTCTTTCTTTTCCTCCCTTGTCCCTTTTTGCGTGCTAATCATTCAAGTTTCCAGTGTCAGTCTAAGGACCACTTCAGGAAGCAAGGCAGCAACTATACCAGGAGCTATTGACTGAGACTTTAAACAACATTACAACATCATTGACTCAATATCCAGAGTTCAGATATTCTATTTGGATACAGGATTATTATAGAAAAGAAGCACCCTCCAATTAGACCCTGGTAGGAAATAGAGTTCTAGTTTATTGGAAGGGGTTAGAGAGAGAATGTTGAGATAAATATAATATGTAGCTATAAAAGAAGTGATCTAGTTACTGTATTCTTTCTTCCCTGTTTGCATTAGGAACTCTCCCTCCTGAACCAGCAGCTTTCCATACTACCAAACGCCAGTTAGAAGGTTCAATCGTGAGAGAGGGTGCCAGAGGTCCTGGAGGTGTCTCTTCTTTCTTCCCATTCCCCTTTCCCCCATGCTGGTAAAGCTCGTTGTGCAATTAGACAAGAGGTACCGGTAAGGGGGCACTGGGAGCCAGCATCATTCTGCTTCCGTGGATTACTAGGTACTTGACACATATCAAGATAAGATTCAAGTTAATTATGATACCAGCCACAGGGTCAGGAAGGAAAGACAGGTGATCAATGTTGGTGATTGGGTCCGTGTAAAAGATCCTATTCATGTCACCAAAGGGAAATCCAAATTCAGGCCTGCCGAAATAGAAGATGCTGTTTCTAAGAACGCAGTACGAGTCAAAGAATGTGAATGCTGGAACAAAAACAGGGTAGTTAAAGTGAAAAAAATCCTTTGACAGTCAGGGGGTTGTAGAGGTAAAACCCCTGGGAAAGAAACGATTGCTGTCTGATGAGAAGCAAAGAGATATCAACATTTGTGTACATCCTTACCTTGGAGAATGGAAGAGCAAAAGAGTGGTGGTTAAACCAGCTAGCTACTGTGATGAAAAATGAATCATAAGGGTGGTTTGTTTATGTCATACAAGCTGTATTGTGTTATGAACAATGGTCAACAATGTTGTTTTGCTTATTTCAATATGTTTAGAAGCAGTTAAATGGTTCTTTCTGTCCCATTTTAAGCCATTGTTATTTGTATATTATATTTTTGTGTTGTATTTGTTTTTTTTGTGTTTCCTAAATTGTACTATGAAAGAAGGGAAATGTTGTGGTGATGTTGTTCTCTCTCTTTATTCCACATTCCAAGTTCTGTAACCTTGGTGTGTGGAATGCGGGGTGAAGGTTGAGTTTGGATGTTCCAGGTTGGTCAGTTGAGGGCTGATCCTAGAGAAGACTGTGGCCAATAAAGATATCCCTTGTTTTAAACAAAGAGTTTTGAAGTCATTGAAAGAAGATACTTCACTACAGTCTTGTCATGCATGTTATTAACAGAAAAGGCAGCAAGAGAGCATGGACTTGCATAGCTGTTCTACCAGGATCCTGCCTCACAGAGACAGTGTTTGTTTCCTTACTCTAATGCAGTGTGCACTTTCTCCCTGGCCTTGCCTTTCAACGTGCCCGTACATTCCTCCCACGTGTGGAGGAGGCATCACATTGGTCCACACACTAGAGTGATGTAAAAGCCAAGCAGGCGAATAGGATTGAAAGGAACAAAAGATAATGGAACTGAGGTAAAAGAGGAAAGATCAGCAGGAAAAGGAGTGGGCAAAGGCAGCAACTTTTATGGAATTTGTGGGGAAATTTAGATCTTTCCTCTCGCTTGACTGTTTGGAATTGGAACTATTAGGGAAATACAAAGATTGTTTTTAGATGTTAAAAGGTATGCCGTTGAAATGCTGGCAACTGCCTTGATCGCTTCATTTATGTGCAGGAGAATTTGCCTGTTCTTGCGTTGGGCAAAGCTTTGGGACAACTCTGCCAAAATGTTCACGATGTTGGTGCTTTCTTCAACCATCACGTTGTTTATGATGTGGCTTAGCACTTGCAGCAGTCCCAGTTTGATGGCTCAACTGAAGCTCAAACTTGAGCTGGTTTGCATTGCTCGTGCACTACGCAATGTGGTGCAAGAGTGACGCAAACCTGACGTGAGATTTCTGAAGCCATGGAAGGCCACTTCGCATGGCCCTCAGTGACTCCATAAACCTGGTGTAAAGCAACGCAGCACAAATCGCATCTTTGCTTTACTGTGCGCAAGGAAGGCATTCCATGGTCTGTTTTCCAAAGCAACTCCCATGGTTTTTGGCGCATTCCCAGATTTACCAAAACTGGTAAACCTGGGAATGCGCCAAAAGATACGCCTTCCCAGGAGAGACATAACGAGGAGAAATATCTTTTTTTATCCTTGTTACTATCTCTTTCTATGTGTGTTGCATTCTGCAGCACACATAGAAAGAAGAATATGCCTCTCAGAATTGTTTTTGTGCAGGAAGGTTCCCCTTCCTGCACAAAAACAATCTTGCATGCAAAGCAGACACCCTTGCATCATTGTGCAAGTGTGCCTGCATTGGCGCTAGGCTGCCAAGAACACATCAGCATAGGAGAAAAGGCAGGAATGCACCGTATTACCTTAAATACAGCACATTTCTGCCCTTTCCTGTCATGCAATGCAGCACAGCAAGGTGACTTGCTGTGCTGCAATGCATGACAAACTCATAAATAGGCCTCTAGATGTCCACAGACTGTGATGCATATGGGAGTAGATGGTGATAATTCCAAGTTAATGATGCTCCGTAGTACTCTAGACAACAACTGGACTAAAGTTGCTACTCACAGTAGTTTATTATCTTTCTGGCATCCTAGTATTGCATGCCATTGACAGAAAAATCAGCAAGCGTTTGTTGGAGCTGTGCTGCATTTTCATCAGGCTTCTACCTCAGAGAGACAGCCTTTGCTTCTGTACTCTAGCGTAACATGCACTTTCTTCATGACCCTGCCTCCATCAAATCCACTGGCCGCTCCCATGCGTGGAGGAGTGGTTGCCTTTCTTCTCAAGCCAGAAGCTATTAATGGTCCGTTGGAAGAGTCAGGGCACTACAATAGTTCCTTTTAAGAATTGTTCCGGAAATAATATTTTCTGCTTCATAATGTTTTATTATTTAACTAAGTAATACTACTACTACTACTACTACTACTACTACTACTACTACTACTACTACTACTACTACCACTATTATTACTGCAGCTACTCCTCCTCCTACTACTACTTTTATTACTACTACTACTATTAATAATAAAAATAATAAGCATGCTAATAATAATTATAATAACAACAATCATAGATAATAATATTAAAAATTATAATAATTTGTTTTATATACCACTTGCCACCGCAATGCGAAGACTTTGTAGCTCTATAAATAGACACCGAAAGGTGTGAATGGTAATAAAAATGTAAAAGACTAAAACATAAGGTTAGGTGTACTACTTATGTGACATATGTTAAAATAATTTTGGGAAATTCTTGGGAGGATAGCCTGTCTTTCACCGAGATGCAAAACACATGCTGGCAATCAGCTCTTTGACATCAGGGTGCTGTAATCTTGCTAGAATCAGCCTTCCTGATTTGAACCCAAACAAAGGAAATTCAGGTTCAAACTATACCATAATTTTGATGCAAAGCTGTTACAAGGCCTCCCATCAGTTGAGTACATTGACCTTGACGTTTGAGAACATGGTAGTGGATGGATGTACATATAGCACGTGCAAATTTAACACTGATGTTTTGTGACCTGTCTCCAATTTTGTGACTTGTGTATTAATAGGTCACGAAGCTAAATGCTCATTCACAGGGGGTCCAAAAAAAACTGTCAAAGAAATATTAATTAGGGCGGTCACTATTTGCAACCCCCTTTGATTGGCTCCTAATGCAGTGATGGTGACCTGCAAGGGTCTGGAGAACTCCATCTGTGCCTCTGTATTCCAAAATTGAAAACATTTTTATAAAGCAGTACATAGTCCTCGAGGAGGAGGCACTACTTTCAAAACATATTACCCTTTCACAGAGAAATTTGAGGGAGCAGGCAGTGAGTCCATGGTCCACTGCCTACTCCTCTTGAGATTGCCAAAGGGAACACTGTCCCTATTTGGACAGCTTCCTCCATTTGAATGAGTTGCCACTTCCTTTGAAATATATGTAACTTGTCAATGATTTGCAGTGGTAATTGCATTCAGAAACTAGTGATACTCTCCATTGCAATTCTCATAACAGAGGGCAACCCCCTTTCATAACCCGTCCTAACAGCATTTTGTAAAAGTCACTAAATCCCTTGGATATTCTGAAAGTCTATTTCTAATTGGAAAAGGGTTTTAGTGCATTGTGAAAAAAAATAGTGTCTGCGGTTGCAAACCCTGGGCCCGATTCACAAAGGTAAACTTACACTTTTGTGTAAGTTTACTACTTTTCGGAATTCACAAAGGTGAACTTAGACCAAAAGTCTAACTTTACTACTTGTCGATATTCACAAAGGTAAACTCAGACCAAAAGTCTCACTTTACTACTTTTCGGTATTCACAAAGGTAAACTTAGACCAAAAGTCTGTCTTTACTAGGAGTAAGTTACCTTTGTTAATACAGAAAAGTAGTAAAGTTAGACTTTATTTGAATTGGGCCCATGTGATTTGCTAATCACAGGGTTTGCAACCTCAATATGATTTTGTACATCAGGCGCATGAATAGTTGCTAGGAGAGGTCTGAATTCCACACATACAATATCTTGGTTATTGATTCAGTGCTGTGTTTTTCCACAAACTATGGCAAAATTATTATCAATATAAAATGTATACAATGTTAGTACCAATATAGGGGCCGATTCCGATCTGGGTCGGAAAGCTCTCCGACCGATCCGGATCCGGATTGTTTTCCGACCGAGCCGGACCCCTGCAGTCCGACCGAGCGAGTACGATGCGGCTGTATGCTGCCGGACTCGGTTCGGTCGGACTCCCATTGAAGTCAATGGGAGCCGGTCGTACAACGTGTACATGGGCTCCCATTGACTCAATGGGTACGTTGCGCACAAGGGGGCCCCCTGTAGTGGGTACGCATTGGTGCCATCCGCACCATACACGCATGTATAGGGGGGACCCATGGGACCCCCTGTGTCCGACTCGTACGGCTACGGGTGAAGGGGGGTCCGGCACGGACCCCCGAAGTCTGCTTCCGAGAGCTTTTTCGTGTCGGAGGCTCCGACTCGATCCGGCTGTCCGGATCGTGCATCGTACTGGCTCGGTCGTAAAACGTCTCCATTGCGCGGTACGAATCGAGTGCGAACGAGTCGGACGGAGCGGTTCGGACCCGGAAACAAGTCGGTCGGCGATTTCGCGTTCAATCGCATCGTACTTGCTCGCTCGGACGACTGTTCGAATCGGTCGGGTAAACCGCGTTCGGCTCATATTTTTTCCGGACGAATCGTATTCGGTGCGCTTCCGGCCGAGATCGGAATCGGCCCCATAGTGTGATAATATGTAACCTTCTAATTACCATCAAGTCTGCCTGTGGATAACATTAGAAAATCTTTTGGGAAGTTACTGTTTGATAGATTGAATAAATATTAGGCCGAGGGAAAATGTAATTTAGATCGGCATAATCTCATGTCATTTCTACTATATAGTGATGTGGAGGATCCACAACCTCTTCTGATCTTGTGCTGAGATCTGATTGGCTGCCAACTCTTAAAGCAAGGACATCTTGTGACTTGATTCACAGAAAAAACATTTTTAAAAAAATAAAAGGGGTCAGGGTAGAAAAACCCTGACTCGCTAGGTCTCTTGGAGTGGTCCCACAGGGAACCCGCAGGGCCAGAAAAGCATTTTTTTTTAAATAGTCAGTGGGATCTGCAGATCCCGCCTAAATTGAAAACAAATGAAGCGTGGGCTTGTGCACTTCGTTTCTAAGGGTGCAATTACATCATATTACATCACTCATGCCATGTTCTATGGCATTATTTATTACATCACTGATGACATCTTAAATGACATCATTGATGGTATCACTGATGACATCATTAGATCTTCTTTTGTACACATTGTGCCATAAACAGGGATAGCATTAGAGCTCTGAATGTATGTACAAAATAGCTCAGAAGAATATGAGGCATCATTAATGTCTTCACAGAAACAAGTCCCTTAGGTTTAGAAATCAAGGGTTATGTGCCACAAAGACCCCATACCAAACACATCACGGGTAGCGTAGATCCCATTAACAATCAACCACAGATATATGGGAAACCCTTATTGCATGCGCTGTTCAGTCGGTATATAACTGTTCAGAGACAGCTAAGTTCCTAAAAATACTAAACGTCTGGTCCAAAATGAATGCCCTAATATGGACAGCTTCATCTGTATCAAACCTGTGACAGTCACCTTACCTGCATTGAGTAATGAAGTTGATATAAATGGAGAAGTGGGTACTGTAAACAGTATTGACTGTAAAGAGAGAGTTTGCCCTGTACCAGATGATTTGTAGACAGTGAAACTCTCATGAGATATGCACTACAGAATATTAAAAGGTATCTACTAAGAACAGTGTGCCCTCTATGCAGACAAGACACTATTCACTTAAAATAAGCAACGCCTAATGGTGCTAAAGATTATACTACCTGCAGCCTTCATACTGTGGTGAAAACTTTACAGAGAGTCCATCTTCTGAAGCAAAACAAGCCCATGCTGAAACAATGCTATCTAATAACTCAAGGCTGCTCACAATACTCAGTATGTAGTAAGTAGAATCTGTGCCCTGCTGGAAACATTTTCTGCAGTACCAAAGAAACTTGTGTGGAACATAAAGAACACAAATCGCCAGCTGCCACCTACGCACAGAGTTACTCTTTAGAACAAAGATTTTTTTATAAACAGATTTTATTAGTTTTAATGAGTGTACAACAACATAATTAAAAAGAAAGAATTGCATCCCAGCCAATGCCGCCCCATCCCAGCCATCCACATTTCCAGTGGATTACAGAGGAGCTGCATCTTCCCCAGGCCCAGCCTCCAACACAGAGAACAAGCCATAGTACTCCCACCATCAGTCCCAGATTTTATGAAACTTCCGAGGACAACTCCTGGTGATATAGATCGGTCACTCTTGTTTGGCATGTCAGTCCATGCCGGATCTCCTCATTGACAGTCTGGGCGGCTTTGGCAATTTACAGTTTCTTGCTAAGTCTCCCTTGGATACTAGTGCCGCCAGACCCATCAATGTCCTATCTTCCCTCGCAGCCCCAAACTCATCCATAAGTCCCAGAAGGGCTACTTGCGACATCACTAGAACAGGTCTAGCCAGAATCTTAGAAAGGGAACTGCCTATCCAGTGCCATTCTTCCACATTATATGGAACAGAAATCTGTTTCATGGGTGGAGTATTGAGTGCAATTAGACTCAGGGAGAATGCCCTTATGCCAGAGTCTGTGAGGTGTCATATAGTTTAAATGAAGGTAGAGTAACTGGATTAATCTAAGCCGTGCAGATATTGTGAGCTCCCAGGTGGCCATGCACACCTTATGCCACTCCACATCTCCCATCCATCCCATTTCCATCTTAGCAAGCCTAATGTCTCAGGAGCTTTGCAGAATATGGAGCAATATATCTGGGAGACACCTCCTTGGCCCAGGCCACCCATTAGTGATTGTGCATCCAGGGGATTAAAATCCGGTAAGTCTTTTAAGTGGGCATTGTAGTGCCCAAGTGCATGTCTCAACTGCAGGCATTTGTGGAACTGAGAGCGGGAGAGTATAAAGTAAGTTTGAAAATCCACACGCATACAGGAGTGCTTATGAGAACCATGCCACACATCTCCCAGCACCATAACCCCAATCAGGTCCCAGTCTCAGAAGCCCTCCAGCCGCGCCTTGTGCTCTAGCCAGCATTCCCTCAAGAGTGGGGTTTCCTATGTCAGTCTCCCATCCCAGCTGGTGAATCTGTTGGCATTCTGCCACACCAGGAATATAATTCTGGTGACCTCCGGGATAGCAAGGGGAACTTGTTGGCCAAACAGATAATGCATCACTCTGTCTAAACCAAGGCGGACCAGCTTGAGCTGGCATGCCGGTTCATTCCAACCGCTAGTCAACCAATCATTAATGACCAGGAGGTGAGATGCCAAGTAATATAGATGGATGGCTATTGCTCTCAGGCCGCCATCATACACTGAACAATGACATTTAGCTTGAGCGATGTGCGGACGCTGACCAATCCAAAGGAAGGATGGAAGCACCGCTGCCACTTCAGTAAACCAAGGGGGAGAGTTTGTCACACAGTGCAGCGCAACAAATTACCTTGCTGTACTGCACTGCATGACAGGAAAAGGGCAGTAATGTACCATATTTAAGTCAATATATCATATTCCTGACTTTTCCCCTGCGCTGGTGCCCTTTTGGCAGCTTATGGCCAACTCAGGCACCCTAGCACCATGGTGCAAGTGTGCCTCTGTGCATGCAGGATTGCTTTCATGCATGAAGGTGCATCCTCCTGCACAAAAATAATCCTGAGAGGCATATTAATCTATCTATATGTGCTGTTGAATGCAACACCCATAGAAAGAGTTAGTAATGAGTTGAAATTAACATATTTCTCCTCGTTATTTCTCCACTGGGAAGGTGTATATTTTTGGCACATTCCCAGGTTTACCAACTCTGGTGAATCTGGAAATGTGTCAAAAGTCATGGGCATTGTGTCAGAGTACCCACTCAATGCCCATGGAATGCCTTTCCAGGGCAGACTAAGGAAACACAGTGATTTGCGCTCCATCACTTTACTCCAGCTTTATGGAGCCATCGTCGGGTCACCCAAAGTGACTTTGCATGGCTTCATAAATCTCATTTAAGGGTTGCATCACACATGTACCATGTTGCATGGTGCCAACATGACACAAACCATGTCATTAATATAGCCTCAAGTGATGGAACTATGGAGGGGGTAGTTCTGCAGGATATAAAGGAAATAGGGAGTAACATCATTTTGATCAATGCTACTCGACCCAGGATGTTAAGAGGGAGAGTGGACCAGGAAGCTAGACTAGTCCTAGTACCCCGTAGGTGGAGGGGTGAGGTTAAGATTACGCATGAATTCCAGCACCGTTGCTATGTGGACCCCTGAAGCTAAGATAGTGGACAGGTATATCAGACTGCCATTCAAGCACAGAATTATCTCCCTTTAAAGGAGTCAGGAGTGATTTCACCAATTCACATGGAGTACCACACTATCTTCGAAGAGTCTCAGAATTTGAACCAGGTGGCAGGCACTGTGCAGTGCAGTGCCTGCCACGCAGTGCAGGGAAATGCAGGACATGCTCCTGTGGATATCGCGGCGGTGCAGCGGGCAGCAGCAACCGCCGCAATGTTAAGGCCCGCGATCCGACCACCGCGGTCGGATTTCGACCGCGGGTCTTCGTAATTCGACTGGCGGTGATGTCGCGGTCCATGCGGGCGGTCTTTTCCCGCTACCATGGCGGTCGGGGAGGTTTTCCGACCGCCATCGTAATAGGCCCCTTAGTAAGCAAACAAAAACAATGTACGAATACCTACAACACAAAACTAGACTCTACCCAAACACCAAAGGACTAGAATACCTAGACACAATAGCCAAATCTATACTTTAAATATACGACAATAGCAAACACCATGCAGCATTTAAAAATAACAAAACATTTAAACAACATATTTCTACTCTTTTTTTAATTTAATAACTTTAATTATGTCATTTAAAAATTAAAAACGTACATAAAAATATATGACATAATATAATTATTAAAATAGAAAAGAAACAAGCAAACCAAATGTTAACAAAAATCATTTCCCACCCTAATAACGAAAAATAACTTACAGTTGTGTCGCAGTAGATGGTCCTCAAAAACGAACAAATCCATAGTATTTAAAACAAAACACGAATCCATTAAAAAGAATGCCCCAAAAAAAATGCAAACATACAACTGTAGAAAAAAGGCTCCAACATTGCAATCCTCCCAATAACTAAACCCTCAAAAACCTGAAAATTATTTAAAAAAGAAAAAAATGCTCTAACAAACCCAAATAATAAAAGGAAATGTAAAAAAGTAATACATTTTCCTTTAAAAAAAAAAAAAAGTGTCTTCACCACCATCCCTTAACAAAACCGGAAATCTGCAAAAAAAAAACAACACCCTCCCATAAAGACATACAAACCCACACACATTAATTACAATAATAAATACAACATAACATAATTAAACATCACATAACTAACACTATATAACACTCTACAACTCTTCAAGACTATGTCAAACACATCAACAATAATCTACCAAAGCAACACCAAACTACACAAAAAACGAACATTTAACCCCCTAACAAGTCTAACTACACTACTACTACCTCCCCCTGCCCTAAAATTACCTTAAAAGTAAATTAAATCAAACTTACTTTAAGCGACGAAACACAGCTCCCGACTGCGAGGTTCCGTCTTCCAAAATGACCTAAAAACGAAAAGTGAGCAAATGAAAAAAAATGGCTGTCATAAAAATGAAAAAAAGACTACCTCCACATAGACAAGAATGGAGAAATAATAAAAAAATCCAAACATTGAAATATATATTTTTATATTTTGAAAAAACAATATAAAAATATACAAAGAATTTACAAAAAATGTAAAAATATATATTAAATATTATATTAACACAAAACATAATATATAATATTTAATATATATTAAAATATATATTTCTTTGATGTACTTACTTTCAAAATATAAAATTACAAGAAAATTATTGTGACTGTGCAAATAATATTCAATATATTAAATAATAAAAACAAAATGTACAAACTATAACAGTGTAAAATACATATCATATTATGTTATGACAAAAATACAATTATCTAAAATGTATTAAAAAATGTAAAAACAAATCTACTAAAATGTTTTCTTTTCTTTAAAATAAATGATAAAAACAAAAATCAAATAGTCTATAATGAAAGTGCTGAAAATATACTTTTCTTACTACTACATGACTATGCTTGAATAAAAGTGTACCATTTTTTAAAACTGTTTAAAAAAATTATGTATTTAATAAAATATTTGTAATGTTGTAAATGTACATTAAAAATATATGTTAAAATGTTTTGTACTTTATAATGTATTCAGAATAACATCAAAATTAGTTAATCTTGTTTTTCAATATTTTCAAAAATTGTATAATGCAACTAAAATAAATACATTTTTTGTGAATAAAAATGTTAACAATAAAAACTAACATACGTCTCCTTTTTTATATTTAATTTACATATAAAGTCTAAGAACATGCTATATAATAAAATATGAAAATTACTAAAGTCAGGGAAAGTGCTCGATAATAAACCATAACAAATTACTATTCCATCTCCAAAACCAACTAAACTCAGGGAAAGTGCTTGATAATAAATCTTAAAAAATAACTATTCCAAATCCAAATCAACTAAAGTCAGGGAAAGTGCTGGATAATAAACTATGAAAAATTACTATTCCAACTCCAAACCAACTAAACTGAGGGAAAGTGCTGGATAACAAACTATAAAAAATTACTATTCCAATTCCAAACCAACTAAACTCAGGGAAAGTGCTGGATAATAAACCATAAAAAATTACTATTCCAACTCCAAATCAACTAAACTGAGGGAAAGTGCTGGATAATAAACTAAAAAAAAATACTATTAAAACTCCAAAACAAATAAACTAAGGTAAAGTGCTAAATAATGTAAAACTTTTAAAAATATAAAAATTAAAAAATTCCAAGTACGAAAAAAACATAAATATATAAAAATATACAATATATTTTGTATTGAAAAATTTAACACAAACTTTTCCCAAAAATTGTTAAAAACATTTTTTTTAAAACTACATATTATAAATTACAATATTTTAAAAATTGTAAATGAAATTTGGATTTTTCTCTTCCTACAAAAATTAAATACATTTAAATTGTTTATTCTAAATTTCCCTTGATTTTTTTAATTTTAATTTCCAAATTTTTCCAAATTTTAAAAATTATAACAAAGGTATTCATATTTTAAACATTTGTAAAAAAAATACAATAAAAAATAATATATACATAAAAATAAACATATAATTTTACTGACATGTTTATTTAAATACTTTTTAAATTTTTTAAATATTTTTATTAATTTTATATTTACATGAAAATATTTACACCTCAAAAAAATAACCTTAGAAAGAAAATTGTATTTAAATTTTAAAAATTGTAATGTAAGATTTTTTCAAATTTTCATTAATATAATTTTTTTAAAATGTGAAATATTATTTTAAACAAACATTTTTAAATTACTCCCCACCCTTATCCCCTATAAACCCAACATCCCGCTCCTAAAATTCTACATAAATTTTTAAAAATAGTTAATACTTCAAACAAATATTTTTAAATTACTCCCCACCATTATCCCCTATAAACCCAACATCCCGCTCCTAAAAATAAGTGAAAATACAATAAAAACATACATTTTAACATTAAAAAATAAATGTATACAGACAAAATAAGTACTACTAAAATATTCCAAACAGAATTTAAACATTAAACAAAACAAAAATATACAAATAGTCGATATTATTTACAATAATATTTTTTACATCGATATTTTCAAAATCGATTTTTCAAAAATACACAAAAATCAATATTTTTAACAACGAAAAAACTTTTTTACACCATCGATATTCATAACTTAGGCTGCCTCCTGAATATCAAAGAAGTGGGAGTAGGACCCTCAGCCACACCAGGAAGAGCAGCATATGCTGAAGTGACATCTCCCTAAGTTTCTGCTTGATGGCATCAAAGGACTTGTATTGCTTCTGCATTGATTAAGTTTATACCGGTAAGATCATAATGTGAGACGATTGAAAATGAAGCTTTCCCTGGAACTCTGCAAGTCAAAGAATGGTTTCTCAGTGCAGAACGTTCAGTATAGTAGCAATGACAGGGCACAGTGGTGCTCTGGGGGGGTGTTGTGCCAGGGACTGGTGCACCCACTCAGCCACAAACCAGGGTGACAGAGCCTCCGCAAGGAACTCAAGATTTAAGCCAGTTTTCAATAAAAGTCACTGGATGAGGGGTTTTGACTCCCTCAGGAATCCCACAAATCACAGATTGCTTCAATGAGAGCGATTTTCCACATCTTCACCTCTAGCTTCAAGAATTAGGACAGTCGAGAGCAATGTAGTCACCTTGGTCTTGAGATCTGCCTAGTCATCCTAAAGGGTGGACACCCTACTCTCCACCTCAGCAACCCTCCCAGCCACACCAAGGAGGTCGTGACGGAGTAGAGCAATGTCAACGTCAACCTCACAAATCTTTGATTAGAGGGATTCCTGTGAGGCCTGGATGGCTTCTAGTATTTGGGCTGCGTCCGGGGTGACGGAGGGCAGTGGGTTTTGCTCACCAGCCAGCAGCCGCTTATTGGAGTCTGAAGGGCACGTTGTGAATTAGCCTATTTTCGACTAGGCTCCAAACACAGGGGTTCTGTCCTTTCCCATTGTGTCATGTGGAGGAGGGCGCTAAGCCACTCACTGTTACAGGGGCAGAGAGACTGGCAAATTAAAGCAGAACCAGGTTTCAGGGACCACAGAGGCATTTATTCTCGACCATCCATCATGGCATCAAGGATCAAGGGGAGGTCTGGGAGTACCTGGTCTCGGCCTACTTGCCTAGGACCTGGTTGAGCAGAGCATAGATTCGCTCAAGGGAGAAGCCTCCAGGCTTGGTGACACTTTATGCCTTTATGTGACACTACTGCTTTCGCCCCCACAAGCTATCCTATTTTCCCACAGCTGCCCACACCTCACGCAATAGGTTCAGTACATGTTTTCTTTCGGACCCCGTGGGCCGGCAACATCTTGCAATCGTGATGGGCTCTCATCAGTTCTCTTCATCTCAGGTGAAATTTGGGCCTTCTTTGGGGGTCAGATGTTGTAGGGAGTGTAGGGCGGGGTCGACCAGTGTAGGGGACCCAAGGCTCTGGATTTGAAGGGAAGGTGGAGGAGGCAGAGGAGGTTCAAAGAGCTTCACTAAGACGCATCCACCATCTTGGCTGCTTTGGCCATGCCTCCTCAATATAAAGATGAATATCTTGTTTAATACCTCTACATACCTATGAGTCATTAGAAGTACATGTGTTTTATAAATAGCTACACCCATTAGCTGGACAGAGGTTGTACAAAATTAGGTAGAAAAGAAACATGGTACTTACCCACCAATATGCAATTTATAAAACAATCTAGCACACTCATTGAATGATATTATCAGTGATGTCATCAGTGATGTTATCAATTATGTCATTCCAAATGTCATCAGTGATGTCATAAATGATGTCATAGAACATCTCATGAGCGATGTAATATTGGAGGTCACAAGCAGTGAATGACAAGGTTGCGTAAGTTATAATTTGCTCTGCCAACTATAGCTGGTGAATTTCTGTGGGTTGTTTAGTTCAAAACGTTAATGTTGTCACTGACATATTCACCTAACTATAACGTTACTTTAACCTTTGGCTTTTTCAGTAAATATATATATTATTTATATGGCCAGGAATTGTTTCTTTTTTACTTTGCACTTCTGCACTTTTGTGATATTCGGAGACACCCGATGGAGCTCCGTGTACACACATAGATATATACATATATATTCATACAAACAGAATTCAATGCTTTAAATCCTTAGCTCCCATCTAAACTCTGTAAGAAAATGAAGAAGTTTCTGTAAATGTCAGCATTTTATCTGAATTCTTACATTAAAATGTTTACTAAGTTTTAAGATATTTTTTAATAGAAAAGGCCTTAAAAATGATATGCCAAATCAATATTTTTTAGATTCTTTCTATGATTAATGAACTTGGTTTCTTTTCAGTTAGCAAGACCTAATGCACAAATTTAAAAGCAGTACAGAAACATAGTTTGAGCTACTGATTACCTGCTCTAATAAAAGGCATTTCAATTTTGCACGCCCCACATTTCAAGTTCTAAACCTCCATTCACTTATCTTTCTGAAATTTATCGAGCTAGATTAGAAATCTGGGCTGGAGAGCTCAATTTAATCAACTTATATTGGAAGCAGTGGAGCCTGACATAATTTCCCTTAAAATGAAAGTAAACGGCACTCTTCTGGGGAGCAGTTGAAACTAATATTAATTATTTATTTTATAGAATGCTATGGAGACCAATCGTCTTCAGTCACTTATTTAATATGTTAGCAAAGCCATTTGGGTAAGATCTGAAGGTAGTCGCTGCTGCGTTGTTTTCTAATTTGGAAACTGCTGAGTGATCATAAGGTGCCGGTGACGAAAAAGGTCGTTTCTTGTCTCAGTAAAATTGTTCTCATTTTATACAGTATGCAAAAACTAGTATTTAAGCATAATTCTCTTGCTTAGTTTTTAATATGTAACTAAGAGGCCTATTAGCATGGCGGGCGGATCGCCACCGCCCGACCGGCGGTGGCGATCCGCCCGCCAAAACACCCTGCCGGACGGCCTTTACCCCCCCGCCACATTAGCATGGCGGGGGTACCGCAGCGGACAGAAAGACCGTCCGCCGCTTTTCCACCGGTAGGCAATCATCACGATTGCCTGCCGGGCGGAAAAGGCCTATAATATGGTGGCGGTGCCTTGCAGGCACCGCCATCCATATTATGATGTGGGCGGTGTTATGCCTTTCCATGGCGGAGACTCCGCCATGGAAAGTCATGCGGTTTTCCCATTGGGGGCCCGTTGCGGGCCCCCAGCGGGGTGGGGGGGTGGGTGGCTGCACTTGGGGGGTACCTATGATACCCCTCAACATTGGCATGGACAAGGTGGCAGGCACCGCGCGGTGCCTGTCACGTTGTGCATGCCAATGCACAACATGCATATATTGCATTGTGGCGGGTGCTCCTTACAGCACCGCCCGCCGCAATTCAATATCTGCGGGATGCCACCGCCACCGTGGCGGTGGCATCCTAATTGCCAGTGCGGGACCGCCGCACCTCTTGTGGGCGATCCCGTTTGCCGTTGCGGTGGCGGGCGAACACAGTCTGCCCGCCATCGTAATAGACCCCCTAATTCTGTATGTAAGCCTGCTTGTGTAATTGGATGTTTTTATAAAAAATTTGGGTTGAGCGCATGCACATATTTTAATATGGGCTTTTTGTTCTTTAATTTAAAGTTATTGCTGTTCACTGTTCTCTGATTAAGGAGGAGATGTGGACTAACAGCCAAAGCTGCTCATTTTGAAGCTGGGGAGGGGCTGATTACGATGGCGGACGGACTTCCGTCTGTCCGCCATCGTGCCGGGGCTTGGGACCACCCGCCAGTAATGCAGCAGTCCCGCCATTGAGATTATGATGCGATCACCACTGTGGCGGTCGCATCATGTATCTCTGACATTGCGGCCGGTGCTACTGGCTGCAGCACCCGCTGCAGTGTCAGAAATGCACTGTTTGGATTTCCCTGCACTATGTGGCACCTGGTGCAGGGAAATGTATGGTACCCCCCCAGTGCACACCCACCTCCCCCAACACCGCCATACACCGGCTGGTGGGGAGGCAGCATCATAATATGGCGGACGGTGCCTGCTAGGCACCGCCACCATATTGTTGATGCAGGGTGGGTCCGCCAGGCAATCGTAACAATTGCCTTTCGCGGACCCGTGGTGGACGGACTTTGCGTCTGCCAGCACACCACCCGCCATTGTAATTTGGCGGGAAGAGAGTGCTTCACGATGGCGGTGAAACCGCCACCGCCAGGCTGCCGGTGGTGGTTTCACCGCCATCGTAATGACCCCCAAAGTTCGTGTCCTGACGAAAGCTAGACATCCTGTGATTCTGTCTAACTCATTTATCTTCCCGTGCCTGAAAATATTATTAAGCTGGCCTTGTGTAATGTAATCTGGAGTTCATGCAAAACGCTTTAATATCCTTCGCCCTAGTTTGCATTATATAAAAATTGTAAAAAAATGAAAAATAAAATCATTATAAATGTAAGATAATAATTTTTTTTTTTAACTATTACAATAAGGATATTTTTAATATGTAGGTTCATACAGTAACTATGGGGTCTATTACGATGGTGGTCGGATGACCACCGCCGGGCCGGCAGTGGCGCCCGCCGTACCGGCGGTGGACATCCACCCGCCATCGCAACCAGGAAAACCGCTGGTCACATTAGGATGGCGGTGGTGACCGCGGCGGTGGGAAATTCTGACCGCCGCTTTACCACCGGTTGCCATCTGCACTCCTGCCTGGCAGACGGAGCAGGACCGGGATAATGGTGGCGGTGCAGAGCAGGCTCCGCCAGCAGGATTATGATGCCGGCGGTAGCCAGCCTTTCCTCAGCGGTCAGACCGCCATTGAAAGGCATGCAGTGATTGTCTTCCGGGGGCCCGTTGCGGGCCCCCAATGTGTTGGGGGGGTGTGGGTGCACTGGGGGGTACCCATGGTCCCCCCTACATCTCCCTGTACCAGGTGGCACAGTGCCTGCCATGCAGTGCAGGGAAATGCAGGACATGCTCCTTTTGACATCGCGGCGGTGCTGCGTGCATCAGCAACCGCCGCAATGTTAAAGCCCGCGATCCGACCGCAGCAGTCGGATTTCGAGAATGGAACATCGTAATACAACCGGCGGTTATGTTGCGGGCCTTGCGGGTGGTCTTTTCCCGTTACCATGGCGGTCGGGGAGGTTTTCCGACCGCCATCGTAATAGGCCCCTATGAGTAGGAATTAGATTATATCAACTAAACCAATGATGAGGAAATTGCAAATCAAAACAAAGCCACAAAGCCATATTTTAATTGTGATTTGAGGACCTATTGCCAGTCAGGTGAGGCAATATCCCTGGAGAGGTAGGGTTTGCGCTCCACCAGTTACAGGTGCCCCTCTGTTTTCGTACCTAGGATTACTGAGTGCAGAATCACTGGGCTATTTTGCTGGGCAGAAGAGGCTGTCTGTAAAATCGAGGGTGGGTCCAGGCAGGTGCTGCGGGTACTAGGAAGCCAGGCCCCTGCCTGAGTCCTCCTACAGAATGGTGAAGCATGCAAAGCTCCCTTCCAAACTGCCCACAAGGTGCTCTTTCTGTTGACGCCTTTGTAGCTCCTGACTCCACACCTCTACCAGTATAGGACCCTGCTCTCATTTATCACATGCTTGAAGATGTTGATATAAGGGATCAGAATTGCCCCCAGATGGGAGTAACCATCCAGAAATCCACCTGTTAATTCTGGGCCTTCGTGTGTATTCCCTATTCCCTGTACAAGAACCTGTATTTTCACAATGCAAAGGTTCAATTGTCTGCCATTAAGAATCCTTTATTCAGGACCGGGTAAGTTCAACACCCCTGCATCGCAAAACTTGTATTTGTGCCTTGGAGAATGCCAACACCATCAATTGGCTTATGGGCATATTCAGATATACCTTTTCAGAAAATGGTAACCAAAGTGAGTGGAATCAGCATTATAGAATAATCATGCACTAATTAATATTTGTTACTGTGCAGTAAGGGGTGTAGAATGCAATTGTCAGGCCTATCCTTTTATGTCTGGAGTCTTTGCGGTGGTAAAATTACTATTAGTAAAATTTGAGTTGGTGAATTCCCCAAAAATAATAAACTTGCACTAAAGTGTATGCTTACCTTTGTGAATAAAGCCCTCTGTAGCCAGATGGGAGTGTGCGATCCCCTGGGACTCCCTTTTTCCCACTTTATGAAGGTGTATATAGCACATGCTTGACATCTCAAATTAGCCAGAAGGTACCCAGATTGTGGACCATCTTGATAAGTCATCAGATCCGTTCTGGCCAATGTTAGCCAATCTTACAGACATCAGTGTCTAGATAAAGCAAAACCTGCTGAAATAGAAAACCAAAAAAAGCTAACAGCATGGCACTTTGCTACCCAAATGTTGTAAATAGTTGTCAGGGGGTCAAACATATTGCAGCACTGTTGGAGGAAACTCTGTAATCCCTTTCCAAAGTATATTTATTTGATGCTACTGTGGATGTTAGTTTTAGCATGAGAAATGAGAAAAAAGCTGTGTTTTCTGCTGTATGTTTGCAGTTAGAAATATTATTCGCTTCATTTAATAAATAGTCAAAGAACCATAATTGTTGGAGCAATTCAAATACATAAATTCTTTATTCCTTGACTGTAATAACCAGCTGACACATAACGTTCAAGTTGTACAGCATTCACTAGCATGATTTGCATCAGGCCTAAATATGGTCACCCATATGTCAGATGGCAATATATATTTGCACTGACTCCAGGTTGAGGACACAATCCCCACTTGAAATGCCTCCATACGTACATCCTACAACATCTATTAGATACAACTATACTCTTGCTCCCTCTCCCTAATCTGTACAGGCTGTGGATTGCTTCACTAGGCTTCTTTTCACCTAATCTCGATGGTTACAGCAAATTTTTCGAAGCAGAGGCAAAAAAATCTCTGGAACTTGCACCCCATGTCTCTAAGGATTGAGTCATGAATAATATCAAATTAACTTGTTTCTGAGCCATCTGCTCATTCAATATCCCGTCAATAACGATCCAAGCAGCACCTGGAGACACCTCTCAGTACTTCTGTTTGTATTTTATCAGTTCAACACAACTGTTGTATAGATTGCCATGGGGTTGCAACAATAAAAACATCATAATAGGATGGATCGAAAAGCATATCGTTTTGTAAATGCGTAATGGTGCTGAACAAATGAGTGGAGCAGCGTAATTCTTTGACTCCACCCTTACACGTTGAAAATATGCAACATATATGTGCACTTAGCACCACATATTCTGTGTGTTCTAACGTCATTAATGTAGTTTTTGCACTTAAATTCAGTACTGAAATGCATTCACTGTAGAACAAGAAATTCATATACACTGTGTGCCCTAACCGTATTAAAATTACATTTAGGGCCTCATATATGAGAAATTGGTGCAGGCCAGTGCCGCTAGGCTTCTCGCTGCACGGCCCAACACCAATATGAAAGGGTAGAATGCATTGTATTTATGAAATATGGTGCATTCCTGTCCTTTCCCACCTGCGGTGGGGCACAATTTGCTGCCTAGCACCAACGTAGGCACCCTTGCGTTGCCTTCATTGCACGCAGGGTTGATTTTGTGCAGGAAGGGGCACCGTCCTGCACAAAAATAAACCCAAGAGGTATTTTCCTCTTTCTATGTGTGCTGCAGAATGCACCACACATGGAAAGAGGAAAAAACTAGGAGAAATAAAAAATATTTCTCCTCTTTATGCCTGCTTTGGGGAGGCGTAAGGTTTTGGCACTGCCTCAAGTTTACATGAACAAGTAAATCTGGGGCAGTGTCAAAATCCATGGGTGCTGCATGGAAAAAACCACTGCAACACCCATGGAACGCCTCCTTGATGCAGAGTAAGGCAAGGTATTGACTTGAGCTGCTTTTCTTGCTCTATATCTATGAGGCCATGCAAAGACACGCAGAGAGGCTTTGCATCGCCTCATAGATATGATCAGGGCCGGACTGGCTACCGGGCGTTTTGGTGTGCTGCCAAGCTGGGGGCTGATTTCACTGCGATGGGGGCTGATTTCGTTGATGGGGACCTGCGTGTGCTTCTAAATAAACAGAAAAACGAATGGTTTTAAGCACACGCAGGTCCCCATCAATGAAATCAGCCCCCAGCTTGGCAGCACACCAAAACGCCCGGTAGCCAGTCCGGCCCTGGATATGATTGAGAGGCTTGCGCCACCGGAGCGTAAAGAAAATCGATGCTCCGGCGGCCCAAACCTCTTATAAATAAGCCCCTCAGTCTTTAGAGACTGGATAAAACCATCCTCCCCTCACACTATTGAAATGTATATACTTCAGAAGCGAGTAAGATTTATGTAAATGTATACACTAATGTTTTCATATTCTAATTTAGAATTTAGTTCAGTCACAGTTATACTCATGTATTCAAAGTTACATTACATTTATTTAAATTGCAACATGAATCTAATTTGAATTTATTCACTGACATCTTTCAGTTGTGTGTAGTTATATGTGCACAAATGACACGTATGAAATATGCACCATTGAATTATACATTTAGGGGCTGATTACTGCCACCGCCAGCCGTGCGATGGCGATCCGTCCGCCATCGAACGTGGATTTACTGCCCGCCAGATTAGGATGGCGGGCGGATCCAGACTGCGACCGTGGCAGACGCAAAGTTTGTCCGCCACAGAACCACCACAGGCAATCGTACTGATTGCCTGGCGGAGCGGTCTGCATGCGCAAAATGGTGGCGGTGCCTAGCAGGCACCGCTCACCAAATTACGATGCAGGCAAAATCCAGCCTTTCCATGACGGCAAAACCGCCATGGAAAGGCTGGCAGGGATTGGTTTCGGGGGCCCGTTGTGGGAGGTGTTTGTTCACTGGGGGGGTACCCATGGTACCCCCTACATTTCAGTGCACTAAGTGGCAGGCACCGCTTGGTGCCTGCCACGTAGTGCAGTGATATGCACAACATGCATTTTCAACATTGCGGGGGGTGCTGCTGTCAGCAGCACCCGCCGCAATGTTAAAATGCAAGATGCGACTGCCATGGTGGCGGTCGCATCCTAATTTGGTGTGCGGAACCGCCGCATGCATTGCGGACGGTCCCGATCACCACCACGATGGCGGACGGACTCCAGTCTGTCCACCATCGTAATCGGCCCCTTAATGTTGAGATAAGAAGGCCTGGATTTCTTTCTGCATAAAATACTGCTTTCCATTTTTGCATGTGTGTCTTTTTCTTTGCAGGCACATTCACATGGTTTGTTAGTTTGAGAATAGATAAAACACTGAACTAGTGATAGAGAGCCTGTTAAGAGGACCTTGACAAAGAACATGGAGAGCCAGAGCATTAACTGGCAATATCTGTTCAGTAATGTATCAAGGAGTTGCATGAAACCAAGGGCGAAATCGTTCACAGGACTGGTCTGCGAGAATTTGCCAATGTTGCAGCTTACAAGATGAGAATGGAAAGGACAATGGAGCCCCTGATGAGCAAGGGGTGTTACTCAGAAGATTTGTGTGATATTAACTGGTGTTCTCACAGATTGAGGCTGGCCACTATTCCTTTGAACTTTGAGAGGCACAGACCTCTATGCCCTCCCCTTGGATTATTTTGCTGAGTGTGGCTTAGACTAACACTTATTTTCCTATCCCTAGAAGACTCTGTATCAAGGTTCTGCAATGCTGACACCTTCCTGAATTTTTCTCTTTTTCTGTATTTTCCCAACTTTTTGATACCCTTTTAGATTTAATCACCCTTAATGGTATACACTCAAAATTAGATGACTTTAGACTACTCATGTTTAGGAGAGAGAATCAGAGACTCTTCTCTGAGCATCAAATCCTATTGTTAATTTCCTCTATTGCTGTGACTGAAGACATTGTTTGTCTCATGCTGATGCGCCAGAACCTCTTTAGGAGATATAGCTATCTTGCTGTTATCCTGTATCTTGTCTTAAGTTTATTCTCTGCTTCCTCGTCCTTGTTGTGTAGTAAATGGGTTACACTGTTAATTAAATTGTTTGACTAATGCTAACTCTCTTTACCTCTCAGTCGATAAAGAGAAGACCCATTGGATAATCAATGGCAAGAGGTTGGCCCAGTACTGGATCAACTAGTAACTGAGGATCATTTGTAACTGAAGTGAGGGAGATAGGGTGTCTCACTGAGAAATTGCCCAACCCCATTCCAAATCCCTAAAGCCCTTGGTTTGTTAGGAGGATTAATGGAGTTTCAGCAGTTCGGGAATGAGTTGTAGCAGCGGATGTGCGAGTATTAATAGGGTTGTGCGTTGCAATTATATATGCTTAAGTTGCGGTGGTTTGCAGTGCTTGTGTGGTGTTCTGCAGAGATGTTTTAAGCTATTGTGTGAATGTGACATTTAATGCAGAGAAGTTGAAGTGGTTATCAGGTCTGATGTGGCCTAAGATCCCAGGATGGTATTAAAAAAGTGTAGAATACACTATATTCTAGTAATCTGCTATATTGTGGTGTTAGTCGCGAGACGTCGTCCCAGCAAAATTGATAGGGGCTTTATCTTTGCGTGATTGTGAGGTGCAGTTGGTATAGTTAATCCCAGTGCATGGGGAGGAACTGTTTCAATCCGAGTGAGACCCTGCTGGTCGAGGTTTCGTTTGAGTATATGTAAGAGTAGGTCAGAAAATGTTGCTCCGGACCGTTTCATGTGTGTTTGAATCCATGAATTTCTTTAGCTGGGCAGAGAAAGTGAGTTCTTGAACTTGCTTTCATTCGTTTTTGCGCATACATTTTCAGAGAGTGCGTTCATGAAAAATTGTAAGGAGTGTGAGCTGCTGCAAGGAGTGAGATTTACGTCATAGGGTGCCGTGCTAGTATTGGTCGGTTGGTGTAGAGCCGCGCTGACATTCATTGGCTATGTTAAAGAGGTTGTGGACGCAGGAAAGAGAACCGTGGGTGGAGAATCATTTCCTGGTTTAAGCGAAAAGTAATTTGTGAATTTGACATATTTTGACTGAAAATGAAATTCTTTAAAGCGCTAAAAAGTCTAATGAAGGGAGATGTGACTGTACCTGTTAGAAAAGGAGAAGAAGCACCACCCAAAGGTACACCAGGTCATTATACAGCAATAAACATGGGTCTTCAGTTCACACATTTATTTGGCTTGAACAATGGCATAGGTTCACTGAGAAACAGGGTGCACTGACGCTTTGATCAAGAAGGCAATACACATTTGTGCGGGTGCTAGGTGGGATGCGAAACAGAAGACATAAAGAACTGACATGATCGCGGGGGTAGACTGTACCCTGCATTGATGAGTGAGGAAAATGGGAGAGATAAATGAAAAGAAAAAGAAGGAAGAGATAGATGACACAGAGAATAGAGGTGAGGACAGTGATAGGGATCTGGATGAGGATTTCATAAATAAACTATTGTTAAACCATCCACCCCCATATAATGTGACCCAAGTTGGAGGAGTGGGTAATGTAAATACCAATGGCAATTTGTATGTGCCTATAGCACCAGTAGATGTACATTCTAATTCAATGGGAGAGGGTTCAGGGATGGCAGCCGCTCCAAATGTATCTGTCACAATGTGTCCTGTAGTTCCTTTATATCAATCTGGATTAGCAGAAAATTCCACACATACTTTGGCTGTTCCTACTGAGACAGGTGCCTCAGTTAACAATCCTGTGGGGTTGACAATGAGAAAAAACCCTCAAATCCCTTTGGTCCAAACACAAGTGAATGCTCCACGTGCTGCAAGTGCAGATCCAACATTGAATCAGACAGAATTTTCTCCGAATGGAAGGTTTCCCCACAGATCGCCAGCCTTTTCCATGCCCACCACAAATGTACCTCCAAGTGTTAATTGAAGTTCACTCAGGACAGGAATACTTTTGGGTTCACCAAAGTCTGACATATCCATTTGGAATTCACCAGCCAATGCAAATCCTAGTACCTCTGGAGGAGAGCTAATAACTAATACCCCTGCAGAGCAGCCTGGTCTTAGTGCCCAGAAATTATATGATTGGTTCAAAGGTATAGACATCCTAAGTGAAGGTGAAGGTTCGGGAACAAGTGGAAGGACTGTTCAAATCCCATGGAGGGAGAAGACAGTAGATGTAGCTAAATTAAAATTAGAATTTAATGAAATGATACTTGGAAATCTTGCCCTGCCCCAATTAGATACCTACCAAAACAATGAACTCTTGTTCATGTGTAAAGGTGTTACCAGACATGCTGGACGGGCTCATGAAAGCTTCTCTGAATTGCTTCGCAAGTACGAAATTGATTTGAATAGATCCAAAGCCTTACATAGAAGTTATAGTGTAAATTTTAATGACCGTGATGTGACTAAAATGAGACCATCATGAATGAAATTACAGATCAGGGAATTAATTGACTGTTTATGAAACTGGAGTGAGCTGGAGAGATGGGAAGTCAAGTGGGCAAAGAAGAAAGAACCAAAGAAAGTAAGACTAAAGCTGTCTCTGTCTGGAACAGAGGAGCAGGAGGGTATATAAATTCTTCCAACGAGAGAAGTGCCTGGTGGACATTATGTTCACATGCCCTAGAATTTAAGTGATCTAGCATCATTCACAAATGATTTTCCGAAATTGAGGGGAAAACCAGTGGAATGGTATAGACAGGTTGACCGGTTAGTGAAAATATCAAAGGTCCTGTGGATCATTTTGAATAACTTGTTTGAGATTGTGGTCCCAAGTGATTTGTGTTTTGAATGCAAAATAGCTGTAGACTCACCTGAGAAGGAACCTATGTGACATCCAATATCAAAGGGTCCGTCACCAGTGGTGATGAGAAAGTATTATCAGGTGATTACATTTTTTGAATCGAAGGTATCTCCTAAAGACATTGAGTGGGTCAAGATTGACAGAACGACCCAAGAATCCAAAGAGTTAATACACTCCTATTATGAGAGACTGCTTCAAGTGTTTAAAATGTATAGTGAGACCGAGACCATTGAGACTAAAGATATGGGACATTTTGTGATCAGGTTTGTGTATGGATTGAGATTTGAGATTAGCATGATGATTCAGCAGCATTTAATGTGTTGGAAGAGTAAGTCAATTGATGAAATCTTGAAGTAGGCAAAATAATGTAGTGATGAATTGAAGATGAAGCATAAGAAATTGAAAGAGAAGTTGATGGTGGCACAGATGAAAGCTGCACAACGAAGTCAGAATCAGCAGGGAGGGTAATCAACAGGGAGTTACGACAATGCAAGGTGGTAATGCATTTCAACAACAGGGTAGAGGTTGTGGTGTCCCAATTAATTCGAGTACAGGGATTGATGTGGCCACTTTGAAGAAAACAAATCCTTGTCACATTTGAGGCAAGTTGGGGCATTGGAAGTGGGAATGTCCTCTTAATACTGGTAGAATGACGAATGACGAATGAGAATCAGGTTCAGAATAGTAGATTTGTACAATCTCAGGGTAATAAACCTGTTCAGACACATCATGTACAGAGGCAAAGGACACAACATTTTCAGGTCCCCAAACACAGGTAATGCAGGTTCCACAAGCCCCAATGCCACAGCTAAATGCAAATGCTTCCAGATGTAACCCATATTAGGTCTCTAATGTAAACAACAACCCTTTTGTGAATCAGGGTATGTCTCAGCAGTACCCTATGATACAAGCAGATAAGGATTACAGTCCGGATCTGTTACAATGAGGGTTCCTGAGAGGGGATGTGGATTGCGTGTGTGGTGCAGTCTTAGAGGTAGACCAGAGTGGTGCATTCATGAATGGTGTGGTAAATAGCCACCCCTGTAGCATTCGTGACTGATAGTGGTGCTACCCGCTCTACTGTTAGAACAGGAGAGGTTCCTAATCTACCCCTCTCAAGAAAAATATTCCAAGTTGTAGGAGTTGCCAACACACAAATGACTAGCCCTGTCACTGAAGCAGTACCTGTTAAAATAGGGTCCTTTGAGGAGAATCACTGATTTGTGGTGTGTGATTCGAGTCCTGTAAATCTGCTTGGAAGCTATCTTTTGTGCCACCTAAATTGCTCCATTTACTGTACCTGGAGGGTATTGAGTTCCAAACTCATGATGAAGACGTTGTCTTCAAACTTGTAAATCAGAGTTCAGATGTCAGATTGTACCCCATGTTGACAATCGGTGATCTGCCACCAGAGCTGCGAGACACAGTGCTACATGAAGTCTGGGACTTTTCAGGGAAGGATATAGCTCTCATTAATGGTGATGAACCTGTCCACATAACAGTGTAACCTAATGCTGAGTATCCAAGAATCCTGCTATATAATCTGACCCCTGAAACCATTGCTGGGGTCACTCTGGTGATTATCTCAATGATTCAACAAGGAATTCTGAAGGAGATTATGGGGAGTCCATGTAACTCTGTGATTTTATTTCAAATTCCATGTGAGGCTGATCGGTTCACTGTAATTGATTTGCGCCAAGCTTTCTTTTCCATACCGTTGCATGAGGACAGTCAGTTCCTCTTTGCTTTTTGGTTTAGCAGCCATGTTTTGGCATGGTACCAAGTCCCACAAGGGTATATGGAGTGTCTGTCCATCTTCAACCAGATGCTTAAAAATAATTTGGAGTCCCTTGTAATGCCTTGTCACTCCGTCTTGGTCCAGTATATTGACAACCTATTGGTGGCGTCAAATACACAGAAGACGTACAGGCAAGATACCATTGCCCTCCTGAACCACTTAGCTGAGAATGGACATAAAGTATCCCCGACCAAGTTGTAGTACTCTAAGAGAGAAGTCATGTACCTCAGAAATCACATTGAGAAAGGAGCGAGGAAGGTGTCACAAGAGAGAATGCTGGAAATTCTGGGAATTAATCCACCAACCACTCAGAAAGAAGTCAGGATGTTTTTGGGAATGGTGGGCTACTGTCGACAGTGGGTTCCCAACTTTTCCCTAGTGGCCAAACCTTTGCAGAGGCTGACACACAAAGATGTGTAAGATCCGGTCCCATGGAATGAAAATTGCATGTGTGCCTCCTCAGAGCTGAAAGTCTCTGTTTTGCCCCAGAACTGGGAAGGCCTGATTACAATAAGTGCTTCACTTTGTTTTGCAGAGAAAAAGAGGGTTGCACTCTATCAGTGCTTACCCAGATGCACAGAAATGCTTGTTGACCCATTGATATTTTTCAGCTACAATTAACGTAGTAGCTGCAGCTTTGCCCGGCTGTCTCAAAGCTGTGGCCTCAACAGGTGTCAGCATTGAGCAGTGTGAAAGCATTGTTATGGGTCATCCTTTGAATGTTTTTGTCCCCCATTCTGTGGAAATATTGTTGACTCGCATCAGAACTCAGCATCTTGCCAATAGCCATTTGACGAAGTATGAACAGTTTATACTTGCTGCTAGCAATATCACTCTCAAAATATGTACTACCTTAAATCCTTCTAACTTGTTGCCCATTCCTGGTACTCATGCAATTGAAGGTAAAGTTGAGCATGACTGTCTCAATGTTACTGAACTGCGCACCAAGCCAAAACATGACATCCAAGATTTGCCACTACCTGAATCAGATCATGTAATATTTGTTGATGGCTCCTGTTTACGAGACCATGAAGGAAGCCTGAGAGTTACCGATGCTGTCTGTACTGTCTCAAGTGTGGTCAAAGTCTCCTGGCTACAAGGAGTGTTTTCTGCACAAGTAGCTGAATTCATCACTCTTACTGGAGCATGCTGTGTTTCAGACCAGCTGAAAGTGACCATTTTCGCTGATAGTCAGTATGGCTTTGGTGTCATCCATGACTTTGGACAGCTATGGTCGCCACAGGGATTTATGATCTCTTCAGGGTCCCTTAAATGGATGGGTAAAGTGTGATTAACTTATTAAAGGCACTACAGCTACCCGCCTAGACCACTGTTGTGAAATGCTTTGCGCACTGCAATGGAGCTGATTATGTAACTGTGGGAAGTAGGTGTGCTGATGAGATTGCCAGATATTGTGCCTTAAATGCTTGTACTTCAATGGTGAATATCAAAATGATAGAACAGATAAGACCAATTATAATATCTTGTTAACGACAGCTGATACATGGTAGAAAGTTAGGGGGCTGCAGGAGGAAGTGTCAGAAGCAGAAAAGCAAGGCTGGGTTAGAGCAGGTTGTGTCAAGAGAGACGCGGATGGCATTTGGGTTTCAGGAGATGGAAGACCTGTGTTGCCAGACAGCTTGTTAGTCACAATGATGTCAAACTATCATGGACCTGCTCATGTAGGTAGAGATATCATGGTGGTTTAACCCTAGATTCATACTGATAGCTGAAGGGTTGTGTCACAGATGTGTTGTGTATTGGCAGATGAATGTATTACTGAGTCACATAGTGAAATCATGTCATCCCTTCAACAGGATGCAATTAGACTTCATAGAAATGCCTGTGTGCAATGGGCTGAGATATGTCTTGGTGATTGGGTGAATCTCTTCGGGTTGGGTTGAAGCATACCCAACCTGGAGAAATGACAGTCTCACTGCAGCTAAGTTATTGTTGAAGGAGTTAATAAACGTTTTGGTTTCCCGATTTTGCTGGAGTCAGACCAAGGAACTCATTTTAATAATGAGATTGTGAAGATGTTGTGTGCAGCATTCCAAGTGGAGCAGAGGCTACATTGCAGGTACCGACCTGAGGCTTCAGGCATAGTGGAGCAAGTCAACAAAACTCTGAAATCCAGACTGGCTAAAGTGTGTGCTCGACTTCTTAAAAATGGCCTGACGCTTCACCTCTTGTGTTGATGAGTCTTCACAGTACTCCCGATAGGAGGACAGGATTATCTCCTCAAGAGATAATCAAGGGCAGAGCCATGAGACTGCCAGCTATGCCTGCAAATGTGCTTCTGAACATTACAGATGATATGGTTCTTGATTACTGCAAAGGACTGGTGGATGTGGTGTGTCCTGTGTCTGTCTGTGTCAGGCTGGAGAAACTACAGCCCCATCTCAACAAGAGCAGTTTCATGACCTCAGTCCCAGCGACTGGGTTATGATGAAGAAGCACATGCTCAAAATGTGCTTGGAGCCTTGGTGGCGAAGACCCAACCAAGTCATCTTGGTCACTACAACAGTTGTGTAGTGCGGAGGTCTCCCCAACTGGGTGCATGCCGCCCATACTCGTGGAGTCCAGTACTCCCTGGATGATGTAACAGCACCTCTCCCCAAAGTGCCGGTGGTTACAGTGAGACAAAGGGAGCAGGTTAGTCAAGCTGTTGGGGACCAGCAAGTGTCTGGGACAGCACTTGTTTGTCCTGAGGGGATCTGAATGAGTCAACAGTTGAAGTCGGAACAAGAGGGTCCAATCCTGTAGTGTTGACTGCACCAGAATCAGACCCTGGCGAAGGGCTTAGTGTCACAGTAATGTGAGTAGTGCCTGGAGACCAGTGGCCAAGAGGACAGGAGGGAAGAAGACAGAGGGCCCGATTCACAAAAGTGATCTGAGACAAAATCCTAACTTTATGACTTTCAGTATTCACAAAAGGCATTTAGGAGTAGTAAAGTTAGGATTTTGTCTTAAGTTTGTCTGAAGTTTGATCTTAAGACAACATCCTAACTTAAGTTTAACTTAAGTTTAACTGAAGACCAAAACTTAAGACAAACTTATGAAAAAATCCTAAGTTAAACTTAAGTTAAACTTAAGTTAAACTTAAGTTAGGATTTTGTCTTAAGACCAAAACTTAAGACAAACTTAAGACAAAATCCTAACTTTACTACACCTAAATGCCTTTTGTGAATACCAAAAGTCGTAAAGTTAGTATTTTGTCTCAGATTACTTTTGTGAATCGGGCCCACAGTTTGCCTGAAGTACGTGTGCCACGCACTATTTCAGTAGACACTGAGGAATCTGGCCTAAGTGGCAGTGATAATAAAGGGCCAGCAGTATATTTTGTTATAACAATTTGAATCCAACTGACCCTCCTTGAACTGAACTTTGTGGCTGAACTGAGTTTTGAAATTGCATTGCCACTAAACAGACTGAGATACTTTATCCTGGACGAGATTATTAGTGAATTTGAACTTGCCATGTATTAGAGACATTAAAATAGATTTTATAGGGAAGAAAGAATTGTACCTAGGCCCGAGTCTCCTGAAGGAGCCTAAGGTTGTCATTTAGAAGAACACGGAGTAGAGCTAAGGAAGTCTCATGAATTGTACTTTGTTTTGCTATTTGGAGAGGTGGAAATCAACAGAGAAGACTTTGTTGCTGCTGCATTTCACCCTTTTGGTCTGATAACAGAAAGGTCATGGAACCTAGTAAAAACAGTGGTAGACTGTTAGACCTGGCATCTTTTAGTATGGTTTCTCCCATCTTTTTGCTTCTGACCTCCTGTTTCTGACTGTGTGCTGAACTTAATGTTTGCTGGTGTTAGGACTCTGGGTACTGACCAGTGCTAAAGTGCATGTGCTCTGTGTCTAAAATGTAATGGCATGTAGTTTCTACTTGATTGGCATATTTGATTTACTGATAAGTCCCTAGTACAGGTGGTGGTCACCGGGGCATGAAAGGGGTCCATGAGGCCCCCGCTTTATTTTATCAATAAGCCCCAGGGAGGTGGCAGTCCCCAGGGCACAGGGGGGGGTCTGTGAGACCCCGCCATTTCTTTAATATAATAATGGTCACATGACCCCAGGACCTAGCCCACCTGGGGTCATAAGAGTATAAAGCGCGGAAGCCTGTGCTTCTCTTTTCTAAAACTTTTCTGCTGGAACACCTCCTCCAGTGTGACTCCCACCATTTTTTTTTTTCAATTTTTGCTGGGGGGAGGGTGTCCCCGTGGGAGCCCCCCAAGAGTGCTAGGGGGTTAGGGTATTCCTACCCTGTCTCTTTTTCTTTTTTAATGATTTTTCTGGGACTCAGCTCAAGCTGAGTCCCAATATGGCTGCCAACACTTCCTGGTTTGAAGTGTTGGCAGCCAAGCAGATCTCAGCACGAGATCGGGAGGGTTCACGGAGCCTTCGCGTCCTTATATATACAAATCTGAATTTTAGTTAAAATCTCTAAAACTGCTGAACGGATTTACACGAAATCACAAAAAGGCACTTCCCTGGACCAACATCTACCTTCCTGCCAAATTTGGTGTAATTCCTTTCAGCAGTTCGGGCTGTAGCGTTGTATAAAGTTCCTATGGGAATTAACATGGTTAAAACATGTTTTGGGACCTCCTCTTTTTCTCAGCTCTTGCTTGATGAATCAGCATATTAGTTTCGAAAAATTAGCGAGGATTAGTCAAAAGTTATTGGCAAAATAAAAAATGCTCTTCTTATGGAAACTAGGTCCTA
The DNA here is from genome assembly GCA_963921515.1 of Calotriton arnoldi. Lineage (NCBI taxonomy): Eukaryota > Metazoa > Chordata > Amphibia > Caudata > Salamandridae > Calotriton > Calotriton arnoldi. The sequence continues at coordinate 1,953,832 of CAWUFW010001962.1, forward strand.
CCTATAATTACCTACTGGCGTACTGCCAGTAGGTAATTATATATATATATATATATATATTATCTACTGGCGGTCGCCAGTAGATAGTTATAGTTACAACCTATTATCCATAGGAAATCCGCGACATTCTATTTGAAATAACTCTCTTGCCGGTTGACGTATCTTCGCAAAATTTTCAAACTTTATTGTCCGCTCCGGTCCGCTCCTACCCTGAAAGTCTCGGGGGATTCGTCAAGCGGGGGCCGAGAAAAAGGGGGTCCCAAAACGCGTTTTCCCCATGCAATTTTCCATAGGAAACTTTAGACACGGCTACAGCCCGAACTGCTGAACGGAATTACACCAAATTTGGCAAAGAGGTAGTTCTTGGTTCAGAAAGAACCCTTTTGTTAAATGGTGTAAATCCGTTCAGTAGTTGCTGAGAAAATCAAAAGTAAAAAGATAGTGATATCTAGGGCCGCGGATCCTCCCGAGCACGAGCTTTATGTTAATTGGCTGTCAACACTCCAAACCAGGAAGTGTTGGCAGCCATTTTGTCCCTCGGTAGAACCGAGGGACAGAAACAAGTGCGCAAAGCGCACAAAGGGGGCAGGGTAGAAACACCCTGACCCCCTAGGTCTGCTCAGGGGGTCCCACAAGGACACCCTGGGCAATTTTTATTTTTATTTTTTTTAAACAAAATCGGCAGGATGCGCTCAGGGAGCGCGAACCCTGCTGGAAAAAAAAAAATCGAAGCGCGGTCTCTTGCGCTTCGATGTTAATTGGCCCCCGGGTGGGCCAAGTCCCGGGGGCATGCTGGGGGGGGGTTAATTTTATGTGTGGGGGGCCTCTAAGGGCCCCCAAGCCCGGGGAACAACACCCCCGGGGCTTTATGTATAATGGTGCGGGAGGGCTCTGAGCCCTCCCGCAGCCCCGGGGACCGCCACCTCCCGGGGCTTCTTTTTTATTTAAAAAAACCTGTGTGGGGGGCTCCAGCCCCCACACACCCCGGGGACCACCACCTCCCCGGGGCACTAAGAAAAATTAAAATGGGGGTCCGTTTTGGACCCCCAGAGCCCGGGGACCACCACCTCCCCGGGGCTTTCAAAATGTAGGGAGGGGGGCCGCGCGGCCCCCTCCTGGAGCCCTAGATGGCCCTGGGGACCACCACCCCCCAGGGCCGGCTCCTGCAGTGTCCCGGGGTGCCTACCCCGGGACACTGCTGTTTGCAATGAGAGGACGGGAGCCTCGCGGCTCCCGTCCTGTCATTGCAAACTTGCTTTGGATATTGGAAGAGAGAGCAGGAAACCTGCTCTCTCTTCCAATATCCAAAGCTGATTGCTTTCCACATGGGGAGCAGCATGTTAGCTGCTCCCCATGTGTAAAGCAATGCCGGCTCCCGTAGGACACGGGGAGCCGGCGGGACTGTGGGGGTTTGGGGACCCCCCACAGTCCCCAACGAGAGGCCAGGCCCCGGGGATGGGGTCCCCGGGGCCATAAGAGGCCACGGAGGGGGCCACGCAGCCCCCTCCCCAAAGTTACAAAAATTTAAAAAAAAAAAAAAAGTGCAAGGCCGGCCCCGGGGATGGGGTCCCCGGGGCCTTAAATGGCCTGAGGAGGGGGGCCACGCAGCCCCCTCCAAATAAAAAAAAAGAGGCCATGTCCCGGGGGATGGGGTCCCCGGGGCCAATACAGGCCCAGGGAAGGGGGCCACGCGGCCCCCTTCCCGTTTTTTATTTTATTTTAATTAAAAAAAAGGGGAAAGGCCATGGGGGATGGGGGTCCCCAGGGCCTAAAAATAGGAAAAAGGAAGGGGGCCACACAGCCCCCCTTCAGGGGGAAAAAAAACAATACAAAAAAAAACGATCGGGCCCGTAGGCCCCGCCCCTTCCTTCACCACTCTGCAAACGCGCCCCTGGCGCGTTTGCAGAGGGGGAACGAATTCCCCTTGAATACTGGGGTCCCTGGGGGCCAACTAGCTCACCAGGAACCTCCAGTATGCGCCAGGGGCTGCCTTGCAGAGAGGTGTACAGAGGCCACGCCCCTTTTACACCTCTCTGCAACACAGCTCTATGGCGCTTTTTGGAGGTATATGGTGGGCTAGTTGCACCCCAGGGACCCTCAGGATTCAAGGGGAGTTAATCCCCCGACTTAAAACGCGCCACGGGGCGCGTTTGCACAGTGGTGAAGGGAGGGGGCGGGGCTTCAGGTGACGTGTGCAAACAGGCCCCGTGGCGCGTTTTAAGATGGGGAATTAAATCCTCTTCAATCCTGAGGGTCCCTGGGGGCCAACTAGCCCAACAGGTACGTCCAGAAAGCGCCACAGAGCTGCGTTGCAGAGAGGTGTAAAAGGGGTGTGGCCTCTGTAAATGTCTCTGCAACGCAGCCCCTGGCGCATACTGGAGGTTCCTGGTGGGCTAGTTGGCCCGTAGGGACCCTCATGATTCAAGGGGACTTAATCCCCCAACTTAAAACGCGCCACGGGCGCGTTTGCACAGATGTCACCTCAGGCCCCGCCCCCTCCCTTCACCATTGTGCAAATATTCCTCTAAAATCAGCCGAAATACGAATTCTGATTTACTCACCTGTTATCAGGAGAGACCTCAGTGCTGCATCTTTCAGCCCAGTACTAATCCTGAAAAGTAATTTTAACCGTACTTACCAGAAACTTGAATTTCCTTCCATAGGCTAACATTGACTGGTTTCACTTGGAAATTCTTCTAAGTGTGGAGTTTTGGAACTTTAAAATATTCCTCTAAAATCAGCCGAAATACGAATTCCGATTTACTCACCTGTTATCAGGAGAGACCTCAGTGCTGCATCTTTCAGCCCAGTACTGATCCTCAAAAGTAATTTTAACCGTACTTACCAGTAACTTGAATTTCCTTCCATAGGATATCATTGCCTGCTTTTTGCTGAAAAAGTTTCTAAGTGTTGATTTTTTAAACATACAAATATTCCTCTAAAATCAGCCGAAATCCGAATTCTGATTTACTCACCTGTTATCAGGAGAGACCTCAGTGCTGCATCTTTCAGCCCAGTACTGGTCCTGAAAAGTAATTTTAACCGTACTTACCAGTAACTTGAATTTCCTTCCATAGGCTAACATTGACTGTTTTCACTTGGAAATTCTTCTAAGTGTGGAGTTTTGGAACTTTAAAATATTCCTCTAAAATCAGCCGAAATACGAATTCCGATTTACTCACCTGTTATCAGGAGAGACCTCAGTGCTGCATCTTTCAGCCCAGTACTGGTCCTGAAAAGTAATTTTAACCGTACTTACCGGTAACTTGAATTTCCTTCATAGGCTAACATTGACTGGTTTCACTTGGAAATTCTTCTAAGTGTGGAGTTTTGGAACTTTAAAATATTCCTCTAAAATCAGCCGAAATACGAATTCCGATTTACTCACCTGTTATCAGGAGAGACCTCAGTGCTGCATCTTTCAGCCCAGTACTGATCCTCAAAAGTAATTTTAACCGTACTTACCAGTAACTTGAATTTCCTTCCATAGGATATCATTGCCTGCTTTTTGCTGAAAAAGTTTCTAAGTGTTGATTTTTGAAACATACAAATATTCCTCTAAAATCAGCCGAAATCCGAATTCTGATTTACTCACCTGTTATCAGGAGAGACCTCAGTGCTGCATCTTTCAGCCCAGTACTGGTCCTGAAAAGTAATTTTAACCGTACTTACCAGTAACTTGAATTTTCTTCCATAGGCTAACATTGACTGGTTTCACTTGGAAATTCTTCTAAGTGTGGAGTTTTGGAACTTTAAAATATTCCTCTAAAATCAGCCGAAATACGAATTCCGATTTACTCACCTGTTATCAGGAGAGACCTCAGTGCTGCATCTTTCAGCCCAGTACTGGTCCTGAAAAGTAATTTTAACCGTACTTACCGGTAACTTGAATTTCCTTCATAGGCTAACATTGACTGGTTTCACTTGGAAATTCTTCTAAGTGTGGAGTTTTGGAACTTTAAAATATTCCTCTAAAATCAGCCGAAATACGAATTCCGATTTACTCACCTGTTATCAGGAGAGACCTCAGTGCTGCATCTTTCAGCCCAGTACTGATCCTCAAAAGTAATTTTAACCGTACTTACCAGTAACTTGAATTTCCTTCCATAGGATATTATTGCCTGCTTTTTGCTGAAAAAGTTTCTAAGTGTTGATTTTTTAAACATACAAATATTCCTCTAAAATCAGCCGAAATCCGAATTCTGATTTACTCACCTGTTATCAGGAGAGACCTCAGTGCTGCATCTTTCAGCCCAGTACTGGTCCTGAAAAGTAATTTTAACCGTACTTACCGGTAACTTGAATTTCCTTCCATAGGCTAACATTGACTGGTTTCACTTGGAAATTCTTCTAAGTGTGGAGTTTTGGAACTTTAAAATATTCCTCTAAAATCAGCCGAAATACGAATTCCGATTTACTCACCTGTTATCAGGAGAGACCTCAGTGCTGCATCTTTCAGCCCAGTACTGATCCTCAAAAGTAATTTTAACCGTACTTACCAGTAACTTGAATTTCCTTCCATAGGATATCATTGCCTGCTTTTTGCTGAAAAAGTTTCTAAGTGTTGATTTTTTAAACATACAAATTTTCCTCTAAAATCAGCCGAAATCCGAATTCTGATTTACTCACCTGTTATCAGGAGAGACCTCAGTGCTGCATCTTTCAGCCCAGTACTGGTCCTGAAAAGTAATTTTAACCGTACTTACCGGTAACTTGAATTTCCTTCATAGGCTAACATTGACTGGTTTCACTTGGAAATTCTTCTAAGTGTGGAGTTTTGGAACTTTAAAATATTCCTCTAAAATCAGCCGAAATACGAATTCCGATTTACTCACCTGTTATCAGGAGAGACCTCAGTGCTGCATCTTTCAGCCCAGTACTGATCCTCAAAAGTAATTTTAACCGTACTTACCAGTAACTTGAATTTCCTTCCATAGGATATCATTGCCTGCTTTTTGCTGAAAAAGTTTCTAAGTGTTGATTTTTGAAACATACAAATATTCCTCTAAAATCAGCCGAAATCCGAATTCTGATTTACTCACCTGTTATCAGGAGAGACCTCAGTGCTGCATCTTTCAGCCCAGTACTGGTCCTGAAAAGTAATTTTAACCGTACTTACCAGTAACTTGAATTTCCTTCCATAGGCTAACATTGACTGGTTTCACTTGGAAATTCTTCTAAGTGTGGAGTTTTGGAACTTTAAAATATTCCTCTAAAATCAGCCGAAATACGAATTCCGATTTACTCACCTGTTATCAGGAGAGACCTCAGTGCTGCATCTTTCAGCCCAGTACTGGTCCTGAAAAGTAATTTTAACCGTACTTACCGGTAACTTGAATTTCCTTCATAGGCTAACATTGACTGGTTTCACTTGGAAATTCTTCTAAGTGTGGAGTTTTGGAACTTTAAAATATTCCTCTAAAATCAGCCGAAATACGAATTCCGATTTACTCACCTGTTATCAGGAGAGACCTCAGTGCTGCATCTTTCAGCCCAGTACTGGTCCTGAAAAGTAATTTTAACCGTACTTACCGGTAACTTGAATTTCCTTCATAGGCTAACATTGACTGGTTTCACTTGGAAATTCTTCTAAGTGTGGAGTTTTGGAACTTTAAAATATTCCTCTAAAATCAGCCGAAATACGAATTCCGATTTACTCACCTGTTATAAGGAGAGACCTCAGTGCTGTATCTTTCAGCCCAGTACTGGTCCTGAAAAGTAATTTTAACCGTACTTACCAGTAACTTGAATTTCCTTCCATAGGCTAACATTGACTGGTTTCACTTGGAAATTCTTCTAAGTGTGGAGTTTTGGAACTTTAAAATATTCCTCTAAAATCAGCCGAAATACGAATTCCGATTTACTCACCTGTTATCAGGAGAGACCTCAGTGCTGCATCTTTCAGCCCAGTACTGATCCTCAAAAGTAATTTTAACCGTACTTACCAGTAACTTGAATTTCCTTCCATAGGATATCATTGCCTGCTTTTTGCTGAAAAAGTTTCTAAGTGTTGATTTTTGAAACATACAAATATTCCTCTAAAATCAGCCGAAATCCGAATTCTGATTTACTCACCTGTTATCAGGAGAGACCTCAGTGCTGCATCTTTCAGCCCAGTACTGGTCCTGAAAAGTAATTTTAACCGTACTTACCAGTAACTTGAATTTCCTTCCATAGGCTAACATTGACTGGTTTCACTTGGAAATTCTTCTAAGTGTGGAGTTTTGGAACTTTAAAATATTCCTCTAAAATCAGCCGAAATACGAATTCCGATTTACTCACCTGTTATCAGGAGAGACCTCAGTGCTGCATCTTTCAGCCCAGTACTGGTCCTGAAAAGTAATTTTAACCGTACTTACCGGTAACTTGAATTTCCTTCATAGGCTAACATTGACTGGTTTCACTTGGAAATTCTTCTAAGTGTGGAGTTTTGGAACTTTAAAATATTCCTCTAAAATCAGCCGAAATACGAATTCCGATTTACTCACCTGTTATCAGGAGAGACCTCAGTGCTGCATCTTTCAGCCCAGTACTGGTCCTGAAAAGTAATTTTAACCGTACTTACCGGTAACTTGAATTTCCTTCATAGGCTAACATTGACTGGTTTCACTTGGAAATTCTTCTAAGTGTGGAGTTTTGGAACTTTAAAATATTCCTCTAAAATCAGCCGAAATACGAATTCCGATTTACTCACCTGTTATAAGGAGAGACCTCAGTGCTGTATCTTTCAGCCCAGTACTGGTCCTGAAAAGTAATTTTAACCGTACTTACCAGTAACTTGAATTTCCTTCCATAGGCTAACATTGACTGGTTTCACTTGGAAATTCTTCTAAGTGTGGAGTTTTGGAACTTTAAAATATTCCTCTAAAATCAGCCGAAATACGAATTCCGATTTACTCACCTGTTATCAGGAGAGACCTCAGTGCTGCATCTTTCAGTCCAGTACTGATCCTCAAAAGTAATTTTAACCGTACTTACCAGTAACTTGAATTTCCTTCCATAGGATATCATTGCCTGCTTTTTGCTGAAAAAGTTTCTAAGTGTTGATTTTTTAAACATACAAATATTCCTCCAAAATCAGCCGAAATCCGAATTCTGATTTACTCACCTGTTATCAGGAGAGACCTCAGTGCTGCATCTTTCAGCCCAGTACTGGTCCTGAAAAGTAATTTTAACCGTACTTACCGGTAACTTGAATTTCCTTCATAGGCTAACATTGACTGGTTTCACTTGGAAATTCTTCTAAGTGTGGAGTTTTGGAACTTTAAAATATTCCTCTAAAATCAGCCGAAATACGAATTCCGATTTACTCACCTGTTATCAGGAGAGACCTCAGTGCTGCATCTTTCAGCCCAGTACTGGTCCTGAAAAGTAATTTTAACCGTACTTACCGGTAACTTGAATTTCCTTCATAGGCTAACATTGACTGGTTTCACTTGGAAATTCTTCTAAGTGTGGAGTTTTGGAACTTTAAAATATTCCTCTAAAATCAGCCGAAATACGAATTCCGATTTACTCACCTGTTATCAGGAGAGACCTCAGTGCTGCATCTTTCAGCCCAGTACTGGTCCTGAAAAGTAATTTTAACCATACTTACCGGTAACTTGAATTTCCTTCATAGGCTAACATTGACTGGTTTCACTTGGAAATTCTTCTAAGTGTGGAGTTTTGGAACTTTAAAATATTCCTCTAAAATCAGCCGAAATACGAATTCCGATTTACTCACCTGTTATCAGGAGAGACCTCAGTGCTGCATCTTTCAGCCCAGTACTGGTCCTGAAAAGTAATTTTAACCGTACTTACCGGTAACTTGAATTTCCTTCATAGGCTAACATTGACTGGTTTCACTTGGAAATTCTTCTAAGTGTGGAGTTTTGGAACTTTAAAATATTCCTCTAAAATCAGCCGAAATACGAATTCGATTTACTCACCTGTTATCAGGAGAGACCTCAGTGCTGCATCTTTCAGCCCAGTACTGATCCTCAAAAGTAATTTTAACCGTACTTACCAGTAACTTGAATTTCCTTCCATAGGATATCATTGCCTGCTTTTTGCTGAAAAAGTTTCTAAGTGTTGATTTTTGAAACATACAAATATTCCTCTAAAATCAGCCGAAATCCGAATTCTGATTTACTCACCTGTTATCAGGAGAGACCTCAGTGCTGCATCTTTCAGCCCAGTACTGGTCCTGAAAAGTAATTTTAACCGTACTTACCAGTAACTTGAATTTCCTTCCATAGGAATCCATTGTCTGGTTTTCAGCAGAAAAGTTTCAAAGTGTCGATTTTCACAAACTACAAATATTCCTAAAAAATCGCCTGTATGACTTAAACGCATTCTTTCAACTGTTTACAGGAGATGCACCAGTGCTGGATCCAGGATCCAACACTGAGTAAGAAAAAGTAACGATAACAGTTTTTAACTTCTAAGTGAATTTCCTTCCATAGGATAACATTGGTGATTCTATGAGAAAATTTTCTAAGTGTGAACTTTTAAAGTACAATAATATTCCTTAAAAATCACGACTGTAACCAAAACGCTTTTACTCAACTGTTTACAGGAGATGTCCCAGGACTGAATCTAGGATCCAGTAATGTGGTTAGAAAAGTAATCCATAAAGTAACTAATTGCATTTAACTAGAAATTCACATTGAGCTGAATGTTGCATTGTGTTTGAAAATGTGTTGCCCATTGCAACAACTGTAACTACTGTACTTAAAAGTCTATTGCCTATGTGCAAAGTAATTAAACTAAAGTAATTCATTCTGAGAAAGTATTTTTTGTAATGTAATGTATAATGTAATTACAATGTAATTTAAAAAATAAAATATGTAAAAAAAAATTGTTTCTAAAAAATTTGGAAATCAGTATGAAAAAAATTTATATAACAGTAAATACATTTAAAAATTGTCATTTACAAAACCTTTGAAATTCACTGAAAAAACTGTAGGTTTCAGACATGTTATAGTTACAAATTAGCATTTAAAAAACCTTTGAAATTCACTGAAAAAACCATAGGTTTCAGGGACGTTATAGTTACAAATTAGCATTTAAAAAACTTTTGAAATTCACTGAAAAAACCATAGGTTTTAGGGACAGTTATAGTTAGTTGGACATTGCACTCGTACAAAACCCGTGAAATTCCCCCGTTATAGTTAGTCCAGCTAACTATAACTCGCGCCCCCGCAATGCACTGCTGATGACATCACATATTACATCACTCATGACATGGTCAGTGACATCACTGATGACATCACTGATGACATCTCAAATGACATCACTGATGACATCATCCAGTGACTGTGTGTTTCTGTAAAGATTAAATATTTTTAATATATATAGGAAAAGACGTATTGAAGAATGAGTGGGTGTGTAAGTGTCTGTATGGATGATTTAGTAGGTGCGTGACTGACTCTATAAGTGAGTGATTTAACGTATCTTACTGAATGCATGGGTTAGTGACTAAACTGGGTGAATGTCTGTATCCGTCTGTCTGTTGCTGTGTAAGTGGCTGCATGTGTTTGTGAATAGCTACACGAGTGTCTATATGAGTTATTGAATGCTTGTCTGAGTATCTGTATGGGTGCCTGAGTGTTTGTGTGGGAGGGGTGTGTGCAACTCTGTGCATAGATGTGTGAGTGGGTGATTCACTGGGTGGATGGTTTCAAGAGTGCATCTGTGATAGACTGTATGGGTGGGTAAGTGTGTGTAAGAGTGTGTTAGTGAGTGAATGTATGTCCCAGTGGTACATGTGTGAGTAACTACATATGTGAAAGGCAGTATATATGTGTGTTGGAGTATATAAATAGCTATAAGCGAGAGTGAGTGATTGTGATAGTGGCTGTATGGATGAGTGTGTGCTTGTATCAGTGATTGTATAAGAGCGTAAGAATGTGCTACTATTTGTATGAGTAAGTGAGCTGGTGTGTGTATAACTGTATAGGTGAGTAAATGGTAGTGTGTTTAATTATTTGCATGACTGACTAGGTGTGTGAGTACCTCTATGGATGAGTGGCGGTGTTTGAGTGTCTATATAGGAGTATGAGTGCATATGATAGTCCTGTACTGAGTGACCGTAAGTATGAGTGACTGTACGGGTGAGTGAGTGGATGTGTGCGTAGACCTAAGAATCAGTGAGTGGGTATGTAGTTATTGGTGTTGGAGTGTCTATGGTTTTGCGAATGGCAGTCTGTAATTTAGAGTGGGTGTATCAAAGGTTATATTGGGGTGTGAGGAGGTGCATCAGATTATCACGTGGATGATGTCATCAGTGATATCATTTGAGATGTCATCAGTGATGTCATCAGTGATGTCACTGACCATGTCATGAGTGATGTAATATGTGACGTCATCAGCAGTGCATTGCGGGCGCGAGTTATAGTTAGCTGGACTAACTATAACGGGGAATTTCACGGGTTTTGTACGAGTGCAATGTCCAACTAACTATAACTGTCCCTAAAACCTATGGTTTTTTCAGTGAATTTCAAAGGTTTTTTAAATGCTAATTTGTACCTATAACGTCCCTGAAACCTATGGTTTTTTCAGTGAATTTCAAACGTTTTTTAAATGCTAATTTGTAACTATAACATGTCTGAAACCTACGGTTTTTTCAGTGAATTTCAAAGGTTTTGTAAATGACAATTTTTAAATGTATTAATTGTTATATACATTTTTTTCATACTGATTTCCAAATTTTTTAGAAACAATTTTTTTTAAAATATTTTATTTTTTAAATTACATTGTAATTACATTATACATTACATTACAAAAAATACTTTCTCAGAATGAATTACTTTAGTTTAAATACTTTGCACATAGGCAATAGACTTGTAAGTACAGTAGTTACAGTTGTTGCAATGGGCAACACATTTTCAAACACAATGCAACATTCAGCTCAATGTGAATTTCTAGTTAAAAGCAATTAGTTACTTTATGGATTACTTTTCTAACCACAGGACTGGATCCTAGATTCAGTCCTGGGACATCTCCTGTAAACAGTTGAGTAAAAGCGTTTTGGTTACAGTCGTGATTTTTAAGGAATATTATTGTACTTTAAAAGTTCACACTTAGAAACTTTTTCTCATAGAATCACCAATGTTATCCTATGGAAGGAAATTCACTTAGAAGTTAAAAACTGTTATCGTTACTTTTTCTTACTCAGTGTTGGATCCTGGATCCAGCACTGGTGCATCTCCTGTAAACAGTTGAAAGAATGCGTTTAAGTCATACAGGCGATTTTTAGGAATATTTGTAGTTTGTGAAAATCGACACTTTGAAACTTTTCTGCTGAAAACCAGACAATGGATTCCTATGGAAGAAAATATAAGTTACTGGTAAGTACGGTTAAAATTACTTTTCAGGGTCAGTGCTGGGCTAAAAGATGCAGCACTGGGTTCTCTCCTGATAACAGGTGAGTGTTAGAAATGGGATTTCTGGTTGGCTAAGGCTTGCGCCAAAGACAGGCAGAAACCACCACTCTAGTCAGGGCAAGGGAGTTACACGCCAAAGATAACCCCTGCTCACCCCCTTGGTAGCTTGGCACGAGCAGTCAGGCTTATCCCGGAGGCAATGTGTAAAGCGTTTGCGCAACACACTCTCACAGCAGCAACACACTAGGCACACCACAAAAGGAACTCCACACAAGGTTATATAAAAAATAGCCTTTGTATTGTCATAAATACCTTAGAAACATAATCACATCATATATAGTGTGCCAACTGGCACTAGGCAATATTCACAGGGGACTATTTACACACGACAGGGCCAATGGGGCCACTGTCACAAATCACCAATTGTAAATGTAGCACAAATAATAAATGTAGCGCACAACCAGTAACTACTGGTACAGTTAGGAACTAAGCGTGAGAACCTGTAATGTAAAAGATAGGGGATGCACAAATCACCTTGCGCATGAATCACCTTAGGCATAAACTACATTAGGCCCACACATCCTTAGCATAACACATTATGAGGTAGGCATCACAAGCATCAGAACATTATGCCACACCTGCAAGCGTGAGCACCATCATATAACCATATTGGGCATCACATTAGCATAAGCACAGGGTGCCCCAATCGGGGCGCAACACTCTGGAACTGGCCCCAGGCCAACTGGCCTCTTCACAGGGGCTCAAATGCCCAATGTCCAGAATGTCCGGGCTGGCTGCACAGGCAGCGAAAGCAAAGTGCGCAATTGCGCAAGCCTAAACGTGGCAGCTGCCCACTACTTGCTGGGCAGCTGTGAATAATTAACACGGGCACCGGCGTGCCCCCTGAGCCCCTCTCTGGGACTCAATCAACAAATGTCCCCACGTTGCAGCTGCCCGCTCTGGTGCGGCGCAGCTGTGAGCAAAGCGAAGGGGCCTCTAAATAAAATCACCCCCTCGGTGCAGCTGCCCTCTGCAAGCGGGGCAGCTGGGATCCAACAAACGGGAGGGGCCCTGGCTCATCTGTGCCCTCCGGGCCCTACTGGGCTTTTAAATAAAATTGGCCCCCACGTTGGAAAAATGGCACTGGCCCTCCACGGGCCGTCGGAGTCCCTCTCTGGGACTCCTAGACAAAAAGTGCCCCCTTGATGCAGCTGCCCGCCACTGCGGCGCAGCTGTGAAACTGACTTGGGCACCACTGTGCCTCAGGGACCAACGATCACTGCGCAATGGAGGGGGGCAAGCACCGAAAACGTGCCTCGAACCACCCCCTGACTACAGCCCCACTCACCCGAGTTCTGCAGGACTGCCCCCGACTCTGCAGACACACGCGGGGCTCTCCTCGTGGTTACGGGAGCCCCGCCACCAGTCAGGCTGCGTTTCCCCTCTCGGCGCCACTCACCGGGTCTGGGCAGGACTCTGTGCCTCCTCCGGTCTCATCAGTGGCCGTGTGAGGTCGATTTACTTCACCCGGGCCCCCTCCTGGGACCCGGGACTTCTGCTGGGACTCTGTGGTGGGCGCGGCAACACGTGGGGCTCTCCCCTCTCCACACGGGGAGGTCCCGCTCACCACGCCGCGCTCTTCTCCTTTTCTCGCCGGCTCCGGGGCTCCCAAGAGCTCACGGGAGCCCCGCTGGACACTTCCTGTCTCCCGGGCGCCTTCTCTCCTCTTCACCCGGTCCCTCTCCTGGGGGGGGCCGGGACTTCTGGCCGGGGCTCACGGAGGCGGGGTAGGCTCCCGTCCTCCTCTACCGGGGTTTCCTCTGGCTTCCCCTTTGCCGGACGGGACTTCCTGCTCTCCTGGCCAGGCCCCGCCCACATCTCGGCGAGGGTTGCCTGACTTCCTGGTTGGCCCGGGCTGCGGCGGTGATCTCCTCAATACGGGGTAGGCTCCCGGTATTTTTAAATAAAGTCACTTGCGGGGTGGGCACCCGCCTTTTCAGAGATGCGGGGGAATCCCCAGGCAGCAGGCCAGCGCTGCCAATTAAAGATAGAAGCGCTCTCTAAGCGCTAGGGCAAAGTCTCCAGCACTCTCTTCCTTGGGAAATTAGAGTATAGCGCTCACGAGGCGCTGGGGAGCCATAAAGTCCTTGCCAAGCCAAAAAAAAGGAAGAGTCCTTGGTGCTGGGGACACCTCAGCAGCACAGCCAGGCAGGCCAGCACGCAGGGACCCCCAGGAAACAGCAGCTGGGTCCCGCGGCGGTTCCTCCTGGCAGAGTGTCCCCTGCAAGTCAGCACAACAGAGCAGAACAAGAACAACTTCATGGGGTCACAGCCCCCTCTTTTATACACCCTTTTCCTTTGTCACATAGCACAGGGCTGGGGAAAAACCAGGTGCAACTGGTTTTGGGGAGCTTTGGAGCACTTTGTTTTGCTCAGCTCCTCTCTCCTTTCACAGGACAGGCTAGGGACATCAGACGCACCACAGGGGGTGGAGCCAGCATTGTGGAGGGAAGGCACAGCCCTATTCAGGTCCCAGGTGCAACTCCTCCCTCCCATCTAGATGCAGATCTCCCTATTCACCACTGCGCTGACTCACCCTGCCCCTCCCGGAGCCACACACACCTCCCAGCCCCTGTCACTCACAAAGCCAGACATGCAATTCACATCAGGCAGGCAGACACAGAGCACACATAAATGCCAACTTCTAAAAGTGGCACTTCTCCACTAGTCACAATAAATCTGCGCACACCACTGCGCAGCATTTATTCTCACGAGTTCGCACATACTAAACTCGCCCCTGCCCTACTCTCACACCAGGAATTACCATGGACACACATATCCCCCATGCATTCCTATGGGAGGGCAGGCCAATCTCACCACACGCACTCAGAGTGCGCACGCACTTTACACTGGGACACAGGGCTAAAGTGCGCAGAGGCCTAAAACCACCAACACTACACAGGGAAAAGGCTAGGAGACGAGCAAAAAGTTGAGGGGTGAACCTGCCAAAAGGGCCAAGTCCAACACAACCCCCTTCCAGCCAAAACGCAGGGCAGACCAATCACCACCGTGATGGGCTTCCCTGCTTGGGGCGATAGAACACGGACGCGGGCCCGCAACTGCAGGGACACCCTCCTGTTCTACGCCACGGTGAACCCATGTGGTTCCTTCTGAAAAAGCTGTCCGGAGCAACTGGGCTACCCCACTGGTACTCCCTAGCTGTCCGCGGCCAGGACCAGGCCCTAGGCCATCCAGATGCCACTGGTCCTTGCCCATTCACAGAGTGGGGGTAGTAACCCCTGGCACATAGTAGCCGTTCTCCACTCTTCCCCTCATCAGGGCAGGTCTAGACTGCCACTGATCCTCCAACCTAGGGTCTGCACCCTCAGGCGGACCAGAAGTCACGGGTGAGGCTCTCCTCCCCCTACCTCTTCTTCTAGGGCTCCGCACTCTCCTCCTTGGAGAGGCACCCTCAGAACACAACTCTCCCACCAGTTCAGGACCTCTCTCCAAAAACTGGTCTCCCAACCTAGGGTCTAAACCCTCAGGTTGCACCGGGGTCAGAGGCGAGGACTCCCTCCCTCTGCACCCCCTTCCAGAGTTCTGCACCCTCCCAACTGGAGCGGTACCCCTGGAAGATGAACCGGTCAGGACACTGATTACAGATGTCCCTTCCTCCAGATCAGGCGGATCCTGAACCTGGCCTCCCAACCTTGGGGCTGAACCCCACGGCTGAGCATTTGCCTGGCACACCAGGACTTCCGGGGGCGCACTCAGCAGCCCCCGAGGGTAACACATGACTCATGTGTTGCGTGACAGTCTGCGTGGCGCAGACCTCCCGACCCCTGTCCATCTGACAGTGCGCAGAGATCCCCCACGACAGAAGTGGTGTCACCATGGTCACTTCTAGGAGACTCAGCCCTTCTGGCTGGCCCCTGACCCACTGGTTCTTCCACTGGGGAACACATCCCCCTCTCACCCCTCAATCCGGACTTCTGTACCCTCCCAACTGGAGCGGCACTGCCAGACACCAGAACCACTGGAGCTCTATTTACAGATGCTCCAGGTTCTCCAGACACTAGGAGATCCTCCTCAAATGGACTAACAGGACAGCCTAGGCTCCCAACCTGGTGTTCCCTGAAGAAACCATCCAGGCTCTGAGACTGGGTTTCGGGCACCTGGGGACACTCAGTCCCACACTCACTCCTACTCCACTGAGACAGGACGTGAGCCCCTACACCCCTCCCACTACACTGGGACCTAGCTGGGCTACACTGAACCTCTTCCCCCATACAGGACGGGAAGATACCTGAGCCACTACTTTTGGGATCACTCCCCAATGCCTCTTCAGAACCTTGGGCCTCCACCCAGAGGTCTGCCTCACATGTAAACTCCCATAGATCAGAAAACCCACCCTCCAACAGGTGTTGGCGCAACCCCGGCAAACAACAACTGAGCAGGTGCTCTCTGATAACCAGATCGAACAGTCCTTCAAAATCCTGTTCCGTGTTAACCGTTACCCAATCAGCCAGTGCATCATTACATTCATCCGAAAAATCCACCCAAGACTGGTGAGACAGTTTCCTACTGCCCCTGAACTTCAACCTGTACTCCTCTTCTCTGGAACAAGGTACCATATTTTGGGAACTGGGACTTCCTGCACTGGACTGTATATTGCTGCCACCACTGGACTCCACCCTCACTGGGGAATCCAGAAAACTAAAACTGCCCTCAGGAGATAATTTCTCCCTGGCGAAGGCCCTCTCAGCCTCCGCCATCCTCTCCTGCGCTAAGACCCTCTCGGTCTCTAGCTTTTTCTCCTCCATACTCAGCTGCGCTATCTCCTTGGTATGCTCTAACCTGAGCTTCTCCAAAGCCAGCTGATGCTCCCTTTCTTCCCTCCTATCCACCCACTCCTCTGGGGACAGGAAAAGGGATGGGGCACTGCCCCCGACACTGGACCCAGCAAGGGACTCCCTATCTATGGGGTCCTCACTATCTACTGGCGTCCCTGTCCTGTCACTTTCTTCCTCCTCTTCAGACTCCTCAGGGCTCCCCTCAGACCCACCACCCTCTTGGAGTGCGGCCAGGGCCCTCTTCTCCTCATTGCGCTCACAGTCCCATTCATCCTTTTGCCATTGGATCAGGTTGTCCCTCAGTTTTGACTGGGTGTCTGACCCACTCACTGCTATGTCTCTCTCCTTACAGAAGTCCACCAACTCCCACATGCTGTATCTAAACAGACCACAAAAATTAAAAGCAGACTCCATTTTGGCAGGACGCTCAGGGACACGTGCAACACAGGAGACCTCGGTGTCTGAGCTGAAGCAAGAGTATACAATTTACCAATGACACTTTTAGGAGAAGAATTAAATAACTAAAACTCAGAAACAATAATCCCCACACACGTGATTATCTAAATGTAGAGTTTGTAGTGCAACCAGTTGTCGCTGGGGTACTGCGCAAACGCAAGTCCAAATCCTCACCGCTGACAACCAATGTTAGAAATGGGATTTCTGGTTGGCTAAGGCTTGCGCCAAAGACAGGCAGAAACCACCACTCTAGTCAGGGCAAGGGAGTTACACGCCAAAGATAACCCCTGCTCACCCCCTTGGTAGCTTGGCACGAGCAGTCAGGCTTATCCCGGAGGCAATGTGTAAAGCGTTTGCGCAACACACTCTCACAGCAGCAACACACTAGGCACACCACAAAAGGAACTCCACACAAGGTTATATAAAAAATAGCCTTTGTATTGTCATAAATACCTTAGAAACATAATCACATCATATATAGTGTGCCAACTGGCACTAGGCAATATTCACAGGGGACTATTTACACACGACAGGGCCAATGGGGCCACTGTCACAAATCACCAATTGTAAATGTAGCACAAATAATAAATGTAGCGCACAACCAGTAACTACTGGTACAGTTAGGAACTAAGCGTGAGAACCTGTAATGTAAAAGATAGGGGATGCACAAATCACCTTGCGCATGAATCACCTTAGGCATAAACTACATTAGGCCCACACATCCTTAGCATAACACATTATGAGGTAGGCATCACAAGCATCAGAACATTATGCCACACCTGCAAGCGTGAGCACCATCATATAACCATATTGGGCATCACATTAGCATAAGCACAGGGTGCCCCAATCGGGGCGCAACACTCTGGAACTGGCCCCAGGCCAACTGGCCTCTTCACAGGGGCTCAAATGCCCAATGTCCAGAATGTCCGGGCTGGCTGCACAGGCAGCGAAAGCAAAGTGCGCAATTGCGCAAGCCTAAACGTGGCAGCTGCCCACTACTTGCTGGGCAGCTGTGAATAATTAACACGGGCACCGGCGTGCCCCCTGAGCCCCTCTCTGGGACTCAATCAACAAATGTCCCCACGTTGCAGCTGCCCGCTCTGGTGCGGCGCAGCTGTGAGCAAAGCGAAGGGGCCTCTAAATAAAATCACCCCCTCGGTGCAGCTGCCCTCTGCAAGCGGGGCAGCTGGGATCCAACAAACGGGAGGGGCCCTGGCTCATCTGTGCCCTCCGGGCCCTACTGGGCTTTTAAATAAAATTGGCCCCCACGTTGGAAAAATGGCACTGGCCCTCCACGGGCCGTCGGAGTCCCTCTCTGGGACTCCTAGACAAAAAGTGCCCCCTTGATGCAGCTGCCCGCCACTGCGGCGCAGCTGTGAAACTGACTTGGGCACCACTGTGCCTCAGGGACCAACGATCACTGCGCAATGGAGGGGGGCAAGCACCGAAAACGTGCCTCGAACCACCCCCTGACTACAGCCCCACTCACCCGAGTTCTGCAGGACTGCCCCCGACTCTGCAGACACACGCGGGGCTCTCCTCGTGGTTACGGGAGCCCCGCCACCAGTCAGGCTGCGTTTCCCCTCTCGGCGCCACTCACCGGGTCTGGGCAGGACTCTGTGCCTCCTCCGGTCTCATCAGTGGCCGTGTGAGGTCGATTTACTTCACCCGGGCCCCCTCCTGGGACCCGGGACTTCTGCTGGGACTCTGTGGTGGGCGCGGCAACACGTGGGGCTCTCCCTCTCCAGACGGGGAGGTCCCGCTCACCACGCCGCGCTCTTCTCCTTTTCTCGCCGGCTCCGGGGCTCCCAAGAGCTCACGGGAGCCCCGCTGGACACTTCCTGTCTCCCGGGCGCCTTCTCTCCTCTTCACCCGG
Organism: Calotriton arnoldi; assembly: GCA_963921515.1. Lineage (NCBI taxonomy): Eukaryota > Metazoa > Chordata > Amphibia > Caudata > Salamandridae > Calotriton > Calotriton arnoldi. The sequence goes on from CAWUFW010001962.1 coordinate 1,972,389, forward strand.
TCCCTCTCCTGGGGGGGCCGGGACTTCTGGCCGGGGCTCACGGAGGCGGGGTAGGCTCCCGTCCTCCTCTACCGGGGTTTCCTCTGGCTTCCCCTTTGCCGGACGGGACTTCCTGCTCTCCTGGCCAGGCCCCGCCCACGTCTCGGCGAGGGTTGCCTGACTTCCTGGTTGGCCCGGGCTGCGGCGGTGATCTCCTCAATACGGGGTAGGCTCCCGGTATTTTTAAATAAAGTCACTTGCGGGGTGGGCACCCGCCTTTTCAGAGATGCGGGGGAATCCCCAGGCAGCAGGCCAGCGCTGCCAATTAAAGATAGAAGCGCTCTCTAAGCGCTAGGGCAAAGTCTCCAGCACTCTCTTCCTTGGGAAATTAGAGTATAGCGCTCACGAGGCGCTGGGGAGCCATAAAGTCCTTGCCAAGCCAAAAAAAGGAAGAGTCCTTGGTGCTGGGGACACCTCAGCAGCACAGCCAGGCAGGCCAGCACGCAGGGACCCCCAGGAAACAGCAGCTGGGTCCCGCGGCGGTTCCTCCTGGCAGAGTGTCCCCTGCAAGTCAGCACAACAGAGCAGAACAAGAACAACTTCATGGGGTCACAGCCCCTCTTTTATACACCCTTTTCCTTTGTCACATAGCACAGGGCTGGGGAAAAACCAGGTGCAACTGGTTTTGGGGGAGCTTTGGAGCACTTTGTTTTGCTCAGCTCCTCTCTCCTTTCACAGGACAGGCTAGGGACATCAGACGCACCACAGGGGGTGGAGCCAGCATTGTGGAGGGAAGGCACAGCCCTATTCAGGTCCCAGGTGCAACTCCTCCCTCCCATCTAGATGCAGATCTCCCTATTCACCACTGCGCTGACTCACCCTGCCCCTCCTGGAGCCACACACACCTCCCAGCCCCTGTCACTCACAAAGCCAGACATGCAATTCACATCAGGCAGGCAGACACAGAGCACACATAAATGCCAACTTCTAAAAGTGGCACTTCTCCACTAGTCACAATAAATCTGCGCACACCACTGCGCAGCATTTATTCTCACGAGTTCGCACATACTAAACTCGCCCCTGCCCTACTCTCACACCAGGAATTACCATGGACACACATATCCCCCATGCATTCCTATGGGAGGGCAGGCCAATCTCACCACACGCACTCAGAGTGCGCACGCACTTTACACTGGGACACAGGGCTAAAGTGCGCAGAGGCCTAAAACCACCAACACTACACAGGGAAAAGGCTAGGAGACGAGCAAAAAGTTGAGGGGTGAACCTGCCAAAAGGGCCAAGTCCAACAGTGAGTAAATTGGAATTCGTACTTTGGTTGATTTTAGAGGAATATTATAAAGTTCCAAAACTCCACACTTAGAAGAATTTCCAAGTGAAACCAGTCAATGTTAGCCTATGAAGGAAATTCAAGTTACTGGTAAGTACGGTTAAAATTACTTTTCAGGGTCAGTGCTGGGCTAAAAGATGCAGCACTGGGTTCTCTCCTGATAACAGGTGAGTAAATTGGAATTCGTACTTTGGTTGATTTTAGAGGAATATTATAAAGTTCCAAAACTCCACACTTAGAAGAATTTCCAAGTGAAACCAGTCAATGTTAGCCTATAGAAGGAAATTCAAGTTACTGGTAAGTACGGTTAAAATTACTTTTCAGGATTAGTACTGGGCTGAAAGATACAGCACTGAGGTCTCTCCTGATAACAGGTGAGTAAATCGGAATTCGTATTTCGGCTGATTTTAGAGGAATATTTTAAAGTTCCAAAACTCCACACTTAGAAGAATTTCCAAGTGAAAACAGTCAATGTTAGCCTATAGAAGGAAATTCAAGTTACTGGTAAGTACGGTTAAAATTACTTTTCAGGACCAGTACTGGGCTGAAAGATACAGCACTGAGGTCTCTCCTTATAACAGGTGAGTAAATCGGAATTCGTATTTCGGCTGATTTTAGAGGAATATTTGTATGTTTCAAAAATCAACACTTAGAAACTTTTTCAACAAAAAGCAGGCAATGATATCCTATGGAAGGAAATTCAAGTTACTGGTAAGTACGGTTAAAATTACTTTTCAGGACCAGTACTGGGCTGAAAGATGCAGCACTGAGGTCTCTCCTTATAACAGGTGAGTAAATAGGAATTCGTATTTCGGATGATTTTAGAAGAATATTTGCACAATGGTGAAGGGAGGGGCGGGGCCTGAGGTGACATCTGTGCAAACGCGCACCGTGGCGCGTTTTAAGTTGGGGGATTAAGTCCCCTTGAATCCTGAGGGTCCCTAGGGGCCAACTAGCCCACCAGGAACCTCCAATATGCGCCAGTGGGCTGCGTTGCAGAGACGTGTAGAGAGGCCACACCCTTTTTACACTTCTCTGCAACGCAGCTCTGTGGCGCTTTCTGGATGTACCTGTTGGGCTAGTTGGCCCCAGGGACCCTCAGGATTGAAGGGATTTAATTCCCCATCTTAAAACGCGCCACGGGGCCTGTTTGCACACATGTCACCTGAAGCCCCGCCCCTCCCTTCACCACTGTGCAAACGCGCCCCGTGGGGAGTTTTAAGTTGGGGAATTAAGTCCCCTTGAATCCTGAGGGTCCCCGGAGTCCAACTAGCCCACCATATACCTCCAAAAGCGCCACAGAGCTGCGTTGCAGAGAGGTGTAAAAGGGGCGTGGCCTCTGTACACCTCTCTGCAAGGCAGCCCCCTGGCGCATACTGGAGGTTCCTGGTGGGCTAGTTGGCCCCCAGGGACCCCCAGTATTCAAGGGGAATCGTTCCCCTCTGCAAACGCGCCAGGGGCGCGTTTGCAGAGTGGTGAAGGAAGGGGGCGGGGCCTGCGGCCCCGATCGTTTAAAAAAATAAAAATAAATTTTTTGTCCCCTGAAGGGGGGCTCTGTGGCCCCCCTTCCTTTTTCCAGTTTTTATGCCCTGGGGACCCCATCCCCCAGGGCCTTACCCCTTTTTTTTAATTACAAATTAAAAAAAAAACAGGAAGGGGGCCGCGTGGCCCCCCTTCCCTGGGCCTGTATTGGCCCCGGGGACCTCATCCCCCGGGGCATGGCCTCGATTTTTTTTTTTTCGTAGGGACGGGGGCTGCGTGGCCCCCCTCCTCAGGCCATTTAAGGCCCCGGGGACCCCATCCCCGGGGCCGGCCTTTCCGTTTTTTTTACTTTTTATTTTTTATTTTTTGGGGAGGGGCCCCACTACTTGCCCCGGGGACCCCATCCCCGGGGCTGGCCCTCTCGTTGGGGACTGTGGGGGTCCCCAATCCCCCACAGTCCCGCCGGCTCCCCGTGTCCTACGGGAGCCGGCATTGCTTTTACACATGGGGAGCAGCTAACATGCTGCTCCCCATGTGGAAAGCTGTCGGCTTTGGATATTGGAAGAGAGAGCAGGTTTCCCTGCTCTCTCTTCCAATATCCAAGCAGTTTGCAATGACAGGACGGGAGCCGCGAGGCTCCCGTCCTGTCATTGCAAACAGCAGTATCCCGGGGGTAGGCACCCGGGGACACTGCAGGAGCCGGCCCTGGGGGTGGCGGTCCCCAGGGCCATCAAGGGCTCCAGGAGGGGCCGCGCGGCCCCCCTCCCATTCAGTTCACAGCCCCGGGGAGGTGGTGGTCCCCGGGGCTCTGGGGTCCGTAACGGACCCCCATATTTAAATGTTTAGTGCCCCGGGGAGGTGGCAGTCCCGGGGCGTGTGGGGGGCTGGAGCCCCCCACACAGGTTTTTTAATTAATAAAAAAAAGCCCCGGGGAGGTGGTGGTCCCGGGGCTGCGGGAGGGCTCAGAGCCCTCCCGCACCATTTTTAAAAAAAGCCCCGGGGGTGGTGGTCCCCGGGGCTTGGGGGCCCTTTGAGGCCCCCACACATTAAATTATCCCCCCCACCATGGCCCCGGGACTTGGGCCACCCGGGGGCAAAATACAATCGAAGCGCGGGAGACCGCGCTTCGATTTTTTTTTTTTCGGCAGAATTCGCGCACCCTGAGCGCATCCTGCCGATTTTTTAAAAAAAATTATTTTTTTTTTTTTTGCCCAGGGGGTCCTTGTGGGACCCCCTGAGCAAACCTAGGGGTCAGGGTGTTTCTACCCTGCCCCCTTTGTGCGCTTTGCGCACTTGTTTCTGTCCCTCGGTTCTACCGAGGGACAAAATGGCTGCCAACATTTCCTGAATCGGAATGTTGACAGCCAGCTGACAGCCAATTAACATGCAGCTCGTGATCGGGAGGGTACGCGGACCCTACTCGGCCATAGATATCACTATCTTTTTACTTTTGATTTTCTCAGCAACTACTGAACGGATTTACACCATTTAACAAAAGGGTTCTTTCTGAACCAAGAACTACCTCTTTGCCAAATTTGGTGTAAATCCGTTCAGCAGTTCGGGCTGTAGCCGTGTCTAAAGTTTCCTATGGAAAATTGCATGGGGAAAACGCGTTTTGGGACCCCCCTTTTTCTCGGCCCCGCTTGACGAATCCCCCGAGACTCTCAGGGTAGGAGCGGACCCCAGCGGGCCACAAAGTTTGAAAATTTTGCGAAGATACGTCAACCGGCAAGAGAGTTATTTCAAATAGAATGTCGCGGATTTCCTATGGATAATAGGTTGTAACTATAACTATCTACTGGCGACCGCCAGTAGATATATATATATATATATATATATATATATATATATATATATATATATATATATATATATATATATATATATGAGAGGAAAGTCTCCGACCAAATACCGGCTCCTCTCCACTCGGGGTCGGTGCGAGTTCCGGGTGTCGGATCCCGTCTAAAATACGCGAAATTTCCGTTTTTAAGAGCTCCTCACTCAAACAGGAAAAAGGGACTCGCACTCCAGGGTGAATGTAATCAAATGTTTTTACTGGCAACGCGTTTCGATCAAACGATCTTCTTCACAAGCCAACATTTCACCACTAGTGACCACCATTTTATAGTGTATTTACAAAAAATAGAAAATAAAGAAAGGACCAACGTAAAGTACAGACATAAAAAACATACTATCCTTGTTGTTTCTAGGTTTGCAGTACAAAGACAGACTCCCTGCTGGCGGGCGGTTACACAGCCAGACAATGAATAAATGTGAATAAATAAAAATCACAGATTAGTTGACACTATGTTAACACATAATTTGTATTAATTACGAGGCAGATATTCCAACATTCACTTTCGTCATAATGGCAAAGCAAAAGAAAACACAGAAAAAAAGAGGGGGGGCGATTTTTTCATTATTAAACTAAACAATGATGCATGACAGTTTCCTTATTTAAGGCGCATAATAAGAGTTGGGTCACGGTCACGCGCAGTGATCAATAACCCACCGCAAAGTAACGGTTTTATTCGTTTTCCTTCACTGCCAATTGGCTGCATCCCTGTAATGGCCAAGTGGCCTTTATATCAAGACAACCATTTTTTGGCAACTCTCAACCCAAATTTCACCGCATTCTCCAATTACAACACCAATTTGGTCCCAACAATTATATACATAAAAAACAAAAAAATAATTAAGAGAAAAGAGTCATCCCTGTTGAACCCACAGGGACTCTCATGTGTCCCATAAGCATTGTCTCTTGCTAAATAGAAGCTCTGCTCTAAAGTTAAGTGAAGGGGTTCCCTTTGGGGGGGAGGTTTAAGGAAAGGGGGGGAAGGGAAAGTGCGGAAAAGGCAGGTGCCTGTGTTTTGAGGTTATGGTGGAGGTGAAAAGAATTTTTTTTTTTAAATAACAAAGAAAAGGTAAAAAAGATTAAAAATGCAGGCTGGACGGACCTTCAAATAATGCTATCATTAGTATATTTAGTTGTTCTATGCACAGTTGTACTATGGAAAGTTAAATTAAAAGTCTATGTCACCCCAGGGTTGGTAGAACAAAGCAGGCAATGCTTCCTGTGAAGTTTTCCAACCTGCTAATACTGTGTCAAGGTGGAGAGCCCTCCCCGAGCCACAGTATACACAGTGAAATCATGTATCACCATAAAAGCAGAAGAGAGACATTAAATTCCATGATATACTCATCCTATATGTACAAAAAGTTCCTCATCTTCGTTCAAACCAAAGGGGTTCTTAGTGTCGAGTAGTATGATGTACTTTGATTCCAGTACTCTCAGTTGTTTTTCGCGGTCGCCCCCTCTGGGACTTGCTGCCACCCTGTCAACACCAAAGAAAGACAGACTGTTAGTGTTCCTGTCATGGTATCTCAGCCAGTGTCTTGCAGTAGAATAACTCAGATCATTATTCTTGATCGCTCTAATGTGTTCCAAAATTCTCTTCTTCACAGGGAAGATGGTACTCCCTATGTACATTTTCTTACAGGGGCACACTATAGCGTATACACAATGATCAGTATTGCAATTCATAAATTTGGTTATATTCCCAGTTTTCCCAGTTGGTAATGGGTAGGTTTTCCTGTTTTTACTCGTTTTGCAGGCTTTACACTTCCCACATTTGAAAAAACCCCTCTGTTGTTGTATCCAGCTTTGTTGTTTGCTAGTACCCATATATCTATTGACCAGCATGTTCTTAAGGGATCGTGCCTTCCTGTATGTAACCATGGGATATTCACTGACCTTTGTTCCTATTACTGGATCATTTTTAACAATGTGCCAGTGTTTCTTTAGGGTCTCTCTAACAGCATTTGACTCAACATTGAACTCCGTAATCATTCTGATATCGTTGGTCTCACCCTTACTGCTTGGTCTTTTGACAAGTAGGGCTGCTCTATCCTGTGAAGCTGCCCTCTCACTTGCTATGCTAAGAACTTTCTCGGGGTAGCCTCTCTTCCTGAATCTATGTAGCATAATATTCTTTTTTTCTGTGTTTTCTTTTGGTTTGCCATTATGACGAAAGTGAATGTTGGAATATCTGCCTCGTAATTAATACAAATTATGTGTTAACATAGTGTCAACTAATCTGTGATTTTTATTTATTCACATTTATTCATTGTTTGGCTGTGTAACCGCCCGCCAGCAGGGAGTCTGTCTTTGTACTGCAAACCTAGAAACAACAAGGATAGTATGTTTTTTATGTCTGTACTTTACGTTGGTCCTTTCTTTATTTTCTATTTTTTGTAAATACACTATAAAATGGTGGTCACTAGTGGTGAAATGTTGGCTTGTGAAGAAGATCGTTTGATCGAAACGCGTTGCCAGTAAAAACATTTGATTACATTCACCTTGGAGTGCGAGTCCCTTTTTCCTGTTTGAGTGAGGAGCTCTTAAAAACGGAAATTTCGCGTATATATATATATATTCACTGAAAAAACCATAGGTTTTAGGGACAGTTATAGTTAGTTGGACATTTCACTCGTGCAAAACCATAGAAATTCCCCCGTTATAGTTAGTTCAGCTAACTATAACTCGCGCCCCCGCAATGCACTGCTGATGACGTCACATATTACATCACTCATGACATGGTCAGTGACATCACTGATGACATCACTGATGACATCTCAAATGACATTATTGATGACATCACTGATGACATCATCCAGTGACTGTTTCTGTAAAGTTTAAATATGTTTAATATATATAGGGAAAGGCGTATTGAAGAATGAGTGGGTGTATAAGTGTCTGAATGGATGATTTAGTACGTGAGTGACTGACTCTACAAGTGAGTGATTAAATGTATCTTACTGAATGCATGGGTTAGTGACTAAACTGTGTGAATGTCTGTATCCGTCTGTCTGTTGGTTTGTAAGCGGCTGCATGGCTTTCTGAATAGCTACATGAGTGTCTACATGGGTTATTGATTGATTGTCTGAGTATCTGTATGGGTGCCTGAGTGTTTGTGTGGGTGGGGTGTGTGTGACTCTGTGCATAGATGTGTGAGTTGGTGATTCACTGGGTGCATGGTTTCAAGAGTGCATCTGTGATGGACTGTATGGGTGGGTGAGTGTGTGTAAGGGTGTGTTAGTGATTGAATGTATATCTCAGTGGTACATGTGTGAGTAACTACATATGTGAAAGGCAGTATATATGTGTGTTGGAGTATATAAATGGCTATAAGTGAGAGTGTGTGATTGTGAGAGTGGCTGTATGGATGAGTGTGTACTTGTATCAGTGATTGTATAAGAGCGTAAGACTGTGCTAGTATTTGTATGAGTAAGTGAGCTGGTGTGTGTATAACTGTATAGGTGAGTAAATGGGTGTGTGATTAAGTTTTTTGCATGACTGACTAGGTGTGTGAGTACCTCTATGGATGAGTGGCGGTGTGTGAGTGTTTATATAGGTGTATGAGTGCATATGATAGTCCTGTACTGAGTGACTAAGTATGAGTGACTGTACGGGTGAGTGAGTGGATGTGTGTGTAGACCTAAGAATCAGTGAGTGGGTATGTAGTTTTTGGTGTTGGAGTGTCTATGGTTTTGAGAATGGCAGTCTGTAATTTAGAGTGGGTGTATCAAAAGTTATATTAGGGTGTGAGAAGATGCATGAAATTATCACATGGATGATGTCATCAGTGATGTCATTTGAGATGTCATCAGTGATGCCATCAGTGATGTCACTGACCATGTCATGAGTGATGTAATATGTGACGTCATCAGCAGTGCATTGCGGGGGCGTGAGTTATAGTTAGCTGAACTAACTATAACAGGGGAATTTCTATGGTTTTGTACGAGTGAAATGTCCAACTAACTATAACTGTCCCTAAAACCTATGGTTTTTTCAGTGAATTTCAAAGGTTTTTTAAATGCTAATTTCTAACTATAACGTGTCTGAAACCTATGGTTTTTTCAGTGAATTTCAAAGGTTTTTTAAATGCTAATTTCTAACTATAACGTGCCTGAAACCTATGATTTTTTAAGTGAATTTCAAAGGTTTTTTTAAATGCTAGTTTCTAACTATGCCTACAGAGGTAGGACATGTGAAGAAAGAAGAAAAACGCACAGAAAGAAGCAAAAGATGTGCAGAAAGAACCAACAGAGGAGCAGAAAGAGGCCTTGTTGCAAAATCATCCTGTGCCCACAACTTTTTCAGACGGGTACTGGTGGTAACTGACTGACTAACCAGAGCCAGTGCTATGCTAAAAGACACTTAGAATACAGTGAAAACACCTACATACACTAGGGAACACTATGCGTTGGGGTACCCCTGTGATTAGCATGACCTCCTCTGCAAGTCCCTAGTACATAATAGGGCAGGGGATTAAAACTACCTCTTAAAACGCGCTACAGGGCGCGTTTGCACAGTGGTGAAGGGAGGGGGCCTGAGGTGACATGTGTGCAAACGCACCCCGTGGCGCGTTTTAAGTTGCGGGATTAAGTCCCCTTGAATTCTGAGGGTCCCTGGGGCCCAACTAGCCCCCCAGGTACCTACAGTTAGGACCACAGAGCTGAGTTGCAGAGAGGCGTTCCGAGGCCACGCACCTTTTTTCACCTCTCTGCAACGCAACTCTGTTGTGCTTACTGAAGGTACCTGGTGGGCTAGTTGGCCCCCAGGGACCCTCAGGATTCAAAGGGAATTAATTCCCCAAATTAAAACGCACCACAGGGCGTGTTTGCGCACATGTCACCTGAGGCCCCGCCCCCTCCCTTCACCACTGTGCAAACGCGCCCCGTGGTGCGTTTTAAGTTGGGGGATTAGGTCACCTTGAATCCTGAGGGTCCCTGGGGCCCAACTAGCCCACTAGGTACTTCCAGTAAGCACCACAGGCCTGCGTTGCAACGCCTGTAACAAATTGTGCAGTTGTGTTTAGGTAGTGAAGAGGGTCGTGCTGGGGGTAGTGTTTTAGGGTTTAGGGTAGTGCAGTGGTGTTTGTGTAGTGTAGGGGGTCATGCTGGGGGTAGATTTAGGGTTTAGGGTAGTGCAGTGGTGTTTGGGTAGTGTAGGGAGTCGTGCTGGGGGGATTGTTTTAGGGTTTAGGGTAGTGCAGTGGTGTTTGGGTAGTGTAGGGGGTCGTGCTGGGGGTAGTGTTTTAGGGTTTAGGGTAGTGCAGTGGTGTTTGGGTAGTGTAGGGGGTCGTGCTGTGGGTAGTGATTTAGGATGGTGCAGTGGTGTTTGGGTAGTGTAGGGGGTACTGCTGGGGGTAGTTTTTTAGGGTTTAGGGTAGTGCAGAGGTGTTTGGGTAGTGTAGTGGTTCGTGCTAGGGGTAGTTTTTTAGGGTTTAGGGTAGTGCAGTGGTGTTTGTGTAGTGTAGGGGGTAGTGTTTTAGGGTTTAGGGTAGTGCAGTGGTGTTTGTGTAGTGTAGGAGGTCGTGTTTTAGGATTTAGGGTAGTGCAGTGGTCTTTGGGTAGTGTAGGGAGTCGTGCGGGGGTAGTGTTTTAGGGTTCAGGGTAGTGTAGGGGGTCATGCAGGGGGTAGTGTTTTAGGGATTAGGGTAGTGCATTGGTGTTTGGGTAGTGTAGGGGGTCATGCGGGGGGTAGTGTTTTAGGGTATAGGGCAGTGCAGTGGTGTTTGGGTAGTGTAGGGGTCGTGCTGGGGGAGTGTTTTAGGGTTTAGGGCAGTGCAGTGGTGTTCGGGTAGTGTAGGGGGTCGTGCTGGGGGAGTGTTTTAGGGTTTAGGGCAGTGCAGTGGTGTTCGGGTAGTGTAGGGGGTCGTGCTGGGGGAGTGTTTGAGTGTTTAGGGCAGTGCAGTCGTGTTCGGGTAGTGTAGGGGGTTGTGCTGGGGGTAGTATTTTAGGGTAGTGCAGTGGTGTTCGGGTAGTGTAGGGGGTCATGCTGGGGGTAGTGTTCTAGGGTTTAGGGCAGTGCAGTGGTGTTTGGGCAGTGTAGGGGGTAATGCTGGCGGTGGTGTTTTAGGGTTTAGGGCAGTGCAGTGGTGTTCGGGCAGTGTAGGGGGTCGTGCTGGGGTGGTGTTTCAGGGTTTAGGGCAGTGCAGTGGTGTTCGGGCAGTGTAGGGGGTGGTGTTTCAGGGTTTAGGGCAGTGCAGTGGTGTTCGGGCAGTGTAGGGGGTCGTGCAGGGGGTGGTGTTTCAGGGTTTAGGGCAGTGGTGTTCGGGCAGTGTAGGGGGTCGTGCTGGGGGGGTGTTTCAGGGTTTGGGGCAGTGCAGTGGTGTTCGAGCAGTAAAGGGGTCGTGCTGGGGGTGGTGTTTCAGGGTTTAGGGCAGTGCAGTGGTGTTCGGGCAGTGTAGGGGGCGGTGCAGGGGGTGGTGTTTCAGGGTTTAGGGCAGTGCAGTGGTGTTCGGGCAGTGTAGGGGGTGCTGCAGGGGGTGGTGTTTCAGGGTTTAGGGCAGTGCAGTGGTGTTCGGGCAGTGTAGGGGGTCATGCAGGGGTGGTGTTTCATGGTTTAGGGCAGTGCAGTGGTGTTCCGGCAGTGTAGGGGGTCGTGCTAGGGCTGGTGTTTCAGGGTTTAGGGCAGTACAGTGGTGTTCGGGCAGTGTAGGGTGTTGAGCTGGGGCTGGTGTTTCAGGGTTTAGGGCAGTGCAGTGGTGTTCGGGCAGTGTAGGGGGTTGTGCTGGGGCTGGTGTTTCAGGGTTTAGGGCAGTGCAGTGGTGTTCGGGCAGTGTAGGTGGTCGTGCTGGGGCTGGTGTTTCAGGGTTTAGGGCAGTGCAGTGGTGTTCGGGCAGTGTAGGGGGTCATGCTGGGGCTGGTGTTTCAGGGTTTAGGGCAGTGCAGTGGTGTTCGGGCAGTGTAGGGGTTGTGCTGGGGCTGGTGTTTCAGAGTCTAGGGCAGTGCAGTGGTGTTCGGGCAGTGTAGAGGGTCTTGCTGGGGCTGGTGTTTCAGGGTTTAGGGCAGTGCAGTGGTGTTCGGGCAGTGTAGGGGGTCGTGCTGGGGGTGGTGTTTCAGGGTTTAGGGCAGTGCAGTGGTGTTTGGGCAGTATAGGGGGTCGTGCTGGGGCTAGTGTTTCAGGATTTAGGGCAGAGCAATGGTGTTCAGGCAGTGTAGGGGGTTTTGCTGGAGGTGGTGTTTCAGGGTTTAGGGCAGTGCAGTGGTGTTCGTGCAGTGTAGGGGGTGGTGTTTCAGGGTTTAGGGCAGTGGTGTTCAGGCAGTGTAGGGGGTCTTGCTGGGGTTGATGTTTCAGGGTTTAGGGCAGTGCAGTGGTGTTCGGGCAGTGTAGGGGGTCGTGCTGGGGGTGGTGTTTCAGGGTTTAGGGCAGTGCAGTGGTGTTCCGGCAGTGTAGGATGTCGTGCAGGGGGTGGTGTTTCAGGGTTTAGGGCAGTGCAGTGGTGTTCGGGCAGTGTAGGGGGTCGTGCTGTGGGTGGTGTTTCAGGGTTTAGGGCAGTGCAGTGGTGTTCGGGCAGTGTAGGGTGTCGTGCTGAGGGGTGGTGTTTCAGGGTTTAGGGCAGTGCAGTGGTGTTCGGGCAGTGTAGGGGGTCGTGCAGGGGGTGGTGTTTCAGGGTTTAGGGCAGTGCAGTGGTGTTCGGCCAGTGTAGGTGGTCTTGCTGGGGGTGGTGTTTCAGGCTTTAGTGCAGTGGTGTTCGGGCAGTGTAGGGGGTCTTGCTGGGGGTGGGGTTTCAGGGTTTAGGGCAGTGCAGTGGTGTTCGGGCAGTGTAGGGGGTCTTGCTGGGGCTGGTGTTTCAGGGTTTAGGGCAGTGCAGTGGTGTTCGGGCAGTGTAGGGGGTCGTGCTGGGGCTGGTGTTTGACGGTTTAGGGTAGTGCAGTGGTGTTCGGGCAGTGTAGGGGGTCATGCTGGGGCTGGTGTTTCAGGGTTTAGGGCAGTGCAGTGGTTTTCGGGCAGTGTAGGCGGTCGTGCTGGGGCTGGTGTTTCAGGGTTTAGGGCAGTGCAGTGGTTTTCGGGAAGTGTAGGGGGTCGTGCTGGGGGTGGTGTTTCAGGGTTTAGGGCAGTGTAGTGGTGTTCGGTCAGTGTAGGGGGTTGTGCTGGGGCTGGTGTTTCATGGTTTAGGGCAGTGCAGTGGTGTTCGGGCAGTGTAGGGGGTCGTGTTGGGGGTGGTGTTTCAGGGTTTAGGGCAGTGCAGTGGTGTTCGGGCAGTGTAGGGGGTCATGCTGGGGGTGGTGTTTCAGGGTTTAGGGCAGTGCAGTGGTGTACGGGCAGTGTAGGGGGTCTTGCTGGGAGTGGTGTTTCAGGGTTTAGGGCAGTGGTGTTCGGGCAGTGTAGGGAGTCTTGCTGGGGGTAGTGTTTCGGGGTTTAGGGCAGTGCAGTGGTGTTCGTGCAGTGTAGGGGGTCGTGCTGGGGTGGTGTTTCAGGGTTTAGGGCAGTGCAGTAGTGTTCGGGCAGTGTAGGGGATCGTGCAGGGGGTGGTGTTTCAGGGTTTAGGGCAGTGCAGTGGTCTTTGGGCAGTGTAGGGGTCGTGCTGGGGGTGGGGTTTCAGGGTTTAGGGCAGTGCAGTGGTGTTCGGGCAGTGTAGGGGGTCGTGCAGGGGGTGTTGTTTCAGGGTTTAGGGCAGTGCAGTGGTGTTCGGGCAGTGTAGCGGTCGTGCTGGGGCTGGTGTTTCAGGGTTTAGGGCAGTGCAGTGGTGTTCGGGCAGTGTAGGGGGTCTTGCTGGGGGTGGTGTTTCAGGGTTTAGGGCAGTGGTGTTCGGGCCGTGTAGGGGGTCTTGCTGGGGGTGATGTTTCAGGGTTTAGGGCAGTGCAGTGGTGTTCGTGCAGTGTAGGGGGTCGTGCTGGGGATGGTGTTTCAGGGTTTAGGGCAGTGCAGTAGTGTTCGGGCAGTGTAGGGGTTGTGCAGGGGGTGGTGTTTCAGGGTTTAGGGCAGTGCAGTGGTGTTCGGGCAGTGTAGGGGGTCGTGCTGGGGGTGGTGTTTCAGGGTTTAGGGCAGTGCAGTGGTGTTCCGGCAGTGTAGGATGTCGTGCAGGGGGTGGTGTTTCAGGGTTTAGGGCAGTGCAGTGGTGTTCCGGCAGTGTAGGATGTCGTGCAGGGGGTGGTGTTTCAAGGTTTAGGGCAGTGCAGTGGTGTTCGGGCAGTGTAGGGGGTCGTGCTGTGGGTGGTGTTTCAGGGTTTAGGCAGTGCAGTGGTGTTCGGGCAGTGTAGGGTGTCGTGCTGAGGGGTGGTGTTTCAGGGTTTAGGGCAGTGCAGTGGTGTTCGGGCAGTGTAGGGGGTCGTGCAGGGGGTGGTGTTTCAGGGTTTAGGGCAGTGCAGTGGTGTTCGGCCAGTGTAGGTGGTCTTGCTGGGGGTGGTGTTTCAGGCTTTAGTGCAGTGGTGTTCGGGCAGTGTAGGGGGTCTTGCTGGGGGTGGTGTTTCAGGGTTTAGGGCAGTGCAGTGGTGTTCGGGTAGTGTAGGGGGTCGTGCTGGGGCTGGTGTTTGAGGGTTTAGGGTAGTGCAGTGTTGTTCGGGCAGTGTAGGGGGTCGTGCTGGGGCTGGTGTTTCAGGGTTTAGGGCAGTGCAGTGGTTTTCGGGCAGTGTAGGCGGTCGTGCTGGGGCTGGTGTTTCAGGGTTTAGGGCAGTGCAGTGGTGTTCGGGCAGTGTACGGGGTTGTGCTGGGGCTGGTGTTTCAGGGTTTAGGGCAGTGCAGTGGTGTTCGGGCAGTGTAGGGGGTCGTGCTGGGGGTGGTGTTTCAGGGTTTAGGGCAGTGCAGTGGTGTTCGGTCAGTGTAGGGGGTCGTGCTGGGGCTGGTGTTTCATGGTTTAGGGCAGTGCAGTGGTGTTCGGGCAGTGTAGGGGGTCGTGTTGGGGGTGGTGTTTCAGGGTTTAGGGCAGTGCAGTGGTGTTCGGGCAGTGTAGGGGGTCATGCTGGGGGTGGTGTTTCAGGGTTTAGGGCAGTGCAGTGGTGTACGGGCAGTGTAGGGGGTCTTGCTGGGGGTGGTGTTTCAGGGTTTAGGGCAGTGGTGTTCGGGCAGTGTAGGGGGTCTTGCTGGGGGTAGTGTTTCGGGGTTTAGGGCAGTGCAGTGGTGTTCGTGCAGTGTAGGGGGTCGTGCTGGGGTGGTGTTTCAGGGTTTAGGGCAGTGCAGTAGTGTTCGGGCAGTGTAGGGGATCGTGCAGGGGGTGGTGTTTCAGGGTTTAGGGCAGTGCAGTGGTGTTCGGGCAGTGTAGGGGGTCGTGCTGGGGGTGGGGTTTCAGGGTTTAGGGCAGTGCAGTGGTGTTCGGGCAGTGTAGGGGGTCGTGCAGGGGGTGTTGTTTCAGGGTTTAGGGCAGTGCAGTGGTGTTCGGGCAGTGTAGGGGTCATGCTGGGCCTGGTGTTTCAGGGTTTAGGGCAGTGCAGTGGTGTTCGGGCAGTGTAGGGGGTCTTGCTGGGGGTGGTGTTTCAGGGTTTAGGGCAGTGGTGTTCGGGCAGTGTAGGGGGTCTTGCTGGGGGTGATGTTTCAGGGTTTAGGGCAGTGCAGTGGTGTTCGGGCAGTGTAGGGGGTCTTGCTGGGGGTAGTGTTTCAGGGTTTAGGGCAGTGCAGTGGTGTTCGTGCAGTGTAGGGGGTCGTGCTGGGGATGGTGTTTCAGGGTTTAGGGCAGTGCAGTAGTGTTCGGGCAGTGTAGGGGGTCGTGCAGGGGTGGTGTTTCAGGGTTTAGGGCAGTGCAGTGGTGTTCGGGCAGTGTAGGGGGTCGTGCTGGGGGTGGTGTTTCAGGGTTTAGGGCAGTGCAGTGGTGTTCGGGCAGTGTAGGGGGTTGTGCTGGGGGTGGTGTTTCAGGGTTTAGGGCAGTGGTGTTTGGGCAGGTTAGGGGGTCTTCCTGGGGGTGATGTTTCAGGGTTTAGGGCAGTGCAGTGGTGTTCGGGCAGTGTAGGAGGTCTTGCTGGCGGTAGTGTTTCAGGGTTTAGGGCAATGCAGTGGTGTTCGGACAGTGTAGGGGTCATGCTGGGGGTGGTGTTTCAGGGTTTAGGGCAGTGCAGTGATGTTCGGGCAGTGTAGGGGGTCGTGAAGGGGTGGTGTTTCAGGCTTTAGGGCAGTGCAGTGGTGTTCGGGCAGTGTAGGGGGTCGTGCTAGGGTATGTGTTTCAGGGTTTAGGGCAGTGCAGTGGTGTTCGGGCAGTGTACGGGGTCGTGCAGGGGCTGGTGTTTCAGGGTTTAGGGCAGTGCAGTGGTGTTCGGGCAGTGTAGGGGGTCGTGCTGGGGGTAGTGTTTTAGGGTTTAGGGTAGTGCAGTGGTGCTTGTGTAGTGTAGGGGGTCGTGCTGGGGGTAGTGTTTTAGGGTTTAGGGTAGTGCAGTGGTGTTTGTGTAGTGTAGGGGGTCATGTTTTAGGGTAGTGCAGTGGTGTTTGGGTAGTGTAGGGGTCGTGCTGGGGGTAGTGTTTTAGGATTTAGGTTAGTGCAGTGGTGTTTGGGTAGTGTAGGGGGTCGTGCTGGGGGTAGTGTTTTAGGGTTTAAGGTAGTGCAGTGGTGTTTGTGTAGTGTAGTGGGTCGTGCTGGGGGTAGTGTTTTAGGGTTTAGGGTAGTGCAGTGGTGTTTGTGTAGTGTAGGGGTCATGTTTTAGGGTAGTGCAGTGGTGTTTGGGTAGTGTAGGGGGTCGTGCTGGGGGTAGTGTTTTAGGGTTTAGGATAGTGCAGTGGTGCTTGTGTAGTGTAGGGGGTCGTGCTGGGGTAGTGTTTTAGGGTTTAGGGTAGTGCAGTGGTGTTTTTGTAGTGTAGGGGGTCATGTTTTAAGATGCAACGCTCCACTACCTGACCAGTCTGCACTACATAAAACTGCAAAAAAACTAAAAATAAAAAGTGTTTTGCACACTTTTGTCATTGGGCTATATGTGGGCTACATCTGGGTAATATTTGTGCTACATTTGGGCTCTTTTTTCACTGGTGGCCATCTTGGAAGACTTCTTTGTTATGAAGTTTCCTAATTTCCTCATTTACTGCAGTCTCCTCAGTAGGAAATGCTTTCAGTTTTTTACTTTGATTCCATCAAGAAGGCATTCAGATGTGTCACACATTTGCCATAAATTCAGAATGTTATTACTCTAGTTGTTCATTAGATCACTGTAGTAAAGCTACTGCTCACCAAGGAGTTAACTGGAAGTCTAATGCTGGTATTGAAAGTGATTGTTTCAGTCTTCATGTCAGAATTTTCTAATGAAATAGAAGAGGATTTGAGATCTCACTTAAAACATGCACTAAATTTTCTTTTTGCAGCACTAACCATAATTTCTATGGCAAATGAACCCCCTCATTCTGTTCCTTTTTAAATTAAATGTTTTAAGTGTTACCAGTTTATTCCAATCAAGATGGCTTCAGGTGTGCCATACTTTTGTCATAAGTAAGGCTGTTAGCACTCTAGTTGTTCTTTAGAACACTCTGGGAAGCTGCAGTAGAACACAAAGGCATCAACTGACAGGCTGCTCCTGTTGAAATATAACAGGAAGATATTTGAGATCTCACTTAAAACATGTCCTAATTTTTCTTTCTACAGCACTAATCATAATTTCTATGGCAAAATGAACCCCCTCATTTTGTTCCTTTTTAAATTAAATGTGTTAAGTGTTACCAGTTTATTCCAATCAAGATGGCTTCCGGTGTGCCATACTTTTGTCATAAGTAAGGCTGTTAGCGCTCTAGTTGTTCTTTAGAACACTCTGGGAAGCTGCAGTAGAACACAAAGGCATCAACTGACAGGCTGCTCCTGTTGAAATATAACAGGAAGATATTTGAGATCACACTTGAAACATGTCCTAATTTTTCTTTCTACAGCACTAACCATAATTTCTATGACAAAATGAACCCCATCATTTTGTTCCTTTTTAAATTAAATGTTTTAAGTGTTACCAGTTTATTCCTATCAAGATGGCTTCAGGTGTGCCATACTTTTGTCATAAGTAAGACTGTTAGCGCTCTAGTTGTTCTTTAGAACACTCTGGGAAGCTGCAGTAGAACACAAAGGAATCAACTGACAGTCTCTGCCCTTGTTGGATGTACATGTTTTACTGAGAATGTCAGACTTCATTCTCACATGACTGAGAAAGATAATGTGAATTTACAGAAAATATGCTCTCATTTTAGCTTCTGGAGCACCTTCCAAAACTGTATGGGACAAGCATGTGAAAATAGTTCTCTCAAACATGATTCATGATATCCCAGCAGAAGGTTTTTCACAGGGTAAAATCACCTTAGAACACACCACAATTCCTGAAATTAGTATGGTACCATCAACAAATGAATTCTAATGTAACTAAAGTCTGTTATCACCCTTTATAGTTCTCCTTTTGGTAACCCTCAAAATCTTCGATTCACTACAATGCATTTATATTGGTCCCAAGATGGCTGCCAGCAATTCCAGGATGAAGTGCTGACAGCCAATCAGATCTCACGATGACATGTGTGGTTAGGCTCCGCCCAGATATATATGTGTTTTTACTTTTGATTTTCTCAGCAACTACTGAACGGATTTACACCATTTAACAAAAAGGGTTCTTTTTGAACCAAAAACTACCTCTTTGCCAAATTTGGTGTAATTCCGTTCAGCAGTTCGGGCTGTAGCCGTGTCTAAAGTTTCCTATGGGAAAATGAATGGGGAAAACACGTTTTGGGACCCCCCCTTTTTTCTCGGCCCCCGCTTGACGAATCACCCTGAGACTTTCAGGGTAGGAGCGGACCGGAGCGGGCCATAAAGTTTGAAAATTTCGCGAAGATTCGTCAACCGACGCAAGAGTTATTTCAAATAGAATGTCGCGGATTTCCTATGGAAAATAGGTCCTAACTATAACTATCTACTGGCGACCGCCAGTAGATAATATATATATATATATATATATATATTACCTACTGGCGGTCGCCAGTAGGTAGTTATAGTTAGGACCTAGTTTCCTCCAGCTTCAAACACGGACCCCTCTGAGAACTGGGCTTACCTGCCACAAAGGAGCCACGGCTTGGCGACGAGCCTTAAAGGAAATCCGGAAGGATTATCAGCATACCAGCCGCCCAGCGGAGAAGCAGATCACGGGAGCGGAAACCTTCAGCTTCAAACACTGTCCAGGTAGGCGAGTGCAAGTCGGAGGACGTGTAGAGCGCCGAACCGGTGGTGGGTTGAGCATAAGGGAGCCCCGTTTAACGAACTCCGGCTGGGTTCAGAGTACAAAGCAGCAACACAGGACAAAGTGGGCACGAGTCTTCTACTTTAAAACCCCTGTTTGACAAATTGCACATTATTAATCAGCTCCTAGATCGAGAATGTCAGCCGACGCGCTGAAAGAAAGGGAGGAGGCGGCGGCGGCGGCAATGTTCAATGATGAAATGACTCCCAACATGGACTCGATTTCCCATAATGCACCAAAATGTTCAAAAAATCCCAGCGTAAAAGAAAAAACCAAACAATTAGAAAAACTGATGCGCGCTGAACAAAAGAAATGGTGGGAAGCCAAATCACTCCAACGTTATATAGATGTTGGAAGAGTACCCCGGGGTCTTACGATTTTACTAGCCCCGAGCTACGAAACGCCCGATAGAGAGATGATGAAGGAATGGGCGGAAACAAATTTGGACTCATCACCTAGATTACTATTTATTTTAGTGAAATATGCAGAGAAAGATCGTGCCAGATTGACGGAAGAAATAGAAAAATTAAATACTGAACTAGAGGAAATGGGTAACACGGAAGAACTAGAAAAAATACAGTTGGAAATGAAAAAAAGATTAAAAAAAAGAAGAAGACACAATAAGAGAGAGAAAGGCCTACAAACTTCATCGGGATCGATGTGATTATGAATGCGGACGTGTCTTCACCTTCGCAAAAAAATTTGACTCATTAAAGGCAACCAAATTCGGGCAAGTACAGGCCCACAAACAAGGAAGAACAGTGGACAATATGCTAACAGAAATAACTTCAGCATCAGAAGCCAGCTCAGCGGTAGAGAGCGAGTCGGAAACTGAGACCCGCAGAAGAACAGCACAGCAACCACCAAGGAAAATCTCACTAACAGACGAGGTGGATTTTTTATGCCTGGAGCGCCTCCAGTCGCTACGCACGAGAAAACAGCCAAACAAACAGGCAACAACAGAACCAGAAAGCGCAGGGAGAGGCGGAGGGCGAACAAACGAAGAAACAAACAAGAGGCAGCAAAAACGCCAACCGAAGAAAAATTGGAGGAAATAGTACAAGATGGACATACGTCAGTTGACTCCAAAACAGTAATAAATCTAACGGACACAGTCCTAAACAAAGCCGAAGAACAACTGTTGGCATTAGGGCTATCATACTGCCCAGAAAGTGCATTCAACTACGCAGCTACCCGAGTTGATGTCTATAAGAGTGTCAGGAAATTAAAATTGAAAAAGTACTTTGCACAACTGAACCTTGCAAAGCCTAACATCTTGGACAAAAACAAAGAAAAAGAAAACGAAAAAAATGGAACAAATACAGAAACAATCGAAGATGATGTGACACATATGAATATTGATGAAGCAGATTGTCAGTTATTACAAGACATGCAAGCACTGATGAATGAGGATGCAATAATGAGCCCGAGTATAGAAATCACGGGATTACCAAGTACTAGATACAAACAAACTACCACGTCTTTTAAACCTCCTTCCATCTTCAATCCAATAATGTTAAAAAACATGATTGATGCTTTCCATGAACAAGTTGTGGGGGGCTTACAGAACTTAAACCTCAAAATACAAAGCACCAACAGGAATAAAAACAACAAAAGGGAACTACAATATCATCAACTAATGACTAAACTTAAAAATAACAGTGAAATAGTCGTTAGAAACACCGATAAAGGCGGAAATGTAGTATTATTGAAAAGAGAAGACTACATCAAGGAGGCCATGCTTCAATTAAATGATAACACCTGCTATTGTCGCAGTAACAAACAAGAATTGAATAATGTATACTGTACCTATAAAATGAAATTAGTGGCCTGGAAAAATGCTGGCTTAATATCGGTGGAGGAATACAAATATTTAAAAAACGATAATCCTGTTATACCAATATTGTATTTCATCTCCAAAATTCACAAAGATGCGGCAAGACCTCCAGGAAGGCCGATCATTTCAGCCAGGAACAGTTTACTGGAGAGATCATCAATCTATATTGACTTCTTCTTACAAGAATATGTCCAACAACTGACATCATATATACGTGATACAGGGGACTTTTTAGCTAAAATGATCAATTTTAAATGGCAAAAAGACTATTGTCTCATTACCCTTGATGTTACCTCACTTTATACATCTATTCGACACAAGGATGTCCTAAGGGCATTGGAATTTTGTTTGTCACGTAGAGGTATCGAGTATATGAAACACACTAACATGTTGATCTGTATGGTGGAATTTTGTTTAAAAAATAACATTATTATCTTTCAAAATTCTTTGTTTCAACAACTAAGGGGTATAGCCATGGGAGCCAGCTTCTCCCCCAGTTACGCTTGCCTTCACATGGGCAGGTGGGAGGAGCTGGTTCTCATGAAGGAACATACTGAAGTCATGAATAACAATGTGAAGGTTTCATTGACGATCTCTTTTTGGTGTGGCATGGCACTCAAGCAGAGGCTGAAATATTCATAAACAGACTTAACAAGAACCAACTCAACCTATATTTTACCGCATCTATTAGTAAGACCACAGTGAATTTTTTAGATGTTGAGGTATATGTGAATAATGAAAAGCTTGAGACCAAACTTCACAGAAAACCCACAGCTGGTAATGCAATATTGCATGCAAGTAGTGCACACCCAGGTCATCTGATCCAAAGCATACCCTACGGTGAACTATTGTGCTTAAAATGGATATACAGCAGTGAAAATGATCTGAAAATGGCACAAGCAAAGTGCATAACAAGATTTAGAGAGAGAGGCTACACCAAAAAATGTTTGGATACAGCCCTCATGAAAAGCAATCTAACATCCAGGGAGACTCTCCTCACCAAAAAGAAAACGGCAGTGAGTGAGACAGTAAATGACCCTGGTAATTTTAGATTTATTTTAAATCACAACAAACAGGAAAAAGCAGTTAAAAACATAATCATAAAAAATTGGCATTTGATCCGGAGACACCCTGTAATTGGAGATTCAGTACCCAAGAAACCCGCCATAACATACAGTAGGAGTCGATCGATGAAAGATGTTCTAGTTAAAAATAATCCTATGGGCCCACAAATAAAAGGCATGTGGGTAAGCCAGAGATTAGGGTTCTACAAGTGCAAAAGTTGCAAAGCCTGGCAACATGGAGTAACTGCAACAGCTTACAAGACTCCATTTGGTGGGAAAGAGAAAAATATTGACAAAGCGCTGAATTGCAAAACTGACCATGTAGTGTATGTGCTGGAGTGCCCTTGTAATCTAAAATATGTAGGAAGTACCATCCTGCAGAGACATAAAAGGGTGCTCCAGCACATAAGGGCTATCAAGAACAACGATCAGTCATACCCAGTGGCACGACACTTTAATGAAACTCATGGGGGTAGTTTTAAGGATTTAAAATACTTCCTCATAGATTCAGTTCCACCGAACAAAGGGGCGGTGATCGAGAAAAAGCTCTTCGTAAACTTGAAATGCTATATATTCTAAATCTCGATACCAAGCATCCGAGAGGTCTAAATGCCACAGAGGAACTACATGCGAGCTTATATTTAAGGTATTTGTACCGTCATTTTACAAAAATCTGATTAATGTGTGAATATCTGTATTTATTTATTTATATATATTTATGGATTTAACAACAGTTATTTATGTATGTATTGATTTATTTATACATGGATACGCACAATATATCTGCAACCTCCAAAATCTATAATCTATTGCTTAAATTGAAACCACTCACCAAGTAACCACCTCGACATTACCATTTCTATGTCTATGGTTAACCCTGTTTTTTCAATGCACTTGTCACTTTAACAAAATCACGAGACAAAAAGTTCAAAAAAATGGTATTTAAATGTACCATCTTGCTGAAAGCGCGTCATGTGATCAAGTCCCCTGTGAGGACGGAAACGCGTCATGGCTACTACGATCTGTTGGGAGCAATAATCCAATAGCAGCACGAAATATTGTGGTCCGTGCTCTTTCTTTCGCGTGGAGGAGAAAGTGAGACGAGAAGGAGTGTTTGCGGATATATATATATATATATATATATATATATATATATATATATATATATATATATATATATATATATTACCTACTGGCGGTCGCTATAGTTAGGACTTAGTTTCCATAGGAAAAGCATTTTTTGTTTTCCCAATAACTTTGGCGCCGGTTGATGAATCTTCGCGAAAGTTTTAAAACTAGTGATCAGCTCCGGTCAGCTCCTGTCTTGAAAGTTTCAGGGTGATTCGCCAAGCGGGGGCCGCGAAAAAAGGGGGGTCCCAAAACGCGTTTTCCCCATGTTATTTTCCATAGGAAACTTTAGACAAAGCTACAGCCCGAACTGCTGAACGGAATCACACCAAATTTGGCAAAAAGGTAGGTCTTGGTTCAGAAAGAGTCCTTTTTGTTAAATGGTGTAAATCTGTTCAGTAGTTCCTGACAAATTTGAAAAAGAAAAGGGTTCGATATCCAGGGCAGCGGTGGGTTCGCGAACCCTCCTGAGCACGAGCTTCACTGTGATTGGCTGCCAACACTCCAAAGCAGGAAGTGTTGGGGGCCATCTTGTGACTCGGTAGAACCGAGTCACAAGAAAACAGTGAAACAAATGTTTAAAAACAAGAAAAGGGGGCAGGGTAGAAACACCCTGACCCCCTAGGCCTGCTCAGGGGGTCCCACAAGGACCCCCAGGGCCAAAAAAAGCATATTTTTTAATAATTTCAGCGGAATTCGCGTTGGGGTCGCGAGTCCTGCCAAAATTATTTTAAAAAATGAAGCGCGGGCTCCCGTGCTTCATTTAAATGAGGCCCCCGGGTGGGCAGGCCCCGGGGGCATTGCCAAATTAATAATAGCGGGGGCCCACGGGCGCCCACAGGGGCCCCTGCAGCCCGGGGACCGCCACCTCCCCAGGGCAGTGAAAAAATGTGTGGGGGGGTCCCAACACCCCCCACGCTGCCTCGGGCACCGCCACCTCCCCAGGGCTTTAATAAACAACTGCGGGGGGAACGCGGCCTCACCGCAGCCCCGGGGACCGCCACTTCCCTGGGGCTTATAAAAAAAATGCGTGGGGGGGTCCCAATCCCCCCACGCTGCCCCAGGGACCGCAACCTCCCCGGGGCTCTTTTTTAAAATAAAACCTGTGTGTGGGGGGCTCAAGCCCCCCCACACGCCCCGGGGACCACCACCTCCCCGGGGCACTAAATATGCAAAGGCAGGGGTCCGTTATGGACCCCCAAGCTCCAGGGACCACCACCTCCCTGGGGCTTTGTAATGGTAGGGAGGGGGGCCGCGCGGCCCCCCTCCTGGAGCCCTTCATGTCCCTGGGGACCGCCACCCCCCAGGGCCGGCTCCTGAAGTGTCCCGGGGTGCCCACCCCGGGACACTGCTGTTTGCTATGGCAGGGCGGGAGCCGTCCGGCTCCCGCCCTGTCATAGCAAACACTGGTTTGGATTTTGGAAGCGAGAGCAGGTTTACTGCTCTCGCTTCCAAAATCCAAAGCAGATTGCTTTTCCACAAGGGGGAGCTGCATGTTAGCAGCTCCACGTGTGGAAAAGCAATGCCGGCTCACCCAGGAGGCGGGGAGCCGGCGGGACCGTGGGGGCATTGGGGCTCCCCCCACGGTCCCCAACAGAGTGGCCAGGCCCATCACCCGGGGCTAGAAGTGGCCCGGGAGGGGGGCCGCGTGGCCACCCTCCCCTAAAAAAATAAATATAAAAAAGGAAAGGCCGGAGATGGGGTCCCCAGGGCCATAAATGGCCTGAGGAGGGGGCCACGCGGCCCCCCTCCAAATATTAAAAACAAAAAAATTAATTACTGGCCATGCCCTGGGGGATGGGGTCCCCGGGGCTGAAATTGGCCTCGGGAGGGGGGCCACGCGGCCCCCTTCCGGTATTTTTTTAAAATTTAATAAAATAGGGGTCAGGCCCTGGGGGATGGGGTCCCCAGGGCCCAAAAAATAGGAAAGGAAGGGGGGCCACGCAGCCCTCTTCTAAAAAAGAAAATAATTTTAAAAAAACGGCATCGCGCCGGAGGCCCCGCCCCCTCAGTGCATCACTCTGCAAACGTGCCCCATGCTGCATTCTAAGTTGGGGAATCAATTCCCCTTGAATACTGGGGGTCCCTGGGGGCCAACTAGCCCACAAGGTACCTCCAGTATGCGCCACAGAGCTGCGTTGCAGAGAGGTGGTCCGAGGCCACGCCCCTTTTTACACCTCTCTGCAACGCAGCTCTGTGGCACTTACTGGAGGTACCTGGTGGGCTAGTTGGACCCCAGGGACCCTCAGGATTCAAGAGGACTTAATCCCCCAACTTAAAACGCACCACGGGGCGCATTTGCACAGTGGTGCAGGGAGGGGGCGGGGCCTGATGTGACAAGTGCAAACACGTCCTGTGGCATGTTTTAAGTTGGGGGATTAAGTCCCCTTGAATCCTGAGGGTCCATGGGGGCCAACTAGCCCACCAGGTACCTCCAGTAAGCGCCACAGAGTTGCATTGCAGAGAGGTGTAAAAAGGGGAGTGGCCTCGGACCACCTCTCTGCAACACAGCCCTGTGGCGCTTACTGGAGGTTCCTGGTGGGCTAGTTGGCCCCCAGGGACCCTCAGGATTCAAGGAGACTTAATCCCCCAACTTAAAACGCGCCACAGGGCGCGTTTGCACACTTGTCACATCAGGCCCCGCCCCCTCCCTGCACCACTGTGCAAACGGGCCCTCTGGCGCGGTGTAAGTTGGGGGATTAAGTCCCCTTGAATCCTGAGGGTCCCTTGGGTCCAACTAGCCCACCAGGTACCTCCAGTAAGCGCCCATGAGCTGCGTTGCAGAGAGGTGTAAAAAGGGGCGTGGCCTTGGACCACCTCTCTGCAAAGCAGCTCTGTGCCACTTCCTGGAGGTACCTGGTGGGCTAGTTGGCCCCCAGGGACCCTCAGGATTCAAGGGGACTTAATCCCCCAACTTACAACATGCTAGGGGGCACGTTTGCACAGTGGTGCAGGGAGGGGGCAGGGCCTGATATAAGAAGTTAGCAATCCTGCTGTGTGGGACTTACTGGTGGTAATAAAAGGGATAGTTGGCCCCCAAGGTTGAGGTTGGGGCTAACTACTCCTCCTGTTACCTCCAGTAAATCCCACACAGTGGGATTCCTAAGAGGTGTTTCGGAGGACACGCTCACCTTTCTCCACCACTCTGGAAACGCGACTGGTATGTTATAGTTAGAAATTAGCATTTAAAAAACCTTTGAAATTCACTGAAAAAACCATAGGTTTCAGGGACGTTATTGTTAGAAATTAGCATTTAAAAAACCTTTGAAATTCACTGAAAAAACCATAGGTTTCAGGCATGTTATAGTTAGAAATTAGCATTTAAAAAACCTTAGAAATTCACTGAAAAAAACATAGGTTTCAGAGACGTTATACTTAGTTGGAAATTTCTCTTGTAAAAAACCATAGAAATTGCCCCGTTATAGTTAGTTCAGCTAACTATAACTCGTGCACCCGCAATGCACTGCTGATGACGTCACATATTACATCAATCATGACATGGTCAGTGACATCACTGATGACATCTCAAATGACATCACTGATGACATCATCCAGTGACTGTGTTTTTCTTTAAAGTTTAAATATGTATTATATATATGCCAAGGTGTATTGAAGAATGAGTGGGTGTATAAGTATCTGGATGGAGGATTTAGTACATGCGTGACTGACTATTTAAGTGAGTGATTACATGTGTCTTACTGAATGCATGGGTTAGTGACTAAACTGTGTGAATGTCTGTATCAGTCTGTCTGTTGTTGTATAAGCTGCTGCGTGGGTTGGTCAGTAGCTACATGAGTGTCTATATGGGTTATCGATAGGTTTCCTGAGTATTTGTATGGATGCCTGAGTGTGTGTGTGGGTGGGTGGGAGGTGTGTGACTCTGTGCATAGATGTTTGAGTGGTTCATTCACTGTGTGTATGGGTTCAAGAGTGCATGTTGAAACAGCTGTATGGGTGGGTGAGTGTGTGTATCGGTGTGTTGGTGAGTAAATGGATATCTCAATGGTACATGTCCAAGTAACTAAATATGTAAAAGGCAGTGCATGTGAGAGTTGAAGTATATAAATGACTATACGTGAGAGTCAGTTATTGTGAGAGTAGCTGTATGGATGAGTGTGTACTTGTATCAGTGATTCTATAAGAGAGTAAGTATGTGTTTGTTTCTGTTTGAATAAGTGATGTGGTGTGTGTATAACTATATAGGTGAGTAAATGGGAGTGTGATTAATTCTTTGCATGACTGACTATGTATATGAGTAACTCTGGATGAGTGGAGGTGTGTGAGTGTCTGTATAGGTGTATGAGTGCATATGATAGTGTTGTAATGATGAGTGACTGCATGTATGAGTGACTGTATGGGTGAATGAGTGGATGTGTGTGTAGACCTAGGAATCAGTGAGTGCGTATGTAGTAACTGGTATTTGTGTGTATATGGTTTCGAAAATGGTAGTCTGTATTTTACAGTGGGTGTATCAAAGGTTATATTAGAGTGTGAGGAGGTGCATCAGATTTTCACGTGGATGATGTCATCAGTGATGTCATCAGTGATGTCATTTGAGATGTCATCAGTGATATCATCAGTGATGTCACTGACCATGTCATGAATGATGTAATATGTGACATCATCAGCAGTGCATTGCGGGGGCGTGAGTTATAGTTAGCTGAACTAACTATAACGGCCACATTTCTCTGGTTTTGTACAAGAGAAATGTCCAACTAACTATAACGTCCATGAAACCTGTGGTTTTTTCAGTGAATTTCTAAGGTTTTTTCATTGCTAATTTCTAACTATAAAGTCCCTGAAACCTATGGTTTTTTCAGTGAATGTCAAAGGTTTTTTAAATGCTAATTTCTAACTATAATGTCCCTGAAAACTATAGTTTTTCAGTGAATTTCAAAGGTTTTTTAAATGCTAATTTCTAAATATGCCTACATAGGAAGGACATGTGCAGAAAGATGAAGAAAGGCGCAGTAAGAAGCAAGAGAAGTGCAGAAAGAGGCAACAGAAGTCAAGAAAGAGGAAGAAAGGTGCAGAAATAAGCAACAGAAGTGCAGAAAGAGGCAACAGAAGTCCAGAAAGAGGAGGAAAGGTGCAGAAAGAAGCAAGAGATATGCAGAAAGAACCAACAGAGGTGCAGAAAGAGGCCTTGTTGCAAAGTCATCCTGTGCCCTGGGCACCCCCCAACTTTTTGCTGACTGGTACTGGTGGTAACTGACTCTGACTGACCCTGGTCTCCGCCTAACAAGGCCCGGAACCAGTGCTATGCTGAAAGACAGCGAAAACACCTACATATACTAGGGTACACTATGGGTTGGGGTACCACTGTGATTGGCATGACCTCCCCTGTAAGGCCCTAGTACATAATAGGGCAGGGGGATTAAAACTACCTCTAAGTCCCTAGCATATAATATGGCATGGCAGTTTAGAGGTCAGCAGCCCTTTTCTGCACTTGCATGTGTGCACTGCTGAGCCTGAGGTCAGTTTAAAAGTAGCCCTGTGTGTGCAGAAAGAGGCAAGAGAGGTGCAGAAAGAAGCAAGAGAGGTGTAGAAAGAAGCAAGAGAAGTGCAGAAAGAAGCAAGAGCAGTGCAGAAAGAACCAACAGAGGTGCAGAAAGAGGCAAGAGGGGTGCAGAAAGAGGCAAGAGAAGTGCAGAAAGAAGCAAAAGAGGTGCAGAAAGAGGCATGCAGAAAGAGGCAAGAGCAGTGCAGAAAGAACCAAGAGACGTGCATGAAAAGGGAAGAAGGGTGCAGAAAGAGGCACAAGGGGTACAGAAGGAAGCAATAGAG
Organism: Calotriton arnoldi; assembly: GCA_963921515.1. Classification (NCBI taxonomy): domain Eukaryota; kingdom Metazoa; phylum Chordata; class Amphibia; order Caudata; family Salamandridae; genus Calotriton; species Calotriton arnoldi. Next base: position 2,000,974 of record CAWUFW010001962.1, read on the forward strand.
CTGTAGAAAGAAGCAAGAACAGTGCAGAAAGAAGCAAGAGAAGTGCAGAAAGAAGCAAGAGCAGTGCAGAAAGAACCAACAGAGGTGCAGAAAGAGGCAAGAGGGGTGCAGAAAGAGGCAAGAGACGTGCAGAAAGAAGCAAAAGAGGTGCAGAAAGAGGCATGCAGAAAGAGGCAAGAGCAGTGCAGAAAGAACCAAGAGACGTGCATGAAAAGGGAAGAAGGGTGCAGAAAGAGGCACAAGGGGTACAGAAGGAAGCAATAGAGCTGTAGAAAGAAGCAAGAGCAGTGCAGAAAGAAGCAAGAGAAGTGCAGAAAGAAGCAAGAGAAGTGGAGAAATAGGGAAAAGGGGTGCAGAAAGAGGCACGAGGGATGCAGAAATTTGCAAAAGAGGTGCAGAAAGAAGCAAGAGCAGTGCAGAAAGAACCAACAGAGGTGCAAAAAGAGGCAAGGGGTGCAGAAACAAGCAAGAGAAGTGCAGAAAGAGGTAAGAGAATTGCTGAAAGAAGCAACAGCGGTGTAGAAAGAAGCAAGAGAAATGCAGAAAGAGGCAACTGAGGTGCAGCAAGAGGCAAGAGAGGTGCAGACCATGACAAGAGAACTGTAGAAAGAGGCAAGAGGGATGCAAAAAAGGGAAGAAGGGTGAAGAAAGAAACATAAGATGTGCAGAAAGAAGGAACAGAGGTGCAAAAAGAGGGAAGAGGAGTGCAGAAAGAGGCACAAGGGGTGCAGAAAGAAGCAAGAGATGTGCAGAAATAAACATAAGAAGTGCAGAAAGAAGGAACAGAGGTGCAGAAAGAGGCAACAGGGATGCAAAAAGAGGGACGAGGGGTGGAGAAAGAGGCAAGGGTGTGTAGAAAGAAGCAAGAGGGCTGTAGAAAGAAACAAAAGAAGTGCAGAAAGAAGGAACAGAGGTGCAGAGAGAGGCAAGAAAGCTGCAGAAAGAGGAAAAAGGGGTGCAGATAGAGGCACAAGGGGTGCAGAAAGAAGCAAGAGAAGTGCAGAAAGAAGCAACAGAAGTGCAGAAAGAGGGAAGAGGGGTGCAGAAAGGGGCAAGAGAAGTGCAGAAAGAAGTAACAGAGATGCAAAAAGAGGGAAGAGGGGTGGAGAAAGAGGCAAGAGGGAAGCAGAGAGAAGCAAGAGAGGTGCAGAAAGAAATAAAAGAAGTCCAGAAACAAGGAACAGATGTGCAGAAAGAGGCAATAGGAGTGCAGAAAGAGAGAAGAGGAGTGCAGAATGCGGCACAAGGGGTGCAGAAAGAGGCACAAGAGATGCAAAAAGAAGTAAGAAAAGTGCAGAAAGAAGCAACAGAGGTGCTGAATGAGGGAAAAGGGGTGGAGAAAGAGGTAACAGAAGTGCAGAAAGAAGCAACAGAGATGCAGAAAGGGGGAAGTGGGATAGAGAAAGAGGCAAGAGGGGTGCAGAAAGAAGCAAGAGAGGTGCATAAAGAAACAAAAGAAGTGAAGAAAGAAGGAACAGAGGTGCAGAAAGAGGCAAGAGAGGTGCAGAAAGAGGTAAGAGGGGTGCAGAAAGAGGCACAAGGGTTGCAGAAAGAAGAGACAGAGGTGCAGAATGAAGCAAGAGAACTGCAGAAAGAAGCAACAGAGGTGCAGAACGAGGGAAGAGGGGTGGAGAAAGAGGCAAGAGAAGTGCAGAAAGAAGCAACAGAGATGCAGAAAGGGGGAAGCGGGGTGGGAAAAGAGGCGCAAGGGTTGCAGAAAGAAGCAAAGAGGTGCAGAAAGAAGCAAGAGTAGTGCAGAAAGAAGCAACAGAGGTGCAGAAAGAGGCAAGAGGGGTGCAAAAAGAGGGAAGAGGAGTGCAGAAAGAGGCACGAGGGGTGCATAAAGAAGCAAGAGATGTACGGAAAGAAACAAAAGAAGTGCAGAAAGAATGAACATAGGTGCAGAAAGAGACAACAGGGGTGAAGAAAGAGGGAAGAGGGTTGGAGAAAGAGGCAAGGGGGTGCAGAAAGAAGCAAGAGAGCTGCAGACAGAAACAAAAGAAGTGGAGAAAGAAGGAACAGAGGTGCAGAAAGAAGCAAGAGGGGTGCAGAAAGAGGTAAAAGGGGTGAAGAAAGAAGCGAGAGTTGCAGAAAGAAACAAAAGAAGTGCAGAAAGAAGGAAAAGAGGTGCAGAAAGAGGCAAGAGGGGTGCAGAAAGAACAAAAGAAGTGCAGAAAGAAGCAACAGAGGTGCAGAAAGAGGCAATAGAAGTGCAGAAAGAGGGATGAGGGATGCAGAAGGAGGCACGGAGGGTGCAGAAAGAAGCAAGAGAGATGCAGAAAGAAGCAAGAGAAATGCAGAAAAAAGCAACAGAGATGCAGAAAGGGGGAAGCGGGGTGGAGAAAGAGGCAAGAGGGATACAGAAAGAAACAAGAGAGGTGCAGAAAGAAACAAAAGAAGTGCAGAAAGAAGGAACAAAGGTGCAGAAAGAGGCAAGAGGGGTGCAGAAAGAGGGAAGAGGGGTGTGAAAGAGGCACGAGGGGTGCAGAAAGAAGCAAGAGGCATGCAGAAAGAAGCAAGAGAGTTGCAGAAAAAAACAAAAGAAGTGCAGAAAGAAGGAACAGAGGTGCAGAAAGAGGCAAGAGGGGTGCAGAAAGAGCGAAGAGGGATACAGAAAGAGGCACAAGGGTTGCAGAAAGAAGGGACAGAGGTACAGAAAGAAGCAAGAGAAGTGCAGAAAGAAGCAACAGAGGTGCAGAAAGAGGGATGAGGAATGGCGAAAGAGGCAAGAGAAGTGCAGAAAGAAGCAACGGAGATGCAAAAAGGGGGAACAGGGGTGGAGAAAGTGGCAGGAGGGGTGCAGAAAGAAGCAACAGAGGTGCAGAAAGAAACAAAAGAAGTGCAGAAAGAAGGAACAGAGGTGCAGGAAGAGGCAAGAGGGGTGCAGAAAGAGGGATGAGGCGTATTTTTTTATTTTTTTATTTATAAAGTTTTATAAAGCGCGAACATGACCAAAATGTTGGTGTCAGAGCGCTGTACAACCTAATAAATAGCATTAAATATACAAGGAGCAAAATATAGACAATACAGCATGAAAAGATAATACAAAGAGACATAGTGAAAACACCAGCAAAGAAACCAAATTGGCATGGATAGTCGCCTCAGATAGGAAGGACATTATTCAGCAGTCTCATTTTTACTTTGTTTTTGAAAAGAACGAATGAAGGGATGGTCCTGATCTCTGGGAGAAGAGAGTTCCAAATTCTTGGGGCAATTCCAGAGAAAGATCTCTTATAGGTTTTCTTTTTGTGAAATTTTGGGGGTTTCAGCAGTAGGGAGCATGTACTACGAGAAGCTCTATTCCTTCCGGATAGCACCAGTTTCTGAGCCAGGTAGCGAGGAGTGTTGTGGTGGATGGCTTTGTATGTCATGCATGCTGTTTTTAGGTAGATTCTAGATTCATAAGGTAGCCAGTTCAGAGAGTGGAGGGCTGGGGTGATGTGATCATTTTTCTTTACGCCTGTGATGAGCCGTGCAGCAGCATGGAGGGTAGCCCTCAACGGTGCTAGTTTTATTTTCGGTAGGCCAACAAGGGTAGCATTCCCATAGTCAAGTTTGGAGATCACAAGAGCCTGAACCGCCATCTTGAGATCTGCATTGGGCAGGAAAGGCTTTAGTTTTCTTAAGATGTGGAGATGGAAATTGGCCGCTCTGGTTGTGGAGCTGATGTGATTCATCATGGAGAGGTTGTTGTCTAGCGTTATTCCTAGGGATTTTGCTGAATCAACAATATGTGGGGTACAGTTCAAGGCGGTGAGTAGTGGGAGCCAGTCTTTGATGTTAGAGGTGGTGTTGGGAGGCGAGATTAATAGGAATTCAGTTTTGAGGGCGTTAAGTTTGAGATGGTTAAGTGTTAACCAGTGTTGAGTTTTGTTCAAGATGTTATTGAGAGTGCTGATGTCGTTAGGAGAGGTAATCTTCATGTACAATTGCGTATCATCAGCGTACATATGGTAGGAGATGTTGGAGTGTTTGAGGATTTCAGTTAGGGGTTCCATGTAAAGATTAAACAGGGTGGGCGAAAGTGAAGAACCTTGGGGAACGCCGATAGTGACCGGTGTCTGATCGGATAAGTCATGATTGATTAGGACTCGTTGAGATCTGTTTTGTAGGAATGAGCAGAACCATTTTAAGACAGTGCCAGAGAGACCCATCCTAAGTTCTAAGAGGTTCAGGAGGGTTTCATGTTTGACTGTGTCAAACGCTGATGATAGGTCAAGAAGGATTAAAAGACAGGATTCATTATGATCGAGAAAGCGTAAAGCATCGTCGACAATGTGGACCATGGCGGTTTCAGTACTGTGACCTGGTCTGAAACCAGATTGGCAGTGGTCGAGGAGTTGGTGCTGGTCAATGTGATTGCAGAGTTGTTGATGAACACATTTTTCCAGGAGCTTGGCTAAGGTTGGGATGCTCGAAATAGGGCGAAAATTGTTGGGATCAGAGAGGTTCGCGTCTGGCTTTTTTAGTATAGGTGTGACTTGTCCACTTTTTAGACATTCCGGCATGGTGCCTTGCGTAAGAGAGGCGTTGATAATTCTGGTCCATAGGGGTATCAGGAGGTGTGAAGTTTCCTTGAGGAATTTGGAGGGGAGAGGGTCATTAAAGTGGTTGGAAAGTTTAGTGGAAGACAGTAGTTTTGAGATGTCAGTGTCCTCAAATGTCTTAAAGATGGACCACGAGGCATTGTTTTTAGGTTTAAAGAGAAGGTGGCTAGGACAAATTTCCTGCGAGTTGGAGGTGCATTGTGACTGGGTTTCAGGCAGTAAACAATTCACAGCAATGCGGAGCTCATTGTCAATTGACTTAGTTATATCAGAAAAAAAGGAGGAAAATGATTGACAATTAGGTAGGGTTGTAGTGTCAGATGTGGAGGATTTACGCTTTCCATTAGTTTGTTGTTTCACTAGTTCAAAGAGTTTTTTGGGACGGTTGAAGGCTGTGTCCAGTTGCTGATGGAAAAATGATGATTTGGCACTTCTGATGCACCTATTGTAGTTCCTTCTTTTTTTACGCAACAGTTTAAGGTTTGAAAGTGATGGGGTCTGTCTCCACACTCTTTCTGCAAGTCTAAGGGCACGGCGTTCCTCATTAAGGCTACAGTTGAACCAGGTATTGGTTTTACTTATCGGGACTCTCTTTAGTTGTTTGGGGGCAATGGAGTCCATGATGTTAGACATAGAGCTAAGGTAGTGCTTAGTGAGGTCTTGAGCATCAACCATATCAGTGGGAGGAGACAGGAGGTTAAGGCTGGTGGCAGATATCATGTCTGGATTGAGATTGAGGGTGTTTCTGATCCAATGTTTAGCTTTCACAGGCTGGCCTTTGTGGATGGCTGCCTTTACAACAATGGAGAAGGTGATGCAGTGATGATCGGTCCAGTCGCAGGGTGAAATAGAATCCAATAGTATGGTATTTTCCTTGGCTATGATTAAGTCTAAGATGGCCCCTTTTATATGAGTAGGACGATTACAGACGATTACGATTACAGGGGTGCAGAAAGAAGCACGAGTGGTGCAGAAAGAAGCAAGAGAGCTCTAGAAAGAAGCAACAGGAGTGCGAAAGAAGCAACAGAGTTGCAGAAAGAGGCAAGAGGGATGTAAAAAGAGGGAAGGGGTGGAGAAAGAGGCAAAGGGGTGCAGAAAGAAGCATGAGAGCTGCAGAAAGAAACAAAAGAAGTGCAGAAAGAAGGAACAGAGGTGCAGAAAGAGGCAAGAGGGGTGCAGAAAGAGGCAAAAGGGGTGCAGAAAAAAACGAGAGGTTCAGAAAGAAACAAAAGAAGTACAGAAAGAAGGAACAGAGGTGCAGAAAGAGGCAAGAGGGGTGCAGAAAGAGGCAAGAGAACTGCAGAAAGAGGGATAAGGGGTGCAGAAAGAGGCACGAGGGGTGCAGAAAGAAGCAAGAGAGATGCAGAAAGAAGCAAGAGAAATGCATAAAAAAGTAACAGAGATGCAGAAAGGGGGAAGTGGGATGGAGAAAGAGGCAAGAGGGATACACAAATAAACAAGAGGTGGAGATAGAAACAAAAGAAGTGCAGAAAGAAGGAACAGAGGTGCAGAAAGAGGAAACAAGAGGGGTGCAAAAGAGGGAAGAGGGGTATGAAAGAAGCACGAGGGGTGCAGAAAGAAGGGACAGAGGTACAGAAAGAAACAAGAGAAGTGCAGAAAGAAGCAGCAGAGGTGCAGAAAGAGGGATGAGGGGTGATAAAAGAGGCAAGAGAAGTGCAGAAAGAACCAACAGAGATGCAAAAAGGAGGAACAGGGGTGGAGAAAGTGGCGAGAGGGGTGCAGAAAGAAGCAAGAGAGGTGCAGAAAGAAACAAAAGAAGAGCAGAAAGAAGGAACAGGGGTGCAGAAAGATGCAAGAGAAGTGCAGAAAAAGAAAGAAAGGTGCAGAAAGAAGCAACAGAAATGCAGAAAGAGGCAAGAGGGGTGCAGAAAGAAGCAAGAGTGGTTTGCACACCATTACCAATTTAACACCCACATTTAGCAATAAGTAACAGGTGACCATTCGAGGTTTACAAAGGACTTTACACCTCTCTGTAACACTTGTTGCTGCATTTTTGGTAACGTTTGAGCCGTTTGAGCTAGAAACAAGGCTTTTTTTGTTCAAATCTGCAGATTAGGCAGCAGATGATGGATTATGTGGCTAATGCGGACAATGTATAATTGTGTGAAAGTTGGTGAAGCCAAACAGTCACATAATTCCAGTGGCCCTGCTCATACCTCTGACTAGGTCCAGAAGTGCTTCTCAGTGATTCCTTCTTTTTTTTGTCTCACAGAGTTCATAGTTTAGCTTCTATGGGAACGAGGAAGACTAAATCTGAGGTTACCACTCCACAACACAGACTACCATACCACATAATTGCTCTCCATAGCACGTAATCCCACTCTACATAATTCCTATACACTAAATGCCACATACTTTCTATCCACATAATTTCACTGCACAACATACCACATAGTTCCACCACACACAACATGCATCCTCTGCACTCCAAAAAACATTAGTAAAAAACTTTTACATTTACAACGCCAATAGCTCTAACTCTTGCAAATGCGAGACCTATTAAATTACAAATGCTTCTTTAACTGGTAGTCACGTTTGCAGAGTGGTGGAGAAAGGGGGCTGGGCCTCCAACCAGCGCTCAAGAATTCAGCTGCGTAGGACTTACAGGAGGAACCAGGAGGGCTTCTTGGCCCCCAAAGTCCCTCAGGAGTAAAATGGACTTCATCCCCCAGTACTGTGCCAGGAGGCACGTTTGCAGAGTGGTGGAGAAATGGGGGTGTGGCCTCGGAAGACCTCTTAGCAGTCCCACTGTGTGGGACTTAGTGGAGGTAACAGGAGGGGTAGTTGGCCCCCAAGGATAACCTTGGGGGCCAACTACCCCTCCTATTACCTCCAGTAAGTCCCACACAGCAGCATTGCTAAGTTCTCATTGCAGGCCACACCCCCTTTCCCCACCACTCTGAAAACGCACTCCCTGGCACGCTCTTGGATAGGGATTAAAGTCCACTTCGCTGCTGGCGGTCCCTAGGGGCCAACTAGCCTACCTGATACCTCCAGTATGCCCCAGATAGTGGGATTGCTGATAGGTGGACACAGGTCACGCCCCCTGTGTCCACCACTCTGCAAATACGCCTCCTGGCGCACTCTTGGTTAGGGGATGAAGTCCCCTTGCCTCCTGAGGGTCCCTGGGGGCCAACTAGCCCACCAGGTACCCCCAGTAAACCCCACACAGCTGGATTGCTGAGAGTGGTCCGAGGCCAAGCCCCCTTTTTACACCACTCTGCAAACGTGCCTCCATCGGGGGATGAAGTCTACTTCAGTTCTGAGGTTCTCAGGACACAAGAGGACCTCATCACCCCACCAGCAGTGCGCCAAGAGGCGCGTTTGCAGAGTGGTGTAAAAAGGGGTGTGGCCTCGGACCACCTCTCACTAATCCCACTGTGTGGGGATTACTGTAGGTACCTGGTGGTCTAGTTGACCCCTAAGGACCCTTAGGATTAAAGGGGACTTCAACCCCCAATTCAGAACATGCCAGGAGGAGCGTTTGCACAGTGGTGCAGGGAGGGGGGCCTCCGGCGAGATGTCGGCTTGTCTTTTTTTAATATATTTTTAGAAGGAGGGCTGTGTGGCCCCCCTTCTTTTAGTATTTTTTGGGCCCTGGGGACCCCATCCCCCAGGGCCTGAGCATTTTTTTATTTAAAAAAAACGGGAAGGGGGCGCGTGGCCCCCCTTCCCTGGGCCACTATTGGCCTTAGGGACCCCATCCCCCAAGGCCTTGCCTCATTTTTATATTTGTTTTTTTTATTTTTCCAGGGAGGGGGGCCCAATGGCCCCCTCCCCTGGGCCAATTCTAGCCCTGGGGACCCCATCCTCCGGGGCATGGCCAGCCTGTTTTTTGGGGGGGAGGAGGGCTGTATGGCCCCCTCCTGAGGCCAATTTTGGCCCCGGGGACCCCATCCCCCGGGGCCCGGCCTTATTTAAAAAAACATCAAAAGGGAGGGGGCCGAGTGGCCCCCCTCCCGGGCCACTTCTGGCCCCCTCCCCCCTCCCCTGGTCCCCATCCCCGGAGCCGGCCCTCAAGTTGGGGACCATGGGGGGAGCCCCAATGCCCCCAAGGTCCCTGCCGGCTACCCGCCGCCTGTGGGAGCCGGCATTGCTTTTGGGCAAGGGGAGCTGCTGACATGCAGCTCCCCTTGTCCAAAAGCAATTCTGCTTTGCTTTTTGGAAGCGAGAGCAGGTTTCCTGTTTTCACTTCCAAGAAGCAAAGCAGTGTTTGCTATGGCAGGGCGGGAGCCGTGCTCCCGCCCTGCCATAGAAAATGGCAATGTCCTGGAGGTGGGCACCCCGGGACATTGCAGGAGCCAGCCCTGGGGGGTGGCGGTCCCCAAGGCCATAGAGGGCTCCAGGACGGGGTCCGCGTGGCCCATTCCCTTCCATTGCAAAGCCCCGGGGAGGTGGTGGTCCCCGGGGCCGTGGGTCTGCAACGGACCCCCGCACTTCATTTATTGTATGCCCCGGGGAGGTGGTGGTCCCAGGGGCCGTGTGGGGGGGCTCGAGCCCCACCACACATTTTTAGAAAGTAGCCCCGGGGAGGTGGTGTTCCCTGGAGCTTGGGGGGCCCGCGAGGCCCCCCACCCTAAAATAAAAATGCCCCTGGGAGGTGGCGGTCACCGGGGCAGCCTGGGGGGGCAGGACGCCCCCACGCATTTAAAACAAAAAGCCCTGGGAGGTGGCAGTCCTTGGGGCTGCGAGGGGCCGAGTGCCCCCCGCATATAATTATCTTAGCCCCGGGGAGGTGGCAGTCCCCGAGGCTGCAGGGGCCCCTGCTAATTAATTCGGCATTGCCCCCAGGACCTGGCCCAACCGGGCGCTTTAAGAAACGAAGCGCGAGAGCCCGCACTTCGTTTAAAAAAAAAAAATTCGGCCGGATTCGCGCACCGAGCGCGAATTCGACCAATTTTCAAAAAACATTATATTTTTTGGGCCCTGGCCTTGGGGGTCAGGGTGTTTCTACCCTGCCCCCTTTTCTTGTTTTTTACCTTTTTTTAACTGATTTCTTGTGACTCGGTTTTACCGAGTCATAAAATGGCTGCCAACACATTCTGCTTTGGAGTGTTGGCAGCCAATCAGAATTAAGCTCGTGCTCTGGAGTGTTAGCGAATCCTCCTCGGTGCTCAGATATATACATTTTTATTTTTTTAATTTCTCAGCAACTACTGAACGGATTTACACCATTTAAAAAAAAGCACGCTTTCTGGACCATGACCTACCTTTTTGCCAAATTTGGTGTAATTCTGTTCAGCAGTTCGGGCTGTAGCTTTGTCTAAAGATCTTATGGAAATTAACATGGGGAAAACTGGTTTTGGGACCCCTCTTTTTTTGCGGCCCCCGCTTGACAAATCACTCCGAAACTTTCAAAACAGGAGCTGACCTGTCAAACGGCGCCAAAGATATTGGCTAATAAAAAAACGCTTTTTGAATAGAAACAAGGTCCTAACTATAACTACCTACTGGCGACCGCCAGTAGGTAATATATAAATACATTTATACATATGTGTATGTGTGTGTGTGGGCCATTACTGGAGGTAACAGGAGGGTTTGTTGACCCCCGAGGCCCCACTGGAGCCAAGGGGACTTCATCCCCCAACCATCAGTGCACCAGGCGGTGCATTTGCAGAGTGGTGGAGAAAGGGGGTATGGCCTCCAAAGATCTCTAAGCAATCACGCTGTGTGGGACTTACTGGAGGGAACAGGAGGAGTTGTTGGTCCCCAAGGATGTCCTTGTGGGCCAACTACCCCTCCTGTTACCTTCAGTATGACCCTCACTGCAGCATTCCTGAGAGGTCTTTGTGGCCTGCCCCCCTTCTCTACCACTTTGCAAACACACCTCCTGGTGCACTACTAGTTGGGGGATGAAGTCACCGTGGGTGCTGAGGGCCCTTGGGGGTGAATGACCCCTCATGTTACCTCCAGTAAGTCCCACACAGCAGGATTGCTAAGAGGTAATCGGAGGCCCCATGTCAATGGGGATTTCTCCTTTTCTGAACACGACTACAGCCCGAACTACAGAACGGAATTACACCACATTTTGCAGAAAGCTAGATGTTGATACAGAAAGCGTGCTTTTTGTTATTTGGTGTAAATCTGTTCAGTAGTTTCAGAGATATTAAAGTTTTAATGATATAGATATCTGGGGATGTGAGTCCTTGCAGCGGACTTGCGGATCCTACTAAACTTTGATGGCTGCAAACACTTCAACCAGGAAGTGTTGGCAGCCATCTTGGGACTTGGCTTGAAGCCCTAATTGGCATATTGAACTCACCTGTAAATCTCTAGTATAAAATACTAACATTGTATCCATGGCCTGTCAGTTGTAGGCCACAGTGGGCTGCAGTACTCATTGTGCTATCAACTGCAGTAACATCGCTAACATGACTGGCTTCTTGCTCTAGTTAGTAAAAGTGTGTAGATTTTAACTACAAAGTCAGCCTGTCAAAATAACTGCTATTGACAAGCCTTCTAAACCAAAAGGCAGGGCACATGGTATTTAAAGGCAAGGATGTAAACGTTTATATTAAAGATGTCCATACAGAAAAAGGCCTGAAAGGCTATTTTCACTGCTGAAGATTTGGATGCTCTATAGGAGAGCACTGGGATACAATATTAAATTTATTGTTGCCATCTCCACATAGGAAACAGCAACCGAGTACATTCTTTGAGCTTTTAAATGTGGCACACCCAGTACCCTCCTTAGAAGACTTTCTGGAACTGTGGAAGTCCTGTGGATGAATGGAAGATTACTTGACCTGCTGTCTGTGACCTGAGAAGAAGCATGAAGATTGGACCAGCTCTCTCTCTTGCACCCAGGACAATCAATTGGACTTCAAGGGTCATATGACTGATCTCCTGTTTGAGCTACAGGGATAAAACAAGCTCTAGCAGTCCCTTTTCCTGCATTCCCTGCTGACCTACCTAGGACCTAGAAATGTTTTGGCAATTTTTTGCCCTGAGAACTGGCAGGGGATCAGGATCAACCTGCCATGCTGATCTAACAAAGGTGCATCACCGCTGGACCAAATATCCCCATAGATCATGGCTAATTTTTTCAGCGAGAAGGCATCTGGCATCGTAAAGCCTTCTTAGGATGCAATATGTAGCCATGCCCTGCTGGAAGAATCTGTGCTCCAAAAACATGACTGTATCCGAAGGTAGAAATCTTCACCAGGCGAAGGTGCAAAAAGCATTTAACCAGCGAGGGACCTTCTCTGACAGTGAAATTCAAATTTCTCACATTCGCAGCTTTCCCAAGAAAGTCATTGGCTTCACCAAGACATATCCCAATGGCTATCTGATGATGTGGAGTCCTCTTTTGTCATAGCCTGAAGACTTTTGACTTCCATTTTAGAGACTAAGACCTAGATTTACTAAAAACTGATGCAACACAAGGCAGCAAGATAACATGCTGTGCTGCATTGCATGACAGTGAAGGAGCAGAAATGCTCCAAATTTACAAAGATATGATGCATTTCTGCAGTCTCCCTGCACTGGCGCAATGTGTGCTGCCTAGCGCTAACGCAGGCATCCTTGTGCCATGGTGCAAGTGCGCCTGTATTACGAGAAGGATTGTTTTTGTGAAGGAAGGTGTACCTTCCTTCACAAAAACAATCTGTAAAGGCATATTCCTCTTTCTATGTGTGCTCAGAATGCAGCACACATGGAATGAGTAAAACAACAAGGAGAAATAAAGATATTTTTCCTCATTATGCCTGGGTCTGGAAGGCATGCCATTTTGACACAATCCCAGGTTTACTCAACTTAGTTAATCTGAGATTGCGTCAAAATCTATGGGTGGATGCATGGGAATGCCCATACTTCACCCATGCCTACATAACACAGGGTAACACAAGACAGCGGTATGCACTGCCTTGCATTACTCTGTATTTGCTAAACCCCGCAGAGTAAAGCAAGGTGGCTTTGTGTGGCTTACAAAATTCCAGTTAAGGGCTTGTGTTTCCTTGCAGCATCTTGCGTGATGCAGGGACAACACAAGCCCTTAGTAAATATGGTCCCGAGTCCAAAGGTAAACCTTTTCACTGGGACAAACCTGGTTCCTGTATCTGACTAGCACTCCATTGTTGTTGCCCTTAAACTTTACCCTTGTCCCAGTTAAGCACAACCAGATAACTGTGGTAATAGTTTTTGGCAGTATTTTTAACCTTAAAATGTAAAACTTCATAACTCCAGGTCCCCTCAAGGGCTTTTTGTCATTGTTGTGTCATTTTATTTGTTACAAGTTACTCAATTCATCTAAATTAGATTGGGATTTTTCTTGTTTTGCTTTTTTACTTGATTACTGTTTGAGTACTGCATAAATACTTTACACATTGCCTCTAAGTTAGTCCTGTCTGCTCTGTGCCATAGCTACCAAGGAGGTGAGCTCAGGTTAATTTAGTGACTTTGAGGGTTTACCCTGGCAAGGACAGTATTTATTATTTGAGGAGGGTACTCATCTTCCTCAACTAATACCCCAGTTTCTTACAGGCTCTTGTTCCTACTTCTGCACAAATCTCGATTGAGGTGTTTACACTGGAACCTGAATCATAACTGGTAAATTAATGCCACACTCTACAGGTAAAACCTGGCACATGACATGTCATGCAGGCATACTAAGTTTTGCACTCCATGGAACAGGGCAAAAATGTACCAGTACCATGTTATTACTATGTTATTCCCCATGCGCACAATCCGAGTTTACACTCCTTGGAATAGTGCAAAACATGGACTATTCCCATGTTATCCACGATTTCAATGTCTAAAACTCAGATATCTCAGGAAATTACACAACACAGTTTCACTTGATGAAATCTATTATTAACTATATATTGCTCATGTGTGCGCAACTTAAGGTATGTATGAATTTTAGTTATGTAAAGCAATTTGAAAGTGATCACAATCCACACCTAATTTATTCATTCTCAAAATAAGAGAGAGGATTTGTAATTGACTAAGGACATGATTTATACTTTGATAAGTAATACCTATGATGGCCTTGTAGCCTACAAGGTAGGGTGCATGGAATTTAAAAGTTGGACATGTAGAAAATAGATGCCACCATTTCCCCACAGGACCAAAACTATTTTAACTGTGGCAGGCCTAGTTGTACTATACAGAAAACCAGAGTACAGATTAAAATATTATTATTGCTATATCGTGTTTGGAGCCGAATAGAAAAATAATTAAACCACTACTTTTATATCGTCATTATAAATCCAATTCAATTATGAAGTCAGATTTGTAATTAGTATTGTGTAAAAGTAACTTTTAGAATATTACCTTTACTCTGCATTAAGCTCCTGGATGTGAATTTGCAATAGCTCCCCAATAGCTGCCCAGCCTGTGCTTAACTCTTAAGGAGGAGTGAAATTACTTCTAGGAGACACACAATAGACCACTTTAACAGGCCAACATGAATGGACAGGGATAACACCTCTGAGCTCAGCTGGACATTCCAGGTGGGAGCTGCTTCTCCTCCTGTTGACACTACTGGGTCGATTGCTGCTTGAAAGGCCTGTCTGGGATGCATGTTAAATGGTGCACCCTTGAACGGGATCAAATAAGACAAATTCACATTTCTTGTGTATCCTGTGTCAAGTTGCTAAATGACCCTGCTTTGCCTTACTTTTTGGTGTGGGTCCAGGGCCTGGTTTAAACTGGATTTCAGTGCTGGTCATGAGAGGACACTAGTAATTTCCATAGCACTCTCTCCTACACAACCTCTCCTTTCAGAGTCCAAGTTTAGTGTAACTGAAGACTTGACCATCTTGTAATTGCCGTGATACATGCACCTACTGAAAAATGGGGTAGGGCAGGGCCTGGGAACTTTTCCTCAACTTGCGTTATTATCATTTTATTTTCTCCTACTTATGCAGCTTTGCGTGAGAGGGCAGGGGCCGGGGAGGTGGGTAGGCAGCACTCTCCTAAGTGCGCAATAATTGCTTGGCCGGCCCTATCGGGCCACCCAAAACAGTCTTGCGCACTTCGCATGTTCTCCTTGCTGGCTGCATTGCAGCCTACGTGGAGAACATGCCCAGGCCTCCAGTCAGCGTCTGAGTGCCGAAACACGGCACTCAGACCAATCACAACGCTGCTGGGAGCCTGGATGTGCTTCCTGTGGCCGAGTGAGTGAGGACTACGGAGGAGATACGTGGCAAGGAAGCGGCAAGAAGGTAAGTTTTTATTTTATTTTTTTATCGGGTCACCCAAAACAGTCTTGCGCACTTCGCATGTTCTCCATGCAGGCTGCATTGCAGCCTACGTGGAGAACATGCCCAGGCCTCCAGTCAGCGTCTGAGTGCCGAAACACGGCGCTCAGACCAATCACAATGCTGCTGGGAGCCTGGATGTGCTTCCTGTGGCCGAGTGAGTGAGGACTACGGAGGAGATACGCTGCAAGGAAGCGGCAAGAAGGTAAGTTTGTATTTTATTTTTTTATACCCGCTTCCCCCGTATTCTCTCCCCCTCCCCCTCCCACCTCCTCACTTTACCTCTGATCCGTGCCGGTCGCCACTGCTACTACACCAATGTAAATACCTTTACGAGGTGAGAAATTTACCAGTTGTGGTCAATATTTCCTATTCTGAGTATTTCCAAGAAACCTTGAGAATTACTCAGGGAACTGGTGCGTTCAGCATCAAATTGCACATGTATAGGTATATGCCAGATATTTTACCAGTGTGTGGCAGGTTTGACCTGATGAAATGTACCTGGGGACAGGGTGTGTTTGTCACACAACTTATATCTCAGATGGCTATGCAAACGGAGGCCAATCCAAAGATTGAAATTTAACTTGACTCTCAGAATCGGGGTCATAGTGTCATCTAATGCAAATCCGTTTCCTCATAAAGACAGAATACGCCTATTAGTGATATTTTCCGCACGAGTTAGAGAACTGGGGAGTAGAGGCATGAAGGATCACTGGGTAGAGGTAAGGAGGAAATATCAGAAATCTGTGTTTCTTCACAATTAATTTCAATGGAGTTTCTATGGTGCACGTCCATTGAAGACTACTGTTTAAGGCTGAAGTAAGTGCAGTGTGGGAAAGGAATGTGAACAGTCCCTTATATGAGGCAGATAGATACATGGAAAGGGAATTAAAGCACAGTGAATAAGGGTAAAGGAACGAGAAGTAAGAAACTGCCAAAGTAGTCATGGAACTCTCTAACTTCCATAGATCCGAACAAGTACATAAAGGAATTTCGTGAATTACATACAGGTCAGATGTAAATTCCAAATGTCGGAGTACATCTGAGGCGTAAATTTCCAATTTAAAAAACAGTTTGTCTCTGATTCAGTGGGAAACATTATTAAAAACTGTAGGGGGAAGACCCAGAATTAAAATAGCTGCTGAATAAAGTATTGGCATATCTAGATGGCTGGTTCTGCATGTACTTTCAGATGATAGGGAATCGCTTTAAAATGCTTGAAATGTTGAGCAGGCAACTGAATATTTCTCATAGAGAAATTATAATATGGGTCTCAATTTAACACGTTCATGCATCACTGAAGTACAGTGTTTTGTGCTCATCTAATAGCTTGATAGTGCAATTTTCTGCAATTCTGACATCGAAAAGTAAGTAAAAAACTAAAAAACAAATGTGTTTTATTGAAATGAAACCCGGCCGTCTTTGGCAAATGTCTACATTATTCACTTAGAAACCGAGTCTGCAGTTTTCTCTTGGCAGCTTGCACAGCAGAGTAATGGTAAACGATATCTTGCTGGCACATGTCCACTGAAGCATATTTACTGCACTTGAAGGGGAGTGAGGGGCCTTCTTCCAAAGCCAGTTAGTTACAGCAGGATTTTACTAATTAAGGAGTGCTGACGATGAGTGCAATCAGCCACCTCAATGGGTTGGCACATATTTCTCCTGATAATGGGTTTTTGAGAGTGCCTTTCTTACTGTGCTACACATCCTGAGCCAGTGTTTGCTTCCAAAAAGTCTGCTTTTGCATATTGTTTGCTTGCGAATTGGGAAGCAGTTATCTATATGTGTGGTTTGAAAAACCTATTTCTCCAGCAAGGTGCATTTTCATTAATTGTATCATGTGTTACTTGCACGCCATATTTTTTTCGATTTTTAAGTAATCACCAAGCAATCATATCTGGTGATTCTAAAGGAATATGGATATTTTTATACTAAGGTCAAATGATTTTGTAATGTTTATGAATCTTGTCATGAATATTTGTGAAATTAATGTTACGTGGTTTTCATGTATAATGTGTTAGGTGTAGAATACAGAGTTGTATCACATTCAGTAAATTGTTCTAATTTATGATTCACCAGTTATAGTTCGTGGCACAAACCACAACTTGCAGCACCCCTTTTGCTGCGTATGAAAACACACGACATAGTTGATGACATAAAAAATGACATAATTTATGACATCACCAGAGACATCAATGACAGCATTGTTCCTATTTGCTTTTCGGTTGTTATTCCCATATTCAACTGTGTCATTATTGTTAACAAAACAAAAAAACTAAAAAATACAATAAATGGTATCAGTTCCTTGAAAAGAAAGAAACGGCGCTCAGCAGCCTAGGTCGGTTGCGAGTGGGAATGTTTGTCTCCTAGGAATGAGTATGCAAGAGTGGGGAGTGGTACTCCGGTGTATCTTGTGCCCTCACACACCCTTGCAAGTGTAAAGCATCATCATTGGGCACTGCTCCTCGTGGGGGTGGCGCTGCAGTCCCTCACGGGCCCTACTAGAGGGCTCTTTGGTGGAGATCTTTTAGGAGTTGCCGCACTTGTGCATGTGGGTGTGTGGGCCAAGTGATGGGTGTGAGTGAAAATAAAATAACCCGTTGGTGCCCTAATAGATTTATTGGGGGGTCCTCTTGGTTAAGCTAAAATCTGGACTGGGATGGAGATGCACTTTAAGCAAATAAAAGAGGGGGGAAAAAACAGATGTATTCCCGCTGCTCTCAACCCGTAAATCAGTGTTATGTGTGTTTAGAAGTGAGGGGTGGTCGACATGTTTCACACTTTCAATGGGTCCCTATTGGATCCCTACGTGCTTCATCAGGACCGTGAATCAGGGTGGAAGGTGTGGGAACCAGGGAAAGACGCCCTATACTCCCACCATACCTACAATGAGGTCAAATAAACGTTTTTCGTTTGAGACACGTATTATTCGTTTGCTCTGGACCAAACCCTCCCCGTAGTGGAGTAGGGCTGCATCAGCGTTTGTGGTCGGGTAGGGAGTGGACATTTTTCACCCTCCTTCCTGGACCTGAAGACCTGTCAGCCCAACAAGTACCATTTATTGTATTTTACGCTGTCCTTAGGAGCATTGGTACAGGACCTATTTCTAACAGCTCCTTGTCCCTCCCTCTCCTGAATTGTGGTTTTCATTATTGTTAACTACACTTATGGCATAACCACTTACATCAATGATGCTTTCACTGTCGCTTATGTATTTTGTACTTTACTTCTGGTCAATATTGTATGTTTTTCATTGTTTAGGATGAAAACGTGTGAGAACCTTTAACCCTTTCCATGCATCGGACGGCCCCCTGCCGTCCGACGTCACGGTGGGCATGTGCGGAGGATGGCCGGGGGCCGTCCAAACCCCGCCCACTCATTAATTCGCCCGCACCGCGGGGGAATGTGCGCAGCGCGCAAGGTGTTAACGTGTGTTATTCCCGACATCCTTGGCGTGGTTTTCTCCCTAACTTTTTGCCTTCAGACCTCCTGTTTTTCTGGCTTTATTTTTACTGGTCTTAGGACTCTGCACACTTTACCTCTGCTAACCAGTGCTAAAGTGCTTGCACTCTCGCCTTAAAACATGGTAAGATTGGAATATACTCAATTTGCGTATTTATTTTACTTATTCGTCCTTAATAAAAGTGCACTACCTGTGCCCAGGGCCAGTAAATTAAATGCTACTAGTGAGCCTGCAGCACTGATTATGCACCCTCTAAAGTAGCACTTTAAACATGTCTTAGGCCTGCCGTTGCAGCCTGTGTGTGCATTTCGACCTGGCAATATAAACCTCTTGCCAGGCCCAAGCCTTCCCTTTTAATACATATAAGTCACCCCTAGAGAAGGGCCTGGACAGACCAGAGGACAGGGTGTAATGCTTTCATAAAGTTGGACATGTACTTTGAAGGTTTACATGTTCTGGTAGTGAAAAACTCTTAAATTCGTTTTCACTATTGCCAGGCCTACATCTCCCATAGGATAACATTGGAGTTAACTTATTACAATTTATAAGTGTATTTTCCAAATGCGAACAGATAACCAGTTCCTGTATGATGTCTTTGGTATTGCAATGAAACGTACTTACTAACTTATGGTGAAGTCGGATTTTAAATTACAAATTCGAAAATGCTACATTTAGAAAGTTGAAAAAATGGTTCACTGACAGAATATCAACACCTAAAATATCCCCATACCACAATATCGAGTTTTAAATATAGCTGTCAAAAATATAGTTGTACAAAATATCGTTTTTTATATATATATAAAATAAAATAATAAATATTAAATATATTAAATAATACATTTAAAAAAAAATAGATTTAATATACATTTTAACAAATATAACAAATACACTTAATTAAAAAAAGTTAAACACACAAATATAATAAATAATATATATATATATATATAATAATTAATAAACTTTTTTTTTTTTTTTTGTAATTTAAAAATCATATTAAAAAAATTACAAATAAAGCCCGTTACTTTGCTGCACTGTTGGTCTGATGCTTTGGGGGCTTGTACACGTCCGGAGGTGCCAGCCTTCCTCGCACCCGGAGGCACCCTTAAGAGTCAGCAGGGGCTCCCGCAGCGCGGGAAGCCCGTTACTTTGCCGCACTGTTGGTCTGATGGGATGGGGCCTGCTATCCTGAAAACTACAGGCCCCAGAGGTCCCAGCACGTCACCTTGTACGTGCCCGGAGGTGCCAGAATTCCTTGCGCCCGGAGGCGCCCTTAAGAGTCAGCGGGGGCTCCAGTAGCGCGGGAGGTGCGCCGGATGCGCCCGGGCGAAGACTGGGCCAAGAGCAGGCCAGTCTTCGCCCGTCATCGCCCGGAGGAGGCTGGGCCCTCCCTCCTGCAGCTGTGATAGCCTGAAGTTTGGGGCCCGGCGGGTGAGTCTTTTACTTCATTTATCCATGCCTCCAAGCTGCTCCCTGGGCAAGTTGGCCCTAGCTACCTGGTTTGATATTCTGCTTTCTTGGCTAAAGTGGTTTCAGGCACAAAATGGTGAAACGCTAAGCTTCGGGCTCCCACGAGCCAAACATTAAATTTACAAACAGTACCACCCTGGACTCTTTCCTAGCTAGAGCGGTGGGGGTCATTACCACCGAAATCGACCTGGCTGAACGCAGGTTAACAATGGAGGCGGGGGTGCCCTGATCGGGGGGTATCTGGATCTTCACTGTGGGGGGGTTGGCCATGCAGGCCTCACAGTCTGCCCCCCAAGGACACCCAGCGCCCCAGACCAAGAAAAGCCTTCCCTGCATTTATCCTGAGGTTGATTCTCTTGACAACCCAGCTACCGAAACCACTAACAATAGCACCTGCTCACCCCTGCCTAAAAGGAAAAGACAAACTAAACAACCTCCCAAAGTAAGGGCCAGAAAAGGACCTTCGAACTCATCTACAAACCTGCCTAGCGATAATTGTTCGGGCTGGTCTGATCTGATTGGCAAATTTAAGGATGCGATCCTGCTTAGCATTGCCCCATTGATGGAAATATTATCCGCCCTGGAGTCAGCCATAACTAAACTGGCTCTAGGGTTTGATCCACTTAAAGATGCCATAAATTCAATGTATTCTTTGGGAGGAAAGAATATGGGGCAAGATCCGCTCAATACAAATGGGCGAGTTACTTCATCCAGAGGCCAAGCCATGGATGGAGGGTTTATTTGCATCCTTAACTCACCCCAGCCATCCCAGCTGCTCTCTCAGCCCTTGGCTTCCCCGGCTTCACCTGCAGTAAAGGAGCTTTCAGAAAAGGTCAGGTCCGGCAAGTCTCGTTTGGACCAACCTGCGCCTGGGGAACGGGTGGGCAGGAAGATCAAGGCGGATGCACAGCTCCCTTGCCTAAATTTACCTCCAGATTGTTGTCCTTATGTAGCTATTTTGTCAGGGATTACAAGTATTGGCACAAACACCACAGAAACCACTGGGCAACTCAAAAACAAAGTATGCCATTGGCTGGCAAATAATGCACATTTTGACTGTAAGGACTTTGACGATATTTTGTTTGATAGAAGGGTAGGGTTGGTTGGTCCTATGCCTAAATCCCTAGGGGGGATTGTGTTGTGATCAACTGTAGGTCACCTGTTCTGACCAAGCGTTTACTATCTAGTTCTGGCTCACTGTTGATTAAGGAAACACAGATTAACATCCTCCCACTTGGTTGTTTCTACCGTAGCTTACAGCCCCATCCCCCTTTAAGGGCCAGTGTGAATTTTCACACTTTCAGGCAACCAATAGAACAAATAGCTATCTCTGTGAGTAATAGATTCGATCCCCTCTGTGCATTGGACCAAAATCATTAACTACAGGGTACTTCTCCTTGCATATCTAGTGTTAGCTCCCCCGCCTAAACATCGGTTATCCAAGTAATCTTCCTCCTGAGTCTACATCTTTAAGTGTTCCAGGGCGCTCTCTAAAAATTCCAAGCTGGAACATAGCAGGGATGAGGGATAAGCTGGTGGACCTTGAATGGCAGAACTTTATTTCTGATTTTGGCGTCATTTTGCTTCAGGAGACCTGGGCTCTTGATCCGGTTGACTGGGATGGTTATGAAAGTTTTTGTGTGGCAGCAACTCCCTCCCCTGGACATAGGCCATGAGGGGGATTAATTATTTTGGTCCAATTTTCAGCTAATTTGAGGGTATTTCAAATTCCCCTAAAACACAGAGGAATCCAGATCTTTTGGGTGCTCATCTGTAAAGATTTTAATTTTTTCCTATTCTATCAGCGACCCTGGGTGTCAGATTGAGGCTCTTTTTGAAGTAGTGTCACACCTAGAGATCAGATCATATGCCTATTTAAAAAATTGTAATATTATCGTAGGTGGGGACTTTAACGCCAAGCTAGGTCAAAATCCCAACGATGGTAACCCCTTTGTGTTAGAGGACCTAGTGCCTGGTGATCACGGGTCTGACCAGAGGGGACGTAAACTATCGGAGGCGCTAGGGCAAGCTGGCTTAATAAATTTGATGCCGGTGGGCCCTAGTTTGTCTAGACAATTGCTCACTTTTGTGGGTTGGGGTAAAGGGACAATTATTGATTATATTTTTGTTTTAAGGTCTCTTGATCGTTATATCAGCCCAGGGGTGGTACATGAAACTAACTTTAGCGACCACAACCCAATGGAAACTGTACTAGGAGTTAATGCTGGTCCTGCCTGAAATTCTGACCCAGGTCTGACTGGCTTAACCACGAAAGACGGGGGTCTGAGGGTAAAGTGGCGTAACCTCCCAATGCCTAAAGTGATTAAATCTGTAGTCAGCCTTAATATTGCTATCATTATGGAGCCCCTGTTAGCCCTGGAAACATCACCTGCCTTAATTGTGGATGCATTTAACCAGTTTAATGAGTCTACCGCTAATATCATAAGGGATATCGTGAGCAAACCCAGGGGTGCAAAGCCGGGCTGCCTCGACAAAGCCTGCAGGTTGGCAGGTAATTATTTGCGAGAGGCACTCAACACTAAACCCAGTAACCAGGACATTATTAAGGATGCCAGGAGGGTGTACAAAATAGACTTAGGGAAGTGAAAGGCTGAACTCAAAGAAGCATCCTGGGATCGGATGGTGTCCACTTGCTCCTCTAGAGATTCCAAGTGTTTTTGGGCGGTGGTAGATGGAAGGCAGCCCAATGTGGCTGCGCAAGATGATATAGGCTCCTCTATCCCTCCAGCCCTTTGGGTTGCCCATTACCATAAGGTATACACACTGGGTAAAGAACTCCCTACTCACCAGGGTGACGTTGATAAACTGTATCCACTTGAGATCCGGTTTGAGTATGAGGAGGTCTATGAGGCCGTTATGGGTAGCCCATCCAACAAAGCACCTGGGCCAGATGGGATACCCATGGATCTATACAAGGCTGAACCACACCTCTGGGCTTCAGTTTTGACTAACGCCGTGACCCAGCTAGGCCTACCGCTGACTTGGATATTTGCTATCATAGTCTCAGTGTTCAAGAAGGGGAATAGGCAGGACCCTACCTGCTATAAACCAATCTACCTGTTAAATTCAGCAGTAAAGGTGGTTGGGCGTATTGTCCTTCAGCGAGTCGAAGCTTGGGCCCAAACAAATGATTTATCTGCCCTGTCCAATGTGGATTCAGGGAAGGGATGGGTACACTGGAACAATGCCTGAACCTTATCCTTATATGGAAGTATGTTGTGGCGAAGCAGGGGTCCTTTTTCCTTGCATTTATGGGCCTTAGTAATGCCTTCGACCGGTTGAACAGGTCCAAGCTTTGGGATATTCTTGGGGTAATGGGACTGCCAGCTCAGTTGATCGTTTACCTTAGAGCTCTACACGGGGACGTAAATGCCTGCGTTAGGTTCGGTACAAAGGGGGAGACAACTGAATCTTTTAGCCTCCCATGGGGGTCAGGCAGGGATGTGTGTTGGCACCAATATTGTTTTTATTATATATTAATAGCCTGAACAACTACCTGATCGAAAATGGGGTTGATCTGCCTAGGGTAAAGTCTGTCAGCATGCCTACCCTGCTATACACCCACGCCGCCGTATTGATGGCCCGAACGGCCAATGGGTTAAAACTCCTGGTTGACAAGTTTGTTAAGTTCATGGACGATCTGGACCTAGATACAAACATCTCAAAGACCTATTATATGGTCTGCGGGAGGAAGAAAGCTAGAACACGACCCATTGACATCAAAGGGCACACAATTACTAGGGTTTCTACCTTTCCCTACTTGGGAGCATCATTTGACCAGCAGAATAACTGGCTTTCTTGCATTTCCAGTCACTGCTCCAAGTTCACATAAGCTTGTTGTGCCCTGTTTAGATTTTCACTGGCGGTGGGTCACAAGCCCATCTTGCCCCTGCTGCAAATCTACAGAATGAAATGTCTCCCAGTCCTGACATACGGTGCAGCCATTTGGGGGTACCGTAAATGTAGGGCAATCCAGCTTGAAGAGGACCGATTCTGTAGAAATCATCTGGGGCTGTGCCCAAACAGTTCCTCAATTGCAACCCGCGAGGAACTGGGTTTGAACTATGTGGAGGATCAGGTTAAACTGGCTCCACTGTTACTCTGGATATCTGTTTGGGTCAACGGGAGACTGTGGTTCAACAGGAGTGTATTGAGGACTGCATGGAATACACATATGGCCATAAAATACCGTGGATTATTTATATAAAATTTGTTGCCCATTCCCTAGATCGCATGGTTATTTTTAACCGAACACAACTCCTTAAAAAGGGTGATCGTGGTCTTTTTAAGGAACTAATTTTAAATAAATTCAAAGATGATAGGGAAGCCTGGGAGTTGGAGAAAAACTCCAACAGATCCTATCTACTGCTGAAATCCGTTGTTGGCGTTGAACCATATCTCACAGCAGTTAAACATCCCAGGGACAGATCACTGCACACTAAATTTCGTCTGGGAACTATTCGTACAATGATCTGTTTCCCTGTGGGTCAGTTCGATCCCCATGCCCTTTTAACTTGCCCTTGTGATGACAGTTCACCCCAGACCTTGATACACCTGGTTTTATTCTGTAAACACTATGGGGTCGATTCCGATCTCGGCCGGAAGCGCACCTAACACTATTAGTCTGGAAAAAAACCAAGCCGAACGCGTGTTTCCCGACCGATTCGAACAGTCGTACGAACGAGCAAGTACGATGCGCATAACAGCACAGATTCCGAGCGAGCCGTACTTACCCATTCCAGCTCCTGTTCCCCGTCCGAGCCAGATCCGTAAACGCCGAATCGAGTCGCACGGAAGCAAATATACAGCACCTTCCGGCCGGACTAGTACGATGCGCCTTCCGTACTCGCCGAACCCGCCGCTACGTCCGGCACGTCAGAGCATCCGGGAGAGCTGTACATAAGCTCCGATTCGCGCCACAAGACGATCCACGGCTACGATACGAACAAGCCAGCGACGAGTACGAGTCGAAGCCACGAGAAACCCGAACGAGACGACCCAACCATGAATCCCATCGCGCAGGTCCTACCAATACTCTACATCTATTACCGGAACCGGTACGGACGCGTACGGCGCAGACGTTAAGTCAAACACCCACAACACAAACAAACGACACGTACCCGACATATGTCACACACACATAGGGATGCAGAAATGACGTACACTAGCAACAGCAGAACCATAGGGGCGGGATGGCTATCACCAATGCCATACACCCCCATAGGGACCTGATGGCTACCACTAACACCACCCCTACTCAGGGGGGCCTGGATGCCTACCAATACCACCACCCCTACTCATGTGGGCCTGGATGCCTGTCACTACTACCATCCCCACTCATAGGGGGATGGATGCCTACCACTACCACCACACCTACTCAGGGGGGCCTGGATGCCTACCACTACCACCACCCCTACTCATGTGGGCCTGGATGCCTGTCACTACTACCATCCCCACTCATAGGGGGATTGGATGCCTACCACTACCACCACCCCTACTCATGTGGGCCTAGATGCCTGTCACTACTACCATCCCCACTCATAGGGGGATGGATGCCTACCACTAACACCACCCCTACTCATGGGGGTCTGGATGCCTACCACTACCACCACCCCTACTCATGTGGGCCTGGATGCCTGTCACTACTACCATCCCAACTCATAGGGGGATGGATGCCTACCACTAACACCACCCCTACTCATGGGGGCCTGGATGCCTACCACTAGCACCACCCCTACTCAGGGGTGCCTGGATGCCTACCACTACCACCACCCCTACTCATGGGGGCCTGGATGCCTGTCACTACTACCATCCCCACTCATAGGGGGATGGATGCCTACCACTACCACCACCCCTACTCATGGGGGCCTGGATGCCTACCACTACCACCACCCCTACTCATGTGGGCCTGGATGCCTGTCACTACTACCATCCCCACTCATAGGGGGATGGATGCCTACCACTACCACCACCCCTACTCATGGGGGCCTGGATGCCTACCACTACCACCACCCCTACTCAGGGGGGCCTGTATGCCTACCACTACCACCACCCCTACTCATGGGGGCCTGGATGCCTGTCACTACTACCATCCACATTCATAGGGGGATGGATGCCTACCACTAACACCACCCCTACTCATGGGGGCCTGGATGCCTACCACTACCACCACACCTACTCAAGGGGGCCTGGATGCCTACCACTACCACCACCCCTACTCATGGGGGCCTGGATGCCTGTCACTACTACCATCCCCACTCATAGGGGGATGGATGCCTACCACTACCACCACCCCTACTCATGGGGGCCTGGATACCTACCACTACCACCACCCCTACTCATGTGGGCCTGGATGCCTGTCACTACTACCATCCCCACTCATAGGGGGATGGATGCCTACCACTACCACCACCCCTACTCAGGGGGCCTGGATGCCTACCACTACCACCACCCCTACTCAGGGGCCTGGATGCCTACCACTACCACCACCCCTACTCATGGGGGCCTGGATGCCTGTCACTACTACCACCCCTACTCATGTGGGCCTGGATGCCTGTCACTACTAACATCCCCACTCATAGGGGGATGGATGCCTACCACTACCACCACCCCTACTCAGGGGGGCCTGGATGCCTACCACTACCACCACCCCTACTCATGGGGGCCTGGATGCCTACCACTACCACCACCCCTACTCATAGGGGGATGGATGCCTACCACTAACACCACCCCTACTTATGGGGGCCTGGATGCCTACCACTACCACCACCCCTACTCATGGGGGCCTGGATGCCTACCACTACTACCATCCCCACTCATTGGACGGGTAATGCATGACACAACCAGCATACTCCAACATAAGGAATGTCAAAAAAAGACATCACCCCAACATCATGACAAGCGTGTGTAGTCTGTGTCAAATGCCTACAACACTGAACATGACATTGAACATACAATGTGACCCCCTATCACATGTGTCACACATAAATGTGTGTGGCCTCCACAATGCAAGCAGACCATGACCACTGTGGCAATGGGGTCTAAACCCCCATCTTCACAGTGACCAAAATGTAAGTGTGGGGTCCATAGCTGAAGCCCAATTGAACATTGTGGCAATGGGGTCTAAACCCCCATCATCACAGTGACCAAAAGGTAAGTATGGGGTCCATAGTTGAAGCACATTTTGACCATTGTGGCAATGGGGTCTAAACCCCCATCATCACAGTGACCAAAAGGTAAGTGTTGTCATGGAAAAAGCTGCAAGTGCCAAACAGCATGGATGATTCCTGGTCACACAACAACAAACACATCAGTGGCAAAGTAGTGCTTGTGTCCCATAGCAACATAGATTGGGTGAGGCAAACAGTGCAGTGCAAATAAGACATACCTTTGGCCATGTGCAGATAAACATCACCCATGGGGGCTGACATTGTCAACATTTATCAATTACACAATGACAGAAGTTACCATCATAAAGCAGACCCACATATCTGCACCAATGGACACACAAATGTAGATATCCTGTGGAGACTGTAGATGTGAGGTGAACAAATACCATACATGGCAGCAATGGGACATACAAACCATGATTATTGTGCTGACTGATGACCTAGGAGTCCCAGGGACAGCAGGGGAAATCCACCAAACAACATACAGCCAATGGCACACTAAAGATATGCCAATGCAGTGGTGCAGATGCACAAACACAAACAGGCAGCCTCACACTGCATATCAAACACAACAGGTGATGGGGGGGTGCCAGTGTCCCCAGGCAACCACACAACACATGAGGAGGCCTGAATCCCAATTACACAGATGTGTATACAGTGCCACACAAAAGTAACTCATGGATCGGATTCCCCTATGTGGGCAATCAGGCATTGTTAGATGAGAGGGAGTACAAATTATACATGTCACACAAGCTTGTAGGCACAGCAACTAACACAGCAAGAGACAGACCCACCACAGCACTACCCCCAGGGACCCCACATTGTGGTGACACTAGCCTGCATGATAATCCCACTGTGATGACAAAGGTAGATGTCGTTCACACTGTGAACCACAGCCATGTGTCCTGAGCAACTAACTACCATCACACCTACACAAGCACAAATCAATCAGCACAGCCTGTCAGCCAAGGCCAATATGGAGGTAGGGGTCTAGCCATACAACAACTCACATTTGCACACACTCAACACCACACACCTTGATCTCCAACAATGTGCAGCAGTGAAGCTCACATGGACTGGTGACATTGCACATGCACCCATGACAATCCCAGGGGTGGTGGTGGGAACTAATGTGCAAAACCCATCACACATGGCCAGTCAACAAGACTCGTGAATGTCTGACACACTGCACAGTACGCCGTACATGGGCATGACGTGAAATCCACCCCAATCAATGGGATCCCGGCCACAGTCACACACCAATGAAGAAGCCAAGGTGACCCACAAAGAACACATATAGACAACTTCCAACATTGCAGCTCTGACCCTGAGGAGTGGCAGCAGTCACACACACAACGTGTCACAATCACTGAAAGCTACCACAAACTGTAAATTACATGACTTGTGTAACCAACAAGTGCCAAGGGGAATCCTGACGGTGTCCCATCTGCGTTTGCCCACATCCCCAGCCCTGACAACAAAGACAACTAGGGATGACAACCTGATGAACATTAGTTTGCCATGCACCCACATCCTGGAGAAACCAGGTCCAAGATGCTGGATGAACACAGGACAACTCAGCAAGCATCACAAACAGGAACATCCCTAGGGACACAGCCTGTGTTGGAAAAGGGAAGGGAACACACACAGACATGCTCACACAACACACAACACGGGCCCAGGCAATGTCACGGGATTACACACTGCCATGAGGGCACTCCACTCCTGTGGAAGGTCCGCTGTGCCAAACCTTGTCTGTGCACGACTCAAACATGTCAGCAGAACACTCGGTCAGTGAGTCAACAACTACAACACACTGAAGGCTCTGCTCACATCAGCCTGGGTACGGGAGTGTCACGTCAGTCATCTGCATACACCCAAAACACGTTTCAAGCAAGTTGCACTGTATTCACAGATGAGTCCTTCAACATTGATGTGCTAAACTGCATGTCCAGTGGAGATGGGCACACAGTCAGGGAAATAGAAACATTGAAAAGTGGTAAGCCCACCAGATGTGCATCAGTGTAAGCCAAAGATGTTAATTCACAAATGCAAAACGTACATCCCTGTGTCAAATGCTGAACATTACACCCTCAGACTGCAGCAAAGGATGCTATAGATCCAGACTACATTAGGACACATATCCCATGGACCACATGGAGTCCATCACAGCAACACTTCATTTTCCTGATCTGAACACTATTACAACTGCAAATGCATTATGATACTCATCTACATCATGTACATCCAAAGAAAAACCACAAGTTAACAAAAAGAGGCTTTATTCAGCAAATGTTAAACTAAAATTTTAAGTCCAAAAGAAACTAAGGCCAATGGCCAGTCCAAATACACAGTCCCAACAGGGTGATATGTGACAACTTGTCACCCATTGCTTGCCTGCACTGGTACGGACAGGGGACATTCCCCTCAGAGGGGCATACAAGGGGCAGGCCAGGCACCGCAGGGACAGGATCAGGGGATGCCAGAAGGAGGCAGTGAAGGTGTGGTGGGTGCAGGAGTGTCACCGGAAACTGCAGTGGAGGTGTCTGACTCAGTGGGGGCCGGCACCACTGTAGGGCACAAGTCAGATGGTGTGGGTGCTGCAACCACTGCAGTGGGCCGGTCAGATGGAGTGGACTGTGTCCCCACTGCAGTGCCCGAGTCAGACTGGGTGGTTGTGGACTCCACTGCAGTGCATAACTCCAAGGGAGTGGAAGGGGGGGCAGATGAGGTGGGCAGGACAGAGGGGGTGGACCCGGTCTCCACACCAGTGGCACAAACAGGCAGAGCGTCTGGTTTGGAGGTGGAAGAGCAAGTGGTAGGGGGAGGGCCTAAGCAGTTTGGGGATGCGGTATCGGTGTGTGGGGGAACCTGGGGCAGGGTGTGGCGGTGGAACCTGTGGAGTGGTGGCCTGGGGGATGGAGGAGAGAGACTGTGTGGTGGAGCTGCGTGGTGGTGGTGGTGGGGTCTTGCCCTTCCTGGTCCGGGGGACTTTCTAATGGGGTCCTCAGTCTGCCTGTGCCTGGGGGAGGGTGTCCGGGTGTGAGGGGCACTCCCCTCTGTGTGTGGTGGTCGCCTCTTCCGCCTGGACGTTGTGTCAGATGGATCTGTGGGAAAGAGGCCAAGCTCACAGAGGAAGAGCTTCTGAGAGGGGGGGTTGCAGGTGAGGCAAGGGAAGGGGTTTTGGAGGGAGAGGTATCTGAGGACTGCGGAGTGCTCATGGATGCGTGTGTGTGTGTCTGGGCCCCATCCTCTGTGAGTGAGGTATCAGTCCCCTGACTGTGCGTGTGTGTGCGTCTGGATTTTGGCTTGTGTGTCTGTGTGCTGCTTGTGTCTGTGCTGGTGCATGCCGGTGCCGGTGTGTGTGTGCTTGGGACAGGTAGGGTGCTGGGGATTGTGGATGGGGCAGAGGTAGAAGGGGTGAGGGACTGTTGCAGGAGGGACACTGCTGCCGTCAGTGAGGAGGCCATGGACTGATTGGTCCGATGTAGGGCAGACATGCCAGATGACATGCCCTCCATGAATGATACCAGTTGTGTCAAAAGACCTGCGTGTGCATGGAGGACACTCAGCATTGATGTCTGCCCTACATGGATCTGTTTAAGCAAGTCCACAGACTCCACACTCAGGGCAGCAGGGGGGACAGAGGCAGGGGGTGCGGTGCCTGGCATGAAGGAGACACGCTCCCCTACACGGGAGCCTCCACGGACATGTGGGATGGGAGCAGATGGGAGGGTGGAGATGGTGGTGGTGGCGGGGACAGACTTGCTTGACGTTGCCTCTGGTCTGCTGACACCCGCCTCCACAAGGGAGTCCTCACTGGAAGTGCTGTTTTCCCCAGCCGAGGTGGTCGTAGCTGAGGTCTCCTCAGTGTGGCTCCCCTCACCCTCCGTGCCACTGGGTCCCTCGGTCTCCCATGCAGTGGACCCAGTCTGGCTCTCCCGCTCCTCCTGGTCCATTGAGCTGTCTCCTCCTGTGGCCGTGGATGTATCTGCAAACAATCAGGATAAACAGAGCAACATTAGTCACCTGTACTGACCACACACACCACAGTAAGTACAGCACATCACAGAGCAAGCCCTGCCATAATTTGCTAGACATTGCAATTAGTGCTGACACTGATTTGAAGAAGCCCATTGTCTGCCTGACAGTCAGTCATGCCACACATATCCTACCTGTCCATGCACCCATCTGTCTGCTGCCTGTTGTATGCGACTAATCATATGTGCACACATGCACCACATACACAGTTGTTGGACATCCAAGAGAACATATGGAAATGTGTCACTCCAAACACATGCCATCTCCTGCCACTGACCTAGTACATGTGTCAGGAAAAGTGATGGGCAAAGTCTCTGTTGATATGCGTGTTTTGGTTCCATCACCAGACACAATGATGTCCTCATGTCCTGATAGACAACGGTGTGCATGCAGGACATATCACACCACTGCTGGATCACCCTTTGCGATTGGAATGTCATGGCACAGGCCTGTCTGGCAAGTCAGTCATAACTGTCTCCTGTCACAGGGGCAGTGCATACAAACAACACCAGTCTGCACTGTGTCACAATCATGGAAGTTTTTGAAATGTAAGCCCTATAGCTGACAGGTGCACATGTGCACCCCTGGCCACCCACATCATGAGGACTGAGATGATCCCACGTCAATCAAATGAGACATTTGAGTGACTGCAAACACAAATCCATACACATGAGCACTTCACCGTCTGATGAGAATGAACCAAAGCTGCCTGCACCTCAATGTTTCATACAACATCTTGCACAGTCAAGGGATCAGAGACCTATGCATTAACCTATGTGCAGATCCCATAGTCACAACTCAGATGGCTGGCCACCCCAAATTGTTAAACACTCCAGGAGTCCAAATAGCAAGGCCACACCACAGTGACACAGAGGCATACACCTGAGTGCACTCTTCACAATGCCCAATATGTATGCTGACACACGGGAGTCGGAGAACAGAGTGCCTTCGATGTACGGAGTAGGCATTACAGTCCTGGTCCATGTGCAACATGGTATTAGCCTGAACACTAGGCAGGTGGCTATGCATGTGTCACACACATGATGTACATACTTCTGGTCTCTGCAGCAGCATGGGTGTGTGGCACATACCCCAGACATGTGGTGAGTCAGAGCAGCAATTGGAACACACATCAAAGCCATACCCAGAGTACATGTCAGATCACAGACATTGTGAGCAATTGTACCACCCATGCAGCCCACCACAAAGTTCATGTAACTGATGCTATCCCCAACTTGAACCACAGGTAACTGCAAGTACACAGTACCCAAGTGACCTAAGTCACAGACTGTAAGGGCCACACCTGTGTATCAGATGAGGAGGGGGCATGACACAAGTGAGGGACATGAGTCCAGGACGACATGACAGTTGTACTGTGGAAGTGGAACCAGGCTAAAGGAGTGCATAGAGCATGTCAGTCATAGTACACAGTTGAGGCTAGCACTTACCCCCTCCTTGCTGCTTTCTGGCCTTCAGCTGCCCATCCAGGTCAGGGAAGACCACCACCAGGATCCGGAGCATGTGGGGGATCAGGGTCCGGTGTCCGCCCCTCCTTCGAGGAGGCGACAGCTTCAGCTGGACCCTTGCGATCCTCCGGGTCCAGCCACGAAGGTCCTGCCACCTCTTCTGGCAGTTGCGGATCCTGCGCCTGTAAACCCCCACTGATCGTACTGCCCGGACGATGGTCAGCCAGATCTCCTGCTTCTGGTGTGCATCAACCTGTGAGGATGACAAAGTGAAAAGGCCATTACTACACATGCAACATTTCCGTGCATCACACAGTTGGATATACATGTCTCAATCACAGGGGCATATGATCTACACAGGTAGTGCAACTATGGCTATGAACAGTTTGCCAGCAGTTACTAAATGGTATCATTGCCTGGGAAGTCAAACCTCGTTGGAATGCACTGTTACTGCACTATACCTGTTCAGTGCATGTGACTACACACTTTGGGGGGTGACAACTACTCAGTGAGCAGGCTAGCCACTGGTGTACACACTGTACGTCTTGCTAGTCAGACAACATGCACAATTAGTAAGACAGTGGACAGCACACTCACCTGCTCCCCTGGTTTCCCATACAGCTTGCTGTACTGTGGAAGGAGGCTGTCCAGCAGGGCCTGGTTCTCCTCAGTGCTGAAGGCTGGGGCTCTATCCACAGTAGGTGCCATTGCAGTAGCCAGAGGATGCAGAGACAGCAGCAGTGGTGGTGGCAGATGTCGTCCTGGAGCATGTAGTGCAGGCAAGTGAGCTCTCGGGAACAGCCAGCATTATATGTGTGCTGCAGAGGCAGATACTGTCCCATGTGTCCAAAGTGATAGGTCCAAGTCGTTTGCATCTTCTGAATCTGGCCAATCCATGGAATTGCACCACTTACACACGCCCACAGCATCCTTCAAAAGTTTAACTTCTTGACACCCATGAATTTGCAACATTGTTGTGGGTGGCCAACTGAATTCACTGCATCCGACTCGTACAAGCTTCGAAAACGCGTCCGTTACCATGTCAGGCCATAGCCAATGCGTGCGCACCGATCGGACCATTGCTGTACGACGCGTATTTCGAAAAACAACACGCATCCGTTCACATCATATGCAATGGCCAATGCGTGCGCACCGATCGATCCATTGCTGTACGACACGTACAGGAACAGGAAACATTACCATTCGATCAATGTGACACCAGCCCAGATGCGCTACAATGAGGCACATGGTCGGACCAGGAGAGTGATCGAGCGGACATTTGGTCTCCTGAAGAGCCGCTTTCGCTGCCTAGACAAGATAGGAGGGGCCCTCCCATATGCCCCAGCAAAGGTGTGCAAGATTGTCATTGTCTGCTGCATGCTACACAACCTGGCAGTGCGGAAGGAGTTGCCTCTCATCCTGGATGACGATGACCAACATCCGCCACCTGTGGAGGATCCTGGCCTGGGCCACGATGCCAGTGATGATGATGATGATGAGGGTGATGTCCGCACACAGCTCATCACCAACTTCTTCAGCTGAATGTGAGTATCCAGAGATGTCATGTCAATGATGTGAGTTTGCATGATATGTGTGGGTGGTGCTCTGGTGCTGTTTGAGTGTGGCCATGTACTACTTGACTGGATGCGTGCAGCGATGTGTCCTTACAGGTAGTCTGTACTCCCCAACAGTGTTGACATGCTAACTTGGTTTTGTGTAGGTATCTTGTGACATGTATTGGGCATGAGTATTGCAGTTCTGTCCTGTTCTTCAGTGCTTTTGACTGTGTGTCATGTCTGTCCTTCACAGGGTACTTTCAGAGTTGTTTGGTCAACTCGGATCCCCCGATACCATGATTCAGCTTTCAGGGTGGAAGCAGTCGTTTCCCTAGAGGTGATGTGCCACACACCCCTGGACTTTATTTCTTCTACACTTGTTGACTGTGTGGCCACTGCCACGTGGGATTACCTTGCATTTGTAGTGGAAACAACATGTTACAAATGTGTAATAAACCTGTGCTTCACTTTGGGATGTGCGTTGTCTGTGGTCACACATCTGACTGACATTTGCTTACTGCACCTGTGGGCTAGTTAACACAGACTCTGAATAGGTGTGGTGTCTGTGCATTCCACTGTATTTCCTGGCAACATCAGTGTGGGCGATGAGTCAGATGGCCCTGGTGTCTATGTGTT
The DNA here is from genome assembly GCA_963921515.1 of Calotriton arnoldi. Taxonomy (NCBI): domain Eukaryota; kingdom Metazoa; phylum Chordata; class Amphibia; order Caudata; family Salamandridae; genus Calotriton; species Calotriton arnoldi. The sequence goes on from CAWUFW010001962.1 coordinate 2,035,566, forward strand.
GTGTAGCCCTAGTGGTGTGTCTCCCTCATATGTGTCACGTCGCCATGACTCACATGACGGTGTTGAACTTGCTGTAGCAGTTAGCATGCACAGTGTCATTTAGCAGATCATCATCTCCATGACAAAAACAACGTTGGAATCACAACAGAGGCAAGTATGGTGTATTAGTGAGTTTATTTACATACATGTGTGAGGATAGTGCACAGGATGGTGGGTGCTGTACATTGGTATTGGAATCCAAAGTTCTCAGATGAGTTGGAAGTGTTGGTAGCAGAAATATCCTGAGTAAAGTCCACAGTCATCTGATACATTAGTCCAAATTAAACTCCCCATGTCATGTGGGAGAGTTGGGTTGCATTCAACAGGGTGAACAGTTTGCACACAAAGGAGAATTTCCAGAACAGGTGTTGGGTTCCTGGGGGATGTACATGGCCATCGGCCTCTCAGTTGTCCTTCCTCGGACGACCCCTCTTCTTTCTGAGGGGACCCTCACGTGCAGGCCGCTGCGGTGCAGAGGACTCTCCACCAGAGTCATCCTCCCTCCCTGTGGCAGTTGCAGTTGTTGCGGCACCAGATGTTGTGGGCACACAGGGAGGTGTGGACGTGTTGGTGCTAATCTGGCGGAGGCATGTCAATATGTCCCTCTGCACCGCTGTCAGCTCTTCCAATGTGTCCCACTTGGACTCCATGCCAGACATGTGTGTCTCCACACGGGACATGTGTGTCTCCACACGGGACATGTGGGAGTCCAAGCGGGCATGATGGGCAGCCTGATGCTGTTGAATGTCCTTGAGGATCCCCACTACCTGGCTGACCTCTCCGGTGCTATTCTGGTACGCATCAGCAATGCGTGCCATTTGTGGGTCATCATGCAGTCCAGACCCCTCTGCAAACAGCGACCTCTGCCTACCACCCCTCCCACCACCCCTGGCCACACGTGCGTGACCTGCGGTGGCACGCACAGGTGACCCTAGACCCCCTTGGGGGTTGGTACTGGGGTTGTTGTCCATTGCTTCACGGTGGGCTGGGGTCCCTGTGCTGTTGTCATTGAGTGTCCTTGGTCTGTCCGTGTCGGCGGGGGTGGTCTGTGTGTTGGCAGATGTTGGAGGAATGGGTGCAGGGGGTGCAGATGGTGGTCCTGCTGGTGCTGCATGATGACTCACACCGGAGGTGCCAGGTTGGTCTTCGCCATCCGATGAGGGCAGAGGCTGTTCCACACCAGAGAGATCAGGGGCCACCAGAGCCTGGGACAGGGACTCCTCCTCATCTGCTGCTGTGTCCCCATCATCACCTGTTTTTGGAAGAGACACACAATGTATGTTATGTTTCTGCAGGCATCAATGGTTCAAACACATGACAGTTGTGACTGTACCTCTGGATGCGGCCCTGTACATTGCATTGTCCTAAGTTGTCACAGTCAGAGGTTGATATTGGTGTGGCTCATTGTCCTGCCAACCTTATGCATTTCAATGTGGATTTTGAGGTGTGTGCATGACCAGCATTGGTGGTATTTGGTTGACATCCGGACCTCCTTCTCCCCCCAGCCCAGTTATCCCAGCATGAAGCATGCGACCCTTGCAGTGGGTGCAGGTTAACTCTCAGGATGTCAGTCAGTGGTGTCCTGCTGTTGGTTGGTGCCCAGTTCCCAGCAGGGCCTGGTACTCCCCACAACAGAGCACCATTGTCAGACATCTTTGAAGTGGCTTTTCACTCCCTGTGAGGTGTGCATGCTTCAGTGTGAGCTTGCTGGGCCATGTGGGTGGGGGATGTTGAGCTGTGACTACCACTCCCATCATGCTATTGCCTACACCCCCCTTCCCAGCATGCCCATACTTCCTTCCTTTTGACTCTGCTTCCCTGTGGGGTAGTGTGCCTGTGCTGACAGGATGGCTGACAGTGTTGTCCTGGCGTTTGTTTGGCTACAAGTCCCAAAAGTGTCCCTGTGCTTCACACAGCATAACCAGTGTGGTTGTTCTTTGTGGGATATTTAATTAGAGTGTGAGGCATTGCATTCTCCCAGGTGAGTTGTGTGGAGTTTGTGTTAAGGGGGTGTGTGAGAAAAGCTGCTGGTAACTATGGTCAGAGCTGTCAGTCCTCCTTCCCACCCAGCCAGATATCCCACCATGGAACGTGCTTCCATTGCAGGGAGTGCAAGATGGCTTTCAGGATGTCAGTCAGTGGTGTCCTGCTGTTGGTTGTTGCACAGTTCCCAGCAGGGCCTTGTGCTCCCCACAGCAGTACCCAGTGTCAGCCATCTTGTCAGTTCTTTTCCACTCCCTGTGATGTGAGCATGGTTCAGAGTCGTGTTGATGGGCCAATTGTGAGGGTGACCAATATCTGTGACTACCACTCCCATCATGCTATTGCCTACACCCCCTTCCCATCATGCCCATACTTCCTTCCTTTTGAGTGGACTTCACTGTGTGTGAGTGTGACAGCAATGGCAAGATGGCTGACAGTGTGGTCCTGTTGTTTGTTGGTGCACAGTTCCCAGCAGGGCCTTGTGCTCCCCACAGCTGAGGCCAGTGTCAGACATCTTTAAAGTGGCTTTTCACTCCCTGTGTGGTGTGCATGCTTCAGTGTGAGCTTGCTGGGCCATGTGGGTGGGGGATGTTGAGCTGTGACTACCACTCCCATCATGCTATTGCCTACACCCCCCTTCCAAGCATGCACATACTTCCTTCCTTTTGACTCTGCTTCCCTGTGGGGTAGTGTGCCTGTGCTGACAGGATGGCTGACAGTGTTGTCCTGGCGTTTGTTTGGCTACAAGTCCCAAAAGTGTCCCTGTGCTTCACCACATAACCCAGTGTGGTTGTTCTTTGTGGGATATTTAATTAGAGTGTGAGGCATTGCATTCTCCCAGGTGAGTTGTGTGGAGTTTGTGTTAAGGGGGTGTGTGAGAAAAGCTGCTGGTAACTATGGTCAGAGCTGTCAGTCCTCCTTCCCACCCAGCCAGATATCCCACCATGGAACGTGCTTCCATTGCAGGGAGTGCAAGTTGGCTTTCAGGATGTCAGTCAGTGGTGTCCTGCTGTTGGTTGTTGCACAGTTCCCAGCAGGGCCTTGTGCTCCCCACAGCAGTACCCAGTGTCAGCCATCTTGTCAGTTCTTTTCCACTCCCTGTGATGTGAGCATGGTTCAGAGTGGTGTTGATGGGCCAATTGTGAGGGTGACCAATACCTGTGACTACAACTCCCATCATGCTATTGCCTACACTCACTTCACCAGCATACACAGAATTCCTTCCTTTCAGTGAGCTTCCCTGTGAAGTGGTGTTCTAGTGGTGGCAAAATATCTGACTGTGTTTGTTGGTTAGATTTGTGCCACTGCCTTGCTCTATTTGTTGTTAGGTTTGTACATGTCATGACACAGTTACATATCACTATGAGATGGCATGTATTGTGTTTATCTGACTAACATACACATCTTGGGATGATTATCTTTTGGTTGCTGTGGATTTGCTAAGGGTGCATGGTTTGACTATCCCCTTGACAGTGATGTGTGTGTATTGTCACACAATATTGTGTATATTGGTTGTGTACTCACCAGGCTCTGGGATGTTTGATAGTCCATATACGCTCACTGGTGGTAGGATGGCCCGCACCTTCTCCTCCCAGGGCCTGAGGTATATTGGTTTGGCAGGAGGGCCACTGCTGGTGCGCTGACTCAAGGCATAATCCTTCTTGAGTAGGTCCTTGACCCTCCTGCGCACATCATACCACCTGTTCTGGATGTCTTCCTTTGTGCGCAAACATGGTGATTGTGCGTTCACCCTGTCGACGATCCTCTCCCACATCTTGGTTTTCTGCGACATGGGTGTCTGTTGGACCAATGTACCAAACAACTGTGGCTCTACCCTGAGGATCTCATCTACCAGGACTTCCAATTCACTGTCTAGGAACTTTGGATTCTTCTTTGGGGGCATGGTGATGGGTGGTGGTGGGGATTGATGTGTGTGTGAGTGTGCAAGTGAGGGTGGGTGAGTGTAGGTTTTGCTGGGTGTATGTGAGGGTGCTATTTGTGAGGTGCTAATTGTGTGTGGCTTGTGTGATGGGTGAGTTGTGAGTGTGTCTGTGGTTGCTGTCTGATGGTGTTCTGTGCTGGCAGGTCAGTTGAATTTGCAAAGGATCATGGTAGGGATTTGGGGCCTTTATATGGGTGGAGTTGGGGGTGTGTCCTTGTTCCATGTTTCTTTCCCCCTGTATTTATTGACTTTGTCATTGCTTGTTTGGCCCTTTTTTTGTATTTTATCCTTTGTGTTTTTTAGACATGTAGGAGACGTTCTTCTGACCGAGTAGGACGCTGCAGTTGGCTCGTGCGGGCTTCTCCGAGTCTTTCAAGCTGTGTTCCTGCTGGGTTTCATGTGCGGCGTACGCGTCGGTCGCGGAGTATTGGGTTGCTTCGGCTCGGTTTTGTATGCGTGTCGGTCGTATGGCTTGGGCTCCGTGCGACTCGGTCTGGTTTTACACGCATTGCATCGTACTGCGCGGGTCGGAGTTCGCGGGTACGTTTCTGTCGGGTTCATTCCTGGTGCGTGTCGGTCGGTTGGATTTGCGTAGTTTCTCGGCCGGATAGCTGGTTTCCGTGCGGTTCAGTCGTTCGGCTTGTGTTCCGTACGAGTCAGTCGTGATTCACATGCATTTCATCGTACTACGCGGGTCGGGCAGCTCCGGTACGTGTCAGTCGGACAACATTCCCGTACCGAGTCGGTCGGTATGTTTTCCGGCCCGAATTGGAATCGGCCCCTATGAATTATTGCTCGAAAGGTACTTACTACCACTTTTAAAAGTGAGGGGTTTTACCCAATTTCGCCCTACCTTTTTACATTTACAGTTATTAGCTGATCAGGTGGTGATGTTGGCGGTCACTGGTTATTTAAAAGGTGCCTTACACTGGATTAAAATATTGTGTGCCTAGTAAATAATGACGTTTAGGTTAGGCTGGGCTGTTAAATTTACAAGGTTCTTCAACGCTCACACATTGTTTTTTCAGAATGAATTGTAATATATCGTGCCTAATAAGGCTTTTTAAACTTTTAATGTGGCTTTTATGTACATGTTTTATCTTTTATGATTGTGATATATAATCGAATGAAAATTAATAATATATATATATATATATATATATATATAGATATAGATATATAGATATACATATACCAATAACATAAAATATATATTAAAAACAACTCTATTATAATTTAAAACATTAAACTATTTAAAAATCTTTAAACTTAAATTTCTCACCCCAGTGAGTGCAACAGTAGGGAAAGTGTTGGATAGCGGAGGGGTAAAAAATACTATTCCCACTCCAATGAGTGCAACAGTAGGGAAAGTGTTGGATAGCGGAGGGGTAAAAATTACTATTCCCACTCCAATGAGTGCAACAGTAGGGAAAGTGTTGGATAGCGGAGGGGTAAAAATTACTATTCCCACTCCAGTGAGAGCAACAGTAGGGAAAGTATTTGATAGAGGAGGGGTAAAAAATACTATTCCCACTCCAATGAGTGCAACAGTAGGAACAGTGTTGGATAACAGCGGGGTAAAAATCACTATTCCCACTCCAGTCAGTGCAACAGTAGGGAAAGTGTTGGATTGCAGAGGGGTACAAATTTGTATTCCCCCTCCAGTCAGCTCCAAACAAAATATCAACAACAACAAACAATATTTAAAAAAACTAAATAATACAAAAAAATATATAAAAATATTTTAAATAATTAAAATACAAATATATTTAATATTAAAAATAAAAAAATTATAATGTTAAATACATATGACAAACACCTACAAATATTATATTGAATAAAATAAAAAATATTTTTCAAACAAATAAATATTTTTCATTAGAAATTATTTAGAAGCAAAAACATTAATTATTACATGAATTTCATTCTTTATTTATTTCCTACCCTATAACACCACACAATTCACAACCCACATCTAAATTTAAAAAATGTATTTCCATAATTAGCATAATTAATTATCAATTAAAGAAATATTATTTATTAAAAAACAAATTAAAGCACATAAAAATTAATTAACTTCCCACCCTTGACCCCTATAATCCCCACAACCCACAGCTAAAATTAAACAGTAAAAAAAAATGTATTACACAATTAAATATATATTTTCAATTTAAAAAACTTTAGGTCATTAGGATAGTTGGCGGAGCGCCACGGCCCGTATGGCGGTGGCGATCCGCCCACTATTTCCCACCGCCCACTGCACATTTCCCCACCGCCATATTATGAAGGCGATGGGGACCCAGGCGGACGGAAAGACCGTCTGCCGGTTTTCCGCCGGTAGGCAATCGGCCCGATTGCCTACCGGGCAGAAAAGGCCTGCAATATGGTGGCGGTGCCTTGCAGGCACCGCCATCCATATTACGATGGTCGGCGGTGCAGGGCTTTCCATGGCGGTAACTCCGCCATGGAAAGCCAGGCGGATTCCGCTTTCGGGGGCCCATTGTGGGCCCCCAAGATGTTGGGGGGGTGGGGGGTGCACATGGGGGGTACCTATGGTACCCCCCTGCATTGTCATGGACATGGTGGCAGGCACCTCGCGGTGCCTGTCACCTTGTGCATGACGATGCACACAGTGCATTCCCAGCATTGTGGCGGGCGGAGCTGTGCGCACCGCCCGCCACAATTCTGGGAATGGAGGATGCCACCGCCGCGGTGGCATCCTAATCGCCTGTGCGGGACCGCCGCATCACTGGCGGCCGGTCCCAGCACCGCTAGGGTGGCAGGCGGACGAAAGTCCGCCGTCATCCAATTAGGCCCCTTAGTCTTTAACAACTAATTATAAAGTAATTATAAAGTAAGTAAAATTAATTTACTCCCCACCCTTTACCCCTATAAAACCAAAACCCACATAAAAAAATAAGCAATTACCCTCATTGATTATCAATTAATTATTATTAATATTAATGATCAACTAAATATTAATTAATTAAGCATAAATTACTTCCCACCCTTTACCCCTAAAAACCCCACAACCCACACCTAAAATTAATTACACAATTTCCATATTTTATTTTCAATTAATCAATTAATATTAATTAACAACTAATTAATAATTAATTCAACATAAATTACCTCCCACCCTTTACCCCTATAAATCCCACAACCTGTACCTAAAATTAATTACACAATTTCCATATTTAATTTTTAATTAATTAATTAATTAACAATAATTAACACATAATTAATAATTATTTAAAAATAAATTACTTCCCACCCTTTACCCCTATAAACCCCACAACCTGCACCTAAAATATAATTGCTCAATTACTATAATTAATCACCAATTAATTAATTAATATTAATTAACAACCAATTATTAATTAATTAATAATAAATTACTTCCCACTATTAACACTATACAATATCAATTAAATAAATATTAATAAATTAAAAATATTCATTAATTTATTATAATTAAATTATTTCCCACCCTATTCCCCTATAAAACCCACAACCCGTTACGGAACTTAAAAAGGCAAAATGTAATTAAAATGAAATTGATAACTACTAAAAATGTAACACATATATTAAAAAACATAAACAATACTTATACAAAATAATACATCACATACATTTTAAATTTATTCTAAAATACATAACACTAATGAAAAAATCGATATTTTAAACAACAATATTTTTGCAAACGATATTAATGACTTCTATATTTTTAAAAACAATATTTCTTACCTTAGAATCGATATTCTTGACCACGATATTCTTGCTGTCGATATTTCTGTGTCACGATATTTACAACTCGATATTTGTGTAAGTCAACATTTCTAACAAGATATTTTGTCTAAATACCTGAAAAAATGACCAAAGGGGGTCGGGCCCATTTATTGTCAGCAAGGCTAGGCCTCTTTAATCTATGAAAATACCCACAAAAAAGCCACTACTGACACACCTTAATATATAACTTTTTTTGTTGATCATGGTGCCAAATTCACATAATCATGTTATTTCTTTTTACTTTTTTCATAACCATCACTTATAGATGTGCAATTTAACAATACAACCAATATCTGTCACACACAGTGAGACAATGCAGTAGACATGAACATATCAACACCTTTCCAAACAGATATACAAAACAATAATTTACATACCTAGGACATCCTTGCATACAAAAACCAACATATGTGTTATGACTGACATGATATATTCATGTCTACTGCATTGTCTCAATTTGTGTGAAAGATATTGATTGTATTGTTGTATTGCACATCTATAACTGATGGTTATGAAAAAAATAAAAAGAAATAACATGTGATTATGTGAATTTGGAGCAGTGATCAGCAAAATAAAGAAAAAAAAAGTTATATATTAAGTTGTATCAGTATTGGCTTTTTGTGGGTATTTTCATACTTTTAGAAAGTTGGCATTTGGTGCCTGCAGCCTGTCTTTGGGTCACATAACTGGGTGTAGTTAACAGTTGGGCTTTCTGTATTCGTCCTAGACAGCCACACACACTAGGGAGCTTAGGTGTGCCTGGTTGGGCCATTACTGGATGGATGGGAGGAAGGAGCTCGGCCCAGCCCTGCTTGCACTTGAACAGGCTGATGCCTGTCTCCACACATAGGGCTGCATACCCCCTGTAGTTAGTCTGGAGCCAGGGCCAGGAAGGCAGGGCACCTGTGCACTTCAAAGGTCTTCCTCTAGAAGCTCCTCTCCACTTGAAAGGCAAAACTGGGTATAAATACTGGACCTCAGACACCTGCTCTTCAGTACACATCTGGAACTGTGAATACTCTGCCAGGAAGAAGGACTGATGTGCTGCTAAAAGGACTGCCACTCTACTGAACCACTACTCTGAAGGACTGCTGCCTTGCTATGCTGACCTGCTGCCCTCAATCAATCAGGGAATTGTAAGCATGCTACTCACCCGTGAGGGTCTCAAGGCACTGTGGGGGGGTCCGCAGATCTGTTTAGCCGAAGAGCCAGGTCTTGAGGGTCTTCCTGAAGGTGTTCAGGGAGGAGGCGCGTCTGATGTCTGCCAGTAGCTCATTCCAGGTCTTGGCTGCAATGTGAGAGAAGGATCTTCCGCCTGCTCTGGCTCTGTGGATGCACGGGGTTTCGACCAGTGCGAGGTTGGAAGATAGGAGGTTTCTTTTGGGTACGTGGAAGTTGATTCTGTCGTTGAGGTATTTGGGTCCGTTGTTGTGTAGGCATTTGTAGGCGTGAGTGAGGATTTTGAAAGTGACTCTTTTCTCCACGGGGAGCCAGTGGAGACTTCGTAGGTGTTGGCTGATGTGTTCATGTCGGGGGATGCCGAGGACGAGTCTGGTGGCCGTGTTCTGTATTGTTGCAGGCAGTCTGGTCCCAGTTGGAGCGGGCAGCAGGCGCAGGAGCGGGCAGCAGCCTCAAATCTCCCATGGAGGAGGTCGGGGTCTGGAGGCAAGAGACGGCACAGCAGAGCTGCGGGGAGAGAGTGGACCTAGACCGAGGGTCGGAGGTCTTACTCATGCCTTGGTGAGAAGAAGTGGACCTGCATCTCTTGAAGCCAGAACTCCAGAGTTACTCCAAAGGCTACATAGCTGGCCTCCTGATCAGTGGATTTAACGGAACTGACACATCTCCTCTGCTGCACAGTGCAAACCCACGCAGAACCGACACATTTCCGCTGCAGCATGGATTGCACCTGTCGCAAAGACCCACATCGCAACCCATCGGAATCACCACTGCATGATGCACCCTTGATGCAGGCCCTCATATCCTTCTTTTGAGGGCAGCCTCCGCAATGAGTCGAACTCTGCTTCTCAGCCTTGCAGTTCCTTGGAGCTGACTGAGCAACACATCCTTGACTTCGCATCACAAGCCCTCAGCGACAGGATCCCTGATGATGATGCAGAACCTCGCACCACAGCCTTGCTGCATCTCCGAAACGATGCATCACTTTGGCTGTTCAACACATCTTTGACATGGATCTCTCAACACTCCACAAACCAGGATATCAGGTACTTTGTTTGCCAATGTTCTATCGCGGTCAGTCTGAACTTGTGACTTTGTCCCGGTCTGGTGCGACCAGATGTCCACAGTTGGCACATGGTGCTATTTTTACTAAAACATTTACAATTACATATCTCCAGTTCTAGTGATTGGATTTTTGTTGTTTTGGTCCTGCTTTATTAATTAGAGAAAGTTCTATTTTTCCAACTTGGTGCGGGACCCTTTTTGTATGGTGTTTTCACTTTATTACTGTTTGCAATGTTGCACAAATACTTTACACATTGCCTCTAAGTTAACTCTGTCTTCTCCGTGCCAAGCTACCAGAGGATTGTGCACCGGTTAATTTAAGGCTAGCTTGTGCCTGACCCTGACAAGTATTGTGGTTGCTGCTTGACCTGGGCTCACACCCCAGTCCACCAACAACCCAATTTCTTACATTGGTGATCAGCGGTGAGGATTAGGACTTGTGTTTGTGCAGTGACATAACGTGATTTTGTGTACACTACCAACCAATAGTGTACACAATAGGTGGTACCTAGAGGAGCAGTCTTGGGGAAAAACACCACTGGACTTGACCAAGGACTGATGGAGGGCTCAATAACCCGTAGCACTAGCATTTTGGAGACTTCATCCTTAATGCTGGCTTTCACCTTATCAGACAGCCTGTAGATCTTACTCTTCACAGGCATGCTGTCCTCAGTATCAATATCATGTGTACACCATGTAATGGGTCCTGAGGTAAAGGAGAGGAGATTGGCAAACTGTGCAACAACTGTTTTGCTCTAGGGTCAGTGTAGGGGAGAGGGTGACACCCTCTACTGACCCATCTTGCTCCTGGGAAGAAAGGAGGTTGGGGAGAGATTCGCTCTCTTCCTCCACTCCATCACCTGTGACCAGTAGCATGCTTAACTCAGACCAGTCAATGTGCACAATCCTTAATAGGGTTCCTGGGAATCTTGAGGTCCACCAGGTAGGTGAAATCAAGCTTGGGCTTTTTCACCTCATAGGGCCCAGACCAGTGGTCTTGGAGGGCGCTGGGCTCCACAGGCTCCATCAGCCACACTTTTTAGCCGGGCTGAAACACGACCATAGTGGCCTTCACATCATGCCACCATTTCATTTAATGACCTCCTGACTGGCATCTAGATGTTCCTGGGCTTTCTTCCAGAAGCACTTCATCTTGGTACAGAATGCCATTATGTTGCTAATCACATCCTGTGGGGCCTTCCTGGGATTTTGCTCCCAGCCCTCTTTCTCCAGAGTGAGAGATCATACCACAGGGTGCCCATATAGAGGTTCAAAGGGGCAGAAGTCAACCTCCTTCTGTGGTAATCCCCTATATGCAAACAAAAGGCATGGCAAGAGGACATCCCACTTCCATCCCAAGGGCTCAGATCGGCCCATGATCATGCCTTTGAGGGTCTTGTTGAACCTTTCAACAAGCCCGTTAGTTTGTGGGTGGTGAGGAGTAGAGAACCTATAGGTTACCCCACATTCTTTCCACATGGACTTCATGTACTTCGACATGAAGTTGGTACTATGGTCAGATACCATCTCCTTGGGTACCCCCACACAGGTAAAGACCCCAATCAGTGCTCTGGCCAGTGCAGGCGCAGTCACTGATTTCAGAGGTATAGCCTCCTGGCATGATCCACCAAGACCATGATGAACCTATTACCAAGGGTAGTCTTGGGGTCCAGAGGCCCAACAATGTTGATGCCCACCCATTCAAAGGGAGTGCCAATGACAAAGAATGGCTGCAGGTGAGCATTGCACATCCCTGCTTACTTGCCATTGTTCTGGAAGGTAGGGATGCCCTGGAGAATGCGTCTGAGACCATCTTCGTCCAGGACCAACAAAAGTGGGTGACAAGCCTCCCAAAGGTCTTCTCCTGTCATAGATCACCTGCCAGGGATGCATCATGAACCAGCTCCACTAGGAAGGCCCAGTAGCACTGGGGGACCACTATCACATCGGTTGCACCAGGCTCAGTAAACTTAGCCTCACTTTACAGGAGACCATTCTCTCACTAAATCAGGTGATCATCAGGGTGTTGCCAGCAGGCTAAGCCTTGGCCTGCAACCTTAGGCCCTCAAGAGTAGGGCACTCCATCTGTGCCTTGCAGAACTCTTCCCTGATGGAACCCCCTCCTGCTGCCAGTTGCTCAGCTCAGGTAGGTTTCCGAGGATAACAATGTCCTCCCCTATATGTTCTGGGCCTTCACCTTCAGGCTCAGCCTCCTCCGGGACCGTGGGAGTTTCCAGAGTGGGTTCCCTGTGCCCCTTTGCCCTTCTTCTTTTTGTCAGGCACCTGGGCCATTCCTGCAGGCTCCAGATTCTCTTGACTACCCTCTAGTATGGCCATGGCCTGTTTGGTCAGGCACACCCTTTCAAGCAACTCCAACATATCCAAGTGTGACCTGAGCTCCACCTCATTCCAGATGGTGTGCTCTAGGTAACTGCCTAGCAGACAATCCACAGCCATGGGTGGCTCACAGCTACCCTCAAGAAACCTGAGACCCCCCATACCAAAGGGAACAAAAGCCACTGTGTAGTGACTCTCATGGTTGTTCGCTGCACAACTTGGTGGAATGCATTAGGGACTACCTCCTCTGAGGCCACCAGATGACATCTGACAGTTGTCATGCTGGCTCCAGTGCCTCTCAGAGCCTCCAACCTCTGTCCATTGATGGTGACCCATGGACTCTATTTTCTAGTGTATTACACATATGAGTTCTCTGCACATTCTTTCTGTCACCCAAGGATACAAGGGTAACTCCTACGCTGCCCACAACACTATCTGGGACAATCTCCTCCCAAGTGCTACACTAACCAACTCTGATGTCTACCCACCAGTGGGAGGCTGTGCCTGCTTGGGACACTTGGCATCCCCTTTAAAATGCCCAACCAGTTGACAATGATAGCATTTAGGAGGTGCCTTCATTGATGACTTATTATCAGGGAACCAACTCTCCTTCTGCTCAGGTGGGGATTCGGAGTCCTTACCCTCAGAACGAGTGTGGAGGTCTTTAGAGAACTCCATGTTTTTTATGTTTGCCTCCCCTCTCCTTCTTCTGGTAAGGATCCTGCCCAGTATGTGGTGATACCCCCAGGTACCTTCTTGTGGTCCCTGGTGCTGATCCAGCAGTCCACTTCCTTAGGAAGATCCCTGGGGTCAGTGAGTTTGCAGTCAATAAATTGCTGGTGCAGATCTGCAAAACAGAGATTGAACATGTTAAATCAAATTTTACACTCCCTTTACTTCACTGCCCTTTACCCAACCATCCTGTGCCTTGCAAAATGAGTCCACACAATACACCCAGGACTGCTGGGGCAGCTTATGGCTGTGCCTAAACTTCTACCTGTACTTCTCAGGGGTAAGGCCATATTTCCTGACCAGGGTTTCCTTCATGGGGGGATACCTTATCCTGTATTCTTTATATAGGGCCAGAAGCTCATCACTCCCATTGCTAGGGATGTGCTTCTAGAGGCTGGCTCCCCAATCCTCCTCAGGGATCCTATGTGCCAGCAAAGCCATGTCATATGCTTCAAACCACTTGTTGATGTCATCCCCCTAAACACAATCAGACACCAGAAATTGTGGAATGTGGACCCTCTTGCTTCCAGAGGAAACTGCAGGTATCCTTCCACCAATAATGATGGCTTGGCTTTGAGGTCCTGCTCCTTGAGGCTCCTCTTATGAGGCATTCGTTTTAAGGACTGTTTCTTCTCCATGGGCAGTTTCTTACCTAACATCCTGATTTTGGTTATCTCCAGCTTGAACTTCCTTTCTGCCTTCCTGTCCACCAGCTTCTCTGTGGACAGGCCTCGGGAGACATGCTAATTTCTGCTTTGTCAGGGAGCTCCAAATCCCACAGTCCATCCTCCCCCTCCGCAGACTGCTGCCTCTCAGAACTGGCATGTAGATCCTCTCCATGCCTTTCCACCTCATCATCTACTTCTGTTACTGTAACCAGACGATAGTGGACTTCTGCCCAAGCCTTCAATGCTTTTTGGAGCTCCACCTCCTAGTCTTGCTCTTGGCTGGAAGTCCCCCTCTCTTTGCGGAACTCCTTGAGTTGAGTCACAGTGTAGGACTCTATGTTAGCCAGCTTAGACTCCATACTTGTAGAGGTGGGTTGAGGGACAACAGTCAGTGAGAGAATTTAGAAAAATCAAAAAGGCCAATCAGCACCTTTGGCTTAATGTCTCGGTACTGGCTTCTTGCCTTGACTGAGAGGGAGGGGGCAAAGAGAGGTCTGTGCACTCTCTAACACAGAAAGGCACTTCCAGTTCCGGGTAATGCCCATTGAGTTGAAGAACGTCCCTGCCACCTTCCTGAGGTTGGTCAACCAGGTCCTGGCTGGTTTGGAGAATTTCAGTGCTGCCAATCTATACAACATTGTAATTATCAGCTTTAACTGGGAGGACCACCTCTGCCACTTCAGGCTCTGCAGAGTGCAGGTCTAACTATCAAGGCAAGTAGGTGGCAGATAGGGCAGGATTTAGTGGTCTATTTAGGTCACCAAGTGGGAGGAGGCAATGTGCAGCACCTCCAGGCCAAAATCAAAACCATCCTGGCTTGGGAACCCCCAAGACCCAGACAGAAGTGAGAGCCTTCTTAGGCCTCCATGATTATTACAGGAGATTCATCAAGGGGTATGGCACCATTGTTGCAACCTTGACATATCTGACTTCTAAGAAACAGCCCAGACAGGTGATCTGGACAGAGGTGTGACAGAACACTTTAGATACCCTGAAGGAGCCATGTGCACAGCACCCATGCTTAAGGCCCCTGACTTCTCAAAATAATTAATTGTCCAGACAGATGCCTCAGAGCATGGCATAGGGGCTGTGCTCTCACAGCTGAATACAGATGGCCTGGATAAACCTGCAGCCTACATTAGTAACAGGTTACTTCCCTGGGAACAGAGACAGAGTGCAATAGAGAGGGAAGCCTTGGCAATGGTCTAGGCATTGAAGAGACTGAGACCATCCTTGTTTGGTGCTCACTTCTGAGTTCGGGCAGATCACAGACCCCTCAGATGGCTGATGCAGGTGAGGGGTGAGAATCTGTTACACGGTTCCCACTAGAAAAGGTAAGACTGTGTATGAAGAGAACTGGATTTCAGAATGCAGGGAATAAGTCCAACTACATATTTAGAGACTGTTGGCCCAATTCTTAGCTAGCTCACAGTGCCTCACCCGAACCTCTAACCTTATTGGGGTGGCAGATGATTTTGCCAACCTTGAATATGACACTCTGATGCCCAATGAATCGTGGAAACAGATCTTATCCCTTTCATTGCTTACTTATGCATGCCCATGGTACATTTATTGAAACAATAGTGATCTTGCGTAGAAAGTATGAGCTGTGATAATTAGGCAGATAAAACAAAGCAATGTAACCTGCATTATGAACATGATGAAGAGCATGAGCAGTCCAACCATGGCAGACTAATTTCTCTATATGTCTACCTATCACTACCCCTACTCTGAGAGCACAGTGGGTGTACCTTCTGCCTGCTCCCCATACCTGGATAATTGGACTAAGGAATCTGCCTGATGTGTAATTGGCAATCCCTCACCACAGGATGGAAGATCAATCTAAGCAGAGCTGCATGTCGAACACAGCAGTCATTCCAGGATTGTCATGGCTGAAGTGCCCCTCTGAACCTTAAAGGGACAGTGTACTGTTTATATAAGAAAACCACAGTGTAAGAGGTACAACTTTTCCTTTTTTATGCTGCTGTCACACGAGTGCTGTGAGTCCTTTTTTTTCAGTTTCACATACTCTTGTCTGTACTCTGATCGCCCTCCTCTCTCTGATCATTTGTCTGATGAGTCCTGAAAAGAATGAGAAAGATATGTTACAAGTGTACTGATAACTACTAGACAGTTTTAATGTATCACAGTTACGTAAATCGTGACATCTACCAGAGGTATCCAGTTGCGGAGATCTACCCTGTGATTTAGCTTTTTCTTTATTGTTTGGTTGGTCCCAGTATTTTTAGAAGACTCTGGTGCTTGTTTGGTATTGTCCTTGTTGGAACTACCCTTAAGCTGTAACTTATTTTATCTGGCTCCCAAAGTATCTAGACCTATAAATGTATAGGTGTCCGCAAAAAGTTTTGGCAATTAGCGCTCCTGGTCTGCTACCGCAACCTGTGTGAGGTGTTGGAAAATCACCAGTGCTGCTGCATAAAAATTGCATAATATGATTGAGGATAATATATCAAAATTGCCAATTAGTTTCAACTCCAAATCCAGGGCAAGGGCTTCCCCGTATTCGTTTTGAATCTGTTTTAGCCCTTCAGGCAAAACAGCAAGCGGTGGTGTACCATCAGCTATGGTACACATAGTAGCAAAAACTGTACCCCAAGTGGCACAGTCGTCAATGAGGGGAACTATTCCAAATGGCAAGCACATTATGAGAATTCTAGTTTTATCCTGTGGTCCCATATGGGAAAACACTGCTTCAAACTGATTTGTTTTTTGTGCAATCCAGAATGGATTCTCTTCCTGTCTGGTGGGAATCCTGCCCATAATAGCATTAAAAGTTATAGAACTAGTCGCGGGCACAGCAAACTGGCCTGGACAGCCCTGGCTGGGGCAGTTGTTATTGTGAACATAACAAATTGTGTTAAACGTCTATATAGTCTGACTAGATCGGTATAGAGAATGCGTAGTTCACCCACATTACGTGGTGCTAAATTTGTGTATGGTGTAGAGCCTGCTAATGCTGGCCATGTAGTCACTTCATTGCTGAGGGGACCCAGTCTGATGTTGTGTAATACATATGGTAGGGCTCCATGGAACCAATTTTGATGTTACTGAAATGCTAATTGTATTCTAAGTCCTTATAAGCTCTGTATTGGCCTGATAAGGCAGCTGCAATGCAATGTTGACATGTTTGTGTGTTAACATTTATTGCTGGAAAAGTGTTTCATGAGTACAATACTTCAGTTCTATGCACTTTGTGAGCCTCAACCACAAAGGTAACATCTCCACCCCCATTTTGTAGCCCACGTAATGTTAGATGCGCTGTAACAGCAGGTCTGCAATTAGCAGGAATATTAATTACATTCACCATTGTAATAGATGGAATTCAGAGAAGGAATGACTATAGTGGGGTACCCTTTAAATAGTTCAAGCTTGAGCAACCTGGAGACAAAAATAGGTGCTTCCTATAATGCTGAGGAGGATTTGTCCCTAACACCACAGACATCTCTATTTAAGGTGAATAGGGTACCTTGGGCATACACAAGAACTACTCAGGAGACCTGTTAAATAAGTACCTGGCCTAAGAACATTGGTGGTGCCATGTTATACGGTTCCCACTAGAAAAGGTAGGACTGCGTATTAGGATAACAGTACTTCAGAATGCAGGGAATAAGTTCCCAGCTAGTTCACAGTGTCTCACCCGAACCTCTAATCTTCCTGGGGTGGCAGGTGATTTTGACAACCTCAAACATGACACTCTGATCCCATAGGGAATCGTGGAAACAGATCTTACCCCTTTCGTTGCTTACTTATGCATGCCCATCATAAACACAAGGAAAGATGCAAATAAAGTTTTTAATACATTTATTGAAACATTCGTGGTGTTGCATAGAAAGAATGAGCTGTGATAATTAGGCAGATAAAACAAAGCAATGTACACAGCATTATGAACATGGTGAAGAGACTAAGGGGTATATTCACAAGAACGTGTGATAACTACCGCAAGAGTAGCGTAACGCAACTTTCAATATCGCAGCCTATCGCGTGAAAATAACCCCGTGTCATCGTGGAATTCACAACAAGGCGGTAGCATGCAATAGTCACCAGATAACGCGTCAAATGTCAGCGTGAAAATCAACGCCACGCCGAAAAAATGCGAAACGCGAGAAATCATGCGATGAGGCCAACCGCGGTACAGAAATCAGCGAACACCAGCCACAGGCCTGCAAATCCCACGCGTCTGGTGGGAAATTGCACCATAAAAACCACAGAAACAACACACCAGAAACAAGTCAAAGCACGTAGCAACATGGATGCACCCTGACCCAGCGCAGAGGTCAATGCGAACCCCACAGTCCCCACAGACCACCAGCAAGGAACAACTGGGTCGGGGAAAGCCAAGGAGAAAAGGGAGAGGAAGACGGGGTGCAGACCGCAGGAAAACAAGACCAGCGTCACGGAGGTGACAGAACACTACTAGCAACTGACCCACAAGCAGACCACCTGGAATGCAGTCGGAGTGCCGAGGAGGCCAATCCAGGAGGCCAAGAGGCGCCGGCAGGATGTGACAACCTAAACCAGGTACAAACCCGCTGCCAACAGGAAGGCAACAACGGCGACAGGAGGTGGCAGTCCTGCGCCACAGGAGGAGCTGGAGGAAACCCAGGCCACAGTCATCAGTGTGTAGACGGTGCAAGGAGTAGGGAGTATGGACACAGCTTGAGAGGACCTGACACAACATCAACAGGGAGTGGAACGAACAGGGACTGGGAGGACGGGGGAGATGGGCACAATGGCACACATGTACAACGAGGTGTAGCACACTGCACACCCACAATTATCCAGGATCATGTCCCAGATCCCCTTGGCACACTGCAGCGCACACACATAGCAAGAACAGCACACCCACATCAACGATAATGTGGTACAATGCGCATAGCCGACACTGCAGAACAGAGGACACAACTGGCTCCGCACATGCCCAGAAACATGCCTACTACACCTGACAGAGCTGGAAAGTGTGAAATGGAAATGTACGCGTACGACCTCACATCCGTCATATAGTCCAAATGTACACTGTCCCGAAGAAGAACCCATCCCCTCCCAAACAGTCACAATGTACATTGCCAGACAGTGTGCTTGTAAACCAGAACAATGCGCCAACATACATTGCAACACAATGTCAACATGCATCTCCCCTGCACATTGCAGAGGGGCACACAACACCTCCAGCAGAGCACAGAAGACAACACATCTGCGATGCCGGAGAGGACCACCACACCGTCGACACCGACGCCCTACAACAGCCCATGGATATCCCACGCAACTCACCACCAGGACCCGGGCAGCCGAGCTACTCAGGGGAGAAAACAGAGCCTGCAACAGACCACACAGCAGGAAGCACACGTAAGCACAGCTGGCTCATGACACTTCACCCACCCACACATGGCACCCCAATTCCAGGTGTCAGAATGCCAAAAGGAGGTGGCCCAAAAGGCCTGGGTGGGGGCCGAACACCTGGAATGCGAACTAGAACACATACGTAGGTGTCTATCACTGTTCAGGGACCACCCACACCCCACAAAGGAGACTCACACTGCCATAGAGACACATGCAGATGCACATTCACAGTACAGAACCACGCCCAGGGGCGCACAAATAGCAGTCACACATCCATGTTGGTTCTGCGTACGACGGCCCCGGCCACTCCCCTTACGAATTGAGTGGGTGATGACAAAGCTACATGTCCAAGCTACAACCCGCTGCCTGCGGTGACATGTCTGCATCCGATGTACACAGCACAATGTAAAGTCCTAGGGCCCAGGGCCCTCATGCATACAACAAGACCACAGGGACACACACATATATGTAAAATCCGTATTTGTAAAGCGCGAACTACTCACCCTTACGGGTCTCAAGGCGCTGGGGGCCGTCGTGGAAATTAAGTGAGCTATTGCCCAGAGTCACATGGTGCTGAGCTGAGCTGCCACCGCAGCCGGGGATCGAACCGTGAGCCCTGTGCTCCGAAGTCAGCTGCCCTGGCCGATGCACCACACCTCTCCACTGTTGAACTGGCCACGGGCACGTGTGCCCGGCCCCTTTATTGGCAGGGCCACATGTACAGTGACGCCTGTGCTGGATGTGTGTGGGGTGAATGTAAGCCAGTCCGCACGGAATGCTTGGTGCTGGCAACAACTTGAACATTGGACACCAGTGCAACGGAAACAGAAAACACATGCATAACAGAGTCAACAGCTGAGCAACATGGAGTGAACCAGAGAAAGTCCAGAGGACAGCCAACATGCAAACAGAAGTGTCCGTGAGTTGCAGTGCACTGGGGTTGGGGCACTAGAGATGAGCGCGCTTATGTGAAGAAAAAGTCTCGGATTGTGTCCCTTCGATATATACTCCTGATGCAGGTGCAGTCGGGTGTGTCAGACCTGCATCATCTCCCCCATCAATGTACCAGGGCTCCCACACTGTTTGAGGTGACATTGCTGTGCAACCTCTACACAGCACACAACTCAATCAGTAATGGACAATGGCTTGCGGTGCACTGAGTCACTGGCACCTGGAGTGCTGAGCAGGGTATCAGGCTGATGATGGCATCCACGACAGGTCTGAGCAACTCCGTAGGTCTGTCAGGACCACAGTTTCGACTCTGGCAGATGGCGGTTTGAGGTGGTGTTTGCGGTGGTGGTGTGTGCCTCCTGCGGTGATGCGACGTCCGGGCCGGTCAGGACTCGATGCTATGTGTGGGCCCTGATGGCCCGCAATTGAGGCCGGAGGCTGAGGACAGCGCAGGGCCACAGGCACATGGCGTTGATGACCCCAAGACCATCGCTTCAGAGGCCATCCAATGTCTCAGAAGAAGGGGTCCCAGACCTGACAAGCACAGAGTCAGTGGCCCCGGATGCACTGCGGCCGGCACAGGCACCCAGCCACAGGACGGTGACTTGCGGTGCAGTCAGATGGGCCATGCGACCTGAGCGGGTCCCCATCAATGTCCGAGGTGTATGTTGCGGAGGGTTGCGGGGGACAGTGGAAGGTGTCCTCCAGGGCATGATGCGGAAGGTCTGATGTTATCTGGAAGCAGCAAATGGAGGAGTGGAACACGCAACCCTCGTCCTCACCAACAATTCGGTATCAGCTACATGAGGATGAAAACTAGCCCCTAGACCATAGACTCAAACGCCACCAATGAACGACCAGTGAGTGTCCATGAATGTCGGGGTACAGACTTAGTGGCACAGGTGCTGTGAGGGGATGCAGTCTGTGATGATGCTGGTACACTGATATGAACTCCACCATTGCCAAATCAGGACTGTGACCCACTGGACCGCAGTGTAGGCCGGAGGCAGTGGTCAGCAGTGGCCCACAGCCACGTGTCGTTGGCTCACGAGGCACAGAGTTAGTGACACAAGGGCAGTTGACGGTAGTGTTCGATCACTTCCGTAACGATCATCCTGTTCCTTCCGGACTGCAACGCGTCATCCTCTCACGCCTCTCCGTGCGTGCGATGATATGTATTCTGCCTTTTGGATTACCGATGTTCAGTTCCAAATCTGTGATCCCACTCGTGCGCAGCGTAGGCCGAGGGTAGTGGTCCGCATAGGCCCACAGACACGTGTGGTTGTGATGCCATGCACAGACTTGTTTGCACTACATCAAAGGGAGTGTAGTGAATTGTTCTCTGCCTTAAATGATGTTCACTGCCACGGTGTAATCAAGACTCAGTTCCAAATGTGTGACCTACCTGACCGTGGTGTAGGCCTGAGGCAGCGGTCAGCACAGCCCATTCACCTAGTGTCACCGGCATAGGTTGAATGGCCCCACCGGCCTGCATTGTTCAGGTTCAGTGGCACCACATGTAGCCGGCTGGCATTGAACAGGGTTAGTGGCACCACGTGTAGCCGGCTGGCGTTGAACAGGGTTAGTGGCACCACGTGTAGCCGGCTGGCGTTGAACAGGGTTAGTGGCACCACGTGTCGCAAGATGCCCATATGGAACTATGCCTCACTGATCGGGGGTTCTGGTGCTGTGGCCGCTGGCCCGGATTTCGGGTCACTGCCATTCATGACTCAGGACACGGTTTCACATATGGGACCTACTGTTCTGAAGAGTAGGCCTAAGGCGGCAGTGGAGTAAGTCAACGAGAAAGGAAGAAAGCGGGCCTGTGTCGTGGAGGCCGTGATGGTCTGAGGTGGCTGCCAAGGTCGCGGGACTCGGGCTTGGAGCTTGCGCCGGCACATGGTGGGCCCTCCTTGACACACGCCGGTGTCGGCAGGTGATCAGTGTGGCCTGGCTGCGCAGGGGCGGGCCTGACGGGTTCGTGGTCCAGCGAGCCGGGGTCCAGCAGGTGCACAGCATCGCAGGCAACTCCGCTCACGAGGATGGCGTCGGCCTCATGGCGGGGTGGGAAGTGCCGCCCTTGCAGAGACGTAGGTCTTTCCAGAAGAGGACCACGCCCAGGCCTACTTGCTTTTTATTCACACCCCTACGCTGGCGTGGCGTACGCTGGGCCATCCCACTCAGGTGATGCTTGGGGGGGGCATAACAGGCAACAATTCCACGAGGTCCCCCACTGGCTGGGGTGACATGGTGGTGTCCACTGTCCACTACACTCCATACACCAGCGGTGTATGTCGCCATGGATAGGGGTGTGTTCTGCATACTGCGGTGTGTCCAGCACATCTCCGCCACTCATGGCATTGTGTACTTTCCCAATCATGGTTCTACTGCATCCTTCACACATGCCTGGTTTCCACCTCTCCACACATTCGGCTATTATGTGGCTGTGGTGCCATACCGTTGCTGGCTCATGTTCAGGGCTTGCCCATGTGAACATTGTAAGTTGTTCTGTCGTGTTTGGTGGGTGGGCATGTTGTTGTGCCTGTTGTATGTGATTTTGTGACGTGTGCATTGCCAGAGTTGTGAGTTGCATGGTTGTGGAGTTGAGGTGTGTGGGGTGTTCATTTGGATATTGCCAAGGGGCTGTGCATTTCCCTTGTTGCCATCCTGGGAACGCTGGTTGATGATGGACTTTCGGAGGATGAAGGTATCATGCACACTGGCTGTGTATTTGAAGGCAACATTGTTGGGGGTTCCACAGTGTTCTATTGTTGCCTGCACATTGATGTGAGACGTGTGCTTCCTGTTGTGGTGATTGTGTGCTGTGTCACCAGGGGGCACAGGTAGTACATGTGTGCTGTGTATTGCCCCCAACACGTGCGTGCATCCTGCTATGGCGTATGGTCCTTGCTTGGTCTCCAGCGGATCCTGCACATTGTGTTGTACATATGGGAACTGGGGTACCAGGGTGATGGTGATGTCCAGGACAGGTGTGGGGGACTTGGATGTGACTGGCTGTGTGACTCCTCCGACTCTGGCGGGTGTTGTTTGGGGGGTACCAGGGGCCAACAGGTGCAGCCAAGCCAGCAGCTTTGTGTGGCGTGGGATGTTGGTTGTCCGCTGTGTTGGTGCCGTAGGCCTGTTAGGCAATGATGGTCAGGATGCGTAGGATGGTTGTCCCTTTCAGCCTGTAGTGGACGGTAACATTGTCAGATGGTGGGTCTGTGTGGCTGGTAAGTTTCCTGGGGTTCTGCTGTCTTTGTCTGCGCTGCGTCTGTGGTGGTCCGGGTGTGGGTTGGGGTCCTGGCAGTGGTGGCGGTGGGTGTTGTGGCCCTCTTGGGTGTCCGGGCCGCATAATGTGTGGCTCCATGGCATCTGTTGCCCTTCGGATGTGGCCCTGGGCTGTGCTCCCTTTTGTGGTGCTGGCTGCCATCCGACTTTACACCAGGTCAGAGCAGGTGTAAATTTCCTGGTGCTAACGCGCCTTATCGCCTGTTTTTTTTTTTTATCGCCGATGTGGCTGGTCGTTGTGAATGTTGAGGTGTGCTGTTGTCTCGGCTTTTGGCACGGGAACACCTGCTCTGTATCTCATTAGCGATATTTGCGGGGGTCCTCTGTGGTGATGTTTTTTGAGGCTGCTATCGCGGGTAAACTGGTGCTGTGGGCTGTTAACACCGGCTTGTGAATAGGGAGGTAACTTTATCACGACTTTGGCTGCGATAAAGTGCCGTTAATTCAGCGATAGCTCCTTGTGAATTTGCCCCTAAATAGTCCAACCATGGCAGTCTAATTTCTATATATGTTTACCTATCACTACCCTTACTCAGAGATAATAGTCGGTGTACTCTCTGCCCGATCTCTTGGGTTAACCTGATCCTCATACCTGGATAACTGGACCAAGGAATTGGCCTGATGTGGAATTGGCAATCCTTCTCCCCAGGATGGAAGATCAGCGTAAGCAGATCTGCATGTCGAATGCAGTAGTCGTTCCATGACCGTCGTGGGTGGAGTGCCCCTCTGACCCATATAAGGATAATGCACTTTTTATATTATAATAAAACCACTGAGTTAGAGGCTCAGTTCTGATGCCATAATGTGCGCAGATCAGAGGTCTTCAAACTTTTTGATGCTGAGACCCCCTTTCAAAATATTTTAGGAGCAAGGACCCCCTACTGACAAAAATGTCCAGAACCTGGTACTCCTTATCATCGACAACCATCAACAACCATAAACGTCCCTAATTCCCACAGCAAATAATTTTTACGGTGGAGAAATAATATTAAACAGTCTTTAGCAAACCAAAGGTTTGTGGGAGACTGTGGTTTGGTTCAGAGGCTTATCACAAAGTTCAAACAAAAAGTCTCCCAAAAGAATTACCCAAAAATGCACAATGGTACCGTTTTTTCACAAACAAAACAGAATTTGACAAAACTTATTTGGAAGATATTAAATTTTTGAACTAATGTAATGGGTGTGCCTGTTCTTCTCCAGAGAAACAATCAATCTGTGGTTACACCTCACTAGCACCAGTTTAACTCCCAAATATATCAATAAACAACAAAAAAGTGACCAGTCCAGCTTTGCAAAGGGCCTTTTTACTGCACAGCAACATGAGACACTTCTTTTTAGTAACTTTTGAACTGTTTGAGCTATAAACAATTATTATTAATCAAATCAGCAGATTATGCCCCAGATGATGGATTATGTGGCAAATGCTTCAAATCTATATTTATGCGAAAATTGACACACAATTCCATAATTCCAGTGGGCATGGGTATAATGGCTGTAATGCATGGGCTGCAACTTTAGTGCACGGATCTGAGGAGAACCATACTATATTTCATGGAATGCTGAAAGCTTGGCTTTTGCAGCTGCATGGAACTGGCAGTTGCTTAACATCATTCATCATAACTAAAACATACCATTTACAATCATAAATGCATGAATGATCAGAGGGCGAGAGGGCTGGTCTGCAGGGGCTGCCCCATGTCCTGCTGCTGACGACTGTGGAACCGGCTCTCCCGGGCCCGCCCCTCTTCCCTGGCTGTCGCTGGCGTTTTCCCTCGCGGATCTCCAGCAGCAGCGTGGCGGATCCGCTTGTAATGCGGAATGAAATGGAAGTTGAACCGGTCGAGTGCCTAAGGAGCTTGTAAAGCTGCCGCCTAGGTCTGTGGAGGTTTTGGATAGATGTCGATGGTGCAGAAAGGTGGAAGGAGCTTCTGGAGCTGCAGCTCAGCTTCTGCTGAGGTTTAGGCTTCGCCCTCGTCCCTGCCTGTGCCTTTGTCTTCAGAGGGCCATCCAGCAGCGGACTCTGGATTGTTATGCTGCCCATTGGATGTTCCTGTGACTATTTGGGATGGAGGAGGAAGGTAAAGGAAGAGGAGGGGAGGAAAAAGAGAGAGAAAGGAGCTCCTGTGGATGATTGTTTCCTTGGAAGGAGGAAGGAGGAGGAAGAAAAAAAAGAGGTAAAAAGGAAAAAAAATACCTCTCAGTAAGGCAACCCTGCAGGTATGCATTTTTCACAGCTTCCTGTTGAAAAGGGGGACCTTGACCATTATTAACCGGCACTGTTGGTGTTTCACTTCTATATTTACTCATTATATGCACTACCGGTATATTAATTTTTCCTATTCACTAATATTATATGCGCCCTACTGTCATGCGACAGCTTCACACTAAAATTGCTTTGCCACTCCCTCCTTTCCCCCCTAAACAGCGCAAGAAAGCCTCCCAAAGCAGAGTAGCCAGCTGGCGAGATAAAACAGATGGAGCCTTTGGCAGCTGCTTCCGTTTTCTCTTTTCATCATGGCCAGACACTGGATGAGGAGGGCAAGGGTGTAGCTGGTGGTTCATCGCTGCATAAGCTGAGCATGTTGGAGACCCAAGCAGAAACAACACGTACCTCCTTTGCAATCTCTAGTGGCTCAGAGAACTCAACTCCTTCTCCAGCTCCAGCTTTGCTGATGTCAGATCGGGAGCTTGATAAAAATGAAGAGAGCCGACCTCCTCAAAAGGTTAAAACATTTCCCCTATTTCAAAACTTCAGACTCAAGCACGCCAGCAAAGTGGGCCATGATGAGGCCAGGATGCGTTATTGCAGGGCAATTTGACAACAGCTGGGTCAATGCTGCTGACATCTGTAGGGGGTGACTCTAATGAGCAGGAGAAGCTAAACTGTAGTGCTCCAATTGCTCCCGCAATCCCAGATGAATCTTCTTCTGGACTCTCCGTTGTACAAAGCTCCAGCTCTTGCTCCAGTTTTCAAGCGATTGCTATTTTCGAACTTAATGCTCAAAGTCTGTTAAAAAGGTACTTGATACAATACTGGTGGAGATCCACGGCCTAAAGTTCCAGCAACCTTTAGACACAGAGTTAATAAATCAAAGACCTATTAATATGGAGGAGACTCTGCTGGCACTTCCAAAACAGTTACAGGCAGCAGAGCAAAGAATGTCAGATAAATTGGTGCACTCAGATATACTGGTTCTTCTGCAATCTCGTTCCACACCTGAATTGGCAAAAATCAGAGTTGGAGTTAAAACTAGTATCACTGGAGAACCACGCAAGACGTCTAATCTTAGATTTACGGGAATTCCGGAAGGGAGCGAATCCCAGGGTCAAATACAGTCAGTTCCTCAGCTTATCAATATTTTGATCAAAGATCACATCTCACCATCTGCTCCTGAGGATTTGACAATCATGCGGGCACATAGAGTTCCCTTTCATCAGACACCTAGGGCTAAATATCCGCGAACTATTCTGGTCAACTTTTCAGACTTTCGTATCAAGGAGCAAGTTCTCACAAAACGCCTCCTTAAAGATTTTTTCTGATCTTTCTGTGACTTCAGCTAGGCATAGAAAGGCGTTTCAACAACTAGCCTTGGAGATTAGATCAATTGGCGCACAAGCCTCCTTAGTTCAATCCACAAAACTCAAAGTTCTTTGGAAAGGACAATTCAAGATCTTTAATGTTCTTTCTGAAGCCCAAGATTTTTTAAAGCTAATCAGAACCTAAAGATGTATTTAGGATTTGCATTAATCCTTTTCTTTCCTTTTGTTTTATGTTGTCTGCAGGGCCCATGCGGGGGCGGGATGGTGGTGGGGTGGAGGCGATTCTGACAGGATAGTATTCAATTCCATGGCATCCTTCAGATAGGGATTCCGCGTGGTGTGTTGCAAGGGGGCCTCCCGTAATGTGGATGGGTAGGGTGGGCTGGGTGGGGGTTAGGTCGGGGTTGCAGCAAAAAAACAAGTGGATCAAAGTCATTTTTTGTTTTACACAGGTGTTTTTTTGTTTTCAATATTTAAGCTTGTGTTCTTTGTGTGATGAAATGTGTTATTCCGATAACAAATGGATAGTATCAAAATAATTTTGTGCAACGCAAATGGGTTTTGAACTCAAGAAAAGCAAGTACAATGCTGACTTGGCTGCTTTCCTTTTCTCCACAGGTTTTGTTTCTGCAGGAAACTCATTTTAAGTCAAATTCACCCAAATTGGTTCTTCCTAAGGGGTATAATCAAGCCTATTTTGCTTCTGCAAATGTGTCTGCTCGTGGGGTGGCGATTATATTTTCTAATAACTGCAACTGTGAAGTACTAAAAATTAGTCGAGGTGTTCAAGGCCGATGGATTTATTTAAAAATTTACTTTAGAGGTGTAGTGTTCGATCTCTTGAATTATTAAGGTCCTATATTTGATGATACTTCGGCTTTGCTCCAGATTCGGGACTTATTGGCTGGTTCCGAGGGTTCAATAATTTGGGGGGGATTTCAATTTTATTCAGGATATCTGCTTAGACACTTCAAATCCAGCTAAGAAGCAACTAAAACCTAAATCAACTAAATTGATTAATATGATGAAACAAGATTTTGCCTTGTTGGATCCCTGGCGCCAAAGTCTTCCAGGGCAGTTACACTATACTTGTTATTCTTCTAGGTATAAGACCGCCTCCCGAATAGAATTTTTTTTTATTGAAATCTTCTTTCCAGAGGGGAGTCGGATATTATTTCTAACTCTTTTTCCGATCATTCAGCTATTTCCATTAGAATTCGGATGAATGAAACACGGTCTAGAAATATCAAGCAGTGGTATTTTGATGCATCCCTTCTGGAAGATGTGGAGTGGATTGCTGTAATGCAGTCTTTTATCAAGCATTTTTTCGAAGTCAATGAGTATACGGCTCCGGTATTTTCTGTGTTGGTGGCTTTTAAAGAAGCCTTCAGAGGTCAGGTAAGAGCATACACATCCACGGTGAATAAATACGATCCCAAGAGATACTGTCGTTACAGCTAGCAGTGGAATTAGCTAGTGCTAACTTAAAGACGGCCAGGTCTGAATCTCAAAAAGTACCTTCCCTTCAAGACTTAGCAGCAGCTAAAATAAGGTGAGACAGTTTTTTAATCTACAGGCAATTACGGGGAGTAAGTGCTTATAAGCAAAAACTTTATGGGGAGAGTCAACATATAGGACGACATCTGGCCTGGGCTACAAAAATCCAGAATAGTCAAAATACAGTCACCCAGATCAGAGATCTGCTTACAGGCACAGTTGTAGATTCAAAGGATAAACTTGCTGGGGTCTCTCTGTGACATTTTAAAACTATTTATAAGGTGACGCTGAAATGACTTCAGCTTCACTTACACAATATTTTGAATCTATAGAATTGCCCTCTATCTCAAAGAGCATGAGTGACTCCTCGATAAACCTGTCTCACAAATCGAAGTTAGCGATGTATTAAAATCTATAGCTTATGCAAAAGCTCCAGGTAACGACGGCATCCTTGTTGAAGTTTTTAAGACCTGCAAGCCCTTGCTTCTGCCCTTCCTTACTAAGCTTTATAATTTGCTAAAAAACGGTGAGCCAGTATCTAAAAACTTTAAAGAAGCAGTGGTGGTTTGTTTTCTTAAGAAAGATAAGGATCCTAGTGTTACTGGTTCATATCAACCCATAAGCCTATTAAACATAGATTATAAAATATTAATGAAAATCTGGGCATTAAGGCTGGCCCCGCTCCACAACAAGTGGTCCATTAGGATCAGACAGGTATTATACCTCATAGATCTATTGCCTCTAATACATATTTTTTGACCCAAGCAATCGATTACCTGTCAGGCAACAAGGTCAAGGCAGCGATCCTAAAGCTTGATGCAGAAAAAGCATTGACCTTGTTGACTGGCAGGCTCTGTTTTTGACATTGTTAAAGTTCGGTTTCCACGAGCAGTTGGTTAAAATGTTAAAAGAGCTTTATATGGGTTCAGAGGCTAAAATGTTGATAAATAAGGAAGAGGCAGGTGTAGTTAAGATCTGGCGTGGGACTAGACAGGGATGCCCACTGTCCCCTCTTTTATTTTCACTTTTTATAGAACCTTTGGCAATAAAAATTCATAACAACCTCCAGATAGTGCCAAAGATTAAATTATTTGCAGATTACATCATTCTTTATTTATCAGAAGAGCCAGCCAATATCCTCTACGCATTTGATGAAATATTCGCTTTTGCACAAATAGGGGGGGTACAGGTTGAATCAAGCCAAGACTGAGGCACTCTGGTTTAATGCTCCTTCTGTATCGCTTCCTTTTCTTGCCCCACAGGCAGTTTCGAAACCTATTAGATATTTAGGCTTATTTGTGACTAACCATTATGATCAACGATTTACGCTAAATTATGGAAGTACACTTAAAAAAGCTAAGAGCTTATTAGATAGATGGTCTCGTCTTCCCTTAACTTTAATTGGCCGTGTATCTCTGGTTAACATTTCTATTTTACCATTATTTTTATTTTGTTTACTCTCCTCCCTATTAAAATTCCTATATCATATTTTACTGAGTTACATAAATTAATTCTGAATTTTATCTGGGTAAAGAAACAGCCTGGAACTTCACTAGCAATTCTACAATTAGATCCAACTCAGGGAGGGCTCGCCCTCCCTAACCTTGAGCTGTATTATCAGGCAGCATTATTGAATTTCTTGGTTCAGCTTCCAATGATAGCACTAAATTTGAAAATGTTATGCTAAATACTATGTTGGTCAAGAGTGCAATTCAATTACCTGAGTTTCTTCGTTCCCCGAAATTGCCCAGAAAATTGAGATACAAGACAATATGTGAATTAGCCTGTCATGTACAAGTATTTTTCAAATTATAAAAAATTACTATATATCATTTATATTCAAAAATCGGTGAATGTCAGGCTTTGCCTTGCAGCTTTCACAGGGGGTCTCTTCAATTATGGAAGGAAGCGGGTTTTGAATATTTGGGGGATTTTTTTAACATCTCAAATATGATTACAGCGAGTCGCTCTCCCAGCAGTTGGGCCCTAGCTTCTTAGCCCTTTCATTTACCTTTAATCAAATATCAAGCTTTTTAAAAACAAATTATGTAACGACCAATAACGCAGCTTCTCGGATTTTAAGCCAATTATATATTCAGGGCCTAAGGGGAGTTGGTAATTGCTATTCTTATTTAGCGTAGCTCGGCGAACAAAAAGTGATTGATAACTTTTTTGCTAAGCTATTGAAAGTAACCGGGTGCTGTGTTAGCAAAAAAGAATGGCACACTTTATGCGAAGTAGGCCATAGAGCACAGCGAGCTGCCAACTATAAAAGAAGGGCCTTTTTGTCAAGATGGCTAACCTACTATACATCAAAAAGACTGAATAAGCTGTTCCCAACTTCCTCAGAGTATTGTTTTAGATGTGAGGATCTAGAGATAGGGTCTTGGAACCACATTTTTTATAATTGTCGCAATCTATACCAATTTTGGTCGGATGTATTTCAAAGGATTAATCAATCATTAGCACTGGCAGTTCATATTATCCTCTCTCTTAAATTAGTTCTATTTGGGTGTTCATTAAAGGTTCAGCATTTGTCAAAGTATCAGCAATATTTCTGCTCTGTAGC
The DNA here is from genome assembly GCA_963921515.1 of Calotriton arnoldi. Taxonomy (NCBI): domain Eukaryota; kingdom Metazoa; phylum Chordata; class Amphibia; order Caudata; family Salamandridae; genus Calotriton; species Calotriton arnoldi. The sequence goes on from CAWUFW010001962.1 coordinate 2,066,506, forward strand.
TATTGCAGTGGCCAGAATTCTCCAGAATTGGAAGTCTGATAAGATACCTTCGAGTCAGCATGAGAAGATGGCTAAGAGATATATCTGGGAGGAACCATATGCCAAATGCATAGGGTCCCTTTGTAGATTTGCAGTGACCTGGACATGGTTTTTGAATAAATTATTTTTAGAAATGCTTCTCGACACTCATATCTCCTAAGGGGGCAGATTTACGTTGAACTAACGCAGCGGGGTACAGCAAGTCATTTTGCTGCGCCGCGCTGCGTTAGTTTTGAAGCACAGGGATGCAACATATTTACAAGAATATGTCGCATCCTTGTGCTTCCCCTGCGCTGGCGCACAAACTGCAGCCATGGCTGGCGCAGGCACCCTTGCACCATGGTGCAAGGATGCTCATGTCGTGGGAGATTAGTTTTTGTGCAGGAAGGGGAACCTTCCTGCACAAAAACAATCACTACAACCATTTTCCTCTTTCAATGCGTGCTGCAGAATGCAGCACGCATTGAAAGAGGAAAAAACGAGGGGTGGCGTAGCTTTCAGACGCATCTCCAGAGTTACGATTTCTCGTAATTCTGGAGATGTGTCTTGTTCCATGAGTGTTGCGTGGGAACACCCACAGCAACACCCATGGAACGCCCCTTCACCGCAAAGTGCTGCGTGTGAAGGGGCCGTATTTACAAGGAGAGGAAAAGTCACGCAGGGTGGCTTTTCCTCTCCTTGTAAATATGGAGCAGCTTCAGCGCCACCAGTACGTCACGAAAAGTGACGTACTGGTGGCGCAGGGGCTCGTAGAATCTGCCCCAAGGTTTTTAAAGCTTTTCTACTAAGTAGGTTCTATCTCGTGTAGATGGGAATTAACCTCTTACGTTAAGCTGCACCTTATTGCTGGATTCAAATCTGATGTAAAGTAAATTACTGCTATCGATGTAATCAATAATGGCTGCTGCTTTTTCCCATATGTTGGCGATATTTGCACTATATTCGTGATTTCATTATTAGTACTATATTTTCATCGCACTAGCACTTTGTCTATTTGTTTACGAATGGATTGTTATATTGGAGAAGAGCTGTTTTATGTAATTGTGTAGTTTTTCTTTTTTATTCTGTATTAATTGCAAGGCTAGAAATCCACTCAATAAATTTTTTTTTTTTTTTAAAATGAATGCATGAATGATGAACTGTAAGGTCCAAGTAGGATGCTTTTCCAGGGAAGCATGTGGTCCTTTAATCTTCTTTCACACTGTTCTTCCAAAAAGGTTTTTATTTTTAACATTTTGAAAACAGATACTTCTGTTTTAGCAAAAAGTGGCTCATGGTTATATTAGCTTGCTGCTGGTATTGACTTCAGTCATGTTTGAGGGGAGCTGGAGGGCCTTGAGAGTCTGAGCGTACGGGCAGGGTCTAAGGTGTGGCTAAGACAAAATATTCTGTACATTTTTTAGGTCTTTCACCATCAAGTAGCTACATATAAAATATCGGGCAGCTTAAATGAAAAATAAATAAATAAAGTTGTTAGTGGGAAATGCAACCATTATGAAACCTCTATTAGTTAATGCACTACAAAGGTCTTTGTGTAACCAGAGAGCCACAGAATTAAATCTTGGTTGGTGCAGTGGAGGATAGTGATTTGTGTATTTTTAGTGCTATGAGGTCACAGCCTGTGACAGAAAGCACTGTGAATATGTAAGTCATTATTCTATACTTGCATTACACATAGTATAAGAATGACTGCTACAAAATGCGCAAAAAGGTTTGTGATAAAATGGTGCTTCCAGAATATAGATTTTAGTTATACCCAGGCCATACGTAATGCAATTTTGTTTACATAACTGTCCCTTCAACACCTCCTCAGGGATAGTAAGCGCTATGTAAATACAATCACAATTAAAAGCACGCACTTCACTGCTCAACTGTTAACTCTTTGTACTACTACTCAAAAAGAATAAATCTTTGTCATTGCAAAGCTTCGAGTGATTCAATCAATTGAAGCCAGTACCGGCTCCCAAGCATCCTATAAATTTGCCGATTAAATCGTACTAGTAGGCCTGCAGCACTGATTATGCCACCAACTTAACTAGCACTTTAAAAATGTTTCAGGCCTGCCTTTGCAGCCTGTGTGTGCAGTTTTATACTGACATTTTGACCTGGCAAAATAAACCTTTTGCCAGGCGCAAACCTCCATTTTTAATACACATGTCACCTCTAGAGTAGGCTTTGGACATCCCAGAGGGCAGGGTGCAATCTATTTAAAAAGTTGGACATGTACTTTTAAGTTTTACATGTCCTGGAAGTGAAAAACTCTTACATTTATTTTTCAATATTTAAAGGGATACCTCTCCCATAGGATAACATAGGAGTAACCTTATTACATGTCATAAGTTAATTTCCAAATGGGAACAGGTAACCAGTTCATGTTTGGTGTCTTTGGAAATGTAATGAAAAGCCCTAGCTTATGGTGGAGTTAGATTTTAAATTACAATTTTGAAAAATGCCACTTTTAGAAAGTTGTCATTTTCCTGCTTTAGCCGATTGGTATCTGCAGCTTGTCTCTGGGTCACATGATTGGGTGTAGTTATCAGTTGGGTTTCTTGTATTCCTCCTAGACAACCACACACAATAGGAAGCTTAGGTGTGCCTGGATAGGCTATCACTGGCTGGATGTGAGGGAGGAGATGGGCTCAGCCCCACTTACACTTTAATAGGCTGAGTCCTATGTCCACACAAAGGGCTACATACCCCCTGTAGTTAGTCTGGAGCCAGGGCTAGGAAGGCTGGGCACCTGTGCACTTCAAATGCCTCCCTCTAGAAGTTTATCTCCAATTGAAAGGCACAACTGGGTATAAATACTGGACCTCAGACACCAGCTCTTCAGTACACTTCTGGACTTGTGGATACTCTACCAGGAAGAAGGACTACTGTGTTGCTGAAAGGGCTACCACTTTGCTGGACCGCTACTCTGAAGGACTGATGCCCTATTGAACTGACCTGCTGCCCTCTTTTTTTGGGTGAGAAGGTCTGGACTTGCATCTCTTGAACCCAGAACCCCAGAGTGATTCCAAGGGCTACTTGTCTGGCCTCCTGATCTGAAACCTTTGGGATACAACAGGCCTCCAACAACTTTGCACCTGCACCTGGACTTTGCCATCTGTGAGTCTACCGGGCCATGTGGTGCCACCCCAGTCCTGAACCCTTAGAAGTGGGCTTAAAGTGCTCTGCCAGCCTCTGTGGATCAAGTACAACTGATGCATCTCCTCTGCTGTGCAGTGCAAACCTGAGAAGAAGCAACACATCACTGCTGCTATGTGAATTGGACTTGTCACAAAGACCCGCATCGCATCTCAGCCCATCGGAACTGCTGCTGCATGACGCACCCAAATGCAGGCTCTCGCATCTCTAGTTGCCTGCTGCTTCGATGATGACGATCTATTCCGCATCACAACCTCGTAGCACCTCCGAACGGACTAATCACCTCAACTGCACTGTGCATCCTCAGCCCCAGACTTCACATCGTAAGCTCTCATCTATGTGGTCCTCGATGTTGACGCAGGAACTTACACTGCAGTCTAACACCCATCTTGGAACAGACACATCGCTTCGGCTGCATGGCGCATCTTTAATATGGATCCTTGCAACATTCTGCAAACCAGAATTCAAGGTACTTTGTTCAGCTGGCCTAACTGGGTCCCTTTAACCAGCCCGTGCTCCATCACAGTCAGCCTCAGTCAGTCAATCAGTCAACAGTTTATTGTTTGACTAATTAAAATCCTTAACGGTACAAAGATGGAAACTAAAAGTTCAAAAGATGGATTTACTATCTGACCCATCGTCTTAAGACCGCAAGAAAACCACATTTTAAAAAGCACTAAAATCAACATCGGAAGGTATATCTATTCAACAGTGCCAGTGCTAACAAAAAGTTTGCTCATGAAACATAAAGTGCATTAAGTCTTGGTTTGCTCCTATGGATAATAAAAACAATTATATATGCAAAAAAGAACACATTATGAGATTGTTTTTAAACTTACTTTCAAAGAGACAGCCTAAATCTGAGTTGGAAGTTGTAATTGTACGACCAATATCGAAAACAAACCTACTTAAAACATTGGGTGCAAAAAAAACTTATTAACGAGCTCATCTACAAGTAATAACATTTAAATAATACAGACAAGAATGAACATGGGGGCGTTAAAGTTAGTTTAGCTTGTATTGTGTTTTGTGTAATATGTTAATGACTTGTCTCAAGAATTTGATTGTCTGTAGATTTCGTTTTATATTGCTGAGATCGAGACAAGATATAACTGCCTGTCCGCATGTCCGCACTCCCAGAATGTGAAAGGATTGTCATGTCCACATCATAAGCGTTGTTGTCTCTCTGTTAAGAAAGCTAGGCAGATGCAAATATGAGTGTTATTGCTTCGGGAACTTGATTGTAGCGCCTATAAGATGTATTAATACCTTTTATAAGTCATTGCAGACAAAGGTCCAAAGTTGGAAAATTGCTTAGTTGCAGACAAATTATTTCCTTTTTTTTGTGGAGAAGATAAGTGGAGCCTAGGTATTCCTGATGTGCTAAAGACTTATAGGACTGAATGGTTATCCATTAGCGGGCACGCTTTGAGAAGATATTATTGTCCTCCAATAGCAATAGCTCAAGCGTAATTTTGGTGACATGTTTCCTAAAGACTTGAAATGAGGTTAGAAGTTCCCACAAATCATTTATTTGTAAAGACTCAATGCTGGACTGTAAATAATCACTATGTGGGCTCTTGTTTGTGGACAGTTCAGTCCAGAGCCTTTGGTCTTTTGAGTCTTCCTGTGCTGCTCTCAGTTTGTGGCAAAAGTTAACAAAACCTCCTTGTTTCGCATATTTTTGACTTACAAGTCCAAACTTCATCCTGATTTGTGCTGGTGAGGCATTTCGGGTTAGTCAAAAGAGCTGCCTGTAGGTTTTAATGTTTAACGACTCAAGCCATTCTGATTCACAGCGGCAGAGTGCTTCACTGCCTAATGCTATGGTGGGTAGTAGCTTTGTTCTAATGACCTCAAGTATAGGGAGGAGCAAATTGCCTCCGTTCTTCCTCTGACGGGATAAAAAGGTGCAAGTCAAAAACCCTGCCCTCACTTTCATCTGTTCCTTATGTTGTCAAAAACAAGCTGTTTGTGTCAATTATCATTTCCAGGTACCTATAAACTCACTCTTGAATTAGTTTGTGATTATTTAGGTGCCTGGGTCCTGCTTTCATAATTCTTTTTCTAAATGTTAGCACCTTCATTTTTGTGAGGTTAATGTTCAGATTATATTTACAAGTATAGTTGCTTAGTCTGGCCAACAACCTTTGTAGGCAGACCTTTGTTCTGCTGAGAAGAACTTTATCATTAGCATATAAAATACTTGTCAATGGTTCCCCCCCTAGTTTAGGTGCATGGGCATTTACCTGATCCAAGGATTCTGTGAGGTCTGCCAGAAAGAGTTTGAACAATGCTGGGGTTAACACACATCCCTGTTTAAGTCATGTTGTGGTCTTGGTCCTACGAGAGACACTTGTTCTGTCTCCTTTTTTTTATCTTGATCCACATGTCTATGTGGAGTTGTTGAATTGTCTGTAATAATTTCTCAGGGATCCCCCAGGCTGCAAGATTGAACCCGAGTTTTGTCCTGTCCACTTGACCAAAAGGCAGCCTTCAAATCCACAAAACAGGCATGCAGGGAACTTTTAAGCTTCTGGGCTCTTCTTAATGCCAGAACTAATGCTGTCAAATTGATCAGGGTGCCCATCCCAGGGCAAAAGCTGACCTGGTTGTATGGAATAATCTTCTGGTCTTCCGCCCAACTGTTCACATCGCTGAGTAGGAGCCCTGTGTAGTATTTAGCCTTGTTGTCTTACAAAGCGATCAGGTGATAATTTGAAGGTTCACTATTTTTTCACCCTTAAAGATTGGATGGGTGACCGCACCATGCCAAGAGACTGGAATTCGATTGGAGGTATAGCAGTAGTTACACAGTGTCAATAAATAGTTTGCCAATTTCTCTGGACTTGATTTAAAGAGTGTGTTGGGCAGGCCTGTCTGTTCTGCTTTTTGTTATCAGCTTCTCTATTTGTCCAGTGTTAAAGATTTTTCCGTCTGAGCCTTTCGTCTATGACATCTATTGAAATACAGCTATCTCCATGTGTGGAGTTGTTGTTACTGATTCTTTTGGGCTGACATTATAGAGTGTTGCTAAATACTGCACACAAGTTTATTCAGTGATATTGGCATTGTTGGCAGTGTATGGACCGCTTTCCAGTATGTTAGCAGTTCTCCAGAATTGGCTTTGATTATCATTGCCCACTGGCCTTCAGTGTGTTGCATCTTGACTGCCCATGTGGCTTTTTTATACACCTGTCTACACTTATCTAGCAGTGCTGTATCAGCCTGGGACTTCCTTACTGCTTTTTATAAACAATTCATTCTGTATATTTCTATTCATATAGCATGTGTAAACCATTCAGATTTATGTCTTTTTGGGCCTTGTTGATGTCCTTTCTGGCATGGGGAATTTGAAAATGTGTTAAGCAACTCAGCTACAAGAAACTCCCAATCATGCACAGGGTTACTATCCTGAGAAATGTTTAAGGCAGTCTGAGTGGAACATTGTTCAATTATGTCTTTTGAAATATGGCCTTTCCTTCATAACCTTCTCAGTGTTTCCGTTGTGGCTGGATGCTTGAATGTTGCAGCTTTTAGATGAAGGCTGGTTACTGTCCCAAGGCCAAATAACTGAGGGTAGTGGTCGCGTTCAGAACATAGCTGTATTCGAATAATGTTATCCAGTTGAATAGACTTAACAACACCAGGGTGCAGTCTATTGTGGAATTAGTCCTGATCATAATTCTCATGTTGCATGGTAGCTGGTACTCTCAAAATCGCCCATACTAGTACATGACGTTAGAATAGACATGCCAATTTTACTGTATTGGATCTTCATTGGGTTGTACTAATCTGTAATCTTCCATGTTGAGTCTTGTTCGATGATATGGTTGTCTCCCTCCTGATTGTGAAACATATTTACATTGAAGTTGCCTAATACTATGAATTCTGCTGGGTTGTGATGCTGCTTCAGACCCAATGGTATTGATTTCAGGTTAGCCTCAATTTTTTTCCTCTAATAATGGGTTGGTGTAGATGTTCAAGATAAGCAGGAGGTTGTTTGTGTCTTTAGACTAATTCTCCAGCTTAACCACCAAAATCCAGGGGTGAGACAGATTCCTCTGGAATGCCCTGACCCTTAGCTCTTGCGAAATTTAGATAGACAGGCCTCCCTTTTGTCAACCCCTTAGGGTATATTTAACTGGTAAGTTGCTAAAGTCTATATATCCAATTAACAGAATTTTATCCTGGGCCCAGGTCACTGGCAATAAAATAATGTGATTTTCCTGCCAGAAGGAGGATAATGTAGGCAATTCTAGTAGATGTTTACCCCCCCCCCACAACGTTCCAAGAGCAACATTGAAGAGCATCAGTTATTTCTGTGCTACAGCTCTTATGTGATTGTATGCATTTAATCCATCCAGTGGCTCAATTTGTTAGGGCTGATGGAAGTCAGCTCCACTCATCATCTAAATGTTTCCATGAAATACATGATTTTGATGTTACATTTAGCTGGAGTCCCTTTGGATGACACTTGACCACATCTTTACAAATGGAGTTCCTGAGAATCGAATTAGGCTGGGGGGCGGTACACTGAACACATGGGAGAAGCACTTGGCTTGGGCAGATGCCTCCTTAAAAGAATATGAGAATAGGCCTCCTCAGCATGCCCTGTTATGTTAATGCTCTCCTTCTCAAAGCATGGTATACTTGCCAAAATTGTCTTGGCTATTTCCTCAGAGTGCCAGGAGACTATTTTTGTTTTGGCCTTAGAATCCCGTAAATATTTCATACTTGGGATGAATTTTCACTGACACCATATCAGAGGAGTTAATGTCCCAGAGTAACGTGATTCTTCTTGCCAGTCGCAAGATATTCCCTCAGTTTAATATGTCATGCTGTCCCTTGGAGACGTACATTGGTGTCAAGTGTTACTGTGTGTTATATTCCTTACACTTAGATGCACCTAACTGTAAGATGGGCTCCTTTGTTGACAGATGCTCTTTATGGGGACTCAAACCCAAGCTTGAACCAGGCAGTTCAGTAATCTTGGTCTGGTCTAGGGTGCCTTCCAGCAGATACATGGTTTGTCTCAATGAGTACAAACTAGTTATCTTGACTGACTCACCTGTCATATTATTCCAGTAGGTGGATTTCTTCGGGATTAGTTTTGGATTTCAGGTTCTTCCTTTGGCTGTAACTGGTACATTAAGATTGTTTCCTTGTATATTTCAATTTCCATTTAGCCAGTCAGCATGTGTACTGTAACAAACAGTTTTTTGTGCCTAGTCTTGCGGATCCATTTGTGGGCTTCTGCTGGTTTTACAGTCAGATTCTGGCCCTACTATGTCCGGGTCATTGTGGCTATTTCTGTTGATCTTATCAACCTCATTTAATAGGTTCTCCTGTGTACCAGATGTGGTAAAATTTTGCTGCTTATCATGCAGATCAGATTTAGGCTTGACCCTTTCGGAGACTTGACAGTTAGCTTTGGATGCATGACTGGGATTATATGTGCCTTTGCAATTCACCACGTTTTTGTCTTTGCAAAAATGTTTTTCCTCTACTAGTTTAGGTGTTACTTCTGAGTGTGGGATCCCTACCCCTGTACCAGTTTTTTGGGTGCTTACATCTCCGGCTGGCTTAATGGAAATGCCGAGATATTTCTTTGGAAAATTGGGAAGGGTTTGGTGCATCTTTCTGATTGAGTTGACCATGGTATTGTTTCCTGTGTGACTAATAGTTTCACCTTGTTTCTGCCCTTATAAAGTCTGACAATTTATGACTGCATTCATCGTGCAGAACTCAGGGTTTGGGCTCCCTTATAGTGTCGCTCAGCCGTCTGTCTGCATCTATCATTTCAGCAGGCTCCGTGATATTTTCTCAAGGAAATGTTTTGCGTTTGGTTTAGATAAGGACGCCCCATTGCTCATCTTCGTACGAGGTAGTGATCGAAGAATTTTGGTCATAGGACCCATTGAGTTTAGGCGAAGTTCCTGCTGGAGAGTCCCAGGATCTCAGAAACATTTTTACTTTGAGGTTGCATTCACTATATACTACCTCAGCCAATACTATTACTGATTTCTGGGCATTTATATTTTCTAGTTTAGATTTCGTTGACTCAGCTCGTAGACTTATAATATTGTGATTAAGTGGAAAAGAGCTGATTCATTAAGAGTATTGTTGTTTGTATCTATGTTAACTGATTTGAGCAGTTCACCTTGGCTGATAGGGGGTAAGATCTTTTAGTTGGTTTTTTAACTTTGTCATTAAGCATTGCAAAACGCTTGGTAATGAACTTAACTTGTCTACAAGAGGAGAGCATGAGTAGTCTTTGAAACTGACGGACTCTGGCCTTGTTGACGAGAATGAAGTGTGTAATAGTGTTTCTTGCTTAGCATTGATTCCAGTGACATAAATTGCCCACATATTTAGTAGATCCACCTGAATTATTAGTTTTTCGGAGTGAAAGTTTAGGCCTATAGGGGAGCCCAAACCCTAAGTTCTTCCACTGCAGCCTCGGCCAAGGTTAGAATGGATAGCTAAGTATCCTCCTTTACTTCCTCATTGGTGTTGAAATTTTGAGTACTGATTAATGTGCCATCCAAATCTTCTTTCTGCCGGAGTGTCTCCTCTTGCCCCTTATTGCACAGTTCATCATCATAAGCCTGGCTGTGCTTTAACAAGCATCCTGCTTACCCTGTGCACAGGAGGGGACGTCGATTACACTGAACTCCCTGTGTCCATCCTGTGGTAACATCCCTGCTGTTGCCACATTGTCTGTACCCCGTTAAAGTTTTGAGGCCTATTATAATTCTGATCATTCTGTACCCTGCTAATAAGTGGTGTCATCTCAAAGTACTTTGTCCATGCTCACACCTTTCTGCTGTTGCTGGAATATTCCTTGGTCTTAGATTGGATGATTCCACCCACCGAGCAGATAACGACTACACAGTCATACTTGCGGTCTCCCAGTGGTGGTCAATAAACGGCAGTTATCCAATGGTGGTTGATTGCCGTGGTATGCACCAAAAAAAAAAAAACACAACTGTGACCATTGGATGGATTTAAAAGCTACACACCTGATGTGCTTTGGCAAGTGGACACGCCTGCAAATCACACTATAAAACACACCTCATCCCTGACCAGCATCCTCTGCTGCCAAACTGCAGTCCGCAAGACAGGCACCAACGCTTTCTGCAGTTTTAAATAAAGCACCCCTTTTTTCATTTTCCCATTCAGCACTCTCCACCACTTGTAATTTTAGTTTTGTACCTTTTTCCCTCTAACACTTGTGTGTTGTTCATTCATATACTAACACACATTTTTTTTCACCATGCCTGGGAAAAAAACAAGCTTCACTGAGCAAGAGTTGACAGTCATGGTGGATGAAATCATTAGAGTAGAGTCACTCATTTTTAGAGCCAATGTTCAGCAGACTCCTCTCAGTTGGAAAACTGAAATGTGGGACAGGATAGTCAACAAAGTGAATGCTGTTGGTACCACACTGCTCACACAGGGCGACATTAGGAAGAGGTGGAGCGACCTCAGGCTGAGGGTACATATCAAGTACAAGAGCCACCACCTTGAGGTTCAGAGGACTGGCAGTGGTCCTCCCAGCACACCATTGCAACTCTTTACCTGGGAGGAGAAAGTCTTGGCCATCCTGCGTACTGAGGGCTTGTCAGGAACAGAGGGGGGAGTGGACTCTGGTAAGTTACACTTCAATAACTGACACAATATTCCAATGTCCTGTTTGTTCTCAACTCTGCTTTTGTTATTGTGTTCTCTATCTGCTTTCCTAACATGCAATACTTAAAGCACCTGAGATGTTGGTTTGTCTGTGTCAATATGCATTGCTGCATATAAGAGCACTTGTATCCTACTCCATGACATGCCACTTGTTGCAGTGTTGTCTGTAAGTGCATTACCATCAAAATTTCAATCCAAGACCTATAATATGTGTTAAATGTAACTGTATGGGCATACAAAATCTGACCGGTTGGGTGCACATACAATTAATAAACCACTTCACACCAGTAGAATTGACTATATCCTGATTGACGTTAGATTGTGATTTTGTATAAGCGAGATGAGCATCCATGAAAGATATGAGAGTGATCATAATCCCCTCTCTTTGTCCCTGAAGGAACTGTGTTCCATCATCTCTCCAGTTCCCGTTTTCACCCTTCTCTCAAGGGACATAGCAATGACCTCTGACAATAGCCATTTAAAATGTAATCAAGCGGCCAACCGCCCTGAGATCATTTCTGCCATTACTGATGATTTCAAAGGTATTATGTCTTCAATAGAAAGTGGGCAATAAGTCTCCCATGACCAACTAGCTAAAAAAAAACTTGCTGCCTTTTTTGTTAAAAGATTATCAGGACACTTTATAGTCTTGGTAACTTCTAAACCTGTTAAGACCAAAGGGAACCCCTGGTTTGACAAGGGTGTTGTAAACACCAAAGACTCTTAGCTAGGGCCATTAAAAAACGAGACCTGCCAAGCATATCTTTGACTCGTAAAGCTTATAAACATGCCATAGCAAAAGCTAAAAAGGAATTGGGAAGATCAGCGATGGGTTACCCTTAATTCAGCTTGTGCAGCCAAAGATTTCACTTTGTACTGGGGAGCTAGTTACTAGTAGGGGTGCTCCTGTTGCTTCCCGCCCACTAAATAGTGTAGCTCCATCGATGCGGGCTGAGCATTTCAGCTTCTTATATACTGCTTCCAGCAGACTTTTAAGCACCTCGTCACATTCCAACTTCCCGCTGCTCTGCCATTTCCTCAGGAAGATTTGTTCGACTGTGCTGATGTCGACCAATCCTTAAGGGCTATTGTCAGGGGCAGAGTAGCTGGTCCGGATGGTGTTCCGGCCAATGTCTTTCTACTAGATAAGGAGGCATGGGCACGCTACATTCTGCTCTTAATAAACACCACTGCTGCGGGAGGTCCCATCCCTGAGCCCTGGAAAGGGGCAATTGTCATCCCTGTACACGAGAAAGTCGGCCGATCAGCACCATCGAACTAGAGGCCCAACAGTCTCATCGACTGTATACAGAAAATCATTTGTTGATGCGTCCTTGTTAAAATACACGATTGGATGGCAGATAAGTTCATCTTTAGTCCTTTCCATGCGCCTTTTTGATAAAAAATCTCCACAATTGACCAAGCCTTACAGTTTCTCATGATCTACTGGGACACCGTTCTCTACAGCAATGGCAACCTGTGCGCTGTCTTTGTAGACTAATGTTCGGCGTTTGACCTGGTACCCTGCCTTAAACTTTGGCAAACACTCATTGATATGAAAATGTCACCACATTTAGTATCACTGGGTGCTCGCCTCCATGAGGAGAATTTTGCCCGTATAAGATGGGGGAACCAGGCAGAGTTGACAGATAAGACTAATGTGGACAGAGGTGTCCGCCAGGACTGCGTTCTGGCCCCCACCTTATTCTCGTTGTATTTTAATGACACACAAAATCTCACACAAAAATCACAATACTTTTATCTGCAGATGACACTCTGCTGGTCGCTAAGACCCCTGTCCGCCTTCAAAAGCTCCTGTTACGTTTTGAAGAGTTTTGTGCCTCTAGGGGATTAAAGAGCAACACAGACAACACAAAGCTAATGACGTTTAATCCCACAAATCCTATAGAAGGGAGCTATCTTTGGGGAGGAGCTTCTAGAAACTGTTCACAGCTTCACTTACTTGGGTAGCAATATGGTATGGAAGAAGCATCTCACCAAAGTAGTCTTAAAGCTCAAGCAAATAATGGGAGCAATACACAAAGAGTATAAAGCATTTTACTCGAAACTTATTCGGCCTGCTATTCAGCTGTATGAAGCCATGGCACTAGGGATGGTTTTTTATGGGGCTGAATTATGGGGCTGTATAAACATTGATACACTCGCTATTGTTGAAAATAGATGTCTATGAAATCTGGCTTCTCTACTTCCTACCATGCCCTTGGTTCCCCTATTTATGGATCTGGGCATAAGAAACCTTCAGGACAAAGCCAGACTTCGACTATTGTTATATTTAAGGAGGGTATGGTCCACCTCAGAACTTGAGCATTACACTAAAGCCCTCCAAGACGTTATCCTAGCTGACCACTCGATAGCAATTCCTTGGCTCAAATATATCAAACAGAAACTAGAATTCATTAGGGCTCCCGAACTATGGACCAATGCAGCCACTATACCTTTTCCTTCAAAAAGCACTCTCAAAAAGTTATACTGGTCCCCGGTGCAGGCAAAGGCCACTACAAGAGCAGATCTCCCTGCTTTAACTCAAGCATTTCTCGACTTCAAGCCCCGGATTAGATACAAGCCGTATTGGGACCACATCACCATATCTTGCCATAGAAAACTATACTTTCAATTCAGAGTGGGTACTCTGCTGTTAAGAGCCTTTACGAAGAGTTGGACTGCTGAGGCTACCAATATCTGCCCTGCATGCTACTCCCAGGCTGAGAGTGTTCCACATGTTCTTTTTGTTTGCCCTGCTTACGCCTGTCCACATAGGTTCTGGCTGGCTCCCATTTGCAGGCAAATATGTCATCGTAGACACTTAGTGGCACTTCGTATACTGAGGTCAGACTGCTCTTTAAAATATGTCATACCACTAGCTAAATTCTTAGGTGAAATGTTGATTTTGCATAGGAAATGTTTATCTTCTTACTAAATATTATTTACTGTACTCTTTTAACCCCTTCCCTGCTCATGACGAGCTCAGCTCGTCATTCTGCACGGGCGGGCTGTGCGCATGACGAGCTGAGCTCGTCACGACCACGCCCGCGATTGGAATGTCCAGCACCTGGCTGGAATTCCGCTCGCAGTGAAGGCGTTAAACACTAAATCTGTACTTTTAATCTGTATTTTAGCAATAATTTTACATTATTTATTGGGGAAGCTACATGTCAATTTGAACTGTATGAAAAGTTTTCTAACATTCTGAATAATGTTTTATCTTACCTACAATTGTATTTGCACTTTTATGGCCCTGATGGCCAAAATAAAGTTCTTTCAAACAGTAAATGTATGGTGCATCCCAAATGCATGTTGCCAACAGCTATAGTACACTAACCGTTCGTCAAGTTTTGGTAAAGTGAGATTGAAGTGACTACAACTACCATGAGGCTCAAAACAAGAGGCTAGACTGCTTTTGCCCTTTCTCACTTGTCTGCCATGTTACAACTGATCTATACTAGTCATGCAGCTTACCATTTCTCAGTTCTTGCTAAAGTGAGATTGAAGTGACTAAAACTACCATGAGGCCTTGTGACTGTAACTCTAACCAAGAAGATAGACTCCTTTGGCCCCTTCTCACTTGTCCGCCACGTCACTACTGACTTTCACTTGTCATGCAGCTTACCATTTTTCAAGTGTTGCTAAAGTGAGATTGAACTGACTACAACTTACATGAGAACCTGTGACTGGATCTCTGACCAAGAAGCTACACTTCTATTACCCCTTCTCACCTGTCTGACATGTTGCAACTGTTCTACATTAATCTTGGACTGTGCAACGTAGACAATGCTCAACTCAGATATACATATGAATACTTTACTTGATGATGTCCTGGATCCATCAACTCAAACTATTGATGGCATGAGTAACAGCATAACAATGGTGTACCCCTAATATATGTCAGCCATGAAGGAAACTCAGCTGATTAGCAGTGCTAGGTGACCCCTTGACTCTACACTTCTCACATGATGAACAATGCTAAATATACAACCAAGCTGGGTGCTTGCCTGTATTAGACACAACTAGGCCTTGGAATGGACAAATGCACATTATGACTACATTGTGTTTGTAGCAGAGTTTTGGAGATGTAATGTATATCCCTGAAGCCAAATTGCTACATATCTGCACATCCAATGAGCTGATGAAATCTACTACATCTAATGAATGTCAACAAATGTCTAGTAACCAACGTCAACTCCATGCAAATAGATGACAATAATAATATCTATCTGTTTTGTTCCATTCTAGGTCCCCCTCTACCTTGACACAAACAATGTGGATGTAGATACCTCACTTCCACCATTAATGACGTTCTCTAACTCTCAACGGGTCAATCCACCACTGCACCTGCACAGATGTTGGAAACTGAACAGAGTTCCTTTCCACCCCACGATGAAGGCCTCAGTGATGACAACGCTCCTGAAGAGGTGGACGTGGATGACAGTCATGGCCCATCTAGTCAGCCTGGGCAGATACCAACAGTGGGCCTCACTGTGCCCACTACACCTTCTGTCACCGCTGCAACTTCACAGCCATCCACTGCATCCCCAACCTGTGCACCTAGCACAGTCAGTCCCATCCTGTGCCCCCAGTCCTGGATTATGAGACGGCTAGCACCACCTCAGTCACAAAGGAACCAGGACCCAGCGAGAGAATACAGTCTGTGCCAAGGGTACAGGGCGGTGGTGGTAGGGCTTGTGGGAGGGTAACTGTGGGCACAAAGAGTGAGTCCACTGAGGCCACGGACACCCAGGATGCCATCACCCAAGTCGTGGGAGTCTACTAGGACTCTCAAAGTGTCGTGGACCAGGTATTGGCCATAATCTAGGAAATGAAGGCTCTGCAGAGCGACACATACCAGGAGGTTGCAGCCATCCACACTGAGGTGGCCCGCATCCACACTGAGATGGCTGGCATCCACACAGAGGTGGCCTCCCTGGTTGGAGTGCTGCGGTACATAAACACCACCCTCTGCAGGGCTTTTCCACCTGCATCTATACCTTCGTGTGGTCCAAGTACATCCACACCATCAACATCTGCCACGCTACAGGAAGGAAGGCCATGTCAGAGGATGACACACCGGCACACACCCCTGTCTCAGCAGCTCCAAATTCCCCTCTCTGTCAGAGGGAGAGGACGTCCACACAAAAGCCCAGGAGCTCAGTATGGCAAGATACCCACCACCACAAGTAAGAGACCTCGACCCTAATGTCCTCCTGTGTGTGCTACACATTCACTTTGTTGGACTATTCCTGTCCACTTTTCCATATCTGATGGGAGGAGTATGTTGGACTTGTGACTCCTGACCATTTGTCTCTACTACAATGGGTTCTTCCATCATGACTGAAGACTTCACTTTTTGTTTGCACTATTGAATCTTAAGTTACTTTTTCTATCTTATCTTTTTTCACTTCATTAAAAACACACATCATCAAAGCATTGTCTCCTGTTGCAATTCTCACATATAACAATGTGAATGTACTACCATGGGAACTTTGCAATGTCAAAAATAGGGACTTCTGGAATCATGGATATATTGTATATTAACAATGTTTAACTCAGGATCACTACCATGTCACAACAACACATACATACAAGCATCTTGGCTCACAAAATCTTTATTCCCTTGTTCAAATCATAGGCTGACATGATGTCAGACACATAGCAAATATGACATGATTCAGTTATTCTGGATCAGGGATCACATAACCACTTGCAGACTTTCACAACATTGAAGCAGGGCATACATCTGACAATATCCTATTCAATAGGCAACAATAAAATAGGTCTATATCATCAGCTGGAGCCATGTTGCCGCCCTCACAAGAGGAATCCTATATAAATAAACAAATCGACAGACAGGTGTCAGTACAACAGTTTCTGACCTCAGGGTCATTTCAATCCAGTGTTGCTTGCATCTGGTGGAACGTCACAAAAAATGTCAGTGATGTGCTACAAGCACTTTGGCCTACAATGAGGAGACACATCAGAAGCTGCATATAGTACATACACAATGCGGAATTACCCAATATGAAGACAGGATAGCATGAATTGGGCACAACACAACATTGTGTTGGATCACATGATGGCACACTTATTGCATTGGGACCAACACACTACAAGAAACAAGTCCAATGGAAGCTAGGTATCTTCCATCCTAACGCTCTGCAAGCTGTCTTGGTACCAGCTTTGTACACCCAAACTCTGTGAAAAACATTCCCAGGAACAATCCCTGTCCACTTCATATGTCTGAATAGCATCATATAACTGCAAATGTCACAACTCTGAAACGTCTAAATGAAGATGACATGGTGAAGGTACCTAAAACAGACCAACACAGAGAGAGTAGCTAAGCAAACATGCATGTGACACACATCACATTGTCACCAACTTCTTGAGAACACAGTCCAAAACTACGTTTACAGCTAAACAAAGCTACACTTACAATACAAACACCTTTCCCCATATATTTCCAGACCTGTATGTTCCTAGTATGTATCATTCACATCCTCCTCACAACATCACAACAAGAGTTGCAAGAAGAGTCAAAGTCAATACATCTCACACCATACTTAAATTCAGGAGAAGTAGTTCTGGGTGATATCCTGAGGCAAGTCAGCTCCTTCCTCTTCACCACTATCATAATTTTCATTTGGCATTTCAGAGTCCCAACCTGATGGGTCCTCATGGCCTGCATCCTTTGCGATGTAAGTTATGTTCCAATGCAGGGCAATGTTGTGGTGTATTCATCAGGCCACGATGATCTTACACACCTTCCTGGGTGAATAGAGGAGGGCTTCCCAGTCTTTTCCAGACATCTGAATCCGGCTTTCAGGAGCCCAAAAGCCTGCTACACTGGCTGCTGTCTTCTTTCATGGGCCTCACTGAAGCAGACTTCCCCTGGCTTAGTAGGATTCCTCAGCGGTGTCAACAACCATGTCTGGTTGCGATAGCTGAGTCTAGTAGAAGGAAGATAGACTGAAGGGCAACATTTAGTTACATACTTTCAGATCATACTCCCAGACATTTCTTACACAAAGTTGGGACAGATTACACTTACCTACAAGCCAGGCCCTCTGTGATAGCAGTTGCAACATCAGCTGGCATATGGTGATGTTCCTCAGCATGAAGGAGTCATGTCCAGATCCTGGGAACCGGGCACAGACATTTGAGATTTACAAATCCGGTAAGCAGACAACTTGCAAGTTGATAGAATGGAAGTGCTTCCTGTTCTGGTAAACTTGCTCCCTATCATGTGGAGGTGCTAAGGCAGTATGGGTGCCATCAATAGATCCATTTACATATGGGACATGACCAAATCCATAGAAATCTGCCTTCACAGTGGCTAAATCCCCACATCTGGGGAACTGGATGTAGCTGCCCACGTGTCTCAAAAGTATTGCTGGCATCTCTGTGAGGACCCGACTGAACATAGGTGTGACATTCCACCAGAAATAGCAACAGTGAATTGACATGAGCCTGTGGTCAAAAAATGCAAAACTGACATGGGTTTAACAAGTGGTGGTATTGATGTAGGATTATTCATGTGAGATAGGAGGCCAGGCTCCAACTGATGACATAGATCCAGCATTGTTTGCCTATTGAAATGAAACTTCTAGTTGCTATGTCACTCTTCCATGGTGTGTAGGTCTGGAAATGGGTGGTACACTTGAGGCTGGTGTCTCCTCCCTCTCCCAGGGTACCCATGTGAGGAGGAACACAAAAATGTATTTTGGTTAGTGTGCAGAGTAACATATTTAAGGAGTGAGGCAAAAGTCATGCGTCTGAACATTAAGGCTTCATGAAGCAGTACACATTTTACATCCTCATTGTCCAATCTTGAATATCCACCTGTCATCCCGAAGGTGACATTCCCAGGTCTCTAACAGAACTGGATACATCATCAGTTCATAGAATTTAAATTGCCACTATGGTGAGTGTATTTCAAAAACACAAGAGCAACCTATAAGTCCATGTGAACTGGGTAATAGCTATTAAGCTGAAACAGTTGTTCACAAGGAACTCATTTTAAGAAAATGTTTAACAATGCTGCAAGTATCTTGATTTTTGGCAAATACTCTCTCATAAGCTTGACAAGGAGAATACAGTATTCTAATGTCTAAGTTAATTCAACATTAAAGGTATTAACCTAACACAGTAAAAATAGTAGCCCAAAAAGTTTATGCAATTAGTACTCACTTCAGCTGAAATGAGTAATCTATTTATTTGAAAATACACAATCCTTATAAAAAACACACATATTCGAAATGCATATGAAGAATAGAAGCAAGTGACATTTGTGACCCCAGTGAAGTGACCATAACCAACTTCTAATTTAACAACATGAAGCGACTGTGTTGAGTAGAGGGCAGGTTATTGTAATACAAAAGGATGTCTTCTAGGATTCTAATTCAATGTTTTCAGATCGAGGACCAGGGTCTTTTCTGGTGCTCTCAAGGCTATCCTTAATGGTTGTCGATGACGTTTTGACCCCACTATGGATATCGGGGTCTCTTCAGGACAAGGGATTCTGGGGACTAAGGGCACTCAAGCCCTTGTCATAAGCGCCGATAGGTAGTGCCTGGATGATTCCCTGAGTATATGAGAACACCATGGGTCATTCTATATCTGCATAGTTACTGCCTGTGTGTTTGCATGAGTAAATCACTACCATCTGGGTGTTAGGAAGAGTGCATCAGTAATACCAGAATGATTAGATACGTGCAAGACTAATGGCTCAATGATTCAATACATGCATAGATAGTGGTTGAATGATTAAATAAGTGCAACTCTAGTACCTGGATGATTGCAGGAGTGCATAGATAGTGTATAGGTGAATTACAGAGTGCATGGATAGTGCATACATGATTGTTTAAGTACATGCATAGCACCTAGCAGATTGGATGAGTGCATGAGTAGTGCTTCAGTGATTGAATGACTACATGGCTGCTGCCCATTTGTTTTTGGTTGAGTGAACAGGTAGTGACTGGGTGTTTAGATAACTACATGGGTAGTGCCTGGATAATTCAATGAGTGCATCAGTTGCGCGTGGCTGATTAGATGAGTGTATGACTAGTGTCTGAGTGATTGTATGACTCCATTGTTAAAGCTTGAGAGAAGGGATGAAAGAAAGTGTACTGCTAGGGTGATTGTATTAGTGCAAGAGTATTGCCTCAGTAATTAGATGAGTGCATAGGCACTGGATGGATGATAGGTTTACTACAATGGTGCTCTCTATGTAATTAGATGAGTGCATGAGTAGTGCCTGAGTGTTTGCATGAGTACACACGTGTGTCTCAGTATTTCAATGAGTACATGGGTTGTAAGAGGGTGTTTAGATGACTGTATTGGTTCTGTGCAAGTGTTATAATGATTGCATAGTTACAGCCTTGTTCACTGCATAAGTAAATGGTTAGTGTCCGAGTGATTAGATGAATGGGTAGGTAGTTCCTGCATAGTTCAATGACTACATAATTTCTGCCTGCTTGATTGCAAGAGTACATGTGTAGTGTCTAGGTAATTAAAAACTCAACTCATTTCACGACGGCCTGACTAGTGGCTGGGTGATTGCATGAGTGCCTGAATACTGCCTGACTGACTGTGAAAGTACATTCATTGCTGTTAGATACATGACAGATGTGACTATATCTCTGACTCATTGTCATTATCAAACTACCTGTTTTACTGTATTTATGCTTTTCTAGTGAGCTCTGTGTGAATGAAGACTAGATATCACACTTCATATGTAATTGCATACATGGCTCTCTAGGAGCATACATTGTTTTGTTGACATGCATCAGTAAGTTTCTAAAATGGAAAATGGCATTTCAAATTTTTTCAAAGCACAAAACCTTTTGTGAATGCCATACCTACATCATTTCTTAAATACTTCTTCTGCTTCTAAAACATATATTCCTCATTTCTCAAACAAAAGTTCCACTCCAAATGAAGATAGCACAAGAACTTTTGAGTCATTCTGCACCATTAATCCTTCTCAATTTTAAACAAACCATGTTTAAAGAAAAACACCACCCTCACCATATACATGACATTTTCACAAGACTTACTAAACATACATCACCATGTAAACGTATATGCAATTTCTTAATAGATGTACACTTTCAAGCCATCTTTCCAAAAATATATATCTATATGCATCTTTAAGTAAACTCAAAATTCCCACCGTATATATAGCTATGTGCACCCACAAGAACCATGTCTCACCATCTACTCATATGCCAAGTGATCATATAAGTTAAAAACCACATTGACAAACACTTCCCAATACATACCTTAAAATTATTACTTTTTCTAATTCATATACATACGGACAACATGTTCTGATCTTTTATTTGTGACTACACGACCCTGTTTAATAATGTTACTAAAAGTAATACAACCGCCACAATGCAAATAACTGATGTATGTGCTCTGAACATGATGTTTAGACATTTAAAACATTCTTAGTTCCTCATTGCAACTTTTCACAATACTATACTGTTATTTTTTCAATAAAGTACACAATGTAATAAAGAGGCACTAATTCATTTGTCTCTCACTTTCCAAAACATTCATCACTAACCTCTTAAACACATACCTTCTAATAGAAACAGTTTATGTGATATATTTTTTTATAATACTGTGATACTCTTTTTTTGATCAAACTCCCATATACATCTTCATTTCTAATGTACTTTTTATAAAGAACTAAAAAGTTATGTACATACCAGTGAATTCAGTTTGTAGACTAAGGGGCCGATTCCGATCTCGGTCGGAGGCGCACCCAATACCATTCGGTCGGGAAAAAGCCATGCGAAAGCCTGTTTCCCGACCGATCCGTACAGTACACCGAACGAGCAAGTACGATGCGCACAACAGCAAAAAATCCGGCCGAGCCGTACTCACCCAAACCAGGTCCTGTTCTCCGACCGAGGCGAATCCGGAAACGCCGAATCGAGTCGCACGGAAGGAAAAATGCAGCCCCGTCCGGCCGGACAAGTACGATGCGCTTTCCGTACGCGCCGAATCCGTCGCTACGCACGGCACGTCAAAGCATCAGGGAGAGGCGCACATAAGCTACGATTCGCGCCACAACACGATCCACGGCTATGAGGCGAACACGCCAGCGACGAGGACGACGCGAAGCGACGAGGACGAGGCGAAGCGACGAGGACGAGGCGAAGCGACGAGGACGACGCGAAGCAACGAGAAGGTCGAACGACACGAACCAACCATGAATCCCTTCGTCCCGATCATACCAATATTCTACATTTACTACCGGAACAGGCACGGACGCGTACGGCGCAGAAGGTAAGCCAGACACCAACCACAAAACACATACAACACGTACACGACACATCACACACACACAGAGGGATGCAGAATATACTTACACCAGCAACAGCAGCACCATAGGGGCGGGATGCCCATCACCAATGCCACATATGCACACAGGGGCCTGAATGCGCACCACCACCCCTACCCAGGGATGGCATGATGCCTACCACCACTACCACCCTCACCCAGGGGTGGCATGATGCCTACCACTACTACCACCATCACCCAGGGGGGCAGGATGCCTACCACTACTACCACCCTTACACAGGGGGGCAGGATGCCTACAACTACTACCACCCTCACCCAGGGGGCTGGATGCCTACCACCACCCTTAGCCAGGGGGCAGGATGCCTACCACTACTACCACCCTCACCCAGGGGGCAGGATGCCTACCACTACTACCACCCTCACCCAGGGGGCAGGATGCCTACCACTACTACCACCCTCACCCAGGGGGCAGGATGCCTACCACTACTACCACCCTCACCCAGGGGGCAGGATGCCTACCACTACTACCACCCTCACCCAGGGGGGCTGGATGCCTACCACCACCCTTAGCCAGGGGGCAGGATGCCTACCACTACTACCACCCTCACCCAGGGGGCAGGATGCCTACCACTACTACCACCCTCACCCAGGGGGGCAGGATGCCTACCACTACTACCACCCTCACCCAGGGGTGGCTGGATGCCTACCAACACCCTTAGCCAGGGGGCAGGATGCCTACCACTACTACCACCCTCACCCAGGGGGCAGGATGCCTACCACTACTACCACCCTCACCCAGGGGGGCTGGATGCCTACCACCACCCTTAGCCAGGGGGCAGGATGCCTACCACTACTACCACCCTCACCCAGGGGGGCAGGATGCCTACCACTACTACCACCCTCACCCAGGGGGCTGGATGCCTACCACCACCCTTAGCCAGGGGGCAGGATGCCTACCACTACTACCACCCTCACCCAGGGGGGCAGGATGCCTACCACTACTACCACCCTCACCCAGGGGGCAGGATGCCTACCACCACAACCACCATCACCCAGGGGGCAGGATGCCTACCACTACTACCACCCTCACCCAGGGGGCAGTATGCCTACCACTACTACCACCCTCACCCAGGGGGGCAGGATGCCCACCACTACTACCACCCTTAGCCAGGGGGGCAGGATGCCTACCACTGCTACCACCCTCACCCAGGGGGCAGGATGCCTACCACTACTACCACCCTCACCCAGGGGGGCTGGATGCCTACCACCACCCTTAGCCAGGGGGCAGGATGCCTACCACTACTACCACCCTCACCCAGGGGGGCAGGATGCCTACCACTACTACCACCCTCACCCAGGGGGGCAGGATGCCCACCACTACTACCACCCTCACCCAGGGGGGCTGGATGCCTACCACCACCCTTAGCCAGGGGGCAGGATGCCTACCACTACTACCACCCTCACCCAGGGGGGCAGGATGCCTACCACTACTACCACCCTTAGCCAGGGGGGCAGGATGCCTACCACTACTACCACCCTTACCCAGGGGGCAGGATGCCTACCACTACTACCACCATCATCCAGGGGGGCAGGATGCCTACCACTACTACCACCCTTACACAGGGGGCAGGATGCCTACAACTACTACCACCCTCACCCAGGGGGGCAGGATGCCTACCACTACTACCACCCTCACCCAGGGGGGCTGGATGCCTACCACCACCCTTAGCCAGGGGGCAGGATGCCTACCACTACTACCACCCTCACCCAGGGGGGCAGGATGCCTACCACTACTACCACCCTCACCCAGGGGGCAGGATGCCTACCACCACAACCACCCTCACCCAGGGGGGCAGGATGCCTACCACTACTACCACCCTCACCCAGGGGGCAGTATGCCTACCACTACTACCACCCTCACCCAGGGGGCAGGATGCCCACCACTACTACCACCCTTAGCCAGGGGGCAGGATGCCTACCACTACTACCACCCTCACCCAGGGGGCAGGATGCCTACCGCTACTACCACCATCACCCAGGGGGGCAGGATGCCTACCACTACTACCACCCTCACCCAGGGGGGCTGGATGCCTACCACCACCCTTAGCCAGGGGGCAGGATGCCTACCACTACTACCACCCTCACCAAGGGGGGCAGGATGCCTACCACTACTACCACCCTCACCCAGGGGGCAGGATGCCTACCACCACAACCACCCTCACCCAGGGGGGCAGGATGCCTACCACTAGTACCACCCTCACCCAGGGGGCAGTATGCCTACCACTACTACCACCCTCACCCAGGGGGCAGGATGCCCACCACTACTACCACCCTTAGCCAGGGGGGCAGGATGCATACCACTACTACCACCCTCACCCAGGGGGCAGGATGCCTACCACTACTACCACCCTCACCCAGGGGGCTGGATGCCTACCACCACCCTTAGCCAGGGGGCAGGATGCCTACCACTACTACCACCCTCACCCAGGGGGCAGGATGCTATCCACTACTACCACCCTCACCCAGGGGGGCAGGATGCCTACCACCACAACCACCCTCACCCAGGGGGGGCAGGATGCCTACCACTACTACCACCCTCACCCAGGGGGCAGTATGCCTACCACTACTACCACCCTCACCCAGGGGGCAGGATGCCCACCACTACTACCACCCTTAGCCAGGGGGGCAGGATGCCTACCACTACTACCACCCTCACCCAGGGGGGCAGGATGCCTACCACTACTACCACCCTCACCCAGGGGGGCTGGATGCCTACCACCACCCTTAGCCAGGGGGCAGGATGCCTACCACTACTACCACCCACACCCAGGGGGGCAGGATGCCTACCACTACTACCACCCTCACCCGGGGGGCAGGATGCCCACCACTACTACCACCCTCACCCAGGGGGGCTGGATGCCTACCACCACCCTTAGCCAGGGGGCAGGATGCCTACCACTACTACCACCCTCACCCAGGGGGGCAGGATGCCTACCACTACTACCACCCTCACCCAGGGGGCAGGATGCCTACCACCACAACCACCCTCACCCAGGGGGGCAGGATGCCTACCACTACTACCACCCTCACCCAGGGGGCAGTATGCCTACCACTACTACCACCCTCACCCAGGGGGGCAGGATGCCTACCACTACTACCACCCTCACCCAGGGGGGCAGGATGCCTACCACTACTACCACCCTCACCCAGGGGGCAGGATGCCTACCACTACTACCACCCTCACCCAGGGGGGCAGGATGCCTACCACTACTACCACCCTCACCCAGGGGGGCTGGATGCCTACCACCACCCTTAGCCAGGGGGCAGGATGCCTACCACTACTACCACCCTCACCCAGGGGGCAGGATGCCTACCACTACTACCACCCTCACCCAGGGGGGCAGGATGCCTACCACTACTACCACCCTCACCCAGGGGGGCTGGATGCCTACCACCACCCTTAGCCAGGGGGCAGGATGCCTACCACTACTACCACCCTCACCCAGGGGGGCAGGATGCCTACCACTACTACCACCCTCACCCAGGGGGCTGGATGCCTACCACCACCCTTAGCCAGGGGGCAGGATGCCTACCACTACTACCACCCTCACCCAGGGGGGCAGGATGCCTACCACTACTACCACCCTCACCCAGGGGGGCTGGATGCCTACCACCACCCTTAGCCAGGGGGCAGGATGCCTACCACTACTACCACCCTCACCCAGGGGGGCAGGATGCCTACCACTACTACCACCCTCACCCAGGGGGCAGGATGCCTACCACCACAACCACCCTCACCCAGGGGGGCAGGATGCCTACCACTACTACCACCCTCACCCAGGGGGCAGTATGCCTACCACTACTACCACCCTCACCCAGGGGGGCAGGATGCCCACCACTACTACCACCCTTAGCCAGGGGGCAGGATGCCTACCACTACTACCACCCTCACCCAGGGGGCTGGATGCCTACCACCACCCTTAGCCAGGGGGCAGGATGCCTACCACTACTATCACCCTCACCCAGGGGAGGCAGGATGCCTACCACTACTACCACCCTCACCCAGGGGGGGCAGGATGCCCACCACTACTACCACCCTCACCCAGGGGGGCTGGATGCCTACCACCACCCTTAGCCAGGGGGCAGGATGCCTACCACTACTACCACCCTCACCCAGGGGGGCAGGATGCCTACCACTACTACCACCCTCACCCAGGGGGCAGGATGCCTACCACCACAACCACCCTCACCCAGGGGGGCAGGATGCCTACCACTACTACCACCCTCACCCAGGGGGCAGTATGCCTACCACTACTACCACCCTCACCCAGGGGGGCAGGATGCCCACCACTACTACCACCCTTAGCCAGGGGGGCAGGATGCCTACCACTACTACCACCCTCACCCAGGGGGGCAGGATGCCTACCACTACTACCACCCTCCCCCAGGGGGGCTGGATGCCTACCACCACCCTTAGCCAGGGGGCAGGATGCCTACCACTACTACCACCCTCACCCAGGGGGCAGGATGCCTACCACTACTACCACCCTCACCCAGGGGGGCAGGATGCCCACCACTACTACCACCCTTAGCCAGGGGGCAGGATGCCTACCACTACTACCACCCTTACCCAGGGGGCAGGATGCCTACCACTACTACCACCATCACCCAGGGGGGCAGGATGCCTACCACTACTACCACCCTTACACAGGGGGCAGGATGCCTACAACTACTACCACCCTCACCCAGGGGGGCAGGATGCCTACCACTACTACCACCCTTAGCCAGGGGGGCAGGATGCCTACCACTACTACCACCCTCACCCAGGGGGGGCAGGATGCCTACCACTACTACCTCCCCCACTCATAGGATGGACAATGCATGACACAACCAGCACACCACAACCTAGGGAATGCAAGAAGAAGACATCCCCCCAACACCATGACAAGCGTGTGTAGACTGTGTCAAATGCCTACAACACCGAACATGACTTTGAACATACAATGTGACCCCTAGCACATGTGCCACACATATATGTGTGTGGCACCCACAATGCAAGCAGGCCATGACCATTGTGGCAATGGGGTCCAAACCCCCATCATCACAGTGACCAAAAGGTAAGTGTGGGGTCCATAGCTGAAGCACATTTTGAACATTGTGGCAATGGGGTCCAAACCCCCATCATCACAGTGACCAAAATGTAAGTGTGGGGTCCATAGCTGAAGCACATTTTGAACATTGTGGCAATGGGGTCCAAACCCCCATCATCACAGTGACCAAAATGTAAGTGTGGGGTCCATAGCAGAAGCACAATTTTGAACATTGTGGCAATGGGGTCCAAACCCCCATCATCACAGTGACCAAAATGTAAGTGTGGGGTCCATAGCAGAAGCACATTTTGAACATTGTGGCAATGGGGTCCAAACCCCCATCATCACAGTGACCAAAATGTAAGTGTGGGGTCCATAGCTGAAGCACATTTTGAACATTGTGGCAATGGGGTCCAAACCCCCATCATCACAGTGACCAAAAGGCAAGTGTTGACAAAGTAAGAGGTGCAACTGCCAAACTGCATGGATGATTCCTGGTCACAGAACAACAAACACATCAGTGGCAAAGTAGTGTATGTGTCCCATTGCAACATAAATTGGGGGAGCCAAATCCTGCAGTGCAAATAAGACATAACTTTGGCCATGTGCAGACAAACAACACCCATGGGGGCTGACACCGTCAACAATCATCAATGACACAATGACAGAAGTGACCATCCGAATGCAGACCCACATATTTGCACCAATGGGCACACACATGCAGATACCCTGTGGAGACTGCAGATGTGAGGCAAACAGATACCATACCATGGCAGCAATGGGACACACAATCAACAATTAGCAACAAATGAGGGCTCCCGTCCCATCAGCCTGGTCATGGAAGTGCCAACGGAATCATCAGCACAGATCCAACACACTTGTATAGCAATGTTGCACTGACAACACAGATGAGTCCTTCCCCATTGATGCCCAAACCTGCATGTTCACTGGAGATGGCCACACGGTCAGGGAAGTAGACGAATAGAACAATGGCAGGCACAACAGATGTGCAGGGGTGGAAGCCACAGATGTGAAGTTGCCAATCTAAGTAGGAAATCTCATTGCCAAATACTGAACACATGACACCCTCAGATGCTGCTATGGATGACATGGATACACCACAGGATAGGACACATAACCCCTGGACCACATGGGTTCCTGCACAGTAACACTTCATTATCATGAGACCAAATATCACCATCACTGCAGCAAGGGCATTGTTAGCATCATCAACATCATGTACATCAGAAGCAAAAGCACTAGAGAACAGAAAGTTGCTTTATTCAGCATATGTGGCATTAAAAGTAGAAGTCCGGTAGAACATAAACAAAGGCCAATGGCCAGTCCATCAACAAAGTCACAAGTGGGTGACAGTGGCAGATGCCACCCTACACATGCCTGCACAAAACCAGGGACAATCCACTAGGAGGGGCAACCGGGGGGTAGGCCAGGCACCGCAGGGACAGGATCAGGGCTCACCAGGAGGAAGCAGGGAAGGGGTGGTGGGTGCTGGAGAGCCACTGACAACTGCAGTGGAGGTGTCTGACATGGTGTGTGCCGGCACAACTGGGGGCATGGCTCAGATGTTGTGGGTGCCGGCACGACTGCAGTGGACCCTGCAGATGGAGTAGACAGGTCCGCCACTGCAGTGCCCAAGTGAGACAGGGTGGTAGTGGACTCCACTGCAGTGCCTACCACCAGGGGAGGAGAATGGGGAACAGGCAAGGTGGGCTGGACAGAGGGGGAGGACACCCTCACCACATCAGTGGCACAGACAAGCGCAGCGGGGGTGTGGTGCCGGGAGAGCAAGTGGCAGGGGAGAAGGCCGGAGCCTCTTGGGGATGGTATATCTGTGGGTGGGGGAACCTGGGGCAGGGTGTGGCGGGGGCACCTGTGGAGTGGGGGCCTGAGGGATGGAGGAAGGTGACCTGGTGCTTGAGCTGCAGGGCGGCGGCGGGGTCTTGCTCTTAGCACTCCGGGGGACTTGCGGGTGGGGGCCTCAGTCTGTCTGCGCCTGGGGGAGGGTGTCCGGGGGCGAGGGGCACTCTGCTCCGTGTGGGGGGCTTCCTCTTCCCCCTGGATGCTGGGGCAGCTGGATCGGATGGGAAGAGGCCGAGGTCACTGAGGAAGAGGCGCTGGGTCTTTGGGGTTGCAGGTGAGGCAAGGGAGGGTGCTTTGGAGGGAGAGGCAACTGAGGACTGCGCAGTGCCCGTGGATGCGTGTGTGTGTACCAGGGCCCCATCCCCTGTGAGTCTGGTTTCAGTCCCCTGACTGTGCGTGCGTGTGCGTTTAGTTTGTGGCGTGTGTGTCTGTGTGCTGGATGTGTGTGTGCTGGTGTGTGCCTGTGCTGGTGTGTGTGTGCTTGGGACGGGCAAGGTGCTGGGGAGTGTGGATGGAGCAGAGGCAGGAGGGGTGAGGGACTGTCTGAGGAGGGACACTGCTGCCGTCAGGGAGGAGTCCATGGACCTGTTGCCCCTCTGTAGGTCAGACATGCCCGATGAGATGCCCTCCATGAACGACACCAGCTGAGTCAACAGTGCGGTGTGCGCATGGAGGACACTCAGCATGGCTGTCTGCCCTACATGGAGCTGGCGAAGGAGGTACACAGACTCCTCACTCAGGGCAGCAGGGGACACAGGGGCAGGGGGTGCGGTGCCTGGGCCAAAGGAGACACGCTCCCGAACATGGGAGCCTCCACGGACCTGGGGAATGGGAGCCGATGGGAGGGCGGTGGTGGTGCTGGTGGTGGCGGGGACAGCAACACTAGCTGGGGTGTGGTGGCTGCTGACACCCGCCTCCACAAGGGAGTCATCCTCCGAGTTGCTCTGGTCCTCAGCTGAGGTGGATGGTGCTGAGGATTCCTCGGTGTGGCTCCCCTCGCCCTCCGTGCCACTGGGTCCCTCCGACCACTCCTCGGCTGCTGACCCAGTCTGGCTCTCTGGCTCCTCCTGGTCCGTGGAGCTGTCCCCTTCCGTGGCCGTGGATGTATCTGCAAACAATGGGGAAACAGACAGACATCAGTCACCTGCACCAAACGCACACACCACTGTGAGCACAGCACATCACAGAGCAAGCCCTGGCATCATTAGTTGTACATTGCTAAAAGTGCCCTAACTGAACAGGAGAAGCCAATTGTCAGTCTGATGCCAAGCATGGCACTCACATCCCACATGGCCTTGCACCCATCTGCAACACCCCAGTGTGGACACATGCACCAAGTACACAGTAGTTGGACAGTGCAGAGGACACGGTGTGGACACATCACAGATCTTGCCACTGAGTCAGTACAGGTTTCCGGATGAAAGGGATGCCCAGAGTCAAATAGGAAATGCATGTGATGCATACCAGCGACAGACACCATGATGCACCCATGTCCTGATAGCCAGCGCCACTATGGTGTGCATGTAGCACATGTCACTCCCCTGCAGGACCACAAATAAGTTGACACATGCCATGGCAGAGGCATGACTGTTAAGTCATACATCACTGTCTCAGTGATGTATGACTTGGCAGCCAGACAACAACACTATGCACTGTGTCACAATAGTAGGTCATGGGGAATGCAAGTCCTGGAGCTGCACAAGTGCACATGTACATCCCCCACACAACACATCATCTCAACCCTCATCTGTCCAGGTCACACCTATTGGACATATGGGAGACCTGTGACACTACCCTCTGAACCTGAGCCCCTCACAATTTGCTGTGAATGGGGAACAGCTGCCTGAATATCACATTCGCATACCCCAGTCTGCACAGGCAGCTGATCAAACACCTATGTGACACACAAGTATCGTCTCCTATGGTCACATCTCCAGGGGCATGCTGAGCCCCTACCAAGAAACACAGCAGTCCTGGCAACTAATCCACAGCACACTGACACAGAGGCAGACACCGGAGGGGTCAAATCACTGTGCACAATGTGTCAGCTGATACACAGGAGTGGGAGTACAGAGTGCATTGCATGGCCTGGAGTAGGCATGACTGTCCTGCTCCACATGAATGAGGGATGTGCCCTGGACAGTGGATAGCTGGCTATGTATGTGTGACACACGTAATCTGCACACTCCTGGGGCACAAACATTGTTCCCACCCGCTGCATGGGCGTGTGCCACATACCCCAGGCACATGTGGTGGCTCAGCTCAGCAAGTGGACCACATATCAAAGCAACATGCAGATCACATGTCCAAACCCAGGCGTTGTGTGAACAATGGACCCACCCATGATGCCCACAACAGAGTCAGGGAAACAGATGCTGTCCCCCACCTTTAGTGAAGCAAACTGCAAGGACACAGTCCCAAGTGACACAATTCCCTGACTGTAAGGGCCACACCTGGGTATCAGATGAGCAGTGGGCAGTGCACAATAGAGGGACATGGCTCCTGGACAACATGACTGCTGCACTGTGGCAGTTGAACCAGGCCAGAGGAGGGCACAAAGCATGTAATACAGAGTTCACAGTGCAGTCTTTGACTCACCCCTCCTTGCTGCTGTCTGGCCTTCAGCTGCCCATCCAGGTCTGGAAAGACCACCGCCAGGATCTGGAGCATGTGGGGGTCAGGGTCCGTGTTCCGCCCCTCCTGCGAGGAGGCGACAGCTTCAGCTGGACCCGTGCAATCCTCCGGGTCCAGCCCCGAAGGTCCTGCCACCTCTTCTGGCAGTTGCGGATCCGGCGCTTGTAGACCCCCACGGACCGGACAGCCCGGACGATGTCCTTCCAGATTTCCTGCTTCCGATGGGCATTAACCTGTGAGGATGACAAAGTGAAAAGGCCATTACCACACATGCAACATATCTGTGCATGACACAGTCGTATATACATGTCTCAAACACAGGGGCACATGATGTACACAGGCAGTGCAAAGCTGACCATGGACAGTTTGCCAGACGTCACTACATGGTATCATTGCATGGGAAGTAAAACCATGTTCAAATGCACTGTCACTGCACCATACCTGTCCAGTGCAAGTCACTACACACTATGGGGGTGACAACTACTCAGTGAGCCTGCTAGCCAGTGGCGTGCAGACTCTCAGCCTTGCTAGTCACACAAAATGCACATTCAGAAAGGCAGTGCACAGAACACTCACCTGCTCCCCTGGTGTCCCATACAGCTTGCTGTACTGTGGAAGTAGGCTGTCCAGCAGGGCCTGGTTCTCTTCAAGGCTGAAGGCTGGGGCTCTCTCCACAGTACGTGCCATTGCAGGGTCCAGAGGGGCAGAGACAGCAGCAGTGCAGTGGCAGATGTCGTCTTGGAGCATGTAGTGCAGGCAAGTGGGCTCTCAGGGGAACAGCCAGCAATATATATGTGCTGGAGAGGCAGATACTGTCCCTTGTGTCCAAAGTGATAGGTCCAAGTCGTTTGCATCTTCTGAATCTGGCCAATCCATGGAATAGCAGCACCAAAACACGCCCACAGCATCCTTCAAATCTTCAACTTCATGACATACATGATTTTGCAACATTGTTGTGGGTGACCAACTGATTTTCCAGCAACCGACTCGTTCGAAATTCGAAAACGCGTCCGTTGCCAGGCAAGCCCATTGTCAATGGGTGCGCACCGATCGGTCCATTGCGGTACAATGCGTACAGGGGTACAACGCGTACCCGCACACATTGAAAGCAATGGGCCGGCCGGAGGCACCGATCGGTCCATTGCTGTTCAACGCGCACAGGGGTACAACGCGTACCCGCACACATTGAAAGCAATGGGCCGGCCGGAGGCACCGATCGGTCCATTGCAGTTCAACGCGCACAGGGGTACAACGCGTACCCGCACACATTGAAAGCAATGGGCCGGCCGGAGGCACCGATCGGTCCATTGCTGTTCAACGCGCACAGGGGTACAACGCGTACCCGCACACATTGAAAGCAATGGGCCGGCCGGAGGCACCGATCGGTCCATTGCTGTTCAACGCGCACAGGGGTACAACGCGTACCCGCACATTGAAAGCAATGGGCCGGCCGGAGGCACCGATCGGTCCATTGCAGTTCAACGCGCACAGGGGTACAACGCGTACCCGCACACATTGAAAGCAATGGGCCGGCCGGAGGCACCGATCGGTCCATTGCAGTTCAACGCGCACAGGGGTACAACGCGTACCCGCACACATTGAAAGCAATGGGCCGGCCGGAGGCACCGATCGGTCCATTGCTGTTCAACGCGCACAGGGGTACAACGCGTACCCGCACACATTGAAAGCAATGGGCCGGCCGGAGGAACCGATCGGTCCATTGCAGTTCAACGCATCACTGTACATGTGACTGGCATATGTCAGCATGCCTGTCTCAGATGGACATATGCCAGCCACAGATAGCTCCCAGGGAGTGAGGGGCACACCTACATCACGACAGCCTGTCCAAACCTTATCATAAGGCATGTAAGGCTGCATTTCCTATTGTGTGTATGTTGGTGTACATGTTGTCCTGTGGGTGTCACCTGTGGGCAGCCACCCCCAGGCTGTGCACGTGATCATGGGGACAGGATCATGGGTGTTACGTGTACGTGACCACTGTGATGTGCAACTGTTCATATCTGTGCATGTGCCATGGTCACATTTCACAGTGGTGTATGTGTATGTCATGTCACATACCCCGTGAGTCCCATGTGGGACGGTATGTTTGAGCCAGGGTGTCCCAGTGGCACAATAGTGATGGTCCTCCACAGTCTTTGTGCATGTAGTGTTTACAATGTCTCTGATTTCATGTGCACAATGGGAGACAGTCTCCACATCCACGTTGTGTGTGCATGGACTCTGATGTTGTGCGTGTGTGTCACAGACGTCCATGTCTGTCCTGCCGTGGCAAGTGGGGCCACTACCTGTGGGGGTCATGGTTGTTTTGCTGTGGTGTATACATGATACTCCATGTAATGCCAGTGTCCATGTGGCATTACAGGGTCCCTGGGAATGTACCTGTCGTTGAGCTGTGGTGCCTGGGGCACATCTGTCCTCACATGTCACTGTGGGGGTTATTGTGACACGGCAGCAGGAGATGGGAACTGTGACACGGCCTCATGATATCCAATGGGCCAACCTGGGACAAATTGATGCCACCTGTAGGACCGTGTTGACAGATGTTGGCCATGTATGTACCATACATGTCCTTCCGGTACTGCACACTTCATGTAGTTGTGCCTCATAATGATGTATGTTGGGATCTTGAGTGTGTTCAATGCCGCATATGTGGGGTGACTGACAATCTTGCTTACTTCTCCTCTGCACTGCAGGGCTCCTGCTGTCCATCGGCCATTCCCAGACCTGGCAACGATGGTGGAACGGGACAGCATCCGACGGTACCGCTTCACCAGGCAGCTGATTGAGGATTTGGCAGTGCAGTTGTCCCCACATTTGCAGCCTGGCCGGCCGTATCCTACAGCGCTGACCCCCAAGGTGAAGGTGATGGCAGCCCTACACTTCTTTGCCACTGGTACCTTCCAACATACTGTGGTGACTGCTGGTGGGATGTCACAGACCATGTTCAGCCGTGTGCTCCGCGATGTTTTGGCGGCAATGTTGCTCTTCCTGAACCGGTACATCTATTTCCCTAGACTGCGACGACTCACTGACGTGAAGAGTGACTTTTATGCCCTGGGGAGGATGCCGCATGTCATTGGCTCCATTGATGGGACACATGTGGCTTTGGTACCACCACAGGCCCAGGAGCAGGCCTACAGGAACCGCAAGCACTACCACTCGGTCAATGCACTGGTGGTGTGTCTTGCAGACATGACCATCACACACGTGTGTGCCCGTTTCCCTGGTTCAGCACACGATGCCTTTGTGATGAGGAGTAGTCGCATCCCCAGGATGATGGCACAGATGCAGAACCAGCGTGCCTGGCTTGTCGGTGTGTACTGACTTTGTGCCATTGTGTGTGATCTGATCTGTAGTATTCCGCCCACTTTTCCAAGTCAGCTAATGTGCACTTGTCTGTCCATAGGTGACTCGGGATACCCCAACATGCCGTGGTTGCTGACACCCCTCAGGAACCCTGTGACACCTGCCCAGATGCGCTACAATGAGGCACATGGTCGGACCAGGAGAGTGATTGAGCGGACCTTTGGTCTCCTGAAGAGCCGCTTCCGCTGCCTGGACAAGACCGGAGGGTCCCTCCCATATGCCCCTGCGAAAGTGTGCAAGATTATCATCGTCTGCTGCATGCTCCACAACCTGGCAGTGCGGAAGGAGTTGCCTCTCATCCAGGATGACAATGACCAACATCCGCCACCTGTGGAGGATCCTGGCCTGGACCACGATGCCAGTGACGATGATGATGATGATGGTGATGGTGATGTCCGCACACAGCTCATCACCAACTTCTTTAGCTGAATGTGAGTATCCTGAGGTGTCATGTCAATGATGTGAGTTGGCATGATGTGTGGGTGGTGCTCTGGTGCTGTTGGAGTGTGTCCATGGGCTACTTGACTGGATGTGTGTTGCGATGTGTGGTGACAGGTGGTCTGTACTCCCCAACAGTGTTGACATGCTAACTTGGTTCTGGGTGGGTATCTTGTAACATGTATTGTGCATGAGTTTTGCTGTTCTGTCCTGTACTCCATTGCTTTTGACTGTGTGTCATTTCTGTCCTTCATAGGGTACTTTCAGATTCGTTTGGTCAACTGTGTCCACCGACGCACGTGATTGCACATCCATGCTGGTAGCTGTTGTGTCCCTACAGGTGATGTGCGCCACACCCATGGACTTCCTTCCGTCTACAGTTGTTGACTGTGTGCCCGCTGCCAGGTGGGGTTACCTTGCATCTGTAGTGGTTACGGCATGTTGCAACTGTGTAATAAACCTGTGCTTCACTTTGTGATGTGCGTTGTCTGTGGTCACACATTTGACTGCCATTTGCTTACTGCACCTGTGGGCTACTTGACTACAACTGGGAATGGGTGTGGTGTCTGTGCATTGCACCGTCTTCCCTGGCAACATCAGTGTAGGCAATGAGTCAGATGGCCTAGGTGTGTATGTGTCGTGTAGCCCTGGTGGTGTGTCTCCCTCATGTGTGTCACGTTGCCTGTACTCACATGCCTGTGTTGTCCTTGCTGTTGCTGTTCGCATACACAGTGTAATTTTGCAGTTCATCATCCCCATAACAGCACCCACGTTGGAATCACGACAGAGGCAAGTATGGTGTATTAGTGTGTTTATTGTGATACATTTGTGTTAATAGTGCATAGGATGGGTTGTGCTGTACATGAATCTTGCAATCCCAAGTTCCTAGGTGAATTGAAAGTCCGGGTAGACAGGATCCCCAGTATCGGGGCCACAGTTGTCTGACACATTGGTCCAACTTGTACTCCCCATGCAATGTGTGGGAGTAGTGTTGCCGTCAACAGGGTGAACAGTCTGTGCACAAAGGCGAACATCCAGAACAGGTTCAGGCTTCCTGGGAGTTGCGCTTGGCCATCGGCCTCTCACTTTTCCCTCCTCGGACGACCCCTCTTCTTGGGGGGGCCCTCAAGTGCAGGCTGCTGCGGTGCAGGGGACTCTCCGCCAGAGTCCTCCTCCCTCCCTGTGGCAGTTGCAGTTTGTTCAGCACCAGATGTTGTTGGCACACAGGGAGGTGTGGACTGGTTGCTGTTCATCTGGCGGAGGCATTGTAAAATGTCCCTGTGCACCGCCGTCATCTCATGCAGTGCATCCCACTTGGACTCCACGCGGGACATGTGTGAGTCCACACGGGACATGTGTGACTCCACGTGGGACATGTGGGAGTCCAAGCGGGCATGATGGGCAGCCTGCTGCTGTTTAATGTCTCTGAGGAGCCCCACTACCTGGCTGAGCTCTCTGGTGCTACACTGGTACGCATCAGCTATGCATACCAGTTGTGGGTCGTCATGCACACCAGCAACGTCTGCAAGCAGCGACCTCTGTCTCCCACCCCTCCCACCACCCCTGCTGACATGTGCAGTGTGTGCAGTGGCACGCACAGATAACCCTGGTCCACCTTGGGGGTTGGTGGTGGTGGTGGTGTCCATGGCCCCAGGTTGGTCCAGGGTCACTGTGCTGGTGTTGCTCCTTATTCTGTCCATGTCGGCAGGGATGGTATTCGTGGTGACAGTCGTTGTAGGGGTGGGTGCAGGGGGTGCAGCTGGTGGTCCTGCTGGTGCTGCAGCTGGTGGTCCTGCTGGTGCTGCATGTTGACTTGCACCGGATGTGCCAGGTTGTTCTTCATCGTCCGAGGAGGACAGAGGCTGTACGACGCCAGTGAGCTCGGCATCCTCTTGGGCCTGGGACTGGGACTCCTCAGCGTCTGCTGCTGTGTCCCCATCATCACCTGTTTTTGGGAGACACAAACAATGTATGTCATGTTTCTGCAGGCATCAATGGTTGACACACATGACAGTTGTGACTGTGCCTCTGGGTGCGGGCCTGTACATTGCATTGTCCTAAGTCGTCACAGTCAGGGGTTGATATTGGTGTGGCACATTGTCCTGCATTATTTGGGCATTTCTATGTATTTTCTGGGGTGTGAACATGGTCTGCATTGGTTGTGTTTGGTTGACAGCCGGCCCTCCTTCCCACCCACCCAGCCAGTCAGTTATCCCACCATGGAACGTGCTTGCGTTGCAGGGAGTGTAAGTTGTCTCTCAGGATGTCAGTCAGTGGTGTCCTGCTGTTTGTTGGTGCACAGTTGGCAGCAGGGCCTTGTGCTCCCCCAGCAGTAGCCAGTGTCAGCCATCTTGTGAGTCCTTCTCCACTCCCTGTGATGTGAGCATGGTTCAGGGTGGTGTTGATGGGCCAGTTGTGAGGCTGAGCAATGTCTGTGACTACGACTCCCATCATGCTATTGCCTCCACCCCCCTTCCCAGCATGCCCATGCTTCCTTCCTTTTGAATCTGCTTCCCTGTGGGGTGGGCTGGCTGTGCTTACAGGATGGCTGGGAGTGTTGTCCTGGCAGTTGTTTGGCTAAGAGTCCCAAGAGTGTCCCTGTGCTTCACACAACATAACCCAGGGTGGTGGTTCTTTGTGGGATCTTGTGTTAGGATGGGGGCATTGCATTCTACCAGGTGGGTACTGTGGAGTTTGTGTTGGGGTGTGTGTGAGGGGAGGTGCTTGTGACTATGGTTAGTGCTGCAAGTCCTCCTTCCCACCCAGCCAGCCAGCCAGTTATTCCACCATGGAACGTGCTTGCATTGCAGGGAGTGTAAGTTGTCTCTCAGATGTCAGTCAGTGGTGTCCTGCTGTTTGTTGGTGCACATTTGCCAGCAGGGCCTTGTGCTCTCCACAGCAGTAGCCAGTGTATGCCATCTTGTGAGTCCTTCTCCACTCCCTGTGATGTGAGCATGGTTCAGGGTGGTGTTGATGGGACAGTTGTGGGGGTGAGCTAAGTCTGTGACTACGACTCCCATCATGCCATTGCCTCCACCCCACTTCCCAGCATTCCCATACTTACTTGCTTTTGTGTGGAGTTCAGTGTGTGTGGGTGTGAGAGCAATGGCAAGATGGCTGACAGTGGTGTCCTGCTGTTGGTTGGTGTGCAGTACCCAGCATGCCCTTGTGCTCCCCACGACACAGCAACAGTGTCAGACATCTTTGATGGGCCTTTCCACTCTCAGTGGGATGTGCATGCGTGAGTGTGAGCTTGCTGGGCCATGTGGTGGGGGATGTAGAGCTGTGACTACGACTCCCATCATGCTTTTGCCTCCTCCCCCCTTCCCAGCATGCCCATGCTTCCTTCCTTTTGACTCTGCTTCCCTGTGGGGTGGGCTGGCTGTGCTGACAGGATGGCTGGGAGTGTTGTCCTGGCAGTTGTTTGGCTAAGAGTCCCAAGAGTGTCCCTGTGCTTCACACAACATAACCCAGGGTGGTGGTTCTTTGTGGGATCTTGTGTTAGGATGGAGGGCATTGCATTCTACCAGGTGGGTACTGTGGAGTTTGTGTTGGGGGGTGTGTGAGGGGAGGTGCTTGTGACTATAGTCAGTGCTGCAAGTCCCCCTTCCCACCCAGCCAGCCAGATATCCCACCATGGAACGTGCTTGCATTGCAGGGAGTGTAAGTTGTCTCTCAGGATGTCAGTCAGTGGTGTCCTGCTGTTTGTTGGTGCACAGTTGCCAGCAGGGCCTTGTGCTCCCCACAGCAGTAGCCAGTGTCAGCCATCTTGTGAGTCCTTCTCCACTCCCTGTGATGTGAGCATGGTTCAGGGTGGTGTTGATGGGACAGTTGTGGGGGTGACCAATATCAGTGACTACGACTCACATCATGCTATTGCCTCCACCCCCCTTCCCAGCATGCCCATGCTTCCTTTCTTTTGAATCTGCTTCCCTGTGGGGTGGGCTGGCTGTGCTGACAGGATGGCTGGGAGTGTTGTCCTGGCAGTTGTTTGGCTAAGAGTCCCAAGAGTGTCCCTGTGCTTCACACAACATAACCCAGGGTGGTGGTTCTTTGTGGGATCTTGTGTTAGGATGGGGGGCATTGCAATCTACCAGGTGGGTTCTGTGGAGTTTGTGTTGGGGGGTGTGTGAGGGGCGGTGCTTGTGACTATGGTCAGTGCTGCAAGTCCCCCTTCCCACCCAGCTAGCCAGATTTCCCACCATGGACTGTGCTTGCATTGCAGGGAGTGTAAGTTGTCTCTCAGGATGTCAGTCAGTGGTGTCCTGCTGTTTGTTGGTGCACAGTTGCCAGCAGGGCCTTGTGCTCCCCACAGCAGTAGCCAGTGTCAGCCATCTTGTGAGTCCTTCTCCACTCCCTGTGATGTGCGCATGGTTCATGGTGGTGTTGATGGGACAGTTGTGGGGGGCAATATGTGTGACTGCGACTCCCATGATGCTATTGGCTACACTGACTTGGCCAGCATACACAGAATTCCTTCCTTTGAGTGGTCTTCACTGTGTGTTGGTGTTGTGGTGGCTACATGTGTGGATGTGTTTGTTAGTTCTATTTGTGCCACTGCCTAGCTGTAGTTGTGGTTGTGTTTGTACATGTGTTGGCACAGTTGGATGTGACTTTTTGATGGCATGTGTTGTGTTTATCTGACTGACATACACATTTTGGGATGATTCTGTTCTAGTTGCTGTGTAATTGCTATGAGTGCATGGTTTGACTCTCCCCTTGACAGTGATGTGTGTGTTTTGTGGCAGTATATTGTGTACATTTGTTGTGTACTCACCAGGCTCTGGGATGTCCTCTAGTCCATATACGCTCACTGGCGGAAGGATGGCCCGCACCTTCTCCTCCCAGGGCCTGAGGTATATTGGCTTGGCAGGAGGGCCACTGCCGGTGTGTTGGCTGTTGATGTAGTCTTTCTTCAGCATGTCCCGTACCCTCCTGCGCACGTCATACCACCTGTTCTGGATGTCGGTCTTTGTGCGCCGACATGGTGATTGGGCGTTCACCCTGTTGATGATCCTCTCCCACATCTTGGTTTTCTGCGACATGGGGGTCTGTTGGACCAGTGTGCCAAACAGCTGTGGCTCCACCCTGAGGATCTCGTCTACCATGACTT
Organism: Calotriton arnoldi; assembly: GCA_963921515.1. Lineage (NCBI taxonomy): Eukaryota > Metazoa > Chordata > Amphibia > Caudata > Salamandridae > Calotriton > Calotriton arnoldi. Next base: position 2,107,258 of record CAWUFW010001962.1, read on the forward strand.
CCAATTCACTATCTAGGAACTTGGGATTCTTCTTGGGGGCATGGTGATGGGTGGTGATGGTGGGTGATGTGTGTGTCGGTGTGCAGGTGAGGGTGTGTGAGTGTGTGTTTTGCTGGGTGTATGTGAGGTAGGTATTTGTTGGTGTGCTGATGGTGTGTGGCTTGTGTGAGGGATGAGCTGTGGGTGTGTGGTTGCTTTCTCTTGGGTGCTGGCAGTAGAATGGCATTTGCAAAGGCTCATGGTAGTGATTTGTGTCCTTTATATAGGTGGAGTTGTGGGTGTGTCTTTGTTCTCTGTCCCCACCCCCCAGTATTTATTGGCTTGGTAATTGCTTGTTTGGCCTTTTTTGGGTGATTTTTCCTTTGTGCTGTTTGTGTATGTTGGAAACGTTCTTGTGACCGAGTCGGACCCTGCATTGGTCTCGTACGGTGTTCTCCGTTTCGTTCACGCTGTGTTTGTGCAGTTTTCTATGCTGCGTACGCGTCGGTCGTGGTGTATTGTGTTGCTTCGGCTCGGTTTTGTATGCGTGTCGGTCGTACGGCTTGTCCTCCGTCCGACTCGCTCGTGGTTTTCGCGCCTTGCATCGTACTTTGCGGTTTGGAGTTAGCGTGTACGTTTCGGTCGGATTTGTTCCGGGTGCGTGTCGGTCGGTTGGATTCGCGTGTTTTTCCGGCCGGATTGCTGTTTTCCGTGCGGCTCGGTCGGTCGACTTGGTTTCGGTACGTGTCGGTCGGATTTTTCGCTCCTTGCATCGTACTTGGCGTGTCGTGCGCCACGGGTACGTGTCGGTCGGTATTTTTTCCGGATCCGAGTCGGTCGGTGCTTTTTCCGGCCCGAATCGGAATCGACCCCTAAATTGTTGTTTTAGTTCTTTGTGGATAGTTTTGACACTGTTAGGATTTGTAAAAACTAAGCACAAGAATGGTACACCACTCTCATACAAAGCAACCATAAAATGGCAACCTCTTCAACTTTGCACTCTGTGATCATGAGAGAGGCATCAAATGAAATCATGTCTTACATTTTAGACTACACTATGTCCACTTGTGAATGGTTAGTATCTGTTAACCCTTTCCATCTCTTTTCAAAAAGAAATTTCTATCTATGTGTGTTTGCGATGTATTTGTGATGATAACCTATATCTAGCTTCATTTTTTTAAAGTTTAAATACTACACAACAGTTTATTAGATAGTCCTGAGTTGGAAATTAAAGCTTGCCATTACTTAAATTGTGTCATTATTCCGCAACTTTTAAAAAAAATGTTCTGTCTCTTTAACACCCTTCCCCCAATATACTCTTAGCTTAGTGAACCTAACAACCCAGTGGAACCAGTAGGTCACAAGTTCACATCACATTCTAGAAGGAACATGCTACTTGTAAATGAGATACAGCCGGTTAAGGACGCAGTAGTCAGAGGAGACATAACTAAAAAACACAGAGGACCTTTACATAGCCTACAGGGATTTTTTCCTTGTGGGAACTGCAAGGCCTGCAGATTTAGCAACATGGTGAAAATCTACAACACACCAAGCGGTACCAAAAATATAAAATAATTCTTGACATGTAGCACGACAAATGTCATTTATGTGTTAGAATGCTCCTGCGGGATGAGGTATGTAGGGAGCACGACCTTCCTAGCGAAAAAAAGAATACTTAAACACATTAGGGCGATTAACAATGAAGATAGCCATTACCCTGTGGTCCGCCATTTCGAGGAATACCATCTCTCTAATAGTTCTCTATTGAGATACTTTATCATTGTACAAATTCAATTGAACAAAAGGGGCGGGGACAGAGTCCTACTGCTTAGAAAGAGAGAATGATGGCACATTATTGATTTACAGACCAGAAGCCTGTGGGGTCACAACCAAGATGAGGAACTTAATATACATCTGCATGGCGAGTAGGGAAAATAGGACCGTCTTTTCTGGAACATAACAATCTATTTCTGGAATATATTTCTTAGGCTGAGTACATTGGAAGCTTATTAGTGCAAATAGATAGTACCAATGCTATTGCCTAGTGTGTTTTATAGTAAATGTGTTGACATTTTTAATCTCTATCAATTTCTTAATCTTCTTCATATCTTTATTTTTTTTCACAGGAGGAAAGGATGGGACCTATTGAAGAAAATGTAGTGGTCACCTACCCTTTTCTTCGTAGGAGGACTTGGCACAGTGCAAGATAAGATTATGTTTCACTTTTTTACGCACATTATTATTGTATAGTTAGAAATGTGTATTTACTTGCACATAGCACACATATATGTGAGAGAGAACCTGGGGTTCCAGGGCTTGGGACTGTGAACACCACCTGACGTATTTAACATGAGACTCCGATAGGAACCCTTTAATAGGAAATAGAGGAGCAATGTCTAGGAGAAATGAATAGACTAGACCAAAGTCTAGCACATAATATGGTTTAGCATAAGTAGGATACTTAGAATGATACTGGTGAGCTGTGTTTCAAGCACTTGGAATGTCTGATTACAGAACTACACTACATTCCATATTAGGTAAAATATAGTTTGCATCATGGAGGCAAGGTCCTCAGTACACAAAAGCCACTATGGCGCCAGCAATTTGTACGCAATTCGTGCATTCAAGCGATTTGTACATAACTTTTGTATTCACACATATTATTCCATTCTGCACTTTGAGTTTTCCGTGCCCTCACGTAACACCAGCCACCAGAATGACAGCACCGTCTACAGAGTACATATCCTGTAAACTGCATCTCCTACCACACACTCCCAGAACATACAAACTTACCCGTATGAGAGGGCAGTATAGTCCAGGGAAGTTGTTTATTATGCAATACCAGACTGTCTTCTTTTGAATTTTAAGAATGTTCCTTTCTTTTTACATGACGTTGCTTTCCTTTGCATGTAGATTTAGAAATGTGAGGTAACAATCTTGGTTGTATGCAACTATGCCACTAGTGCATCTATATATACTCCCCGAGATTCAGATAAAACCCACAGAAAGGGTTACATCTTATCAATGACCTCCTATTTATTTATATACATTTCAAATATTATGTTGTTAATAATATGTCTGACTGAATGTATTTTGGTTATCAGTATATGGAGTAACACTCGACTCCAAAATGGATGCCATTTTACTCTTATTGGCCTTTCCACCAGTCAAGTGTAATGGTGGTCCTTTGTCTATGTTTGATTTCTACATATGTGGTGGTAAAAACAAATATATAGTGTGTGAGCAAGGGGACGGTGTTCCCGAAACGCGTTACTGGAATAAAATCTAAGCCTGATCTAATCTCCTGAGAGAGAGTGATTACTTGGTGTTTTGAACAAAAAACTTTAGCCCGGTAAGCTTCGCCGGGACTCTCTCCATCTGCCACGGGCTGAGTGGGGCGGAAGAAGCACAGTGTTGGAATCATATATATATATATATATATATATATATATATATATATATATATATATATATATATATATATATTACTACTCCATGGTTGTCCACCTGTAAGTAGCACTCGAGCAACAGCTTGATTCATGTATAGGTAAGGACGGGGGACCGCCCGTAGGAGCCGCTCCATAGTGATATTGCCTGACGCGTTTCGAATCACCATATGATTCTCTTCAGAGGCTTTAATGGAACGGTGTGCGCAACCGCTAACCCACCTCCGACACACCCCCCAATGGGAGGTTCAAATGAAACTGTGCCTTCTGGGAAGTGTAGTGCGGGTAGCACATAATCAAGTCCTGTATGGACCCCACAGGTGGGCCCGTCCACGATCCTGTATACAGCTACTGTTCCACTTTCGTGGCCCCCAATCTTACGGGGTGGTGCACACTCCGCGGCTGGACTGCTGCGTTAAATTACTGCTCCATGGTTGTCCACCTGTAAGTAGCACTCGAGCAACAGCTTGATTCATGTATAGGTAAGGACGGGGGACCGCCCGTAGGAGCCGCTCCATAGTGATATTGCCTGACGCGTTTCGAATCACCATATGATTCTCTTCAGAGGCTTTAATGGAACGGTGTGCGCAACCGCTAACCCACCTCCGACACACCCCCAATGGGAGGTTCAAATGAAACTGTGCCTTCTGGGAAGTGTAGTGCGGGTAGCACATAATCAAGTCCTGTATGGACCCCACAGGTGGGCCCGTCCACGATCCTGTATACAGCTACTGTTCCACTTTCGTGGCCCCCAATCTTACGGAGTGGTGCACACTCCGCGGCTGGACTGCCGCGTTAAATTACTGCTCCATGGTTGTCCACCTGTAAGTAGCACTCGAGCAACAGCTTGATTCATGTATAGGTAAGGACGGGGGACCGCCCTTAGGAGCCGCTCCATAGTGATATTGCCTGACGCGTTTCGAATCACCATATGATTCTCTTCAGAGGCTTTAATGGAACGGTGTGCGCAACCACTAACCCACCTCCGACACACCCCCCAATGGGAGGTTCAAATGAAACTGTGCCTTCTGGGAAGTGTAGTGCGGGTAGCACATAATCAAGTCCTGTATGGACCCCACAGGTGGGCCCGTCCACGATCCTGTATACAGCTACTGTTCCACTTTCGTGGCCCCCAATCTTACGGGGTGGTGCACACTCCGCGGCTGGACTGCCGCGTTAAATTACTGCTCCATGGTTGTCCACCTGTAAGTAGCACTCGAGCAACAGCTTGATTCATGTATAGGTAAGGACGGGGACCGCCCGTAGGAGCCGCTCCATAGTGATATTGCCTGACGCGTTTCGAATCACCATATGATTCTCTTCAGAGGCTTTAATGGAACGGTGTGCGCAACCGCTAACCCACCTCCGACACACCCCCCCAATGGGAGGTTCAAATGAAACTGTGCCTTCTGGGAAGTGTAGTGCGGGTAGCACATAATCAAGTCCTGTATGGACCCCACAGGTGGGCCCGTCCACGATCCTGTATACAGCTACTGTTCCACTTTCGTGGCCCCCAATCTTACGGGGTGGTGCACACTCCGCGGCTGGACTGCCGCGTTAAATTACTGCTCCATGGTTGTCCACCTGTAAGTAGCACTCGAGCAACAGCTTGATTCATGTATAGGTAAGGACGGGGGACCGCCCGTAGGAGCCGCTCCATAGTGATATTGCCTGACGCGTTTCGAATCACCATATGATTCTCTTCAGAGGCTTTAATGGAACGGTGTGCGCAACCGCTAACCCACCTCCGACACCCCCCAATGGGAGGTTCAAATGAAACTGTGCCTTCTGGGAAGTGTAGTGTGGGTAGCACATAATCAAGTCCTGTATGGACCCCACAGGTGGGCCCGTCCACGATCCTGTATACAGCTACTGTTCCACTTTCGTGGCCCCCAATCTTACGGGGTGGTGCACACTCCGCGGCTGGACTGCTGCGTTAAATTACTGCTCCATGGTTGTCCACCTGTAAGTAGCACTCGAGCAACAGCTTGATTCATGTATAGGTAAGGACGGGGGACCGCCCGTAGGAGCCGCTCCATAGTGATATTGCCTGACGCGTTTCGAATCACCATATGATTCTCTTCAGAGGCTTTAATGGAACGGTGTGTGCAACCGCTAACCCACCTCCGACACACCCCCCCAATGGGAGGTTCAAATGAAACTGTGCCTTCTGGGAAGTGTAGTGCGGGTAGCACATAATCAAGTCCTGTATGGACCCCACAGGTGGGCCCGTCCACGATCCTGTATACAGCTACTGTTCCACTTTCGTGGCCCCCAATCTTACGGGGTGGTGCACACTCCGCGGCTGGACTGCCGCGTTAAATTACTGCTCCATGGTTGTCCACCTGTAAGTAGCACTCGAGCAACAGCTTGATTCATGTATAGGTAAGGACGGGGGACCGCCCGTAGGAGCCGCTCCATAGTGATATTGCCTGACGCGTTTCGAATCACCATATGATTCTCTTTAGAGGCTTTAATGGAACGGTGTGCGCAACCGATAACCCACCTCCGACACACCCCCCCCAATGGGAGGTTCAAATGAAACTGTGCCTTCTGGGAAGTGTAGTGCGGGCAGCACATAATCAAGTCCTGTATGGACCCCACAGGTGGGCCCGTCCACGATCCTGTATACAGCTACTGTTCCACTTTCGTGGCTCCCAATCTTACGGGGTGGTGCACACTCCGCGGCTGGACTGCCGCGTTAAATTACTGCTCCATGGTTGTCCACCTGTAAGTAGCACTCGAGCAACAGCTTGATTTATGTATAGGTAAGGACGGGGGACCGCCCTTAGGAGCCGCTCCATAGTGATATTGCCTGACGCGTTTCGAATCACCATATGATTCTCTTCAGAGGCTTTAATGGAACGGTGTGTGCAACCGCTAACCCACCTCCGACACACCCCCCCCAATGGGAGGTTCAAATGAAACTGTGCCTTCTGGGAAGTGTAGTGCGGGTAGCACATAATCAAGTCCTGTATGGACCCCACAGGTGGGCCCGTCCACGATCCTGTATACAGCTACTGTTCCACTTTCGTGGCCCCCAATCTTACGGGGTGGTGCACACTCCGCGGCTGGACTGCCGCGTTAAATTACTGCTCCATGGTTGTCCACCTGTAAGTAGCACTCGAGCAACAGCTTGATTCATGTATAGGTAAGGACGGGGGACCGCCCGTAGGAGCCGCTCCATAGTGATATTGCCTGACGCGTTTCGAATCACCATATGATTCTCTTCAGTGGCTTTAATGGAACGGTGTGCGCAACCGCTAACCCACCTCCGACACACCCCCCCCCCAGTGTGCACCACCCCGTAAGATTGGGGGCATTTCGGCTGTCGCCTTCGTCAAAGGCGACAGCCGAAACGCGTCTTGTTTTGCTGCACGAGTTCAAATAAACTACTGGAACTCATCCCCGCGAGTGCATCTTCTTTTTGCTGATGGAGCATTGAGGTTGAGGAGCATTCATATATATATATATATATATATATATATATATATATATATATATATATATATATATATATATTATCTACTGGCGGTCGCCAGTAGATAGTTATAGTTAGGACCTATTATCCATAGGAAATCCGCGACATTCTATTTGAAATAACGTTGGCGCCGGTTGACGAATCTTCGCGAAAGTTTCCAACTTGTTGGGGCGCTCCGCTCCGCTCCTACCCTGAAAGTCTCGGGGTGATACGTCAAGCGGGGGCCGAGAAAAAGGGGGTCCCAAAACGCGTTTTCCCCATTCATTTTTCCATAGGAACCTTTAGTCGCAGCTACAGCCCGAACTGCTGAACGGAATTACACCAAATTTGGCAAAGAGGTAGCCCTTGGTTCAGACTGGTGCCTGTCATTTGAGATGTCATCAGTGATGTCATCAGTGATGTCACTGACCATGTCATGAGTGATGTAATATGTGACGTCATCAGCAGTGCATTGCGGGGCGCGAGTTATAGTTACCTGAACTAACTATAACGGGGAATTTCACGGGTTTTGTACGAGTGCAATGTCCAACTAACTATAACTGTCCCTAAAACCTTATGGTTTTTTCAGTGAATATATATATATATATATATATATATATATATATATATATATATATATATATATATATATATATATATATATATATATATATATTTTTTTTTTTAACACCTCCATTTTAACTGCTTTTCCTTTGGAAAACTACCTCATTCAGCACCAGCCTTCTCCTGACGACTATTGCTCCTTTACTTCAAAATGCTTAGAGTATGGATTGTGGGCCACAGCTATATCTATTGGGCTAAAGAGGCTGCAAGTAAGAGAGGTATTGACAGGGACTTGGGTTTGTCAAATGTGCAGATTACTTGGTTTGGCCAGAGAGGGTTAAAGTTTCATCAGTTGCTGGCTTTGGTTAAATCCATTGTGGATTCCCAAGCTCCTCACCTAATGATTGTGCACTGTGGTTGCAATGGCCTAGGCACATTGACTGGGGTAGGGCTGCAAATCCTAGTGAAAGAAACCTTTGCAGAACTGATGTTACTTTTCCCTCACATTGAACTTGGTGTACTCTAAGATATACCAAAGACAGAAATGGAAGTGGTCAAATCAATTCTGTCCACAGACTGACAAAGCCAGGAAACATGTTAATAGAACTGTTTTTGCATTCCTCAGAGACCACGCATGGGCTGTATCTATAACAACAATTTGCATTGTGACATGCATGGAATTGTGTCGGAAGGAAGATTGCGGGCTGAACCCGTTCTGAGGAGCATACGTTGTGACCGCTCCTGTCATGTTGCCGGCTGTCTCTCGCAACCACCCTCCAGCGTTTATCGTTTGATTCTATTATCCCCCACAACTGTTACCTGTGCCCAACAGTAATCTTAGTGCCGGGCTGCAGGGAGTAACAGCCTCACATGCAGTGGCTGTTGTTTGGCTTGGAGCGGGACCGATCGTTGTTGGCTGACCTCCCTCGCTCTCCATCGCATCTGCCTTCACTGCATTTACATCATCCACACCTGCATCTTGTTAGTGCAGGGAAAGTCGAAGTCAGCTATGGCCCCATTGCGGGTGAATACGCAGCATGGCAAACGAGGGGGCCGTGGAGCTCGAAATGCTACGGCTGCTGAGCCTCAACAGATAACGGACAGTATGGAGGAAGGGGAGTTAAGGATATGTCTGAAGCAGAAAGTTACTACGAAGAGGGTTGGACATACCATTTTAAGGGTGCTTCAGTCAAGCACCACAAGCGATCTTCTGTAGGCTGGCAATCCGGGAGGTATCAAGTCCTCGCTGGTGGATGTACTCTTGAGTGCAGTGTCAGAGGGTAAGGCAGCAGCAGGCTCCGAGCATCATTGTTGCTCCCAGCAGCTGGGATCTGACCTCCATCAAGGTACAAGCTATCCATTTTGCACTGATGTCAGTCGTGATTCTAGCATGGTGCTGAAAACTGTTTCTCTGCCTGAGAAGGACGGCAATCCTTCACCTCAGACAGACTCTGGGTTTAATAAACTTTGGGGATCCACGAAGCAGGCAGAGGGGGTTGAACTGTGTGGGTTGCCAAGACTAAGCGGAGAGGTAGCAACGGGCTTGAGCCCAGTGAACCCACAGCAATGTACCAAAGTCACAATGGGCCCTGTCTTGGTAACAGCAGCGCAGGGCCAGATGTGACAGAGGGAGCACAGTTCGACAGTAAGAGCTTGAATGGAGGGGTGGCATCTGCTATAGATGAGGCGGCTGGTCTTGAGATGCTGCAGGGGCCCCCTGAGGCAGAGCTCCTCGGATCTTTCCTACGAGAGGAGGAGACTATTAAGAAAAAAGGGACCCCCGATAAGAGGCAGGCTAAAACTTGAAAAGTTTGGCAAAGTGCTTGGAAATCTCAGATGGCCCACTGTTCTGACCTCAGCTCCCCACGATCTGCACGGGGGACCAGGGAGAGCCCCCTGTGGAAGTGGGTCACTTCTAAGGGAGAGGTAAAGACTCTGATCTCAACGCTATCGAAAAGCGGCTTCGCCCCTCAGTTCCATCCATCGCCAGCAAGGGTCGTAGTACATTTAGTAACAAACACTAGTTATATTACTAGTGAGACTGTGAGCCCAGCAATCAGACTCAGATATGTGACCGATGGCCTTCTGGAATCTTCAAGCTGCTCATTACATCAGGGTACTTCCCCAGTCAATTCTGAGCTTAAAGAAAAGGGTTGGCTTATGGAGACAACCGAGCCCTCTTTATCAGGTATTCTGCAGCTCTTACAGATGCAAAGAACTGAGGCCCTTGAAAACTGCGCTCAGGTTAAAGAGGACAAAAAAAATATGCAGCATGCTCTTACAGAGGTCACCAGAAATATGGCCAGTTTAACCTCAGATATTGCCAAGCTCCAGCATCAAGTAGTAGGAGTCGAGGAGGTTGGCACAGCAACAACTAAAGTAATCACAGAGCATGAACACCAACTGGCATATGTCCAACATAAAGTCAAGGATCTGGAAAACAGGCAACGTTGGAATAACCTCAGGTTATTCGGAATACCGGAAGGGGAATAAGGCAATGACATCCGGGCCTTCGTGGTCAGCCTACTACAGAAAGCTCTCCCGGACCTGGCAGACTGGGATATGGACTCCCAAATTCAGTGTGCACATAGGCTACCTTTGAACTTCAAGCAAGTAGCGAACTCTAAGCGCCCCTATCCTCGCCCCATTCTTATTTATGTTGGGAATTTCCTTCTGCGGCAGGCAATATATTTCAAAGCTCGTCCAACAGCCCCATTGTCAGCTGATTCTTTCTCTATCTATGTCCATTCGGATCTCTGTAAGACAACAATGGACAAACGCTTGAAGCTGCACCAGCTAATAGATTCATTCAAAGCTGTTGGGGCGCAGGGGTTCTTGCAGGAGCAGGCATGATTGAAAGATATTAAGAATGGTCAGTCAAAGGTATTCCTTACGGAACTCGAAGCTTCACAAGCTCTCACCCAATGGAGACAAGGGACTTTACAGTCTTCTACTTAAATTTACGATATATGTCTAACTAAAGCAAGAAGGAGAGGCACTAAGGGTTTGAGTGGCACGGAAGTGGGGCAGTCCATATGTGTTGGGGGAAAAAAAAAATATATACATATAAAGGGGGTGCGATGTAGGTGGGGAGCATGGGAGGTGGTCCACACAGTGGTCCTCGAGAGCTGTCAAATCAGCTGACAGCATAAGGGGGTGGGTGATTTGATTCCTCTCATAGGTACAGGGTGGGTTGGGTCGGGTTAGGGTGGTGTCAGGAGAAGCAGGGGGTGTCTGTGATAATTGGTCGGTGTATTTCATGGTTAAGGGAGGTAAGGGGTGGGGTAGCTATAGGAGTCAGAATAATTTGAAACTGTGTTCAGCATGCAACGTTAAGAGTAAGGAGATCGGTAGTCTGAGATGGTGGCGAGGTAGCATTAACGGATAGTTTGGCCAGTTAATGACAAGTGTTAAATTATTGTGGTGGAATGTGGCAAGTTTAAATCAGACTAGGAAGCAACAGCTTATTCGTGAGGAACTAGCAGTGTATAAGCCACAAATCATTGGGGTTACTGAAACACATCTGCCATTTAAAGATCAGCAAGTATTGAAGCAGCTGGGGTATGAACTACTCATATGTACTACTCAAACAGTGTCTATATAGGGGGTTGCCATTATGAAAGCTAAGAAACTAGTCGCTAGGACTTTGCAAATTTCTTCTGATAGCAGGGGTAGATGGGCTTTAGTATAGCTGGACATCAATGAGTAGACCTATACCATCTGTGTAGTCTACGGTCCTAATTTAGACGACTCAGCAGTTTACGAACATTTAAACATGGAACTGTTGGATTGTGGTGGGAATTTGATCATAATGGGGGATTTTAATTGTGTGATGAATTATTCCATAGACACTACTAATTGACAAGCTAGCGTTCAGATGCCCAAAACACGTGCATCTATAATGGAATTAATTAGACTTCATCGTCTTGTCGATGTATTGAGAGCTCTGAACCCCTGGGTATCCGGTTACACTTACTATTCTGCACCTCATAGACAATACTCCCGTATCGATCTGATATTGGTACAAGGGCAGCTGTTGGAAGGGGCATTTATTGAGATTTATCCTAAGGTCACCTCAAATCATAATCCTATCATATTTAATATGCAGTCTAGGTCAGGGGAGGGAATGGACGGCCGACAACCATTTACATTCCCCCAGAAACTACTTGCTAGTATGGAATATCGGGTTTATATGAAACGCTTATTTCTAGAGCATTTATTAAAGAACAAAAGCACTGCTCCAACTTCAATAGTTTGGGACTGTATGAAAGCATATATATGGGGGTGACGCTTCTGTTTATTTTGGCTCAAAATAGGAGTAAGCAGCTAGAGGAAGTTCAAATTCGGCAGGAGTGTTTGAATTTTGGAAAAATATCATGCATAGGCAATCCTCTTAAAAGACCCACAGGAGCAGCCACTATTTCTGAAACTAATTGAAAGACGTCAAATGCTTAGTAGGGGGCTGAAGGAGAGGGTGGCTACCATCTTTTAGAAAAACAGGGCCACTCAATATGAGTATGGAGAAAAGGTGGGGCGTCTGTAGGCTTATCAGATCTCTGATAAAAAATCTAACAATACTATCCGTTGGATTATAGGGGAAAGTGGTGTAGTTCATATGAGTCCTCAATCAATAATGGAACAATTTGTCATATTCTATCAAAAATTGTATCAGGGACCTGACAGTAATGACAATCAGACTGCAGATAAGTACTTGCAGGAATGCGGTATGTCCCGACTAAATCTTCAACAGCAACAGGCTCTTGAGGGGGAGATAAGTCTTGGTGAGGTCGAGACAGCCATAAATGCACTACCTTCAGGGAAAACAGCTGGGGATGATACTGGAATTTTATAAAAGTTTTATAGATATTTTAGCACCCGAGCTCTTAGACCTGGCAACTGCTATTAGTAATGGAGAGTTAGCTCCATTATGATTGGTAAATACTAACATCGTTGTTTTTCTTAAAAAAGGCAAGCCTCCTGATGAACGGAGCTCTTATTGACCTATCTCCCTGATAAATGCGGACGCAAAGGTCTTTTCTAAAATCCTAGCTCTGCGTCTTGCTCCAGTCATGCATAATGTAGTTTCATAACAACAGCTTGGGTTTATACCTGGCAGGGACACTACGGTTCATGTTAACACTGTGATTGCGGTATTTGATGTGGCTGGTAAAATGAAGGATAACATAGGTTTGATCATGCTGGACACGGAGAAGACTTTTGACCGGGTTACCTGGGGAGCACTTTGGCTGATCATGGATAAATGTGGAATAGGCAGACGATTTATTACACTCGTACAGATGCTTTATAAGAACCCGGTCGCTAAGGTAATGGTCTCTGGCCACTCGTCTCTGTCTTTCCCGATCGGTCGCGGTACACGACAGGGCTGTCCACTCTCTCCCCTGCTGTTTGCCCTGTACAATAAGCCTCATTTAAGACACTTGAACCAGAACAAGGGCATCCAACATGTCCGGCTGAATGGTATCTATCTGAAAATGATGGCTTATGCTGACGACATTGCAGTTTTTGCTGGTAACCCAAAGGATGCTGTTGACATAATAGCTAAGAAAGCTGAACAATTTGGCTCCTTCTCTGGCTACAAGCTGAACCTCTCCAAGATGCAGGTCATTTTAAATTTTAAGCCACATACCCCTGTGATTGGAGTGGCAGGTCCTGCTACCTATCTTGGTAGATGTCTGTGTAGCCTTATCAAGAAGATTATCCCTTTAAACTATGAATCTCTTTTGAAAAGAGTCATTGTGAAACTGTGCCAATGGCATAAACTCCAGCTGAGCACCCTGGGTAGATGTAATATTGTGAAAATGAGTATACTTCCAAAGTTTTTGTATTTGTTCCGTTCAATACCACTCTGAGTTCCAGACTCTTTTTTTAAACGACTGGACGGGGCAATTAGCAGCTTCATGTGGGGTCATAGGAGACCTAGGCGTGCTATTTGCTTTTTGAAGCTACCTTATACACAGGGTGGATTTAGACTACCAGATTTTAAGTAATTTTTTTGGGCATCATTCACTGGCCATATCCAAAGCTTATTGGTCGGATACAAGGCTGGACTCATTGAATATGGGTATCAACTAGCATTAGGTATTGATTCCCGATTATTTATGCACAAATTGATGGATCCCAACTACTTTAAGCGGGTGAGGTTCAAAGTAGTAAGAGATATAGTCCGAATTTGGCGAGAAATCTGTACAAGATTCTCATTACCAAGCGTACATTCATTGATCCCGCTTTGGGGCAATCCTCTTTTTCCCAAGATATTCCATGACAATGTAGGGTGACTTTTGGGGTCAGGTGGGCATAGCTAACCTAGGACAGTTGTTTGAAGGCATGGTTTCTGGACATTCACTTCACTACAGACTACATTTGGGCTCCCGCAGAAATATTTTTTAAATATCTTCAGGTGAGGGACTATATTCTTAATGACCTTAAGTATAGGAGTGATACAGCAACAACTGACCGTCTTACTTGTTATTATTCTGGACAGGAAGCTAAGATGGTCAGTATAAGTATAATCTATCAGAAGTATATGTTCTGTGTCTCTGACGATAGTTCTCAACTTGCTTTAAAATGGAGCCAGCGCTTGATGACTACAGTCACGATGGCCAAGCTAAAGGACATATTAGTTGGCCTAGATCAGTCAATTAGCCCGACTAGTCTTAAATTACAACTATTTAAGACAATCTGTATGTTATACTTTACACCTGATCGTATCTCGAAATGAGGTATGGCCGGAACTTCAGAACGCTCAAAATGCAAGCTATATGCAGCAGATGTAGTGCACATGTTTATCAACTGTCCTAAGCTCAAAGGTTATTGGGACAGCTTATTTGAATTGGTTACAGTGCATACTGGGATCCAAATCAATTTGAATGATAATGAAATTATGTTGGGTAATAAAGATGGATTGACCCCTAGTCTGAGAGCATTAATCATGATTATAATTGCTAGCGCTCGCCTCTGTGTCGCTAGGGCATGGATTGATCTCATACCCCCTAAGGTGTCTGAATTTTGGACTATTCTTTGTCAAATTTATGAATGTGAAATTGCTATTGCCAAAGTTCAGGGTCCTCAATCAGTTAAAAAAGTGGGGAAAATATGGTCCCATTGGCATTGGTGATAGCCGAATATAAGCTCGTCCGCCCATCTTCGACTAATGTATTAACCAATTCCTAATTCTCTTTTATATTATTGTTTCTCACTTATTATCTGGACTGGAGCTATTTTGTACATGTAAGTGACTGTATTGATTATTCTGACTCTTGGAAAAAATCAAATAAAAATTATTTTAAAAAAAGACATGCATGGAATTTAAAGCAATGATAGAGTGCACTTTACAGATGAAGGCAACAAGGTGTTTCTAAGTAACCTAAAACTCTGCATGCGGTCTTATGTGTAGCAGCCGTATACACACAACCAATGCAACGGCTCTTGCCAGAGCCACCCTAATACCCGAACTATAGTGAAGTTTTTGGTAACAGTATTTTTTTTTTTACAATCTTCTCGATATTATGATCCCCGTGGATACATCGCAAAACGGAAAACAAAAGCAGACATTCAATGACCACCAACACATCCAAAAATAATAGGTAAAAATCCATTCTGTACATTGCACTACACATATTACTATATACATGCTTCTTTCAAAGCATGTTTAAACTCATATTTTTGTACTAAGTTTCTTTAAAAACCATCTTTCAGACCTATTTTCTGTTTTCGCGGTTCTTCTGGACGTCGCAACGATGTTGTTAACTGCGATGATCACGCCTTTTCCATAAAGCCTAAAACACATAAATCCACACATATTACGGTATTTTACACCCTGGGTTTCTTACAGTATTCTCTAAAGTCATGTTTTTCTAGAGAGCTTCTATAAAAACAATCTCTAAAACCTATTTTTAGTTTTTGCAGTGACTTCAGAGATCGCAATGATGGTGGTAATCGCGATCCCCGCAGATACGTCGTGAAAATGCAATGCAAAAGCAGGAATTCAATAGCCACCACCACATTTATCAATTATAACTATCTTACTAATTCTAACCATCACACTAGATAAATCACAACCTAATAAACTCTATAAAAACATCTATCAATATCTCAACATCTCTATAACAGTCTGTATTAATGGTTCACTCGGCTATGTAAGTGCATGTTTAAGTCTGTGAGTGGGTCTGTCACTGCATATACTAGTCTATGAGTGAATATCAGAGTAGACTCATGAGTCTTTCAATAAGTTGTCACTGCATATATTAGCCTATGAGTGCATATCAGAATAGACTCATGAGTCTCTCAGTAAGTGTGTCTCTGGCTGCATAAGTCTCTGAGTGCATCTCTCTATCAGTGAATGTATGAATGGAAGTATACGTCTCTCAGTGGCTCTGTGAGTCAGTACGTAATTGTCAGACTGGATCTGTGACTGAGTCAATCAATGTCTCAGTCGGTGGGTGAGTGGAATTATAAGTCTCTCAGTGGGTCTGTGAGTCGATGCTTGAATGTTTGAGTGAGTCTCTGACTCGGTGTGTGAGTGTCTGAGTGGGTCTCTGACTGGGTGGATAAGTGTCTGAATACGTCTGTGAGTGGGTGTATGATTCTCTGACTGTGTATGTGAATGGGTACATGAACCTGTGACTGGATCTATGAGTTGGTGCATAAGTGTCTGAGTGGGTCTGTCTATCATTGTCTCAGTGGATACAAAGGGGCCGATTCCGATCTCGGTCGGAGGCGCACCCAATACCATTCGGTCGGGAAAAAAGCCATGCGAAAGCCTGTTTCCCGACCGAACCGTACGCGGGTCCGGCCGAGCGAGTACGATGCAAATTCGCCGACCGACTCGTCCGGGCGACCCGACCGCTCCGACCGACTCGTACCCGGATCGTACCGCTCCGACCGACTCGGTCGGACCCGGTCGCACCGCGCAATGGAGACGTTTTCCGGCCGGGTAAGTACGATACGCACCTCGACCGCTCCGACCGACTCGCGCCGTCCGACTCGAACTCGCTGTCGGAGCCGTACTTTGGGGGTCCGTGTCGGACCCCCTGTACGCGTACCCGTGCGAGGCGCACACAGGGGGACCCATGGGTCCCCCTACCTGTGCGTGTACGCCGCGGCGCTCGCGGCGTACTCGCTGTAGGGGGCGCCCTTGTCCGCCTCGCACCCATTGAGGCAATGGGAGCCCGCGTACGCGTTGTGACGACCGGCTCCCATTGAGTTCAATGGGAGTCCGACCGACTCGTGTCCGATAACATACGGACGCATCGGACTCGTTCGGTCGGACTGCACGGGTCCGATTCGGTCGGAAATCTCTCCGGGTCCGGCTCGGTCGGAGAAATTTCCGGCCCGAATCGGAATCGACCCCAAAGTCTCACACTGGGGGGCCGATTCCGATTCGGGCCGGAAAAAGCACCGACCGACTCGGATCCGGAAAAAATACCGACCGACACGTACCAGTGGCGCCCGACACGCCAAGTACGATGCAAGCCGCGATAAATCCGACCGACACGTCAGGAAACCAAGCCGACCGACCGAGCCGCTCGGAAAATAGCAATCCGGCCGGAAAAACACGCGAATCCAACCGACCGACACGCACCCGGAACAAATCCGACCGAATCGTACCCGCCAACTCCAACCCGCAAAGTACGATGCAAGGCGCGAAAAACACGACCGAGTCGGACGGAGGACAAGCCGTACGACCGACACGCATACAAAACCGAGCCGAAGCAACACAATACACCGCGACCGACGCGTACGCAGCATACAAAACTGCACAAACACAGCGTGAACGAAACGGAAAACACCGTACGAGACCAATGCAGGGTCCGACTCGGTCACAAGAACGTTTCCAACATACACAAACAGCACAAAGGAAAAATCACCCAAAAAAGGCCAAACAAGCAATTACCAAGCCAATAAATACTGGGGGGTGGGGACAGAGAACAAAGACACACCCACAACTCCACCTATATAAAGGACACAAATCACTACCATGAGCCTTTGCAAATGCCATTTCACTGCCAGCACCCAAGAGAAAGCAACCACACACCCACAGCTCATCCCTCACACAAGCCACACACCATCAGCACACCAACAAATACCTACCTCACATACACCCAGCAAAACACACACTCACACACCCTCACCTGCACACCAACACACACATCACTCACCATCACCACCCATCACCATGCCCCCCAAGAAGAATCCCAAGTTCCTAGATTGTGAATTGGAAGTCCTGGTAGACGAGATCCTCAGGGTGGAGCCACAGCTGTTTGGCACTCTGGTCCAACAGACCCCCATGTCGCAGAAAACCAAGATGTGGGAGAGGATCATCAACAGGGTGAACGCCCAATCATCATGTCGGCGCACAAAGACGGACATCCAGAACAGGTGGTATGACGTGCGCAGGAGGGTACGGGACCTGCTGAAGATAGACTACAGCAACAGCCAACAGACCGGCAGTGGCCCTCCTGCCAAGCCAATATACCTCAGGCCCTGGGAGGAGAAGGTGCGGGCCATCCTTCCGCCAGTGAGCGTATATGGACTAGAGAACATCCCAGAGCCTGGTGAGTACACAACAAATGTACACAATAAACTGCCACAAAACACACACATCACTGTCAAGGGGAGAGTCAAACCATGCACACATAGCAATTACACAGCAACTAGAACAGAATCATCCCAAAATGTGTATGTCAGTCAGATAAACACAACACATGCCATCAAAAAGTCACATCCAACTGTGCCAACACATGTACAAACACAACCACAACTACAGCTAGGCAGTGGCACAAATAGAACTAACACACACATCCACACATGTAGCCACCACAACAACACCAACACACAGTGAAGACCACTCAAAGGAAGGAATTCTGTGTATGCTGGCCAAGTCAGTGTAGCCAATAGCATCATGGGAGTCGCAGTCACACATATTGCCCCCCCACAACTGTCCCATCAACACCACCCTGAACCATGCTCACATCACAGGGAGTGGAGAAGGACTCACAAGATGGCTGACACTGGCTACTGCTGTGGGGAGCACAAGGCCCTGCTGCCAACTGTGCACCAACAAACAGCAGGACACCACTGACTGACATCCTGAGAGACAACTTACACTCCCTGCAATGCAAGCACGTTCCATGGTGGGCTATCTGGCTGGCTGGGTGGGAAGGGGGACTTGCAGCACTGACTATAGTCACCAGCACCTCCCCTCACACCCCCCAACACAAACTCCACAGTACCCACCTGGTAGAATGCAATGCCCTCCATCCTAACACAAGATCCCACAAAGCACCACCACCCTGGGTTATGTTGTGTGAAGCACAGGGACACTCTTGGGACTCTTAGCCAAACAACTGCCAGGACAACACTCCCAGCCATCCTGTCAGCACAGCCAGCCCACCCCACAGGGAAGCAGAGTCAAAAGGAAGGAAGCATGGGCATGCTGGGAAGGGGGGTGGAGGCAATAGCATGATGGGAGACGTAGTCACAGACATAGCTCACCCCCACAACTGTCCCATCAACACCACCCTGAACCATGCTCACATCACAGGGAGTGGAGAAGGACTCACAAGATGGCTGACACTGGCTACTGCTGTGGGGAGCACAAGGCCCTGCTGCCAACTGTGCACCAACAAACAGCAGGACACCACTGACTGACATCCTGAGAGACAACTTACACTCCCTGCAATGCAAGCACGTTCCATGGTGGGCTATCTGGCTGGCTGGGTGGGAAGGGGGACTTGCAGCACTGACTATAGTCACCAGCACCTCCCCTCACACCCCCCAACACAAACTCCACAGTACCCACCTGGTAGAATGCAATGCCCTCCATCCTAACACAAGATCCCACAAAGCACCACCACCCTGGGTTATGTTGTGTGAAGCACAGGGACACTCTTGGGACTCTTAGCCAAACAACTGCCAGGACAACACTCCCAGCCATCCTGTCAGCACAGCCAGCCCACCCCACAGGGAAGCAGAGTCAAAAGGAAGGAAGCATGGGCATGCTGGGAAGGGGGTGGAGGCAATAGCATGATGGGAGTCGTAGTCACAGACATAGCTCACCCCCACAACTGTCCCATCAACACCACCCTGAACCATGCTCACATCACAGGGAGTGGAGAAGGACTCACAAGATGGCTGACACTGGCTACTGCTGTGGGGAGCACAAGGCCCTGCTGCCAACTGTGCACCAACAAACAGCAGGACACCACTGACTGACATCCTGAGAGACAACTTACACTCCCTGCAATGCAAGCACGTTCCATGTTGGGCTATCTGGCTGGCTGGGTGGGAAGGGGGACTTGCAGCACTGACTATAGTCACCAGCACCTCCCCTCACACCCCCCAACACAAACTCCACAGTACCCACCTGGTAGAATGCAATGCCCTCCATCCTAACACAAGATCCCACAAAGCACCACCACCCTGGGTTATGTTGTGTGAAGCACAGGGACACTCTTGGGACTCTTAGCCAAACAACTGCCAGGACAACACTCCCAGCCATCCTGTCAGCACAGCCAGCCCACCCCACAGGGAAGCAGAGTCAAAAGGAAGGAAGCATGGGCATGCTGGGAAGGGGGTGGAGGCAATAGCATGATGGGAGTCGTAGTCACAGACATAGCTCACCCCCACAACTGTCCCATCAACACCACCCTGAACCATGCTCACATCACAGGGAGTGGAGAAGGACTCACAAGATGGCTGACACTGGCTACTGCTGTGGGGAGCACAAGGCCCTGCTGCCAACTGTGCACCAACAAACAGCAGGACACCACTGACTGACATCCTGAGAGACAACTTACACTCCCTGCAATGCAAGCACGTTCCATGTTGGGCTATCTGGCTGGCTGGGTGGGAAGGGGGACTTGCAGCACTGACTATAGTCACCAGCACCTCCCCTCACACCCCCCCAACACAAACTCCACAGTACCCACCTGGTAGAATGCAATGCCCTCCATCCTAACACAAGATCCCACAAAGCACCACCACCCTGGGTTATGTTGTGTGAAGCACAGGGACACTCTTGGGACTCTTAGCCAAACAACTGCCAGGACAACACTCCCAGCCATCCTGTCAGCACAGCCAGCCCACCCCACAGGGAAGCAGAGTCAAAAGGAAGGAAGCATGGGCATGCTGGGAAGGGGGTGGAGGCAATAGCATGATGGGAGTCGTAGTCACAGACATAGCTCACCCCCACAACTGTCCCATCAACACCACCCTGAACCATGCTCACATCACAGGGAGTGGAGAAGGAATCACAAGATGGCTGACACTGGCTACTGCTGTGGGGAGCACAAGGCCCTGCTGCCAACTGTGCACCAACAAACAGCAGGACACCACTGACTGACATCCTGAGAGACAACTTACACTCCCTGCAATGCAAGCACGTTCCATGTTGGGCTATCTGGCTGGCTGGGTGGGAAGGGGGACTTGCAGCACTGACTATAGTCACCAGCACCTCCCCTCACACCCCCCCAACACAAACTCCACAGTACCCACCTGGTAGAATGCAATGCCCTCCATCCTAACACAAGATCCCACAAAGCACCACCACCCTGGGTTATGTTGTGTGAAGCACAGGGACACTCTTGGGACTCTTAGCCAAACAACTGCCAGGACAACACTCCCAGCCATCCTGTCAGCACAGCCAGCCCACCCCACAGGGAAGCAGAGTCAAAAGGAAGGAAGCATGGGCATGCTGGGAAGGGGGTGGAGGCAATAGCATGATGGGAGTCGTAGTCACAGACATAGCTCACCCCCACAACTGTCCCATCAACACCACCCTGAACCATGCTCACATCACAGGGAGTGGAGAAGGACTCACAAGATGGCTGACACTGGCTACTGCTGTGGGGAGCACAAGGCCCTGCTGCCAACTGTGCACCAACAAACAGCAGGACACCACTGACTGACATCCTGAGAGACAACTTCCACTCCCTGCAATGCAAGCACGTTCCATGTTGGGCTATCTGGCTGGCTGGGTGGGAAGGGGGACTTGCAGCACTGACTATAGTCACCAGCACCTCCCCTCACACCCCCCAACACAAACTCCACAGTACCCACCTGGTAGAATGCAATGCCCTCCATCCTAACACAAGATCCCACAAAGCACCACCACCCTGGGTTATGTTGTGTGAAGCACAGGGACACTCTTGGGACTCTTAGCCAAACAACTGCCAGGACAACACTCCCAGCCATCCTGTCAGCACAGCCAGCCCACCCCACAGGGAAGCAGAGTCAAAAGGAAGGAAGCATGGGCATGCTGGGAAGGGGGTGGAGGCAATAGCATGATGGGAGACGTAGTCACAGACATAGCTCACCCCCACAACTGTCCCATCAACACCACCCTGAACCATGCTCACATCACAGGGAGTGGAGAAGGACTCACAAGATGGCTGACACTGGCTACTGCTGTGGGGAGCACAAGGCCCTGCTGCCAACTGTGCACCAACAAACAGCAGGACACCACTGACTGACATCCTGAGAGACAACTTACACTCCCTGCAATGCAAGCACGTTCCATGGTGGGATAACTGACTGGGTGGGTGGGTGGGTGGGAAGGAGGTCTGGCTGTCAACCAAACACAATCAATGCAGACCATGTTCACACCCCAGAGAATACATAGAAATGCCCAAATAATGCAGGACAATGTGCCACACCAATATCAACCCCTGACTGTGACGACTTAGGACAATACAATGTACAGGCCCGCACCCCGAGGCACAGTCACAACTGTCAGGTGTGTCAACCACTGATGCCTGCAGAAACATGACATACATTGTTTGTGTCTCCCAAAAACAGGTGATGATAGGGACACAGCAGCAGACGCTGAGGAGTCCCAGTCCCAGGCTCAAGAGGATGCCGAGCTCACTGGCGTCGTACAGCCTCTGTCCTCCTCGGACGATGAAGAACAACCTGGCACATCCGGTGCAAGTCAACATGCTGCACCAGCAGGACCACCAGCTGCAGCACCAGCAGGTCCACCAGCTGCACCCCCTGCACCCACCCCTCCAACGACTGTCACCACGAATACCATCCCTGCCGACATGGACAGAATAAGGAACAACACCAGCGCAGTGACCCTGGACCAACCTGGGGCCATGGACACCACCACCACCACCAACCCCCAAGGTGGACCAGGGTTATCTGTGCGTGCAACTGCACACACTGCACATGTCAGCAGGGGTGGTGGGAGGGGTGGGAGACAGAGGTCGCTGCTTGCAGACGTTGCTGGTGTGCATGAAGACCCACAACTGGTACGCATAGCTGATGCGTACCAGTCCAGCACCGGAGAGCTCAGCCAGGTAGTGGGGCTCCTCAGAGACATCAAACAGCAGCAGGCTGCCCATCATGCCCGCTTGGACTCCCACATGTCCCAAGTGGAGTCACACATGTCACGTGTGGACTCCCACATGTCACGTGTGGACTCCCACATGACCCGCGTGGAGTCCAAGTGGGATGTACTACATGAGATGACGGCGGTGCACAGGGACATTTTACAATGCCTCCGCCAGATGAACAGCAACCAGTCCACACCTCCCTGTGTGCCAACAACATCTGGTACCGAACAAACTGCAACTGCCACAGGGAGGGAGGAGGACTCTGGCGGAGAGTCCCCTGCACCGCAGCAGCCTGCACTTGAGGGCCCCCCCAAGAAGAGGGGTCGTCCGAGGAGGGGAAAGTGAGAGGCTGATGGCCAAGCGCAACTCCCAGGAAGCCTGAACCTGTTCTGGATTTTCGCCTTTGTGCACAGACTGTTCACCCTGTTGATGGCAACACTACTCCCACACATTGCATGGGGAGTATAAGTTGGAACAATGTGTCAGACAACAGTGGCCCCGATACTGGGGATCCTGTCTACCTGGACTTTCTATTCATCTAGGAACTTGGGATTGCAAGATTCATGTACAGCACAATCCATCCTATGCACTATTATCACAATAAACACACTAATACACCATACTTGCCTCTGTCGTGATTCCAACGTGGGTGCTGTTATGGGGATGATGAACTGCAAAATTACACAGTGTATGCGAACTGCAACAGCAAGGACAACACAGGCATGTGAGTACAGGCAACGTGACACATATGAGGGAGACACACCACCAGGGCTACACAACACATACACACCTAGGCCATCTGACTCATTGCCTACACTGATGTTGCCAGGGAAGACGGCTGCAATGCACAGACACCACACCCATTCCCAGTTGTAGTCAAGTAGCCCACAGGTGCAGTAAGCAAATGGCAGTCAAATGTGTGACCACAGACAACGCACATCACTAAGTGAAGCACAGGTTTATTACACAGTAGCAACATGCCGTAACCACTACAGATGCAAGGTAACCCCACCTGGTAGCGGGCACACAGTCAACAACTGTAGACAGAAGGAAGTCCATGGGTGTGGCGCACATCACCTGTAGGGACACAACAGCTACCAGCCTGGATGTGCAATCACGTCGTCGGTGGACACAGTTCACCAAACGAATCTGAAAGTACCCTGTGAAGGACAGAAATGACACACAGTCAAAAGCAATGCAGTACAGGACAGAACAGCAAAACTCATGCACAATACATGTTACAAGATACCCACCCAGAACCAAGTTAGCATGTCAACACTGTTGGGGAGTACAGCCCACCTGTCACCACACATCGCAACACACATCCTGTCAAGTAGCCCATGGACACACTCCAACAGCACCAGAGCACCACCCACACATCATGCCAACTCACATCATTCACATGACACCTCAGGATACTCACATTCAGCTAAAGAAGTTGGTGATGAGCTGTGTGCGGACATCACCATCACCATCATCATCATCATCGTCACTGGCATCGTGGTCCAGGCCAGGATCCTCCACAGGTGGCGGATGTTGGTCATCGTCATCCTGGATGAGAGGCAACTCCTTCCGCACTGCCAGGTTGTGGAGCATGCAGCAGACGATGATAATCTTGCACACTTTCGCAGGGGCATATGGGAGGGACCCTCCGGTCTTGTCCAGGCAGCGGAAGCGGCTCTTCAGGAGACCAAAGGTCCGCTCAATCACTCTCCTGGTCCGACCATGTGCCTCATTGTAGCGCATCTGGGCAGGTGTCACAGGGTTCCTGAGGGGTGTCAGCAACCACGGCATGTTGGGGTATCCCGAGTCACCTACGGACAGACAAGTGCACATCAGCTGACTTGGAAAAGTGGGCGGAATACTACAGATCAGATCACACACAATGGCACAAAGTCAGTACACACCGACAAGCCAGGCACGCTGGTTCTGCATCTGTGCCATCAACCTGGGGATGCGACTACTCCTCATCACAAAGGCATCGTGTGCTGAACCAGGGAAACGGGCACACACGTGTGTGATGGTCATGTCTGCAAGACACACCACCAGTGCATTGACCGAGTGGTAGTGCTTGCGGTTCCTGTAGGCCTGCTCCTGGGCCTGTGGTGGTACCAAAGCCACATGTGTCCCATCAATGGAGCCAATGACATGCGGCATCCTCCCCAGGGCATAAAAGTCACTCTTCACGTCAGTGAGTCGTCGCAGTCTAGGGAAATAGATGTACCGGTTCAGGAAGAGCAACATTGCCGCCAAAACATCGCGGAGCACACGGCTGAACATGGTCTGTGACATCCCACCAGCAGACGCCACAGTATGTTGGAAGGTACCGGTGGCAAAGAAGTGTAGGGCTGCCATCACCTTCACCTTGGGGGTCAGCGCTGTAGGATACGGCCGGCCAGGCTGCAAATGTGGGGACAACTGCACTGCCAAATCCTCAATCAGCTGCCTGGTGAAGCGGTACCGTCGGATGCTGTCCCGTTCCACCATCGTTGCCAGGTCTGGGAATGGCCGATGGACAGCAGGAGCCCTGCAGTGCAGAGGAGAAGTAAGCAAGATCGTCAGTCACCCCACATATGCGGCATTGAACACACTCAAGATCCCAACATACATCATCATGAGGCACAACTACATGAAGTGTGCAGTACCGGAACGACATTTATGGTACATACATGGCCAACATCTGTCAACACGGTCCTACAGGTGGCATCAATTTGTCCCAGGTTGGCCCATTGGATATCATGATGCTGTGTCACAGTCACCCCCCAGTGACATGTGAGGACAGATGTGCCCCAGGCACCACAGCTCAACGACAGGCACATTCCCAGGGACCCTGTAATGCCACATGGACACTGGCATCACCTGGAGTATCATGTGTACACCACAACAAAACAAACATGACCCCCACAGGTAGTGGCCACACTTGCCATGGCAGGAGAGCCATGGACGTCTGTGACACACACGCACAACATCAGAGTCCATGCACACACAACGTGGATGTGGAGACTGTCTCCCATTGTGCACATGAAATCAGAGACATTGTAAACACTACATGCACAAAGACTGTGGAGGGCCATCACTATTGTGCCACTGGGACACCCTGGCTCAAACATACCGTCCCACATGGGACTCACGGGGTATGTGACATGACATACACAAACACCACTGTGAAATGTGACCATGGCACATGCACAGATATGAACAGTTGCACATCACAGTGGTCACGTACACGTAACACCCATGATCCTGTCCCCATGAACACGTGCACAGCCTGGGGGTGGCTGCCCACAGGTGACACCCACAGGACAACATGTACACCAACATACACACAATAGGAAATGCAGCCTTACATGCCTTATGATAAGGTTTGGACAGGCTGTCGTGATGTAGGTGTGCCCCTCACTCCCTGGGAGCTATCTGTGGCTGGCATATGTCCATCTGAGACAGGCATGCTGACATATGCCAGTCACATGTACAGTGATGCGTTGTACTGCAATGGACCGATCGGTGCCTCCGGCCGGCCCATTGCATTCAATGTGTGCGGGTACGCGTTGTACCCCTGTGCGCGTTGAACAGCAATGGACCGATCGGTGCCTCCGGCCGGCCCATTGCTTTTGATGTGTGCGGGTACGCGTTGTACCCCTGTGCGCGTTGAACAGCAATGGACCGATCGGTGCCTCCGGCCGGCCCATTGCATTCAATGTGTGCGGGTACGCGTTGTACCCCTGTGCGCGTTGTACTGCAATGGACCGATCGGTGCCTCCGGCCGGCCCATTGCTTTCAATGTGTGCGGGTACGCGTTGTACCCCTGTGCGCGTTGAACAGCAATGGACCGATCGGTGCCTCCGGCCGGCCCATTGCTTTCAATGTGTGCGGGTACGCGTTGTACCCCTGTGCGCGTTGAACAGCAATGGACCGATCGGTGCCTCCGGCCGGCCCATTGCATTCAATGTGTGCGGGTACGCGTTGTACCCCTGTGCGCGTTGAACAGCAATGGACCGATCGGTGCCTCCGGCCGGCCCATTGCTTTCAATGTGTGCGGGTACGCGTTGTACCCCTGTGCGCGTTGAACAGCAATGGACCGATCGGTGCGCACCCATTGACAATGGGCTTGCCTGGCAACGGACGCGTTTTTGAATATTCGAACGAGTCGGTTGCTGGAAAATCAGTTGGTCACCCACAACAATGTTGCAAAATAATGTATGTCATGAAGTTGAAGATTTGAAGGATGCTGTGGGCGTGTTTTGGTGCTGCTATTCCATGGATTGGCCAGATTCAGAAGATGCAAACGACTTGGACCTATCACTTTGGACACAAGGGACAGTATCTGCCTCTCCAGCACATATATATTGCTGCATGTTCCCCTGAGAGCCCACTTGCCTGCACTACATGCTCCAGGACGACATCTGCCACTGCACTGCTGCTGTCTCTGCCCCTCTGGACCCTGCAATGGCACGTACTGTGGAGAGAGCCCCAGCCTTCAGCCTTGAAGAGAACCAGGCCCTGCTGGACAGCCTACTTCCACAGTACAGCAAGCTGTATGGGACACCAGGGGAGCAGGTGAGTGTTCTGTGCACTGCCTTTCTGAATGTGCATTTTGTCTGACTAGCAAGGCTGAGAGTCAGCACACCACTGGCTAGCAGGCTCACTGAGTAGTTGTCACCCCCCATAGTGTGTAGTGACTTGCACTGGACAGGTATGGTGCAGTGACAGTGCTTCTGAACAGGGTTTTACTCCCCATGCTATGATACCATGTAGTGACTTCTGGAAAACTGTCCATGGGCAGCCGTGCACTGCCTGGGTACACCATGTGCCCCTGTGATTGCGACATGTATATGCAACTGTGTCATGCACGGATATGTTGCATGTGTAGTAATGTCCTTATCACTTTGTCATCCTGACAGGCTTCTGCCCATCGGAAGCATGAGATCTGGAAGGACATCGTCCGGGCTGTCCGGTCCGTGGGGGTCTACAAGCGCCGGATCCGCAACTGCCAAAAGAGGTGGCAGGACCTTCGGGGCTGGACCCGGAGGATTGCACGGGTCCAGCTGAAGCTGTCGCCTCCTCGCAGGAGGGGCGGAACACGGACCCTGACCCCCACATGCTCAGGATCCTGGCGGTGGTCTTTCCAGACCTGGATGGGCAGCTGAAGGCCAGAGAGCAGCAAGGAGGGGGTGAGTCAAAGACTGCACTGTGTACTCTGTCTAACATGTTATGTGCCCTCCTCGGGCCAGGTTGAACTGCCACAGTACAGCAGTCATGTTGTCCAGGAGCCATGTCCCTCTATTGTGCACTGCCCACTCCTCATCTGATACCCAGGTGTGGCCCTTACATGCAGGGAATTCTGTCACTTAGGACTGTGTCCTTGCAGTTTGCTTGACTCAAGGTGGGAGACAGCATCTGTTTCCCTGACTCTGTGGTGGGCATCATGGGTGGGTCCATTGCTTACACAATGCCTGTATTCTGACATGTAGGGTAGTGTCACAGGTCTCCCATATGTCCAATAGGTATGACCTGGACAGATGAGGGTTAAGAGGATGTGTTGTGGGGGGATGTACATGTGCACTTGTGCAGCTCCAGGACTTGCATTCCCCATGACCTACTATTGTGACACAGTGCAGAGTGTTGTTGTCTGGCTGCAAAGTCATACATCACTGAGACAGTGATGTATGACTTTGCAGTCATGCCTCCGCCATGGCATGTGTCTACTGATTGGTGATCCTGCAGGGGAGTGACATGTGCTACATGCACACCATAGTGGCGCTGGCTATCAGGACATGGGTGCATCATGGTGTCTGTCGCTGGTATGCATCACATGCATTTCCTATTTGACTCTGGGCATCCCTTACATCCGTAAACCTGTACTGACTCAGTGGCAAGAGCTGTGATGTGTCCACACCGTGTCCTCTGCACTGTCCAACTACTGTGTACTTGGTGCATGTGTCAACACTGGGGTGTTGCAATCCAACAGACACCAGACAGATGGGTGCAAGGCCATGTGGGATGTGAGTGCCATGCTTGGCATCAGACTGACAATTGACTTCTCCTGTTCAATTAGTGCACTTTTAGCAATGTACAACTAATGATGCCAGGGCTTGCTCTGTGATGTGCTGTGCTCACAGTGGTGTGTGCGTTATGTGCAGGTGACTGATGTCTGTCTGTTTCCCCATTGTTTGCAGATACATCCACGGCCACGGAAGGGGACAGCTCCACGGACCAGGAGGAGCCGGAGAGCCAGACTGGGTCAGCAGCCGAGGAGTGGTCGGAGGGACCCAGTGGCACGGAGGGCGAGGGGAGCCACACCGAGGAGTCCTCAGCAGCATCCACCTCAGCTGAGGACCAGAGCAACTCGGAGGATGACTCCCTTGTGGAGGCGGGTGTCAGCAGCCACCACACCCCAGCTAGTGTTGCTGTCCCCGCCACCACCAGCACCACCACCGCCCTCCCATCGGCTCCCATTCCCCAGGTCCGTGGAGGCTCCCATGTCCGGGAGCGTGTCTCCTTTGGGCCAGGCACCGCACCCCCTGCCCCTGTGTCCCCTGCTGCCCTGAGTGAGGAGTCTGTGTACCTCCTTCGCCAGCTCCATGTAGGGCAGACAGCCATGCTGAGTGTCCTCCATGCGCACACCGCGCTGTTGACTCAGCTGGTGTCGTTCATGGAGGGCATCTCATCGGGCATGTCTGACCTACAGAGGGGCAATAGGTCCATGGACTCCTCCCTGACGGCAGCAGTGTCCCTCCTCAAACGGTCCCTCACCCCTCCTGCCTTTGCTCCATCCACACTCCCCAGCACCTTACCCATCCCAGGCACACACACACTGGCACACACCAGCACACACACATCCAGCACACTGACACACACGCCAATGACAAAACGCACACGCAAGCACATTCAGGGGACTGAAGCCAGACTCACAGGGGATGGGGCCCTGGAACACATACATGCATCCACATGCACTGCGCAGTCCTCAGTTCCCTCTCCCTCCAAAGCACCCTCCCTTGCCTCACCTGCAACCCCAAAGTCACAGCAGCTCTTCCTCTGTGACCTCGGCCTCTTCCCCACCGATGAAGCTGCTCCAGCATCCCGGGGGAAGAGGAAGCCCACCCACACGGAGCAGAGTGCCCCTCGCCCCCGGACACCCTCCCCCAGGCGCAGACGGACTGAGGCCCCCACCTGCAAGTCCCCCGGAGTGCTAAGAGCAAGACCCCGCCACCGCCCTGCAGCTCAGGCACAAGGTCTCCGTCCTCCATCCCTCAGGCCCCCACTGCACAGGTGCCCCCACCACACCCTGCCCCAGGTTCCCCCACCCACAGATATACCATCCCCAAGATGCTCCGGCCTTCTCCCCCTGCCACTTGCTCTCCCAGCACCACACCCCCGCTGCGCTTGTCTGTGCCACTGATGTGGTGAGGGTGTCCTCCCCCTCTGTCCAACCCACCTTGCCTGTTCCCCATTCTCCTCCCCTGGAGGTAGGCACTGCAGTGGAGTCCACTACCGCCCTGTCTGACTTGGGCACTGCAGTGGCGGACCTGTCCACCCCATCTGCAGGGTCCACTGCAGTTGTGCCGGCACCCACGACATCTGTGTCATGCCCCCAGTTGTGCCGGCACACACCATGTCAGACACCTCCACTGCAGTTGTCAGTGGCTCTCCAGCACCCACCACCCCTTCCCTGACTCCCCCTGGTGAGCCCTGATCCTGTCCCTGCGGTGCCTGGCCTGCCCCCCGGTTGCCCCTCCTAGTGGATTGTCCCTGGTATTGTGCAGGCATGCGTAGGGTGACATCTGCCAGTGTCACCCTGTTTGAACTTTGACAATGGACTGGCCATTGGCCTTTGCTCTTTTTCAGGACTTCGTTTGGCCTCAACACATATGCTGAATAAAGCAACTTTCTTTTCTCTAGTGCTCATGCTTCAGATGTACATGTTGTTGGTGCAGCTAACCATGCCCTTGCTGCAGTGATGGTGATATCTGGTCTCATGATTATGAAGTGTTACTGTGCAGGAACCCATGTGGTCCAGGGGGAATGTGTCCTATCATGTGGTGTATCCATGTCATCAATAGCAGCATCTGAGGGTGTCATGTGTTCAGTATTTGGCAATGGGTTTCCTACTTACATTGGCAATTTCACATCTGTGGCTTCCACCCCTGCACATCTGTTGTGCCTGCCATCGTTGCTTTTGTCTACTTCCCTGACCGTGTTGCCATCTCCAGTGGACATGCAGGTTTGGGCATCAATGGGGAGGGACTCATCCGTGTAGTCAGTGCAACATTGCTATACAAGTGTGTTGGATCTGTGCTGATGATTCCGTTGGCACATCCATGACCAGGCTGATGTGATGGGAGCCCTCATTTGGTGCTAATTGTTGATTGTGTGACCAAGTGCTCAGCTGACATGATGGGGCCCTACTGAGGCAACATATGGCACAGCTTTCCTCACACAGGAGTGGAGTCCCCTCATGGCAGTGTGTACACGTGTGACATTGCCTGCGCCCAAGGTGTGTGTTGTATGTGCATGTCTGTGTGTTCACTTCCATTCATCTGCGCATGCTGTGATCCCTAGTGTTGTACCTGTTTGTGATGCTTGCTGACTTGAGCTATGTTCCCCCAAAGTCTTCTCCCTGTGTTCTCTGTGATGTGGGTGCATGGCACATTACTGGTCATCAGGGTGTCACCCATAGGTGTGTTTGCTGTCAGGGCAGAGTTTGTGTGCTGACGCAGATGGGTCACAGTCAGGTTTCCCTTTGGCACTTGTTGTTTGCCCCTGTCATGTGATTTCCAGTTTGTGTTATCTTTCAGTGATTGTGACACGTTGTGTGTGTGACTGCTGGCACTCCTTAGGGTCCGGGCTGCAATGTTGGTTGTTGTCTATGTGTGTTCTTTGTGGGTGACCTTGGTTTCTTCATTGGTGTGTGACTGTGGCTGGGATCCCATTGGTCGGTGTGGTATTGCCGTCATGTCCATGTACAGCGTAGTGTGCAGTGTGTCAGACATTCAGGAGTCTTGTTGAGTGTCCATGTGTGATGTGTTTCTACACCTTGGTTCCCACCCACCACCCTGGAATAGTAATGGGTGCATGTGCAATGTCACCAGTGCATGTGTACTTCACTGCTGCACATTGTTGGAGGTCGAGGGGTGTGGTGTTGAGTGTGTGCAGATGAGAGTTGTTGCCCGGCTAGTCCCCTGCCTCCATGTTGGCCTTGGCTTACTGGCCATGCTGATTGATTTGTGCTTGTGTAGGTGTGATGGTAGTTAGTTGCTCAGGACACCTGACTGTGGTTCACAGTGTGAACGACATTTAGCTTTGTCATCACAGTGGTATTTTTCTTCAGCCCAGGGTCACCACATTGTGGGGGCCCTGGGGGTGGTGCTGTGGTGTGTCTGTGACTTGCTGTGTCAGTTGTTGTTCCTACGTGCCTGTGTGACATGTGTGTTTTGTGCTCCCTCTCACCTGTCAATGCCTGCTTGCCCACATAGGGGATTTGGATCCATGAGTTACCTTAGTGTGGCAGTGTATGCACATCTGTATGATTGGTATTCAGCTCTCCTCATGTGTTGTGTTGTTGCCTGGGGACAATGGCACCCCCACCCCTCACCTGCTGTGTATGATGACAGTGTTGGTCTGCCTGTTTGTGTTTGTGCATCTGCACCACTGCATTGGCATATCTTGGGTGTGCCATTGGCTGTATGTTGTTTGGTGTGTTTCCACTGCTGTCCCTGGGACTCCTAGGTCATCGGTCAGCACAGTGATCATGGTTTGTGTGTCCCATTGCTGCCATGGTATGGTATCTGTTCACCTCACATCTGCTGTCTCCACAGGGTATCTGCATTTGTGTGCCCATTGGTGCAAATATGTGGTTCTGCATTCTGATGGTCACTTCTGTCATTGTGTCATTGATGACTGTTGACGGTCTCAGCCACCATGGGTGTTGTTTGTCTGCACATGGCCAAAGGAATGTTTCATTTGCACTGCAGTATTTGGCTCCCCCAATTTATGTTGCAATGGGACACATACACTACTTTGCCACAGATGAGTTTTTGGTTCTGTGACCAGGAATGATCCATGCAGTTTGGCAGTTGCAGCTCTTTCTTTGTCAACAATTACCTTTTGGTCACTGTGATGATGAGGGTGTAGACCCCATTGCCACAATGGTCAAAATGTGCTTCAGCTATGGACCCCACACTTGCCTTTTGGTTACTGTGATGATGGGGGTTTAGACCCCATTGCCACAATGGTCAAACTGTGCTTCAGCTATGGACCCCACACTTACCTTTTGGTCACTGTGATGATGGGGGTTTAGGCCCCATTGCCACAATGGTCAAAATGTGCTTCAGCTATGGACCCCACACTTGCCTTTTGGTCACTGTGATGATGGGGGTTTAGGCCCCATTGCCACAATGGTCATGGGCTGCTTGCATTGTGGGTGCCACACACATATATGTGTGGCACATGTGCTAGGGGTCACATTGTATGTTCAATGTCATGTTCGGTGTTGTAGGCATTTGACACAGCCTGCTCACACGCTTGTCATGGTGGGGGGATGTCTTAATCTTGCATTCCCTAGGTTGTGGTGTGCTTGTTGTGTCATGCATTGTCCATCCTATGAGTGGGGGTGGTAGTAGTGGTAGGCATCCAGCCCCCTGGCTAAGGGTGGTAGTAGTGGTGGGCATCCTGCCCCCTGGGTGAGGGTGGTAGTAGTGGTAGGCATCCTGCCCCCTGGGTGGGGGTGGTAGTAGTGGTAGGCATCCAGCCCCCCTGGCTAAGGGTGGTAGTAGTGGTGGGCATCCTGCCCCCTGGCTAAGGGTGGTAGTGGTGGGCATCTGGCACCCCTGGGTGAGGGTGGTAGTAGTGGTGGGCATCCTGCCCCCTGGGTGAGGGTGGTAGTAGTGGTAGGCATCCAGCCCCCTGGCTAAGGGTGGTAGTAGTGGTGGGCATCCTGCCCCCTGGGTGAGGGTGGTAGTAGTGGTAGGCATCCTGCCCCCTGGGTGGGGGTGGTAGTAGTGGTAGGCATCCAGCCCCCCTGGCTAAGGGTGGTAGTAGTGGTGGGCATCCTGCCCCCTGGCTAAGGGTGGTAGTGGTGGGCATCTGGCACCCCTGGGTGAGGGTGGTAGTAGTGGTAGGCATCCAGCCCCCCTGGCTAAGGGTGGTAGTAGTGGTGGGCATCCTGCCCCCCTGGGTGAGGGTGGTAGTAGTGGTGGGCATCCTGCCCCCTGGGTGAGGGTGGTAGTAGTGGTAGGCATCCTGCCCCCTGGGTGAGGGTGGTAGTAGTGGTAGGCATCCTGCCCCCTGGGTGGGGGTGGTAGTAGTGGTAGGCATCCAGCCCCCTGGCTAAGGGTGGTAGTAGTGGTGGGCATCCTGCCCCCCTGGCTAAGGGTGGTAGTGGTGGGCATCTGGCACCCCCTGGCTAAGGGTGGTAGTAGTGGTGGGCATCCTGCCCCCCTGGGTGAGGGTGGTAGTAGTGGTGGGCATCCTGCCCCCCTGGGTGAGGGTGGTAGTAGTGGTAGGCATCCTGCCCCCTGGCTAAGGGTGGTAGTAGTGGTGGGCATCCTGCCCCCCTGGGTGAGGGTGGTAGTAGTGGTGGGCATCCTGCCCCCTGGGTGAGGGTGGTAGTAGTGGTAGGCATCCTGCCCCCTGGTTGAGGGTGGTAGTAGTGGTAGGCATCCAGCCCCCTGGCTAAGGGTGGTAGTAGTGGTGGGCATCCTGCCCCCCTGGGTGAGGGTGGTAGTAGTGGTAGGCATCCTGCCCCCTGGGTGGGGGTGGTAGTAGTGGTAGGCATCCAGCCCCCCTGGCTAAGGGTGGTAGTAGTGGTGGGCATCCTGCCCCCTGGCTAAGGGTGGTAGTGGTGGGCATCTGGCACCCCTGGGTGAGGGTGGTAGTAGTGGTAGGC
The DNA here is from genome assembly GCA_963921515.1 of Calotriton arnoldi. Lineage (NCBI taxonomy): Eukaryota > Metazoa > Chordata > Amphibia > Caudata > Salamandridae > Calotriton > Calotriton arnoldi. The sequence goes on from CAWUFW010001962.1 coordinate 2,141,947, forward strand.
ATCCAGCCCCCTGGCTAAGGGTGGTAGTAGTGGTGGGCATCCTGCCCCCCTGGGTGAGGGTGGTAGTAGTGGTGGGCATCCTGCCCCCTGGGTGAGGGTGGTAGTAGTGGTAGGCATCCAGCCCCCCTGGCTAAGGGTGGTAGTAGTGGTGGGCATCCTGCCCCCTGGCTAAGGGTGGTAGTGGTGGGCATCTGGCACCCCCTGGCTAAGGGTGGTAGTAGTGGTGGGCATCCTGCCCCCCTGGGTGAGGGTGGTAGTAGTGGTGGGCATCCTGCCCCCCTGGGTGAGGGTGGTAGTAGTGGTAGGCATCCTGCCCCCTGGCCAAGGGTGGTAGTAGTGGTGGGCATCCTGCCCCCTGGGTGAGGGTGGTAGTAGTGGTGGGCATCCTGCCCCCCTGGGTGAGGGTGGTAGTAGTGGTAGGCATCCTGCCCCCCTGGGTGAGGGTGGTAGTAGTGGTAGGCATCCTGCCCCCTGGTTGAGGGTGGTAGTAGTGGTAGGCATCCAGCCCCCCTGGCTAAGGGTGGTGGTAGGCATCCAGCCCCCCTGGCTAAGGGTGGTAGTAGTGGTGGGCATCCTGCCCCCCTGGGTGAGGGTGGTAGTAGTGGTGGGCATCCTGCCCCCTGGGTGAGGGTGGTAGTAGTGGTAGGCATCCTGCCCCCTGGGTGAGGGTGGTAGTAGTGGTAGGCATCCTGCCCCCCTGGGTGGGGGTGGTAGTAGTGGTAGGCATCCAGCCCCCCTGGCTAAGGGTGGTAGTAGTGGTGGGCATCCTGCCCCCTGGCTAAGGGTGGTAGTGGTGGGCATCTGGCACCCCCTGGCTAAGGGTGGTAGTAGTGGTGGGCATCCTGCCCCCCTGGGTGAGGGTGGTAGTAGTGGTGGGCATCCTGCCCCCCTGGGTGAGGGTGGTAGTAGTGGTAGGCATCCTGCCCCCTGGCTAAGGGTGGTAGTAGTGGTGGGCATCCTGCCCCCCTGGGTGAGGGTGGTAGTAGTGGTGGGCATCCTGCCCCCCTGGGTGAGGGTGGTAGTAGTGGTAGGCATCCTGCCCCCCTGGTTGAGGGTGGTAGTAGTGGTAGGCATCCAGCCCCCTGGCTAAGGGTGGTAGTAGTGGTGGGCATCCTGCCCCCCTGGGTGAGGGTGGCAGTAGTGGTAGGCATCCTGCCCCCTGGGTGGGGGTGGTAGTAGTGGTAGGCATCCAGCCCCCTGGCTAAGGGTGGTAGTAGTGGTGGGCATCCTGCCCCCTGGCTAAGGGTGGTAGTGGTGGGCATCTGGCACCCCCTGGGTGAGGGTGGTAGTAGTGGTAGGCATCCAGCCCCCTGGCTAAGGGTGGTAGTAGTGGTGGGCATCCTGCCCCCTGGGTGAGGGTGGTAGTAGTGGTGGGCATCCTGCCCCCTGGGTGAGGGTGGTAGTAGTGGTAGGCATCCAGCCCCCCTGGCTAAGGGTGGTAGTAGTGGTGGGCATCCTGCCCCCTGGCTAAGGGTGGTAGTGGTGGGCATCTGGCACCCCCTGGCTAAGGGTGGTAGTAGTGGTGGGCATCCTGCCCCCCTGGGTGAGGGTGGTAGTAGTGGTGGGCATCCTGCCCCCTGGGTGAGGGTGGTAGTAGTGGTAGGCATCCTGCCCCCTGGCTAAGGGTGGTAGTAGTGGTGGGCATCCTGCCCCCTGGGTGAGGGTGGTAGTAGTGGTGGGCATCCTGCCCCCTGGGTGAGGGTGGTAGTAGTGGTAGGCATCCTGCCCCCTGGGTGAGGGTGGTAGTAGTGGTAGGCATCCTGCCCCCCTGGTTGAGGGTGGTAGTAGTGGTAGGCATCCAGCCCCCTGGCTAAGGGTGGTGGTAGGCATCCAGCCCCCTGGCTAAGGGTGGTAGTAGTGGTGGGCATCCTGCCCCCTGGGTGAGGGTGGTAGTAGTGGTAGGCATCCTGCCCCCTGGGTGGGGGTGGTAGTAGTGGTAGGCATCCAGCCCCCCTGGCTAAGGGTGGTAGTAGTGGTGGGCATCCTGCCCCCTGGCTAAGGGTGGTAGTGGTGGGCATCTGGCACCCCCTGGCTAAGGGTGGTAGTAGTGGTGGGCATCCTGCCCCCCTGGGTGAGGGTGGTAGTAGTGGTGGGCATCCTGCCCCCTGGGTGAGGGTGGTAGTAGTGATAGGCATCCTGCCCCCTGGCTAAGGGTGGTAGTAGTGGTGGGCATCCTGCCCCCCTGGGTGAGGGTGGTAGTAGTGGTGGGCATCCTGCCCCCCTGGGTGAGGGTGGTAGTAGTGGTAGGCATCCTGCCCCCTGGCTAAGGGTGGTAGTAGTGGTGGGCATCCTGCCCCCCTGGGTGAGGGTGGTAGTAGTGGTGGGCATCCTGCCCCCCTGGGTGAGGGTGGTAGTAGTGGTAGGCATCCTGCCCCCCTGGTTGAGGGTGGTAGTAGTGGTAGGCATCCAGCCCCCTGGCTAAGGGTGGTAGTAGTGGTGGGCATCCTGCCCCCTGGGTGAGGGTGGTAGTAGTGGTAGGCATCCTGCCCCCTGGGTGGGGGTGGTAGTAGTGGTAGGCATCCAGCCCCCCTGGCTAAGGGTGGTAGTAGTGGTGGGCATCCTGCCCCCTGGCTAAGGGTGGTAGTGGTGGGCATCTGGCACCCCTGGGTGAGGGTGGTAGTAGTGGTAGGCATCCAGCCCCCCTGGCTAAGGGTGGTAGTAGTGGTGGGCATCCTGCCCCCCTGGGTGAGGGTGGTAGTAGTGGTGGGCATCCTGCCCCCTGGGTGAGGGTGGTAGTAGTGGTAGGCATCCAGCCCCCCTGGCTAAGGGTGGTAGTAGTGGTGGGCATCCTGCCCCCTGGCTAAGGGTGGTAGTGGTGGGCATCTGGCACCCCCTGGCTAAGGGTGGTAGTAGTGGTGGGCATCCTGCCCCCCTGGGTGAGGGTGGTAGTAGTGGTGGGCATCCTGCCCCCTGGGTGAGGGTGGTAGTAGTGGTAGGCATCCTGCCCCCTGGCTAAGGGTGGTAGTAGTGGTGGGCATCCTGCCCCCTGGGTGAGGGTGGTAGTAGTGGTGGGCATCCTGCCCCCTGGGTGAGGGTGGTAGTAGTGGTAGGCATCCTGCCCCCCTGGGTGAGGGTGGTAGTAGTGGTAGGCATCCTGCCCCCCTGGTTGAGGGTGGTAGTAGTGGTAGGCATCCAGCCCCCCTGGCTAAGGGTGGTGGTAGGCATCCAGCCCCCTGGCTAAGGGTGGTAGTAGTGGTGGGCATCCTGCCCCCCTGGGTGAGGGTGGTAGTAGTGGTGGGCATCCTGCCCCCTGGGTGAGGGTGGTAGTAGTGGTGGGCATCCTGCCCCCCTGGGTGAGGGTGGTAGTAGTGGTAGGCATCCTGCCCCCTGGCTAAGGGTGGTAGTAGTGGCGGGCATCCTGCCCCCCTGGGTGAGGGTGGTAGTAGTGGTGGGCATCCTGCCCCCTGGGTGAGGGTGGTAGTAGTGGTAGGCATCCTGCCCCCTGGGTGAGGGTGGTAGTAGTGGTAGGCATCCTGCCCCCTGGTTGAGGGTGGTAGTAGTGGTAGGCATCCAGCCCCCTGGCTAAGGGTGGTGGTAGGCATCCAGCCCCCCTGGCTAAGGGTGGTAGTAGTGGTGGGCATCCTGCCCCCCTGGGTGAGGGTGGTAGTAGTGGTAGGCATCCTGCCCCCCTGGTTGAGGGTGGTAGTAGTGGTAGGCATCCAGCCCCCTGGCTAAGGGTGGTAGTAGTGGTGGGCATCCTGCCCCCCTGGGTGAGGGTGGTAGTAGTGGTAGGCATCCTGCCCCCTGGGTGGGGGTGGTAGTAGTGGTAGGCATCCAGCCCCCTGGCTAAGGGTGGTAGTAGTGGTAGGCATCCTGCCCCCTGGGTGGGGGTGGTAGTAGTGGTAGGCATCCAGCCCCCTGGCTAAGGGTGGTAGTAGTGGTGGGCATCCAGCCCCCCTGGCTAAGGGTGGTGGTAGGCATCCAGCCCCCCTGGCTAAGGGTGGTAGTAGTGGTGGGCATCCTGCCCCCTGGGTGAGGGTGGTAGTAGTGGTAGGCATCCTGCCCCCCTGGTTGAGGGTGGTTGTGGTGGTTGGCATCCAGCCCCCCTGGGTTGGGGTGGTGGCGCGCATTCAGGCCCCTGTGTGCATATGTGGCATTGGTGATGGGCATCCCGCCCCTATGGTGCTGCTGTTGCTGGTGTAAGTATATTCAGATTCCCAGTGTATGTGTGTGATGTGTCGTGTACGTGTTGTATGTGTTTTGTGGTTGGTGTCTGACTTACCTTCTGCGCCGTACGCGTCCGTGCCTGTTCCGGTAGTAGATGTAGAATATTGGTATGATCGGGACGAAGGGATTCATGGTTGGTTCGTGTCGTTCGTCCTTCTCGTTGCTTCGCGTCGTCCTCGTCGCTTGGCTTCGTCCTCGTCGCTTCGCGTCGTCCTCGTCGGTGCTGTGTTCGTCTCGTAGCCGTGGATCGTGTTGTGGCGCGATTCGGAGCTTATGTGCGCCTCTCCCGGATGCTTTGACGTGCCGTGCGTAGCGACGGGTTCGGCGCGTACGGAAAGCGCATCGTACTTGTCCGGCCGGACGGGGCTGCATTTTCCCTTCCGTGCGACTCGATTCGGCGTTTCCGGATTCGCCTCGGTCGGAGAACAGGACCTGGTTTGGGTGAGTACGGCTCGGCCGGGATTTTTGCTGTTGTGCGCATCGTACTTGCTCGTTCGGTGTACTGTACGGATCGGTCGGGAAACTGGCTTTCGCATGGCTTTTTCCCGACCGAATAGTATTGGGTGCGCCTCCGACCGAGATCGGAATCGGCCCCTGGGTCTGTAAGTGGGTGTATGAGTGTCTGAGTGGGTCTGTACATGCATGTGTCACTCTCCAAGTGACTCGGAAAGTACATGTATTGGTACCTGAATGGGTTTGACAGTGGGCACATCAGTATCTGAGTGGGTATATGACTGGATATATAAGTGTGTGAGTGGGTATGTGAATGGGTGTATAAGTGTCTGAGTGAATATGTGAGTAGGTACATAAGTCTGTGACAGTCACCGGCTAGTGTGTACAAATATTGATATTTTTTTTATATTTTCACCAATATTCGCAATGTCATCGCATTAGTTGTGACGTCCATGTGGTGGTTTACGGGGCCGCGCTGACTGCCACGGTGTATATATATCATACACACTCCCAGCCACTGCCAGACAAGTTTTTCCAGCCAAACCAACTCGGACAACTTAGGAAGATGGCACACACAGAGGTAAACAGATTCCTCAGTCGTAGTTTTTTATTTTGATTTTTTCATAGATCAAGCAAAATGCATGTGCATCAGAAAAGAACAGACCTACGCATTTCAGCAAAAAGCCTACAACTGGGACATAGAGTTATTGTGCAGAGTGTCATTTTTAAAGGGCAACCGCCCTCCTCCCACTACCTGTTTAAGATCAATTGTAAACTTTTAATGAAATGGACCACAATTTCCAATTCCACACATATATAAACACGAAGTTCACAACATTCTCCAAACGGTAAAGGCTGATAACGTACATTAAACTACTCATATTTAGGTGAAGTACCTGACTCATAGATACAATTTTACAGACTGGGGCAAAGCTGATATTGATTAATGCTCTAGACAAAATTCAAACTAAATTACACACATATATATATTAGGGTTCTAGTGCTTCATAATTCAGTTGGTTATTTATACAGTACTTCTCTTGATGTGCTGTTCTGTTGATGTGCAAAATTCGCAAGCCCTTCACGGTAAACTCTGGTTATAGATAAACTTGTAATCCATAAGAAAGTGCAAATACAATCCCTAAAATTAATTCACAGTACCTTTACAATGTGCAAAGTTTGCAATATTTTTATATCTTATTTATTCAGCTTAACTATGTTTCATGCATATATGAAAGTGCTAGTGCTCCATACTCAAGTTGATTACTTCTGCAGTATTTCTCTCAATGTGCAAAGTTCACAAATCCCTCATGGTTACAAACAAGTTGTGCATTTACTTGTACCCATAAGAAAGTGCAGGTGCAAGTCCTAAAACATTGAATTGGTTTACAGTGCCATTATCATATACAAAGTCCATGATTGTTTTATATTTAATTCCTTCTTTCTATATCACATGTGCAGGTTTTGCAAAATAAAGTGCACTTGATATTAGGGTGTTACACCTAAGGGGAACTATATACCCTGCACGCAACAGCTAACACATATTGATGGACCCCTAATTCGCATTTTCTGTGCGTATGTATGGGGAGGAAGGAGAGAGAGAAAAAAAACAATGCATTTTCCATCTCTTATCACACTCTATATACCAAAATATAATCAAGTGTCTTACACATGGGAGCAAAAGACACACATCCCGTGCTCTCCATGCCACTGGAGTCAAGCTATCCTGGCTGATGAGGGCTGAAAGCCCGAAACCGGTCCTAGGATGCTTGTTTCCAGTCCAGGGAGGACCTGGCCTGGCAGTTCGGGCTGGACTGTTCCCATTGGGCGCAGGGTCAAGACTGATTTGCATATGGCTGGGTCCAAACTGGAATGGCATGGTGAGCAAAAAAACGATGGATTTAGGCCCAGATCTCTGTACTGGGGTGAATGTACGACATTGTTCTGCATTCTGTCCATCAATTGTTGTTTTTGCATTTGTCACCCCGAGTGGGACGGGTATGCTGAGAAGTGGGTCCCGTGCTCTCCATGCCACTGGAGTCAAGCTATCCTGGCTGATGAGGGCTGAAAGCCCGAAACAGGTCCTAGGATGCTTGTTTCCAGTCCAGGGAGGACCTGGCCTGGCAGTTCGGGCTGGACTGTTCCCATTGGGCGCAGGGTCAAGACTGATTTGCATATGGATGGGTCCAAACTGGAATGGCATGGTGAGCAAAAAAACGATGGATTTAAGCCCAGATCTCTGTACTGGGGTGAATGTACGACATTGTTCTGCATTCTGTCCATCAATTGTTGTTTTTGCATTTGTCACCCCGAGTGTGACGGGTATGCCCAGACGCGGGTCCCGTGCTCTCCATGCCCCTGGAGTCAAGCTATCCTGGCTGATGAGGGCTGAAATCCCAAAACCGGTCTTAGGATGCTTGTTTCCAGTCCAGGGAGGACCTGGCCTGGCAGTTCGGGCTGGACTGTTCCCATTGGGTGCAGGGTGAAGACTGATTTGCATATGGCTGGGTCCAAACTGGAAAGGCATGGTAAGCAAAAAACGATGGATTTAGGCCCAGATCTCTGTACTGGGGTGAATGTACGACATTGTTCTGCATTCTGTCCATCAATTGTTGTTTTTGCATATGTCACCCCGAGTGGGACGGGTATGCCCAGACGTGGGTCCTGTGCTCTCCATGCCACTGGAGTCAAGCTATCCTGGCTGATGAGGGCTGAAAGCCCGAAACCGGTCCTAGGATGCTTGTTTCCAATCCAGGGAGGACCTGGCCTGGCAGTTCGGGCTGGACTGTTCCCATTGGGCGCAGGGTCAAGACTGATTTGCATATGGCTGGGTCCAAACTGGAATGGCATGGTGAGCAAAAAACCGATGGATTTAGGCCCAGATCTCTGTATTGGGGTGAATGTACGACATTGTTCTGCATTCTATCCATCAATTGTTGTTTTTGCATTTTACACATGGGAGCAGCATAATCAGAGATACATTAGAGTAAGGTTAAAAAATCCAGATCCCACAGAAGCAGAAAGTTTGATCAACATTATACATTATCTGGCCCTTCCACATCAGTGGTGCACCTTGTTTTGATTGCATCCATATACAAGGTACAATCTGGCCTCTTAATAATGTTATAAGAATGTATATAGCTCCGCATCTGTGTTTAGACCTAATGGGATCTCAGTCCCAATTGTTAGATTGTTATGATCCACTTTGATTCTGCCTTTCTCAAAGTCAATTCATGATCCCCCCCTCTGATCCTCAACGGGATATGTTCAATGCCAAAAATCTTGAAATTGTTCAGGCTTCCATTATGTTCCTTCCATATGTGTTTGGACATGGCATATGACATACGTAAAATCTTTATTGGTGATTGCTCTCATCTGTTGTAAAATACGCAATTTTAGATTGTTCACTGTACTGTCAATATATTGCTTCCCGCGTCTGCATTCTAAGATGTATACCACATGTGTCGCTTCACATAGTATCCTTTCCTTGATTTTTTCTTTTCGCCACCAAAAGCTTTTTATATCCTTCCGATTTTGTCCACATTGGCATGTTTTACATTTATTACACTTTACAAAGCTGTTGGTCTTAAGCCAATTCTGTTTTGCTTATCTTTTCTCTGGTCTATGAAAATAACTTTGGGTTAAGAGATCACCCAAAAAGGTGCCTTCCTATATGTAACACTGAGATGCTCAGATGTTTGATCTCCAATATCTTCATTCTTTCTTAATACCTTCCAGTGACTTCCTAATGATTCCATAATGGCTCTGCTCGATGTATTGAAGTCAGTAATAAATCTCAGCCCTTCTTTGTCTTTGTTTTTTTCTTCTTTTGACATTTTTGGAAACAACAGATTTTCTCTGATCTGCTTCTTTGCCCTTATTTTCGCATTGTTCAATTTAGTCACTGGAGAGCCTCATCTCCTAAATCTCCTATATATTTCATTAAGCTGTGCTTCATATACTCAATCTTCTGAGCAGTTTCTTCAAGCCCTCAGAAACTCTCCATACCGCACGCTCCATTTTAGAGCTTTGGGATGGGTGCTATTGGCAGCCAGAATGCTATTGCAAGTAGTCGATTTATGAAACATAGTGGTACAGATCTTTCCATTTTCTATATATACAGGCATGTACAGATAATCAATTTTTTGCTTGCTAATAGTATAGGTAAATATTAATTTAAGAGCATTATGATTCAGAGATTTTTAAAACACTCCAGTTTTTCTGTTTCTCCTTCCCATATTAAAAAGAGTTTGTCAATATAATGGGCTCCAAAGACCACCTTCGTCATTCTGTCCTTGTTCTCTTCCGATCAGATATGCTCTGCCTCCCAGTATCCCATTGTCAAATTTCCATATGTGGATGCGAATGAGGTACCCCTTGCCGTACCTCTGCTTTGCTTATAACAATTTTCATCAAAGATAAAAACATTATTAGTTAAGCAAAAAGACATCATGTCTGAATGCATTTGCGTGTGATGTAGCAGGCCTTAAGAATCGTGTTCTTAAAAAATATTCACTGGCTCTCAAACCATCCTCATGTGTTATTGATGTGTATAGCGAGACCACGTCTATTGTGGCCATAACATATTCCCTCTTCCATGGTATACCACCAGCGCAATTCAGAAAATCCATTGAGTCATGGATATATGATGGTAGATTCACAACATACGGAAACAAAAAAAAATGTCCACAAACCTAGATGCATTCTCCACTAAGGAACCGCATGAAATCACAATGGGATGACCTGGGGGATTGTCAAGACTCTCGTGCACTTTTGGAAGGACATATATTGTGGGAACAATGGGATGTGTGGTCATCAAATACTGTAATTCATCATCATCCAAGAGATCTTGTGTATACCAATCATGTAGTTTGGTATGAAATACCTTCATGACCTGTTTGGTTGGATTTTCATTTAATTTTGCATAGTTGACAGGGTCATTCAATTGGTTTTTGACCTTTTGCTAGTATTTCTGACAATCCATCACCACAACATTTCCACCCTTATCAGATGGTTTTATAATAATATCTCTATCATTCCGTAAATCTGTCAGGGCCCACCAGTTCTCAGCCTTAATGTTCCGTAGTGTCCGATAATTTGACTTCTTCTCTCTTACTGAGATATCAAAAGATCTTCAATCATAATTTCATAAAAAACATCTACTCTGTTACTTGGTGGGAGCTGAGGGCAAACTTTAGACTTGATCTTGCATTTGCTGGTCATATATTTATTTGTTGTGCTGCCTAGCATATCGCAGCACTTGTCCTTTGTCATTTCTTCTACTGTTCCTACCACTTCTTGATTTAGATTCTCTAATTCCAAGCTGTACAAGGTTTGTAATGGAATTATGTCCTCAGATGTTAGAAATGACAATTCTTGGGGACTCCAATGTCCTTTCTCATTCTTTAATCTTTATTCTGTTTACAAAAACCATAAAAGATACAAAATAAGACAATTCAGACATGGTAGGTAGACACAATTGCAAATAATAATTTCCTTAGTTTGCCCTTGGGCAATCATAATGATTAAAATGTTGTCTTTGCAATATAAAATCAGTTACTCGAGCTCAAGTAATCTTACTGTTCAGTATATTTGAAACATAGAGGGAAACATGAATTCCGGGCAGAAAATTAGTAAAGTGCAAGTGCTAGAAAAGTACATTAAAATGTTTAAGACTTTCTACATGAATTCTAGGCAAAGAATAAAGTGCAAATGCTAGAAAAGTGCATATAGGTAGTTAGAGCAGCACATGGAAATTGCGGGAGTATATATAGGTATTTAAAACTTTCCACATAAATTCTTGGCAAAGAATAAAGTGCATATAGGTACTTAAAGCAGCACATGTAGATTGTGACATTAAAAGTTCATGCCTTTTTCTTTCTGTAATAAATTGACCGCAAATAGATATCTGCTAACACTAAAAACAATTTTCTGTGAAGTATCTGTTTTTAGAATTCTTGTCGCATCTGAGCAAGACCTGAATCCCAAGTTCCGACAAATAGGTTTGATCCATTTTCGCCTCGGGATGACATATACTGGACAAAAAAATAGTATATGGGAATCATTTTCTACTGCTTTGGGTTGTCATAAAGGGCAGTAGCAGTCATTGTCATCACCATTTTTATGTGCCCATTTTGCTGTGTTAGAATGTCCTTTCTCATATGGATCCTGGTTGCAAAGTGTTTCTCTCATTTTAACTTGTGACAGAACTTATATAGATCCACTTTTGTTGTTGCTAAATCCATTACATTTGTGGGGCAGAATGTCAAGCCTTTGCTAAGTAGATTTATGTGTTTTTGGTTCAAGCTTCTTGATGACAAATTAATGACTAAATCATCTTTTACCGAAAGGTCAGTGTCTTTCTCAGGCTTATTTACTTCTTTCCACCTTTGGCACCCCTTACTTTGTTTTTTTCCGGCTCCAGCTTACTCTCTTTGCTCTCCCCCATCTGTGCTCCTCTGCCTTTCCCCTGCCTTGTCATCAGGAGGAGGCGATCTCTCCAGAGAAATCTATTCTTTGCTGAGCATTTGCGGGCCCTTCATCCCCCGAGCTTACTTCTGAGCTCTCAGCACTGGACATTCTTATCTGTTCCCATTCTTGTACTTGATCCATCGCTTGTTTATTGTAATTGTCGTCATATCGGCAGGCAAAAGTATATACTCTGCCAGTGGCATAATCTACTTTATCTCAATGGCATTTTCTTATTTTCTTAGTTTGTACCTCCTTCTCATGTTTTTCCAATCTTTTCTCCAGTTCCTCAAACAATTGTGTCCCTTCTGCAGACTCCTGAAATTTTACAAGTGATTTTTCCAAAGTTTTGATCTTTTCCATTGCCTTTGACAGCATCCTCCCAGCATGTATAATGAGGGTGTTGATTAGCTTCATAGAACACTCTGAGGTATCTGTTTGCTACTGAGATAATACATTCGGATCCAGATCACTTAGGGTTGGAAGAACAAAAATCCTTAGGCCCCTCGGGACGCGTTTACATTCAATTTATTTCTTCAGGGTCACACTCTCCCACCATTTGTTGATTTCCATAATTCTTGCTAGCCCCAATTCCCTAAGTTGTTGCTTGGGTGTACTAGCGATACTTGAGTTTGAAAAGCACATATTCCCTTGTGTGTTTGAGATATCACTATCCTCATCAGACATCTCTTTAAGGAGCTGCTCATGTTTGCTCCATTTATCTGTCATTGTGTATCTGAGTAGTTATACTGGCAATCTCTCTATTCTCTTAACGCCTTCCCGTATTGTTTAACCTTGTCTCTGTTTCTCTTATTACTTCATATGCAGGCTAATTTCCTTTTTACTATATATATATGAATGTGTGTGTGTTTAATTAATCAATATATGTTTTGGATTCTGTGAATTTTTTAATTGTTAATTGATTAATTATTTTATAATAATTATATACATTATGTATGTAATCGGGTTGTTAATAATGTTTTTCCATTTCTTATTTTTTATTGAATTTCGTGTGCATTAAGTAGCAATTTTAAGTGATATGTTTGTTTTGTTATGTTTAATTTATTATAAAATCTATCGGTAATAGCGAATTCTACCCTTTCAAATTCAAACACTTTCCTCAATGTTGTTTATGTTGGACTGCGAATAGTAAAACTGACTCCTACAAAGTTCACAATTACCTCAAGGTTGCTTAGTTGGAGTGGGAATAGTAAAGCCGATTCCTCCAAAATCAAATACTTTCCCTAATGTTTGCTAGACTGGAGTAGGAATACAAAATAGGACCCTTCTAAATGCAAAGAATTTTGATTATGTTTCTTAGGTTAGAAGTATTTTGTTTTTATATTTAATTTTATATTATTAGAATGCATTATTTTACTCATTTTTATTATTTGTTTTTTTAATAATTGTTAGAAAGTAAGTTTTCATACTTTTACATATACATCAATATATATTTGACATTTCCATGTTTTTCCATACTTTGCAACCAAATATTGTATTACATTTTCTAATATAACATTTTTACATGAATAACATGTCACATGTTATATTTTCCAATACAAATGACATGTTATATATTAATCAGTACTGTAAATACTTTTTCTAATTTATTTGCAAGTATGTATTAAGATATTATCATATATATTTAAAACATCAGAAAACATTTTTTAACAATTTTTCCCCCTACATTCTTATTACATTCTTTCTCTAGTTATGGTAATGTAAGTGTGGCTTTGATATGTCTTTTTTGCTGCAATTTTATTTCCCAATGAATACATTTTATATCCTTTGTCCTTCTCAGTAGACCTCGTGGATAGCCGTTCCGGGATGCAGCTGTTAATTACTGTTTCTTAACTTAGTCTATTGGGAAGAGTGGGTTATTAGTTAGGTTAGTATCTATAGGTTAGTATAGTTGTACTGTTTTTGAAAGTTATGACCGTATTGTGGAGTAAACCAGTTACATGAATGTGGTTGGCATTTATGTTTAGGGTTATGTTTAATAATAGTTTAGGTTATATTTATGTTGTAAGTGTTTTTAAGTTCACTTTTTAACAGTTTTTATGGATTTGTATTGTTTGTTTAGTCAGTGGGCATAAATGTATTTTTTAATCTATAGGCCTCTTTTGAGGTAAGAGTTTTTGTTATTGATTGCACTTTTTTCATTACATAAAAAATTAAATGGACTTTTGTCCATAATTTAAAAAATAGTTTTCCTAAATCTCTGTGGCTTTCCTGAAGTGCCAATTGCTTTTTTCTATAGTGTTCAGGTTTTCAAGGGGGTCAAAGGATGTGGTGTGGATTTTTTTGGAAGCATTGTTTGTTTGTAAAAAAGGATTTGTGCAGTTTGTTTTGTTATAATTTTTTTAGCAGGGGATTGTTTTTGTGGATTTACTATTACAATTGTGGATTTAGCAGTCTTGTGAAATGACTATAGCTACGTAAATGTAAGTAACAATTTTTTTACTTTACTTTGAAGCATTTGGGCTACAACAATGGCTTATGGATTTATGTTTATTGGTATTTTTTGCTATTTTTTTTAATGTTTTTTTTCAGAATATGTTTTGTTAGAATTTGATCTTATTTATGTGTTATGTATTTCAATTTTCAGGTGTAATTTTTGTATTAATTTTTATTGTATTAAGATTTGTTAATAATTATTACAATATTAATTGATGTTATTTCCCTCAAATTATTTTTTGTTCAAGTTTCATTTTTGATTTTGCATTGATTCAAAATGATTTCAAATAATTTACTTTGTAATAATGCTTAAATAGTTTAATGAAGATTACTGATTATATAATGGTATAAGGGTTTGTTTTTTGTGTAGTGGTGTATTTTGTATGTTGGAAACTTTTTTTAATAATATAATTCAAGGCACTCTAGAGATTGTAGGCCTTGATTGTTTCCAAGTATTTGAATCTTACTGGCCAACATGTAGGTCATTCATCTCATATTTTTGCAACTTTGTGTCTTAGCTGTTATGCTAGAGTTTGTGTGAGCTTTAATTCTTGGTAACTTTCCTCTTTTTTAAGATTTCAATGAATTGGAATAATATTGGGTTGCTCCTTCCTAGAGTGCATTGGAAAGAGTTTTACCACCAATCTACTGTATTATTTGTTTTTGCTTTCTTGAAAAATGTACTAATTTACACATTCCACTAGGTAATGTGGAATTTGGATAAGCGTCTGTGACCTGAGCGGTTCATGTGTCCAAATCAAACATACTCAAAATAATTTGATATGGGGTATAGTTGTTCTTTGTTAGCCTGCTAAACTGGAGACTTTAATAATAAGTCATAGAGGTTTGTGACTCCTGCTGGTGGTGCGTCGGCAAGGGCTAATAATTACTTTATTTCATATGCAACTTATGCATTTGTAGAGTATTCTATATTCAGTGTTAATCTTTGGACATATCTCCCCAACGCATGATTAAAGTGATAGTAAAAGATTTTTATTGCTGTTTATAGATAGACTTTTAGAACTATGTGTATCGTGGCTTACTTAAAGTTCATGACAATATTTATGAACTGTAGTTATTATTTTTGTCCTTTTTTTAGATTGCTAGTAGATCATGGATTGTGGACTTTTTGTTTACTGGGCAATAGTAAATATATGAGGTATATTTGTGTGAATGGTGGTGGGCAAGATTTAAAGCTCCCATCCATCATCCAGGTAGTGCATTAACTGAGGGTAACTAGGGAATAGGCTGTGCAGAAAAATATAGTTTGTTTTCATAGTTATAATGTATGAACTTTTGGTTTCTTTGAGTTGTTTTTAAAAGACTTGGATTGTATATTTCTGGAAAGGTTCTCGGGTTAATTGTGGCTTATCAGGTGGTCCTTTTGATTCTAGTTAGGTGTCATTTTGGGTTAGAAATAGTTGGTAAATGACCCATTGTTTATAAGGAACATTTGGTATTTTCATCTTTTAATATTGTTCCTGTTTGGGCAGATAATTTCACTTGTTCCCATTAGGACTTGCATACCATTTGGGCTTGCACTTCTGTTATTGAGGAAGGGTTGGAATGTTCCTTAACTTTTTCTTCCCTGTTTTTAACTCTCGTTGTTCTCCAACACCATCTCCAGTGGGTTCTTTTATTTGTGCCACTTTCTTTAAAATTGAGGTAACTCATGTGATTCAGTAGCTGCTGTATCTGATATATTGGCTTCTGTGAATAATAATAATGGGAAGTATATATTATATTTTTAATAATTAATTGGAGTTATTTATTCATTTAAATGCATTTTTCAGGTTTTATATTTTATATTTACATTGTTTATTTTCTTCTTGAACTTGGTCTTATTTATTGCAGGCTTTCTGAATTGTGGATTTCCTCTTTTCTTCCAGTTGGCAATTCCCAGTTTGTGTTTCTTGTCTGTTTCAAATATATAAATAAAAAATGCTTGTTGTATTGATCTGGTTATAAATA
Organism: Calotriton arnoldi; assembly: GCA_963921515.1. Lineage (NCBI taxonomy): Eukaryota > Metazoa > Chordata > Amphibia > Caudata > Salamandridae > Calotriton > Calotriton arnoldi. Next base: position 2,157,463 of record CAWUFW010001962.1, read on the forward strand.
CATTTTTTGTGTTGCATTTTTAGGGTGACTTTATCACCCAAATTTATTTCAGACAGTCTCTGTATTTATGAACATTTATTTTAAAATTCATTCATTTTACAGGTATTATTTTTATTATTAATTGCAATGAAAATATGACTACAACACCTAGAATTTAATAGTCTATTATAAACTAGTCCAGATCTGGATAAAGTATTTGTAGACCGGAGGAGGCTTTGCCATCATCTACTACGAAAGACACACAATTTATGGACAGAATGTGGAACAAATCAAACATTCACTCCCAGTCAAGAGATCTGGGTTAAATCCATTGTTCTTTTGCTCACCATGCTACACCAGTTTAGACCCAGCCATATGCAAATCAGTCTTGACCCTGCTCCTCATGGGAATATGCCAGCCCGAACTTCCAAGCCAGGTCCTCCATAAACCAGAAGCAAGCATCCTGGGACCGGTTTTGGGGTATCACCCCATATCAGCCAGGCTAGCTTGAACCGAGTGGCACAGTGAGCCTGGGACCCACATATGGGCATACCCAGCGCACTTAGGGTGATAAAACAAAAGACACACAAATGATGGACGGAATGCAGTACAAACCAAACATTGAGCCCCCAGTCAAGAGATCTGTTTCCAGTCCAGGGAGGACGTGGCCTGGCAGTTCGGGCTGGATTGTTCCCATTGGGCGCAGGGTCAAGACTGATTTTCATATGGCTGGGTCTAAACTGGAATGGCACGGTGTGCAAAAAATTATAGATTTAGGCCCAGATCTGCGGGTGAATGTTTGACATTGTTTCAGTATTCCATCCATCAATTGTTTTTTTTGCATTTGCCACTGGAGTCAAACACACTTGGCTTATCCTGAAACCGGTCGCAAGTCCCTGAAACTGGCCTGGCGGTTCAGGTTGGACTGCTCCCTTGGGCAGCAGAGTCAAGACTGATTTGCAAATGGATTGGTTTAAACTGGAAGGGCATGGGGAGAAGAAAAACAATGGATTTCTGCCCAGATCTCTGTACTGGGGTGAATGTTTGAAATTGTTCAGCATTCTGTCCATCAATTGTTCTTTTTCCATTTGTCACCCCGAGTGGGACGGGTATGCCCAGATGTGGATCCCATGCTCTCCATGCCATTGGAGTCAAGCTAACCTGGCTGATGAGGGGTGATGCACCAAAACCGGCCCTAGGATGCTTGTTTCCAGTCCAGGGAGGACCAGGCCTGGTAGTTTGGACTGGACTATTTCCCATGGGGAGCAGGGTTAATACTGATTTGCATTAAACTGGAAGGGCATTGTGAGCAAACAACGATGGATTTAGACCCAGATCTCTGTACTGGGGTGAATGTTTGACATTGATCAGCATTCTGTCCATCAATTGTTCTTTTTGCACTTATGGGTCAGTAGCACTGCCTGTGCCACTCACTGACGTAACCTTTCAAACACGTGCCTTTATTGCGTGGCATGTCCTGGTAGTTACAAACAGCCTATTTTATTTCTCACTGCTGGGAGGCCTCCTCTTCTCATAGGTTAGAATTGGGAGTGCCCTTATATATGTTTAAGAAGTAATTCCTGATCTGAAATGAGTAGTATTGCCATGTTTGGTATGATTAGAATGATAGTGATAAATCCTGCTTACTGATCGAGCTGGATTTTAGATTACTATTTTAGAAATGCCACTTTTAGAAATTGTGCATTTCTCTGTGCTTATGACTCTTTGTGCTTTTCAGCCTGACTCCAATCCATGTCTGGACCTGGGTGACAGCTACGCTTAGTGCATACTTTCCAGACAGCCATCACACAGGAATGGTTGGGCGTGTCAGGGTTACTTCTGCATTCATCTTCATACTTATGGTTTCCCTGGGCTGGGAGAGGGAGAGGGCGTTCACACTTTACAATTGTATAGGCTGTGTCTTGCCCTCATACACAGGGCTGATTTACCCCCTTACTTCTGTATGGAGCAAGGGCTGGGTTGAAAGAGCTTGATGTGCCCTTGAAAGGGTTCCTTTGAAGTCACCCCTAGATTAAAGACATTTTGAGCATAAGTACAGGGGCTCTGACCCCATGATTTTAGACACTGCATGGACTTGTAAACAGACACTGCTGGCTGTACAGACTGTACATTGCCAGAGGACTGCTGTGCTACCATGAGGAACCTCCATTTGGACTATTTTCTTTGTTCTGCTGACCTGCTGCCTTTAAGGCTGTTGAATATACTGCCACCCTGCATTTGGACTCTTGTGCTGGCCTGCCTGTCAGTTCCTTGCTTTGTGACCCAGTGATATCAAGGGGCTTGTTTGCCTGCACACCCTTCCTGTCCTTTGGAATCCTAGGTAGCAAAAAGGATTCAACGAAAACAACTTGCAACCAGCTGTGGGACTTGTGAATCCGGCATGGGACTTTTTGAACAACTTAGCATGTGGGGAGCGCTGGTCTTTGCACCTTGGTGTGGAAATTCTGCACATGCTGAACAACCTATTCCTTGTAAAGTGGGCATGTGTTGAGTGCCTTACTTCTTATAAAGTGAGCAGGTGCTGCAGCTGCTTGGTGGAATTGGCCCTAAAATAGGAAGGGCTACCCTGGGCCTGGCATCTTACTTGAGCTACTCGTGCCGCACAGGCATTGCGGGTGTGAGCTAACTTTGTTGTGGTGCATTATCAAGGAAACATGGATGCCCCTTGATGGTGTGGCTCCGGAGGCCACGCCGCCGCCTGCAGAGAAAGAGCAGCATAATCTACAGTCACCCCGATTACCGAGGGCACTCCTGGCGGGCCCGGTGCTACGCTGCTTGTCACGAGAGAGTGGGTCCCCAGTGTCGGGATGCTGCTTTCATTAAGGGAAGGCATTGTGTCTCAGGAAGGAGTCCGACAGGATACTCGTTGAAATGCTTGGCCCTGCGCTGGGGCTCAGAGCTGTTTGCACATAGTTGAGGGTTAATTGAGCACTACGGGGGTCACTTCAGTTGAATGAGACCGCCACAAATTGAGGGCGCCGAGTGCTCCTTTTAGTACCCCCGATGGTGGCCATATTTCCCCTAAAGGAAGCAACTAGGTTACTAGGGCATTGGTTGGCTATACCTAGGGTCTGGAAACTATGCTACTAAAATTACCGTACCCCTTGTAGTAGGGCCTGGTGTTCCTTCGACCTACAGTTTGCATCTGCATTTGTCCCAAAAGGGGTTCATTGTTTACAGTAAATACCTCATAACATGGAATAGAAACACAGTTGTGCTGTATCTATGTGTTCCCTGCATTTGTAAGTGATGTACCCTATATGTTTCTGGTGTTATTTAGTGGTCAATGTACTATGATGATAACTGGGGATTTATGTGTTCTTCTTGTAACCAAACTGCTGCAGTTCATGCCCTGATGTGATGTATGTCATGTTGATTCTTGCATTGTCAGGATAACGAGTACTATTTCAGTAATTTGCATAATATGAACAGTATTCATTTTGTTTTGGTCTATGTTTTATGTACTATATACACTTGAAATAAAAAATGAAGGCATACAGGCAAATATAATTGAAGGAAGGCTGATTGATGAGCAAGGGATAGAAACATACGGGGACGCCCTAATGATTTTGAAGCCTAAGTCAAAATTCATGCCTGTCATGGGTCGGGACTCTATTGACATCTTCAGTGATTTAGTAGTTAATGAACTGAAAACTCTGTGTAGTGAAAGTAATAAGAGATTCTCCCATCTAAACACGAGAAAGAATATTGTGATTTAGTAAATAAATTGCAATTGCAAACCAATTGTGTTGTGATGAGGTCTGACAAAGGTGGTAATATAGTGCTATGGGGGAAAGAGGCATAGATGGCAGAGGCATACAGGCAGCTTAATGAAGCCACATGTTATTGTTGAGTGGCAACGCAAGTTAATGAAGGTTCATGGCCTAAAGTTTATTCTAAACTGCAACAGTGGAGAGATCAGGGCCTCCTCAGTCAGGAGGAGTATCGGTTTTGAAAGAAAGATCATCCTGTTACTCTGTGTTTTATTTGATACCAAAAACACACAAAAATAAAGATAATCACCCAGTGCGCCCGATCATATCTGCCATCAGCAACTGTTTAGAAAATGTGTCCAAATACGTTGACTACTTTTTGAAAGAGATGGTTAAGAGCCTTCCGTCTTATGTACAGGACACAGGTGATTTTAAAAAAAAGGCTATATTACCTCCCCTGGGAGGAAGACTGTATTCTGCTAAAAGTAGATTTCACCTCACTGTACACGAGTATTCATCACACAGACGGTATGCGAGCTGTAAGTCATTTCCTAGACACTAGACCTCTAAAACTATGGCAGTATACTAAAATGCTGCTAGCAATGATTGAGTTGTGCTTGACAAGCAATTTTTCCTTTTTATTGGTGAATTATTTCAACAGCTATGTGTGACTATGATGGGCACCTGCTTCTCCCCCAGTTATGCGAATTTGCATATGGGCAGGTGGGAGGAGCAGGTGGCATGTGCATAATATCAGGTGGAATGGGAGGAACATGTCATTCATTGGAGTCATTTCATAGACTACCTGTTTATTGTTTGGAAGGAGAGAGTGAGATCATTCCTGTGAAAAACTGAGGTCAATGATCTCACTTTACATTTTACGAGCAACCTAAGTAATACTGAGGAGAACTTCCTTGATTTGACTGTGCATGTAGGATGGAGACTGGCTAGAAACGAAACTGTTTAGGAAACCGACAACCAGAAACACCTTGCTACATGCATGGAGCTTTCATCCCCGTAATCTGATAGAAGGTATCCTGAACAGGGAATGTCTTCGAGTAAAGCGTAACTGCAGTGAAAAGCTAGAGGAAGAGAAGGCAGTTAATGACCTGAGAAAAAGATTCTAAGAGAGGGGTTATACAGAAAACTGCATTCAGAGGGCCATTTCGAAAGCAAAGTCTAAACCCAGAGAAGCGATCCATTTCAACTGGAAGAGCAGTCAGAAACAAAAGAAATTTGACCCCCATTTTAGGCTTATTACCACATATAATACATGTGAGGCGGCATTAGAGCCATCATGAACAACTACTGGCACCTTAGTAGAAATTACCCAATACTTAGGGAGGTAGCTCCACGCAGGCCAGGCATTACTTTCAGGAGAGCAAGGTCAATGAGACAGGATCTGGTGGTAAGCAGTCCTGAGAGTAGAAAGAGGTAAGAAATACCTGGCTGAGGGAAAGAAGAGGGGTCCAAAAGTGTGGGAAATGCAAAGAATGTCAGCACGGAAAAAAGCAATATATCACTCCCCCTCACATTATGCACCAAACAGATCAAGGGACAGTATAATTGAAAGACTGAATATGCTGTGTATATGTTGAAATGCCCTTATTTGTTGGCGTACATTTGGAGAACAATACTGCCAGTTCTTAAAAGAATCATACAGCATCTGTGAGCCATGAAGAATTGAGATCTAGGTTACCCTGTAGCAAGGCACTTTGAAGAATTTCACAAAGGGAACGTGGAGGGTCTCACATATTGTGTTATTGATGAAGTCCCTAAAAATGTGCGAGTTGGTGACAGGGTAAAGAAGTTGTGAAAACTGGAGTCAAGAGTTATTGTAGAACTAAATACATAGACTCCAGGGGGTCTCAACATGGAAGAGGATTATACACGCATCTGTGGATGGCTCAAAAAATATTGTGTTCCTCAAATGTTTTGATGTTTTAGTACTGCGAACAATCCCAAGAAGGATTTATTCAACAGTATGAGAAGAAGGACTGTCTTAGATGAATGGCAAATATAGTTGATTTTAATGGTAGTAATAGAATAAGAAATAGTAGGCACCAGATTTTATGGTGAGGGAATTGCACGTGGCACTTTAGGTCTCTGTAAAACATCAATAGGCATCTCAAAATAGGGTATTAAGAGAGAGGAAAGGAGGGAGACAAAGGCTGGTGTACAGCATCTCGATGCATGTAATCATTGCCCACTTGGGCTGAATTGTGGTGTCAACGATGGGGAAGTAATAAAAGAACTAAGATCAATCAATGAATGAATGAATCAATCAATCAATCAGGGAATTGTGAAGCGCGCTACTCACCCGTGAGGGTCTCAAGGCGCTGGAGGCGGGGGGTGTTGCTCTGAGTTAGCCGAATAAACATGTCTTGAGGCATTTCCTGAAGATGGGCAGAGTAGGGGAGCATCTGATGTTGACTGGAAGCTCGTTCCAGGCCTTGGCTGCGATGGAGGAGAAGGCTCTTCCACCCGCTCTGGTTCTCCAGATGCACGGGGTTTCTGCTATGGCGAGGTCGGCGGAGCGGAGGTTTCTTTGGGTACGTGGAAAGAGACTCTTTCATTGAGGTATTTGGGTCCAGTGTTGTGGAGAGATTTGTAGGCGTCGGTAAGTAGCTTGAAGGTTACTCTCCTCTCGATGGTGAGCCAGTGGAGGTCTCGTAGGTGCTGGGTGATGTGCTCATGTCGTGGGATGCCGAGGACAAGTCTGGCCACGGTGTTCTGGATGGTCTGGAGTTTGCGTAGCAGGGATTTGTTGATTCTGGCCCATAGGATGTTCCCATAGTCGAATGTGCTAGTTATGAGTGCGTGGGAGATGGTCTATCTGGCTTCGGGGGAGATCCACTTGAAAGTCTTCTGAAGGATGCAGAGGGTGTGGAAGCAGGTGGAGGTGACGGTGTTAATCTGGCTGGTCATGGTGAGGGAGGAGTCGAGTATGATGCCGAGGTTCTGGGTGTGGCCCGTGGGGGTGGGGGGTTGCTGAGGGTGGTAGGCCACCAAGTGTTCTCCCAGTCTGAGGGGGTGGGTCCAAGGACGAGGACTGCTGTCTTCTCTGAGTTGAGCTTCAGACAGCTTCTGCTCATTCAAGCTGCAACGTCTTTCATTCCTTCCTGGAAGCTGGGTCTTGTGTCTTCGGGGTTCTTCATGAGGGAGAGGATGAGCTGGGTGCCGTCGGCGTAGGATACTATGCTGAGTCCATGATGTCTGACGATGGCAGCCAGGGGGGCCATGTAGATGTTGAAGAGAGTGGGACTGAGCGATGATCCTTGGGGAACTCCGCAGTTGATCTCTGTGGGTTCGGAGAGGAAAGGCGGGAGTCTGATCCCTTGGGTTCTTCTGGCGAGGAAGGAGCGGATCCAGTCAAGGGTGGTTCCCTGTATGCCAGCGTCATGGAGTCTGGCTGCGAGAGTGCGGTTGGAGATGGTGTCGAAGGCTGCGGAGAGGTCTACGAGGATGAGGGCCGTGGTGTGGCCTTGGTCGAGGAGCATGCAGATGTTGTCTGTGGCGGCGAGGAGGGCGGTCTCGGTGCTGTGGTTACTGTGGAATCCAGATTCAGAGGTGTCGAGGATGACTTTGGCTGCAAAGGGAAGGAGAGAGATGGGTCGGTAGTTATTCAGGTCCGTCGGGTCTGCCAAGGGCTTCTTGAGGAGGAGGTTGACTTCTGCACGTTTCCAGTCATCGGCTCTGTGGAAGATGTGCAGCGGGCAGGGATCAGTGGGGGCTCCTGAGTGGGTGCTCTTCATAGTCGCTGTGGTATCTTTGGTGGTGACCGGGGTCCACGCAGCGATGGTGGGCTGGCTGTCGTTGCTAGTGGGAAGGGAGGTTTCAGGAGTCTGTTCACTGAAGTTGTCGTAGAGGGCCTTGATTTTCAGGTGGAAGTAGGAGTCGAGTTGTTGCAGAGGTCCTGGGAGGGTGGGATACCTGTGGCTTTGCTGGGGGGTTTGGTGAGTTGCTGGATAATGCTGAAGAGTTCCTTCGAGTTGCTGGAGTTGGTGAGGATTTTGTTCCGGATGAAGGTCCTTTTTATGGATCTTATGAGTTGGTGGTATTCTGTCATGGCGTTCTTGTAGGTGGTCTGATCTTCTGTGCTTTTGCTGTTCCTCCATCGTTTTTCGAGCTGTCTGCAGATGCGTCTGGATTCTTGGAGGTCCTTGGTGAACCAGGTGGCCTTCAAGGGGCATTGTCTGTCGGGTTTACGGAGGGGTGCAAGCTTGTCTGAGCAGTTGGTGATCCATTGGTGTAGTTCCTTGGCGGCAGAGTTAGCGCCCGTCGAGGTGGGGGAGGGTCATGGATGAGGGTGGAGTTGAGGTGCTCCTCTGTGACCTTGCTCCAGGTCCTTCTTGGTGGGCGTGGAGTGGGTTTGTGAGTGGTGGCAGTGTTGAAAGAGAAGTGTACGCAGTGGTGGTCTGTCCAGAGAGGCTGCGTGGTGTGGCTGAAGCAGATGTTGTTCCCTCCTGCGAAGATGGGGTCAAGGGTGTGTCCTGCCTTGTCAGTGGGGCTGGTGATGAGCTGTTTCAGTCCGATGTTTGGCGAGGTTGTCCAGGAGGGCGGTGGATTTGGGGTCGCTGAGGTTGTCGAGGTGGAAATTCAGGTCTCCGATGAGTATGTAGTCCATGGAGGCGATGGCGTGGGGTGCGATGAGGTCAGCGATGGTGGTGGTGAACAAAGCGCGAGGTCCGGGGGGCCTGTTGGTGAGGGTGCCATGAAGCGTAGTTCTGGGGCTGGTCTGGAAGTGGAGGTGTTCGGTGGTGGAAGAGGAGATGCTCGTGCTGGAGGTGGAGAGTAGGAGTGAGCACTTGTGTGCGATGGCGAGTCCTCCTTCTGGGCAGTTTGGGTGGTCCTTCCTCTGGATCTTGTATGTCAGGAATGGCGGTGGCGATGTCGGGGGCGGAGGAGGCATTGGTCCAGGTTTCCGTGAAGAAGGCAACATCTGGTTAGAGGGTGTCGAGGAGGTCCCAGATCTCTACAGCATGTCTGTGCAGCGAGTGCACATTGAGGAGGATGCACTTCAGGGCTCCGGTGGTACTGGCGTCTGGCATGGGTGCAGCGGTCTTGGAGGATTGTGGAGGATTGTCGGCAGTGTTGGCAGGAGAACTGGCTGTGGGTGGTGTTTGGTGAAGACAGCTGGCAGTTGTTTTTCCTTCTGGGGTTGAGTGCGAGGAGGTCAGCTGAGTTGTAGTGGTGGGTGGCCGGAGGACCAGTGTCCCTGGCGCTGGTTGCCATTGGGTCGTGGACGGGCGCAGATGGGCTTGCCTTTCGCACACCATCGGCATGGCCGTACAGTGGCAGCCATTAAATAGGCATGGGGGAGTGAAGCCCAGCTGGGAGGCGGGAGCGGGAACCGTCAGGGGGGAGGGGCGTGGGGGCAGCAGCGGCAGGAAGAGAATGAGCAGGGAATCCGCATAGCAAAACAGATCAGACAGAAAACAGGCACAATAAGAGAAGAGACACAATAAGAGAAAAAACACAATAAGAGAAAGGACACAATAACAGAAAAGACAGAAAAATGGCACAATAACAGATAAACAGAAAAACAGGCACAAGCACAAGACAGACAGAAGCAGGCCAGCAGAAGAGCCAGGCCTTCCAACTGGACCACCAGGGATGAGGCGCAGGTAGGAGCCTGCGGGTGGAGGAGAGCCTCGAACACCTACCTGCACAGGGCACTGCACAGGGCAGCGGCACAACAGGGGGAGAGAGCAGGCCTCTGACTAGGAGAATATAATGAATGAAATGTTTGAGGGGAGGACCGGCAATGTGTGGCAGTCATATGCCAACTAGTAAGACTTCACAGTGAAGGGTTAATGATTGCAAAAGAATAAGCTTTTTAATGAGTTTTTAGTGATATATCATATTTTTTTATCTCATATATTTATAAACATATGTATAATTATTCCTCAAATTTGTCAGCTTTATAGAGAATATTTTTTGAGCAATCAAATATGATGCAATATTTATTTATTCCCATGTTGAATTAATGTGCACATTTTTCTATAGTATGTCCAGCATGTTCATCACTGTCAAGGATTTTGTATTGCTCATTTTCAGAGCCATTGCGTTTACAGAAGCACTGATTTGTACCACAGTCTGTCTTTTGTGTTTATGTTCACATGGATTTCAGGAGTTTTAAATGTGTAGAAAAAATGGTGTCTCACCATCAGTGAACAAGGCTAGTAATAGCTGAAATGCATTTGATGTTGGTTGCAATAAAAAGAGAAAAGTAATTTAAAATCCACCTATGTGTGTCGACGTCGTCCTTGGAGGCTTTAGTGGAGGAAGGGAAACAATATATTTGTTATATAAATGCTTATGATTATTGAAAAATTGTTTTGAGGTTATATTGTTAAGCATTTAATTATATATTTATTGGGGTGATTTGTAAATATTTTGGCTATGTAATATATTTATTTTTAATTTAAACATGTATAAAATGTGTTATGATTATTTTAAATAATTGTTTTACATAAAAAGTTGTTTGTTCTATATTTATTAATGATAATGTAATTACTTTGGCGATATTATTTTAGTCGATTTTGTGTGAATCAATATTTTTGACATATTATATGTTTATTTAAAGGTGATGACATTTTTGTTTTCGATATTTGTGATTTTGATATAAGTAAAAATCAATATTGGTAACAATGATATTTGTGTTCTTGATATTGTGGTTTTAGTAGATAACCCCTTCAGTGCCGAGGACATAATGGTTACGGCGTCGGCTGTGGTGCTGGTGTGCCATGGATGTGCCTAATTACTCTTAGGCAAGGGTTGCTCCCCTTTTTTTGTGAACACATTTTGGCTGCTTCTGCCCCTTTGAGGCCAGATAAGTGATATTTTTAGGCACATCTGCTCCCGAGGGGGGCAGAAAACCACTAGACACTAGCGAAAGTTTCTGTGTGTGTGTGTGAACTAGAGTTCGGCTGATGGTCTGTATTTACTGGTGTTTGGCTGGCTGTGCATGAACCTGCATTTTTTCTGGCAGTGTGTGTGGACTCGTGCTTGGCTGGCAGTGTGTGTGGACTGTCGCTTGGCTAGTGGTCTGCATGGATGGCACATATCTAGTGGTGTGCATGGACTGTTACTTGGCTGGCAATGTGCATGGACTGTCACTTGGCTGGTGATGTGCTTGGGTGGTGCTTGGCTGGCGGTGTGCATGGATGGCGTTTGGCTGGTGGTGTGCATGGATGGCGCTTGGTTCGCGGTGTAGCTAGCATGGATCTTCCAGCGTTTTATTACCCAGAATCCCCTGCAAACCTCAAATTTAGCTAACAATTTACACTTTCCACACAAACTGAGGGGGAACCAAAGTGGGTCCAAAAGGGCATTTTTTTCACATGTTTTTAGGCTGACACTGCTTTGGGCACCCACAGAAGTGAGGTATCATTTTTTTGGGAGACTGAGGGGAATGCTGGGTGGTGGGAGATTTGTGCCGGCTTGGTGATCTAACAACATTCACACACAGAAATGTGAGGAAAATGTGATTTTTAACTAAATTTGAGGTTTGCATGGGATTCTGGGTAAGAAAACGTTGGGAGATCCATACCCCATGCCAGCACAAATTTCCTACCACCCATCGTTCCCCTTGGTCTCCCAAGTAAAATTACACCTTACTTGTGTGGGTGGTCCACGGGCCTGCAACTGGTAACGGCCAAAAACATAGTGATTGAGGGGAAAGCACAGTAAGCTCTAAGCGTTATATATTTTTTTAATTTACATTTTAAGGCGATTCTGCATTGGACAGCCAAATAGGTGGGGTATAATTTTTATCAGGAGACCAAAGGGAACGCTGGGTGCTAAAAAATGTGTGCTGCTGCGATGATCCCAGACAGAAATGTAAGGAAAATTTGATTTTTTTAGCAAAATTTGAGGTTTGCAGAGGATTCTGGGTAGGAAAATGTTGGGCGATCCATGCAAGCCACACCTCCCTGGACTCACCTGGATGTCTAGTTTTCAGAAAAGTCTGGATTTAGTAGTTTCCGTAGATGGCCGCCTAGCCTGTGACCAAAAATGCAGGTGCCGCCCTTGCAAAACCAGGTTGTTTTGTGATGCATAATTTTGATTTCTCCACAATACGTTTTGGGCCCTTGCATGTTGCGGGTACTTGACCCACCCACACAAGTAAAGTACCACTTTTATCGGAAGACCTGGGGGAATGCTGGGTGGTAGGAAATTCATGTCAGCCTGATGATCACACAACTTTCCCACACAGAGATGTGAGGAAAATGGGATTTTTGTAAGCTAAATTTAAGGTTTGCCGAGGATTCTGAATAAGAAAACAAAGTTACGGGCCATTTCCTGTTGCAGGCATTAGACCTACCCACACAAATGAGGTACCATTTTTGTCAGCAGGCTTGGGGGAATGCTGGGTGGGTGGAAGTTTGTCGCCCCCCACAGATTCCAGAACTTTCCATCGCAGAAATGTGAGGAAAATGTGTTTTTTTGGAGGTTTGAAAGAGATTCTGGGTACCTGGTGAGAGCCACACAAGTCATTCCATCCTGGATTCCCTGGGTGTCTAGTTTTAAAAATGTACAGGGTTGCTACATTTCCCTGGGTGCTGGCTGAGCTAGGGTCCAAAATCCACAGCTAGGCACATTGCACAAAAAATGGTCAGTTTTCAATGGAAAAATGTGATGTGTACACATTGCGTTTTGGGCCATTTCATGTAGCAGACACTAGGCCTACCCCCACAAGTGAAGTATCCTTTTTATTGGGAGACTTAGGGGAATAGTATAACAAGTGTTATAACCGTTTGTCTTTCTATGCATTTCTGCCTTCCAAATGTAAGACAGTGTGTAACAAAAAAGTCATTTTTAACAATACCCTCCAATTCACATGCTAATATGGGTACCCGCAAATTCTGAGATGCACAAATAACCACTGCTTCTAAACTCCATATTTTGTTCCCATTTCAGATATACATAGGTTTCCTTGATACCTATTTTTCACTCTTTATATTTTACCAAATGAATTAATGTATACCCGGTACACAAAATATCTCTCCAACCAGAATGACCCCGTGGAAATAACAGTATATAGCTTTCAAAAATTTACTATAGTTAGAAGAAGTTACAGTTAAAAATGTAGGCACAAATAGATGTTATTTCCAACTAAATTTCAATATTCTTTTATTTCAACTGTTACTTTCCATAGGAAAACCTTGCAGGATCTACACAAATGATGACGCTTTCTTCTGCAGCACTTTTTTCCCATTTTTCCCTAAAACCCCCAAATTTTGCCGAATTTTGCCCAATTTCTCAATCCCCTCCAGGGGAATCCGCAAACCCTAGGTACCTTTAGAATCCTCAGCATGTTGGAAGAAAAGGATGCCACTTTGGCATGGATACCTTATGTGGACAAAAATGTATAGGGGCCTAAGCGCAAACAACCCCAAATAGTCAAAAAAGGGCGTGGCACAGGTGGGAGAAAAGGCCTGGCAGCGAAGGGGTTAAGTATAGGAAGGCAATATTTTTGTTAAGTATATTTATTTTCTGATATTTTTTTTCCGATATTGTATGCATCAATATTATGTCAGTGATCTCAACTTTTCTTACTCAGACAAACATAAAGAATGTGTAACATCAGTGACGGATTTATCCCATATGATGTGTGAATGACCAGCATTGGTGTAATTATGAAAATATATTGGTATGATAGTCCTCAAGGTTGTTCAGCTGAACCTGCAGGTGGTCATTTTTTTGTTTCTTTTGTATTAAATTCTAACGATAAACTAGGACAAAAGTTGGAGATCTCTGGCAAGTTTATAAGCTCTATATTGCAAACAGCGCATGAAGAAAGTTCTCAGGATAAAAAGGTGGCTATGGAACATCAATATTAAGAGATCAAATATTGATGTAAGAAGAGTTGTGGAGGGCAATTATTATTATCTGCCTTCGGCGGCCCATCCATTAGGGCGCAGGAGTGTCGCCCCCCCACCACTACTACTCAAATAAAACAATAATAAAACGGGTTTTCAACCCGTTTTATTATCATTTTATTTTAGTCCCCTGGACCCGCCCCCAAGTCTCTGATGAGTCTTGGGGACGGGTCCAGGGGATGACACTGCTGGTGGGGGAGTCGTAGTGCACTCCCTTCACTATGCATGAGGGTTTGGCCGGCTGTTTCAGTTTCAGCAGTTAAGCTCTCTCCAGTCACATCTGCGTTGCTGGGGCTAGAGAGAGCAGGGACAGGCTCCAAGTCTGCCTGGGAGCATATGTTGCCAGCGCTCAGGACAATCCTGATGCTGCTTTCATGCAGCTTCAGGATTGGCCGCAGTGCAGTCTGGGAGCCTGTGCCCAGAAGAAGGAAGAGCGGGATGCCATGAGTGATGGCGGTGTTGGCAATGGCGGTGTTGGCAATGGCGGCGGCATTCAGGTAAGTTTTTTTTATTTTTATTTTTTGTCCCTTCTCCCCCTCTCCCCTCCCCACCTCCCTCCTCTGGCCCGCTCCACCACTTTGGCAGGGGATGGGCCTCTTCTGATTATCTGTAGGAATTAATAGGCGCTTCCCAATGTATTATCCCGGCCCCTGGAAAAAAGGATGCTTTTGGTCCTATGCTACTTTCGAAACTACACTGCAGGAAGGCAATCACCTTCAGCGGCCGATCCATGGCCTAATTAAATTAATTTAATTTTTTTTTAAAGCATTGATTCTCCCACTCTCTAGATAAAATGTCACATCTCTCCCTATGAATATGGCATCATTTGTAGTATATCATTTGTTACATCATGACTGATGTCATCAGCAATGCAATATGGACTTGGTTGTGCACCTGCCTCAAACGGCTATCCTCCTTGCTCTTGGTAAGTTTAGATTGGATACCAAAACAACACTTTAAGTACGGATTTTTCAATGACGCTAGTAGTTTTTTTTATGTTTTATGGCAATTCCTAGTGCTAGTTCTTTTTATCTACAGAGAAAATTCTGAGACGCTTCTAATATTATATTCCATTATTTATTGCCACGTTTTTGCCAAAGACTTAGCTATCTTTACATTTTTCTCCATCAAATGTTCAGAATATTTATCAGATGAACCATTTAATTATAAAGGAGGTTGAGGGGAAATTAAATACTTTGACCTCTTACATTCAATTCGGAGCCAGTTAATTGCAGGTGCAAACACAGTACTTTTCAGAACATCACTGCAACCAGTGTGATAGAAACGTCAGATGAAGACACGTTTTCGAACAGATGTATTACTTTTTCAAATTCACACATTTTGTTCAAGGATCAACTTTCAAATGTTTAAATTAAGTGTGTTAGAGGGTTTGCAGATCACACAAACCCATACAGTAGTTCTGGGGAGACATTTACATCCATAATTATCAACTTCGTTTTTCATTCATCATTACAGAGATATAACGTTAAAAGTTAGTTAATTCTTTCTACCGATACATTCTCACGTTCGCATGTGAAATAATTTGACTTTCAGAGTGAATCATATTTTAGCAAACCATGAAATAAAAATAAATCTTGCGTTTCTTAAATATGACACATCTCAGTTAAATTAAACATAGCCTTCAGGTGACTTTATCTTCACACCCAATACTAGACCAATAAGTACCACATGGTAGACCTTATTACGGAACGAATGGAAAGAACTACATGGCCGTAATTGGCAATTACTATATCCAATATATATCACCCGAGTCAGAAGGAGGTATCACACAACCACATTAGGAAAATTATGCTAAACGTGCAATTCTCTGCAATCCGAAAAACAACAAAAATATGGATAACACTTGACAAACCTATTGGCTAAAAGTAAGATAAAGTCACAGCTAGTCCTAAGTTCGTAAAACACATAAACAGCTGCTGCAGAGAGAATCTATGGTTATATTTTATGACTAAACGCGAAAGATGCAGGAGCCTTTTATCTTACAGAGGCACTATTACTGGCCCTGAAAAATGTGTCCTTGCAATCCCCTTTAACCCAGATGGCATGTTTCTATGTACATGGAACTTTGTGTTAGACTGGATGTATTTTTACCACCCGCAGTTGTTTCCTCGATGGCATTTCCATACAAACAGCAGTAATGTATGACTGCAATATTAATGAGCGCTGACCCCAGTGGAGATAAAATGAGGAGCAGATCTGTAATTTACCACTGGTGGTAATTTTATGTAACCAGGATCTTACTTACATTTTCAGGTTTAAAGTCACTTGACTTTCAACAGGGAATTTAACCACTGAATCAGGTCAGTTAGGGGTACTGGAGTTCCTAGCCCGGTGTCAAGGCCTCACAACACCAGTCACCCTACTTGTGTGATTATAGTTCAAAGAACGAAGTCAATATCTGGAGGCAAATCGGTAAAATGTTTATATAGAAACTTTCAGGCAAATCCAATATAATTCTTCAATTCTTTATTATAGACCTAATTTCAGATATCTTCAATTAATAATTGAAAACTTGATGCAAAACAATCATCTTCCAGATTCCAATTTGGTGCATCATTTCACATTACTGATACAGCTGACACCTGTTTTGTGGTTATACCACTTTATTAACGGTGTAAATAACATGCAACAGGTAGGACTCTGAAATCTCATGTGATTGTGAATAATAACTGTGCAATTAATATTATCCTGAATAAAAACTTCGAAAAAAACAGTTGACATCTTTTTCAATCTAACTATAGAACATCATCATAGGTCAGAAGAATAACATTTCCATTTAAATATCAGTGTTAATCCTATTTGTAAGGCAACAAGTCTTTTTGCAGGTTTCTCCCCCACTTGTTGTTGCCCCATTTGGACTGTTAGCTGCAGATTTTTCGACTCTGAGAGTGCACTTAGGCCCTCTAACCAAGCCCAAGTGCCAGTGTTCTGACTGATTACCAAAGTTATGCCAAATTGGCTATATCCAAATGGCAAGTACTGACTTTCTTATAAGTCCCTTGTATATGGTACACAGGGTACCAAGGGTACCAAGGGCATGTAAGGCAGAGTGTCCACCCAGGGATGCAGCAATGTTTGGGCCACCTAGAATGTGAAAAAGTACAAAATGGCTACCAGCTTGTCACTGCAGACTGGAGGACCAGTGTGTACCCTGCTAATTTGTCTTTGCCATTAAAACCAATAGCAAAGATATCCTTCCCTCAATAGTATACGTAAGTCTGCCCTAAGGAAGGCCTATCGAGCCCTATGGTAGAGAGCTGTATATTATTAAGCAAGACATATATGTTTATATCTGTTTTAGCAGTTAAACTCCTAAAGTTGTCGCTTTTGTTAAGGAAAATTTCTAGCCCCATTGGCTAACACAGCGTTACCGGCTGGCAACCCAGCCTGGCTAACTCCTGAATGGGACTACCTAACTGGGTACAGTAAGGTATCAAATTAATCGTGGCATTAAATTTGACTTGGTGCCCAAGTTGGGATGTATGTTACTTTTAAAGCTAAACAACTTTTAGAAAGTTACCACTCTGTACCCTAGCTAGTCCAGGGGCCTCACAAAAGCCCAGACACAAGGCTGCAAGGGATATTAGCCCAAAAGGCGAACTTCAATGGGGAAGCCGCTGTGAGGGGTCACCTATGGCAACACTCCTGAGCAGGATGCCTTTTGTTCCTGTAGACAAGTTGGAAACAGGGCCAGACAGGGAAAACCTGTCCCCAAACCCGTTTTCCCATGGGCGTATTGCCCTTAGGCAGCCACACCACATATTGAAAGTGGCAAGAATACTGCACTCTGAGGTTGCCAAAAGACACACATCGCCTGAACTTTGTCGCCAAAGAAGAGGGGACGTATTAGCCCATCTCATTGGCTAATGACCGCGTTGTCTCCTCAGGGCGCTTTCCTGGGATTTAATGGGTACCCCTGGCACCCTGAACTTCAGTACACCATGGAGTTTGAGAGAGGACCAAGAGAGGAGTGTCCTGCTGCCTTTGAAGCTGCATAAGGAGAGGCTGCACCGTCGGAAGGACTGCACCTGCTGAACTTTGGGCTTGTAAGATTGGATTGTGCCTGTGGCTCCTGCCTAGGGGAAAAGCTGATTCCTGGCCCCAGATTGAAGCAATGACTCCAAGGGTCAGTCAGCTGGCCCCCTGGGACAGCAACAGGGTCATCAAATCTGTGGATGCCCAAACTAACAATGCAGTAGACACTCTTGTAGGCTCACAACTGGTCGCCACCAGGCACACCAAGCGACAAATCAGAGACAGTCAAATGTTTCACCCGTGTGACCCAGGAGAGATATCAAAGACTGTATTCGTCACCAAAGGAGGACACTAGCCCCCACTAAGGATATTCGCTGTGACCGCTGTGTCACAAAAATGAGTGCCCAGCCGCAGCTGGCCTTTTACTGTCGCAAAGAGGACGTTGTGGGACCCCCATGTGTCATAGTCAAAGTTGCCTCCACCCACCCATGGACCGAGGGATCAGCCACACTTCAACCCTGTTGACTGCACAGCACCAGGATTATCCTTTGAGGATATTTTGCCTGCATTCTCAGCATCAGGACCACTCCATTGATGTCTATGGTGGTTCTCCTGTAAAGTTTGGAACTTGCCTTAAAAACGTTCTGGTGACCAGGTAACTGTACAAGGTATCCTTACTGGACTCCCAGGCCTTTGCCCTATTGGATTTGGTTGCCCAAGCCAGGTGAGAGTCAGCGAACTTACTGTTTCAAACTTTTCAAAAGTTATTTTGACCATTGCATGCTTGTGGTTGCATTTAAAAGTATTTATTTCTTCAAAAGTCTGTATCTCTGGAACCCGCCAGTGGATTTTGATGATTAAGAACTTTAAAAATTCATAAAGATATGCTTATTTTTAATAAACTGTTGTGTTTCTTTCCTGTTGTGTGAATTTCTCATTCCGTTTTTTGGTGCTGTTATAGTTCCTTTGTTTAGCCTTGGTGCTCAAAGCCACAGCTACCCAGGGTTGAGTTTAAGGTTAACAAACGAGCCTTATTGGACCCTAAACAATATTTGCAAGTGTACTCCATGATAAGGCCCCACAATCATATCATATAGTACACCCAAATCCTTGCACTATTGTTAAAAAATGTTCCTATTCAAATGCAATTCAAGTAATGATGGCGGTGCTATGTCTATTTAGTTTAGAACATACCATTATACATATCATGCAACATTCACCAGAAAGCATACCATACCTTATGTCATGTATGATTCATCAATAATGTATTGAACCTAATTCAATTCAAAGAAAACACATTGTCACATGTGTTGACCAAATTTCATCAGAAATGCAGTCATTCTCTGATCTAATCTTGGATGCTTATGCATTTCACAATTCTCATAACTGTCATGTTGACTGTTGGACCCACTCTTTTGCATTCATCCTACTATTTTTCTGACCTACGTTTTGTTGGCTTTGGAACTCTGGACACTTTACCACTTCTAATCAGTGCTAAAGTGCATGTGCTCTCTCCTCTAAAACATGGCATGATTGGTTCACACTTGTTTGGCATATTTGATTTACTTGTAAGTCACTTGTAAAGTGGTATACCATATACCTAGGGCCTGTAAATTAAATTCTACTAGTGGGCCTGCAGCAGTGATTGTGGCACCCACTGACGTAATCTTTCAAATCTATCTCAAGCCTGCCACTGCAGTGTCCGCATGCACAGTTTACTGCCACTTTGACTTGCCATTTAAAAATGCTTGCCAAGCTTTAAACTGCCCTTTTATTACATATAGGTCACCCATAATGTAGGCCCTATGTAGTCTTATGGGCAGGATGATGTGTAAGTAAAAGGTAGGACATGTGCCTTTATTATGTGGCATGTCCTGGTAGTGAGAAAAAGTATAATTTGTTTCTCACTGCTGTGTGGCCTATTCTTCTCATAGGCTAGCATTGGGAACTTCCTTAAATATGTTTAAGTGGTAATTTCTGATCTGAAAGGAGTTGCCATGGTTATTGTGTTTAGAATGTTAGTGATAAATCATGCTTACTGGTGTAGTTGGATTTTACCATATCATTTTATGAATGCCACTTTTAGTTGGGCGCAGGGTCAAGACTGATTTGCATATGGCTGGGTTCAAACTGGAATGGCATGGTGAGCAAAAAATCAATGGATTTAGGCCCAGATCACTGTACTGGGATGAATGCATGACATTGTTCTGCATTCTGTCTATTAATTGTTCTTTTTGAATTTGTCACCCTGAGTGGGAAGGGTAGGCCCAGACGTGGGTCCCATGATCTCCATGCCACTGGAGTCAAGCTATCCTGGCTGAGGAGGGGTGAAACCCTGAAACCGGTCCTAAGATGCTTGTTTCCAGTCCAGGGAGGACCTGGCCTGGCAGTTCGGGCTGGACTGTTCCCATTCGGCGCAGGGTCAAGACTGATTTGCATATGGCTGGGTTATAAACTGGAATGGCATGTTAAGAAAAAAAACAATGGATTTAGGTCCAGATCACTGTACTGGCGTGAATTCATGACATTGTTCTGCATTCTGTCCATTAATTGTTCTTTTTTCATTTGTCACCCAGAGTGGGACGGGTATGCCCAGACGTGGGTCCCGGGCTCTCCATGCCACTGGAGTCAAGCTATCCTGGATGAGGAGGAATGAAACCGCGAAACCAGTCATAGGATGCTTGTTTCCAGTCCAGAGAGGACCTGGCCTGGCAGTTCGGGCTGGACTGTTCCCATTGGGTGCAGGGTCAAGACTGATTTGCATATGGCTGGGTTCAAACTGGAATGGCATGGTGAGCAAAAAAACTATGGATTTAGGCCCAGATCAATGTACTGGGGTGAATGCATGACATTGTTCTGCATTCCGTCCATCAATTGTTCTTTTTGCATTTGTCACGCCGAGTGGGACGGGTATGCCCAGACGTGGGTCCCGTGCTCTCCATGCAACTGGCTTCAAGCTTCTCTAGCTGAGGAGGGGTGAAACTGCGAAACCGATCCTAGGATGCTTGTTTCCAGTCCTGAGAGGACCTGGCCTGGCAGTTCGGGCAGAACTGTTCCCATGAGGCACAGGGTCAAGACTGATTTGCAGATGGCTGGGTTCAAACTGGAATGGCATGGTAAGCAAAAAAACGATGGATATAGGCCCTGATCACAGTACTGGGTGAATGCATGACATTGTTCTACATTCCGTCCATCAATTGTTCTTTTTGCATTTGTCACCCCAAGTGGGACGGGTATGCCCAGACTTGGGTTCCGTGCTCTCCATGCCACTGGAGTCAAGCGATCCTGGCTGAGGAGGGGTTAAACCCAGAAACCGGTCCTAAGATGCTTGTTTCCAGTCCAGGGAGGACCTGGCCTGGCAGTTCGGGCTGGACTGTTCCCATTGGGCGCAGGGTCAAGACTGATTTGCATATGGCTGGGTTCAAACTGGAATGGTATGGTGAGCAAAAAAACGATGGATTTAGGCACAGATCACTGTACTGGGGTGAATGCATGACTTTGTTCTGCATTTTCTCCATCAATTGTTCTTTTTGCATTTGTCACCCCGAGTGGGACGGGTTTGCCCAGACGTGGGTCCTGTTCTCTCCATGCCACTGGAGTCAAGCTATCCTGGCTTAGGAGGGGAGATACCCTGAAACCAGTCCTGGGATGCTTGTTTCCAGTCCAGGGAGGACCTGGCGTGGCAGTTCGGGCTGGACTGTTCCGATTGGGCGTAGGGTCAAGACTGATTTGCATATGGCTGGGATCAAAGTGGAATGGCATGGTGAGCTAAAAAACAATGGATTTAGGCCCAGATCACTGTTCTGGGGTGAATGCATGACATTGTTCTGCATTCTGTCCATCAAATGTTCTTTTTGCATTTGTCACCCCGAGTGGGACGGGTACGCCCAGACGTGGGTCCCATGCTCTCCATGCAACTGGAGTCAAGCTATCCTGGCTGAGGAGGCGTGAAACCCTGAAACCGGTCCTAAGATGCATGTTTCCAGTTCAGGGAGGACCTGGCCTGGCAGTTTGGGCTGGACTGTTCCCATCGGGCGCCGGGTCAAGACTGATTTGCAAATGGCTGGGTTCAAACTGTAATGGCATGGTGAGCAAAAAAACGATGGATTTAGGCCCAGATCACTGTACTAGGGTGAATGCATGACATTGTTCTGCATTCTGTCCATCAATTGTTCTTTTTGCCTTTGTCACCCGAGTGGGATGGGTATGCCCAGACGCGGGTGCCGTGCCTTCCATGCCACTGGAGTCAAGCGATCCTGACTGAGGAGGGGAGAAACCCCGAAACCAGACCTAGGATGCTTGTTTCCAGTCTAGGGAGGACCTGGCCTGGCAGTTCGGGTTGGACTGCTCCCATTGGGAGCAGGGTCAAGACTGATTTGCATATGGCTGGGTACAAGCTGGAATGGCATGGTGAGCCAAAAAAACAGATGGATTTAGGCCCAGATCACTGTACTGGAGTGAATGCATGACATTGTTCTGCATTCTGTCCATCAATTGTTCTTTTTGCATTTGTCACCCCGAGTGGAAGGGGTATGCCTAGACGTGGGTCCTGTGCTCTCCATGGCACTGGAATCAAACTATCCTGACTGAGGAGGGGTGAAACCCCGAAACTGGTCCTAGGATGCTTGTTTACAGTCCAGGGAGGACCTGGCCTGGCAGTTCAGGCTGGACTGTTCCCATTGGGTGCAGGGTCAAGACTGATTTCCAAATGGCTGGGTTCAAACTGGAATGGCATGGTGTGCAAAAAAATGATGGATTTAGGCCCAGATCACTGTACTGGGGTGAATGCATGACATTGTTCTGCCGTCTGTCCATCAATTGTTCTTTTTGCATTTGTCACCCCGAGTCGGATGGGTATGCCCAGATGTGAGTCCCGTGCTCTACATGCCACTTGAGTCAAGCTATCCTGGCTGAGGAGGGGTGAAAACTAGAAACCGGTCCTAGGATGCTTGTTTCCAGTCCAGGGAGGACCTGGCCTGACAATGGGAGCTGGGCAGGAAAATGGACGACTTTAAAAAGCTAGGTGCGGTTGTCCAGTTAAAATTTCCTGCACTCCTGAAGGTTATGCACAATAATAAGATGCATAACATTAAAACAGTACAAGAGGCAGATGAGCTGCTCGAAAGTCTGGCCGAAGCCACAGCCACAAAGTAGCCTAGCTATAGAAACTCATATAGGCTTTTTCCGTTTTAGGCTCTCTTTTCCCTTTCTTCTTGTCTTTCTGACTCATTAGGGTTCAACCTATTATAGGTTTTCATGTTACTTGTTTTTTTTGTTTTTTAATACACACTACTTAAACGCCCGGTAAATTAATTATAAATAAGTTAAATTTAAGAGATTAGAGATATCCTTCTTGGAAATTGGAATTGGTAAACTCAGCTTCTTGTTTTTGTATACAAGTAAGGGAAGGATAGGGCTGGCTGCCCCGGCAGGCAGAAGCTGGACTATTAGTCCAGGTAAATGGGGGCAGGGTTCTTCAGGGGTGGGGTAAGGGGGAGTTGGAGGGGGTGCACTGGGTGGGGAGCATTAGGGATAAAAAGAAAATAAATTTTCCTCATTCGCCTTTTAGTTTTGTCTACCCATCTTGGTTACGCTTGGTCTGGGACCATCAGTATGGTGTACATAAGTCTCTGTTGTTTAAACCTCCATGACCATTATCCAGCTTTTATCTTGGAATATCAATGGCCTGCGGGTAAAGACCAGGAGGGCAAAAATTTTGCAATACCTTAAAGATTCCCCTGCTCAGATCATTATATTGCAGGAAACGCATCTTTTAAAAGGGAATTGGTGGGAATTTTTGCAAATTAAAATGGGTGTAACATTTAATTGGCACTAATCAGAACGCTAATATCTGGGGAGTTGCCATCTTGGTTAAAAAGCAAGCCAATGTGCGTGTCTTAGAATCAATGAGCGACACAGGGGGTAGGTGGGTTATTGCTAAACTGTTTATTCAAGGCTCTCTCTTAACAGTAGTGGGCTACTACGGCCCCAACCAAGATGATCCTTCCTTTTGAAAACTATTTTTGCAAATCTGTTAGAATTTCCAGAACCATTGATCTTGGCTGGGGACTTCAACATAGTTTTAGACCCACTACTGGATAAATCCCCCAATAGTAGAGCAAATGTACTATCTAAATCCCGAACATACCTCCAAACAATGATGGCACAGACTGGCCTATATGATGTATGGAGGGAAAGGTCAGGTTCCCAGTTAGGTGTCTCCTTCTACAATAACAAGTATGGCCATAAGTCTAGGATTGATTATATCCTGGCTAGTCACGACCTCAGGGACAAGATTAAGAGCATAAGGTACTTGACTCCACACCTGTCAGATCATGCGGCCGTCTGGATGGACTTTTGTCTGGCAGGGGTAAATCAATCTAGGAGTTGGACATTCGATCGTGCACTACTTCTAGATGAACCTGAGGTAAAGTATCTATCTCAAGAAACAGAGTGCTTTTTTAAGCTGAATATTGGTTCAGCTGAGATCTCAGTGGTTTGGGACACCTGGAAGGCCTTCCTGAGGGGTATGGTCACAAGCAAGGTATGCTATAAAAACAGGCAATATAGAGAAGAGGTGGCACAAACGGAGTCTGCGATGAAGGTAGCAGAGCTAAAGCTGAACAGGGAGATTGCCCCTGAGAAGCGCCATGAGCACATGGCGGAACTAAAAACTTTGAAGGATAAGCTAGACACCATCATTCAGTTTAGGATTACAAGTAGGTGGGAAGCCAGTAAGATGGCCCACTTTGAATACGGGGAGGGAGCCAGCAAACTTCTGGCATGGAAAGCTAAGTCAGATAGGACACGCAACTTGATAAAACGAATCGACAGCGAGGATAATTCCTCTTCAGTATTTACTGACGAAGAAATCGGAAAGGCCTTTTTTGACTTTTTTCAGGTACTATATGAAGAAAATAATGAAGTAGACAAAAACTGTGCGAAGGAGTGGTTAAGAGGGAATACGCTTACCTCCCTGGACCCCTCCCAGAGAGAGAATCTGGAGCAGGACATATCTCAACAGGAGGTCAGGATGGCCATTGCCGCTTGTAAGAGGGGCAAGGCTGCGGGGCCTGATGGGCTCCCAGGGGAACTGTACAGATCCCTGGGGGAGGCAATAATACCGATCATGACGGTACTTTTTAACAACATATTATCTGAAGGCACTAAACCTCCCGCATCATGGGGTCAAGCTACTAGTTCATTAATTTTGAAAGCAGGAAAGAATCCGGCAAGTTGCGGGTCCTACAGGCCCATCTCCCTCCTGAATACGGACTATAAAGTATTCACAAGGATCCTAGCAAATAGGGTGGGAGTAGTAGCTGGCACTCTGTTACACCCGGACCAGAAGGGCTTTGTAAGAGACAGAAACCTAGCTGATCTAACTCACAAATTTATTGGAGCAATCGACCTTGCTTCCACCTTATCTCTACCGCTGGCAGCCATGACGTTAGATGCCACTAAGGCCTTCGACAGGGTTAGTTGGTCATACCTCGCTGCAGTAATGGAAATGTTTAACTTGGGAGAGAAATTCTGCAGAGCTGTACAGCTTATATATCACGATCCCACGGCAAGACTCCTAGTTAATGGTAAACTGACTGCCCCTTTTAAGATCACTAGGGGTACCAGGCAGGGCTGCCCACTCTCCCCGCTCCTTTTTGACTTGTATATCGAACCCTTCGCTCAACATCTGAGAGACAAACCGAATATTCCATCATTTAAGTTTGGAGCATGGGAGAGGAAGGTTGCCCTGTATGCGGATGACATCTTGATCCTGTCATCGGAGCTGGAGGCGTCTTTCCCTCAGGTCATTAGGTTGGCACAAGATTTTGGGCGGTTCTCGGGTTACAAGGTGAATGCAGAGAAAACGGAGATTATGGCATGGAATCTACCAGGATGCGGGTACCAGACCAAGGGTGACATGAGATATTTGGGAGTTAAGATAGTGCAGAACGTAGACAAGATAGCTGGGACGAATATTGTAAACATTTCTAAGGAATGTCAGAAGCTCATGAAGTCCTGGGCACATCTTCCACTGACCATTTTTGGTAGAATCAATCTGATTAAAATGATTATACTACCGAAAATTACTTTCCTTTTAATACTATCCCCCTACATTTTGAGAAAGCGGCTATTGATAAATTACAGCAAGCCATTAATTCATTTGCATGGGCGTACAGAGCTACGAGGATAGCGTGGAAGAAGTTAAGGCGCAGGAGAGATAAGGGGGCTTCACGCTCCCTGACCTTCAGTACTATGCCTGGGCCTTCCAACTATCTTACTCGAGGATGCTGTTAAAATCCCCAGATGATTCAGAGAGAGGTGTTATGTTTTCGGCTATGTTGAAGGGGGTGGGGCTACCGCTTGAGGGGTTCCTCTTTAAATATGGCAACCAGAAGTACTTCAAAAAGATCAGGCTGAAAGTACTCCTGGCAGCAGCCCGAATATGGACTAGACTTAAGCAGTGTACTGGTTTGAACTATTACTCCAGTCTAGCTCCTCTGTGGGATTCTCCGGGGGCTCCAGATTGTTTGAAGGATAAGCTAGCCACACCACTTAGAACAGCAGGGCTAATGACATGGAGGGATCTGGCTTCCGAAGGGTCACTTCTACCATGGGAGTTTTTTCACAACAGGCTGGAGGAGGGCATGTCCAAGTTTAAGTACATACAGCTGCTGAGTTGGTCACAGAACCTTAAAATCCCTATAGGCATAGGGAATACTCTGGAGGACCAACTGATTTCAAGGCCTGTGGGGGGGAAAGAAGTTTCCTTCTACTATTGGTCTATAGAGGAAACTATTGATGGAGACTTCGATTTGGCAGAAGAACTATGGGGAGCCTCTATGCCAGACGAAAATCGGGAAGATCTGTGGCAGACTTCGTTTCATACCTTATTTTCTGTTGTAAAACCAGCCTGGTTTAGAAGGAACCACTATTTTACTGTTCATAGGGCCTACTTATCTCCAGCAAGACTTTCAAAAATGGCAAAAGGGCCACCAGTCAGGTGCAAGAAATGTGACTTGGTAAATGCCACAGACATACACATGTTTAAAGATTGTCCAGGGATAACGGAATTTTGGGAGAATGTAGCGGCTTCCCTAGCTGACATCATAGGCACCCCAATTCAAATTTCCCTCGCCTTGATCATCTTTGGCATAACCAGTGAAGTTGCAGGCCCCGTGAGGGGTTTCTCTTCTATGCAATTTTGCTGGCTAGGAGAGAGATTTGTAAGAGGTGGGTAGAGGCCACACCCCCACACACACAGAATGGCTGTCCTCTCTATATAAAACTTCTAAGATTGATTTTAATAGACTGCAGAACAGCAAAAGGAAAGTAACATGGGATTGTTTGTTAAATTGGTCTCAGCATTAGTCTATTTGTGTTTGCACTCTGGGGTTTGAGAGAAGCTTTGGGGTTTAAGTATAAGTTGATTAAGTTTAAGTTGATTATGTTCAAATTTAAATTTAAAAGTACTATTCGATCCTATGATTATGCCTCAATGGAATCTCTCTGACCGGGTAGGGCCCTGTGTTTTCGCACCCAGTTTTCCATTCAATACAGGCCCGTACCAACAGTCGTCGGTCACTTCATATCAAAAGAGAGTGAGACCACCCCTTTTTTTTTGGAAAGGGGTAAGCGACTTTCTGTGAGATCGCCGTATACCGGTAGGTGGGCATTGCCCCTGGGACCCACTTCGATTGCCTACGTCTCTTGCAGTCGAGATACGGTAGTGGCATTCTACTTTATGTCGACTCTGGTCTGAGGCGGATGAGGATAAAAAAAAAAAAAGAAAGAAACATTCAGCGAAGGCCATAGCGGCGCCTCCCTGACTGTGTTCAGTGGCGGAAACAATACTTGCATACAGCAAGTAACCCTGGAGTTAACAGTGACTAGATATGCGACGCCCGGAAGCATCCCACAGCAACCTTGATCATTTAGCATTAAGTAACTCCCATTCGAGAGCAGCTGGAAAACCGGCGTGATCATGGCCGCTGGGGTCCCTGACATGTGACAAGATAAGTTTGCCACTGAACCACTGCAGGCTCCGTGTAGATAAATATCCTGACCCATGAGAGAACCGCTTAAAGCGTTCTTGCAGTTTGTACCACTCAGATACACTTCTCGATCCCCATTCCGGCATCGGTATCTATATGGTAACTCCCAAGTTTCCTTGATGTATCCCTTACCCATTTTCACATATTTGCCTGCCTGCCTTTGCTCAAGGCAATATTGAAACTGAAGCGTAGTGACCGGCAGAGTTATTTGGCCATGAGTTAGCCATTCTGTTGATGGTGATTTGGCTACAGTGAATGGTAACCTTTCCAGTTTCTCAATACGCAGCATTGTATATTTGGCTCCCCTCTGTGCCATTTCTGTCTGTTTATCAGTTAGATTGTATTCTGAGAACAGAGACGTGGGGTTTATAAAACGCCATGGCACATAGCCTCCACGCAAAGATTGCAGCGTCCAGGTTAACATCATAATAGAACGTAGCTGAGACGGCCCGTGTTGTAACAAGGCCAGATCTTGTTCTAATATGTCGATTGCCGAGGACACAATGTTGCCTAAGGAGTAAATCCTGGAGGTCAAAGTAGTTAACCCATTATCCACTACTGCCAATGCTTTTTCTAAGTTAATACGGTCTATCTCCCGTATTCTTTCTGCGGCCTCTTGTTGGGATATTTTCCAGTTTTCATTATAGTAGGCATAAAGGCCTGCATATATGAAACGTTTCTGACGTTGTTTCCTGGGTCCTAGTAGAAAATCTCTAAGATCCATGTCAGGTGTGATTAAGGTCAAGTGGTGCTTTACTTCTGTCAGTGTTGAGGTCTCTAGCCAATCAAGGCACAACTTCCCAACACTATAGGATGTCACTACCCCCGGGTGATGTCTCTGTACATAGCGTTTGTCTGGCCTATGGATACTAAACCCTTCGGTTGTATTCATAAATCTCTGCTGACATTTGTTTGTGTCAATGGGCCAAACCAGCCATTCTGTCCAATCAGGATCTGATCTGTTGTACTGGAAAATGTCATCTAATCCTACCCCTTGTCTAGTTGAATTCTGCCCCCCACCCATCTGTGATGGTGTTGGGAACCCCGGTGTGTTAATTTCCTTGCCTTTGGCTAATCCAAGACACGGTGGGCCTGATTCACAGAACTAACTTACGTCAAAATCCTAAACTTACAACAATTTTGGTATTCACAGAATGAACTTACACATTTGGGTATTCACAGAATGAACTTACACATTTGGGTATTCACAGAATGAACTTACAACAATTTTGGTATTCACAGAATGAACTTACACATTTGGGTATTCACAGAATGAACTTACAACAATTTTGGTATTCACAGAATGAACTTACACATTTGGGTATTCACAGAATGAACTTACAACAATTTTGGTATTCACAGAATTAACTTACTCATTTTGGTATTCACAGAAGGCACTTACTCATCAATGAGTAAGTGCCTTCTGTGAATACCAAATGTGTAAGTTACACAAAATGTGTAAGTTACACAAAATGAGTAAGTTACACAAAATGTGTAAGTTACACAAAATGTGTAAGTGTCTTCTGTGAATACCAAAATGTGTAAGTGTCTTCTGTGAATACCAAAATGAGTAAGTTTATTCTGTGAATACCAAAATGAGTAAGTTCATTCTGTGAATACCAAAATGGTAGTAAGTTTAGGATTTTGTCGTAAGTTAGTTCTGTGAATCGGGCCCGATGTTTGTTGCACAGTTTCATTCAGAAATAATATCTGCTGTGGGATGAGGCATGCTCTAAAAAGTGCTTCTATTCCCTGGACTTGCCAGTCCCTAGAACCCCAGATTGATTTGGAATCTATTGTGTCTTTCCATAGATTGAAACCCTGTTTAGACAACTGGTTCAGAAAGGATGCAGAGTAAATATGTTTGGTGTTTGTTAACATAATTTTCTGAGTGAAAATTTTCGCCACTTTATAATAAAATGACTTCGGCTCGGATGTCTTAAACCCTGAGAAGTATGTGAATTTCTGTGCAAATGCTTGTGAACTACCTTTTGGTGGTGTTGGGCAGTGTTCCCACTGGTGGTACTCAAATACATTTCTAGGTGTTATAGATTTGTGTAAGAAATGATGACCATATTGATGGTAACAGTACAATGTATCATAGTCTGAAGTACCTTCTAACATTTCATTGTTCGGAAATGCAGCAGTTTTTTCTAAATCAGACATCATAGCATTTACAGTTTCAGTGTCCCAATCATCAGATAATGTACTGGAGGTAATGATATCACTTAAAGAAATTTTAAATACATGTTTTAGCTTTAAAAGTTCAGTCGAACCGAATACATCATAATCAATCTTGTACCATACTATACCGTCCGGTATAGGAACTGCTGTAATGTTCACTGAAGACAAGTCTCTTGGTTCACGATGTGAAGATTGGTGTGGTTTTAAAATCACATTGACTCTTTGGACAATAGAGCTTTGCTGGAGGTATCGTCCATTAATAAGCATACTAAGAGTTATTATTAAACCTAGCCAGAAAATGAAAAATAAAATCCCAGTGATATACCATAGTTCTATCCAAGGTGACACCAGGTAAGTCTTTCTAAAAAAGTTCAAAAAGTCATTGAGTTTCTATTGGAGTGATTTTTTGGCTGGCGTTGTTTCCGGTTCGCTTGGATCCTGTGAAAACGTATCAAAGTTCATGAAATAGCCAGAAGCAGTTCGATCAATTTTTGGAATTGCATCAGGATTTGTTGAAATCGGATTTTGCTCTTGAAGAGGCATGTTGACGTAGATGTCTGCATTAGGTCTGATTGCAACTTGGTTGTTAAGTTGATTTTCTTCTTGTTGAAGTGGAACGAGTTCCATAGCATCGTTGCTTAGTCCTTCATTCCGTACAGGTGGCTCTTCAAACGTGATGAGTCTTTCTGTTTGAACCTCTTGGATTGTAGTGAGAGGAGGGCGTCTGCTACTGTAGAGTCCACGAGACCTACTGTTTAGTATCGGCCACATAGTGTGGTTTGATTAAGTCAATTGAGACAAATCTTTTCTCCTTCTTTCCGGGAAGAGGTGGCAGAACTACAGTTCTTGTGCCGTGGATTACAAGGACCGGTACAGGCTTTCTGTAGGATGGCCCAAATTCTTTCTTATCAGCAATCTTCTCTCTGACCAGATCCCCGATCTTTGGGATCCAGATAGGTCTTGCCGTTACTGCCTTGACTTTCTCAGTGGCGGCCTGTTTCTGGAGCACGTTACTTTGTTGTGTCCTGGATTCATTTAGATCCTGTAAAATAGCCAAACGATCATGGATATCAAATGGTTTTTCATCCGCCACTGTGCCTTCACAATCAAGATCAGGTACCCCCATTCTTGTCCCAAATAGGACCTCATAAGGAGTGACACCTCCTAGAGAGCTTCTTGGCTGGTTATTGAGCGTGCGCTGTACCCCATAAAGGTGATCGACCAATCTACCGCCCTTGCCTAATACCCTAGCTGTTAAAGATTGCTTTAAGTCTCGGTTTTTCCTCTCCACAACAGAATTTCCCTCGGGATGGTACGGAGAGGAGTACTGCAATGCTATGCCCATTCCTTCCATGGCCTCTTTGTAAGCCCGAGAGCTAAACCCCGGACCACGGTCAGAATGTAACGTGCCAACTGCGTATGTGCCGATAAAGACTCGCAAATCTTTTATTACAGTTCGAGCGTCAGCCGAGTGCTGAGGCCAAACCCATAGGAATCTAGAGCAGGGATCCACTGCAACCATGATATATTTCTTGGACCCATCAGATTGTAGGGGTCCGCAGTGGTCCAAATACACACATGCGAGAGGTTTGTCTGATTTCAGCAATGGTGTCTGTGCTGGGCGTGCTACTGTGGAGCCTTTTATCTGCTGACAGATGTCACATTTCAAGACATAGTCTTTAGTCTGCTTTGTTAACCCTGGCCACCAGTAGCGCTGTTTCAATAAAGAAATAGTCGCTGTAACGCCTGTATGCGCAGAACCCAAACCCTTGTGTGCTGCTAAAATTAAGCCTTGCCTACGATCCATATTTGGCATTACTCTATCCCCCACTCCAGGAATCTGAGCATATGGAATGTTTTGTGCATCTAGCTTGTAGGAGTACTTGAGTGGAAATGTCTTTGGTACTGCTGTGCTGCCTTTGCGCGAAGCATTGATAGCTACCATTATCTTGCCGTCTATTCTCATCTTTGAAAGAGTAACTGCAGCTACGGCGGCTGTGCGAACAGCCCCCTTTGCGGCTTCATCAGCCAATGAATTCCCTTCAACGTGAACGCCATCAGGCTGATGACTCAGTGTATGTATCACGTGAGCCCTTGGTAGTTCGTTTCTCAACTCCACTACCTGTTCCCATAGCATTTTATGCTTAATTGTGCCAACTTTTGCATCTTTGAACCCGTTTTGTTCCCAATGATGTAGATATTCATTGTACAACTGTACACAGTAAAAGGAATCA
Organism: Calotriton arnoldi; assembly: GCA_963921515.1. Lineage (NCBI taxonomy): Eukaryota > Metazoa > Chordata > Amphibia > Caudata > Salamandridae > Calotriton > Calotriton arnoldi. The sequence goes on from CAWUFW010001962.1 coordinate 2,189,532, forward strand.
CACACAATAAGTGTGGGAATTCGTGATCCGTATTTATAAGTGCCAGTATCAGTGCTTTGAGTTCTGCCAACTGAGCCGTGCAGACTCCTAGAGATTGCGTTTTAGTGCAACTCGGATGGAACTTTCCATCGTGCAAGTGACCTTTAACAATCACACACACCGCGCTGTAAGCTTGCTTACTTCCTGTGGCGGGTTGAGCAGAACCGTCAGTATAGATAATTTATTCATACTGATCTAGAGGCAAAATTTCATTTGGTAGAGGGTATTCTTGTTCGTATTGCAGGAATGCCTGTGTTTTTAAACTTGGATCGAATCTGTATTCAACATCCGTTGCAGTAAGAGCATTAGCCCATTGTATCCATCTTGGATGTAAGGCTTTAGCATTTGGAATGCTAGCTTTTGTAACAGCTTCTAAAGCTGGTACTGGGGCCATGACAATTATGCGTTTTCCCTGAGCCAGAGCTCTTTCTCTTGCTACAGCAGACTGCACTGCTGTCAGGATTTTTTCTGTTGAAGTGAAACGCATTTCTGCGTTTGTGTACAGGTGTGATTTGTATGCAATTGGTACTGTTTCACCTTCATTAAAAGTTAAATAAGTGTACCCGCATTGACCCGCTATTACTCAGATCACTAAGTTCTGTGCGTTTACGCGTGTCTGTAAATGTTTAGAAGCTATCATGTCTTCCTGTAGGGAACGCAGGATATTTGTGTGTTCCTGTGTCCATTGTCTAACTGAAAAGTCAGGTTTTATTAAGTCATAGAAAGGTTTTACTCTTTCTGCGTAATCCAAAATGTATGTTCGACCAAAATTTAGGAATCCCAGAATTGATTGTAAATTCTTTAATGGTTTTGGAGGTTGGAGCAGCACGCACTTTTCTAAAAAGTTAGCTGCCAGGCTTTTTCCCTCACTTGACAGCTTGTATCCTAAAAACAGGACATTGAGGAGGGCAATTTTGGATTTTTTTAAATTAAATTTATAGCCGTCAGAGGCGAATCCCATAATAATGGTGCTCACCCTGGTCAAGTGCCTCTTTAAGTCATCGTCCGTCAGATAAATATCATCCACATAGGACAATGCTTCTTCATCCAAATTTTGGAGTGACTCTGTTACCCTTGCTGAAAACAACCCCAGGCTATTTTTATACCCTTGGGGGAGTCGGCAGAATTGCCATTGTGACCTTAACGCACTGAATGCGGTCAGATACCTGCTTTCAGGCGCTATATTTTGGCAGAAAAAGCCATTTGAGATATTGTTTTATATTTTTTCCGCACAATGTTATTCATTAATGCGGCACTGTGTGCATTTTGAACTGCAAATGTCTTTGTGCAAGTGTTTAATTGTCTGTAATCTAAAACTAGACGATATGTGTTGGGAGGTTTGGCTACAGGGAACAAAGGATTGTTCATGGGTGAATTGCAATTTTCTATCACCCCCTGATATTCAAGTTGATCTAGAATCTCCCTGACTTGTTTTTTAGCTTCCTGCTTTATAGGGTATTGTCTTTGGGCATTTGGGGAAACTTTTAACGGGATCACGTGGTGGGTTGACTCCTCATCCCAACCAACATGATTTTTATACAATGCTGGAGCTGGGGCAACCGCCCACTCCTGCGCATATGCATGTTTTAGGTGAAAAGGGACGAGGTCGGAAAAGGCTGGAAAAATTACAGTTTCTCCCCTAGGGCACTCCATGACGAATGCTGGCGGCCAGTCTTGTTCTGCTAATAGAATGTCATAACCAGATGACAGATTTTTCCAAAAGAGACCTTTAACTTTTCTGGGCTTGTCCCCCTCCATCCGGAGTGTTATCTCATGTAACTTATGTGGGACACTTACCCGAGTATCAGGTGTTTCCACCGTGATATACTCACTCAACTCCGCTTTCACCAGAAATTCCTTCAGGTTCTGGCGAGCTATCGTTACTTCTGCCACACTGTCTAGCATCGTCAGAGCCCATTCCCCGTTCAGAAGCTGTGTCCTCAGAATTCTGGGCATGTCTGATCTTGAGACCTGCTACTTTCTTCTTTTTGAACTGAGGTTTAGATTTTTGTTTATCTTTTTTAGGTGCGTAGTCCGCAATGCGTTGCGTGTCTCTGGACTTTGTACGCTCCTCTTGTCTGTGTTCTGACCGTCCTTCCCTCTCGGAGTTTCTTGATGAACCCTGAAAGGAACGAGAGGAACGAGTATCAGTATCCTGATACCTGTCAGGTTTTTTAATATTATACCTATTCCTGAGGTTATACCTCCTTTCAGAGGGCTCCTGTTGAGGAGACCTACCTCTGGATTGAGATCTGGTGTCTTTAGACTTTTGTTGTTTTTTATTTTCCCACTTCTTTTTAGTAGAAGTAGGTGTCCGCTTTGTAGTGTCCTTTTCAGGACTGCCCACCAGTTGTGGTTTTAATGCTTTCCCACCTAGACTGTCTCTGCCTAATTCTGCATATACAGTTTCAATTATTTTGGGTAGTTCATGTTGTTGATCCTCCGGACCGATCTCCCTTAGGCGTTGGCGGATCGCCACTGAAGCTGCTTCCCCCTTAATGTTAGCAAGTATTATGGATGAGACGTGTTCAAAGTTGTTTAGCAACTTCATCCCTAAATTAAGGGCAGGCTCTTCTCCGTTCTCATTTTGTATCTGTTTTAATACTTCAGGTACTACTGCAATTGACGGGATACCATGTGTTCTGGTATATATGGCAGCAAAGACTGAACCCCAAGAGGTGCTCTCCACTACTTGTGGAGTGAGGCCCATGGGCAAGCAGATTGTTAGAATTCTGTGTTTATCACTGGTTGTAGTATTCGGGAATACTGCTTCAAGCTGAGTTATTTTCTGAGCTATCCAGAATGGGATTTGTTCGCGTTTTGCTGGCATTTTGCCCATTATCGCGTGTAATGTTTGTGGAGTTATTTTATTAACTGTACCTTGGACTGGAGTGTCTTGTGCTGCAGCTGGTGCAGGTTGAACTGTTAAAGTCCTCATCACAAATTGTGTGAGGTTTCTGTAGATTTAATTAAATCTCTGAGTTGTACGAGTAAGTCTGGCTGTGGCATTGGGCCAATATCAGGATGCGATGTGTATGCCGCTAATATGAGCCATGTGGCTCCTGCTCCTCCGAGTGGGCCTAATCTTGCTCTTCCATGTACGTGTGGTAGTGCGCCTTTAAACCAGTAATTATGCTCCTGGTAAGTGAGCGGAACCTCTAACTCCTCAAAAGGAGTCTAGTCCGCTGGTGTTTCACCTTCTAGGTAGTAGTGAAATACATTTGTAATTGCATTCGCTGCTGGGAATGTAACACCTCTGTTTTATTGGATTCGTGTGCCTCAATCACGAAAATTACTGTACCACCCCTGGCTCTTAAGCCATGTTCTAGAAGTTTTATGGTGACTGCCCTTCTGAAATTTGGTGCAATTTGTATTGCATCTTCAGGGTCTTCTCCTAAACCGAAGAGGTCTGTTTCAACTCTCCTTGTTTCGTTTGCTTCTTCCACCATTTTTAATTGGAAGAAGGGAGGTTAAAGAATTTTTAAGATAAGGTGTAGAGGCACAATTGTAGGAAATATATGTCATTCAAGCTTGAATAACCAACAGCCAATAAATAGTATTCTCAAACTACTCAGCTGCGGCGGATTTTGTGCCCCCCCCCCACTGCAGACGTCTCTGGGGTTTTGTGAGTAGGTTCTCTGAGAATAGCACGACTGAACTACTCAGATTCTACTGTTAAATAAGTACCAAACCAACGTTGGTGGCGCCATGTCGTGTAGCTCCTATAGTACCCCTGCAGGACCTGCGCGTTTGGATAACATATACTGCGGGCTTGGTAGCAGACTGACTCCGTGCACCCCCACTGTATATGTTAGCCTAGTTTTGCATTAGCTAGCTCGCAGTGCCACTAGTGTCTCCTCTTATCGGGGAGAGATTAGTTTCTGGCAACCTTAGAACATGACAACCCTGATTCCCTCAGAATCGTGGAAACAATGTACTCCCTTTCGCTCAGTCACTCGTGCTCACTTATTCAGTTTGTCTCAGAGAGTTACACAGAATAAACAGTCGGGCGTTTCAATAAGTATTTATTGAACAGTTGTTATTCTAGTGTAAAATATATGTGCTGCGGCTACCAGCAGACAATAGCAGAGATATATTATCAGCAGTACGATAAAAGCAAAGGGATAGAACAGTTCTACCATATTGCGATAATCATGAGTACATACATGAATAGAAAAGCATTATGCAAGTGCGCGTACTCCTACGATGCCTACCTAGATGTACTTGTGTGTACCTAGCATATGTGTGTAGGTCTTATAAGCTAAGAGCCAAGAATCCTCCTAGGATTTAGTCGAACCCCCATACCTGAATAGAGAGAGTGTGGGACCCCGTCCTGGTCTCGAGTTGGACACCCCGTCAGGGCTATGTCAGACCACTGTCAGCTGGAGAGACTGCATGCAGGAGCCTCAGCGTCTCTGGTCAGTGTGTCAGCATGGAAGTCTCGGTTCCCTCTATCTTACCAGGGCAAGATGTGGTGTATTTCTCGGTCCTCAGTATGGTTTGTATTGGACATGAGGAAGACGTCAGGGGTGAACTTTGTACATACATATTATGCCGGTGGTGTATTCTTAGAGAGCCATGCATAATTAATGAGTACAGTGTGGGCCTGTGTTTGGACAAACCCTGCTGTATTCAAAACCACAGGATAGATAACGTTCAGCCCTCAGAGCTCGTTGTGTACTAGCTGGGACCAATGTAGGTGAAAGATCATGCCTATGTAAGGAATCATACTATATTAGGACATCTACAGTTGTGACCATAATTGGGCATATGCGGCCATGACCATAATAGGGCAAGTACGAATATGACCATGTTAGGGTAAATATGAATACGTCCATTTTAGGGCATGTACGAACGGGTCTACATTAGGGCATCTATGCGGGATATAACAGTGCTCTCCATGCCACTGGAGTCAAGGTATCCTGTCTGAGGAGGGGTGGAACCCCGAAACAAGTCCTAGGATGCTTGTTTCCAGTCCAGGGAGGACCTGACCTGGCAGTTCGGGCTGGACTATTCCCATTGGGTGCAGGGTCAAGACTGATTTGCATATGGCTGGGTTCAAAGTGGAATGGCATGGTGAGCAAAAAAACGATAGATTTAGGCCCAGATCACTTTACTGGGGTGAATGCATGACATTGTCCTGCATTCTGTCCATCAAGTGTTCTTTTTGCATTTGTCACCATGAGTGGGACGGGTATGCCCAGACGTGGGTCCTGTGCTCTCCATGCCACTGTAATCAAGCTATCCTGGCTGAGGAGGGGTAAAATAACGAAACCGGTCCTAGGATGCTTGGTTCCAGTCCAGGGAGGACCTGGCCTGGCAGTTCGGGCTGGACTGTTCCCATTGGGCGCAGGGTCAAGACTGATTTGCATATGGCTGGGTTCAAACTGGAATGGCATGGTGAGCAAAAAAACGATGGATTTAGGCCCAGATCACTGTACTGGGGTGAATGCATGACATTGTTCTGCATTCTGTACATCAATTGTTCGTTTTCTATTTGTCACCCCGAGTGAGAGAGTTATGCCCAGACGTGGGTCCCGTGATCTCCATGCCTCTGGAGTCAAGCTATCCTGGCTGAGGAGGGGTGAAACCCCGAAACCGTTCCTAGGCTACTTGTTTCCAATCCAGGGAGGACCTGGCCTGGCTGTTCTGGCTGGACTGTTCCCATTGGGCGCAGGGTCAATACTGATTTGCATATGGCTGGGTTCAAACTGGAATGGCATGGTGAGGAAAAAAACAATCGATTTAGGCCCAGATCACTGTACTCGTGTGAAGGCATGATATTGTTCTGCATTCTGTCCATCAATTGTTCTTTTTGCATTTGTCACCCCGAGTGGGACGGGTATGCCCAGACGTGGGTCCCGTGCTCTCCATGCCACTGGAGTCAAGCAATCCTGGCTGAGGAGCGGTAAAGCCCCAAAATCGGTCCTAAGACGCTTGTTTCCAGTACAAGGAGGACCTGGCCTGGCAGTTCGGGCTGGACTGTTCCCATTGGGCGCAGGGTCAAGACTGATATGCATATGGCTGGGTTCAAACTGGAATGGCATGGTGAGCAAAAAAACGATAAATTTAGGCCCAGATCACTGTACTGGGGTGAATGCATGACATTGTTCTGCATTCTGCCCATTAATTGTTCTTTTTGCATTTGTCACCCAGAGTGGGACGGGTATGCCCAGACGTGGGTCCCGTGCTCTCCATGTCACTGAAGTCAAGCTATCCTGGCTGAGGAGGGGTGAAACCCCAAAACCAGTCCTAGGATGCTTGTTTCCAGTCCAGGGAGGACTTTGCCTGGCAGCTCGGGCTGGACTGTTCCCATTGGGTGCAGGGTCAAGACTGATTTGCATACGTCTGGGTTCAAACTGGAATGCATGGTGAGCAAAAAAACTATGGATTTAGGCCCAGATCACTGTACTGGGGTGAATGCATGACATTGTTCTGCATTCTGTCCATCAATTGTTATTTTTGCATTTGTCACCCCGAGTGGGATGGGTATGCCCAGACTTGAGTCCCATGCTCTCCATGCCACTGGAGTCAAGCTATCCTGGCTGAGGAGGGGTGAAACCTCGAAACCAGTCCTAGGATGCTAGTTTCCAGTCCAAGGAGGACCGGGCCTAGCAGTTCAGGCTGAACTTCTCCCATTGGGCGCAGGGTCAAGACTGATTTGCATATGGCTCGGTTCAAACTAGAATGGCATGATGAGCAAAAAAACGATGGATTTTGGCCCAGATCACTGTACTGGTGTGAATGCATGACATTGTTCTGCATTCTGTCCATCAATTGTTCTTTTTGCATTTGTCACCCTGAGTGGGACGGGTATGCCCAGACGTGGGTCCCGTACTCTCCATGCCACTGTAGTCAAGCTTTCCTGGCTGGAGAGGGGTGAAACAACTAAACCGGTCCTAGGATGCTTGTTTCCAGTCCAGGGAGGTCCTGGCCTGGCAGTTCGGGCTGGATTGTTCCCATTGGTCGCAGGGTCAAGACTGATTTGCATATGGCTGGGTTCAAAGTGGAATGGCATGGTGAGCAAAAAAACGATGGATTTAGGCCCAGATCACTGTACTGGGGTGAATGCATAACATTGTTCTGCATTCTGTCCATCAATTGTTCGTTTCCATTTGTCACCCCGAGTGGGACAGGTATGCCCCGACGTGGGTCCCGTGCTCTCCATGCCACTGGAGGGAAGCAATCCTGGCTGAGGTTAGGTGAAACCCCGAAACCGGTCCTAGGATGCTTGTTTCCAGTCGAGGGAGGACCTGGCCTGGCTGTTTGGGCTGGACTGTTCCCATTGGGTGCAGGGTCAAGACTGATTTGCATATGGTTGGGTTCAAACTGGAATGGCATGGTGAGCAAAAAAAGTATTGATTTAGGCCCAGATCACTGTACTGGGGTGAATGCATGACATTATTCTGCATTCTGTCCAACCATTGTTCTTTTTGCACTTTTAGAAAGTGGGCATTTCTCTGTGCAAATGCCTCTTTGTGCTTTGCAGCCTGACTCCAATCCACGTCTGGACCTGGTTGACAGCTAAATTTAGGGCATGCTTTCCAGACAGCCATCACACAGGAAAGTGTCTTAACTGCATGTAGCATAAATTTCACGAATCTCGCTGCCAGCTGCTGTGATTGCGGGTATAAACAAGCAGAAATTGCTCCCTGACATGATCTTATCTGTAATTGCAAGAAGACCAGATGTAACCAGAAACATCTTAGCACCAATAATGGCTCACAGATACAAATTATGTGCAACTGGGACTCTGCTGCTGACCCACAGAGTCTGCAGTTCCACTCCGATGATCCTGTTAACCGGCCAAAGCGGTACTCTTCAAGACGAATTATACCACATCTTAACCATAGTAGATCTTTTTTACTGTGGAGGTTCAGCGGATAGTCCAGTCATAGTCGTTGTATAGAAGTGGAGTCGAGATGATAAAGGCAAGCCAATTTAAAGCTTTAATGTCAAGATCTCTTGAGATTCATTTTGCCTGCTTAGAAATATCAGCTTAATGCTTTAGGAGGAATGGGGCATTCCCAAATATCTATAGCCTTTAAGGAATACATCGAAACTCTCAAATACGTGTGCCATCCTTGGTTTTCATCCATAAGGATTTGCCAAATTGTGGGTTTCAAGGAGCCATTACTTGCATTCTTTGCTTTTAAACCGTTGCCAAGTGTACCAGCTCTTTAAGGAGTACTTTTGCATATGCTTTACCATCCACGTCCAGCAAGGCAATAAGCCTATAATTTTCCACTAAAACTCTATGATATCCCTCTTATGGATGAGTATCAGAATGGAGCTTCTCCAACTTTCTGGAATAATGTTAAAAAGTAGACAGTTCTTAAACAGTGGGAACAGAACACCCGCCCACTCAAGACTAGCTGTTTTAAAAATAATTGCTGGCAGTCCATTTAGGCTGGGGGCCCCTGCGGTGAACAAAGACTTGATTTCTGTTAGCACTGTCATAATTTAGAATTAGCGCTTCGTGATTGGAGGTACGTCTGCCCTCCGCTTCATTGGCTCTACGATCCACTGGAACTACTGCCTCATCCGCCACATACAGGGTAGCAATATATCTTGATCTTGAAGCAACTGAGATGGTACTGTGGGGAGGAGGTTTATTTGGCCTCCGTAGTTGATGGACAAGGAGCCAAAATGCACGCTGGCTTGGTAATCTTGCTGCCTCATACAATTTGAACCATTGCTTCTCGTTAGTTTTGTTTTAGCTCCCAATGTTTTCCCCTGTACTGCTTCCTAATTTGTAGGAGAGTGGATCTTGTGTGTTTATAAGATCTTGAGCCAGTTGTCTTTTTGTAGCGTTCAACTTTTTTTCAGTTGTCTAATTTTATCACTCATTTGGAGGCCGTTGTTGGAAAACCTTTTTGTGTCTACTGATGCTCTAGAAAGTTGGAGATTGTCCTGAATGGATCTAATGGCAATGAGACAGGAGTCAGTCGTACCGTTAAACTCAGATTCAATCCTCCAAGACACCATATAAGTTGCTCTCTCCTCTCATCCTGATGTTGTAATTTCCATCTTATTTTTTTAACCCGTACAGAAGCCTCCATGAGTAAACTGACTCGTTAGGATCTCGTGGTCGCTAATCCCCATGTGAAGCACTAAAAATTATGTGATTTTTTTTAACAAAGTAGCCCTAAAACCCAAATGTAGTCCAAGATTAACTTTTGGTTGCAGGAGATTCGGGTGAACGAGGCCAGATGGTCTGGGAGAATTCTTCCATTGATACTACAAAGGCGTAAATCGTTCAACCTAGTTGCTGCTGCTGCATCAGCCTTGTCGGTTTGCCAATAGTCTTCATTATAGGCAGGATTCCCCATTCTGCATTGTCTGTTTGTTGACAAGTTGGTGTACTAGCTCCTTCCAGTAGGTTTGATTTAACATCGCCTGCCAAAATCCACATAGCCACAGACTGTCTCGTCCACTTATCACTCACTATAGCAACCATGTTTTTGAGTTATGCTTTTTTCTTTGCTAATAGTGGATTGACATAAACATTACAGATGTTCACTGTTAACTTGGCATATGTTGCAGGAGGTATGAAATCCAGTTTAGCTAAAACTAGGTCTCCCGAGCCTATATGGAGAGGGGTTATGTTGGCCTACAAGCGTTTGCTTATATGTATAGCCGCTACACCCGAGGGATGGCCTCCTTTCAATGATGACTGTGCTGGTGTGAATATTTCGTAGAAGTCTTACCAGCCACTACCCGTTACCCGACAAGTCTCCTGTAGGCAAATGATTATTGAGTCCTCTGATGTTCCAAGAGCACACTGTGAAACCTGGATCTAGCTCGAGAGTCAAAGATCCGGGGTGATCCAAATGCATTATTTTAGGTTTACTGGCTACTATGTGTTTGGAGAAACCCTTTGTAGTTACTGTTCCCCATGTCTAAGCATATTTGCAAGGTTTCATTAGTGAAAGTTCTTGATATCGATATCCTATGGAAGGGATTACCTATGAGCTCAGCTCCTCTGGCTTTTTTAAGAACAGATCCTTTCTCTGATTGACCATCCTTTGCCCAATATTTCTCTGATTTTCTTTGACCCATTTGCGCGAACGCTTTTGGATATCTTGTTACTGGAGGGTCTATCAATCAATCAATCAATCAATCATGTCACTTATAAAGCGCACTACATACCCGCGAGGGTCTCAAGGTGCTGGGGGAAGAGGGGGGTGGTGCTGCTACTGATCGAAGAGCCAGGTCTTGAGGAGTCTTCTGAAGGCCAGTAGGTCTTGGGTCTGTCGGAGGTTGATGGGGAGGGTGTTCCAGGTCTTGGCGGAGAGGTGGGAGAAGGATCTGCCGCCGGCAGTCGTTTCCGGATGCGGGGGACTGTGGCGAGGGCGAGGCTGGTCGAGCGGAGCTGGCGGGTGGGGGTGTAGAAGCTGAGTCGTCTGTTGAGGTAGGCTGGTCCGGAGTTGTGGAGTGCTTTGTGTGCGTGGGTGAGGAGCTTGAAGGTTATCCTCTTGTTGACAGGGAGCCAGTGCAGGTCTCTCAGGAGGGGTGTGATGTGGCTGCGTCGGGGGATGTCGAGGATAAGACGTGCAGAGGCGTTCTGGATGTGTTGCAGCCGTCTCAGGAGCTTAGCCGTCGTTCCTGCGTAGAGGGCGTTTCCGTAGTCCAGCCTGCTGGTGACGAGGGCCTGGGTGACTGTTTTTCTTGTTTCGGTGGGGATCCACTTGAAGATCCTGCGGAGCATTCGGAGGATGTTGAAGCAGGATGAGGAAACAGCGTTGACCTGCTTAGTCATGGAGAGGGTGGGGTCGAGGATGACCCCTAGGTTGCGTACGTGGTCGGTGGGTGGCGGGGCTGTTCCCAGTGATGTTGGCCACCAGGAGTCGTCCCAGGCTGAAGGGTTGGAACCAAGGATGAGGACCTCCGTCTTGTCCGAGTTCAGCTTCAGGCAGCTGGTCCTCATCCATTCGGCGACGGTCTTCATTCCTTCGTGGAGGTGGGCTTTGGCGGTGTGAGGGTCTTTGGTGAGGGAGAGGATCAGCTGGGTGTCGTCGGCGTAGGAGATGATGTTGAGGTTGTGCTGTCGGGCGACGTGGGCGAGGGGTGCCATGTAGATGTTGAACAGCGTTGGGCTGAGGGAGGAGCCTTAGGGTACGCCGCAGATGATCTTGGTGGCCTTGGATCGGAAGGGGGCGAGGCGGACGCTTTGTGTTCTGCCGGAAAGGAAGGATGTGGTCCAGTCCAGGGCCTTCTCTTGGATCCCGGCGTCATGAAGGCGTGTTCGTAGTGTGTGATGGCAGACCGTGTCGAGGCGGCTGATAGGTCCAGGAGGATGAGGGCTGCTGTTTCTCCGTTGTCTAGCATGGTCCTGATGTCATCGGTGGCGGCGATGAGGGCGGTTTTGGTGCTGTGGTTGCTGCGGAAGCCGGACTGGGAAGGGTCCAGGATGTTGTTCTCCTCGAGGTAGCGGGTCAGTTGTTTGTTGACGATTTTCTCGGTGACCTTCGCGGGGAACGGGAGCAGAGAGATGGGTCGGAAGTTCTTGAGGTCCTTGGGGTCTGCCTTGGGTTTCTTGAGTAAGGCGGTGATCTCGGCGTGCTTCCAGCTTTCCGGGAAGGTTGCTGTCTCGAAGGAGATGTTGATTATTTTCCGGAGATGGGGCGCGATGGCTGTACTGGCTTTGTTGAAGATGTGGTGAGGGCACGGGTCTAGCGGTGAACCGGAGTGGATGGTGTTCATGATCTCGCTGGTGTCCTCGTCGTTGATGTTGGTCCAGGAGAGCAGGCGGTTGGTGGTTGTGGGGGCAGTGGTCTCGGTGGTTGCCGGGGCGGTCGTGGTGTTGAAGCTGTCGTGGATGTCGGCGATTTTGCGGTGGAAGGAGGTGGCCAGTGAGTCGCACAGGTCTTGCGACGGCTGGATGTCGTTGGTGTTGGAGCTGGGGTTGGAGAGTTCCTTCACGATGTTGAAGAGCTCTTTGCTGTTGTGTGCGTTGTTGTCTAGGCGGTCTTTGAGTGAGGCCCTTTTGGCGGATCTGATGAGGTGATGGTGATTGCGGGTGGCGCTCTTGTGGGCGGCGTAGCTGTCCGCTTCGTGGAGCCAGATCTTCTCCAGTTTTCGGCATGTTCGTTTGGAGGCCTGGAGGTCTTCGGTGAACCAGGTGGCTTTCTTGCTGGTGTGGCTGTTGGGCGGATTCTTGAGCGGGGCGAGGGTGTTGGCGCAGTCATCGATCCACTGTCTGAGGTTGCGGGCGGCGGTGTCGGGGTCGGAGGGTTCGGCGGGTGGGCTCAGGGCGAGGGTTGTGGTTAGCTGGTCTTCCGTGACTCTGCTCCAGCAGCGGCGAGGCATTTGTTGAGTGCGGTGGTGCGTGGTGGGCTTCCTGTAGGTGAAGTGGATGCAGTGGTGGTCAGTCCAGTGGGGTTCGGAGGTGTGGTTGAAGGAGACGTGTGGGCTTGCGGAAAAGATGGAGTCTAGCGTGTGGCCGGCGGCGTGGGTGGGTGTAGTCACGAGCTGTCTGAGTCCGAGGGTGGCGAGGTTGTCGATCAGGGTGGTGGAGTTGGTGTCCTTGTTGTTCTCGAGGTGGAAGTTCAGGTCCCCGAGGAGGATGTAGTCCGTGGAGGCGATGGCGTGTGTGCTGACGAAGTCAGCGATGGATTCGCTGAACTGTGATCGGGGTCCGGGGGGTCTGTAGATGAGGGTTCCTCTGAGGGTGGTGTTGGGATCGGTGTGGATCTGGAAGTGCATGTGTTCGGCGGTGCTGAGGGTGTCGTCGGTGTTGGTTGAGACTCTGAGGGTGTTCCTGTGGACGATGGCGATGCCTCCTCCGACTCCGTTGGTGCGGTCCCTGCGGGTGATCTTGTATCCGTCCGGGATGGCAATGGCGATGTCGGGGCTGAAGCGGGATTCAGCCAGGTCTCCGTCAGGAATGCGACGTCTGGGGAGGTTGAGTCGAGAAGGTCCCAGAGTTCGATGGCGTGTTTGCGGGCGGAGCGGGTGTTGAGGAGGATGCATCTGAGGTAGTTGGGTTCTTTCCTGGGCGGTGGTTTGGCGGGGCGGGTGCTGGCGAAGCTGCACTTCCGGCAGGTGAAGGGCCCTTGGGTGCGCTTCGGGGTGGCCTGGTAGCAGGCGTGATCTTTTCCGGGGTTGAGTGCGTGGAGGGTGCTGGCGTCGTATCAGCATCTGTTGATGTGGCGGGCGCGGGGGATGCCCGGACCAGGGGGTCTGGCGCTGGGCGTGGTCACGGCGCGGACGGGCGCAGACGGGCTTGCCTTAGGCACAGCGGCCGCCATAAATGGGGAGGTGGGAGGGAGGAGCAGGGAATGGGGCAGCGAATGGGCAGTGAGGGGGCGGGGACGCAGGGGCGCAGCGGCGGGAAACAGGCACAGAAGGGAAAACGAGCACAATCAGGGCATCAAGGGGGCACAGAAAGGAAAAAAAACGAGCACAATGAGGGGCAGCAAGGGGGCACAGAAAGGAAAAGCGAGCACAATCAGGGGCAGCAAGGGGGCACAGAAAGGAAAAACGAGCACAATCAGGGGCAGCAAGGGGGCACAGAAAGGAAAAAACGATCACAATCAGGGGCAGCAAGGGGCACAGAAAGGAAAAAACGATCACAATCAGGGGCAGCAAGGGGGCACAGAAAGGAAAAAACGATCACAATCAGGGGCAGCAAGGGGGCACAGAAAGGAAAAACGGTCACAATCAGGGGCAGCAAGGGGGCACAGAAAGGAAAAAAACGAGCACAATCAGGGGCAGCAGCAGGGCACAGAAAGGAAAAAGCGAGCACAATCGGGGCAGCAAGGGGGCACAGAAAGGAAAAAACGATCACAATCGGGGCAGCAAGGGGGCACAGAAAGGAAAAAACGAGCACAATCAGGGGCAGCAAGGGGGCACAGAAAGGAAAAAACGATCACAATCAGAGGCAGCAAGGGGGCACAGAAAGGAAAAAACGATCACAATCAGGGGCAGCAAGGGGGCACAGAAAGGAAAAACGAGCACAATCAGGGGCAGCAAGGGGGCACAGAAAGGAAAAAACGATCACAATCAGGGGCAGCAAGGGGGCACAGAAAGGAAAAAACGAGCACAATCAGGGGCAGCAAGGGGGCACAGAAAGGAAAAAACGAGCACAATCAGGGGCAGCAAGGGGCACAGAAAGGAAAAAACGATCACAATCAGGGGCAGCAAGGGGGCACAGAAAGGAAAAAACGATCACAATCAGGGGCAGCAAGGGGGCACAGAAAGGAAAAAACGAGCACAATCAGGGGCAGCAAGGGGGCACAGAAAGGAAAAAACGATCACAGTCAGGGGCAGCAAGGGGGCACAGAAAGGAAAAAACGATCACAATCAGGGGCAGCAAGGGGGCACAGAAAGGAAAAAACGATCACAATCAGGGGCAGCAAGGGGGCACAGAAAGGAAAAAACGGTCACAATCAGGGGCAGCAAGGGGGCACAGAAAGGAAAAAAACGAGCACAATCAGGGGCAGCAGCAGGGCACAGAAAGGAAAAAACGAGCACAATCAGGGGCAGCAAGGGGGTACAGAAAGGAAAAAACGATCACAATCAGGGGCAGCAAGGGGGCACAGAAAGGAAAAAACGATCACAATCAGGGGCAGCAAGGGGGCACAGAAAGGAAAAAACGAGCACAGTCAGGGGCAGCAAGGGGGCACAGAAAGGAAAAAACGATCACAGTCAGGGGCAGCAAGGGGGCACAGAAAGGAAAAAACGATCACAATCAGGGGAAGCAAGGGGGCACAGAAAGGAAAAAACGATCACAATCAGGGGCAGCAAGGGGGCACAGAAAGGAAAAAACGATCACAATCAGGGGCAGCAAGGGGGCACAGAAAGGAAAAAAACGAGCACAATCAGGGGCAGCAAGGGGGCACAGAAAGGAAAAAAACGAGCACAATCAGGGGCAGCAGCAGGGCACACAGACGGAGCTGTGTGGTGGGGGAGCGACCTACCAGTCAAGGTCAGGGGTCGCTCTCTTCACCACGCAGTCTAATGCTTGGATGCCCCACCCCTCCAAGGTTTCTTTATGTGACATAATTATTTCCTTAATTTCTCTGCTCCTAAATAAGCCTCGGAACTCCGCGAAGTGCAAAGAAAACTCTGCCGTGCTACGCGAAGCTCCACGGAGTGCGTTAGGTAAATGCTGTTCGCGATGATTTTCAGTGCTAGATGCTTGTCCACACTGTGCAATCATCGCGAACGGCACCAAGCACAGCGCAAGAGGACGCTGCTTCCTTTTCTGCCACTCGAGTAGATTTTTACTCGAGTGGTAGCTTTCTCAACGCGAATGGACAGTTTCTCAACATGAGCGGTCGCGAGCATACGCAACCACTCGCAATGAGAAATCTGACCGTCCGCGTTGAGAAATCTCGCCGGGAGGTTGATTTTCCACACTCGTGATCACCAACTTGATGTTGACTATCGCGAACGAGGAAAAATCTCGCCGGGAGGTGGATTTTCCTCGCTTGCGCTCGCCAACTTGACGTTGATGAACGCGAGCGAGGAAAAAATTGCGCTCCGCTGAGTGAAGCGCAGTTTTTCGGAACTCCGCGAGCTCTGCGTAACGCAAGTGCAGAAAACACTGCAAATTCCGCGAGCGGAGCGGAGTTCACCGCCCAGACTTACTCCTAAAGACAATCCTTGTTCGTTTGTTCACTTTTTGGTTTTGGCCTGGAGTGAATGCCACTGACTTTATGTCTGTTGTGGAAATCCTCTCCAGACCTGTACATTTTCTCACATGTAAATCTACTCCTGCACCTAGGTGTAAAGCTACACTTTGTGCTAGTCACTCACCATTTGGGATTGTAGATTTACACCTAAGTGTAAACTTAAATGTCTCCACTCCAGTAAATTCAGGGGGTTGAGATATCTAAGACTGTATAAGTGTAATGTTACTATTAGTAATCTTTCACACATATGTGGAGATCTCCACCACCATGAAAGAGATCTCTCTACACGAATGTAGAGGGAAAAACATAAAATTGTATTATTCTTTACAAAAATGATTACAAATACTTTAATATTTAATATAAATACAACATAATTTATAATATTTATTATTAACAAATAACTAATCAAACGAAATGTTGCAGCACATTACCTTGTGAGTCTTTGGTCCCAATTACAAGTAATGCAGCTTATTATATGGGGAACCTTTGTAGTCTGAAACAATGTCTCTGGAAACACACATAAATCCGGCTCTTACAAGTCAATCTCAACAGAATGGAGAATAACTGTGCAGATACATTCACATGTAATTTTTATTGCTGTATGCATCACCAGCCCTTTTACCACCTGCCTGGGTATGTGGTGAACGGAACCGTGGGGCAGTGATGGGTGTAATGTTATGTTACGTTGCTATAGTGTATTTGTAGAGTGCTCATACGCAGATGTTTCTTGGCTCTTTACGAAGACACAACATTATACTCCAACAGTGACCAGGAACAAAGTCCAGAATGAATGTGGTCTGAGGTGTAGGGCTTTAAGGACAATTGTTAGGACCTTATAGGCTACCCGAGATCGAATGAGAAGCCAGTGTAGAGATCACAGTACTGGTGACATATGTGATCTTTTGGCAGCTTTTGTAAGCATCCTGTGCAAGTTGCAGTTGTTATAAGATTTTGTCTAGAGAGTCAAGGTAGATTCGATTCTCATAGTCAAGATGTTCACTACTGAAATATGCAAAGAGGAAAGAATCTTTCTTCAGAAGGCGATCATAGGAAACCAGGTGGAGGTCACATTCATATGTTGGGCTTCAAGGGACAGGGTGCTGTCAAAAAGAACTCCTAAGGTCCGCACCACTGTTGTATAATTTGAGGGACTCCACATGATATCCTGCCATAAACTCAATGGGGGTTAGCAGGGTGACTGTGTCCAGGTGAGGTTGTGGTCTGGCAGGAGGGAGCATCCTCCCCCCAATGTATGCAGTTTTCAGGTGAAGTCCTCGGAACGGGGCCACCTTACCCTGACAGCCCAACCCTAAAGTGATTTTTGGGCCAGTAAAATCAGGCTCTTGTGTTCTGCACCCATGACATCTGTATGTGGGGACATTGAGCATTTGTAATGGGCCGGGTACCATTCAACTCAGGGATATCAGACAACCACCTTGTAACCATCCTCGTTGAACCATTTGGATCTATGGGAAGCAATCAGTGCATTCCAATTATCATCCTCCAGCAGCCATATTGAGTCAGCATACATATTCAGCACAAAGTATATCCCTAATACCATCGTTCGAGAAGGTTAGCCCCAGTGTTTTATATTGAAATAATGTTGGTCTCGCACAGAATGCACTGTTTAGACAAGTTTAGACATTTTTCCCTAAAAATGATCAGTGGTGGTAAATTACTTTTCTAATGAGATTAACATTCTATTAAAATTACCCACGTGCATAATTTCAGCTATGAATTACTAACATAACCACCACTGTGCAGCAAGTAATACACCTAGTGGAACTCATATTTATGTTTATTACGGATATAAATAATTACCACTAGAGGCAAAACTAAGCACTAGGCATTAAAAATATCAGTGACTCAGAAAAGCATTTCAGTTTCAGAGGCGTAGCTGGGGCTTGTGCATTAGAAAACATTCCTGCATCATTTACCTTATTGTTTAATTACTACCCATAACCAAAGTTTCAAGCCAAAGAAGACGATTATGATGTTTGCACAATTTATGAAAAGAACTGTTCTTATTTTAAGCAGTGAATTCCATTTTTTTGCTCAATATATTTTCTGCAATGGGGGAGTGACTTTTATTACAGAGTGATATACTGTAATTACTCCTTTGATGATTTACTGTACAACATTTCAATTTTATCTTACTAAAACACATCACCGGATTCGCATATTCCTATTTATCTCAATCTCATTTAACCACTTTTAGTCTTGAAGTTGCAATTACCTTAATAAAATAGCACTATTTCATTTTCTGTATGATTAATAAACAGTAGGATACAGTATACAACAATAGCCAGTTGCAAGCATTGGAAGACAATCGTCATCCAGCTAGATTTTTATCACAGGAAAAACGTCAAATCCCTTTTGCTTTATCTCTGGAGAAGGATTGCACCACATTCAAAGGGGTAGGCAAATTGGCTGTATAAAATAGATAAGACATTTTTGTTCTCTTTTCTTATCAAGGTTTCACAATCCCCTAAGAATCCGTGTGTAACATAAGGCTTCATTCCGATCTAGCGCTTCCCTAATGCGCTAACCTTCCTCATAATTGAATTTGAGCAAAACTGAGGGGCTTATTTATGAGCCCTTGCGTCACGTTTGCGCCGCCGGTGCGTCACTTTCTGTGCCGCACCAGCGGCGTAAAAAATGTACCATGTTGTGTCATATTTACAAAGTGACGCATCTAGGTAGATGCGTCACTTTGTAAACCCCTGTGCCACATTATACCTGCGCCAGGTATAATATATGCAGGGTGGGTGTTCCGACGCAAGTAAGCCTCGTAGAAGTGACGCAGTGAAATCTATGAGATTTCACTGCGCCACTTCTAGGACGCAAATGCGTCAATATCTTACACCTGCCTCACAGCAGGCGTTAGACTGACGCTGGCACATTTGAAATGGGACTTGCCCATGTGAAATGACCGATTGCTGGAGTTGCGTCACTTTTGTGACACACTCCAGCAATGCGTCATTTTTGCTCCTACAGATACGTCAGAAATATTTACGTATCTGTAACTCCTTGCGACATGATGCGTCATACTGTAAATATGACGCATCCAGCATGTCGCAAGGAGGGCGCAATGAAAACTGATGCACAGTTGTTTTCACGCAGCGATGCGTCACTTTTCACAAATGAGGCCCTGAATGCCTTATGCATATCTATCAATGTTTATTAAGCAGGCCATCAGGCCTTTTACTGGCCTATCAGGTCGCAGGGACACACAAGCCTTAGCATAGGTGAGAGTGCTGGGGTTCCACACTATCCAGGGCAATTAGAACTCACTTTGGGGCATATCAACAAGCGGCAGTGATAATTATCGCTGGCCGCTCTTAGCGTGAGGAATTTTATCGCCGGCTATCGCAGATAAGTATCGCCATGCTAGCACTGTATTAACAACGCATAGCGCAATGGCGATAATTATTCCAGTGATAGCGATGTTTTCCATGGAACATCGCTGGTTTTCCAGCGATGTTCCATGGAAAACGGCGATATCCTTGGTGATAGGGCCTGTGGTCTTAGGCACACAATCCACCCCCCATGTTAGGTATGCCTTAGTCAGGAATTTAACAGACGTTAAATTCCTGCGTTAAGGCATACTTAACGTGATTTTAAATATCGCTAACCCTCGTTGTTAATATGAGGAAGCTGGGTTAGCGATATTTACCCAAGGGAGTCTGGTCAAGCACGCCTCCTTTGCATCTCATTAGCGATGCGATGGGAGGCGTGCTGATGCAAGGATACACGCGCTAGCGTGTCCTTGTTGATAATGCGATAATATTATCGCCGCTTTTCGCCCGAAAACGGGCTCTAAAGCGGCGATAATATTATCGCTGCACCTTGTTAATATGCCCCTTTGTAACGGAAAGTTGGCCTGCAATGCCTTTTTGACTTTACATTTGATATGGCGACCAGGGAAGGCAAATCTCAAACGTTGTGGTGTGTTGTTCTGTTAAAGATAGTACTTCCCCAGTCACTGGCAGTCATTGTATCAACATCCGAAGCAAGAAGACCTGCAATGATTCAAACAAATAGCATGCATACGTTTGCAGCAGGCACATAACGCACTGGGCTAATTTTCAGGACTGGAACTTCGGAACTTGTGTCCAGCAGGTTTCACCAGGATTTCTACAATAGTGACATGAGCTGTCTCAGAAGGTTCTGAATCTATGACCTCCTGATTCCAGAAATTCATCTGCTGCTTACAAAGATGTGAACATTTCTACGAAACTGCTTGACTATGGTATCAGCATGTAAAAAAACGGAAGTGCAAACTACGTTCACTAAATAGTCAATGAAGGTGACTGGAGGCTCAGAAGACTGAGGGGCCGATTCCGATTCAGGCCGGAAATCTCCCCGACCGAGCCGGACCCGGAGAGATTTCCGACCGAATCGGACCCTAGCAGTCCGACCGAACGAGTACGATGCGCACGTATGCTATCGGACTCGATTCGGTCGGACTCCCATTGAAGTCAATGGGAGCCAGTCGTATGATGCGTACACGGGCTCCCATTGACTCAATGGGCACAACGCGAACAAGGGCGCCCCCTACAGCGTGTTCGCGTCGATGCGGGTCGCACCGTACATGCACGTGTAGGGGGGACCCAAGGCTCCCCCCTGTGTGCGACTCGCACGCCTCCGCTTCCAGGGGGGTTCAACACGGACCCCCAAAGTGCGGCTCCGACAGCTCCTTGGAGCCGGGCTGCGCGAGTCGGTCGGAGCGGTCGAGGTGCGCATCGTACTTACCCGGCCGGGGAACGTCTCCATTGCGAGGTGCGCGTCGTCCCCGTGCGAGTCGGTCGGAGCGGTCGGGTCCTGCGAACGAGTCGGTCGGAGATTTCGCGAGCGCACGCATCGTGCTCGCTCGCCCGGACGCAGGTACGACTCGGTCGGGAAATAGGGCTCCGAATCGGATCCGGTTAAGCCGAATCCAATTCGGTGCCCTACCGGCCGAGATCGGAATCGGCCCCAGAGTATCACGCACTGTGAGGGCTTGGAAATCCGAATAGCACGCTCTTGCATCAAAATTAGCAAATAACTGAGATCTCACACACATTTAATAACAATATTGTAATATGGGCTCCCTTCAGCTAGGCACTCCTGCAGAAGATATTTAGGAGGTGATGAGTCCTCAAAACGGGGACACCTACGTTATCTGTGGGCGCCAATGGCTCACGTGTTTTTACTCAAAGTGTGGGCAGCTGTGATGGTGAAGTAGGGCAGATTGAACTCTGATAAAAAAAAAAAACAAAGATATATAAGCCTAAAGGATCATACATGACAATGATAGTCACTCTCACTCAAGCTAATACACAGGCCAACCTGGTGCTCAATCTCTGCCCAAGTGTCAGGGTAAACAAAGAGCAAAACAATTAAAGTCACTGGAAGAAGAGAGTCTGCTCGAGAGGTGCAGTGTCCACTCAGTCCATCCATACTTGTCTCTGGTGAGGGGTAGACAGGCTTTAAAGCATCTGTATTGGCTCATGGGTCTGACTGTGGGCTTATACACATGTAAGGCCAATAGCAGGGCAGGCCAACAGATACTCAGTAGGACATTTAGAGGCATATTTATGAGCCCTTTTACATTGTTCTTGCACTACGCAACGTGGTGCAAGAGTGACACAAATGTAAAGTGAGACTTATGAAGCCACGCAAGGCCACCTTGCATGGTCCTGCGTGGCTTCATAAATCTCGAGTAATGTAACGTAGTGCAAACCGCTGCATTGCATTGCTCTGTGCTAGGAAGATGTTTCCATGGGTGTTCCCACGCAACCTCCATGGATTTTGATGCATTCCTAGATTTACAAGAACTTGTAAACCGGGGAATGAGGCAAAAATATATGCCTTTCTAGGAGAGGTTTAACAAGAAGAAATATCTTTACTTCTCCTCATGTTTTCCTTTTTCTATGTGTGTTGCATTCTTTAGCACACATAGAAAGAGGAAAAAGCCTTGGAGGATTGTTTTTGTGCAGGAAGATGCCCCTTCCTGCACAAAAACGATAATGCATGCAAAGCAGGCACTCTTCCACCATGGTGCAAGTGTGCCTGCATTGGCGCTAGGATGCCAAAACAGCTCCAGCGCAAGGGAAAAGGACAGGAATGTGCTGTATTGGATAAATATGGCATATTCCTGCCCTTTCCATGTGACACATAGCAGCAAGGTGACTTGCTGTCCTGCCCTGCACCACAAAAGTCATAAATATGCCCCTTAGGTCTGTTCGTAGTAAAAATAAAATGGCAGCAGTCAAATGATGGACGAACCAATACCAAGACCCTACACAGTACATATCTATGTGCCCATGAAGATTTTAATGCATTGGAGGAAAACTTCAGCACATGTTTTAAAGGCCCTGCAGTCTGAAAATCGCCCACTGTTAATGAATGTCCTTACATCTTTGAATTTCCAAAAATCCAAAAAACCAGGTTGGGGCAGAGTTCCCCTCATCAGACGAATTACCGGGAGGGCATGGTTTACCCTCTTATGTGAATGCAGTGTGATGGTGACAACATAAATGCACTGATCCTGTTACAACCCCCTGGGGCCTGTTCTGGTGGGAAATGTTGGGTAAGTTCACCAGAAAGGTCCTGGAAACAAAGGGTCAAGAAGCTAAAACAAAACTTGAGATGGTTTGTCCATGCTTTCTCTTATGACCATCCTCAGTCTTGCAACTAGCATGTTTGCAAACCTATTGATGTTCACTTTCAACTAGGTGACTCTAATGACAGATAAACCACTAATGATCATGAAGCATTTTACACACACATGCATTCAATGGTCATGAACGATATTGCAAAGTGTATGCACATGATGTTTAAAAACCAAAGCCACTGGACTTTGGGCCTGATTTAGATCTTGGCGGATTGAGTCCCGCCGTCGCTTTTAAAGCGGCCTTCCCGCCCACTGGCTTGGTGGTTCACCCACTCTATTTAGATGTTGGTGATTGCACAGATGAAAGACTGCGGGATAGGCAAAAGCGGGTGTCGGAGGGAGGACCGACAGTTTCCCCACCAGTCCATTCACAATGTGCCCTCTTGCTGATGTGACTGTGGTGGTAAAACCTCCACACATGAGTTGGCAGAATGGAAGAGATGTTAAGGCAGATACTCCCTTTTTCTCACTTTTACACTTCCTGTTCCACCATGGATCCGATCTTCCAAGTCCTGCTGCTGCTACTTGATGACGGACAAAACCAACCCCACTGTGGACGTAATCGACGGTAAGCTCCACTTTTACTTGCTACTTTTTGACTTGTCTGTTAACACTTCCACTGGGGTTGTGCAATTTGAAATCTCTCTTACAAGCAATAGCATACCAATGTGCAATGCGTATGTCTGTGATGTGGACGTTTACAAAATCTAAAGCAGCACACCTGTAGGACCACATAGTATGTATAATTTTGTGCAGGCTGCCTTCAAAAAATGGACACTTGCACAAAAAAGAATATAAAAATAAAAATCAAACGTCACCATACAGGGATAAGTGCAATGTAACATGATGTAGGCATTGCACTATAGAAGGTGTAACGTTTACCTTGGAAATTAACACTAAAATCAATGTCAGTCACAAATTAGAAGTATTCGACATATACATCCATGTAACATTTCCCCTTGTCTAGTGCAAGTCTTGTACTGTATACAATTTCAATAGTCACAATATTTTTCAAGGTGTAATGCATATGTGCTCATACTGATCAGTAATCAAGGTGAAACAAACACGCCTCTAGTAACACATCCAAATAAAAATTGGAACATCAATTATTTGGCGCAAGCGACTATTACTATGATGAATGCCCACACCTAAATTCAAATGGCCATCACATAGTATGTTAACCAGTGTATGCACAAAGTACACATTAACAAAATCAGTTGTATTACCTGCCATCATGATAAAGAAAAATAAGTAGTTCACATTTTATTCAGAAACATTGCTAGGAATCAAACAATTGCTAAGGAACATTAATGCCAGGACTAATTTGGTGAAATCAAAAGTATGGATTGATTCCACAAAGTGAGATAAGGCTCCCAAAACAATATTAATGCCAAATGGCTGTCTATTAAGTCCACAATTGTGCATTGGTATATTGGTATGGGAAGAGGTGCCAATGGCCAGTGCTCAGCAGGCTGTCAATAAAGTATCTGGTTTGCCCAGTAACCATCGTGTCCTCTAAGCATGTGTTCAGTGCAGCTGGTGCAGATGTCACAGTGAGAAGGACCAATCTCTTGCCGCAAAATGTGAAGAGATTAACCATGATCAAAATGAATTTTATACCACCGAATTACACCATACCTGAAGTGCGACAGGAGGAGGATGAGGGCGATTGGTCAGACTCAGTTCATGGTAGTGTAGTAGCTGACCAACGTTTAGATGAACCACCTGAGTTTGAGGACAAACTCTACTTCCCTGACTATTGAGTAGGCTTAGGCCACCATATAACTTTCTTTTGCTAAATTGGTGTGACAAAAAAAAGAATTTAGCTAGGGGAACATAAACATTATATTATTTTGTTTGTTTGCATGTCACTGACTAATGCAGTGCCCAAATTTTAGACACATGTATGGCCAGATTGGACTTGCTTTGACAAAAAATGATATAGCTAGGGGAACATAAACACTATGGGGCACATGCATCAACCAAAATACCGGTCGCAAACGGGCCGATTTGCAGAATCGGCCCCTTTGCGACCAGTATTATGGCATTTGGGATGCATCAACCCAAATGAAAATTCGCAAAATAGGTAATCGCAAAATTTGCGATTACCTAAATTGTGAATGCATTTAGGGAATCGCAAATTGCGATTCCTTATTTGGGATGCAACAAGCCTTTCCTAAATGCGACTTCGAATTTAGGAAATGCTACTTACCATCAACTGCAAGTTGATGGTAATTTGCAAAAACTTTGAAAAGTGCCCAAAAGTGCATTTTTCAAAGTGCCATGTGGTGCACACACATGTGCACACATGCCAATTTTGGGGGTGCATCAGGGTGGCCTTTTGGCCCCCTTACACCCTTGAAATTGCATGCGTAATTTGCGAGTACCTATTTGGTCCTCGCAAATTGCGCATGCAATTCCCATTCATTCCTATGGGCCTCTAGGCCCATAGGAATGAATGGGAAGCTATTCCTTAATTGCGACTCGCAATTTGCTATTCGCAATTAAGAAATATGTAGGAATCGCTAATATTTTAGCGAAACCAACATGCATAGGCAATTGCGATTCCATAATTGTGAATCCTTAATAATCGTAATTAGGGAATCACAATTGCCTACCTTGATGCATGTGCCCCTATATCATTTTGTTTCTTTCTATCTCACTGACTAATGCAGTGACAATGTTTTAGACACATGTATAGCCAGATTGGACTTGGAGGACCAGTGTGCAGTGAAGAGTCCTATCCCCCATTTCCTTCAAGGACATTGGAGAGTCAATGCCTGCATCCATCCCGTGCCCATCCTTTCTTTAATCCCCCAGCAGGATGCCCCAGAATATTTGATTTACAAGACTGGCAAATATGTGTTTTGTGTATCAAAGAGGATTGGCAATGTTCCACCATGCTTGAATTGAAACTGGTAAGGAATGCACCAATAAGTGATATATGAGTGATTGTTGTTTGTGAGTGTTGAGATGATTCATGTGGTGGTAGACAGGGAGAGTGGGTATTTAATAATAAATATTAAGCTTGATTTTGTTTGTGATGATTTACAACATTGGTAGCCTAATGGGAGATCTGATAACTTTTTCCTGAAGGGGATTTTTTCCTTCCCGTTTGACACTTAGCGAGATTTGTTTGCCAGGTCCACACTGCTTTGTTTTCATCAACAGCATTGCACTACAGGTCGATCTCTCTCATTTGAGTCGGTACTAGAGTTGGTGCGCAGTTGGATATAATCATTACTCCGAGTCAGGAGGATGATGGAAGGACTCAGGGCGTGGCTACTTTAACAACTGCCAGAAGAAGGAAGATATCAACTTCACAGAAACCAACAATATGATGACTGTAAGAGGCCTACTCAACTCTGTGGATTGGTGAGAGGTGCGTTGATTGCTTGATTTGAGAAATGGAATGCTGCTGAGTGTGTGTGTGCTGACTGGCTCAAATTTGAAACTATGTGGTGGTTAGGTGGGGGGATGCTGTTGTAGGTAACTGGAGACAGGCATGTGATGATCATTACAATATGCACACACTAGGCTACATATTATGATGATGATCATGGCAGTTGTGAGTTTGATCAATCCAATACATGCGGCCACTTGTCTGTGATTGTTGGTTGTTGTAATTGCTCTCACATAATTGACCCCCATCAGTCATAAAATGAACGAGTGCAAAAGACTATTCTCTTCCTCTGCCTCTGAGTCTTCTTGGTGCACTCCTCATGAAGTTTACCTTCTGTCCTTCTCCTTGATTCTACAATATCATTTCTGTTTTACAATGCCCAGGCCTTCTCTTCTCCTGCACAAAAGGCAAAAGCACCATAACACTCACGCTTACCTTACGGGACTGCTTCAGCCAGGCACCAACGATTGACGTACAATACAAGAAGGATGCAGATGCACCTCCCAATTTGGCAATACCGTATCATTTTTCTTTTAATAAACATTTTTTAGAACTGTGTGTGTAGTTGTCTTCACTCCTACATAATTTGTATTTACTATTTTTCAAACCTAGGTGATGGAACATTTAAGTTAACTATGTCATAATCATCTTTCATTTCCTTTTCCTCCCACAACAGATTAATGATGGTTTATTGCTCATCACCATATAAATATTGTATTTGTGTACTGTTTGTCTTTGTCAAACCTTTCCCAAAATCTCCTTTCCCATCCATACATCAAACCCCTAACTCTCTTCCCTTGGACTGTGTGATTTATTGAGGTGTGAGTTAATAATTTACACCATTAATTGATCACATACTTGATGGGGCACATATGGTGAAAGCAACACCAACTCATTGCACGATCTTCAGTTCTGTTTCTAATAGCCCACATTGGCCCCATTTACCCACCCACACATAAAACGTTATCAATATTTTAGATATAGAAGAACATCATTCATCAGCATGATCATTCATGCATTGTGTGTTGCATTACATAAAGGCTTAACCATGTCCACTCCAGACTTTGAGTCCTCTTCACGATTCAAGTGCAACTTTTATTTTAATTGAAATACTAGCTCACCATTGCTCTGAATAATTTTGTATTGCTTGTCATATTGTCACTATCAGGTATTCTTTGTTGTGTAGTCTGGTCTCAATTGTTTATAAAGCTATGATATAATAATATATAACCCACACAAACTCTGTTTTTATTTCAATTTAGCTGCCAGTGATGAATAATACTTCCGGTTAAAATCCTACAGTTGGAGTTCACCTAGGTGGGAGTGGGACCTCGCTTCTGATTCCTTCACTGTGTGTGCGCTAGCCTGATGCTACTACTATCACCACCATGGCACCTTGATAAACCCTGCAGCTCTCGCTTCATCTATTGGGTAGGCAATGGCAACACCCCTACCCCCTTAGTGGTCAATATAGTTGCAGTTTCAGAGACTAGGAGATTAGTAGGACAAGGGTACCACATACCAAATCGTTATACACTATCAGCAAATCTTAAAAACAGGTTCCGCTAAAAGGCAGTAGTAAAAAAAGCCCCAAAAAGATTTGAGGCATAAATAACGTAACATAAACATATATTACTCAAACAATAAAACCCCACCCCATCAACCCACAACTGTCCCACCCCTCTCCTCAAACAAATCTCCCTGTCCCCAACCATTGTCCCACCAAAATGCCCATCATTATCCAAAACAGAAAGTCCAAACTCTAACTGTCCCGGTCCCAACTCCCACATTCCTACCCTCTCCACCCACAAGTCCCACCCACCAAAACAAAAGTAATAAAAAGGGCATAAGAGGGCACTATACTAGGCACGGTGGGCAAGGCTCAAGAGCTATTTTAGGTGCTCCTTCACAAGGCTCTGCCAGGCTTTTATCTGCACCAGCCTGAACTGGACACACAATTGGAAAGTGAGGATTGAGGGGGGCAGAAGTACCAGTGGACTGCAGCACTGGTGTTAAAACTGGGCTAGAGGCACTGGCGCTGGGGTCTGGCTGGGGCCCTTGGCTGCTGCCTCCTCCTCCCCCACCTCCAAGGGCCACCAGCTGTTAGTACTCAGCCAGTATCACTCCCAGCTTCTGCTGCTGCAGCTGGGCTGCTATATCCTGGCGAGATGGATGATGACCAGGAGAAGCTAGAAAGAAGAAAGACAGATTGTAAACAATGCTCTGTGCAAAAAACGTGTTTACAATTATGTGGTGGGTGGCAGAGTAGCAGTACATTAGTGGCCCCCTAGGGCCTTTCGATTTGATGTGATTAGAGTCACAGCCATTACCCGCACATGCCTCACATAAAACTAAAGGAAAATGGTAAATGCATTAACTGTCTGAAAGAAATTAAGGCAGAATAAACACAGCAGCACACCAGTTTAAAAAAACGGTCATATATCTTTTTCTTTTCAAGGGTTTAAATAGACACTTTGGGGCCGATTCCGATTCGGGCCGGAAAACATACCGACCGACTCGGTACGGGAATATAGTCCGACCGACACGTACCGGCGTTGCACGACCTGGGAAGTACGATCAAATGCATGTGAATCACGACCGACTCGTACGGAACTCAAGCCGAATGACCGAACCGGACGGAAACAAGCTATCCGGCCGTGAAACCACGCGAATAGAACCGACCGACACGCACCAGGAATCAACCCGAACGAAACGTACCCGCGAACTCCGACCCGCGCAGTACGATGCAATGCGTGGAAAGCAGACCGAGTCGCACGGAGCACAAGCCGAACGACCGACACGCATACAAAAGCCAGCCGAAGGAAGCCAATTCTCGGCGACCGACGCGTACGCCGCACAAGAAACCCTGCAGAAACACAGCGTGGACGACTCGGAGAAGCTCGCACGAGACAACTGCAGCGTCCTACTCGGTCAGAAGAACGTCTCCTACATGCACAAAAAATACTAAGGAAAAAAACAAAAAAAAGGGCCAAACAAGCAATGACAAAGGCAATAAATACAGGGGAAAAAAACATGGAACAAGGACACACCCCCAACTCCACCTATATAAAGGCCACAAATCCCTACCATGATCCTTTGCAAATTCAACACACCTGCCAGCACAGAACACCATCACACAGCAACCACAGACACACTCACAGCTCATCCATCACACAAGCCACACACCATTAGCACCTCAACAAATAGCACCCTCACATACACCCAGCAAAAGCTACACTCACACACCCTCACCTGCACACACACACACACCAATCCCCACCACCACCCATCACCATGCCCCCAAAGAAGAATCCAAAGTTCCTAGACAGTGAATTGGAAGTCCTGGTAGATGAGATCCTCAGGGTAGAGCCACAGTTGTTTGGTACATTGGTACAACAGACCCCCATGTCGCAGAAAACCAAGATGTGGCAGAGGATCGTCAACAGGGTCAACGCACAATTACCATGTCTACGCACAAAGGAAGTCATCCAGAACAGGTGGTATGATGTGCGCAGGAGGGTCAGGGACCTACTAAAGAAGGATTACATCGTGAGTCAGCACACCGGCAGTGGCCCTCCTGCCAAACCACTATACCTCAGGCCCTGGGAGGAGAAGGTGCGGGCCATCCTACCACCAGTGAGCGTATATGGACTATCAAACATCCCAGAGCCTGGTGAGTACACAACAAATATACACAATATTGTGTGACAATACACACACATCACTGTCAAGGGGATAGTCAAACCATGCACCCTTAGAAAATACACAGCAATCAAAAGATAATCACCCCAAGATTTGTTAGTCAGATAAACACAATACAAGCCATCTCATAGTGACATGTAACTGTGTCAAGATATGTACAAACATAACTACAAATACAGCAAGGCAGTGGCACAAATGCAACCAACAAACACAGTTAGACATTTTGCCACCACTAGAACACCACCTCACAGGGAAGCTCACTCAAAGGAAAGAATTCTGTGTATGCTGGTGAAGTCAGTGTAGCCGATAGCATGATGGGAGTTGTAGTCACAGATATTGGTCAGCCTCACAATTGGCCCATCAACACCACTCTGAACCATGCTCACATCACAGGGAGTGGAAAACAACTGACAAGATGGCTGACACTGGGTACTGCTGTGGGGAGCACAAGCCCCTGCTGGGAACTGGGCACCAACCAACAGCAGGACACCACTGACTGACATCCTGAAAGCCAACTTGCACTCCCTGCAATGGAAGCACCTTCCATGGTGGGATATCTGGCTGGGTGGGAAGGAGGACTGACAGCTATGACCATAGTCACCAGCAGCTTTTCTCACACACCCCTTAACACAAACTCCACACAACTCACCTGGGAGAATGCATTGCCTCACACTCTAATTAAATATCCCACAAAGAACAACCACACTGGGTTATGCTGTGTGAAGTACAGGGACACTCTTGGGACTTGTAGCCAAACAAACGCCAGGACAACACTGTCAGCCATCCTGTCAGCACAGGCACACTACCCCACAGGGAAGCAGATTCAAAAGGAAGGAAGTATGGGCATGCTGGGAAGGGGGGTGTAGGCCATAGCATGATGGGAGTTGTAGTCACAGATATTGGTCACCCTCACAATTGGCCCATCAACACCACTCTGAACCATGCTCACATCACAGGGAGTGGAAAACAACTGACAAGATGGCTGACACTGGGTACTGCTGTGGGGAGCACAAGGCCCTGCTGGGAACTGTGCACCAACCAACAGCAGGACACCACTGTCAGCCATCTTGCCATTGCTGTCACACTCACACACAGTGAAGTCCACTCAAAAGGAATGAAGTATGGGCATGCTGGGAAGGGGGGTGTAGGCAATAGCATGATGGGAGTTGTAGTCACAGATATTGGTCACTCTCACAATTGGCCCATCAACACCACTCAGAACCATGCTCACATCACAAGGAGTGGAAAACCACTGACAAGATGGCTGACACTGGGTACTGCTGTGGGGAGCACAAGCCCCTGCTGGGAACTGGGCACCAACCAATAACAGGACACCACTGACTGACATCCTGAAAGCCAACTTGCACTCCCTGCAATGGAAGCACCTTCCATGGTGGGATATCTGGCTGGGTGGGAAGGAGGACTGACAGCTATGACCATAGTCACCAGCAGCTTTTCTCACACACCCCCTTAACACAAACTCCACACAACTCACCTGGGAGAATGCATTGCCTCACACTCTAATTAAATATCCCACAAAGAACAACCACACTGGGTTATGCGGTGTGAAGCACAGGGACACTCTTGGGACTTGTAGCCAAACAAACGCCAGGACAACACTGTCAGCCATCCTGTCAGCACAGGCACACTACCCCACAGGGAAGCAGAGTCCAGAACTTTCCACCACAGAAATATGAGGAAAATGTGTTTTTTTAACAAGGTTTGAGGTTTGCAAGGGATTCTGGGTTACAGAAACTGGTGAGAGCCAGACAAGTCACTCCATCCAGGATTCCCCTGGGTGTCTAGTTTTCAAAAATGTATAGGTTTGCTAGGTTTCTCTTGGTGCCGGCAGAGCTAGGGTTCAAAATCTACAGCTAGGCACTTTGCAAAAAAAGGGTCAGTTTTCACTGTGAAAATGTGTCGTGTCCACGTTGCATTTTGGGCCGTTTCCTGTTGCGGGCACCAGGCCTACCCACACAAGTGAGGTACCATTTTTCTTGGAAGAATTTGGGGATTGCGGTGTGGGTGGAATTTTGTGGATCCACGCAGATTCCAGAACTTTCCACCACAGAAATGTGAGGAAAATGTGTTTTTTTGACAAAGTTTGAGGTTTGCAAGGGATTCTGGGTAACAGAAACTGGTGAGAGCCAGACAAGTCACCCCATCCTGGATTCCCCTGGGTGTCTAGATTTAAAAAATGTATAGGTTTGCTAGGTTTCCTTAGGTGCCAGCAGAGCTAGGGTTCAAAATCTACAGCTAGGCACTTTGCAAAAAAAGGGTCAGTTTTCATTGTGAAAATGTGGTGTGTCTACGTTGCGTTTTGGGCCGTTTACTGTTGCGGGCACTATGCCTACCCACACAAGTGAGGTACCACTTTTCTCGGAAGACTTTGGGGAATGTGGGGTGGGTGAAATTTTGTGGAGTCACGCAGATTCCAGAACTTTCCACCACAGAAATATGAGGAAAATGGTTTTTTTTGACAAAGTTTGAGGTTTGCAAGGGATTCTGGGTAACAGAAACTGGTGAGAGCCAGATAAGTCACCCTATCCAGAATTCCCCTGGGTGTCTAGGTTTCAAAAATGTATAGGTTTGCTAGGTTTTCCTAGGTGCCGTCAGAGCTAGGGTTCAAAATCTACAGCTAGGCACTTTGCAAAAAGGGTCAGTTTCACTGTGAAAATGTGGTGTGTCCACGTTGCGTTTTGGGCTGTTTCCTGTCGCGGGCACTAGGCCTACCCCTGAGGTACCATTTTTCTTGGAAGACTTTGGGGAATGCGGGGTGGGTGGAATTTTGTGGATCCACGCAGATTCCAGAACTTTCCACCACAAAAATATGAGTAAAATGTGTTTTTTTGACAAAGTTTGAGGTTTGTAAGGGATTCTGGGTAACAGAACCTGGTGAGAGCCAGACAAGTCACCCGCTCCTTGATTCCCCTGGGTGTCTAGTTTTTAAAAATGTATAGGTTTGCTAGGTTTCCTTAGGTGCCAGCAGAGCTAGGGTTCAAAATCTACAGCTAGGCACTTTGCAAAAAAAGGGTCAGTTTTCATTGTGAAAATGTGGTGTGTCTACGTTGCGTTTTGGGCCGTTTCCTGTTGCGGGCACTATGCCTACCCACACAAGTGAGGTACCATTTTTCTCAGAGGACTTTAGGGAATGCGGGGTGTGTGGAATTTGGTGGATCCACGCAGATTCCAGAACTTTCCACCACAGAAATGTGAGGAAAATGTGTTTTTTTTTTACAAAGTTTCAGGTTTGCAAGGGATTCTGGGCAACAGAACCTGGTGAGAGCCAGACAAGTCACCCCATACAGGATTTCCTTGGATGTCTAGTTTTCAAAAATGTATAGGTTTGCTAGGTTTCCTTAGGTGCCAGCAGAGCTAGGGTTCAAAATCTACAGCTAGGCACTTTGCAAAAAAAGGATCAGTTTTCACTGTGAAAATGTGGTGTGTCCACATTGCGTTTTGGGCCGTTTCCTTTCACAAGCACTAGGCCTACCCACACAAATGAGGTACCATTTTTATCAGAAGACTTTGGGGAATGCAGAGTGGGTGGAATTTTGTGGATCCAAGCAGATTCCAGAACTTTCCTCCACAGAAATGTGAGGAAAACCTGGTCAGAGCCAGACAAGTCACCCCATCCTGGATTCCACTGGGTGTCTAGTTTTAAAAAATGAATAGGTTTGCTAGGTTTTGCTAGGTGCCAGCAGAGCTGGGGTACAAAATCTACAGCTAGGCACTTTGCAAAAAAATGTGTCAGTTTTCACTGTGAAAATGTGGTGTGTCCACGTTGTGTTTTGAGCCAATTCCTGTCGCGGGCACTAGGCTTACCCACACAAGTTAGGTGCCATTTTTCTCTGAAGACTTTGGGGAATGCCGGTGGGTGGAATTTTGTGGATACATGCAGATTCCAGAACTTTCCACCACAGAAATGTGAGGAAAATGTGTTTTTTGACAAAGTTTGAGGTTTGCAAGGGATTCTGGGTAACAGAAACTGGTGAGAGCCAGACAAGTCACCCCATCCAGGATTCCCCTACGTGTCTAGTTTTAAAAAATGTATAGGTTTGCTAGGTTTACCTAGGTGCCGGCAGAGCTAGGGTTCAAAATCTACAGCTAGGTCAGTTTTCAATGTGAAAATGTGGTGTGTTTTGGGCCGTTTCCTGTCGCTGGCACTACACCTACCCACCCAAGTGAGGTACCATTTCTATCAGGAGACTTAGGGGAACACAGAATTGTAGAGCAACTGTTATTACTTATTGACTTTCACTGCATTTCTACCTTCTAAATGTAGGACAATGTGTAAAATACAAGTCACTTTGAAAAATGTCCTATAATTCACGTGCTGGTATGGGTACCCACAATTTCGGAGATGTGCAAATAGCTACTGTTTCTAAACTCTATATTTTGTTCCCATTTCAGAAATACATAGGTGTCTTTCATACCGATCTTTCCCTGTTTATATTTTCCAAAATGAATTGCTATATACCCGGGACACAATAAAAAACCATTGCAAGACGCTGCTCAGTTATTGGCTCTGGGTTCCTCGGGTTCTTGGTGAACGTACAAGTCCTATATGTCCCCACAACCAGAAGGGTACAGCGAATGTAACGGTATATTGCTTTAAAAAATCTGTCATACTTAGAAGAAGTTACAGGTGAAAACGTTGGCACAAATGGCTGTTTTTTTAACTCATTTTCAATTTTTCCTATTTTCAACTGTATGGGGTCGATTCCGATTCGGGCCGGAAAACGTACCGACCGACTCGGAGCAGGAATAAATTCCGACCGACACATACCGGTGCAGCCCGACCCGCAAAGTACGATGAGAAGCGTGCACAACCCGACCGACTCGTACGGAACACAAGCCGAACGACCGAGCCGCGCAAAAAACAGCAATCCGGCCGGAAAAACACGCAAATCGAACCGACCGACACGCACCCGGAACAATCCCGAACGAAACGGATCCGCGAACTCCTACCCGCCAAGTACGATGCAACGCGTGGAAAACAAGACCGAGTCGCACGGAGGACAAGCCGTACGACCGACACGCATACAAAACTGCGAGCCGAAGCAACCCAAAACACCGCGACCGACGCGTACGCAGCATAGAAAACAGCACAAACACAGCGTGAACGAATCGGAGAAGCCCGTACGAGACAACTGCAGGGTCCGACTCGGTCACAAGAACGTCTCCTACATGCACAAAAAGTACAAAGGGAAAATACACAAAAAAAGGCCAAACAAGCAATTACGAAGCACTGGGGGGGGAGGCAGGGAACAAAGACACACCCACAACTCCACCCATATAAAGGACACAAATCCCTACCATGATCCTTTGCAAATTCAAATTACCTGCCAGCACTCAACAGACAGCAACCACACACCCACAGCTCATCCATCACACAAGCCACACACCATCAGCACCCCAACAAATACCAACCTCACATACACCCAGCAAAACACACACTTACACACCTTCACCTGCACACCAACACACACATCACTCACCATCACCACCCATCACCATGCCCCCAAAGAAGAATCATAAGTTCCTAGATAGTAAATTGGAAGTCCTGGTAGATGAGATCCTCAGGGTAGAGCCACAGCTGTTTGGTACACTGGTCCAACAGACACCCATGTCACAGAAAACCAAGATGTGGGAGAGGATCGTCGACAGGGTGAACGCACAATCACCATGTTTGCGCACAAAGATAGACATCCAGAACAGGTGGTATGACGTGCGCAGGAGGGTCAGGGTGCTGTTGAAGAAGGACTACCTCTTGAAGCCAACACACCGGCAGTGGCCCTCCTGCCAAGCCAGTATACCTCAGGCCCTGGGAGGAGAAGGTGCGGGCCATCCTACCACCAGTGAGCGTAATATGGACTAGAAAACATCCCAGAGCCTGGTGAGTACACAACAAATGTACACAATATTGTGCCACAATACACACACATCACTGTCAAGGGAGAGTCAAACCATGCACCCTTAGCAAATACACACCAACCAGAACAGAACCATCCCAAAATGTGTATGTCAGTCAGATAAACACAACACATGCCATCTCATAGTGACATGTAACTGTGTCATCACATGTACAAACACAACTACAACTACAGCTGGGCAGTGGCACAAATATAACTAACAAACACATCCAGACATGTAGCCACCACTACAACACCACCACACAGTGAAGCCCACTGAAAGGAAGGAATACGGTGTATGCTGGGCAAGTCAGTGTAGCCAATAGCATCATGGGAGTGGTAGTCACAGATATTGGTCACCCCCACAACTGTCCCATCAACACCACCCTGAACCATGCGCACATCACAGGGAGTGGAAAACAACTGACAAGATGGCTGACACTGGCTACTGCTGTGGGAAGCACAAGGCCCTGCTGGCAACTATGCACCAACCAACAGCAGGACACCACTGACTGACATCCTGAAAGACAACTTGCACTCCCTGCAATGGAAGCACGTTCCATGGTGGGATATCTGGCTGGGTGGGAAGGAGGGCTCACAGCCCTGACCATAGTTACCAGCAGCGTTTCTCACACACACCCCTAACACAAACTCCACATAACTCACCTGGGAGAATACATTGCCTCACACTCCAATCAAATATCCCACAAAGAACCACAACCCTGGGTGATGCTGAGTGAAGCACAGGGACACACATGGGACTTGTAGCAAAACTAACCCCAGGATAACACTGTCAGCCATCTTGTCAGCACAGGCACACAACCCCACAGGGAAGCAGAGTCAAAGGGAAGGAAGCATGGGCATGCTGGGAAGGGGGGTGGAGGCAATAGCATGATGGGAGTGGTAGTCACAGCTCAACATCCCCCACCCACATGGCCCAGCAAGCTCACACTCAAGCATGCACACCCCACAGAGAGTGGAAAGCCCCATCAAAGATGTCTGACACTGGTGCTCTGTTGTGGGGAGCACAAGGCCATGCTGGGAACTGGCCACCAACTAACAGTAGGACACCACTGTCAGCCATCTTGCCATTGCTCTCACACTCACACACAGTGAAGTCCACCCAAAAGCAAGTAAGTATGGGCATGCTGGGAAGTGGGGTGGAGGCAATAGCATGATGGGAGTGGTAGTCACAGATATTGGTCACCCCCACAACTGTCCCATCAACACCACCCTGAACCATGCGCACATCACAGGGAGTGGAAAACAACTGACAAGATGGCTGACACTGGCTACTGCTGTGGGGAGCACAAGGCCCTGCTGGCAACTGGGCACCAACCAACAGCAGGACACCACTGACTGACATCCTGAAAGACAACTTGCACTCCCTGCAATGGAAGCACGTTCCATGGTGGGATATCTGGCTGGGTGGGAAGGAGGACTCACAGTCCTGACC
Organism: Calotriton arnoldi; assembly: GCA_963921515.1. Lineage (NCBI taxonomy): Eukaryota > Metazoa > Chordata > Amphibia > Caudata > Salamandridae > Calotriton > Calotriton arnoldi. Next base: position 2,226,346 of record CAWUFW010001962.1, read on the forward strand.
ATAGTTACCAGCAGCGTTTCTCACACACACCCCTAACACAAACTCCACATAACTCACCTGGGAGAATGCATTGCCTCACACTCCAATCAAATATCCCACAAAGAACCACAACCCTGGGTCATGCTGAGTGAAGCACAGGGACACACATGGGACTTGTAGCAAAACTAACCCCAGGATAACACTGTCAGCTATCTTGTCAGCACAGGCACACAACCCCACAGGGAAGCAGAGTCAAAGGGAAGGAAGCATGGGCATGCTGGGAAGGGGGTGGAGGCAATAGCATGATGGGAGTGGTAGTCACAGATATTGGTCACCCCACAACTGTCCCATCAACACCACCCTGAACCATGCACACATCACAGGGAGTGGAAAACAACTCACAAGATGGCTGACACTGGCTACTGCTGTGGGGAGCACAAGGCCCTGCTGGCAACTGTGCACAAACCAACAGCAGGACACCACTGACTCACATCCTGAAAGACAACTTGCACTCCCTGCAATGGAAGCACGTTCCATGGTGGAATATCTGGCTGGGTGGGAAGGAGGACCGGATGTCAACCAAATACAACCAATGCAGACCATGTACACACCCCAACATTCACATAGAAATGCCCAAATAATGCAGGACAATGTGCTACACCAATATCAACCCCTGACTGTGACAACTTAGGACAATGCAATGTACAGGCCCGCATCCAGAGGCACAGTCACAACTGTAAGGTGTGTCGACCATTGATGCCTGCAGAAACATAACATACATTGTGTGTGTCTCCCAAAAACAGGTGATGATGGGGACACAGCAGCAGACGCTGAGGAGTCCCGTCCCAGGCTCAAGAGGATACGGAGCTCACTGGTGTGGAACAGCCTCTGCCCTCCTCGGATGAAGAAGACCCACCTGGCACCTCCGGAGCAAGTCATCATGCAGCACCAGCAGGACCACCAGCTGCACCCCCTGCACCCACCCCTCCAACGACTGTCAACACACATACTACCCCTGCCAACATGGACAGACCAAGGAGCACCACCACCACCAGCACAGGGACCCTGGACCAACGTGGGGCCATGGACACCAACACCACCAACAACCCCCAAGGGGGCCCAGGGTCACCTGTGCGTGCCACCTCAGGTACTGCACGTGTCGCCAGGGGTGGTGGGAGGGGTGGGAGACATAGGTCGCTGATCGCAGAGGGGTCTGGACTGCATGATGACCCACAACTGGCACGCATAGCCGATGCATACCAGTCCAGCACCGGAGAGCTCAGCCAGGTAGTGGGGCTCCTCAGGGACATTAAACAGCAGCAGGCTGCCCATCATGCCCGCTTGGACTCACACATGTCCCGCGTGGAGTCCAAGTGGGACACACTGCAAGAGATGACGGCGGTGCATAGGGACATATTAAAATGCCTCCGCCAGATGAGCAGCAACCAGTCAACACCTCCCTGTGTGCCCACAACAAACACAAACCACAGTGACATGTGAGGACAGATGTGCCCCAGGCATCACAGCTCAACGACAGGTAGATTCCCAGGGACCCTGTATTGCCACATGGACACTGGCATGACATGGTGTATCATGTATACACCACAGCAAAACAACCATGACCCCCACAGGTAGTGGTCCCTGTTGCCTTGGCAGGACAGACATGGACGTCTGTGACACACACACGCACAACATCAAAGTCCATGCACAAACAACGTGGATGTGGAGACTGTATCCCATTGTGCACATGAAATCAGAGACATTGTAAACACAACATGCACAAAGACTGTGGAGGACCACCACTATTGTGCCAATGGGTCACCCTGGGTTAAACATACCGTCCCACATGGGACTCAGGGGGTATGTGACATGACATCCACATACACCACCGTGAAATGTGACCATGCCACATGCTCAGATATGAACAGTTGCACATCACAGTGGTCATGTACACGAAACACCAAGGATCCTGTCCCCATGAACACGTGCACAGCCTGGGGGTGGCTGCCCCCAAGTGACACCCACAGAACAACATGTTCACCCCCATACACGGAATAGGTAATGCAGCCTTACATGCCTTAGGATACAGTTTGGACAGGCTGTGGTGTTGTAGGTGTGCCCCTTACTCTCTGGGAAGTATATGTGGCTGGCATATGTTCACCTGTGACAGGCATGGTGACATATACCAGTGACTTGTACAGGGACGCGTTGGACAGCAATGGGCCGATCGGTGCGCACACATTGGCCATTGCATTCAATGTGTGCTGGTACGCGTTGTATTTGCAATACGCGTTGGACAGCAATGGACCGATCTGTGGGCACACATTGGCCATTGCATTCAATGTGTGCTGGTACGCGTTGTATTCGCAATACGCGTTGGACAGCAATGGACCGATCTGTGGGCACACATTGGCCATTGCATTCAATGTGTGCTGGTACGCGTTGTATTCGCAATACGCGTTGGACAGCAATGGACTGATCTGTGGGCACACATTGGCCATTGCATTCAATGTGTGCAGGTACGCGTTGTATTTGCAATACGCGTTGGACAGCAATGGACCGATCTGTGGGCACACATTGGCCATTGCATTCAATGTGTGCTGGTACGCGTTGTATTCGCAATACGCGTTGGACAGCAATGGACCGATCTGTGGGCACACATTGGCCATTGCATTCAATGTGTGCTGGTACGCATTGTATTCGCAATACGCGTTGGACAGCAATGGACTGATCTTGGGCACACATTGGCCATTGCATTCAATGTGTGCTGGTATGCGTTGTATTCGCAATACACGTTGGACAGCAATGGACTGATCTGTGGGCACACATTGGCCATTGCATTCAATGTGTGCTGGTACGCGTTGTAACCTGGGTACGCGTTGAACAGCAATGGACCGATCGGTGTGCCTGGCCGGCCCATTGCATTCAATGTGTGCGGGTACGCGTTGTAACCTGGGTACGCGTTGAACAGCAATGGACCGATCGGTGTGCCCGGCCGGCCCATTGCATTCAATGTGTGCGGGTACGCGTTGTAACCTGGGTACGCGTTGAACAGCAATGGACCAATCGGTGCGCATCCATTGGCTATGGCCTGGCCTGGCAACGGACGCGTTTTCAAATTTTGAACGAGTCTGATGCTGTAAATTCAGTTGGTCACCCACAACAATGTTGCAAATTCATGGGTGTCATGAAGTTGAACTTTTGAAGGATGCTGTGGGCGTGTGTAAGTGGTGCAATTTCATGGATTGGCCAGATTCAGAAGATGCAAACGACTTGGACCTATCACTTTGGACACATGGGACAGTATCTGCCTCTGCAGCACACATATAATGCTGGCTGTTCCCCTGAGAGCTCACTTGCCTGCACTACATGACCCAGGACGACATCTGCCACCACCACTGCTGCTGTATCTGCACCCTCTGGACCCTGCAATGGCACGTACTGTGGAGAGAGCCCCAGCCTTCAGCAGTGAGGAGAACCAGGCCCTGCTGGACAGCCTCCTTCCACAGTACAGCAAGCTGTATGGGAAAGCAGGGGAGCAGGTGAGTGTTCTGTCCACTGCCTTCCTAAATGTGCATGTTGTCTGACTAGCAAGACTTACAGTCTGCACGCCACTGGCTAGCAGGCTCACTGAGTAGTTGTCACCCCCATAGTGTGTAGTTACATGCACTGGACAGGTATAGTGCAGTGACAGTGCATTTAAACAAGGTTTTACTTCCCAGGCAATGATACCATGTAGTAACTGCTGGCATACTGTCCATGGCCATCATTGCACTGCCTGTGTACATCATGTGCCCCTGTGATTGAGACATGTATATACAACTGTGTAATGCACGGATATGTTGCATGTGTAGTAATGGCATTCTCACTTTGTCATCCTCACAGGTTGATGCCCACCAGAAGCAGCAGATATGGCTGACCATCGTCCGGGCAGTGAGAACCGTGGGGGTCTACAAGCGCCGGATCCGCAACTGCCAGAAGAGGTGGCAGGACCTTCGGGCTGGACCCGGAGGATCGCATGGGTCCAGCTGAAGCTGTCGCCTCCTCGCAGGAGGGGCGGACACCGGACCCTGACCCCCCACATGCTCAGGATCCTGGCGGTGGTCTTCCCTGATCTGGATGGGCAGCTGAAGGCCAGAGAGCAGCAAGGAGGGGGTGAGTCCATGACTGCATTGTGAAATATGTCTGCCATGCTATGTGCCCTCCTCTGGCCTGGTTAAACTTCCACAGTACATCAGTCATGTGGTCCAGGACCCATGTCCCTCTATTGTGCACTGCCCACTCCTCATCTGATACCCAGGTGTGGCCCTTACAGTCAGGGAATTGTGTCACTTGGGTACTGTGACCTTGACTCAAGGTGGGGGACAGCATCTGTTTCCCTAACTCTGTGGTGGGCATCATGGGTGGGTCCATTGCTTACACAATGCCTGTGTTCTGACATGTAATCTGCGTGTTACTTTGATATGTGGTCCAATTGCTGAGCTGATCCACCACATGTGCCTGGGGTATCTGGCACACACCCATGCTGCGGCTGGGAACAATGTTTGGGCCCCAGGAGTGTGTATATTACGTGTGTCACACATACTTAGCCAGCTGCCTACTGTCCAGGGCTCACCCTCTTTCAAGTGGAGCAGGACAGTCATGCCTACTCCAGGCCATACAATACACTCTGTACTCCCACTCCCCTGTATCAGCTGACACGTTGTGCTCAGTGATTTGTCCCCTCAGGTGTCTGCCTATGTGTCAGTGTGCTGTGGCTTCGTTGTCAGGACTGCTGGGGTGTTTCTCGGTTGGGGCTCAGCATGCCACCGGAGATGTGACCATAGGAGACGATACTTGTGTGACACATAGGTGTTTGATCACCTGACCGTGCAGACTGGGGTATGTGAATGTGAAGTTCAGGCAGCTGTCTCCCATTCACAGCAGATTGTGAGGTGCTCAGGTTCAGAGGGTCGTGTTACAGGTCTCCCATATGTTCAATCGGTATGACCTGGACAGATAAGGGTTCAGATGATGTGGTGTGTGGGGGATGTACATGTGCACTTGTTCAGCTCCAGGACTTGCATTCCCCATGACCTTGGATCGTGACACAGTGCAGACTGTTGTTGTCTGGCTGCCCTGCCCATGTGACTGGAGACAGTGATGTATGACTTAGCAGGCATGCCTGTGCCATGGCATGAAACTTCCAATGAGTGATCCTGCAGGGGAGTGACATGTGCTACATGCACACCATTGTGGCAATGGCTATCAGGACATGGGTGCATCATGCTGTCTGTCGCTGGTATGCATCACATGCATGTCCTATTTGACTCTGGGCATCCCTTTCATCCGGACACCTGTACTGACTCAGTGGTAAGAGTTGTGATGTGTGCATGTTCACATGCTTAACCGGGTTCTCTGCACTGTCCAACTACTGTGTAGGTGGTGCATGTGTCCACACTGGGGTATTGCCATCCAACAGACACCAGACAGATGGGTGCAAGGCCAGGTGGGATGTGAGTGCCATGGTTGACCATCAGACTGACAATTGGCTTCTCCTGTTCTGTTTGGGCACTTTTAGCAAAGTTCAACTAAGGATGCCAGGGCTTGCTCTGTAATGTGCTGTACTAACTGTGGTGTGTGCATTCGGTGCAGGTGACTGATGTCTGTCTGTTTCCCTATTAATTGCAGATACATCCACGGCCACAGGAGGGGACAGCTCCACGGACCAGGAGGAGCCGCAGAGCCAGACTGGGTCAGCAGCCGAGGAGTGGTCGGAGGGACCCAGTGGCACGGAGGGCGAGGGGAGCCACACCGAGGAGTCCTCAGCACCATCCACCTCACCTGAGGACCACAGCAGCTCGGAGGATGACTCCCTTATGGAGGCGGGTGTCAGCAGCCACCACACCCCAGCTAGTGTTGCTGTCCCCACCACCACCACCACCGCCCTCCCATCGGCTCCCATTCCCGAGGTCCGTGGAGGCTCCCATGTTCGGGAGCGTGTCTCCTTCGGGCCAGGCACCGCACCCCCTGCCCCTGTGTCCCCTGCTGCCCTGAGTGAGGAGTCTGTGTACCTCCTTCGCCAGCTCCATGTAGGGCAGACAGCGATGCTGAGTGTCCTCCATGCCCACACCACTCTGTTGACTCAGCTGGTGTTGTTCATGGAGAGCATCTCATCGGGCATGTCTGCCCTACAGAGGAGCAATAGGTCCATGGACTCCTCCCTGATGGCAGCAGTGTCCCTCTTCCGACAGTCCCTCACCCCTCCTGCCTCTGCCCCATCCACACTCCCCAGCACCTTACCTGTCCTAAGCACACACACACCGGCACAGACACACACCAGCACAGACACGAGCAGCACACAGACACACACGCCACTAACAAGACGCACACGCATGCACAGTCAGGGGACTGAAACCACACTCACAGGGGATGGGGCCCAGGCACACACACACGCATCCACGAGCACTGCGCAGTCCTTAGTTGCCTCTCCCTCCAAAGCCCCCTCCCTTGCCTCACCTGCAACCCCAAAGACACAGCGGCTCTTCCTCAGTGACCTTGGCCTCTTCCCCTCCGATCCAGCTGATACAGCATTCAGGGGGAAGAGGAAGCCCTTCCACACGGAGCGAAGTGCCCCTCGCCCCCGGACACCCTCCCCCAGGCGCAGACCGACTGACGCCCCCACCCGCAAGTCCCCCCGGACCCAGAAGAGCAAGACCCCGCCGCCACCCTGCAGCTCAGGCACCAAGTCTCCTTCCTCCATCCCTCAGGCCCCCACGCCACAGGTGCCCCCACCACACCCTGCCCCAGGTTCCCCCACCCACAGATACACCATCCCCAAAAGGATCAGGCCTTCTGCCCCTGCCACTTGCTCTTCCGGCCCCACCCCCCGCTGCGCTTGTCTGTGCCACTGGTGTGGTGAGGGTGTCCTCCCCCTCTGTCCTGCCCACCTTACCTGATCCCCATTCTCCTCCCCTGGAGGTAGGCACTGCAGTGGAGGCCACTACCACCCTGTCTGACTTGGGCACTGCAGTGGTGAACCTGTCCACTCCATCTGCACGGTCCACTGCAGTCGTGCCGGCGCCCACACCATCTGAGTCATGCCCCCCAGTTGTGCCGGCACACACCATGTCAGACACCTCCACTGCAGTTGTCAGTGGCTCTCCAGCACCCACCACCCCTTCCCTGCCTCCTTCTGGTGAGCCCTGATCCTGTCCCTGCAGTGCCTGGTCTTCTCCCCCGTATGCCCCTCCGAGGGGATTGTCCCTTGTGTGTAGCAGTGCAGGCAGGCGTAGGGTGACATCTGCCACTGTCACCCTGTTTTGACTTTCAGAATGGACTGGCCATTGGCCTTTGTTTCTTTTTTTCTGGACTTTAACTTTTGAACCCACATATGCTGAATAAAGCTACTTTCTGTTCTCTAGTGGTTTTGCTTCTGATGTACATGATGTTAATGATGCTAACCGTGCCCTTGCTGCAGTGATGGTGATATTTGGTCTCATGAATATGTAGTGTTACTGTGCAGGAACCCATGTGGTCCAGGGGAACTGTGTCCTATCCTGTGGTGTATCCATGTCATCCTTAGCAGCATCTGAGGGTGTCATGTTTTCAATAGTTGGCAATGGGATTTCCTACTTACATTAGGAATGTCACATCTGTGGCTTCCACCCCTGCACATCTGTTGTGCTTGCCATTGTTCAATTAGTCTACTTCCCTGACCGTGTGGCCATCTCCACTGGACATGCAGGTTTGGGCATCAATGGGGAAGGACTCATCTGTGTTGTCAGTGCAACTTGCTATACATGTGTGTTGGATCTGTGCTGATGATTTCGTTGACACTCCCATGACCAGGCTGATGTGACAGGAGCCTTCATTTGGTGCTAATTGTTGACTGTGTGACCAAGTGTTCTGCTGACATGATGGAGCCCTACTGAGGCGACATATGGCACAGCTTTCCTCACACAGGAGTGGAGTCCCCTCATGGCAGTGTGTGCTCCTGTGACATCGCCTGCGCCCAAGGTGTGTGTTGTATGAGCATGTCTGTGTGTTCACTTCCATTTTGCTGTGCATGCTGGGATCCCTAGTGATGTTCCTGTTTGTGATGCTTGCTGAGTTGACCTATGTTCCCCCAAAAGTCTTCTCCCTGGGTTCTCTGTGATGTGGGTGCATGGCACATTACTGGTCATCAGAGTGTCACCCATAGGTGTGTTTGCTGTCAGGGCTGAGTTTGTGGGCAGACGCTGATGGGTCACAGTCAGGATTCCCCTTGGCACTTGTTGTTTACACCTGTCATGTGATTTCCGGTTTGTGTTAGCTTTCATTGGTTGTGACACGTTGTGTGTGTGACTGCTGGCACTCCTCAGGGCTGCAATGTTGGTAGTTGTCTATGTGTGTTCTTTGTGGGTGACCTTGGCTTCTTCATTGGTGTGTGACTGTGGCTAGGATCCCATTGGTTGGTGTGGTATTGCCGTCATGTCCATGTACAGCGTAGTGTGCAGTGTGTCAGACATTCAGGAGTCTTGTTGAGTGGCCATGTGTGATGTGTTTCTGCACCTTGGTTCCCGCCACCCCCCCTGGGATTGTCATGGGTGCATGTGCAATGTCACCAGTGCATGTGAGCTTCACTGCTGCACATTGTTGGAGGTCGAGGTGTGTGGTGTTGAGTGTGTGCAGATAAGAGTTGTTGCCCGGCTAGACCCCTGCCTCCATGTTGGCCTTGGCTTACTGGCCGTGTTGATTGATTTGTGTTTGTGTAGGTGTGATTGTAGTTTGTTGCTCAGGACACATGACTGTGGTTCACAGTGTGAACGACATCTAGCTTTGTCATCACAGTGGGATTGTAATGCAGCCCAGGATCACCACATTGTGGGGGCCCTGGGGGTAGTGCTGTGGTGTCTCTGTGTCTTGCTGTGTCAGTTGCTGTTCCTACATGCTTGTGTGACATGTGTGATTTGTGCTCCCTCTCATCTGACAATGCCTGATTGCCCACATAGGGGATTTGGATCCATGAATTACCTTTGTGTGGCACTGTATGCACATCTGTGTAATTGGTATTCAGGCCTCCTCATGTGTTGTGTGGTTGCCTGGGGACACTGGTACCCCCCTCACCTGTTGTGTTTGATGTGCAGTGTGGGTCTGCCTGTTTGTGTTTGTGCATCTGCACCACTGCATTGGCATATCTTTAGTGTGCCATTGGCTGTATGTTGTTTGGTGTGTTTCCCCTGCTGTCCCTGGGACTCCTAGGTCATCAGTCAGCACAATGATAATTGTTTGTGTGTCCCATTGCTGCCATGGTATGGTATCTGTTCACCTCACATCTACAGTCTCCACAGGGTATCTGCATTTGTGTGCCCATTGGTGCAAATATGTGGGTCTGCATTCTGATGGTCACTTCTGTCATTGTGTCATTGATGAATGTTGACAGTGTCAGCCCCCATGGGTGATGTTTGTCTGCACATTGGCCAAAGGTATGTCTTATTTGCACTGCACTGTTTGCCTCCCCCAATCTATGTTGCTATGGGACACAAGCACTACTTTGCCACTGATGTGTTTGTTGTTCTGTGACCAGGAATCATCCATGCAGTTTGGCAGTTGCAGCTTTTTCTTTGTCAACACTTACATATTGGTCACTGTGATGATGGGGGTATGGACCCCATTGCCACAATGTTCAATATGTGCTTCAGCTATGGACCCCACACTTACATTTTGGTCACTGTGATGATTGGGGTATGGACCCCATTGCCACAATGTTCTAAATGTGCTTCAGCTATGGACCCCACACTTACATTTTGGTCACTGTGATGATGGGGGTATGGACCCCATTGCCACAATGTTCAATATGTGCTTCAGCTATGGACCCCACACTTACATTTTGGTCACTGTGATGATGGGGGTTTGGACCCCATTGCCACAATGGTCATGGCCTGCTTGCATTGTGGGGGCCACACACATTTATGTGTGGCACATGTGATAGGGGGTCACATTGTATGTTCAAAGTCATGTTCAGTGTTGTAGGCATTTGACACAGTCTACACACGCTTGTCATGGTGTTGGGGGATGTCTTTATGTTGCATTGTTTATGTTGGTGTGTGCTTGTTGTGTCATGTATTAGCCATCCTGTGAGTGGGGGTGTTGTTGGTGGTAGGCATCCAGCCCCCCCATGGGTAGAGGTGGTAGTAGTGGTAGGCATCTGACACCCCCTGGGTAGAGGTGGTAGTAGTGGTAGGAAGGGCACCCCCTGGGTAAGGGTGGTAGTAGTGACAGGCATCCAGCCCCCCATGGGTAGAGGTGGTAGTAGTGGTAGGCATCTGGCACCCCATGGGTAAGGGTGGTAGTAGTGACAGGCATCCAGCCCCCCATGGGTAGAGGTGGTAGTAGTGGTAGGCATCAGGCACCCCCTGGGTAGAGGTGGTAGTAGTGGTAGGCATCTGGCACCCCCTGGGTAAGGGTGGTAGTAGTGACAGGCATCCAGCCCCCCATGGGTAAGAGTGGTAGTAGTGGTAGGCAGCTGGCACCCCCTGGGTAAGGGTGGTAGTAGTGACAGGCATCCTGCCCCCCAATGGGTAGAGGTGGTAGTAGTGGTAGGCATCTGGCACCCCTGGGTAGAGGTGGTAGTAGTGGTAGGCATCTGGCACCCCTGGGTAAGGGTGGTAGTAGTGGTAGGCATCCAGCCCCCATGGGTAAGGGTGGTAGTAGTGGTAGGCATCTGGCACCCCCTGGGTAAGGGTGGTAGTAGTGACAGGCATCCAGCCCCCCATGGGTAGAGGTGGTAGTAGTGGTAGGCATCTGGCACCCCCTGGGTAGAGGTGGTAGTAGTGGTAGGCATCTGGCACCCCCTGGGTAAGGATGGTAGTAGTGGTAGGCATCCAGCCCCCCATGGGTAAGGGTGGTAGTAGTGGTAGGCATCTGGCACCACCTGGGTAAGGGTGGTAGTAGTGGTAGGCATCCAGCCCCCCATGGGTAAGGGTGGTAGTAGTGGTAGGCATCTGGCACCCCTGGGTAAGGGTGGTAGTAGTGACAGGCATCCAGCCCCCCATGGGTAGAGGTGGTAGTAGTGGTAGGCATCTGGCACCCCTGGGTAGAGGTGGTAGTAGTGGTAGGCATCTGGCACCCCTGGGTAAGGGTGGTAGTAGTGGTAGGCATCCAGCCCCCCATGGGTAGAGGTGGTAGTAGTGGTAGGCATCTGGCACCCCCTGGGTAGAGGTGGTAGTGGTGGTAGGCATCCGGGCCCCTATGTGTATATGTGGCATTGGTGATGGCCATCCCGCCCCTATGGTGCTGCTGTTGCTGGTGTAAGTAATTTCTGCATCCCTCTGTGTGTGTGTGATGTGTCGGGTACGTGTAGTTTGTTTTTGTGGTGGGTGTCTGACTTACCTTCTGCACCGTACGCGTCCGTGCCTGTTCTGGTAGTAGATGTAGGATATTGGTAGGATCAGAACGATGGGATTCATGGTTGGTTCGTCTCGTTCGTCTTTCTCGTTGCTTTGCCTCGTCCTCGTCGCTGGCGTGTTCGTCTCGTAGCCGTGGATCGTGTTGTGGCGCGAATCGGAGCTTATGTGCGCCTCTCCCGGATGCTTTGACGTGCCGTGCGTAGCGACGGGTTCGGCGCGTACGGGAAGCGCATCGTACTTGTCCGGCCGGACGGGGCTGCATTTTGGCTTCCGTGCGACTCGATTCTGCGTTTACGGATTTGGCTCGGTCGGGGAACAGGACCTGGATTGGGTGAGTACGACTGGGTCAGAATCTATGCTGTTATGCGCATCGTACTTGCTCGTTCGGAATAATGTGCGGTTCGGTCGGGAAACATGCATTCGCATGGCTTTTTTCCCGACCGAATGCTGTTAGGTGCGCCTCTGACCGAGATCGGAATCGGCCCCTTAGTTTCTATAACAAAAACCTTGAAGAATCTACCCAAATGACCCCTTGCTGAATTCAAAATGTTGTCTACATTTCAGAAATGTATAGCTTTTCAGGATCGATCATTGCATTTATACCCATTTTTACCATTAACTGGAAGGAGGTTGAAAGCACCAAAAATATCAAAAATAGGCTATGTCCCAGTAAAATGCCAAAACTGTGTAAAAAATGTGGTTTTCTGACAAAAGTCTGTCAGTCCCTGAAAGCTGGGAAGATGGTGATTTCAGCACCACAACCCCTTTGTTGATACCATTTGCAGGGGAAAAAACAGACGCTTTCATCTGTAGCCCTTCTTTCCCATTTTTCCCCGCCAAAAAATCTTTCGCTATATTTTGGCTAAATTCTGGGTCCCCTCCAGGGGAATCCACAAACCCTGAGTACCTTTAAAATCCTCATGATGTTGGAAAAAAGGACGCAAATTTGGCGTGGATACCTTATGTGGTCAAAAAGTTACAGAGGCCTAAGCGCAAACTACCCCAAATATTCAAAAAAAGGCTTAGCACAGGGGGGAAAAGGCCTAGCAGGGAAGGGGTTAAGCAAGAAAAAGAAAGCCTTCTCAACATACATGCATAGAATACCTTACTTGGGCATGCAATCTTCACAGTACAATATCTGACCTAAATGGGTTCTCTGAGTCTTAGAGTACCACCTGTCCACAAGATATATAAGGGGAGAGGGAAAGCTTACTGACAAAGCAGAACAAAGGAAGCTACAGACAGACTAGTACAGACAGTCTTAAGTCAAGTAAAGAAGCTTGAAATTTGTACTAATTATAAAATTAGTACAAGGGATAATGCAGAGATAAGGAGAATTCAGGAAACAGATAGAACGAAGAGGAGTTGGAAAATAAATCAGTAAAAAGGAAAACAAATTCTAAATATGGAGCGGTAAGTGTTAGGGAAATAATACCATTAAAAAACAGGAGGACTTACTGGGGCCAGCAGAGCCATCTGCAGAGGCACTCATGGAGGCATCTCTAGCTCCCTCACCTGCCTCCGTGGTATACCTCTTGCCCCTGGATGCTGATGTAGGAAATAAACAAAATAAAATAAAAAAATATTAGTGTTACAGTTAATAATCTCCCCAAAAATGTTTTGAAAGGCAAAATGTGCTGGATGCCACATCTCGATGATGCCGTGGAGCCGAGAAACTAGCCGTGGAGATCCCAGGCGTCCGGAGGACAAGATGGCACCTGCAGAGTAACGAACCCGTGACTGGCGGCGCTGAGGACGGAGCTGCCCTGCTGAACAGAGCGGACTGTCGGAAGAGGCCCCTGCGCTGTCAATCGGCTTGTGGGACTGATGCCACCACCACACTCAGGGAAAGACCAGAACACCAAGGAGGGATGTTCCCTCGAGCATTGAGGAAGAGCTTTTTCCTACTGCAGCAGTATTACCCAGCCCAGCGCTGCTGTGGCAAGATGGCGACCTGAGACGGAGCCGGAGCGACGAGAGAGGGGGCGGACCGAAGCCGGCGCTTGGCGCAGTGTGCGATTGCCTGGCTGCTGACCCCGGAGCCCGAAATATCGCCAGTAAGCCGTAGCCCAGCTGGGGGCCGCTGCTGCGTCTGAGTGGGGAAGCGTCCCTGGCCTACCCGAGTCTCCCGTGTGGGACTCCATTACGTATGGAAGTCGGGTGCTGGAGGAACTGAAGTGGTGATTAACAGCTGGGCCGGCCACACCTGACCGCGGACCACGCTGCAAAAGGAAACCAAAGGGCAGGAGAGGACAACCCACCTGGGGATAAATAAGGTCCGGTGAGCGGGAGGAGAGCCCATCTGAACTTACTGTGCCATAGGGAGCATCCCGCAGAGCCCCGCGCCTGACGCCAAAATGGCGATCACATAAGACGAGGAAGGGACGGCTGAGCGCGAAGGGCCGGTGAGTGTTCCCGGTAGACTCAGGGGTAAAAACAATCAAGCGAAGCAGATTGAGGTGGGGAGCACCGCAAGTCATGTTCTACTGCAACCAGGCACACGCCAGCTATAAAGAGTGGAGAGGCTGCAGGGAAGCACTGTGTGGACCCAAGTAAGCAATGCGCATTGAGAGACCCTCAAGCAAGCGTGGTATAGTACAATCTCCCCAGTATTCGCCAGGAGTAAACTGTAGGCACATTGGAAGGAGACGAACGCAGGGGCTCAGCAGAGATGAGGACTGTGGGACAACCACGAGATGCGAGCCTACACAGCACCAAGGTAGAGATCGCGCAAAGGGAAAGCACAAGAGACAGACTACAACTGGAGACAGAACGTGGCGCCGAGCACAATAATGCCAGAGGAGCTGCTGGCACAGGCAGTCCAGTAACACCCCTGAGAACACATAGGGGAAAGATAACAATGGGGAAAGATATAAATGGGGACCGGCTGAATGGAACACCGGTGGCAGAATCCCTTGCCTGACCCCAAGATGGCCGCCACAGTGGTCCTTTACCACGATGTGCTACTACTACTACACCCATCTGGTCATTGAATCTGTGAACTTGCCACCGACCATTGAGACCTAGCATTTTGGCCGATGCCATGTGGAGCTACCTTGATAGCTATAGAGGAGATGGGCTGTGGACTTCCCCCTCGGCCGTCACCTACCCAGCCGGACTTTGAGCAGACTTTCCTTCGTCTCTACGCCGTATCTCCCTCTTACCCTTTTACCTCACTCCCCTATCCTGCTATGCTCCATTTATCTCGTCCTCTATGCTCTTTAAATGTTTTCTTGGAGACCTAGCATTTTGGCCGATGCCCGGTGGAGCTACCTTGTTAACTATAGAGGAGATGGGCTGTGGACTTCCCCCTCGGCCGTCACCTACTCAGCCGGACTTTGGGCAGACTTTCCTTCATCTCTCCGCCATATCTCCCTCCTACCCTTTTACCTTACTTCCCTACCCTTCTACGCTCCATTTATCTCATCCTCTATGCTCTTTAAATGTTTTCTTGCAACAAATGTAACTTGTAACTGATGTAACTTTGTAACAATGTGGAACCTTATGTAAAGCGCTCTGATACCTCCGGGTCTAGCCAGCGCTATATAAAACTCATCAAATAAATAAAATAAAGGCAAACGCAGTAACATTGAACTTTTCTAAATCAGAACTCCTAGTATCGTGGACCTATTCCTAATTTGCTAAACCTACCCCTATTCCAAATTTCCAAAACTACATTTTGGAACTACTAATAAATTGCAAAAAATGATCGTTGCTTTTCATCTTTCATTCTCAATCTCTCAGTCTCAACCCCGTTTGACGGGCCAACTCAGTCTGCATTTTTTTAAAGCATAGATGCCTGCATAGTGCATACTACACATCATTGGGAAATTGCCTGGGTTTGGGACTGCATGAGCTACAAAAAAGAAAGGCACAAAGAAGTGAGAGAATGCTAAATCAATAATACTAATAACAACCACTATCTTAGTGACAAGACCGAAGAGTCACTGCATGACGTCTTAAATAATCAGCGCAAGCGAGCCCCAACGAGCAGGATTAGGTAGCACAGCCGAACACTTGTCTAGATGATGATCACATACTATTTGTAACGGAAAACTTCACTTACCTGAGTGTAAGCACATGTTATGCTTGCTATTTGGGAAAAAATATTAGCATAGAGCACGAAAAATATAAATACTTATTACTCGTCGAGCCCCGCAACCTCTACGTTCAGCAGGTCAAGAAGGTCCTTGTCCCTATCCAAGAAGATGGCCCACCAATGCATAAGCTGCTGTACGGTGCACCGGACCCCAAAGTTGCAGCACACAGTCCAGCACACCCTCACCCAGCACTGTTGATGGTCCCGGAGGCCGTTTCCACTGCTCGGCCTGCCGCTTGCTGCTAGGGTGGAGGGGGCATGGCATTACACACCAAAAATGAATGCAGCCACCTCCACCTTGGAAAAAATTGCATGGGCTGCACCCTTTCGTAGCGCCACTGCCCACAAGGTAGGCTGCCACTCCCGTGCTTTGCAATGGCACTGGGTGGGAGGAACAGAAGAAACAGGAACCACAAAAAGAGCAAAAACAAGAAGCCTGCACCGATGCAAACCGTGTGGTGCAGTTTGCTCATGATTTCCAGTGCAAGAACGCTTTTTGCATTACGTTTGATGTTAAACGCCACACGAACGGGTGCAGCGAACAACTCACCCGCTTGCGGAACTCCTCATATCACCATGGAGTTTTTTTGACTCTTCGTGGAGTTTCGCATACAGCGACTACGCGAACTCCGCCCGGGCCCAATTCACATTTGACTCCAAAATATCTCACATTAGTACATTGTGACATTGAGGACATCCACTGTATCATAATTGCATAGTATGTAATGTCACATGTAATTGGTCTATCGTTACATCATACACAATAGTGAAGGAGCATCACACCTGACACAACAAAGCCTATTGGCTTTTTTGGTACAACTTTCCCTTATGACATCAAATAACCTGATATATATGTGTAGTTTAGGCAGCCTTGTGTCTGCTCAGAGCAGTCCTTTGCTAGTGAGCAGGAATCAGGTGGGATCCTTTCGAAGCACATTGATAGACAAAGCACATCATCATACACATTATGCAAAACTTACACCTTCATGAACTCTTGGACATGGGTTACCCTTAATGTTGAAGGGAAAAATCCTGGCTGTAACAAATAAGTTGTCATGTAACATGTGGAACTCAAATAAGATCTTAACCCCTTCTTGCTGTTGATGGGCTCTCAACTGCCCCTCAAGCAGAGGATAGGCAACTGCAAGAATGCGGGCCATTAGAGGGGTCAGGGTGCGGCACACGCTCTTCCCACGTTGGGAGGACTGCCCAAGCTGGACTTCGGCTGAATTTCTGGTCCAGCATTATAGGTCCTTCCCCCTCATGCACCAATGGACACCGCACCGCATGAAGACTGCCAGGGTCCGCACCTTCCTTGCGATGGTCTTCAGATGTCCCTCTTCTGATGAGCGTTGACCTTTATGGATCAAGAAATGAAAGACAAAAAATGGTATTCTGATCTTTTATTTGTCTGTATTGATGTAACACAATTTTACTAAATCTATCACAAGCATGACTCATAAGTTACCATACAACATGTGTATTTTTGCATGCTGAGAAAACCAAATATATTCATACACACCATTGTAGTGACCTGTTGACTCCCCTTATCTCTTGTCATGTCCTACACTCACTAGTTACATCATCTAGTCCAGGGGGCTCCCACATTTTCTGTGATGTGTGTTACTTCAGATCAGTGCAAAATATTGTGAACTACTGAACGCTATACAACTTGCCCTGCCATCTGAAGCCTGATGATCATGATGTCAAATGAACACAGCCATCCCTCAATGTTTATATGGAAAAATGACCTTGTGCCCATCTAATAACTGACCTCACGGTTGTGTGCTACTATGAAGGGGTCTGGGAGCTACTGGTAGCTCCCAATCAACTGTATGGAGACCCCTGATCTAGGCTGAGTGATATGTGGGACGATACACTTGGCAAACAACATTTTCATTTGGTTTATAAAGAAAGCATATACATGTACAGTTGTGAAGACAAGATAATGTTTTCTAATTTACATGATATGAGATTTCCACTTTTCACATGTAATTCAAACATATACATAGATATATCTCTACATGCACACCAATTAGAATCTAGGGGCCTGATTCACAGAACTAACTTACGTCAAAAACGTAAAGTTAGTACTTTTTGGTATTCACAGAATACACTTACTCATTTTGGTATTCACAGAAGTTAGTAGTCCTAACTTTAGGACTCCTAAATACCTTCTGTGAATACCGAAAGATCTTAAAGTTAGGATTTTTCTCAGTTTAGGAGTAGTAAAGTTAGGACTCCTAACTTTACTACTCCTAAACTGAGAAAATCCTAACTTTAAGACTTTCGGTATTCACACAAGGCATTTAGGTGTCCTAAAGTTAGGAGTCCTAACTTTACTACTCCTAAACTGAGAAAAATCCTAACTTTAAGACTTTCGGTATTCACAGAAGGCATTTAGGAGTCCTAAAGTTAGGAGTCCTAACTTTACTACTCCTAAACTGAGAAAAATCCTAACTTTAAGACTTTCGGTATTCACAGAAGGCATTTAGGAGTCCTAAAGTTAGGACTACTAACTTCTGTGAATACCGAAATGAGTAAATTCATTCTGTGAATACCAAAATGAGTAAGTGTATTCTGTGAATACCAAAAAGTACTAATTTTACGTTTTTGACGTAAGTTAGTTCTGTGAATCAGGCCCTGTGGCTTTAAACACACAACACATACTAATGTTGTTGTTTTTTAACATTGTAAAGTGCTTAGAAATCCCCAACAGCATTGTCCTATGTAAAGAACAAAATATATGAGCCTTTACATCACTCACTACACTACACTCAGGAACTCAAAGGGACATTGTAGCCTGTGTTAACGGAAAAAAAGCAGTAGACAGATTCACATACACATTTCAGACATGTACCTGTTTCTCTAGTGAGCCAGAGAGCTGGCCATACAAGGAGAGGACCTCCTGTACCTGCAAATCCAGCTCCGCAGGGCGGGAAGGCAGGGGCACTCTCACTTTTTTAACTTGCCATTGTTGCTCCCAGAGGTCAGTAACAGCAGCAAAAGTAGAGAAGGTCTTGACGGCTGCAGTGTTAGTTGCTTTTTTCAAACGACCGCAATTGTCAGCAGACATGGACACAGCCATTGGCCTTTGTACATTGCTTTCACGCACGCTAGCCTATGGCTGTGCCCATCGTGGAGTTGAACAACCACTACGCAGTCAACTTCTACCGTGGACGACTGATTGCAAATGTCCTGACGGCAAGTTCAGCTTGCTGCTATTTTAGAAGATCAAATAGTGTGTTTGTGACTGTTATGCACGTCACCATCAGTCAAAATGGTGGCTACTTTGCTTACATTTTCAAACCACGTAAGACATTCATGTATTTAAAAAAAACATTTTTATGTAGTGCGCTACTGTGGTTTAATGAGATATTTGCGTGGTGTTGTTTACACCGCCAGTGACCATATTTTGTCTGACAAAATATTTTTAAAAATGTGGAAAAAACACATTAGAAATGTAATCTTGACACAATCTTTCATATTTAATATATTGTCAGCTACAAAATGGCAGTTGTGAAGTAAAAATTACCTAAAATAATAAATAAAATGTATATATATTTTAAGTACTACATTACATTTGTGTTAATATTCAAACATAATTTATGAGTAAAATGTTTTAAAATGTTCACACCTTTCCCAAAGCAGACATTTGAATGCTGGCAGAGTGAGGAGACAACAGTCTCAAGTGTACCGCCCATTTCTAGACCTTGCCACTGTGGAAGAACAGGATATTATCAAAAAGTTCAGATTCAATCGGCAAACAATACTGGATTTATGGCATCAGCTGGAGCCAGATCTTCTGCCTCACAACAGAAATCCCACATCTATTACACCAATTGCCAAACTCATTGCAGTACTTAATGTTGTGGCCACAGGATCATTCCAAGACACTGTGGCAGTATCTGGTGGAATGTCACAACTTTCAGTGGTGTGCTACAAGAAGTTACTTTGTCAATGATGCAACACATCAACAGCTTCTTCCAGTTTCCATGACATGAGGATTTTGCAAATGTGAAGGGCAATTTCTATGCTTTGGGTCGCCTACCACATGTGATTGGAGCAATTGATGGCACACAAATTGCCTTAGTGCTACCACATGACAGGGAACAAGTCTACCAGAATCGGAAGCACTTCCAATCAATCAATGTGCAAGTTGTCTGGTTAGCTGATTTGTACATCACAAGAGTCTGTGTGTGATTCCCTGGGATCAGCCCCTGATACCTTTGTACTACGGAACAGCAGCATACTTCTGCAAATGTCACAACTTGGCCATGAGAGGACCTGCCTTGTTGGTAATTGCAATCTGACATAATATTGTTTGGGTAATTTGAGGTGAATCCTCTGAAATGGTGTTACATATCTTGGCTCTTCTCTTTTTGTTCCATTTAGGAGACTCAGCTTATCCTAACCGACCATGGTTGTTGGCACCTCTGAAGAATCCAACATTGCCAGGGTAAGCCTACTTCAATAAGGCCCATGGAAGAGCACAGAGGCCAGTGGAGAGTCTTTTTGGCTCCTAAAGGCCAGATATCCCTGCCTGGGCGAGACTGGTGGAGCCCTCCTCTACTCACCCGATAAGGTTTGCCAAATCACCATGGCCTGCTGCATACTGCAAATCATAGCCCTGCGACGGAACATCCGTTTCATCGCAGAGGATGGCGACCATGGAGAGTCACCAGGTGAGGATCCTGAAATGCAAAATGAAGATGATAGTGGTGAGGAGGAAGGAGTTGACTTCCGTCAGGATGTCATTGACAACTTCTTCACATGGCTGTAAGTCTCTATTTACATATTATCACGTTAACTGTTAAACCAACTATTGATGTAATGAGGCAAAAAGTATGTGCTGGACTTTTTTTTAGGAAGGGCAAGAGTGAGGGAAATCCTGGACACAGGTCTTTGTTGATCGAAGTTCTGACACTGTGACTTTTGTGTTCATTTTGATTCTTTATCTCTGATTGTGTATCACAAAATGTGTCCTCAAAAAGATGACTCTGTAATGTGTCAATGTTATCATACTCAATTACCCTTTTTTTAAAACCTGTTTTAGGGGTAATCACCATTTCATCTTCATTTGCACATGTCAAAGGTGTGACATTTGCAGTTAAATCGTGCTAATTCAAACTACAAAGGAACCATGGGTTGTTCCTGTGGAACACACACACAGACTTGGTTTGTGCATATCTTGTACTGAGACAACTTGCACAGTGATTTTAAGATTGCATTTGACTTGTTTTCTGTTGATTGTTGGCACCCAGCCATTATATGCTGCTTGATTTGCTCTAACCAAATGTGGTTGTCAACCAAAAACATTGTCATCCCCTTTCACATTGGCCAAATGCACATTTTGTGTTAAGTGTATGAATATGTTAATGTGTCTCATCATTGTAGAAAGAACTTCTTGTAGCACACCACTTAAAGTTGGTTGTGCATTTCCCCCAGATACTGCAACAGTGTATAGGACTGATCCTGTGGGCACAAAGTTGAGTACTACCAGGATTCAGAACTTTTGGTGTTATTGTTGTGCAATTTCTATTGTGAGGCAGAAGATCTGGCTCCAGCTGATGACATAAACCAATAATATCTTGTCTCTTTAATCTGATTCTTTACATTATATCCCCTTATTATATGGTTGCAAGGCGTGGAACTGGAAATGTAAAAGGGTACTGAGTATTTGTGCTATGTATAGTTTGTTATGTTCAATACAACTTTGACAAACACTCTGTTTCAAATTAAATGAAATACTAGTTGATGAGGTTTTGGTATTTGTATATTGTTGTCATGGTAGGAATTATTGAGGAACATCACCTGCTTGCAATTCATTTATGAAGGAACAATCCTTTGTTTTTCTACATTAAATATATGATGGAAGGAAAAACAATTGAATGAATACTGAAAATAACTACAACACCAGTCTTTGACTTTGCTTTGTTTTTCTTTTATTAAACAAAAGCAAATAAAGTAAAAGTGGATATAAACCAAAAAACAAACAAAATAAGAAAATGTCCTGTGACCCCTACCCCCTCTATCTTGTGGCCTTGAGCCAGTGTGCTCCAAACCACTGGGTCCTGGCTGAACTTCAGGTGGTGGTGGAGCCAGGACTGGAGGGCCCCAAGATGGGTGTTATGTAGCTTTGGACACAAAAGTGGAGGTATAGTCTGCTGAGGTATTGTAACAGCTGGGTTGGAAGGTGTAGGTGTGGGGCAAGGGAGACTCACTGGAGCCATCTTCCCAGGCAGACAAGATGGACCAGGCCACTCATTTTCATCTGGACTTCTAGGAGTGGAATCATACCTGGAGGCTTGATCCTGGGCTGGAGTTTCATTTTCCTAAGACACAGATGTTTGCCCATGTGCTCTGGCTGTTGGACCTATCATAAATGTTAAAAAAATATATATTTTGTAAAAGTGTGGATTACACATCCAATGATTGTTTACCAAATATAATGTAGCAACCTGAAAGGTAAATGTAATTGGATATCATGATTAGACCTTTCTGCGGTTAATTAATTAATCACAAAGATAGTTTATATTTCATATAAAACTACTTCAAATAAACTGGTAAGAATACCTGAAATGAAAAACGATAACTTGGTAAGTATACATGAAATGCACCAATCATTCAACTCAACACAGTAGAGAGGCGATATGTGAAATTTACCAGTCCAAGGCCCAGCAGGCTAAAAAACAGACATTTACACAACTTAGGGGTATATTCACAAGAACGTGTGATAACTACAGCAAAAGTAGCTTAACGCAACTTTGAATAGCGCAGCCTATCACGGGAAAATAACCCTGTATCAACGTGGAATTCACAACAAGGCGGTAGCATGCGATAGTCACCAGATAATGCGTCAAATGTCAGCGGGAAAATCAACGCCACGCCGAAAAATGCGAAACGCGAGAAATCATGCGATGAGGCCAATCGCGGTACAAAAAGTAGCGAAAAGCAGCCACAGGCCTGCAAATCCCACGCGTCTGGCGGAAATTGCACCATAAAAACCACAGAAACAACACACCTGAAACAAGCCAAAGCACGTAGCAACATGGATGCACCCTGACCCAGCGCAGAGGCCAACGCGAACCCCACAACCCCCACAGACCACCAGCAAGGAACAACGGGGTCGGGGAAGGCCAAGGAGAAAAGGGAGAGGAAGACGGGGTGCAGACCGCAGGAAAACAAGACCAGCGTCACGGAGGTGACAGAACACTACCAGCAACTGACCCACAAGCAGACCACCTGGAATGCAGTCGGAGTGCCGAGGAGGCCAATCCAGGAGGCCAAGAGGTGCCGGCAGGACGTGACAACCTAAACCAGGTACAAACCCGCTGCCAACAAGAAGGCAGCAATGGCGACAGGAGGTGGCAGTCCTGCGCCACAGGAGGAGCTGGAGGAAACCCAGGCCACAGTCATCAGTGTGGAGACGGTGCAAGGAGGTGGGAGTATGGACACAGCTCGACAGGACCCGACACAACAACAACAGGGTGAGGATCCAACAGGGACTGGGGGGACGGGGGGTGATGGGCACAATGGCGCACATGCACAACGAGATGTAGCACACTGCACACCCACAATTACCCAGGGACATGTCCCCCATCCCCATGGCACACTGCAGCACACACACATAGCAATCACAGCACATACCATGACAATGTGGCACAAAGTGCAACACCCACACTGCAGAACAGGGGACACAACTGGGTCCGCCCAGGTGCAGAAACAGAACAATTACATTGGACAGAGCAGGGAACTGTGAGACGCATATCTACGGCTACAACCCCATATCAGCCATGTGGGCCAAATGTACACTGTCCCAACTTAAAATAGCCACCAACGCCCAAACAGTCACAATGTACATTGTCACACAGTCTGCATGTCGACAAGAACAAGGCGCCAACACAATGCCAACATGCACCTCCCCTTCACAATGCAGAGGGACAAACAACACCTCCAGCAGGTCAGAACAGACAACCCATCAGTGATGCCCGAGACGAACACCACACCTTCGACACCGACGCACTACAACAGCCCATGGACATCCCACACAACCCACCACCAGGACCAGGGCAGACAAGCTACTCAGAGGAGAACCCAGCCCCTGCAACAGACCACACAGCATGAAGCACCCGCAATCACGGCTGGCTCACAACACTTCACCGACCCACACATGGCACCCCAATGCCAGGTGTCAGAACGCCAAAAGGAGGTGGCCCAACAGGTGCGGGTGTTGCCCAACCCATGGAATGCGAACTAGAACACATACGTGGGTGTCCAATACTCTTCAGGGACCCCCTACACCCCATAAAGGAGACCCACACTGCCATAGAGACACATGCAGATGCACATACCCAGTACAGAACCGTGCCCAGGGGCACGCACATATCAGTCACACACCCACGTTGGCTCTGCGTACGATGGCACAGTCCACTCCTCTTACGAATTGAGTGGGTGGCGACAAAGCTACATGTCCAGGTTCTAGCCCACTGCCTGCGGTGACATGTCTGCGTCCGCTGTACACAGCACAATGTAATGTCATAGGGCCCAGGGCCCCCATGCATACAACAAGACCACAGGGACACATGCACATATCATGTTGAACTGGCTACGGGCATGTGCGCCCGGCCCCTTTATTGGCAGGGCCACATGTACAGTGCCGCCTGTGCTGGATGTGTGTGGGGTGAGTATAAGCCAGCCCGCACGGAGTGCTTGGTGCTGGCAACAACCTGAACAGTGGACACCAGTGTAATGGAAACAGAAAATACCAGCATAACAGAGTCAACTGCAGAGCAACATGGAGGGATCCGGAGTAAGGACAGAGGTCACCCAATATTCGGTCAGGAGGTTCCGTGAGTTGCAGTGCACTGAGGTAGGGGCACTAGAGAAGAGCGCGCTCATGTGAGGAAATTGCTAGGATTGTGTCCCTTCGGGTTAGTCCTGATGCAGATGCAGTGGGGTGTGTTACACCTGCATCAACTTCCTCATCAACGTCCCAGGTCTCCCACACTGCCTGAGGTGACAGTTGTGTCCGCAGTCCACAGCGCAATACCCAGTAATAGATCCGGGTGTGTAGCTTGACTACGACCACCAGTCTGCATTACTGCCTTGGGGCTGTTGCCTCCTGCCCTCCCATTGTCTGTGCCTTCTCCCGTCCACACACATGACACATCTTCCTCATCATAGTCCCAGGTCTACCCCACTGCATGAGGTGACATTGCTGCGCAACCTCACAACAGCACAAAACTCAATCAGTAACGGACAATGGCTTGCGGTGCACTGAGTCACTGGCACCTGGAGTGCTGAGCAGGGTATCAGGCCGATGATGGCATCCACGACAGGTCTGAGCAACTCTGTAGGTCTGTCAGGACCACCGTTTCGACTCTAGCAGATGGCGGTTGGAGGTGGCCCTTGCGGTGGTGGCGTGTGCCTCCTGCGGTGATGCAACGTCCGGGCCGGTCAAGACTCGATGCTATGTGTGGGCCCTGGGGGCCCGCAGTTGAGGCCGGAGGATGCGGACAGCGCAGGGCCACAGACACATGACGTTGATGATCCCAAGACCATCGCTACAGAGGCCATTCAATGTCTCAGAAGAAGGGGTCCCAGGCCTGAGCAGCACAGAGTTAGTGGCCCCGGATGCACTGCGGCCGGCACAGGCACCCAGCCACGGGACGGTGACTTGCGGTGCAGTCAGATGGGCCATGCGACCTGAGCGGGTCACCATCAATGTCCGAGGTGTATGTTGCGGAGTGTTGCGGGGGACAGTGGAAGGTGTCCTTCAGGGCATGATGCGGAAGGTCTGATGTTATCTGGAAGCAGCAAATGGAGGAGTGGAAAGCGCAACCCTCGTTTTCACCAACAATTCGGTATCAGCTACATGAGGATGAAAACTAGCCCGTAGTCCATAGACTCAAACGCCACCAATGTACGACAAGTGAGTGTCCATGAATGTCGGGGAACACACTTAGTGGCACAGGTGCTGAGAGGGGATGCAGTCTGCGATGATGCCGGTACACAGATGTGAACTCCAACATTGCCAAATCAAGACTCTGTGACCTACTGGACCGCAGTGTAGGCCGGAGGCAGCGGTCAGCAGTGGCCCACAGCCACGTGTCATTGGCTCGCGAGGCACAGAGTTAGTGACACAGTGGCAGTTGTCGGTAGTGTTCAATCACCTCCGTAACGTTGATCCTGTTCCCTCCGGACTGCAACGCTTCATGCTCTTACGCCTCTCTGTGCGTGCGATGATATGTATTCTGCCTTTTGAATTACCGATGTTCAGTTCCAAATCTGTGATCCCACTCATGCGCAGCGTAGGCCCAGGGCAGTGGTCCACGTAGGCCCACAGACACGTGTGGTTGTGATGCCATGCACAGACTTGTTGGCACCACATCGAAGGGAGTATAGTGAATTGTTCTCTGCCTTAAATGATGTTCACTGCCATGGTGTAATCAAGACTCAGTTCCAAATGTGTGACCTTCCTGACCGTGGTGTAGGCCTGAGGCAGCGGTCAGCACGGCCCATTCACCTAGTGTCGCCGGCATAGGTTGGATGGCCCCACCGGCCTGCGTTGTTCAGGTTCAGTGGCACCACGTGTAGCCAGCTGGGATTGAACAGGGTTAGTGGCACCACTTGTAGCCAGCTGGCGTTGTACAGGGTTAGTGGCACCACGTGTCGCAAGATGCCTATATGGAACTATGCCTCACTGATTGGGGGGGGGTCTGGTGCTGTGGCCACTGGCCGGGATTTGGGGTCACTGCCATTCATGACTCAGGACACAGTTTCACATATGGGACCTACTGGTCCAAAGAGTAGGCCGAAGGCGGCAGTGGAGTACGTCAACAAAAAGGGAATAAAGAGGGCCTGTGTCGTGGATGCCGTGATGGTCTGAGGTGGCTGCCAAGGTCGCGGGACTCGGGCTTGGAGCTTGCGCCAGCATGTGGTGGGCCCTCCTTGACAAACGCCGGTGTCGGCAGGTGATCAGTGTGGCCTGGCTGCGCAGGGGCGGGCCTGATGGGTTCGTGGTCCAGCGTGCCGGGGTCGGCAGGCGCACATCATCGCAGGCAACTACGCTCACAAGGACGGCGTCAGCCTCGTGGTGGGGTGGGAGGCGCCGCCCTGGCAGAGATGTGGGGCTTTCCGGGAGAGGACCACGCCCAGGCCTACGTGCTTTTTATTCACACCCCTACGCTGGCGTGGCCTACGCCAGGCCATCCCACTCCGGTGACGCTTAGGGGGTGGTGTCACAGGCAACATTTCCACAAGTTCCCCCACTGGCTGGGGTGGCATGGTTGCATCCACTGTCCACTGTACTTCTTACGCCAGAGGTGTATGTTGCTATGGATATGGGTGTGTTCTGCATACTGTGGTCTGTCCAGCACATCTCCGCCACTCTTGGTATTGTGTGCTTTCCCGATCATAGCTCTACCGCATCCTTCACACATGCCTGGTTGCCACCTCTACCCACATTCGGCTATTATGTGGCTGAGGTGCCATGCCGTTGATGGCTCATGTTCAGGGCTTGCCCAGGTTACCATTGTAAGTTGTTCTGTCGTGTCTGGTGGGTGGTCATGTTGTTGTGCATGTTGGTTGTGATTTTGTGGCGTGTGCATTGCCAGAGTTGTGAGCTGCATGGTTGTGGAGTTGAGGTGTGTGGGGTGTTCATTTAGGACTTGCCAAGGGGGTGTGCATTTCCCTTTTTGCCATCCTGGGAACGCTGGTTGATGATGGACTGTCAGAGGATGAAGGTATCATGCACACTGGCTGTGTATTTGAAGGCGACATTGTTGGGGGTTCCACGGTGTTCTGTTGTTGCCTGCACATTGATGTGAGACTTGTGCTTCCTGTTGAGGTGATTGTGTGCTGTGTCACCAGGGGGCACAGTTGGTACATGTGTGCTGTGGATTGCCCCCAACACGTGCGTGCATCCGGTTATGGCGTATGGTCCTTGCTTGGTCTCCAGCAGATCCTGTGCATTGTGGTGTACGTATGGGGACTGGGGCACCAGGGTGATGGTGATGTCCAGGACAGGTGTGGGGGACTTGGATGTGGCTGGCTGTGTGACTCCTCCGACTCTGGCGGGTGTTGTTTGGAGGGTACCAGGGGCCAACAGGTGCAGCCACGCCGTCAGCTTTGTGTGGGGTGGGATGTTAGTTGTCCGCTGTGTTGGTGCCGTTAGGCCTGTTAGGCGATGATAGTCAGGATGCGTAGGATGGTTGTCCCTTTCAGCCTTCTAGTGGACGGTGACATTGTCAGATGTTGGGTCTGTGCGGCTGGTACGGTTCCTGGGGTTCCGCCGCTTTGTCTGCGCTGCATCTGTGGTGGTCCGGGGGGGGGTGTTCCGGGTGTGGGTTGGGGTCCTGGGGTGGTGGAGGTGGGTGTTGTGGCCCTCTTGGGTGTCCGGGCCACATGATGGGTGGCTCCATGGCATCTGTTGCACTTCGGATGTGGCCCTGGGCTGTGCTCCCTTTTGTGGTGCTGGCTGCCGTCCGACTTTACACCAGGTCAGAGCAGGTGTAAATTTCCTGGTGCTAACGCGCCTTATCGCCTGTTTTGTGTTTTTATCGCCGATGTAGCTGGTCATTGTGAATGTTGAGGTGTGCTGTTGTCTCGTCTTTTGGCACGGGAACTCCTACTCTGCATCTCATTAGCGATATTTGCGGGGGTCCTCTGTGGCGATGTTTTTTGCGGCTGCTATCGCGGGTAAACTGGTGCTGTGGGCTGTTAACACCGGCTTGTGAATGGGGAGGTAAATTTATCATGACTTTGGCAGGGATAAAGTGCCATTAATTCGGCGATAGCTCCTTGTGAATATGCCCCCTAGAGAGTTGTTTAGCATTAGTCATCATATGAACAATGCGGAGTTCAGTTTTCACATATGCCTTAAATTTTAAAGGGCAACAAAGGTTGATTTGTGAAACTAATGAAATCAATTAAATGACATGACAAGTAAAGGACAAGATACAAAATTCAACACAATTTTAAAAAGAGAGCATTAAGATAGAGATTGATCAATAAATGCCATTTTACCATAGGTTGACATATAATAGAAAAGGGAGAATGAGCAAAATGAAATGGCAATATTATCATCACAAAACTGAAACATGGCATCAAGGTAGTTGCAGTTATTTCAATGAGAATTTCACAACACTTGCGCAATTGTGACTTGAAGATACCTTGTGTAAATATGCAGTAGGAAAAGAACCAACATTTACTATGTGAAACACATATATGTTGTTTGCTATTTGGAGTACAAACACTTACAAATACCATAACTATAGGCCTCATTACGATGGAGATTGGACGAGAGTCCGACAGACATAGTTTCCGGCTCGACACTGTCTGACAAGGAGTCTGCTGTCCCAACAGCCCAATTACGATTCAACCGCCGTGCAGCCAGCCATAAACATCCCTTTTCCCATTGCGGCTTTTGCTGTGGCCCGGAAAAGGGTCGCAGCACAAGCCACAATGGAAAAAGGGATGTTTTTCAACATCCATGCAACGTTTTCCAGACACCATGTGGTGCTGGCACACGGTGCATGGATGTTTGGGTGGGCACCACGTGTGCCCCCTAGGCCCCATAACGGAGGCCCACTGGGGATGAAGGCTCTGCTAGGGGACCAAATGTCCCTTTCCATCTGTCTTAACATGGCAGTCGGACTGCCATGTAAAGGCAGAACGAAATAGACATCGTATTCCCTACGTCGGTGGCACTGCCCCTATTGTAGGGATTATGGTCTGACCGATGCCCCGATGAGCTCCTTGAGCATGTCGGAGGCGACGGTCTTTCTCCTGCCTAAATCGCCCCGATCGCCAGCATTGTAATCCAGTGGTCGGACGAATACTCTGAATGTCAGGCAGACTTTGGTGGTCTGCCCGACATTGTAATCAGGTCCATCATGTGAAATGTGGTGGCTATTGAAACCTGTTATCTTAATTACAATTCAATACATTCAAACACCCAAGACAAACAAGATGTTACTGATATATTTTGGTTTATATTTAAAAAATAAACTGCAGAACACATTAGCAACAGCTAACTTCAAAACAAATAGGACATTTATGTTTAGCGACACATTTGAAATTATAATTCACCTGTCTCCACTCTACCAAGGATTCCTGTCAAGCCTTCAGGGTATAGAATCTGCAAGACCTTCCCTTCCCAGGACATGATTTGTAAAGGGGGCCTGGGAGAACCACCACCAGGTGATGATTGGAGGTGGAGGAATGAACTCTACCCCGCAGGTCATTCACCTCTTCCTAATTTCCTCCTGTGTGCACAAGTTGTTGGCTACAGCATTTACTCTGTCAACTATTCTGGACCACATTTCCCTTTTCTGAGATAGGGGTGTATTTTAGACTTAGGCTCCACAAATTGTGGCTCTACTCTTATGATTTCATCCACCATGACTGACTATTCTCCCTCAGTGCAATGTGGATTTTTGTGCCCTGGCAAAATCCAAATAAGTGTGATTAAATCAAATTAATTTAACACGAGGAAATGAATGAAAGAAGAAAAAGGGACAAGAAACAGGGAAAAGCAACAAAATAATCTCACTTAACTGGCAAAAGTTGTGCTAGAAATTTTAGTGGTGCAGTAGAATGACAAAGGATCATGGTCTGAAATGGTCTGGGTTTTATAGTGTGGTATGCAGGTGCAAACAATTGGCCAAAACATATCAGGTGGGTGTTGTTAGCATCCAGCCTACAGCAACAATTATATATTCCAATGTTAACCGTGTATCGTGATGGAGTCACTCCATTGGCACCCCGCCACTAGAATACCGGCAGCACAACTATTAAATATAAATCGGCTCTGCACAATCCGACCACCTAGACGCCAATTGAGTACTATTCACCGGCATTGGAGTCCACTGCGTCGGCAGCGGTGAGCCATGTACATGGCGATAAATACTCTGTCAACACGGAAGGAGAGTCAGCCAGCATACATCTAAATATGGTGGGTGGACTGCTGTCAGCTTGACGGAATACTTTGGACAGCAACCGCGGCGGGACAGTGGTAAGACTGCCAAGATCTAAATCAGAAGCAACAGATAAAATGGTAGATTTACAAAGGTGACTGTAGCCTTCTTACTCAGCAAGTCTTTTAATGTAAGAAATCAATGATTTCTTTCATCCAAAAAAGTAGAATTTTCAGTTAATTATCAGTTGTAATTTGATGAAGAATCATTTGCGGTTCAGATGTATTCTCAATTTTATGAATGGGTCAGGAGTAGTCATTTGACAGCCATCCTTTTTGTGTGCTGTGAAAAGGAACAAGGGAACCCTATAAGTCGGAAGGGACCAAGGGTAGCAATATATTATTAGAAACAGCGGTCCCTATTATGGACGATATTTGTCTATAACCACAAAACTGAAATCAGCGTCGGGTGTATTGTTGTCCCAATGGACCTTATTACATTTATTTACTTATTCGATAAACAAGAACGAACATACAATAAAGTGAGCAACAAGTGAAAGGGTTCTGGAAATCAAAAAATTTCCTTACCGCAGGCATATAGTGGTAAGGTGACTTTTCAGTGATAAAGATTACAATAGTCACGATAGAAAACAAATCTTGTACTCCACAATAATGCAATTTTTTAATCGGAGTTAAGATGTTGTTGTCGACGACGTTTCGATCCCCAACAACGGTTATGGGATCATCATCAGGACTGGTCAATCTAAATGCCTGAGAGGTAGCCTTAGTAAGGTAAAGGGTAAGGGTGACAGGGAAGGAGAAAAAGGAAGAGGGGAGAAACAGAGGATGGAAGGAAGAAATTGAGAGAGGTTAGGGAAAGGTACGGGATATATACTAGTATTCATGAGATAGTTCCTCCTTATTCAGGATACTGCTGATGTCAGAACTGCAAGGCGGCGGATGAACCACATTGATTACTTGCCACTTCAAGTCATCCTCCATGTGCCCTAGGTTTGCAAAGTGTTCAACCATGGGTGCATTTGCCGTTTGGCACCGTATTCTGCTCCGGTGCTGGCAGATTCGAATTCTGATTTTCTGTGTCGTTTGCCCAATATAAATTAAGTTACATGGGCAAGTGATTGCATATACAACATTATGGGTGTTACAGTTGGAGAAATGTGACAGAGATACATTAATATTCCCATAGACACATTTTTTGCTTTCAATAGTGAGGTTACAAACACTGCAGCCTCCGCAGTGATAGTGGCCTAGTGTCGGTGACAGGCCCCATTTTTCTGTCAGAGTCTGTGGGGGTTTTGTAGGTGCTAAGGCAGCCCTGACTAGGTGGTCCTTGATATTCTTGTTCTTCTTGAATGCAAATAATGGGCATTCGAATGTCAGTCTACCTGCATTAAGTATCGACCAATGTTTTAGAATGCATTTTTTCACAAGATTAGAAATGGGTGAGAATGTTGTCACGCATACCATCCTCTCATCATTGCTTTTGAGTTTAGGAGTCAGAAGTGTCTCACGTGGGCAGTACCAGGCTCGTTTTAGTGAGTTCTTTACTAGTTTGCGAGGGTAACCTCTAGTGAGTAGTTTTTTGGAGAGGGTATTGGCCTCCATGAAATAGTCAGTTTTCCCTGAACAATTTCGTCTTATGCGGAGGAATTGTGAGAAAGGTAACGAATCTTGTAAAGCACGTGGGTGATGACTATTGTAAGCAAGTGAGGTGTTTTTCTCGGTAGGCTTACGGTAGAGTGTGATGTAAAGTTTGTCATCTTCAGATATAATGAGCAAGTCAAGAAAGGCAACTTGACTCTTGCTGTATGTCAAGGTAAATTTGAGGCCATTACAGTGGTCATTGAGCCAATTTAGGAACAGCAGCAGGGTGTCTTCGGGTCCCTTCCAGATTAGGAAGAGATCGTCTATATATCTCCTCCATTCAAGTATCATGGAGGAGAATGGATTGGTTGTGGACAGAATCTTATAGGTCTCAAGACAATCCATATAGAGGATGGCAAAATTGGGCGCAAAAACAGCGCCCATGGACGTCCCTTTAATTTGTTGGAAAAAACTGCCATCAAATGCGAAGAAATTACGTGATAGGCAGATTTTAAGAAGATGTAAGATAAAGGGAGTGGGTACTGGATGTGGACGACGTCTAAAGTCAAGAATGTTTTGGATGACCTCAATCCCCTCGTCTTGGGGGATATTGGTATATAATGACTCCACATCCAGGGTGCAAAGTATGCAATGTGTGGGATCGAATAGGAGTCCCTCAACCAAATTGATCATCGCCATTGTATCCTTTATGTAGCATTTAGTGTCTGGGACAAAGTCCTTAATAAAGTGATCTACATAGTGGCCTAAGGGCTCTAAAATTGAGCCGCATCCGGATACAATGGGCCTGCCCGGTGGAGTTTCTGCATTTTTATGTACCTTCGGTAGTGTATAAATCACTGGTGATCGTGCAACCTAGTCACTCCCAGAAGCAAGTTGGAAGAAGTTAAGCGAAGGCTAACGGGTGTGCCAGTATACTCAATTAATTAGAGTGTTAAGTGGAGGATATGGGGGAAGTAGGGGAACCTCTGTACATCAGTCAGCGCGCTCGTGCAACATAGTTTCTCCATGTCAAGTCATGCCAATCTGGAGACGCCTCGTGTGTCATGCATTACTTAAAACTAGTGAGGTAGGTATAGAATGGTTGAGACTTACTGTGGGTCTGAGTTGTAGACCACACATCGGGTATGTTGGAGGGATAATATTCAATAAAGCTGGGGCCACAGTAGCAGTGACTAGGGATCAAGGCCCCGCCCGTGGACCCTGGTCTGCACGGGGGCGTATGATGAAGGCTGCAAGGAAATTAAAGTAATTACATAAAGGTCGGAGGGCCTCTCTGTCAAGGCTGAAGAACCATGTGGGGCAACCAAGGCTTACCTCTCTATGGTCTGGTGTATACAGTCTTATTCCTCTACTAGCACTCATCTCATGAATACTGGTATATATCCCGTAACTTTCCCTAACCTCTCTCAATTTCTTCCTTCCTTCCATCCTCTCTTTCTCCCCTCTGCCTTTTTCTCCTTCCCTCTCACCCTTACCCTTTACCTTACTAAGGCTACCTCTCAGGCATTTAGATTGACCAGTCCTGATGATGATCCCATAACCGTTGTTGGGGATCGAAATGTCGTCGACAACAACATCTTAACTCCGATTCAAAAATTGTATTACTGTGGAGTACAAGATGTGTTTTCTATTGTGACTATTGTAATCTTTATCACTGAAAAGTCACCTTACCACTATATGCCTGCGGTCAGGAAATCTTTTGATTTCCAGAACCCTTTCACTTGTTGCTCACTTTATTGTATGTTCATTCTTGTTTATCGAATAAGTAAATAAATGTAATAAGGTTCATTGGGACAACAATACACCCAACGCTGATTTCAGTTTTGTGGTTATAGACTAATATCGTCCATAATAGGGACCGCTGTTTCTAATAATATCCTTTTTGTGTGCAGCAAAATTTGCATCCTTCTTAAGATATCTCATTTTACTTTTGTCTGTCCACTTGCTTTCTGGGTATAATTCATTTTGACAGAAGCCAATTTGATATGATGAATCTTCTCTGGCATTTGGTTGTTTCAACTACATTCCATGATGAAGGCTGCCTTTTGACAAGTGTAGGTTGTTAAAACTGCTCCATTTGTGGTGGATTATTAAGTAGTTTTATTTTTCCCTAATTTGCAGCCCATGTATATATTTAGTAATAATATATGCTCAGCGCGCCATGTCGTGGATTGAGCTAGCTCAAAATATATCCTTGAAAACACAACCATGGGTGGTGATCCCCTCAGAAGGGACTTTGGATGTTCTGACATATGACTTCTGAAATTGGGGGGGACAGGGGAAAGTTCACACAAGCCTTATGAGGTGTCATTTTCTGATTCTCCAAAATCAAGACAGTTGTTGGTTGAGATGAGTGAATGTTTGCAAATGCAATTACAGTTCATCAAACACAATTGGTGACGCTGTCATTATTTAATGCTTTGCATAATGTTTACAATAATCTGCACAGCATGCATATCTATATATCTATATATCTGTCTACATATATATTTATATCTATCTAGATATCTATATCTATCTATTTATCTATCTATCTATCTATCTATCTATATATTTTCACTGAAAAAAAGGTTACAAGGACGTTATAGTTAGGCTCATATTTCACTCGCACAAAACCAGAGAAATTTAGCAGTTATTTGCCTGAACTAACTATAACTTATGCCCTTGCAATGCACTGCTTATGACCTCAAATAATACATCACTCATGAATTGGTCTGTGACATCACTGATGACATCACAAATGACATCACTGATCATCCTGTGAGTGTGTTTTGTAAACATTTCTGACACTTAAAGATATATACAAAGCTACAGCATAAGTTAAATTACTATTCTTTCTTACTAGCCATACTATTTCTACCATATCTCATCTGAGTGGCTGTTTAACTGACTTTATTAGTGTGTGAGTGGATGTCTGAGTGGCTGTATGTGTGTTAGTGGGTATATGAGTGGCTTATGGATGTGTTAGCGGGTATGTGAGTAGCTGTATGGGTGACTGAGTGGCTGTATTAGAGAGTGAGTGGGTGTGTGAGTGGCTATATGGGTGAGTTAGTGGCTGTGTGAGTGGCTGTGTAGGTGTGTGAGTGGGTGTGTGAGTAGCTGTGAGAGTAGCTGTATGGGTGAGGGAGTGGGTGTGTGAGTGGCTGTATGGGTGAGTCAATAGCTGTTTGGGTGTGTGTATAATAATGTGAGTGGGTGTGATTGGCTGTATTGGTGAGTGGATGTTTGTCCGAGTGAATGTAAGAATGACTGTGTATGTGAGTGGTTTTATCATTGGCTATACGGGTAAGTGAGTGGGTGTGTGAGTAGCTATATTAGTGAGTGAGTAGCAGTGTGAGTAGCTGTTTGGCTGAGTGTGTAGGTCTGTGAGTGGCTGTAAAGGTGTATGAGTGGGTATGTAAGTGTCTGTATCAATGAATGTTTGAGTGGCTGTACGAGTGAGTGAGTGGGCTCATGAGTGGCTGCATAGGTGAGTTTGTGGGTGTGTGAGTGGCAGTATGATTGAGTGGATGTGTGAGTGGCTCTATGGATGAGTGATTGGTTGTGTGAGTACTGGTATGGGTCTGTGAATGGGAATGTGAGGGGTTGTTTGATAGTCGGAGTGGGTATAGGAGAGATTTTATGGGGTTGTGAGTGGGTGTTTGAGTGGTTCTGTGGATGATGTTATCAGTGATGTCATTGGCCATGTCATAAGTAATGTAATATGTGAGGTTATCACCAGTGCATTACAAGGGCATAAAGTTATAATTAGCTCAGGGAACTATAACTGCTGATTTTCTCTGGTTTTGTACAAGTGAAATGTGAGACTAACCGTAACGTCGTTGTAACCTTTGGTTTTTTTCAGTGAATTTCAAACATTTTTTATTCTATTTCATAGCTATAACGTCCCTGTAACCTTTGGTTTCTTAAGTGAATTTCTAAGGTTTTTTAATTTTATTTCCTAACTGTAACCTGTAACCTTTGAGAGTAAGTGTGTGAGTGAGTACATGAGTGTCTCAGTTGGTGTGTGAGTGAGTGTCTCAATGAGTGGGTGAGTGGGTGTGGAGGTGTCTGAATGGACCTGGCAGTGGCTGCATAAGTGTCTTACTGGGTGTGAGTGGGTGCATGAGTGTCTGATTGGGTCTGTGAATGGGTGCATGAGTGTCTGAGTAGGTTTCTGAGTGGGTGCGTGAGTGTTTGAGTGAGTGTCAGAATGGGTGTGAGAGTTTCTGAGTGGGTTGGTGAGTGCCTCCATGTGTGTGAGTCAGTCTGTGAGTGAGTTCATAAGTGTCTGAGTGGGTCTTTGAGTGGGTGCATGAGCCTCTGAGTATCTGCATGAGTGTCTGAGTGAGTGTCTCAGTGGGTGTGTGAGTAGGTGTGAGTATGTCTGAGTGGGTTTATGAGTGCCTCAATGAGTGTGTGAAACAGTCTGTGAGTGAGTGTGTGAATCTCTGAGTAGATCCGTAAGTGGGTGTGTGAGTGTCTGAGTGTCTGTCAGGAGTGGGTGCATGAGTGGGTGTCTGAGTGGGTAAGTGAGTATCTGAGTGGGTCTGTGAGTAGGTGTCAGAGTGTCTGAGTGGGTTTGTGACTGCTCTTTATGAAAGTACCATTGATGAACCTGTTCCCCCCTTAGCTAGGAAACTCTACTTGCAGATTAGGTATGGAACTCTACCTGTAAAATCATTTACCAGAAAATGGCAACAGGACAGTGGTACAAATGATGATTTGTGTGCAGATTGCAAAGGGGGTCCCGAAACCCTTGCACGTATTTTGTTTTTTGCCCTCTCTACAAACAACTGTGTGTAAAATGGATTGTTCCCCTTTGCAAAAACCTGGGCATTATGGAATACCAAGAAACATTTAGATTACTGCAGTCCGACACTAGTCAGGTTGTAGTTTTTTGCCTTGCAACGTTTTTACTGGCAATCTGGATAAAGCACTTGAAATATGTACAGTCAGTTTTTTAATATATTAAATGGATTATCCGATGCCTATGATTTACTGTGGTTGAATGTGCAATGTCGCTGTCTCCCTTCTTTCTGGGCAGGCCCCAATTTTTGCAGCTGTTTTCCTATGCACTATAGTTAGTTGTCATTTGCTTATCAAATTTGTGGTTTTATATTGTTTTTAACTCATATTTTAAAGGCGCTTTTTGCACTTTTTTTTAATAATTATAGTTATTGTTCTTTATAATTTTATTTTTATGCATATGTGTGATGTTGGTTATCTTGTTTGTCTATATTTTTATGATCCAAAGTGATCAAAATAAAGTTATTTGATGATGATGACAGCCTCCGCAAGTGTGGGTCGCTCTGTGAGTAAATACATGATTGTCTGAGTGGGTCTGTAAGTGAGTGTATGAGTCTCTGAGTGGGTCTGTGAGTGGGTGCATATGTCTCTGAGTAGGATTGTGAGTGGGTGTATGATGTCTCTTTGGGTCTGTGAGTGAGTGTGTGAATGTCTCATTGGTTCTGTGAGTGGGTGCATGAGTCTCGGAGTGGGTCTGTGAATGAGCGTGTGAGTTTCTGAGTAGGTCTGTGAGTGGTTGCATGAGTCTCTGAGCAGGTCTGTGAGTGGTTGCATGAGTCTCTTGGTGGGCCTGCAAGTGGGTGCATGAGTGTCTAAGTGGGTCTCTGAGTGGGTACATGAGTGTGTCAGTGGGTCTGTGAGTGGGTGCATGAGTCTCTGAGTGGGTCTGAGTGAGCACATGAGTCTATGAGGGGGTCTGTAAGAGGGTGTGTGAGTCTGAGTGAGTCTGTGAGTATGTGCATTAGTGTCTGAGTGGGTCTGTGAGTGTGATGAATGAGTGTCTAACTAGGTCTGTGAGCAAACGCATGAGTGTCTGAGTGGGTTTGTGAGTGGGTGCATGAGTGTCAGAGTGGGTCCATGATTAGGGGTATGAGACTCCTAGTGGGTTTGTGAGTGGGTGTACGAGTGTCTCATTGGGTCTTTGTATACATGCATGAATCTCTGAGTGTGTCTGGGAGTGGGTGTTTGAGTGTCTGAGTGGGTCACACACCCAAACAGAGACTCACGCACACATTCAAAGACCCAATGAGACACTTGTACACTCACTCACAAACCCACCCCAAGTCTCATGCATGAGACTCTGAGTGGGTTTGTGAGTGGGTGTATGAGTGTCTCACTGGGTCTTTGAATACATGTGTGAGTTTCTGAGTGGATCTGTGAGTGGGTGTGTGAGTGTCTGAGTGGTCTATGTTTAGCCCTCTTCTGCTCTGTTTTGCCTTTTCTGCTTGCTTTTCTGCCCTCTGTTTTGCTTTTCCTGCTCATTTTTCTCCCCTCTGTTTTGCCCTTTTCTGCTCTGTTTTATCAGTCCTGGTGATTTTTCTGCCCTCTGTTCTGTCTTTCCTGCTTGTTTTTTTTGCCCTCTGTTTTTCCACTTTAAAGCCCCAGGGACCACCACTGCTTTACTGATATTAAGGAGGGGGGGACAGCGACCTCCTCCATTTGTCTCAAAGTGCCCTGAGGACCACCACCTCCCCTGAGATTTATTTTTACTAAAGGAGGAAGGCACATGGACCCCCTCTCCTGGGGCTTTCACATGTCCCAGGAACCACGACCTCCCCATGGCTAACTTACTATTATGTGGGGGCGCATGGACCCCTGGGCCTTGGGGCCCACCACCTCCCCGGGACCACAAACTTTAATTAAGGTGGGAGCTGGGCTGCTCAACCCCCCTTCCCGGGCCGATTTTGGCCCAGGAACCCCATCCCCCAGGGCTCGGCCTTAAAATATATGGGCCCAATTCACAAAGGGACTTGTGACTCGTAAAGTTACTAGTGCAGAGTCTCTGCACTTGTGACAGAATCTCAGCGCTTGGGGTGGAATCTCCACACTGCGGTGTTCAGTGTGGAAATTCCACCCCGAGTGCGGAGCTTCCGACATGAGGGCAGAGACTCCGCACTTGTAACATTACAAGTCGTATGTCCCTTTGTGAATCAGACCCATATTTTTTGATGGGGGAGGGGAACCCTCCAAGGGCCAGTTTCGGCCTCAGAACTCTGCCTGCCCGGTGCCCAGCGCTAAAGAGATGGGGAGGGGTGTCACACAGCCCACCTCACCAAGCTGATTTTGTCCCCAGGGTCCGGCCTTAAAATATATATATTTTAAATGGTGGGCCTCATGGCCCCCCGGTTGATTTCAGCCCTGAGGACCCTATCCCTTGTGGCCAGGCCTTAGTTTTTCAGCCACACGGCCTCCCTCCCCAGGCCAATTTCTGCCCCAGGTACCCCGCACCTGGGGCCTTGAATTGCTGGGTGGGCTGGAGCCCACCCAGGGCACACAGTCCACACCATTGGGGGCTGTGGCAGGAGCCTGAATGCCCCCAAGGTCCCTGCCTACTCCCCACCTCCTGTGGGAGCCAGCATTGCTCTCACACTCCGGAAGAGCTGCTAAAAATACAGCTCCCTTTTTGTGAAAGCAATTGTTTTGACTATTTCCCTGCCCACTTAGCAGCAGGCAGGGAAACAGATGAAGCCTATGCTTCCAGCAAGTAAGAGCATTGTGTCAACTCCTGCTCGCTGGAAGTGGAGTGTTTACTGTTGCTTGGCAGCTGCTGTCAATGGTCCCGCCAAGTCAGAGCATACAGCTATGTCCCAGGGGTGGGCACCCACGGACATAGCAGGCGATGGCCCTGGGGGGGTGGCAGTCTACAGTACCATTAATGACTCCCGAAGGAGGGCTGCGTGCCACCCCTTTTTTTTTTTTAGTTTTATATAGCGCGAACTACACCTGAGACATCGGGTATCAGAGGGCTTTACATGAGCACCAGTTTTGTTACAGAAGGACACATTCATTTTTGTTAGGCACAGGGAGATTAAGTGATTTGCCCAGAATCACAGGATGTTGAGCGTCATTGCCGAGACTCAAACCCAGTTCCCCAGCTTCGAGGTCGACCTCTCTAGCCCTAAGGCTACATCCTCTCCCCAATCTCATCCCTTCTTTCAATTTTAATTGCCTGCCCTGGGGAGCTGGTGGTCCATACGGTGAGAACGGCCCATGACGGGGCCGTGTGGCCTCCCTCCTTATGAAAAATGAAGAAAGCCCCAGGGAGGTGGTGGTCCATCATCTCCTTGTGTTTACTTTGTTCGCCCTAAGTTGGCAGGGTATGCCCAGACGTGGGTTCCTTGCTCACTTTGCCACTGGATTCAAGCTAGCCTGGCTGATGAAGGGTGTTACCCAGAAACCGGTCCCAGGATGCTTGTTTCCGGTTCAGGGAAGACCTGGCTTGGCAGTTCGGGCTGGAATGTTCCCATGAGGCACAGGGTCAAGACTGATTTGCATATAGCTGAGTCTGAACTGAGGTG
This sequence comes from Calotriton arnoldi, assembly GCA_963921515.1. Lineage (NCBI taxonomy): Eukaryota > Metazoa > Chordata > Amphibia > Caudata > Salamandridae > Calotriton > Calotriton arnoldi. Next base: position 2,266,645 of record CAWUFW010001962.1, read on the forward strand.
GCGAAGTGAGCTAAAGAATGATGATGGATTCAACCCAGAGCTGTGACTGGGGGTGAGTGTCTGAAAAGTTTCAGCGCTCCGTCCATCATCTCCTTGTGTTTGCTTTGTTCGCCCTAAGTTGGAAGGGTAAGCCCAGACGTGGGTTCCTTGCTCACTTTGCCACTGGATTCAAGCTAGCCTGGCTGATGAAGGGTGTTACCCAGTAACCAGTCCCAGGATGCTTGTTTCCGGTTCAGGGAAGACCTGGCTTGGCAGTTCGGGCTGGACTGTTCCCATGAGGCACAGGGTCAAGACTGAATTGCATATAGCTGGGTCTGAACTGAGGTGGTGAAGTGAGCTAAAGAATGATGATGGATTCAACCCAGATCTGTGACTGGGGGTAAGTGTCTGAAAAGTTTCAGCGCTCCGTCCATCATCTCCTTGTGTTTGCTCTTTTCTTTTTTAAACACTTTTTTGGGGACTCAGCTGAAGTTGAGTCCCATGATGGCTGCCAACGCTTCTTGGCTGAAGTATTGGCAGCAATCAGAGCTCTGTAGATCTATACATGAGTTTGTTATTATTCATGAATTAGCCGTAATCGTACATATGCAAATTTGGATTTCCTCTAATTTCTCAGAAAATAGGAAACAGATTTACACCTAATAACTGAGAGTGTGATCTGTGTAACCAAATCTACCTTCCTGACAAATTCAGTGTAATTCCGTCCAGCGGTTTGGGCTGTAGTCGTGTTCAAAGCTCCTATGGGAATTATTATGGGAAATGCACTATTTGATCCCCCTTTTTCTTGGCCCCCACTTGGAGGATCACCCCGAAATTTTCCGTTCACAGCAAGTCTCACTATAACACTTTCTGTGAAAAATTTTGTGAAGATTCGTCAAACGATGCTAAAGATATAGGCAAGATTTAGGCAAATCAAGTAGAGTACTTTCTACCGGCTAATTACTAAGTCCTACTTTGTTGGGTAAATGTATAGTGTGTCTCCTACACTACAACTGCATAAAGGATACCAGAAAAATGTCTCCAGTGACCTTGTGTGTCTGTTACTTTGTCAATGTGATTGTTCCTCAAGCGTCTTCACCAGATAACTTTACAAAGTGGAACTGCAGAGAAAACACACTTGGATGATTTGTACTTTGCAGAAGTATGTGCTTTTTTGTTTGGTGAAGATGCAATCGTATTCCTAGGCATGAGGTACATGTCTCCAAAATTGGCAGGAAACGCATGGGTGAGGACTTTTAATAAGCTGTCCATCATCCCTGGTAAAAGGTGGGAAGATGTTGCATACTGTTAATGTAGATGCGGCGGGGCCAAACGGGTGGCCATTTACATTATTAGTGATGTCACTGACCATGTCATGAGTGATGTAATATGTGAGGTCATAAGCAGTACATTGAGGGGGCGTAAGTTATAGTTAGCTCAGGTAACTATAACTGCTGAATTTCTCTGCTTCTGCTTTTGTCCTGATCCCAGATTGTGCCACGTGTGTAGTGAAACCCTGATGTTGTTTGGTTTCAAACTTCTCCGCCCTAATTAAAATCACAGATGCAGGGCCACTGCTTGAAAACCGGCTTTTCTACTTAATCTTGGAAACTTTGAATTTCAGCCTGTATTTGTAGGGGTACTTACCCTTGCACGCCGTGCCTCTGTGATTTTAATGAAGGCGGAGGAATTTGAAACCAAACAACATCAAGGTTTCACTACACACGTGGCACAATCTGGGATCAGGATATGATGTCGTCACCTCAGCCACACATGGAATTGATTCCTTTAAAGGCAATAAATGAGGGTATGTAATTATGTCTGAAATCGGAGAGAAAGAGAATATTTGAAAAATTAAAAGTTTGGGACATGGACATTGGTTAGTAAAATTTTGCTGCATTGTGGGTAATGTGGCCCTTGACTCATAAAAGAATGGAACTACAGTCAGCGTGCCCCAAATAGAAATGCTGTAAGTCTAATTATTATGTACTTACCAGTGCATTATTGATTATCAAATAGCCACTGACTCCACTTTCAACTGGAATTGTGCAATTGCGACTTGATTGTGGATACAATTTTGAGTCTGTCTTAATGCTCAATTGGAACAATATACCCTGTCCCTCATCACTGTTCACTAATAACTTTTTAAATGAGATCATCAAGTGGCCACTGTGTTAAGGCATATGATTAAGACTTACCCGAGTCGAAACGTGTCATGCTACCTGTTTGCCACAATAAAAATCCTGTTACTGATTACGGTGGTTGGAGCTTGATAACGCTGTCCAGGAGGTGGAGTGTGAATGTCTTCAGTTATATATATATATGTATATTACCTACTGACAGTCGCCAGTAAGTAGTTATAGTTAGGAACTAGTTTCCAAAGGAAAAGCATTTTTTGACTTGCCTATAACTTTGGTGTTGTTTGACCAATCTTCATGAAATTTTCAAAAAAAAAGTGTCACAGTAGATTCTGGCTGTCAAAATTTGGGGGTGATCTGTGTAGGGGAGACCGTGATTTGGGGTATGAAATAAGGGTGCGTTTGTAATGTTAATTCCCTTAGGAACCTTTAAACACACCTACAGCCCGAACTGCTGAACGGACTTACACCAAATTTGGCAGGGAGGTAAATGTTGGTTTAGGGAACTGCCTTATGCCTATTTGGTGTAAACCTGTTCAGTAGTATTTGATGAATTCAAGCAAAATGTTATAGTGATATCTCTGGCCACAAATATTTCGATACGGTTTTATGATTAATCGTGAATGCATGCGCCAACAGGAATGTTCTGTTTGGCTGGACGCAACCTGAACAAAAAGTTGAGCCTGCCATTTTATTGTTCAGGATCAGTTCTCCGGGCTGAACATTTCTGAAAAAGCTAACATAATGGGCCAAAGTGGAGGTACTCTGACCCCATGTTTGAGGAATGAGGGTGTTATTGACACAAGATATGTATCCAAAATTGTTTTTTTTAATAGCTTGCGATATTCGCGACAATGTTGCGACCGCTAGCGCGGACCCCGTGTACCGTCGCTGGGCCATCGTGACTACCGACGCCATTGTGAATATTGGTGGAAATATTTAAAAAAGTATATATTTGTACACACTAGCAGGTGACTGCCACACACTTATGTACCTACTCACATATTCAATCATACACTTATACACCCATTCACATAACCACTCACACACTTATATATCCAGTCACATATCCACTCAATACTGATGTACCCACTGTCATACCCATTCAGGTACTCATGCACCCACTTACAGACTCACTTGGAGAATGACGCACCCATGTACAGACCCACTCAGACACCCACTTACAGACCCAGTGTGGGACCTTTGCTTCCACTGACATACCCACTGATAGTGAGACCCACTCAGACACTTATGCACCAACTCATAGATCCAGTCACAGGCTCATGTACCCATTCACATATGTAGTCAGAGACTCATACACCTACTCACATATAACCCTGGGCGTAGTTCGCGAAGTAACGCTTCGCGAAGCTACGCAAAGTGCAGTTCGCACTACGCGAGCTACGCGTAGCACTACGCGAACTGCGTAGTGCGTGTTCGCAATGATTGCACAGTGCCGGATGCTTGTCCGCACTGTGCAATCATTGAAAACGGCATCTTGCACAGTGCGAGCTGTCTTTTACTGCCGCTCGAGTAGATTTTTGCTCGAGCGGCAGCTTTCTCAACGCGGACTGGTAGTTTCTCATCGCGAGCGGTCGCGAGCATACGCGACCACTCGCAATGAGAAACCTGACCTCCCCGCGTTGAGAATCTCGCCGGGAGGTTTATTTTCCACGCTCGCGATCGGCAACTTGATGTTGCTGATCGCGAACGAGGAAAAAGTCTCGCCGGGATGTCATTTTGCTTGCTCGCGGTCGCCAACTTGACGTTGAGGACCGCGAGCAAGCAAAAAATGACCGCTGCACTACGCTACGCTACGCGTGTTCGCACTGTGCTACGTGCAATTCGCGTAGTGCGAAGTAGCGCAAACTTCGCAAACTACGCGAGCGTAGCGTAGTTTTCCGCCCAGGCCTACTCACATACCTATTCAGACACTCATGCACCAACTCAGAGACCCACTCAGACACTCACATACCCAGTCAGAGACTCACTCAGGCATTCATGCATTGACTCACAGACCCACTGAGAGACTTATAATTCCACTCACACACCCACTGAGACATTGATTGACTCAGTCACAGATCCAGTCTGACAATCACATACTGATTCACAGAGCAAGTGAGAGACTTATACTTCCACTCATACAATCACTGATAGAGAGATACACTCTATAGACTAAATCCTATAGACCTATAGACTTATGCAGCCAATGACACACACCGAAAGACTCATGAGTCTACTCTGATATCCACTCATAGACTTATATATGCAGTGACAGACCCACTCACAGACTTATGCATGCACTCACATAACCGAGTGAATCATTAATACCAACTGTTATAGAGCTATTGAGCTATTGATAAAAGAAATGATAGAGTTAATTAGATAGTGATTTATCTAGTGTGATGGTTATAATTAGCAAGATTGTTATAATTGTTGAATGTGGTGTTGGCTTTTGAATTCCTGCTTTTGTTTTGCATTTTGGCTATGTATTCGCGGGGATCGCGATTACCAACATCATCGCGATCTCCGGCGTTACTGCGAAAGCAGAAAATAGGTTTTAGATATGGTTTTCATAGAAACTCTCTAGAAAAACATGATTTTAGAGAATACTGTAAGAATCCTCTAGTGTGTAAAATACTGTAATATGTGTGGGTGTATGTGTTTTAGACTTTATGGAAAAGGCGTGATCATCGTGGTTAACGACACCATCGTGACATCACAAATAACCACAAAAAAGTAAAATAGGTCTGAAAGATGGTTTTTAAAGAAACTTAGTACAAAAATATGAGTTTAAACATGCTTTGAAAGAAGTATGTATATAGTAACATGTGTAGTGCAATGTTCAGAATGGATCTCTTTACATATCCTTTTTGGATGTGTTGGTGGTCATTGAATGTCTGCTTTTGTTTTCCGTTTTCCTGACGTATCCATGGGGATTGCGACATCGTCTCAAAGATTGTCAAAAACTAAAAAAAAATCTTTCGAAAAAATTCACAATATTTTGGGTACTAAGGTGGCTCTGATAAGAGCCGTAGCGTTGGTTGTGTGTATATGGCTGCTACACATAAGACCAGATGCAGAGTTTCAGGTTACTTGGAAACACCTTGTTGCCTTCATCTGTAAAGTGCACTCCATCATTTCTATAAATTCCATGCATGTCAAAACACAGATTTTTGTTAAAGATACAGCCCATGCAATGGTCTCCGAGGAATGCAGAAACAGTTTTATTAACATGTTTTCTGGCTTGGTCAATCTGTGGACAGAATTGATTTGACCACTTCCATTTCGGTCTTTGACATATATTAGAGTACAACAAGACAGTGTGAGGGAAAAGTGACATCAGTTCTGCAAAGGTTTCTTGTATTAGGATTTCCAGCCCTACTCCAGTCAATGCGCCTAGGTCATTGCCACCACAGTGCACAATCATGAGGTGAGGAGCTTGGGAATCCACAATGGATTTAACCAAAGCCAGCAACTGATGAAACTTTAACCCTCTCTGGCCAAAACAAGAAATCTGAACATTTGGCTAACCAGGTTGCTGTCAATACCTCTCTTGTTTGCAGTCTCTTTAGCCCAATAGATATAGCTGTGGCCCACAATCCACACTCTAAGCATTTTAAAGTGAAGGAGCAATATTAGTCAGGAGAAGGCTGGAGCTCAATGAAGTAGTTTTTAAAAGGAAAAGCAGGTAAAATGAAGGTGTTTTGAAAATATATATACATATATATGAAAGTGAATAAAATTGGGTAGTGTGTTGGATGGCTTAGAAAGAAGTTGTATTATTGGCTGTTTAAAAAAAGAAATGTAATACAGACATGGGCTTTCAAATATGTGGAGTAAACCACACCTGCTGTATCTCATTGGGAAGTAGCATGTTCCTTCTAGAATGTGCTGTGAACTTGTAACCTACTGGTTCCACTGGGTTGCTAGGTACACTGATCTAAGAGTGTATTGTGGGTAAGAGTGTTAAAGAGACAGAACATTTTTTTAAAAGTTGAGGAGTGATGACACAATTTAAGTAATGGCAAGCTTTAATTTCCAATTCAGGACTATGTAATAAACTGTTGGGTAGTATTTAAATTTAAAAAATGAAGCTTGATATTGGTTTGAACTCTTGTTGTTTTTGGCTATTTCTCTGCAATGATCGCAAAAACAATAACACACATAGATAGGAATGTATTTTTGAAGAGAGGGAAAGGGAAAAAGATACTACCCATTCACAAGTGGAGATAGCGTAGTCTAAAATGAAAGACATTATTTCATTTGCTACCTTTCTCATGATCACAGAGTGCAAAGTTGAAGAGGTTGCCATTTTATGATTTCTATGTATGAGTGTGGTATACCAGTCTTGTGCTTAGTTTTTACAAATCCTAACATTGGCAGAACTATCCACAAATAGCTAAAACAACAATATAATCTACAAACTGAATTCACTGGTATGTACATAACTTTTTAATCCTTTATTACAATTACATTAGCAATGAAGATGTATATAGGAGTCTGAGAAAAAGAGTTTTACAGTGATATGAAAAAATATATCAGATGAACTGTATCTATTAGAGGGTATGGGCTCGATTCACAGAACTAACTTATGTCAAAAACGTAAAGTTAGTACCTTTTGGTATTCACAGAATACACTTACTCATTTTGGTATTCACAGAATACACTTACCATTTTGTATTCACAGAATACACTTACTCATACTAACTTTATGTCCGCACTCGGGCCGGAGATTCCGGCCGTTTGTGGAGATTCCGGCCCGGAGGTGGAGATTCCGCCGCTTGTGGAGATTCCGGCCGTTTGTGGAGATTCCGCCACCGGCCGGAATCTCCACAACCGGCCGGAATCTCCACAAACGGCCGGAATCTCCACAAACGGCCGGAATCTCCGGCCGGAATCTCCACCTCCGGGCCGGAATCTCCACCTCCGGGCCGGAATCTCCACAAACGGCCGGAATCTCCACCACCGGGCCGGAATCTCCGGCCCGAGTGCGGACATAAAGTTAGTATGAGTAAGTGTATTCTGTGAATACCAAAATGAGTAAGTGTATTCTGTGAATACCAAAATGAGTAAGTGTATTCTGTGAATACCAAAAGGTACTAACTTTACGTTTTTGACGTAAGTTAGTTCTGTGAATCAGGCCCTATGTTTTTAAGAGGTTAGTAGTGAATATTTCGGGAAGTAAGAGAAAAGTGAATTAGTGCCTCTCTATTACATTGTGTACTTCATTGAAAAATAACAGTATAGTATTGTGGAAAGTTGCAATAAGGAATTAAGAATGTTTTAAATGTCTAAACATCATGTGCAGAATGAATACATCTGTTATTTGCATTTGGGAGTTGTAGTACTTTTAGTAACATTAATAAACAAGAGTAGTGTAGTCACAAATAAAAGATGAGAACATGTTGTCCGCCTATATATGAATTAGAAACAAGTAATACTTGTTAGGTATGTATTGGGAACTTCTTCTCAATGTGGATTTTAACTTATATGACCGCTTTGCATATGCTTAGATGGTGAGATATGGCTTTTGTGGTTGCACATAGCTATATATGCAGTGGGACTTTTGAGTTTACTTAAAGATGGAGAGAGGTAAATATTTTTGGAAAGATGGCTTTAATGTGTACATCTATTAAGAAATCGCATATATGTTTACATGGTGATCTATGTTCAGTAAGGCTGATGAGAATTTCATGTATAATGTGAGGGTGGCATTTTTTTTTAAACATGGTATGTTTAAAATTGAGGAGGACTAGTAGTGCAGAATGCCTTGAGAGTTCTTGTGCTACCTTCATTTGAAGTGTAACTTTTGTTTGACAAATGCTGAATATATGTTTTAGAAACAGAAGAGGTATTTGAGAAATGATGTAGGTATGCCATTAACAAAAGGTTTTGTGCTTTGAATTTTTTTAAATGTTATTTTCCATTTTAGAAACTTACTGATGCATGTGCACGGTCAGTAACAAAGCAATGTATGCTCCTAGAGAGCCATGTATGCAATTATAAATTATATATCAAGTGTGATATCTAGACTTCACTTATACATAGCTCAGTAGAAAAGCATATATATACAGTAAAACAGGTAGTATGATAATGACAGAAGGAGATAACCAATGAGTCAGAGATATAGTCACAAGTGTTATGCATCTAACAGCATTTAATGTACTTTCACAGTCAGTCAGGCAGTATTCAGGCACTCATGAAATCACCCAGCCACTAGTCAGACAGAGTCATCAAATCAGTGATTCACTATCCATGGAGGTATTCAGTTACCTAGACACTATACATGTACTTTTGCAATCAGGCTGGCAGAAATTATGTAGTCATTCAACTATGCAGGCATTTCCTATACATTCATCTAATCACACAGGGCCTGATTCACAGAACTAACTTACGTCAAAAACGTAAAATTAGTACTTTTTGGTATTCACAGAATACACTTACTCATTTTGGTATTTACAGAATGAATTTACTCATTTCGGTATTCACAGAAGTTAGTAGTCCTAACTTTAGGACTCCTAAATGCCTTCTGTGAATACCGAAAGTCTTAAAGTTAGGATTTTTCTCAGTTTAGGAGTAGTAAAGTTAGGACTCCTAACTTTAGGACACCTAAATGCCTTGTGTGAATACTCGAAAGTCTTAAAGTTAGGATTTTTCTCAGTTTAGGAGTAGTAAAGTTAGGAGTCCTAACTTTACTACTCCTAAACTGAGAAAAATCCTAACTTTAAGACTTTTCGGTATTCACAGAAGGTATTTAGGAGTCCTAAAGTTAGGACTACTAACTTCTGTGAATACCAAAATGAGCAAGTGTATTCTGTGAATACCAAAAAGTACTAACTTTACGTTTTTGACGTAAGTTAGTTCTGTGAATCGGGCCCCCAGACACTAACTATTTACTTATGCAATTAACAAGGCTGTAACTATGCAGTCATTATAACACTTGTGCAGTACCTATGCAGTCATCTAAACACCCACTTACAACCCATGCAGTCATTGAAATGCTGAGGCACACGCGTGCACTCATGCATACACTCAGGCACTACTTATTGTAGTAAACCTATCATCCATCCAGTACCTATGCCCTCATTTATTTACTGAGGCAAAACTCTTGCACTAATACAATCACCCCAACAGTACATTTAATTTCATCCAATCTCTCAAGCTTTAACAATGGAGTCATGCAACCACTCAGACACTAGTCATGTATAACCCTGGGCGTAGTTCGTGAAGTAGCGCTACGCGAAGCTACGTGAAGTGCACCTCGCACTACGCGAACTGCGTAGTGCACTGTGCAAAATGCTGTTCGCACTGATTGCACAGTGCCGGATGCTTGTCCGCACTTGTCAATCATTGAAAACGGCATCTTGCACAGTGCGAGCTGTCCTTACTGCCGCTCGAGTAGATTTTTACTCGAGCGGCAGCTTTCAACGCGGACTGGTAGTTTCTCATCGCGAGCGGTCGCGAGCATGCGCAACCACTCGCAATGAGAAACCTGACCTCCCCGCGTTGAGAATCTCTCCGGGAGGTTTATTTTCCACGCTCGCGATCGGCAACTTGATGTTGCTGATCGCGAACGAGGAAAAAGTCTCGCCGGGATGTCATTTTGCTTGCTCGCGGTCGCCAACTTGACGTTGAGGACCGCGAGCAAGCAAAAAATGACCGCTGCACTACGCTACGCTACGCGTGTTTGCACTGTGCTACGTGCAATTCGCGTAGTGCGAAGTAGCGCAAACTACGCGAGCGTAGCGTAGTGCTTTGCCCAGGCTTAGTCATGTACTCATCTAATCAGCCAGGCACTACCGATGCACTAATTCAATTATCCAGGCACTACCCATGTAGTTATCTAAACACCCAGGCATTACCTGTTCACTGACCCAAAAACACATGGGCACCAGCCATGTAGTCATCTAATCACTGAAACACTACTCATGCACTCATTGAATCTGCTAGGTTCTATGCATGCACTTAAACAATCATGTATGCACTATCCATGCACTCTAGAAATCACCAATATACTATCTATGCACTCCCGCAGTCATCCAGGCACTAGAGTTGCACTCATTTAATCGTCCAACCAGTATCTATGCATGTATTGAATTATTGAGCCATTAGCCATACACTTATCTAATCCTTCAGGCACTACTCATGCACTCATCCAAACACCCTAATATTAGTGATATACTCATTAACCCTGGGCGTAGTTCGCGTAGTCGCGCTACGTGAAGCTTCGCGAAGACGTCGGAGCGATACGCGAGCTACGCGTAGCTACGCGAGCGTGCGTAGCTGCTTGTCGCGCCCATTCGCGATACATTTTTCTTTTTCGGGAACGCGTTGTGCGTGTTCGGGACGCTGTTTGCGTGCTCGGGGGATAGTATCTCGTGAACTTACCCATGCGGTGGCCTATGGGCGCGGCCATTTTGTTTTTCACTTGTCCCGCCCGTTGGCGATCCCTTATTTCCTGTTCCGGGTCGCGTATAGCGTGCTCGCGATGCGCATTTCATGTTCGGGAACGCGTCGTACGTGTTCGCGACGTTTTTTGCGTGCTCGGGGAGAAATATCACGCAAACTTACCGACGCGGTCGCGATGGGCACGGCCATCTTGTTTTCACTCTATGTTATGGTTCTGGGCCTGCTTTTCTATCCTCCCTCAATCTTTGCAATCCTTAGTTTTTTACACTGTTTTTCTATTTTGCTTTATTTCTTATCTATCTCTCTCTCTGCCTAAGTCTATATTTTGCATTTTTTTCTACTTTTTACTGTGTTTTTTTTACTTTTTGACTGTTTTATATAACTTTCTTCTTTAAGCTCCTACTTCTTACCCTAACTTTATTTTTCCCTTCTAACTTTTCTTTTCCGCCTCCTCCCACCCCAGAACCATGGCGAAGGGTAGCAGCAGCAGCAACGGCTCGAAGGGCAAGGCGCGTGCGCCCAAGAGCCGCCTGCCTTGCGGCAGACTGCGCCCTGCAGGGGTGCAAGCCCGCCAGCTTTTTAGTGAGGCGGAGGTGGCCGCCCTTGTTTTTTTTGTTCAGCGCCACCTCCCCTTGACCTTGGCAGCAGGCGGCAGGCCAGGCTCCGGGTACCCTACCCAGGAGCGTCACCGCCGGTGGGCGAAGGTGCGCCAGGCAGTATTTCGCTGCTCAGGGGTCCGGTGCACCCATAACCAGCTGGCACACCGGTGGTCAGACATCCTCGACCGGGAGCAGGACCTGTTGGACCTGCTAGGTGTCGAGGTCGTGGGGCTTGGTGAGTAGCTAATATATATAGTAGTATAAGTATTGTGATTTGTGTATACATTTTTTACAAATAACAAGAATACTGCTGCTTACATTGCAGGTAAATTACGTTTCAAAATCTTCTGTGATTGTAGGACACAGGTGTTGGGCGCTACTCTTACTTGTTTGCAACTTTGCGCTCGCTTGTCCTTATTATTATGTAAGAGTTTACTTTAGAGAACTTCAGTTAGGTAATGCTATTGCTAGAGAGACTCTAGTCCTTCCTTTGTCCTCCTGTCAAATAGTGGTGGATGGATTGATACTAGGTTTAGTTACTATTAGTTGATAATTTTTGAGCGGTCTGCATGATGCATCCTCTGTCACTGAGTGCTGCTTACCCCAGTCCTTAGTAGAACCTTTTGTAGTTTGTTTAGTGAGTGGTAAGCTTAGCAGTGTCAGTCAGCTGCAGAACATCAGATGCAACAACCAACAATTTGATGTATGCATTATGCACCAATTTATGCATGTGTCCTCCTTCTCATCTATGCAGTTTTGAGGGCTAAAAAATGGAAATGCAGACTTAATGAACAATTGGCCCGCCTGGAATAGCTGGGCTAGGTCAGGTGGTACTTAGGCTTAGTTAGTGTTCTGGATTTTATTTGAATCAATCAGAATGGAACACTGAATTAGTGTTCCCAAATAAGTAGACTGTCCGTGAATCCCGCAAGCCAGTAGTCGATCGTATTAGATAGGTCAATTTTATTGCAATTTTTGTTTCCTAAAACATTTTTTGAGCGTTTTTTTAGATAATGTATTTGTTTCACAGCAATTATTAATGTTTGTGTCTTTCTTTATTATATCTTACATGATCACTGATCTGCAGCACCCAGGGGCAAGAAGACGGGGTCCGAGTCAGAGGAACAACCACCAGAGGACCGCTCCTCTACCGAGGGCCCTGCTGCTGGTCCCAGTAAGTCCTCCAGTGGTTAATATTAACAATTATATTGCCCTAACTTTTACTGCACCTTATTTTTTCAGAACTATTAATTCTGGTTCCACTCCCTAATTCTATTTTTTACAAAAGATTCTTTGATCTTGACTTGACTATCTGTTTCTAAATTCTGGTTATCCCTGCCTCTAAGTTCTAACTGCCTCTGCTATGAATGTCTGTACTACTACTATTAGTCTGTCGCTAAGCTTGCCCAGTTTGCATTGCCACTCTTTATTGTACGGTTTTGAATAAAACTCAGATTGACCAATAGCTCTAGCCACTGAGTCCAGTCCTTTTGGTTGTCCTCTTCTAGGCTTCTTAATCTTGAGGCTTTGACAATTACCACAAACAAAATGCCCAACCAGATATTTGACTATTTTTGATAGGATATAGTACATACTACTACTGATGTGGGGATTCTGCACAGCCCCATGCAGAACTATGCACAAGGAAATAGGATGTTGGTGATGGGAGTTTGGAACTTGGACGTTCCTCACACCTCAGTCAGAAGTGAACCCAGAATCCCCTGAACGACTAGCTATAGTGTCTCATTTGGTCCCCGAACCCCCACCCGAAGATACCCAATGATTACACAACCCAGAACAATAACACCCTTTCGCTCACTCACTCGTGTAAGTCCACCACCACCACCACACCAAATACCACAGAGTCTATGTGTAAGTTCAAAAGGTTTATTTTCAACTAACAAGCTCTGTATGTTGTTCTATAAAATTCAGTGTACTCCAGCCAGCTCCAACAGCAAAATGCATAAGATTAAAACAATAAACATTGTTACAACAAGTGCATGATGATAGAAGACAAAAGATCTGTGCGAATTCTGGGAGATTCCTCACCGTAGAACGTAGAATTACTGGTTACATGCATCATTCATAAGCTCTGCAAATCTCTGGTTCGTAGAAGGGAATCTTCTGCCTGAGAAAAATGGTGCGCGTTAGATAGTATAATGCAAGCATTTCTCAGTCCTGCCAAAAAGTGTAACATGTTACTTATGGCTAAGCAATACGGACTAACCGAACTCCATAACAAAGTGGCTTGTTTTTCGACCTCTTGTACGCAATGCTCAGACAGTAGCTGTATGTGCTCATGTGGGCTCAAAAAGGTGTCTTACTGTTACTGCACAACAATCTGCGAGGTAACATGCGCAAAAGACATGAAGCGAAAAATGGTTGCATGGCTCAGGCTAACTTTGCAAAGAGTAGAGTATAGTATAATAAATAATGACCCTAGGGACCATAACACTACTAGTGTCTACTGACTCTCAGTACCCGATTTGGACTAGTGAATGTGATGTATAATATGTATGTATTAACTTTTTTTTCAATCTTGCTAGTGAAAACGAATAAATAGGGGAGGTGTACAGGCATCTAAAAATGTGTCATGTTTTTATCTAGGCGTAGTAGCGACCACCAGTGCCGGCGGGGCCAGCGGCGATTCGACCATTCCGGAGGGGGCAGGAGATGCGGCACCTGCAGGAGCTACAGGGGGTGAGCCAGCAGCAGTGGCGGGCGGTGGTAAGTTATATTCATTACTTATTGACATTGCACTAGCTGGAAGGGTGTTGACTTCACTCACTGTACTGTTGTTGAGACTTATTAGGTATGAAGTTGTAGTGAACATTATACAACGGTTGAAGAAGAGAAGACACCCTTTACTTAGCATTAGCAATGCAGTAGCAATAGCATTACCAGCGTGACTTGATTAACCAATGGCCTCTTCTATCTGACTCCAACTCAGCTGTGAAAGTTTTATGGAGGAGACTAAAAGTCAGATCAGATGACCTTGATGGATGTGTTGAACAAAAAGGGAAAGTAGGGTGGAAGGAGGAAGGACGGGCGAGATTTAATATGATGACTGGCAGAGAAGGATACATTGGAATCATGGATAGGTGGCTGATAGGAATCAGATGCATGTGTTGTTGAAGGATGGGTGGAAGGTGAAAGAAGAATGGATGCCTGCCTGGGTGGGTGGGCGACACAGTTTGGGTGGATACTGTGGATAGCAAGAATCATCAGCGGTGTTTGGGTGAAACTCTAAGCCAAGGCAAGCAACGGAGTGAGTGGACGCATGGGTTGTTGTTGGTGAAACAAAGTAAGGTTTGTGGAGAGATTAAGAAGAATGATTGACATTTACTTAGAATGGATGGATGCCTGTATGTATTCATCATAGACAGCATAGGTGGAGACTGTCATGGGATGCACAGTTTTAGTTTTAAGGGAATGTAAAAGAAACCGCGCCAGAGTAGCAAAGCCGATGTGGGGAGAGGCAGGGTGAGGGGTAGTAGTAAACAATGTATTACGCGGCCAAATACAGGTAACTTTACTGTAAACATAAAAATAAATAAAGCGAATTTCATTGTGCGCACTGCACCGCCAAATGCGATGCAGTGGGCGCAACAAAATTAGTTTTATTTATTTATATGTTTACTTACCTGTAATTGTCCGTAATCCATAGTTTACTACCCCCCACCCTGCCCCTCCCCACGTCACTGCCCGGCAGCACTCCCCGAGTCCCACCACCGACCGCTACTGACCTTATGTCGTCGTCCCATATAAAAGCAATGATCATTGGATCAGATATATAATCCGCCTTTTTGTAGTAGCCAGGGCACCGTCAAAGTGAAATTGACCAATTGCCCTTCATGTAACAGAGAGAGTACGGCCAGTGCCACCCGTAATAGAAAAATACGAGCTTCCCCACCTGCAGACAGTAGTAAATCAAACTAACGTGAGTCTGCGTCATGACTCGTATGTTTGTCTTGGGTGCAAGCATAGATGACCGAGCTGGCATGCCGGCTTCAACCAGGTTATGTCATTTCGCTAAACTAGAGATAAGAAGAAGACTGGTGTACTGTGTACTGGAGTCCATAGTGCTAGTATAATGCCTGAAACTCCCACAAATGTTACAGGCCGAGGAATCTATCTATCCGAGGGAGGATAGATAGATTATTACCACAAATGTTATGTACTGTGCTTCTTGCTAGTGCTACTGTGCCATTATGTGTTGAATTAATTTTGTGTTACTGTTTTGCTAAGAGTACTGGTTACAACAATATTCTTTTTCTTTCTTGATACAGATAGTACTCCTTCCCAAGAAAAACCATCCCGGAAGGAGTTGGCAGCCAGGGCCCGGCGCCGGAAACTGGAGGCCATCTGTGAGGAGTACCGGCGGCTGGTGGCTCAGGCGGAGGAGGAGGAGGCGGCAGCAGCTGCAGCCTTGTCCGATGCCCCGGGCCCCAGCCAGGCCAGACCTCCAGTGGTACGGTGCCGCGGTCTGGCAGCCACCCGCCACCGCAATTCTCTTGCAGCCAGCACTGCTGTCCCCCACCCTGGATGCCACTGCAGGGCATTTCGCCGCAAGATTCTCCTCCGGGTGGCACGGCTAGAGGAGCAACTAGAGGAGCGTGTCAAAATTCTGGTGGACAAACACCTAAAAGCCCGCCGAATATAACAACTATAGGACCCTGTTGCATTGCCCCTTTTTTATTCCTTTTGTTGGTGGGTGGGAATTGGGTGTTGGGGTTTCTGGACATTCTTCGGACTTTTTTTCATTTTGGACATTGGTTAAGGTTAGGGAGAGGGGTGGGTCAGGTGTGGGATAGTTTATTTTTGTTAGGGTAATAAATTATATTTATACTTAAACATACAATGTTAATGTTTTGTGGGGGGTTACTGTTTTACGAATTAACGTCACATGGTTTCCTTGCTGCTGCAGGGCCGCAGCCAGTGTTTGATTTAAATAATCTGCCGATGATGTAACACAAACAGATAGATGCGGTACCCCTCACTGAGTTATTTGTCCTACTAGTACTGTCAGTCTCTCCTCCTAGTCCATTATACCTGCCACCAAACTTATCTTACCTGTGATTGATGATGATTACGTTCGGCACAGCGATGGCTGTATGGTTTCCCAAGAGAATGGAGAAGATGCCATGGTTGTGGTGGTAGTAGTAGAGTAGACACTGGCAGTAGCATTTGCTAAAAAAATAAAAAGAGACAGTCACTTGCCTGAGAGCGACTGTGGGAGGAGTAGTAGAACGAAGTAAAATACAGTACAGAAGAAGACTGCCAAACAAACAATATTGCATTTGCAACTGCTAAAGTCAAATAAAACATAATGGTGGCGGGGACAGCCTAGTACAAGAAGTTACAAACTGTAGTTGTGTCGAGTGAGTCACTTAACTTAACACAATCGTAATTCGTAACCTTTACTGCTGTGTGGTAGGAGTTTGATGATGAATCCAATCAATGCTGGCAATTAATTATGATGTACTATTAGCCGATGATGGCTTGCACATAGACTGAGCATGGGAGGGCAAGCAGAAAAAGCTCCTCACCCTGCCTTGAAATTTAATTAGTGTTGCTTTCACCACATCTGCCCCAGCAAGTGTGTGATCAATTGGTGTACATTTTATGTAGTCACATCACACCTCAATATAAATCACAGCCCGGGGAAGAGGGTTAGGGTTTGATGAATAGATGGGAAGGGGGTTTGGGGAAAGGTTTGAGAAAGAAAAACAGTACGCATGGACAACAAAAGCAAAGCGCAATCTTGGCAGACGACCATGATCTTATCCAAAAATCTATAAAGGGAGAAAAAGGAAATGCATGCATGATGATGAAGATAACTTGATGGTTAATGAGTAGTACTTACTAACTCCTACTAGACAATTAGACAGTACAGGGCAGCAGTATATTCTACGCAATTTGCCTTGCCTGTAATATGCCCTCAGAGACCCAAATTCCATGTTGTACTGGGCTTACTTTTAAAGATAGCAAAGAAAATTTAAAAATAGTTGTAGGGATCAATTAGCAAATAAACAACAACACACAACACACAGTCGTAATGATTGAAGAGAAAAAAGGATTCCAATTAATTAAAAGATGAATGATGAATGATACTAAAGTTACTGTATTATCCTGGTCAAATTGTGGAGTTGAATCTCGTCCTTCCTAATGGTACTATCTTCCATGGACGCTCCGCACATCAGTCTTGGTGGCCTTCCTGAGGCGGATTGGTAAGGTAAATGTGAGTTGTGTCTCCCAGTATAGCACAGGGTAAAGGCCGGCCTGTAACGTCTAGATGGAAAAACAAAAGGGGTATTGAAAAATCAATGAATAAAAAAAAGCATCAATTACGGTGGAGTCCAAGAAGAGAAGAGAGAACACTTTCAGACTGAGGCGGCTTGGATATATCGTGTATATTCTGTTTACAGCATTAAGCTACAACAACAACAGGACAGAACAGGCCCACCACAGCACCAGCCCGGCCGTGACCCAACCTCCATTTACCTTAATTTTTGACAGAGCCAGACAAAAGGCATATATACAGCAACTTAGCATTTTCAAAATTAAGTGACAAAATCAATGCGCCGCTGTCAGTCATGACTACACTCGACTCCACCACTACATGGACATGTAGGTCTGCTGTGTTTACTTTCTTGTTGAATTGTTGTGTTTATGTTTACCTTATGCCACTTTGTGAAACGCAGTTATTCCTTCAATCATCTCCGATCCAACTGACTGAATGCGTGCAAAGATAGTATGGTCATCATCATGGTGTGGTACGTGTTGTCCAACTCCAACTCAGTCTGTAGTGACTCCAATTAAGTCCATATTCCATATTAAAAAATTGCAACAGATATTGGCCTGCACCTGCAGTAGTAGGAGTACAATTTGGTTATTAAACAACAAGAAGGGAAACATTGACTGTCACTTGAGTCACTTTGTAGATTAACTAGTAGGGCCTGATTCACAGAACTAACTTACGTCAAAACGTAAACGTAAACGTAAACGTAAAGTTAGTACTTTTTAGGTATTCACAGAATGCACTTACTCATTTTGGTATTCACAGAATAGTACTAACTTTACGTTTACGTTCACGTTTACGTTTTTGACGTGTTAGTTCTGTGAATCAGGCCCACTAACTTCTGTGAATACCAAAATGAGTAAGTTCATTCTGTGAATACCAAAATGAGTAAGTGTATTCTGTGAATACCTAAAAAGTACTAACTTTACTTTTACGTTTACGTTTACGTTTTTGACGTAAGTTAGTTCTGTGAATCAGGCCCGTAGAGTAGAGTTCGACTTCATGCACAACATCAACAACAAACAACAGCAATCGCTCAGAGTCTGCAAGCATCCAATGCATTCCATCATTACCTGTCTTGCTCTTCTCTTTGGCTGTCAGATCATCAGATGCCTAGTTCTGACAGGTGTGTGTTTTTTTCTTAACGGGGCAGTGGCGTCATCATTACTCCAGTCCACATTCATTTTGAGTGTTAGTCGCTGTTTCGGTTTTCGTCTTATTCATCTGTGGTACTTTGTCACAGTTTAAGTTGCTTCACATGGTCAGCACTGTGATGATGGGCCACGGCCTGGGTAGCGCTCATTGCTGGTCATTTGAGTTTGCACAAATGTCAGCAACTTTCTTCGAAGAGTCTTGTCTTTCTCTGCCAAGTACCTTCTGTCCTGACAGTGAGGAGCTTTGGATGCCTGCCGAGGCTGTAGCCTTCGGACAGTGATGAGTTCACTTTTGGATGCCTGCCCAAGTTCTGACAGTGAAGAGTTGTGGATGCCTGCAGAGGCGGTAGCCTTCGGACACTGATGAGTTTCGGCTCGGAAACAAAACGGAGGATAGCTATAGTCACGTTTCACTTCCTATGGAGGGACTGTTAAAGGCAACATTTCTTGTACTCCAATGTCTGGCTTGATGGAAATGTACTAGGGCGAGACAGGAAGATGAAGCAGGACTCTGAAGAGTGGACAGTTAAATGCACAGACGTGCAACTCCAATAGGGAAATAAAAAGAGAAGACGGTGGTGATGGATTTGTTGTGATTTGATTTGAACCAGAAAGACAGATACACAGACAAATAAAGGAAGGAAGAAAGTAAAAATTTGAAAGCCTAGTTGTCAGGGAAGAGGAGCTCGTCCTCAAACTCTGGTGGTTCGGACAGAAGTAGGTCCTGTAACGCACTATTTACGTCATCCAAGTCGCTCTCCTCTTCCTGCTGTGATTCACGTATTTTGTAATCCGGTGGTATAAAGTGCTGATTCATTTTGATCATGGTTAACCTCTCCACGCTTTTGGGCGAGAGACTGGTCCTTTTCGAAGTTACAATGGCACCAGCAGCACTGAAAACACGCTCAGAAGAGACACTTGCGACAGGGGAAGCCAGATACTTTATTGCCAGCCTGCTGAGCACTATCCATTGGCTTCTTTTCCCATACCAATACACCAATGGGTTTCGATCCATGAAGACCTCTGTTGGGTCATCCAGATAGGCCTGGACCATCCGCTCAATGTTCAGGGGTGCTCCGATGTGCTCGGCCTCTTTTGCCTTTGCATCAGCACTGGACTTATCATACCCCTGCCGTAGAAACCAATCAGTTGCAGATTGTACTGTGGATGATCCTGTTCTTGCTGTTGTTGATGTTATTGTTGGTGTAGGTGACTGCTGGGAGGCAAACGCACTGCCCTCAGGCTCCGAAGTAGAACTTGACTCTGGATGCCCTGTAGTACTTGTTATGGCTTGGGGTGGGGGGCCTGTAATTAACAGCCGTTCGTTTTCGAAAATAGTGGCTTCCTTAGCTATCAAAGTTTTGTAGTTGGCAACATCCACTTCCGAAAAAGGAATTACTGCCTTGCTGTTCAGAAATACTTTGTACCGTGGATCCAAAATTGTGGCACTAATGTAATGTGGTTGTGACAAAATGTTATTTTGAATCCTTGTATTTTCAGATAAGCGAGCGGCTAAGGTCTCCGCCAAATGATATGCGTCTTGTTTGTCATCCACACCTGCGTACGTTTCAGACACCTCCTTCAGCTGTTGCTCTAGCATGTGCAACAATGGGATAGCTTGGCCCATAGTACAGTCCTCCCTGCTGACTTCACGTGTGAAGATCTCAAAAGGAAGTAGCATCTCAGTCAGGCATTAAATGAGGTCCCATTGACCCATCTCAATGGTCATGCCTCTCACAGTAGGTTCCCCTAATCTTTGCATGACATAAGCATTGAGTGGTATGTACAGTTCAAACAGACGATCAAGCATGTAATACGTTGAGTTCCAACATGTTGGCACCTCCTGGATGAGCGCTTTGACTGGCATTTTATCCTCACGTTGAATGACCCTCAGCTGCTTCCGGGCTTTAAAAGAATGGCTGAAATGTGTGCATATTCTTCTGCAGGTGGCCAGTAAGTTGCTGACTTTGGATTCATTTTTCAAAAAGTCTTGAACAACAATGTTAATGCAGTGTGCCAAACACGGGACCCTGAAATAGCCAACATTGCCCATGGCCTTAACTACATTACTGCCATTGTCCGTGGCAACAAAACCAATCTTAAGCCCTCTTGGGCGCAGCCACTCAAAGACCTTGGTGTTAAACTCTTCCAAAATGTTTGCAGCAGTATGAGATTTCTCCATGGCAAACATGGCTACAGTTGCATGTTTGCGAGTGGCATGAAAAATCTCAGCAGCGTCAACACCAGCAGATATCTGTTCTCTAACCCCCGCAAAGAGATCCAGTGTGCAGTGATGCACATGTAATCTGTGGCTTGGCAACTGGTCCACATGTCTGTTGTCAGGTGGATACTGTGAACAGCACTCTGCTTCAAGGCTTTTCCAAGCAATTCCAGCACGTCGTGATGTAGTGCTGGAACAGCAACTCTGGCAAAATAGTAGCGGCTGGGAACATGCCATTTTGGGCAGATGGTTGACACAAATTCCAGAAATCCCACCCCTTCAACAAAAGAAAAAGGGAGAAGGTCCAGTGCTAACATTTTAGCCAGCTTCGCATTGTACAAACGTGCTATTGGGTGGTTGCGTTCGTACTGCCCCTCCCCCCCAAACATGCTGATAATGGTAGGCTGCATGGTTTTCCTTTCTCTTAGGCTCAACAACGCACTTTTTTGGGTTGCGGATCTGGTACTCCTTGGTGTCTCAGGCTGACTCTTACTCTTGTGCCACTGAGATGTTGCTAAAGATGTGGGCGACGTTAACACTGCACTGCACTGCTGGGGTCAAGGACCACTACCAGAGAGAATGTCTCCCTGTCCTTCCTCTTCCACCGTGATCGGATCTTCTACACCTTTATCCCCACCAACACCAATGGTTGCAGTTTTTATGCCGCGAAGGTGGTCCTCCCAGCTGATCAAGTGGTGTTTTTTCAGATGGGTCATTTGGCCTCCGGTACCATAGTTTGTACCAAGCTTACCACGACTAACAGAGGTATTACAAATGGAGCATATAGCAATGTTCTCCTCCTTTTCGCTAACCGTAAAGAAGTCCCAAACTGGGAGCTTAACTTTGGCCTCCTGCTGGAGGTGCCACTTCCAATGCCGGATGAACTGGAGGGTGTGTGTTGAATTTGACTCTGTGCTGCTGTACCACTACCTACTTCTACTGAGGTGGTGGTTGTGCTAGATGTAGGTCGCTGCCGGGCCTTTGCTAATGCAAATATGGAAGCTGTAGGTCGTGTTGGTGTTACCTGTGGAGGTATGCATGCTACATCCCTCGCAGCGATTTTGGATAGGGTAATAATGTTGGTCTCCATCTCCTCGGGGCCGGGAGTGATGTTCGTGATGACTGGCTCATCATCATCATCCTGCTGTTCTACATCGACCTCCATAAGTGTAAGGCTTTCTGGAACCTTCCTTTTCCCTAGCTTGGTCTTGGAACGTGGCTCCCTCTCAGACTCAGTTTGTGGCTTCCAAGTGGCATCTAGATCATCAGAAGGGGGGCTTGGCGAAGAACTTGATGGCTACCCCTCCTTTTCCTTGCTGGAGATTTGGAAGACAAAGGATCTTCTGAATGAGTGGCTTCTTCTTCTACCTCTGCATGAGGCTCAATTTCCTGAACTGCCCCTACTTCAGGAGGAACAACAACTACTATTGCGGGAGGTGGTTGCGGCTGTTGTTGTTGACCACTTATCTGCTGTGTTTCCTCCTGCGTTGATTGGGTACTACTTTGAGATAGCGATAAGTTTATCTCAGGCTCAGCATCACTGCTTTCCACCATTAGGCTGGCTACTTCTTCCACACTCATGTGCTTGGGCCTGGGTTGGTGGGTTGGGCCCACTGATGCGGAGGTGCTGCCCCCAGCTTGCCCCCCGGACACCGCTGCTGCAGGCATCATTTTTTGTTTCCCAAAAAAGGTATTGGCCGGCACACCAGACTTAAGTGTCACTTCCTTCTTCTGTTCCTTCTTCTCAATAGCAACTTTCTTGGTACTGGAGGACCTGGTACCTGCTTTCTTTGGGCCCATCTTCTTCAGATGTCAGCAGCACTCAGTTGCAGAGATGTCTGGTCAGGTCACACGTCACATTGTGTTGTGTGTACAGCAGCAGGATGTCTGTCTGGCAGTGCAACGGGCAATGATGACACACCTCCTCCTCAGTCTTTGTGCACCTAAAAGCAAAAAAGCTAGAACAACATCAGTCAAATATAGCACAAATCAAACAAATATAATATAGAACTTAGTGTGTGGTGGCCTCAATTATTAAATTTTAGAAACTCGGTGAACAACAACACACAGGGTAGCCATTTATGAGACTTTGACAACAAGGCCAGGGCTTTCCTGGCTACTGTGTAGTGCTAGTGTGTACACTCTGGAACAATAAGAATAGTAAAGAACAAAAACTAAAATGTAGTGGAGCATGTTTGGCCTAAATTTGTGCATCATGTGGAATGTATGCAGCATCAGGGAGCTGCAGCTGGCAATGGGGATGGATTTGGAAGCAGTAAGACAAGAGGAACAATGGAAAGACACGCAGGCCTATGTGGCAAAAACAGCACACTACTAACTACCACCACAAAATGGCCCCAGCAACATGGTGACTCACAGGCACAAGGCACGGCAAACAATGAACTCAAGCAGGCCTATATATGGGCAGACAAAGGATGCCTTATAAAACACACACAGCTTTAATGCAAAAACTAAAATCCACATGGCTAAAAACAGTTTGGAAAGTTAGACAACCACTACAACAACACATAATTATAATTACACACGCAAAAAAGGCATTTATTTAACACACCCAAAAAGTGAAACAGACCCTCCAAAAAAACCCACATTTTGCAATTCAATTCAATGCCATCCATGGCCTAAATGATGTCAAAATTCCACAGACAACACAGAATTTAGAAACAGTTTTTATGCACCCATGATGACTACCTCTGGGCCTACTGGCAGACTAGGCCGCAAGCTTGGAGGCCTATGGCAATAGCACAGTGGCTGGTCCCACAAAATGGCCGCCACCACATGGCCAGGCCACCCACAACAACAAGAAAAGGAACATAAGACAGACAATGCAGGCCTATGGCAAAAGCACAATGCCTGGCTTTACAAAATGGCCGCCACCCACATGGCCAGGCCACCCAAAATAACAAGAAAGTGAAGACAAAGGACAGGACCAGGCAGTTGGAGACTCTGGGCAACTTCCTTCCTCTTGAAAAAAATTGTAAAACAAAAAAAAGTGACTCCTTGCTCACCAAACTACATCTAAATGACAACCTGAGGAGTTTTTGTGCAAAATGAACTAAATCATCATTTTCGAGAAGGTTTTATGCTGCTCGAGAGATATTCTTCGCCAGATTGTAAATTCTGCGTGTTCGGCATCGCGATCGTCACAAAAAGTCATTATCGCGCGCGCGAAAACATATATTGAGCGCGCGAAGAAGATAAAAAGTGTAAGTCAGCGTTGTCGCGCAGTGCGGAGTTGCCCAAAGTCCGCGAGCTGAATGCCCAGGGTTACCTACTGGCTGAAAAGGCCTATTTATTTAACAAACACCCAAAAACTGAAATACCACCCCAAAACCCACATTTTGCAAGTCAATCCAATGCCATCCATGGCCTAAATTATGTTACAATTCAACAGACAACACAATACAGTTTTTATGCACCCATGAGGATGACTACCTTCGGGCCTACTGGCAGACTAGGCCGCAAGCTTGGAGGCCTATGGCAAAAGCACAGTGGCTGGTCCCACAAAATGGCCGCCACCACATGGCCAGGCCACCCACAACAACAAGAAAAGGAACATAAGACAGACAATGCAGGCCTATGGCAAAAGCACAATGCCTTGCTTTACAAAATGGCCGCCACCCACATGGCAAGGCCACCCAAAATAACAAGAAAGTGAAGACAAAGGACAGGACCAGGCAGTTGGAGACTCTGGGCAACTTCCTTCCTCTTGAAAAAAATTGTAAAACAAAAAAAAAGTGACTCCTTGCTCACCAAACTACATCTAAATGACAACCTGAGGAGTTTTTTGTGCAAAATGAACTAAATCATCATTTTTGAGAAGGTTTTATGCTGTTCGAGAGATATTCTTCGCCAGATTGTAAATTCTGAGTGTTCGGCATCGCGATCGTCACAAAAAGTCATTATCGCGCGCTCGAAAACGTATATTGAGCGCGCGAAGAAGATAAAAAGTGTAAGTCCGCGAGCTGAACGCCCAGGGTTACCTACTGGCTGAAAAGGCCTATTTATTTAACAAACACCCAAAAACTGAAATACCACCGCCAAAACCCACATTTTGCAAATCAATCCAATGCCATCCATGGCCTAAATTATGTTACAATTCAACAGACAACACAGAAACAGTTTTTATGCACCCATGAGGATGACTACCTCTGGGCCTACTGGCCGACTAGGCCGCAAGCTTGGAGGCCTAAGGCAAAAGCACAGTGGCTGGTCCCACAAAATGGCCGCCACCACATGGCCAGGCCACCCACAAGTTCACAACAAGCATAAGCCAAGGGGAACAAAGAAAAGACATGCAGGCCTATATGGAAAAAGCAGCACACTACTAAACTACCACCACAAAATGGCCCCAAGCCACGTGGTCACTCACAGTCACAACAGGCCATGGAAAACAATGAACTCAAGCAGGCCTATAATAATATGACCAGACAAAGGAGGCCTGCAGTGCTAAACAACACAGCTTTAATACAAAAATGCAAAAACGAAAATCCACAGGGCTACGAAAGGTTGGAAAGTTACACAACAAGCACACACACACATCCAGCAAAGGTATATATTACACCCAAAAAGTGAAATACACCCCAAAAACCACATTTACCAATTCAATCCAATGCCATCCATGCATGCCCTACATGATGTTTAAATTCAACAGACACCACAGAAACATGCACCCATGGGTACCTCTGGCTCTAGACTGGGCCTACTGGCTGAAATTCCAATCAAAGAAAAACAACTAGGCCCCTGCCGAAACTACAGGCCACAACAATAAATTTTAAAAACTATGGAAATCCCAAAAAAATGTAGGTACAAACAAGCCCCAATTAAACAAACAAGTACACCAATTCTCCAACTTACTTGTAAAATCTCAAATCCAAAAGTCCTCAAATCCAATCCAATGATATGATGCAGCAGACAGACACAAAAAGTGATCCTTCCAGCTCCAAATCCAAATGAAAGTGAACAGCACATGGACAAAGCACTGGGAGGAGCCTGCTGGACAGGAACAAGAAGTTTGAGAATCAGGGGCGCTTCCTTCCTCTTGGAAAAAAAAGTAAAAAAAGAAAAAGGACACCTTGCACAAAAAACTACAGCCAAATCACAATCTGAGGAGTTTTTTGGAGCAAAACCATCATTTTCGAGAAGGTTTTATGATGCTCGAGAGATATTCTTCGCCAGATTGTACTTTCTTCGTGTTCGGGATCGCGATCTTACCAACACTGCCGCCGGAAGTCAGATCACGCGTCCAAATGACGTGTTCGCACACTCTTGCGGGATCGTGCGGCCGGATTCCAAATCTCGTGGCGCCCGCGAATGGATAGGAAGTCGCGTCGGCGAACGCAGAATCACGGTAGGTCGTTACAGCGCGCGCGAGAACGTATATTGAGCGCACGAAGAAGAAAACAGCTACGCTACGCCGCAAATCCGCAAACTCCGCGAGCGTAGCGTAGTTCACCGCCCAGGGTTAATACTCATGCAAAAACACAGGCAGTAACTATGCAGATATGGAATGACCCATGGAGTTCTCATATACTCAGGAAAACATCCAGGAACTACATGTATCCTCAGAGAATCACCTAGGCACTACCTATGCACCAATTCAATCATCCAGGGAGTATTCATGTTTTCAAAACATGAATACATGTATTTACAAGTTTTTGTGAGGAATATGTAGTCTTTTAGAACCATCTGGTGAATTATATATGCAAGCAGTGACACACTCTTTACATGTACTTGGAAGCATTAGTGAGCTATATGCTTTGATAGAGATTAATGTACAGATTGTTGTATGCACCGTTTCCCAAAATGTAATTCTGATACATCTAAGTAGAACAGTACTGAGATACTAAAGACACCAGTGCAGAGTGGTAGAGAGGCATGCAAAGAGCTCTTATGTTGTAAGAACACAAAAGATGAGAGAGGCATTCTTGTAAAAACAACATTCATAGGGTTTTAATCCCACATAGGAAAAAGGAAGGCGATGAAGGAAATAATCATTCTTTCACTTGATGGTATTGTAGATCCTTTTATTCATTATTTCATACACAACAGCCAACACGTTTCACCCTTGCGGGCTTCTTCAGGGCTGCAAATAACAATACAAACATAATCAAGAAAAGAAAAACCAAACTATTTAAAAGTTATTTACATAAATATACACCAATATACACCTAGACCAATATTTACTTTGATATACATAACCAAAGTCATAGTGCAAATGTACAATACGTCCAAAAGACATCTGTGGTGCAAGAGTCAACATTGTTATCCATTAAAATATATACATTGATTGGTTTCAAACCAACTCCACACAAAGAGACCTTTTTTTTTTTTTTTTTAACTACTTCCATGTAAAAGGACTAACACATTGAACATACATATTTTGGCCACCTATGATCAAGAAATGGCAAACTAGAAAAGAGCTTATGTAATGCCCCTTATGTACAGAAAACTCAAAAAAAGGAGGAAAGGAAAAAAGGAAAATGGATGATGAAGTGGAGGAAAGAAAAGACCGGAAGAAAAAGAATAATGAAAGGAAAAATGTAAGCAAATGAGCTAATTTCAAATTACTTCATTACAACACAAAAACGACAAAAAACACATTCTTTTATTATCCCAAATACCACATCCAGACCGTATATTGAACAAACAATATGTTACCCACCAAGTAAATGGTCCACAAAGCCGAAAAAAAGGGGATTCCACAGGGTATTAGCCCAAATCGGTTGGCGATTTCTTAAATATTATTTCTAATCACGGGATCTGGGAAAAACAAAGCATAGGTCCGCTAAAATTCTACGCACAAATCACGAAAAACACAGAACTAGCGTGCACTAGCTAATATAAGAGTCTGAATACACAGTATACCTGAGAAAGGATATTTTATAAAGATCCGTAGTCACTGTCCCAGTCGGGAACCAGGATGTATGGGGTGATGCGCGCTGAGTCGCAGGCCTAAGGACAAAGCAAGTGAGCAAAATTACATAAAAATAAAAAACGCTATAACTCACGAGTACCTTTATAAATAATAACAAACCAAGCTGGCCCAATACACTAAACAAAGCTCAAAATCCAGATTAGTCAAATCAAATCAAAACAAGCTTTATTCGGTTAGATAAGACACAAACCATAAAAGCAATCTAAAATAAATCATACAGTATTTCATATTTCACAGTCTATGATAAAAGACAGTAAATTCATAAAAATTAAATGAAGATAAAAGGAAACCCCACACAAACAAGTCATAGTAACCACGTACATTAAAGTGCTCTGTGTATAATAAACTGTTTTCAATTTTATAATACCACAGTGCCATTCATATCAAGGAATATAGAATATATATAAAGTGCATTTCAATAACAATAATCTGCCTAAAAGGAGGAAAAGGACCCAGTATTTAAAAATTAATTTCCTTTAAAAACTTAAAACACAGTATACAATTATTATTAATAATTATAAAATATCAAAAATGCAGGAGAGAGTTCGCAATGGTCCGGGATCATAATTTGTAGTACATCCGGTTTCAAATATGGGCAGATTCATTTCAGATTACATCTTTATTTTCATAGATCAGAGCCTCAAGATGGGAATTATTATTACGTATCGTGATCGACTTCTTAATAAAAGTCACCACTGCATTACAAATTCTAATATTTGCCAGACTACAGATATACTCAAATGCTACGTTATATGTAAAAAGTCTCTCCTTTAGAAGCAATGGTCGTAAAAACGCTTCCTAATGTTTCTATAGAAACCACAAAACAGAATAAAATGCAGAGTTGTCTGTTCTGATCTACCATCACATGGGCACTTGGGGAGATTTTGATTCCACTTTCCCTTCGTGGGAAAGGCTATTAAAAAGTGAACCAATCCCATCCTCAGTCTAGTAAGATAAAATCTATGTTTGATATTAGTAATCTGTGATAAATACATGGG
This sequence comes from Calotriton arnoldi, assembly GCA_963921515.1. NCBI lineage: Eukaryota > Metazoa > Chordata > Amphibia > Caudata > Salamandridae > Calotriton > Calotriton arnoldi. The sequence goes on from CAWUFW010001962.1 coordinate 2,295,402, forward strand.
TAGTCCAAGCCCAAACGTCCGGTCCAAATAAGCTTTTGTTATCGGGTGCAGGTTTGCTTTTAGGTTCCTTTGCAATTTCCGTGTTTCCAATAGTTTATTCTTCAGATCTTTTTTACCACAGCTAACTATTTGATAAGGATATTTAAAATCAATCTTTTGATCACATTCATTTAATAGATTTTTAATATAAAGTAACCACTGTATTTTAGTTCCATAATCATGTGCAACACAATCTTTGATAATATCCTGAGTAAATTTGGTGCCTTGTTTACTCCAAATCCCATACCATACATTCAAACTTGTTGTGCTAATAAAATCATCGATATAGGGGGCATCTAGTTCTTTGTGCACACTAAACACTGGGGTGGAGCTTGGGAGGGCTAACAGTCTTCGCAAAAATTTATTTTCTTGTGTATAAAGAATTTTGCAGTTTGCCCCACCCCACAATGTTGCCCCATAACAAGTTCCAGTAAGGCACTTACTTTTGTAAAGGGTCATAATTTCCCTAATAGGCTTGTTGCCCATTTTTTTGAGAACCTGAAAATTGACTCCGTTATTCTCATAAACTTTAACTTGCAATTCTCAATATGGGTTCCCCAACTCCCTCTATCTGTAAATGTCAGGCCCAAATATACAAAGGAGTTTGTTTTAGCAATAGGGACGTTGTCTATATAGTGGTTCTTTGTTTTAATTTTCCCTTGTCCACAGATCAATCAATCAATCAATCAGGGAATTGTAAGCGTGCTACTCACCCGTGAGGGTCTCAAGGCGCTAAAGGGGGGGGGGTCCGCAGATCTGTTTAGCCGAAGAACCAGGTCTTGAGGGTCTTCCTGAAGGTGTTCAGGGAGGGGGCGTGCCTGATGTCTGCCGGTAGCTTGTTCCAGGTCTTGGCTGCAATGTGAGAGAAGGATCTTCCGCCTGCTCTGGCTCTGTGGATGCGCGGGGTTTCGGCCAGTGCGAGGTTGGAAGATCGGAGGTTTCTTTTGGGTACGTGGAAGTTGATTCTGTCGTTGAGGTATTTGGGTCCGTTGTTGTGTAGTCATTTGTAGGCGTGAGTGAAGATTTTGAAAGTGAGTCTTTTCTCCATGGGGAGCCAGTGGAGACTTCGTAGGTGTTGGCTGATGTGTTCGTGTCGGGGGATGCCGAGGACGAGTCTGGCGGCGGTGTTTTGTTCTGTCTGGAGTTTGCGGAGTAGGGACTTGTTGATGCCGGCGTAGAGTGCGTTTCCATAGTCCAGTCTGCTGGTGATGAGTGCGTGGGTGACAGACCATCGTGAAAGTCTTTTTCAAGTTAATTACTAGGTCCTTTTCCTGCATATACTTAGCAAATTTATCAATCAGGGTCTGTAGACCATTCGCGGTTCTAGATAGTAACACTGCGTCGTCCGCATAGAGTAGGGTCGGAACGGCACATTTGGCCACTATGGGGATGTCCGCATTTAACTTCTGTAATTCTTCGTCCACACCATTGATATATAGGGAGAATAATAGTGGGGCGAGTACGCACCCCTGTCTGATTCCGCGTCTGACTCTAAAACTGGCGGTGCATTCCTCGTCTGGGCCAGAGCGGACTCTTGTGGTCAGGCGACTATATATCTGTGAAAGATATATGATAATGTCTTCAGGGGCGCACATTTGAGTTAATGTCTGCCATAATTTAGTATGGTTTACCAAGTCGAAGGCGCTAGTTAAATCAATAAAACATAGATGTAAGTGCCCCTTTTTATATACGTATATTTGCTAATAAATAAATATAGGTTAATGCATTGTTCTATCGTCCCTATTTCCCTTCTAAACTCAAACTGTGATTCTGTGAGGATTTTTTTTCCTCCGCCCATATTTCCAGTCTTTCTAACAGTATTCTTCCCATTAGCATTTTACATTTTGTAAAAGAGGGGCCCAAAAACCGGGATCCTGTTTAAAAAAGTCTATTGGGTCCCTGTCAACACCCGGGGCCTTCCCATTTTCACTTCTCGCTAATGATAGTATTACTTCTTCTAATGTGATATAAGCTAATTTCGGTGAATTAAGAGTTAAAAAAGTTTGATTGTTAGGTGATTCCGTAATACCTTCGGTACTACTTTGCCCTATTAAAATGGGGGTTTCATTTTCTACATTAAAAACCATACCAAAGTAACTTATCCACTCTTTAGGCTGCACGATGAAGAACCGGGCCTTTGGGCCTGGCGGCGCAGGGCACGCCTGAAATCTTCGGGTTCACCTGCCTTGTTGCACAGAGACACGGAATACCCTGTTGGCGTAGAAAACCAAGTTTATTAGCTGCAGCTAAGCACAGTTGTCCAAGAAGTACATCAAGTAGGTTCTCAGGAGACTGCCACTTGACTCCGTGGCTCACAAGCTTTTATCGTCGAAATACATCTGTACAAACATACACCCATCGCACAAATTTTTAGCCAATCAGGAGAGTTTGAAAACAAGATATTGTGTCACCAGAATGCTCTCTGCTTACATGTTGTGTGTTATCCAGCCCCCAAAGTTAATCAATACTGGTACCCATAGTTCGGTGTTTGCAATGGCAGGACATATCTGTATGCTTCAAGAGGAAGGTTACAAAGTAGGAAAACACAGGGAGAGAATAGCGAAGGCCAGAAGATAAGATATGGCGAGAGGAGAATACTAAAGGCTAACAGATAGTTGATACGGGGATTAGGTAGTCCAGACAAGGATTAGTTAGGCCGGCTGGTGTCTGAGATTGGTTTAAGGACAAGGACGGAGGGGTTTTTTGACACATTGCAGTCCAAAAGGGCAAAGACACTTCGCTCATCGAGCAGCCTGTGTAAAGGCAACACAAAAATGGCGGTGACTGTAAGATGGGGTCAAAATTAAAGAACCTCAGACCCTCCTTTTGCCATTACGCAGGCAATACACAAAGACTCACGCTAATCTGAATCAATGTCGATGGTCATGAAGTCGTCAAGCTGTTGCTGCAACATCATCTTCATCTTCATATTCTCCGTTTTCTGTGGCATGGGTCTTGGGACACACATAATAGCACAAAGACCACATATTGCGGGGCCACATTGTAAACAAAGGCAACACGAGAAGATGATGGCCAAAACTACTCCAACAAAGATCAATACCTTCCATCCCCATGTGGACAGTAGTTCCCAAAACCATCCCATCAGAGACCAATTTCCTTCGTCCTGGTGGATGGACTCAGCAATGTGGTGCAATTTAGAGATGGCCTGGTATACTGTAGGGACGTTATCAGGTATATAAATGCAACAACTCGATCCAATTAATGTACAGACTCCACCACGATCTGCGAGAATGATGTCTAACACCATTCTGTTCTGTAATGTCATAAGGCGATCCGCCTGAAGCTCAGCAGTGATATTACTCAGTGCTCCGACAGTTTCATTTATTGTTGCCTCAACTACCCGAATGAGATGTCTGATATTTCTACTATTGGCCATAGGGCCCCAAAATGGGAGGAATCCTTTAAGGAAGTCACCTCCTTCCTGTCCTGCTGTGTCCTCCAAAGCAATAACCCCTCTGCCGTACCTTGTCTTGTGATGTCCCGAAGGAGCTGAAAATGTTGGAGGGAGGAGAAAAGCCATATAACAAGTCCCTGAGAAATCGGCTGGTAACCATGTATAGGCTCTGTCATGGCAGACAAAATATGTTCCTTGAGATGCTACCAATGGTGGAGACGTTCGGGATGTATAGATATATGTAATATTACAAGTGCTCTTTCCCAATTGAGCCTTAGGATTTTGACCATTGGCTTGGAGACATAGGTGACCTTGGTGGGGTACAGTATATATAGGTGGGGATCCTTTCCTTTTGGCTCTGTCTGTAAGGCTAGTGACATAATGTGTCACATTCCAGTCAATGTATGCTTGTCGCTCGTCGGTGGGGAATTCACTAAATGTTTTATAATGTTTTGACATAGCCACTATTCCCTTTATTAGTGAATTATGACTAACGTCAATTCCATCCCTATATGGACCAACAGGATGTCGATGTTGGTTCTCATAGGCATTGGCAAACATAGAGGTGTAAGCCCAAGCAGATCCTTTTAAGGAGAAGGGTAGAACTAAATATGGCATTCCTTTATCTGTATTATGGGGTAAAAGTCCACAAACCCAACAATCGGTGGTATTGATTACTAATTGATGCTGGTGTAATAGCTGGATGAATGAATTGTTGAGATACTCCATTCTCCTAATTTGTTCATGCCCTGGTAGCGTATAGAATTGGTGTGGGGAAATAGTAGTGCGAAAAGGTATGGGCTGAGAGGTAGATATAGGTACAGATGCTGGCTGCAAAGTGTGAATAACCCAACCCACACAAGCTAATAAAACACATAACAGAGTTAAAACACATAATACTACGCCACATCTATTAAATAGTAATTTACAATATTTTTCCTTCATTTTGTTTTTTTATCAATTTCTGATTCACCGGAAGTCATCCCCTAAAGTGTTGCTCGTGGCAATCTTCCTATCTCGCTCAGTTGTGGTTATTGGCCGTCCTATGACACTGCAAGTCCTGCAGACCTAGTGCCACTATTCAGGTCACAAACCAAGTCTCCTACCACGACCCTGCAAAAATGGGATGAGTCCAGTATCACATAAGGAAGAAAATATATACAATTCAAAAATTCAAAAATGCAATCTAAGAAATAAAAAAAATGCAGTTTAGGAACGAAGGGGAGAAAAAATAAAAATAAATTTCAAATGTCTTTGGCCACTCTAGGCCTCAGATTGTATCTATCCTTGTTTGGCACAGTCTGGTCTTGAAAAAGTGTCTCTGGATCAGTTGTATCTATTCTGAGATGCGATGGTACAGCTTCTTGCAAAACATCATCGTCCTCTTTCTCAGTCCGAGTCCATTCTAGGTGTGCATCGCCAAAAGGTACAAACCGGGAACTCTCTCTCCTTCACAATCACCTATACCTTCGCGGACCCACTGATCAAAAGGCAAAGGCAAGGGTACCCTTTGCAGTGCACACCATGGATCCAGTTCTTCTTCCCAACGACTTTTACGGCTGTACGTGTCGTCAGCAGGACCTGTCTTGGCTCCCGCCAGCGAGGCTCCAAATTCCTCTGCCTCTGAAAATTCTTAAGGCACACCAAGTCGCCAGGTTGGAGGGTGTGCCCAGGATCCGAGGAAGCCTGTGGCAAGGTGTCTTGTACCTGCTGATGGAGAACACGCAATTTAGTGGTGAGGTCATGCAAATAGTCAATTAACATTGGGTATTCTATGTCAGAGTACTTCTTGGGTCTAGGGACACCCCAGACATTAGCCGGGCGTCCGAACACAATCTCATATGGGCTAAGTCCCACACGAGAATGAACAGTTGTTCGAGTTGACAAGAGGGCTAGAGGTAAGGCGTCGGGCCAGGCAAGACCTGTGCTGGCTTGTATCTTTGCAAGTTTAAGCTTGAGAGTGCCATTATAGCACTCTACCAAACCCGCTGACTGAGGGTGGTTTGCCGCGTGGAATTTTTGCTTAATCCCAAGACCTGCACATACTTTCTGCATGATTTGACCCACGAATTCACTTCCATTGTCACTCCAGACAATTCGAGGTAAACCAAACCTCGGGAAGTATTCTTTCAGAAGGACCTTAGCTGTAGACAAGGCAGTATTATCCTTTAGGGGTAGGCCTCTATCCATCTGGAAAAGGCACATACCACCACAAGGACATACTTTAGGTTTCTGCATCTCTCCATATGAATGTAGTCTATCTGCACTACCTCAAAAGGATACGTTGGGGGAGCAAAATGGCCTGCTGGGGTTGGTGTCCCTCTTCCTGGGTTGTGCATCAAACAAACAATGCAATGTTTAACAAGATTGTCTGCACATTTAGGAATCCCTGCATTCTGCCATACCGGAGCCAAAAGCTTGCATATTCCTTTCGCACTGACGTGGGCCGGACCATGCGCCATAGTCACTACTGGAAGTACATAGGCGTCTGGTAACAGCCAACGTTGGTGTTCTGACAATTCTATCCAACATCCTGTCGCATCCAACATTCCCGTACTATCTCTCCACTTACTCAATTCTTTCTCTGTAGCCTCTTCCTGAATCATTTTCACACTTTCTATTGTGTCCTCACACATTCCTCCTTGACTGACCCATCTAGCAGGTCCAGCAACATACATATGACTCGTCACATCTCTCGCTGTCTCTTTCGCTATCTGATCCGCAAAGCGTTTCCTTCACCCACATCATCAGTGACCCTTTTATGCGCACTACACTTCACAATTGCTATCTGAGTGGGTAAAGCAAGTGATTCCAAAAGGTCATTCACTAACTGACCATGCTGTATTTTAGTACCATGTGAGGTAAAGAATCCTCTTTTCCTCCAAAGGCGGCCAAAACTGTGGGCCACCCCAAATGCATATTGGCTGTCGGTGAACACATTCACTCTCTTCCTTCGGCTAATACACAAGCTCTAGTCAGAGCTATCAATTCAGCTGCTTGGGCTGAATTCTGCCTAATGTGTGCTGTCTCCACAATCGTATGCAAAGTGGTAACAGCATAGGCTGCAGTCGTTTCACCATTGGGGAGCTTAAAACACGAACCATCCACCCATAGGATCCCATCCGGGTCCAGGAGCGGCGTATCTTTTAAATCAATCCTACCTTTTGTCTCCTCCTCTGTACGGAGAAAACAATCATGTTGCTCTTGAATGTCTTTCTCTACTGGGATTGGAAACAATGTAGCTGGATTTAGGGTATTACATCGCTTGATGTGCACATGACTAGCCAAGAGCGTCAGCTCATACCCCGATAAACGGGCGCTCGTAAGATGCTGGGTTTTTGTCCTGTTTAAAAGTGTATCCACTGCATGTGGCACCATGACAATAAGCGTATTGTCTAGCACCAATCCAGCAGATTGGCGAATAGAAACTGCTGCTGCTGCTGTAGCTTTCAGACAACTAGGTAATGCTTTAGCTACAGGGTCTAACATAGCCGAAAAATAAGCACACGGGCGTTGTTTGTCACCAAATTGTTGTGTCAAAACTGACAACGCGCAACCTTCTCTCTCGTGCACATAAAGTGTGAAAGGTTTGCTGTAATCTGGAGTACCCAACACAGGAGCAGAACACAAGGAAGTACGCAAATCAGTAAAACTTTTCTGGCATTCCTCTGTCCAAGGAAGAGGTTGGGGGTATCTTTAAGGGTAAGTGCTAACAAAGGTTTTGCTAACAAAGAAAAATTCGGAATCCATTGTCTGCAGTAAGAGGTAATACCTAAAAAGGCATGCACTCTCTCTGTGTGCATGGTACAGACATTTGTGCAATTGATTGGATTCTTTCTGGGGTCAACCGCCGTCCCTCCTTCGACAAGAGATGACCTAAGTAGGTAACCTCTTGGCGACAATATTGTAATTTAGAGGGTGAAACCTTATGATGAAGGTCAGACAAGTGATGCAACAGTGAAACAGTAACTCGTTTACAAATTTCCTCAGAATCAGCAGCAACTAGCAGATCATCTACGTACTGAATAAGGGTGGCACCTGGAGGCAAAGTGAAAGCATCGAGCTGAGTTTTCAAAGCCTGACTATAAATGGAGGGACTTTCACAATAGCCTTGAGGTGCGCGCTTGAACCAGAAGCTTCGGCCTCCCAAAGAGAAGCCAAAAATATCCCTACTTTCCTCAGCAATGGGAATGCTAAAGAAAGCATTCTTAAGGTCAATGACCGAAAACCAGGCAGCTGAGGCAGGTATCATTGTCAATAAAGCAGTGATATCTGGGACGACAGGAAACTGGGGTACAACGATCTTGTTGACCTCCCGGAGATCGATTACAAAATGATAAACCGGTGGCTGGGAAGAGTCAGTACGTTTAAGGACAGGCAGAACAGGACTATTGCACACATTTCCCTAGTCTCTTCAACCACACCTTTCTCAACCAAATCATAAATGATAGCCATCAGCGCTCTCTCACCATCACTCGAAATTCTATACTGAGGAATGCGAGGTAACCTAACATTGGACTTGAGGGTGACAACATAGGGTGGAATCTGCAAGAGACCAACATCATTGGGGCCTGTAGCCCAAAGAGTAGTAGGCAGGGAACGTAATTCAGAAGGGAGTTGGTCTCTAGACAAATATGTCGGGAAATTAATCTCTTGCCTAAAGTAAGATGTACACCAGAAGGAGAACAATGCAGTGTCGCATACAATCTCTTTAACAAGTCCAACCCCAACAAATTCTCACCACAACCAGTTGTCAAAATAAGAGAAGCCTCCAAATCATAAGGGCCAATGGAGATAGGTAAAAGACAAGAAACTGGGTTACGAACCGGGGCGCCAGAAAATCCTACAGAAACATTTGTTAAGCCAGACAAAGGTGCCCCAGGGAGTTTAGAGTGGATGATAGAACTCTTCGTTGCACCAGTATCCAAGAAAAATTGTTCTGATACACCAAGCGCAACGACATCAACATAAGGCCCATTTTGGTCCACTGGAACTGAAATGACTCCCTCACTTTGTCCACGGCTGTCCTAGCTAGAGAAACCCTGATTCTCATCTTCCATATAATAATCGTCATTATAATAATGGGCAGACTGAGTATTTTGCTGATCAAAATAATTCACGGAATTTTGCGGCGGAAAGGAACGTTGATCCTGGGACATGGTACTTCGCCCCTCCCCTAGGTGTTGACTGGAAGCCACCTCGGCCTCGCGGCCCAGGCGTACCACCAGCACGCTGCAATAATATCGGGCAATTATTCTTGAAGTGACCTTCTTCCTTACAATAGGCACATTGATTAGGACCCAGTGGAGGCCGTGGAACAAAAGGCTCAGGTTTCTGAAACACCTTCTGAAACTGGGGAGTCGGCTGAAACTGGCGCTGAGCAGGACGAGGAGGATAAGCCTGTTGTAAAAGAGCCTTCGTCTTTAAATCTTTAGTCTTTTTATCCAATTTGTCCTTCTCCTCCTTATCCCTATTTTCGTAATATTGGGCAGTAGCCAATATCTGGGCTGAAGAAGAAACAGCCCATGAACTTTCGGAATCCTTTAATTTATTAGAGAGCTCGGAAGCAAATTAAATACAAATTTATCTAGGAACAATCGCTGTCCCCCTCTGTGCTCATATCCTGACCACTGTGATCAAGAAACGTTTCTTCAAAACGAGTGAAGAAGTCAGAGACACTCTCATCCTTCTTCTGCTTACAGGCAGCTAACTTATCCCAATTGACCTCGCAGAGCGGGCATCATAGTTTTCATTAAGGTAATTATTCTACCAGGAAGTTCTGCAATTAAATTATCGGGTTTAGCACCACCCACTTGGAGCCCATCAGCAGCCAGTATAGCATTCCAATCACCTCCTAATTCTTGGGCGTGGTCCTCTTCCGAATCCTAGCCCACAATGGTTGTGGGACAACATTTCCCATTAACATATCTATGTCAGCCAAATTCATAATACAAGCGTCAACAGTCTGAGATAATTCCTTGTAGTAACCAGCAGGGTTTTTACGGGGGTCAGGTAAAGACTGTTTAAGGGCCAGCACCTCAGATCTCTTCCAAGGTACATGTACCCATATACGTTGGAAGTGAGCCGGTATAAGCGGATTATTACCCTGGGCTGCAACCTCTTCTCTCCATACTGGGGGAACCTCTCGCATAGGATAGTGTTTCAGTTTGCGCCTAACAGAAGGATCAGGTTCAGACAAAGACCGGGAAAAGAACATTGATCTAAAAGTAATAAGTGTCTGTATAGCATTCTCAACCTCAGGACCCACAATAATTCCTTTATCAAAATCAGTCCTAATATCCAGCAAACCCTTGGGAGCTAAACCCAATCCCGTGGCCTCCCATTCCTGACCTAGGATTTCACACATGGCATTGAAAACGAATCTTTGTACAGGGGCATCCCACTGTTCAAAAGTATCCATGATATCTCGAACAGTATATTCGAGATCACTCAGGATCCACCTGCGAGCAAGACCCATGAACGTATCTCGTTCTTGGGAGTCAGGAAGTAAAGTACGGGTCTGCCTACGGGGAAGAACAGGAGTCAGACTTACTGACCCAAAGAGAGGAGAAAAGAGACCAGAAACAGTCTCAACCATCCGCTGACGGATAGAAGGGGAAGTTGACAGAAAAACAGGAGATAATGTATGAGACGGAGCAGGAGAAGAGGCAACAGGTAGAGCGGAGGTCGAAGGCAAAGAAGACTGAGGCAAAGAAGTCGGAGGCAGAGGAGCTGGAAACAAGGGAGCTGAAGGCAAAGGAAATGGCGGGAGTGGCAGTGCCACAAAGGGCTGTGTTGGAGGTGCAGGAGCTGGAGCTGGTGGGAGAATAACAGGTTGTTGGACGGGTAACAAAAGCGGGGGTGCATTAGCGCCTTGTACATAGGGCGGGGGCGATCGTAATAAGTGAGACATTAAAGGATCCTTCTCAGGATCAGCATCGCGATTTGGGGAAGAAGTTGGCAGCACTGGGTAACATTTGTCAATCGCCATGTGATGTTGCCTATCTAAGATCTCTATCGCATGATCTATTTCATTATTTTTAAACTGTTGGGCAGCCTGTATGACTGTGATATCTTTTTCTTTCCTATCTCTTTTTGCCTGTTTAATTTCTTTCTGTTTGGCTTCCTTGCGCCAAAGGCGAAAAGAGTCAAACATAGCCGGCCGGGTTTTTCTTTTAAACAAAGTAGCTTCTAAATTGTCTAAAATATCAGGCTCAAAACTACCATTATGTGGCCACTGTAAAACACCATCTTTCTTCGTATAGCGGACCCATATTTCATTAAAGGTGATGGGGCCTATACCATGTTTAGAGTAAAGCTCATAAGTAGGAGTTCCAGCCGGAGGAATTGGACAAGAGTCCTCCAGTCGGGAGTCCATATCGCAACAAAAACAACACCATTTTTAAACTTACTGAAACCAGGCATCGTTACTTTCACTGGCTTCCTACAAACAACAAGGGGCTAATCAAAACAGCACAAACGTACTCACCCCTTGGCTTCGACAATTGCAATTTTCGAATCTAAGAACCCAAAAACAAACAAAAAGGAGTGGGAGCTACCCACCAGTACTTAACAAATGTCTTCTTCACGCCAACAGAGGTCCGTCTAACGTCTCGCAATACCAGTCATCACCAAAAGAGGGACCAAGGCAGGGCAGCAGTCAGGGCAGCAGGCACCAGCAGCCGTGGGAAAGGAGAAGCCACACTTCAAAAGACCATCGGCCCACTCTTCGACATACAGGGGTCGCTGGTGTGGGGGCGCCTCCTCTGGAATTTTCCTGCGGGGCTCCTCACGATCCTTGGGCTCAACCGCTACCTCTGAAGCCGCCCCACGCTTGGGCGCCAATTGAAGAACCGGGCCTTTGGGCCTGGCGGCGCAGGGCACGCCTGAAATCTTCGGGTTCACCTGCCTTGTTGCACAGAGACACGGAATACCCTGTTGGCGTAGAAAACCAAGTTTATTAGCTGCAGCTAAGCACAGTTGTCCAAGAAGTACATCAAGTAGGTTCTCAGGAGACTGCCACTTGACTCCGTGGCTCACAAGCTTTTATCGTCGAAATACATCTGTACAAACATACACCCATCGCACAAATTTTTAGCCAATCAGGAGAGTTTGAAAACAAGATATTGTGTCACCAGAATGCTCTCTGCTTACATGTTGTGTGTTATCCAGCCCCAAAGTTAATCAATACTGGTACCCATAGTTCGGTGTTTGCAATGGCAGGACATATCTGTATGCTTCAAGAGGAAGGTTACAAAGTAGGAAAACACAGGGAGAGAATAGCGAAGGCCAGAAGATAAGATATGGCGAGAGGAGAATACTAAAGGCTAACAGATAGTTGATACGGGGATTAGGTAGTCCAGACAAGGATTAGTTAGGCCGGCTGGTGTCTGAGATTGGTTTAAGGACAAGGACGGAGGGGGTTTTTGACACGTTGCAGTCCAAAAGGGCAGAGACACTTCGCTCATCGAGCAGCCTGTGTAAAGGCAACACAAAAATGGCGGTGACTGTAAGATGGGGTCAAAATTAAAGAACCTCAACGAGGCTCTCAACTTTCGTTGCACAGTTTTCTTTGAAAAAAGGGTGGTTTATAGTTTTCCAAAATAAAGACATATCTTTTATATTTGCAGCCAAAGTGAGTTTTTCCCATGCATCTATTTGAATATCTTGCTTTCTTTTTGCTAGGTATTGTTTATATAGAAGTCTCTGTTTCTTAATAAGTTCATTATCTCTAGGTATAGTTTTTAAGGCATTTTTTAACGATTGATTTGCCTTTGTGCACTGTGTATCAAACCACCCAACTATTTTCTCTGTTTTCCTCTTACTCTTAGTTTTCAAACCTCTTGAAATTTCTGCAGTAATCTTACAGAAGGAACCCATAATCTGATTATCAGTACAATCTAACCTATTACAAATTTCTATCTCTTGTTTACAATTTTTGGTTAAGACCTCCGTAAAAACTTTTGGGTCTACGCCTGACCATTTAATAGACACACCATTGACCCCCTGGGTGGAAATAAAGGGGGCTAAGCAAGAACCACTCTGATGGATATCATTCATTCTAACTGTTAGGAGGAGTGGGTGATGATCACTAACACAGACTATTTTCACCTCCATATTCTCTATTTGTTCTTGTGCCTGTTTCCACATTAGTCAGTGGAGCTTAAGAACAATCATTTGTGACAACGGGCTCAGATAGCACAGCGCACTGAGTAGGATTGATTAGCATATGCATCTGCAGGGTTCGAGTCCCTCCATCCCTTCACTTTTAAAAAAAACCCATATATATACAAAAAATATATTTGTAAAGACATGCATTTAAGAATGGTTTTTAGTTTATAATTGAATTTATAATTTTTCCCATAACCATTAATCTTCTTTGTGGCTTTTCTTATGTAGGAAACACGCTGAGAATTTATATCGCTGAATAGGTTTTTACTTTGGTTGTTTATTAGGTAGTATTCATGTTTACGACTTGGCGTGCATCTGTCATCTAAGGTAGTGCTCACAGAATTAATTTCTGTAAACAATGCAACATGGATGCCGTGGTTGCCATTCTAGTATTTCGCTTTCTTGCCTTTTTGAAACATAGCTGGTTTAACTTTGATAATCAGCATGGCTATTTAAACTCGGGTTTATTTGGCATGACATTTCACTTGAATACTTGATGTGACAGGAGTTTCCTTGATGGCCATGTAAACAGGTAATGATGACCACGGATGTGCTTGGGCTATGTATATTGCGCATTGGCTGCTTAAAAGGGTAGTGTTTCACTATGGATGTGCTTGGGCTAAATGGAAGTATTTAATAGCTTAGCGCCTTAATATCGAGTTGGGCAGATTTGTTCAGGCTGGCTTCTTTATTTTTTTTATTTTTTATTTTTTTTATTTTAAAGCCAGTACTTATTTTACAGACAGCATATACATTAAGCCAGAAAAACATAAACAGGAGGGTATATAATAATAATGCTATTCTTTCTAAATTTCTTGTATTTCGGGTGTCAAGAATTCTGTCAAAGCCCCCCAAATTTTAACACCCAATCTTCGTTTCTGTAGTCCTTTAAAGGCATAAAGACTAGTTTCAAGTTTACATATGGCAAACAACCTACCTCTCCACATCTCAAAAGTAGGGGGTTCTCTCTGACGCCACAATGAAGCTATACACAATCTTGCCACTGCAACAGCAATATAGACTAAATATCTAAATGTATAAATTCCCTGCATTAACGCGGCCTCCTCCAAGACCCCCAACATCATAACTGTTGGGGTTATCTCAATCTGTGCCCCTGTAATTTCAGTCAAAAAGATCTGCATCCTATTAATTAGTGGTTTTAATTCTGGGCATGTAGCAAACATATGCACTATATCTGCCTGATCCCTTCCACACCGGGTACACTTATCCTCACTTAACCCCCCCCCAACATGCTATTTTTGCCGGTGTATAATACAAATTAAACATGGTTTTCTATTGCTGTGTTTTGAGATTAGAAGATATTAAAAGTTTTTCCGCTAGTACTATAGACTCTTGCAAGATGTTGCCCTCTAATGACAGCCTGATATTCCATTTACTATTTTGTGCCTCCACGTCATCCTTTTGTATTTCAATAAGTGCTTGATATATATTACCAATCTTCCCGAGCCCCTTCACCGCTTCTAATAGATTATTTTTCTGTGCTAAACGTAGAGCGTCCCCTCTTTTAATTAAATAATCTCGGACCTGTAGATATTTAAAAAAGTCTGCTTTAGGGAGATCATATTTAGCCATTAAAGAAGTATATGTCTTAATACCATCACTATCTACTAGGTTTCCTAAAGTCAAAATTCCTTTACTTCTCCATCTATTCATAATGCCATCCAAAAAAATTGGAGGGAGTAAACCTGAAGCATCAGTTGGAGTATAGTAATTAATCCTGCCAATCTTTAGATATCGCCTAATCTGAAGCCAAGCCTTGTGAGCGGCCTGAAGCATCTTAAAACGGGTTTTTTTTATAATAACTGGGCTCAAGAATCTTTAAAAAAAAATTCTCTGTAGTGGAGCCTAATAGTAGCTGAAAGATATGTGGTGTATCTTCTATATTTTCATCTTTAACCCCTACTAATAAAATTCCCATATATTGTAATAAGCACGCCCAGTAGTAAAACTGAAAGTTAGGAACTGCCCATCCCCCTCGTTCTCGCGGAAGAGTCATAAATTTCATAGCTCGTCGGGGTTTCCCCTGTGCCCACAGAAAACTGCTGCAGATGGATTGCAGTTTCTGAATCTGTTTCCTTGTAAATTCTAATGGAACTGCCCTAAAAAGATAAAGGACCTTAGGTAGAATGTTCATTTTTAGGACATTGCATCTTCCCATCATTGACAATTGAAGACCTTCCATTCTATCTAATTCCTTTTTGATCTTGCACAACAGAGGGTCCCAGTTAGATACCACCATTAAATCAAGACATGAATTCAGTCGCACCCCCAAATATTTAGCCTCCTCTGTGACTCTAGGATCATTAAGATGTATTTGATCTGTACATATAATCTGTGTCTTGGTCAGATTAAGTTTATAGCCAGAGCTCCTCCCATATATTAATGCCAGTTGTTCCGTCTCTGCCAGTGTAATAGCAGGATCCGGCGAAACTATCGCTATATCATCTGCATATGCTAGTATTTCAACCCGTTCCTGCCTAGAACCTGATAGTTGAGTATTGAGCCTTTGTTCCAATAGGTTTAGGAACGGGTTGATATATAACGCAAATAACAGAGGGGAGCAGGGGCAGCCCTGTCGGGTACCCCTTGATATAGACACGGGATTCGACTCTAGCCCCAACGCACAGACTTGAGCTTTTGGTGATCTATACATAACTTTAATTGCCTGGATAAAACCAGTTCCAAACCCTTGCCATCTCATTGTTGCCCATAAAAATTCCCAGGAGACGCGGTCAAACGCTTTTTCTGCGTCCAATAGCATCACCCCACATGGCAGTTTGCGTGTGTTGGCAATATCCAGCATTGTTGTGACTCTGCTTATATGGTTGACCGTGCCTCTACCGGGTATAAATCCATGCTGATGGACCGAAACTAACGATGTAATCACTCTGGAGAGTCGTGTTGCCAGTATTTTAGCATAGATTTTCCCATCGCAGTTTATAAGCGATATCGGTCTGAATGAGCCTGGAAGTGTGGGTGGTTTGTCTTTTTTAAGAAAAACGACAATATTGGCTGCTTCCCATGATGCATGATGCAGGAGCAGCACCCTTTTGTGCCTCCCTGAACACAGCTAACATGTCTAATTGTATTTCTGGTAAAAAAAATTATACAGTTCCAGCGGAAGCCTGTCCGGCCCAGCAGCCTTCCCTGTAGCTAATGAGCCTACGGCATCCGCAAGCTCTTCCATTGTAATTGGTTCCTCTAATGCTTTCTTGTCTTCCTCCTCCACCATTTTCCTATATGGGTCTTTATACAAATCTTCCCCTTCCCGTGATTAACACTATCCTCTGAATACAACCGCTCATAGAAAGACTTAAAGATCTCTAGAATTCCTTCTGGTGTTTCTACTTTGTTCCCCATTGAATCTTCAATCGACATAATAGTATTTTTAACTTCCTTACACCTAATCCTCTTGGCCAAATATCTACCTGTTGTCTCTCCAAACTCATAGCACTCTCTCCTAAAAGGTGATATTTCTTTGCAATGTCTTTAGCCCATTCCTCATTTATCCTGGTTTTACAGCATGCTACCTCTGTTTGTGCCTGTACAATATCTAACTTCCCCGAATTGCTTCTATCAAATTAAGTTCAGCATGATGTAGATCTTCATATAGCGCCATTTGATGCTGTCTAAGTTGTTTCTGCACATGCAATCCAAAGCTAAGTATCTCTCCCCTGAGCCCTGCTTTCATAGCATCCCAAACTATAGCATACTTAGTGGAGTTACGATTTTTAGCCAAAAATTGTGTCAGCCACTTCCGTATATGAATAATAAATTCTTCATTTAATAATAGTTTCCTATCAAAAGAAAATGTATTTCTAGGCCGTACCAAGCCGTGCATTGTAAGTTTCAATAGAACTGGATTATGATCCGAGGTTATTCGGGGGAAGATCTGTATGTATGCATTATTAAGGTGAGTTTTGGTTACAAAAAAATAATCTAATCTGGCTAGCTTTTGATGGGAATAGGAATAATGCGTATATCCTGGCATTGGATATTTTAGCCTGGACCATACATCAATTAAACCATGTTCATGGAGAAGTTGCTGAAGAGCTTTGTATACCTTGGGTTTCCTACCAAAATATTTCCCTTCACCGTGTCCATAAATCACATCCTCCAATTGAATATTAAAATCCCCCGTAAGTATCAGAGGAGTTGCCCACATGGCTAATTCTATATTCAAGTATTCAATAACTTGGGTTTCGTCATAGTTAGAGCCATATATTGAGCATATTGTGCATTTCTCATTAGCTATAATACACTCAATCATAGCCCAACGCCCATACTTATCAGCTGAACTTCTTATTACTTTTAGTAAGTTCTTTTTAGCAAGAATGGCAACACCTCTGGTAGTAGTACCTTGAGAAGTACAAACCAGAAGCTCATACCCTAGCTCCTTTAATACATTATGTTTACTCCATGGAACATGTGTCTCTTGGAGACATACTACATCAGGGGCTATATTCTTGATTTCGCGAGCCACTCTTTGGCGTTTCCCCTTTCATTAAGTCCTCGCACATTAAATGTACATATAGTCAAAAATGCCATTTTACCCTGGTTTTGAAAAATAAACATCTCTGCCTTTCTTTCTTAAGTTCATCTCCCTCCATTTTATAAGTCTTATAATAGCTACTGGCTTTTTTTTATAGTTTTACCCCTCCTAAACCCAGCACCCTTGGTAGCCTCCCCCCTCCCCATACCAACAGCCCCCCCCTCCTCCCTGCTGCTACCTCCTCTACCAAAGAAGGCCCCCCCACTACCTTCCCTGACAAGGAGGTTGGTAGACCCAGCGGTCTACGGTGATGGAGAGCCTCGTACCCACCCCTAACCCCCGTGTCCCCCGAATAATAAAATACCCCTAGCTCCTGTGCATAAAACAAAACAAATACTGAAGAAAAAGAAGAAAATAATTAACTGTAAGGAAATATCCTTAAAAGGCTGGCTTCTTTAAATGTTGAATGGCGTAGCGTTGTAACAGCCAGATGGATTATTAGACCGGTCTTTTCATCCGTCACAAATGATTTTTCTTAAGCTCCAATGACTAATCTGGATTTGGAGCTTTGTTTAGTGTATTGGGCCAGCTTGGTTTGTTATTATTTATAAAGGTACTCGTGAGTTATAGCGTTTTTTATTTTTGTGTAATTTTGCTCACTTGCTTTGTCCTTAGGCCTGCGACTGAGCGCTCAGCACCCCATACATTCTGGTTTCCGACTGGGACAGTGACTACGGATCTTTATAAAATATCCTTTCTCAGGTATACTGTGTATTCAGACTCTTATATTAGCTAGTGCACGCTGGGTCTGTGTTTTTCGTGATTGGTGCATAGAATTTTAGCGGACCTGTGGTTTGTTTTTCCCAGATCCCGTGATTAGAAATAATATTTAAGAAATCGCCGACCGATTTGGGCTAATACCCTGTGGAATCCCCTTTTTTTCAGCTTTGTGGACCATTTACTTGGTGAGTAACATATTGTTTGTTCAATATACGCTCTGGATGTGGTATTTGGGTAATAAAAGAATGAGTGTTTTTGTCGTTTTTGTGTTGTAATGAAGTAATTTGGAATTAGCTCATTTGCTTACATTTTTCCTTTCATTATTCTTTTTCTTCCGGTCTTTTCTTTCCTCCACTTCAGCATCCATTTTCCTTTTTTCCTTTCCTCCTTTTTTTGAGTTTTCTGTACATAAGGGGCATTACATAAGCTCTTTTCTAGTTCGCCATTTCTTGATCATAGCTGGCCAAAATATGTATGTTCAAAGTGTTAGTCCTTTTACATGGAAGTAGTTTAAAAAAAAAAAAGTCTCTTTGTGTGGGGTTGGTTTGAAACCAATCAATGTATATATTTTAATGGATAACAATGTTGACTCTTGCACCACGGATGTCTTTTGGACGTATTGTACATTTGCACTATGACTTTGGTTATGTATATCAAAGTAAATATTTGTCTAGGTATATATTGGTGTATATTTATGTAAATAACTTGTAAATAGTTTGATTTTTCTTTTTTTTAATTATGTTTGTATTGTTATTTGCAGCCCTGAAGAAGCCCGCAAGGGTGAAACGCGTTGGCTGTTGTGTATGAAATAATGAATAAAAGGATCTACAATACCAGCAAGTGAAAGAATGATTATTTCTGTCATCGCCTTCCTTTTTCCTCTGTGGGATTAAAACCCTATGAATGTTGTTTTTACAAGAATTTTTGTTAGCAACTGTACGAAGCATTATTGAATTTATTGTGATTAACTCTGAACAAACACCGGTAGTTGGTGCAGCAAGATATACCCTGCCACCGTGCCTGTATGTGTTAGATTAGTTGAAGGGTAGCTTGCACACAACTTTTTTGTGACGTAAGGACTTCTGAGTAAACAATACTATCATCATCATGTCTTTTGATGAAGTCAGAGAAGAGATGGCCAGGGATCTCTTTAGTGCTAAGATTCCTAATAGTGATCAAGGTATAGCAAGGGTCAATGGACAAGAGGGTCTTAAATCAAAATTCCAGAGGTAAGAGAGATTAAAAAAAGTGAATTGTCAAAATGGTGGGACGGAGTAACCTTAAAAAGATACTTGGACAATAGGAAGGTCCCTAGAGGACTGAGAATCTTAACGTTCCCAAACGTTGACGATTTAGATCCATATTTATTAACCGAATGGGAGGAAAATCTTCAAAATTCCTCATTTACAATGATGAAGGTCTTGGTGCAGCATTGAGATAGAAAATGTGCCAAGCTGAGGGAGGAGATAAAACATTTGGAGGATGAGATTAAACAACTTGGACTTAAAGAAGCCACTGACAAGAATTATGCAATTCTTAAAGATCAGATAGTCAAACACCAGAAAATGATTAAAGAGCGCAAGTTAACCAAGATAAAGAGGGATGACAGGGACTATGCCACAGGAAGAATTTATACGTTTGCTAAACGTTTTGATGATATAGTGATCGTAAAACCAACAGTGAGTGTACCTCAAGACACTGCTAGCGTCTCGAGTGCGATCAGTAGCTCGGATGTCTCTTCCTTAGAAGAGGCAGGACCAAGCACTATAAATGAAACAAGAGGACAACTAAATAGTTCAGCGACTTTTTTAGAGGAGTTTCGACGCTTCAGAATAGGGAACAGACAAAAAAAGAACAGAAGACCCGAAGAGGGGGGAGAAGAAAGACCAGACACAAAGGAGGGGGTTTTGACTCAAAATCAGAAGAGGAGACAAAACAGACAGTAGGAAGTGGGACTGAAGCAGGATTGTCGAACAGTGACGGGATATCTGGAACTGATAATTTGGTTGTCAATATTTCCGACTATGTACTAAATGAATATGAACTGTCTGCCCTCAATAGGGGCATAGGCTTTTGTCCTGTTAACAAAGGAAATTTCACTGATATTCATGTGGATTTACTTAAGTTTACCAGACAGGCTAAACTAAAATGTCATTTTTCTTTGAATAATGTGAATAAAACTGTTGGTCCAAATATATCTGTTTCTCCAGAAGTATTTGTGTCACACATAAAAGATGTCTCCTTGCTACTGTCATTGAATGATGATAATACACGGACTGTGGAACAGGTTATGGATGATCTGGGTATTGAGCAAGACTATACACTAGAAAGTGGCCTACATCTCCGTAGTAAGTTCACGCCACAGGGAGTCCATCTCACTAGTATTGATGTTTTTCATCAGCAAGTCACAAAAGCCCTCCACGAACTAGAGGATAAAAAATTGTCTTCAAACAGAACCTATGTCAAGGATAATCTCAGTAGAGTAGAAAGAACATCCCTCTTGAAGATCAGGAACAATAATGAACTGATAATATGGGAAGCGGACAAAGGGGGCAATATTGTCCTCATGAACAGAAGGGATTATGAGTTGGAGGTTTATAGACAGTTATCTAAAAGGGTCTGTTACGAAAAAATGGGCTCAAATCCATGTCCTCTTGCCTCTATTACGATTAAGGACAAATTAAATCATTGGAGGGAGGTTGGTTTGTTGTCAGACGTTGAACATACATTTTTACTTGTGGAACATCCTAAACACCCTTGTTTATATCTCTTGCCGAAGATACATAAAAAAGAAAGTTCCCGCCTGGACGGCCAATAATTTCCGGCATAGGTTCACTTACTGAACCAATAGCTCAGTTTGTAGACTCCTTTCTTCAGCCCTTGGTACATAACCTTCCATCCTATATCAAGGATACTACTGACTTGCTCAATAAACTAGATGGTCTTGTGTGGGATGGTTCACTATGGCCCTGCACCCTGGATGTGGAGTCCCTGTACACCTGTATAAGAGAGGACTTAGGGTGTAAAGCGGTGGAGCACTTTTTATCATCACGAAGAGCTAGTCATCATGACCACAATAAAATGATACTTGACATGATACACTTGATATTGGACAACAACTACTTTCTGTATGACGATACCTGGTTTAAACAGCTACAGGGGACCGCAATGGGGTCCAAATTTGCCCCCTCGTATGCCAACCTGTTCATGGGGTGGGTGGAGTTGGTATACTTATGGTCTCAGGCGGCCGCACCCTGGAGTGAGTATATCAATTTCTGGGGGCGCTTTATCGATGATATTTTCATCATATGGTCTGGAACAGAGGAGACCTTTAGATCATACTGTTCCTATCTGAATAGTAACTCTTTAAATGTGAGATTCACAATGACTATGTCCAGGTCAAGGATTCAATTTCTGGATCTTTCTCTATATGTGCAGAATAATACCTTGCAGAGCACTATATACAGAAAAGAAACGTCTGTCAACAGTCTACTACACTTCCAAAGCTTGCATCCCTTGAGTACAAAGAAAGCTATTCCCTATGGGGCATTAGTACGTATGAAAAGAAATTGCAGTGAAGAAACGCATTATAAGAACCATAGCCAAGAGCTAGTACAACGCCTCAAACGTAGGGGGTACAGGGATCCCGTTCTCTCTCAAGCAGTAGAGAGAGCTAACCAATTGGGACGTGTGGAAACACTAGTGCCAAGAGGGAGGACTAACAAGGAATGTCTGTCGTTCATTACTACAAACTCCGCTCTGAACCAAGAGGTATTTAAAATCCTCAGGAAACACTGGCACTTGTTGAAGGGTGTACCTGGGGTAGGTCATCTCCTGCAGGATAAGCCAAGTATCGTCTACAGAAGATGTAGAACCATCAGAGAGGCAATGTGCCCTAGTTACATGCAACCTATCAAAAAGGTACAGGAAATGTGGCTTGCCCGCCCAATGGGTTTTTTTCCTTGTGGCGGGTGTAACATCTGCCATTTGGGACAAATCACCAAAATCTTTAAATATAACACGGATAGAACTTATACCATTCGGCATTTCATTAACTGTCTAACACGATTTGTGATTTATGTGATTGTATGCATGTATGATAAAATCTATGTAGGGAGTGCAGTACGTCCCTTAAAGACACGCATCCAAGAACATAGGAGTGCATGTCTGAATGGCGATGCAACATACGCATTAGTGTCCCATGAGTCTACCTCAAAAAGTAACAGGTCAAATTTCAAGTTCCACGCTATTGACCATGTAACCCCCTTGCAGAGGGGTGGTGACAGGGAACTGTGCCTACGCCAATTAGAAGCAAAATGGATCTGTAGACTGAGATCTACAACTGAGGGTCTAAACTTGGACACGGAAATGCATCACTTTCTTTGACATTTTCCTTATGTTCACTGACACCATTATATTAACAACTTGATGTCTATCCGCGTCAGCAAAAGTAAATGAGAATCTGGTTCTATAAACATGTTCTGAATTGCTTAACACCGATTTGCTAAAGACTATGGTGCCACACCCTGTACATCAAGAAATGGTGAGACTAAAGAATTGTTTGTGTCTCCCTGTGTCTCCCTGTGTGATTTCCTGAAGATGGAGAGTAGAGGTTGTGTGACCGATTAAGCAGGATGTCTGTCGTAACTACATTAATAAGTGCTAGCAGTGTTTACTAGGCCCTCGATGTTTGCATTAGGATTTTTGTAGTATGAATTATGTCGTAGAGTGACGTTTCTATGACTATCTTTGGTGGCACAGATCATTAAGGACGTTTGTTAGGACACATGCAATCATAGGGTTCAAAATCTGTTGTTCCTGCAATACAAAAAACCTTATGGATATTTTAATGATTTTTTCATAATGTTTACGGAATATTTCTTTCTGTATGAATGTGTTGAACCAATGTACCCTGCAATGCGATGTGGTCTTGAAAATATACAGGAAACTATTGCCGTGGCTTTAACGTGCATAGGTAGCGGAGAACACTTGGTACGTCTGATTAGGCATATGCATTAATGTGGTTCGATTTCCACCGTTTGCAAACTTGAGGACAATTGCTTGGACTTATACTTATTAATCCATTCGGGCGAGGCCGCCCTCCTGGTGCATGCTACATTGCAACATTGTCGATTACAGGCTAGGTGGCGCAGACACTACTATAGAGACACACATCATAGTCACTTTTGTGGCCAGGCCGGAACTGAAAACGCCCAGAGCTGAACCACGCCCAGAGCCCCGGGCCATTTCACCGCACTCCGCACACGAGTGCGCCGCCGCGGCGGCACTGGGATGTTGTGCGCTTCGGAGTACGTCTCCAGACGATCTACCCAGGCTTACCGGTGGCCTGCCTGGGAAGGGGTGGCCCCGTGACTGTGAAGCGCTCCAGTGGCGTTACCGAGGACATGCTGTTGGCTACTGGAGGCGGACTTGTGGGGTAGCCCCTCGGGACAATGACTTGCGGTGCACTGAGTTCGGTCCACCGGAAGAGCTGAGCGGGTGTGCAGCCTGCGATGATGCAGCAGGCCTGGTGGCTGGACGGTGACTTGTGGTGCACTGAGTTAGTGGCACCTGAGGCCCTGCGTCTGGCACGGGCCAACCGCCACATGGCGATGACTTGCGGTGCACTGAGGTAGGCCCACTGAAAGAGCTGAGCGGGTGTGCATCATGCTATAATGCTGGAGGCTGGTCGGTGACTTGTGGTGCACTGAGTTCGGCCCACCGGAAGAGCTGAGCGGGTGTGCAGCCTGCGATGATGCAGCAGGCCTGGAGGGGCGGACTGGAAAGGATGTGTCTGTTACTTGCTGTACCGCAGTGTGGTCAGAAGGCAGCAGTAGCCAACTTGCAACTCCGCGGTGCGGTGCCGCTGGGTGCGCTGGGGGCCTGTTGCGCAGAATCTAGCGATCGGCTGAGGAGGCTGCCAAGCTCGTGGAGCCCGGCCTTGGAGATTGCACCGGCACGTGGTGGGCCCTCTTGGAGACACGCCGGTGGCGACAGGTGAGCAGTGAGGCCTGGGTGCACAGGGGCGGGCGTTCACCGCTGGGCGCAGAACAGGTCTGGGGATCAGCGGGCTGGGGTGCAGCAGGCGCACAGGATCAGGCAGGCACCACTGGTCACAATGGCGGCCTCATGGCAGGGTGAGAGACGCCGCCCTGGCAGACACGCCACTGCAGGTGATGACGAGATGTGCGCTGGGTGGCGTGGGACGTAGCCACCTTGTCACTGGTGTGACTTTGCCCGTTGTAGCTGGGCGGCAACACGTGTGTGTAGGCCTATGGTCAGGATATGGCGGACACAGAGCCACACGCAGTAGTTGCTTCGGTGGCCGTCCCGGAAGTGAACCACTCCCTGAGCCCCGGCCTATTTAGTCACTCCCCTACGCTGGACTGGCATGCGCCGGCCCTCTCCAAGTTGTTCCCCACTGCCTGTGATGACATGGTTGCGTCCACTGTCCACGACACTACAGACACCAGCAGTATGTGTCCACATGGACATGTCTGTGCTCTGCATACTCAAGATTGTCCAGCACATCACCGCCACACTTGGCATTGTGTACATTGTTATTCATAGGTCCATTGCCTCCTTCGCACAATCGTGGTTCCCACCTCTCCCCACATTCTGCAAATGTGTGGCAGAGGGGCTATGCCTTAGTGTATGGTTTGTCCACATTTCTGGCCCCTCTTACCACGGTTACTTGTGTTGTCGTGTCTGCAGGTGTGCATGTTGGTTGGCATGTTGAATGTGATTTTGTTACGTGTCCATTCCCACAGTTGTGCGTTGTGTGATTGTGGAATTGAGCTGTGTGGTGTGTTCCGTTGGTACTTACCAACGAGCAGTCCATTTCCATAGATGCCATCCTGAAAGCGCTGGTTGATGATGGACTGTCGGAAGATGTGTGAATCATGCACACTGCCTGGGTAGTTGGCGACGACATTGGTGAACAGTCCCCGGTGGTCCACTATTGCCTGCACATTGATGGAATCTGTGTGCTTCCTGTTGCGGTAATTGTGTGCAGTGTCAGCAGGGGGCACAAGTAGGACATGTGTGCAGTCGATTGCCCCCAATGCGTGAGGGAATCCAGCTATGGCGTAGAAGCCTTGCTTGGTCTCCAGCTGTTCCTGCGCATTGTGGGAGAAATGAATGTACTGGGGTATGAAACTGATGATGGCATCCAGGACAGGTGTGATGGCCTTTGATAGGGCTGGCTGTGAGACTCCTCCAACTCTGGCAGTTGTTGGTTGGAAGGTACCAGAGGCCAACAGATGCAGCACAGCCAGCAGCTTTGTCTGCGGAGGGATGTTGGTTGTCCGCTGTTTTGGTACCGTCAGCCTGTGGGCAATGTGGGTCATGATGCGGAGGATGGTTGTCCTTTTCAGCCTGTAGTGGGCAATGACATCCTCTGGCGTTAAGTCAGGGAGGCTGATGCGTTTTCGGAAGGTCCACTGTCTTGTTCTGCGCTGCCTCGGTGGTGGTCGGGGGGGGGGTTGGTCCTGGGGGTGGTGGCAGTGGGTGTTGTGGCCCTCTTGGGTCTCCAAGCTGCATGATTAGTAGCTCCATGGCATCTGTTGGTCTTCAGATGTGGCTCTGGCCTGGGCTCCCTTTGTACTGCAGGTTTTCGTCCTACCTAAGACCAGTAAAAAGCAGGTGTTAAGTCCCTGCTGCTAACGTGCCTTATCGCCTGTTTTTGTCCGGCATCGCAGATCTGGCTGGTCGTTGAGAATATCGCAAAGTGGTGTTTTCGTGTGTTTTTGCACGGGAATGCCTACTCTGCATATCATTAGCATTGATTGTCGCTCTCATCCGTGGCGATGTGTTTTGCTGCAGCTATCGCAGAAAAACTGGCGATGTCGGCAGTTTGCACCAGCTTCTGAATAGGGCGATAAGTCTATCGCCACTTTTGCGGCACTAAAGTGCCGATAAATTGGCGATGACTTCTTGAGAATATGCCCCTGAATCTTTATTTAATTTGGCCTTTTAGAGGCTTTTCCGTTTGTTGTGCTAAATTAGAATCTATTTTAATTATATAATAGATATATTCATGTATTGACCATTGACTTTTGATAATCTTAAAGGATTTGAGTTTGTAAGTGTTTCTAATCTGTGAACAAACCTTCATATTTGGTTAATCTTCTGCTCTCTGTTATCATTGTGAGCCTAACTTGCTTCACTGTTATTGATGTGTTGTTGATTTATTGATATCATGTCTCAGTCTGGAACTAATGGTCCATCTGCTCGAGTACAGCTTGTACTTGAGTTTCCACTTGAAAATCTGAAGGAAATACCACCCACGTCGAAGGAGTGATGATTGCATATTGTAAATGGCTGGTTGCAATGAAAATGTATACACCTACAAAATCATTTTGACCTAGGTAATAATATCAGGTGTAGAAACACACAAGTGCATATAACATGAGGCCTGGTTATTGGGCATGGTTTTGCACATAATTATAAGCAAGCAAAGAAGAATTATAAGAGCAAGCTTTTTTGTACTTGTTTTGCCAGATATTAACACTTGCACTTTAATTTACATGGATATTTAACACTTGGTACGAGTTGGTAGTAACTGACAGTGTAAAAACTGGTGCAATAAAATTGGTTTGCTCTTACTTGCATCCATTTAGCACACTCTCTTAGGACTCAAAGGGGCATATTCTCAAGGACTCATAGCCGATTTATTGGCACTTTAGCGCCGCAAAAGTGGCAATAGATTTATCGCCCTATTCTCAAGCTGGTGCAAACTGCCGATATCGCCAGTTTTCCAAAGATAGCTTCCACAAAAAACATCGCCACGGATGAGAGCGACAACTAACTCTAATGATATGCAGAGTAGGCGTTCCCGTGCAAAAACACACAAAAACACCACTTTGCGATATTCTCAATGACCAGCCAGATCTGCGATGCGATCCAAAAACAGGCAATAAGGCACGTTAGCAGCAGGGATTTAACACCTGCCTTTTACTGGTGTTAAGCAGGACGACAACCTGCAGTATGAAAGGGAGCCCAGCCCAGAGCCCCATCTGAAGACCAACACATGTCATGGAGCTACTGATCATGCAGCTCGGAGACCGAAGAGGACCACAACACCCACCGCCACCACCCCAGGACCTCCCCCCCCCGGACCACCACCCCATCGGACTACCACCTAGGCAGCGCAGAAAAATACAGCGGACGTTCCTAAAACACACCAGCCTCAGACACTGAATGCCAGAGGATGCCATTGCCCACTGCAGGCTCAAAAGGACAACCATCCTCCGCATCCTGACCCACATTGCCCACAGGCTGACGGTACCAACACAGCGGACAACCTACATCCCCCGCAGACAAAGCTGCTGGCTGTGCTGCACCTGTTGGCCCCTGGTACCTTCCAACCAACAACTGCCGGAGTCGAAGGAGTCTAACAGCCAGCCCCATCAAACTCCGTCACATATGTCATGGATGCATGTCCACAAAAGCAATGGCGGGCCCCTGTATCCGCACCACACGAGAGTTACAATTCGTAGTGTACTTGCGCAACCAACCCCAACGCCAGCCGTGCTAGACGCGTCCATGCCCCAGACCCAAGATCGTAGTAACTGAAATGTGGGTGGGCCAGGTCATTAAGTCCAGTAGTCAACAGTAGTGTAAAAACAGAACTTTATTACAAATACACAAACAAACAAAACGAAAAGCTCAGCCAACGCATTCCATTCCCAACGGGGAACTTCAACAGGGCAACGTGTCTTCAGAACCCTGTGGGAGAAATGGTGACAATGGTCAACCTTCCGTATAGTCACATGCCTAATCTGGTACAGTGTACAGCACTTGGACAAACCGGAATGCTCACAGGCATGATAAACCGTGCATGAGAAGACCGTAACAGAAGTTTGTGTGGCTGTAACCGTCGTAGGAATGAAGAGGAAGGTAACGACCACACGAACTGCTGTTACAATCACATCATGCAGGACTCATCATATCTGAAAGCATCACGGTGTGTGTCAGCTCGATACCCCTGCCCCTCACTCCCCCCACACTGCGCAGGAACATCTTGAGACCACTCAAGGGAACTACGCCATAGCTGGCGTCACGCACGTGTTGGGGGCAATTCACAGCACACGTGTATGACTTGTGCCCCCTGCCGACACTGCACACAATCACCACAACAGCAACCATACCCATGCCATCACTGTGCATACAAAAGTGGACCACCGTGGCCTGTCCACCAATGTCGTCGCAAACTCCCCAGGCAGTGTGCATGATTCCCACATGTCCGCAAGTCCGCAACCAACCAGCGCTTTGAGGATGGCCCCCATGGAAATGCACTGCCCATCGGCAAGTACCAACTGAGCACACCACACACCTCAACTCCACAAACCCCCAACTCACAACTGTGGGAATGCACACGTCACAAATCCACCACCAAAGTGACTACTGCGTGTGTCTCAGTCTCCGCCACAACCTGTACATAGGCCTACACACACTAGGCCGACCACCTTCAATGGGCACATTCACACTGGAGACGAGATGGCTACGTCCCAAACCAACCCGCGCACATCATGATCATCGCATGCAGGGTCCAGTCAGCAAGGGCGGCGCCCCCCACCCAGCCACGAGTCCGCCACCGTGACCGGTGGTGCCTGCACGATCCTGTGCGCCTGCTGCACCCCAGCCCTGGTCCCCAGACTGGTCCTCCGCCCAGTGATGACTGGCCACCCCTGTGCACCCAGGCCTCAATGCTCACCTGCCGCCACCGGTGTGTCTCCAAGAGGGCCCACCATGTGCCGGTGCATCCTCCTCAGCCGATCTCTGGATTCTGCGCCACAGGCCACCAGCGCACCCTGTGGCACCGCACTGTGGAGTCATGTGTGTGCTGACTGCTGCCTTCGGCGGGCACTTCGGTCCAGCAGGACTCACAATTCAAATCGAACCACGATTAGCAGGATGGCTCATCGAGGCCTACGCATCATCACAGGCTGCACACCCGCTCAGCGGGCCTGATTCACAGAACTAACTTACGTCAAAAACGTAAAGTTAGTACTTTTTGGTATTCACAGAATACACTTACTCATTTTGGTATTCACAGAATGCACTTACTCATACTAACTTTATGTCTGCACTCTGGCCGGAGATTCCGCCCCGGTGGTGGAGATTCCGGCCCGGAGTTGGAGATTCCGGCCCGGAGTTGGAGATTCCGGCCCGGAGGTGGAGAGTCCGGCCCGGAGGTGGAGATTCCGGCCCGATGGTGGAGATTCCGGCCGGTGGCGGACATTCCGCCACCGGCCGTAATTTCCACAACCGGCCGGAATCTCCACAACCGGCCGGAATTTCCACCATCGGGCCGGAATCTCCACCTCCGGGCCGGAATCTCCACCACCGGGGCGGAATCTCCGGCCCGAGTGCGGACATAAAGTTAGTATGAGTAAGTGCATTCTGTGAATACCAAAATGAGTAAGTGCATTCTGTGAATACCAAAATGAGTAAGTGTATTCTGTGAATATCAAAAAGTACTAACTTTACGTTTTTGACGTAAGTTAGTTCTGTGAATCGGGCCCAGCCTGTGCAACGCAAGTCATTGTCATCGTCACGTGGCGGTAGGCCCCTGCCAGCCGTTGTGCAGTGGGTACCATCAACTCAGTGCACCACAAGTCATCGTCCCGTGGCGGTAGGCCAATGCCGGCCGCAGTGCATCGGGTGCCACAAACCCAGTGCACCACAAGTCATGGACCCTTTATGATTGGGTCTCGTGGTGGGGACGCCATCATGTCATCTCCGGCAGTGGGGAATGTGATGTGCTAGGCCCCTTTTATTGGCAGGGTCACATGTCCTGTGACACCTGTGCTGGATGGGTGTGGTGTGGGTGTTAACCAGCCCTCACGGAGTTGCTGTGGCATGCTGACAACTAGACCAGTGATCAGCAGATCACTACAGGGAAGACCTGACTGGGACATGCAGCTTTGTCGTCCCCCCCTCTGAGCGTAAGCGGAGTGGACTGGCCTGGCGTATGGCAGGCCAGCGTAGGGGTGTGACCAATGAGCCCGGGGCTCTGGGCGTGCTTCAGTTCTGGGCTGGACAAGGAAGTAACTGATGCTTGTGTCTCTGTTGTAGTGTCTACGCCACCCGGACCGCAATCGGCAATGTTGCACCCTGTGACTCAAGTCCCACGACATAAGCAACATGGACGTAAGGGGGAATCACTGACCCTACATTCATCCATACTCTCATACTTGAATGATCAAAGACATGAAACATCTGTGCAATTCTGAATGCTTAATTCACATCCAGTGGAGTGTTGCAGCTGGAGCAGTACAGGGCCATGCAAACCCCACTTCACATTATTGGCCCGTGGAGGGCCAGCCAGAGTCCTTCAGGGAATGACAAGTACATCAGAAGAGGAAGAGTTCAGTCCGCAGTCTGATCGCTGTGTCATTGGTAACCAAACAGAAAATGGCAGTCCATGTCGAGGTCCTAGGTGAGTGTCGTAGATTGTATTGGGGGACAGTGGAAGGTGATGATGCAAAGGGCAGAACCAAGCAGAAACAGGCCATATGGCGGAGATGAATGCTACTGCCTCCTCCATACCAGTAAGGTTGATTCACCCGCATCTTCATCCTCTGATGTCACATGTGCCTCACATGTGGGTGGTGGTGGATTGCCTGCAGCACTGTGTGCCACTGACACATCGGGGGCCGGAGGTGGATTGCCTGCTGCACTGTGAGGCACTGACACATCAGGGGGCGGAGATGTGGATGTAGAAGCAGCAGCAGCATTCATCTGCGCAAGGCCTTGAGGCAGCAATGCCATGATGATGTGCTGCAGGGCATGGAAGGTCCCAGCCACATCTCGCTGGTGTGCAGCCATGGCAGCCATGTTCTCCATGAGCCCCCGCATGTGTCCCAACTCCCTGCTGACATCGCTGGAGCCACTCTGACTGGACAGTTGTTCTTGTCTCAGTATCATGACTCCAGCGATGTCAGCCATGGATCGTTGGAGAGCATGGAGCAGACTGTGGGTGTCCGTTAGGGACTGTAAGTGGTCCCTGATGGGAATCAGACACCCATGTATGGCATCAAGTTTGGCTGCCATGAGGTCGACCCGCACCTGATCAGCCATCTTCTCCTGGACCTCTAACACACGGCGTTGGAAGGCCATGTGTTGTTCGTGGGGGTCCTGGGAGACAGCCGGGGTGGTAGGTGCTTCCTGCTGTGTGGTCTGTGCAGGGGGTGGGGTATCCTCGATGCAGCTGGGCTGCCCTGCTCCTGGAGGTGGGGTGCCGAAGCTGTCAATGAGGATTTGGAGGGCTTCGGTAACGATGTTGGGGATGTCCTCATCGGTGAAGAGTTGTTGGGGCTGCTCTGCAGGAGGTGTTCATGCTCCCTCTGCAATGTGAAGGGGAGATGCAGTGTTACATTGTGTTCACATGTATGTTGACGCATTGTACAAGTTTACACACAGACTGCAGGACAATGTACATTGTGACTGTTTGGGAGGAGCTGCCTATTTGATGCGGGACAGTGGACATTTCGTCAACATCACGGATATGTGTTTGTACTTGTACATTGACTTCTCACATTTCCCTGCTATGCCAAATGTGCTTGGCCAGTTTCTACACACAAGCGGCACTTGTTGTGTCCTCTGTCCTGTTGTAAACGTGTTACAGTTTGTACCACATTGTTGTCAATGCTGATGTGCTCTGAATGTCATGTGTGTGTGCTGCATTTTGGGAGAGTCGGCCCTGCAGCTCTGATTGTGCTGCCCCTTGTCCCTTTCAGGCAGTGTGCCTTTGACTTCTGTGCCCATACAGTACTGAGATGTTGCAGACTTGGGTGAATTTGGGTCTTGGTGGGAGTTGAGACTCTGGGGCATGGTTTCTCCACAGATGTGTTGTTGACGTCAGGGGTTGTTTGTGCAGGTGGATGTGTCAGAGTGTGACCTGCTCCTTTACGGATGTGGTCCACACTCAGCCACCTCAGTGTAGTGGCATGCACCCTGTCATGATGATCGGACTGCAGCCATGCTAATCGTCATGCAGTGTCACTTGCATTGTCAGTGTGGCTCACAGACACGCCGCTTTGCTGGGTTTGGCACATGTGCATGGGTTGGTTGTGAGATTGGTGATGTGTGGGAAGGGCCCCCTCTGGGCACATAGTTGATGGGGGCCTACTTGCTGTTTCTAGGTGTGCTGCAGTGTGCCAAGGGGATCAGGGACATGATCCAGAGTCATTGTGGGTGTGCACTGTGCTGTGCATTTGTGCCATTGTGCCCATCTCCCCCCGTCCCCCCAGTCCCTGGTCGTTACTCACCCTGTTGCTGTTGTGTCAGGTCATGTTGAGCAGTGTCCGGTCCCCCAACTCCTGCCACCATCTCCCCACTGATGACTGTGGACACCATTTCCTCCATCTCATCCAGCTCCTCCTGTGGCGCTGGACTCCCACCTCCAGTCTGCATTGCTGCCTTCTGGTTGTTGGCGAGTTTCTGCTTGGTCTTGTGCTTCACATCATTCCAGCGCCTCTTGAGCTCTTCCATTGTCCTCCTCAGCACTCCGACTGCATTCACCTTGTCCAGGATGAACTGCCATGTTGCATTTTTTGTTTCCAATGACACAGTGGAGGTGACGAACAGTTGTTGATTGTGTTCTATCACCTCCGTGATCAGGATCCTGTTTTCCTGCAGACTGAACCGCGTCTTCCTCTTCTTCTTGTCCTTGCCCTTCCCTGTCCCCGAGGTCCCAGGCTGCTCCTCCAGGGGGCTTGTGGAGTTCTGGCCATCCTCTGTACCTGCTCCGGCTGCCTCCATTGTGCTTCGCTGTAGTTTGGTTTTTGTTTGTGTTTTTTTTTCTGCTTTAGTAGGGATTTTTCCCGCCTGACGTGTGTGATTTGCAGGCCTGGTGCTGCTTTTCGCTGATTGTCTTATCGTGGTTGGGCCCATCGCAACTTTTTTCGCGTTCGGGTTTGGATTTTCATCGCCGTCCCTGTAATGTTATCGCGGACATTTGATGCGTTATCAGGAGACTATCGCATGTTACAGCCGTGTTGAAAATACGACGTTAACACAGAGTTATTTTCCCGCGATAGACGGCGATATGAAAACTTGCGTTAACCTATTTTGGCAATGTTTATTGCACGTTCTTGAGAATATCCCACAAAGATCCCTTACAAGGCACACAACATAGAATTGTAGGAGTGATAGGCTAAATGCTTCATGATTCTATATGCTATATTTCCAGTTCAAAATAT
This sequence comes from Calotriton arnoldi, assembly GCA_963921515.1. Lineage (NCBI taxonomy): Eukaryota > Metazoa > Chordata > Amphibia > Caudata > Salamandridae > Calotriton > Calotriton arnoldi. Next base: position 2,328,529 of record CAWUFW010001962.1, read on the forward strand.
AAAATCATAGTCATTCATGCTTTTGACCTGTTTCATAAATTGCCCTGAATAGAACATACTTTTTTACATTTCAGTTTTACAATTGATTGCTGTTTTTCACCTAAGAATAAAACTCCAACATTTATAAGTTTGTAAAACTCATACATGAATACCGTAGATGTATGTGTTAACATAGTACATGAAAACTGTCTTCTGCTACAGATATGATAGTAGTCAATACTATTGACTCAATATTTTGGTAGGGCAATATTTTGTCACTCGATATTATGAATTACAACCACATATACTTATGTCCTTTGTTTATCAAGCCATGAAATTCAGAAAACTCTTATGAACAGCTGGCATATTTCCCCTTAATTTCTATCTTTCTTTATGTACACTTGCTTATCTTCCAACGGTTTATCTAGTGTCACAAGTATATCACAAGATATGGTGTCATCAAGAGCTGACATGGTGGCTTACACATGCAGAAATATGTTTACAAAGTGTGCACAGCAAATTATCAGTAAAATCACATACATTAAATAAGTGTCTGATAGGATCGGATTTCAGAGTCTGTATGCTCTCCACACAAACCTCCAGCCCTGAAAGCCCAAATTTAGAGGGGCTAATAACTTTCACCATCTTGATATGCCCAAAGTGGGTAGAGTTGGCCCTATGAACCTTTACACCATTGGATGGGACATCTCCAGGAGTCATTTCCCTACAACTGTCCAGTTGGTCAGTGGCTGCTAGATCTGGACCAAAACTGCGTTTGGCCTCTTCCTGACACATTTTCCATCTCTAAGTGCCTCCCTGAGGTCCCTGGGGGTTTTAGATGTGTACTCCTGTAGTTGATTGGCACTTGAAGGACAACGTCAGAAGGTAAAATCTTTGACCGGGATGAACATGGTAGGTATATCCGACACACAATCTCAAATTGCGCCTAGGCCCCAGTCTACTGTGACCAGTGACTCACATTGGAATTTTATGCTTTTTGGCGCTATTTTAAAATCAAAGTTTTAAAATTCCTATCTTCGCATCCTCTTATTGAATCTTTGTCATTTTGGTGTCGTTTGTTTATTCAATTTTTCTCTATTCTCCTTATTTCGGTTTCAAATTTTTATTGTTTTGCATTTTGACTTTATTACTGTTTTGGTACTCCATAAATATTTTACACATTGCCCTAAGTTAAGCCTGCATGCTCTGAGCCATGTCTACCAAGAGGCTGATGTCTGGTCAATTAAGTGACTTTAAGGATTTACCCTGACAAGGGTTGTGATTAATCCTTGTGGTGGGTAGTCACCCAACCCAAAAAATAATCCAATTTCTTACAGTGCTCCCATTGTACAGGCAGGAGCATTTCAGTGGAAAAGAGCAATGCTAAGCTGGCAAGCACATCATGGGATAGGATGTGGCCTCATGGCCAGGGCTTCCGACTCTGGAACTGAGGAACCAGGTTCGAGCTTCGGCATCGGCTCAGCATTCTGTGATTCTGGGCAAATCACTTAATCTCCCCGTGCCTACCAAAAAAAACAAAAACAAATTAATGTGCCCTTGTGTAACAGAACTGGTGCTTGTGTAAAGCATTCCAATACCTTAGGGTCGAGTTTGTGCTATATACATCTGCAACAAAAAAAATACTATGGTAAGCTGTTCTCCTCTGGGCTCGGGGACATGGGGCATTCACTCCCCCAGAAGATTGGTAAATCAGTCACCAAGCTCTAAATGAGCCTGTTAGTACTGTCTTTTAATCAAAGTCGTTTTACATATTGTTTCTGGGTGAGAAACTAGCTGCAAAATGTTTGTCGATAGCTACAAGTGTACAGATTTTAGGATGTTTACTCTTACACCCACATAGGCTCAGTTTTTAACATTTCATTAGAAGTATTTTAACACCCATGTATGACATCTGCAAATGCTCATCCCACAGATCATAACAATGTTAAGCAGAATCAGGATTTGGCATGTGCAGTTGCAGTGTTTTCCACAAACATGTTAAGAAAAATAATGATTTCTGATCCTGGCTAGTTGCCAGTAGCGGCTCCTCCACAATGGTGGAGGAGCGTGGCCCCACTGCCTGGTGCAGAGCCAGCAAACGAAAATAAAACGATGCTATAGCATCGTTATATTTTTCGTTTGCTGGCTCTGAGTCAGCGTGTGCAAGGAAGGGCGGGCATGGGAGAGAGAAGGAGTGCTTGTGCGCTCCCTAAGTGCGCATATGTGTTTGGCCGGCCGTCTGAGGCCAACTAAAACACACATGCGCACTTAGGTTTCTCCAGCCTGGCTGCATTCAGCACTGGCAGGCGGGCTGGAGAAACTCCACAGACTCCATGACCTGAGCGAAGCGTCTTTCCTGCCCGCTCAGGCAAATCCCTGCATTGTTCTATACAAGGGGATTTGATGGGATTCTGTCCCAGGGTCTGCTGGGACCAGGAAGAGGCCAGCAGGAGTGACGCGATATGGGAGCCGGCCTGCGGGTCAGGTACTTAAAAAAAATTATTATTATTAACCCATCCCCCGTGCTCGATCTCCTAACCCCGCTATCCCCCACCCCTGCGCTCCCCCCACACTTACCCCTCCCACCTCACCACCCTTTGTTAGTGGCGACCGCCACTGCTAGTTACAGAAAACATTGAATTGTGTAGCGTGGACGTGCTAGAGGGAATTAGAGGAAACCAAGGACCCACTGTAAGCGGAACGTCTGGGAAAGGGTTCCCTGTGTATTTGCACATCATTTTATAACGCTGTTTTTAACTCACTATTATGATCAGATTCTTAAATGGAACGCCTGGTAAAGGGTTCCCCGTGTATTTGCACATCACTTTATAATGCTGCTTTCTTAAAATTTACTTTTACAACCAGTTTAAAAAAAAACGTACCTGTCTAACTGCGCACGTTGCCCTTTACTCCCTGCACCTTTCTTTATAGTTTTCCCCGGTCCACCGCGTATTGTTCCGTTTGAGTGGAGGGAAAACTTAGCAAACCGGAAGGGTTCTACTTCCGGCAGGGCGCATCATGGAGGTTAGCAGTCTAGCTGCTCAACCGGCACTACAAAACCCGATGCATCCACCGACGCGCAGCGGACGCGCGCAGTGGGCGCGCCGCTGGCGCACCGAAGGCGCGTCAAAGGCAAGCCCGTCTCCGCCCGTCCACGCCAGACCGGGCCCAGGGGCCAGAACCCCTGCCTGCCCCTCTCCAGATTGTTTTATTTACACTAGTGAAGAGCTTAAGCAATTAAATAGAAACCCCGAACCCACTTGCGCCCACTCCATCTCACTTACTAATTATCAGGATAGGTGCACACACTGTTCGTATGGATTTACCCCATCTGACTCCCCTTCATTACCTACGGGGAAACCTCTTAAATTACTCCTGCTTAATTGTAGATCTCTGCCAAAACACACAACAGAGATCTCAATGCTTTTAAAAGATTCGGAACCTGAAGTGCTGTTTCTCACGGAGACCTGGCTTACCCCAAGTTCAGATCCTGACTTAGTACAAGCACTCCCCCCGGGCTATCAGATTAAGCGCTCAGACAGAGTAACCGGCAAGGGGGGCGGGATTGCAATCGTCTATAAGGACCAGATGACCTGCCGCCTGCTAGGTAGTCCCCTATTAGATTGTGAGAATGTTCATTTCTCAATTGAATTCTCTCCCACCCTCACACTATCAGGCATCCTTATATATCGGCCCCCTGGGGCTCTGAGTCATTTCTGTCAATCTGTGCTAGAAACAGTCACCAATCTTGCTAGCACCTCAGCCAATTTCACCATCCTTGGAGACCTTAATCTCCACTTTGATGACCCGTCAGATCGGCCTGCAACTGACCTAGCCTTAGACCTCGCGTCATTCCAATTACTTCAGAAGGTCCCTCAAGCAACACACATTAAAGGGCACCTTCTCGACCCGATCTTTTCAAATCTTGAGGAACTAAAAGGGACAGCCCGCTTCCATGGTTGGACCACTTCTTAGTCCCTTTTCTCTGGTCCCCCCCCAAAAAAGGGTTTTCACACTCCGTTAACACATACTAAGATACGCCCCTGGCCCAAACTCTCCGTAGAAGACTGAATTCTTGAACTAGATAACACCACACCCAACACCGACTCCAATCCAGTCGTAGCTTACAGAAACTTCTCTACTTGGATTGAGAACTCCTTGAACACGGTGCTCCCAAAAAAAAAACATCCGGAAGAAAGCCGGACCTAATAAACACGCATGGTTCACTCCCAAGCTTCGCCTCCTGAAACAACACTCAAAAAAATTAGAGCGGATATGGAGGAAAGATTTCGCACCCGACAAGAAAGTAAAGTATAGGGCAGCCATAGCAATCTATAAGGCAGAAATAAAATTAGCTCAGGCCTCATATTATGAGCAAAAGATTTCACTATCAGCCAATTCTTCCAGAGATTCGTTCCTCATTATCAAAAAATTACTCAAACTCCCTGATCCCCCGGTAGTACCAGACCTCTCGGGATGGCGCTGCAATGAACTGGCAGACTTCTTCTTTACCAAAGTTCAAAACATCCAGAAGCATATTTCCCCTCCAGACACCACGTCCACACTTAAGCCTATAGACTCGGAACAGCATGAGAATAAGCCCCTCCTGGACATTTATGCCCCTCTTACCCAGGAATCTCTCCTACCCATTCTATCCTCTGTTAAGAGCGGGTCACCACTAGATCCGGCACCACTTAACATCCTTAAAAGGGTACTACCCACAGTTATCCCCTCCATTACCCATCTGATCAATGCTTCACTAGCAATGGGAACAGTCCCTCCTGGTTGGAAAAAAGCAATGGTCAAAGCACTGCTAAAAAAGCCTCATCTGGATCCGGCTGAACTGGGCAATTACCGCCCCATTTCGCTTCTCCCTGGCATTAGCAAATTGGCGGAAAAACACGTCAACAACATACTTTCGGCCTTCCTTGAGATCCATAACCATCTCCATCCCTCACAAACAGGTTTCCGTCCCCACCAAGGCACCGAAACAGCCTTGTTAGCGGTGGTGTAAAAATCAAGAAAGATCCTCGACCTTGGAGGGTCCTCCGTCATAATCCTCCTCGACCTAAGCGCAGCCTTCGACACGGTGAACCATCGTACTCTGGTTCACCGCCTCAAGAAGGTGGGAGTGACAGGAACAGCCCTTTCATGGCTTCAATCATTCCTGGAAGACAGATACTTTCAGGTATTCGAAGGTTACACCTTATCTAAATCCCTCCCTTTGCAGTGCGGAGTCCCTCAGGGCTCGTCCCTGAGCCCCACTCTTTTCAATGTATATATGGCCCCGTTGGCAGATATTGTATCCCCCTTCGGTGTCCATATAGTTACATACGCTGATGACACCCAGCTGGTTGTAGCACTGAACCAGGCTGAGCAGTCACCCACAGATCTTCACTCCTGTCTTAAGGAAGTCGCCAACTGGATGAGCTTATCCCATCTGAAACTCAATGGTGATAAAACCGAGCTGATGGTGCTCGGTAACCAGTTAAGCTTTAAATCTAGCACCATGTGGCCAGCCTGTATGGGCCCGGCTCCAATCCCAAAAACTGAAATAAAGAGCCTGGGAATCTGGTTGGACCAAGAGCTCACATTCAAGACCCAAGCGAGAAAGACTGCCGCTGTGTGCTACGGCTTACTGAGAACGATCCGGAAAGTTCTCCCCTTGCTCCCCTGTCAAGCTAAAAAGCTCCTGATTCAGGAATTGATCCTGTCCAGGATAGATCTTGGCAATTCTCTCTATCTAGGTGCCCCAAATTCAGTAACTGCCAAGCTGCAGATCGTTCAGAATTCGGCAGCTAGATTGCTTACAGGAACGAGCAATCGCTGCTCAGCCAAACCCGCCCCACGCTCCCTCCACTGGCTCCCGGGTACAGGAGAGAATCCATTTTAAGGCTCTATGCGTCGTCCATAAATCTCTGAAGGGAATCAGCCCACCCCTCATCAAGGCCCTGGTTAGACCATACAAGGCCTCCAGAAGACTTCGCTCTGTCGAGCTCCACCTGGCAGAGGTCCCTAGAATAATGAGGGCCAGATCAGGTGGTCGCCTCTTCTCATACAATTCGGCCAAGCTTTGGAATTCCCTACGACTCTCTCTCTGGAAAGAATCAATCAATCAATCAGGGGTTTGTTAAAGCGCGACTACTCACCCGTAAGGGTCTCAAGGCGCTAGGGGTGGGGGGGGGGTGCAGATTCCATCCATCAAGGAGGGGGTCTGTCGAAGAGCCAGGTTTTGAGGTTTCTTGCGAAGATGGGGAGCGATGTTGTCTGTCTGAGGTGGAGCGGAAGGGCGTTCCATGCTTTGGCCGCGAGGAAGGAGAAGGAGCGGCCTCCCGATCTGGTCTTTCTGGTGCGGGGGACGACGGCGTAGGAGAGCTGGGTTGATCGTAGGGTCCTTTGGGGTGCGTGGAATTTGAGTCGGCTGTTCAGATATGCTGGTCCGGTGCCGTGGAGGGCCTTGTGTGCATGGGTGAGCATCTTGAAGGTGATTCTCGCCTCAACAGGGAGCCAGTGGAGTGTGCGCAGGTGCTGGGAGATGTGGCAGTGTTTTGGCAGGTTGAGGATCAGTCTTGCGGCAGCGTTCTGGATGTTCTGTAGCTTGCAGGTGAGGTTTTTGTTTATTCCGGCGTAGAGTGCGTTGCCGTAGTCGAGTCTGCTGGTGACCAGGGCGTGAGTGACGGTCTTTCGGTGTTCGAGGGGGATCCATTTCAAGGTCTTACGAAGGAGGCGGAGGGTGTGGAAGCAGGAAGACGAGACAGAGTTGATCTGGCGGTCCATTTTGAGCTCGGAGTCCAGGATGATTCCCAGGTTGCGTGCATGGTCCGTGGGGGTTGGCGGGTTTCTGAGGGCGGGGGGCCACCAGGTGTCGCTCCAGGCATCGGGGTTTGGGCCCATGATGAGTACTTCTGTTTTGTTGGTGTTTAGTTGTAGGCAGCTGTTTTTCATCCATTTGGCGTCAGCTTCCATGCCTTCTCGAAAGTTGCGTCTGGTGGTGTTGGGCTCGTTGGATAGGGAGAGGATGAGCTGGGTGTCGTCTGCGTATGACACGATGTTGAGTCCGTAGGTTCTGACGATGGGGGCGAGTGGAGCCATGTAGACGTTGAAGAGCGTTGGGCTGAGGGAGGAGCCCTGGGGGACTCCGCAGGTGGTAGGTGTGGGGTCCGAGAGGAAAAGGGGGAGTCTGACCCGCTGCGTCCTGCCAGAGAGGAAGGAGCGGATCCAGTCGAGGTCCTTGTCCTGGATTCCTGCGTCGTGGAGTCTGCGTATTAGGGTGCAGTGGGAGACTGTGTCGAACGCCGCTGATAGGTCGAGGAGGATGAGGGCTACTGTTTCTCCTTTGTCCAGAAGGGTGCGGATGTCGTCTGTTGCGGTGAGGAGGGTGGTTTCCGTACTGTGGTTTTTTCTGAAGCCGGATTGGGAGGAGTCGAGGATGTTGTGTTCTTCAATGAATGTGGCGAGTTGGCTGTTGATGGCTTTCTCGATGACTTTCGCTGGGAACGGGAGCAGGGAGATGGGTCTGTAGTTTTTGAGGTCGGTGGGGTCCGCTGAGGGTTTCTTTAGGAGGGGGTTGACCTTGGTGTGTTTCCAGTCGTCGGGGAACGAGGCGGTCGCCAGGGAGCGGTTGATGGTGTGGCGGAGCATGGGTGCGATGGTGTCGGCGGCTCTGTTGAAGATGTGGTGGGGGCAGGGGTCCGTGGGGGCCCCTGAGTGGATTGACTTCATTGTCTTCAGTGTGTCTTCGGTGGTGAGGGCTGTCCAGTCGTCAATCACTGGTTTCCGGGTGTCGGGGGTGGTTGGTGAGGGTCCAGTGTGTTGGTTGTCTTCGTCGAAGTTGTCGTAGATGCTCTTGATTTTGTGGTGGAAAAAGGTGCTGAGTTTGTCGCAGAGGTCTTGTGAGGGAGGGATGTCGGTAGACTCGCTAGTGGGTTGGGCGAACTCCTTGATGATGCTGAAGAGTTCCTTGCTGTTGTGCGCGTGGGTGGAGATTCTGTCTTCAATCGCTTTTTTCCTCGTTTCTCTGATGAGTTGATGGTGGGCGTTGGTGGCGGCTCTGAAGTTGTCGTGGGCTTCTGTGGATTTAGTGTTCCTCCAGGCCTTTTCAAGGCGGCGGCATGTTCTTCTGGACTCTCGAAGTTTGGTGGTAAACCATCTGGCTTTCTTGGCGCGGGTATTGTTGTTTTTCTTGAGGGGGGCTATGGTGTCTAACCACCTGGCCTTTCGGAAACAGCTGAAGACCTGGCTCTTCCCCTAAGTGTCTCCCCCCCCCTTTTTTAGTCCTGCCGCAGCACTGGGATGCCTCCGGGTGGCCATGCGCTATATAAAAGTCTTTTCATTCATTCATTATTGAAGGTTCGAGGTCTGGAAACTAGTGCTTATTTGAGACAGAGGTTGCAGGTGGGGCCATCTGCACTCCTTTTTATTTTTTGGACTGGCACTTACGTTTCCTCAGCAGACTTTGACCCAGAGCAAGAGAGAAATAGACAAAAGGAGAAAATGAGGAGGAAGAGAAAGATAGACAAACAGTGACAAAGGGGTCTATTAGGATGGCGGTCGGAAAACCACCCTGACCGCCATGGTAGCGGAAATCAACCGCCCGCTGGTACCAAGGCAAAACCGGCAGTCAGATTAGGATCAATCGCCATTAAAACCTGACCGCGGTGGATAGAGGCAATGAAAATCTGCCCGCAGCGGGCGGAGCCAGTGATAAACCGTCCGAGATGGTCGGATTCGCAGCGGAAACACCCAAACCAACGCCAGGCACGCAGAGTAGCTGCCGGTGAAATTAGGATTCCCCCGATGTGACAGCGGTATGTTCCGCAGTTCCCGACCGCCGCGGTCGCAAACAGTGAGTAATGGGAGAGCCGGCGGAAGGGCTGTAGCATAGCCACCGCTGCGTACGCTCAGTGACAAAACTGCGGTCGACAGAAAAAACCCACAACAAGGCCAGCAAGTGCACACAGGAAACTAGCCCTGCCCCAAAAAACACGTAACACACCCCAATGACTCACCAACATGGCAACTCCTAAACTACAAATCCCAGGACAACCCACCCAACACACCTGACAGCAATACCCCATTCTGACACACCCACATAGCTGAGTATAAAACCAGCCCCTTCCCTGACAACAATCCTTTGCAATACTCCAGAAGTGAAGGGCCAAACACCACAGATGAAAGGAGAGGCAAATCAACACACCATCACTACACACACACACCACACACATCACCACCACCACTCCCACACCTGCACTTCCAACCCCTTTGCACATCACACACCATACACATCACCACCACCACCACCACTTACACACCAGCACCTCTAACCCCTTTGCACATCACACACCATGTCACCACAGAAAATGCCAAAATTCACAGACAGTTAGTTGACAGTCATGGTAGATGAGATAATCCGAGTAGAGCCACAATTGTTTGGTAACCTCGTCCAACAGACACCATTAGCCACCAGAACGCAAATGTGGGTAAGGATAGTTGACAAGATCAATGCAGTAGGGACCACCCCATGCAACAAACAGGAAATCATGAAGCGGTGGCATGACCTGAAGAGTGTCGTCAAAAGAAGAGGAACAAGAACCATCAGCTGGCTCAGAGGACTGGCGGTGGCCCTCCCATTCCACCAAGAACATTCACTGCATGGGAGGAGAAGGTGTTTGCCATACTGCATCCAGAGAGTCTCACAGGAATAGCCGGGGGAGTGGAGGCTGGTAAGTACCAACAAATGTCTCTCATTACACTGCTATGTACTGTCTTGCACAACTACTAAGCAACACCTCCCAGGCCCAAATGCATTCATATGCACCACAATACCCAACACAGCTCTCACAGATGTAACATGCACTCCATCTTAATCACCCCAAAGGCAGCCAACATTAACAGGATTGTATGTGACCAGGCAACCAGCACAACAACTCCCACAAGGTCTCCCTTACCCACCCCTGAGCAGGATGTAGCACTCCCCCCCACACCCAGAAACATGTGGCAGTCATTGCATTGTTCACCTTGACCTAACAGGTAGGTAGCCATCTTCCCAGGGACTACTGTTTGGGGGTGGTAGGCCTGCACTACAACTCCCACCAGGCACCCCTGTCCCACCCCTGAGCAGGATGTAGCACTCCACACCCACCCAGAAGCATGTGGCAGTCATTGTAAGGTTCCCCCTCACATAACAGGTAGGTAGCCATCTTCCCAGGGAGGGCTGTTTGGGGGTGGGAGGCCTGCACTACAACTCCAACCAGGTATCCCCTGTCCCACCCCTGGGCAGGATGTAGTACTCCACATCCACCCAGAAGCATGTGGCAGTCATTGTAAGGTTCCCCCTCACATAACTGGCAGGTAGCCATCTTCCCAGGGAGGGCTGTTTGGGGGTGGGAGGCCTGCACTACAACTCCCATCAGGCACCCCTGTCCTACCCCTGAGCAGGAAGTAGCACTCCACACCCACCCAGAAGCATGTGGCAGTCATTGTAAGGTTCCCCCTCACATAACAGGTAGGTAGCCATCTTCCCAGGGAGGGCTGTTTGGGGGTGGGAGGCCTGCACAACAACTCCCACCAGGCCCCCCTGCCCCACCCCTGAGCAGGATGTAGCACTCCACACCCACCCAAAAGCATGTGGCAGTCATTGTAAGGTTCCCCCTCACATAACAGGTAGGTAGCCATCTTCCCAGGGAGGGCTGTTTGGGGGTGTGAGGCCTGCACTACAACTCCCACCAGGCACCCCTGTCCCACCACTGAGCAGGATGTAGCACTCCCCCCCAGACCCAGAAGCATGTGGCAGCCATTGCATTGTTCACCTTGACCTAACAGGTAGGTCGCCATCTTCCCAGGGAGGGCTGTTGGGGGGTGGGAGGCCCGCACAACAACTCCCACCAGGCCCCCCTGTCCCACCCCTGAGCAGGATGTAGCACTCCACACCCACCCAGAAGCATGTGGCAGCCATTGTATTATAATAACCAAACTTACAGGTAGGTAGCCCTCTTCTCAGGGAGTGCTGTTTGGGGGTGGGTGGCCTGCACTACAACTCCCTCCAGGCACCCCTGTCCCACCCCTGAGTAGGATGTGGCACTCCACACCCACCCAGAAGCATGTGGCAGTCATTGTAATGTTCCCCCTCACATAACAGGTAGGTAGCCATCTTCCCAGGGAGGGCTGTTTGGGGGTGTGAGGCCTGCACTACAACTCCCACCAGGCACCCCTGTCCCACCACTGAGCAGGATGTAGCACTCCCCCCCACACCGAGAAGCATGTGGCAGCCATTGCATTGTTCACCTTGACCTAACAGGTAGGTCGCCATCTTCCCAGGGAGGGCTGTTGGGGGGTGGGAGGCCCGCACAACAACTCCCACCAGGCCCCCCTGTCCCACCCCTGAGCAGGATGTAGCACTCCACACCCACCCAGAAGCATGTGGCAGCCATCATATTACAACAACCAAACTTACAGGTAGGTAGCCATCTTCCCAGGGAGTGCTGTTTGGGGGTGTGAGGCCTGCACTACAACTCCCACCAGGCACCCCTTACCCACCCCTGAGCAGGATGTAGCACTCCCCCCCACACCCAGAAGCATGTGACAGCCATTGCATTGTTCACCTTGACCTAACAGGTAGGTAGCCATCTTCCCAGGGAGGGCTGTTTGGGGGTGTGAGGCTTGCACTCCTGTCCCACCCCTGAGCAGGATGTAGCACTCCCCCCACACCCAGAAGCATGTGGCAGCCATTGCATTGTTCACCTTGACCTAACAGGTAGGTCGCCATCTTCCCAGGGAGGGCTGTTGGGGGGTGGGAGGCCTGCACAACAACTCCCACCAGACCCCCCTGTCCCACCCCTGAGCAGGATGTAGCACTCCACACCCACCCAGAAGCATGTGGCAGCCATTGTATTATAACAACCAAACTTGCAGGTAGGTAGCCATCTTCTCAGGGAGTGCTGTTTGGGGGTGGGAGGCCTGCACTACAACTCCCTCCAGGCACCCCTGTCCCACCCCTGAGCAGAATGTGGCACTCCACACCCACCCAGAAGCATGTGGCAGTCATTGTAAGGTTCCCCCTCACATAACAGGTAGGTAGCCATCTTCCCAGGGAGGGCTGTTTGGGGGTGTGAGGCCTGCACTACAACTCCCACCAGGCACCCCTTACCCACCCCTGAGCAGGATGTAGCACTCCCCCCACACCCAGAAGCATGTGGCAGCAATAGCATTGTTCACCTTGACCCAACAGGTAGGTAGCCATCTTCCCAGGGAAGGCTGCTTGGGGGTGTGAGGCCTGCACAACAACTCCCACCAGACCCCCCTGTCCCACCCCTGAGCAGGATGTAGCACTCCACACCCACCCAGAAGCATGTGGCAGCCATCGTATTACAATAACCAAACTTACAGGTAGGTAGCCATCTTCCCAGGGAGGGCTGTATGGGGGTGGGAGGCCTGCACAACAACTCCCACCAGGCCCCCCTGTCCCAGTCCTGAGCAGGATGTAGCACTCCACACCCACCCAGAAGCATGTGGCAGCCATTGCATTGTTCACCTTGACCTAACAGGTAGGTAGCCATCTTCCCTGGGAGGGCTGTTTGGTGGTGGGAGGCCTGCACAACAACTCCCACCAGGCCCCCCTGTCCCAGCCCTGAGCAGGATGTAGCACTCCACACCCACCCAGAAGCATGTGGCAGCCATTGCATTGTTCACCTTGACCTAACAGGTAGGTAGCCATCTTCCCAGGGAGGGCTGTTTGGGGGTGGGAGGCCTGCACAACAACTCCCACCAGGCCCCCCTGTCCCATCCCTGAGCAGGATTAGCACTCCACACCCACCCAGAAGCATGTGGCAGCCATCGTATTACAACAACCAAACTTACAGGTAGGTAGCCATCTTCCCAGGGAGGGCTGTTTGGGGGAGTGAGGCCTGCACAACAACTCCCACCAGGCACCCCTGTCCCACCCCTGAGCAGGAAGTAGCACTTAAATACCCAACCAGAGAGATGTGTTACAAACTCCACCCCAATGTGACAACAGACCAGGTAAGTAGACAGTGCATGCACACCACCATTCCTTCCCAAAAGCATGGAGCCATATGACAACACCAGCCCTCACATCCCAACAAAAGTGACACAGATACAATATCAAATTACAGTGTGCAGACAGCTAAGCATATGTAACTGTCACAGAAACAAAAGTTTGACTCACCAAATACCATGTTGAAGTGAATCCAGGCCCAGACATGTACAGCACTGAATACTACCTGTAAGATCCATGTGAGCTGAGCTTGAAGGACCATATGAAAACAAAGCAAGCATGGTCTGTAGAAAAAACAAATCAAAGCACAGGACATGACAAAGGTATGCATGAGATGACAATGGCTAGTTCATGCGCAGATGTAACACATGCCAGGCAGAGTAATCAGAAAAGATGCTGCACATCAAGTCGTATAGCCGCCAGTTGACAGATGACAACATGTCCTCGTAATCACAAAATTTGCACGTGGGGCATGGTATCCATTGACATGTCACACTGTTGAATATTGATGTATGTACCTCCTCATCATGCCAAGATGCACCTTACTGTGCAGACATGCAATGTGCAAACTAGTAAACTGTGTGTTGCATGACCTGTAAATAAGATACATTGAACAACAAGCCTGAGGGGTGCCCGTCAGTTACCATTTCCCCTCTGTCCCACAGGTGACCAAGGACTGACTGTAGAGGATGACAACACCAACCTGCAGAGCCAGCCTCCACCCCCGGAACATGGACTCACTGATGATGACTCCCTGGATTTCGAGGATGCAGAGGTTGAAGCCGGCCCATCTGGCATACCAGGCCGCAACAGGTCCCCACTGTCCCCCCACCACCACATCAGCAACAACAACAACCACGCTGACCCCTGCTGGAACGACCTGTGTGGCCTCCACAACCACCAGTGCTGCCTGCAACACTCGCCCTGCCCCAGAGGATGACCACCCCACCCCAACAACAGAGAAGGGCAGGGAGAGTATGCGGGTGCGTGCAGTGGTGAGGCAACAGGTCCGTCACAGCAGGGCAGATGGGAGGGCAAGGAGGAGTTTGAGCCAAACGGACACTGGTACCGAAGCCCTGGCCAACATCACCAGAGTCATTGGGGCCTATGAACGGGCCCAGGGAGATTCCAGCAAGCTTCGCCTGCTGCGGAGGTCCATAGTAACCCTGGGCAAAGCACTACGCTACGCTCGCGTAGTTTGCGAAGTTTGCGCTACTTCGCACAACGCGAATTGCACGTAGCACAGTGCAAACACGCGTAGCGTAGTGCAGCGGTCATTTTAGCTTGCTCGCGGTCCTCAACGTCAAGTTGGCGACCGCGAGCATGCAAATGACATCCCGGCGAGACTTTTTCTCGTTCGCGATCAGCAACATCAAGTTGCCGATCGCGAGCGTGGAAAATAAACCTCCCGGCGAGATTTTCAACGCGGGAGGTAAGGTTTCTCATTGCGAGTGGTCGCGTATGCTCGCGACCGCTCGCGATGAGAAACTACCAGTCCGCGTTGAGAAAGCTGCCGCTCGAGTAAAAATCTACTCGAGTGGCAGTAAAAGACAGCTCGCACTGTGCAAGATGCCGTTTTCAATGATTGCACAGTGCGGACAAGCATCCGGCACTGTGCAATCATTGCGAACAGTGCACTACGCAGTTCGCGTAGTGCTACGCGTAGCTCGTGTAGTGCGAACTGCACTTTGCGTAGCTTCGCGTGGCGCTACTTCGCGAACTACGCCCAGGCTTAGTCCATAGACACCCGCATGGGCCAAATCGTGGACCTCTTGGGCCAGCTAGTGGCGGTACTGAGGGCCAGGCCTGCGGAACAAACAACACCTCCACCTCCCTCTGGTGGCCCGAAGGATGACAGTTCCACACCCTCCCCTGCCGCCACGGAGAGGGGGGACTCCTCAGACACCACTGGCCCCTGCAGCAGAGGCCCCCCCTGCCAAACTATCAAGGGGCCGTCCTAAGAAATCCCTGGGAGTATCCCGTGGCAAAGCACCTGCCAAACGCCAGTCAAGGAGCCAGCCATGATGGCACCCCTCTTCACCCTAGTCCGAATAGGGGCAGGACTCTGCCCCAACCAAATGCACAGCTAAAGTCGCCTGTAGGCAGTCATCTCTTTCAAACAAATTTCTCCATGTATTCCAACTTTATCCATATTTTCGACACTGTAGCTAAACTTATTGTCAACATTGTTTCTCTCGCCACATGCGGAGTGGTGCTTGCCAATTTTCATAATTTCTGATGATTAAGCTGGGCCATCCGAACCTCTAGCAGAAACCACGAATGATGCAAATTCGCCTGAGGCAGTGTTATTTTATTAAACCCAATGCATTTCGGGCAACTGGGTGCCCTTCATCAGGGGTCACTACAATGACAAGTAAAAAAGCAAATATTACCATATTACACCTCTCATTACCTCAATATTCATACATTGATATGCAGTTAATTGAAATGCTCAACGTGATTTAACATGCTTGATAAAAAATGCTTACGACAACCAGAATATATCCGAAAACTGAAAGCTGACGGGATTCTAACCCTTTCTCCCATGATGTTGTTTCTCTCAACCACACGACTCCTACGCCCAACTATCTACTTTCATATATTGACATGTCACCGTTCGACTTTGCATACGTACACTATGTGTTAATTCATTCTACTACACCCACCTGTCCCACTGGACTGTAACCTGCATTCCCCTTCATCCGCGCAATATCTCATTCACACCGACCCCATTTATAATCACTAACTTCATGCGCTCCCACCCCAATATACTTTCATCCACCCGCTTTCAGCCACCTATCCAACCACAGTCGCAACTTAGCACACACAGTGTTATAACATACTCACTTTCCACATCTTTCAAACCCCACACATCATCAACGAACCCATACCTTTCTAACATCTATCGTAACTCATGCACCCTGTCATAGACTTCGTAGACTGTCCTTCCCCACACTGCCATGTGAATGTCATCCGTCTGTTGGACTGGGTCACCACATCTATGTGGTGACTACTTGATTGTCTCACTTTCCATCACTGACAACTCATTGCTTCACCGTTCACCTTTTGATAAATATGCCCTCCACTGTCACATGTACCCATTGTAAATAAACACTCCTTACACACCAATGTTGTTGTGTCTGCTCCGTGTTTTAATCACAGGATGTGCAATGTTCACCATGAGTACAATGTACCAGGAGCACGGATTGTTTGTAGGCAAGGAGAGGCTGATGGGACCTGGAAAAACACAACATAACAATATTCAGTAGTCACGCGGTGGCATCACAGCCATCACACAACACCTGTTATCAAGGCACTCCAACATGCACACATCACAATGAGCAACAGTACCGACAGAGACATCCTGGAACTGTGGCAAACTACCCTGTCCAAGAAACGCTGGCAGCCAGCACTGAGTCAACAACAGGCTGCAGTCACAAAGCTCACATAGACCTTTTCACCAACAACAACATCAGCAGACAATGGGTCTGTTGTACATTGTCACTCATCTTCAAGTGAAGTAGCGGTTGATGAGCTGTTGACGCAGGTTGACACCTTCCTCCTCTCCACTATCCTCGTCACTGGACATGGGTTGGTTTGCAGACGGGGGCCTCGGCTGACTCATCAGCGTCCAGGAGCAGGGGGATCTCCTTGCGCAAGGCCAGGCTGTGGAGCATGCAGCATGCAACTACAATCTGACACACCTTTTTGGGCGAGTACATCAATGCACCTCCGGTCCTGTCCAGGCAGCGAAACCTTGACTTCAGGAGACCAAAAGTACGTTCCACCACACGACGTGTCCTCCCGTGGGCATCATTGTAGCGGACTCCACTTGGGGTCCTGGGATTTCGCAGTGGGCTCAGCAACCAAGGACGGTTGGGATATGCAGAATCACCTAGGTGGGAGATACCCAGATCAACTTTGTAATACAACTGTGGCAGAGGACAGCATGTCACACACACAGCACGCTACTTGACACTGCGTACTCACCCACAATCCATGCACGCTCCGGATGCAGATTATCCATCAGCTGTGGCACAATGCTGTTACGCATGATGTAGGAGTCATGGGCGGAGCCAGGAAATTTGGCACAGACGTGTGAGATGATCATATCGGCCTGGCACACCACCTGCACATTGATGGAATGGAAATGTTTCCTATTCCTGTAGATGTGCTCCCGTGCCTGTGGTGGAACCAGGCCAACATGTGTGCAGTCAATGGCACCAACAACATTGGGGATGTGCCCAAGTGCATAAAAATCGCCCTTCACAGCCGCCAATTCATGCCTCCTGTGGAAATGGATATATCTGTCCTTGTAGATCATCATAGCGGACAGGACATCCCGTAGCACCATACTGAACATAGGTTGTGACATCCCACCTGCGCTGGACACCGTGTGCTGGAAAGATCCAGAACCAGAAGCAAAATAATGCAGGGCCGCCATCACCTTCGACGTTGCTGTGAAAGCACCTGGATATGTCCTGCGAGGCTGCAGGTGTGGCTCCAAAATAGCGCATAGGTCTTGGAGGGTGTCTCGATCCAGCCGGAATTTCCGTATTACCTCCTCATCCTCCATGTCTGCCAGCACTGTGAAGGGACGATGCAGATTTGGTCTCCTCCTAGGTGAGATGAAAGAGGACACATGTCAACGCAATACACCAGGAGATGTGTCTGACATCTTACGTTTTGACTGACACAATGGAAACAATGGCTAGCACCACAGTACACCTTAAAAAACAACTTACTTGTAGGGGCACCTTCAGATTCACCATCCGTACACCTGTCCACTTTTCACACAGCTAGCATCTCACAAACAATATCCGACTATGTGAATGCACAAAGGGACATGGCCAAATCTTGCATGGGCAGCCCAGAGAGTAGAACCAAAAGCATATGTGTGAAACTGCAACACTACTGTCTCCTACATAGCTGCTGTAACTGCCACACCTTCTTGTGTAAGTCACACAGGGCACACATCAACCACACAATGACCCAACACTGTGCGTTTATTGCCAAATATGTGCATGAGCCAGGAAAAGTAGACAGTCAAATCTGCACATTCTGTAGTGAGACATTCATCACTGTAAGTTGCTCAGCCCTTTCACACATTGACATGTGTACCCATTGTAGAGTCCATCACAACACTGTTCTGTGTACAGGCCCAGAAAACCACAAATGACATGTGAGTGAGTACATGCCAATGTTCCTAATCATATACAACAACATGGCATGTGCAGTCAGCAGTGGGGTAAAGGTCAAATTGGCATTGAGTGCACAATCTTGTGCCATGAATCATGTGTCTACTGTGCAGTGTGGAGGACTTGCCTTTGGCCATTTACACTGCATGACGTGTCCATAAGTTCTGTCAAGGTGATCTGATACCCAAATCACGGTCACTGCCTCAAATGCATGGCACACATATCGTGGTCGCTACCGCCTGTCCCCTGTGGTGTGTCACCGCCAATGCCCCCGCCACAATCGCGGTAGTGTCTGGCATATACACATGGCCAAATGGCGGTTGGCATGCTCCGCCACCCCAATCCCGGTCATTCTCAGGAAGGCATGACACACATATCGCGGTGGCTACCGCCTGTTCCCTGCGGTGTGTCACTGCCAATGCCCCCGCCACAATCGCAGTAGTGTCTGGCATATACACATGGCCAAATGGCGGTTGGCATGCTCCGCCACCCCAATCCCGGTCATTCTCAGCAAGGCATGGCACACATATCGCGGTGGCTACCGCCTGTCCCCTGCGGTGTGTCACCGCCAATGCCCCACCACAATCGCGGTAGTCTCTGGCGTATACACATGGCCAAATGGCGGTTTGCATGCTCCGCCACCCCAATCCCGGTCATTCTCAGCAAGGCATGGCACACATATCGCGGTGGCTACCGCCTGTCCCCTGCGGTGTGTCACCGCCATGGACCATGCCCTTACAGCCAATGGGAACCGCAATCGTGGTAGCCTAATGCTAGTTTGAAAATCGCGGTAGGTGTGCTCCGCCACCCCGGAGCAGGTCATTGGATGCAATTGAAAGATACACAACCGCGGTAGCGCCAGCCTGTCCCCTGCGGTGTGTCACCACCATGGACCATGCCCTTACAGCCAATGGGAACCGCAATCGCGGTAGCCTAATGCTATTTTGAAAATCACGGTAGGCGTGCTCCGCCACCCCGGAGCCGGTCATTGGATGCATTTGAAAAAGGCTGATCTGAAACACCAATTGCAGCAGCTTAGAACCACTGAAACTACCCCAGGGGGGCTATATATGTGTGGGCGAGAGCCTCACATTTCCACAGCTTTCAGAGCCTGCTGCCTGCCACCCCTCACCACCAACTGCTGCTGCTCCTGTCTCCTGGACACAGTGATGTCGAGGACTGAGAAGATCCGTGCCAGTCCCTTCACCACCGAGGAGCTGGAGGTCCTGGTGGACGAGGTGCTCACACAGTATGGGAGGCTATATGGTGCTCCAAATGTCGTGGTAAGTGTTTCAGTGTAGAAGTGAGAGTGCAGGGGGTGCACACATGACGTTGCAGTGGTGCAGTATGTGCCTGAAAGTGGGGGTTTGTGTCATGCACTGCCTAGCATGCTCTCACCAGGTGAATGGGGTGTGTAGCCTATTTCACACGTTTCCCTTCCTGAACATCTGAACTGGAGGGACATGTATTGTCTTGTCAGCCATACAGTGACGCAGCAAGTTGGTAATGCAGGAGTCAGGACAGTAGTTGCTTGTGTGACTGGCTGTGTGGGTCCCTGATGCCCTTCACAGGCTCATCTGTGACCTTAGCAAGGCTTTTCGTCCAGAGGGTAGTGATGGAATTGTGTCTGACTCACAATTGGCATCATCTATAGGTCAGCACTATGCTCAGGACGTCAATACCCGAGGGTGACACTCTTGGTGGTAATTCACCTATGACACAGCTGATTGCCGTACTATTGTGCACACCCACTTCCATTTCCTCCAGCATGTGTACAGACTGGCATGTGTAGGCACTGTTCACGCTCTCAAATTGTCCCTTCATTTGACATTGCTGATACCCCACGTTGGACCTCAGTGTGATCACACCTGTGTGTCACATGTGTGTTTTTTCAAGGACTCTCCATCAAAGAGCCATCTCAGCCCTATAGATTGCACATGACAGGCCCTGTGAGAGTGTGTGGGTTTGTAGGATCATGTCCCTCAATGTGACCTCCATGACACAGTGAGCCATTCACAGGGCAAGGACATTGAGGGCTGCGCAGTGTTGGACACAGTGAGTCTTGCCCCGAACATATATTGAAATGTCATGTATGTCTTGCGCACCCTCAAAATGGACAGTAGATGTGGGCAGCCTACACATATCTTTCTGTTGGCATCCTGCATGTGTATGAGATGGGCAGGTACTGTGTCCACCCTCATACCTGCATGCATTTGCGTATGATTCTTCCATGCTAATGTACCATGTGAGATGCATTATTGTCTCTGCTACACATATCTGTGAAGTTGGGATGAGTTAGTATCATGCTCCTGTACTGTGAGATAGTGGTACATAACACTGTGGCACTGATTTTTCCCCCCTCTTGTCTCCCATGCCTGCAGCTCAAAGGCTACCAACATAAGGCTGTGTGGAGGGCCATTGCATGCAAGGTGTGGGCTCTGGGTGTCTCCAACCGACGGCGCACACACTGTCACAAGAGGTGGGATGACATCTGCCGGCTGAGCAAGAACGTGGCAGAGATGACGCTGGGGCTGATCCCTCGGACTGGCAGGTTGGCGCGCAGGAGCATGACACCACTGATGGCCCGCATCTTAGGTGTGACACAGCCTGAGCTGGATGCACGTTTGAAGGAGCATCAGCAGCAAGCTGGGGGTGAGTATTCTGGGAAGAGTGACTTTGGTTGTGAGTGGCTGCATGTGTTCACAGCCTGGGCCAGCGTTGGGCCCGGTGATGTTGGTAGTGTGATTCAGTGGCTTGTCAGTGGCCTCTGTGTTGGGTGCAGCTGTCATGCATTTTCCCTACCTGTACTTTCACATGTCATTTGGGTAATGTCCCTTGACATTGCATTCTGAGTCGTGGTCTTCTGGCATCGTCTGCATTGGGGTAGTCATGGAAATCCCATATAAGGGAACGGCAGAGTGCATCATCTGAGCGTTCTTTCATCAATGTGTGCATTGCCTGACCTCAGAATTGTGAGGACTAGACATCTGACACCAATGTGCAACTGTATTTGGACCCCAAAGTATGACATGGTGGATGGCATGTGCTCATGGCCATTGTGGACTGTTATGTTGTAGTCTGTATCTGTGTTGTCCCCTTCTGCTCCCTCCAGATGTGACAGTGGCAACATGTTGGGAGGTACATCTTTGCCCCACTCAGGGCCCGAGGTGTGCTCAGAGGTATTTGTGTGTCTGGGTAAACGGAGCCACCGGCAGGCAATTTGGCTGTGTGGTCATCACATGGCTCACTTATGACACGTTTGTTTGATGACACACAAAAATCAAATAAAGAATTGAGGTTGCACAATGTTACTGCACAGGGTGGTGTGCAACATGGAGATATCATTATCTTGTTTAATGCTTTGCTTGCATATGATGGTTGTGTTGATGCCAATGAACTGAGCCTACATCTCTCTCTCTCATGCAGCATCTCCCGTGGGCACGGAAGGACAGGGGACAGACACCAGTGGTGAGGCATCAAGCACGACTGCTACACACGAGCACAGTGACACTGATGTAACCACCGCGTCGGAGGGGACAGGAGTCTGCTTGAGGAATCACAGCCAGAGACACCAACCTCAACGTCATCTGACGCCAGCGGTGACATATCTCTGTTGGCGGGCACAGGGAGCGGGAACTCTGCCTCCTCTTCCACCCTCCCAACTACTTCCACTTGTGCTGGCTGTGTTCGCACCAGTAAGAAGGGAAGAGTGTCCTTCACCCCAGGCACCGCTGCCCCTGCCCCTGTCTCCCCTGCTGCCCTCAGTGTTGAGTCTGTGGACCTTTTGCGCCAGCTGTGTGTGGGCCAGACAACTCTCATCAACGCCTTCCTAGACCACGACAAAAAATTGGCACAGGTCGTTGCTTTCATGGAGGGCATTCATTCAGACGTGGGTGGGCTACAGCGGACTGTCCAAGCTTTGTCCTCCGTAGTGACGACAGCCATGCAGCTGGCACAGTCACAGAGTCCAGCTCCAGTCCCTTTGGCCACCCCCCTGCCAGTGGCTACATCTGACGATAGTGACCACACAACACAGAGCTCAAGGGCAAGATACAGCACACGCAGCACACAGCAGCAGCAGCCCAAGCGGTCCAGGGCGCAGACACCATCCCCACAGAAAACTAAAGCCACCCCAGAGCGCAAAGGCAAAAGCCCGTCGGCGACACACAGGGCCATAAAGCCAAGAAACAGGCCTCAGGCTCACATGCCTCAGAGGCATCCCCAGCCAAGGACTGTCCTGTCCCAAAAGCGTCTCACAAAGACAAGCAGACAGTTTCCGTGCCCGCTGAGAAGCTGGTGCCTGCTAAGAGTACACATAAGAAGAGCTCCAAGGCAGATTCACCCACAACCTCAACTCCCATCCAGAGCCCTGTGAAGCAGGGAAAGGAGGGCACTGTAGGGGGGACACCTGGTAAACAGGGGATGGAGGGGCAAAGGCAAGGCCAGGCCAAGCCTACCGCTGGATCCAGCATGTCCCCAGAGGGAGGGCCACCGTCTGCACCTGATGCAGCTTTGGTGGTGAGTGTGCCTGTTGTGTCCGCCACACTTACCACTAATACCAAGACAGGGAAGCCATTTAGAATCCCCAAGAAGTGGAAAGGCACCCCACCACAATCTCCCACCCACACTGTGTCTCATGGCAGCATAACTCCACCTCCACGTGCCACCACACCACCTGGTCCAAGCAGCCCTCCGGCTTCAAAAGCCACTGATGGCTCTACCTCAGCCGTGCCTCTATCTCTCCGGTCCAGTCCTCCAACTGTCCCCGACACTCAGCCACCTCCCAGTCCGACTGACAGCCAAGTCTGGGTGGAAGTCCCCCTCACCCACCTGTCTCTCCCACAGCGGTGCCTGGACTGCACATTGTTAGCCCCCTGACTGTGTTGCTGACCATGGCAGGGTACGGTCACACACATTCCCTGTGCATCTTCTCATGTACCTAATCTGCACCTTGGACTGGCCACTGGCCTTGATGTTCACTGCTGTTTGCCCCTTCCGTGTGCATCTTCTCATGTACCTCATCTGCACCTTGGACTGGCCACTGGCCTTGATGTTCACTGCTGTTTGCCCCTTCCCTGTGCATCTTCTCATGTACCTCATCTGCACCTTGGACTGGCCACTGGCCTTGATGTTCACTGCTGTTTGCCCCTTCCCTGTGCAGCTTCTCATGTACCTCATCTGCACCTTGGACTGGCCACTGGCCTTGATGTTCACTGCTGTTTGCCCCTTCCCTGTGCAGCTTCTCATGTACCTCATCTGCACCTTAGACTGGCCACTGGCCTTGATGTTCACTGCTGTTTTCCCCTTCCCTGTGCAGCTTCTCATGTACCTCATCTGCACCTTGGACTGGCCACTGGCCTTGCTCTTGTCTACTATTGATGCCTTTCTGTGTAATTGGTGAATAAAGACAGTTACTCCTGTTGTCTGTTTTGTCAGTGTCCTTGCTGAATAAAGGGTTTTCTGTGTGGGTATGGTTTCTGTGACACATGCTCTGTATGCCACTTCAACATTGCCAATGGCTTGTCTCACTTTTTAAGGGTTTTACAGGGGTGACAGCCACTTTATTTCTTGTTGACTCTGAGGCTTGGGGGTGCAATGATGGTGGTTTGTGATGGACTACTGTTATCATAATCATTCTTTTTTCAGGTTAGCTATGTTGTACACATGTCATGTTTGTATGCACTGCCAGCACAAGGTGGGATTCTATCCACAGGATTGCAGGCAGGCTGGCCGGGGTCATCATGTATGTGTGATCGTACTTGATGTGTGCACAGCAGTGCTGGTGTATGGTCATCTTGTGATGGCCAGTCATCCTAGTTACATGGGTTGATTTCTATTTGTGCATTTGGGTTGTCAAGAAGTGTGCAGTGTGAAGGGGGTGACTTTGTCTGTAGTGTTGATGTGTGTGTGCCCCTGCAATGTCATCTACACACATGTGTCAGCCAGGATTTGAGTGCCTGTTTGCATATGGCCATGTCTGAACTGGGGTGGTGGAGTGAGCTAAAGAATGATGATGGATTAAACCCAGATCAGTTGACTGGGGGTGAGTGTTTGATTTGCTCTAACGCTCCGTCCATCATCCCCTTTGGTATCGCTTTGTTTGTTTGATTGGTCAGCCCTGTGCTTGTGATTGTGTGCACATGTGGGAGTTGTAGGTTGTGCACTGTGCAGTGTGTTGGTGTGTCCTTGCACTTCTGGGGGACTCCAACTTGTTGTTGGTGGCACTTGTGGGTATGCAGTGTGTAACTGGCAATTCAGTGTTGTGTTTTGTTGATCAGCCATGTGTCTTGATACTCTTTGTGGTCACTGTGCAGACCTGCTCGGCCACACTGACATTGTGGGTGTGTTTTCTCATGCATTGCTGTCACTTGGTGCTTTTTTGCCTTCAGTATGGCATGTGGGGTGTGGAGTCATACCATCCCCTATCTGTGCTTCTGATGCCTACCCATTGTGAGTCTGCACTCCATCTATTTGTGTATGGTGCACTCCTGCCATGTCCACTACTGACATACACAACACTTCACTCTCAGGTCAGCTGTCCCCTTGTGTTGACAGTGTGTGTGCCTCCCCATCACTTCATTTGTTACACCATGGTTTGTGGTGCTGATCTGTGCACAGGACCAATATGCCACTCATGACAGTTTCCCTATTGGTTATATGTGATTTTCTGATACTGTTTTGCAGCCACGGTTGCTCAGATGCAGTTCAACTGTTTGTGCTGCACAGTCCTCTGGTCATGTTGTTTTCACCTGGGTGTCCCAGACTTCTACATCTGTGGGTGTTGGGTTAGCTGTATGTGTGTTTGCTGAGGTACTGCTTGACTTCCTGAGTGTGATGTTGTCTGTGTGCTGTGCTGATTTGTGTTGTGGGTGTTCATGGTGTGTCACTCATGTCTGTGTGGAACTGGTATGTTTAGTGTGCACACACTGCTTTTCGTGCATGCAGTGCTGTGAGTGTATGTTGCCTTGTCCTTGCCTGGTGTGCGTCCCCTGATGTCCTGCTGTGTTTGCAATGTGATGTATTGGCATGTGCATCTATTGTGTGTTTGATGTGGATGTGGGCAGTGTTTGGGCTGTGTTGTATCTTGCAGCTGACAGATGCTCTGTGTGTGTTGTTGTATTTGCATGTCAGTGTGTGTGTTTTGTTGGTGTGTTGTGTTTCAGTCACTTGTGTCTTGCCAGTGTAGTGTGCATTACTTGTGTGTCTGTCACATGCACTTAGGACTATTCTTGTTCCTGTGCTTGTTTTGGGTGCGTCCTGGGTGTTTTCTCATCTCAGATTTGAGCTGTCAGTTGTCATTATTGTGCATGTGCAAGCATGTGGTACATTATGACACCATGTTGACTTTATGGGTGGTGTGGTATGCCTGTATGTGTATCATTGTAGGCCCATTTCTCCCAGTTTGTGTCCATGACTGTTTTGTGGTGATGCACTTCTTGTCTGTGTTGTGGTATGTTGTCTGTGCATTGTTCCTGACTGATGAGGTTGTGTATTCCTGTTCTGTCTGGGCTCCCATTGCCTTCCCACAGTTTTGCTGCACAGGTCAGGTCTGGTCTGGTTGTACCTCTGTGTGTGTTGTGATGGAGTTTTGTGTTTGGCTGTTGGTTTTGTGCAAGCATTGGTTCAGGCATCCCTGGGTGTGGGTGTGTGATGTTTGTGGATACCCCCCAGGGAGTGTGGTTGTTTGTCAGTGTGTTGACTGGACATTATTGGCACTCTTCTGTGTGTTGGACACTGGTGTTGTGTGCTGCAGGTGTGAGGGGGTGGGGGTGGGGTATGTGTGAAGGTTCCTACTTGTGTTTGACAGTCAAGGGGTGTTACAATGGGCCCTGTGTGTTGTGCTGCTGACATACACCTGTCAGGTAGTTGGATGCAGATATGTGGCTGTTCACTGTTGGACTTCAGACCCTTCCTTTCATCCCTGTGCCGGTCCATGGGTTGCCTTGCTGTCTCCATGAGTTGTTCCACTGAGGTGACTGTGGTTTGACTTCACTCACTGTGCCAGCCATGTGTGATTTGATGGGCTGAGGGTGTTGTTATATGTTCCTTCTCTTGCATGTGGTGTACACATGCTTAGTGGTTAGCTCCTTGGCCTACCATTTGTGTGCACCTCACTTTAGATTTCCTATTTGTTGTCCTCCATTGCTGCTGACATCTGGTCTGTGTATGTGGCTGTGTGTCAGTGTGGGGTATGTCTGTGTGGCTTGGCAGGCTGTGTGTCCAGTTGAGTGATTGTTCCTTATCTGTATGAGTGTTCATTTTGTGCTTGGACTCAGTTTTCTTGCTATGAGTGTGGTGTAGGTGTGGTGTGTGGGTTGCCCTGGCACTGTGCTTCTGCGCTGTGTGTTCCTCTGCAGCCCCACCTGCTGTACTGTCTCCCTAGTTGTTTTGTGTGTGGTGCAGGGTGTGGGTTCACCTGGCTGGTTATTGTGCATGGTGGAGCACAGGAGAAGCACATGGCATGTCCCTTCATGTTTGGGGTGGGGGACTGTTGTGTGGAGGGTGGAGGTGTGGCCATATGATCTTTGTGCACTGCCCATACCTGTCGCTGGCCCTGCCTTCTGCATTGTGCGCATGTTTTCAGGCATCTTCACTGCTGCGGTGACGTGACCGGGACATTACATCACGATCGCAGTTGGTGGGTGACCTGGATGCGGAGGGGTGATTTGGTGAGAGGTAGGCCATGTGTGGGTACTATTGTGGATGTGTTCCTGTCCCCACCAGGGTATCTGGTGTGGACAGGAACCCTGTCTCTGCCCATGCATTGTGTGTTGTTGTTGTGTGCGGAGTTGTGTTGTTGCGTACCTGCGGCGACATCCGCGACGGTGCATGAGTTGCTGGTGGTGTATCAGGTACAGCGCCGGGAAGACGTGTAAAGGTGGGTCCATTGCGCTCGGGACCGGGCGGTTGGGACCGGGGATCAGGTTTCGCGCTCTGCTGTCGTGCTTCCGCCGCCTCTGGTTGGCCGGTTTCTCCGCTGCGGTGCAACTGGTTGTTTGGGGCATCCTAATTTGTACGGCGGTCGGGACGTCATTCCGCACAGCGGTGGGTCTCCATTGGCTCCCACCTCCGCAGTGGCGGGCGCTTTTTTCTGGCGGTTCGGGTCGCACCGCGACGGACGGGAAATGGGCTGTGTTTGACCATACTAATATTGCGGGCGTGGAGACTGCAGCTGGCGTGCGGAAAATGGCATTTTCCGCCACTGCCAGCACTGCGGTGGTGCCTCCGCCCGCCATCGTAATAGGCCCCAAAGAGAGAAAGTAGGGATAAAAAAGAACCTGTAAGATTGAAGTAGACTGGCGGGGGCGTATAGTAGTGAACTAAAAGGCATGTTTTTAGAAAAAAGATGTCAAGTGGAATCAAGGCAACCTAGCCTTGGTATTTGAAAGTCACTATATTTGCCACCATATGCTGCAGGCTTCTGAGAAAGCCTGTGGGCACCAGCACTTATTATTTTACAAATTAAGCTCTGCAGCAAACTAGTGTTCTTTGTAAATGAATTACAAATCTATAACCAAAAACAATAAAGTCAACGCAAATGAAGTTACAATATCAAAGCGTTATTCATTTTTGATATTAAAAGTTGAATATCTATTATACTGCAATGTACTGATATTAACCCCCTACATACTTCAAAATTAATTTTACGTGAGCATGTTCTTCGCAGTGTTTCTTCGGTTTTGGTAGCTGACATTGCACATTGGGGCACGGGGTAAGTAGTCAGAATATCGAGTATTTAATATCGTTTTGACATAATATTGAGTAAAAAATATTGTTAGTATTAAATATCGATGTAAAAAATATCTATGTATATAATATCAATTTTGTGTGTTGTAAAAAATATCGTTGAAAAAAATATCGATTTTTAAAATATTGTTAGTAAAATATATCGTTTTAGTATTTGTTTTTTATTTTGTAAAATGTTTGTAAATGATATAATTATTGTTAAATACATTTAAAAAAAATTGTATACTAATTTTTAGGAGCGGGATGTTGGGTTGATAGGGGATAAGGGTGGGGAGTATTTTTAAAAAAATTGGGTGAAAACTTTAACATTTATTTAAAAATTTAATTGAATATATAAAAAAATTAGGGGCAGGATGTTGGGTTTATAGGGGTAAGGGTGGGGACTGTTTTAAAAAAATGGGGAAAAATTTTACATTTATTTAAAAATTTAAATTGAATGTATAATATTTTTCTAGGGGCGGGATGTTGGGTTAATAGGGGATAAGGGTGGGGAGTTTTTTAAAATTTGAAATTTAAAATATTTGAAATTTAATTTTGTTTTAAAGAAATTGTAATATTTTTTAGGAGTGGGATGTTGGGTTTATAGGGGATAAGGGTGGGCAGTATTTTAAAAATTTGAAATTTAAATTTAAAAAAAGTTTAAATATTTTTTATATTAAATTATAAATGTTTTTTTAGGTGTGGGATTTTGGGTTTATAGGGGATAAGGGTGGGAGTTTTAAAATTTATTTTTAAGAAATTTAAAAAAAATCTAAAAGTTAAATGTATGTTAAATATAGAGTGGGATATTGTATTAATAGGGGATAAGGGTGGGTAATTATTTGTTACTAAACTTTGAATTTTTTTTTTAAAATTTGTATTTAAATTCAAAATTTAGAAAAATCAATGTATGAGTGTAATATGGCGTTTATTGTGTTTAAGGGTGGTGAGTGTTTTTAAATTTATTGATCATAATTTTCAAAAAATTTAAATTTATTTTTTAAATTTAATTAATGTAGTACTGGGATATTGTGTTCATAGTTGTTGAAGTTGACTATGTTTTAACTTCATTAAAATTTTATTTTGTAAAATTAAAATGTTAAAACATATTTTTGAATTTTTTATTTATTAAGGAGAGTAATTATTTTGTGTTTAATTGGTTATATTTGGTTAAAAAATTTTTAAAATAAGGGAATTTTATCATATGTTTTTGGATATTAATGTTTGAGATATTTTACCAGATATGTTTTAAAAAATTACTATGCAATGTATATTTAATAATAGATATATACATATGTTTAGTGTGTAGTATTTTACAAGAGTTAATATAATTGTTATTAGGAATAGTAAATTATATATGTTTAGTGTCCAGCACCTTCCTTGATTTAATGTGGTTTGGAGTTGGAATAGTAAATTATATCTGGTTAGTGTCCAGCACATTCCCTGATTTAATGTGGATTGGAGTTGGAATAGTAAATTATATATGTTTAGTGTCCAGCACCTTCCCTGATTTAATGTGGTTTGGAGGTGGAATAGTACATTATATATGTTTAGTGTCCAGCACCTTCCCTGATTTAATGTGATTTGGAGTTGGAATAGTAAATTATATCTGGTTAGTGTCCAGCACCTTCCCTGATTTAATGTGGTTTGGAGTTGGAATAGTAAATTATATTTGTTTAGTGTCCAGCACCTTCCCTTATTTAATGTGGTTTGGAGTGGGATTAGTAAATTATATATGGTTAGTGTCCAGCGCCTTTCCTGATTTAATGTGGTTTGGAGTTGGAATAGTAAATTATATATGGTTAGTGTCCAGCACCTTCCCTGACTTAATGTGGTTTGGAGTTGGAATAGTAAATTATATATGTTTAGTGTCCAGCACCTTCCCTGACTTAATGTGGTTTGGAGTTGGAATAGTAAATTATATATGGTTAGTGTCCAGCACCTTCCCTGATTTAGGGGCTCATTTCGATGGCGGGTGGATATCAGTCCGCCCGCCATCGTTGTGGTGCTGGGACCGCCCGCCGGTAAGGCGGCGGTCCCGCTAAGTGAATTAGGATGTGCCTGCCACTATGGCGGGCACATCCAGGGCCCTGATCATTGCGGACGGTGCTGCTGGCTGCAGCACTGTTCGCAATGCCAAAATGCCATGTAGTGCATTACCATGCACAACGTGGCAGGCACCACGCGGTGCCTGCCACCTTGTGCATGGAAATGTAGGGGGGTGCCATGGGTACCCCCCTAGTGCCCATACACCCTCCACCCCACAGAGGGGGCCCGCAACGGGCCCCTGAACCCAGCCTCTGCCAGCCTTTCCATGGCGGTTCCACCGCCATGGAAAGGCTGGCTGACACCAGCATTGTAATCTGGCGGGCGGTGCCTGCTAGGCACCGCCGCCATTGTACCCAAGCTGACCGCTCCGCCAGGCAATCGTGACGATTGCCTGTGGCGGAAGCATGGAGGGCGGTCTTTGCGACCGCCGCGGTCACAAAGCGATTCCCCCTGCCATCCTAATGTGGCGGGGGGATATGGGAGTCAGATGGCGGAGGGACCGCCACTGCCGACCCGGCGGTGGCTGTCCTTCCGCCATCCTAATGAGCCCCTTAATGTGGATTGGAGTTGGAATAGTAAATTATATATGTTTAGTGTCCAGCACCTTCCCTGATTTAGGGGTCCATTACGATGTCGGGCGGAAGCACAACCGCCGTGCTGTCGGAGGCAAAAAACGCTAGTTACCGTCCGCCAGCAACGGCCCACACGCCCGCAAAATTAGGATGTGAAAAGTCAGGCAAACACCGCCTGTAAGCCTGCGGCGCCGCCCGCCATCAAAGTGCGCCCGTCTACGTAGCGGCGCGAGCCAATGGAGACACACCGTCCGACGAAATGACGTACCGCCCGGCATACAAATTACGATGCCACAACCAAACAGCCCCACCGGCAAAGAGACACCGCACAAGATACCAAGGCAGAAACCTGACTGTTCAGTACGGAGACTAAAAAGGTGGCCCACCCAGAGATGAATCCTGCACTCCAGGCCATCCCCATGCTCTACCTGATGCACCACCTAGGAGTGAACGCGCCACGACGACGCAGGTAGGCAGACACACAACAAGGGTACGCAAACACTGCACACAGTGCAAGGGCGGGAAAACTGTACATGGCCCCCCCAGACACCCCTGTGTGGACAGGACACATCCACCACTATACCCACACATGTCCCACCTGTCAAAAAAAAACAACTCGCAACATCCTGGGCACCCACTACCCAGGACCAGGAAGTGACGTCCCCGTCACGGCACTGCAGCGCAGCGGTGATGACGCAGGTACACATGCGCACAACGCAGAGGCCAACGACAGCGCCATGCATGGGCTGCACACAAACACCACAGGGTCACAACTACACACCCCACACACCAGCCCCACCCTGAAGGCACATGTCACGTGGCCTTCCTGCATCAGTCATGTCCCCAACCGACAATCACAGTTGTCAACCTGATGTCACACTAGTGTCCCGAACAGGGGAGTAATGTGATGGCAAAATAGGACACACCCTTGTGTGCAAAACATGGCGAAGCACACAGCGGCTGCTACATAACAGCGCAGAATATGGACGCCAGTCGCATCCAAAAATACCTATACCATCCTGCTCGCAATATCAAGCCATGCAATGTACAAAATTGAAAAACCCTGCTGCCTGAGAACTGGTGTTTCCAATTACTACACCCACACAGAAGCCCCAATGTATAGCGGAAACGCAGTGTCCCGCCACACACGGGAGAGCAGATAGCACTGAATGGCCTTCCATTCCCACTCTGAAATCACCTTGCAACAATTT
Organism: Calotriton arnoldi; assembly: GCA_963921515.1. NCBI lineage: Eukaryota > Metazoa > Chordata > Amphibia > Caudata > Salamandridae > Calotriton > Calotriton arnoldi. The sequence continues at coordinate 2,360,276 of CAWUFW010001962.1, forward strand.
ATGCAGGAGAATGGAGCCATTGTACCAACAAGAAGCCAAACAGAGCCATGCAGAGTAAACCGTCCACTGGCAGATAGCGCCCAACATGAAAGAAAGTTAATGACACAAAAAAAACTTATACCACTCCTCCATGTGGGTCAAATGCAAGTAATCTGGAAGGAGTCAGACACCACTGGCCTTGACCATTCATTGAAGCATGTGGGATGAGGGCATGTGTCCTCCGCCCAAGCTATAACCCAAGTCCTGCCTCCGTACAACCATTCCAGAATTCCCAGCATCGTCGGAGGTTGCACTCTGCTGACTGCACAGGCAGCCGGATCACGCCATCACATCACCCTGTAGCAAAATGGCTGTTGCACACTGCTTCCCAACTATGCCGGACAGATGCAGCTGTACATTGAGAGCTTGCTACAGATAGTGGGCTGTGAAAATCTGGCTATGCTGAACGTAAGTTACCGAGTAACTTACCGCATTGCAATGTTCAGCTGCGTCATCCCCGTTTTCTACTGTCGGAGGTGTCCGTTCCACTGTTCTGTGGATTTATGTCTCTCCAACCCGGCATGTCCAAAGGCGGACTTGGTACACTTGTTCGCACCCCTGGACGCCCACGACAGGATCTGTTCAGTGTATGGTGGCATGGCGTATGTGGCTGCAATCGGACACACACTGCAATGGGACCAGTGTGCCTCCACACAACGTATTCTGGATCACAGTTTCATCGAATGTCATCCAACATGTCCCATCAGGCTCCTACAAGGGACAACTTACGATGAACACGTTGCTAGCCACCATCCGCTTCATTGGATGGCATCCATGTTTACCACCAATGCCATGGATGCCCTGCTGGAAGGTATCGCATACCTGACAACTTGTCAATTCATCGGTCCCCGACTCAATACCCCCAATTGAACAATGATGTTCAACACCGTACCTATGCTTGGCTTTCGCACGGAGTGGGCAGTTAGCTGTACAACAACTATACCATACAATCTGCAACAAACACCTCACCATCAACTCCACTTCCATGACATCTGACATTTTCGGGACATGCACTCTGTTCCTCACCATATCCCTTGTCTCTGCATGAACAGGGGGAGGCAGAGGTATGGGACTTGTGTACAGTAACCACATGGCCAATACTGCACGAACAACTATGCCATAATATGTATTCTGCGCACCTGAACACATGCACCTGTCAGTGCACACTTATCTGTCTGCTGTATTACGTGAGAACTGTCACCTCACCATCGTCTGTACTTCCGTGCCCGGACTTTTGCATGGACAACAAATGCAACCCCCTACAACATGGCCCCAGTCATTGTGTCATGTTCAGTAGCCACCACATTGCAACAACTAGTGAGACGCTGCTGCATGCATGTAGGCTCATGCTCTGATGTCACCTCTGACGAAGGTGTGTCGGAGTTACTATTGTAGTATACCTGTACCATGGAACTGAGATGTACTGTGCCTATGATGTCATGCTGTCTGTTAGGCAAAATGAATACTGTCTGTGTCAAAGTCTACAGCTCCTCAGTAATTAGCAAATGTACTGTAGCATAGCAAGGCCAAGGCAGTTGTAACTCTGAAGCCTTCATTCCACAGTCAACAACTAATCACATCTACCCGTACCCCCTTTTGTATGTGTAATCATGCTAAGTATACACATGCATTTTGCTGCCACTAGTGTCCACTATACTGCATCACAGAGGAAGTAAGTCCAAATACATGCCTTGAAGCAAATATGTGACTCAGTAGAATTTTTTTACGAAGACAAGTACGAATGAGAGAGGATGAGAGTGTGTGAAGTACACGAGAGTCGTGAGATGACCATGTAGTCTAGTGTCATTGGATGTCAATGCATATGAGTTGCCGCAACAGTGGACCTAGTGAAATACTACAGCTCGTGGGCCTGGACTGGTCAGACTCTGACGTGGCCCAACAGATCATCACATTAACACTGACGGCCTGGGCACTACAAAGCACAGTCCTACATATATGTATAATTACCTTCACAGTCTGACATCACACTCATCAAGCAGAAGTAGGAGCCACGCAAAAGCATGCTACAGCAATGCATGACAAAACACACACACGATATCAGTGTGGGTGGGCAGGACTGCACAGTGAGTAAGAACTGCAGAAAGTCACATACATGCTCAATTGAACAAGGCACAATCTTGACAGTCACACACCCTGCAGACACACTATGTCCAAAACAAATCAAGTAGGAGTCATCCTGAACTGCAAGGACACACCCACACACTGCACACCGTGCAACATACAACACACACATGTGAACACATTCGCAGACCTGAACACCGATACAAACATCCACCGTGGGTCTGGGTAATACGTGTGTAGTCGATATTGCCAGAGCGCACACACACACACCAACACTACCCCAAAGTCACACCACTCACACCGCACACACCTACACCTCCCAAATGCACACATTGAAAGTAAGCCATGTGCCCAGGCCCAATGTTCATCACAAGACTAACATACACCTACACTGCTGGCCACACAGCATGTAAGCTCACACATACCCGCATACTCTGCACATGCTACCTGTCATCCTGTGGCTAGACTCACACCCTGTGCTTTGCTTGCACGCAAACATGACACGGATACATTCTCCCTGAAATACCACCAAATACATGCAGACAATCCGTGTCACAAAAATACTTATTCATCACACACACAAGTAGCAGAGTCTGAAAGAAGTGAAGTCCCTGCCACGTGTACAACACATTGGAATGTGAGACCAGACATTGCAATTGTTAAGGTACCATACACGGCATGTGCTTCACTTAACCATGCACACACAGCAACAACTGCAATAAGCAACTACACACACACAACCAACTACAGGAACAACAGCATCCAGTCACAGATTACATAGACATGTGGCAAAATTGATCAACACCAGGGACAGTGGCCAGTCCGATGTGCAGAGTTGTGATACGAAAAGCTGCGTATGCAATGTGTGTGAGTGTACCCTGACATGGCCACCAACACTGCCATGGCAGTCACAATAGCCATCACAGCCACCCCTGTGTCACAGGTAGATGTGTGAGTGTGCCTACCATTCAAACAGGATGCCAGTTCGACTCAGTGCTGTCTGTGTGCTACGGAACAGTTGGAGGTCCGCCCCTGAGAGAGAAGCACAACTGTGGAAGACACACATGTGAAGCGGGAGTTCCGCTTGGCCCAGGTGGGTGGGTGGCACGGGTAGGTGCACACATGCATTGTTGAAACAGACTGTGTGGGGAGGATTCCGGAGGGCTATATTTCCACTGTGTTGGGTATTTGGAAAGCCCACCTGTCTGGGGATGAATGTGAACTCGTGTGGGCACAACAGGCGGGCACACGATCAATGCTGCATCAGGTGTAGACGTTAGCCCTCCCTCTGGGGACATGCTGGATACTGCTGTGAATCTGCCAGGCCCTTGCCAAGGCACTCACATCCCCTGTCCACCAGGTGTACCCCCTACATTGTCCGCCTGCACAGGCTATCCAGGGCACGGGATGCAGTGGAGCTTGGTGGGTGGGAGGTCATGGCGCCCTTCTCCTGGTCACATCTTGCAGGCAACACATTCTCAGTGTGCAGCAGGGCACAAGTCCTAAATATGTAGTGGGGGGACGCAGACGTCACGACAGGAAGTGACGTCATGAAAGGTGGCTTGCACCATCAGACTTATTGCCTCCCTTTGCCCACCCCTTACATGCGATTGCAACAGAGAAGCCAGCGCGTGCACAAGCAGCTCCGAGCTCGCCCCAGAGAGGCCAAAGAGTGAATGTGTGGGTCCACTTGCTACAGTTATCGGGCTCGCCGTAAAATCAGTGGTGGGACGCCGTCCACCCGCGTGGTACCCCGACTCGAGACCTGGTGTGCAGGCAAAGTGTCCTATTGGCTTTGCGATATGTGTGAGTTGCATGACACTCGTTGGCGGGGGATGGCTCGGAGGCCCGTCACCCTGAGGCCCATGTCTCACCACATGGGTCCCTTGTCAATGGCAGCGGTTATAATGACTATGCGCGCCGGGGTGGGTCTACCTTTCATCTGGGATTGTCTTTGCGGCCTGGCCCGCTAGGGCAGCCACAGCCTCTGTGTGTTACATGTGGTGTATCCGGACTCCGGAGGCTGTCATGCATTGTCACTGTTGTCCAGGTCTCGAGTCGGGGTACCACGCGGGTGGACGGCATCCCCCCACTTATTTTACCGTGAGACAGATAACTGGGGCAAATGGACCCACACATTCACACTTTGGCCTCTCTGGGGCGAGATCGGAGCTGCTTGTGCACGCGCTGGCTTCTCCGATGCAATCGCATATAAGGGGTGAGCGAGGGGAGGCAATGAGTCTGACTGTGCAACCCACCTTCCGTGATGTCACTTCCTGTCGTGACGTCAGCGTACCCCCAATTCTTATTGTAGGACTCGTGCCCTGCTGTTGTCAGATGTGCCACTGCCCAGGGGTGGAGAAAGGGTCAGGAATGTCAGCCTGAGATTGGCCCAGTTGAAGGCCCACCTTGACTGGGGGACAACCATTGGACAGTCTGGTGTAGCCCACCCACGCGTACATGTGGGCCCTCCATGAACTATGTCACCTGCGGCAAAGTGATGTCATGGGCAATGACGTTATCGAGGAGAGCTGTCTGCCCCACGCAGAGATGGCGCATAAGCTCAACAGACCCAGCACTGAGGGCAGCAGGGGTCACATGTGCAGGGGCAGCTGTGCCTGGTGTGAAGGAAACTCTACCCTTCATCCCTGTGCCGACACGTGTTGCACCAGTGGAAGTAGATGGGAGGGCGGGCATTGGCCTCCGCGTGGCTGAAGAGGAGCCAGAGTCCACGTCCCCTGTGTTAGCAAACATGGATGCATCACCTCTGTCCTCAGATGACGCCGAAATTGCCGTCTCGGCCTGTGATTCATCCAGCACACGTCTGGCCCCTCCGAGGCGCTGGTCACATCTGTCTCACTCAGCACCTGTGCAGCTGCTACATCCGATGCCACACCACTGTTGACCATCCCCTGTCCCTCAGCACCCACGGGAGATGCCACATGAGAGAGAGCGAGGTGGCCTCACTCATCTGGCATCAATTAAACAGACATGTGCAAGGGAAGCAGCACAGAACATCCCCAAATCCACATGTTGCACGATACCTGTGCAATTGCATACAGCCACCACAATCAACATGTAATGGCTGGCGTACAGCAAATGAAGCCGCTAATAAGTGGCACATGTGTTGTGCACATAGCACTACACCCGGCCTGTGTCACCCTGCGACCATAGCCACAAATCGCGGTGTGCACACCCACTGTCCTGATGGTGGCAAGGATGACCACTACGTAATTAGGCCAAAGACATACCTGCATGGAGCAGAATGTGAAACCACTCACACAGACTGCAACATGACAGCAGGCCACAATGGCCATGAGCCCATGCCATCCACCTGTCGTTCACACGAGCACAACTGCTGTTTCACAGTGTGCCTGATGTGTAAGTACCAGAGATATGAGGTGAGGCATCGCACACATATGACCGAACGAAATCAGAGTAGGCACAGTGCCTCAAACATACATGTGAATTGCCACTCCAGCCTACTACAGGTTGTTCCTGAGGGCTACGACTCTGAGTGCATTGAGAATGCAGAGTGCTCAAATTACATCTTGAGACTCAGGAATAGCATATGCATGTCAGATGCACACAGCACAGAGTACACTTACAACCCACTGCATCACACAACAAACATCACATTACCCAGATCATGGGTAGGCTGTGGACACATGCTGACTCTCACAGCAAAAGACACCATCACACAATACTATACACTTGCTTGCTGCTGATGCCCCTACAAACATGCATCCGGCACAGGCTGTGTGACTGTCAAGATGCAGACCATTACTGGTGAAATGCAGCGCCGTGCTGACCTGACAATACGAGGGGGCATCCCCCGATTCATTATCGCCACGTAGTAGCTCATCCGGCAGATGACGTCACACCCTTTGTGGAATTGGCTGCACTGTCGGTCACACATACACAGAGGCATCAACTTGGATGCAATGGCTCATCACAAGCCCTTGGGCTGGAAGACTTCAAACTGCAGAGATGGTACACAAGAGCCTTGGAATATCACTCATACACTTCTCAACATCACCCACATCCACCAATCACAGTGGCATGCTGCTGACCCATCCCAAATACTCAGAGACGTGCAACAGAGCCAGGAAGTAATCGGACATGGCCTAACAGCATGTGTACACCACACGTGAATGCATGCTGCTGGGAGTGTGTACACAGTACCTGTCCATCCCATTCACATGCAGGTTGCCAGCACATTGAGCAATGTGTAGTCTGCCCACATCTCCTGTCCATTGTCAGGTGGACCAACACATAGATCACATGGCAACACATCTTTGTGGGTGGACTCACTGTGTCCAACACTTCGCAGCCCTCAACGTACTCGCCCTGTGAATGGCTCACCCCGCAATGGAGGTCACATTCAGTGCCACTATCTCTCACACACATCCCTATCACAAGGCATGGTGTGTCCAATCGACAGGGCTGAGTTTGCGCATTTCGGGAGAGTCCTGAACAAAAGACACATGTAACCCACTGTACAGTCAGTGTTGTCTCCTTCTAGGATTGTGCGGTCAATGTGCAGCCCAGGTCTGCTGCGACTGAGAAGGCCAGCAGGGACCCAGCAAGCCATTCACACAAGCAATGACTGCCCTGAGTCCTGCATTGCCAAGTGGCTGCGTGACTGGATGTGTGACATGGAAATGCCATGTACCACCACTCGTGAGGGACATGCATGGGAAAGCGCCAGAGAGCCTACATACCCCTTACACCTGTAGTTAGCATGGTAAGCAGTGCATGTAGGAACCCCACAGGCTCAGAATCATAGTGCTGCGGATCAACGACATGTGTGTCCCCACATGCACTCCCACACACACTGTAGTTGTCTTACACACACAACTTTTGCTATAAATAGCCTTGGGCAGTGTGCGTGGAGCTCGGAATCCATGATCTCCAGCTCCTCGCTGGTTAGTGGACCTGGACATATCTTCAGAGTCGTCGACATGTAGGTGGACATGTGGCAGCAGCGGCAGGTGTTGTTGAGGGATGCCAGGCAGCAGTCCCTGGAAGCTGTGGTAATGCTGGTCTCCCTCCCACACTCATATAGCCCCCTGGGGCTGTTCCAGTGGATCCAAGCTGCTGCAATTTGTGTACCATGTCTGCCTACTTCAAATGCACACAATGGCCTGCACCGAGCTGTCCCGGTATGCTTACCTCTATCGTTGAACACGCAGGATGCAGTCGCGAGGGCCATTGGAGTTGGCCTCAAGAGCCTGGTCCATGGCGGGTACAGTCCACTGGTGCCATGTGGAATCCACAGTTGAATGTGCGCCATGCATTTGCAGGTGTGGCCATGATTTGTGTGTGGGAGCATGTCCACACTGGACAGGGCCACTTCATGCTGTGTGCATAGGCATTGATGGCCAGTGCTCAGCCTCCACATGTCTGTTGGCACATCATCATGTACACATTAGCATGGGAGCATGGGATGTGCATATGCACACACATGCCATATTTCTCAATGTACATCTCCCACTTGGCACGTGCAACGTTACGTGTCACTTGTGATGTGTGTTTGCAATCACACAGCTGTGTTGTCATGGAGTTGTCAATGTGTACACCTGTCAATGTGTGTTGGAGGTGTGATACGTACAGTGCTGTTAATTGGGTGAACTAGGGGCATCATTGACTGTCTCATATCCCATTGTGCAACAGGACCCACTTGTTTTGGCCGCTCAGCCTGTGTACATTGTGTTGTTGGTGTGTGCCATACTCACCCAGCCTCGGAAGCGGTGTCTGGCACAGCAGCTAGGTATATTGCCGTGGTGTTGTCGCTTCCCACCTATGCAGTCTGAAACCATCATGATGCCTTTCAAGCTATTAGGGCCTAAATCCCCATGTGCATGCTCACAGCAATGGTTTGTGTCAGTAGCCATTGTTATTGGTAAGGGGACCTGTGTAAGAGTATTGTAGCTGTGCTGTCCCTACTTGTCAGCTGTTCTGTGATTCTATTGCTTTGTCAGTAATTTTAGTTATGTGTATGTGAAAGTGCCATGTGGTGTGTTGCATTGACATGTGTCCACTTCCATCTGTCCTAGGAGGAGACCAAACATACATCGCCCCTACCAATTGCTGTCAGACATGGAGGATGTGGAGGTCATTCGTAAATTCCGGCTGTACCGACCCACCCTGCATCACCTATGTGCCATGTTGGAACCCCACCTTCGTCCTCGCAGGGTGTATCCAACAGCATTCACCCCCACGGCTAAGGTGATGGCTGCACTGCATTTTTTCGCTACCGGATCTTTCCAACACACGGTAGGCAGTGGAGGTGGAATGTCCCAACCCATGTTCAGCATGGTGCTACGGGATGTCCTGTCAGCTATGATGCTGTACAGGAACCGGTACATCCGATTCCCCAGGGCTCGTGATTTGGCGGCAGTGAAGGGTGCTTTCTATGCCCTTGGACGTATCCCCCACGTTGTTGGTGCAATTGATTGCACCCATGTTGGCCTTGTTGCACCACAGGTCATGGAGCACATCTATAGGAACCGGAAACATTTCCACTCCCTGAATGTGCAAGTGGTGTGCCTGGCGGACATGATCATCACACACGTGTGTGCGAAGTTTCCGGTTCCACCCATGACTCGCACATCATGCGCCACAGCATCCTCCCACGAATGATGTCCAATCTCCAACCGGACCGTGCATGGATTGTTGGTGAGTATGCATACTGCGTGTAGCGTGCTGGGTGTGACATGCTGTCTTGTATCCTGTTGGACTTGCAACGATTCTCTGTGTTTCTCACACCCAGGTGACTCTGCATATCCTAACGGGCCTTGGCTGCTGAGCCCATTACGTAATCCCAGGACACCAGCTGATGTCAGATACAATGAGGCACATGGGAGGACCATACGTGTGGTGGAGCGGACTTTTGGACTCCTGAAGTCCAGATTCAGATGCCTGGACCGCACCGGAGGTGCACTGGCATACTCCCCACAGAAGGTGTGCCAGATAGTTGTGGCATGCTGCATGCTGCACAATCTCGCTATTCGCAGGCAGATCCCCCTGATAGTGGATGACGGTGATCAGCCAGGGCCCCCGCCTGCAGACCAGGCCGTGTCCAGTGATGAGGACAGTGGAGAGGAGGAAGCAGTGAATGAGCGTCAGCAGCTCATCGCCCGCTACTTCACTTGACGGTGAGTGACCATGTATGTCGGTTGATGTTGCTGTAGTAGTGTAGGAGTATGTGTGCATTGTCACGGCGGCTTATTGTTCACTGAGTGCTGTGTGGCAATGGCCCATGTCCAGGGTAGTATGCCACTGACAGTGGCTGTGGCATTGTGCCCTGTTGCTCTGTGAGATGTGTGTACATTGCTTGAACTTGATGACAAGTACTGTGTGATGAGTGTGTGACACACACATTCAATGGACTCTTGTTCTGTTTTTCACCCCTAGGTCCCTACAGCCTCTCCTGGCCTATCGACATACCACACTCCTGATGCATTTCTGATCATGGTGACGGTTGCACATCCTTGATTAAACACAGAGCAGATACAACAGAATGTGATCCAGGTGTATTTATTTTGAGCAGTGACATGTGATTGTGGGCAAGGTGATGACAAAAGTGGTGCATGCTGGAACAATGAGTTGACGGACATGTCCGCTTGATGGTCAAGGTGTACCCATGTTGTTCTGGGTCCACAGTCCGACAGACACATGCCATTCACATGGCAGTGTGGGGTAGGATAGTAGTCCAAGTGAATGCAGTAGATGGCCACCGTGGCTGGCTGTCTCACTGGCGTTTGGAGCGTGCAAAGTCATCTCTGGACACCTGTTTAATCTTCGGACGACCCCTTCCACGTTTGAGAGGGGGGCGTTGTGTTTGTGGGCTGCTGGTGGTGGCTGAGGATTGCCCACTCGCTGTGGACGCAGGGGAACTGGATGTTGCACGGACCTGCGCCCCAGCAGGTGGTGGCGGAGGTGGTGTGGTTGGCCTTGATTGGGCCCTCACCGCCACCACTAGCTGGCCCATGAGGTCGACAAGTTTGCCCATACGGGTCATGAATTGGCCCATATGGGCATCCATGGACCTCAACACCCCAAGGACTTCCCGTGTATCGGCAGATGACCGGGCCCATTGTCCCTGGGCCTCTTCATAGGCCCCAAGGACTCTGGCGATTTGCGGCAGGGCTTGGCTCCCAGGCTCTGATGGCATTGGCCTGACCCTGCTCCTCCCACCTGAACTGCTGCCACCGACCTGCCCACTCGCCACAGTGGTCACCCGGGGCCTCGTTGTGGCTCCCAGGGTCGATGTTGACGTGCGTGCAGCCCCTTGCGCAGGGTGAGTGGTCAGGGAGGCCCTAGTGGTGGTGGTGGTGGTGGTGGTTGCGGCAGTGGTGGTGGCTCCAATGACCATGGCAGCAGGGGCATGGGACTGGTCACCAGCCCTGGGAGATGGGTTGGGGGTAGGAGGGGTCCTGGGGAGCGGTTGAGCCCTGCCACACCAGATGTGCCTGGTCGGGAGTCCTCGTCCGAAGAGGTGTCCAGGTCTTCCACATCCGTGAGTCCGGGTGGAGGGCTTGTGGACTGGCTGTGATGGCTGCTGTCTCCCTCTCCAGCATCATGCTGTTCGTCACCTGTGGGGCGGAGACGAAAGGTTATTGTGTTGCACCTTGCAAGGTTTGTGTTAGATGTCTGACATTCACAGTTGGTGCACAGTTGTGCACTGATTTCCCAGATGCGTGTGTATGGCTCTACAATGTGTGTGCGTGATCAAGGCAATGGAATAGTGTGATGGGTGCACATGGCATGGGACGGATTTGGATAGGCAATCGTTGTGTGTTGCAGTACCCCTACATTTTGTGGCTTTGGTGGCAATGGGGTACAGCCCCATGAACTCTTTGGAGATGAAATATGGTTTTGGGGCTCAAATGGAACGCTTAGAAACACAGATGGCAAAAGGGGTACAGCCCCCTCAACGCTTTTGAGGTGAAATATGGTTTTGGGGTTCAAATGGAATGCTTAGAAACGCAGATGGCGAAAGGGGTACAGCCCCCTCAACGCTTTTGAGGTGAAATATGGTTTTGGGGTTCAAATGGAATGCTTAGAAACGCAGATGGCAAAAGGGGTACAGACCCATTGACGCTTTTGAGGTGAAATATGGTTTTGGGGTACATACTGTGACATATGGGTGCAGGAGGGGACATGTGTTTTGGCCACACGACACTGCAGAGACAAAGGTGTGTGTATGTCTGACATACCAAGCATATCTGCTCACTGTTATCATTTAGGGACATTACACTGCAAGCATTGTAGTGAGTGAGTAATGGTTGTGTGCCACACAACGTATTGCAGATGGGACAATTCCTTGGTGTGCGTGCTACCCTCAGCCATGTGCAGCAATGCAGTGCTCTTGGGGTGTTGACTATATTAGGTAGGTTGTAAATCACAGTGTGACGTGCGCTTCAGACACTACAGACACATTATTGGTCATCGGCAGGAATCTTTGCTGAACTACTGTATATGGGACAACTGATTAGATGATATACCTTTCATGACACTGGGGCTAAAAAGATTTGATGGATGAGATATTGAATGTGCATTGTGTATCTGTGTGGTTCATGGGTCCAGTGGTGTATGTGACATTACTGTGGTTCCACTCTGTTACATTGAGACAAGATAGACTTACATGAGTGATGTTGTACGATGTCAACGGAACAAGCAGACACGACTACATGGACAAGACTTCGATGGTGTTGCTGATGTGTGTGATGACTGGCACAGTGCACGGCATGTGGGTCAGTACTCCAGTGAGACTTGTGCATGTAGACGTGACTCCTTAAGTGTTAGTGTATTTGAGATGGCTCATGTGGGCTATGACTCTGTAATTCAAGTCCCTGTGCACATTAGTCACATGATTATGACAGGGAGCAGTGCTACCTGTTCCCCTGCTATGTGACATGTCCCAAATGTTAGTCGTAGTACAGTCCTCATGCCTACAGACACCCCGCCCTGTACAGTAGTCTACCTACTTGTTGGTTTGGAGAGAGCAATGCAATGGCTGTCACATGGTTATGAGAGGGAGGGGTGCTCCATCTTGCTGGTCTGAGGGAGTGGGGGCCGTGTTGTGAGTTGTGGTGAAGGCTTACCACCCACAGACACCCCTCCATGTAGGGAATCATATCTGGCTGTCGGGTGGAGTTGTGCACTGCAATGGCTGACACATGGGTGTGGGGAGTGCTCCATCTTGCTGCGCTGTAGGACTAGGGGCCTGGTGGGGGTTGTACTTCTGCAGTCCCCCCTCCGATACTCGGAGTTTGTGGTAAGGCTACTTACCTGTTACTTGTTGGTTAGTGCAGCTATGGCTGACACATGAGTGTGGGTGTGGGGAGTGCTCCTTCCGGCGCATCTGGGGTACAAGGGGACCTGGTGGGAGTTGTGGTGCTGGCTGACTGTACACATGCCCCCATGGTTTTGTTTGTTGGTACCTTTGGGCTGAGTGTGTGGGAGTGTCTGTTGCATGTGTGAGACATGTCTTGTGTATCGTGTACTGGACATGGGGGTGTTTGGCCCTCGGTGCTATGGCATTCTGGTAGTGCATGACAGTACATAGCGGTGTGCTGGTATACATTTGTTTGTACTTACCAGCCTCCACTCCCCCTGGTATTCCGGTGAGACTCTCCGGATGCAGAATGCCTCGCACCTTCTCCTCCCACGCCTTGAAGGTCTTGAATAGAGCGGGATTTCCGCCGCCAGTCCTGTCAGCCAGCTCACGGTTCTTGGCCTCCTTCTTCCTGACCACGCTTTTCAGGTCGTGCCACCTCTTTGTGATTTCACCCGGTTGCGTGGCACGTTCCCAACTGCATTCACCTGGTCTACGATCCTGCTCCACATTCTGTTTCTGGTGGCTACTGGTGTCTGTTGGACCTGGTTCCCATAGATTTGTGGGTGCACCTTGATGATCTCGTCGACCATGACCGTCAACTCAGTGGCAGTGTACTTTGGCATTCTTTGTGTTGCCATGGTGTGTGGTTTGCTATTTGTGGTGCTGGTGTGGTGGTTGTGTGGTGTGTGATGTGCAGGGGGTTCGTGGTGCCGTTGTTTCAGTGGTGATGGTGGTGATGAGTGTGATGTGTGCGTGCATGTGGTGTGCTGCTTTCCTTTGTGTCTCTCTGTGTTCTCTGATGGCGTCTTCGCTTTGTCGTAGTGCAATGGATTGTGGTCTGTGAAGAGGCTGCTTTTGTACTGACCTATGTGGGTGTGTCATGATGGGCTGTCATTTTCAGGTGTGTTGTGTCTGTTGTCCTGGGATTTGTAGTTTTTGAGTTTTGGCAGGGGGCATGTGTCTTTGGGATGTGTTCTGTGTTTGGGTATTTTGGCGTAGTTTGCTGTGTGGACTTGTTGGCCATGTTGTGTGTATTTCTTTGTTCCGCTAATGATTTCCGTGCACGGACGTGGCCGCCAGGCCTTCCGCCATGTCAGTTATTCATCGATGTTGTTAACCGTGGCGTGCGGGGAAAATGTGGATTTTCCCCGCTCATGTTGGGGAGATCATAATTTCACGGTCGTTGTCTCGGTCGTCAGAGCAGGCGGATTTGGGTTTTCGGGCGGGATTGCGTCCGTGGCGGACGGTTTATCTTCTACTCGGACATGGACGGGCGGAATTTTGTGTGTTTTTACCGCCGCGGGCGGAGGTTGCTTCGCGACTTCATAATTGCTCGGTCGGTATTCCCATGGTGCAGGCGGGCGGTTTTCTCATGCTATCGTAGATGGCGGATTTTTTAACGCCGGTTATCGTAATGGGCCCCTTAATGTGGTTTGGAGGTGGAATAGTAAATTATATATGTTTAGTGTCCAGTACCTTCCCTGATTTAATGTGGTTTGGAGTTGGAATAGTAAATTATATATGTTTAGTGTCCAGCACCTTCCCTGTATTTAATGTGGTTTGGAGTTGGAATAGTAAATTATATATGGTTAGTGTCCAGCGCCTTCCCTGATTTAATGTGGGTTGGAGTTGGAATAGTAAATTATATATGGTTAGTGTCCAGCACCTTCCCGGATTTAATGTGGTTTGGAGTTGGAATAGTAAATTATATATGGTTAGTGACCAGCACCTTCCCTGATTTAATGTGGTTTGTAGTTGGAATAGTAAATTATATATGTTTAGTGTCCAGCGCCTTCCCTGATTTAATGTGGTTTGGAGTTGGAATAGTAAATTATATATGGTTAGTGTCCAGCGCCTTTCCTGATTTAATGTGGTTTGGAGTGGGAATAGTAAATTATATATGTTTAGTATCCAGCGCCTTCCCTGATTTAATGTGGTTTGGAGTTGTAATAGTAAACTATATATGGTTAGTGTCCAGCACCTTCCCTGATTTAATGTGGTTTGGAGTTGAAATAGTAAATTATATATGTTTAGTGTCCAGCACCTTCCCTGATTTAATGTGGTTTGGAGTTGGAATAGTAAATTATATATGGTTAGTGTCCAGCGCCTTTCCTAATTTAATGTGGTTTGGAGTGGGAATAGTAAACGATATATGTTTATTGTCCAGCACCTTCCCTGATTAATGTAGTTTGCAGTGGGAATAGTAAATTTTATAAGGTTAGTGTCCAGTGTCTTTCCCTGACTTAATATAAATTAGTAGTAAATTATAATGTTTGCTATTTAACACCTTTCCGGAGTTAGGGGGTCATTAGGATGGTGGGCGGATCGCCATCGCCAGCCAGGCGGTGGCGATCCGCCCGCCATCTCCACCCGATTCACCCCCGCCATATCATAATGGTGGGGGGTACTGCGGCGGACGCAAAGTGCTTTACCGCCGGTCGGCAATCGTTCCGATTGCCGACCGGGCGGACTGGGGCCTTAATATGGTGGTGGTGCCTAGCAGGCACCCCCATCCATATTAGGATGCTGGGTTTCACAGGCCTTTCCATGGCGGCTTCGCCGCCATGGAATGGCTGGCGGTGAATTGCTTTGGGGGCCCGTTGTGGGTGCCCGGCGGGGTGGGGCAGTGTTGGCTGCACTTGGGGGGTACCTACGGTACCCCCCTTCATTGCCATGCACAAGGTGGCAGGCACAGCGCGGTGCCTGCCACATTGTGCATGGCAATCCACAACATGCCTCTTTGGCATTGCTCCGCCGCAATGTCAACAATGCGGAATGCGACCGCCACATTGGCGGTTGCATCCTAATTGGCGGTGTGGGACCACCGCATGTCTGGCGGCCGGTCCCAGCACCGCAACGATGGCGGGTGGACTGATGTCCTCCCCCCATCGTAATGAGCCCCTTAATGTAGTTTATAGTGGGTATAGTGAAGAAATAAAAATATATTATGGTGTAAGGATAAAGATATAGTTATAAATGTTTAGACAAATATAATAGTTTTTAAAGTACATTGATACAATATAAATATGTTATTATAGATACAATATTTCATAACGTAAAAAAAACACAGAAACATCTTTATATTTTATTTATATTTTTATTTATAATGAGACATTGATAATAAAAAAATAGAAAAAGTATTTCATTTTTTTAAGTATATTTATTTTTATTGTTTTAACCAGGAAAAATAAACATTTTCTTAATTGTTTATACATTACATATTTGGTATATATTAAATATTTAGATATAACATTTTGGAAAAAATAGTATTAGAAATTGTTGTTTTATTACATTATTCTGTTTTTTTATTTTTGGACAACAAATAAGTAGTTATTACTCACTTTTTGTACAATATTTAAAACATTTAGGGGTCATTATGATAGCGGGCGGATCGCCACCGCCCGTATGGCGGTGGCGATCCGCCCGCTATCTCACACCACCCGCCTAACATTTTCCCCCCGCCATATTATGATGGCTGGGGGGTCCGCGGCAGACGGAAAGACCGTCCGCCGCTTTTCCGCCGGTCGACTCGTTGACCGGACGGAAAACATACATAATATGGTGGCGGTGTCTGCAAGAAACCGCCATCCATATTATGATGGGCGGCGGTGCAGGGCTTTCCATGGCGGAGACTCTGCCATGGAAAGCCAGACTGGTTACACTTTCGGGGGCCCGTTGTGGGCCCCCAAGATGTTGGTGGGTTGGGGGGTACACAAGGGGGGTACCATTGGCATGGACAAAGTGGCAGGCACCGCACGGTGCCTGTCACCTTGTGCATGTGAATGCCCAACGTGCACACTATGCTGCGAATAGGGGATGCCACTGCCACTGCCACTGTGGCGGTGGCATCCTAATACCCACGGCGGGACCGCCGCTCCTATGGCGGACGGTCCCTTTCACCGCCATCGTAATGTCCCCCTTAATGTTTCGGGTAACAGTAGATACATTAATGTTTTATATTACACTTAATTTTGTACATTCATACACATAGTGAATATTATTAATAATATATGTAGTTTGATGAAAAAAATTATTGAAAACATATTTATAATTGTTTGTATTTTTTAACATATAATGTTTTCTTTTTGGTAATATTATTTATATTCTTTATATAAATAATATTAATTAGTACATAAGTTATTTTGTGAACACAAACATTTTTTATAACATTACATTTTTTTCATATTAGTAAAACATATAAACATTTTTAAATATACATTAAACATTACATGTATATTTTTTTAATTATAATAATAAATATTAATTTTCTCCTAATCTTTATTACTATAATTTTACATTACAAAAATGTCATTTTTTTTATATTTTAGTTATATTTTGTAGTATTTTTCAAAAATTTACAGTAGAGCATTTGTAAAATATAACATTTGAAACAATTAAAATGAACAATATTTATTATTTAAGGTAGCCATTTTTAAACTAAAGTTGTATTTTGTAGGCTATCGGTTTTGTTTTATGTCATTTGTGAGGGGAGAAGCTCGCGGTTGGAAGCTGTGTCGCATCGGTTAAGGTAAGTTTAATTTTCTTTAATTAAACTTTAATATAAGTGTAATTTGAAGGTAGTGTAGTACTATATAGTGTATGTAGTGTTAGGTTTTGTAATTTTAGGTGAGTTGTATGATTAAATTAGAAGTGTGCGAAATGCGGTTGGTTTATTAAACGGTCTGTGTTAGAGTTTGATAGGTATGTGTAATTATATTTAAAGTTTGTTGTTTATAGTGTATTTATTTGTAATATTATATAGTATATATGCGTTTTTGTGCGGGATGGATTGTTTTATTTCCTAATAGGTTTTTGTCGGTTGGACGTTATCGTCGGGAGAAGAGTGCGTTTTTTTTTTTAAGGAAGTGTGTATTAGTTTTAATAAACTAATGATTATTTTACACTTCCTTCATTTTTTGAGTTTTCCTGAAGCGTTTCTTTTTTTAAATCTTTTTTTCTGGTTTTTTATGGATTATTGTTGGTGGACCTATTGCTGATGGATTAATTTTTATACAGCTGAATTTTTCCATTTTTTTGGGGATTATTTTTTTAAATATTAATTTTTTAATTAACTGTGGATTTTATTATGGAACTTTGGACTACTCTTCTTCAGCAACGAAAACTGTAAGTAAGTTTAAATTATTTATAGTGGGAGGGAAATGTTTATAATGTAATTGTTACAGTTAGTTGTTTTATATAAAATATAATTATTATGTCAGGTTCTTTTTATAATTTTAGCTAAAATAATTGAAAAAATAATTATATTTTTGGAGTTGGAAAAGAAACTTTTTTGACTGTTTGTTTTTAGATTAATTTTTTTGTTGTTTGGAGGTAGATTTATTCAAAGTAGGCTTTTAGCTTCTAGATACTCTAATCCTTTAGTTGTTGGGTAGAGTCTTACTTTGAATTGTAAGTACTCAAACATTTGTTTAGTTTGCTTGGTTAATTATGGGCCTAGTTGAGTTATAGATTGTTCCATTCTTAGTTGTTGGTAGCTTTGTTCTGTTTGGATACATTCCAATAGTTTTTGGCGAGTTGGTGTAGTTCTGTATGTTGTGGCTTGGAAGGCGTTATGCCATCCTACCACAGCATTGTTAGTTTTGGCTTCTTTATTTAGGGTACTGTTATATGCATTCCACCATGGAATGTGATATTTAGGTTGTCTTCTGTGTCCAGATCTGTGTAGCCTTTCCACACAGATATCCTCAAAGTAGTCAAGTAGGGGACTTCATTTTTGCTCATTTTGTTGGTAGTAGGGAATTTCAATTAATAAATTGTAGTGCTCAGCTGCATCAGTAATAGTTACATATGCTAGTGCAATTATTTTTTTTATTTGATATGCAAATCTGCTATTTGTTGCATATTCTATACTTAGGGCCCGATTCCGATGCCGGTTGTAAAACATCCCGACCGACACGAACCAGGAATGGCTTCCGACCGACACGTACGTGCGCTGTCCGACCGACGTAGTACGATCCAACGCTGGTCAAATACAAACGACTCGCACAGAGCACAGAGCACTATATGGACGAGCTACTCGGTCGGTAATCAATCCGTCCGAGCGAGAAGTCCTGGAAAGAGCGGGACGCGACCGACTCGTACGCGAACGATGCAACATAGCGTAGCGTGAATGGGACCGACTCGGACTACCCCGCAAATACATGAAAAAGCATCCGTTGTGGTCAACGGAACGTTTCCTTCATGCTCAACAAAATACAACAGAAACAGACAGATATTGTCCAAACAAGCATTGACAAAGGCAAAAATTATTTTTAGAAATGAAGACACACCCACAACTCCACCTATATAAAGGGCCAAAATCCTTACCATGATCCTTTGCAAATTCCACAGACCTGGCAGCAGATACCACCACTACACTGATACACACACTCAAAACAAACACAGCACACAACTTGTACCCCACCACCACCTGTCAAATACCACACTCACAAACCCACACCTTTACTCATACTCACCCACCCTCACCTTCAGACACACCCACACATCCATCTCCACCACCACCTATCATCATGCCCCCAAAGAAGAATCCAAAGTTCAGAGACAGTGAGTTGGAAGTCCTGGTAGATGAAATTTCATTTGGCACCTTGGTCCAACAGACTCCCCTGTCCCAGAAAACCAAGATGTGGGAGAGGATTGTCAACAGAGTGAACGCTCAAGCACCTTGTCCGCGTACAATGGAAGACATCAAGAACAGGTACTACGATGTGCAAAGGAGGGTCAAGAAGCTCATCAACAGAGAGCACGAACTGAGTCAGCGGACTGGCGGTGGCCCTCCTGCAACACCTGTGCACTTCATTACCTGGGAGGAGAAGGTGCGGGTCACCCTACCACCGGAGGGCGTACATGGAATATCAGGAGTACCAGAGCCTCGTGAGTACAGACTCAAATTGCCAATAATGATCGCAAATACACAGACATCACTGTCAAGGGCACAGCAATACAAATCTGTGTCAGCAAATCCACTACAACAGTAAGCAAATGAGCCTGTGACGTGTATGCCAGTTAGACAAACAAAATACCAGCAATCACAGAGTAAAATGTAACTATTTCATGATATGTAACAACTTACCAAATAACACAGCAAGGCTTTGGGCTCAAAACAACAACCACCACTGTCAGCCATCTTGGCAGCACTGTTTAACTCACCCACAGGGAAGCAGAGTCAAAAGGAAGGAAGTCTGGGTGTGCTGGGAAGGTGTGTGTAGCTGAAAGCATGATGGGAGTCGTAGTCACAGCCAACAGTCCCCTTCCCACATAGCCCCACAAGCCCACCTTGAACCAAGCACATCTCACAGGGAGTGAAAAAGTACTGGCAAGATGGCTGACCCTGGGCTTTGGTGTGTGAAGCACAAGGCCCTGTAGGGAGTAGTGCTCAAAAAAACACCAGGCCACACAGTCAGACATCTTGACCCTAAAGTTTGACTCCCTGTCATGGAAGCATGGATCATGGTGGCCTATCTGGTCGGGGGAGGAGGAGTGCTAGCTCTGACTACATCTACCAGCAGGCCCTGTCACACACACACACCTCCCACCAACACCAAACAACACACCTGGAGCGTGGCCAAGCCGCAGACCGAAATGGCCACACTGCGTTGAAGCTCCACCAGCCGACCGACGACACACGAGCTTTCCCCCACATCCTGGACAGCTAGGATGATAAAACAGGCATCCATGGGTCCCCGCAGTGGTGCTGCATAGCCTGGGGAGACATTGGAGCTTTGCGGAGCCGACGCAGCGGCGCTGTGAAGACCTGCGCCTGTGGAGAGTATGGTGGGGAAAATGGCGGCCTAGGCGGCGGACCGGAGCTCCTGGTGCCATCGGAACAGCCTCCCTCCCGGATCAGGGACTTTTATGCCGGTGAGTGGCCCGGGTGCTGGTCTGGTGTGCCTCTGCTCCCCCCCGCTCTGATTCTGGGCACGATCGTCTCGCATGGGCCAGGCGGGTGCTGTGGCCGTGTTTCTGCTCAACCCCTGCGGCCCCCCCTCTTGAGATTAGATCGCCGAGATGGCCTGTGTTGCGGCGACGCGAGCGCTAAATTGAGGGGGAGAGCTTGAGGCTGCCTGTTACCCCCGGTGCCTGGTGCTTCTCCCGTGCGGTCTCCTGCATCTTGCGGCCCTGCATACTGAGGCCTCCACCGCCTGGCCGGCGCGACTGCCGTAGAGCCTGAAGACTGGCCCCAGCCTCAACTACCGGCGTCGCTGCCCTGACCCAACTAGCAACCCTTGGTTGCACTGCCTTCGTGGGGCCTTTTTCAGCTGGCGATTCCCGGACAGTGTCATTACTAGCTGCCACCTTCCACCATTAATACTACTGCGGGCGCACTGCTGGGCTGCATCGTGGCGCCAGATGCCTGGTCCTGCACTTTGAGAAACCTGGACGCTGCGGATCCTCCACTGATTGCTGTGGTGTCCTGAAGGTGTCATACAGCTGCCGCGGCGCTATCCTCGTCTCAGCTTAAGTAGTGCCCCTTGCAGCAGTCGTAAGGCGTCCGTGGCTAGCTTCCCGACTTTGATATATTCTCCAACGGCATGGGTCGCAAGGACCCGAAACAAAGAACACTCTCGTTTGAGAAGCCCACAGAGAAGACAACGGAAGAGGGACCCGATATGGCAGAACGCGGCCAGAGTCCTGATCGCGACGGGGCCACTGCGGCCCCTCCAGCTGCATGGCTACAGGATATGAGAGCTGGCTTCCGGTCGCTAGATAGCCGCTTTGACTCCCTTGACAAGTCTCTTGAATCGATGGGAGCAAAGATCCAGGTCCATGATAGGCGGCTTGATGCGGCGGAGGCGCGGATCTCCGATGTTGAAGATGGCGCAGCGCAGTCGACCAAAAGACTGGACAGAATGGTGCACTTACTGAAAGAAGTGGCCATAAAGAATGAGGACCTCGAAGCACGCAGCCGGCGAAATAATATCCGCATCCTCGGGGTCCCGGAGTCCACAGCCACGGGTCGCCTGGACCTCTTTGTAGAAACCCTATTTTCAGACTTGTTTGGGAGAGAATCTTTCACACCTGGATTTGTGGTGGAGCGGGCCCACCGCACCTTGGGGCCACGTCCTAACCCGGGCCTACCGCCCCGTCCTCTAATAGCCTGAATCATGAACTTTCGGGATCGTGACACGGCTCTCCGCTTGGCAAGAGAGCAAGAGGACACTATCTGGCAGGGTTCCAAGGCTGCTCTCTACCCGGATTTCACTGTTATGGTGCAAGAGGCCAGGCGCAAGTTTACTGGAGTGAAGGCTACCCTCTGCAATCTTGGCCTCAAATACGGCATGCTATACCCTGCCCGGCTCCGAGTCGAGGTGGGGGGCCGGGCGCGCATCTTTGACAATCCTAATGAGGTCCAAGAATTTTGTCACACTTATAAACGCAACAATGACCAGACGCACGACGATAGAGGTGGCCCGTCTCCTTCACATGGTGGCTCAGTTGCAAGTCAGGAACTGTTCTCAGGCTCTGGTGTTGGGTGACAGTGATGTGCTATTGTCCTTTATTCTCCTTAGACTGCATGGGGATTATATGATAATCCGGTTCAATCTTTTTCTCACAGTTGGTCGACTGACGTGGCGTTGCCACCCCCCTGGGTTGATTCCATGGGTTTGTTCTGGATGGTTCTGATGTACCTCTTTGAAGTAATGCTATTTCCTTGTAAAGTAAATTGGTACTCCGTTTCTTGCTTGCAGGTTGGGATTTGCCTTACATTTCTTGTAGTGAGGCTGGGTGGAGGGAGGGGGGTAAGGGATGGTTCACATGTCTTCATTATTGATTATCGCACTTACAGTTCATTGTTATGGGTCATTGCTTCCAACATGCTACCTGATCTACTTAGATTTCTCACAATCCACAGATGGCGCAGCTGGGTTTGATTGATGGTCCCTCCAATTTGTCTCTGCTTTCATGGAATATTAGAGGCCTCAATAATAAACGCAAACGGCGGCAGGTGGTGCATTACTTGATCAGGCATAATATAGACGTTGCCTTTCTCCTGGAAACGCACTTGCCGGCTTCGGACCCTGCACGCTTTGCTTCAAGCTGGGGTGCCCACAGGTACTTTGCTAATTTTAGTAATTATGCGAGAGGGACGGCGGTTCTTATCCACAAGAGGGTCCCCTTTAGCTGCTAGTTACTTGTCAATGATAAGGAGGGCCGATATACCATTGTCACGGGGTCCATGATGGGTCACAAGGTCACATTGGTGTGTGTCTACGCCCCTAAAACTGACTCTCCAGAGTTTTTTCATTCCCTGCATACGCAGCTCTCCAAGCTAGAACCTAGCCTGATTCTGGTGGGCGGGGACTTCAATCTCCTTTCAAACACTGATCTAGACAGTACCTCCACCTCACCAGATACAAAACCCCGAGCGCAACGCGCACTGCTTGAATTATGCGCTCAGTTTGCCCTGATAGATATATGGCACAGGCGCAATCCAAATCTTACCAATTACACACATTATTCAGGGCAACATGACACTTGGACCAGAATCGATCTCTGGCTACTCTCCCCCGGGGTATCCTCCTGGTATCGGGCGCTGAATACATTCCCCAGGACATACTCGGACCACTCCCCGGTCCAGCTTTGTCTCTGTGTCCCTCGACCGGAGGAATTCGAGAGGCAGTGGCGCTTCCCTAGTCGCGCCCTCCTGGACGAGCTTTTCCGCCATGAGGTTGAAGAGGCTATAGAGGACTACTTTACTATTAACACTGGCTCGGTGGACACTTGGTCGGTACTGTGGGAGGGGTTCAAAGCCTACATCCGTGGTGTGTGCATTTCCAAGCATGCCGGGGTGCTCAAAGCTCTACGCACAACATTGACAAGGCTGGAGAACGAACTCGCGGCCCTGGACAATGAGTCTAGCCATGCTCCTGCGGCCTCTCTGCAGGATAGGAGGCTGGCCCTCCTCTTGGAATACAGAGAGACGGCGGATCGTGAGATCCTCTACTTGGGCAAATATCAAACGGCCTGTCGTTACGGTGAGGGAGACCGGCCGGGTCGTACACTGGCTCAAACTCTAAGACCCCCCTACAGCAAAGCATACATCACCGAGATCCATACCTCGGACGGGGTTCTGCTCACATCTCCCACCGATATCCTGAACGAATTCCGGTCGTACTATACCACGTTATATACCTCTAAGATGGGTCGCGACCCCACCGCGCAGGAGGCTTATCTTTCCGAAATTGCCCTAGTCTATTTAGAGAAAGGCATGCAAGACTTCCTGGCAGAACCTATCACTGTGAATGAAGTGCGCGGAGCTATTAAGGAGCTTCGTGGCTCCTCCGCGCCCGGCCTCGATGGCTTTACCGGGGAGTTTTATAAGACCTTCATGGACCTCTGGCCCCGAAATTGATTGAAGTGTATGCTGAGGCCCTAGAACAACAAATCCTGCCTCCCACATTGAGCGAAGCGGTTGTCATCCTCCTTCCTAAGTCCGGAAAAGACCCCTCTCTCTGCGGGTCATACAGACCGCTCTCTTTACTAAACATAGATTATAAGATACTGGCAAAAATTGTTGCTAATAGACTCTCGCAATTAATGGAGTTCATTATCTCTCCAGCACAATCCGGTTTTGTTCCACATCGTTCGACCTCCTTAAATTTGCGAACTTTGTTCGCGGTGCTCCATAGAATAAGTCCTGAGGTTCCAGCTGCGGCAATTCTCCTTGATACAGAAAAAGCCTTTGACACACTAGAGTGGGCATTCTTTTTATTCATCATGCGACGCATGGGCATGCCAGCTGGCTTTATAGCCACTACAAGCTTATTGTATAGCCGGCAGACGGCGCGGCTACGCATGAATGGCACCCTCTCTAGCGCCTTCTCGCTATCTCGTGGCACACGCCAGGGATGTCCTCTGTCGCCCCTACTGTTCATCCTTGCAATGGATCCCCTCATACGGCACTTCCAAGAAGGGCATCTACATAGGGGGCTACAGTTTAAAACAGGCCCCCTTCTGGTATCTTTATACACCGACGACACCATTCTATATGTTAGGGAGCCGCACCTGAACTTGGACCCGCTGCTCCGGGAGATCATCCGCTTTGGGCAGCACTCTGGCCTAGGCATCAACTGGCACACATCGATTATTTTTCCCTTAACCGCCTGCACGACCCCTTGGCCCTGTGAATTTCCATTGGAATGGTGCTCGGACTCCATTAAATATCTGGGTATCCATGTGCACTTGGACCCGGCTCAGATTATTCAGCTCAACTATGGCCAAGCAGTTACAAAGTTGGAGACTCAGGTGGAGAAGTGGCTGCGTCTTCCGCTATCTATGGCAGGTAGAGTTGCCATAATCAAGATGATGGTCCTACCAAAATTTTTAAATCTTTTTAATAATATCCCCATTCCCCTCACGAACAGTTTCTTTGTATCATTACGATCACACCTCATCCGGCTGGTATGGGGTGGCAAGCAGCCACGTGTTCGCTGGAAGATACTCACTTTGCCGTATGATAGTGGCGGATTTGGAGTACTGGATTTCCATTTATATTATTTAGTGGCGCAAGGTAGTTTCGCCTTCGCTTGGTACCACCCAGACGCTAGGATTCCGTTTTTGTGCCCCGAGTCCGACTTTGTCCTCCCCAAACGACTTGCTGCTGTCTTGCCCAAGGGCGAACCAAGGGACCCTGTTGACATTCAGACGGTCTCGACCACTAGCTGGGCGTGGAGCAAGTTGCAACGCTACACTGGCACTTCCGGGTTGTATGCGTCGGCCCTTCCTCTCCCTAATCCCCGCTGGCTCCCCATTACAGGCGAGAAGCTTGTGCAACGCACATTGACTAAGTTTGACATTTTAAAGATTGGTGACTTGTACCCAGGCGGACACAACTTTTCGGCCACTGAGGAAGCTCGCTTGCAAGAGGCCACGTTTATGGATAAATTTGTGTTGAAACGTCTGTCCTCAGCCTTGCGAGCAACGATCAAGGGCTTTCCGTTGGAGCCTGATTCATTCGCACCACTGTCCCTCCTTATTGAGAATGACAGCGGAGTGCACATTGTATCCAAACTCTACAAACTTTGCATTGCACAAGTCCCCATCGTAGATTAAAAGATTTGTGCGGAATGGGAAACTGATCTGGGTAAGCCGATCACGGACGACCAATGGGCCATCTGTTGTGCAGCTACAGGAAATGTCTCATTGAACAGTCGTCATAAACTCTTGCATTACAAGTTCTTGCGCAGACTTTATAGGACACGGGCTAAGACACATAAAATCGATCCCAGTAGACCACATACATGCCGGAAATGCGCTGCCCAGCATGCAGATTTTGCCCACCTGACCTGGACTTGTCCCTGTATACGTCCCTACTGGGAGATAGTACACTCAACGCTAGGGGGAATTCTTGGGCTCACCCTTGTCCCTATCCCAGAGGTGGCACTCATGGGGTACACGGCGAATTTTCTTAAGGCAGTCCGGAAACTTGCATCCCTCAGTCTCCTGTTGGCGAAGCGAGAGATCGCATTGCGCTGGCGTAGCAAAGTTTCTCCTACACTACAAGGCTGGCTGAATAGTATGGCACACTGCAACACCAATAGCGAGGTCTACTCAAGCACACTGCCGAGCACAGCACACCCAAAGGACATCTGGGGCCCATATAAGGTATATTGTGACACCCTTCGCAGCAACACCGCTTCGCAGTCAAGCTCGGGTATAGTACCCGCAGGAATTGGATAAAGACAACGACCAAACACACTGACAAGTTGTACCAGATGTCGTGATGCTCTGTAGGCCCTAACACCAACACTCTCACATCACTTTAGTGTACTCTAGCCCCTGTTCCCCCTTTTTTATTTTTCTCTTTCTCTTTTGTTAGCTCTTTTCTATTTTTCTTCTTACGGAAGGTGGCTCCATTTGCTCAACGGCCGTAGCCAATAACACCGACGGACTTGGAGGGGTCCCTTAGAAATATGAGTTGCTAACCACACGCTGCAAATAAGTTTGACGCGCTAACCATTGTTAAGAGATCAGGAAATGTTTTCAGACTATGTTATATGTCAAAGGGATGATTTCATGAATACGCTCGCTATGTTATATTTCAATGACCACTACCGAATATAATGTATGTATATGTTTGGATAATCAATGACAAATAAAGTTTTAAAAAAAAATAAAACACACCTGGGACTATGCTCTCCATGAGAGTGAGGGTAAATCTACTCCCAAGATGTCTGACACTGGGCGCTGGTGTTGGGAGCACAAGGCCCTGCTGGAAATTGTGCACAAACAAACACCAGGCACCCACTGTCAGCCATCTTGCCATTGCTGTTTCACTCACTCACAGGGAAGCAGAGTCAAAAGGAAGGGAGTTTGGGTCTGCTGGGAAGGTGTGTGCAGCTGAAAGCATGATGGGAGTCGTAGTCACAGCCAACAGTCCCCCTCCCACATAGCCCCACAAGTCCACCTTGAACCATACACATCTCACAGGGAGTGAAAAAGTACTGGCAAGATGGCTGACCCTGGGCTCTGGTGTGTGAAGCACAAGGCCCTGTAGGGAGTAGTGCTCAAACAAACACCAGGCCACACTGTCAAACATCTTGACCCTAAAGTTTGACTCCCTGTCATGGAGGCATGGATCATGGTGACCTGTCTGGTCGGGGGGAGGAGGGGTGCTAGCTCTGACTACATCTACCAGCAGGCCCTGTCACACACACACACTTCCCACCGACACCAAACAGCACACCTGGGACTATGCTGTCCATGAGAGTGAGGGTAAATCTACTCCCAAGATGTCTGATACTGGGCGCTGGTGTGGGGAGCACAAGGCCCTGCTGGGAATTGTGCACAAACAAACACCAGGCCACCACTGTCAGCCATCTTGCCATTGCTGTTTCACTCACTCACAGGGAAGCAGAGTCAAAAGGAAGGAAGTGTGGGTCTGCTGGGAAGGTGTGTGTAGCTGAAAGCATGATGGGAGTTGTAGTCCCAGCCAACAGTCCTCCTCCCACATGGCCCAACAATCCCACCTTCAACCATGCCCATCTCACAGGGAGTGGAAATGTACCGGCAAGATGGCTGAGACATGGGCCTCATGTATGAATTGGCTACAAGTCACAACTAGGCCCTGGGCCTCTCACACCAGTCCCCACTCACAGCCATCTTCACTGTACATTTCCACTCACTGTCTGGGGATGCATTGTCCCAGGTGTGCTCCCTGGGCTGTCCGGGAAGGTGTGTGGAGTACAGGACATGGTGTGAGTTTAAGTCATAGCACTCATCACTACCCACACACAAAGCAACATGTCCATCAGTGACAAGGGATACCTGACAGTGAATGGAAGGGCAACAACAAGATGGCTGACACTGTAGCATGGTGTCATGTACACAAAGCACTGTTGGGAGTTGCATTCAACTCCTACATCATGCAGCGTTGTCAGAATCCCTGCCACAACACTCCCCTCACTGTCCTTGATACTTTGTCCATGGAGAGTAAGCTGGACTGGGTGGGAGGAGGGGTACAACTTCCAATAGCATAACACAAGCACACAAACAACTGTACCTCTCAGCTCTGACCCTGAAAAAGCTGGAAAGCAGCCTTGGTTATCTCATCTGTCCATGGACGACAAGGACAAAATACATGATGTCATCATGCACAAAGCAAAGCATTCAAACCTTTTGCTACTGACAGCCATTCACATGTGTGCAATGAGATAAGAACTAGTAACACATTCATCGAAATACCATAACCCAAACGCAACATACATTCCGGGCTGTGATTGTGTAGGTAGCCACACCTATTTGCCTGCTAACTACATGCACAAACGCCAGCACACATGCACATATCTTGAAACATATCGTAAGAGGTAGAGTACGCATATCATTTTAAAAGCACTGATGTGGGAAATACCAACACACCTTTGTCATGCACAGGGTGTCACTTGCCAGCCAATGCCCATGTACAGTCAAATTAACAAAACATGCACATTCATGCACAGAGCTGGACATGCTCAACAAAACACTTCTTGTCAATATCACTATGTTTGCTGGAAACCTAGGCCTGGGTCTGTGACGATACAGGACTAATTAATGTACTGCCACTCATCATAATGTACAATAGCTAATGTAATGTGTATGATACGATGAACTGTGCAAAAACACAACAAACATTGTGTCTCTCATCTTACCACAGGGGCTGCTGGGGATACTGCAGGAACAGAACACCAAGCCCAGTCCCAGACTCTGGTTGACCCTGAGCTCTCTGGTGTGGACGTCTCTCAGCCCTCAACAGATGACAAGGACCTACCTGGCCCCTCCGTTGTGGGTCAGCATGCAGCACCAGCATCTGTGCCACCAGCACCACCTGTGACCACTCCTGCAACATCTGTCAACACCCAGATGACCACTACCCACACGGACACACAAAGACAACAAGACCCAGAGAGCACAGCAGCACAGGGCACTCAGGAGTCGGCGGACAACAACACCACTGTCAACGATGAAGGAGGCCCAGTGTTGTCTGTGCCTGAAACAACCAGTCCTGCTCATGTGGGTTGGGGTGGTGGGAGGGGTCATGGGAAGAGGACACATCAGGCAGCTGGTGCAGAAGAACAAGCTGACCCACAGTTGGCAAGCATTCTCCATGCCTACAGAGATTGCACCGGAGATTTTGTCCAGATAGTAGGGATCCTCAGGGACATCAAACAACAGCAGGCTGCCCATCATGCCAACATGGAACAACACATGGCCAGGATGGTGGACAAAATGGACAAAATTGATGACCTGGCAGCGGTGCACAGGGACATACTCGCCTGTCTCCGCCAGATTGCAACCAACATGACCCCACCTCCCTGTGTGCCCAATACATCAGTTGCTTCTACATCTGCAACTGCCACAGGGAGGTATGAGGACTCTGGCGGAGAGTCCCCTGCACCGCGGCAGCCTGCACCTGAGGATCCCCCTCCCCCAAAAAAGAGGGGTCGTCCTCCGAAGGACAAATGAGAGACAGATGGCTATGCATCCCCCCCAGGGAGTGACAACCTGCTCCTGATATCCTCCATTGTGTGCTGAGCGTTCACTCAGTTGACAGTCCCTGAACTTTCCCAACTGGGATGGAGGGTCTAAGTTGGACCAATCACTCAAATGACTGTGGACTTGGCACTGAGAATTCCATCTACTGGCACTAACAACTCCTCTGTGAACTTTGGACTTCAAACATTTGTACATCACTATACCTTTCATTAAAAAAATCACACAGGCACTGTAATAAATCAATAGTCACACAATACTTGCTTCTGTCGTTAATGCTAAACTGTTTTCAGATTGAAAAGATGATCAAAAAAGCTAGGAATTGAATGACAATGACATTGGCTGACAAACAAGTACATCAGTCTATCCAACTGTCTTGCGAGTATATGTAACCTGACACATATGGGAGATACACACAAGGTCATCACAACACACATAGTACATGGCATATATCCTCATAGCCTCCACAAATCTAAGATGAATGAATGCACCTTAATATGCACAAACAATATTCTTCGGTCGATGAACAGCACATCTGGGAACATATACAGTCTGTAAATGATTTTTGGATGTGTGGAAACAGACAAGGCACACCTCAATGTGGAGCACACGTTTATTACACAGGCCCAACATGTTGCCTCAACAGAAAATGCTAACTAATCACACTGTGACAATAAGTGCCAATCATACAACACCTTGTAAATAATTCTGAAGTGAGTGTGTGGCACAGATTCATGATCCCAAGAAAAGTTCCAATCTGCAACTGCATTGTGTGTCTGGGAGGTCACATGTCTCCATATAACAGCCAAAGGACCCTGTAAAATAGAGACATGGAACAGTATTTACATACCAAATAAATTGCATACATCTCCAAGAGACATTTCATACTTCAAAATTGGGAACATGTGCACACTGGCTAGGAGTCATCTCACCACTGTTCTGGTGACCATACTAACAAATTAGACACTAAACTACTCCAAGGATCATGTGAAGTATCATACATCCAAACGTATACAAATATATTGTACAACAGACACATATCATGCAAACACATTCCTTTATCAAATCACTATTGCATACTCACAATCATGAGAAGAAGTTGTTGATGAGCTTATCTCCGGACATCCTTCTCCTCCTCCTCCTCCCCATCACTGGCAACATGCCCCAGGCCTGGATCCTCCCCTGCTGGAGGCTGCTGGTCCTTGTCATCTTGAATGAGAGGCAGCTCATTCCTCACTGCCATGTTGTGTAGCATGCAGCACACAATGATGATCTTACACACCTTTGCTGGTGCATATTGGAGGGCTCCTCCTGTACAGTCCAGGCAGCGAAATCTGCTTTTCAGTAGCCCAAATGTCCACTCAATCACTCGCCTGGTCCGCCCATGTGCCACATTAAAATGAGAATCAGCAGGGGTGACAGGGTTCCTGAGTGGGGTCAGCAACCACGGCATGTTGGGGTATCCACAGTCTCCTAAATTAGAACAGAAAAGACTTCATGTGTCTGAAAACAGGGTACAACCTGACAAACAAGCAACACACAACATAGACAGACAACATTACCCACCAACAAGCCAGGCACGCTGATTTGGCAGCTGAGACAACAGCTGTGGGATCCTACTGGTCCACATAATGTAGGCGTCGTGTGCTGGCCCGGGGAAACGCGCACAGACATGTGAGATTGTCATGTGAGGCAGACATACCACCAGGGCATTAATAGAGTGGAAATGCTTACGGTTCCTGTATGTTAGTTCATTGGCATGTGGTGGGACCAAAGCCACATGTGTACCATCAATGGAGCCAATGACATGTGGCATTCTGCCAAAAGCATAAAAGTCACTCTTGATGCCGGAAAACTGTCTTGGTGTTGGGAACTTGATGTATGTGGTCAGGAAAAGTAACATTGCCTCCAAGAAATCTCTGAGCACACGGCTAAACATTGTCTGTGACATTACACCAGCAGTACCCACAGTATACTGGAAGGTCCCCGTGGCAAAGAAATGTAGGGCTGCCATCACTTTCACCTAGGGGGTCAGCGCAGTAGGATATGGCCGACCAGGCAGCAAATGTGGGGCCAACTGCTTTGCCAATTCCTCAATGAGTGGTCTGGTGAAGCGGTAACATCTGATGCAGTCATGTTCCACCATGGTCTCTAGGTCGGGGAAGGGTCTGTGGACAGCTGGTCTCCTGCGGTACATAAGTGGCAAAGAAACATCATCAATTCAATTGCTATTGTGGCAAGTAACATGCTAAATATCATATGCAACATCAAAGCAAGGCTCCATGAAGGTAGGTGGGTGATGTTGAGCACTGACACAAAGGCCAGCTATGTGACCCTCACAAAACATTTCATGTCATGATGGTTTTACAACAAGTGCAATGCTGTGCTGTGACCAATCAATGGTGTCTGTCACAGTCCATGTTAACAAACATCACATACTAAACACACACCTAAGAAACTATCAAAGATAGATGTGTGGAACAACTGAGACGTGGTGGAAAGGTACACAAACAGGGATCATGTAATGCCACCTGGACACTGTCATGATGTAATGTCTGACATACATGTACCATCACATACATTAAACACCCATGCTGGGTATAACTTTTTGATTGCATAACAAACAGGTATGTCTGTGACACAAACACACAACAGCAACTCACATACCAAATACAGATTGATGTTTAAAGTGAATATCATCAACAACCTAAACAATGTAGTGTGTGCATTGTAAAATACTCAGATACTGTGGATACACTCAAAAATACTGCAACCAAAGCACTTTGTAACACACAGTCCAATGCAGCTGTGATTCTGGGTGTATGTAACATGTGATAACAAAATGGGCCCCTGGGACTGTGTCCAGGCCTAGGAGGGTAACCTGTAAAGTTATCACTCACTGTTGTGAGGTGCATCACAAACAATGTATTTGGTGCACATGAAGGTTGTCCCATCATGGGAGCGTGAGCTATGAAGAGCTCTGTCCAATATGACATATCAATCTATGTACCCACACATGTCATAAAGCAGGAATTGAAGTTTCCTAAACTGTCAGACATGCTTATTGATTGGTGTCAAGTGTTAAAGCAAACAAATGATGGACGGAATACTGACAATGCAAACATTCTCCCCCAGTCAAAAGATCTGGGTTAAATCCATCGTTCTTTTGCCCACTACGCCACCCCAGTTTGGACCCAGCTATATGCAAATCAGTCTTGACCCTGTGCCCCATGGGAACAGTCCAGACCGAACTGCCAGGCCAGATCCTCCCTGGACCGGAAACAAGCATCCTGGGACCGGTTTCAGGGTATGTCACCCTTCTTCAGCCAGGCTAGCTTGAATCCAGTGGCACAGTGAGCAAGGGACCCACATCTGGGCAAACCCATCCCACTTAGGGCGAAAAGTGTTATAGCAAACAAATGATGGACGGAATGCTGACAATGCAAACATTCTCCCCCAGTCAAAAGATCTGGGATAAATCCATTGTTCTTTTGCCCACTACGCCACCCCAGTTTGGACCCAGCCATATGCGAATCAGTCTTGACCCTGTGCCCCATGGGAACAGTCCAGACCGAACTGCCAGGCCAGGTCCTCCCTGGACTGGAAACAAGCATCCTGGGACGGGTTTCAGGGTATGTCACCCTTCTTCAGCCAAACTAGCTTGAATCCAGTGGCACAGTGAGAAAGGGACCCACGTCTGGGCATACCCATCCCACTTAGGGCGAAAAGTGTTACAGCAAACAAATGATGGATGGAATCCTGACAATGCAAACATTCTCCCCCAGTCAAAAGATCTGGGTTAAATCCATCGTTCTTTTGCTCACTACACCACCCCAGTTTGGACCCAGCCATATGCGAATCAGTCTTGACCCTGTGCCCCATGGGAACAGTCCAGACCGAACTGCCAGGCCAGGTCCTCCCTGGACCGGAAACAAGCATCCTGGGACCGGTTTCAGGGTATGTCACCCTTCTTCAGCCAGGCTAGCTTGAATCCAGTGGCACAGTGAGCAAGGGACCCACGTCTGGGCATACCCATCCCACTTAGGGCGAAAAGTGTTACAGCAAACAATTGATGGATGGAATGCTGACAATGCATACATTCTCCCCCAGTCAAAAGATCTAGGTTAAATCCATTGTTCTTTTGCCCACTACGCCACCCCAGTTTGGACCCAGCCATATGCAAATCAGTCTTGACCCTGTGCCCCATGGGAACAGTCCAGACCAAACTGCCAGGCCAGGTCCTCCCTGGACCGGAAACAAGCATCCTGGGACCGGTTTCAGGGTATGTCACCCTTCTTCAGCCAGGCTAGCTTGAATCCAGTGGCACAGTGAGCAAGGGACCCACGTCTGGGCATACCCATCCCACTTAGGGCGAAAAGTGTTACAGCAAACAAATGATGGACGGAATGCTGACAATGCAAGCATTCTCCCCCAGTCAAAAGATCTGGGTTAAATCCATCATTCTTTTGCCCACTACGCCACCCCAGTTTGAACCCAGCCATATGCAAATCAGTCTTGACCCTGTGCTCCATGGGAACAGTCCAGACCGAACTGCCAGGCCAGGTCCTCCCTGGACTGGAAACAAGCATCCTGGGACGGGTTTCAGAGTATGTCACCCTTCGTCAGCCACGCTAGCTTGAATCCAGTGGCACAGTGAGCGAGGGACCCACGTCTGGGCATACCCATCCCACTTAGGGCGAAAAGTGTTACAGCAAACAAATGATGGACGGAATCCTGACAATGCAAACATTCTCCCCCAGTCAAAAGATCTGGGTTAAAGCCATTATTCTTTTGCCCACTACGCCACCCCAGTTTGGACCCAGCCATTTCCAAATCAGTCTTGACCCTGTGCCCCATGGGAACAGTCCAGACCGAACTGCCAGGCCAGGTCCTCCCTGGACCGGAAACAAGCATCCTGGGACCGGTTTCAGGGTATGTCACCCTTTTTAAGCCAGGCTAGCTTGAATCCAGTGGCACAGTGAGCAAGGGACCCACGTCTGGGCATACCCATCCCACTTAGGGAAAAAAGTGTTACAGCAAACAAATGATGGACAGAATGCTGACAATGCAAACATTCTCCCCCAGTCAAAAGATCTGGGTTAAATCCATCATTCTTTTGCCCACTACGCCACCCCAGCTTGGACCCAGCCATATGCAAATCAGTCTTGACCCTGTGCCCCATGGGAACAGTCTAGACCGAACTGCCAGGCCAGGTCCTCCCTGGACCGGAAACAAGGATCCTGGGACCGATTTCAAGGTATGTCACCCTTCTTCAGCCAGGCTAGCTTGAATCCAGTGGCACAGTGAGCAAGGGACCCACGTCTGGGCATACCCATTACACTTAGGGTGAAAAGTGTTACAGCAAACAAATGATGAACAGAATGCTGACAATGCAAACATTCTCCCCCAGTCAAAAGATCTGGGTTAAATCCATCGTTCTTTTTCCCAATACGCCACCCCAGTTTGGACCCAGCCATATGCAAATCAGTCTTGACCCTGTGCCCCATGGGAACAGTCCAGACCGAACTGCCAGGCCAGGTCCTCCCTGGACCGGAAAGAAGCATCCTGGGACCGGTTTCAGAGTATGTCTACCTTCTTCAGCTAGGCTAGCTTGAATCCAGTGGCACAGTGAGCAAGGGACCCACGTCTGGGCATACCCATCCCACTTAGGGCGAAAAGTGTTACAGCAAACAAATGATGGACGGAATGCTGACAATGAAAACATTCTCCCCCAGTCAAAAGATCTGGGTTAAATCCATCGTTCTTTTGCCCACTACGCCACCCCAGTTTGGACCCAGCCATATGCAAATCAGTCTTGACCCTGTGCCCCATGGGAACAGTCCAGACCGAACTGCCAGGCCAGGTCCTCCCTGGACCGGAAACAAGCATCCTGGTACCGGTTTCAGGGTATGTCACCCTTCTTCAGCCAGGCTAGCTTGAATCCAGTGGCACAGTGAGCAAGGACCCACGTCTGGGCATACCCATCCCACTTAGAGCAAAAAGTGTTACAGCAAACAAATGATCGACGGAATGCCAACAATGCAAACATTCTCCCCCTGTCAAAAGATCTGGGTTAAATCCATCGTTCTTTTGCCCACTACGCCACCCCAGTTTGGACCCAGCCATATGAAAATCAGTCTTGACCCAGTGCCCCATGGGAACAGTCCACACCGAACTGCCAGGCCAGGTCCTCCCTGGACCGGAAACAAGCATCCTGGGACCGGTTTCAGGGTATGTCACCCTTCTTCAGCCAGGCTAGCTTGAATCCAGTGGCACAGTGAGCAAGGGACCCACGTCTGTGCATACCCATCCCACTTAGGGCGAAAAGTCTTACAGCAAACAAATGATGGACGGAATGCTGACAATGCAAACATTCTCCCCCAGTAAAAAGATCTGGGTTAAATCCATCGTTCTTTTGCCCACTACGCCACCCCAGTTTGGACCCAGCCATATGCAAATCAGTCTTGACCCTGTGCTCCATGGGAACAGTCCAGACCGAACTGCCAGGCCAGGTCCTCCCTGGACTGGAAACAAGCATCCTGGGACGGGTTTCAGGGTATGTCACCCTTCTTCAGCCAGGCTAGCTTGAATCCAGTGGCACAGTGAGCAAGGGACCCGCGTCTTGGCATACCCATCCCACTTTGGTGCGAAAAGTGTTACAGCAAACAAATGATGGATGGAATGCTGACAATGCATACATTCTCCCCCAGTCAAAAGATCTAGGTTAAATCCATTGTTCTTTTGCCCACTACACCACCCCAGTTTGGACACAGCCATATGCAAATCAGTCTTGACCCTGTGCTCCATGGGAACAGTCCAGACCGAACTGCCAGGCCATTTCCTCCCTGGACTGGAAACAAGCATCCTGGGACTGGTTTCAGGGTATGTCACCCTTCTTCAGCCAAACTAGCTTGAATCCAGTGGCACAGTGAGCAAGGGACCCACGTCTGGGCATACCCATCCCACTTAGGGCGAAAAGTGTTACAGCAAACAAATGATGGATGGAAACTTGACAATGCAAACATTCTCCCCCAGTCAAAAGATCTGGGTTAAATCCATCGTTCTTTTGCTCACTACACCACCCCAGTTTGGACCCAGCCATATGCGAATCAGTCTTGACCCTGTGCTCCATGGGAACAGTCCAGACCGAACTGCCAGGCCAGGTCCTCCCTGGACCGGAAACAAGCATCCTGGGACCGGTTTCAGGGTATGTCACCCTTCTTCAGCCAGGCTAGCTTGAATCCAGTGGCACAGTGAGCAAGGGACCCACGTCTGGGCATACCCATCCCACTTAGGGCGAAAAGTGTTACAGCAAACAAATGATCGACGGAATGCCAACAATGCAAACATTCTCCCCTGTCAAAAGATCTGGGTTAAATCCATCGTTCTTTTGCCCACTACGCCCACCCCAGTTTGGACCCAGCCATATGAAAATCAGTCTTGACCCTGTGCCCCATGGGAACAGTCCACACCGAACTGCCAGGCCAGGTCCTCCCTCAACCGGAAACAAGCATCCTGGGACCGGTTTCAGGGTATGTCACCCTTCTTCAGCCAGGCTAGCTTGAATCCAGTGGCACAGTGAGCAAGGGACCCACGTCTGTGCATACCCATCCCACTTAGGGCGAAAAGTCTTACAGCAAACAAATGATGGACGGAATGCTGACAATGCAAACATTCTCCCCCAGTAAAAAGATCTGGGTTAAATCCATCGTTCTTTTGCCCACTACGCCACCCCAGTTTGGACCCAGCCATATGCAAATCAGTCTTGACCCTGTGCCCCATGGGAACAGTCCAGACCGAACTGCCAGGCCAGGTCCTCCCTGGAACGGAAACAAGCATCCTGGGACCGGTTTCAGGGTATGTCACCCTTCTTCAGCCAGGCTAGCTTGAATCCAGTGGCACAGTGAGCAAGGGACCCGCGTCTTGGCATACCCATCCCACTTTGGTGCGAAAAGTGTTACAGCAAACAAATGATGGACGGAATGCGGACAATGAAAACATTCTCCCCTAGTCAAAAGATCTGGGTTAAATCCATCGTTCTTTTGCCCACTACGCCACCCCAGTTTGGACCCAGCCATATGAAAATCAGTTTTGACCCTGTGCCCCATGGGAAGAGTCCAGACCGAACTGCCAGGCCAGGTCCTCCCTGGACCGGAAAGAAGCATCCTGGGACCGGTTTCAGGGTATGTCTACCTTTCTTCAGCTAGGCTAGCTTGAATCCAGTGGCACAGTGAGCAAGGGACCCACGTCTGGGCATACCCATCCCACTTAGGGCGAAAAGTGTTACAGCAAACAAATGATGGACGGAATGCTGACAATGAAAACATTCTCCCCAGTCAAAAGATCTGGGTTAAATCCATCGTTCTTTTGCCCACTACGCCACCCCAGTTTGGACCCAGCCATATGCAAATCAGTCTTGACCCTGTGCCCCATGGGAACAGTCCAGACCGAACTGCCAGGCCAGGTCCTCCCTGGACCGGAAACAAGCATCCTGGGACCGGTTTCAGGGTATGTCACCCTTCTTCAGCCAGGCTAGCTTGAATCCAGTGGCACAGTGAGCAAGGACCCACGTCTGGGCATACCCATCCCACTTAGAGCGAAAAGTGTTACAGCAAACAAATGATCGACGGAATGCCAACAATGCAAACATTCTCCCCTGTCAAAAGATCTGGGTTAAATCCATCGTTCTTTTGCCCACTACGCCACCCCAGTTTGGACCCAGCCATATGAAAATCAGTCTTGACCCTGTGCCCCATGGGAACAGTCCACACCGAACTGCCAGGCCAGGTCCTCCCTGTACCGGAAACAAGCATCCTGGGACCGGTTTCAGGGTATGTCACCCTTCTTCAGCCAGGCTAGCTTGAATCCAGTGGCACAGTGAGCAAGGGACCCACGTCTGTGCATACCCATCCCACTTTGGGCGAAAAGTCTTACAGCAAACAAATGATGGACGGAATGCTGACAATGCAAATATTCTCCCCCAGTAAAAAGATCTGGGTTAAATCCATCATTCTTTTGCCCACTACGCCACCCCAGTTTGGACCCAGCCATATGCAAATCAGTCTTGACCCTGTGCCCCATGGGAACAGTCCAGACCGAACTGCCAGGCCAGGTCCTCCCTGGAACGGAAACAAGCATCCTGGGACCGGTTTCAGGGTATGTCACCCTTCTTCAGCCAGGCTAGCTTGAATCCAGTGGCACAGTGAGCAAGGGACCCGCGTCTTGGCATACCCATCCCACTTTGGTGCGAAAAGTGTTACAGCAAACAAATGATGGATGGAATGCTGACAATGCATACATTCTCCCCCAGTCAAAAGATCTAGGTTAAATCCATTGTTCTTTTGCCCACTACGCCACCCCAGTTTGGACCCAGCCATATGCAAATCAGTCTTGACCCTGTGCCCCATGGGAACAGTCCAGACCAAACTGCCAGGCCAGGTCCTCCCTGGACCGGAAACAAGCATCCTGGGACCGGTTTCAGGGTATGTCACCCTTCTTCAGCCAGGCTAGCTTGAATCCAGTGGCACAGTGAGCAAGGGACCCACTTCTGGGCATACCCATCCCACTTAGGGCGAAAAGTGTTACAGCAAACAAATGATGGACGGAATGCTGACAATGCAAACATTCTCCCCCACTCAAAAGATCTGGGTTAAATCCATCATTCTTTTGCCCACTACGCCACCCCAGTTTGAACCCAGCCATATGCAAATCAGTCTTGACCCTGTGCCCCATGGGAACAGTCCAGACCGAACTGCCAGGCCAGGTCCTCCCTGGACTGGAAACAAGCATCCTGGGACGGGTTTCAGGGTATGTCACCCTTCGTCAGCCACGCTAGCTTGAATCCAGTGGCACAGTGAGCGAGGGACCCACGTCTGGGCATACCCATCCCACTTAGGGCGAAAAGTGTTACAGCAAACAAATGATGGACGGAATTCTGACAATGCAAACATTCTCCCCCAGTCAAAAGATCTGGGTTAAATCCATCATTCTTTTGCCCACTACGCCACCCCAGTTTGGACCCAGCCATTTGCAAATCAGTCTTGACCCTGTGCCCCATGGGAACAGTCCAGACCGAACTGCCAGGCCAGGTCCTCCCTGGACCGGAAACAAGCATCCTGGGACCGGTTTCAGGGTATGTCACCCTTTTTAAGCCAGGCTAGCTTGAATCCAGTGGCACAGTGAGCAAGGGACCCACGTCTGGGCATACCCATCCCACTTAGGGAAAAAAGTGTTACAGCAAACAAATGATGGACAGAATGCTGACAATGCAAACATTCTCCCCCAGTCAAAAGATCTGGGTTAAATCCATCGTTCTTTTGCCCACTACGCCACCCCAGTTTGGACCCAGCCATATGCAAATCAGTCTTGACCCTGTGCCCCATGGGAACAGTCTAGACCGAACTGCCAGGCCAGGTCCTCCCTGGACCGGAAACAAGCATCCTGGGACCGATTTCAGGGTATGTCACCCTTCTTCAGCCAGGCTAGCTTGAATCCAGTGGCACAGTGAGCAAGGGACCCACGTCTGGGCATACCCATTACACTTAGGGCGAAAAGTGTTACAGCAAACAAATGATGAACAGAATGCTGACAATGCAAACATTCTCCCCCAGTCAAAAGATCTGGGTTAAATCCATTGTTCTTTTTCCCAATACGCCACCCCAGTTTGGACCCAGCCATATGCAAATCAGTCTTGACCCTGTGCCCCATGGGAACAGTCCAGACCGAACTGCCAGGCCAGGTCGTCCCTTGACCGGAAAGAAGCATCCTGGGACCGGTTTCAGGGTATGTCTACCTTCTTCAGCTAGGCTAGCTTGAATCCAGTGGCACAGTGAGCAAGGGACCCACGTCTGGGCATACCCATCCCACTTAGGGCGAAAAGTGTTACAGCAAACAAATGATGGACGGAATGATGACAATGAAAACATTCTCCCCCAGTCAAAAGATCTGGGTTAAATCCATTGTTCTTTTGCCCACTACGCCACCCCAGTTTGGACCCAGCCATATGCAAATCAGTCTTGACCCTGTGCCCCATGGCAACAGTCCAGACCGAACTGCCAGGCCAGGTCCTCCCTGGACCGGAAACAAGCAGCCTGGGACCGGTTTCAGGGTATGTCACCCTTCTTCAGCCAGGCTAGCTTGAATCCAGTGGCACAGTGAGCAAGGACCCACGTCTGGGCATACCCATCCCACTTAGAGCGAAAAGTGTTACAGCAAACAAATGATCGACGGAATGCCAACAATGCAAACATTCTCCCCTGTCAAAAGATCTGGGTTAAATCCATCGTTCTTTTGCCCACTACGCCACCCCAGTTTGGACCCAGCCATATGAAAATCAGTCTTGACCCTGTGCCCCATGGGAACAGTCCACACCGAACTGCCAGGCCAGGTCCTCCCTCGACCGGAAACAAGCATCCTGGGACCGGTTTCAGGGTATGTCACCCTTCTTCAGCCAGGCTAGCTTGAATCCAGTGGCACAGTGAGCAAGGGACCCACGTCTGTGCATACCCATCCCACTTAGGGCGAAAAGTCTTACAGCAAACAAATGATGGACGGAATGCTGACAATGCAAACATTCTCCCCCAGTAAAAGATCTGGGTTAAATCCATCGTTCTTTTGCCCACTACGCCACCCCAGTTTGGACCCAGCCATATGCAAATCAGTCTTGACCCTGTGCCCCATGGGAACAGTCCAGACCGAACTGCCAGGCCAGGTCCTCCCTGGAACGGAAACAAGCATCCT
The DNA here is from genome assembly GCA_963921515.1 of Calotriton arnoldi. Classification (NCBI taxonomy): domain Eukaryota; kingdom Metazoa; phylum Chordata; class Amphibia; order Caudata; family Salamandridae; genus Calotriton; species Calotriton arnoldi. Next base: position 2,401,470 of record CAWUFW010001962.1, read on the forward strand.
GGGACCGGTTTCAGGGTATGTCACCCTTCTTCAGCCAGGCTAGCTTGAATCCAGTGGCACAGTGAGCAAGGGACCCGCGTCTTGGCATACCCATCCCACTTTGGTGCGAAAAGTGTTACAGCTAACAAATGATGGACGGAATGCGGACAATGAAAACATTCTCCCCTAGTCAAAAGATCTGGGTTAAATCCATCGTTCTTTTGCCCACTACGCCACCCCAGTTTGGACCCAGCCATATGAAAATCAGTTTTGACCCTGAGCCCCATGGGAACAGTCCAGACCGAACTGCCAGGCCAGGTCCTCCCTGGACCGGAAACAAGCATCCTGGGACCAGTTTCAGGGTATGTCATCCTTCTTCAGCCAGGCTAGCTTGAATCCAGTGGCACAGTGAGCAAGGGACCCACTACTTGGCATACCCATCCCACTTTGGTGCAAAAAGTGTTACAGCAAACAAATGATGGACGGAATGCGGACAATGAAAACATTCTCCCCTAGTCAAAAGATCTGGGTTAAATCCATCGTTCTTTTGCCCACTACGCCACCCCAGTTTGGACCCAGCCATATGAAAATCAGTTTTGACCCTGTGCCCCATGGGAAGAGTCCAGACCGAACTGCCAGGCCAGGTCCTCCCTGGACCGGAAAGAAGCATCCTGGGACCGGTTTCAGGGTATGTCTACTTTCTTCAGCTAGGCTAGCTTGAATCCAGTGGCACAGTGAGCAAGGGACCCACGTCTGGGCATACCCATCCCACTTAGGGCGAAAAGTGTTACAGCAAACAAATGATGGACGGAACGCTGACAATGAAAACATTCTCCCCCAGTCAAAAGATCTGGGTTAAATCCATCGTTCTTTTGCCCACTACGCCACCCCAGTTTGGACCCAGCCATATGCAAATCAGTCTTGACCCTGTGCCCCATGGGAACAGTCCAGACCGAACTGCCAGGCCAGGTCCTCCCTGGACCGGAAACAAGCATCCTGGGACCGGTTTCAGGGTATGTCACCCTTCTTCAGCCAGGCTAGCTTGAATCCAGTGGCACAGTGAGCAAGGACCCACGTCTGGGCATACCCATCCCACTTAGAGCGAAAAGTGTTACAGCAAACAAATGATCGACGGAATGCCAACAATGCAAACATTCTCCCCTGTCAAAAGATCTGGGTTAAATCCATCGTTCTTTTGCCCACTACGCCACCCCAGTTTGGACCCAGCCATATGAAAATCAGTCTTGACCCTGTGCCCCATGGGAACAGTCCACACCGAACTGCCAGGCCAGGTCCTCCCTGGACCGGAAACAAGCATCCTGGGACCGGTTTCAGGGTATGTCACCCTTCTTCAGCCAGGCTAGCTTGAATCCAGTGGCACAGTGAGCAAGGGACCCACGTCTGTGCATACCCATCCCACTTTGGGCGAAAAGTCTTACAGCAAACAAATGATGGACGGAATGCTGACAATGCAAACATTCTCCCCCAGTAAAAAGATCTGGGTTAAATCCATCATTCTTTTGCCCACTACGCCACTCCAGTTTGGACCCAGCCATATGCAAATCAGTCTTGACCCTGTGCCCCATGGGAACAGTCCAGACCGAACTGCCAGGCCAGGTCCTCCCTGGAACGGAAACAAGCATCCTGGGACCGGTTTCAGGGTATGTCACCCTTCTTCAGCCAGGCTAGCTTGAATCCAGTGGCACAGTGAGCAAGGGACCCGCGTCTTGGCATACCCATCCCACTTTGGTGCGAAAAGTGTTACAGCAAACAAATGATGGACGGAATGCGGACAATGAAAACATTCTCCCCTAGTCAAAAGATCTGGGTTAAATCCATCGTTCTTTTGCCCACTACACCACCCCAGTTTGGACCCAGCCATATGCAAATCAGTCTTGACCCTGTGCTCCATGGGAACAGTCCAGACCGAACTGCCAGGCCAGGTCCTCCCTGGACTGGAAACAATCATCCTGGGACGGGTTTCAGGGTATGTCACCCTTCTTCAGCCAGGCTAGCTTGAATCCAGTGGCACAGTGAGCAAGGGACCCGCGTCTTGGCATACCCATCCCACTTTGGTGCGAAAAGTGTTACAGCAAACAAATGATGGACGGAATGCGGACAATGAAAACATTCTCCCCCAGTCAAAAGATCTAGGTTAAATCCATTGTTCTTTTGCCCACTACACCACCCCAGTTTGGACACAGCCATATGCAAATCAGTCTTGACCCTGTGCTCCATGGGAACAGTCCAGACCGAACTGCCAGGCCAGGTCCTCCCTGGACTGGAAACAAGCATCCTGGGACGGGTTTCAGGGTATGTCACCCTTCTTCAGCCAAACTAGCTTGAATCCAGTGGCACAGTGAGCAAGGGACCCACGTCTGGGCATACCCATCCCACTTAGGGCGAAAAGTGTTACAGCAAACAAATGATGGATGGAATGCTGACAATGCATACATTCTCCCCCAGTCAAAAGATCTAGGTTAAATCCATTGTTCTTTTGCCCACTACGCCACCCCAGTTTGGACCCAGCCATATGCAAATCAGTCTTGACCCTGTGCCCCATGGGAACAGTCCAGACCAAACTGCCAGGCCAGGTCCTCCCTGGACCGGAAACAAGCATCCTGGGACCGGTTTCAGGGTATGTCACCCTTCTTCAGCCAGGCTAGCTTGAATCCAGTGGCACAGTGAGCAAGGGACCCACTTCTGGGCATACCCATCCCACTTAGGGCGAAAAGTGTTACAGCAAACAAATGATGGACGGAATGCTGACAATGCAAACATTCTCCCCACTCAAAAGATCTGGGTTAAATCCATCATTCTTTTGCCCACTACGCCACCCCAGTTTGAACCCAGCCATATGCAAATCAGTCTTGACCCTGTGCCCCATGGGAACAGTCCAGACCGAACTGCCAGGCCAGGTCCTCCCTGGACTGGAAACAAGCATCCTGGGACGGGTTTCAGGGTATGTCACCCTTCGTCAGCCACGCTAGCTTGAATCCAGTGGCACAGTGAGCGAGGGACCCACGTCTGGGCATACCCATCCCACTTAGGGCGAAAAGTGTTACAGCAAACAAATGATGGACGGAATTCTGACAATGCAAACATTCTCCCCAGTCAAAAGATCTGGGTTAAATCCATCATTCTTTTGCCCACTACGCCACCCCAGTTTGGACCCAGCCATTTGCAAATCAGTCTTGACCCTGTGCCCCATGGGAACAGTCCAGACCGAACTGCCAGGCCAGGTCCTCCCTGGACCGGAAACAAGCATCCTGGGACCGGTTTCAGGGTATGTCACCCTTTTAAGCCAGGCTAGCTTGAATCCAGTGGCACAGTGAGCAAGGGACCCACGTCTGGGCATACCCATCCCACTTAGGGAAAAAAGTGTTACAGCAAACAAATGATGGACAGAATGCTGACAATGCAAACATTCTCCCCCAGTCAAAAGATCTGGGTTAAATCCATCGTTCTTTTGCCCACTCACGCCACCCCAGTTTGGACCCAGCCATATGCAAATCAGTCTTGACCCTGTGCCCCATGGGAACAGTCTAGACCGAACTGCCAGGCCAGGTCCTCCCTGGACCGGAAACAAGCATCCTGGGACCGATTTCAGGGTATGTCACCCTTCTTCAGCCAGGCTAGCTTGAATCCAGTGGCACAGTGAGCAAGGGACCCACGTCTGGGCATACCCATTACACTTAGGGCGAAAAGTGTTACAGCAAACAAATGATGAACAGAATGCTGACAATGCAAACATTCTCCCCCAGTCAAAAGATCTGGGTTAAATCCATTGTTCTTTTTCCCAATACGCCACCCCAATTTGGACCCAGCCATATGCAAATCAGTCTTGACCCTGTGCCCCATGGGAACAGTCCAGACCGAACTGCCAGGCCAGGTCGTCCCTTGACCGGAAAGAAGCATCCTGGGACCGGTTTCAGGGTATGTCTACCTTCTTCAGCTAGGCTAGCTTGAATCCAGTGGCACAGTGAGCAAGGGACCCACGTCTGGGCATACCCATCCCACTTAGGGGCGAAAAGTGTTACAGCAAACAAATGATGGACGGAATGATGACAATGAAAACATTCTCCCCAGTCAAAAGATCTGGGTTAAATCCATTGTTCTTTTGCCCACTACGCCACCCCAGTTTGGACCCAGCCATATGCAAATCAGTCTTGACCCTGTGCCCCATGGCAACAGTCCAGACCGAACTGCCAGGCCAGGTCCTCCCTGGACCGGAAACAAGCAGCCTGGGACCGGTTTCAGGGTATGTCACCCTTCTTCAGCCAGGCTAGCTTGAATCCAGTGGCACAGTGAGCAAGGACCCACGTCTGGGCATACCCATCCCACTTAGAGCGAAAAGTGTTACAGCAAACAAATGATCGACGGAATGCCAACAATGCAAACATTCTCCCCTGTCAAAAGATCTGGGTTAAATCCATCGTTCTTTTGCCCACTACGCCACCCCAGTTTGGACCCAGCCATATGAAAATCAGTCTTGACCCTGTGCCCCATGGGAACAGTCCACACCGAACTGCCAGGCCAGGTCCTCCTCGACCGGAAACAAGCATCCTGGGACCGGTTTCAGGGTATGTCACCCTTCTTCAGCCAGGCTAGCTTGAATCCAGTGGCACAGTGAGCAAGGGACCCACGTCTGTGCATACCCATCCCACTTAGGGCGAAAAGTCTTACAGCAAACAAATGATGGACGGAATGCTGACAATGCAAACATTCTCCCCAGTAAAAAGATCTGGGTTAAATCCATCGTTCTTTTGCCCACTACGCCACCCCAGTTTGGACCCAGCCATATGCAAATCAGTCTTGACCCTGTGCCCCATGGGAACAGTCCAGACCGAACTGCCAGGCCAGGTCCTCCCTGGAACGGAAACAAGCATCCTGGGACCGGTTTCAGGGTATGTCACCCTTCTTCAGCCAGGCTAGCTTGAATCCAGTGGCACAGTGAGCAAGGGACCCGCGTCTTGGCATACCCATCCCACTTTGGTGCGAAAAGTGTTACAGCTAACAAATGATGTACGGAATGCGGACAATGAAAACATTCTCCCCTAGTCAAAAGATCTGGGTTAAATCCATCGTTCTTTTGCCCACTACGCCACCCCAGTTTGGACCCAGCCATATGAAAATCAGTTTAGACCCTGAGCCCCATGGGAACAGTCCAGACCGAACTGCCAGGCCAGGTCCTCCCTGGACCGGAAACAAGCATCCTGGGACCAGTTTCAGGGTATGTCATCCTTCTTCAGCCAGGCTAGCTTGAATCCAGTGGCACAGTGAGCAAGGGACCCACGTCTGGGCATACCCATCCCACTTAGGGCGAAAAGAGTTACAGCAAACAAATGATGGACGGAATGCTGACAATGCAAACATTCTCCCCCAGTCAAAAGATCTGGGTTAAATCCATCGTTCTTTTGCCCACTACGCAACCCCAGTTTGGACCCAGACATATGCAAATCAGTCTTGACCCTGTGCCCCATGGGAACAGTCCAGACCGAACTGCCAGGCCAGGTCCTCCCTGGACCGGAAACAAGCATCCTGGGACCGGTTTCAGGGTATGTCACCCTTCTTCAGCCAGGCTAGCTTGAATCCAGTGGCACAGTGAGCAAGGGTCCCACGTCTGGGCATACCCATCCCACGTAGGGCGAAAAGTGTTACACAAAACAAATGATGGACGGAATGCTGATAATGCAAACATTCTCCCTCAGTCAAAAGATCTGGGTTAAATCCATCGTTATTTTGCCCACTACACCACCACAGTTTGGACCCAGCCATATGCAAATCAGTCTTGACCCTGTGCCCCATGGGAACAGTCCAGACCGAACTGCCAGGCCAGGTCCTCCCTGGAACGGAAACAAGCATCCTGGGACCGGTTTCAGAGTATGTCACCCTTCTTCAGCCTGGCTAGATTGAATCCAGTGGCACAGTGAGCAAGGGACCCATGTCTGGGCATACCCATCCCACTTAGGACGAAAAGTGTTACAGCAAACAAATGATGGACGGAATGCTGACAATGCAAACATTCTCCCCCAGTCAAAAGATCTGAGTTAAATCCATCGTTCTTTTGCCCACTACACCACCCCAGTTTGGACCCAGCCATATGCAAATCAGTCTTGACCCTGTGCCCCATGGGAACAGTCCAGACCGAACTGCCAGGCCAGGTCCTCCCTGGACCTGAAACAAGCATCCTGGGTCCAGTTTCAGGGTATGTCACCCTCCTTCAGCCAGGCTAGCTTGAATCCAGTGGCACAGTGAGCAAGGGACCCACGTCTGGGCATACCCATCCCACTTAGGGCGAAAAGTGTTACAGCAAACAAATGATGGACGGAATGCTGACAATGCAAACATTCTCCCCCAGTCAAAAGATCTGGGTTAAATCCATTGTTCTTTTGCCCACTACGCAACCCCAGTTTGGACCCAGACATATGCAAATCAGTCTTGACCCTGTGCCCCATGGGAACAGTCCAGACCGAACTGCCAGGCCAAGTCCTCCCTGGACCGGAAACAAGCATCCTGGGACCGGTTTCAGGGTATGTCACCCTTCTTCAGCCAGGCTAGCTTTAATCCAGTGGCACAGTGAGCAAGTGACCCACGTCTGGGCATACCCATCCCACTTAGGGCGCAGAGTGTTACAGCAAACAAATGATGGACGGAATGCTGACAATGCAAACATTCTCCCCCAGTCAAAAGATCTGGGTTAAATCCATCGTTCTTTTGCCGACTACGCCACCCCAGTTTGGACCCAGCCATATGCAAATCAGTCTTGACCCTGTGCCCCATGGGAACAGTCCAGACCGAACTGCCAGGCCAGGTCCTCCCTGGACCAGAAACAAGCATCCTGGGAACAGTTTCAGGGTATGTCACCCTTCTTCAGCCAGGCTAGCTTGAATCCAGTGGCACAGTGAGCAAGGGACCCACGTCTGGGCATACCCATCCCATTTAGGGCGAAAAGTGTTACAGCAAACAAATGATGGATGGAATGCTGACAATGCAAACATTCTCCCCCAGTCAAAAGATCTGGGTTAAATCCATCATTCTTTTGCCCACTACGCCACCCCAGTTTGGACCCAGCCATTTGCAAATCAGTTTTGACCCTGTGCCCCATGGGAACAGTCCAGACCGAACTGCCAGGCCAGGTCCTCCCTGGACCGGAAACAAGCATCCTGGGACCGGTTTCAGAGTATGTCACCCTTTTTAAGCCAGGCTAGCTTGAATCCAGTGGCACAGTGAGCAAGGGACCCACGTCTGGGCATACCCATCCCACTTAGGGAAAAAAGTGTTACAGCAAACAAATGATGGACGGAATGCTGACAATGCAAACATTCTCCCCCAGTCAAAAGATCTGGGTTAAATCCATCGTTCTTTTGCCCAATACACCACCCCAGTTTGGATCCAGCCATATGCAAATCAGTCTTGACCCTGTGCCCCATGGGAACAGTCCAGACCGAACTGCCAGGCCAGGTGGTCCCTGGACCGGAAACAAGCATCCTGAGACCGGTTTCAGGGTATGTCACCCTTCATCAGCCAGGCTAGCTTGAATCCAGTGGCACAGTGAGCAAGGGACCCACGTCTGGGCATACCCATCCCACTTAGGGCAAAAAGTGTTACAGCAAACAAATGATGGACGGAATGCTGACAATGCAAACATTCTCCCCCAGTCAAAAGATCTGGGTTAAATCCATCATTCTTTTGCCCACTACGCCACTCCAGTTTGGACCCAGCCATATGCAAATCAGTCTTGACCCTGTGCCCCATGGGAACAGTCCAGACCGAACTGCCAGGTCAGGTCCTCCCTGGACCGGAAACAAGCATCCTGGGACTGGCTTCAGGGTATGTCTCCCTTCTTCAGCTAGGCTAGCTTGAATCCAGTGGCACAGTGAGCAAGGGACCCACGTCTGGGCATACCCATCCCACTTAGGGCGAAAAGTGTTACAGCAAACAAATGATGGACGGAATGCTGACAATGCAAACATTCTCCCTCAGTCAAAAGATCTGGGTTAAATCCATCATTCTTTTGCCCACTACGCCACCCCAGTTTGGACCCAGCCATATGCAAATCAGTCTTGACCCAGTGCCCCATGGGAACAGTCCAGACCGAACTGCCAGGCCAGGTCCTCCCTGGACCGGAAACAAGCATCCTGGGACCGATTTCAGGGTATGTCACCCTTCTTCAGCCAGGCTAGCTTGAATCCAGTGGCACAGTGAGCAAGGGACCCACGTCTGGGCATACCCATTACACTTAGGGCGAAAAGTGTTACAGCAAACAAATGATGAACAGAATGCTGACAATGCAAACATTCTCCCCCAGTCAAAAGATCTGGGTTAAATCCATTGTTCTTTTTCCCAATACGCCACCCCAGTTTGGACCCAGCCATATGCAAATCAGTCTTGACCCTGTGCCCCATGGGAACAGTCCAGACCGAACTGCCAGGCCAGGTCGTCCCTTGACCGGAAAGAAGCATCCTGGGACCGGTTTCAGGGTATGTCTACCTTCTTCAGCTAGGCTAGCTTGAATCCAGTGGCACAGTGAGCAAGGGACCCACGTCTGGGCATACCCATCCCACTTAGGGCGAAAAGTGTTACAGCAAACAAATGATGGACGGAATGATGACAATGAAAACATTCTCCCCAGTCAAAAGATCTGGGTTAAATCCATTGTTCTTTTGCCCACTACGCCACCCCAGTTTGGACCCAGCCATATGCAAATCAGTCTTGACCCTGTGCCCCATGGCAACAGTCCAGACCGAACTGCCAGGCCAGGTCCTCCCTGGACCGGGAAACAAGCAGCCTGGGACCGGTTTCAGGGTATGTCACCCTTCTTCAGCCAGGCTAGCTTGAATCCAGTGGCACAGTGAGCAAGGACCCACGTCTGGGCATACCCATCCCACTTAGAGCGAAAAGTGTTACAGCAAACAAATGATCGACGGAATGCCAACAATGCAAACATTCTCCCCCTGTCAAAAGATCTGGGTTAAATCCATCGTTCTTTTGCCCACTACGCCACCCCAGTTTGGACCCAGCCATATGAAAATCAGTCTTGACCCTGTGCCCCATGGGAACAGTCCACACCGAACTGCCAGGCCAGGTCCTCCCTCGACCGGAAACAAGCATCCTGGGACCGGTTTCAGGGTATGTCACCCTTCTTCAGCCAGGCTAGCTTGAATCCAGTGGCACAGTGAGCAAGGGACCCACGTCTGTGCATACCCATCCCACTTAGGGCGAAAAGTCTTACAGCAAACAAATGATGGACGGAATGCTGACAATGCAAACATTCTCCCGCAGTAAAAAGATCTGGGTTAAATCCATCGTTCTTTTGCCCACTACGCCACCCCAGTTTGGACCCAGCCATATGCAAATCAGTCTTGACCCTGTGCCCCATGGGAACAGTCCAGACCGAACTGCCAGGCCAGGTCCTCCCTGGAACGGAAACAAGCATCCTGGGACCGGTTTCAGGGTATGTCACCCTTCTTCAGCCAGGCTAGCTTGAATCCAGTGGCACAGTGAGCAAGGGACCCGCGTCTTGGCATACCCATCCCACTTTGGTGCGAAAAGTGTTACAGCTAACAAATGATGGACGGAATGCGGACAATGAAAACATTCTCCCCTAGTCAAAAGATCTGGGTTAAATCCATCGTTCTTTTGCCCACTACGCCACCCCAGTTTGGACCCAGCCATATGAAAATCAGTTTTGACCCAGAGCCCCATGGGAACAGTCCAGACCGAACTGCCAGGCCAGGTCCTCCCTGGACCGGAAACAAGCATCCTGGGACCAGTTTCAGGGTATGTCATCCTTCTTCAGCCAGGCTAGCTTGAATCCAGTGGCACAGTGAGCAAGGGACCCACGTCTGGGCATACCCATCCCACTTAGGGCGAAAAGAGTTACAGCAAACAAATGATGGACGGAATGCTGACAATGCAAACATTCTCCCCAGTCAAAAGATCTGGGTTAAATCCATCGTTCTTTTGCCCACTACGCAACCCCAGTTTGGACCCAGACATATGCAAATCAGTCTTGACCCTGTGCCCCATGGGAACAGTCCAGACCGAACTGCCAGGCCAGGTCCTCCCTGGACCGGAAACAAGCATCCTGGGACCGGTTTCAGGGTATGTCACCCTTCTTCAGCCAGGCTAGCTTGAATCCAGTGGCACAGTGAGCAAGGGTCCCACGTCTGGGCATACCCATCCCACGTAGGGCGAAAAGTGTTACACAAAACAAATGATGGACGGAATGCTGATAATGCAAACATTCTCCCTCAGTCAAAAGATCTGGGTTAAATCCATAGTTATTTTGCCCACTACACCACCACAGTTTGGAACCAGCCATATGCAAATCAGTCTTGACCCTGTGCCCCATGGGAACAGTCCAGACCGAACTGCCAGGCCAGGTCCTCCCTGGAACGGAAACAAGCATCCTGGGACCGGTTTCAGAGTATGTCACCCTTCTTCAGCCTGGCTAGATTGAATCCAGTGGCACAGTGAGCAAGGGACCCATGTCTGGGCATACCCATCCCACTTAGGACGAAAAGTGTTACAGCAAACAAATGATGGACGGAATGCTGACAATGCAAACATTCTCCCCCAGTCAAAAGATCTGAGTTAAATCCATCGTTCTTTTGCCCACTACACCACCCCAGTTTGGACCCAGCCATATGCAAATCAGTCTTGACCCTGTGCCCCATGGGAACAGTCCAGACCTAACTGCCAGGCCAGGTCCTCCCTGGACCGGAAACAAGCATCCTGGGTCCAGTTTCAGGGTATGTCACCCTCCTTCAGCCAGGCTAGCTTGAATCCAGTGGCACAGTGAGCAAGGGACCCACGTCTGGGCATACCCATCCCACTTAGGGCGAAAAGTGTTACAGCAAACAAATGATGGACGGAATGCTGACAATGCAAACATTCTCCCCAGTCAAAAGATCTGGGTTAAATCCATTGTTCTTTTGCCCACTACGCAACCCCAGTTTGGACCCAGACATATGCAAATCAGTCTTGACCCTGTGCCCCATGGGAACAGTCCAGACCGAACTGCCAGGCCAAGTCCTCCCTGGACCGGAAACAAGCATCCTGGGACCGGTTTCAGGGTATGTCACCCTTCTTCAGCCAGGCTAGCTTTAATCCAGTGGCACAGTGAGCAAGTGACCCACGTCTGGGCATACCCATCCCACTTAGGGCGCAGAGTGTTACAGCAAACAAATGATGGACGGAATGCTGACAATGCAAACATTCTCCCCCAGTCAAAAGATCTGGGTTAAATCCATCGTTCTTTTGCCGACTACGCCACCCCAGTTTGGACCCAGCCATATGCAAATCAGTCTTGACCCTGTGCCCCATGGGAACAGTCCAGACCGAACTGCCAGGCCAGGTCCTCCCTGGACCAGAAACAAGCATCCTGGGAACAGTTTCAGGGTATGTCACCCTTCTTCAGCCAGGCTAGCTTGAATCCAGTGGCACAGTGAGCAAGGGACCCACGTCTGGGCATACCCATCCCACTTAGGGCGAAAAGTGTTACAGCAAACAAATGATGGACGGAATGCTGACAATGCAAACATTCTCCCCCAGTCAAAAGATCTGGGTTAAATCCATCATTCTTTTGCCCACTACGCCACCCCAGTTTGGACCCAGCCATTTGCAAATCAGTTTTGACCCTGTGCCCCATGGGAACAGTCCAGACCGAACTGCCAGGCCAGGTCCTCCCTGGACCGGAAACAAGCATCCTGGGACCGGTTTCAGAGTATGTCACCCTTTTTAAGCCAGGCTAGCTTGAATCCAGTGGCACAGTGAGCAAGGGACCCACGTCTGGGCATACCCATCCCACTTAGGGAAAAAGTGTTACAGCAAACAAATGATGGACGGAATGCTGACAATGCAAACATTCTCCCCCAGTCAAAAGATCTGGGTTAAATCCATCGTTCTTTTGCCCAATACACCACCCCAGTTTGGATCCAGCCATATGCAAATCAGTCTTGACCCTGTGCCCCATGGGAACAGTCCAGACCGAACTGCCAGGCCAGGTGGTCCCTGGACCGGAAACAAGCATCCTGAGACCGGTTTCAGGGTATGTCACCCTTCATCAGCCAGGCTAGCTTGAATCCAGTGGCACAGTGAGCAAGGGACCCACGTCTGGGCATACCCATCCCACTTAGGGCAAAAAGTGTTACAGCAAACAAATGATGGACGGAATGCTGACAATGCAAACATTCTCCCCCAGTCAAAAGATCTGGGTTAAATCCATCATTCTTTTGCCCACTACGCCACTCCAGTTTGGACCCAGCCATATGCAAATCAGTCTTGACCCTGTGCCCCATGGGAACAGTCCAGACCGAACTGCCAGGTCAGGTCCTCCCTGGACCGGAAACAAGCATCCTGGGACTGGCTTCAGGGTATGTCTCCCTTCTTCAGCTAGGCTAGCTTGAATCCAGTGGCACAGTGAGCAAGGGACCCACGTCTGGGCATACCCATCCCACTTAGGGCGAAAAGTGTTACAGCAAACAAATGATGGACGGAATGCTGACAATGCAAACATTCTCCCTCAGTCAAAAGATCTGGGTTAAATCCATCATTCTTTTGCCCACTACGCCACCCCAGTTTGGACCCAGCCATATGCAAATCAGTCTTGACCCAGTGCCCCATGGGAACAGTCCAGACCGAACTGCCAGGCCAGGTCCTCCCTGGACCGGAAACAAGCATCCTGGGACTGGTTTCAGGATATGTCACCCTTCTTCAGCCAGGCTAGCTTGAATCCAGTGGAACAGTGAGCAAGGGACCCACGTCTGGGCATACCCATCCCACTTAGGGCGAAAAGTGTTACAGCAAACAAATGATGGACGGAATGCTGATAATGCAAACATTCTCCCCCAGTCAAAAGATCTGGGTTAAATCCATCGTTCTTTTGCCCACTATGCCACCCCAGTTTGGACCCAGCCATATGCAAATCAGTCTTGACCCTGTGCCCCACGGGAACAGTCCAGACCGAACTGCCAGGCCAGGTCCTCCCTGGACCGGAAACAAGCATCCTGGGACCGGTTTCAGAGTATGTCACCCTTCTTCAGCCAGGCTAGCTTGAATCCAGTGGCACAGTGAGCAAGGGACCCACGTCTGGGCATACCCATCCCACTTAGGGCGAAAAGTGTTACAGCAAACAAATGATGGACGGAATGCTGACAATGCAAACATTCTCCCCCAGTCAAAAGATCTGGGTTCTTTTGCCCACTACGCCACCCCAGTTTGGGTGTACGGAACCTGAGCCTCAGCCAAAACATTGTGGTTAGCATACTTTGGCTATTGACTGAAATAGGATCAGACACGGGTGGTATTCAAAAGACGCGTTGTGCACTTCCGAACCAAGCCAGACGCACACATTGGCTATTTTCTGAAAAGGGGACAGACGCGGGTGAGTATTCAAAAGACGCGTCGTACACTTCCGAACCAAGCCAGACGCACACATTGGCTATTGACTGAAATGGGGACAGACGCAGGTGAGTATTCAAAAGATGCGTTGTACACTTCCGAACCAAGCCGGACGCACACATTGGCTATTGTTCGTCATGGGTACAGATGCGGTTTTGCGCATGTACGAATCGCGTGCAAACAAATTCTGTTGGTTTACAAGTACAATGTATCAAACTCAATAGTGTTATGATGCGGAATATTTGAACGACGTGGTAGGGGTGTCCGATGCGTGCAATGGTATGAATTGCCCAAAATCGGATAATGGGAACGTCTCTGACCTATCTCTTTGGATGCATGGAACAGAATCCACCTCTGCAGCACAGATATAAGGCAGTCTGCTCCCAAGAGACTTAACTTGCCTGCACTACATGCTACTTGCCTACATCTCAACCTACCACTGCTGCTGTCTCTGCATCCTCTGGGATCTGCAATGGCACGTACTGTGGAGAGGGCACCAGCATTCACAGAGGAGGAGAACCAGGCCCTGCTGGACAGCCTCCATCCACAGTACAGCAAGCTGTATGGAAAACCAGGAGAGCAGGTGAGTGTTGATTACACTGCCTTTTCAATTGACCATGTTTTAAAACAGGACCTACTAGCATTGTGATCCCCAAGGTCAAGCATGCACACATAGTTATTGTAAGTCTCACAGTGTGTAGATTCATGTCCTGGGCAGGTACAGTGATGTAAAAGTGTATTTTGTGGAAATTATTTTTATGCACTGTTCTCATGTTGTTAAGGCAGCCTTGCACACAGGACGACTGCCCCTGATGATACTTGTACAACCTTTATACATTATATGCCCTTCTAACAATGACCTATATGTCCAAGTGTGTGATGAACAAACATGTAGCATGTGTAGTAATGGTGTGTCACTATGTCATCCTTACAGGTCGACGCCCATCAGAAGCAGGAAATTTGGCTGACCATCGTCTGGGCTGTGAGATCTGTGGGGGTCTTCAAACGCCGCATCCGCCACTGCCAGAAGAGGTGGCAGGACCTCCGTGGCTGGACCCGGAGGATTGCAAGAGTCCAGCTGAAGCTGTCACCTCCTCGCAAAAGGGGTGGACGATGGACCCTGACCCGCCACATGCTCCGGATACTGACGGTGGTCTTCCCTGACCTGGATGGGCAGTTGAAGGCCAGACAGCAGCAAGGAGGGGGTGAGTTTGTGCCATTTTGCTGAACTATGTCTGACATGCATGTTGCACTCCCTCAGCCTGGTAACACTCTCACAGGTCGTATGTCTGCTGAGACAACACTTATGTGGCAAAATGTAATGATGCCCCATTCTCATCTGATACCCAGGTGTGTCCCTTTCCGTCTGTGACATGTGTCACTTGGGTCCTGTGTATTTGCTGTAGTCCAAGGTTAATGTGAACAACACCATATACAACAGGTGCATTGAGTTGACCATCATGAGAGAGGTAATTGTCTGACATGTATCAGCACATTGTCAGAAATATGACCTGTACTCTGTGTGGTCCATACATAAATGTTAGATTTGCTGACCTGGGTCAACACAGGTTAGGGAGAAATATACCACACACCCGTGCAGCAGGTAAGACCAATGTTGATGCCTCAGACAAATGAAATGGATAAGCGTTCAAAATGTGTAGTCACCTGCCTAGTGCTCGTGAAATCCCATGTTTCACATGGACCAAGGACAGGTATGCCAACTCAGGCCATCTGAGACACTGTCACATCCTATTTTGGGTGTCAGGCAACACTCGAACCATTCCAAAATTGAACTACATGTGTCTGACTCTGTGTCAGTGTCTACAGGCAGAACGTTTATATTTACACATGTGGCAAATATGTCAAATATGGACAGTCATCTAATGTATGGAAATTGGCTCAGTACACAGGACAAAACATGTGTGTGTTATCCCTTGAATCTGCATAATGGTGGCTTCGACATATATGTCTATGCTGCATTACTATGTTCTTGGGAGCTTGAAAAATGTTCATGTATCCAGATTTGTGAATTCATATACTCCAATGTCTCAGTAGAACAACATGAGCTGGTCAAAGTGTTTAAAATGTGTGTAGCACGTAGGGGACATGTATACTTGACCACTACAGATGTTGCTTTAACAGTGAATACATGGGCGTGACACGGTGATGACTGTAAAGTCGGGATTCACTGCCCCTGTAACAAGAGTCAGTACTGACTGTTTAGCCAGACAGGCCTGTGGCATAGTGTGCCACATGAAAAATCTACAGGATGCAGTATTTGTACTTGTCTGTTGTCCTGCATGCACACCATTATAGCATTGACGTTCAAGACATAAGCCCATCATGGTGACTGGGGATTGAAGTATGTTCATCATGTCAACTTATTAATTTGTCCATCCCATTTGCTGTGCCACTTCCAGACTCCCTTGCATGAGATGAGACATGTTTGTAATGACACATGACACTCAGGAGCATTACAGATCAGACAACAGGCAAAATAGTGCGTCCTTGGCCATGTATTTAGTGGAATTTTAAATACATCTAACAGATGCTTCCATTGCCATTATGTATTTGGTAACCATGGTTCACTGGCAGACTGACAAGTGCCATGTTCACATATGTGTAATGATTTTAAAAAGTGGCATTAACATTATGCAAGGGCTTGCTCTGTGATGTGTTGTGATGAAACTCATGTGTCAAGTCTATGCAGATGACTGATGTGATTCTGTTTCTCCTCCTTGTCCACAGCATCATCTACGGCTACTGGAGGAGACAGTTCCACAGACCAAGAGGAAGCGGCTAGCCAGACTGGGTCCACTGTGGAGGAGGAGTAGGAGGGACCCAGTGGCACGGAGGGTGAGGGGAGCTACACTGAGGGCCGCTCAGAAACATCAACATCAGCTGAGGACCAATCCAGCTCCAGTGATGACTCACTTGTGGTGGTGGGTGTTACCAGAGCAGAGGACACAACAACAGAGTCTGTCCCCGCCACCACCACCATCTCCACCCTCCCAGCTGCTCCCATTCCAAAGGTCCGTGGAGACTTCTGTGTTAAGGAGCATGTCTCCTTTGGTCCAGGCACCGCACCCCCTGCATCTGTCACCCCTGCTGCTCTGAGTGTGGAGTCTGTGGACTTGCTCAAACAGATACATGTGGGGCAGACATCCATGCTGAGTGTCCTCCATGCACACACCAGTCTATTGACACAATTGGTGTCATACATGGAGGGCATGTATTCAGACATGTCTGCCCTACAGCGGACAAATAAGTCCTTGGCCTCCTCACTGACAGCAGCAGTGTCCATCCTACAACAGTCCCTCACCCCTCCTACCTCTGCCCCATCCACAGTCCCCACTAACCTACCTGCCCAAAGCACACTCACACAGGCACATGCACACACCCCAACAGACACAAGCAGCACACAGCCACCGAAAACAAAGTCCAAACAAACACGCACGCACACTCAGGGGACTGACATCACACACACAGTGGATAGGGCAAAAAAACACACACACCCATCCACAGCCACTCCGCATTCCTCATCTACCTTTCCCTCCAAAACCCCTTCCCTTGACTCTCCTGCAACCCCCCGATCCCAAAGGGTCTTCCTCTGTGACCTTGGCCTCTTCCTCACTGAGACATCAGACCGGACTCGCAAGGGGAAGAGGAAATCACCAGCCACAGAGAGGAGATCCACCACTGCACGCACACCCTCCCCTAAGAGTAGGAACACTGAGACCCCCACCCGTACATCCCACAGGACAAAGAAAAGCAAAACCCCACCACCATCCCACACTTCCACCACGAAATCTACATCCTCCAGAGCCCAGGCCACCCCTCCCAAAGTTCACACATCACAAGCCATCCCAGGTTCACCCACACACCATTACACCATCCCCAAGATGATAAGGCCCTCCCCCCCTACCACAAGCACTTCCACTCCCACAACACCACACCCTCAGTCAGTTCCAGACACTGCAGTGGAGCCCCCACCCCCTCTATCAGACATGTCCACTGCAGTGGAGCCACAACCCCCTTTATCAGACATGTCCACTGCAGTGGAGCCACAACCCCCTCCATCAGACATGTCCACTGCAGTGGAGCCACAACCCCCTCAATCTGACATGTCCACTGCAGTTGATACAGACACTCCAGTAGCCCCCATCCCTCCCATAACCCATACTGGTACACCCTAATCCTGTCCCTGTGGTGCCTGGCCTGCCCCTAAAGATGCCCCTCCAAGGGGAGATGTCCCCTAGTTATGTCAGTGCAGGCAAGCAATGGATGACGACTCATCATGTTTACCCCCTGAAGGACTCATTAACATGGACTGGCCATTGGCCTTATTGTTAATCTGGATTACAGAATATTCATATGCAAATGCTGAATAAAGCTTATTTTTGTTATTTTGTTGATTTGCATTTCGTGCACATAATGTTGCTGATGAGTGTACTGAAATTGCTGCTGAAATCTTGTTTAGTGACAAAAATGATGTAGTGATGTAATGGACTGCATGTGGGCCATGGTATATGTGTCCTATTACAGTATGTATCAGAGTCATCATTGACTGCAATTGCAGTTGTCAGGATCCACATTGTTTTGGACAAGGAGTGTGACATTCATTTCACAACCTCCCATCTTTGGCTTACACTTTTGCACATATGTCGGGCTGATATTTGTGGACATTGTAAATGTTTTAACGGTACGCCTGTCTCCAATGGTCATGCAGAATAGCGCATTGATGATGAACAAGTCATCTGTCTCATCAGTGCAACTTGGTAAACATGGATTTTGACTATGTGCAGATGACTTTGGAGACACACCTGTACACAGGCTGATGGAACCAAAGTATTCTGTGTGTTGTAATGGTTGGATCGATGACCGAGTCTCATTCTGACATGGTAAACCTCTGCCAAGACCAAGCTTGACACAGCTGACCTTCCACAGTAGTGAAATCACCTCATGGCAGTGTGTTAATCTGTGACATTTCCTGAGCCCATGGTGTGTGTTCTGTGAGCATGACTTCTCTGTGTTCCAAGCCCTTTTTCTACCAAGTCTGTAGTCCCTGCAGATGTTCCTGTTTGCGTGGCTTGCTGTGTTGTCCAGTGCTTTGTCAACCTATTTGACTTTGAGTGTCCGGGATGTGGGTGCATGGGAAACATTGAGTCATTATGGTGTCATCCCTGGGTAAGGTTCATATAAGGACCTGCACTGTGGTCAAACACATATTTGAAAAATCCTGGATTCCCCGAGTCACATTGGTGCTACCAACATCAGCGTGTTTTTATTCTGTAATCTGTTTTTGGGAGTTTGGCACTTGTATGTGTGTATGACTGCTCACACTCAGCAGATTCTACCCTTCCCTGCGGGCTGATGGCAACATGTCTTCTTTATAGGTCTCCTTGAGTGTTTCATTGTTCTGGGACAGTGTTAAATTTCCCTAAGTGCCTGATACATTTCACGTTATGCACATGTACTCCATCCTAAATGGTAGGACAACTTTCACCAGGTGTAATGACTAGCTATGTGTATTGTGTTTGTAAAACACAGATCCCACCACTACCCCTGCGATTGTCATTGGTGCATGTGCAATGTCACCAGTCAATGTAGGCTTAGCTGATGCACATTGCTGCAGATCAAGGTGTGTGGTGTTTAGACTGGCCAAATGTGACTTATCTCTTAGCAAGGTCCATACCTACATTGTGGCCTTACATTACAGGCCATGCCCTGTGAGTAATGTTTGGGTAAGTGTGATGATAGTTGCTCTGTGAAGACACGTGACACAGTGCGCAAGAGTGAGTGTGCTCCGAAGTATGGGCCACATCCTCATTTATCATCACAGAGGGTCATCAGACAGGATACTGTCACCACAGTGTGGTGGCCTTGAGGGTGCTGCGGTAGAGAGTCAGTCTCTTTATGAATTGTTAGTTGTTCCACCAAGCTTGTTTCACATGTGACTGTTGTGAACCCGCTCATCAGACAATGCCTGATTTCCCACATTCAGTAACACAATTCTGGAGATACTTCTGGATTATACTCAACACGCATATGTCTCAGTGGAGTTCAGCCCCCCCATCATGTGTGTTGGTGTAGCCTGGAGACACTTCCACACACACACACATGTTGTGTTTGTTCTGCAGTGTGTGGCTGGCTGGTTGTGTTAGTGCATCTTCACCCATGTATTTATACTGGCTTAGAGGGGCATTGAGTGGATGTTTGTTTGAGGTTTTATATCTACTGGGCCTGGGACTCCTACATCTTCAGTCTGCACATTCATCATGTTTACAATTTGACATTGCTGTCACAGTGTGGAACAGGATCTCGTAAAAACTGTGGTTTCCGAAGGATTCCTTTGTATGTGTGTCTGTTTGTGAACATATGTGTGTTTATGCATTTTGATGGTCACTTCTTACATTGTCCAATTGCACATTGGTGGCAGTGTTAGCCCCCAATGGTAATGATTGGCTGCATATGGCTGAGGGTATTTTTTTAAGCACAACAATGTTTGCCTCAACAGATCTGTGTTTGTTTGGCACACAACCACTACTTTGTCACTACATTGCTTGTGGTTTTAGGCCCAATGATCATACATGATTGTTTGCACATGCTGTTATTTTGAACACTGCATTTACCTTTTGGTCACTGCAGTGATGGGGTGGTTATACCCCATTTCCCCAATGTGCCTGACAATGCTGGGGCTTTGAACCCCACACTCACCTTTTGGTCACTGCAGTTGGGGGGTTGGGGTTATACCCCATGTCCCCAATGTGCCTGACAATGCTGGGGCTTTGAACCCCACACTCACCTTTTGGTCACTGCAGTGAGGGGGGGTTATACCCCATGTCCCCAATATGCCTGACTATGCTGGGTTCTGGAACCCCACACTCACCTTTTGGTCACTGCAGTGAGGGGGGGTTATACCCCATGTCTCCAATGTGCCTGACAATGCTGGGGCTTTGAACCCCACACTCACCTTTTGGTCACTACAGTGATAGGGGTTTCTGTAATTTTTTCATTTATGTGTCACTATTGCAGGCAGTTTTCACACAAAACACAATCTTGGCATGACAGTAGTGGGGGAGTGTTCGGCCTCCAGCCCCTATGGGGTGGACAATGCTTGTAGGGATGGACATCCACCCCCTATGGGGTGGACAGTGCTGGTGGGGATAGACATCCACCCCCTATGGGGTGGACAATGCTGGTAAGGATAGACATCCACCCCCTATGGGGTGGACAATGCTTGTGGGGATAGACATCCACCCCCTATGGGGTGGACAATGTTGGTGGGGATAGACATCCACCCCCTATGGGGTGGACAGTGCTGGTGAGGATAGACATTCACCCCCCATGGGGTGGACAATGCTGGTAAGGATAGACATCCACCCCCTATGGGGTGGACAGTGCTGGTGGGGATAGACATCCACCCCCTATGGGGTGGACATTGCTGGTGGGGATGCACATCCACCCCCTATGGGGTGGACAATGCTGGTGAGGATAGACATCCACCCCCTATGTTATGTTAGGTTAAGAGTGGATTTGTAAAGCGCGCAGCTACTCAAAGAGTATCCCGGCGCTAGGATAGAAAGCTACAGAGGCCAGGGAGGAACCACGTTCCCGAGGCAGAAGGCCATTAAACTGCATGCTGGAACAGCCAGGTTTTCAGTTGTTTCCTAAATGCCATTAAACTTAAACCCCTATGGGGTGGACAGTGCTTGTGGGGATAGACATCCACCCCCCTATAGGTAGACAATGCTGGTAGTGATAGACATTCACCCCCTATGGGGTGGACAGTGCTGGTGGGGCTAGACATCCACCCACTATGGGTGTGTTGCCTTTCGCGGGATCGTGCTGTTTTTGTGTGTGGTAGTGTCAGACTTACCGTCTGTGATGAACGCGTCGGTTCCAGTTGTTGATTCGACCGTAGGCGTACAGTATGGGGATGACATGCATGATCGGATACATGGCTGCTTCGTCTCATACGTGGTGATCGTGTTGTGGCGCGATTCGGAGCTGAATTACAGCTCTTCCGGATGCTGTGACGTGGCGACCTGTTCGGCGCGTAGGAAGTACGCTTCGTACTTGGCCGGCCGGAAACTGCTTCGGGAATGGCTCTGGACGACTCCATTCAGCGTATACGGAGCCGGCTCGTACGTAAAATCTCGCTGGATTTGAGTGTGCGTGTCGCTTGGGAATTGGACACATTTGCGCATCGTACTTCGTCGTTTGGACGGACCGGCTCCCGGAAAGAGTCGGTCAGCAGGTAACGCTACGGACGGCTCTAGGAGGGCCTTCCCAGCGAGATCGGAATCGACCCCTTAATGTAGATTTTTGGAGGTGCCTCCAAATGCATTGGTTAAAGTGATAGTAGCAACCTTGAATTGCTGTGTGAGGGTAGTTTTTTAGTATTGCTTGTATCATTGACTGCTCAAAGTCTACTATTATTTTTTGGGGAAAATAATTGTTAGTTTCTTGTTTTAGTTTGCTTAAAAGTTCAACATAGGTTGCTGTTTGCTTATTTGGCAGTAGAGTATATATGAAGGGGGTGTTTGTATGGTGAAATAGTCCATGTATTGTATAAAGTTGGTAAAATGGTTTGGGACATATTTTAAAAGTCCCATCCATCATCCATGTCTCACAGTTTTGTAATTGTAGTAAATTTGTGGGAGTCCCAAACATTATTATTCTTTTTTCAGCTGATTTATTGTCATACAGAAGAAATTGTTCTTCAGTAAGTGTAACTGTGAGTTCAGGTGGTATTTCTACTTCAGCAAAGGTTTTGGGATAGGTGTGGTGGTAGCGGTAGCTTTTTTAGTTCTAGCTATAGTTCTTTTTAATGAGGATATTGAGGGCATTTGGCCAGTTGCATGCTCAGGAACTCTGGGAAGCATTTGCTTAAGGATTTCTGTTGTGGGCTTTTGAGATGCAGTACTAATTTCTTTTATATTTTCAACAGCATTTCTAACTTCAATTTCAGCTACGTTAGGGGGTGGTTATGTTCTCTAACATATAATACAGTTATTTCCTTTGTAGCAGCCCTTCCATAACATTTGTTAGAATAATATTTGCTACATTTCCAGTTGACTTTGTCCCCTGTTTGCTTTTCTTGGGTGTACACATACCCCATATAACATAATAATAATTTGCCTTTTTGGGAAGAAGTGAATTGGGCCCCTTCGGTCATGGTGGTGCTTGAAATGCTAAGAGAAATGTATATAATAATTAATAAAATATTTACTGTTATGTTTTATTTTCTGAAAGTGAACATTGTCAATTTTATACTTACAATGTTGAATTTGAAGACTTTTTCAATGTTGATTGATTTTCTCTGCTGCTTGGTTTTGGTTTTTCTGTAGAGATTCCTGTTAAAAAAGAGTAATATTAATTAATCTGTTTTATTGCGTTTTTAGCTGGGGGGGAGTTGTGGTTAGGTAGTTCTTCTGTTTGGTATTTTAAAAAATTGTTTTAGTTAATCTCAGAGTAATACTTGCCTCATTTGCAAATTGACTTTTCACACTGTTCTACTGTTGTTTGAGGTTGTTCAGAATTATCTGTAGAGAAGATATAATTTAAAAAAGTACATATTAATTATTTTGTTCATACAACATTTTTTTGACAGCATTTTTAGTAGCAGTTGTTTTAAAATGCTTTTTAACTTACTTTGTGGAGATGTAATCCGAGTTTTCTGTAATGCAGTTCAGTGTTGGGTCAGCAATCCGGCAGAGTTTCTCCTTATTGTTACTTTTTTTATTGTAAGGTAAAATAATGTTGAATTTCTGTGTGTTTATATAGTGTGTTATTAATTATTGTTTCAATCTTATTGGGTTATTTTAATTGTATGTGTATTTCATTGGTTGTTAGCTGTTTGTTTTAATTCAGTTGTCAGTTGTTTTCTATCTATGGAAAACGCTCATTAAGTTTCAGTTACTATTTTAAATTTAAAAAAAATGGTGTACTATATTATTTGATATTTATAACTTTTTAAATGTTACAGAGTTACATTTTATTTCTAATATTATGTTTGGAGTAGTAAATAATATTTGTGTATTTATAAATGTTTAAGAAATTGTTTTGTTATTTTTTTTAAATATGTGTTAAGTGATTTATAATGTTTGTTATGTGTGTTATTGCTATGTTTATATTTTGGGGGTATGTATTGAATTATTATAAATTATGTAACTTGTCGATATATTTTTTAGCGATAATTTTGTTGTCTATATTTTTGTTATCGATATTTTTGTTATTTTGTATGTTTATTTAATGTGTGCGATATTACTTATACCGATATTTTTGAGTTCGATAATGTTGAAAATGATATAAATGTTTTACGATATTTTGTAGTCGATATTTGTGTGTTTTTTTAATTAAGTGTAGGAAGTCAATATTAGTGTAATCAATATTTTTGTCACGATATTTTGGTAGGTCGATATTTTGTCTGTCGATATTATATCAGTGATCCGGGGCACGGACCGGGGAGGCGAAGCCAGACGCAATGGGGGCCCGGGCGGATGCCTCCTGGGGGCGGGAACCCCAGAAGCCTGTAAAAAAGGGGGCGCATTGGATTGGGCACCCCCAAGCAAACTGTTAGCCGCTCAATCAGGGCAATAAGGGTCAAGCGGCTGGGGGATCAAAAGGGGCATAGGTTCCCCCTTATTGGTCACAGGAATCCCCCAGCACATTGGAATCCCACCCACCCACACCAAAGGAAGTGGTCGTCACAGCCGCAAACGCAAAGTTGTTGGGAGAAGGGGGGCAAAAGAAAGCCAGAAAAAGATAAAAAGGGGAAAGTACCATAGGTAGAAGAGCCGCTCACACAGTGTCCATGGGATGCCTCACGGCAGGGACACAGGGTGAGCAAATGACAGCACACAGCCACAGGCAGAGTAGAAGAGATGCTCGCACAGTGTCCTTGGGATGCCACAGGGCAGGGGCCCTGAGGCGCAGGCGAGTGGCCAGCAAGGGTCCAGGGCAAGAGGAACAGCACTTGCAGCCTGGGCTGGTCCTATCGGACGCCCACAAAATCGGTAGTAAGGGAAGCCTGGAACCGCGAACACTGAGACCTTGCATAGGGGGCACCTTGAACAAAGATAGTGCTGTCAAAAAAGGACAATGCCAAACATCGAAATAATTCATGATGTAAATTGACATGGAGTTATATGAATGACTAAAAAAGAGTTGCGAGATGTAAATTCCATGTAAAAATAAACTGCGGCCTTTCTATGCACCATATCATGTCCTCACTGGAATGATTTTGTGGGGAGAGGGACGCATGTGGGTAGGGCACTAAGAGGACAGGGGTGAACTTGCCCCCTGAGAGGGGTTTCATCACACACTACCTCATCTCTGCGATTACGCTTGAAAATGCCATGCAGCACAAAACAAAGGACTCGCTACACTAATCATCTGCATTTAACATGATATCTGATATTTACTTAATTCAGATTGTCCTACCATTGCAGAAATAGTCACAATCAATTGCTCTATTTGTGCAAGATCATTATGTGAGCACATTTAGCAAGACACCGTGTGCAGCAGAAAAAGCACAAGTAACTGTAAATTTGAATAAATATTAAGCTATATGCATGCCATGAGGTACCGAGAGCATCAAAACAGCTTTGGGTTGTACATCACAAGTGGCATAAAAACGTATACAAACGAATTTCTCAGAAACAAGTAATGGAAATTCATCTTTTCTTCTTTCTGTTAGAGAATATCTGATGAACAGGGCTTTCAACGCCATCAATAGCTTTGTGTATGTCCGTGCGGTGAGTTTATTATTAACAGGTTCAAATGGCTTTGGGGAATGAATATAAAAAATTTAAGCAGGGCTCTGAAGGAAGAAAGCATCTCTGATCTGGTAAAGATCACTCATTCTTGAGCTGTGATTTTACTTCAGCTTTCATAACACGATCACATTTCTAATACACAGGAGGAGCAAAATACAGATTTAACAATGAAGATCCCCCAAAACTTAAAATCCTACACTGAACACGCCAATATTCTTTAAACGTGATTCAATTGTATTAAAAGTTAGCTGTAGGAAATGGCAATTCTTCGACCTCCCAGAGAAATCTTAGTACATGCCTAAAACCACGCAGTTTCCTCCTCTCATTCTAAATATCTGCCACAGCCCTGTCATTTAGAAAAAGATAGCGGTGTCATTTTTACAGTAGTCTTTGTTTTAAATAATTATATATAAGTGCCAAAGAGTCACAATCAGCATATTTATACAATGCACTCATCACATCCACAGAAATATGACGTTTTGCATTATATTTGCACCATTCTAGTCCAGAAGGTAATGTTTTTGAAGTTGAATAAGGTTCTAATATGACAGAAATGCTATTTACTGTAATTCGGCTCTTCCTCGTACTCATGAGCCTTCTTCAAAAGAAAAGTTGATATAAACAATACTTTATAACAAACACATGTTTTAATAATGCTTGCTTTCTCATCATGCTTATATGGTTGTACTCAGTTAGGATGAAATTTTGAATCCGTGATTAAGAACATGTGTCAGTTATAGTCCTTCAGATAAACTCTCATTGTTTGTGGATTTGGGAAAGAAGACCTCTCCGACCTACTATTAATTAACTGTGCAGCTAGCACTAATCTTGCTCTTAGTGCATGTATGGCAATAGGTTAAAGAGGTACATATTCAACATACCACTGATGTACTGATGGGAGGATGTTTTACTCTTCAACAATTATTTCAGTGTACTGACTAAGGAAAGATGACAAGTCCACTAAATGAACACACTTTTTGAATGCTTTATGCCCCCCAGCCTCCTCCGCTGTTTATAAATATAAAAAATAGCCTTCGCATTTAGAGAAATATTGGTCTGTTTACTACAATGTTTTGACCCTCTTATTGTGAGCATTCTTCAGGACAAAAGTTGATTAAGACAACACTGTATCAAGAAAAAACATCTATGCAATGTGATACTATCTTCTACCCATATATTTAGAAAGAACATTATAGCAAATGTAATATTAATAGTGTTGACTTTTTCAGAATCTCCTTGAGGTTATTAACTTCTTGGATGGACCGATGAATCCATCACCAGGAACATATGAAATTTAATATTGTTATCCTTATTTCCTCATTTGCAATTTAGGGATAATGGACCCAGCCAGATCCACTATTAAGGTGGGAACTAGAACTAACATAGCTTACTTTGCACACACATAAAAAGGTTAGAGTGGCACACGACCGGGAAGGATAGGCCTAGGCCAGGTATTGACTTCAGACATATTTCTTGTCTGCATGAACAAATTGTCTCAAACCTCAGTTTGACTCTGACTTTGTATTGTCACTTTACTTTTTTACTTACGGATCTTGTTTAACCTCCATCATGATAGCAGGTTGGGGATACTTCCTTCTAAGCCCCTGTCTTTTCTCTATTTTCTTACCCAGCCATCTTGGTTGTAGGATCCCAGACTCCCCAGTGGGCGGTCCAGTGTTTACTGTGCCATGCTGTGAAGCAATATTTAGAATCTGCAGCTGTGTCCTTTTGATTGTTCTTAGTACTGGTATTATCTTTAAGACATTTTTCTTGACTCTATGGTTGTCAGGCAATTCTGTCTGTGATTTTGTCTTGTCACTTTACTTTGCCACCTACTGAGTCTGTTTACCATTGCTCTCTGTCCCTGTTCAGGGATATTTTCCTCTGAGTTGCAGTATTTTTTTCTATGTTCACTCCCGACCACCTTGCAGAGGGCTTCACCCTTCCTGCTGAGCAGTCTAGTGATGACATGTGTCATGCCTCAGATGCCTAATTAGAGGATACACCCTTCTGAGTTTGCCAGGGAATGTATTCTCTTTCAGACCTATTTCTTGCTAGTATCAATAGATTGTCTTGCAATTCTATCTGATTCTGACTTTGATGTGTCACTTTACTGTGGCACTTACTGAGTCTGTTTAATATTGCCCTTTGTGCCTCGTGGGGGATGCATTCTCTAAGCAATTATATTTTCTCTATTTTCACTCCCAGCCTCCTTGTGTTGGGCTCCAGCTTCAATGTTGGGCAGTCTAGTGTTTACATGTGCCATATGTGAGGACCTATTTAGAGACTGGAGTTGTACGTCCGCAAAGCAGGTGCACACAACTGGCTCACATATGTTGCACCAACGGCAGCCCAAAGAGAAGACTGTCTGTGCCCATCCATGTCCAGATTTTATCAGCCTCACAGCCAGTACCAGAATTCTCTAAATATTCGGGAGCAGATTTACAATAAACTAACGCAGCACGGTGCAGCAAGTCATTTTGCTGCGCCGTGCTGCGTTAGTTTAGAAAGCACAGTGATGTGACATATTTACAACAATATGTTGCATCTCTGTGCTTCCTCCTGCGCTGGCGCACAAAATGCTGCCATGCGCAGATGCAGGCACCCTTGCACCATGGTGCAAGGATGCCTCATGTTGTGGAGATTGTTTTTGTTCAGGAAGGGTTCCTTTCCTGCACAAAAACAATCTGAAATACTGTTTTTCAACTTATATGTGTGCTGCATTAGCACACATAGAAGTTGAAAAACAGCATTCTTTCAGTGATTGTTTATGTGCAGGAAGGGAACCCTTCCTGAACAAAAACAATCATTAGAGGTGATTTCCTCTTTCAATGTGTGCTGCAGAATGCAGCACGCATAGAAATAGGAAAGAAAAAAACAGAGGAGAAATGAATACATTTTGCCTCGTTGCGGCTCGCAACGCCTCCCCTGGGAAGGCGTAGCATTCACTCGCATTTCCAGATTTACGATTCCTCGTAAATCTGGAAATGTGTCCCGTTCCATGGGTGTTGCATGGGAACACCCACAGCAACACCCATGTAGCGCCCCTTTCGCGCAAAATGCTGCGTGTAAAGGGGACATATTTAAAAGGACAGGAAAAGCCACGCAGGGTGGCTTTTCCTGTTCTTGTAAATATGGGCAGTGTATTGCGCTGCCAGTGCGTCACAAAAAGTGACGTACTGGCAGCGCAAGGGGCTTGTAAATCTGCCCCTCGGTATTAAGCATTCCAAAATCTGCCTTTTTAGTCTCCCAGCTTACACCCAAGGCCTCTACAATGACCCTCTTTATTACGATCACAGTTAGCAGCTCACCGTATTCTCTTCACACTACAAACTTTCTGATCAAATGAAAATGCTATTAAACAAAGACAATATATTTCACAATGTTCCTCTCTATCAAGTTGAACCCTATTGATCCCTGCAAAACACGCAAATTGACATTATCAAAGCACTACTTTGCCACATTAAACATGCAACTAAATACCTCCTCAAAATAGCTAATCTTTGCAAGGCCATTGGCTTAGATCTTGGTTGGTTGTCTAACTGACAGCTGTCTAAATGACAACTCTGATCACTTGCTAGATGAACTCCTACCTCCAAACTTCTCTACTATATGATTTGACTGCCTTGACTAAAGAATTGGTGAATATCTATTTTCTACAATAATTAACTGATCCTAACAAAAGGTTCCTGTAGAACTCCAGATCTGGTGAGACGCTTACCTGTGAATTCAAAATGGGCTCAACAAAAATAAACCTATTGCTTATTTATCACACTCCTCAAACCAATGCTACCGACACATCACAAAATTGGAGACAAAGCTGGAATTGTCCTTAATAATGACATACTTTAGGCCTCTGGGACTTTAACTACTTGCAAGATCAAACAGAAGGTGATCCACCAGTTTCCTTTATGTCCTGGAATTCTTTAACCTAAAAGTAATAAACAAGTGGCTAGAACCCAAATTAAGACTTTTTTTGATGCTGGGCTACTTCTCAATGACCTGCTGTGCAGACTCATACAAGTGTATTGTCAGATCACTTTGGTGTTCCCTTCTTTTTAAAACTCCAACAAAGTAAGCACCAAAAAACACCCTGTATGGAAAGATGTTGGAAAACTTGTCATTTCTGAGAAGCCTAGCACCTGGCCCCCATCTTCCTTCAATTTTTCAATTTATTGGTACTCATGTTGACATGGCACTTGCTACTTTTAACCAAAATATAACACATTTTCTTACTGAAAAACACCTAAAAGTGCTCCATAATTGGAGATTTAATTTCACTTTCACTTTGTATTTATATGTCCTTAAATTACAGACTCGCTCGGATGAAAAGCAGTGGAGATAAAATTACGTGCAGACAGGTGTATTACTATTCTGTTTCACTGTAAGAACAGATTCATACAGCTACACATGATTACTACACCACACAGTTACAACGTGCCAGTAACAAGACGAAGAGCTATTCAAAGTAAATCAAGTTCTTTCTACCCCTGGAACTACCTATCCATCCTACCCTTGCAAACACTTTGTAACCAGTTTTGTGGCTTTTTCACACAAACATTCAAGCCATCACACTCCGTATAAATTCAATTATCAATGAAGAGGACAAACTTCACAACCTACGTCCTGCCCTTGAGGAGAGCCAATACCATAACCAGTTTCAGAGAAAGAACCATCTGTAAGGTTGCAGATCTGATTGCCAACATCACACCCTCAGAATTGCCACTTAAAATTTGTTATGTAAATATTATGAAACAACTTAGTTCAGCTCTAACCAGAAAACTCACTTTTCTTTTTCAATCATTCTCCTATGCACAGAAAAACAATTCTAAAGTAAACAGGCCTCACCACAGAAGATCCAAATAATGTTCACCCTTTCTCACCAAAAACTTTCCTGGGAAAAATGCTAGTGATGTTGTCTTCTCATACCTACAGGCTTTATAGAAATCAATAATACTCTCCATCTCCTACAAGGCAGCTTTCAGACTGGCCACAGTACTGAGCTAGTTTAACTATCAGTCCTCAACAACCTTCAAAGTTTGGTGCATCGACCATCACATTCTTATGGAGCGAATTGAATCCATTGGCCTGAGATGGCTCACTTTGAAGTGGGTTTAATTTGTTCTAGTGTCATACAGTCCACACCATTTCAGTAAGACTGTGCATTTAGACAAAATAAACGTCAAAACTGCACAAGCCTGGGTACATGCACACCATCAGGATATGTCGGCCTTAGTCCTGGCTAGCTCACAGTGCACCATCTGGACCTCCTACCTTACAATGTACCGGATGGTATGGACCTCTGAACATAACAACCCTGACTCCCCAAGGAAATCGTGGAAACAGATCTCACCCTTTTGTTAGTACCTCATGCTTGCCCAAAGGGAGACACAAGAAATACTTGAATTGGCATTTCAAACATGCATTGAAGCAATAAGATTCTTGAGCACTGCAATGATTAATAGAATAAAACAAAACAGAGTAATCAGCATCACGAGATTGGTAAAGGAGATAAGTGATTAAACCATTGTGCTGTTACATTGAGTATATAGATACATATATAATCATATCTTTACTCCTACCTAGCGCTTCCTAACCTAGTGGGCTTAGGGGATGAGAATCTGCCAGAATACCTTAGAGTGATCTAATTCCCAATTTACCTGTGGGTATGTTTCATCTGGGAGCCCGTTCTTGTGCAAAGCAGGCCATTGTCTTTCTCAGGGCTGTCACAGGACTCAGCTGGGCTGGAATTCTGCCATGGGGCGACCTTGACCTCGAAATACTCCTCTGTCTAAACAAAGGAGTGACGTAGTTTATATAATAAACATCACCCATGTTACCATGCCAGAGCTCTAGTCGGACCGTCATTATTGATTCTACCCTTGCAGAGCTGTCGCCGAGCGGACAACAATAAACATCAACATTTTCCATAGTGAACTTAGTTCTGGTACAAAATGTTCAAGGCCCTGGTAATGTGCCTACACAGAATTGTAGATGTAAGCAAATCCATTTCAGAGAATATTATCCAATATGTGTGTGCAAGCAAATGTGTGCCAAGAGTCAGCATCTAAAAGATGTCATCTTTAATTATGAACATGTAAAATGGTGGCGTGCTCTGCCCGAGGCCTATGTAACCACACAACACTAGCAGATTGGCCCAGACTATCTTCCTTCCACTCTTGAAATTAAGAACAAATCTATCAGATACAGCATTCCACATTCTTCTTTTATATACATGCTGCACTTGGCAGACACCATCCATTCGTCTAAGCTGAGTAGTATGATGGTGGGTGCCAAGAATTCCTCTTCTTCCTCTGCTGACATTGGACATGTTCTTTCTTCTGACCTAATGTTTCATTCAAGGATATCATCAGTTATTTTAATTAAGCCACAATAAAACTGAATGTATCATAACTAAGAACAATATTAGCAAATGGGTTCCCAATCTTCAGCCAGAAACAATGCATTTCCCTATATCCATTGTG
Organism: Calotriton arnoldi; assembly: GCA_963921515.1. NCBI lineage: Eukaryota > Metazoa > Chordata > Amphibia > Caudata > Salamandridae > Calotriton > Calotriton arnoldi. The sequence goes on from CAWUFW010001962.1 coordinate 2,433,124, forward strand.
AAAGGAGTGTGAAATCTTGGGATCTTTATTGATTTGGAGCTCACTTTAGACCCAGATTTTCAAAACCGCAGGCACGAGTTTCTGGCTACTTAACTGCCTGAAACATATTCTTCCTTATATTGATTCAGACCATAATGCCAGCATAATGATAGCTCTCAATCAAAGCCACTTTGCTTATGGTATTGCCACCTACCTTGGCTTGCCAGACAAATTGCTGATAAGTCTCCAAGTTGTGCAGAATGCAGATGCCCGGCTAAGAACACGCTTGAGGTAGTGGGATTAAATCTCTCCTACACTCATATCGTTGCATAGGTTACCAGTCATGAAAAGATTAACCATTAAAGCTTTGATTATACACCGCTATTCTTATGACCGTTAAGGGCCCTAATATGAATTGGTTTGTGTCACTCTTGAACCATGCACTGTGGTGCAAGAGCGACGCAAATCGTAAGTCATATTTTTGAAGCCACGCAAAGCCACTTTGCGTGGCTCCAAAAATATGGAGTAACACAACACAATGCAGTGCAAATCGCTGTGTTGCGATACTCTGACCTGGGTAGGCATTCCATAGGCTTTGCATGGTTGTTCCCATGCAACTCCCATGGTTTTGATGCATTCCCAGATTTACAAGACCTTGTAAACCTGGGAGTGTATCAAAAGGAGGTGCAACGGGGAGAAATATGATTATTTCTCCTCGTTTTTATTTCTCCTCATGTTTTCCTCTTTCTATGTGTGCTACATTCTGCGGCACACACAGAAAGAGGACAAAGCTTCTCAGAATTGTTTTTTTGCAGTAAGGTTCCCCTTTGTGCACAAAAACAATCCTGCTTACTACACAGTTACTCTTGGATCATGGTGCAAGGGTGCCTGCGTTGGCACTAGGCTGCCTAAACTGCACCAGTGCAAGGGAAAAGGACAGCAATGCGCCGTATTGGATAAATATGGCAAATTCCTGCCCTTTCCCTGTGATGCAGGGCAGCACAGCAAGGTTACTTGCTGCACTGCCCTGCACCACTAAAGTAAAAAATGTGGCCTGAAATTCAGGGCCTTATTTTTACGTTTTTGATACAGGGCAGCGATATAAGTCACTTTGCTGCACTGTCCTGCGTCAAAAGGAAAGGGCAGGAATGCGTCATATTTATGATGTACAGGGCATTCCAGTCCTTTCCCACTGCACTGGCACTGTTTTGGCTGCCTTGTTCCAAAGCAGGCACCCTTACACTGTGGTGCAAAGGTGTTTGCATTGTAGAAATGATTGCTTTTGTGCAGGAAGTGACACCTTCATGCACAAAAACAATCAATGGAGATGTAGTCCTTCTATGTGTGCTGCAGAATTCAGCACACATAGAAAGAGGAAAGCCCTGGGGAAGTGTAGGCTTTTGACGCATTCCCAGAGTTACAAGTCCTCGTAAATTTGGGAATGCATCAAAATCCATGAGTGTTGCATGTGAACACCAACCGTAACGCCCATGGAACGCCTCTTTGAGGCAAAGTAAGGCAACGCATAACTTGCGCTGCTTTGCCTTACTCAATATCTACAAGGCCATGAAAAGTCACGCAAAGTGGTGTTCCGTGGCCTCGTAGATATGGGTCTACACATGGACTTGTAAAATATATTTTAGACGCAGAAATTAACCTTAAGCTCCTACACACCTTTTGGACAACATGAAGACTAAGGGATATATTTACAACCCGGTTTGCATCACTCTTGCACCATGCAACGTGGTGCAAGAGCGACATATACCTTAAGTCATACTTTTGAAGCCACGCAAACCCACTTTGCATGGCTTTGAGTGGCTCCACAAATATGGAGTAACACAACACAGTGCAAATCGCTGCATTGCGCTGCCCTGCTATGAGTAGGTGTTCCATGGACATTGCATGGGTGTTTCCACGCAACTCCCATGGTTTTGAATGCATTCCCAGATTTACAAGACCTTGTAAACCTGGGAAGGCACCAAAAGGATACACCTCCCCAGGGAAGGTATAGTGAATAGAAATATCTTTATTTCTTCACGTTTTGCCTCTTTGTATGTGTGCTGCATTCTGCAGCACACATAGAAAGAGGAAAAAGCCTTTCAAGATTGATTTTGTGCAGGAAGGTGCCCCTTCCTGCACAAACAAATCCTGCCTACAACACAGGCACCCTTACACCATGATGCAAGGGTGCCTGTGTTGGCACTAGACTGCCAAAATGGCCCCCGCACAAGGGAAAAGGACAGGAATGCACCGCATTGGATAAATACAGTGCGTTCGTGCCTTTTCCTTGTGACACAAGGTGGCACAGCAAGGTGGCTTGCTGTGCTGCCCTGAGCCACTAAAATCATAAGTATGCCCCTAAATCTGTCTCATTTGCTGATAGAGCCTTCTCCATTACTGCAGTACGGAAGTAGAATACTCTCTCCATGGACTTATGGTCAGCTTCCTCCTAACTTGATTTCAAAAAGAATTTGGAAAAATATCTGTTTTAAACTACATTTTCCTGGTGTTCAGCATTTTGTCTTTTTCTTTCAGTACTTCTTTTAACTTTACCAGTTGTGTTGCCTCTATAGCACCAAGTGGATGCAGTCGCGGCTCCTGGAGCGAGTGCTGCGGGGCGGTGGGGCGGGGTGGGGGAGGGGCAGGGTGGTGGATAGTAAACTCCGGCATACGGCCAAACGGAGATAAATACATAAATAAATAAATAAATAAAACGAATTACATTGTGCGCGCTGCAAAGCCAAATGGCGATGCGGAGCGCGCAATGTAATTTGTTTTATTTATTTATGTACTTACCTCCGTTCGGCCGTATGCCAGAGTTTACTACACCCCACCCTGCGCCTCCCCAGCCCCGCCCCACCACCCCGCAGCACTCCCTCCAGGAGCCGCGACTGAGTGGATGTGTACTAATAAATAAAATATAACATCTATAATATGTCACTAATTTCCTCCTTGTGCATGCTCCCATTTTTACTACTCAAATCTAAGGGTTGAAAACAAAGTGACTATGACTGGCATTTGTTTATTTGTGCACTAGCAGAAATATTTTCCTACTTAAGGCCCTCTATTATAAGTGCCCCAGGTCATTCTGATATTGGTGGAAACTCCTGTTACAGCACATATTGGAATTATGCTACCTGCAATTTTCTGCACGTACATTTCATCAGTTTCAACCTTCTGATATGTGTCAGGGGTAATGTGTCTGTTAGGTACAGAGATATGCAGAATTTGGTGCAGATTGTGGTGTGGTTAGCACCAAAATTGACATGATATGCCCCATTTGTAGTGCAAAACTCTGATCAGGTGATAATAATCACACTCAATAAATTCCAAATGCCTCAGTGTCAGATTTTATGGGATGCAATCTTTGGGATACCCTTACAGGGGCTGTGAGAAATCATATTGGCCATTGGAAGGGGGTGGGGGGGTATGAGCCCTTCTTAAGCAACAGCCACAATCCTTGTCAGGGTGAACCACAAAAGTCACTAAAATACCCATGCTTAATCCTCTGGTAGCTTGGCACAAAAGCAGTCAGACTTAACTTAAAGGCAATTTATAAAGTATGTATGCCCCCACAAACAGTAATAAAGTGAAAAACACAATGAAAGGAAAATCCCACACTATTAAAAAAAGAGTAAGATTTAATAAATAAAATACCACAAAAAAGACAAAAATCCAATCAGTAGAACCAGAGATATGCAATTTTAAAGGTTTAGGTAAAAATAGCACCTAAAAGCAGAAAGCACCAACTGTGGTTATCTGGTCACGCAGGAACAGGTCAAAGAAACAAGTTCAGGTCGACCACGGTGGAGCGCAGGCCAGATTCAGGGACCAGGTCAGTTCCACTGTGAATTGTACCTTATGTTCTTGATGTGGGGCATTGTTTCATGCTGCATCATGCTGCGTTGGTTCAGATGATGAGCTGTGAGAGCTGCGATGCAAGGTCCTGCAATGAGTGGCATCATGATGTGCCAGTTTCGATGTTGAGTTAGGATGGCTGCGATGTGAGGTCCTGCATCGTGTTGAATTACACTGTGTCGACTCTGATGAAGAGCTGTGAGGGCTGTGATGCGAGGTCTTGCGTTGAGTTGCATCATGCTGCATCGGTTCCGATTAGGCCAGTGTTATACTGCATCGTACTGCGTCGGTTTAGATCGAAACCACAGTTAGGCTGGTACGGCACCTTTAGCCCCACTTCCAGGCAACAAATGGTTAGGGCAGGAAAACGCCAACTTTTTAAAAGTGGCATTTTAAGAATTGTGATTTAAAATCTGTCTTTACCATTAAAGAACATTTTAAATTTCAGTTGCTTAGACACCAAACATGAAATTCGTACCTGCTCCCAAACAGAAGTTAGCATTTATGAAATGTAATCTGTTAACCCAATGTTATCCTATGGGAGAAGTAGGCCTCGCAGTAGTGAAAAATTAGTTTGTGTGTTTTTCACTGCTCATTCATGTAAAAGAAGTACATGTCTAACTTTTTTAATACAATGCACTTTGCCCCATGGTCTTTTTAGGGCCTAACTTAAGGGTGACTTAGATGTATTCAAAAGGGAGCTTTAGGCTCGGAAAAAGGTTTACTTTGCTAAGTCGAATTGGCAGTTTAAATCTGCATATAGGCTGCAATGGCAAGCCTGAGACATGTTTTAAGGTGCTATGTAAGTGGGTTGCACAATAAGTGTTGCAGGCCTACAACCAGCATTTAATTTACAGGCCCTGGGTATATGGTATACTACCTTACTAGGGAGTCATAAGTAAATTAAAAATGCCAAATAGGTGTAAGCCAATTTTATCAGGTTTTGGGGAGTGAGCACAAGCACTTTAGTACTACTTATCAGTAGTAAAGTACTAAGGCCAACAAACATGAACGCAGCAAAATAGGAGGGGAGAAAGCAAATAGTCTGGGGGTGACACTGGAGTGAGGGCCAAGTCCAACAGTGGCCAATGTCTATTTTTTTGTAGGAAGTAGTGAGCCATGTTCAGTATTTTGGTATGCATTAAACCCATCAAGTATTTTTATTTCAAAGCAGGGCCAGCTTTAGCGCTTGTGGAGCCCTATGCAACAATCTTTTTTGCCCCCAAGCCCCTTCCCCACTGATTCCCTCTCTATCTCTTCTCTTCCAACTGTGCCCCTCATCTCTCCATAGCCCCTCCCCCACATACATTTCATTTGCTTTATAGCGCTGCTCATACCAGTGCAGGGTGTCATAGCACCTTACATCACACACATACAATGAATCATACATGTATAAATCAGTCTATACGAAATGTTACCTAAGACAATGAAGATCATAAGGTGTAGAAATCACACATCGTCCATGCTAGTAAGCAGTATATTTTAAGAGCATTTGCTCTGGAGAAATACACACTCAGGATTTTAAACATACTACAGTTGGTGGTAATAAGAATGTATTTCTACCCAAACAAACCCATTTGTAGCAACATTAGGATGATGACAGACTGGGGAAAAACAATGTTCTAACCTATACCATGCAGTTTAAATGCAGCTCTTTCATGACAGTTCATTGGTCACTGTGCTATATTGGGATTGTAATTTATGACCTGCAAGTAACAAAAATATGTCTTTGACAAAAGCTGTAACCCACTGAGCTATCCACATAAAATGCAGTTCTGTGACCTGCATGGTAAACACTTATTGCAGCAGGTATATTAACCCTCTGCACTACTTTATGACGAGCAAAACTGTCACTAGCCATAACTCTGATCTCTCTCCAGCAGGAACATTAATCAACAGAGTTATCTTGTCACTTCTAGTGGTCACTGAAAACTACTTGACACTAAAGGAACTCTATAGCATGTGCTTTTAAACACACTGCTCGGGTCGCACCACCATAAAGCCTGTCCTGGTTCTTAGAGTCACACCACAGATAATTTCAGCTGATAGAAGTACCTGCATGAGCTTATTTATGTGAAATCTCTAAGGAAACCGTTTTAAACTGTTCAAAAACTGCTTTCTCTTGTACAGTGTTATTGCAGTTGATATTTTGGAGTACAATGACTACAAGAAGCCAGCAAACAGAAACGGGAACGGCTACTTCTTTAAAAATAGCACGCCAAACCAAAAACACGCTTGACACCAATGGAAATACCGAAGCACTATTTAGTAAGAATGGAAAATTAACATGGAATGGATGTGTACAATAAACCCTTTACCTTATTTCAACAAGGGAGATGTATGATGCACATTATTTGAATATGATGGATGTAATGTAACCCGTTTTGATTCAATTAATTCACGCTTTAATATTTTCGTACGGAAATGAATGAATGAGGAGATCCTTTCCAGTGCCACATGAGATTAATGAACAGTGCTTAATAAAATAGTCATCGCTTGCACATTACTTACTTGGAAGTGGTTAGCGATTACATGCATTTTTTGTAGGTACCAGTCGTACATCATTTTATAATGTGCCTCCCTAAAAAACATAGAGCGATTGAACTTGGGTATGTCCCTATATAGTGAGGCCCATTGTTTCTTCTGTAGTGGGGTGTCCATGAGAGCATCCCAGAACCTTTGGTGTCTAGGAACGTGATGGGAACCCAGCGCCCGTATGAGTGAGTATAGGAAGGAGATGGTCCCCCTTGAGGAGGCCCCGGACTGGGCACATTTTTCAATGGGGAGTAAATCCCTGGTGGCGGCCTGTCTTATCTGCGGTTGAAGGACCCAATGCCTAAGCTGCACATAGTGGAATTCCTCCGCTGGCTGAAGATGAAAGGCTTGGGCGCACTCCGTAAAGGTCAACAACTTCCCCCCCTCAAACAGGTGCGAAAGCATGAGACAGCCCCCCTCCCGCCAAGCATCAAAGGGGCCCGCCTGCAATGCCGGAGGAAACTCAGGGTTGAAATGTATAGGCGTGTATGGGGAAGGGAAGGTAGTGAGAGGAGTGGATCTGTTCAGTACATCCCACACCCCCCAGAGTGGTCACCGTAGGAGTGCTGATATAGGCATTGTGTGGTCGATGTTGTTTGTGCTTCCACAGGAGGTCCCAGATTGTTCTCCCTGTTATTTGGCGATCCATATGGAGGCAGAGATTTTCCGACTCTCGAAGGGACCATTCCGTGATCACCCTCAATTGGGCTGCCCTATAGTATCCCAAGAAGTCCGGTAAGGCCAACCCTCCCTCTTCCCTTGCCCGCGCTAACACACGAATAGAGAGCCGAGCTCTCTGCCCCTGCCAAATGAACTTAGTGATCATTGTTTTCAGTTCGGCGAAAAGCGCCCGATCCATGGCTATTGGAAGACCCTGGAAGAGATATAGTAAACGCGGCAGAGCGTTAATTTTGATAGCATTTACCCGCCCTATCCAGGAGAGGTAGGCCGTCTGCCATTTAGTGAAATCAGCTTTAAGCTGACGTAAGAGAGGTGGGTAGTTAGCTCCATATAGGTGCTCCAGTTTGGGGGTGAGTTTGAGGCCCAGGTAAGTAATGTCTTTGTACACACACCAGAAGGGGGTCGCACTTTCAATAGCCCGCATGGATTCCTTAGGCACCGTAAGGTTAAGGAGGAAGGATTTCGAGAGGTTCACCTTGAAGCCCAAGGCCTGTTCAAAGGAGGCGAGTTCAGCCTGGATTGCTGGGAGAGAGGATTGTGGCCTCGTAACTGGGAGAAGCACGTCATCCGCAAATAGGGATATTTTGTGTTCATCTGCGCCAAATGGGACCCCCCTATGTCTGGGTTGGATCGAATGCACTCTGCGAAGGGTTCTATGCTGAGTGGAAATAGGAGGGGGGATAAAGGGCACCCCTGACGGGTGCCCCGTGAGAGGAGAAAAGGTTCCGAGGTGACCCCATTTACCACGACCTTTGAGAGTGGTGCACAATAGTTCGCCTGGACCATGCCTATGAAGGTCTCGGCAAAGCCAAACCGACGTAGGGTACGCGTCAAAAAGGCCCAGTCGACCCGGTCAAAGGCATTCTCCGCATCGAGCAAGAGAAGGACCGCTGGGATGGCCTTCCTCTGTGCTTTCTCAATGATGTGTACTACTCTTCGGAGGTTGTCATGGGTCTGTCTCCCCTTGATAAAGCCCGCTTGGTCGGGCTGCACAAGAAACGGCATGATGTTTTCCAGGCGGGTAGCCAAGATTTTGGAGTAAAGCTTAGCGTCCAGATTGAGGAGCGCTATAGGTCGATAAGAAGCACAGTTGGTGGGGTCTTTCCCTTGTTTAGGAATGACGGATATCAGCGCCTCACCCATCGAAGGGGTCACCTTATTTGTGGTAGGGATATCATTAAAAAGCGTCACCAGGCTCAAGTTCCGCGGCAAATGTACGATAGAAGTGGGCATTAAGGCCGTCAGGACCGGGTGCTTTTTGGAGTTTAAGCGAATTCATCACCTTTTGGACCTCCTTGACTGTAATGGGGCTACTCAATTCCTCATTGGTGGAGGCTAGAACCTGGGGCAGGGAAAGGTCCTCCCTGGACTTGCGTGTCTAGGTGGTCTGCAGTGTACAGGGATTGGTAAAAGTCCCCAAAAGCCATGGCCTTCCCCACTTCGCTCTGGTGGGAGACCCCCCTTCCGTCGACTATGCATTTGATGTAGTCCTTCTCCTGCCGCACCCAAAGCTGACGTGCCAACAGCGGGCCCACCTTGTTCCCTCCCTCATAATTGCAGGCTTGCAGCCGTAAGAGGGTCTTTTCAGCCCCATTAGAATAAATAGCTTGAAGCTTCCCTTTAACCTGAGTAACCTTACGGAGGGTCTGTACCGATGGATTAGACTTGTGATCATTCTCAGCGGTGCGAAGCTCACCCTCGAGAAGAAGGCGTTCTCCCTTGCGCTGCGCCTTGAGCATGGCCTCTATCTCAATACACTTCCCCCTAATAACTGCCTTGAAGGCGTCCCAATTATTGGCTAAGGAGGTTTGCTCCGGGTCGTTGAGGTTAAAGAATTCTATAATTGCTTTTCTTAATTCGTCCCTAAGGAGTCTGTCTCTACATAGGTAGTTGGGAAAATACCATCTGGCGAGTTTGGAGCGCGGGGCAGGCCAGTCAAGTACCAGCTCTAGAGGTGCGTGATCCGAGAGGCAGATCGGGTGAAACCGATATCCCGTCACTGTGTAGAGAAGGGACTGGCTTATGAATGCATGGTCAATCCTGGAGTATGTCCTATGTGAATGTGAGAAAAAGGAATAATCCCGGGTCGCGGGATGGGACGTCCTCCAGGCGTCTACTAGTCCCAACCCTATCAGAGCTTCTTTTAGTGTTTTACTGAATATCCCCCCTTGGAGCCCTCTGGGAGTGTGAGGTGTCCAACGCCAAATCCCATATCAGGTTGAAGTCTCTGACCAGTAGAAGGTCCCCCCGTGCAAACCCCTCTAGTGTGGCTAAAAAAGAGAGCAGAAAGTCGTGTTGCCCTGCATTGGGTGCGTAAATCGTGGCTATGGTGCAGGCCTGTCCCCGTAGCTCTCCCCTGACCATCACAAACCTCCTCTCTTTATCCATTTTAGTGTCATGGTGATGAAATGGTACCGAGGTATGAAAAAGGAGCACCACCCTGTTGTGTTTCGTGTGTGCAGAGGAACGGAAAATCTGTGGATAGGCCCTATGCTTCAAGCGCTGTTCCTCCTTGCGTGGGAGATGTGTCTCCTGCAGGGCAGCTATTTTAATCTGGTGGTCGTGTAAGAATTTCCAAACTTGGTTCCATTTGTTAGGGGAGTTAAGGCCTTTCACATTCCATGTTAAGCAGTTAACACCCATCATCCAGTGTACGACCCCTCCGCTTGTTGCACCCACTGAGCTCTGAGGAGCGCTACCCTCCCACTCCCTCTCCCCCCTACCAGTCATAGCACAGCAGACTGAAATGAAAGCAGAAAGAACTGTGACACCCAAACAATACGAACAGTAACAAAAACATTCCAGAACTGTAAGCTCGTGGGTTCCCTATCACTACGGAGAACCGTGAATCGAGCATTAACTGGGGCGGTCCAAATTCCGCCTCCAAGGCCCATTGACCTGTTACATAGGCACCTGAATGGTAAGAGCTAGGAAAAAACCCTGGTGCCGATTACAGCTGGAGCACCCTCGCCCCACTCCCCCCCAATCTCAGCTTTAGTCAGCAAAGTGAGCGATGTCTGAAAAACAGGAGTCAGAGGCCCCCTCAGGACCCACCAGCAGCGAACCCGCTCAAGGCCCCTGCATGCAATACTTCATGTGCACAGCGGGGAGCAGATACTTCATCAGCCCGCATAGTTCTTGCCAGCCCTCCGTTGCTGTAGCCAGGCCCCCCCTTTGCTTCCCAGGAACCGTTGGCTCTTCCACCACTCTCGAGACTGGCGCTTGTGAAGGACCTGGCAACTTGATACCTAGAATGGATGATGCCTCCTCCAACTCCGTGCAGTGATAGTTCTTATTGTCTAGGGAGAAGGCTAATCCAAAGGGGTAAGTCCATTTGTATTTCGTCTTGCGGTCTTCTAGGGCAGTCGTGACTGGGCGAAATAGCTGTCGTCTGGCAAGAGTGGCTTGGGCTCGCGCTTTCTGGAGAACCCGCTCCTTGATTTTGAAGGAGCTGAATTTTGCTAGGACGTCCCTGGGCTGCTTGGCTTCACCTGCAGTGTGGGGCCCCACTCTGTGGACCCGCTCAAGACATGCCTCCGGCTCAGAGTCTCCCAGCACCATCAAAAAGAGACCCACCATGAAGGCTTCCAGGTCGAGGCCTTCGCTACCTTCTTCCAGGCCCCTCACCCGAATGTTGTCCCGTCGGGAACGATTCTCAAGATCTTCACATCGAAGCACTGTGGCTTTCAGCTGGGAGCTCAAATCATGAGAGTGGGCCTCCAAGGGACGTACGCGATCCTCCAGGCCCTGAAATTTTGCTTCCAGGTCGAGAGCACGGACCCCTATCGAATCACATCTGCCTGCAACGACACCAGCTGCCCCCCTATTTCAGCCTTGAATGCATCGAAAGAGGCTCCCATGTCAGCCTTGATGTTGTCTCTAAGTTCTTGTTTAAATTCACGCAGTGAGGCCATCAGGTCTTCCCGGGTGAATGCCATCGCTCCGTCTGGGTGCGTTGCCCCTCCACTGCCCACACCTTTAGGATTGTGGGTAAAGAAGCTGGAGACCTTTGTGGGTTGCGCCTTTTTGGGTGGCATAGGGACCTAAGCCCTCCGCTTGTTCGGGGCCGCTCCGCAGTAGGAAGAAGAGTAAGCCCCACTCCGGGGGGGACTTGGGGTTCATCCTGTCACTCCATCTCTGCGCCCCTGCGTAGGCTGGGAGTACCTCTCGGGCGGGAAGCTGTGCGAGTAGCAGCGCCGGCACAGGCCACCACTGGGTCACGCTATCTCCCTGATGGGGGTGTCGATAATTGCTCAAGTTCTTCGGTTGGGGTCTTCCTTCCTGGGGTTTGCAAGCTGCCGCCCGGGGTGCTCCGTGCCCGAAATCTGCCTCCCGGGGCCCGGGGGCCACCTTTGTTCAGAGTGACCTCAGTTTGCTGCAGCCCCTTTCTATCCACTCCTGCTCTTGGCTCCGCTGACCAGAAGTGCCCGGGGGTGTCGTCATCCGTGCCTCGCTTCCCCCAAGGGCCTCAGAGAGACCCCCCACTCCGCTGACCACACGCCTCCCGAACTGGAGTCACAGACCTCCCTGCTTCTGGAGCCTTGCCTTGGTAGCGCTTGCTTCCTGGAGGTTGGTGGGCTCACAAGTTCCCTGATCATGTTGAGGCGGTGCCCATGGCAGAAGCAGAGGCAGCATGCCGAAAACAGGGCCGCAGGCAGGGGCTCCCCCTAACGAGGCTGTGAAATGGCGCCTGACCACCGCCATCTTAAGGTCAGGCGCCAGTCTGCTAATGGATGCTTCCAATGACTGTGGTCAAGCTCGGGGAGACCCCCGCGCAACCGGAGCTCCACCTACTGCCAGGCGCCAGAGGCCATCATGCCCCTGAAGGTCTCCTCCATCTGGTGGGTGTCCCAGCTCAGAGCGCCACCCTCCAGTCGCGGGCGTCACCACGAGTCACGCTCCAGCAACGGAGCTGCAAGGGCGGCCGGGGGGGTCCGCAACACAGTGACTCGGTGTCCGCTGCCTCAGTGGTTGTCGCGGGGCTCCCCTTGTGGCTTGGGGGCCACCGCACTGGGAGCGGGAAGCAGAGTCGGTGTCAGCCGCCATTTTAGGCGGCGCCACGGGCTTCGGTCTACGGGACGCTACCTCTGCAGTTCTCGACCCCCGGGGGTTTCAGGTCACCTCCGGGGACTCTCCTTGCCACCAGTCGCCCTCAAACTTCAGGTGAGGCGGTTTTGGGAGCTAAGGATGCCATATATTGGGTAGTTAATGCAGGGCCTGAAGAGGAGCCGATCGGAGTCACGTCCGATTGGCCATGATGGTTGGCCACGCCCCCCGCATTTTGTTTTTTTATGATGTAGTTTATATTCCTAACATGAACTGTACTTGATGAAAACATATAAAACTTTAAAAAACTATGTATGAAATCCGAAACCAGTTCCAGGATGCCCTAAAGCACACTGAAGATGTTTACTCTTTTTATACATAGCATATTTTATATTAAAAAAAATAAGAACCATTTAATGTATGTCTTTGCGGCAAACCATACCGCAACAATTTCACAAAAACAAATTTATGAATTCCAGTACATGCAAGTAATCAAAGGCCCAGCAAATATGGAATAAACAAAACAAACTGCCAGCACCGAAGAAACATTTCAAGCAATAAATGATTATATTTTGTCTGTCCTGTCACTAAATGAATAGCCATCAAACTTTAGCAGAATGCACAGTGAAGGCAAGAAACCTTTATTAATTTGCGGCAGAGAGTATTGCTAATCAGTCCTAGAACGTTAAAATTAAGGGAGCTGAGGTTCCATCTTAAAAGATTTCGGGGCACATGCATCAAGCCATTTTGCGATCGCAAACAGTGCAATTTGCAAAAAAGCGTCCGTTTACGATCGCAAAATTGCCTTTTCTGATGCATGTACCTTTTTGGCAATTTGCAATTTAGGTAATCGCAGATGCAAGAAGCCTTTCCTAAATGCGAACTGTGCATTTAGGAAACGCTAATTACCATCAATTTCATGTTGATAGGAATATATGCATACTTTGAAAAATGCACAAAACTGCATTTTTCAATGTGCGATGTAGCGCACGCATGCCCTAAGGGCATGTGTGTGCTTTACATGTGCACACTTGCATTTGTTTTTTGGGTGCTTTAGGGGGGCCTTCGGCCCCCAGGCATCCTTGGCTTTGCATTCGCAATTTGTTATTATCAATTTGGTAATCGCAATTTGCGAATGCATTACCATTCATTCCTATGGGCCTGTAGGCCCATAGGAATGAATAGAGTCAAATTACGTAATAGCGATTCGCTATTTACAGAATCGCTATTATGTAATGTTAAGTAATTGCAATTTTTTTTTTGCGTTTCCTACATACATAGGTAATTATGATTACCAAATAGCGATTCCTTAAAAATCGCTATTTGGTAATTGCAAATTCAGATGTTGATGCATGTGCCCCTTTGTTTCACAAAGCATGATAATTTGATGAGAAAGTTTATTAGAAAAGTCTCTTGGCCGGATTTCCCAAATAGCAGTGACAAAGGAAAAAATCTGTGTATTGAAGGATTCTTCCTATGAATTTATACAATTCTAGCTTCAAGAGGATTCAGAAAAATTCCGAGGGCTACATATGAATATCTACAAACCTTATAGACTGAGATGCATGCTACTGTCGCACTGTGTTGCTTAAACGGATAGCTCTTACATCAGAGAATCTTCTGGAATCAGTAGTGCAAGGATGTATTGCAGTATTTTAGTATTCCTCACGTAGAAAAAAGTGTGAAACCAGTTCCACTAGCCCTTTTCAAATATGGGGATTTTTTGTGTTTTTACACCTAATTTAAATACTGAGGTCCTCATTTATGAGTTTTTGCCATAGGGCACACCGCAGGCCTTCCTGCGGCACTACCCTACAGCAAAAGAAAAGGGCAGAAATGCGCCGTATCTATCAGATACTGCGCATTCCTGTCCTTTTCCCCTGCGCTGGCGCACAATGGGCATCCGAGCCCCAACGCAGCCACCTTTGCACCATGGTGAAAGGGTGCCTGCATTGCGGGGATGATTATCTTTGTGCAGGAAAGGAAACCTTCATGCACAAAAACAATAACAAGAGGCTTTTTCCTCTTTCTATACTTGCTGCAGAATGCAGCACACATGGAAAAAGGAAAAATGAGGAGAAATAAAGACATTTCTCCTCGTTGTGCCTCCCTTACGCCTCCCCTGGGGAGGCGTACATTTTTGGCACAGCCTCAGAGTTATGATGTCTTGTAAATCTGGGGCAGCGTTAAAAAAGCCATGAATGTTGCTTGCCCCCAGCAACACCCATTGCACGTGCCTTTAATGCAGAAAACTGTGTTAAAGGGAACGATATTTACAAGGCTGCATTAAGCCAAAATAAGTGGCTTAGTGCTGGCTGGTAAATATGGAGCAGGCTCATGCGCCACCAGAGCGCCACAAAAAGTGACGCACCAGTGGCGCAAGGGGCTTATAAATTAGCCCCTGAGGCTGACAGAGACACTACACAGGCACCTGTGCTTCTTGATTTATCTGCAGCCTTGGACGTGGTCGACCATAAACTTCTGGTGGATTGTGTCGGGGCCACGGCTATTCAGGGAACTGCACTTAAATGCTCGTGTCCTTTCTGTAAGAATGCTCCAAATCGGTTTGACTCGCCCCTTTTAGCTCCTGTGAGGTCAAATTGACCTGTGGTGTATCTCAACAATCGTCCTTGTCCCCCCCCCCATCTTTTCAAGCTGTATATTTTTCAGCTGCTACAGTCATTGAGGAAAATGAACGTGCGCATGACATGCTGATGATATGCAACTTCTTTTTGCAATCAATAATACCCTGGACTCAATTCTGAATTTCCCAAAAACCATGCTGTTCATCCACAACTGGATGAACAGCAATAAATTGAAATTAAACCCTGACAAGACAGAGCTTGTTCTGGTTGGAGGCTCCCAAATCCATGGAATTCCAACTTTTGGCCAGCTGAACTGAGCATGCCCCCTCAGCCCACAACTTCAGTGAAAAGCCTAGGAGTTTTCATTGATAATAATCTCACTATGAAGCCTTAGGTTGGGTCCATAGTTTGCTCCTGCTTCTTCCTGCTTTGAAAGATTAGAAAAATTGGAAGATTTTTCACCTTTGAAGCCCTTGTCCAAGTTGTTCTCGCATTAGTTATCTCTCTTATTGACTATGAAAATTCACTTTATTTTGTTCTCACGGAATACCTGATAAAGAGACTACAGCTAGTACAAATTCAGGCGGCCAGACTGATTTACCGACAGCCAAGAAGGTGCCATTTCACTACCCTGATGACGAAATTCCACTAGTTACCAGTAAAACAGCGCTCTGCCTTTAAGATCGGATGCATTATCTTTAAATCCTTGCATGACACCTGCCCTGAGTTTATCTCTGCACACATCCACAGGTACACTCCTGCTCACAACCTGAGATCCTCGCACCTCAAATGTTTGTTCATTCTTCCCTTTAAAAAGAAGAGGCAAGGAGGTGCTAGATATTCTGCTCTGGCCCCGTGATTATGGAACTCACTCCCATCTAATATTAGATCATTGTCTTGTTATCTCAGATTTAGATCACTTTTGAAAACTTGGTTGTTCTGCCAGGCATATGAAAGAGTTTATGAGCTGCAAGCTCTTTCCTGTATCCTGTGCCAAGAAACCGGTTGACGTATGTGCGCTTTATAAATAATTTTAACATAACATAACTTACTTCAGATGTTTTGTTCATTAAGGCCCTGATTAGGAGATTGGTGGAATTTCGAGCAGGAATAATGGATGTTCACACAGACAAAGAGATATGTGGTCTGTAGATTTTCCTCAATCTCGCAGACATTTTCCACCTGCCCTGTGCAGGTGGAAAATTTGTGGAAAAGGGCAGGTGGGATTTGAGGGAGATAGGAGAAGCTTTCCTGGTGGAGCATTCTCTGCTTCCTTGAACAGCTACAGCGATCAGACAGGTGCCTGGTCGTGATACTGCCTGAAGCTCCTAGGCCTGCACCAAAAAAGACAGGCCCAGTGTTTCTAGGCTGGAATTATACGGTCTGGAGAGTGCAGAGCCAATAATTCCAACCCTGCAAAGATTTCAAATTACGGGTGCTTTTGGGTGAATTTCCACTACTCATAATGAGGGCCTAAAAGTATGCAAATTGGATGTGAGAATTCATTTGAAGGTTTTTTGAAATCGCACAGTTGCATATTTTCGGTGATCAACACCTGCTCAATGAACACTACTTGCCTCGAGGCTGGGAAAATGCATGGTGCCATGCCATAGAGACCTCTAAACTTAGGGGTGTGAAAATGAGCAAGTAACAAGTTTCCTGCAAATGGAAATGACAACAGACCAGGTTCTCTGAAAAATGGATAAACATCAAAAGTATGCTTCTGGGCAAGGGATCTTTATGTGACAGTTGATGCTGCCTTTTATGTGATGGTCAACTTCCGTTCTGCACCCGGTTAAGATGATTGACTCTTGCTTTGTAGTTTGGAAGGTACACCCAGCAGCAGGAAGCTATCCAGACACACACATTGTGGGCGAGGCCTCGACACAGCGAGGCAGCTCGGCAGCTCTGGGCCTGCACTCCGCCAGTACCCGCCAGCCGGACCCGAAAGCAGTAGCCCCCACGCTACGTTGACCGGCTTGGGTCATCACCAGCATGGTGCTCGGTGCATCGCCTTACTGCGGTAAGAGAACTGGCAAGCGTGCCCGCCATTAGCAGGCGGCCACAGAGAGTGAGCTCTAGATTGGGTGCAGTCTGCAGTCCTGCCCTGTGAGCCCAGCTTGTCTTTCCGCTCTTCCCCCATGCCTCTGCTGCCAACAGTGCAGCAGAGTAATACTGCAACTGCAACAGCACCGGCAAGAGCAATATCGTGAGGCGGAGAGGGACAAGCAGAGAAGCATCAGGGTCCATTCCCTTAAGAGCGCCCAAAGACCCCAAAAAACAAAAACAAAAAAATTCCCAAAATAACGCAAGCCGCAACCCTTCCCCTAAAAGAGTAGGGGGGGAGTAGCAGCGCCCTTGTAAGAAAAAACATAGCTAAATAAATAACCGAGAACAAAAGTCCCAAGTACTCACTGGGAACAAAGTCTGCCCTAAGGAGTGCAAGGAGCACAGGGGCAGGAGTTAGGGAGACAAGGCGTGGTAGAAGGTGGGAGAGTGACTCCCTAAATACATCACTCATCAACTTCTAAGCCACGGTACCTGGGTCTAAGAAGTGACTAAAAAGGAGAGTGCAACTGATTTCAGTGACTGACAAAGTTGGACTCAGAGCTAGCAAGCTCCTCAAGTATCAAGCAGCCGCATCTGGGATCAAGCACCCCCGCCACAAGATCGTGTAAAATCAGAGGTGCAGCAAAACAAATGCAAGGAAAACCTAAGAGGGAAAAAGGGGGCAAGCAAGATACGGTGGCAACAACAAATGGGTTGCAGGGTTCAAAGTCTGATATTGATATAGACATAGTCAGCGTTGAGAAAAGAGAGCCAACCTCAACTAATATGCATTGCCCAAGTACCAAAGGGAGGACCTGGCCTGGCAGTTCGGTCTGGACTGTTCCCATGGGGCACAGGGTCAAGACTGATTTGAATATGGCTGGGTCCAAACTGGGGTGACGTAGTGGGCAAAAGAACGATGGATTTAACCCAGATCTTTTGACTGGGGGAGAATGTTTGCATTGTCAGCATTCCGTCCATCATTTGTTTGCTGTAACACTTTTCGCCCTAAGTGGGATGGGTATGCCCAGACGTGGGTCCCTTGCTCACTGTGCCACTGGATTCAAGCTAGCCTGGCTGAAGAAGGGTGACATACCCTGAAACCGGTCCCAGGATGCTTGTTTCCGGTCCAGGGAGGACCTGGCCTGGCAGTTCGGTCTGGACTGTTCCCATGGGGCACAGGGTCAAGACTGATTTGCATATGGCTGGGTCCAAACTGGGGTGGCGTAGTGGGCAAAAGAACGATGGATTTAACCCAGATCTTTGACTGGGGGAGAATGTTTGCATTGTCAGCATTCCGTCCATCATTTGTTTGCTGTAACACTTTTCGCCCTAAGTGGGATGGGTATGCCCAGACGTGGGTCCCTTGCTCACTGTGCCACTGGATTCAAGCTAGCCTGGCTGAAGAAGGGTGACATACCCTGAAACCGGTCCCAGGATGCTTGTTTCCGGTCCAGGGAGGACCTGGCCTGGCAGTTCGGTCTGGACTGTTCCCATGGGGCACAGGGTCAAGACTGATTTGCATATGGCTGGGTCCAAACTGGGGTGGCGTAGTGGGCAAAAGAACGATGGATTTAACCCAGATCTTTTGACTGGGGAGAATGTTTGCATTGTCAGCATTCCGTCCATCATTTGTTTGCTGTAACACTTTTCGCTCCTAAGTGGGATGGGTATGCCCAGACGTGGGTCCCTTGCTCACTGTGCCACTGGATTCAAGCTAGCCTGGCTGAAGAAGGGTGACATACCCTGAAACCGGTCCCAGGATGCTTGTTTCCGGTCCAGGGAGGACCTGGCCTGGCAGTTCGGTCTGGACTGTTCCCATGGGGCACAGGGTCAAGACTGATTTGCATATGGCTGGGTCCAAACTGGGGTGGCGTAGTGGGCAAAAGAACGATGGATTTAACCCAGATCTTTTGACTGGGGAGAATGTTTGCATTGTCAGCATTCCGTCCATCATTTGTTTGCTGTAACACTTTTCGCCCTAAGTGGATGGGCATGCCCAGACGTGGGTCCCTTGCTCACTGTGCCACTGGATTCAAGCTAGCCTGGCTGAAGAAGGGTGACATACCCTGAAACCGGTCCCAGGATGCTTGTTTCCTGGTCCAGGGAGGACCTGGCCTGGCAGTTCGGTCTGGACTGTTCCCATGGGGCACAGGGTCAAGACTGATTTGCATATGGCTGGGTCCAAACTGGGGTGGCGTAGTGGGCAAAAGAACGATGGATTTAACCCAGATCTTTTGACTGGGGGAGAATGTTTGCATTGTCAGCATTCCGTCCATCATTTGTTTGCTGTAACAAGTACCAAAGCCAGCAAGCAGGCACTTATTACGGACTTCCTAAAAGTGTACCACAGGGGGTCTCCCCACAAGAGTCACGAGGAAGTCAAGACTAGAGACAATAACAACATCTATAGCCAAGGCACAGAGGAAATCTTACTCTGTAATTAGCGCAACAAAAGCACAGATACCCACTGCAGTGACCAAAAAGATCCTTTCTCTTCCCTAAGAGAAAATCCAAGAAAGGAAGTAATCAACCAGGATCCACAAATACATAATGATTCAAACCTATTAGGTAAACCTCAAGGACACCGTCACCAGCTTGTAGAGGCCCTAGTCCATATGCAGCCAGAGTCAAGCTGGGAGCCGCTAATCAGCCAACTGGCTCAGCCAGCCCAACAGCCTCATCAAAAACCAACTCATGAAACCAATGACAATTTAGCGATTGGGCAAGACAATATTTTAAGTCTGTTTGCACAATCTTATTCACTGTCTGACTCACCAGACTAATTGGAGCATCTACCAGTTTTTGAACAAGACCTTGACATCCTCTTCTCACCACTCGAACGGTCCAAAACAGTACAACAAATGGAACAGGATGCACCCCAACCAAATCCAAACGGGCATCCGTCTCAGGAGTCTAAAGGGCCCACGGTGGCCCTTGCAATTGAATCATGCAAAAAGGCACAATCAAGAACGACCGAGGATCAATTGGAACTGTCCTCCACAGAAGCAACCATTTATTCCCCAGCCCCTTCCGTACGGCCCCACCTGCTAAATACCATGGAAATCATTGGAATTGCCATGACATACCATGCAGGTAAGCTAGACAGTCAAGTTGAGCTACTAAACGTTCTAGCTATCCACATTCATGGGATAGAACAAAAGTTGCAGACCTGAAATACAATGATAATGAAGGTCCAAAAGGACTGGGACACTACTTATCACACTTGTCACTTTCCCCAAATAATTGACAAACTTGCAACGGTACCAATCATAATAACAGAGCTGCTGGGGAAAGTTAAGGAAATCCACTCAAACACCACATTGGCTAGAGATCGGGACTCAGAGGCCGAAGGCTGTGGTAGCCTCCAGTTGAAAAAAAAGATCTCTAATAACACAGAATGCGCACGCACAATCTCACCCGATGCAAAGGAAGAGAGCGAGCAATTGAAGGAACAACCATCTGGAGGGTCTGCGGCCTCACCTAAACACCAATATTCTACAAGGAAAGCTGACGAAAGCTCCACACCTCCAAACCTACATATTTCCCTTACGAAAAGGGAACGAAAATGTCTGTGGGAACTAAGGAAAAATTAACTAAACAAACGGTGCTCATACTTACCGCTTACACAAAAGGTAACCCCTCCCCAGAACATCAATGAAAAAACTAAGACCCAGGAGAAGAAAACATCAGGGAAGCCTCAAAAAGTATCACCACAATGAACCATATATTGACAACCATGAAAGAGCCCACCGATTCAAGAAGCTTAAAACCTCCAAAAAGTAACATTTCCGGACATGCGTCAGACAATCAAGACAACAATCCAGGGCGCACCAAAGACCACCTTAATCCAACTCCCCAAGGAACCAACGACAAAAGCGAGTAATCAGGTTGCAGCCACTCGCAGGAGACCAGTCACAGTAGAGACATGCAACCGCAAAAAAGACGAGACACCACCACAAACCTTGAAAGGCTTGGAGGCCCAACTAACAACGAATTTTGAATAAATTTCACAAAACCCTACAGGACAATTTCCACAAGCAGCATCATATTACCAAGGCATCACTGAAGCATCAGTAGAGTAATTGACCTATCATGCCAAGTCACATCCGGCCAATCTTCTAACCACGTGTAATGAAAAAATTGAGCAGGTCCCACACTATACCTCGAGGGGACCCCATGACATATTGAATAGAAGCGCAATTTTAAAAATACTAGAAGCTCTTCCAGACTTGAGGCATATTAAATCAAGAGACCTGGAAAGAATCGAGTTTAAACCCAACCCCAATCGATCGGGGTCTGAAATCACGATAGCAACCTGGACAGATCACCTCCTCTCAGAACAGATCCTGCTGATAAGGAATCCGTCACAACATGGGGCATCGAGCTAAAAAAGGTGGCGTTACTCTGCTACCCAAGCCCACTACAACAGTTAACCCAAATCACAGGCGTACTGAAAGGAGCAAAAGGGCCTGACAATCTTAACTTAGCCAAAGTTGGTGACCAAATCACAAGGCAAATTACCATCAAAATACCACAGCCCCAAGTAGTTAACCTTGAGGATAATCCACAGGTAAGGCCTTTAAATACGAAACATGGAACAGCATGAACTAATGCACAAAAGGACTTCAACACAGCCCAGGGCTGCAATATTTGCTCCTGGAACGTAAATGGTTTAGGCGCTAAACTCGATGACATCGACTTCACAGAATTCCTCCAAGTGCATGATATCCTATTACTCCAGGAAACTTGGCAGTCAACAAATTCCCCAATTGTAGGCTACAAATAACATTTCAACACAGCCACAAGAGAAGCAAAATACGGAAGGGCAAAAGGCGGCCTATCGATTTATATCTCAACTGATATCCTTTGGGAATACAAAGAAATGGATCTAGACCAGCTCTGGATGCAATGTATTAAACTCGTAGTTTCATCTTCCACTATTTTATTAATTTTGAACACATATATTCACCCAGCCAACAAGCACAAGGAAAAAAAATCCAGCTACTGATCAGCTCGCTTAAAACATTAAAATCCACCTATCCACTCGCCTATATAATTCTGTCGTGGGATTTCAATATGAATTTATTACAAGGCCAAGAAAACAATTTAGCAGGTCACATACAGGTACGGCAGGGTAATACAACAAGACCTGTTACGCCAGGCAAGAAATGTGCTGCATTACTGGAAGAACTGTCATTGCTCGCACTATCTGGACGAGGCCCCTTGGATAGTCCAGCAGCCTTTACAAGAGTTACGGATAGAACTGGCGCAACCATCGACTTCACTTTGGCGGACCCAGACCTGTTTCCCTATATCTCCAACTTTCAAATAAAGGAAAGAGCCAAAAGCAACCACTAACCTCAAACATTCACGCTAGCCTGCATTTCGGAAAGGACTCGGCACTCTAAGGCTCTCACATTAACAACCCATCCTTACAATTTAAAATGACTTACATGGAACGAAAACAATATAGATGCCATTATGGAGGCTTGGCTTGCACCAGCCTGCTGGCGACACCCATTGCAAAGCCACTCGGAGCAGAGGCCTGGGAGACCTTTGTCAACAATCTAAATATAACATTTTCTCACAGTACCTCTAGTCACAAAGCATTCGGGAGCACTGGTGCAGCATGCTTTACACATAACCTAAGGATAAAAAAAACAACTAAATAAACAACTAAGATCAATGCACACCCGGGGCTCACAACCAACTCAGGACTCACTTACAAAAACTGCAAAAATGAAAAGAGCCTTCCAAAAAGAAAACAGGGTGGCAAAGCACACATATAATGAGGCAATTTGGTTAAAAATGCTTCATGCCAGCCAGTAAAGAAACTCAAAACTTTTCTGGGCAAATATTAACATCTTACTAAATGGCAAAAACCAACATTTCAACTCAGATATAACGGAAAATACCTGGAGTGCTCATATAGCAACCACATATAAAAAGGTGTTTCACCCTAGTGTAGCAACCATTGATGAAACACTGAATGTGACCAAGTTGGCCTCTATCCAGAAAATGAGCCTCGAGGCCCCATCGCCCATAAAAGAATCAAAAACAGACACCAACATTTGCCAACCATTAATGATAAATCCCCCCCAAGTCCCAAGATAGCTATATAGAAGATAACGTGCAGCCGGGAGCACATGCAACATCAAAGGCTGATACAAAGGAGTTTTACCCACAGATCACGAAAAAGCAGGTATTGCATGCCATAAAACAACAAAGATCTGATGGGGCCCATGGGCCAAATGGCCTGCCCAATGCCTTATTTAAAAAAATCCATCTTTCTGGTCTACACATCTAACCCCCGTGTTTACCTATGCCCTGGAGACATGTACCATCCCAGACTCATGGTGATGAAGTATACTCCAACCGATATACAAAACAGGGGAACTTTCAGACCCCACCAACTCAAGACTAATAGCACTTATCGATGTTGAGACCAAGATATACGCTTGAAACCTGTTGACTGACCTAGAGGATTGGGTTAACAGCATGCACTTAATCCCTAAAACACAAACAGGAATGAGCACCTTAACGAATCTATTAGCAGTTACTCTACTGGCCGACAAAGCCATTGCTAAATCAAGCCTCCTGTATGCGTGTTTCTTAGACATCGAAGCCGCTTTTGATAAGGTCCCCAGAACTAAGCTATGGGAAAAAATGAAATCCTGGGGAGCTCCCAAAAAATTGCTTGAAGCAATTGTCAACCTTTACTCAAGAACGTGGGTCCAAATAAAATTAGGGGATGGTCGAAGTTTAACCAATAAAATCTCAACTACCAACGGCTTGAAACATGCATGCGTCTTGGTCCCCTGCCTGTTTAACATTTATACAGTGGATCTAGAGAACCATCTTCGCCTAACACACGTAGACACGCTGAAATTCGGTGATGCCCAAACAGCAAGCTTGCAATATGCTGACGACATCGTCCTGCTCAGTAAAACGCCACGAGATCTACAGCGGCTGACCACTCAGCTAGTAGAATACATATCCATTGCCCAACTAGATATTAACTTCCAAAATAAAAGGTTATGTGCTTTTCAAGTTCCCCCAAAAACAACCCAAGTTTACCTGATCAGCAAACAGTAATATCTTGGACCAGGTCATAACTTACAAATATCTGGGGGTACTTTACATCGGCATCTCAATTACAAGCAATATCTGGCATCACGGCAAGCAAAAGCAAAACAGCTGCTATTTGCATTTAAAACCTTGCAAAAAAAACTTAGCGACTGCTCAACAAATCACTTGTTAAAGGTTTTCGCTGCAAAATTCTTGTCCTCAATCTCGTTCGGATTGGAACTGCTAAATACCAACAAAGCATCAGCCCTGAACACTGCACAATCTACTAGTTTAAGAAACTATTTTCAATTCCATGTTACATATCTCAAGCCCATATAAGACTTGAATTTGGCTTAAAAACAGATACCGACAAGTCAAGGGGCCCTCGACAAATATTATTGGAGAATGAGGGAAGGAGAGGTACACTCCTTAGCCCATCACTGCTGGCTGGAGATTGAAAAACAATCCTGAACGAATAAATCAGTATACTTCGTTTTAAAGCAATCACTCTCTTCTTTAAAGTTAGAGGAGGCTTAGCTCACAATATCAGCCTACTCCGAGTTCAAACAAATAACCAACAAAGCCATTAAGCGGCAATTCCAGCTAATAGATAAAGCATCCAGGAGCCATAAAACCCACGCATGGGTGGTGATGCCAACATATATAACCCTAAAACCTCAATTGTATCTGCTGGAACACTTCTCAAGATCAAAAACGTTCAATCTGATATTACTGAAGCTTGGAGTTTACCCATCTAAAGACCTCACACCAAAATGGAAACGGTCCTGGCCCACCCTGGAATGCCGCCTTTGCGGTTATGGTAACGAGTCACTATTCCATCTTCTATGCACCTGCCCAGTGCTACTAACTCTTAGGAAAACTCTTCTACGGCCAATATTGAAGCAAGAACAAATAAGGACATGTAGAACTGCCATCATAAAATTCTTAGGAGGTTCGACAGTCCAACTGGCATGCAAGGCAATAACATTTTTCAGCTTAGCGGCAAAAGAACTAGAGAAGAGAGACAGATGAATCAAACACGCCTTCCCACATGTATTTTTGCTTACCTAGATCAAAACGTACAGTATACACGATCATTGCAGTAGCACTTTATTCATCAATTATGTCTGGGAATCATTTGCCGACTTCTACCAGAGACATGAGTATGGACAGCCTGCGATTGGACTAACCCAAACATATTAAGCCCGATTCTTCCTTTGCAGGGCTGGATGCCATATGTTCATATGTAATCAAAGGAAAATCATTTTATCATCAGTTTTAGACTGTATTTTAATGAGTTTAATGTAATTTTATAATCAAATTAGCATTAATGTTCAATGATTTTAAGTATTTTGTGGGCCGTTTGCATTGTGTTTTTATGATTTTAAATGACATCGAATAAAGCATTTCTTTCTCTCTCCTATCTTTGGCATCACATCACATGTCTTTTATAAAACACTTGGGTCATCCCAAGTTCAATTATCTGCAAGACTGTGTCTGGTTTACTAGCTATTTTATCCTGAGGCTGCAGTTATGTTCAAAGTTTTTGTTTAGTAGCAGTAGATTTTATTTTCTTAGCATAGTTCAGACAATTTTAACTGTCTTTACGAAAGCCTTAGGTTTAAGTAAAATATAGGCTGAAGGAAGCACCTTACTGGTAAAGTTGGCTTTAATATTACTATTTTAGAAATACCACTTTTAAAAAGTTGCCATTTATCTGCTGTTAAAGCTCTGGGTGCCTGCGGCCTCTCTTCAATGCACATCTGGGGTGGGTGACAGCATGACTTTGTGCATTCCTTCTAGACAGCCACACACAAAGGAAGGTTAGGTGTGTCTGAGTGCCAATCTGCATCCTGATGGCACAATTTTCTAACCTGGTGTGGAGTCTTTTTGTGGTGTTTTCATTGTGTCACTATGTGTCATGTTTCACAAATACTTTACACGTTGCCTCTTAAGTTTAGCCTCACTGCTCTGTGCCAAGCTACCAGAGGGTGAGCACAGGTTAACTTTTAGTGTGAATCTTACTTTCCGTGACTAAGATTGTGGGTCCCTATTTGGATAGGGTGCATTGCTCTGCTATCTAGAGACCCATTGGCATACTTACAAGCCCCTATCACCACAGGAACGTCACTTTTAATGACGTTCCTGTGGCGATTAAGGGTTCGCCTTATTTAGAAGGCAGAGTTAAGCCACTTAACGTGGCTTAACGCTGCCTTGTAAATAAGGCACCCTTTCACGCTATACTTAGAGTGAAAGGGATGGGCAATAGGTGTTTCAGTGGGCGTTATGCCGCAAACCCATTGATTTTAACGATGCCACTGTTTACAAGGGTGGAGCAAATAGGAGGCAGCGCCAAAATTAAGACCAGGGAAACCTTGCACTATGGTGCAAGGGTGCCTGCATTGGCGCTATGCAGCTTACTTTAGCGCCAGCACTAGGGAAAATGCAGGTGTGTGCCATGTCTTTGTAAATACGTCACATCCCTGCGTTTTCGGAATGGCGGAGTATGTCATTAGCATTTTGTGCTTAACGTCACGCTCCACCATTCCTTTGTAAATATGCCCCCCCAATTTCTAACAGTTATGTTTTGCTATGTGTATTTTTAGAGCTCTGTATCACCTGGGAGTGTTGCCTGGCACTGAAGTAGGGGCAATCCTGGCCTGGCCTAGGGTTAGTTTAGTGGCAGTCTGTTCAAAGAGCCATGTCCTTAGCTTCTTGCTGAATTTGAGAATTGAAGAGATGGCTTGGATGTGTAGTGACAGGTCAATCCAGGCTTATGGAGTGACACAAGAGAAAGCAATACCTCTGGATCTGGTTCTGCATATGTTTAGGATGTGTTGCGAGTATTCGTCTGGCTGAGAGGAGATGTCTGGTAGGTTTGTGTAATGTGATGCAGTTGCTGAGGCAAACTGGGCCTTTGTTGTGTAAGGCTTTAAAGTTGATAGTGAGGAGTTTGGACAGAGCTTCTTTCTCTATAAGAAGCCATTAGAGGTACGCAAGCAAGGTGCGGGTGATGTGCGTGTGGTGTGGTAGATTGAATGTCAGCTCAGCTGCTGAGTTTAGTATGGTTTGGAGACACTTGGTCAGTTGCGGGCTGATTCCAGCATAAAGGGTGGTCCCTTACTCCAGTTTGCTCGTATTGAGGGCTTGGCTGATGGTTCTATGGATGCTAGTATGGAGTCATTTGAAAATGATTTTCAGCATTTTCAGGGTGTGGAAGCAGGCGGCAGTGACAGCTGACTTGGTCAGTCATGGTCAGTTGATTGTCAATGGTAATGATGAAGTTCTTGGGCGGGATGGAAGGGGTGATTGAGCCCCGTGTTTTGTCAGTCACCAGGTGGGGTCCCACAGCAAGATGCTTCTGCAGACAATGCCGACTTTTATCTTGTTGGTGTTCAGTTTGAGAAAGTTGGTTTTCAGCCAGCCTGCAACTTAGGGCATGTAGGCTGCAAAGTTGGTCTGGGTGTTGGGTGTTTAGTCCTAAAGGGAGGGTATCAGCTGTGTGTCTTTGGTGTAGAATAGAACGTTTATTCCATGGGTATCAATGTGGCTGGCAAGCAGAATCATATACAGTTGAAGAGGGTCAGGCTGAGTGATGATCCTTGTGCTACTCCACAGATGATTTTGCAATCGTCCGAGCAGTAGGGAGCCAGTCTGAATTACTGGGTTCACCCAGTCAGGTAGGAGCATATCCAGCAGAGTTTATTCCTTGGATTCCAGTTTCATGCCAATAGATGAGGATGGGTTTGAATACTGTGTCGAAAGCTGCAGTGAGGTCCAGGGTGATGAAGGCAGCAGTGTCTCATCAGACCATGATCATACTAATACCATCTGTTGTGACAATGAGGTTTTTTTCCATGCTGTGGTTAGGTCTAAAGCCGGTTTGACTGGAGTCAAGGAGATTGACGGGGTTGGCTGAGTGCCTGCTGATCATCTTCTCCAGGACTTTGACTGGGTATGGTAGTAGGGAACTGGGTTTGTAGTTGGCTAGCGTTGTTGGCTCGGCAATTTTTTTTTTTGTAGGGAGAAGTACTTAGGCATGTTTCCAGGATCTGGATAGGTATCTGTTGTGATGGAGGTGTTCAGAATCGGGGTGAGAGCGGAGCTGATGGTTTGGAGCCCTTCAATGAAGACGTGGTGGGGGCAAGGGTCCAATGGGGCCCCAGAGTGGAAGGAATACATGGTAGAAGCAGTTTCTTCCATGATGATGGTGGCCAGGCCGTCAGTGTGGTTTCTTTGGTTGCGATGGAGGAGCACATTGTGAGGTCAGCGTAATCACCATGAAGATTGACAGACACAACAAATAGTAGCATTCTGGGGCATTAACTCACAAAGATGGTAGTTTATAATGTTTTACACCCAAAATCTTTAAGACAAACTCACAAAAACCTGCTAAATATGTGTCCTACATGGTCTCCTGCCCAATATTTGCTAATATTTGTTCATCATTGCCACTCCATATCCCGTTGACTTGTTGCACAACTTAGTTAAGAATCATCTAACACGTTGCCCACTCATTTGCATCAGGTGCTGATCAGCTGCTGTCCATGCTCTTGTCGTAATACTCTCCTTTTTAAATAGTGCATTCTTAATCCTAACCATTCGGAAGTTCAGGTCATTGTGTGACTAAAGTTAGTGTATTATTTGGTCTTCTTGCAGCAGTTCTTCCATTGCCCTTACATTCAGCACGATCAGGGCGGTGTGTCACAATCAATGGAGTGCACATTTCTATTGATTCTTGCACCAGCACTTTCTTGGTTCTGATAACCAATCTCATAATTTAGATAGAGGTATTTGAAGATTGATTTCCACGGGATTGTGTACCATGTCACCAGGAACTGCAAACATTCACAAATTCCAAAAAAGCAAGAAAAGATTAAACAATTCTGGCCCGGTGAAAAAAATGCAATTCTCGCATTGCAGTTAAACTCACAAACTGTTCCCATTCTGCTGAACTTGAGCTCTTTTTGAATGAGACTGCTGGAGCACGGATAAGACTTCTAGCTAATCAGAGCATTTTGACAGTGTAAAATGTGTCTGAATATCCATGAATCATTGCTCAGGATTTGCATACTAGCAGGTGTTGAAACGCACCTTGGTGTTGCGAGAGGACAGTTTCCTGTGCTCTGATTAGACAAATTTAGAACAATTTTCATTACTACCACGGCAGCAGCTTGTATAAGATGATCCTGTTAAAACTCAAACAGATTGCAAACACTGCTCGGTGCACTCACACTTGGATGGTAAACTTCAAGTTCAAAAACATGTTTAAAAGTAGTTGACAACTTGACAACTATGCGCATTTCATGATTGTGCAAGCAGTACAGGTGTTTATATCTGTTGCAATTTCTGACTTTCATATCATTGTAACGTCTTATATTAGGCACAAAGCTATCTCATATATTTAACGTTTATCTATTTTTCTCATTTGACACTTGTTATTTTTCATGTGACATTCCTTGTACTGGTTAAGAACATGTAATCATCAGTCATTTTAGGTAATAACGCCTCCCCAAGAAATACAAACAAAATTGTATGATGGATTAACAATCACAAAAATAAAGCTGTGTTGAAAACAATGGTCTTGTAGTGGCACAAGACTAAATTTAAAGTAACTTTTTTATTATTTATTTATATTATTTATATATAGCACTGACTTTTTCCGTGGGACGCCAGCATTCCCTAATAGCTCTAGTGAGGAAATGAACTTTTAAATCATAGATACAAAAGGCAGGTATAGAAGTAGGAAATATTTGTTGGTGCATCATAAATTGTTACAGGAGGTTTTGTTACACACAGGAGTAACAATATCCAAAAAGCTGTGATGGAAGATAGCGTGAGCGCACATATTGGCAATTGCATTGATGTGTACATGTTGTGTTACAGAATAATGTTTAGCATACTAATCACAAATATCTCAGGTAAGCAATGTCCTGAAACTCAGTGACTATCTAGAAAAAGTACTTTGAGGTCACCATTCTCTGCAACCTTTGAAGCACTTAGGGTCTCATTTACGATAACTGACTCAACACTGCATTTGCACAGAGATGCATCAGTTCTCGATGCACCGCATCGTAAAACTTTACTACAAGATGGTTGCGCCGTATTTACAATACAGCGCCGTGTTTTTTGGCGCATTGCTGGAGTTGGTGGAAAAACCGACGCAACTCCAGTAGTGCATCACAATACAGTGGTGATGTGTAATGTTTCACTGACGCATTGCCTACTGTATAGGGATCAATGTCTTAGAGCTTGAAAAGGTGACAAAGTCACCTTGAGCTCTATCATATTGGGCCTGGATGTGATGCATTCAAGTAGGCATAGTGCACACTTGTATGTGTGACATCAGCACGTAATGTCACAAAATGTGATATTACGTGCACATACCTACCTTCTGTGGCCCACTTACCTTGTGACTTGATTGCAGGTTACTGCCAAGTCACAACAGCTGGTGTGATCCCTTGACCACAGCCAATGCGTCATTGCTACGCCTGGGTTTAGCAGCTGTAGGGATTGTGACGCATTGGCAGCGCAGCAGCCCTATGTGCAAAAAAACATAAAAGTCATAAATGCCACTGTGTCAGTTTTACATGGGGGTTGTTTCCAATGGAAAGCCTACCTTGCATAAATTCAAAACTACTGTGGCACAATGAAACGGACACATTTTAAACCGACACATCCCGACAAAAAGTGATGCATCTGCTACTTTGTAAATATGGATATTTTTGGAGTGCCGCCGTAGCATAAAAAAAAATGGGCACCGGCAGCGCAAGGGACTTGTAAATTAGGCCCCTAGCCCCTTATCACGAGTGACCACTTAATTTTGGTGGGGGTGGTAACAACAGTTACCTCCCCACTAGAATTATGATAACTGAGGGAAGATTGCAGTTCTATTTATTTTCACCCTCATTATGATGGGACGTTATTCCACACTGGATGGAGAAAATCTTCGGGGCATATTTACAAGAAAGTGGCGAAGCTTGTCGTTAAGCCAAGAAGGCTAACAACATGCTTCGTCACTTTAGAAATGCAGGGCTGCACCATATTTACAAGAATATGGTGCAGCCCGCTGTTTCCCCCTGCGCTGGCACTAAATTAAGCTGCCTAGCACCAACACAGGCACCCTTGTACCATAGTGCAAGGGTGCCTGGGTTGAGGGGAAGATTGTTTATGTGCAGGAAGGTCCCCCATCCTGCACATAAACAATCTTTAAATGCCATTTTGTAACTTCTACGTGTGCTGCTTAATATAGCACACATTGAAGTTGCAAAACAGCATTTTGTTTTTAGATGATTGTTTATGCGGAGGAAAGGGGACCTTCCTCCACATAAACAAGCATTGACGTTTTGCTGTTTCTATGTGTGCTGCCCAAGGCAGCACACTTGGAAACAGCAAAAACGTGGAGAAATAAAGCATTTTTCCTAATTTCGCCTGTTTAAGACCAGGTTTTCCCTGCTATGGACTCCCCTACGTCCTAGATTGCCTCAATTGCCTGACACTACTGCATTTGGAAGAGTCACACTTTCATCAAGGTGTCTCACCCTCTGAAGATGTGGAACTCACGAGGATTGAATGAGGTTCACAGAGGGTGAGACACCTTGACAAAAGTGTGACTACTGGGTCTGCCCCCTCAGAGATACCATGTTGTAAGGAAATTCCACACAACAAAAATTCACAAGAAGTGATACGGTTTATCATAAATTACGATCAGTTATAGTAGCACTTCATGTCTTAGCCCGCACATGGCACAGGTCCTGAAGAAAGCCATACTGACCCAGTGGGCACTTATTTGAAATGGCTGAAACATGTAGACCAAGACTAAGGATGTGCAAGACCATTCAAGTCTCATAAATTATCCACCTCTATTTTTATAACTTGCCCAAGACTACCATTATTAAAGCACACCTTAATTGGCTGGCGACCTTGAGACAATTTTAAAATCACCTTTTCTCACTTGAGCTTCCCAAATACAAACCAGTTGTGCTATAAGTCAGGCGTCCTAGCACAACCACATGCATTAGGCATCACGGGTGGGAAGCCTATGATGAAGCATGCCACCCACTAGTGTTGGTGGAAGAGAGTTCTTTTAAAAACCCTTAGTGTTTCCCTATCTCTTAGAGTAAGGGACATTTCAGGAGTAACTTTACTGTGATAGTGCACACTTTTTCATTGTTTGACCATATTAAAATAGAGAAGGTGAACTAGTTCTCTTCTCACTCTCTAATGGTGTTTGTGAGAATTTGTTTATGAGATGGAATTTGCTACTTAAGATTATTTTTTTAAATTGAAATTAAATGAACAAGTGATGATTTCATTATTGCGCTATTTTCTTTTTAGTGAGGTTGATATATACAATCTTTCTTTTTTTCTTTTTGTTTTTAGTTAAATGTTAACTTTTTTATAAATAAATATATTATTTCTGTGTACTGTAATTTAATAATGTTTTGCAGTAAAGGTTCAAATTATTTCACTAATTTATTAGGATTTATATTCATGTATGTAATCCTTATAGCACCAAACACTATCCCTGCTGCTGCTTGATCTGGTGTGGGAATAGTAAATCTATTCCCTTCTACAAAGTCCAACACTTACCCTACTGTTGCTTAGACTGGAGTGGGAATAGTAAATTTAGCCCATCCGAAGTCTAATTCTTTCTCTACCATTGCACTGACTGGAGTAGGAATAGTGAATAGTGAAGCCAACCCCTTCAAAGTCAGAAACCTACCCTACTGTCGCTTAGACTGGAGGAGAAATACTAAAGGTAACCCCTCCGAAGTCCAATACTTTCACTACTGCTGCTTATATCGGAGTGGGAGTAGTACATTTAACCGCTCTGAAGTCCAACACTTTCCCTACTGTTGTGCTGACTGGAGTAGAAATGGTAAATCTAACCCCTCTGAAGTCTAATGCTTTCCCTTCTGCTGCACTGAGTGGAGTGGGAATAGTCCATTTGACCCCTCCGAAGTGCAACACTTTCCCTACTGTTGTGCAGATTGATGTAGGAATGCCAAACCTAACCTCTTTGAAGTCCCACACTTTCCCTACTGTGGCATAAACTGGAGGGGAACAGTATATTCAAAATGATCAGACCCAATACTTTTCATAATATTGGTTAAATTGATTTTATAGCAATATTTATTTTTTATATATTTTGTATTATTTGTTCAAAGTTTAATTTTTAAGAATGTTTATAGTATTTTTAGTAAATGTGTTTTTTTATTTGATTTTTTTAAATATTATTTGTTAGCTAAACTAATTAATATATTTTGAAATTGAATTGTTTATATTTGTTTGTTTTTTGTATATATATTTTGTGTGTGTATATATATATATATATATATATATATATATATATATATATATATATATATATATATATATATATATATATATATATATATATATCAACGCTCCATTTGCATCATACCAGAATCACTCACGGTCGGGTGCTGCAGACCGCCGAAACGCGTTTGTTCTGAAAATAAAAGACCTGTTATAACGCTACCCGTGAGTGCTTATATTTCCTATATATGAGGAGGTTTTGAGCTTTAATATATATATATATATATATTATTATGTGCTTTTTATAGTAGTACATTTAAAATATTAACAAAGTTCAGTTAATTTATTATCAAATATTATATAGTACCTACTAGCAGTCGTCAGTAGGTAGTTATATTTAGGACCATGTGCCTATAGAAAAAATGTTTTTTGATTTGC
Organism: Calotriton arnoldi; assembly: GCA_963921515.1. Lineage (NCBI taxonomy): Eukaryota > Metazoa > Chordata > Amphibia > Caudata > Salamandridae > Calotriton > Calotriton arnoldi. Next base: position 2,466,648 of record CAWUFW010001962.1, read on the forward strand.
CTGTATCTTTGGCATCGTTTGATGAATGTTGACGATATGTTCGGAAAAAGTGTCATAATGAGTCTTGCTTTGCATGTAAAGTTTCGGGGTGATCTGTCAAGTAGGAGCTGAGAAAAAAGAGGAGTCAAAAATAGTGTGTTTCCCATTTTAATTCTCGTAGACTCTTTAGACATGGCTGCAGACCCAACAGCTAAATGGAATTACACAAAATATGGCAGAAAGGTAGCTTTTTGTCCGCAGATTGTGCCTTTTGTTATGTGGTGTAAATCTCTTCAGTAGTTGTTGAGGAGTTTAGGGAAATGCAAATTTGTTTACCTGCAATCGTGGATAATTTGCAATGAATTTGCGTTGAATCATGAATGCGTGCGCCAATAGGAATGCTGGCTGCTACCTGAACAGAGAGTTAAGGCCAACATTTTAGATTATTGGAAGAGCTCCCAGGGATGAAATGAAATGGCAGAGCTTGACATAAGGGGACAGGTTGGATGTGTGCTGACTAGGCCTGGGTGTAAAATTTGATTTGATTTGATTTTACGGGTTTTATATAGCGCATAGCTGCCCGAAGGCTTCCCAGCGCTGCGGCAACAGGAGGTCATAGTTAGCATTTGCTTATTCAGAATTTGTGGAATTTGGCAACTCTGCATTCCACGGAGAACACAGAGTTACCAATAAACTCTACACTCTGCAATGGAGCTGAATTCGTTAGTCTTTGACGTGCTCGTCACATCATTTTGAGCACAAGGGGAGCACGATGAGACGTGACGGTCGCTTGGCCAGGAGGCCCCTTTGCAGAGTGGTTGAGAAAGAGGATGGGGCCTGCGACAACATGTCAGCAATACAACTTCATCCCCCTACCAGTAGTGCACCAGGACATCCCTTTGCAGAGTGATTGGGAAAGGGGGCGGGCCTCTGATGTATCTCAGCAGTCCTGCTGTGGGGGACTTACTTGTAACTAGGCCTGGGCGGTGAACTCTGCTCTGCTCTTTTTCCCTCATTTGCTCTTGCCAATGGTAAGTTGGGGAGCGCGTGCGAGGGAAATCCAACTCTAGACCACTTCCCAGTGAGACTTCTCAACGTGGGTGGTCGCTGATGGTCTCTATCGCTCACATTGAGAAACCTTCCATTCGTGTTGAGGAAGCTGCAGCTCGAATAGAACTTCTACTCGAGCAGCAGAAAGAAGCAGTGCCCTCTTGCGCTACACGTGATGCCAATCATGTTGATTTTACAGTGTGAGCAAACACCAGGCGCTAAAAAACAGTGTGAACGCGTGAAGTAATGCATAGCTTGGTGGAGTTTTTCTGTCACTTCAAGGAGTTCCGCATAGCGGAACTCCGCGAACTCTGCCCAGGCCTACTTGTCACAACAATAGGGGTTCTTGGCCCCCAACGACCCTCAACAGCCAAGAGAAAGTCATCCCCCAACCAGTAGTGTGCCAAGAAGCCCCTTTGCAGAGTGGTTTAATAAGGGGCTTAGGCCTCAGATGAAGTCTCAGTAATCTGGCTGTAAAGGACTTACTTGTGGCAACAATAGGGGTTCTTGGTCCCCAACGACCCTCAGCAGCCAAGGGGACTTCATCCCCCAACCAGTAGTGCACCAGGAGGCCCCTTTGCAGAGTGGTAATAAAGGGGGCGGGCCTCCGGCTACATCTCAACAGTCCCACTGTGGGGAACTTACTTGTGGCAACAATAGCGGTTCTTGGCCCCCAATGACCCTAGCAGCCAAGGGGACTTCATCCCCCAACTAGTAGTGTGCCAGGTTGCCCCTTTGCAGAGTGGTTGAGAAAGGGGGCAGAGCCTCCATTGAAGTCTCAGCAATCCGGCTGAGGAGGACTTACTTGTAGCAACAAAAGGGGTTCATGGCTCCCAACGACCCTCAGCAGCCAAGAGGACTTCATCCCCCAAGCAGTGGTGCACCAGGAGGCCCCTTTGCAGAGTGGTTAATAAAGGGGGTGGACCTCAAATTACATCTCAGCAGTCCCGCTGTGGGGGACTTACTTGTTGCACTAATAGGGGTTGTTGGCCTGCAACGACCCTCAGTAGCCAAGTGGACTTCATTCCCCAACCAGTAGAGCACCAGGAGGCCTCTTTGGAGAGTGGTTGAGAAAGGAAGCAGCCCTTCAATGACTTCTCAGCAATCCCACTGTGAGGGACTTACTGGTGGCAACAGTAGGTGTTCTTGGCCCCCAACGACCCTCAGCAGCCAAGGGGACTTCATCCGCCAACCAGTAGTGTTCCAGGAGGCCCCTTTGCAGAGTTGATGAGAAAGGGAGCAGGGCCTCATCCGACGTCTCAGCAATCCGGCTGAGGGGTACTTGTAGCAACAATAGGAGTTCTTGGCCCCCAATGACCCTCAGCGGCAAGGGGACTTCATTCCCCAAACAGTGATGCACCAGGAGGCCCCTTTGCAGAGTGGTTGAGAAAGGGGGGGTTAAACGAAATCTTAGCAATCCTGCTGTTGGGAATTTACTTGTTGTAACAATAAGGGTACTTGGACCCCAAAGACCCTCAACAGCTAAGGGGACTTCATCTTCAACCAGTAGTGCACCAGGAGGCCTCTTTGCCGAGTGGTTGAGAAAGAGGACAGGGCCTTCAATGATGTATCAGCAGTCTGGCTGTGGGGGACTTACTGGTGGCAATAGTAGGTGTTCTTGGCCCCCAATAGCCTTCAGCAATACTCTGCCCACTCACGAAACACCACGAAATTTGGTGGAGTTTTTCAGCAAGTCTGCGGACTTCTGAGAGATCATCCCAAGCCTAGTCCTGATTCCATGGCAGGACTATAAGGATCTTTTAGGGATTGTTCATGTGTGCAATATGTCGCTAAACAGGTTTTTTCAATATTCGCAAATTTGCCTCAACTGTCAGCGCGGTCCTCTGTGTAATGTTGCAGTGAATTCACAAATATCTGTAACATTTAAAAAAAAATACATTAATAGATCCACTCAGACAATGATGCACTCACTCACACACCCACTCAGAGAGTCATGCACCCACTCACAGACTCATGCAGGACTCACTGTCCCACTGATACACTTATGCACCCACTCCCAGACCCACTCATGAATTCATACACCCACACACAGACCCACTCAGAGACTCCTGCACCAACTCACACACCTTCTCAGTCATGCACCCACTCACAGACCCATGTAACCATTCAGAGAATGACTCAAAGAGTCATGAAACCAGTCACAGGTTCAGTCAGTGACCCATGCACCCACTGACAGATCCTCTCAGAGACCCACACACCTACTCACAGACCCACTCAGACACTCACACAGCCATTCACAGATCACTCAGAACTTGTGCATCCATTCACAGATCTACTCGGACACTCATGCACCTACTCACAGACTCACTTAGAGTCTCATGCACCCACCCAGAGACCTACTCAGACACTCACACATCAACTGGCAGACCCACTCAGGCACTCTCATACCCACTCACAGACCTACTGAGACACTCACGCATCCTCTCCACACCCACTCGAAAACTCATCACCCACTCATAGACCTACTCAGACACTCTCACAGACTCATACATGTTTTCATAGAGTCATTTAGATAGTAATGTATCTAGTGTGGCACAGGGTCAAGACTGATTTGCATATAGCTGGGTCTGAACTGGGGTGGCAAAGTGAGCTAAAGAACAATGATGGATTCAACCCAGATCTGTGACTGGGGGTGAGTGTCTGAAAAGTTTCAGCGCTCCATCCATCATCTCCTTGTGTTTGCTATGCTCAGAATCAGTAAAATAATTATGGAAGGTGCTGCTGGCTATTGGATGTCTGCTTTTGTTTTGCATATTCATGATGTATCGTGATGTCGGAATGAATATTAGAAAAAATGAAAAAGATATTCATAAATAAAATGAACACATTTTTGCTATCAAGTGGCTTTGAAAAGTGCCTTTAAGTTCATTGTGTGTATATGACAGCTACACATAAGAGCTGAGAAACACCCTGTTGCCTTCATCTGTGAAGAGAACTCCATCACTTCTATAGATTCCATGGCTGTCAAAACGAAGGTTATTGTTGTAGATAGAGAACATATCTTAGTCTCTGGGAAAGCAGAAACAGTTTTATTAACCTGTTTCCTGGCATTGTCAATCTGGGGACAGAATTGATTAGACCACTTCCATTTCTGCCTTTGGCACATATTGGAGTACACCAAGGCAGTGTGAGGGAAAGTGTCATTAATTGTGCAAAGGTATCCTTCATTAGGATCACCAGTTCCACCCCGTTCAGTGTGTCTAGGTCATTGCCACCACAGTGTACAATCCTGAGGTCAGGTGGTGCGGAATCCCTAATTGTTTTAACTAACGGCAGCAATTGATACCACTTCAAACATCTCTGGACAATTCAAGTAATGTCCACATTAGCCAAATCCAAGTACCTGCCAATACCACTTTTTCTAACATCCTCTCTAGCCCAAAACAGATAGCTGTGGGCCACAATCCACACTCTAACCATTTCTAAGTGGACAGAAGAAGGCTGGAGCTGAATGAGGTAGTTTGGAAAAATTAAAGGCATTTAAAATGAAGGTGTGCTCATGGTTTAAAAGAAAACATAGCTGATTGGATGCTGTGAGTATGGAGTTGAATAAAATTAGGTAGTGTCTTGAAAGCTTAAGTATCTAGATCTATTATTAACTGAGGTAAAATATAAAAGTGTAATGCAGACTTGAATATGCTTTTTATTCTGTACAGTATACTACACCTGCTGCAGCTCATGTTGTAACTAGTATGGTCCTTCCAGAATGTGCTGCGAACTAGTGACCTACTGGCTCTGGTGGGTTGCTATGGAGACTGTCCAAAGAATATATTGGGGGAAGAGTGTTAAAAAGCAAGTGTTCTGTTTTAAGAAATTAGAGCTCTTTAGACTCATTGTTGTGTAAAAAGGGTTACATTTCTTAGCGAGAGCTTGCTAATATATTGCACAGTGCTCTTAAAGTCAGAAAACTACCAAGCTAAATATGTTTTTGGACTCCAGTTTTTTTTCCGTGAATCTGACACGATGACCGCAAATAAGTCGCAAATATGCGCAAATACTCTTCTATGTTGGACTTCTTTATAAAACTGATAAAAGGGTTAACACATACTAACCATTCAGAAGTGGAGTTTCAAAACTAAAAAAATTAAAGATATGTTTTTGTTTGCTGCCTTCCTTGCTATAAGAGAGAGCAAAGTTGAAAAGGTTGCCATTAATGGTTTCTTTGATTCAGAGTGGTATGCCATTCTTATGCTTAGCTTTCACATTTCCTGAGAGTACTGAATCTATGATCTATCTAATACGAGCAAAAAAAAAATACTTCACAAATGAACTCAATTTTCAGGTATGTGAAATACATTGTATTTTGAGAAAAAATTTGATTGAAAAGGTATATGTGTTTATGAGGTTGATAAAAGTGAGTATGAAATATGCAGAAAAGTTTTGATCTTTATAGGATGACGTATAAGTGGTAGTGTGAGTGCTTTTATATTTCTATCAATAGGTGAGTAGGACACCTGCTAAATGTGTGAGTACGTAACAGTCTGTGTGAGGTGCAAAGTAGCTCAGTGAGAAGTTAATTCACAATGTGTTGCCCAGGATTTGAAAACTACATGTGTTGTTTTACTGCATGCTGTAATTGCTAGAAACAGAATTGGCTGCTAAGGGTTAACCTTATACTTATCAATGAATTTGAAGATCTGCAAAGTTTTACATATCTATGCATGATTTGCTGCTCTCAAAGAATGTTTTTCTTGGAACTCTGAGACTATTTATTCCATTTTAAAAGAGGACTACAAGTCTCAGAATTGAAAGGAAGAAACATGCGCTGTAGGTGTACATAACATGTGAACATATGAAACTTGACAGCTATGTATTATTTACCCTTTAGAGTAGGTATTGGCTAATTATAGAACATTTTTACATGTTCTTAGATGGTAACACATGCCCTTTATGCTAATTCTGAATTACATATGTAGTTTGAGAATGCTAAGCATTATTAAAAATGCAGTGTTTAAATATGAATCAGGCCTACTTCTGCAGACTCTGTGTGTGCACTCTCACTGCCAGGTTTACTTGCCATGTAAAACTATTTGCCAAGTGTTTCATCTATGTTTAAGTGTACATAACTCACCTGTCAGATACACTGTAGGTATGCTATAAAACATGGTGCAGTGTGCTTAAAAAATTGAGAGATGTCATTTTGAGTTTTAGTAATTTACTTATGCACTTACAGACCCTTGTGGCATGTACTACATAGAGTATACCACCCATAATGCAACTGAGATATATGTTTCCAAAGCATAGAGCCTCTTTGTCTTTCCAGTCAGAGAGTGACAGAGGGACCTATACATTCACTCACATTCTCAGAAACTGCTTATGTATGCACTAGTATCAAAGGCCGATGCACAGACACTTACATACCCCTCTATTCCCAAACACAGACACTAAGGTATTTGTCAGACTAATTACATACATATTTAGAGAACCATTGAGATACTAAAACAGACAGTCACATACTGGCACATTTTCTTAAACTTCTCATGGCACTGCTATAGCTGGACTCCTACACACACTCAAATATGTAGGCAAGAAGTAACACAATATCATTATCCATCCAGAAAAATAGTCTTTTAAACATGGGTCAGGCCTACTAGTGCAGACACTGTCTCTGTACTCTCACTGCCAGCTTCACTTAGCATGTAAAAGCTGTTTGGCAAGTCTTATATCCATGTTTTAGTAAACATTACTCTCCTCTGAGATATGTTGTAGGTATGCTATAAAGCATGCTGTGTTGTGCTTAAAAGATTGAGAGGTGTCCTTTTGAGTTCTCAGAATTTACTCATTCAATTGCAGACTCTTATGCCAACCACTACATAGAGGATACCATTGATAATACAACTGACATACAAGTTTCCAAAGCATACAGCCTCTCTCTTGGAAATGCAAACATTAGTTAGGAGGCTTTACTATGTTAAAACTCCTGCCCTGTGTTTAACAGAAATTAATAGAGCTCTTTTGCATGGTACTGTAGGAGAGGTAGAAAATGTTTGTGATGATGTTCAGTTTCGTTTCTTTGGTCCCGAAGAGGAGTGTAGCGAAAATAAGGAGTTGGTACATGCAGGCGTAGCAGAATAGGACACAGGTATTACAGTTGATAACTTTCAAGACGAGATTAAAAACTTCAACACAGTCTGTCAAGAGAAACCAAACTGTGTTTGTATGTTGTCGACACACTCACTACAAGAGTCAAACTCATTGTGTTGTTGTGTTTTCAAAAAATGAAGACAATAACAGAGATAAGTGGCAAGAATTTGCAGCATACTTATTTGTTGAGGAACGCTTTACTTTTTCAACACAGCAAGTTATTTGTAAGTACTGTTATAATAAGTTGGAGGATTATAAAATGCCAGCTAAACCAGTTTTAGAATTAGTTGGAATCCCACAAGAAGTATAACATGTAAATGTATATGAATCAATTCTAATACAGTGTGTACATCCATTCCAAGCTATAGTTCGTATGGAGCCAAAGAAAGGGAAGTTACCTCCAACAGAGTTACGGAAAGGTCTTAAAGGTAGAGTTGTGTACTTGCCATTAGATATCAAGCAGAATATTGAAACTGCAGGGGTGCAGAGGGATTTGGAAGAAACACTTATTATTCTAGTCAATGGTGTCCCTACCAAGAGCAAACAAATATGGCAAGAGCTAGTAGATGTAAGTAAAGTAAAAAAAAGCAACATGATATCTGGTACAAAATAATATTTATTATAAAGATAAAGATGTTGTTCAAAATGTAGGACATATGGAGGATGACACATCAACATCAAGAGGTCAGAATGAAAAGATGGATTGTTCAAGATCAGAAGAAATTTATGAACACTACAGTATTCATCCTTTGCATTCTAAATAGATTATTGGTGATGCTATTGATCTCTTTCAAATGAAAAAAGAAGAAGGAGTCCGCTTGTGTATGTGAGAAAAGTTTAGAAGCACACTGTTTTCTGCATATGTTTCCTACCGGAGTAGGTGGTAAATATGCTGACCATCCAGTACAAATACCAGCAGTTGAGTACAGATCAACTTAGCTATATTCAGAGGATCCAAGATTTTGCGAGTGCATTCCCTGTATATTTCATCCACTATTTGAGAGTGACTTGTCAGGACTATCTTATGCAGTAAACCACATTTTGAAGACAGGAGTGAATCCACAAAATCTTTCAGCAAAGTAATTTGTTGTGAAAGTTCAAGGAAAAGACAAAAACCTGGAATGCAACTTGATTAATTTGATGGCATGTCAACATGGTACCAAGTAATACTGGTATTGTCATCATGGAGAGCTGAAATGCATATTGAGAAACCTACCAGCACCTACTTGGTTTCTAACATTCAGTTGTTCTGAGTATGCGTGTGATGACAAGCTTGAATTCCTGTGAGAAGTAAAATCAAATATAAAATATATCAATGAGAAGACAGCGGGAGAACTTTGCCTGATTGGACTCAGCAAATGTTTGCAGATATTTTAACCACAGATTTCAAGGAATGATGTCTTTCATCTGCAACAAAACTAATCCTCCTCTTGGAGAAGTGACTGATCTCTATTGGCATAAAGAGTACCAAGATAGAGGTGCTCCACATATTCACATGTTGTTATGGGTAAATGATGCACCAAAATTTGGAACAGACAGTGATAACTCTGTCTTGTATTTCAAACAGTAGTATGTGACATGCAACATTCCAAAAGATGGCGGTGACAAGGGATTGAGACAACAGGTTCTATGGTTTAATGGGTGTGGGAAATACTATCGACGAAAATACAGATGCAAAGGAACATTTTAAATGAGATGTTGTTAAGGATTCCTACGACTTGTCATCTCACAAGAAAGAGTCAACAGCTTTTTGCTGCAGTCAGACATACCCTGACATGGAAAACACCTAAAGATACATGCAACAGAAGAACAGAAGCTTCTAAGTAAATTAATGATTACAAGAGTATGATTCTAAAGATGTGGAATACAAATATGGATCTACAATTTGTTGTAGACAACTCCATCGCTACGTGACTTGATATATAACAAAATTAGAGAAGATAGAGTTGAAAGAGATGTGGGAGGAGATTTCTGCAGAAAAGAGTCTTACCAAGAAATTGTATAGCTTCAGCTTGAAAATGCTTTCCACAGAGAAATAGGATCCTATGAATGCTTGGAGACGTTGAGCTCAGCTAGTTTGTTCTAAAAATCAAGAGGAATTGTGAGATTAAGCCTAGGCCTTGCAAGCAGTCAAAATAGAGTATTAAAGTCTTTCCCTGAAATATAGTACCTTACAGCATTTTATCCCCAAAGTAGAGACATTTTGAAAACTAGATGTTGGATTCGTACTACCCAAGGAGGAGTCCAAGGGGCATATTTACAAGCCCCTTGCTCCACCCATGCGACACTTTTTGTGTCATGCCGGTGGCGCATTTTTTTGCTCCAAATTTATAAGGACAGGAAAAGCCACCCTGCATGACTTTTCCTGACCTTGTAAATATGGCCCCTTTGCATGCAGCACTTTGCGTGAAAAGGGTGTTCCATGGGTCTTGCTGTGGGTGTTCCCACTCAACACCCATGGAACAAGACACATTTCCAGATTTACGAGGCATTGTAATTCTGGAAATGCGTGTGAATGATACGCCCCCAGGGGAGGCGTAGGGTGGCGCAACGAGGAGAAATGTATTCATTTCTCCTCGTTTTCTTTTCCTCTTTCCATGCGTGCTGCATTCTGCAGCACACACAGAAGGAGGAAATCACCTCTAATGGTTGTTTATGTACAGGAAGGGTTTCCTCCTGCACATAAACAATCATTGGAAACAATGATGTTTTTCAAATTCTATGTGTGCTAATGCAGCACAAATAGAAGTTGAAAAACGGCATTTCAGATTGTTTTTGTGCAGGAAGGGAACCCTTCCTGAACAAAAACAATCTCCCCACGCACGCAGGCATCCTTGCACCATGGTGCAAGGGTGCCTGCGACAGGCGCATGGCAGCAGTTTGTGCACCAGCGCAGGGGGAAGCACAGAGATGCAACATATTGTTGTAAATATGTTGCATCCCTGTGCTTTGAAAATGGCTTGCGTTCTGCACAGAGTCACTTTCTTGTAAACCTGCACCAAGTCTCTATGAAGCACTTCAGTATAATACATATATGTTGGAAGCCGGAGTCCCCGTCCCGCACCACTGTCACCAAATGCGAGACCCGGGACTCCTCACTCAATGCTAGGCCAAGTAAGGACACCGTTTGAGATAGCCCTGCTCACCCCCTTAGTAGCTTGGCACGAGCAGCCAGGCCTATCTCCAAGGCACGAATGTACAGTATGTGCAACCACACTCACAACAACCCACTGGTGACACCACAAATGGACTCCACACGAGTTTGATAAAATGAGTATAAACTTTATGTAAAAAGATGTACGATCAGACCACACGATACATTAGCCAACATATAATAAAGGGTAATATTCATTCCGGCTGGTGAGTAGGTTCAAATCCCAACCACCGCTTTCAAAATGCTATGCTGGTCGTAATGCTAGAATCACACACGTTGCAATGGACAAACAATAGTGCACTGCGTAACGATAAAATCCTGTGCTGGGCAAAGGAATAATAATACAATGCGTAACGATACACCCCGGTACCTTGCAATGGGAGAAATAATGCAATGCGTACCGCTACAATCATGTACTACGCACTCAAGGAATAATGCAATGCGTCACACCCCAATCACGTACTTTGCAATGAAGAAATAATGCAATGCGCGCCGCTACAATCATGTACTTTGCAATGAAGAAATAATGCAATGTGGGCCGCTACAATCCTGTACTTTGCAATGGAGAAATAATGCAATGCGTAGTGCTACAATCGTGTACTTCGTTACGCAGAAATAATGTCAGGCGTCAAAAGACAGTCCGGCAGTTCGTTAGCAGCAATATTGGCAATGTGTATTACGACCGTCAGCCTCTTCGATAACAGATGCCCCCCACACGTATCAACGATGACATAAAGTACAGCTTCTCACTCGAGCCCCAGTACTGCCAATCCTGACCGCAGTACAGGCCCCAATCTGAGCCGAAGCAAAGGCTCACGTCGCCAGAAGGTCTGAGAGGCCGAGAGAGTGTCCCTCCGAGCCCGCACCCCGCCCAGGCAGTGATCCACGTTACCTGGGGGCGCGACCCCACTCTCCTCTCCTCCTTCAGCGAACTGGGCCTTCCGTGTAGAACTTTCTCAATGGGCCTCAGCGGTTCGGCCTGGCAGCTCAGCTCCTCTGGGGCTGCCGGTCCGGGCCGTGAATGTTAGGAAGGTCTCAGGCGGCCACAGGGCACACGTACCCCACGCCCCTGAGATTACGTTACTCCGGATGCACATTCACCACAGCATCCTCCGGGTCTCATCTGGCACGAAGCCACACACACAACGCTGATGGGACTTCACGTCGACTCCGAGTGCATGTTCACCAGGCACTCCTTCCTGCGGTCTTAGTTGGCACCAAGACTCGCACACCACGTTGCAGAGACTCACTTTCTTCTGGTGCACACGATGATCAGCCGATCACCTCCACAGTCCCAGATTGCACCAAAGCACGCACACTGCTTCACTGAGACTTACTCCAACTCCGGTGCCCCGATATCCAGGCACTCTTCACCAATGCCTTCGGCCGCACCCCGACACGCTCACCATGTCCGAGCCTCACTTCTCCTCCGGTGCACTCGTTGACCAGGTGCTCTTCACCAGCGACTCCGGTGCACCCCGACATGCACCCTGTGCGTCCGAGACTCCCTTCACCTCCGATGCACCCGCCAATCAGGCGCTCTTCACCAACGCCTGCGGTGCACCATGACACACACCCTGCACGTCCGAGTCTCACGTCACCTCCGATGCACACACTGACCAGGCGCTCTTCACCAACGCCTGCGGTGCACCACGACACGCACCCAGCGCGTCCGAGATGCACTTCACCTTCGATGCACATGTTGACCAGGCGCTCTTCACCAACGCCTCCTGTGCACCACGACACGCACCCAGCGCGTCCGAGTCTCACTTCTCCTCCGTGTGTCCAAGATCACAGGGCACACCTTCCGAGGGTCTCAAGCTGCCACAACACGCGCCCACCGCGTCGCTTGAAACTTCTCCGGAAACTTTTATGTTCCTGTGTTTCCAAACAGGGAGCCAGCTCACTTCGGGCCCTTGGGGTAACAAGACACAGCACAAAGCACAGTCTTCTTCAAGCAGGGGGACCCAGCGCACACAGCACAGTCCCAACAGCATCTTCCTTGGATAAAACAGCAAACTGCAGACCAGCCCCAGATCACGAAGCAAGGGTTGGTCCTTCCCAGCAGTCTCTTCAGTTGTTCCTTCCTTAGAAGAGGTTCCTCTTGACCACGAAATGGGTCCAAGCCTTTTCAGTCTCAATCCATTTCTATTCCAACGTTCAGGGGTCTCAGCTCTCATAGTTATACCCCTAAATGTCTTTGAAGTTCGTTGTGCTCAGGGGTCCCTGACCCCTGCCAAAATCAGTTCTGGGTGTCTCCCTCCCAGTGTCACCTTTCTCCCTTTGATACTGGGGGTCTGGATCCTTAATCACTCAGCAGGAGATGGGTTAATTGTTTTATAGCTGCAACCTAGGCCTCTTCACCTCCCGGTGCTTTTCCTCGCCTACTCTCCAGATGCAGGTCAGCCTGGTGCCATCTCAACCCCTCCCTGGGTCAAGACCTCCCCCGGCTCCTCTCCCCTTTCAGATCCAGACAGTCAATCCACATTCAGCAGAGACACACAGAAATGCTTAAAGCACAAAACTCAGCCACTTTCTAAAAGAGTGGTTTCTGAACACACAGTGACAAAACCACTTTCATAGAAAGATGTGTTATGACGCTGTGAGTTCATACATACTAAACTTCACCTCTCCATTTTAAATTTATGGGAAACTAGGCTAACAAACACAATACCCAGCCTCCCCCATTCTGTCCTATGGGCAGGATGGCCTTTCACCAGTGAAAAACGAAATGGAGTGTTTTTCACTGTCAGGACATAACACACACCTCAGTATAGGTCCTGCCTTTTACCTACACTGCACCCTGCCCTGGGGTTACCCGGGACCTACCACAGGGGTGCCCACTGTGTACACAAAAGGGAAAGTAAGGCCTGACAAGTGGTTGCACTTGTCAGGACACCATGTTGACTTAGCAAACTGCGCGCAGGCCCTACACTGCAGGCCTGAGTTCCCTTTTCCGCGCACCTTTGCATTACTAGCCCTGGCACACACAGTGCACATCACTAGGGACTTTACTAGTAAGGCAACATACCAATCATGGCCAACCAATTACCATTACACTTTACACAGGGAACACTGGTACTTTGACACTGATCAGCAGTGGCAAAGTACCCAAAGCATCTAAATTGGCAACTCTATGTCAGGAAAACGGTCTAGGGGGAAAGCAAAAGGTTTAGGGAACTTTAGCCAAAAAGGCCAAGTCCTACAATATAGAAGTAATCTAACTGAAAACATAGAAGAGGGAAGATATGCAGTACTTGGATGTGACGGTTGTTTAGTGAGACACAACAAAGAGAATATAATTAACCACAAAAGCTTAGTTGCCAAACGCCAGAGAGAAGATAGTTTTTCTATTTGGCACTTTTGCAGTTGTTCATGGCGTGCTGAATCAGATTTACATGGACACTTTGACTGCTACAAAGACTCTTTCAATGTTGTGAAAGACAGCATTGAGTGTTCAGTCTTTGCAAACTACTTGCAAATGTTGAAAGATGAGAATGAACAGGAAGAAACCATTGCTGCTGAGATAGTCAAAGAGAGTTCACAAAGCAGCCAACGTTCTGCACCAGCGAGTCAAGATCCTCTTAGAGAACCAATTATTCAAAATGAAGCAGCTATAGCTGAGGTGGAGACTGCAATGCAGCACGCAAAAGAGGAAACTGTGGATTTCAAACACTTAGTAGAACAAATGAACAATGAACAAAACGAAATTACAATGAAGTTAAATATAAAATAGAGCATGGATTTCTAACATGAAAGGCAACGGTGTGATTGTTCTTTGTACAAACCTATATTACTATATATCAGTGGTCAAGCTGGCACTGGAAAGAGCTTCCTAATTAAAGTTCTCACTGGTTATCTACAGAAGACTGCAGAATCCCATTTGTCATGTGTAGTAATAGCACCAACAGGATCAGCTGAACATAAAATTAAAGGGACGACTTTACATCACCTACTAACGCTACCCATTGAACATGACAATAAACTGGAATATCAGAAACTATCTGATGATGCTTGCCATGAGGTATCAAGAGCATTGAAGAAACTGAAGCTTTTAATCATAGATGAGGTCAGCATGGTTTCCAACATAATGCTTGCTTTCAAACACTTAAGAATGGAGCAGATTTTACACAAACTAGTGTGCTCTTTGGAGGAAAGCATATAATTGTATTTGGTGACCTACTGCAACTTATCCCTGTAAAAGAACAACCTGTTTTCAAAACACGTGTTCAAAATGAAACAAGAACTTTTCTGGAGAGTATTGGCAATGTGAATATTTGGTCAAACTTTGACTTCAAGATACTAGTGAAAAATATGCGTCAAGCATCTGATGTCAATTATGCAGATATACTGAAGGACATTAGACTAGGGATTCTGACAAAAGAAGGGACATGAGCTTTGGAAAGTCGTCTTATGAAGAAACTATTTCCATCTAATATTAAAGCAGCTGAACTATTGCACAATTTCATTGAAGAACAGAAGTCTATAGTTTGTTTAATATCAAAACTTCAAGAATGCTCCAAATTTAATGAACAATTACTACAAATGGAGAAAGAAGATATTTCTGAAAATACAGCAATTGATAAAATGGAACATCAGGGAGTCACAATACTACTCACAGACAAACTACAAATAAAATTGGATGCTTTGGAGAAGTCTGTATCCAAAACTGCAGGATTAGAAAAGCTTTTGCGCTAGAGCGAAAACTGTTGCGTAATTTTGCGCCATCATTAAAATGTTGAGGAAAGGTTAGTAAATGATGCAATGGGTAAAGTATTTGATTTTATTAATTTCACAAATAGAGATGAAGTTGAATACTTGGGCATGAAATTTGATTAGATTGATGGCGTGAAGCAGATTGGCCACTGTGCTGTATGTTTTTGCTAGTGAAAGACTTTAATGTGCGGCACCAACAGTTCCCACTCTGTCTAGCATATGCTGTAACTGTCCATAAATACTACACTGCCTAATTAAAGTCTGAAACTGAATGGAAATAATCCAATTACAGCAGCCTTAACCAGATAGCAAAAACTGCCTTTAAAACAAAAAACAATTAACCAAACTTCTACTTACTGTTTGTGGAAAATAAGAACTACACTATGGGATGTTCTCTATATGGATCATCAGCATTTAAATATCATTTGGCCTACCAGGGGTGATGTTTACAAAAGGATCTCCAAAATTGAAGAGTGCTTTATAGTTATTTGTAATATTGTACCAAATATAATAATTTAGGAAATATGTTTAACATAGGTTTGTTTATATTACTGTAGAAACTCCGTAAAAAGCAATTGTTTAATGAATTGTAGTGAGTGTGATTGCATAGTTTTGCTTATTTACAGTGTACTACTGTGCAACTTTGCTTTTTTTTTAATCCATTGAGTGTTTTCTCCCCACTGTTTGAGGATGAAGCTTCATACAGACCACTGTTTATGGTGAAGAAGTATGAAAGCTGAGAACAGTAAAAAAGGGAAAATTATATTTTTCATTGTAGTACAGTGTTACAGCATAAGCAATGTGTTTTGCTATATTTCTGTAATTCTGAAAATTAAATGCTAACATATCTTTACATTCTTTTTCATTTTCAATAGCGGCTGCAATTGAACGACGTTAGATGTCTTAAAACACTTTTTCTACCACAGACATATTGGTTAGAGATATCCATGTAGAGTGTTTTTAAATATAAAGTGCTCTTGTCATAGCTTCCTATTAGTTTGTTTTGCCTATTTTGTAATTAAAACTTTCAGTGTAATAGAGTAGATTTACAGTCAGTCACACAACAACTTACTCATTCATTCAGGTACTTATTCATTTTTTTAAAACAAATGTTATTGCACTGTAGATGACCAGTCACATTTGCAAACAGCTCTAATGCAGTGGGTGCATCTTGGTAACATGGTATTAATCACATGTCAAGTAGCAGTTATCTATAAACAACATCTCAACTTCATAACTCCCTCTCCCTCCGGCCCCTCATCCTTCCCAGTTGTGTCTTAATTCAACATAGTCATTCTGCTTCTAGATGTCAGTTGGTCCTTTGGAATCATGCTAAATGAGCTCTCGTTCATATCAGGGGTATTCTCCCAACTAGTAACTTCCATCATAATGGGGGGGGGGGGGGCGATGGGAGTGTATACTGGTGAGTGGGCTACATCACTCACCCCCACCCAGTTCATCTGGTTCTGGAGACAATGAGGGAACATTGTGGTATATGAACCTCGGCCTGTGACTCTGGTAGTTTTAAGCTGACAACCAGTGCTTCCCAGGCTCGGGCTCTATCTATTGAGCCAATGCCTCTCCTTGCCTCTCACATTAGCACCTCTCCTTTGTATCCCACCCATTTCTTTCTGCCATGTTTTGCCACAGGACCAGCCTGGCACCTTCCAGTTACGAGTGATTTCTCGTTTAGCTTATATGTATGCTGGGTCCTGGAACCTACTTGATGCCCTTGTTTTGGAAGTGTGAGGGAACCAGCCCAGAAGACAGTGGCCAGGGGTGCAAGGAATTTCCTTCTCTACTGCCCTCACTACTGTCGCCATTACCTCTGCCCAGTAGTTTTGTAACAAGAGCAGTGCCAGATCATATGCATAAGGTCTGCCCCTATTGTCCTACACCTTGGGCAAGCGGCATCTGTTGTGTTAAAGTACCTATTAATATGGTCAGGTGGGAGGTAGGCTCTATGGAGCATGAAAACATTGATGAGTTTGAGCCTAGCATTTCTAGATATCTTGGGTATTCTCCCTAGAATGTCCGCCCAGTTGTGCTCAGGTATTTGTATCTGTAAGTATCCCTCCTTTTTAGCCCTGAGTGTGTCTAGAGGCAAGAGCACATCTCTTCTTATCGCTCGATATAAGGCTGTCACTGCTCTATAGGTTCCCGAGGCTGTCTCCACATACTGATAAGTTTTGTGGGATTGAGGATCTTCCTAGCCCATTTTCCAGTGTCTGCGCAATGGTACTGTCATTGCATTGCCCCATGCAAGAAGAAGTGGTCCTGTCGTAGGTCAAGGTCCATTCTGAATTCCTCAAAGGGGATCAGCTCCCCATCTTGAAAGAGATCCCCCACTTTTGTTGCCCCTACTGTGGCCCACTCAGTTTCCCCCATGCGGTAGACTGTTGAGCATGGAAATGGGGAGGTCAGGTGAATAAGGAATTTTCTGCCTTGTATTTTGGAGGCAGCAGGTCCAGCACTTACTCATGACTTGACATTCTCTCATGTCGCCATCCGTGCAATGCCTTGTTTGTAATAGCACCTTGAGCAGCCAGTCCAAGGCGGGAATGAATGGTCCTAATATTTTCTATGGGTTCTGTCTCCCTGCTACCCATTGCATAAACCACTGCTTATGCGCAGCCAGATAATATGCTTCAAATTCCAGTGCTACCAGATCACTGTTTGCGACCGGTCGCTGCAGTGTGGTTAGTGCTATTCGCCTGCACCCAGCTCCCCATATGAACCCCGTGGTTAGGGAGTCACACTCCCTAAACACCGCTCTTGGTATCCACAGCAGAAGCACGGTGAAGCAGTACAGCAGCTGCGGGAGCACCACCATCTTTATTAGCGCCACTCTTTGCCATGCAGAACTCCATGTTCTGTCTCAGCACTTTTATAGCTAGTTATACATTTCTTTCTAGAAGGTCAGCCTGGTCGTGGAAAATGTGGACCCCCAAATACTGCAAACAGTGAGGCTCCCAGACCAAGTGATCTAACGCCGGTGGGGAGGGGGTCTCAGTTCGCAAAAGGCTGGATTTCTGCCACTTGACCTGCAGCCCGGATAGGGCCCCAAAGCCATCTAGCATACATTTTTCTCCCCTCAAATGCCCCCGCGTCCCTCAAGAACAGTAGCAAGTCATCTGCATAGAGGGATATGAGCTGAAGGCAGTCACCCACTCACATCCCCTGGTACTAATGTCCCTGTCTGGCTGTGCATGACAGGGGTTCCATTGCCAGTGCAAATAGCAATAGGGACAGGGGACATCCCTGTCTCGTCCCTCAGTCAATACGGTAGCTGTCAGAGATGGTTTGCCCCATGCGTACCCTTGATGTAAGGTTTTTGTAGATGCAAATGCCTTTTCAATGTCGACACTAAAATGTGTTACTTGGTTGCGGTCGTATATGTCATCCTCCAGGATTGTTAGTAGTCAGCTTATTTTTAGGACAGTGTTATGACCAGGGATAAATACTGCTTGGTCTGGGTGCACTACTTTGGGCATATACTGCAGGAACCTGTTCGCTAATATTATACTCAGGAGTTTGTAGTCTATGTTAAGCATAGATAGCAGTCTATAATCCCTTCAGTCATTTGCTGGTTTGCCCAGTTTCAGCAGTGGGATCATTATCACTTCTTTCGTAGATGTAGGGAGGTTCCCTGTCTCCTCGCTGCCTTGTATTACTCCTCTAGTTTTGGGGCTAAGATGTCTGGTACTTAGCATAGAATTCAACAAGTGGGGCTAGTGGGTCAGTGGTAGAGGATGATCCAACGCTTGCCCAGGCCAGAACTCATGGTGCCATGGTCCTCAGCAGTGGCTGGGCCGCAACCGACCACTTCCTTCCCCATGTCCCTCTGTGCAGTGATCTAGTAGGTTTCTGGTTCAGTCTGCAGCCCAGGAGGCGTCTCCCTCAGGGCCCTAGCCCTCAGTTGCGCTCTAGGGCTGCCACTGTGCTTCAAATCCTGGGGGGATTGCCCGCTTCTATCTTCAGGGCTGCATTGGGCCATTCCTCATTGGGCCCAGCTGGGCCTCCTGTCTCTAGCTTTCCAGAAGGGTAGCGTGGTTGCAGGCAGGGGGGGTAGGGCCGGGTGCCAGAAAGAGAGTCTCTACGCATGGGGGGCCGCCTATGAGGCAGATGAGCTGCTTCACCCTCCTTGGCTTCAGGGCTCTCTCCCCCACCTACCTCTAGGCCCCAAGGGCACCTCCCGCCACAGTAAACTTTCTCTGACTCCTGGTCCTGGGTCGTGTTTCTCGGTGTCTGGGAAGGTGGTTTTTCTCCTCGTGGGTATCGCTGTCTTCACCTCTTTTCCACTGGAGGCCTCTCCTCTGCTGCCATTCAAGAGCTTCTGTGCAGTGTCCCCTGCTCACTCATCACAGGCCTCCTCTCACCTAGAATGGTAGGCCGCAGCCGGCAGTGCCACTGTAGGGGGGGGCAAGGGGAGGCGCCACCGATCGCAGTTTGATTGCCCGCCGGTCCTGGCATTGGAGGATCAAGGCCTCATCTGCCTCAGCGGGCAAACAGCGCCACACCACTACTCCATCTCACTGGTCATATTGCAGCTCAGGCAGTGGCGTGCCATTTTTGCAAGGCCACCTGCCATTGGCACCAAGCCACGCCCCCTTTCAGGCAAGTATTCATGTAGGCACTTACACAACCATTCACTTACCCATTGAGCCTCTCACACAAGTCCGAGGTGCTGCTGGTGGGCTGTGATACTGGCCAATGGGACAAACAATGGTGGCCTTGGGTACCCCTCCCCAACTGAAAACTGCGGTTAAGAACTTAGGAGTTCTGTTCGACAACGCCCTCTCATTTGAGAGTCACGCAAAAAAAGTGGCAGGCACCTGTTTTGGTCTCTTACACAGCCTGAAACCCATTTTGGGACTCTTCAACGCACCCATCCGCCAAATGATCATCCAATCTGCAGTGCAGTCTCGATTAGACTATTGCAACGGGCTCTTACTCGGTGTGAACAAATCGTAACCAAAAGACTCCAACGTGCACAAAATGCGGCAGCACGTACCCTCTTTGCCCTTCCCAAGCATTATCATGCCTCTAATCTTCTTCGCCGTCTCCACTGGCTGCCGATTGAACAGAGAGTCCAGTTTAAGACTCTGCACCAGACTCTGCACCACACACAAAATCTTATTTGGCCAAGGCCCCCAAATTCTGCAAGGGCTCTGCTCACCATATGTTCCGACTCGAGGCCTGCGCTCCGCCGATATGCACCTGGCCTGTACCCCTGAGTGCGTAGGCAAAGAGCAGGGGGGCGCTCCTTTAGGGCATTGGCCCCCGCCCTATGGTACTCTGCCCCCCTTGCTGCCCGGGACACACAAGATCACTGGGCATTTAGGAAACTGATTAAAACCTGGCTCTTTTCTAACCTCTAGTTATTTCTTCCCTATGGCCACTTGTCCGTTAGCGCTGGGACGCCCCGTTGCTGGGACAGCTATGCGCTTTATAAGTCTGCCTAACATAACATAACATAACAAGCAGTCACTGACCCATACAGACACTCACATACCTATTTCACTCATAGAGTATTTCACCCCCTCATTCTCTCAAACAGCCACTAACACCCATTTACTCACCCATACTCCATTAACGCACCCTCTCACTCACTGATACAGCCCCAGACAGACCCACTCCCTCACATATCCATTCAGTCTCATACCCACTCACTCACCCATACAACCACTGACACACCCACTCACTCACCAATGCAGCTAGTCACACAGCCACTTACTACCAATTCAGGCACTCACATCTCCACTCACAGACCCATACAGCCACTTGCACATGCACTAACTCACCCGCACAGCTACTCATACTACAACTAAATCACCCATACGGCCACTCACACAGGTACTTGCTCACCCCTACAGCCACCCACACATGCAGTCACTCACTCATACAGTCACTGGTACACCCACTCTCACACCCATGCATCCACTCACACAATCATTCCATCATCCATATAACCATTCACACAACCACTCACTTTCTCATGTGGTCGCTGACTCACCAACTCACTCACACAACCACTTCACACCCTCACACACACCCATACAGCCACATGTGTATTGTCTACATCTATCTAGTCTATCTCCTTCAGTTGCCTGAGATCAATTATTTTCAGTAAAATTCATTGAACTGCATAAACACTGTAAATGAGACACTCACAATACTTGCATTATGACAGGACAATACCCCACCTTTGGAGATAATATGTTCCTATTCAGCATCACTTCACAAAGTAATGTTTCAAGGCTGCATTGATCTCTACTTCTTCTATAAGACATCTATTTTACACTCTTTGTCTTGCCACTAGAGTTCATATCACACAAATGTACATAGAAACGCAGTACACATTTACGTCAGAGTCTTTGCAAGAACTGAGCTGATAAACTAAAGTAAGATGCAAGAAGCAGCCTTAAAATGAGAGAAATCCTTGATTTATCTTTTCAATAATTGGCTATATACTTGGGGTCAGGATAGATCCCTTTGACCCGTTAAAGAAGAATATATAAATAGGAAACATATTTGTGCTAATTCATAGACATTCCAAGACAAGCTGGTGGCATTGAGCAAACAAGCACCAAATGCACAACCCTAGTGAAAAACGACCAGGACAAGAATCACGTTTAATCCAGGTAATTTTGGGGCATATTAGCAAGAACGGCGTTAAAATTATCGCCGCTTTAGCGGCAGGAAACTGCCGCTAAAGCGACGATAATGGGCTTGATAATATGCCCTTGAGAATACCAATAGAAGCCCATGTTCTGCTGTGATCCTGGGCTTTTATTGGAATTCTCAAAGGCATATTATCAAGCCCATTATCGCTGCTTGCGGCGATAATTTTAACGCCGTTCTTGCTAGTATGCCCCCCAGTCTTTTATTAAGTTATTTCCAGTGTTCACAACTTTCACGCGAAGGTAACGTGAATTCAATGTTCAAATGTATATGAAATGCCCATCAAGGCTTTTTTCCAAAATGTCAGAATTCACTTATCATTCTGCATAACCGTAATTATGGAAACCGAATGCATTTCGGTCTGAAAGCACTTCGTCAGGGGTAACTTCAAATGGAGAGCAGTGCTCCATGAATAATTCTCCAAACAAAGGGGCAGATTTACAAGGAACTGACGCATCTGCATAGATGCGTCAGTTTCCTTGCGCCAGAGTCAAATGTCCTTGCGCCGCCATGGATGCGCTGTATTAACAATACAGTGCTCCATGGCGCAAGGATTAACAGATGCGTCAGAAATTCTGACGCATCTGTTGGCCCAAAAGTCACGCATTGCTGGAATTGTGTCGCAAGCACGACGCAACTCCAGCAATGTACTTTGAGGCATATACCTATTGTACTGCATCACTCCTTACGCCTGCTTCAAGCAGGCATAAGGTTTTGACGCAGTGGCGTCCTAAAAGTGGCGCAGTGAAATCTTGTAGATTTCACTGCGTCACTTTTATGAGGCCTTCCTGAGTGGAAACGCCCACCCTGCATACATTATACCTGACGCAGGTATAATGTAACGCAGGGCTTTACAACGTGATGCATCTCCCTAGATGCGTCAAGTTATAAATAGGCCGCATAGTTTACGCCGCCGCTGTGTCAAAAAAAGTGACGCAATGGCGGTGCAAGGAGGCGCAAGGGGCTTGTAAATCTGCCCCAAAGTTTAAAGGCATGAAGGTGACTCGCGCTGATCAACAATGTGTAACTCAGTGTTTCCGAATGGCCTACGCTGTAATGTAAATTTAGTCAAATTAACAGGTGAAAACTGACCGATTGAGGCAGAAATATGAATTATGAAGAAATGTGGTAGAATGCACACCAAAGTAAATGAAAATACACTATAATCTTAACGGATGCTCAAAGGCGAAGCTATGGCTTGCAACCTCGGTCGTGCTCGGCCTCTGTAGCATGGATATACCAAGACAAGCTTGCAGTGATTATAGTGTATTTTAATTTACTTTTGGGGTGCATTCTACCACATTTCTTGATAATTCATATTTTTGCCTTACTCGTTAATTCATAGATGTTACCACATGTACACAGTGTTAAACTAAAATATTTGTCAACACCAAAGCTGACAAAATGGGGCAGAGGATCACTGCGACTGCTACCTAAGGATCTACTGTCTGTGTAGAAATGGAGGGTTTCATTTGTTTTATCTAATTATTCTGACTTGCATATATACAAAGTACTTTCCTGATTTGTAAATTAACATTCCTATTGACTTGTTCCTGTTTTGGCTCATTTGTTCTACCTTTCCTTTAAAATCAACCAAAACTCTAGCTTGTCAGCCTCCATTTAAAGTAGGCACTCCAAGATTTAGAAATGCAAGTCAGCTATCAACATGTAATTGACTTGATCGATCTTACTTAACAAGCAGCGTCCCATCCCAATCTAGACACTCAGACAAACAGTGGCACTAGCGGAATTACAGAGATTTCTGCTTGAAATTGTACAGGAAGGCAGGACAGCCCTTCGTACTTGTTTTGGACATGCCCACCGCATTCGACATGGTAGATCATCACATTGTAATCAAGCATTTAAAGATATTTAGATCTCTTTCAAACTATGTTATTGATTGATTTCTGGAAAAAAGGAGAAATTAAGACGTTACTCTGCTGAAATTTTCTAACTTGCAGAGAAGTCCCTCCTCTATATTAAAATTATATGTGACACTCGGCTGGAATGTTGATCATGTACAGATTATAGACACAATTATTTCATTATTTCATCTCCTTTGTGATTTGGTTTAATGGTTGCTTTTCCATTCTTAAGGGATGGATGGAAGGCTGGAGGTTGGATGTGTACTGCAAAGATGAAGCAAACAAAGTGAGGCCGAGTTCATCACTACGGGGCATATTATCAACGGCCAGCGATAATTATCGCTGGCCGTTCACAGCGTGAGAATAGTTATCGCCGGCTACCGCAGATAATTATCGCCATGCTAGCGCTGTATTAACAACGCATAGCGCAAGGGCTATAATTATTCCTGCGATAGATTGTTTTCCATGGAACATCGCTGGTTTTCCAGCGATGTTCCATGCAAAACGGCGATAACCTTGCTGATACGACCCTGTGGTCGTATCAGCAGAATCCATCTCCCATGTAAAGTATGCTTAAGTCAGGAATTTAACAGACGTTAAATTCCTGAGTTAAAGCTGAGGTAGCGCGATTTCTTTTATCGCTGCACCTCCTTGTTAATATCGCGAAGCTGCCTTCGCGATATTAACTTGTGTTGTTTTCACAGCCACGCCTTCTTTGCATCTCATTAGCGATGCAAGGCGAGGCTGTGAAAAAACGGGCTCTACATCAAGGAAACACGCGCTAGCGTGTCCTTGATGATATTGCAATATAATTATCGCTGCTTTTCGCCCGAAAACGGACGCTAAAGCGGCGATAATTATATCGCCAGCCCTTGATAATATGCCCCAACGAACTTTTGAACATTCATCTGTGATTATATTATCCTAACGCCCACAATACTTCTGTTACCCTGCAGATAAGAGTTACATTGTCTAACATTGGGTATTGAAAAATCTCCTATGGTTTCTGGTCAGAAAGAAAGAGTTCGGTAGGATAAATCTTAAGTTTCAGACTAGACGACTGTGTTGGTCTTCCTGCTTCTCAGCCACTATACGTGTAACTGACACACATTTGAGAATCATGGCTTCCCTACATGCTACATGAAAGTCACAGGCAGTTTCCGGTTGAATCACAAGTACATTCGAGAGCTGAGCCATTTGGTGTCTGGCAGAGCACTGCACAATGCACCTTCCATAAACCAATCATGCATAAACCTATCTAGTGTTCATAACTGAGTAAACAGTCTCTGAGTAATCAATACATCCAGCCAATGTGGATGTGATGGGTGACAAAATACTGTTCTTTCTACTAGGGGCACGAGCCAGGTATCTCTGTCATGGTGTAGGAAGGCCAGTAGACCAAACCAGAAAACGCATTAGC
This sequence comes from Calotriton arnoldi, assembly GCA_963921515.1. Lineage (NCBI taxonomy): Eukaryota > Metazoa > Chordata > Amphibia > Caudata > Salamandridae > Calotriton > Calotriton arnoldi. The sequence continues at coordinate 2,491,621 of CAWUFW010001962.1, forward strand.
TGGCTTTGGCTATTAAGAGATCAGCAAAGGAATAGTGATAAGAGGTGTAGGAAAATAGTGAATTCAAGGTCATTCCAGAAATAAAACAATAAGAAAAAAAGCATTCATACTAAAGAAAATCAGTATAAATCAGTTGTTGAAAATGTATTTTATAGGAAGTTGACAACTGCACATAGATCCATGACCAGGAAGATATTCACAACTTTGCTTTTGTTCAATACATTACATTACAATATATTATGATTTAGTCGAGTCTGCACTACAGGTATATTGTACAAAGCCCCATGCTTAGTGGGTTAAAATACATAGGATATGGGTAAGTAACGCAAAAAATCAAGGACGTTTTTCATTGAGAGGGAATTATTGACATGAAATAGGCAACTGGAACAAATATGGAGCAACAATGTGCTTCATGGTCTGAGAGGGGCTGGAGAGATCATCGCCATTGAGAATGAAAACTGCTCCGGCTGTTGCCTGCTTCCCTGTTGCTCCATAATTAATACTACGTGATCAAAGTACTGTATGTATTAACTCTTGCCTGCTAGTATTTTGCAGCATTTTTTCCTAACCTTAGGTCACTTTGGAGTGGCACTAAACAGGGCTGGACCCTGTTTGTCCTGAAGAAGAGCACTGGGGTAGCTCGAAACTAGTTGACGTTCACTAGGGACCCCTGACTATATAAAAACAGACACCCTAGCGACCAACCCCGTTTTTAATATATCGGCTAGGAGCCTGAATAAATTCTTTTTGCCCACTAGCTAGATATTTTTAGTCTCACCCACTCCACCCCCATCACTGCACCACACATAGTCACTCACAAGTAGTGCTCCTACTTAGTGTCGCAAGTCGAGCACGCCTCAGCCCGTAGCGGGTTGGGATGGCCCCTATGATGAAGCATGTCACCATGGGAAACCCTGGTGAGTGAGGGGACTCAAGAAAGGACATTTTTCCTTTACTAACTATTTTTTCTGAATCTTATATTAGTAAATTTAATTTTCTGAAAAAACTGGCTAGGTTTCCATAACCGAGATTTCGGTGTTTTGTAATTCTGGAGTATTAAAATATACAGAGTATAACAGCCAATACGAGATTTGTCCTGGTTACTAGGACTTTGTCAAGGCAAGAAACTAAATTAGAAGGTTATGAGCGCTCTTTACTATCATCTAAATTTGTTCCACTGGGAATTTAAAGAAGTCAGTCATCTGCAAAATATATTTAGAGTGATATGTATAATGTAGTTGTGATTATAGATCCATGATAAGAAACTTAG